>OU862934.1:15052046-20052046 GCA_917880885.1 Limnephilus marmoratus
TTTTAACTTCCGATGGAATCTGTAAGCGCGTGTTTTGATGATTTTTTTTCGGAAAATGTCGAATTTTGTCAGCATCTCCTGAACTATTTTATATGGGATGGGCATACAATTTTGGTTTTAAAAGTTGCGGAATTCTCTATTGTATTAGATTTTTGAAAAACATCCGAGCCGGGATCGGTTTTGGGGCCGCAATGCCGCGTACCGTAAAACCACTACCGAAAACCGTGAAAAGTCTGCTTTGTTTGGCTAAAAATTTGACGTCTGAGATCCCTGACCTGACTCAATATTCCTAGCATTTTCATTTGCATCGAAACTGATGGCCAAAATGACATCATTTTTTTGGAAACGCGAACCTGTCGGCGGGAAATGTAACCTGGCCGAATTGAGTGTAATTTTACTATTGGTTCTAGTTTTCGCCGTTGATTCGCGTCAGTTTTTCTGTGAATAAGGCGCTAATTTTGTCGAAAAAAACTGACCTCGCAAAATCAAAGTACTGAGGGTGCACTGAATTTGCTTTAACCGAAAGTGAACCTTGAGGTGGGTGAAACGTAAAGGGCGTACTGGTCGTTTTTGCGTCAACGAAAAAGTGCGCGGAAAAAGAGCTTTCCCAAAGTGAACAATACTATATATACTAGGTTTTGCCCGTTGCAGAAGCAACTGACGGGTTAAGACACTATGCGATTTGACGTGTGAACGTGGATGAAGCGAGGAGGAGTGTGTGTTAAATTAAATATTTGAAGAAACCTGAGTTCACAGTGGCCTTGCAACGCATGCCGGGTACCCGTTGTATATAATGTTATGTAGTGCAGCGCTTGCATTAAAATTTTATTTCCCGGGAATCGGGATGAAACCATTACAGTAAAGTTGACCCCTAGGTTACAGTGACCTTGCAACGCATACCGGGTACCCGTTGTATATAATGTTATATAGTGCAGGCGCTTGCTTTAAAATGTTATTTCCCGGGAATTGGGATGGAACCACTACAGTTAAGTTGACCCCGAGGTTACAGTGACCTTGCAACGCATGCCGTGTACCCGTTGTATATTATGTTATAAATTGCAGGCGCTTGCATTAAAATTTTATTTCCCGGGAATCGGGATGAAACCATTACAGTAAAGTTGACCCCTAGGTTACAGTGACCTTGCAACGCATGCCGGGTACCCGTTGTATATAATGTTATATAGTGCAGGCGCTTGCATTATAATGTAGTTTCCGGGGACTTGGGATGGAACCATTAGAGTTTAGTTGACCCTGAGGTTAAAGTGGCCTTGCAACGCATGCCGGGTACCCGTAGTATATAATGTTACATATTGCAGGCGCTTGCATTATAATGTAGTTTCCTAGGACTTCGGATGGAAACATTACAGTTTTATTGACCCCGAGGTTAAAGCGGCCTCGCAACGCATACCGGGTACCCGTTGTATATAATTTTGTAAAGTGCATAATTTTATAATGTTGTTTCCCGGGACTTGGTAGGGAACCATTACGGTTTAGTTGACCCCGAAGTTAAAGTGGCCTCGCAACGCATGCCGGGTACCCGCTGTATATAATTAATTTATTTACGCACAAATAGTCCATTAACAAAAACAATCGGTTGCACGGTTTAGCAGTGCAAAATTTCATTATGCCGGAGCTCACTATTGTAGTTGTATTGTATTTCATTTCGCAAGTGTAAGTACTAAGTAGGTACTTTGTTGTAATATTTCACCAAAACGACGCCATTATGCTGTTGAGCATAAAATAATTTTCACAACAAATAAATTCATTCAATATCATGTTTTGATTTTTAAATGAAAAAAGTCCCCGCAAGTAAGTACCTACCTAGAACACGCGTAATGTATATATATATACAATGTTCAAATAGAACACACTTAAAAATAAAAAAAATAATTAATAAAAAAAATTGACAATTCTTTAAATTTTTCTAGTAAATTTTCAGTTCTATAAAGTTCCGTTCGAGTTCTGTAATTATTTCAGTATTGTGATGTAACTGGTCTGTAATGATAAAACAATAGAATTTGAGTAGAACCATCACAGAACGTGAAAATTAACTTAAAAAAAGTTCAATTATTCTGTATCATCGAAACAACCTTACCTTAGTATTTATTGCATTAAAACCTAATTCGTTGTGTAGGTACCCATTCAGGTAGGTACCTGCGCATTTCCTTAGATTCCGGCAATCTTAGCTTTTTTCATCATATTTGCAATACTACCGAAATAAGTAGGTACCTACCCCGAATGAAAAACGTGTTAATTTGAACTGGCCAGCAAATATTTAAACTTCCGATGGAATCTGTGAGCGCGTATTTTGATGATTTTTTTTCGGAAAATTTCGAGTTTTGTCAGCATCTCCTGACGTATTTTATATGAGAATCATATGTTTTATTGGTGTTAAAAGTTGCGGAATCTATCCGGCTATCGTATTTTCAAAAAACATCTAGCCCGGAATCGGTTTTTTCGGCGGTAATGTCGTTTTCCGAAAAACAACGACCGAAACCGCCGAGAGTTCCGTTTTGTTAGGCTAAAAATTTGACATTTGAGATCTGCGTCAACGGTCCTAGCATTTTCCTTTGTGAAATTAAGGGGTTTTTTCGTCATTTTTTTTTTTACCAACGCCATCTGTCGGCGGGAAATATGACCGAGCCGAATCGAGTGATTCGAGCAGAGCTTCTAGTTTTCGCCGCCGATTCGTATCGGAGAATAAACCCCTGTATATATTTTATTTTGTCATTAAAAATTTGCTTACAGTTTTCATTCCCAATTTGCTTCAACCGAAACTGAACCTTAAGGTGGGTGAAACGCAAAGGGCGTACTGGTCGTTTTTGCGCCGACAAAAAAGTGAGTGAGTTTTCCCAAAACTAAACATTAATATATACTAGGTTTTGCCCGTTGCAGAAGCAACTGACGGGTTAAGACACTATGCGATTTGACGTGTGAACGTGGATGAAGCGAGGAGGAGTGTGTGTTAAATTAAATATATGAAGAAACCTGAGTTCACAGTGGCCTTGCAACGCATGCCGGGTACCCGTTGTATATAATGTTATGTAGTGCAGCGCTTGCATTAAAATGTAATTTCCCAGGAATTGGAATGGAACCATTACAGTTAAGTTGATCCCGAGGTTACAGTGACCTTGCAACGCATGCCGAGTAACCGTTGTATATCATGTTATATATTGCAGGCACTTGCTTTAAAATGTTATTTCCCGGGAATTGGGATGGAACCATTACAGTTAAGTTGACCCCGAAGTTACAGTGACCTTGCAACGCATGCCGTGTACCCGTTGTATATTATGTTATAAATTGCAGGCGCTTGCATTAAAATTTTATTTCCCGGGAATCGGGATGAAACCATTACAGTAAAGTTGACTCCTAGGTTACAGTGACCTTGCAACGCACGCCGGGTACCCGTTGTATATAATGTTACATAGTGCAGGCGCTTGCATTATTATGTAGTTTCCGGGGACTTGGGATGGAACCATTACAGTTTAGTTGACCCTTAGGTTAAAGTGGCCTTGCAACGCATGCCGGGTACCCGTTGTATATAATTTTATAAAGTGCATAATTTTATAATGTTGTTTCCCGGGACTTGGTAGGGAACCATTACGGTTTAGTTGACCCCGAAGTTAAAGTGGCCTCGCAACGCATGCCGGGTACCCGCTGTATATAATTAATTTATTTACGCACAAATAGTCCATTAATAATAACAATCGGTTGCACGGTTTAGCAGTGCAAAATTTCATTATGCCGGAGCTCACTATTGTAGTTGTATTGTATTTCATTTTGCAAGTGTAAGTACTAAGTAGGTACTTTGTTGTAATATTTCACCAAAACGACGCCATTATGCTGTTGAGCATAAAATAATTTTCACTATAAATAAATTCATTCAATATCATGTTTTGATTTTTAAATGAAAAAAGTCCCCGCAAGTAAGTACCTACCTAGAACACGCGTAATGTATATATATATATATATATATATATATATATTTTTTTTTATTTAACAATGTTCAAATAGAACACACTTAAAAATAAAAAATAATAATTAATAAAAAAAATTGACAATTCTTTAAATTTTTCTAGTAAATTTTCAGTTCTATAAAGTTCCGTTCGAGTTCTGTAATTATTTCAGTTTTGTGATGTAACTGGTCTGTAATGATAAAACAATAGAATTTGAGTAGAACCATCACAGAACGTGAAAATTAACTTAAAAAAAGTTCCATTATTCTGTATCATCGAAACAACCTTACCGTAGTATTTATTGCATTAAAACCTAATTCGTTGTGTAGGTACCCATTCAGGTAGGTACCTGCGCATTTCCTTAGATTCCGGCAATCTTAGCTTTTTTCATCATATTTGCAATACTACCGAAATAAGTAGGTACCTACCCCGAATGAAAAACGTATTAATTTGAACTGGCCAGGAATATTTAAACTTCCGATGGAATCTGTGAGCGCGTATTTTGATGATTTTTTTTCGGAAAATTTCGTGTTTCGTCAGCATCTCCTGACGTATTTTATATGAGAATCATATGTTTTATTGGTGTTAAAAGTTGCGGAATCTATCCGGCTATCGTATTTTCAAAAAACATCTAGCCCGGAATCGGTTTTTTCGGCGGTAATGTCGTTTTCCGAAAAACAACGACCGAAACCGCCGAGAGTTCCGTTTTGTTAGGCTAAAAATTTGACATCTAAGATTTTGACCATAGACCTAGCATTTTCCTTTGAGGAAAATGCTAAGTCTTTTTTTGTCATTTTTTTTTTGAAACGCTATCTGTCGGCGGGAAATACAACCGAGCCGAATCGAGTGATTCGAGTAGAGCTTCTAGTTTTCGCCGCCGATTCGTATCGGAGAATAAATCCCTGTATATATTTCATTTTGTCGAAAAAAATTTGCTTACAGTTTTCAGTCCCAATTTGCTTCAACCGAAAGTGAACCTTGAGGTGGGTGAAACGCAAAGGGCGTACTGGTCGTTTTTGCGTCAACCAAAAAGTGCGCGGAAAAAGACCTCTCCCAAAACCAAACAATACTATATACTAGGTTTTGCCCGTTGCAGAAGCAACTGACGGGTTTAAACACTATGCGATTTGACGTGTGAACGTGGATGAAGCGAGGAAGAGTGTGTGTTAAATTAAATATATGAAGAAACCTGAGGTTACAGTGACCTTGCAACGCATGCCGGGTACCTGTTGTATATAATGTTATGTAGTGCAGCGCTTGCATTAAAATGTAATTTCCCAGGAATTGGAATGGAACCATTACAGTTAAGTTGACCCCGAGGTTACAGTGACCTTGCAACGCATGCCGAGTAACCGTTGTATATTATGTTATAAATTGCAGGCGTTTGCATTAAAATTTTATTTCCCGGGAATCGGGATGAAACCATTACAGTAAAGTTGACCCCTAGGTTACAGTGACCTTGCAACGCATACCGGGTACCCGTTGTATATAATGTTATATAGTGCAGGCGCTTGCTTTAAAATGTTATTTCCCGGGAATTGGGATGGAACCATTACAGTTAAGTTGACCCCGAGGTTACAGTGACCTTGCAACGCATGCCGTGTACCCGTTGTATATTATGTTATAAATTGCAGGCGCTTGCATTAAAATTTTATTTCCCGGGAATTGGGGTGAAACCATTACAGTAAAGTTGACCCCTAGGTTACAGTGACCTTGCAACGCATGCCGGGTACCCGTTGTATATAATGTTATATAGTGCAGGCGCTTGCATTATAATGTAGTTTCCGGGGACTTGGGATGGAACCATTACAGTTTTATTGACCCCGAGGTTAAAGCGGCCTTGCAACGCATGCCGGGTACCCGTTGTATATAATTTTATAAAGTGCATAATTTTATAATGTTGTTTCCCGGGACTTGGTAGGGAACCATTACGGTTTAGTTGACCCCGAAGTTAAAGTGGCCTCGCAACGCATGCCGGGTACCGCAGTTTAGCAGTGAAAAATTTCATTATGCCGGAGCTCACTATTGTAGTTGTATTGTATTTCATTTTGCAAGTGTAAGTACTAAGTAGGTACTTTGTTGTAATATTTCACCAAAACGACGCCATTATGCTGTTGAGCATAAAATAATTTACACTACAAATAAATTCATTCAATATCATGTTTTGATTTTTAAATGAAAAAAGTCCCCGCAAGTAAGTACCTACCTAGAACACGCGTAATGTATATATATATACAATGTTCAAATAGAACACACTTAAAAATAAAAAAAATAATTAATAAAAAAAAATTGACAATTCTTTAAATTTTTCTAGTAAATTTTCAGTTCTATAAAGTTCCGTTCGAGTTCTGTAATTATTTCAGTTTTGTGATGTAACTGGTCTGTAATGATAAAACAATAGAATTTGAGTAGAACCATCACAGAACGTGAAAATTAACTTAAAAAAAGTTCAATTATTCTGTATCATCGAAACAACCTTACCTTAGTATTTATTGCATTAAAACCTAATTCGTTGTGTAGGTACCCATTCAGGTAGGTACCTGCGCATTTCCTTAGATTCCGGCAATCTTAGCTTTTTTCATCATATTTGCAATACTACCGAAATAAGTAGGTACCTACCCCGAATGAAAAACGTGTTAATTTGACTGGCCAGCAAATATTTAAACTTCCGATGGAATCTGTGAGTGCGTATTTTGATGATTTTTTTTCGGAAAATTTCGAGTTTTGTCAGCATCTCCTGACGTATTTTATATGAGAATCATATGTTTTATTGGTGTCAAAAGTTGCGGAATCTATCCGGCTATCGTATTTTCAAAAAACATCTAGCCCGGAATCGGTTTTTCGGCGGTAATGTCGTTTTCCGAAAAACAACGACCGAAACCGCCGAGAGTTCCGTTTTGTTAGGCTAAAAATTTGACATCTGAGATCCTGACCTATGTCAATAGTCCTATATAGCATTTTCCTTTGTGAAATTAGCGGGTTTTTTCCTAAATTTTTTTTTTCAAACGCCGTCTGTCGGCGGGAAATATAATCGAGTGATTCGAGTAGAGCTTCTAGTTTTCGCCGCCGATTCGTATCGGAGAATAAATCCCTGTATATATTTCATTTTGTCGGAAAAAAATTACCCCCAGTTTCCATTCGGAATTTGCTTCAACCGAAAGTGAACCTTGAGGTGGGTGAAACGCAAAGGGCGTACTGGTCGTTTTTGCGTCGACGAAAAAGTGAGCTTTTCCCGACCTACCCCAAAACCAAGCATTAATATATATATATATATATGTACTTAAACAGGGTGGCCACAAAAAACGGATTTCAAAATTCCCTGATAATTCCAGGTTTTCCAGGGCAGTTTCTACATTTTTCCCTGATATGTTTAATTTGATATAAGGGGATATCGTTCGTTAGATAAATAATAAAGGGAATTCCGTCATCTATAGCTTTTATTATTTCTTTGCATCACAATAATCTATCAAAAACAAAATACACTTGTTACAAATGTATGATATTTCGCTTGAAGACTTTTTTCAAGCTTTTGAAACGATAGATAGAGATATAATCATTAAAAAACTATCTAAAAATGGAATAAAAGGAAAGGCATTTAAACGGTTCAAGGATTATTTAACTAATAGATATCAAACCACAAAAGGGTGGGTGGGTCAGACAATCTCCGAACCAATGAAGATTACATCGGGAGTACCACAAGGGTCTGTTCTCGGACCTATTCTTTTTATAATGTACATTAATTATATGGTAAAAGTATGGCAGACGACGCATTGATATATATAGCAGGAGAATATTATGAACTCATAATGAATCATATTTTTTTATTTTTTTTTATTACGAAGGAACGTTTGTTCCGAAACCGGTCAGATTTGCGCATCATATAAGGGGTTTATACAAAGTTGAATTATTTCATTTTTCATAATGAATCATTTAAATGAAGAAAAATAAACTAAAATTGAAAGTAAACAAAATTAACATTGGAAAACGAGTAACGCAAACAAAAAAGACATATTGATAGACGGTGAAGTTTTGAAAGAAATATTTGAAATTAAATATTTGGGAGTAATAATTGACTCCAAATTGACTTTCGCTCAAAATACAAAACCAATTATTAAAAAAATTGCCAAAAAAATTTCGGTGTTGGGAAGAATAAGAAGATTCCTTGACATAGTCTCCAGTAAAAATGTGTACAACGCATTCATTGTACCACACATAAATTACTGTAGCAGCATTCTATTCTTAGCCAACGACGGATTAATGAAACAAATGACAATTCTACAAAACAGATCTATGAGAACTATATTGAAGAAAAATAGGTAAACTTCCTTCAAGAAAATGTTGAAGCATATCTTGTCATTTAAAGCTGGGTCCACACATGTTCTTTTGTCCGTTCCGTATCAGCGTCGCGATCAAGAACGCTAGTTTGGACGCCCGTTCGGAACGGTACGGTGTTACGGAGGGACGTTACGGGTAGAGGTACGCCCCTATCCATCGGGAGTCGGTTTTTTCGGCCCGTTCAAAGGCGATACGATACGGGTATGCGCCAGTCTGGACGCGGTCGCGGCATGCGCAGGTCGTTCTCTTTGGAATGGAATGAACACGCGATGATGCCGATGATCGCAGCGACGTTATGGCGATATTACACAGTTCAACAACATTGATGAGATTTGGTTGAACGGCGTATAATTGAAAGGGTGTGCTGTTTACACGTACTTGACAGAAGTGAACCATTGAATCACATTGCTATCATAGAGTTTAAAATGTCTTCGCAACAGGTCGTGCGCGCGGGAATTATATCCCTCTGATTTAATGTTCCACAGGCTTGGATAGTTCTTAAAGTGCTCTAAGAACAGAGGCGTATGCTCTTCCCTCCATTTAAAAACCATTTTCTATGTTGACAACTCACTACAAAATAAACATGACACTTCCATACGCGCGCACAGTGCTGCTTGCGCATGCGCCGCATTCGCGCATGCGCACAAATGGACAACAGAACCAATCGCATTGAAAATATTAAACAAGTTGAATATTTTCAATACGGTTGAAAGATGGCGCGCAATGACATCGAAACATTCAATGTCTTGTTTACACGGTGCAATTTGGGATCTGCAACCTATTGCGAGGCAGAATTGAAACGTATAATATGCCCATTACGGAGGTACGGGCTATTTTTACTTGCGTCCAGAGTTTTTGATACGGAACGGAGGTACAGGAACGGAACGGACAAAAGAACATGTGTGGACCCAGCTTTAACAAATTATTTACTTCAATACTATATTGTTAATCTACAAAATAATCAATGGCCATACTTCTATTGAATTCCTAAGAAAAATTGATAAAACTACAAAGCAACAACACAAGACGAGGAAAAGAAATTAACTAAGACTCCCCTTCAGGAAAAAAACACAGAGTCAAAAGCCATTGATGTACGGAGCATTGAAGATATTTGGAGAATTACCAGAAGAAATAAAATTGGAAGAGGGCATAAAGGCATTTAAAATTAAATTGCGAAGATATGTGATTGATTTGGTATAGATGTGTTATTTTAAATGTATGTATATATAAGGATTCTATTAGGACATAGATAAATATATACCTATTTAAAATACCGCAATAAAACAACTTTGGGGTTTCACAAATCGCAAAATAAAGAACTAAGTTTTATTTTTGGAATTCCCTGATATTATAAATTTTTTTTGAAATTCCATGACATTTCCCTGATAATTCCAGGTTCGGTAAAATTCCCTGATAATTCCAGGTTTTCCAGGTTTTCCAGGTCTTGTGGCCACCCTGTTAAAGCACTAATCAAAACAAAGAAATAATTTAATACCACGATCCCCTGACCTTAACTAATCCTAATTTCAGAATATCAAATAAAAATATTTTTGGCGAGTTAAATTGATAATTCGGCCTTCTGTGCGGCGTCGAGAGCATTGTTATCGTAAATATCAATCACCGGTTGATCCCCTCGTAGCGTGCTACGCCGATCCGGTATGCAGTGAACGACACTCGTGTGTGCATTTCGTCTTAGTTAAGAGCCTTCTCGTAGACGAGGTTTTATGCAATATAGGTACATCCAACAAAATAATCCAGAATAAAACAATTACAAAGCAAGGCGTCGATGTCATAAAATGAGATACCGCTATTTATGAAAGTTTATAACATAAAATTACATATTAAACAAATTTTGTAGTTATTGTTGGTTGTTACTGGCAGGGGCGGCCCTAGGGCGGTGCGAGCGGTGCGACCGCACAGGGCGCCGTCATAAGGGGGGCGCCGAAAACACCCGACCACTGATCGACTATCTATCGATTTTGTTGACCATCCCTGTAACTGTCGACAGGGGAGGACGAAGCTTTAGCAAATTAAAACGTACTTACGTTTGGCTATGTGTCGAGAAAGACTATCAGATCTTGCAATTTTATCAATTGACAATGATATTGCCCAAGGGTTAAATTATTCTGATTCAATAAAAAAATTCGCGAGCGCAAAAGCAAGAAAAGTTGTGTTCTAGTGTTTTTATTGATTTCGCAGATTTAATTAAATAAATGTTATCAAACATATATTTTTTTCTGTTATTATTTCTCATTCGTCCTACTAGGTACTTCAATTAAAGTTGCATAACTGCATAGAAAGAGCCCTATTTTTTTTTAGGAGGGGAGGGGCGCCACCAAGAGATTTCGCACCACCTAATAATTTAGCTGGGGCCGCCCCTGGTTACTGGTTACATTTTTTCATATTTTTGTTCTTCAATTTGGTACCGGTGGTTGTAAAGATATAACCTAGGTCTAGACAAAAAATATAAGGATGTTTTTCAAAAAGACCAAATTTATTTTTATTATTGGGGCTTTTACGTACTTAGATTAACAACAAAAATATTTTATTTATTTATTACACGCCCTGATGGGCTTTTACATTATAATTTAAAATAAAACAATAACTTTGTAAACACCACTTTTATTTTTATACTTTATGCCGACCGGGTTTCGCTACAAACCGTAGCTTCATCAGGGCAGTATAATACTCTACTAACATTAGGTTACATGTGTGTTATAATATATAATTTACCAAAAATGGGCTGGACTCGTCAAGTGGAGGTGGAGGAAGGAGGTATAGATGGAGAATTGGGAAGGGAACGGACATGTTCTTTATCAATAGGGAACAATCTTAGTATGGGACTTTTATTTAAATTTAGTTGATTATTAACTACCTTACTATTAGTGTTTATGGCTTTCCTAAGTTCAAGTGCCTCTAAATTATCCAACCTTATACCGATATTGTTTTTATGAATAAGTTTGGCGCCAGCGTTACATTATAGTTTATAAGTTGAGTATCAAACAATGAGACAAGAAAAAAATACACAATACAATGTAACAACAAAAGCAAATAACAAAATAAAAATACATATTATGTAAAAATGATGAAAATGAAAGTCTCACATTCAATATAAACAAAAATTGCAGAAATTATGTAAATCCATTTGTGTCTAGCTAGAAGAATAAAAGTGATAGAATATACAACATTTATACTGATTAGTTTTAAGATGAAATAAATCACCTAGATTAGAATATTTATTAAGCTATTGTTCTGGTGTTATTGAAGTAAAAGGGTAATAAATGTCGATATGATTTTTTGGGAACACGGATATTGATAAATTGAAGAAATTCAGGACAGTCAATTTTGTAATGCAGTATTTTATGTAATAGTATTAAATCTGTGCTTATTCTTCTTTCTGAAAAATTCAATAGAGACATTTTATCCAGAAGGTAATTGTAATCATTGTTTAGTATAGGAATATGCAATTTAAAGTTTATAAAACTTAGAAACTTCCGTTGAATCTTTTCAATGTTGTTTGAATGAATGTTGAAAAAGGGAGACCATAACGTAGAGTTATATTCAAGTTGGCATCTGACAAGGGTTTTATTTAACATAATAAATGTGCCTAAATCATTGAAATCTTTTGCAGCTCTCAAAACAAAGTCAAGAGTCTTTAGGGCTTTGTTGATAATATTATTAATATGACATACAAAGGTGAGTTTACTATCGAACATAATGCCTAGATGCATAATTTCACTAACACAATTTAAATTTTCATCATTTGATGAACGCAGGGTTAAATTTGACAATCAATGGTGAAAAAATTGGAAAAGTAAATGAAATCAAATACCTGGGTGTAATACTCGACTCAAAACTGACTTTCACAGCAAACTTTGAATATGTGCTAAAAAAGGTAAATTTTCTTAGAAGACTAAGACGTAAATTAAATAGAAACACTACGGAGCTCATTTATAAAACTATCGTTGCTCCACATTTGGACTACTGCTCTACAATGTTATATTTGGCCAATGAAGGAAGTTTGAACAAACTAGAAGTTATACAAAACAAAGCTATGAGATGTATACTGGGAAAAGGCAAATACGCAAGGATTAATCAAATGAGAGAGGAGCTAAATTGGATTCCAATGAAAAAGAGACTACTATTTAACGTGTTAATTTTTGTGCATAAAATTATGAAAAACCAAATGCCAAAATACTTTAAGGATGAAATTGTTTTTAATAGAGACATTCATAATTACGAAACAAGAAATATAAACAGAGTTCGATTGCCACAAATGCAGAAATCAAAATCACAGAACAGCCTAATGTACAGAGGACTAAAGATGTATGATGAAATGCCTGAAAGTATGAAGAATAAAGAAAGAATGAACGTATTTAAAAAGAAATGTTATGCTTACTGTAAAAATATTTAAATTTATCAAATGAAATGTTACATTGTGCTTATATATTCATGTAATATAAACTAACTCAATAATTAATAAAATATAAAAAAAATACTGAAAAAATATAGGATTAATATATAAAGAAAATAAGCACGTAAGTTATTTATTGTGAAACAATCCATTGCCTTGGGGGAATAATATTCCTCCAAGCAATTACTACACGAACTTTCAATTTACCCACCCAATACATCATAACTGTTTATTTGGGCAAACAATAAATTTTAGTTATTCTTCATTTGTAAATATATAGCTACTTTACTGCTCTCTTGTAAGATCGCAGCTGGAATATGCATCTCCTGTGTGGTCTCCGATTTATACCTGTAACTTACACCGTTTGGAGAGGGTACAAAGAAAATTTCTTCGATACGTTCAATTCAAATTGAGACAGCCTGTAATTGAAATCCGCTACAATGCATTAATGTCTGATCTAAACCTACCACTACTTTCTACCCGGCGTACTATTAATGACATTCTTATACTTTTTAAATTACTGAACAATCTCATAGACTGCTCTCAAATGTTAAGTGTTATAAATATTCGTGTCCCTGTTAAATCAACTCGACTCCACCACCTTTTCCACAGTGACAATCATAGCACTAACTATTCCTATCATTCACCGCTAGTGCGTTTTCACCGAACTGCCAATACGTATACAGACCTTTTCGATATTTTCAAAACCTCACCGTCTTGCATCAAAGCAAAAATAACTAGTTATTTATGTAACTGATATGTTTGTAAAATGATAAATATTTGTTGTACTAATATGCATCATATGTATGTACTGTATGTTATTATATATATATATATATAATGTTTGTAAATGTTCGACACACCTGTATTATGTAAGTAATAGCCCTATGTACGGGCGTTTAAATAATAAATAATAATAAATAGTAAACGGAAAAACTTTCGAATCGTTTTTCTTAGATAGTCATGAATTCTGAAATATGGCGTAAAAAGGAAAAACATTTTTACTAAAGTGAACGCATTTCAGTCAAAAGTGCATTATTTAACAACTGGCAGTTAAAAACCCGCTCCGCAGGTTTATGCTGCTGGACCCTGCGGGCGGCTTTTGGTTCGGCATCGCCCCAGTTTGAGTGTTGGTGACCATTTTATAAATCCGATAGGAATTGGTTACAAAAATAGCCGGTTCCTTAGATTCACTGTCATGCAGTGACAGCTAATCACCGTAGTAACCTTGTCAAGCAATGACGTCATGTGTAATATACAGCCGCGTGGTATTATTTTTCACAACTGCCAGTTACAATAATAATCATTTTATTGTCTATCTATCAATAATAATAACGTCAGATCACTCTAAAATAAATTACACTTAACTACTAAAATTTCTCATCAACTGTTTCAACGGTGTGATATATACAAGAGATAGTTTGACAGGTTTCCTGGAGAGACCACATCACAAATGAGGAGGTTCTCCAAAGAATCGAAGGAGGAAGGCACCTGCTCAGGATCTTGTCCAAAAGGCGCGCAAGATGGATCGGCCATGCAATAAGACAAGAAGGCCTCTTGCATGCCATAATGGAGAGTATGACCGAGGGGACAAACGCTAGGGAACGCCCACGCCGAGAGTACCTGGAGGACCTGCTGGTGGACGTGCGGTGCTTATCATATGCAGACTTCAAAAGAGCCGCACAAGACAAGGAAGAGTGGAAGAAACGAATAGATGAAATTGCTGCAAACCAATCCCAGGATTGAAACCAGAGAGAGAGATTATAGTTTAACAGGTTTTACCCGTATATGGCACATAGTTGTCGATAATGCAGGTATTTGATAGTATAATAAATACTATTGTAACCTCAAGGTCGGGGTCCAGAATAATTACTACCGCCTGCTAAATACGACATCAGAGCTCATTGCTATTTATCACAAATAAAGTTCAAAGGTTTGTTGACCCCGGAGTCCTTTTTCATTTCAAAGTTTTTGAAACAAACCCGGAGTTACAACAAACGGTTTTGAGTTTTGACGAGACAATAAAACAAGTTCGCAGGAACAAACTGCAAACTAAGATTCGAATAACTTTTGTCAAGCTTTCAGAACAAATTATAAATTCAGACGAATCTCACTTTGTGGAATTCCTGACAGCCAGTTTTACAAAATAAACAATAATTTACTGAGAAATTCATCCACAACACTTCCCGACTCTGAACCGATAATGTCAAGAAGTGTGATGGAAACCGATTTGAAAGACAACTGTGGTCGCCAATTTACATATAAGATCGTAGGCACCTGGCAAGGTTCAACTGCTTCCAACTGTCTAGAGCCAGTGAGACTATGGCCTCTCCAAATGGGGTATGTTGTGAAGCTGAAGGTAGTGGGGATGGGAAGAAGATGGGGGAGTACCTAGCATTTTCAAAGATGACATAGACCCTGTAGGAAATTATTTTTCTCAGGCCCTCCTGTGTGGAGTTAATGTAAAAAAATTACATCTGGTCACAAAAGACTAAATCCATTTCAATGTTTTATAAGAACAACTACCTTTTATAATTTTTGGATGAATGTTATATACGATAGAAGAAGATAACACTAATAATCTAAACGGACGTATGAAAGAGAACAAGACACAAAAAAATTAAAAAGATAAAAGTCGCAACTGGGACTCGAACCCAGAACTGAGACGTGCTCCTCCATCAGACTGTCATATTTGTCAATCTCATATTTAAAATTTTAAATTTTTTTTTTTTTTATTATAGGCACTACCTTTTTCATTGGAAACAATCGTTCTAAGAACTGGCTTGTAACCTAGATAGGTCTAAATATATCCGATTTTACTTTATATGGAACACATATTGAGTATTGACCCTTTTGTAAAAGTCTAAACGAATATTCAATTTTTATTAGAAAAACTCTCTTTTCATAACTATTGAAGATTATTCCCATCAATGTAATATATCAGGGATGGCGAACCTTTACGTATCAACGTGCCATTTTTCTAAAGAAATGTTTAATGAAATGAAATGTTAAACGTCTATAGAACGTGCCATCAAACAATGTTGACTTTGTGATTATTGGGAAAATAATAATAATAAATACTTACTATCAATTAAAAACTCTTTATTTACTACTTCTAAATAGGAACATTTAGCATTATACGCGAAATTTAAATTAAAGTAAAATGAGTGTGACTTCTGTTGTTGCAGGTTAGATGACAAATAACATATGTTAGGGTTGTAAGATGTTACTTTTAGCAGAATGCATGCTGAACTGGAGTCATCTGTCAAACGGTAAATAACCAAGTCTTTAATGTTATTCATCTCTGAAAATATTGACTCGCAGTCATAGATTAATGAAAATATTTATTTATTTAATACAAACGGCATAAGTATGCCATAAACACTAATTAAATGTCACAAATTCATATTCAAAATATTAGTAATGATAAAACAGTGTATGTATAACAGTTAGTTGTGACGATACATTGGAAAGTAACAACAGAGATACCTTTACATGCAAAAATCTATAATACAAATAAAATTAGTAGTGATTTAAAAAATATGATAGCATAGCCTTCTTGTACCCATGTTCCGAGTAGTTAAATAGATCTATCTTCTTCTTCTTGTTGTGCCTTGTCCGTTCAACGGACGTTGGCTATCATGTTGGCTATGCGGACTTTGTTTACTGCGGCCCGGAACAGCTCCACGGTAGACTGGCCAAACCACTGTCTCAGGTTTTTCAGCCATGAGGTTCTCCTTCTTCCAGGGCCCCGTCTTCCGGCAATCTTTCCCTGCATTATGAGATGCAGGATCTCATACTTCTCATACGTCTCATCACGTGTCCAAGATATTGAAGTTTTCGGATTTTTATGGTTTTAATAACTTCCTTTTCTTCTATCACATCTGCATATCTATTAGTAACTTCATGTAACCTACGTAAAAGTGAGTGTTTCGTATACTCAGTCCGATTATTGTTACATTTAAAAAGGATTTTAGAACGAGTGGTTCTCGAGGGAATATGAAATTCAATGAGCTTATTTAAATCAGGACTGTCTATGCTACCATTTACAATATCGAACATAAATATTAAGTCGGATATAATTCTTCGATCTGAGAGTCTTAATAAATTTAATTCTTTCATCAAGTAATTATAATTTATGTTTTCAATGGGAATACGGAGGTTAAAATTAATGTGTCTTAAGAATTTGTGTTGAATTTTTTCGATTGAATCTGAATGTATTTTAAAATGGGGGGACCAGATCGAGGAGTTATATTCGACTTGACTACGTACTAAGGATGTATTAATATTGTTAAAATAGTATGAGCCAGCGCGCTTCAAACAATTAAATTTATCTGGCAATGCATTCCATGTTTCCAAAATTTTGTTATTAGCAATTTTACTTATACCTGTCAGTTTTTCTGTATCAATTAATTCTAACTCTCTCCTTGTTTCAACAAATTTTTGAATCCATATTGAACTAAACTGGAAATCAATCAGCTGCATTTCAAGTTCATCAATTTCCAACCAATCGAATGGGGACAAATTCAGTTTATCAAATGAAGTCACATCACTTCACACTTTTTTAGTAGTGCATAATAAATTTTGTGATCAATGATCAGTGACGTGCCCAAAATATTGTATCGCGTGCCATTAATGGCACGCGTGCCATTGGTTCGCCATCCCTGTAATGTATTTTATTTTATTTATTTTAGGGAAAGTTGACAGCAAATCTGAGATCACACAATAAAACAATAGTAAGATAGTTAATTATGCCAATTATGAACTTTCGACTTATGATAGTGAATGACTAATAAAGTATGACATTGTAACATTGTAAGGGTGTTTTCTTAAATTAAATTATTTTTTTTACAAATATGAAAGGGGAGGGGGGAGGAGGAACATAGAATTAGGATTAAGAGGCAAAGGATGGGAATATATAAGGATTAAACTTTCTAATTTGAGTCATGTTGCTTAGTGAGTTTTCGTTTTATGTCATGTAAAGTCGAATTAAAAATGTCAATGTGGTAATAATTTAAGTTAAATGAATGTGTGGATCTATAGATAAATGAGTTCTGTTTGGAGTTGGTATTGCAAAGAGGGAGATTAAAAGTAAGTGACTGTCTGCTGTTGCGATTTGAAACATGGAATGATAGGCGTTGAAGAAGATCAGGACTATCAATTAGGTTACGTGTAATTTTAAATAACATAACCGTATCTGCTATATTTCTTCGGCAAGTTAACGTCTGCATATTGAAGAACTTTGCAGAGTCTTCATTACTAACGTGAGATCGAAAAGAGCGAAAGTTAAGGTACCTTAAGAATCTATTTTGAACACTTTCGATTCCATTTTTGTGTATTGCATAGCCTGGGTTCCACACTTGAGATGCGTATTCAAGTATACTACGAACGTATGAGAATTATAGTATTTTGAAAGTAAAAAGATCTTTGAATTGTTTACAGAAACGGATTATGAAACCAAACATAGAAGATGCATTAGTGACTATGAGGTCGATATGTTTATTAAAATTCAGTTTACTATCAAGTATAACCCCCTATCATTGAAGAAAAAGACAACACTAATCTAAATGGAAAATATGAAAGAAAACAAGAAACAGAAAAATAAAAAGATAACGATCGCAACTGGGACTCAACCAGAACCTCTATTATTTATTTTATTTTTCTGTGTCTTGTTATTAGTGTTATCTTCTTCTTCAACGATAAATATTTTTATCGATTATTTTGTTCATCTACCACGCTGGAAAGCGCCGAAAATAAGTTCGATAATAGAAAATTGTGATCAATTTCAACAGAGGCAATGAGAAATTATTGAGCTTACTTTGAGCACAAGGAAACCCCAAGACACATGACTAGCCGTTTACCTCTTCAGTGACTTCTGAACACCTCTCGCTAAAGGAATCCGAAGAATTGATTTACGACGGTAAAGAATTAAAAATTTCCTCACAGAATGCCAAGAATTTTTATGCCCACCTTCCATACTTTTTTTTTTTCGATTGAGTTTTAACTGGGGGGAAATTTTCCAAGAGATAAAGCGGGTGGGTGGGTGGTTTCTAGAGGAAATGGATAAGTACCGGGATAATCGCTAGAGTTAGAGTGTCGAAATCTTAATAACATCCTTAGCAGAGGAAATCCCAGTGAGGATATCATTACCCCTATTTGTTGCAAAAAGAAAGACACTAGAACTAGTGACCGACCGAAGGTTCGGTTTCGGCAAGTTTCGGCATCAGTTTCGGTTTCAGCAGAAAATATGGCGAACATTCGGCCGCACAGAAACTGTGCGTTCGTAAATTATCGCCCGTCGTTCGGCTGAATTCGTGGCTCGTGTGACACCCGCCACCATCAGCTGAGTTCGCCGGCCGGTCCGGCGTGATTGTGTTGTGAGTTTGTGTTATTTCTTGCGCAAATATGTTTGTTACAAACAGTTAACATGTTTATAATTTTTGTTTGTTTTACAGCAGTAAAATCGAAAAAATAAATAGTTCTTTTTCACACACTTCAATAAAATTGTTCTTTTATTTTATTTAACACGTTAATAAGAATGTGGTGATTTCAAAAGCAAATAAAATTAAAATACTCAATTAATTAGGCCCTTCCTTCATAAAGTAAGTGTTGATTATTGATAAATTTTTGTTCCAAAAAGCAGTTAAAATGTTAATTTTTATAATTTTTGTTGGTTTTACAGCAGTGATATAAATTTAAAATTTAAATTATTTTTTCACATACTTCAATTATTGTTTTTTTTTTATATTTCATTTAACACGTGTTAACTTTCTGCAAAAGTAGTGTTTAAAATAAGCCAAATTTCAGTAAACAATAGATTTTTAACATGTCTATAAAAGTTTCGGTTTCGGCCGAAACTGAGACAGATAACGAAGATTCGGTTTCGGTAGAAAGTCCTGTTTCGTTCGGACACTAAATAGAACATTTATTATCAGAGAAAAATACCCAAATATGAAAAAGTATCCCTAATATGGAATACCGGCATTTCTCGTAAGTAAATACTCCTAGACGCAATCGTCTATCTCTTTCATCACTATACGCGTGTAAAACCCTTTTAATTTCACTATTGGTTTATATGTATCTATCCTATTTATATAGTTTTATTTTATTGTTTAATTTTAGTGTTATTTTACTCTATTTTATATTGCTCTATTTTACTTTCTTTTAATTCTCATATGTTAGTATTGAGTTTCTTTTTTCTTTAGTTTTTATTTTATATGTATCTTAAATTAAAAAAAATAAATAAATCATATCAAACTGTAAAATGAGGTCCTCAGCACGGGTAAAGCACCCAGTGAGGCCCACATTAGTCAAATATGTAACACTCATGTATAAATCAGGTGAATCAAATTAAAAAAAAAAAAAAAAAGGTTTCAACTTGTCAGTCGAGCGAGTGCTGTGTCCTCGTTGAGACGATTTTGTTTCTGAAGATACTCGAGGAGAAACCGTTACAAAGTAAATTTGCAATTATTGATTGGAGACATAAATTATTCAAAAAATAAGAATACATCAAAAGAGAAAGTTTAACCCTTGCAATGCCAAGGGTAAAATACCTATTGGACGCTGTACACTGGCTGACACCATTTTCGTAATATCTTACTTACACGATCAAGTGAATTAAATATTCAATACAGTGAAGTTGGAGAGAATATGTGAAACTGAGTACGAATGAAAATGATGTTATGGCCGTTATACACGACATCTTTTTTCAGCCCGATTCCAATTAGACACAAAAGCCAACATTTTTCGCTCTACGCGATCGCTATTTTCACCTCTATTTTCATATCTACGATTTCAGTTGGCATCACAGCAAACAGCATTGTTCATGTGTTGTTTGCAGTGATGACAATTGAAACCGTAGATATGAAAATAGCGATCGCGTAGAGAAAAAAATGTTGACTTTTGTGTCTAATTGGAATCGGGCTGAAAAAATATGTCGTGTATAACGGCCATAAGGCGTGCGTGCCAAAGAGTTCTGTGACTGTACATCCTTTCTGCGCACCGTTGCCGAAAAATTACGTGATTATTAGTTAGTTGGTAGGACTTCTAAAATTTCTCGAGATTCTTGGATATTGGAGGGTAGTAAGTAATTGGCTGCAAAATAAAAAAATATATTTTCTACATCTTTTCTTCACTACGCAACATAAAGAACCACTCGTTCGCAATAATTATTAACTAAATGGCCCATGTAATCGTCCGCAGAATAAAATTCCCTCAGTGAAACACCCCGTGGAAATACGTGGTATTTATTCAACCCCCATCCTAGGGGTAGTTTTCATCGTGACCGTTTCGTGGATCATTAGCATAACGTTTATTTCTTTTTCTTCGTTTTTTTGCCGACCAAGTAAGGGCGAAAAGCAACAGTGACTCTAAACATTATTCTTAAGGGGATTTGGTAGACGAGGGATGAAAAAATAAAGAAGGAAAATAGATCTATTATGAAAATCAGGCTTGTCTGCCTGTCTGTTTAAAGTGGTGAAACCAATAATATGGAAAACGGTAAGACCTGAAGAAAACTGACTTTCAATGAAATTAATTGAGGTTTCCCTCTGGGTTAAGATGCCGCGTGCAGCGCCGGATCTGCCATTCGTTCAAAAACGTGCAAAAAACCTGGCGCCAACTCCGAAGGGGCGCCGTGAGAAAATAAATATTGTATTAAAAATTTGTTATAATATTCCCTGAATCGTTTAAAAATTACCCACAGTACGAAATAATTATTACGCTCTAGCAACACTTTCCAAAGATACAGACTGCGCACGCATCTGGTTTGAATTCAACGAAATTCAACGATTTACGAATTTATAGTCAGTTACAGAATTTTTTTACAAATTCCATATATTTAGTTTAAACGTAAGATCTATTTTTCCATATATCTTTTACCGTCTTTTACGACGAATGAGTGCGATCAAAATTCATTAACCAATCACAGCGCCGTACTTTTATTCAAGAGAACAAACAAACCGACGGCGCCTTTCAAAATGTTTTGTACGATTTAAGTCTCTAGGAGAAGGGACTCAAAGACCATTTTCTTATGAAATCTTCAGTAAATTCAAAATTCCATTAGCATAAACATCGCACGGTTTGCAATGTTGCAACTTGTTAACAGTTTCATCATTGATTTGACAGTTGAAGTTCGTTAAATGTACCTATAATTCATTTCTATTAGATTTGTTATTTTACAGTCAGTAATAATCAGTGTAAGCGTCTTTCGTAAGCCGTTGATACCATAGATACGTTCGTGTTTGTTCGCTCAACATAGAACACAGGGGAAATGGAAATGCAAGGTACAAATTTGAGGTTATATTATTAGATTTTTTAATTTATAACTAAATTTCTATTGGTTGTTAGAAGTTGTGGATTGTGGATTACAATGAATAGAACAATAATTTAAAAAAACTTTCAGGCTTGCAGAATCTAAAACTTAGAATTAAAGAGCATAATGACATTAAAAAACTCGTTTCCATTGGGAATTTTTTCATTCCGATTTCTCCAGCACCGATAAAAAATGATGTCCCGCGCAATGACGTTACAATGGTCCCGAGCACATCTAAACAGATATCTATCGCACAAATTCCTCCGGTCGAATTATTAGAAGATAAAAATAACGTTACTGATAGCAATTTAAATTTAATTCTGTTTTCAGAGCTTGAATTGAAAGATCCCGGATGCTGGCCAAAGTTATCTCAAAATTCCATTAGTTTATTAGTTCAGGAAGGTCCTGTACAATTGAAAGGTTTTGATTTTCCTATTACGAACAAGCGTAAATTTAATACTAAGTATTAATACAAGAAACTGCCTAATGGAGAAGAATTACATAGATCGTGGCTTATTTATTCGAAAACTTTAGATAGGGTTACACCTTTTATATGTCTTGATTTTATTTGATAAATTAGTGTAAAAAAAAAAATTAAATAAAAAAAAAAATTGGGGTAAACGAATTTTTAATCAAAATAAAAATGTAGGGGGGGGGGGCGCCATCGGTACCTACTGCACAGGGCGCTAGATTTCGTAGATCCGGCCCTGGCCGCGTGGAGGATGTATAGCCCCTCAGGCCTAGCGCCTATTTTGTCTGAAGATCAAAAAGGCTTTGCAATAAAATTATTTGTGAAATCATCCGAAAACTAATTACTGTTTTTGAAAGGTGTTGAAACTCGCTTTACTTTACTTGATGCCTTTTTTCATAAAACTGTTAATTATTTATGTTTACTTAGTTTAGGGCGATTCCGCTATAGACGATTCTCGACAATAATTTATAAATCGCAATATTTGTTACTTTTTTTTATATCAGTGCAAAGAAGAAGGTCTATATTTAATAATAATAAAAAAAAATTGAATTTTACTTCATATTGAAATTTTTGGCGGGCTTGGAAACATTATCATTCGAAGAATCGGTATATAAACTGCAAAATCACACCGTGCAACACTGGCGCGAAACAGCTGTTACCGATAGTTTGAACTTATATTTTACTGCTAAATGTGTAGTGACAATATTAGTTTATTCTTATGTGCCGAAAGATATAAGTACTTGTTGTTATTTTTTAAGCATCATTGACTATAAGAAGTCACTCTTAGCTTGTTGCACCCGCGATACAAAAGATATAAAAGTTTGTGTTTTTCCCAGAAATAAAGTGCTAACGTTTTGAAACTTTGTAAAAGTAAGAAGAAATCACAGGCAAACTTGAATAAAATGTTTTTAAGAGTGTAATGTTAGCTGAATTGAAATAAACGTTGACTCAAATTGGTTGCACCCGCGATTGTGTTTTAGAATCGCGGGTGCAACTCTTTGACAACTACCCTTATTGTGTGATTTATCATATATTTTATTATTTTTTATGTCTTCAATAATGATATATGCTGTGTATTACTAGTGATTTATATTTAATAGGTTTGTTTATATTATATTTAGCTTTTTTTTAGAAATTCTATGATTTGGCACGCAGTCTCTCTTAAAAACATCTTCTTTATATTAAAAAAAGCAGTTAAAAAAAGATGGTCGTTGGATGATAAATAGGAAGGATTGAAAAATAAATCAGGCATTCAATAAAAATATTTCTTTTAATCTGAAAACGGCGATAGCATTTCCGTGGCGCGAACCTCACTGTCTCGTCTCCAATGCATATTGGTTTTGAAATCTTCGAAAACCACCACTGAAACAGAAAGTGGTTGGGATGATAACAATCTGAAACCTCTTACAAATTACAAAATATAAAAAGAAATTCTACAAAATAAGAAAAAAAACAAATTTTTGTTTTTGAAAAGGATTGATGGATGTAATATGTTAATAGAATTTTCGGCGAATTTAGACGTAACTGAAAATAAATAATTAACATGAATGACAAAGAAGTGTACTGATTAGTAATACGCATTGTTCGATTTCTTATTTCGTTCCTCTATCAGTGTTTATTGATGTTTATATACACTTAAACTAGACGAGTTGCACCCGCGATAAATTGATGTTGCACCCGCGATTGTTTGAAAAGCTGATAATTCATTGCTTGTTTTTGTTTTATATATATTTGTTTATTTTTTTAGTTGATTAGTTTAACGTCTTACGAAATATCAAGGCATAACATAATAAATGTATCACAATTAACAGACTCTTGTGTTTTGTCTTATGATCTGGAAAGGGTGGGCCAAATTGGTTGCACCCGCGATCGCACTTTGAACCTCCCTCCTGACTATTTAAATATTTCAATAAAATTCTTATAAACTAATAAAAAGTAAACAAGTTAAAAAGTAGCTCTTCCAATAATAATTTCATTAAAAATGTTTTTCGTTTAATTATTAAGAAGCTTTATATGCGTCTAAATGTTGCACCCGCGATAATGGAATCACCCTTTACCTAGTTATTTAACTTGTAAATAATAAGAATAATTTATTTTTTAGAAAAAAAAACAGTTTAATTAAAATATATTAAAATTAGGGTAAAATTCAATTTTTTGTTCCAAAAAATCGACGTGTTATTTAATTTTTTTTATTTATTTAAGTTTTTATTCCACCAGGACTGGGAGGATAGTGCAATCTCAGTCTGCCATATTACATAAACTATAGTACAATAATATTTTACAGAGTAAATAAAAATCTAAAAGAAATAAAACATGATAATGTATTAGAAATACCTAATGAAAACAATAAATGAAAATAAAATTCAAGCATAAATAATAAAAAACTACGCATAAAATAAAAAAATTAAAAACATCAAACTAAAGTTAAAAATAAAAAAAATGCTTAGGATTATTAAAAAAAGGATAAATCTTTAAATTTTATTTTACTAAAAAAATTATGGACATATAAACAATATGTAAAAGCAATGTTTTTAGAAAAATACGTTAATTTTTTATAATAAAACTAAGGTGGTTTGGCAGACCTCACGTCAGTACTTAAGTAACTAAAACGGCACCTCGGCACTTAAAGGTTAACAAAGATCATCATCATCACTATTGGCTCTACAACCCCTGGTGGGTCTTGGCCTCCTCAAGAGTCTTCCTCCACTCATCTCGGTTTTGTGCCAGCTCTCTCCAGTTTGGAAGCTCCAAGATAGATATGTCTTTGAGGACGTTGTCGCTCCATCTTAGTCTTGGCCTTCCCAGGCTCCTTCGCCCTATTGGTCTTGAATTCAGCAGGGACTTTGGTGCTTGATGCTCGGTCATTCTCTCCACATGACCCAGCCACCGAAGTCTTCCCAATTTTATAAATTTTGCGACGTTTAGCTCCTTAAACAAAATATAGAGCTCATTGTTATAGCGTCTGCGCCAAAATCAATTTTCTAGAACCGGTCCGAAGATGCGCCTCAAAATTTTTCTTTCAAAAACGTCCAGTGCTCGCTCATTCCTCTTAGTTAGTACCCAAGTCTCAGCTGCGTACGTAAGTACTGGTCTGATAAGTGTTTTGTACACTAATATCTTCGTGTTTCTGGACAGCAATCTAGACTTTAATTGGGGCGCGCCCTTTTTTCGAGCCCCCACTTCAACACCCTGTAACTTTTTGAATCATTTCGTTTGATTTTTTTTTCATGTTTAATACATATTTGGAAAAATAATGGCAACAAACAAAATTATTTGTTTTTTTAAATGCACCTGAAAAATACCTACAATTCATGCTTCTAGACTAGAATACACTCTTAAGAGCGTTTAACCAGCCAGCGGACGAAAATCCACATTTCGTCGAAAGTTATTCTTACGACCGTGCAGGGCGGGTTACAATGATTTTTGGCACATTGTGAATATCGTTCGGTAAGATCATTAGACTTCGGTGGTTGGGTCATGTGGAGAGAATGACCGAGCACCAAGCACCAAAGTCCCTGCTGAACTCAAGACCAATAGGGCGAAGGAGCCTTGGAAGACCAAGACTAAGATGGAGCGACAACGTCCTCAAAGACATATCCATCTTGGAGCTTCTAAACTGGAGAGAGCTGGCACAAAACCGAGATGAGTGGAGGAAGACTCTTGAGGAGGCCAAGACCCACCAGGGGTTGTAGAGCCAATAGTGATTGAAGATAATTTTATTGCTTGAATTCAAAATTACTTTAAAATGTAGGAATACTCAAATTGTTTTTTATTTCTTTTGTACAAATGTCGCAAAAATATTGTTCAATGCTAGTGACACTGATTTCGCAGACGGTGACTTTCGGTTGATGGCAGCTAGCCAAAAATATTATTATGGTCTTGTTTTGGTTTGGATGTAGTAACGATTTTAGATATCATAATATGAAATTGGATTATTCAATTTTGGCTTGGTCAAGCGGTAAGTTGATTTGATAGTAAAATGTATTGTAAACATCTCTGTGAGGGTTAGTTTAAGTTGGAATATCGCCTTATTAGATTATTTTATTTTCAGAGGTGGTGACTGGATAGCCAATTCTACGGTCAACAATAACGTCAAAGGTTGTTAATAATCAACAATCAAAATAAAAATGCGACATAAAATTTAGAGTGTCAATAGGCTTATCAAAAGATATGAAATTGAAATTCATACGTCGTATCATTTCAGTAAGTTCTCTAAAACAAAGTCTTCTAAAAGGCTTGTTTCCAACTTTTCGATCGATCAATCTGAGTCTCGGATCAACTCAGTGATTTGTTTTGTAACGTTCGATTCGATCCTGTTGGTCGGAGAGTTGCATTGGGAGGAGCGTATTTGTGCATTTGAAGAGTGTTGAGCAAAAATTTCGGCTCAACAGTTGATCAATGGGTTTGGGAACAACGGTCTTTCCCTTTTTAGTCAATGCAAACTGCCAATGTATAAAAGTGAGTTATTTCAATTAGACACTGTCAATTTATTCGTGAGTGAGAAGGCTTTTGACGTTTAGTAATGCCGATCTATGGACAATAGTTTCCATTGTAAGACGATTTCTTAAATATTTCGATGTCAATGTCGGTTTGGCTATCGACACACCTAACGAACGCAACCGTGCTCGGGAAATCGATAGAAAATCGTTGTCAGTTAAACCCACTGATCCGATATTGTTAAATGATCGATTTGGCCGAGCTAGACCGTCAGGAGACGCAGGGTCACAGCGATGGGTCCTCGACCATAATACTAGTGTGACACACAGCTATAGATCATTATTTGGCTTGGCGTATTTCAGCATATCGCTCGCCACATACTCCTATTGGGAGTGCACGGCGAGCGCCGAAATACGCCAAGCCGAATGATTCATCTTTCATCTTTTATAGATGTGTGTGACACAGGTCTAAAATAGTGTTTTTCTGATACGTCATTTTTTTCATTAGCTCCACACAGGAGACCCTGAGGAAAATAATTTCCCTCAGAGCCTACGTCATCTTAGGGGATGCTCTGTGGAGGGTATTTTTAAGGAAGAGAAGGGTAGAAAGTTGTGGGAAGAAAAAAGGTATGAGGGGCGGGTAGGAATCTGGGGGGTCAGTGTATCCAGGAGTGACGGACGTACCAATCCATCCCTCCAACTGCGGTGCAAGGCGATGGGTCGAGAGTCTGGCTGGAAAGGTCAAAAGACCTCCCTCAATCAGTTTCTCTTGATCTGGCCCGCCATACAGCAGTAGGGCAGACGCATCCGCCTCTAGGACCTGGACAAACCTCACCACCTTAATCCGGGCACCCCTACTAAGTCACCAAACGTACCGTGTCATGAGGAACTCTTCCGTTTTTTTACATGTCCCATACAGGAGACCTAGAAAACAATTTCCCTCAGGGTCTATGTCATCTTATGGGACGCTTTGTGGAGTCTTTTTATGAAAACGATTAGCTGGTTAGATTGGAAGGAGAGGAAATTCTGGGATGGAAAGGGCATGAGGAGTGGGTAAGAATCTTTGGGCCAGTGCGTCCAGAAGTAACGGACGTATGAATCCATCCATCCCAGTACGCAGCAAGGCGATGGGTAGAAAGAGTCCGACTGTATATAGATCAAAAGTACTCCCTCATTCAGCCCGAATAAGATAAGGTGAAAAAAAAATGCTTAAGTTGGTGAATGGCTACCAAAACCTAACTTTCGTACGTGCACGATCTTTTACAGGGCTCCATAACGTAACCATAAAGTAAATTAAAATAAAAGAAGTAACATAAAAAAAACTTGGCTTGTTAGCGAAGCCATAAACCATTAAATCTGAAATTGAACGATAAATGGGGGCGGTCCAATGTTAAAACCGAAAACACGCAATTCGTTAGGAATATTATATGCCACTTAGTATCAGTAATGGTTTCCACAAGAAAAAACTTGGGCTAAAAGAAGTGCACGAAAGGGCGATCACGAAACTACAACATAACGATAATATATCGACCGATGCAGTGATAAAACGTTTGATTTTCCCCAAAGGGCACCGATAGGGGAAATCGTATTCTGAAATATTGGCTCGATATATAACAGAAAGCACCCCTAGTTAAAAGACTACGGCGCTGCGTGTTCCACACGCTCTTCTGTCCCAATCAAAGTGGATCAATGCAAAACAAATTGTAAACAAAATTCTTGCTTGAACTGACTGTAATAATTGCAACCCGCTCCGCAGGTTTTTACTGCTAGGCCCTGCGGGTGGCTTTTAGTTCGCCTTCGCCAAGTTTGTGTTGGTGATCATTTTATAAATAATGTAAGTCTATTAATAGGAACTGGTTCTAAAATTAGACCGTTCCTCGTATCCACTGTCAACAGTGTCAACCAGTGATGGCAAGTCACCGCAAAAATGTAACCGGGACGGACGATAACGTCGTACGTAATATACAGCCGCTTGATACAACGGAGACGTACCAATCTTCCGAAATCCGGGAGATACTCCAGGTTCACAAATTCGTAGAACTTATACCTGGGAAGGGAACTTCTTGCTTCTTTTGCGTCTTGCCGACGAAAGATTAGAAATCGAACTACAATAGCAGCTTTGTCTGAAAATCCACGTACACGGATGTTTATAGGGTGCGACGGGTAAGGCGTGATGTCGGACATGCAATCAAAGTCGGGTTCTGAAATTCAACCACGCAGATCCTAGCCTATTAATACTGTTTGATAACAAGATGTACGAGTATATCTAAAGTTGTGAGGTGATTAAATATAAGAAAAGTTCATAAAATAGTGTGTTTCTGATACGTCATGTGCAACTTTTCCGTTTTTTTGTTGTATTAGCTCCACACAGGAGGCCCCGAGGAAAAATACCCTCAGGGCCTATTGTCATCTTTGGGGATGCTGTTTGAGGGTATTTTTCGGGAAAGGAAGGAGGAAGTTCTCGGAAGGAAGGAATGAGGGGTGGGTAAGAACCTGGGTGCCGGTGTGTCCAGGAGCGACGAACATGAATCCATCCCTCCAACTGCGGTGCCAGGCGATAGGTAGAGAGAGTCCGGCTGGAGAGGTCGAAAAGCCTCCCTCAACAGTCTCTCTCTCGAACCGGCCCATAACGCAGTAGGTGGGCCAACGCGTCCGCCGGCAAGACCAGAACAAACCTCACCCATGAACCCGGGCACCCCGGCTAAGTCACTAAGCATAGCAACACTTGGGGTGACCTACGGCAGAGGTGTTGGTTATCTAATACAGCGGTTGGCAATTTTTTTGAGCCTGCAAACCCCTTGACTCTTACCACAAATTTGTATACTGTACCCTCTTGTCTATCTTGTGTGCACGTGTAATGAAAGACTTACACGAATTCAACAATCAAGTCACACATACACAATTAACGCAATTTTGTACAGAGTATAACACGACTTCAGGCATTTGTATCCGGTGAGTCTTCATCTGAAATTGAACAAATTTTGTTCCGCGTCCTTTTATTTCAACGACAAAAAATTTATGTTCTCCAAACTTCTTCTTCTTCGATGGCGCTACAGCCCGTATCGAGCTTTGGCCTCCTGCAACAGTCGCCTCCAACTCCTCCTGTCCTCAGCGGCTGACTTCCAATTTGGTACCTGGAGAAGCTGTGCTGCATCCCCTCTTACTTTGTCTTCCCACCTCAGTCTGGGTCTTCCCACTTTTCTCTTTCCACCTGGGTGTCCAGTCAAAATTCTTTTTGGGACGCGTGTATCCGGCATTCTCTGTACATGCCCAGCCCATCTCAGCCTGAGGAGTCTCATATGTGTTGAGATGCTAGGTGCCTTATATATATCATGCAATTCTGTATTGTGCCGGATGCGCCACTGTTCACCCTCTTTCACGGGTCCACATATTCTTCTCAGCACTTTTCTTTCAAAAGTATCCAGCATTTCAGCCATTTTTACCGTCAGTGTCAGCGCCTCACATCCATATGCCAATACAGTTCTAACAATGGTCTTAAATATGGTTATTTTGGTTTTTCTGTGGACACTACGTGACTTAAACACTGGCAGCAAAGAGTAGTATGTTTTGTTGGCTGCTGTGATTCTCCTTCTGATTTCTGCTGGATCCTCATTATTCTCTGTCAGACTGGAGCCCAGGTAGGTGAATTGGTCGACCACTTCGTATGAGTAGTTGTCTTTGAATTGTGCACTACTTCTTCTGTGTGAAGGGTTCCTGCTCTGTATCATCATTTTCGTTTTGTTGACATTAACCTGCAGTCCTACTTCCCGTGCTGCTGTTTCTAAAGGATCGAAGACCTCCTTAATGGCTGAAATTGTTCTCAAAACACAACTCCAAATTCACAAAGAGAAGGTGAATTTATTAAACCAAAAAAAGCCTAGAAAACGAGTCTTAACATCTACATTCGTGCCACGACATTGCGCATTGGCCATCATTTAAAAATACAGAGAATTTTTTTTTATTGTAATATAAAAATATGAGTTACATATATACACATATATTTTACAAAATATGAAATTAAATGTCGTTTCTGGTCATGTATACCTTATCAGAAAAGAGGGGCTCTTGTGCCTGATAAGGGAGCCACTATTCTTACTCAAGTTGTAAGTTAAAATCTGAACTAACTGACTAACTAACCATCACGCCGTTTCCCCGCAGGGGTAGGCAGAGAGGACGGACCGCCAAACAACTCGGTCTTGGCACACACTCTTTGCCTCACTCACATTCATACATCGTCTCATACATTCTCTTCTATTATTCTGACTTTTGACATGGCCCGACTCAAGTATTTGATTCACTTGATCGTGCCACGTCTTCATCGGGCGTACCCGACTTCTTCTACCATTCACATTCGCGTCGTATAGTCTTCTTACACTACTTTCTTCGTTCATTCGCTCTACATGCCCAAACCATCTGAGGGTCCCTTTCTTAATCTTACTCATTATGCTTACATCAGCCTTAAATTCTTTGCGGATATCCACATTTCTCACACGATCATACATTGTTTTACCACACATACGTCGCAGGAATCTCATTTCAACAGCATTCAGCTTACTTTCATCCTTCCTCTGCCAGTTCCATGTCTCACTGCCATACATCAGGGTAGGTACCAGGACTCCATTGTGGACTGCTAGCTTCGCTTCTTTTGACAGTTTTTTATTAGCGCCAACGGCATTCAGTCCACCATTAATGGAGTTACTGGCATTCACCCTTCTTTCAATATCTCTATCAGCCTTCCCATCTCTCGTAAAAATCTGTTTTGTATAAAATATTTACTTTTTACTGTAAGTTTTTTTTTTTGAATAATTGTTTAATTTTATTTATTTTTTCTGATTGCATCAACCAATCAGCGTAATTCAGAAGGGAGGTTATTACAGTTTTTTATGGCTTGGAAAATATAATGATTTTGCATTTGAGTTGTTTTAAAATTAGGTGTAATAAATTGGTTTCCATTTCTCATTAGTTTGTAAAATTCTTGGTATTCTGTGTTATTTTTTTCTTTACACATTTTTATAACGGAAGCTTGATTGAAAATGTCGACATTTGGTACTGAAAACAATTTAACCCTCCGCCCGTGGCGCCTTTTTTGTAACGCGAGGTGTCGCGTGGGGTCGCTTAGGACCCCAAAAATAAATATGATTAAATTGTTGTTGTAGCATACATTTTATATGTTATTTTAACTGATTACAGTCAGGTGATAATGATTGCTTTGAAATAAAAAGAAATGTTAAAAATTAGTTATTTATTTTCAATGCAAGAGCTTAAAAATCAACAAGGAACATTTTTTTGAAATTTTAAATCATATTTTTTAATAGAAAACTTTTAAAAAAATCTAACCAATTTCCATCAAACTCATAACTATTTGAGGTTGATATATACTTATTATTATTACAACAAAAAAATCAACAAAATACAATAAAAAAACATATACCTAAACTTGATTTTTCATGGTATTTTGTTGATTTTTTTAGCCTCACGCCGAAACACAAGTCTGTATCTCACATCGCACATGCGCAAACTAAATTTTCTCGGCGCTTGCGTCAAGTATAGTCCCTTTTAGGAAGCTACCTAAAGTAAGAAATCAGTGGGAACATTTAAAATGAACATAATTAGCATTTCTGTAAAACCTGGGCTTTTAAAGACCCCACGCGACGGGTCGAGGGTTAAAATAAATGGTGAATTCATATATTCATTTCATTTATGTGCTAATTTCAGAATTATATGGAAAATTGGAGTCGAGTTCAGACATAGAAGACATGAGATAATTGATTAAAATTAATAATAATAATTAACGAGTGGAATAATAATTAATATTTGTGTAAGTGAAATAAATTCTTCCTAACTTAACATACCACCCACCTATTTTCGCCCTCCCTACACCGGAGAACAAGCAATCTCTGATTCCGATCAATATTAATACGGGAAACTTTTCAGCTAATGATTTCGGCTAAGTTATATTGCGGGGAGGAATTAATGCCGCGAAGATGTTATCCGATTTACCCGTGGAATAAAATTACACCGAAATAATATCAAACTTATTAAGTTGAATTCTTGATTCTTGCAATTTCGGATTTGGTATTTCTTATTATTATACCTACTTGATTAAAACTGATAATACAATTATTAATTGTTTTTGTGTATAATTAATAGAACTGAATTTAATTTTTAAAAATTGAATTTTAATTAATTTAAATAATGTTATTATTAAGTTCTACAAGTATTTAAGCATTTATTTTTGTTACAGCTGTTGCAGCTTACAAGGCCATTTTCAAAGTGTGTGAAAATGGCTTTGTAAGCCAAAACAGCTGCAACAAAAATATAAACTAAAATACTTGCAGAACTTGATAATAGCATCATTAAAATTAAATTATCTTTAAAATTTTATTAAAAATCTTTCACTACTTGATAATTAAAACAAAAGAAATAAAGAATTAAAATAATTTTCTTGTAATATTATAGGTAGACACCATTTCGTTTTCCTGAATTCTTCACACAATCAATTCCAATTTCGAAAATGATACTTAAATTCAAAACAAATCCTAGTCCATCAAATTACAATCGTGACACGAAAAGGTTTCTAATAAGGTACCTACATAGCATTGGCAGTTCGCAACTTTTCAGTGAGCTCAAATGCTAAGATTTGAAAATACGACATCATTGTTGTTGAAGCTGAAAAATAATTTTATTTGAAATAAAACAACAACTTTGTTATTATCCTTTTAAAGTTTAAAGATAATGACTTTACCTTTATAATATTTTACCACCATTAATTTTTTTTTTTTTTTAATTCCGACCGGTTTAGCTTAAGAGCCTAGCAGTCCTTTCAGTATTTTCAAATTTGGTGAAATTAGTTTGCTGTTTCGTCGTAACGTCGCCCATGTAGTTTTCACATATTTTAACTTCGGTATTCTGTTTTAAAGTTGTACATAATTTCACAACGCTACTTGTAATCTAATTCCCCGATTTCCTCCTCCCGTCAAGCTCTAGGGCGTCGACTTTACCATGAAACTCGTATGTAATTTTGTTCAGCGAGCGTTTGGTGATTTCAGGGGTATAAAAGCAGTTTTATTTAAAATTTTGCAGAAAGTGAAAAGAATGATAATTTTTCCAATGTAAATTATTACTTTTTCAACACAAATTCAAAGGTAAATTAAGGTTACTTTAATGAATCGGTAATTATTTTTGTTATTAATATCATCGCAAAGAAAAAAACCTCTTGTTGTCATTGTTTTGTTTGAAAACTTAACAAAATTAATAATAACGGTTGATTAGACGATTTTTATTACTACAAAATGTGCATACCTATATTACGAGTATAATACAATTATATATATTTAGGGTATTATTAGGCGTACTTGACGTATTTTAACCAGTTATTCGTGACATTATTTGGAATAAAAAATGTAAATGAAATTTTGGTCTCCGGCGACTTTTTTTTTTCAAACTTTTTTCCTCAAAATCAAATATTTTTCCGCATGTCGTCACTGGTAACCCAGCCGAGTAGCCGACCAACCACTCACCCCATCTCTAACTGTCCAACACCTAATTTTTTTTAATGTTTTTTGTAGAAAAAAAAATCAAAGATGTCACTGTAGACAAAAAATTTCATTTACATTTTTTGCTCCAAATAATGTCAGGAATCAATGGTTAAAGTAAGTCAAGTACGTCCCTTAAAACCCTATAGGTATATATGCAGTCCTATTGCTGCATACATATAAAATATATTGATTTTAATACAATACATATATTTTATTTTATTTTATTTATTTATGTTTATTTAGGAAGCATACAATTGTGTGTAAAGTAATTTACATTAAATAGTGAATATAATTTAAACCAGTTAAGTTCAGTGAAATCAAGTGGTTATTAAACAATTATAGTAGGTATAAATTGTAACCACGTTGTAAAAATTATCAAAAAGTGCTAATAATCAATACAGAAATAACAGTTTCGAGTAGTTATTTAAATAAAATTATTAAATAAAAAAAATTAAAATAATAGTACATAGTTGTAAGTAAAAAGTTATTAAAAAGAAAATAATAAACAAGAATTAATAGTTTTCATTTAAGTACATTGTACGGTTAGTTTGATTTTAGTCGATTTAAGGGTAAAATGGATAATGTATATATGCCGCACTAGGACTGCACATATACAGGATGTTAAGTACTTGACTTACTTTAACCAGTGATTCCTGACATTATATGGAGTAAAAAATGAAAATGAAATTTCGGTCTCCGGTGACATCTTTGATGTTTTTTTTTTACAAAAACATAAAAAAATGGTAGGTGTCGTACAGTTGGAGGAGGGGTGAAGGGTTGGTCGACTACTTGGCTGGGTGTATACATGTTTATATATAAAGCTCAAACCAAAAAACCTTAATTTTCGTTTGAAGACTAAATTTTTAAGGTTAAATTGGAAAAAAGTTAAAGTTGCTACATGGTTACTGTCAGATCAGACAGCTTGACTATTCACATCTAGTCACCGAACACGGCTAAAGCCATTTAAAGCAAAGTTTTAATTCTAAATGGTGGTCTTTTACTAGGGCGATACTGAAACTATCTTCCAATCTGGAACGTGCCGCAAACAAGAGTATACCTTGATACGAGCATGAAGAGTGACCCAAAACCCCGTCACTAAAAAATAAACGCAAAGGGAATCAGGCACGGCTCGAATCGAGCTACCCAGTGTAGTCTAGGTACTTTCGTACGGTGGTTACACAAATCCATTTTTTTTTAAACGCACCAGAATTCGAATTGAATTGTTTTGTTTTCTTTTTCTTTTTTTGACAGATAGTAGTTTTGTTTTCAGAAGCGTCATGTGAGACTGTAAAAAAAAACATTAACTGATATTCTGTGTAACTTGTAAAATAAACTATCGTACCGAGATACTTGTATTTTGTTTTTGAGCCCACTAAATTGATACTCGACCCTATCAATCTTATAATATTTTTAAATGATCAAATTGTGAAATAACACAAACCAATCAAATAAAATTTACTTGCGCATGCTGAATTTGAACCCGTGACCTCTGGAACGCCAGTCGAGAGCCTTATCGAAAATAACAAAACTAGAAATGAAAAAATTATATTATAAATAAAGATATGTAAACGTGAACAAAACTAGGGTATAAGTGATTAATTTTATGTGAATAATTTAATAAAATTTCATTAAGATTTTTCAAAAATAGTTATTTGCCATCGAATAGATATTTCGCATTTCGTATTATTTGTTCTTATATAAATGTCGGAAACATTTATTTAATTATCATACACATTTATTTAATTATCAAAAACATTATTTAATTATCATAAACATATAGTATTATGTTAACTTTGAATATCCCTGAACAGCGCCGACACAGCTCGGCCGTGCGATTTGAGTAGATAGCAAATTAAAGAAGAAATTGTAAAAAGGGCCATTTAATAATTCCGACAATGTATTCAGGTCTAGTAAATGACTGATCTTTTGGGTGATTCAGCTTTTACTTAAATTATTTAAAGAAGCGTGACAGACAACCTTCCGTCTTCGGGCCTGTCCGAGCACTGATCTGCTCCTGAGAAATCTGTCCTAATATATGATACGAAAATTGATGCAAACCAAATAAATCATTGGATTTTAATATATTTATTTTTAAATTGAGATTCTTAAAATACTGTTTTATTGGATGATATTTTTATTTTATTAACTTACCTGTTTTTTGGTACATTAAAACGATTCTAAAGTTGACTGATTTATGCCGTTTTTTTAATAATATCACATCGTAATTTAGCTAAAAAGGCTCTTTAATTAAAAAATTTGAAAATGAAACGGTATACGTTGAGATGTTTTCTATCTAAAAATATTTTTTTTCTTTTTTTTTCCTTTATGCATACGACAACATAAGAAAAATATTTGCACGTCGATTGAGAATTGTTGAAAACAACTATTTTTCAAACAGTTATAAAGTATGAAAAATATTTTTTGTTAATATTTAATTATATTTCTGGGGATAGAACGTAAATGTAACTATCATTCTTTTGGTATAACTTTTTTTTTGTTTGTACGGTTATGGACGTAGGAGACTTCGAAATCGCGCAAAAATCATTAAATATTGAAAAATCTCTCGTACCATCTTAACACGAGCATCTTCAGGGTATAAAATTAAACGGATAAAAAAAATCTATCTTGCCTTTCAATATTAAATGGAGCAAGTGATACTTCTCCCCTCGAAGTATATGACTCAGACATGAAATTTTTCTGATTTTTATTAACCCTTCGAATAATAAGAAAATAATTTTCTGTCAACTTTGGCCTGTCAAAGTTTGCGCGCAAAACTCCTGGTTCTTCCCATGCATTTTAAATGTTCCTATTTATTAGTTTTTTTTAACGCTTTTGCAAAAATAAAAATTGTTCTAAAATTTTGATAAAATAATCTTTCCGATATGCTTATTAGAAATCAACATTTTTGTTTATAAATATTAAAATTTTAATATTGGAAATGTAAATTGGCTAAAAAATGCATACCTGCGAATATTTGAATTAAAGTAATAAAATAGAATAAACTTCAAATTTTAAATTCAGATTCCTTTTCTAAACAAAATTTGTGATAAAACTGTCACCTCACTTTTTATCACTTTCATACAATTTTATTTTAAAATTAAATGTGGGTTACGTCACAAATAGGCGCAAAATCAAACCGTCACTTTTGATCAGGTTTGTAAAATATCTGAACAACCTAGCTCATATAATTCTAAGAAGCATTATTTCTTTCCGATTCTAACATAAAAGAAATCACAAATATTCGCATTACAGAAAGAGAGATATCTAACTTTTAATAATGCACGGTTGCTCTGGGACAATCTGGGTCTCCTGTTATTATAACGGCATATGATGTTTTGGGACAACTTGGGTCTCCTGTGATTAAACGGGTTAATGTAAGCAGTTCTCTATCAGCTAAGCCCGCCTGAGAATTTCTGTGTTGGTGATCATGTCGGTCCATGGAACCTGGAGCATTCTCCGGTGAAGCCACATTTCAAAAGCCTCTTACCTGTTCATGGTATTTACTTTCAAGGTCCATGTTTCACATCCATACAGCAAGACCGACCACACATAACCCTTTAGCTTTGATTTTGGCTGGTCTAGTTAAAGACACATTGTTAATGTAATGATATCATAAATAAAGCAACTTGTAATCTTGACAAACCTCGATCTTTATTTGAGTCTTTCCGAACATATTTCAAGTAATCTCAGTCACTGAGATTGAAAAACATCAGTTATAAAATTAATTTGACCACAACACGGGCTTGTGCCTAGCATAGTGGTCGAAAAATCCTCAAATCATATAATGAACAAAGCAATGAATAAAGAAAATTAAAAAAAAAACTTCCGTAATATTAAAAGAAGCTATTTAATACATTTCACAGGCAAATAATTTTTTTGCAAAATCGAGTTACGCTGATATTTTACTGAAAATCTGCTGATTACTAATCAACTTGGGGAAAGCACGGTCCTCAAACATAATTATCTTTTATCTCAGGATTTAAATAAATTATGGTGATCAAAGGCTGAGACAGGTCCTTCATCGTCCTTGAATCAAAATCAAAAACAGACACGGATATTTTATGTAAATCTCTCACCGTTCATCTTCAGATTCCCCTTAGCCTTTTCCGTATCTAATACGATGATGACATTTATAAATTTAAATTCAGACTTTTTGAATTGTAAAATCAGTGGTTCTTCACTAGAGGAAAAACGGTGTCTGACAGATTACGTAACAGTTCGTGACAGAAGTCTTTCTAAAATCAACAGCCTCCAGGTTTTTAGTAAAACCCTTTAAGCCTTAAGAAATTAATAATATTATGGCGTTATTTGGGAGGCTGCCACTGTCTTGGCTGCTAAATGTACGAGAGTGGACCGATATTAAAAGTGTGGAGAAGCTATTCCGGGCAGCGCAAGATAGAGATACATTTACCGCAGTGATCGCCAACGTTGGGGTGGACCTGATAGGACACACGAAGAAGACGATTTGGGAGGCGGGTGTGGGTATCGCCGCCCTTGGAACCATATATTGAATAAACAACACTCCTACCATAGGTCACTGCTAAATGGTTCGCTACTTTGGTGACTTTGGGTGTCCGAGTTCATGGGGTGAGGTTTATCTGGATCTTGGCGGTGAATGCGTTTGCTCAACTCACTGCATGGCATTTTGATTTTTTGAGGGATTTTTTTTCCATCATTTTTGGGGTTACATTTGGATGGTCTTTTTAGGGAAAGAAAGAAGAGGAAGTTCTGGGAAGAAAACCTGTATGAGGGGTGGGTAGGAATCTGGGGTCGACGCGTCCAAGAGTTACGGTATAATAATAATAATTGGATAATTTGAAAGAGCGCCGTTTTTGTGAAAAATCATGAAACCATTCTCTCAATGCGGCGGGTCGAGTGAGTCCGGTTGGAGAGGCCTTCCTCAACCAGTCTCTCCAGTCCGTATCGTCACGCAGTGGTTAAGCAAACGCATTCGCCACCAAACCTCATCCGAAGTACCCGGACACCCTTGCTAAATCACCAAACGTAGCGAATCACTTGGAGTGACCTATGACAGTGGTGTTGGTCATATGTGTCGGTAAGGCGAGAGGTACTGGGTTCGTGTCCCAGTTCGTGGACCGCTTTATTTTTCTTGTCTTGTTCTTTTTAACCCCCGACGCACACGTCTGTGTATCTGTCTGTGGCATCGTAGCTCCTACACGAATGCATCGATTAAGATGCTTTTTTTTGTTTGTTTGAAAGCTGACGTGATCGAGATGGTTCTTAGCTTTAATTCATGAAAATGTGTTCAGGCGTTTCAAGATCAGTGGTAACTCAATTTTTTTTCATATTTTCGTTTAGATTTATTGGCATTATCTTCTTCTTCAATGATATACTATATTAAGTGTCGTGAACGTTCTAACCGCCGTTTCTACTTCAACCCACTTACTTCAACAATTTGACACCTACTTCTCCACATTCCTGTAGCATTTGGCACATTACTTATAAAAGCATTTCTTTGTCTTGTCCCTCTAGCTAAATGCGTCTGTCTCTATTCTCTATTCATCAAAACCTATTAATTACCTTTTTTCCAACTCTAAATCCACAATCCACAATCCACTATTCTGGCAAAGAGGCGTTAATAGGCTCCTAAGCGTCTGGGAACCGGAGCTGTTTTTGGAACTGTTACAACTTTTCATACGGAACTGTTTGATTTACGTCGCTTCTCTTTGTACTGTTAAATCGCTGTTTTTCATCATTGTTAGTATTTTAATGTCTCTTAGTTGTTCCGATCTTAACGACCATTAAAAGTTGAAATCTGAATTCCAAGACGATAAAAAATACAATAATTCCCGAACATCATCATCACGCTACATCATAGGGTGGAATTTCATCTTCTTAACATTATTTAGGGACTAGGACACCGTAAAATAAAAATAAATTGCCACTTTTTATTTCATTTTCCGAAAGATGCATTTGTTAAGAATGCTCCCACCAAATTTTTTAAAGAAATTCGTAAAATTGACGGAGATACAGCATTTTATGTGAAACCGTTTGAAACAGTTTGTAGGTTGAATTATCCTTTAGCCAAACTTTGAACGCTTTTTTGCTCGAAACTACGTTTTTCAACCTGGTTGACAACATATTAAAAAAAACTATACATCCGATTTGCATGCACCAAGTGTTTAACTCTTCGAAAATCCAGTCTCTATGGCACCACGTAGGGGAATTTAGATATCTAAAAAAAATCAAGGTTCAAGGTTTTGCTGAAGGAAAATAATTCAACCTGCAAACTGTTTCAAATGGTTTCACATAAAATGCTGTACCTTCGACAATTTTACGAATTTATTTAAAACATTTGGTGAGAGCTTTCTTAACAAGTGCATCTTCCAGAAAATGAAATAAAAATAATTAAAAAAAACATTTTTTACAGTATTCTAGAGTCTTAAGGAATTTTCAACAGAACTGTACTTCACTTTTAATATCGTTCATTTTCAGTTATGTAGGAGCCCTAACCCCTACAGAATAGCAGATTTTGATGCAGTAAGACGAACTTGTGATGTATGTTATATATTATATATATGTTATATATTGGGCTAATTAGCCCAATCAGTACTACAATACGGAATAATAGGCTGGGAAGGAGCGTATAAAACCAATTTAACCCCTCTTGAAATAGTACATAGAAGACTCATCAAAATTATTCTAAAGAAACAATTAGACTATCCAACCCAAAAATTATTCGATGAATTCAAAGTATTACCACTAAATAAAATTTATCAAAAAAATGCATTACTTCAAATCCACAAAGATAAACTAACAACAAAGTTATTTAGCACCAGACCAAGAACCTTAGGACAAATAATAAACCCAAAACTGAATACAACAACAGCCCAACATCATTACACATACTCAGCCATAAAATTCTTTAACGAACTCCCTAAAGAAATACAATCCGAAAGGAATTATGGATTTTTTAAACAAAAACCTAAAAAACATTTTACTTTTAACTAGATTTAGGTATGTGTTACGATGTGCCAACTTATATTTCCATTATGAACAAAAAATGCCAACTAATATTTTCTATATGAATGAAAATTCACATCATGTTTCAATATGTAAAAAAAAATGCCAACTTATTATTCATTATGTATAAAAAAAAATTGATCTACATACATTCAATTTGTAACAACTGTTAAGTATGTATAGTACTGTCAATATGATAGTGCTCCCTCTCTAAACACGAGAATTTCTCAATTAGGGAGGTATTGTTACCATTATGCAGCATGCGTCAAAGATTTTTAATAACATTTCCTTTATTAAAATCAGTAATAAATCACTCACGTATAAAATATTCCTCTCTGAGGGGCGAGTAAGCGAATTCGGGAAAATATTGGCAGACTTACCTGTGAACAAAAGAAAGATTTATTTAGTACAACAAATAAATTAAACAAACCCCATTAGGTTAACATTATTTAATAAAACGTTTATCATACTACATCATGAATATTGACATTTTTTTACAATCAAACTGATAAATGATAAATAGAGACCTGAAATTTTTATAATGTAAAACAAATAATGATCATTTTAATAAATAAAATAGCTATGAGAAGAACTTGGCATACCGATAAAATACATACCGAAAATGCTGTCCAAACAAAAATGGCGGCGGTTTCCATGGTTATTATTATTCAGTTTATATGATAAGTAACAAATATTGGTTTCATCTTGGCCGCCATTTTTGTAAAACCGTTTGGATAGAATGTTTTATTGGTACGCCAAGTCCTTCTCTTAGGTATTTTATTTAGTCATTGGAATATTTATATTTTTCATCTGGTATTTTAAATTTAAAATTATTTATTTTAAAGTAAGAAAATAATACTAAACATTCCAACCATTTCTGTGTCTATGGTTTTGAACAGAAATTAAATGGAACGCAGCTAACGTAACATCGACAACACCGCGTACGTAACATCGACAACATTCATTTTTGGATAAAAAAAGAAGAAAAAAGCGTTCTATCACTTTTTTGCAAGATACTAAAAAGTTGTTACTAAAAAACCCTTGTTAATGAGAGGTTAGAAATATTCACATAGGTGTATAAAATTAAATTTACTTCTTTCACGGCAGACCCTACATTTCAGCAATAAATATTAAAATTTTATTTATTCATTTCATCTCACTCTCCATTTGTCTAACCCTCGTCACCTGTTGACACGACCCGTGGGGGTAATGATTTATTTTGCATAAATGTACCCACAAATAAAGAAAATAAGTGGGTTATTTGACAAGATTTTTACAAAAAAATATAATATATTATGCAGCCTTAACCCCTCCAGATAATTTGTTTACTTTTAGGAACAGCTCCAATAGGTAGCATAGACATATTTGTTTATCCCATACTGTCATGGTGAGAAATATATAGTTGACCCGGCGAACGAACAGCCTCACATTCAATAACTGTTGTGTTAATTAATTATCTGAATTAAATTCAGTGTTTCAATTAAGTTAAAAATTACATTATGAACCAATTATCGATCCGCAACTGTCCGTGTTTTGTTTTTGTGAGTATCAGAAATGGCGTTTTGTAAGGATTAATATTTTTTGCGATTTTCTTACTTTTCCACTTGCTTACGGAAATTGCGTTTCATTTTCTTTGTACGTGTGAGGGAGATTTATTATAATTATTGTATTTTTCCTTTGGAGGGGTGCAGACACACGTTCACCTTTTGTCTTATTTTCGACTATTGACATTATTTAGTGTGTAAGAAAGAGGCGCAGCATTATATGTTTAAGCACAAAACAATCAGAGCATTGTCATTCGACCTTTTTGAATTTTTGGAATTCACTCACTATTCAATATTATATTTATCTTATAATATTGCTGCAGCTCTTTCAAAAGATCAGAATTCGTTCCATACAAAATGTATGAGGAAAAGAATTTTCTTCATAATTTTCCCGATGTTTTAGTATTCTGCTATTCGGGGCGAAGACAAATCCAACAAATCAAAGATCATAAAAATCGGTCCAGCCGTTCTTGAGTTAAAAATGGTGTAACCAACCCGACGTTCTTTTATACATTAAGAAGATTAAGATAAAGAAGGTGGTAGAAAGAAAAAAAAACCACGCTTTATATTCGAGTATAGAAGTTAATAAAAATTAAAATGTGCCCTCTACGAAACCGAAGTTTCCGACCGCAATTTGAGAAAAATATTAAATTTTATAATTTTTTTTTTATGTAACAATAAACTGAGAGGTGACAGTAACGTTTATAGCACTAGTTGTCTAATAAAATGTGATTTATTTTTTTCGTTTTCAGCAATTTTTTTTTAGAAAAATCGTAAGTTGAGTCATTTTTAAAATGTTTTTATGTTGCATTCAAAATTTTAAATTTGAAAAATTTGTGAGATGCAAATGTTTATTTCTAATAATAAATATTTAAAAGTGTATTTTATCACCTTTAAACAACTGTTTATAGTTTTTGGATACATTTAGAAATTATCCATTTATTTGATTTTATTGCAAAACGGAAATTTTTTGACTTGACGGAACATGACCGAGGATTTAATAAAGGCTTACGGAGAATTCTTCAATATTTTAAGAAACCCAAGCTTAAATTCAGTATATTGTGATACTTACGAGTATTTTTGTTTTACGTCGTCTTCGCGAAAAGTGAGCTCCTACTACGTAGGTACCTGCGTAGGACGTTTTGAAAATTGGCAATTCAAGCAACATAAGGAAAGCGGATGGCATTATTGATTGACCAAGTAAACAACCCCTAAAATTGGAAATCAACAGGTACACGTCGTTCAGATGACGGTTATATAAATTGACAAAACAGGACAAATTGCGCAATACAAAGAGGGTTAGCAACCTATCCCTCTTTCTCGAAAACGGCGAATGTAACGGAAGGAGTGGTCACAACTCACAACGAGCTCTCGGAGGCAGGATCATAATTTATATATATCGACTGCGGTTTGGTAAAACAATTCAACTCAACAAAATGAAAACTTAACAGAAGACGTTAGAAATATCTTGAATAACATTTTTAAAAATATTGCAATTCTATTAATTATATTAAAGATTTGAGGGTTCAGTAATTTCATCTATGTTTTTTTCGAAAAAAGCCTAAAAAAAATTACGCAATAATTTAGTTTTTATAAATAAAAGTGGTCTACAACAAATGTGTATGTGTTTTAATTGTAAATATAGTTTTTAGTAAAAATGCCTTAATGAGCAAAAATTCTTTTGTAGATTGAGAGTAGGTATTCTACGTGAAACCACTGAAAAGCAACACATATTTGCTACAATATCACCGGGAAGCATACATTAGTGAGACATATTGAAATATTCTTCTAGTGACACAGAAAACAATCAACATTTTGTTTCATTTAGGTACCAACTATAAGTTTTCTGTATTATAATTGATTTGGTAGCATTTTATGAGTAAACTTACTGTAGGTACCAGATGGAGGGTACATATTTACAGATTACTGCATACTAAATTCAAATTTCGATTATTCGAAAACTTCTGACTGAAACGATTGATATATGAATGTGAATGAATCAAGGAGAGTGTGTCAAAACAGAGTTGTGTAGCGGTCTCTCCCTAATCCTGCGGGGAAAAGGTGTGATGGTTAGGTAGTTATAGACACTATACTTCAGACCGACAGTTTTTCGACTTTATAGTTAAGATTGATGCACCCAACAAACCCCAACTCTCGCATGTGGAAGCCAAAATTTTGAAACTGAAAAAAAAAGACAATAACACTACAGAGGAGATCCATAAGCGCATAGTAAACGCAAATCGTTGTTATTTCCGCCTACAATACCAAATAAAATCCAGACTGCAGTCCAGAAACACAAAGATATTAGTGTACAAATCATTTATCAGACCAGTACTCACTTACACAGCAGAGACGTCGATAATAACTAAGAGGAATGAGCGAGCACTGGACGTTTGTGAAAGGAAAATTTTGAGGCGCATCTTCGGACCGGTTCTAGAAAATGGATTTTGGCGCAGGCGTTACAACAATGAGCTATATACTCTGTTTAAAAAGCTAAACGTCACAACATTTATAAAACTGGGAAGACGTAGGTTGGGTCATGTGGAGAGAATGACCGAGCATCAAGCACCAAAGTCCCTGCTGAACTCAAGACCGATAGGGCGAAGGAGCCTGGGAAGGCCAAAGACATGTCTACCTTGGAGCTTCTAAACTGGAGAGAGCTGGCACAAAACCGAGATGAGTGGAGGAAGACTTTCGAGGAGGCCAAGACCCACCAGGGGTTGTAGAGCCAAGAGTGATGATAGTTAAGATTATAATTGTGATCAAAGCCTTCACTCGTGGTTTTTTTATTTTTTTATTGTATTCAGCGTACAGAACAATTCGGAGTGAGACAATTCGAATCTTCGAATTTCCAAACTTGAATAAATATATCTACCCCAACCAAATCCTGACAGAAAAAAATGCGTTAAGTCCAGTCTCCAGCGCTCACCGTTCGCTAGTTTCATATGCTTCACAAAACAGATGTCTAATTTACAGATAAAATAAATCTTATGCTAATATCAATTTATCGTTTATCCACCCAAAATAAAATAAAAAATCGGGGACAAAATAATAATTCACCAAAGCCTGATACATTGAGCCCTCGGTAGACCGCTTGCGTTACTCCACAGAACAAAACACACAAACGGCATGTAATATGGACCTTACAACGCCGGGTACGTAATCGCGTAATCCGCGATCAGATCAAATTGCCAGATGTACATAAAAAGTAAAACGGATCAGGGAAAGAGATCGGTAACTGGGGAAGTAATGAATTTTTAATTTTAGGAAACCGGATTCGTTCGTGGTCAATTCGAAGTAGTGTTTTTCTTATGGGAATAACGCACACTGGCATTCCCAATAGAGAACTCCAGTCCAAATTTTTTTTAATGAATAATGACCTTCCAACTTAAATAACTGCATTTTTATTTTTAGAGTTGGTTATAGTTAAAATAATGGTCAAAGTTTTAATTTTTTAAGATCCCCTGAAAACCACCGTATTGCATGGTGAATCGTGTGACTGAACATCACTCCTGAAAAGTTACTATAGGATCGGGCAATCAGCTGTTCAACTGCCGCCATTTTGAATTTAGTTGTTCGAAGTATTCTCCCTACAAATAGCATTACTATTTTTTTTGTGCAGTAATTTTGAATATTTTCAATTTTCAACATAACAAATAAATCTCTATAAATCGTATGTAAATAAACGAATAAATTAATACAATGGCTTGTGTCATATCTACATTCCCATACAATAACTTTACCACTAAATATTTCAATAATGCCAACTTGACGGGGTGTTTTTACCCGATTAAAAATGGACTTTTTAATATTTTTTCCCCAGGGTGTTCTGTGTGACAATAAAATAAAAATGACAGGATCTGAATAGTTAGGCACTTCCCAACCTTCCTCTTCTCTGTCTCCTTCTACCCCACTCTTGCTTCAGTCTCAAAACATACCTCAATACATTGGTAATTTTTTTCAATACATCAACCATAAGAATAAAAACAAAAAATATTTTTAATGTTATGTCCAGATGATACATTTTCAGATTTTCACGGCCAAACATATTTTGGTTATCTGTTTTTGGGGTCTTACGCCGTGTTGCGCTACCTCCTTCTATAAACAACGTTCCGGACAGCGTTACAGTGTCCATCATGATGCTCTGGTCTGGTGATGGACACTGTAACGCTGTCCGCAACGTTGGCTAAAGAAGAACACCCCCAAAACAAATAACGAAAATTATGTCAAGATCTTCAAACGACGCGTTATTTCCCATTATTTCCCTTCAATTAAATTTGTAGTTAGAAATTAGTTCAAGTGTATTCGCTGATTCCAGTCTTTTTAATAAAGTAATTAAAACTTTAACAAACTTATTGAAGTTTCAAATCAGTGTATTCACAAAATGGCGTCCCTTTAGCGCTTAGCAAAAAAAAATACCAATCGAATTTTTAATTATTTGTCGTAATCAATATGTGCCGACCTCTGGGCCAAGAAGGGGTAGTTGGGGTGGATTGACAGGGATAATTTGGCCATCCCTGTCGAAGCCGGAAGGGCGGCCATCGGTCATCCGGGATTATCCCAGTGATCTAAGGGATTTACTACCCCCGCTAAACAGAGGCGTATCGTGATTTTGTTACGACTTACGGAGAAAAATAATGAGTACGCATCATATATTTTCAAAAAAATCAATACAAATTTAATATATGCCCATGTCATGGTTCTTGGTTTGCAACCCTTGGGTTCTGTAATGATTACAACGTAAGTTCGTTTTGTGTTGTTTATTGTGAATTACAATGATCGGGAGAAATATTGTATTTGTTATTTGGTAGCGACTGTTTACTAAGGCTTCTTAAGTAGATCTGAGCGCTGCCGAATAGGCCAGCTGTTCCATTGTACTGTGCTCACTCGTGAATCTCCGGAAACCCGAAGCTTCCCGAGCGAGCGCGGTGTGCGAGTATACCTATATACAACATACACTACACTGTAGTGACCACAGGTTCAGACCTAAATAGCTTAGCTGACGAAAGAAGGTATTACAAACTCAAAATATCATTATCTTACAAGACCATAAAACAAAAATCTACGCTTTTTTTTACATTAGCTCCACACAGGAGGCCCTGAGGAAAATAATTCCCTCAGGGCCTATGTCATCTTTGGGCATTTTTAGGAAAGGAAGGTGAGGAAGTTCTGGGAAGGAAAATGGTATTAGGGGTGGGTAATTCCCTCAGGGCCTAGGTCATCTTTGGATATTTTTAGGAAAGGAAGGTGAGGAAGTTCTGGGAAGGAAAATGGTATTAAGGGTGGGTAGGAATATGGGAGTCAGTAGTGTATAATACGTACAGAAGAGGTTACAGACTAGGGTTCAAGGCGATGTTCGGAGAGAGTACGGCTGGAGAAGTCAAAGGGATTTCCTCAGCCATTCTCTCCCGGCCTGCCATGTAGCTGGTGGGCCGACGCATCCGCCGCCAAGACCCGTTCAAACCTTACCCCATGAACCCGGGCACCCCTGCTAACTCACCAAACATAGCGGACCACTTGGGGTGACCACAGGGGTGTTGGTTATCCAATAAACGGTTTCCGGGCGGCAGTGCCCACACTTGCCTCGCAAATTGAAAAAAATGAATAATAATTTCAAATGAAAAAATAAATTATAATTTCACTATTACATAAAGCACGCCACTGCTTCATAATACGTAATACTTAACCATCCTAAGTGATCACGTGATCACTTTTATTATCTGCTAGGAATCTTATTTCTGCTCCATTCTCAACTTGATACGTCATTTCCAAATCCGCGACGTGTCCAGTTTCCTTATCTAGTTTATTTGTCAAACACCGTGTATCAGTTTATGCTGGCACTTCCCTTGGCTTTTCGTATTGACATATTTGGCAAACCATAGCGATGTATGGACAGTACATTGGACAAAATATTGGCCTCATGGTGACACTTCGCTTGTACTACGACTACTCTCGGGTATTTGTCATACTTGGAAAACAATAGCCATGTATGGACAGTATATTAGACAAAATATTGGGCTCATGGTGGCAATTCACTTGTAGTATGAATATTCTCGCGTATTTGGCATATTTTGCAAACAATAGCCATGCATGGACAGTATATTTGACAAAGTACTGGCCATATTTGTTTATTCGGCAAACATGGCCAGTTCCTACCAAATACGCGTTACTGCGCTCTGGTCCGTTTTCCATGCACATCAAATGGGTCAGATACGAAAAAACAAATAAACAACCTACACCAGTGGTCAACAACCTTTTTAACCGCAGTGCCAATTTATACATATAAAAAAGCGCAGCGCCGCGAAGGTGAAAATTTTGAGGGCATTTAAACAAAGAAACTACACTTACAACAAGACTCCACAATATCCTTCCCCAAGACATAAAACTAGTAAAAAAAATTAATGAGAATAAAAATCTGGCTGAAAGAGGTCAATGAAAAAACCCTAAAAACGACATAGAAGACAAATAAACTTTGATTAAATAACTAGTTCGCCTCGGCACAGGATGCCCTAGTGAGGAGGACTAAGAAATATATACCAAATTTTTACTTAATTTCACCATTCTATTTTGTTGTATTTTGTATGCACAATATTTTATTTAGTCGCGATAATAATAAAAATAAATAAAATTTTAAAAAAGCTTCTTTTTTTGAGCAGCTGATTGAAAATAATAATTATTATCATTAAAATTATACTGTTGCGATCAAATTGCTCTCTGAACAGCAAACATATTTACGTTTTACTATTTGGCTCCATGTGGACGGTTGTAATTTGCCTTTATTTGCATGTTTGCCGTAATGTCAACTATTGCCAAATACAACCAAAACGCAATCACAAATACGCAACGCCAAGTGAAATGCCACCAATAGAATCAGTTCGTGTACGGACAAGCATCTATTTATACGTGTCCCTTAGCGATAGGTTCGTATTTTCCCTGAGCACTTAAAATAAAAATGGATTTCGTCATTTCGCCATCCCACGAAACGAGGCAACCTTTGTACATCAATAAAAACAATATTAAAAAGTAGAGTCCGGACCGTGTGACTTAAATCTTTTTTCAGATTTCCCGGTGCAAAAAAGTAGTGGATTTAGGAATACGATTGACAACAGGATGACTAAGCGAAATCATTTTTATCTTAATGAACAAATAATACAACACGTCTTGTTAGCTAAATCGGGTATTTACACAAACTACGTATACAGTTAAAATGTGCAGAAGATTTAAAGATCATTTTTCCGATTGTCATTATCGCAATAAAAATGCGTAATTTTAATAATTTTATAGGGAAGCTGAGAATTGAACCTTCCCACCAAGGAACTCAGTCGTCAACTGTTATCGACCGCGTTAACTCCCGAATTGATAAAACTTAACCTAAACGAGTTCTCAAAAGCATGAGGGGTCAAATGAACATAAATATATATTTTTTAAATAAACACTTCGAAACATATTAAGGGCTTGTACAGTAGGATATGTCAATTATTTTAACTTTTGAATTCAGAAACGCCTGATATCTCAAAAGTTGCGTCTTACATTCAGGGCTGGGCAGTATTTGAAATACAAATACGTATTTGAATTTCAATTACTTCTTAAAAATGTATTTTGTAATTTGTATTTTATTTACCTGATGCTAAGGTATTTTGTAATTTGTATTTCAAATACTTATGGCTTCAAAAAACATTTTCAAATACGTTTAGCGATCTTAATAATGATTATGAAAAATAAACTGACATAAATACGAAAGACAAGATAGATTACTCGTAATACAAAGACTAAAAACGCTAGAATCCAGAGCAATACCTATTGTTAATATTTAGAGTTGGCAACACTGTAGGTACGTCAAAGCAAGTTTGTTTATTTAGTACAAGATTATACATGTATATACATAATTCATTAATTTTTTTTCACTGCCCAACTAGGAGTATTCCCGTTTTAGGACAGTCAAATTAGTATCAAAGTATAAAAGTATCTTGGCAATTGTTGTTTTCATCGTTTTGCGGTAGGTATTTATTCATGAAGACGTGAGTTAATTGATAACGGATGATCAAATTCCGCCATTGCTTTGTATTGTACATTTTCGTGTCATAGTATTAATTTGACTGAAGACTAGATTATTTTTAAATTAATTACAGAACCTAGGGCGCCCTTGAAGTGAAATAACGCAAAACTGAAAATATACAAATGTCATATTAATAATAATTATTATTATCTAACACCTAGGTCCTAAACCACAAAACTTTACAAGTGGAGCGGATATGAGATGTGTCTTCTGAGCAATACGATTGGTCAACTTTTGCACGTCTCTATTTCACTCTCTCAACTTTACTTCTATGGAAACACACCCTTAGATAAGGGCACTTACGACAATTTATTGCAACCAAAGGTTCTACCAAAACCAAATGTATTTTGTATTTCAAATACACGACTTGAAAATATTTTGTATTTCGTATTTTAAATACATGCGAAAAAGTATTTTGTAATTTGTATTTTAATTACAGCAAAGCATGTATTTTGCCCAGCCCTGCTTACATTAAAGAAAATGAGAACTACATTTAATTTTGGTTAAGTTTTGAGATTTTCACGGCCAAAAGCATTTTCGATATTGGGTGTTATGCCGTGTTGCGCTACCTCCTTCTTTAGCCAACGTTTCGGACATCGTTGCAGTGTCCATCATCAGGGCAGATCCGGTAGATGTGTAATTTTTAGTCGTGAAGTGTGTGCTTATTTACTTCGAAGCGATACCGTGTCGCCAGCACCACTAACTTTCACCAGTACAAAATGCTCGTGACAAGCAGTGGCGTCATCGCCGCGGAACGGAATAGAAAGTTCATTAAAACGTGGTATTTATGCTAGCCAGGGGCAAGTCCGTTTGCGAGATGCCAACGGAAGTGGCTCCATCTCTTAATGAAATCTAAAATTACAATGGTAAGAATTTAAAAAAAAAAAAAAAAAAATTACAATTGTTAACTTTCACCAGTACAAAATGATCGTGACAACGGAACACGGAATTTTTTTTAAATGAATATTATAGCTCGCTAAAATGCCTTGAAAATCAGAAAAAACCTAAAACATGTATTTTTAAATTATGGTAAGTAATTAATATTTTTTTACAATAATTAACCCTTTAGCGTTTGTTTGTTATTAAAAACTGCGTATAGCTTATAAAAATGAAGAAAAAATCAAGTCTATGAATACAAGTTAGTCTACAAGAATACTGATTTTATGCAGAAAAAATACTATTTCTCACTTTTATATTTTTAACAAACATATCACGTATGTCCCAAAAAATTTTTTTTTGCGTTCTTTGTACTGCAGTTACGGAATAAAAATTAAGTTTGCTACAAAAGATAAAATATGGACCCTTTGTTTTATTTTTTTCCCAAATCACGAAATTTATGTTTTTCAAAACTTCCAACCATTTTGGCGAGCTAATAGTGAACACCAATTTCATTAATTTTTACGTTTTCGAATAGCTACCAGATCTGAATAGCCTTAACTTTACATTCCGGAACTCCTCTTCCCCATCTTCGTTCCCTTCCAACATACCCCAATTGGGGAAGCCATAGTCGGGTTATCTTTGATAAGTAATTCAATTATTATAATGATAATAATATAATATCAATTAAACAAAATATCACTTTAACATTTAAACAGCAAAAGCAATCTAAATTTGTAGGAGAAAACAATTTAACAAATTCGGGTCTGTGGGTTTAATGACTACCTATCCTGTAATTCCATAAACTACACACAGCGATTTATCTAGTTTCAAAATTATGTTTCCCCCACAACACTGAGTAAAAAATTATTTCAATTGCAATCATTCCTTACCCGGGAACAGCCAAACTACGGTATGCTCAGTAACGTTAGGACAGAAACACTGATAGGCTTAAACACTGAACAGTAATCACGTAGAAGTAGGTTCTATATATACACTGTTTGAAAGAAAGCTGTTATCACTAATATAGACTTCGCGACAGCTGAAACCCTGAGAGAGTGGTTTGGCCTGTCTACTGTAGAGCTGTTTCGGGCCGCAGTCAACAACTCATAGCCAACGTTCGTTGAACGGTCAGGAAAATATCGATATTTTACGTTTTCAAATGAGGATAAAGGTCAATATTTCTTTGAAAACTCCTTGAAATTTTGTTTTTTCATGTTGGGTATGTATTCAGGTTTGTGTAGAAATAATAAAATCAGTTTAGAGAAAGGGACTTACTTCGGGCACACGGACACGCCCAGAACACGTGTCTGTTGGTTTATCTTCTCGGTCGGCCCAAACAATATCAGTACCTATTGCTGCTGAAAGCGAGTTAGGGAAACTCATAAATAACAAGAGAGGTAATTTTCTAAGACGAAAGACATTCCAGTCGGATGAAAATATATATTTTATGTGGAATCTTCTTGTGGAAGTGGATAGTAATAATGATACAGGGTGTTTGATAGACGATCGAAAAGTATTAAAATTAATACTTTTGAATGTAGCTATAACTTTGCGATTATCCATTACAGATAATGAAACAATTTAACTTTGTTTGAACCACTTTTATATTTGAGTAAATCCGACCGGTTTCAGAACGACCGATCCTTCTTCAGGGCAAATGTATACTGATTTGACAGTTTTGAAATATGGATGGGAACAATGTATTATTTTGGAAGGGGTGTAGCTGTTGCTAGGTATTATTATAAAGACACCTTAAATGTTCTTTGATTCTGATTTCAAAATTACGAGTTGTTTTTCCAATATAAAATGAGGGACAAACATTACATTTGAGTTTATATATTCCGGAATTAGTCAATTTATGGTCTTGATCTTTAGCATTTCTCAAAAAATTACCGATATTATTTCTTGTATAAAGAGCTGGTTTAATATTAGAAGGGCGATTTTTGCAACATTGAACTGAAAAATTATTAATACACATAATTTTACGCCATACTTTATCATTAATATTATTAGAATTGCATAGATATTTATTTTTTGAAATTTTGCTAAGTTTTTTTTTTATTTAAGATGTTATCAATGAAACTTGGTTCATATCCGTTATTTACAGCAATTTGTTTTATTATAGAAAGTTCAGAAAGGAAATTATTATTGGACGTTGGGACATTTTCTAATATTAAACCAGCTTTTTATACAAGAAATAATTACAAGATATCTTATTTTTACATTTGTAATGTTCTTTTATTCTGTTGTGGCTCACTAGCCCACAATATAAATGATTACAACGTAAGTTCTTGTTTTATTGTGAATTATAACGTTAGGAAGTAATATTGTATTGTAGCGACTGTTTACTAGAGCTCTCTAATTACTAATTAGGTCTGCGCGCGATTGGCCGACCAGCTGATCCGTTCATTACGCTGCTTCGTTCGGGAAACTTCGGAATACCCGAGCTTCACCGAACGAGCGCGGTGTGTGTGTACTACAATACGTATATACCATACACTACAGGAAGATAGGTTAATAAAAAAGTTTAAAGCTTGATCTTTGGGGATGCTGTGTGGAGGGTTTTTAAGGGTAAGGAAGGAGATGAAGCTCTGGTAAGGAAAAAGGTATGAGGGGTGGGTAACAGTCTGGGGGTCAATGTGTCTAGGAGTGACTGCGATGCAAGGCGATGAATCGATAAGGTCCGGCTGGAGAGGTCTAGGTTAGATCTCTCTCAATCAATCTTTTGCGTTCGGGTCCGCCAGGTAGTAGACGGGCAAACGTATTGGCCGCCATGACGTACACAAACCTCACCCCATGAACTCGGGCACCCCTGCCAAGTTACCTAACGGGGTGACCTAAGGCAGTGGTTTTGGATATACAATAAATGGTTCGCGGGGCGGCAGTACCTATAACCGCCTCCCATTGTAAAAAAAACTACTGTTTTACAAATTTCATTGAATAGCACCATTCCTCTTGCATGTGATAGAGCATCTGATCTGCCTTATGGTATCTTGGTCCGATCAGTGACTGGGTTGGCATCGCGCTTGGGTCCCACCCAATTCGATTCCTCGGCTGGCTAAGTCCTCCATCACGACACACGCAACATTTTCCGCTTACTGTGGTGGTAGTTAGAGATTTTCAAATATTGTCAGGATATTTGTAACCCGGGAAAAGCATTGCGAACCCCCTGCCTTCTAATTTTCATTTAATAAAGTCCTACCAACGTTACTAAAATCCATTTTTACAGCATTTTTGTAAGCAATACCAAATACCCTGTACATTATACAATCCACTTATGACAGATTTCTTGTATATATACATAGATATATTTTTTATATAATATACCAGGCCAAGCGACGTGGGAGCATCGAGCCGTGACAATAAAGAGTTGCCATTCGTATAAAAAACGTGATCGCCATAAAAAATAATCCAGGGTGGCGGGCTGTTTCGTTCACTGCCTATTGGTGGGGGTAGTGTTATGAAATAAAGGTCTGGGAATTTAAAATAAAATAATAATACATAATAAATATACATAAAAATCAAAATATGCTTGCTTAGGTACATCACATTAATATTATAAAGGCGAAAGTTTGTATGGATGTATGTTTGTTACTCTTTCAAGCAAAAAATACTAATTATTGATTTGATTAGTTGAGGGTAGAATTTCGTTTGGCTAGCTCGAGAGTGTTTCCTCTTTGGGTAAGAAAAACCTCGTCGAATTTAATGTTTTAAAGATGTCTGATTACATCCAAAAGAGATCGAAATGAAAATTTAGCCTCCTTCAACGGAAGCAATCTAACGAACAGGACCTCCATTGATATGCTCGTTTTTTTTACATTAACCCCAAACAGGAGGCCTAGGAAAATAATTTCACTCAGGGCCTATGTCATCTGAGATGCTGTGTGGAGGGTCTTTTTGAGGAGACGAAGGAATGAACATTGGTCTTGAAACACAAAGACCGGCAAATGGTTTCATAGCCGAGCTGTTGAACACAAGAATGAGTCGAAGAAGCAACCCGTTCTCATGTGTCAAATGTCAACCGTGTGTTTCACGGCCGAGCTGTTGAACACAAGAATGAGTCGAAGAAGCGACCCGTTCTCATGTGTCAAATGTCAACCGTGTACATATGTTGGGCACGCGTTTGGCGTGTTTCCCGACTATGCACCGGTGCCGAAGGGATCAATGACGCTAGTTCCTAGGGCATCTTCCATTGAAATACCGGTAGAACAAGGATAGGATTCCCAACCGATGCCTGTGCTTTAACCTGTTGAGGTCCCGGCTTTTTCCAGAAAAACACGGAAATTTCACGATCTTCAATTGAATGTTTTGTGGATTAAATTTAACCTATCGTATATTTTATTGACTGAAACACATTCCTAGAACAATAAACTATTTACCAAAATAACATTACATGCGTAAATTACGTAAATTGATAGGTTTTATGATGTTTTATTCGAGGTACACGCATGTCACGCATCGGCAATGTGACGCGGCCGCCAAAATGACAGTTGGAGATGCCCACAGACAAACATTATTTTTAAATATTGTGTGGCTACAGGGTGAATGAAGTCTTTACCCATACCATAGGGAATGTTGGCGCCAGCGATTCTGACACTTTATTTACAGATTTTGTACATAGAAGGGTCCAAAATAGTAGAATCAACATATTTTTTTTCGCGCATGCGCAGAATCTTTTTACATCCCGGACTACGGAAAATTTAATATAAATTATTCGAAGTGACTTGTCTCATTGCGGTTTTCTCTATGGTAAAGTACGATAATAGAGCAAGCGTTTCTGACATTGTTCTTCATACACTTTCTGTATACATAAGGGTCAAAATTGCATTTCAAAGTGCCGCGCCACCTCGCGGCCACCGGTGGCCGAACGGCCCACAACGAGTTAAAGATTGCAATCCGTCTGTTAAGACGGGAGAATCTATCAAACGGACCGCCCGTTTCTGCACAGAGTCGAGGGTATTTTTCAGGTATTTTGAAGCTCCAGACCAGAGGTCGCTGCCAAATTCAACCGTATGGCGCACTTGTGATTTGTACAGGGTTAGAAGTTATGTACTATTAAAGTATCTGCGGGCCCTGTACAGTACGCCCTAAGTGACCATCCCAGATACGAGGGTTCCATCAAGCATGGTCGGGAAACACGCCAAATGCACGCTCAACATTTGTATACAGTTGACATATGTCACATAAGGCGAGTCGTTTCTAAGATTCATTCTCGAGTTCGACAGCTCGGCTGTGGAACGATTTGCCGGTCTCTGTGTTTCCTCCCTCCTACAACAGGGGTCTCTTCAAGACCCAGGTTCACTCCTTCCTTTCCACAAAAAGACCCTACACACGTATCCCCAAAGATGGCTTAGGCCCTGAAGGAAATTATTTTCCTTAGGGCCTCCTGTGTGGAGATAATGTTAGAATTTTGATACTCCTTATTGAAATTTTGCACACTTGACGTTCAAAGTAAGAATAAAATGACTGTAATGATTCCAAAAAACTGCGTAAACCCCAGGCAACGCCAGGGATTTCAGCAAGTGACATATAAAACATGTTAGGTTATTTATTTTTGAGATTCGCGAGAAAATCTGCCTGAAACTACTTTTAGGTTACCCCAAGTAGTTTGTTACGTTTGGTGATTTGTCTAAGTCTTGGCGACGGTTGCGTTAGCACACCTAACCTGTGGCGGGCAGGATCGGGAGAGATTGGTTGAGGGAGACCGTTTGACCTCTCCAGCCGGACTCTTTCGACCCATCATCGCCTAGCGTCGCGGTGGGAGGGATGGATTCATACGTCCGTCACTCCTGGACACATTGACCCCAGATTCTCACCCAGCCCTTATATATTTTTCCTTCCCAGAACTTCCTCCCCTTCCTCCTCCTAGAAAAACCCTCCACACAGCTTCCACAAAGATGACACAGGCCGCGAGGAAACTTTTTTCATCAGGGCATTCCGTATGGAACTAATGCAAAAAAAAAATTGAATAAAGAGAGAAAAAAATGTATGCATCGAAACAGTTCGAAGTGCGATTATTTGCAAACGTACAATCATTACAAATTCAATTGTTTCGAAAATCATGTCGAATACAATAAAACTGAGTGATTGTCATTATAGTTTCATGTTATTTATTTTACAGAATAAAAATGACCGTCGTCACACAAAGCCGTTGTCATGTTTATCAGAAAAAACAAATCCAGAATGATATTCTGTCTATTCAAAACATAATTCGATTAATAACGTGCTTCGACTATGTCCATTATCAGTAAAAAAAAACGTGCATAAAAAACCCTTTATGCTTTTGTCAACCGTTTTACGTTGTAGCAATATTTTTTAACAAAAGCCCCCTATTAGTCCAGTAAACGATGAAAAATGTGAGGTAAAATGATTTTTTTCGAAAATATTGACATTTGTGGAGCGTATAACTCAAAAACGGCTGGGATTTCCAAAATTATGTATAGAATAAAAGTTGTAGATAATTTTATGAGTTATTACTTATTCTGAAAAAGTTTTCCTCTGCGACGCACCGTTTTTGAGATATAAACGGAAACCCGAAAATCGGGACCTTCCCCCCCCCCTAGCTCACCACCTAGACGTCAGGACTTTTAGTATGCTCACACCCTAAGCACCCTAAACAAGTCCTGAAAGAATCGCTTAGGTTCCTGCTCACGCACTCTACAACTCCTTCCTTTACTGGACTATATCGTATTATAAACGCGGTGTAAATAATATTACGCAGCGCGTAAGGTTGGAATAGTGGAAAACTTATTAGCGCGGGAAGGTATGGTTATCCCAGCCTTATGGTCGGCTTAACTGCACCAACGTATATGAATTGTTAATCATAGGAGACCATATTTGTCCCAGCTCACACAGGTCTCTTGGAAATCGTAGTGTCTCCCTTACTATCATAGTGAGAAATATAATGATCTAAACATTCTAAACTAAACGGTACAGGAAAGAGAAAATAACACGCTATATATTCTTCAGGCTATATACATTTATGAATCCAAAGTTTCCGAACTCAATTTGAATTTTTTTTTTAAATTTGTGAATTTTATAAGAATTATTTTTACATGAAACGACAAAAAAGGTTTTCAATTAAATGAAGACAATATTAGCGAAACTCAATCGAAAATCTGGAGACAGAAAAATCAGAAAAAGATATTGGCTCCACTGGGACTCGAACCCAGGACGCTTTGATTTTAGAAATTTATTATTTATTTATTAATTTTATTTTAGTAATTTGTACATTTAAGTTTACAAATTTCTAATTAATTATAATATTTCATATTGCAAACTAAATTTTATGTAGCTCCTACAATACGTCTTGAACTTTACAATTGGTGTGGACTTCAAAGTCTCTGGTAGCTTGTTATACAACTTCATCCCCTTGTACAGCAAACTGTTCTGCGTATTCGCCTTATCCTTTTTTTGAAGCCTGATTTCTTTGCATGTTCTTGCGTTATGTCTGTGAATGTCCTTGTTGAATACAATTTTAGTTGAAAAGTATTTTGGTAAAATGTTGTTAATTATTTTATGTATAAATATCATCGTATTTATGGTCAGCATCTGTTTCACGGTTAGCCAATTCAGTTCCTTTAACATTTTGTTTACTTTTGAAAATCTATTCCGCCGTAATATTATTCTCATTGCCCTGTTTTGGAGAATTTGAAACTTATTTTGTTCTCGTTCGTTACATAGGAAAAGGATAGTTGAGCAATAGTTAAAATGTGGAGCAATAATCGAATTGTAGATAGTGATTGCAGTTTTACTAGATAGTTTTTGGCCGAATTCTTACCAAAAAAGATATTTTTTTCCCAATTTTCTTTTGTGTATATTCAGCATGCTTGTTGAATGTTAGTTCAAGATATAGTGAGTCAATATAACTCCTAAATATTTCATTTCAGTAACATTTTCAATAATTTCACCATCAATTTTAATTTTGCTTTCACTGGATGTTTTCTTGTATCCGATCACCATACATTTTGTTTTTTTTTTGTATTTAATTTAAGCTTATTAATTTTTAGACATCTTGATACATTGTTTAGCTCATTATTTAAAATATTTATTAGTTCTTCATAGTTATCTCCAATTAAGTATATTAGTGTATCATCGCCAAATAGTCGTACTTTGCATTTTGAAAATATTTTCACCATGTCATTAATATAGAGTATGAACAATAGAGGTCCAAGGACCGACCCTTGCGGTAAGAAAGTAGCAGTGAGAAATATATGATCTAAACATTCTAAACGGTACAGGAAAGAGAAAATAACACGCTATATATTCAAAGTTAACCACAAAATAAATAAAATGTACAACTTTATGAAACCAAAGTTTCCGAACTCAATTTGAAAAAATTTTAAACTTTGTGAATTTTTAAAGAATTATTTTGACATGAAACGACAAAAAAGGTTTTCATTTAAATGAAGACAATATTAGCGAAACTTAATCGAAAATCTGGAGATAGAAAAATAAGAAAAAGATATTGGCTCCACTGGGACTCGAACCCAGGACCCTTTGCTTACATGGCAAGTGCTCTACCAACTGAGCTACGGAAACTACATCAAATTCGGTCAATTTTAACTGTATCCATACTTCGACTAAGAACAACCAACATTATCTTCATTTTCGTAACGCACATATTATTTGCTGCTATCTTTATATATGATTGCAAGATTCAACTCGAAATAAATGCTATCTAGGTAGGGTCTGGATAAATTTTTATCCAATTTTATTTTTATTAATACGCGACATCTTTTGACATTTCTACAAGTCTAGGATGAATATTATTATTTTTTATTTTTAACTTTACGAGTAAAATCTCAAATTATAATATTTAATTAAATGAAGACAATATATATTAATTAAATTAAGCTAATTATTTTTTTATATTTTAAAAATTGCATGGTTATTACTAATAATAAAATTTGAAAATCTATTTCATAATCTTTCAAAAACAGTTTTTATATTTCGGATACGTTCGCAAACTTATTCTACAAACATAATTTATTATAAACTCATGATGAAAGAGAAAGGGGCCTTTTTGGCCCGGAGCTCTGTATGCCAGTATATAAAAAATTTAAAGTTACGTTCACAAATATTCCATTTATTTGGATTTTTTTGCAAAGCCGAAATATTTTAACTGATAAAATAGGCTCGAGACATGACTTGTTAACCAAGAATCTAATAAAAAAGACAGAAGATACACATTTTTCCGACATCATGCATTAATAATTTCGTGAATAACGCTACTTATACAAAAGCTTCATTAGAACAACAAAAAAAATACTGCAAACATTAATTGAAAACACTTCCAAACAAAAAATTGCACGGTAGTCCATAGATAAATTCTTTTTAAAACCGATGTAAAACACTTTCACCCGTTGGGGATTAAAGTTCAGACGGGAATTACGGTCCATTCGTCATCAGTATCGAGATTCCAGTGCACATTTAGGCGGGACAATGGGCGCGGGCGGTTGCGGAAATTTAAATTCTGTGGAAACTGCGAACTAAAAAAACCCACTTTGTAAAGCACTAACCGATGGAATAGGATTAACGGGATGGGACTGTGCGGTAAAAAAATGAAGCAAATCGATTGGTCCAGCATGCTTTTGCATTATTCATAAACTCCACACAGAAGGGGAAATTATTGAAGTGAAAATTTATTTAGCACCGACAAAAAATAGCGATACTAAAAGGAAGACACATACATCTATAGGATTTAGCCTGCGAGAGATAAGATAGTATAATCAGTATCCTCTTTGCGCGGTGCTTCGTGGCCTCCCCACTCTTGTCTACTTTAGTTTTCGGAAGGTTTCAATTCGAAAGCGTGTGAATTGCCGCAAATTTTTTTCCAAGTGAAATTTTTTTTAGCGTCGTTGTGATTTGAAACTCGATGAAACAGAAAAACGTCACTAAAAAGAGACAAACCAATACATATACAGGATTTAGGCTGCGAGAGAATGGGATAGAATAAAATCTTACCCACGAAGCGTCACGCTCTATCAAGATGTCTTTTATGGTTCCATGTCAACTCAGAATGAAACCAACTCAGAAACACCTCAAAAAGATCATTAAAAGCTATGAAAAAATAATTTTAAATTAGCCGGTAACCCTAATCTAACTTAACCTATTTAAGAGTGTTTTCTCTTGGGGTAAAAATAATCTCGTTGAATTTAATGTTTCTTTCAACGGAAGTTATCTTCCGAACAGGCCCTCCATTGATATGCTTGGTGTAACCCTAAGGGTATGGGGGCTCCATCGAAGCCAGAGTAAAGTTAGCCTCCCAAAAACTGGGCGAACTGTACAAGACCCGCAGATACTTTAATAGTACACAACTGCTAACCTTGCACAAATCACAAGTACGCCCCACGGTTGAATTTGGCAGCCATCTCTGGTCTGGAGCTCCAAAATACCTGAAAAATACCCTCGACTCTGTGCAGAAACGGGCGGTCCGTTTGATAGATTCTCCCATCTTAACAGACGGATTGCAATCTTTAGAGCACAGGCGTCGGGTGGGAATGCTATCCTTGTTCTACCGGTATTACAATGGAAGATGCTCCGAGGAACTAGCATCATTGATCCCTTCGGCACCGGTGCATAGCCGGGAAACACGCCAAACGCGTGCCCAACATTTGTACACGGTTGACATTTGTCACATGAGAACGGGTCGTTTCTTCGACTCGTTCTTGTGTTCAACAGCTCGGCTGTGGAATGATTTGCCGGCCTCTGTGTTTCCTCCTTCCTACAACATGGGTCTCTTCAAGACCAATGTTCATTCCTTCCGCTCCTCAAAAAGACCCTCCACACAGCATCCCAGATGACATAGGCCCTGAGGGAAATTATTTTCCTCAGGGCCTCCTGTGTGGAGTTTAATGTAAAAAAAAAAATATATTTTTAAATATTTTTTTTATCATCACTCTTAATGACCATTCTGAGTTGGTTGGTCACCGTCTTTTATACAGATAAAACCACATTTTAATAAATCAGCCGGAAGACAAAACACAATCGCCGTAAAAAGCATCGAAAATTTTACATGTTATAGTGTTCTCTGGTGTTTTTGAAGTGAAACTTCGTTAGCACCTTAGATTTGAAACTCGACGAAACGGAAACGACCAATAAATAGTTCCCGGTGTGGCGGCAACCATTGCCGCCTTCCAAATTGTCTGCCAGCGAAAGAAACGAAAGCTCAAGATACCATGGACTTAACCGCACTAATCTATCCAATGTTCTCTAAGAGCCATGCTTCCAAAATATGCTGGTGCAAACCGAAGACAATATTAGTGAAACTCAATCGAAAATCTGGAGACAGAAAAATCAGAAAAAGATATTGGCTCCACTGGGACTCGAACCCAGGACCCTTTGCTTACATGGCAAGTGCAATAGGATTTATTTTTTTTGCATTTTGTTTTTCCTGTTAAGCACTTGCATACTGCTTACTAACAACGTATGCATGGACACTGGAGGTCTAGATTCGTTCAAAATAAATAAATGTAGCTTCGTTTAACAAAAAAAATTAGAATCTTGCGAGAGCCTTGAAGCAGTAACCATCAGTTACTTATACCAGGGCGGGTAAGAGGTGGATTACCTCCACTGGTGCAAACCGAGAATTCAGACCAAGAGAAGCTCGTAAGTCACTGTGTAGCGGCATAATTAAATAAAATTCACACTTTTTATACACAATGAGTCTTTACTTCGAGTGGGTACAATCAATTTGCAAGTATGACACACTTCAATAATAGTAAAACAGTACAAAACTATAAAAATAACTTTATGGGTACTTTAAAAACAAATAACCCAAAGGAAACTAATTGTTCCGCTCGTTATACCTTTTAATAAAAGGGTTACGAATATTTACTCTAGGTTAGCTGAAAGAATTTCAGTCTTGCCAGAGGTTTTTCCTTGAAGATGCGCGGGTAGAACCGGGAGGCAACTTAACTTTCTCGAGTTATCATATGACCTTATTATATTCAAGTGTTACGAGTATTCACTCTGGGTTAGCTGAAAGAATTTCAGTCCTGTCAGAGATTTTTCCTTGAAGATGCGCGGGTAGTACCGGGAGGCAACTTAACTTTCTCGAGTTATCACCTGACCTTATATTCAAGAGTTACGAGTATTCACTCTGGGTTAGCTGAAAGAATTTCAGTCCTGCCGGAGGTTTTTCCTTGAAGATGCGCGGGTAGAACCGGGAGGCAACTTAACTTTCTCGAGTTATCACATGACCTTGTATTCAAGGGTTACGAGTATTCACTCTGGGTCAGCTGAAAGAATTTCAGTCCTGCCAGAGGTTTTTCCTTGAAGATACGCGGGTAGAACCGGGAGGCAACTTAACTTTCTCGAGTTATCACATGACCTTATATTCAGCTGTATGGATGAGCGGCGGGGTGCAAAATCTAACCAATAGCATACATCGCTCCTTATTAGTAAAGGACGAAACGATGCGGGAAAGAGAAGGCATTCGAGATTGAACAACTCCCGGAAATAATAAGATTTTTTTTTCAGCTGGCAATAACACCTACGTTCGGAATCAGTGTCCTTGGCTGTCTATACAACGCAGGATCGAGGAGGAGGCTGGTTCAAAAGAGCTAGAGGAATGAGTATTGAAAATATATACAGGGTGTCCGGGGGTAAAGTGCATTAACTTCGGGAGATGATTCTACACGATAGTACAAGTAAAAAAGATTATTAACTTTTTTCGAAATTCCAACTTTTAGGGATAGTTTTGAGGCAAAAAGATAAAATTAGTCCGGCTTGTGGGGCCAGATTTATTATTTTCAGCTGTTAAGATACGGGCCAATCACAGTCGAGTCGGGCGCCCGGCAGGCTCTCAGAAAGTAAGATCGAACCTCACACTAAGGATTTTTAGTAGGTACGTCTTTTTGTATGGGAAAAAATGTTGGAATTTCGGAAAAAGTCGTTAATCTTTTTTACTCCTACCATCATGTAGAATCACCTCCCGAAGTTAAAATACTTTACCCCCGGACACCCTGTATAGAGTATATGAGTAAAAAAAAAAGTATTAAATTAATTTATCAGAGTGCTCAAAATACCACTACTACCGTTTAATAGTAATACTACCGTTTTATTGTGGCAATACTACGACAAGGGCACAATTCAATGTACCACTACACAGAATTCAAAACTTGGGTAATATGTATTCGCACATAGATGAATGGAATATATCGCTGATACACTATAAACAAGAAATAATGAAATCATTTATCTATAATTCAAATATTTCTCTAACGCATTTAATGCCAATGGGTGCATTAGTGGATTTAAGCGTGCAGCGAGCTAAACCATTGTGCATTGTGGAGTTTGAATAGTAAATAGAAGCAGATTACGGTGCGGATTTAAACCAAACACAGGACGCAGAGAGATTGCAATAGGATTATTCTTATACACTAAATATATACGAAATACCTAAACCAACAAATGAACGAACGAGTAAGTTTAATTATGAGCACATTATGACAAACCAACTTCAAGAATTAAACCTTCAAACCTCAGGCATTTTCTGTTTGAAAGTCAGAAAATTTCAGCTTTGCAATAAAATCTTCAATGTATAAATGGATCATTTCTGAATGTATCCGGAAACTAAAAACTATTTTAGAAAGATGATGAAATACGCCTTTACAAGTTATTATCATTGGAGGACCCACCACTTACCCGCCCTGGTATAGGTAACAGATGGTTACCCCTTCAAGGCTCTTGCAAGGACTCTAATTTTTTGGGTAAAAACGACTCTACATTTGATAACGAAACTAGACCTCCAATGTCCCTGCATACGTTGTTAGTAAGCAGTATGCAAGTGCTTAGCGGGAAATACAGATACAATATGTGTTAGTATGACAAAATATAGACAAGACAATGGGACAGGTTGGTGAAAGTCCACGAGGTGGCAAGCGCTGGGTGATTGTATACAGCGTATCCTACAAGCACCTGTTTGGGAAGAAGACACAATAGATAAGTAATAAGGGAATGGCAAACGGTTGGGAGTCCTCTTCAATCGATTGGCAGTCCCAGCAAGAATGCGAAGTTATTATCAGAAATAGATTGATCCGGCGACAATTGGTTCGTCCTGATCCTTTAGAAGATTTTTTTATCAAGTAAGTATGTAAAGAGGATATACGGCCGTACAACCAAAGTCGACGTACTTATATCTGAAGGCATCTTGAGTGAAAATCCGCTGTAAAAATATTTTCACTAACAATAATTTCCACTCTCCGAAGAAGCCATGCGGCAGTTTAACAAAAAAAACCGTAAAAGATTCCTACTTGCATTTAACTGTTTTATCTGAAAAAACACTAGAGTCCCAACTGCTCTCAACCGTAACGAGCCAGTGAGTGCCAATGGCATCCCCAATTTATTTTGGTATGGTGTGATACTGAGGGTAGTGGGGAGGGGAAGGAGATGTGGAAAACGTACCTGGCTATTCAGATCTGGTCACGTCATTTCAAGTAATCCGACTAAACCTACGTACACTGTACACCAGCGAACAAATTACAAAAATCATATGATATAATTTTTTTTATATTTTTATTTTTTAGAACTTTTATCATAACACAAGAGTCCCAACTGCTCCCAACCGTCTGAAGCCAGTGAGACTTTGGCATTCCTAATTTTGATATGTTGTGAGGCTGATGATAGTGGGGAGGAGAAGGATATGTGAAAAAATTTCTCTCCGATCAAGCAATTTCTCCCGATCCGGACCGCCACGCAGTAAGTGAGGAAAAGCATTCGCCACCAAGACCTGGACAAATATCACTCCAAGAACCCGGGCAACCCTTATAATTCACGAAACGTAGCGAACCACTTGGGATGACCTATGGCAGGAATGTTGTTTATCCAAATAAATGGTTCCCGGGGCGACGGTAAACATATCCGCCTCCTAAATCTTAAGTAGATGTTGCACATATAAGAATGTCTTATTTTGCTATTCGTCAGTATTCATTCAGAATTGAAACGTTACTTGAAATGACTTTAGGCGTGTTTGGTTACTAGATCTGAATAGCCAGGAAATTTTTGATCAAATGTCGCCGGACCAACTGTCGCCGGACCAAATGTCGGGTCACCATCGACAACATACCTGCCGAGTTTCAACTCGATCGGATGTCGGTAAGTGGGTTATTTTCCATTTACAAGATTTGCATTCGTTCAAGAAAACAAAACAGAAATTCAAAAAGAATAAATAGAAATTCAAAAGTATTTAAAAACTGCATTTTTTGTTTGTTTCATAAAATTCGTCCAATCAAACCTCGAGTGAAGTCAAGCTTAAGAAAAAAGCTAGTAGTCCCTGATAAATGAACTGTAAAAACTTGATAAAACTAAAATGGATTAAAAAAATAACGCCGACGATACGCCACAAAATAAAAGCTTAAAGTACACCCTTATCGAAGCTTTCAGGATTGCCAAACGAAGTTTTAACCGGAAAACCGCCTATCAGTGACATGTGCAGTATATTCATACAAATTGTACAACAGTGATACCACCTTCGTTGTAGCGTAACACTACTAATTTTAATACGTAGTGCGATCGCAATTGGATTTGGGATTGGCGGTCAGGGGGCTCTGTGAAGTGGTTCGCAATCGAATAGATCAACTACATATTTTGTTTTTACGAGGGTAGGCTGAAAAGTAATGCACAAATGCTTGTAAAGCGCGAACAAAATCGAGATCGCGAAAAAAAGAAGCGCGCCAGGTGGAATGTGGAAGTGACTTTTCCCCTCTGTACGCATGCGCAGGTTTGAGGTCGTTAAATTCATTCAGTGTAGTTTGAAAAGCGGAAGTATGGAGATGTAATCTAACGCAACACGTAAATTCAACAATTTTAATTAAGATGAAGTCATAGTAAATAATGCAAAATCATATGTTTTTGTTTTGAAAATTTGATCGCTTAGAAGTATTGTAGATGCTTCAATTAAATACTGCGTGTAGAACATACCTTGGCCCTTAAAAATATCGGTCATTTTTTTTATAAGTTTTTAATAAGCCTATAAAAAAATAAAGTATAAGGTCTAAAAAACACACTTTCAAGTCCAAACTCTCCTATTTATAAACCCCTTTTCGGATATGGTTTTATTGTGTAACGTGGCAAATTCAGTTCATTTTATAATAATCGCAAAAAAAGTTGATATTTACACCCAATCTTCCGAAAATAAAATATGCATTTTCGCGTTGATATTTTACAATACGGCCGCTAGTCGACGAATTCGGTTATTCAAAGTGACCCCTATGGCGTCCACCGAAGAACTACTGTCCACGGCACAGTAGTGAACTAGTGGATCGCCTTAACGTAATTAAAAATCATAATCTATTGATTCTAAAGAAATTTCAAGACCAAAATTAATAAGAGGTAAAAATTTCAAGTCTAAAATTAATGACTCCAGATACTAATATCTACAGCCTGTATGTCGGACGAACATCTACAGCTCATATGTTAAACTAATATCTACGAACTTCAGAGTGTTGACTAATATCTACAGAGCTAAGGTCGGACGAATATCTATGACGGTCCCAGTGTCGACTAATACCTACAGAGCGTAGGTTGAACTAATATCTACAGAGCGTAGGTTGGACTAATCAGCTAAATGTGTCCAATAGTCCGATATTAGGGATTTTTACATACATACTTACATAAATTAAGTTTTTTAAACTGCATACGCAATATTACGTTATTCCAATATGCTATACATAATTGCAAATCCAACCACGCCAGTGCTGTAGATATTCGTCAACACTTTGGTTCTCATAGATATTAGTCTGCAGTTTGAGCTGTTGATATTCGTCAACACTTTGGTTCTCATAGATATTAGTTCGATTTTTTCAGTTTTTGGAATTCCTGTAGATATTAGTAGACGCCTCCAAATTAATAATTCAAAAAATTGCGTTGGACTCTTTCAATAATGTTAATGTGATTATTAAAAGCTAGGTCATGTTTCGGAACATGACCTAGCGAACAAAATATCCCTGTCTCATCTGAGTTATACTCCATTTGTTTTCACTTCTACCACAGAACTGGAAATTATAGAAATCATCACATCATTAAAAAATAGCCATTCAACAGGAGTAGATAAAATCTCTTCTAAACTCGCTAAACATTTAAAAACCCTTATTGCCAGCCCTCTCAAACATATTATAAACTTAAGCCTCCAATCCGGAATATTCCCAAAATCACTTAAACATGCCTCTATCATCCCTATTTTCAAATCAGGTGACAGATCTTCCCTAAATAATTACAGGCCTATATCGTTATTGAGCACTATATCCAAAATTTTTGAAAAAGTAGTAAAACAAAGGCTCCTCAAATTCCTCGAGGACAATAAAATTCTTTCAAAAAACCAATACGGTTTTCGTAAAGATTGCAGTACTGCTGATGCAATTGCAACCTTTACCAAACTGATATCAGATAACCTAGATAAAGGCAATAAACCTCTTGCTGTCTTTCTAGATCTGTCTAAAGCCTTCGATACTATTTCCCACCACATTCTTTTAAAAAAACTCCAACAGATTGGGATAGAAGGTACTGCTCTGAAATGGTTTAAAAACTACCTCACACAGAGATCACAAACAACCGTCATCCACTCTAATCAAGAATATAGGAGTAAATGCTTACCTATCTCCTATGGCGTGCCCCAAGGGAGTGTTCTAGGCCCGCTCTTATTTCTCATTTATATGAACTCCTTACTGAATTTGGATATTGAAGGTAATATAATATCTTTCGCTGATGACACTGTTATCATATTTACAAGTAAAATATGGAAAATAACAATCGAGAAAGCAAATTCTGGACTGAGCAAAATTAAAAAATGGCTAGACTCTAACCTCCTCACCCTAAATATTCAAAAAACACAATATATGCATTTCTCAATCCGAAAATTCACTCTCCCAGAAAACCTTCCTAAACTAATCATTCACACTTGCCCACAAAATCTAGATAATCCCTCACTATCTCTTTCAAACAGCTGTTCATGCCCAATTATCAAACCTTCTAATGAAATAAAATACCTAGGGGTCATTATAGATAACCATTTACGCTGGGAGGCCCAAATCAACTCCATAACAAAGAGACTCCGTAAGTTATGCTATATTTTTTATTCTATTCGATCAATCCTTGACATGAAAACACTCAGAAGTGTTTATTTTGCTCTGTTTCAATCTATAGCAACATACGGCATTATAGGATGGGGAGGTTGTGCAGCATCCATTCTCTACCCTCTAGTGACCATTCAAAAACTTTTGTTAAGGATCATCTTCAAATGTTCCCCTTCTCATCCATCAGAGCCACTTTTCAAAAAACTAGCTGTCTTAGACATTCGCCAATTGTACATTAAGATAGTTCTCATCCATATCTGGAAAAATGGTTTGATAAAATCCACACAAAAAGATATACATACTCGTTACTCAACTCATGCAAAATGCACAATCCCTACAACAAAAACAACTTTTTCACAAAGGCAATACTCATACATCGCACCTAAAATATACAACGAACTAAATAACAACATTAAAAAATCTAGTACACTTACTCACTTTGCAACTGGTGTCCAAATATGGATATCCGTAAAGGGTCGACAGTTTTTTAAAGAATTTCTTTAGAAAATTTATTTAAAGAGAATTATGTCATTGCCAAACTTTGATTTATTTAAATACAAGCTTGGTGGGAAACAAAGGTCACGTGTCATTATCCGTAATTCAAATTTAATTTTTGCCTTAGCATTACATTATCGTTTTCTGATATTTTCTGCTAGAACAGGGATAGATATTTAATCCTTTTATGAAGGTCAACTTTTGCCTAAACCGCTTTTGCAAAATGCTAGCAGCTAAACTGCATTTGACTCGATAAAATGATATATCGAATCATAAAAAATACTTCTAAGTACTAGAACACTAAAATATTTAATTTTTTTTCCACTTGTTAAGGAAAAATATTTCTTAATTATTATTTAACTTGTTGTCCTCTTCTCGTGCATACATACTTATTTTTTCTGTGAAAATGTGTTTTGCCATTGTGGAAACATCATCTGCAAATTATTGATATTTGTAAAATATAATATGTCATTATTACTTCATTTATCTGGAGGATAGCATCATTTTATTTTCATTGTGAAAATATAATAAAGCTTTCAACTTTTTTTATAAAATGTGGGAGAAGAAAATCATTGCTTAACCCTTTCCACTCTAAGTATTCTTTTGTTTTTATTACACCAGCGCTTTAGTTAAGCGAATTTGCTTTTTTTTTTTAAGTTTTTAGTTATTTTTGTAAATAAAATTGATATCGGTTTATATACCGCTAATAATATTTTTTTTTTTGGTTGTAATCACTAAAATACAAATAGCCAAAAGTTTAAATACTTTTAAAAACTAATTCTCTAAAACTGTTTGGCACCACTGTGTACTAGTGCCTACATCTACATGTTTATGTACTCAGAGCCCCGTGCCACCAGAAAACCACTGTAACAATAATAATTTACTCTAGTGACCAGTGTAATTCGCCAGACTCAAAACATAAACTTGATGCAAAACTTATTTGTACAAAATTTGGTTTGAAATAATGTACCTACCAATATAACCACGTACACACAGATCTTCATTATAATCGTTATCATTTCTTATTTACTACTTCAACTTCATTTATTTTATAATTATATCATTTTTATATTCTTTCATGTATTGCTTTCTATGTTCTATACTTTTCATAATATTTTTATATTCTACTATATTCTTTCATACTCTTTTATACTCTATAGTCATTTATTGTTTCCATACTCTTTAGTCATTTACATTCATTTGTATTCTTTAAATTTCTTTAATATTATTTTATATAATACGTATATTTAAATATTTTTATTTTATTTTGTTATATTTCTTTATATTGCATCTGTTAATATACTGTATATGAAAATCGACTACCACAACACAGGCATGTGCCTAGTATGGTGGTCGAAAAATCCCCAATCCATGTAACAAATAATTTCAAAGAATAAAGAAACTTAAAAAAAAAAAAAAAAAAAAAGACCGGTGACCAAATTGTAGTTATATTCTAGAATGCTTCTAACGAGAGATGTGAGCAAAATTTTTAATTTGTGAATATTTTTAAAATCGTTGAAAATCGATATAATTAAACCCGACGTTGTTCTTCTTGACCGCCGACATTATAACCATTAAGTAAAACATTAACACGCATAATATTAGGAATTGACTCGTAAGCAGTTTGATAACCAAGAAGCTATGCTAGCGTTATTCGATGGCATACTGAGAAGCAAGCTGGAGTACGCGAGCGATGTTTGGGCACCGTACCACCTGAAGTACATTGATATGTTAGAGCAAATCCAGAAGAAATTCCTCAGGTATGTTTATATGCGGAAGCATGGAACCTATCCAAGGTTCATGCACCATATTGACTTACTTGAGGAAACTGATTCTGTGAGCCTAGAAACTAGAAGGAAAGCAAGTCTTGCTATTCTGTCTTTCAAAATTTGGAACAATTTCATCAATAGCCCATTTCTCTTGGGATGCTATGGTTTATATGTACCAGACCACTACAGCCGAAGTCGACATCATGACTAATTTAAAGTACCGAACGGCAGAACAGACGTCTTGGCAAAGCATAGCGTGATGAGGGGAGTGGTGCTGTTAAATAAAATTACAAACCATTTGGGTGTAGGTGACTGTTCTTTATATGCCTTAAAAACATGATTGAAGAGTCACTTGCCTAAATGCTGATAGGGTAACTAAATTGTACTGTAATTGGAATAATTCAGTTGTACAATAATAATAAAAAATAAAATAAGAATTTAAAACCTTACTCCGAATGATTCGATGACTTTTTCCATTCGATCGGAAAAAATCCACAAGTGTGGCACATTCTATTCCCCAATAGCGTTAGGACCAGAGGTGCCGTAAAGTCGCAGAGTATTCTCAAACCAAATTAGGTGACTCGACAGAATCAGCGTGCAAAGTTAACCTAGGGATTTGAGAATTTGGTTAAGGAGTTGTGAAGGATACAATATTTATAAAAGTATCCATAAACGGACATCCATGATTATCTGGATTGTCCATATACATACCCATAAACATAATAAATTACGTCGAACGTAAAATCAATGAAATTATTGTTCAAAGAACGCTATTGTAGGAAATAATGTGCAGATAATCACTGCGCCGCAGGCGAAAATTAGGGAAATCGTTTGTCATGCCACTGATTCATACGAGATATAAAATGTATCGATTTAATAACTATTATCGATTTACCTGTTTATACCTGCCAACCCAGTTGTTACGCCAGGAAAAAATAGACAACCCAACATTTGTATATTCCATAGGCTTCATACTTTCGGTTGGTATTAAATTTATTCGTTAAACTCACGAGTGCAATATTTAATAAAAAGTCATTTTTCAATTTTTAACTAATCATAGTCTGGCCAGGAATTTTTTTGACAACCCACTCAAGACTCGAGATATATTTTCTAATATATTAAATTTGATACAAAATACTTTTCAACTATTAAAAAGATGGGTGAAGGTCGTTTCTAGTACGGATCCTCTACTAATATCAGGTCCTTACATATGAAATTGGCGTTTTGCCGTACTGGCAACTTTGATCTCAAATATCTTCTCTTTGGTTAAGAATTCCAAATTCAAATATATACAGCTATTTACTCGATGTATTTGTATTTCGAAAATTATAATTAATTGTTTTTTCTTTAATTGTTTTTTTTTTCTTTGCGTCACTTAGTTTACAAAATGGAAAACTTGAAATATCGCGTTATTTACGAGTACGGGTTCCACCGTGGCACCAGTGCTGCAGAAACGGCTCGAAGGATTAATGACGTGTATGGCGACGGTGCCGCAAAAGAAAAAACAGTGCGTTTTTGGTTCCAACGTTTTCGTTCTGGAAATTTCGACCTGCAGTACAAGCCCCGTGGACGGCCGGAGACCAAAGTTGATAATGAAGAATTGAAGGCTATTGTGGAAGCGGATCCATCGCAAACCACGTCCGAGTTAGCTGCAGGCTGCGGTGTTAGTGATAAAACTGTTTTAATCAACTTGAAGCAAATTGGGGAGGTGAAAATGCTTGAAAGGTGGGTACCTCACGAATTGAATGAAGCAAATCAACAAACTGTACAGCGCCCTTGAGGTGATTTCTCACAAAAACGGCGCTATATAAATTAGCCAAATATTATTATTAAACGCGCGTTAGAACGCTAGACCAAACACTGCACAACAGACGGCTACCAAAATAGAGGAGCTTCAATTGGAATGTCTAAGACATCCACCGTACTCTCCGGACCTTACCCCAACAGATTACCATTTTTTCGAAATTTGGATAACTTCTTGTAAGGGAAAAAATTCAACTCCGATGGGGCAGTCCAAACCGACTTCAAAGATTTTATTGATTCCCGTCCGAATGGTTTTTTTAGTAAAGGGATCGATGAACTACCTATGAGATGGCAAAAGTGCATAGATAGCAATGGTACATACTTTGATTAAATAAATATATTATATTAAAAAAAACATCGACTTTATGTTCCTCCCATACAAAACGCCAATTTCATATGTAAGGACCTAATATAATATATTTAAATGAATACAGAATTACAGTAAATTTGTAAAACATAGAAGAGGGAAACAGAACTTCGACTTTGATGGTGGGGCGTAGGTAAGAGAGGATTTAAGGAAGTGGGCGATGGTTGATTTTTTAATGTTTAATTAACTGACTGCAAACAAATATCAGGATTTTTATTATATGTTGTAAAAACGTTAATCGGAGCTACACATCCTTTGTGTTTTTTTCATCACTTGTGGAGTAAAGTGTCCCCAGCTTGTAATTTGCACCGAGGCACATAGTTTTCTAATCGCGACGATCAAAGTTACCAAAGTTCGTCCAAAGTTGTTTCTTGGACAAACTTACTTCCGCATGATGCAGATTTTTAATTAGTTTTCAGAATCTTTCAAAAAGACTCGATTGCATTTTCGAAGGACGATGTTCATAAACATCTCACTTATTTAATACTAGAACAAACCCATGAAAAATCACGGGATAGTCACAGAAGTGCAATTGTGTACTAATATCAAGAATCGTCAAAATGTGTCCCGCTATTATCACATGAGTAGCAGTGCACGGTAAGCGGATTGAAATAAATTAGAGTTTATTACTAGAATTTACGATGAATTTGTGGAATAATGTTGTATATAAACAATTTCGCCTTCATAAATCTTGAAAGTTCTGCCAAAAATATGGGTCTCGTAGTAAACCAGCAAAAGACCAAATACATGGCCGTAGGATGCACCCAACAAATCCCAACCCTCTCATGTGGAAACCAAAATTTCGAAACGGTACCAAGATTCACATTCCTAGGCTCCCTGATAAGAAACGACAATAATACCACAGAGGAGATCTAGAAGCGCGTAGTGAACGCAAATCGCTGTTATTTCCGCCTACAAAACCAATTAAAATCCAGACTGCTGTCCAGAAACGCGAAGATATTAGTGTACAAAACACTTATCTAACCAGAACTTACGTACGCAGCTGAGACTTGGGTACTAACTAAGAGGAAGTGAACGTTTTTGAAAGGAAAATTTTGAGGCCGGAAACCGGTTCTAGAAAATGGATTTTGGCGCAGACGTTATAACAATGAGCTCTATACTTTGTTTAAGGAGCTAAACGTTGCAAAATTTATAAAACTGGGAAGACTTCGATGGCTGGGTCATGTGGAGGGAATGACCGAGCTTCAAGCACCAAAGTCCCTGCTGAACTCAAGACCAATAGGGCGAAGGAGCCTGGGAAGACCAAGATTAAGATGGAGCGACAACGTCCTCAAAGACATATCTATCTTGGAGCTTCTAAACCGGCACAAAACCGAGATGAGTGGAGGAAGGCTCTTGAGGAGGCTAAGACCCACCAGGGGTTGTAGAGCCAATAGTGATGATGATGATAAAAAATTTCACATACAACGTTATTCCACAAAACGTTTTTTTTTACTCTTCGTACCTTACAGAAAGCAACATGTTCTTCTAATATAAATGTACACATGTCATTGATGTATTTGATCTTATAAAGAAAAAAAAAACGGTATGAATAAAACTATTTACGATATATATATTGTCTTGAGAACAACATACAACATTATTCCACAAAACTGTTTCAATGGCTAAAAAGCAGGCTTAATAATATTTTTTCTAGACAAATTCTACTTTCCTGCATTCTTCAGCTTCTTGGCTTTGAAGACTTTCTAGTTGAAGCCATAAGACGTTCGTATTCTCCATTTATTCCCATAAATTAAACCATGCGCCGTGATTTTGATAAATGGCATTATGCAACATTATTCCACATACCAAACGTTAAAAAGTCTGCCACAGGCCTAAAATATTTTTTAATTACCATAATCCCTACCTTAAAAGATGCGTATTAATATGGCCAACATTATTCCATCAATAACTCAACATTGATAGTTTTGTTGGATACAACATTATTCCATCAATAACTCAACATTGATAGTTTTGTTGGATACAACATTATTCCATCAATAACTCAACATTGATAGTTTTGTTGGATACAACATTATTCCATCAATAACTCAACATTGATAGTTTTGTTGGATACAACATTATTCCATCAATAACTCAACATTGATAGTTTTGTTGGATACAACATTATTCCATCAATAACTCAACATTGATAGTTTTGTTGGATACAACATTATTCCGGGCAAGGGCTCAAATATATATTATATATATATTTTTTCTAGAGATAGTCTGAATTCTCGACACAGACGAATCGGTTAGTTACAATTTTAAAAATGTATCCCTAAATTTAAATAAGAAACAAAGGGGTGCTCACCACAGTGATGGGGTAGGCCGGATTCACGATGCTGTAGAGCAGGATGTGATTGGGGCGGGCTGGCACGTCCGCCCTCTTCCGTCGAGGCTCGCCGCCGAACGCGCCTCCGTTACTCTGCAAAGGGAAATAACAAACATTCAATAAACAAAAAAAATACACATCATATAAAGTAACAAATGTTGCTTGTGCAGTGATGGCGGACTGAATTAGCAGATTAATAAGGCGACCAGAGAGAGGAATTATATTCAAGAATGCTTCTGACTAGTGTGTGTACAGTGTTTTGAGTGTATTAGTATACATTAGATCTTAGGACGATCTTAAGGGCCCGCAACCCGGATTTGTACCGATTTATTACATATTTCCCTTAAACGCGGTAAGTTTTAAAGCTCTTAAAAAACTATATGTTCTTCTTGAAGATAATATCTAGACTTTGCCCGCGCCGAAACGCAAATTATATAAAATTCCCTCGATAGAAAAAAATCGCAAAGTATGCTCCAAAAATTATTATTAACACGTTTGTTTCAGTTATTTTACAAGTTATATGTATGAAAAAATTCAGTGTTTCTTTAAATGCTCTTTAAGATAATGCCCGCGAGATTTTTTCTCTATGTATAACGAGTCGTGTTTTATTAAACATTTGATAAAACACGATATCGATTTTGTAGCTGTAAATGTTAGTGCTCTCCTCTAACATTCGTAATTTCGTATCTCTCCATCTTCTTCTTTTCGAGCCCGGTTGCAGAGCCTTAATACAAAACCGAGGCATTTCGTGATTACATTATTGTGGGGGACAAACATATCAATGATTCACACCATAGAAACGTCAAAAACTTAGACAATATTCACAGGTCTGCCAATATACTGATCTCTTCAACTCTTAGACATTCAAGAATACGTATAAATGAAACATTCGACAAAGTTCGTCGAGACGACAGGTAACTCTTGATCGCTATTGGAGAATCGAACCCCCTGGAAAAAAGCCATCAATCAATCGAAACGTTGCGCGTTGTTTGAAATGACTTTAGCCGTCTTTGATGATCATGTCTAAATAGCCAGGTACTACCTCAAATTCTTCTTCCCCACCTTCAATTTATAAAATATCTTGATAGGAGAGAATTCATTGGGGGTTGGAAAGAAATAATTGAAATATGTACAATTTGAGAGGCGGATATGGGTACCGCCGCCCCAGAAACCATTTATTGGACAACCAACGCCCCTGTCGTAGGTCACCTGTTTCGTGCAAGTCACCACTACGTTTCGTGACTTGCACAGGTTTGTGTAGATTTGTCTAGGTTTTGGCGGCGGATGGGTTTGCAGATACTGCATGGCGGTCCGGATCGGGTGAGACTGGTTGAGGGACACCTTTTGATCTCTCCATCCCGATTATTTCAACCCATCGCCTCACATCAGTGGGAGGAATGGATTAATACGTCTGTCACTCCTCGATACACTGACTCCCAGATTCCTACCCATCTCTCAAATCTTTTTCCTTCCCAGAACTTCCTCTCCTTAAAATGACCTTCTACACAGCATCACCAAAGATGACATGGGCCCCGAAGGAAATTGTTTTCCTCGGGGCCTCCTGTGTGGAGCTATTGTAAAAAAATAAAATATTTTTGATCCTTCACTATTATCAACAAAGGCGAGCAATAGCTGTTTTGACATACATACATTTTTTTTTAAATAATAACCTTGACTGTACCGAACTTCTTTCCCTAGTTAATTTTAACATACCAATTAAGACGTACACGACATACACAACTATTCCACACGCTTAAATACAAATGCAGCATCTAATTCGCCAATCAATCGTGCTCTTCATATGTTCAATAATATTGGTCTAAATTTTAACATCGACATTTTCTCCGATTCACTGCCCAAATTTAAAAAGAGCATGATGTTAATAATATAAATTGTTCATTGTGCATACATACATACATACACACATATACTCACACACACAGCTTCCTACTACATTGATAACCCGGTAATTACACAAATATATACCACTAATAAGACACTACAATGAAAAACATAATAGGTACCCACCATGAAATATACTTTATTAATTGTAATTTTTTTTCACCAATGAATCTAATGTAGTCACGTGGGGTAACCGTACGCAGTTTTTACATTGGGATTTTTGCATTAAAACGCTTTAGGTATTTTGCTAATTTTTTTTTTTGTTTATTGATATGATTGATCATTAAGGCATCTCAAACAAACATAAAAACCTTATGTAGTTCATAAATCAAAAAGTTATATAAAAATGTTTACATGCATGTCGATTACGAACACTTACCCCACGTGCGGGGTAAGTATTCGCATACCGTAGAGAAGTGTCCAAATCAGATTAGTGGTTATCTTTAATAGAATTAACACTTTGCACCCGTGTAACTAACAATATTTTACCAAAAAATATCATAGACCACATCGCTCTGACTCAGTTGGTTACACAATACCACACATCGGTAAGCAAACATGTCGATAGCAGATGACAAAATTTAAGATAAAGCACGAAAAACAGTAATTTACCAACCAATTTTTATTTTCAAATTAGGATTCACTGTACTCATATCCTGCTTCAATAACGCTACTGAATTAAGGAACGTGCGGGCGCGAAACAGGCACGACCACCTCGAAAACATCATTGCGAACACTTACACTCTGCGTACGGTTACCCCACGTGACTCTATATATACTGTTTGTTTATGTTTATAAATAAATCACAAAAATACAATAAAAAACTTTCGCCAGGTTAGCCACATATGTGGGTGGTATCCTGTTTCTTACCGCTATTACATTATTTAAATACCTCGCAAATCTGGTTTTCGCGATGCCTCCCAAAAGGTACAACCATACAGCCTTTGTCTTCCCATAGGGCCAATACAATATGCAGGCTCCTTAATAATAAACCTCGAAGGTAAATCGTAGGCACTTTGGCCTTGTGTAGTTATGTAGTACCTTCCAACGCCCTCGCTTATTTTTCTCTAGAGAATATTATTACAAAAAGAAAAGCCGCTCTGATGAATTTATTGAAAACATTTAAGAAAATGGGTTTTTTGTTGGCGCTATACAAAAGAATTAAAATTTCATGATTCTATTTCTTTTTTTACTTCACCTCTGACAGTGCCTATAAATAAAATCTTTCTTCGCTCTTTCTATACCTGTGTAGTAAGTATTTTAGGAGTTTTCGCCAATTAAAGCAAAAAGTTCAAGAACGCTGTTAAAGTTCTACTCAAGTGCGTTTTTTATATCATTATTGGCCAGTTGATTCACACAACGAAACAATAACAAAACTTTTAGAACTTTAACAGAACTTGAAAATTAACTTTTAAATTTGATAATTTGTTCAAATTCTGTGAAACAACCAGTCCTAAGTTGTTAACAGTTTGAAATTATAATGCTAAGTAAGCACCCAGTTATTACGTCGGTTGTTATAGTTTGGCAAGAAAGTGTAGAAATTAAATAAATTGGAACTAAACCTGTTCATTACTATGGCAGCACCGAATTATATGACATTTCCTATGGCTGTCATGTTATCGCATGGTGCGGTTGATTTATTGTCCTGAGAAGAAGATCGCTGATTTGATAATATTTTTATTCATTGTTTGCCTGCATTTAATTAAAATGAATAAACCATTACATAGTGATGCAAGAGGGGTTATATTCTGCGTTTTTCAATGCTGCCTAGCCGAGTATCACGCGAAGAAGCTTCTGTTTAATTAGAAGATGTTTACAAACGAACTGCAGAAATGACTGGTACGTAGTATAGTTTGTTTAATAAATTTCATTAGTATTACAAGATTTATGCCAATTTTCGAGCGATAATAACCATCACAATCTGATTTGAGGTTATGTTAAAAAAATCCGATTTTGACACTTCAATTTGACAGTTAATATGCGGTCACATGAAAAAGGGAATAACTCAATAAAAAAAATAATAATATGCAACTTCTTTAAACTCGTAGAAAAGTTACATTTTTCTCATTTCCCTTTCTTTCCTTCCAAGTAAATATTATCTAGTGTGTGTTTTTAAAACTACCTTCTATAATAATAATTTTAATGATTTTTCACACATAGGTAAATCTGAATCAACGGTAAGACGAATCACCATGGAAGGGGAAAAGGCAGATGGAAAATTTGAAACACCGGGAAAACGGAAAATGGGCATTATAATAATAATATGTAATAGCATAAGTGCCGATGATTGACGAATTGATGATATCGATGAACTGCGTTTAGATGAAGATAAAGATACGGAAGAAGAAGAATCCCACGAGGAGGAAGACAATAATTACATGTCGGGTGTTGAATTAATAGACTTAAATTTTTAAGTACCTACGTTTTTATATCGAAATAAACGCCCACTTAAAACTTGTTTTGTTTTATTTTACTTCTATTAAATTACAGTTTTTTGTGCAAAATTTTTGAAAATACAAATACGCTATGAAATACGCATTTTGGCAGAAGTGTTTTTTAAAACATACATTCATTGTCTTATGAGCCATCTTGGTGTTGCCATTTAAAACTAGAAAACGATCGCAGCGCCATAATTTATTTTCTACACTTAATTGCCAAACTGTACGCATTAATTCGAACTGATTTTTAATTCCTATTTGGAAAGCAAAAATTAGAACAAATGGTATCCTACATTCTTCTGGTGTCTAAAGCATCCTATGGGCTAGCTAATTTTTCAAAAAGTTCCGAATAGAAAGTTAGAGAGACAGGACATTTGTTTTGACGATGGAGGACATCATACTACGGTGGATCTTTGTTGACCTGTGAGCTAATACTTCGTTTAGTTTTGAGTTTAATATATTAATATTGATTTACCATTTAATATTCTGTTCGATTTGAACTGGCGCCCTTGTAATAATTTTCACATCGTGATGATCTTTTTTAAAAACATTTGATTCTACATATGTTAAACGCTACATGATAATTTTTTATTTGCTTCAAGTAATTTAAACCATTTAGTTTCTTTTAGGCTAAACACGACCCTGAGTTTAGAATACTATAATAATTTTATTTTATTTATGATATTAGAGTCCATATGTTCTGGTTCTGTATTTTTTTATTGAATAGTATAATTCCGTTTCATCTTCTGCACAAATTGTGACCAGCAGAAGAGGACAATTATCACGTTGTTAAGCTAAAAACTTGATAGAAAGCTGAAACGCACCTAGAATTGGCCTTTAATGGGGAGCTTTAAAAAGTGAAATAAAACTAAATGGCCAATGTTACATTTGAATTTCTGCGAAACAACTGAGTCTAAGTCAATTATGAGTAACTTCCGAAACACGATTTAATCGCGAAACCAATTTCAATTTGCTATAATTTGAAAATGTTGTACTCGGAAGGTTTTTTTTAGTATAAATACATTCCTAGTCCCTACATCAAGAAAGGCAAATAATACAAAAATTATATACAAAAATTAATTTTAGATTTGAGGGCAAAATACCCAACCAAATCGCATAATTATTTTTCACCAATCTAAGGATATAGAAAATCTCTATACGAATGTGTGTTACTTCAATTATTTAAGTTTTAAATCATAAAGCATCGGCCATTAAAGAAATAAACTTTGCATGACTTTAGTGGCAAATTTGTCATTTTTTTTGGTTAATAATTATAATTATTAAAAAAAATAATGAAAAAAAATTAAAAATCCTTAAAAAAAAGCTTTTTTTCTTGACGATAAATTTGTATTCCAACGTAAATCGGTCATATAATTTAATTTTACGCCCACCAAATTGCTTTTTTTAATCATTTTAATTCTCTTATTCAAACTTCGCAAGTACACTTTGTGGCGTCATTATTGATTTTATGAAAACAAATAACTTTGAAAACACCACTATACAACGTGTCCGGAAACTCGTAGTACAAGCGGGAAGCTGGTGAATCTACATCACGTAGAGAACCCAAAAAACTTATTTTTTCGATCTGAGCATTTCGATTTTAATATTATTTTTTTTCTATTTTTCCATTTTTTCGGCAACTAAAGGGTTAAAAAAATTTTGAGCCCGGTTTACCCTTCGATGCATTTTATAAGACATTACACAGTTGAAATCAATAACCTAGTGAAAAGTTTTTTCAAATTTAACCAAAAAAATTCCAACTTCGGACCTGATTTACTCGAAAACGAAAGCTCTATCACAAATCACAAAAGTTATATCACAAATCGACTCCGAATGTGATGTAGATTTACCAGTTTCCCGCTTGTACTACGAGTTTCCGGACACCATGTATTATTAAATTAATCACTAGCAGACCCGGACACACGTTGTTATGGCTAACGAAACACAACGCCACGCCATTACCCAACCTTTATAACCAACGCCATCTTTAAATAAATCCACACCGCCCGTTTGCCAGCTCGCTGTCCGCTTGCAGGCACGCTCCCTTTATACATTTCAACAAATTTACACAAAACCTTGACAAATTATACACCTAAATACCTTCATCATGAATCACTCATCTATTGGTGAAAACCGCATGATAATCCGTTGCGTAGTTTAAAAGATCCAAGCGTAGACAGCGGAAGAGACTTCATTTTATAGTATGTAAAGATGTTATTAAGACGACAATATACCCTAAAATATATTCAGAATCTTAACGACGTAAGTAAAGAAACCGTGTATACAAATTGCGACTCGCGACCCGTGCACTGGACGGACCTACTGTCGAATTTGCCGTATCAAAGAAAAGAAGAAGATAAATAATGTGGGAATATTAACGACGTAAGTGAAGAAAGCGTGTAAACAAATATACGCCGCGGCACGGCGTATTGTACGAACGTACGGCCGAATTCACCCTACCAGGCCTGGAGATTCTATCTTTCTGCCGCGTTCATTTTAATTAATTCTGAAGAACGTGCTACAAATATTCAAAATGTGTCTCCGTGTTGTCCTCCCGAAATTATTAATTCATCGTCTAGAAAAATAAAATCTGTTGCTTACCGCTAACTTTATAGTTGAAAAACGGGTTATATGGTTTTGAAATCGTTGTACGTAAAATATATTAATGTTAAGGTGCTGTTTTTATTAATCTAATATATAAATAACTCGCATTTCTTGCGCGGCATGGAATTAAAAAAGTTATAACAGTTATGGATTCGCCGGAAATGATTAAAATGTGAGTTTTGGGCTTACAAAAATTATTAGGATTGTGTACCGCCTTAACATGTAGATAATATTAATAATACAGTGGTGTTTAAAAAGTTATATGTTTGCATTAAATTGTAATTTTCTATTACAAAATTAATTATTTATTTTTTAATAAATATCACCTGACAAATAATTGAAAAAATTGCCTCTAAAATCATGAAAAATTGATTTTTTTAACGTTTACATTTTATAATTTAAAACACAAATAAATAAAGTAACACGTACAAATAAAGTACAAGATATTTGTAAGACGTTCTGAATAAAATAATAATTATTCAATTTGGTTAGGTATTTTGACTTCAAATCCAAAATTACGTTTAGTATGAAAAAGGCCGCGCAGTCGTTCCTCTTAAGAGGAATATAAACGCTAGAAATATTTCGAATCTCAAGCCTGAAAAATTTTAAAATCGAGCGTCTTTTTTTTTGCACGAGGCTAGGAAGCGAAAAAGTGGTTTTTATTTATTTTGTGCATAATTTTATAAGAACGAAAAAAAGTTAGAACATGGAAAACCTCAAAAATAGTCTTAGCCATAAAGGGGTATTTTTAAAAAATTGATTCTTGCATTACTTCATAGTTAAGTCATGAAAAAACTTTTTTTTTGTAGTTTACGCTTATATTTTTTGTTACGTAAATAATAATTTTATTGTAATTCCAATACATAGAAAAGCTAGTAAAAGCTTCAATTTATCCGTAGCGTATTTTTGATGTTCATACTGTAAGCCGATTCGTCATAAAGATTAATAAAAAAAATATAATCTATTTAGGATTTCACGTATATATTCATCTTAAAAATCGTTATAACAGGAGAACAGCTTTAAAAAGCGTAGGAGATATAGCGAAGGTAACATGATATATTATATGTACATATGTAACGTGCACATCGCGGACGTAATTCCAGCAAGAGAGCCTCGCTCCGTGGAAATGGATATATAAAAAATTCACAAGTCAGATTTGCTAAAACAAATTGGACATAGCCCCCCCACGGTGGAAAAAACACCAACACACCAACGTGTGACTGACTGCCTGACTTTTTTTTTAAATAACTCTACACAGGAGGCCCCGAGGAAAATAATTTACCTCAGGACCTATGTCTTCTTTTTTGGGTCGCTATGTAGAGGGCATTTTGAGGAAAGGAAGGAGTTCTGCGAAGGAAAAAGATAAGGGGCGGGTAGTAATCTGGGAGGTCAGTTTCTCCAGGAGTGACGGACAAGGTTCGAGAGAGTTCTGCTAGAGAGGTCTCCCTCAAGCAGAGGGCAGATGCATCCACCACCAAGACTCGGAGAAACCTCTCCACATGAACCCGGGTACCAAACGCAGCGAACCACTTGGGATGATATTTATTTATTTCTTTTTATTGAGGAAACAGTCTGGTTACGCCCATACACATACCTACACATACACACACCTACATAGCACGCATGCATACTGTCACTGCTTGGAATTGGTATTAATATTGTTGCAAGTTTCTTTTCCTACCCATCCCTATTTGCCTACCCGCCAATCTTAATCAGTCTCCAATAAACTCCCGCCGCAACATATAGCGCCGTGTATCCGCTATCAAAACAACTCCGCCGTGTATTATAAAATAACCGAACCTCACGCCTATCACTGTTTTGTGCCTGTTGGATGGGGAAAGGAAGCATACAAGTTATAGCGCCGTGTATCCGCTATCAAAACAACTCCGCCGTGTATTATAAAATAACCGAACCTCACGCCTATCACTGTTTTGTGCCTGTTGGATGGGGAAAGGAAGCATACAAGTGCATTGCCAGCCTACAAGTTCTTATCCTTTTCCGGGGAGTCCTCTCCTTTCTATGCAACATGTATTTTTATCATTTTTAAGCAGTGATAGTAACACAAAATCAAGGTCCTTCGCCAATCATTTTTTACACAAACATAACAATCCACTCTCACAACATAAATACCATTCACAGTCATATAGTATAGTAAAATAATTTTATAACAATAAAATTCATATGTTGTAGACCATTTAAGTTCCATTTTGTTAAATATTGGTTAAGTATTTTTACCTACTCAACTTATTAAATGACAAAAAGAAAAAAAAATACACATAATAAAGAAAAACATAAAAAGAAGAACATAAAACATAATAAAGAAAAACGTAAAATCATTAACAAACATGGTTATACTATGTACTATGGTTGATAATAATATAATTTTCACAAAAAAGAGAAAAAAAAGTATTTTAAGTTATTAATTTATTAAGGGCCAGCAACCCGGATTTGTACCGATTTATTACATATTTCCCTTAAACACGGTAAGTTTTAAAGCTCTTAAAAAAATATATGTTATTCTTGAAGATAATATCTAGACTTTGCCCGCGCCGAAACGCAAATTATACAAAATTCCCTCCATTGAAAAAAATCGCAAAGTATGCTCCAAAAATTATTAACACGTTTGTTTCAGTTATTTAACAAGTCATATGTATGAAAAAATTCACAGTGTTTCTTTAAATGCTGTTTAAGATAATGCCCGCGAGATTTTTGCTCTATTTTAAACGAGTCGTGTTTTATTAAACATTTTAGTAATTTTCGCATCGATTTTGTCGCTGTAAACGTTAGCGCTCTCCTCTAACATTCGTTATTTCGTATCTCTCCATCTTCTTCTTTTCGGGCCCGGTTGCAGAGCCTTAAGCTGCATTTTATATGATTTCAAGTCATGGTTGAAAATGTCCACATCTCGTAAGGCATTGTAAGTTTCACAGATACGTACTATTACAGAGTTTTGCGCGTATTTAGATTTACTGTGTGGTATTCTAAATAAGTCGTTCGATCTGGCGTTTTGTTTTGGGCAACGAAATACAACATTTTCTACCAGATACGATGAATCAACAAGGCAGTTCACGATTTTGTGTAAGAATAATGCATCAGAGATTTTTTGCGTTTATATAAAGCGTTAGGGTCAAATCGACGATTACTAAAACGATAGGATAGGTGTTTTATAAATTTGTTCTGGATATTTTCAATGCGATGAATATATGTTTGATATTGAGGATTCCAAATTACTGAGGCGAACTCGAGTTGTGACCGTACATATGACATATATAACAGAATTAGGGTGCGTGCTATAATAAAAGGCTTTGTAATGCGAATAATGAAACCCAATTAATTATAAGCTTTTCCTAGAATATTTTCAATATGATCCCTAAATAACATTTTAGAGTCTAGTATTACTCCAAGATCTCTTATTGTTTCTATCTATGATAGAGGTGTTGGTTATCCACTAAAAGGTTTCAGGGCGGCGGTACCCACACGAAAAATATTGAAAAAGGGGGTATTTTTGAAGAAAAGAAGGAGAGTAGGTTTTGGGAAAGAAAAGATATGAGGGGTGGGTAGGAATCTGGGGGTCAATATGTCTACGGACGTAAGAATCCATCCCTCCCACCGCGGTGTAAGTAATGGGTGGACAATGTCCGGCAGGAGGGGTCTAGGATAGGACTCTCTATCCGGCCCGCCACTCACTAGGTGGGTAAAGGCATTCGCCGCCAAGACCTAGACAAATCTCACTCCACGAACCCGGTTAGTCATCAAAACGTAACGAACAACTTGGGTTGACCTACGGTAGGGGTGTTGGTTATCCAATAAATGGTTCCCGGGGCGACGGGGGCGGTGGTGTTTAAAAGAACAACATTAATTAATAATAACTAAATTATGTAATAACAATCAAACAGGACAGTATATTTAATGTTGTGTAAATTGCATAAAGTTTAATGAACTCGTAAATCTCACGTCGAAATCAGCTAACATTGCCAGTAAAATCATTAACAATTCAAAACAAGTACTATTCCCCGTCTTCAACATTCATATAACGTTTCTTCCCATAAACATTGTCTTAGGTATAAGTACTGAATAGGTTACGTACTTAGAAATGTAATCTATAAAATATCAGTGAAGTGCAGTCCAAAAAGGCTGACTTAGAAAAAGTGCAAGGGAATTTTTTATGATGATGTAATGCGTAAGTTTAAGAATCTAAGGTATCTTTACATGAGAATGCATGGTGAATACCCGCGATTTATGCATCACATAGATTTGCTCTCTGAAACGCGCTAGAAAGTCTCCAATCTAGGAGGAATGGTACCCTTATAGGGAGGCGTCTACTAATATCTACAGGAATTCCAAAAACTGAACAAATTGGACCAATATCTATGAGAACCAAAGTGCGTATGAATATCTACAGCTCAAACTGCTGACTAATATCTATGAGAGCCAAAGTGAGGATGAATATCTACAGCTCAAAATGCTGACTAATATCTATGAGAACCAAAGTGTGGACGAATATCTACAGCACTGCATAGGATTTGCAATTACGTATAGCATATTGGAATAACGTAATATTGCGTAGGTTAGGGAACGTACCCATACTACGTGACCTATTCGGGGGGGGGGGGGGGTATTCAAAATACCACACTTGGTACAAACGAGCCGCGGCGGCCTTAGCTTTTTTGTCACCGGGGGGGGGGTGTTCAAAATTGCAAAAAGTTGGTTAAGTAGTATGGGTACGTTCCCTTAGGTTAGGTTAGGTTTTCCGTATAACCTCTTGCTCAGCTCTCTGTAGATATTAGTCCCACGTACGCTCCATAGATATTAGTCACCACTGAGAGCGTCATAGATATTCGTCCGACCTTAGCTCTGTAGATATTAGTCCTCACTCTGGATATCATAGATATTTGTCCAACATATGAGCTGTAGATATTCGTCCGACATACAGACTGTAGATATTAGTATCTGGAGTCTACAGGCCCTAGGTTCGACATGTTTACTTCTAAGCCACTGAGTTAGAGGTACATAGAACATCAAAGGAACAACTCTACAGTACAAAAGAGAGGTACCTTTTAAGCTTCGCAGGGAATCCGTTCACAAAACCTCAGGTAAATTCATCAATTTCTAACCCTTAAACCGATCTATTTCTACAGGGGTGGAATTGGACATTTTCAACCAGTATTCGCCAGTAAAATCTAGGTAAGGGAAATTGTATGGTTATTTGCTTAACATTATTCGAAGCCTTACATATCAATCTGTCTCTTACCGAGGGATGAATAACATGGAAAATATTCCTTATCAAATCCTTGCACTATTGTACCGCCCATCATAAAATTTTATAAATTACATATTAGGTCCTTACATATGAAATTGTGCGTTTTGCCGTACTGGCAACTTTGATCTCAAATATCTTCTCTTTGGTTAGGAATTCCAAATTCAAATTTATACAGCTATTTACTCATGTATTTTTTTCTTTGCGTCACTTAGTTTACAAAATGGAAAACTTGAAATATCGCGTTGTTTACGAGTACGAGTTACACCGTGGCACCAGTGCTGCAGAAACGGCTCGAAGGATTAATGATGTGTATGGCGACGGTGCCGCAAAAGACTTTATGTTCCTCCCATACAAAACGCCAATTTCATAAGTAAGGACCTAATATAATATATTATTATTAAAATACACACCAGGATTAAATAATGGCGTTTCTGCGTGCTAACTGTGTCTAAATTTCTCTAAATAAACAGTGATCTCTAGTGACCTACCAGGTAAGTATGGTCCCGTATATTTTTTGCCCGTACAGAATATAAATAAATAAAAAAAAATATAGGTATAAATGTACATTTTACGCAGCATCGCGTTCTTCAGAGGTACAATGCACATATAGTTTTTTTTATCAGTAATCGAAGAATTGTTGGTTGCAATATTTTAGCTATAAGTTGTTATGATGGTTTATCTAGTCTGTAGTTAAGAAGTAAGATTAATGAAATATATCGCAACCGGGGGATAACAATGGCACAACTCAAAAAACTTCCCTTTTCAGGAGAGCAGTTTGAATATTTCATTTGAGTGTATTAAATTAATTTATTTACCAATAAAAAAAACATTTTTTACAAAAGTTGAAATGCAGTATATTAATATGTATTAGTTTTAATATTATAATAGTGATACAATGATCATTGTGCCACCATTTTTGCTTGAAATCGAGTAAAATATTATAATATAAAAACGACATATTCGCTTTTAAGACCACAATAACATTTTTAAGAATTGTGCCGTTTTTATCAAAGATAGATTAGATATTCAGGAATATTTCTGCATACTTAACTCAAAAATGCATTTTTGACTTGTGCCACTGTTATCCCTCGGGTGCAAATTTGAAAAAAAAACACATGAAGAAATTTGACTATGTGATCTAATACCCAAAGCAACAAAACCTCTCCAGCAGTGAGCAGTAGTGTCATGAAAACTGCACAGCTACGCATTTGATCTAATACCCAAAGCAACAAAATCTCTCCAGCAGTGAGCTGTAGTGTCATGAAAACTGCACAGCTACGCATTTGATCTAATACCCAAAGCAACAAAATCTCTCCAGCAGTGAGCTGTAGCGTCATGAAAACTGCACAGCTATGCATTTGATCTAATACCCAAAGCAACAAAATCTCTCCAGCAGTGAGCTGTAGTGTCATGAAAACTGCACAGCTACGCATTACTTCGCAACATAACTTTGAAACGGTTCTATAACAACTCAGGATAATGTCATATCCACACACAGTGATGGAAAAAACAACCTATAACCTAAGGTAGGTAACCGATTTAACATAGTTTTATTAACACTTTTTATTATTACTATTTAAAAGTGTGTTAATTTTTCACTGTCCCAAGTTGCCAGGTTACCGAAAAGCAGAGGCGGCCCGTGACAAAATTTGCCAGCAGTGCATGTCACAAAAAATAATGTGTTCAAACGATCACATTCACAAAGCCAAGATTCTTTCGAATATTTAATACTTTGTTTTAAAAACTCTATTCATAACTTTTTCCCTTAACCTTACTTGTATTATATTTAGCAAAGGTTTTGAAGGGCCATTATTTTTCAAAAACAATTTATTCTCAAATGAAATTCGGTTGCTTTTGAAAAAATCGACGTTAATCGTAATCGTAACCACTCATTTTAAAATAAGTTTTTTACAGAGCAAAATTAGCGAAAACCATTAAAAATGTGTCAATAGTGATCAGTGATCTGCCAAATGCTTGATTTCGCCGCCCCGGTGCGATGGTAGAGCTAATACATAACATTGTCAATTAGTAGTAAATTCGTTATTCCTAACTAAGTCATTCCAAACGTTCGGTAACATATAACGCATGTTAAAGGTTTTGTCATAAATCAGAATGCTTCTGCGCATGTGCGCCGCTAGTGCACGAGCGTGTCATATATCTTCACTCATATCTTGCCCATTTCACGGTTCCAGCCTCTGTAGACTGTCCCAGTAGAAATATCACTTCATGTGACGTTACGTTTCGGCACAACGGAAGATGCACGCATTGCTTTTTCGTATGCGCCGATGCGAGTATGAGTACGGAGTCTAGTACGAAAGTTAATTGGTAAGGATATTATAACGAATTGGCGGGAATTCTTCGTGAATGAATGTTACGAAATTTACACTTTTGATGTTTGTACGAATTTACACTTTTGACGTTTGTCGGTGTTTGGTAGTGCATTGCACAAGTGCACTTAGGCAGGGGCCGCCACTGCCGAAAAGACACATTAAAAAGGGTTAGTAAAGTTATTCATGTAATATTATTAAGGTTTGATTTCAATTCTACCATCCATAGATCCGGCCCTTTCACAGAACTGTGTTAATACCTAATATTCTAAGCGGTGAGAGCCGAAAGCAAAGAGAATTCGGGATATTTGGGACATTTACATTTGGGACACTTCAGACCCTCGCAGCCTCACAATTCGTTGAATCATAATTTTATAAATATGTTTAACTAGCTGACCCGACGAACTTCGTACCGCCTCAGAATCAATAAATGTTGAATTAAATTAAGTTTTTTTCTGACGTTAAAAATTAGACAATGAAGCAATTATCGATGCCCAACTGTACGTGTTTTGTTTTTGTCAGTATCAGAGATGGCGTTGTGTACGGATATATATTTTTTGTGATTTTCTTACTTACGGGAATTTTTGAAAGGAAGCGGGTATGGGTGCCGCCGTCCCGGGAACCATTTATTGGATAACCAACACCTCTGCCACAAGTCACCCTAAGTGATTCGCTACGTTTGGTGATTTAGGAGGGGTGCCCGAGTTCATGGGGTGACGTTTGTGCGGGTCTTGGCGGCGGATGCGTCTGCCCACCTGCTACGTAGCGGACCGGATCGAGAGAGACTGGTTGAAGGAGGCCTTTTGACCTTTCCAGCCGGATTCTCTCGACCAATGGGTCGAAAGAGTCCGGCTGGAATGGTTAAGGTAAAAGATCAATTCCGGTCAAGGCAATGGCCTTGCACCGCAGTTGGAGGGATGGATTCACTCCCGGATACACTGACCTCCAGATTCCTACCCACCCCTCATGCCTTTTTCCTTTCCAGAACTTCCTATCCTACCCTCCCTTAAAAAGACCCTCCACACAGCATCCCCTAGGATGACATAAGTCAAGGTAGAGCTTACGTAAAAAAATGCGTTTCATTTCAGAGGTTTATTATTATTGTATTTTCCTTTGGAGGGGTGCAGAGACATACGTTCACCGTTTCTCTAATTTTCGACCATCGACATTTAGTGTGTAAGAAAGAGGGGCAGCATAATATGATTAAGAAAAAAATCAAAACAATCAGTGCATTGACATTTGACGTTTTTGAATTTTTGGAATTCACGCACAGTTAAATATTATACCTATCACAATATTGCTGCAGTTCTTTCAAAATATGAGAATTCGTTCCGTACAAAATGTATGAAAAAATTAATTTTCTTCATAACTTTCTTTTTCGTGAATTTTTGCGATGTTTTAATAGTTATTCTGTTATCGGGGGCGGAGACAAATCTAACAAATCAAAGATCATCAAAATCGGTCCAGCCGATCTCGAGTTATAAATAGTGTAACTAACCCGACTTTGTTTTATATATTAAAACAGGGTGGCCACAAAAAACGGATTTCAAAATTCCCTGATAATTCCAGGTTTTCCAGGGCAGTTTCTACATTTTTCCCTGATAAGTTTAATTTGATATAAGGGGATATCGTTCGTTAGATAAATAATAAAGGGAATTCTGTCATCTACAGCATTTATTATTTCTATGCATCACAATAATCTATTAAAAACAAAATACACTTGTTACAAATCTATGATATTTCGCCTGAAGACTATTTTCAAGCTTTTGAAACGATAGATAGAGATATAATCATTAAAAAACTATCTAAAAATGGAATAAAAGGAAAGGCATTGAATTGATTCAAGGATTATTTAACTAACAGATATCAAACCACAAAAGTGGGTGAGACAATCTCCGAACCAATGAAGATTACATTGGGAGTACCACAAGGGTCTGTTCTCGGACCTATTCTTTATATAATGTACACTAAAGATATGGTAAAAGTATGGCAGACGACGCATTGATATACAGGGTGGCGCAAAATTAATCATCCAATTTTGTTTTTTAATAACTTTTTTACTAAATAAAAAAAAATGATTTTGAATAATAAAAATCTTTGTTTGGACTTTTACAATTTTATTCTGTAAGTGGAAAAGATGATATCCGTCAAATGACTGCCGCCAGTGTTGATACAAATTTGTGCCCGTTTTATCGCATTTTCCATGACTTTCCTCAAGATTTCCGGTGATAACTGTTCGCATTCCTGTCGAATATTCTCCTTAAGGGCTGTGATTGACTGAGGCTTGTTGGCGTAAACCCGCGACTTCAAATAGCTCCAAAGAAAGAAGTCTGGAATGGTTAAATCGGGCGATCTTGCTGGCCATACCAAATCGCCAAAACGAGAGATTACGCGACCAGGAAACGTTTCCTTCACAATATCCATTGTGGCTCATGCTGTGTATGCGGTTGCACTGTCTTGTTGAAACCACAAGTTCACCAAGCCCCGCTCATCCAATTCCGGAAGTAAGAAGTCGTTTATCATGGCTCTGTAGCGTTCGCCAGTAACAGTGACCGTAATGCCAATGGCGTCCTCAAAAAATATGGCCCGATCACTCCTCCCGCGTCAACGCCACACCACACAGTGGCTTTGAGTGGATGTAATGGCTTTTCGTGTATCACACGCGGATTTTCAGTGCCCCACAAACGAATATTATGCTTATTGGCGTAACCGTTTAAGTGGAAATACGCCTCGTCGCTCATGGTGACTTTTGACACAAAATCACTAAAAGCGTTAAAGCTTAAATCGACACAATTATTCCACGTTCTTGCGGAGCATAGCGCTCCATTGCTTGTCTGTTTGTATTCTGTAGCTGTCTAGTTCACAAATGTAAAATATGATTGACGTTTGCAAAAATTATAACATCTTCCGATAGGGTGATTAATTTGCGCCACCTTGTATATAGCAGGAGAATATTATGAACTCATAATGAATCATTTAAATGAAGACCTACATAATATATCAATATGGCTGAAGAAAAATAAACCAAAATTGAATGAAAACAAAACTATGTCTATGAACATTGGAAAACGAGTAACGCAAACAAAAAAAAGACATATTGATAGACCGTGAAGTTTTGAAAGAAGTATTTTAAATTAAATATTTGGGAGTAATAACTGACTCCAAATTGACTTTCGCTCAAAATACAAAAAACCAATTATTAAAAAGATTGCCAAGAAAATTTCACTGTTGGGAAGAATAAGAAGATTCCTTGACACAGTCTCCAGTAAAAATGTGCAAAACGCAATCATTGTACCACACATAAATTACTGTAGCAGCATTCTATTCTTAGCCAACGACGGATTAATGAAACAAATGACAATTCTACAAAACAGAGCAATGAGAACTATATTGAAGAAAAATAGGTACACTTCAGTCAAGAAAATGTTGAAGGAGTTAAATATCTTGTCATTCAAACAAATTATTTACTTCAATACTATATTGTTAATCTACAAAATAATCAATGGCCATAGGTCTATTGAATTCCTAAGAAAAATTTATTAACTACAAAGCAACACCATAAGACGAGGAAAAGAAATGAACTAAGACTCCCCTTCAGGAAAAAAACGAGTCAAAAGTCATTGATGTACGGAGCATTGAAGATATTTGTATATAAGGATTGTATTAGGATATAGATAACTATGTACCTATTTAAAACACCGCAATAAAACAATAATAAAACAACTTTGGGATTTCACAAATCGCAAAATAACGAATTTAATTTTATTTTTGGAATTCCCTGATATTCTAAAAAAATTTTGAAATTCCCTGACATTTCCCTGATAATTCCAGGTTCGGTAAAATTCCCTGATAATTCCAGGTATTCCAGGTTTTCCAGGTCTGTGGCCACCCTGTAAAAAGATGAGAGCAACTGATTGCCTAGCTTGACGTATGCAATGCATGCAGGTCAATTGATTAAGACTTTTGAAGATCAAACGATGATCCCGTTACATCATAAAGGAATACTTGCAATAGTAATAAAAACTAGCAGTTAAACCTGCGGAGCCGGTTTTTACTGCTAGGCCCTGCGGGCAGCTTTTAGTTCGGCTACGCCCAGTTTAAGTGTGGGTGACCATCATATAAATCTGATAGGAACTGGTTCCAAAAAGCCGGTTCCTTGGATCCAGTGATAACTAGTCACCGGGACAAAGTAACCGCGACAGCCAATGACTTCATATAGAAAATATAGACGCGTGGTATTATTATTCACAACTGCCAGTTACAATAATAATCATTTTATCATCAATCTCTTCATTCCCGTAGAGATTCATGAAATTACAAATCCAATAGTACTTATGCCTACCAGCCGACGTTGCGCACGCCATCTACACTTTTGATAAAAATTGGCAATCTTAAATTATCAGAAACAATATTTTGAAATGAAAAATTATTTACATCTTCGTTATTTGTTTTTGGGGTCTACATCTACCGGATCTGCCCCGATGATGGACACTGCAACGATGTCCGAAACATTGGCTAAAGAAGGAGGTAGCGCAACACGGCATAACACCCCAAAAACAAATAACGTGAAAATCTTAAAATTACTTACATATTTTAGTTTTAATTTATGTTATTAGGCCACCAAAGAGTTTAATTTTGCATGATTTTAGAGGCAGACAGGACCCCTAGCACGGTCGATCGATAAGGATTGTATCGATAACTTTCGGTAACTGTAGCTCATCGTTCCCTAGCATGACTGCAGATCGCCAACGAATAAATTACAGTTCAAAATGACACTAAGTGTTCTATATTCGACGTCAAATGTTGTTTGTACGTTAGCGATCTGCAGTTGTCCTTGGAAACGATGAGAAGTTACCAAAAGTTATCGATACAATCCTTATGGATCGACCGTGCAAGCCACGAAAGCATAGTACGTATAATATAGCGTGGTCTGTCATAGGCATAAAAGTGGTTAAAATTAATTGCCACAAAATAAGTTTGCTGTGTTTGAAGAAAAAAAACTAACCGTCACGCCGTTTCTTCGAAGGGGCAGGCAGAGAAGATGGACCGCCCCACAAGGAGGCGTCTACTAATATCTACAGGAATTCCAAAAACTGAAAAAATCGAACTAATATCTATGAGAATCAAAGTGTTGACGAATATCTACAGCTCAAACTGTTGATTGATATCTACGAGAACCAAAGTGTTGACGAATATCTACAGCACTGGCAGAGGTTGGATTTGCAATTGTGTATAGCATATTGGAATAACGTAATATTGCGTATGCAGTTTAAAAAACTTAATTTATGTAAGAATGTATGTAAAAATCCCTAATATCGGACTATTGGACACATTTAGCTGATTAGTCCAACCTATGCTCTGTAGATGTTAGTTCAACCTAAGCTCTGTATATATTAATCAACACTCTGAAGTTCGTAGATATTAGTTCAACATATGAGCTGTAGATATTCGTCAGACATACAGGCTGTAGATATTAGTATCTGGAGTCCCCCACAACCCTGCCTCGGCACACACTCCTTGCTTCATTCGCATTCATGCATTGGCTCATACAACCTTATGAATCTTGACATGACCGGACATGAGTATTTGATTAACTCCCAGACTGGCAGATTCAATATAAAAAACGGGCTAAGTTCTAATGAAAGTCGCACGCAGGGCCTAGCGGTAAAAAAAACAACGCCAGCGGGATATAGGTAAGCAACTGGTTATATTAAATGGTGTAACGGTAAAGAGCTAACGCATCCTCAAACGAAGGTCACGAGTTCAAATCTCGTCGTCATTGAACGGTCGTATTATTATGCTAATATTATTATTCAACAAGCAATACAAATTGCATATATTTACATGGTTTAAAAATTATAAGGATAAGATGAAATCTATTTATATAAAGAAGAGAGTCTGTGGCAGGCCGGCGGTGTGTCAACCGAGCTGACTTGGTTTTAAAAACATAAATCATACATTTTTGTTATTTGTTTTTGGGGTGTTATGCCGTGTTGCGCTACCTCACCCTTTAGCCAACGTTTCGGACAGCGTTACAGTGTCCATCATCAGGCCAGATGTGTAAATGTTAGTGGGTACTTCGAAGCAATACCGTGTTGCCAGCTACACTCCACTGCGAGCTGGCATTACAGTATACTTGAAGATGGTTTTCTGCATTTAGCTTTGGTGTAGCCGTCAATTACCGGATACCAAGAACTATTGAGCTTAGCTCCGTCGTCTCTATTAATGTTAATAGGATTTTTATGAATTTCAATTGCCTCTGTAATTAGGCGTGCTTTGTAAGTTTTGGGTCTTCCCAGGACTTCAGGAACAAATTTAAAGTAATGGCCGGTTTCAATTAAATGCTCGGCGATTGCCGATTTGTCAGGGTGGCCAAGTTTACACGCTCGATAGTGTTCTGATATCCTTTTGGAGATCGTCCGCTCTGTCTGGCCCACATAGACCTTATCACATTCGGAACAGCTGAGTTTATATACTCGATCTGTTTCCAGAGGAAACTTGGTCTTTGCAGACCTCAGTAGGTCTTGTACTTTGGTCGTGGTTCCGAAGACAGTCTTGTTGGCTAAAGGAGGAGATAGCGCAACTCGGCATAACACCCCAAAAACAAATAACAAAAATACTTTTGGCCGTAAAAATCTAAAATCATATCATAAATCATACAGTTTTATTCCTACTCTGATGAAATTTTGCACACTCGACCTTCAAAATAAGATAAAGGTCTGATTTCGAACAAATACTTAATTTGGGAGGACATGGATACCGACGCACCGGGAACTATTTATTGGAAAACCAACATCTCTACAATGGGACACCCAAGTTATGCGCTACGTTTGGTGACTTAGCAGGGGTGCCCGTGTTCATGGGGTAAGGTTTGTTTAGGTCCGCGTGGCGGGCCTGATAGAGAGATTGATTTAGGAAGGACCTTTGACCTCTCCAGCCGGACTACGGACCCATTGCCTTGCACCGCAGTGGTAGGGATAGATTCATACGTCTGCCCACCAGCTGCGTGGCAGATCGGATCGGGAGAGACTTATTGAGGGAGACATTTTGATCTCTCCTGCCGGACTTGTTCGATCTCAACGCCTTGCATCGCTGTGGAAGGGATTAATTCATATGTCACTCGCAGATCCAACCCACCCCTCATACATTTTTCCTTTCTAGAACTTCCTCTCCTTCCTTCCATTAAAAAGACCCTGTGCACAGCATCCCCAAAGATGACATAGGGCCTAAAATAATATATTCAGAATCCGCGTTTGTTGATCCATATGAATTTATATATATATTTTTAAAGCTACAATATTTTTCACCGTAAATTGTTCAATTTAAAATTCAGCTCATTACGAAAGCCGTGAGGCACTTTATGTAAAATAAAAAATAAAAATCAACATATACTCAGGCCAAAGGTAGCATGCAAATAGCCTTGAAAAACAGCATCTGAGTAAATTGAATAATTATTTTGATGTTGAACGGAAATCGAACACGCCACCGTCCCATTAACGATAGCAATTTACCGCTAGGCTACAAAAGCCTTCTGAATATTAATAGATAAGTAGATATAGGATTTTAAAAATATGCATCCATGTCAAAATTATTTATTACTAGCTGGGTTACCCGGCTTCGCTCAGGACAACATTCGAGAGTATTCTTGAATGTTTCACATTGATGTTCCCGATTCCCTATTCCCTATTCCCGAACATTCCACAATTTTCCAGAATGTTCCTGGATGTTCTGGAACGTAATAGAACGCTTTCAAATACTTCTGGGGTGTCCGGCTTCGCTCAGGGAGTTCATGAGAGATTGATTTGACGTTTGAATCCACAACGGATCTTGCTTTAAATACCCTGTATGGGTAGCCCCATACAAAAAAGACTTTAAATGTTTTAGATCATTCCACAACATTCAGGAGTGTTCTGGAATGTTCCTCAATGATCGGGGATGTTCCGGTATATTCCTGAACGTTCCATCCTATTCCCAAACATTCCACAACATTCCAGAATGTTCCGGGATGTTCTGGAATGTGGTGGAATGCTCAAGAATACTGTGGAATGTTTTGAACTGTTCTGGAAATTTTAGGGGGGCGAAATTTCCTGCCCTTATATCTTTAAAAGCACGCCCTTCAGGTAAAAACAGGAACTTTCTTCATAGATGGGGAAGGCTACCACACAATATAACTCCTGTTATCGTACCGGGACTCGTCTTTGAGTTATATCGGCACGCACATTGTACACATTTTTTTATAATGTATATTGAAGATTAAGATTATCCAAACATCTAGAACTTTCCAGAGCCTTCCAGACTCACCGACACTCTCCGCCACTCATTTCTGAAAACTTTCTCCTTCCATAACATCCTAGAGCATACAGGGAACCTTCCAGATTTGTCTAAAACCTTCTAGACTCACCGACATACTCCATCGCTCCTTCCAGAACTTTCTGGAGCGTAATCAAACCTTCTAGAACTTTTCGGAACCTTCTAAACTCACCGACATACTCCGCCACTCCTTCCAGAACTTTCTACAGCTTTATCGAACCTTATAGAACTTTCTCCTTCCAAAGCTTTATTGTACCTTATAGAACTTTCCGTAACCTTCTTGACTCACCTACGTACTCCGCCACTCCTTCCAGAATTTTATACTGCTTTATCGAACGTTCTAGACTCACCGACATACTCCGCCACTTCTTCCAGAATTTTCTACAGCTTTATCGAACCTTCTTAAACTTTTCGGAATCTTCTAGACTCACCGACATACTCCGCCACTCCCTTCAGAACTTTGTAAGCTTATCGAACCTTCTAGAACTTTTCGGAACCTTCTGGACTCATAGTAGAACTCCGCCACTCCTTTCAAAACTTTGTACAGCTTTATCGAACCTTCTAGAACTTTTCGGAACCTTCTGGACTCACAGTTGAACTCCGCCACTCCTTCCAGAACTTTCTACAGCTTTATTGAACCTAATAGAATTTTCCGGAACCTTCTAGATTCACCAATATACTCCGCCACTCCTTCCAGAACTTTCTACAGCTTTATCGAAACTTATAAAACTTTCCGGAACCTTCTAGGCTCACCGACATACTCCGCCATTCCTTCCAGAACTTTTTACAACTTTATTGAACCTTCTAGAACTTTTCGGAACCTTTTAGACTCGCCAATATACTCCGCCTCTCCTTCCAAAATTTTCTACAGCTTTATCGAACCTTATAGAACTTTCTGGAATCTTCTAGACTCGCTGACATACTCCTGCACTCCTTCCAGAACTTTCTACAGCTTTATCGAATCTTATAGAACTTTTCGGAACCTTCTAGACTCACCGACATACTCTGCCACTCCTTTTAGAACTTTTGAGAGCTTTATTGAACCTTCTAGAACTTTTAGGAACCTTCTAGACTCACGGTTGAACTTCGCCACTCCTTCCAGAACTTTCAACAGCTTTATCGAACCTTATAGAACTTTCCGGAACCTTCTAGACTCACTGATATACTCCTCCACTCCTTCCAGAACTATCTACAGCTTTATCGAACCTTATAGAACTTTTCGGAAACTTATAGACTCACTGGTATACTCCTCCATTCCTTCCAGAACTATCTACAGCTTTATCGAACCTTATAGAACTTTTCGGAACCATCTAGACTCACCGACATACTCCGCCTTTCCTTCCAGAGTTTTCTACAACTTTATCGAACCTTCTAGACCTTTTCGGAACCTTCTAGACTCACCGACATACTCCGCCACTCCTTCCAGAATTTTCTACAGCTTTATCGAACCTTATAGAACTTTCTGGAACCTTCTAGACTCGCTGACATACTCCTCCACTCCTTCCAACACTTTCTACAGCTTTATCGAATCTTATAGAACTTTCCAGAACCTTCTAGACTCACCTACGTACTCCAACACTACTTCCAGAATTTTATACTACTTTATCGAACCTTCTAGAAGTTTTCGGAACCTTCTAGACTCACCGACATACTCCGCCACTCCTTCCAGAACTTTGTACAGCCCTATCGAACCTTCTAGAACTTCCTACAGCTTTATGGAACCTTCTAGAATTTTTCGGGACTTCTAGACACACCGACACACTCCTCCTCTCTTTTCAGAACTTTCTACAGCTTCATCGAACCTTTTCGAACTTTCCGGAACCTTCTAGACTCACTGACATAGTCCTCCACTTCTTCCAGAACACTCCAGTATTTAATCGAATTTTCTAGAAGTTTCCGGAATCTTCTAGACTCTTCTTGAAATTTCTAGAGTCTTCTTAGAACTTTTAGCCCTTATATCTTCAAAAGCAAGCCCTTTAGGCAAAAACGAATACCCTTATTCCCTAGAGGGGATAGAGATCTACCATACCATGTAACTATCTTGATCGTACCGGCACTCGTTTCTGAGTTTTTGCGTTCCGCACGTTTTTTTGGACTTTCTTTTATAATATATATTGATTACGCGTCTGACTCGAATTGGGATGATTCCCGAGCAGCGATATGTTACCGCACAAGAGTCCCAAATAGGACTATGTCATCCTCGATTAGCGTACTTTTCAGACTGACGGGAGCAAAGAGTGCAAGGAGATGGGGTAGAGGAAGGTTTGGGAGTACCTGACTTTTTAGATTAAGGGTCCGCAACCCGGATTTGTACCGATTTATTACATATTTCCCTTAAACACGGTAAGTTTTAAAGCTCTTAAAAAATATATATGTTATTCTTGAAGATAATATCTAGACATTGCCCGCGCCAAAACGCAAATTATATAAAATTCCCTCGATAGAAAAAAATCGCAAAGTATTCTCCAAAAATAATTATAAACAAGTTTGTTTCAGTTATTTTACAAGTTATATGTATAGATGAAGATGAAGTTATACGTGAAATCCTATTTAGATTAATCTTTACGACGAATCGGCTTACAGTATGAACATCAAAAAATATGCTACGGATAAATTGAAGCTTTTACTAGCCTTTCTATGTAATGGAATTACAATAACATTATTATTTACATAACAAAAAATATAAGCGTAAACCACTAAAAAAATGTTTTTTCATGACTTAACTATGAAGTAATACAAAAAACAATTTTATAAAAATACCCCTTTATGGCTAAGACTATTTTTAAGGTTTTCCATGTTCTAACTTTTTTTCGTTCTTATAAAATTATGCACAAAATATATAAAAACCACTTTTTGCTTACTTGCCTTGGGCAAATAAGACGCTCGATTTAAAATTTTGCAGGCATGAGAATCGAAATATTTCCAGCGTTTATATTCCTCTTAAATGCTGTAAGACAATGCCCGCAAGATTTTTGCTCCATTTTAAACGAGTCGTGTTTTTTAAACATTTTCGCAATTTTCGCATCGATTTTGTCGCTGTAAATGTTAGCGCTCTCCTCTATCATTCGTATCTCTCCACCTTCCTCTTTTCGGGCCCGGTTGCGGAGCCTTAAATATTTCCATTAATATGATAAACTAAAATACTTTAACTAAAATTGTTAAATAGATCACGAAAATTCGTCTTTGGAAGCTTTCAAACCTTAGAACATTGTAAAGCTAAGATAGAACTAAGGATGTCGAAAGTGAAAAAAAATATCGATATATCGATATTTAGTAAAATATCAATATCGACGTCGATATATCGGGGAAAAATATCGATATATCGGTCAAATATTCAAGAGATTTTGGGTTTTTAAAATAATGGTGTATTCAGCTCAATATTATTAATAGTAATTTTTGTACACAATTCGTTTTTTGATGTACAAAAATCGCAATAAAAATTAAGGTATTTTTAACACTATTCATTTTTATTACATAATAATTACAAAAATATCAAAAATTAAAAAGCTGTCTTCCAACTTATTAATTGTAAACTGAGACGCATACAAAGTTTGTATGCGTCTCAGTAACATTCTATTGGCGTATTAATCTGTCAAAAAGGACTTCGTGTTTGGAACAAGGTATAGTAAAAAATCATAGACAATTGGGAACCAACGAATAGGAGTGGCTTAGAAAAAAATGGCGAAAATAGCATACATTTCTATGTATGTACCTACACACATGAGATAGTATTGGTGATCACAAATACTAATGCAAAGACAATAGATTTGTAAGCTATTAATAGTTAAAATTTCAACCTCCAGATGTCATGACCCAATACAGTTACTTTTTTCCGTTCGTTCCTATACGGTTTTGGATTCTAGTGACTTTAAATACATAAATTTTAAAAAATATCGTTTTTGATACAATTTTCGATATTGGATATTTTGTATCGATATATCGGATCAAAACATATCGGCTAAAAATATCGATATGTTGAATTAAAAATATCGATACTTTTTCAACAAGCCTAGATAGAACCCTGTGCAACCAAAGTGACGAACCATAATGCGCCTCGTAATAACGATCATCTGTCAGATAAAAACAAAATAAAGAGTGTAAGTGATGACAGAACCTTGTAAAATAAATGATTATTTAAAATGCTTGATGTTAAACTTTTTCATACATATATTATCTACGAAAATACAATACAGACGGAACTGAAATTTATTTTGGGTATAGAAATGAGCAAAAGAAATGCTTTGGCATTCTAGTGTCGTTTTTGAAAAAAATATATGTATTAGGACTGTATCCAAATGAGGTGACGATATATTGATAAAATGGGACGGTATTTTATCAGTTTTATACTAATACAAACTACAGATCGTGGGAAGGTTTGATATAAATTTAAAAAAATATTTTATGATAGGTAGATAAATTTGACACATTATGGTAAGTGATCGCTCGAGACGTTTAGCAAACTTGCCATAATATGGCAAAAATCGATCGAGTGGATAATTCGGTGGTACGGAGGGCCGTTATCCAGTGTATATTATTTAATTAATATATAACTTAAAATTTATACAAAAAAAACAATAGCACGTGAAGTCGAAGAAAATAAAATAAATAACGATTATGAAATTCGTTGTACGAACGGACACGGGACGAGCAACGCAAAACTAATAAAGATCGACTAAAATGTTAAATGAAATTTCAATAAAAATGGGTCACATATAAAATATATCATTTCAATAAAAAGAGTTTGTTATCAATTAATACACATATTATGCTTATCACTGTATACATCAGGACACACTTTACACCCAATAAATATAAAATACACTGATATTGTTTTAGATATTAACTTCACTTATTGTCTTATCACTTTTGGTAAATTTTAAAAAGGTTTATTTTTTTTACGCAGTTTCTCAAGGGGTAGGTACCTACCTAGATAGGCAGAGGAGATATAGTCACACAACTCAATACATTTTAATTATTGATATTTGTTAAGAGGGCATTACCAGAGAAAACCAGAAATATGTCATTTTCAAATCAGATTTTAGACGTATTGACTGTTTTCCACAAAAAATTATAAATGGATTTCGAAAGATTGTTCTTTTATCTAGCATTCGCATGTAATAAATTGAGAATTTTTTTTTTAATTTTAGTATAATAAGGTTATTCCATAGGTCGTTGGCAGATTTGTTAAATTTTCAAAAAAGATTTTGTATTAGGTATACCACACCCATTTCAAATAATATAATCATGCAGTAAAATAAATCAATACATTATCTAGCAAACGCATGTTTTAGAATTTTAATTTTAGTTTCTATAAAATCATTAAAAAATATGTACGTACTTGTGTTTCTTGACGAAAATTTGTCCATTTGTGTATTTATTTGCGCACTTACAAACTAATATATTTCAGATTTTTTTAACATTCTTATTAAATTTAGACATTATTGAAAAATGATAAATACTTATAATCAAAAAATAACTACAAAAAGTACATTATTTTAATAGTTTTATCATCACGCCTTTCAGCATTTTTGGATGTAGGTATAAATTAAAGCTAATTTGAACTGAAATAAATTCGTTATTGAGTTGAAATTTTAAAAAGCTGGTACGGAGAATAATTAATCTTTCTCATTGTAACCGCCCTGCACGATCGTAAGAACAACTTTCGAAGAAATGTGGATTTTCGTCCGCTGGCTGGTTAAACGCTTAATTTATGAAGCATTTACGTAGGTACCTACCTAATTATTTAATTTTTATGACATTTTATGATAAGAAAATAATAGGAAGAATCTGATAAGAAATTTACACTGATGTTATCTTTTTACTGCGATAATCGCTGATAATTTATGTTGGACGAGTTTTAGGTTATAAATTAATTTTTAATCTAGTTTCTAGTTCATTAGGTATATTGATAACACTGAAAACTAACGTTTGTAATACTATTAAAAACTATGCTTTGATATGATTTGGGCATTTGAAACTAGTTTTACATCGATGATAAAACATATTATAATATTCAATTAAATATATTTTTTTAGGTTATTCATTATTGGACAAGTGCTCTATATAATTTGATAACAGAATAACACTGACAATAATCACTTTTTCAACTCCACGTAACGAATTTCTTTTATTACAGTGTTTTATATCACCGGAATATACATCAAATTGTGATAAATATAATAACGATCGATTAAAATGTGGAATTAACTAAATAAATTTCAATTCTCGTTGTTCAATTCAATTAAAAAAAACACCATTTGTAAAAAATGTTTGCATTGTTAGGTTATGAATTATTGCATTTACAATTTTGGGCATTGATTTGATATTGGTCGACAAATAATGGAAAAATACAATCACAATTGATTATAACGTAATAATAATTAACCAAATGCCATTAACTTTTGTGTTTATAACGTGCAATCACATTTTAAACAAACAATACCTCTTTGACACGTGACCGACCTATTGTTTTGTTAACAGGTAGCATGTTTAGTAATATCTACTGACTTTGCAGACAGATTATTATGTAAAGAAGGTATTTTTAAAAAACACGAAACAAATGAACACATTACACTCGTATTATTATCAAACCACCTCGCTAAATTATGTACATAATACACCGCCACCAAACATGTAACACTGATAAAAAACAAAGCCCCTTCAGAGACCATTTTTTGATACAAAACTAGCACTTAAATTCACAATTCAGGGTTTGGGATGAACACACGACAATTGCACAAAAATTAAAGGGTAGAATCGTCGAGAAATCCAGAGTAATTCTTGAAAACATCGAGCGTAAAACCTGTGTATACGAAACTGAGAAACACTACGGCCATTTTTTTCACGGCGGCTCTTGTCAAACGCAGAAATCTTTCGGCGGCAGGATGTCAATATGGGTGGTTTTTTGGTGTTATACTTACGCGTTCGACGTCTATTTCGCTTCCCGTGCACAATCTTTTACTTCCATTGCCGTTATACGCCATTTTACACGCGAGATATAAGAAACGCGCGCACAACCGTAACTTTACCGTGGTTCGGGAATGACTGAAGTCGCGACCGGCTGGTACCGGCTGACGACTGAGCCCGCGCGAATCCACTTGGCCTATATTTTCCGGTGTTGTCGTAGTGAAAATAATCTGCTGACTTTGTGCAATAATGGAATTGCATCTTGGCTAAATTGGAATACATATATTATTTATTTATTATTATATATTATTTTGTTATTGTTAAGAAATAGGATGATAGTGAAAGTAGGGTACGTATGAAAGAAGAGCATTGACAATATAAAATAAAAGTACATATAGAAGATAACTAACTACAGGTAAAGTCAAAGCTAGAAGATAAATTTAAAAGGCTTTAAAAATTGTATATTGCGTATCGATTGCCAAAAGTCGATTAGGCTTACACCAAAAAACTCAATGCTTTGATTTCCGTTGACAAGTCTCCTCGACATTCTGGATAAAGGAGAATGATTTCCATAATTAGTAGAATGTTGATTGAGGAATAGCAATTCATTATTTCGGAGTCCACCGGAAGGAATGTTGAATTGGATGAGTTGTAACAAAGCAGGTGTGTCAGTAATATTGTTGATAATATTGAATATGCATATTAGATCAGAGTTCTTTCCTTTCTACGTTTTTCTAAATAAGAAATGTTTAAAGTTTGTTCAATTTCATCATACGAGTACTCGCTTCTTTCAAGTCCCAACCTACAAGCAATTCCTCGTAGGAAGCAATGTTGTACGAATGTGGACAGCTTAGAAAGGAGACCAAATGACATTAGCATATTCAAGGTGAGGGCGAACCAGCGAACAGTAAAAAGTTTTAAGTGAATTATTATTTTTTTTTTTTAATTTATAAACTAACGTTTAGACAAGACTCAGTGGTCAGAGCATCCGACCGGAAATCAGAAGGACACGGGTTTAAGTCCCGTTGGCGGCAAGTATCTTTTCTCGGAAGATTTTTCAATGTAAATGAGTGTTTCAGGCTGACAATTATTGCTTATAATAATTGTTACCCTTTGTGCTATGCATAAAAATCTTGTCTAAACGTTAGTTTATAAATTTAAAAAAATAATAATAATTAATATTTGGCAAGTTTAAGTATTTCCCTAATAAATGCAGACATAATTTGTCTCGACGCCACCTAGCGAGGGATTTAACACTAACAATGTCTCTCTCGCAAAAATAAAGTTGGTTGTTTTCAGGTGGAAAAAATATAATAAGCAGTAATTTTTGAATGAAACACTAGTATATATTGAATTATTTGGCGGGTATTTGATAAGCCGCCATAGCTCAGTGGTCAGAGCATCCGACCGGCAATCAGAAGGACACGGGTTCAAGTCCCGTTGGCGGCAAGTATCTTTTCTCGGAAGATTTTTCAATGTAAATGAGTGTTTCAGGCTGACAATTATTGCTTATAATAATAGTTTTAAGTAACTTATATGTTTAAAGTCTGAGGTAATTCTATGAATGAAGCCGAGAAGTTAAAGTGATTTGTCATTTTAATCTTTGTTTCTGTTTACATTATTATAAAATTAAACCATTTGGTCATTTCTCCCAATGGTTGCGTAGACAGGATGAACGATGGACTGTCTATATTGTTTCATACATCTACTCTTTTGTTATTCCGATTTGACATCGAATAAGTGAGCCATGGTAACGAAAGCTTTTATTATAAAATTTTCATTTCTTTTCTTTATTGTGCCGACATGAAGTGTGCGTGATGAGAATCTACACTTTTGTGAACTACTCGGGAATGAATGCGAAAAATCACCAATTTATTCTGGTAAAATGAACATATTACACCTTTATGCTTTTACCATGAGTTTGCCGTGCTTACAGTAAAATTTATCTATTTGAATTAGTGAGAAGATTACGAAGTAAAACAAATATAGTTGTTATGCTGCGTGGAGTATACCAATAATCATAATTTAAACTGTTATCCATAAAATACCTTTATACTTCAAAGGGGTCATTAATTTATTTCGTAAGACGAATTTTGATAGTTTTCGACCCTCTCCCCCCCTTTTATAAGAAAAAATAAGAATAGGCCGACCCCCTCCCCCCCCTGTTTAATATTTATTTCGTAAGAATCTAAAGGAAAAAATGAATATACGTTTGGTTTGTTTTAATGTTTGTTTGCGCGGGTTCGTTGCCATGGAAATGGAAATCGTTTACCTATACGCATCCGAGCGAACTTGGGCACTCGCGCGGTTACCCACGCTTTTTCAAAGAATAATTTTAACTTTGCGCATTTTTGTGATCTTACGTAATAACTATCGAGACTCCCTCCCACCCCCTTGTTAGAAAAAATAAGACATGGTCGACCCCCCTCCCCTCCTTAATCGTCTTACGTAATAAATGAATGGCCCCATACCATATTTTGTACCTTCACCTCAAGCGAATTGAACACATTATTTGATTGACTCAATCGTTCCATGTTCTCCTACACCTTTCCTACATATTTCATTCTATAGAATCGACGGCCTCTGCGGTCGAAAGTTAAGATTATCTTCTAGTGATCCAGAGGTTGCGGGCTCAAATCCCAAGATGCGCAATTAAATTTTGTTTTATTTCAAATTTAGTCACATAAAAATAATATAAGGGGGGCATACATTAATAACGTGAGCATAAAAGGGGGGAGGGGGGAGGGTCCAGCAAAATCTCACGTTACTTGATAAAATTAGATGAAATGGCCCAATTTTCTCTCGCCAAGGGGGGGGGGGGGGGGGGGGGGGGGGGGGGGGGGGGTCGAGATTGGAAGAATAACTGCTCACGTAGTAATGTGTGCCCCCTAAGGTTAATTTGCGGCACCTTCCTGAGAGGATGATACTCTCAGAATCGCCGTGGTGTAAAACCACCATTCAGAATTGACAAGATTTGAATAACCAGGTACTTCCCCATCTTCCTCTTGCCCATCTTCTTCTCCTCCCCATTACCGTTAGCCTCATAATGTATCCCAATTTGGGATGCCATATTCTCACTGGCTCCAGGCGGGTTGGAAGTTGGGACTCTTGTGCGGTATTCACTTTAAGACCCGGCATTCCGAATTTCTTCCGATTTAAAACATATTTTTCTTGAACATTTTATGTTGTTAGTTCATAAAAAATTATACCTTTTGAAGATAGTATTTATGTACTCCTGTGAAATTATCATCCTTTATGTGAAATTCCCTGGATGGAAAAAAATCGCAAAGTAATAATAATAATATTTGGATGACTTCTATGGCACCGTTTTTGTGAAAAATCACCCTAAGGGCGCTGTAAAAACTTATAATACATTTCTACAATCCTACTTTTACAAACTAGACAAACCTTGTAACAACTTGTGGGTAAAAATTGCATCCACCGGTTCATAGATCACCGATACGAAACTATACGAGTACGTACAATGATTTGACCAATGAACGCGATGCTGCATAAAAATGTACTGTACAGGCAGAAAATGTACAGGACCATACTTACCTGGGAGGCGTGGGAGGTCACTTGAGATTAACACTGTTTATTGTTTATTTAGAGAAATATGCTCCGAAAATTATTAAAAACACATTTTGTTGTAATATTTAACATGTTATAGGTAGGCATTTACAGTGTATCTTTAAATGCTACTTTACAAAGTGATTTTTGCTCTATTTTAAACGATTTGTGTTTTGTTAAATATTTTCACAATATTCGTTTAATCATAATTTTTTTTTTATATTAGCGGGCTCCCTCTAACATTTTTACAATGACGTTTCCCCGTTTCAAACTATCTTTTTCTTCTTTTTGAACACTTACTACCGAGCCTTAAAGATTCCCATTTTGCCAGATATTGATGAAGTTAAGCACCTGTCCCAATATCTAGTAATTATAATAATTGGATAATTTGTAGAACGCCGTTTTTGTGAAATATCATGTAAATCACATGAGTGGATAAAATATTATCCGTGGGCAAGGTTTAATTTTGAACTGTCCAATAATAAATACGCCCAAAAGAACAAAATGGTCTTATTCACTGGTAAAATCGTAATAATTTTTATACATTCAACGAAAAAGATAATTATGAAAGCGATTAACTGTTAGAAATAAGAGAAGGATAATCTAACTATTACATCGAGAAGATAATATGAAAAAAAACGAAACCTTGCTTAATTTTCACAATCACTCATTATCATTTATCCTTATTAACTGTTATTTAGACTGTTATTTATTGATGTAGGCGTAAGATGAGATCTTGCTGATCTTATGCGCGTGGACGAGTTGGTTATTTAATTGCACAATATTGACACGTATGTGTTGTAGAGCTAAGTGCTAGCTAATAGAGCTGTCGGAGCTAAAGGAGAGCGAGCAGTAACATTCATCACCTTTTATACCCTGTATCTGCCGTCTCACTCTTGCATATTTGAAAAGTAGGAGTACCACCAAAAACCATTCTTACATTAATATTTCATAACTTTTTCTCCTTTTATTGAAAACTATTAACTTTTTTTGTTAGCCTGAATTTTTTACTAGTTGCGGAGAGCGTCGCTATAAATTAAAAGTCTGCAAATTATTTTCTGAGAACAGCAACACTCACAGCGGCTGTCAAATTTGACGGCAGTGTCTTCAATGTCAGTCGTTGGTTTTCCAATAAATAAAATTGGCTTAAAAGTCTTCGGCATTCATGTTCAAGTCGAACTGATGTGTTATTTCAAAAAAATGTTCGTAGTAAGCATATATTATATTACTCTGAAAGATTACCAATAATGGGAAAGTACGAAAGCAGCCACTGTATTGCACAAAACACAAGTTCAATTTACTGACATTGGTTTTTTTATCACTTCGTTTGCTGTGATTTTTAATAATAAAGCGCAAAAACATCTGTCATGTCGTCAGATGTAACCTTCAGGGCCAGTTGTTTTTCAACAAAAAAACATGAAAATTCAAAGTTTATTCAAGTTTTGTGATAGTTCTAATCAAGGTCTGTTGTTATTCCATTATGGGCCAGTTGTTTCTTAGTTTTTACTTGAATAAAATTTTCTTAAAATATTCCACTAACCGCTGCACAGATTTTGGGAATTACACTACACTTTCACTTAATTACTACAAGAAACATTAATTTATGGATAAGCCGCCGCATTTTTATGCACAGATTACGGAAATTATACTTAATTTCAACAGTTATTACAAGAAACAACTATTTACGAACACAAAATAGGTTATTAGGTTCTTAGTTTAGGTAAATTAAGTAATTCACGCGATTTAATTTGAAACGAAACTTCGCAAATGTCAAATACATACAAAAAAACATGGCCGTAATGGAGATGGTGATTTTTAAACTTTTAATGAAAATCGAATTTTATTGCATATTTTTCCGTCTATCCCGACTGAAACCGATGGTTCTTGTGTTAATTAAGTTTAAAAGTAGTTTACTTTTCAAATTTTATGCCTATTTAAAGTGTAGCGACATGCGGCGGCTTGTCCATACTTTACCCAAGAAACAACTAATTACGGGTGAAATGCAGATCCTGCCAATGTCTGGGAATTTAATAAAAAGGCACTTTCTGGATGAGAAAAGTGATTCACCTTAATTACATTAAAAGGCAACTATTTGCATTGGGGGAAGTGGAAAATATTTCATTCTAAATTTCGATTAAGTAAAATTAAAATTAGCTTTCGTCTTGTGAGATTGTATGCCAGAATCACAAACCATGTTACACAAACCTAGCGTAGCCGCTAAACTCCTTGAAAACTGGGATGTTTTTCTTGCCTTGACGCGAGTAGGCGTTATAAAGGGGCACTTTCTTTTCTTAGGTTAGTGACAAAATGGCGGGCGGACTGACAGTATCGGTTCGCGAAGTGAAATTTTATTTATACTTTAAACGGCTGTATCTCCCTCAATTTTGCCGAGCGCGCCTTAATTTTTTTTTATTCAGCTTCTCCACACTTTTCTCATCTCTTCTTCTTCTTGTGCCTTGTCCGTTCAACGGACGTTGGCTATCATGTTGGCTATGCGGACTTTGTTTACTGCGGCCCGGAACAGCTCCACCGTAGACTGGCCAAACCACTGTCTCAGGTTTTTCAGCCATGAGGTTCTCCTTCTTCCAGGGCCCCGTCTTCCGGCAATCTTTCCCTGCATTATGAGATTTATTATCATTTCTCATCTAGAAAGTGCCTTTTTATTAAATTTCCAGACATTGGCAGGATCTGCATTCCTCCCCTAATTACATTTCGATAAATGGTAAAAGATGCATTAAAATTACATTTTTATTCAATCAAAGTTCAAAACTTCCCATATAAAACAATTCCTTTGCTGCCATTTTACTTATATTTTTGTATGCATTGAAATTTGCGTGAGTTTTGTTTCTACTAGATATGCATGAGTAACTTAGTTTACCCACACTAAGAATCTCATAACCTATTTTGTGCTTGTAAATACAGTAGAATTCGGATACAACGACTTCGCTTATAACGGCTTACCGTTTTTAGCGACGACAATTAAACTTTGTTAGGTTTACATTGTCGTCAGGTTAGTTAGTTAGGTAATCCGTTTAGTACGACTCGGTTTTAAGCGACCAACTGCTTAAAGCGACCTATTTTAATGATAATTCGTACGGTTAGAACGACGCGCAGTGTTTTGTTTACTAAACTTGCGCACCAATACCTCGCCGCCCCGCGCCTCGCCTACTCCCCGCGCCCATCATAATAGAATATGGAATAACATCATAATAGAATATGGAATCATTGTTTGGGGAGGAGCAACATACTCAGCTATTGTTCGTTTGGAAACCACACAGAGAACCATCTTAAAGGTTATACTAAAAAAACACAGAATGACTGACACAGACCAAATATTCAACATGTTCGACGGAGTTGATATGCGACAATTATACATAAAAACACTTCTTAAGTATATCTTTGACCAAAAACACAAACTCCAACAAACACAAACCGTTAATAGACCAGTTAGACAAGCATACATTCAAAACTTAAAAACACCGACGATAAACACAAGCTTTGGACAAAGACATCACAAATACCAGGCAATAAAAGCATTCAACCATCTTTCACTCGATTTAAAAAAAGAAGAAAACAAAAAACTTTTCACACTCAAAATTAAAAGATGGATTAAAGAACAAAAAAGGCAACTTTACAAAAATATCACAACATAAAAAATAAAAACACATAGACATAAACACCATTGCAATACTCACTAATATTTAAAACCCTTTTACTTTCACTATCGGTTTATATGTATCTATCCTATTTATATAGTTTCATTTTATTGTTTTATTTCAGTGTTATTTTACTCTGTTTTATTTTGCTCTATTTTACTTTCTTTTAATTCTCATATGTTATTATTGAGTTTCTTTTTTCTTTAGTTTTTATTTTATATGTATCTTAAATTAAAAAAAAAAAAAATCATATTAAGCTGTAAAATGGGGTCCTCAGCACGGGTAAAGCACCCAGTGAGGCCCACATTAGTCAAATATGTAACACACATGTATAAATCAGGTGAATCAAATATAAAAAAAAAAAAAAAAAAATCTATCCTTATTAGCATGCGTAAATAACAGTCAGTGTTTATCATCTGTTATGACTAGGTTAAAAGCTCGACACAATGAGTTCCGTGAAGTCAAAGTGTTTTTCAATTGAAGAAAAAAGTGCTATATTACACCGTTCAGAAGCCGGTGAATCAAATGCAACCCTCGCGAAGTAGTTCGGCATGTCTCATGTATAAACAAGCTTAAATTATCCGGCCGTTTTGTGCGTCGTCCGGTTAGTACGACAAAGTATCGCCAGCCCCTTGAGGGTCGTTATATCTGGATTCTACTGTAGTTGTTTTTTGTAGTAATTGTTAAAATGAAGTGTAATTTCCATAATCTGTGCCTAAAAGTGCGGCGGTCAGTGGAATAATTATCAAATTTTCACATAAGTTGAATTTGATGTAAATTATTTACGTTCTTTGAAACTCTGGGTATATGCTGAGTTATGATATGATGCAGAGCAGAAATGTCACCGCAGGACGGATGACGCAGAAATCGGTGGTGATCAGCGTATGCTGTGACACAGTTTATTGTTCGCTTAGGTGTTGGTCGATTGTGAGAATGTTGAGTTCCGAGTCCGATTCTGACTTTGAAATGAATAATTTACTATTGATGTATAGTCTTTTAAAGCGCAATTACCTGAAAAAGCGAGATTCTCATCGGGAAGAACTACCCGCCTGCTCACATGTCGCACAGAAACTGCACTGAGGCCACAACTCAGCGCAAGGCAGAGTGTCTGCTCTGAGTTATGATTTTATTTAAGTTTATTTAGGAAACATTTAATTGTGTATTAAGTAATTGTACATTAAATAGTGAATATAATATAAACCAGGTTCCATTTATGTATAATTAGCAGACCCGGCCACACGTTGCTGTGGCTAACGAAACACAACGCCATTACCCAATCTTTATAAAATCCACACCACCCGCTTGCCAGCTGCCCGCTGCCCACTGCCTGAATTGAATATTTGAATTTATCGGCTTTTCTCTTCTATAATAAGCATGTATTATACATATAAACTAATTAATTCGCCACTAATCATACAATGCTTGCAATGCAACACTGGATGTTTGGAAAGGGAAAATCAAATACCTACTTACTCTAGGACATCTATTTCCAATTTCTTCCGTAGAACGAATTTCAAAAGTGACTTTAGTATGGCCCGACAGCCGTTTTAAATTGCACAAAAATATGTTTTCTTTGAATTTCTCGGCTTTTCTCTAATATAATTTACATGTATTATACATATAAACATTCCTCTTCAATCACTCTATCTATTGGTGAAAACCGTATGAAAATCCGTTGCGTAGTTTAAAAGATTAACGCGCACATACATTTTGAGCGACTTCATTTATGGTTACTGATTAGGAATCAAGTAGTTATATAACATAATAATAGTATATGGTGTAAGTAAAAAGTTATTAAATAGAAGATACTAAACACTACAGAAATAATAGCTTCAAGTAGTTATTAAAAGTTATCATAGAACATAATGTAAGTTTTTTCATATATTTTTTTTTATATGAATACCGCACAAGAGTCCCAACTGCTCCCGTCTGGAGCCAGTGAGACTATGGCATCCCCAATTGGGGTACGTTGTGAGGCTGAAGGTAGTGGGAAGGGGAAGAAGATGGGGGAGAGGAAAGTGGGGAAGTACCTGGCTATTCAGATCTGGTTACCAAATTCAGCTAAAGCCATTTCAAGTAAAATTTCAATTCTGAATGATGGTATTACACCAGGGCGATACTGAGAGTATCTTTCACTCTGGAACGTGCCGCAAATATACTATATATTATTTTAAATGAATTAATTGTGAAACAACACAAAATAATCAAATAAAATTTAATTGCCACGTCGGGATTTGATCCCGTGACCTTCGGATTGCGAGTCAAGAGCCTTACCGCTCGACCACGCCGGCTGCCAATAAAATGTTATTAAAAATAAGACAAAGAACACTACAGCAATAACAGTTTCAAGTAGTTATTAAAAGTTAAAAAGTACATAGTGTAAGTAAAAAGTTATTAAAAGAAAATAATAAACAATACAGAAATATAATTAACTTTAAGAGATCAAACAATGAATATGAATAATATATTTTTTGTTTTAATCGGCGGTCATCGTCTACTGCGCTCCATTCCTCTTTCTGTCATAGATCCCAGCCCCACACACTTACAAAACATTAGTTATTTTTTATTTAACTACTAAAATATTCACTAGAAATGAATTATATGGCAGAACAACCTTTGCCGGGTAGCGTATTTACAAAACCTATACCGATTCAGTCGCGGTAATGACAATTTACATTTTAAATATACCTCTATATTGGTTATTTTTTATCACATTGCAAAAACAAATTGTTCTAAAATCTAGATAAAATAATCTTTCTGATGTGTATATTAGAAATTAATAATTTTGTTTCTAAATATTTAAATTTTAATATTATTCCCATATATTGTAAATACACCTCTATATTGATAATTTTTTATCACTTTGCAAAAACAAAAATTGTTTTAAAATCTAGATAAAATAATCTTTCCAATGTGTATATTAGAAATTAATAATTTTATTTCTAAATATTTAAATTTTGATATTGAAAATTTAAAGCGACTGAAACGCGGTAGGGATTGTAAATACGCTGCCGGGTAGGCTGGTAACTAATAAAATAATATTGTGATTTGTTTTTGGGTTGCGTTTCCTCCTTCTTTATCCAACATTTCGGACAGCATTACAATGTCCATCTGATGTGATGTGATATTATATGTCATCTGCTCTAATGTAACACTGTCCAACACATTGGCTAAAGAAAGAGGAAGCGTAACGCGGCATGATAACCCAAAAATAAATCGCAATAGTTCTTTCGACTCTGAAAATCTAAAATAATATAAATAAAATAATAATATTTTAATTCACTAAGATAAGTGTAGGGTATTGTTAGCGGTTTCGAACCTTTTTAAGAAAATAGTCCATATTAAATCTTAATCAAGCGGCGATAAACTTAAGTAAAAGCATTGTTTTCAAACTGATCTTAAATATGTTTGAAACATTCTCTATAAACGCAATCAAAATTAACCTCAAGAGTTTATTTTGTAAACGCAATCTAATAGCCTGTGCATTACTTTTACTAGTTCAAAAAAATATCTTCTTCTTCTAGTGCCCTCCGTTCAACGGATTTTGGCTATCATATTTGCACTGCGGACTTTGTTTGCTGCTGCCCGGAACAGCTCTATAGTAGACTGGCCAAACCACTGTCTCAGGTTTATCAGCCATGATGTTCTCCTTCTTCCAGGGCCCCGTCTTCCGGCGATCTTTCCCTGCATTATGAGATGCATACTTCTCTGGATGTCTCATCACATGTCCAAGATATTGATGTTTTCGGATTTTTATAGTTTTAATAACTTCTTTTTCTTTATTCATCCGAACCATAACATCTTCATTCGTAACCCTGTCCATCCAGCTTATTTTAAATATTCTTCTGTAGATCCACATCTCGAATGCCTCAAGTCGCCTAATTACCGTAGGGAACGTACCCATACTACTTGACCAACTTTTTGCAATTTTTAACCCCCCCCCCCCCCCCCGGTGACAAAAACCAAAGCAACCCACTGCTCATTTGTACCAAGCGTGGTATTTTGAAGACCCCCCCCTGAACAGGTCACGTAGTATTGGTACGTTCCCGTATAAGTAAAGTAAAATGCATGTCCCCCTATCTCAAATTGAGTTTTTTTTTTCAGGTAGTCTTGGCGACCCCATTCTGAAGAAAATAAGGATTAATGGAAAATAACTATTTACAATGTTAAAAAATGAAGACTATAAACTAATATTGTGGTATATATTGGACAAGTTTGGTGTTGGTGAACTCTCTGAACATTGCATAAAACAAATAAAACTTGCAGTGAAAGTTGTTTGACACACTTGAAACTCCTGGAAATACAGCAATCACAGCTTCCATCATCAGCACCAATACGTTCAGAGCAAAAGAAGCGAGGCAGACCTATAAAAATGTTTCAAGAGAGTTCTGAATGCAGGAAGCAAAGACAAAGACAATAAACCAATTGTATCAGATTATAGTTCGAAAAAACTGTGCTCGGCTGCAGAATCAAGTTTGGTGTCGTTGTATAAGAGAACTACAGTCCAGGTTGTGATATTAGCCATCCAGTATACACCCAGAGATTAAAAAGTAATGAAATTGGCTCATGAAACATCATCCTTTGTTACTATAACACCTGGCAGTCCCGAGGAAGCTTTAGGACTTACAGTGGACCTTGACTTGACAAAAGAAGGCTTTATAACAATGTTACTTGGAGCAAAAGACAGAGGGGCTGATATTAGAGGAAAAGAGGAAGCGTTATCCTGCAAATATTAAGATAAGAAGCGCCCACACTTCCATGGTCGACGTTCAGCTTAATGCCACAATGCGAACCATCAGCGGAACCTTAAAATCGACTCCTCTTCCTTGGCTCCCCGTACTTGCAAATATAACCCCGCCAAATATCAGGCGAGAGATTGCAACACTGAGGGAATACAAGAAGGCGCTGCAAAAAAGCGAAATACCCTTGCACGATGATGTCGTTTCTCACCCGGCATGCCGCTTAAAGTCTCGAAAACCCTTCTGGACTGAAGGAGAAAGACTCCTTCCAACACCTCTCACCCCAGAAGATAGGTGGAAGCTTGAGTGGCAATCAGCCAACGTCAAAAACGCCGATCTCGTGCAAGACCCCACTGAGAGACAGCCTGGGTTCTCATTGCCTCGCAAACTCTGGACTGCCATCAATAGAATAAGGTGCTCCCATAGCCGTTGTGCTCACATGATGCATAGATGGGGCCTTAAAGAGTCGGCGACGTGTGAATGCGGTGCGGTGCAGACCACCGAACATGTGGTCAACGAATGCCCGCTCCATTCATTCCCCGGCGGGATTTATGAGGTCCACAGGGCAACGCCTGAGGCCCTAGACTGGCTCGCAGACCTAGATGTCCCCCTCTGACCCCCCACCATACGAAAGAAGAAGAAGAAGAATTAAGATAACTTAAAACTAGGCTGTGCAACACAAGCTGTACAACGTCTAGCTCAAGTATAGGCTGATGTCATACCTACAGAACATTTCAGAGGACTTTGATACTATTGAAGTTTATTATAAATTGGGTCTAGATGGCAGCGGTAGATACATGAGTGAATAAATCAGAATATGCGGATTCCAACATAAATTTATGCATGATTGTATCACTACAAATATGCGAATCTAATGGTAATAACAAAAAAAATATACAAAGTGATTTGTTTTCGTTTAATTAAAAAAATATATGTATATCTATTTTAGAAGAACACTGGACCATCATCGAAAAGATATTACCGTCCAACTGGATTCAAGATAAAAAAGAAAAATTCTATAATGTGAAAGAAGAGTACAATCTACAACATAAATATTTATTGCAATTGGAGCCCACGATACACTGGCGGCCCGCCCCAGGCCTCTGGTGCTGGGGGTACTCCAAACGCCTCCACATTCTCTTGATCAACACCTCCATGTTCCCTTGATGTCTGGAAAAACTGCTGAGGATATGTCAAAAGACATTCAGCAACAGCTGGAAAAAGATGGACTGGATATTGCGTTGTGCAGGGCTCAAAAGTTATGACAATGCCGCGTCAATGTCAGGTGACCACGCAAGCAACGAAAACTCCGTGAAGTAAATCCAAAATCTCTATTCAGTCCCTGTTCTAATCATTCCTTGAATCTTTGCGGAGTTCATGCATTTGCATGCGTTCCTTCCAGCGTCACATGTTTTGGAACAGTAGAGAAATTATATTTATTCTTTTCATCATCTACACAGAGATGACAATTGCTTAGAGAGAAAACTGGAAAAAATTTAAAACATTTATCTGATACTCACTGAAGTGATCATTACGAGTCAGTAAAAGTTGTAAAAGAAAACATAGCGACAATTGTGAGATGTTTGGAATATTTTCAAGATCCAACAAAAGCAAATCTAGATACAAAATCAGGAGCAAGCATGCTCCTGCCGGCTGTTTGTGATTTTACCTTTGTGATCCATATACAATTTTGGCTTTCTATACTGGTGGAAGTTAATTTAGTTCAACAATATTTACAGTCTTCAAAATTGGCTCTGGATACAGGAATCACCAAACTAAAAGTCCTGAATGAGTATTTAGTGACCGAACGAACCACGATTGTAGACAATGCTGTAACTTTTGGCATTAAAATATGCAATGATATGGACATTAACATCGAGAGAAGAGGAAGAAGGAAGGTAAAAAAACTATGCCGGGAGAATTAGCTCTTGATGCTGGATTATCGATTCAAGAAGAATACGTTGGTCAACGTTTGAATGCATAGACCGATTTACACGAGAATTGTCACAAAGATACAGGGCCATACAACAAACCTTCAAGACGCTTCGGATGATGCTCTGGCTGAAGCAGAATACATGAATTTGATAAGGAGCAGATTTTCCAAGAAATAAAAAGGTTCCGCAGGCATGAACGTGCCACCGATACTAGTGTGGACGTTGCTGCCAAATGGACAGCCCAAGAAATCTTTCAATTTATAACCAAATGGCACTTAAGTGAATCGTTACCCTGTACCTACATCGCTTATACTTCAATACTTCTTGACCATTTGCATCTCGGTTGCATCACGCGAGAGGAGTTTTTCCAAACTAAAACAAACTGAAAATTATCTTCGATCTACAATGAATCAAGAGCGACTCTTTAATCTGTCCGTTCTTTTAATTGAAAGAAAAGTTTCAAAAGAAATTGATTTCACTGAAGTTATTGAGGAATTCAGTAAAATGAAGACACGAAAACACATCATTTTGTAATAATATGCTATAATAGCTACGTACATACTGAAAATAAAACTACCCATTACTTTATTTTTACTAATTGGTTTTTTTGCCGATCGATTCGTATATTATTTTCCTCATCCATATCCATATTTAAATTATTTAAATTCGACTTAAATATATACGACCGAGTTGACAGGAAAAAGCTATGGAAGGTGTTGTCCAAGTATGGAGTGAGTACGAATCTCATACAGGCAATGGCGTCTCTGTATGAGGTAAGCGTTGCATGTATTAGGGTGAACGCAGTCCCGGATTTGTCAATAGGTCTCATAGGCCACGGCCTAGGGGCGGCAGAGTTCAGGGGGCGGCGCTCGCTTGCTTTGATAAGTTTGTGTGCGATTATAAACAAAAAACAAGTCACTGTGGATTGATAGAGTATTCTATCTATTAAACGTAAAATCTCATTAGGTAAAAGTTGCTAATACCTAGTACTCATTCCTATCCCATGTTAGATAGTACTTATGTTTATGCTACTGCGCGGTCACACGTACCGAGTAGATTGACGAGACAACAAAATATTAATAAGCCGAGAGAGTTGGGTAGACGAAAAGGTGTTTACACGTATTTTTTAAATTGGCACCGAGCAATTAGTCAGTTCAGTTTCGACATTAGTTTGTGAAATCGGAAGAGGAAAGACACTCGAGAGAGTAATCCTCACGCGATGTTCAGCAAGAGCAGATGCCTGTAAAAGTGTAAGAGATTCCTGGGATGAAGTACTTACAGTTCTAAAAATGATTGAAAGAGTGACTCTACATAGAAACCTATCCCACGAATTGAAGCAAAGGGAATTCGCCTCAAATTGGAAAAACTTGAAACTGCATTTATGATCGTATTTTGGAATACTATTTTGGAAAGACTAAATAAAGTGAGTGTTCAGATTTAGATCTCATCTGTTGATTTCTTTCTTCTTTCGTATGGTGGGGGTCAGAGGGGGACATCTAGGTCCTCAGGCGTTGCCCTGTGGACCTCGTAAATCCCGCCGGGGGTGGGTATTCTGTGGTCTGTACCGCACCACAATCACACATCGCCGACTCTTTAAGGCCTCATCTATGCATCATGTGAGCACAACGGCTATGGGAGTACCTTATCCTATTGGCGGACCATAGTTTGCGAGGCAATGAGAACCCAGGCTGACTGTCAGTGGAGTCTTGTTGATGTACTGACAGTATCTGATCTTTGTGGATCTCTTCTCGAGTTTATTATAGCAGAGCGAGAAAACTTTGATTATTTCGAAGAAAGTGTAATTGAAATGTAATTGAAATAGTAGAAAAAGCAAATAACAGGCATTGAAAATCACACAAATCTGACTGGAGATCTCGCGCGATATCGATCTCATGCCCACAAAAAATAGAGAATAGCTCGGCAGAGTAAATATCTTTTTGGTCATCCTGGATAGACTGATGGGTGAATTAGAGAGAAGGCATAATGCATATGTAAACTTCAAAGAAAATTTTCATTTAACAAGAATGGGTGAACTGTCAACACAAAAAGTCTCAGAAAAAGCTCAGTCTCTTGTGCAATATTATTACAATGATTTAGAAGACTATTTAGTTCAGGAATGTGTAAACTTTCATGGTCACATTTCCTCAAATAGGGTGGCAGAGAAACCTGAATCTACATCATTAATTAATCTTTTAAAGTTTTTGAGGAAACAATCTCTGTTTAACGTTTACCCGCACTTGGATACAGCTCTCCGCATCGCACTTTGCACCCCGGCCACAAATTGTTCTGGAGAAAGGAGTTTTTCCTGTTTCAAGGAGGTCTTCATTGTCCCAAGAAAAACTTAACTCTTAGGCTCTAGAAGCAAACTTAAGAGGGCATTACCAGAGAAAGCCGGAAATACGTCATTTTCAAAAAAGTTTTTAGACGTATTGACTCTTTTCCACAAAAAATTATAAATGGATTTCGAAAGATTGTTCTTTTATCTAGCGAAGTTATGTAATAAATTTTTAGAATTTTTTTTAATTTTTAGTATAATAAGGTTATTCCATAGGTCGTTGTCAGATTTGTTAAATTTTCAAGAAAGTTTTTGTATTATACCACACCCATTTCAAATAATGTAATCATGCAGTAAAATAAATCAATGCATTATCTAGCAGAGTTATGTATTAGAATTTTAATTTTAGTTTCAATAAAATCATTAAAAAATATGTACGTACATGTGTTTCTTGACGAAAATTGGTCCATTTGTGTATTTATTTGCGCACTTACAAACTAATATATTTCAGATTTTTTTAACATTCTTATTAAATTTAGACATTATTGAAAAATGATAAATACTTATAATCAAAAAATAACTACAAAAAGTACACTATTTTAATAGTTTTATCATCACGCCTTTCAGCATTTTTGGATGAAGGTATAAATTAAAGCTAATTTGGATTGAAATAAATTCGATATTGAGCTATAATTTAAAAAAGCTGGTACGGAGAATAATTAATCTTTCTCATTGTAACCGCCCTGCACGATCGGAAGAACAACTTTCGACGAAATGTGGATTTTCGTCCGCTGGCTGGTTAAACGCTCTTAATGAAAACTATGAACTATGAAGGTATTATAGATGATTTTGTCATTAAAAAATCCGGTTAAAATTCTTTCATGTTACAGTTTTACTTTATGACTAATTCAATCTTTTATTTCATTTTTAAATACCTACTTAACCTATATTTGAATATTTCTTTTGAAAATTGGGTGTCACCTAATAAAAGCCTACAAGAAAGAGGAAGGGGCGGCGCAAATGAAGTGGCCTATATTTGTGAAAATTATTAATCCGGCCCTGGTGAACGGTGATTTTAAGGGATCATCAAAAATCAAGAACATCACAAAAGGTGTTAGACAAGGCCGCGTAATGTCACCGTGGTTATTCCATCTATACATGTATGGAATGGTATTCAAGAATTGAAAGAGATGGGATTGGGTGCGAAATTGAGTAATCTGGAAGTATGTTGCCTGTTGTATGCTCATGAAGTGGTGCTGATTTCTAACAGTATGGAAGATCTTCAGTCTCTCGTGTCTAGGATGAACAAAGTATGTATGAAGAATGAGTAATGTAAGTAAGTATGATGAATGTAAGTAAGTCTAAAGTCATGGACGTCACGGTATTTGAAAGAGAGAGTATGAAAACAATGTGCAACATAGTTGTGAATGATGAGTATTTGCAGCAGGTGGATGAGTTTGTGTTCTTGGGAAGTATGTTTACGAGAGATGGGAAGGCTGATAGAGATATCGAAATAAGGATAAATGCAGGCAACTCTATTAATGGAGGACTGAACGCCGTTGGCGCTAACAAAAATCTGTCCAAAGAAGCGAAGTTAGCCGTCCATAATGGAGTGCTGGTACCTACCCTGATGTATGGCAGTGAGGCATGAAACTGGCAGAGGAAGGATGAAAGTAGACTGAATGCTGTAGAAATGAGATCCCTGAGGCGTATGTGTGGTAGAACCATGTACGATCGTATGAGAAATGTGGAGATCCACGAAGAATGCAAGGCTGATGTAAGCGTAATGAGTAATATTAAGAAAGGGACCCTCAGATGGTTTGGGCATGTGGAGCGAATTAACGAGGAAAGGAGTGTAAGGAGAATATACCACGCAAATGTGAATGGTAGAAGATGTTGGGGACGCCCGAGGAAGACATGGCAGGACCAAGTGAATCAAATACTTGCCATGTGAAGAGTCGGAATAATAGAAGAGCATGTATGAATGTGAACGAGGCAAGGAATGTGTGCCAAGACCGAGTTGTTTGGCGGTCCATCCTTTCTGCCTACCCCTGCGGAAACGGCTTGATGGTTAGTTAGTTAGTTTAGTTAGTTATGTAGAATGTTAACTTAAGTCGAATTTAAATTTCACTTACAAGATTTGGGAGGAATGCAGATCCGGGCACCGTCTGGAAATTTAATAAAAAGGCATTTTCTAGATGAGAAAAGTGTGGAAAAGCAGAATAAAACAAAAATTAAGGCGCGCTCGGCAAAATTGAGGGAGATACAACCGTTCAAAGTATTTAAAATTTCACTTTACAAACTGATATTGACAGTTCGCCCGCGTCTGCCTGCCATTTTTTTATAACCTAATACGCTAAACATGGTTTGTGATAGAAAAGAAAGTGCCCCCTTCGTAGTGCCTGCTCGCGTCACGGCAAAAAAACATCCCAGTTTTCAAGTGGTTTAGCGGCTACGCTAGGTTTGTGTAATATGGTTTGTGATTTTGGCGTACTATTAATTCTGTATTAGGTCTGGGATCCAACATAAGCAATGAAAACATGGCGAACGAACTGTCAATATCAGTTCGCGAAGTGAATTTTTAAATACTTTGAACGGTTGTATCTCCCTTAATTTTGCCGAGCGCGCCTTAATTTATTTTTTATTCATCTTCTCCACACTTTTCTCATCTAGAAAGTGCCTTTTTATTAAATTTCCAGACGGTGCCCGGATCTGCATTTCACCCCAAGATTTTAACTAAATAAACATAAACTGAAAAAAAAACAGTTGTCGACGCGATCGAGTCAACTTCCTGAACAAAATCAACATTTTTCTGATTTGAGATATCGCAGATTACTCGAAAACTTGACAGTTCGTGAGCCGCCACCATGGCAACCTATTAACAATGCAACTGAAACGCGACTGCTGCATGACCAGCAGTACTGGGTTAACAGGGTTGCTATGGTAGCTGCTTTTTTTTTTCTCCATGAGCGAAGGCCCTAACATATACAAATGTTCCTCCAGTTATGATACGTCAAATACTAGGCTGTGATACTTCCGTCGCTTCGGACTTCAAATTATATAAATCAGTCAAACTTAAAAACATTAATTTGACCACAGTTTCTTTACTTGTTAATTAATTTCGAAGAAAAATAACAGAATTTAAAACTCTATCGGAATTTTAATAAAGTTATATCAAATGAATACTACGTCTATTCCAAGACTCAAACCTTTAGGTGTAATTCTAACATGTAAGCTAATAATCACACCAATGTATCTTTAGTATGAAATGAATTAACCATAGATGGCAGTAATTCATGAAACGATTTAATTTTCCGTATTATTCCCATAGAAATAAAAAAATACGTTGCTAATCAGTTTAAAATTTACTTATACATAAATTTGACAAGCCAAAAAAAACAAATATTATATTTATAATCAACTCTTGATCATGTACAGGGTGTCCTGGGGTAAAGTGCACTAACTTCAGGTGATTCTACAAAAAATGATGGAAGAAGTAACTATATTAACTAACCATAACGTCGTTTCTCCGCAGCGGTAGACAGAGAGGACGGCCCGCCCAACAACTCGGTCTTGGCACACACCCCTTGCCTCGTTTACATTCATACATCGTCTTTAAAAAGAATAAATACCTTTTTTCGAAAGTTCATGGTTTTTTCATGCAGAAATATTTTTCCCTAAAATAATATTTATTTTTTCAAACAAATATATTTTTTTTGCTAAAAAACTACTAAACATACCACCCTTTTTCAAAACTAGTTTAATGTAATATATTATAAATATTATGATTACTTGGATTATTTAATCGATGACTAATCGAAGTTTAGATCGAAATTTTGATCAAAGATTTTAAGGGGTAGGAGGGGGGGGGGGTATGGGGGAGGGGGAAGCCGGGGGTAAAAGCTAGTCTATACTAATATTATAAATGCGAAATTATTTTTTTTAATTACATTTGATTTGATTACAGCAATGACGTATTTCCCATCTTACTAGGTGTGAAACGCCTGAGTTGAGATGTCAATTTACAGAGTGGTTGTTTTTTGTTTAGAGGTCGTCCATTAATCACGTGAGGCTCGAAAGGGGGGGGGGGGGTTCGGAAAAAATCACGAAATATCACCGGGGGGGGGGGGGGGGGGTATAATGAGATATCACGTGTATTTATTTTTCGTGATAATATTCTGAAAATTTCGAAATAAAAAAAGTACACCTGATTATTGGGGGGGGGGGGGGTAGTCTAAAACCTCACCACATATCACCACGGGGTGGGGAGGGGGGGGGGGGGGGGGGGGTTAAAAAGTTGCTAAAAAATATCACGGTTCAGTAGTTACTTCATAAATTTTTTTATTTTTTTTATTTTTTTTATTTTTTATTTTTTTATTTTTAATTTTTTTTTATTTTTATTTTTTTTATTTTTTTTTTATTTTAGTAATTTGTACATTTAAGTTTACAAATTTCTAATTGATTATAATATTTCATATTGCAGTTTTTTTTAATAATAATATTTTAAATTCACAAAATTTTTTGAAATCACAAAATTTTTTGTTTTTGTTTTATGTAGCTCCTACAATCCATCTTGAACTTTTCAATTGGTGAGGACTTAAGAGTTTCTGGTAGTGTGTTATATAACTTAATTCCTTTGTACAGCAGACTGTTTTGCGTATTCGTTTTGTCCTTTTTGTTTAATCTTATTTCCTTGCAAGTCCTTGTGTAATGTCTGTGAATGTCCTTATTGTATACGATTTTATTTGTGAAGTATTTTGGTAACATGTTGTTTAATATTTTGTGAATAAATATCAACGTGTTCAAGGTCAGTATTTGTTTCACTGTTAACCAATTAAGTTCCTTTAACATTTTAATTATTTTTGAAAATCTATTTCTTCGGAGTATTATTCGCATTGCTCTGTTTTGGAGAATTTGAAATTTATTCTGTTCTCTTTCATTACAAAGGAAAAGGATACTTGAACAGTAGTTGAAGTGTGGAGCAATAATTGAATTGTAAATGGTGATGGCGGTTTTTCTGGAAATTTTAGGCCGAATTCTTCCCAAAAAAGATATCTTTTTGCCAATTTTCTTGTGGGTATATTCGGCATGTCTATTGAAGTTTAGTTTGGAATCTAATATGACTCCTAAGTATTTCATTTCAGAAACATTTTCAATAATTTCACCATCAATTTTAATTTTGCTTTCACTGGATGTCTTCTTATATCCAATCACCATACATTTTGTTTTTTTTTGTATTTAATTTAAGCTTATTTATTTTTAGCCATCTTGATACATCATCTAGTTCATTATTTAAAATATTTATTAGTTCTTCATAGTTATCTCCAATTAAGTATATAAGTGTATCATCGGCAAAAAGTCGTACTTTGCATTTTGAAAATATTTTCACCATGTCATTAATATAGAGTATGAACAATAGGGGTCCAAGGACCGATCCCTGCGGTACTCCTAATTTATTTTCCATTGGTTTTGAGAATTGATTATTTATTTTTGTTATCTGTTTTCTGTCTTTCAAATACTCTTCTATTAATTTAAAGGCTATAGATGAGAAACCAATTTCTTTAAGTTTTTTTATTAAGATTTCTCGATCTATAGTTTCGAATGCCCTTTGAAAGTCTAAAAATATTGCTAAGATAAATTTATTACTATTCATTCCTTCCTTCCATTCTTCGACAATTACGTTTAATGCTGTTTCACACGAGTTATTAGATCTGAATCCTGATTGCTCTTGGCATAGAATATTGTGTTTATCTAGGTATTGTAAAATTTGTTCTTTTATTATCACTTCAAGAATCTGCTCATATTTTGGTAAGGTGTTGATTGGTCGAAATTCTTCACATTTTCTGGTATTTTTAACCTTCGGAACCGGTATAATGGTAGATTGTTTCCATGACTGTGGAAATTTTCCTTCTTCAATCGTCTCATTAATAATATTTAATAGTGTAGATCCAATTACTGGAAAAGCATCCCTTATTATACTAATAGTTAATCCATCTGAACTATTCTTTGATTTAATTTCATTTAAGACTTTAAATAAATATTCTGCATTTATTCTTCTGAAGACCAATAATTCTTTGTTTGAGTCGTTATTTTCATTTATGGGGTTAGCAACAATGTTGGGTATTAATTTGTTGATTTGAGTGATGCTTTCAATAAAATATTTATTAAAGCTATTAGCCATGTTTTCTTCGTTTATCTCTTTTGGGAAGTTTACAATTTTTATGTCGTCTTTGTTTTCGCCATGTACTAATTCTTTTATGCTTTTCCAAATTGTTTTGGGATCCCCTTCTTCTGAGTTAATTTTATTTTTTATGTACTCATTATGCGTTCTTTTTATGTCTTTGGAGTATTCGTTTCTCGCTTTTTTGTAGTTATCCCAATCCATAGTATTATTAGTAAGGCGTGCTCTTTTGTAAAATGTATCTCTATCGTGCTGCATTTTGCGTACTTCTTTTGTGTACCACTTATTATTATTTATTTTATGTATCTTCTGTTCTGGGACTACTTCATCAATAGATTTTTTTAAGTTTAATATCATCTGGTCCGCTTTTTTGTTATATTCCATTTGATTTATTTCATTCCAATTAATAGCCTCCAAGGTCTGAATGAAAATTTCTTTATCATATTTTTTGTAATTTTTAAAAGTTATTACTTTTGTTTCTTTGCTGGAGTTGTATTTTTCTCTGTCATTTAATAGAATCTGAATGATGTTATGGTCGGTAATTTTAGGATTATCTAGTATATTAATATTTAAGTTGAATTTATTTGAGATTACAAGATCAATCACTATTTTCGAGGTTTTGGTAATTCGTGTAAAATTTTTAACCAGTTGTTTCATCCCTGCAGCTTGAATAATATATTTCAATTTTTTTGTGTATATGTCTGCCTTTGCTTTGACATTTATATTAAAATCTCCAGCTATAATGTTTACATTTTCGTCTTGTAAATTTTCCATACACCATTTTTGAAAATATGTTAAAAAGTCGCACTTACTTGTGTTTGGCGATATATAAATAACAGTATATGTACCTTTCTTGTTTCCTGTTTTAATGGTGATGGCTAAGATCCAACAAAGTTTTTCAATTTGCTGATTTGATATTACTTCATACGGGTATTTCTTACTTAAGAGAATCATCACTCCTCCTGTGTGTCGACTATGTGAGTTACAACGGATGGTATTATAATTTTCAAATTTTATTTCATTATCTTGAATATCTTCTGTCACATGTGTTTCGCTCATCATTAGCATAAATGGTTTCTTCTCTTCTAAAAGTATTTGGACCTCTTCGTAATGTGCAATGATGCTTTGTACATTTAGGTATATTATTTCATTTTTCTCGTAAACTTTTTTATAAAAAAGAGATCCTGCTCATTTTCGCTTTCAATTTTCGTTTATAAATGCTGAGTGACTACTATTTATTTTTAAACCTAATCTGTTATTTGTCATAATACAATTTACACACTGAATATTTTCATCGGTGCACTCTTTTAAATCGTGATGTTTGGCGCATTTTGGGCAAGATTTTAGGTTTCTGCAATCTACAGCCTTATGATTAAAACCATTACATTTAAAACATCTCATGATATTTAAATTGTCAAAGACCCTGCATCGGTCCCATCCGATATTTATTTTTTGTTCCTTTAACATCTTGTTGTATGTCTTTCCATCAACATCAGCATATACGGTGTAGCTGGTTTGATTTCTTATATTTTTTGTTTCTTTTACAAATGTTACTTTTATTTTGGCGTTTTCTTCAAAAATAAATTCATTTTGTCGTTTTATTTTTATTTCTATCTCTTCAAAAGAATATTTTTCAGCTAAGCCAATAATTTTAACAGATGGTTTTTTTTTCTTGTGGGATTTTCACATCATATTTGTCTCCTATCAGTCCAGTCACCTCATCCTGAATTTTTTTTATATCGGTGGAATTTTTGAATTCCATTATTACCCCTCCATCCTTAAAATTTCTCATTCCAGTTACTCCAAAGTTTACTGGATCAATATTTCCTTTAATTTCGTTTTTTGTTTCAATATTTTCTTGATTTTTCTTTTTTGGTTTTATGATTATAATCGGCTCATGTTTTTTTACCTTTTCCGCATAAGTTTCAGGTACTATTATTTTTCTTATGTCTTTTTTAATTTCTTCATTTTTTGTGTTCATATTATTGAAAAGCGATTTATTTTCCTGCATTATTTTTTTCATTTCATTAAAATTATGGGTAACTATTTTTGTGAGTGGTCGGAGAATTTTTAATTCGCCCTTCATTTCATTATTTTCTGCCACTAAATGAGCTATAATGTTAAATAAATTATCCATTCCTTCATTAATTTTTTCTTTTTGGCCCATGGAAATTTTTCCTTTACTTTCTGAGAGGGTTGTCTTCATGGAATTAATTATGATTCTCGAGTTAGTAAGTGCGTTACTCACTTGATTTGTCTCTATCAATATAGACTTTTCTTCGTCATCATTTATATTATTTTCCGAATCAGACGATAAATTATCGTCCTCTTGTTCAGTTGGGGATCTTGGGGTCATAAAAGATTTCGTGAACGGGTCCGAATTTTTTACTCTGGGTGTTTTATTTCCCTTTTCCATTTTTCAAATTCAAATAACTTTAATAAATAAATAATTTTATATATCCACTGTCATCTGTTAATATTATTATTACGCGTGTTATTATTATAATATTATTACGCGTGACAGCTGTGCTGTCACGCGTAATAATAATTACACAGCAGAACTTGTTTAAAAATAAACTGTTTTTTATTAATTTAATAATAATATTATCTTAATATATTTGAATAGTAATTATAAATATAATTTTAATAACAAATTAAACTTGACTCGTTTTAACCTTTTCTCAACCAGAGTCATTTTAAAATGACGAGAAATTTCAAATTTTTTATGAAGTAACTACTGAACCCATTTATTTGCGGTTTTTTACAAATAATTTAGTGAATCCTTTCTAGCAACATTGATTTTTTTCATTTAGTTGGCTGCATTGCATACACACTTCATATCGTAAACAAGAATCGTTGATCACACCTTTTGAAAAGCTATGATCCGGGGGAATTGCAGTATTAAAACGGACAAGGTGATATGTTTTTTTCATATATTTTTCCGTTTTTATTTACAGTAAAACGTACATTCTTTCATATTATGATGAAAATACAACAAAAACATTCATACAATATTTTTTTTTAGCATCCTAATCCTGCCGTTTTGCCGTGTAATTATTATTACGCGTGACGTTATAAGGCGAAACAGCTGTCACGCGTAATAATAATTACACAGCAGAACTTGTTTAAAAATAAACTGTTTTTATTAATTTAATAATAATATTATCTTAATATGTAAAACAAAGTCGGGTTAGTTACACTATTTATAACTCGAGAACGGCTGGACCGATTTTGATGATATTTGATTTGTTGGATTTGTCTCCGCCCCGGATAACAGAATAACTATTAAAACATCGCAAAAATTCACGAAAAAGAAAGTTATGAAGAAAATTAATTTCCTCATACATTTTGTATGGAACGAATTTTCATCTTTTGAAAGAGCTGTAACAATGTTGTGTTAGTTGAAGTTTGCGTGAATTCCAAAAATTCAAAAACGTCAAATGTCAATGCGCTGATTGTTTCGCTTTTGGTCTTTAACATATAATGCTTAGTCTCTTTCTTACACACTAAATGTCAACAGTCGAAAATGAGACAAACGGTTAACGTGTGTCTTCGCCCTTCCAAAGGAAAAATACAATAATTATAATAAATTTCCCTCACACGTATAAAGAAAATGAAACGCAATTCCCGTAAGGGGCCATCTATAAATTACGTCACACATTAAGGGAGGGGGAGGGGATTAGAAAGTGTGATTAGGGGTACGGGTTGATCATCAGCTCTGCAACGTCTCATGTAAAAAAAAATTGAACTACTGTTTTGTTTATTTTTAGATATCACACTAGGGGGAGGGGTCTCATAAATGTGACGATGTGTGACAGGGACGGGGGGGGGGGGGGGGGGGTAAAAAATATCACGAAATTCGTGTGACGTAATTTATGGATGGCCCCTAAGTAAGAATTTCAAAACAGTTGGGGATGCTATTAAACGGTTGGGTTAAATAAACCAATCTTCGGGCCTTCTCCATACTTAACGGTTTGTCATCAGTAGACATCGGATTATATGCACTAACAAAGTGCCAAAATATGCATGCAAATATGCACTAAAAAAGGCCGAAATATGCACTAAAAACTCTTGATTTGCCCAAAATATGCACAATGCAAAATCAAAAAACCATTTATATTTTTATATATTTTAATTAAAGACCGTACCAAAACAGCGAAATATTCTTAAAATTATGCATAGTTTTTGTGATAATATACAACTAAGTATTTTTCCATATTTTCGAGCTCAAATTTGTGACGTTTGTCACCCAGTATTAATTTGTACGCCGAAAACGACCTTTCTACGTCAACTGACGTCATTGGACAAAATTTAAAATTTGGCGCCATTTCTGGAGATACCTGTTTAGGCAGGGTATGACCTGTGCCGTTGATGTAGGCAAATGTTCTTCATGTCTTCAAGACTCGGGTTTTTAAGCAAAATAGAGTCTAACTTTTTACGAATCTTTTCTGATATTGAATTAGGAAGGGCGTTGGCGAGTTCGATCATTGTTTCCAGTATTTCTATTGCTTTTAATAGAGGAAGGTTTTTGTTTTTCAATTTTTTTATGGCATCTGGTAACTTGTGGAAATGTGTTGAGATGAGGGCGATATTCTGTTTAATGGATGCGTCTTCAAATGCTAGCTTGCTTGAATGAATTGCAATGGCCTCAGAACTGTCAAATTGCCCAACTACTTGTTTTACGGCCTCAAAATTTTCAGCATAGAATAATACTGCCTTTAGCCAAGTACCCCATCGAGTAATTATGGATTCTGGCGGCAATGCTAGATTTGGCAATTGCTCTTTATAAGACTGCACACGCGACGGTGCTTTTAGAAACACTTTTTTTGTAGAGGAAATCAATTTATTAACATTCCCATACTCTTGCCGTATCTCTTCTGCAAGGCGATGAAACCCGTGAGCTAAGCAGGTAATGTGTAGTAAATTTGGATAAAAAGTTTGCAAGGCTTGGCCAGCTTTCACGTCAGCCACCGCGCTGGTGCCCTACGCGTCATCGTACCTAGCTCCCTATACGTAGATGTTACCTCCCGCTATTAAACGAAATATGCACGATTTGGGAAAAAAGGCTGAAATATGCATTAACGTCGTAATTAGAGAGTTATATGCATTTGCATATGCAAATATGCAAATGCATATAATCCGATGTCTAGTCATCAGTGTCATTAGATCTAGCAATTGCATACTGCTCGCTAACAACGTATGCAGGGATAATGGGGGGGGGGGGGGTAGTTTTGGTTAATTATAAATGTAAAGTCGTTCTATAAAAAAATAAGAGTCCTTGTGAGAGCCCTGAAGTAGTAACCATCTGTTACACCGGGTGGGTATGTGGTGGATAACCTCCAATGCACTTCAAATAAGAGAATATTTTCCTTCATGTGTCAGCAGTTGAATTCAGAACTGTAATTTTACATTCTGTACCCAGAACTGGTATAAGTTAAATGATGAAAACTACACTCAGATGAAAATAGTTTTTCTTTATTCTGGCAGCACCATAGTCTGCAACTAGAATTTTATAACTGCACTTCAAATAAGAGAATTTTTCATTCAAAATTGTCAGCAGATGAATCCACAACTGGGTAAAAAATATCACGAAATTCGTGTGACGTAATTTATGGATGACCCCGTAAGTAAGTGGAAAAGTAAGAAAATCACAAAATATTAATTCGTACACAAGGTCATCTCTGATACAAAACACGGACAGTTGCGGATCGATAATTGCTTCGTTGTGTAATTTTAACTTAATAAAAACTGAATTTAATTCAGCTTATAAATTAACACAACAGTTATTTATTCTGAGGGGGTACGAAGTTCGCCGGGTCAGCTAGTTGATTATATAATAAAAAAAATAAAATTAAAATGGAGTTCTACAAACTAAACTTTGTAACAATAAAAAAAAACCTTTTTTTAAATTTAAAAATTCGTTTTTGGGTCGATGAGGTGAGGAAGAAAAATTCCGCCACAACTCTAATAATATATTTTTTTAGAATTTACAGCAGTTAGTGTAGGCACCTAATTAAAGTTACCTACATATTGTTATACGACGCGCGACGTGGTGAACGGATAGCGTATTTCCAAAACCTTTACCGGTTCAGTCGCTTTACATTTTCAATACCAAAATTTAAATATTTAGAAATAAAATTATTAATTTCTAATATACACATTGGAAAGATTATTTTATCTAGAATTTAGAACAATTTTTGCAAAGTGATAAAAAAATATCAATATAGAGGTGTATTTACAATATATGGGAATAATATTAAAATTTAAATATTTACAAATAAAATTATTAATTTCTAATATACACATCAGAAAGATTATTTTATCTAGATTTTAGAACAATTTTTGTTTTTGCAATGTGATAAAAGCGACGCTTTACCAAAACAATCTCAACCAATACTTGAAAAGTAAGGTCATAATCAAAGCGACCAATGAGCGTAGACCCAGCGTAATTCCCGTATCATATCCCAACCAATAGGAGCCTTTAAAAGTGACATCAAAATAAAGCGGCCGATGAGCGCAGGTGATGCGTCGCAGGGGCAGTAATCGTAATTTCCGTTTCATCGTTTACTACATGTGTGAGGAAGAAAACATATACGGATGTGTACGTATATTCGATTCATTCCGGGTTCATGGGGTGAGGTTTGTCTAGGTTTTGGAGGCGGATGACTAGGACACACTGAACCCCAGATTCCCACCCACTCCTTAAACCCTTTTCCTTCCCAGAACTCTCCTCTCCTTCCATTCTTTAAAAAACCCTCCACACAGCATCCCCAGAGATGACATAGGCCCTGAGGGAAATTATTTTCCTCAGGGCCTCCAGTGTGGAGCTCATGTAAAAAAAAAATATATATATATGTACGTGTATGTATATGTATGTATATGTGTATGCTTGCAAGTATGTATGTATGTATATATATGTACGTGTTGGTATTGCGTACATGCCTGTATATATATATATGTTTGTATTCATGTACGTAGGTGCATATGTGTGTATATGGATGTGTGCACCTGTATATACGTGCACGTACGCAAGCACACATATAAAAACACACACATACAAATAAATATAAAATTTTTGATATTGTTATGTATATTTTCATAATCTTATCCTTACGCACTTCTTTTTCTCTTTTCTTTTTTTATTATAACTTTTCCAATTTTACCATGTGTTTACACTAGACTTCACTCAAAGTAACTATCTTTAATTGATCACCATGAAACAGGCAGCCGCCTAGTATGGTGATTTAATAAATCTAATCTACTTAAATGTCTAATATATGTAACATGTATTTTACAAATAAATATAAATAAATAAAAAAAATCCGAAATCCAAATCACGGCGGTGCTATAGATGTTTCACTTAAAAAAAACTGGTGAAAAATCTTAAAATAATGCTTTTCATAAAAATAAGTAAAACGTCGTAATAAAGAATATAAACTTACAATAACTTATCGATTACCAAATATTAAGTTGCAATTCTTTGCAAAATTATCTTTAAAAATCGCCTTTTGTAGCATCTTTAATGTAAATTGGACAAAAAAACATGTTCTGATTTCGTAATTCGATTCACACTCGAATTGCCTTTAGTGAGGTAATCCTCTTGTATATATAATCCTGTGACACGGACAAAAGAGTGTCACTGCCGTAGTGTATTTTGTACAGGACAGTTTTGTAGTATTTATCAATAATTGTTGATTAATTTATTCAATAATTTTTCCGTGCTCAAGTTTTTTTGGTAAGCTATCTTTTTCTGTGAATTTTAAGTGATTTTTACGGTGAAATCCCCTTATATTGTGTGTTTCCCTTTTTCGTGTTTTTTTTAAAGTTTGATAAAAAAACGTGTTTTTTACTACTTTCGAATATAATTTTCACGGCAACATCACGGTATCCATATAATAAATAAAAAAATATTTATTCGTTAAAGACAATAGTAGTGCTTTCTTTTAAGGGCCCGCAACCCGGATTTGTACCGATTTATTACATATTTCCCTTAAACACGGTAAGTTTTAAAGCTCTTAAAAAAATATATGTTATTCTTGAAGATAATATCTAGACTTTGCCCGCGCCGAAACGCAAATTATATAAAATTCCCTCGATAGAAAAAAATCGCAAACTATGCTCCAAAAATTATTATTAACAAGTTTGTTTCAGTTATTTTACAAGTTATATGTATGAAAAAATTCACAGTGTTTCTTTAAATGCTGTTTAAGATAATGCCCGCGAGATTTTTGCTCTATTTTAAACGAGTCGTGTTTTATTAAACATTTTCGCAATTTTCGCATCGATTTCGTCGCTGTAAATGTTAGCGCTCTCCTCTAACATTCGTAATTTCGTATCTCTCCATCTTCTTCTTTTCGGGCCCGGTTGCAGAGCCTTAATCGACGGGACAATGCTCCGGCAAGGCTAAATAAAGTCCTGGGTTTAATTCCTAGATGTGACTTATTTTTTTCTAATTTTCTGTTTCAAATTTTCGATGGAGAAAATTTTTTAAAATTAAAATTTTTGTCTTTAGTGATTAAATTTTACAATTTGAGATTAAGTTAAAAACAAAAATAAAAAATGAATGTGTATTTCTTAAATAAACAACAGCTTTGTAAGAAGTTAATGGAAATTCAGACCAGAGAAAAATCATGGGATAGTCTGAATTATTGACAAATCAGTTCCAATTTTTGAAAATGACAATTAAAATAATTTTCCGTTAAAAAATTATTTTATGGGTGGTACTTTATCACGTGTCTGAATTCTTCACACAATCAGTTTCAATTTTGAAAAGGACCCCTAAATTGAAAACAAAATCGAGTTCCCGACTTCATTCTACCAAAGTTACGCCGGAAATAAGTATTTTTGATGATTTGACATGTATCAAAGTTTTCAAAAATTAATATTATGTTGTGGAAGATGTTTTCAGTATCGCACTGGTGTAAGACCGCCAACCAGATTCGAAACATTACTTAATAGCAATAACCGAATTTGGTGATCAGATCTGAACGGCCAGCCTTTCTCTTCACAACCTTTCTCTTCCCGATCTCCATAAAATACCCCATAAATTAGGAATGAGATACTCCCACTGCTTCTGAACAGTCGAGAGCAGCTAGGACTCTTAAGCGGCATTAACATAAAAAAAGTTTAACTAAACCTCTGCGCTGCGGAATTATGCATTAGAGGGAAATGGACAAAGATAGAAATTTTTACCTAACAATTTTTAAATGTTTCTGAATTTTACCCTTCAAGGGTGTTCTAGGCCATCATTTCAAATAATGGAGAGAGGGAAGAGATGTTGAAAGGAAAGGAGGAAATTTTAGATAGGGCTTGATGGAAGAGAGGAATAATATATATATCTTTAGAGAGGGACAACCAAAAATACGTGAATTAAAGTTAACACTTCTAGACCACAGAAAAAATAAGCTGAAGAGTCAGCCCTGAGGGAAATTATTTTCCTCAGGGCCTCCTGTGTGGAGCTCATTTAAAAAAAAAAAAACCCGGAGATAAAATCTGAAGCCTTTACAGAACTAACCTATCAAAACTGAGATGTCAACAATTTCCCCAATTTTCTCACTGGGCATATGTCATCTTTGGGGATGCTGTGTGGAGGTTTTTTTTTAGGAAAAAGGAGAGGATTGATAAATCTTCCCCACAGGAAAAACTAAACCCTTTCACACACTTTTCCACAAATGATCATCTAGTCCCGTGGTCGTCAAAATGCGGCCCGCGGCGGATGTTTGTGCGGCCTGCACAAATATCTGCCGTTTTCTTTTTAAATATATTTTTTTCATGTGTACAATTATATTATCCGTTTTTTTTCAACCATTTTGTGTACGTATACCCTTACGATTTTAAAACGTTGATTTTAATTGATTGACATTTGATTTTAAAATGCCCAGCTGGATTTTGAACATATCCTAAGTCAGATACGTTTTTAGATTTTCACGGCCAAAAGTATTTTCCTTATTTGTTTTTGGTGTGATATGCCGTGTTGCGCTACCTCATTCTTTAGCCAACGTTTTGGACAGCGTTGTGATTGACTGACAGTGTCCATCATCAGGGCAGATCCGGCAGATCACAGGGCAATTATCAGAGCAGATCCGGCAGATGTGTGATCTGATGTGTGATCAGACGTGTGATCTGCCGGATCTGCCCTAATGATGGACACTGCAACGCTGTCCGAAACGTTGGCTAAAGAATAGCGCAACACGCCATAACACCCCAAAAACCAAATAACGAACATCCTAAGTCGATTTTGAACGCGCGCATGGTGTACGTCGTATGTTCTCAACGTGGGCGATAACTCCCCCTTGTAGTCATTTGTGTGGCAGTAGAAGACCCCTAGAAAATTAGAGGGCGTAGAGATGGCACAGTGAGGGCGTGGGTAGGCAAAAAAAATGGTCTAAAAATACCCAAAAAACACGCTTATCACGAACTAATAAAGCAAATAATATTGGTTAATTTTTGTTATTCATGTATTGTAATCATTTTTATCACTTGCGAAAATTTACACATTTTGATAGTACGGGAAGTGGACGAAAAATTGAACTAGAAGATTCCATTACAGATCTACATAATTTTTTTTAGATATAATAATATTATGATTTTACGTGTATTATTATTATTAAGAATTTACAATATATCATGAACTCAAGAAGGAAGGAGGTTGCAACCCAGGACTTAAATACAAAATAATTGCTTTTTTAACTTGCTAAAAAAAAGGTACAACACAACACCCCCCCCCCTCCCCCCCGAAATCATAAGTGTGCGGCCCGCGGTGATACCTCACATTGTCCTATGTGGCCCTTGCCCAGAAAAGTGTGACGACCACTGATCTAGTCAATCCACGCTATGCAATTGCACTATATAAGTATAATAAATACAAAACAATACAAGAACAACATGTGAACCTACCAGAGACCAAATGGGAAAATAATTCACCGACTCCAGATATTTTCATATCAGAGAGTTCGGCTCGGTGGAACTCCTAATTGAACCTATAAATCCTACTGATCCCTCAATGTAAATATTTAAAAAATCTTTTGTAAGCCTACATGTATTTAAAATGACAAATTTGACAAATCTAATACGCCTAAATTTTGAATGAGAGGGCTAGGTATAATGCCAGTAGCCGAAATAACAAATGGTAACATTTTTATAGTCTGAGAATGCCAAATTCTTTTAATCTCATTTCCTAAATCTGTATATTTGAGGCATTATATTTATTATAATTATTATTCCTTGGATTGACTAGCAAGGTGCCAATACTCTGCCCTTCTGTCCAAACATTGCGGATTTATATTAGAGGATTTAACAAAATGTCAGATGGGGGAATATATTTTATGAAGGGTAACAATAGGATATAACGCTGAACATTTTATAGAATCAATGCAATGCTAACCGGCTCTAGTTATAACAAATTTTTTAGGCAATAGGTACCACAAAACAATGAACACTGATCAAAGTGAAAGAGAACTATTTTTATTTGACTAGATTTTTAGGCAATAGGTACCACAAAACAATGAACACTGATCAAAGTGAAAGAGAACCATTTTTAAATGACTAAATTTTTAGGCAATAGGTAGCACAAAACAATGAACACTGATCAAAGTGAAAGAGAACCATTTTTAAATGACTAAATTTTTAGGCAATAGGTACCACAAAACAATGAACACTGATGAAAGTGGAAGTGAATAATTTTTATTTGACCTTTTCGACTCTTAAATACCAGATAGCCTAACGAAATTGATTATCCAATCAAGAAAGAATTTGAATATTTGAAAAATATTGTAATTTTTTGATAAAAATTACTACTTTGGGCAAACAGGCACGTGTGTGAACAAATCTAATAGACAAAATTATAAAAATATATAATCTTACAAACTAATTCATGATAAACACAAAACCACTCTCATTGTCTGCGCAATATTCGTATTAAAATTTCTAATAGATGTAATTCAAGGAGTCAAAACACTTCATCTTGAATTATTAACAATAATATTTCCTCTTTCAATTTAATGTGTCGTTTTTACAATGTCGTTTTATTGAATGTGACTAAATTAACATCTATACAATCAGTCTCGCATATTTTAAAAAGCAATTATCTACTAACAAGTCTTGGAGAATGCGTGTTAGAAATTAGAAATCTTGTAATTTTTTAAGTGAAAACTTCTTTAGCAAAATTGTGATTTGAAACTCGATGAAACGAAAAAGCGACACTAAAAAGAGACAAACACATACATCTATACATCTTTAGGGTTTAGCCTGCGAGATAATGAGATAGAATAATCGGTCTCCTCATTGCGCGTAGCCTGCCAATTTTTGTTTACTTTAGTTTTCTGAAGGTTTCACTCCCACCGCATGTGAACTGCACACATATATTTTTGAAGTGAAACACAGTTTAGATTTGAAACTCGATGAAACGAAAAAAAGACACTAAAAAGAGACAAAAACCTACATCTATAGAAATTAGCCAGCGAGAGAATGAGATAGAATAATCGGTCTCAGCCTCCCCACTCTTGTCCACTTAAGATTCCGAAGGTTTCACTCCTACCGCATGTGAACTGCACACATATATTTTTGAAGTGAAAACTTCTTTAGCACAGTTGTGATTTGAAACTCGATGAAACGAAGTAACGACACTAAAAAGAGACAAAAACTTACATCTATAGGAATTAGCCTGCGAGAGAATGAGATAGAATAATCGGTCTCCTCTTTGTGCGGTGTTTCGTAGCCTCCCCACTCTTGTCTACTTTAGTGAACTGCACACATGTTTTTGTTGTTGTTGTTGTTTAGCACCTCTACCTAGTGATGAATAAATCATAATAAACTATGCATCCTTCGTTTTAATATATTATAATAATACATTATCGAAGTGCATTAAGTATTAACAACAGAGAGTGACAACATTGACGACCTCGAACCCATTCAGGAAGTTCAGAATTTAATAGCCTCAACTGAGTTTTACGCCATGTCAAGAATTTTGAAATTTGTTAGATCACATAAATTGGAAAATATTTTAACGTGAATTCTTACACAAAGGACAATAAAGTACATTTTAAAGAACATCAGACGTTATAATGATAATATATCTTCTTCTTCCTTGCATTGTCCCAACTCATTGCATAAGTAGGCTGTTGGGGTTGTTGGTTCTTCTCGTTCTCAGGCTATATCTTCTTCGGTTCTGGTATCGCTTTCATCCAGGCCGTTTCTCTGTAATATCTTGGAGCATTGAATCATCCTGGATGACTGTCGATGAAGCTCCATAGAAATTGCCTGCTTCAATGAGTGGTCTGTTGGTCTCCGTCTTATGTGCCCATACCATCTCAATTGTCGTTCCTCCAGCTTACTGTTTAGGTCCGTGACACGCAGGCTACCACGAATGCGTGAACTTTTAATCCATCTTTTAGTGATACTCCTGCCGACCATCTAAGCATTCGCATTTCTGCTTTTTCGAGTTGCCTAGTGTAGGAGTTGTACCATACATAGATACATTATCGCGGGTCTAACATAGTCTGGTATATCTTTCCTTTTAGTTTAATATATTTTTTAATGATAATACTCGTATATAATAATATTATATTTTAAATACAGATCAAGCAAAAATGACAACATTATGTGAGTCAGAAGCCTTGAAAAAATAAATGACGACCAAAAAAAAAGTATGCATCCTGTGAACATCTTTACGCACTTCCCAATGCTAATTTTATTAATACAATCTTGTTAATATATACCGATCGTCCAGTTGATTAGTCAGACATCCCCGAATAATCTAAATTTGAGTTGAGTATACAGTTAAATGAAGGCGTGACCCTCTATCTGGTTCAATACTGAGATTACTCATAAATACAACAAAGGCAATTATAATGCAGAAAAACTTGTTGTAAATTAAACAAAAAGTTGATGTTTCCTGGGTCAGTAGTAGGATATTTTAAAATGGCATACTGGACGGTTATGCCTCCCGGTGTTATTTTATAGCATATTTAATATGTAAAACACGGACACGTGTAAATAATATTTGATTTATGGTAATTATTTCATTTTGGGAGGCGGGAATGGGTACCGCCGCCCAGGGAACCTTTATTGGATAACCAACACTTCTGCCATAGATCACCCTAAGTGGTTCGCTACGTTTGGTGATTTAGCATGGGTGCCCGGGTTCATGGGGTGAGGTTTGTCTAGGTCTTGAACGTGGATGACCAGGACACACTAAACCCCAGATTCCTACCCACCCATTAAACCCTCTTCCTTCCCAGAACTCTCCTCTCCTTCCTTTCCTTAAAAAAAACCTCCATACAGCATCCCTAAAGATAAATTCTTTTCCCCAGGGCCTCCTGTGTGGAGCTCATGTAAAAAAAAATCATTAGAATATTCCTTATTATCTCAAATTCAGTATTTGGAGATGTCTGACTAATCAATTGGACGATCGATATCCACGCTGCAAATTTTTAAGGGCCCGCAACCCGGATTTGTACCGATTTATTATTACATATTTCCCTTAAAAACGGTAAGTTTTAAAGCTCTTAAAAAAAATATGTTATTCTTGAAGATAATATCTAGACTTTGCCCGCGCCGAAACGTAAATTATACAAAATTCCCTCGATAGAAAAAAATCGCAAAGTATGCTCCAAAAATTATTATTAACACGTTTTTTTCAGTTATTTTACAAGTTATATGTATGAAAAAAATCACAGTGTTTCTTTAAATGCTGTTTAAGATAATGCCCGCAAGATTTTTGCTCTATTTTAAACGAGTCGTATTTTATTAAACATTTTCGCAATTTTCGCATCGATTTTGTCGCTGTAAATGTTAGCGCTCTCCTCTAACGTAATTCGTAATTTCGTATCTCTCCATCTTCTTCTTTTCGGGCCCGGTTGCAGAGCCTTAAAAAACAATAAATAAAAAAGATTTATGTAAAACCAAAAAATGTGACTTCCTTAGAAGAGTTTCGACTGCTTGGCGTCCTGTGTGGCGAGGTGTGTGTTTTGAGACTGAAGAGAGTTGGGAAAGGAATGAGTTGTGCAAGAGGAAGCTTGGAAAGTACCTGGCTATTTGGATCTAATCACCAAACATGGCTAAAGCAATTTCAAGCATTTTGGAGTAGGGTATGTGTACTCCCGCCTTGAGAATGATTTATTGGTAATAATACAATAATAGATTTTTTTTTTTTTTTTTTTTTTTTTTTTTTTTACATGAGCTCCACACAGGAGGCCCTGAGGAAAATAATTTCCCTCAGGGCCTATGTCATCTTTGAGGATGCTGTGTGGAGGGTTTTTTTAAGGAAAGGAAGGAGAGGAGAGTTCTGGGAAGGAAAAGGATTTAAGGGGTGGGTAGGAATCTGGGGTTCAGTATGTCCTGGTCATCCGCCTTCAAGACCGAGACAAACCTCACCCCATGAACCCGGGCACCCCTGCTAAATCACCAAACGTAGCGAACCACTTGGGGTGACCTATGGCAGAGGTGTTGGTTATCCAATAAAGGTTCCCGGGGCGGCGGTACCCATTCCCGCCTCCCAAATTGATACCATTTATTGATAACCAACACCCCTGCCATAGGTCACCCGAAGTGTTTCGCTACGTTTGGTGACTTAGCAGGGGTGCCTGGGTTCACGGGGTGAGGTTTGTCCAGGTCTGTCCACCTGCTGCGTGGCGGGCCGGATCAAGTGAGACTGGTTGAGAGAGGTATTTTGACCTCTCCAGAATCCCTAGACCTATTGCCTTGCACCACAGTTAGAGGGATAGATTCATACGTTCGTCACTTCTGTACACACTGACCGCCAGATTCCTACCCACCCTCAACCTATTTCCTTCCCAGAACTTCATCTCTGTACTTAAAAAAGTATATTGTTTTTCTTAGGGCCTCTCGTGTTTTTTTTTTTACATGAATACCGCACCAGAGTCCCAACTACTGGAGCCAGTGGGACTATGGCAATCCCTATGTATGGTATGTAGGTATGTTGTGAGGCTGAAGGTAGTGGGGACGGGAATGAAATAGGGAAGAGGAAGGTGGGGAAGTACCTGGCTATTCAGAGCTGGTCACCAAACACGGTTAAAGCCATTTCAAGCAACGGTTCAAATCTGAATGGTAGTCTTACACCAGGACGATACAGAGAGTATCTCCCACTCTGGAACGTGCCGGAAATATACTATATATTATTTTAAATTAATAAATTGTGATACACAATTTAATCAAATAAAACTTATTTGCCGCGCCGGGATTCGATCCCGCGACCTTCGGAGTGCTAGTCAAGAGCCTTACCGCTGGATCACGCCGGCCGTCGTGTGGAGCTAATGTAAAAAAAAATGGCAAAGTTTCGATTCCGAATTGTCATCATTCACCAGGGTGATACTGAGAGTACCTATCATCCAGGAACGTGCCGCAAATATTACATACTTAACTACGTATAAAATAATTGTGAAAACGCACAAAAATTTAAATAAAATGCGCAAGCTGGGATTCGTGACATCTGAATCATTGACGATGATCTCAACAGATCGACCGACGGAGGTCGCCAGTAATAAAAATAATCTATTACACCTACGAAAAATTTTTATACATTATAACATTAAAATGTTATTATTTCTTTTCAGATCTATTCGACCTCAACATACCGATAAAATGAAGGTAAGAGATATTATGCAAATTTCGTAACTCAATAACCAACAAAAGAGTTTATTTGGATAATTTACATAAAATCTTTATATGGAACAACAAACGCTGTTAAATTACATATTAATATTTGATTTTGGCATATTTTTTCATAAAATAGAAAAGTATTATTGTGTAAACATAGCTTTGAAATAAATATAGTATTTCGTTCTCCATAATCAATAATGTCAAGACCGAAATTTAGCAACAAAGAATATTCAATATTAATTTACTGTTTTTAAATGATTTGAACACACCTTTAACGGACCTCTTTACTAACAGTGACGTTCTCGTAAAATTATTGCACATTAAACGTCACAACTGCTCATAAACGTCTGCAGCCAGTGATACAATTCAATTCTATTTATTCATTTTCAAAACATTCTTCTTCTTCTTCTTCTTGTGCCCTGTCCGTTCAACGGACTTTGGCTATCATATTGGCTATGCGGACTTTGTTAACTGCGACCCGTAACAGTTCTACGGTAGACTGGCCAAACCACTGAGTTGTCTCAGTTTTTTCAGCCATGAGGTTCTCCTTTTTCCGGGGCCCCGTCTTCTGGCAATCTTTCCCCGCATTATGAGATGCAAGATCTCATACTTCTCTGGATGTCTCATCACACGTCCAAGATATTTAATTTTTTTTTTGATTTTTATAGTTTTAATAACTTCGTTTCTTTATTCATCCGAACCATAATATTTTCATTCGTAATCCTGTCCATCCAGCTTATTTTAAGTATTCTTCTGTAGATCCACATCTCGAATGCCTCAAGTAGCATAATTAGTACGTCAGTAAGCGTCCATGCTTCCATTCCATAAAATAATATCGAAAGGTGATAAAAAAAAAATAAATAAAAACATTAAAAGTTAAAAACATTACAAAATTAAAATTTCAAAGCGTTTTTAAAAGAAAATATTTTAGATGAGATAAGCAGATTTAAATTAACCTAATCCGACAAAATAAACTAACCTAACCCAACAAAACCTAACCTAATCTTACCTAACCTAACCTAACCCAACCTAACCTGATCCAACAAAACCTTTCAATTAAAAGATCCTGACTCTGTCTCGTTCCTTCCTGTTCCTTCCTGTTCCTTCTCGTTCCGTCGGAAGATGTTTTGTCATTTTTTCATTTCGAGTAAAATATTGCTGAATGCTTTTATTGCCTAGTATGTGTGGTGCCTTTGTCCAAAGCTTGAGTATACCGTCGGAGTTTTTATAATTTTTTTATGCCTTTATCTAACTAGTTTATTAATTATAATTTGTATTTTTTTTGTCAAAAATGTAGTTTAATTGTGATTTTATGTGTCTTTGGCGTATATCCAGTATCTACGACAAACATATGGAATATTTGGTCTGTGGCAGTCAATGTATATTTTTTTTTTGTATTACCTTTATTATTAAAACTATTTTAGAACATATTATTACCATTTCTCTGATACTGAACGTGTATGTGTTCTACATTTGAAATCTCTATTATACAGGGTCTTAAAGATAATACATGACTTACTTTTTTACCAGCAATTCCTGACATTATTTGGAGTAAAAAATGTAAGTGAAATTTTTGTCTCCAGGGAATTTTTTGATGTCTTTTAAAAAAATATTTTTTTCTTTAAAATCGAACAAAATTTAATTTACATTTTTTACTCCAAATAATGTCAGGAATCTCTGGATAGAGTAAGTCAACTACGTCCCTTAACATCCTGTATATTGGTGTGAGTATGTTTCAAGGAGACCATGATAAATACATCAGGACAGCCTGAACAGACTATGCAATAGTTACAATAGCGTATTATCCAAAATGGACATTTTCAATTGCGCACATGCCAAATATAAAAAAGTCCATTAAAGAGTACCTATTTCTCTGATGTTTCGTGAATAAGGTTGTATTTCTATTATTGTTTATATTTATAATTCTGTTATGATTTAAATTGGATCTACAACCTGTCTTCTTATGGTTACCAATGTATTGATAATTTTTTGTTTTGTATAATCTTTGACTTCATATTCCTTTCTTATTAGTTTTTTTAATTTTTATTTTATTCTTTGCGGAAACGGTTTACGACTAGTTCCCGTGAGCACTTAGGCCATAGGCCCTTTTGTGATATCTCCCATTTTGCCTCAATTGCATTGGATACGTAGCTAAGTCTTCTGGTTCTACAATGTGACTCCCCAGGTATCTGAGCCTAGTTCCCACCAGGGCAGGACATTGGCACCATAAGTAAATTAGAGTCTTCATCCTCTTCACATTTTCTACGTATATTTGTGCTTTCCAGCCTTTCCCTCAGCGAGTTTCTGTCCATATCGAGTAGTTTCCTGGTCGGTCTGGGGTCGGTTATTATAAATTTAATTATTTCTTATTCCCTATTATGCTTCTCATTGAGGTAAAGAGATAAGGGACTGTACCCATACTACGTGACCAACTTTTTGCAATTTTTAACCCCCCCTCCCGGTGACCAAAAACCTAAGCCCCCCGCCGCCGCTCATTTGTACCAAGCTTGGTATTTTGAAGACCACCCCCCCTGAACGGGTTACGTAGTATGGGTACGTTCCCTAAGGAGGAAATCCATAATTGGTTTTGTTTTATTGCTCATGTAAAAACTGAAAAAAAATATTGTAAGTAATTTGAAACCATTTTTTTTGGCTTTATATTTTTTTTTTTTTTTTTAAGTATGTTTATTCAGTTTTTTTTTTAAATTTTACAATATTTATCTTAAATATCTTACAAAACTGATCAATCAGTTTGATTGTAAGAAATCTCTCATTTTTCCTGTTTAATTAATACTATTATACTTTTATGTTTTACATTGTAATAACTGTGTAAAATTTAAAATACTAATTATTATAAACTACTAATTACGAATACAGTGTGTGATAGTAATTTCCAGGTATTTGATCAATATTCGATTTGGGTATTTGTATACAATATTATTTGCTTTCATGTTCTACGGAGATAGAATGATTTAACTTTTTTTTTATATTTGAATAAGATGTCTCATTTTTAATATCTTCAGGTAATGCGTTAAATAGTTTCGGAATTCTATGCCTCTTTGTTCTATCACCGTATACATTTTGAGATTTATTAATAATAAACATTTGTGCTTCTCTATGCCTAGTAGGGTAGTTGTGGTTTACAGGTTCTTTGAATTCTGTATTCCAGAATTCATCTAGCGTTAATTGATAATCTACCTTACTGTGTATAGAGAGGACATTACACAAGGAGAAAATTTTTTTATAATCGCCTTCACATAATTGAACTTTTTTTTGCCTGATATCAATTTTAGGAAACGGATTTGTAATTGTTCTATTTTATTTAAGTACGTTTTGTACGTTAATCCGTAACTATTTATTCCGTATCCTATAATTGATTCTGCTAATGCGTTGTATATACAGTATAATATATTTTTATCAACAAAGTTTTTTAGGTGATAAAATTTCCCTAATTTGGATCTTAATCTATTACATACATTTTCAATATGATTTGACCAGTTAAAATTGACATCTATTGTAAGACCAAGGTATGTATATTGGTACACTTTTTCAATATTTGGGCAATTACACTGCAGGGATTGGTTTTTTGTGTGTAAACAATCATATGAATGACTCTTTATATGCAATTCCTTATCCTGACAATTTGTATATGGTGAGTGAATAAGCATGTATTTGGTTTTTTTTTGCGTTTATTATAATGCCATTGTCGTGTGACCATTTAATTATGTTGTTTAGGTCTTCTTGTAAAATTTCCTCAATTTTTTGTGGATTTTTGTCAGCGCATATAATGCAAGTATCGTCTGCAAACATGTAGCATTTACAACGTTTTATTACGTTTGGTAAACTGTTTACTTGCATTATATAACACGTAGGTCCCGATATCGAGCCCGTAGCTAGTCCAGTGCTTGCCAACATTTCATCACTTAAAATTCCGTCAATTTTAACTTTAATTTTTCTATTAAACAGATAATTTTTAAACAATTTTTTTAAAGGACCTCTAATACCACATTCCTCCATTGCCCTTAATAGTGTTTCATGGTCCAAAGTGTCAAAGGCCTTTTTAAAATCTATAAAAATTATACCAATATAATATTTTTCATTTAATTGACAATTTATATAATCAGAGAATTTAGAAAGTAATTGTGTAGTACCTACTTTTTTCTTTTTGAAATCCGTACTGTATGGGATTAATGATTCTATTTTTTTCTATAAAATTCTGTATTTGGTTAAAGATAGCTCTTTCAATAATTTTATCAATACACGAGAGAATCGCTATTGGTCGATAGTTTGTGAGTTTTGTTTTAAGTTCGTCAGGCATGATCCTTTTACTTACACAAAGGTTAATTAATTTAGTCAGTACTGGGATTATATTATCAGCAATTAACTTTAGGTCTTTAATTCTTATTTGGTCATTACCTTCTGATTTTTTAACATCCATATCATTAATTATTTTTTAACATCTTTTTGTGATACAGGAATAAATCTCATTGACATAATAGCAGGAGTTGTATACGTGTTACGATCTAGGAATTTTTTCGTACAATTATGTCTTATGTCTTTTATTTCATTTACGAATGTTGTAGCAAATTTATCGCATAAAAATTTTGTGTCTCCTTGACTTCCCATATGTTGAAGGATTTGTGGCGACACATCATTATTATCTTCGCCATCAAAAGAACATACGAGAAACATCTTCTAATATTCGCGCCCATCGGCAAACCTACTTGCCTAGGTACCTTCGTACCTATACTGGCCGCGATGTACTTTCTCGCCTCCCGTGCCAGCCCGACGATAATAATATCGCCCCGCCTAGAAAGGTCTCGAGACAGCACCGTACAATATCTGTACGGCGCCGAATATTCTCGTCAATTGCCGAAGTGGCTCGTATTACCTACCGCGAGGTAGTTACTCTACCGCGGCTATATAAGCAGCCGATCGCTCGCCCGCTGCAGTTCAGTCTCACATTAATCATCGGTCAACATCTCAACATGTAACAAGTGCTCCTGCATGGCACACATCCAGGGCAGCTTCCCGAGGTCCATCACCACGTCTCAGCTACAAGGCCCATCGTGTCTTCAGCTCCTGAGAACAGCTACATCCCGCGACTTATAAGGATTGACGCACCTTCAGCCAAGGGATCAGCTCACCACTTCATGGCACCCCGAAGCCCCTCCGTGCTTCGCTGCCACGGGAACACGCTCCGCCTCGCCAGGACTACCTGCTGGTGGCTCAGCTCACCGAGCCACACACCGTTTACCTCCGCGACTTAAAGCGTTGAGCAACGGCCTGGAAGATAGGTCATCTCCACCGCCATGGTGTCGAGCAACTCGCTGACCTTCACCACACCATCTCCACTTCCGTACGCCTGCAGCATCATCTACGGCACTCCGCATTACATCATGTTACCGACCACCGACCATCTGCTACGTAGCCCAATAAACGACTGACTCACCACTTCGACTTGCCGCCTTTCATTTCTGTCTCCCGCTCCCTCAATTGGTGGCCCCGACGGGATATGGATACGCAGCATATAGCATCCTGAGAAGAGTGTTACCACGACACACCGGTAACACCGCAAAAACGAGGGAATCGGTAGAGACGCATCAGCATGGACACACCGACCAGCATCTACCCGGCTTTCCTGCGACTCCTGGCATCATCTTTCAACCCTGTACTCTGTACACTGGGAAGGGGGTGTGTGGCGACACATCATTATTATCTTCGCCACCAAAAGAACATACGAGAAACATCTCCTAATATTCGCGCCCATCGGCAAACCTACTTGCCTAGGTACCTTCGTACCTATACTGGCCGCGATGTACTTTCTCGCCTCCCGTGCCAGCCCGACGATAATAATATCGCCCCGCCTAGAAAGGTCTCGAGACAGCACCGTACAATATCTGTACAGCGCCGAATATTCTCGTCAACTGTCGAAGTGGCTCGTATTACCTACCGCGAGGTAGTTACTCTACCGCGGCTATAGCAGCCGATCGCTCGCCCGCTGCAGTTCAGTCTCACATTAATCTTCGGTCAACATCTCAACATGTAATAAGTGCTCCTGCATGGTATCGCTTCGCTCCAGGGCAGCTTCCTCGAGGTCCATCACCACGTCTCAGCTACAAGGCCCATCGTGCCTTCAGCCCCGCAGAACAGCAACATCCCGCGACTTACAAGGCTTGCGTCACCTTCAGTCCAAGGGATCAGCTCACCACTTCATGGCACCCCGAAGCCTCACCGTGCTTCGCTGCCATGGAAACACGCTCCGCCTCGCCAGGACTACCTGCTGGTGGCTCAGCTCATCGAGCCACTCACCGTTCATCTCCGCGATTTAAAGCGTCGAGCAACGGCCTGGAAGATAGGTCATCTCCACCGCCATGGTGTCGAGCAACTCGCTGACCTTCACCGCACCATCTCCATCACTCCGTGCGCCTGCAGAATCTCACCTACGGCACCCCGCATTACATCATGTTACCGCTCACCGACCATCTGCTACGTAGCCCAATAAACGACTGACTCGCCACTTCGACATGACGTCTTTCATTTCTCTCGTCCCGTCTCTACCGATCCGGCCCGCTCCCTAAACTGGTGACCCCGACGTGATCACGTCGCGCTCCCTCAACTGGTGACCCCGACGTGATATGGCTCCAATTGAGGGAGCGGGAGACAGAAATGAAAGGCGGCAAGTCGAAGTGGTGAGTCAGTCGTTTATTGGGCTACGTAGCAGATGGTCGGTGGTCGGTAACATGATGTAATGCGGAGTGCCGTAGATGATGCTGCAGGCGTACGGAAGTGGAGATGGTGTGGTGAAGGTCAGCGAGTTGCTCGACACCATGGCGGTGGAGATGACCTATCTTCCAGGCCGTTGATCAACGCTTTAAGTCGCGGAGGTAAACGGTGTGTGGCTCGGTGAGCTGAGCCACCAGCAGGTAGTCCTGGCGAGGCGGAGCGTGTTCCCGTGGCAGCGAAGCACGGAGGGGCTTCGGGGTGCCATGAAGTGGTGAGCTGATCCCTTGGCTGAAGGTGCGTCAATCCTTATAAGTCGCGAGATGTAGCTGTTCTCAGGAGCTGAAGACACGATGGGCCTTGTAGCTGAGACGTGGTGATGGACCTCGGGAAGCTGCCCTGGATGTGTGCCATGCAGGAGCACTTGTTACATGTTGAGATGTTGACCGATGATTAATGTGAGACTGAACTGCAGCGGGCGAGCGATCGGCTGCTTATATAGCCGCGGTAGAGTAACTACCTCGCAGTAGGTAATACGAGCCACTTCGGCAATTGACGAGAATATTCGGCGCCGTACAGATATTGTACGGTGCTGTCTCGAGACCTTTCTAGGCGAGGCGATATTATTATCGTCGGGCTGGCACGGGAGGCGAGAAAGTACATCGCGGCCAGTATAGGTACGAAGGTACCTAGGCAAGTAGGTTTGCCGATGGGCGCGAATATTAGGAGATGTTTCTCGTATGTTCTTTTGATGGCGAAGATAATAATGATGTGTCGCCACACACCCCCTTCCCAGTGTACGGAGTACAGGGTTGAAAGATGATGCCAGGAGTCGCAGGAAAGCCGGGTTGATGCTGCTGGTCGGCGCGTTCATGCTGATGTGTCTCTACCGATTCCCTCGTTTTTGCGGTGTTACCGGTGTGTCGTGGTAACACTCTTCTCAGGATGCTATATGCTGCGTATCCATATCACGTCGGGGTCACCAGTTGAGGGAGCGAGAGACAGAAATGAAAGTCGTCAAGTCGAAGTGGTGAGTCAGTCGTTTATTGGGCTACGTAGCAGATGGTCGGTGGTCGGTAACATGATGTAAGGCGGGGTGCTGTGATGAGATTCTGCAGACGCATGGAGTGATGGAGATGGTGCGGTGAAGGTCAGCGAGTTGCTCGACACTTTGGCGGTGGAGATGACCTATCTTCCAGGCCGTTGCTCGACGCTTTGAATCGCGGAGATAAACGGTGTGTGGCTCGGTGAGCTGAGCCACCAGCAGGTAGTCCTGGCGAGGCGGAGCGTGTTTCCATGGCAGCGAAGCACGGTGGGTTTCGGGGTGCCATGAAGTGGTGAGCTGATCCCCGGACTGAAGGTGACGCAAGCCTTGTAAGTCGCGGGATGTTGCTGTTCTGCGGGGCTGAAGGCACGATGGGCCTTGTAGCTGAGACGTGGTGATGGACCTCGAGGAAGCTGCCCTGGAGCGTAGCGATACCATGCAGGAGCACTTATTACATGTTGAGATGTTGACCGAAGATTAATGTGAGACTGAACTGCAGCGGGCGAGCGATCGGCTGCTTATATAGCCGCGGTAGAGTAACTACCTCGCGGTAGGTAATACGAGCCACTTCGACAGTTGACGAGAATATTCGGCGCCGTACAGATATTGTACGGTGCTGTCTCGAGACCTTTCTAGGCGGGGCGATATTATTATCGTCGGGCTGGCACGGGAGGCGAGAAAGTACATCGCGGCCAGTATAGGTACGAAGGGTAGGCAAGTAGGTTTGCCGATGGGCGCGAATATTAGGAGATGTTTCTCGTATGTTCTTTTGGTGGCGAAGATAATAATGATGTGTCGCCACAGATTATTTTATCTAGATTTTGTTTAGGTTTTCCTATTAGATTATTTATTTCGTCCCAGAGTTTCCTCGGGTTGCCATTTAAGCTATTTATTAAGTTTTTATGGAATGTGTTTTTGGTAATATTAATATGTTTGTTTGTTTTGTTTCTATATCGCGTATATTCTAAACGAAATACCGGGTTATTTGGGCTATTCTTGCATTTTATACCACTGTTTGTTTTTTTCTAGGTACTAAATAAAACTTATTTTAACTATATTACCCACGCACAGGCTGCGCCTTAGTGGTTCCCACATTATTGTTATGATTTTCAAAATATGTAAATATAAATTTTAAAATATGGGAAAAATAAAAGAATTAAAAAAAATAAAAATAAATAATAATAATTATTAGCCTGAAACACTCATCTACATTGAAAAAATCTCCCGAGAAAATATACATGCCGCCGACGGGACTCGAACCCGCGTCCTTCTGATATCCGGTCAACTGCTCTTAACCAATGTAGAGTGTTTCAGGTTAATAATTAATGTAGATGAGTGTTTCAGGCAAATAATTATTATATTTTTGAATGTAGCTATTACTTTGTGGTTATCCATTATAGAATAATGAAATAATTTTACTTTGTATAAACCACTTATTTGATGTGCAAATCCGACCGGTTTCGGAACAAACGTTCCTTCGTCAGGGAAAGCTTATACTAATTTGACAGTTTCGAACAATGTTTTATTATGGTAGGGGTGGAGCTGTTGCTAGATAATAATGTAGATTGTAAATAATTATTACTTATAATACTTAATTGTTACTCTTTGTGCTATGCATAAAAATCTTGTCTTAAACATTACAAATGTTTATCAAATAAAAAATAATAATTAATATTTGACGAGTTAAAGTATTTCACCAAATAATGTAGATATAATTTGTCTCGACGCCACCTAGTGGGAGATTTTGCACTTACAATGCCTTTCCCATTTAAAAATAAAGTTGGTTGTTTGGAGGTGGAGAAATGAAATAAGCAGTAATTGTTGAATGAATACTGGTATATTTTGAATTATTTGGCGGGTAGTAAGCCGACGTAGCTCAGTGGTTTTAAGAGCAGTTGACCGGATATCAGAAGGATGCGGGTTCGAGTCCCGTCGGCGGCATGTATCTTTTCTCGGGAGATTTTTTCAATGTTGACGAGTGTTTCGGGCTAATAATTGTTATCCTTTGTGCTATGCATAAAAATCTTGTCTTAAACATTAGTTTATCAATTAAAAAATAATAATGAAAAAAAAAATGTTTTCGATTTTCAGAAAATTAATAAATAAATTTATTTCCAGATCATTTGTGCCCTGATCGTGATCTTGGGGGCAGTGTGTTTTGCAGAGCCACCAATTGATATATTGCCTCCTCACTTACCCTCCCAAACACTTTATGAAGCACCAACCGTTCCATCGTATCACTATGGAGCACCCAGTACCACACCGCCTCAAACCTACCTATACGAACCTCCATCGAACGAATATCTCCCCACCATCCCCAAGAAATACGGAGAACTGAAGGTATATATGAAAACAATTTTTTTAAATTTTTTCTAAGAAAAACTATATTTTATAACTTTTGAAGGTTTTTTCCCATCAACGTAATATATCATTGAAGAAGAAGATAACAATAATAATCTAAACGAAAATATGAAAGAGAACACGACACAGAAAACAGAAAAAAAGACAATGGTCGCAACTGCGACAGGAACCCAGACCTCTCGTCTAACCGGAACGTGCGCGTTAACCAATTTCGCTATTGCTCCCTTCTGTCAAGCCGTAATAGTCGATCTCATATTTCAAATTTTAGAATTAACAATATTATCTTCAACCAATTATTTTTTCATATTATGGGAAACTACCTTCGACCAAGTATATCTGGACAAGGCGTGTAGGTCTTAAAAATGACACCGGAACCAAAAATATTGGTTTACGAAACATTTATCAAAAAGAAAGTCCAATATATCGCAGTCAAAAGATCGCAAGAGGCCTTGGTTTGTACCTTTAGTTGGTCTGCGTGGAGCTAATTTGTTTTCCAGCAAGTTCGCGGCAACGGAATCCTAGCTTTGTGAAGATCATTTTTAAACACAAATTTCAGGCAGTTAGAAATATTTTAGGTATGCGTTATCGCGGACTTTATTATTAACAATTTAATCAGTTATATGAATATCTAAAAAAATATGCATACAACAGTACAATACAGGCAGCGTATCGAGAAAAGTATCATTTGATAAAAAATGTTTAATTTCTTCCTAGCAAAACAACTACGTCACGCAGAAGATGCAACAGAATTCGATGGGTAGATGTATTATGAAATTTCTCGTAGGTGGTGTCACTTTGGGATTGGAATTGGGTATGGGAGGGCTAATCTATAGTTATTATATCGATGGCAACTACCCTTTTTATTGGAAACAATCATCCTAAGAATTGGTTTGTATCCTGGATAGCGTCTCGGATAAAAGTATCCGAATTTATTCATAATATGGAACTATTGAATTTTTATAAAAATCTAAATGAATATTCAATTTTTTATAAGAAAAACTCTCTTTTATAACTTTTGAAGGTTATTCCCATCAACGTACCTAATATATAATTTTTATGTGTCTTGTTCTCTTTCATATTTTCGTTTAGATTATTATTGTTATCTTCTTCTTCAATGACAATTTTTTTTATTCGGTAATTGTGTTACCACTTTTTCAATGTGGAATTTTTTTTTTTAATGTTCTTTATTCAGGAAAGTTTATACATTACAGTAAAAGGATAATTTTTTGGACATCACACTAGGCATATGCCCGTGTTGTAGTGGCCAAAATTATCTCCAAAATTATACTAAAACACTTTGTGTCCGGTAGATGGCGTTGATGTCATTTTACGTCAAAATTGTACCTTTGTTCTGACCGTTAATAGACACAGATTATAGTAATTACACTTCGTTTCAAAGTAAGAGGCGTACACAAAAATGCGCATTTTCGCAGTGTGCCTTGTATCACCACGAAAATAGGCAATTGAAATTTAGAAACGATCGATAGAGGTTTTAAAACAATTATTTAGTGAATAATTTTATAAGAAATAGACACAGATAATCTTAGCCATAAAACTGTATATTTGAAGTGAAAACTTCTTTAGCACCGTTGTGATTTGAAAAAGCGAAATTAAAAACAGTCAAACACATACATATCAGATCAGGGACTTAGGTGTTATATTTGATGAAAAGTTAACATTTACATTGCACGTAAATGAAATAACAAATAGAGCTATAAAAATCTTGGTTTTATTTATTTATTTATTTATTTATTTATTTAATTTCAACGGTATACATATACCATAAGAACTGATTACATGTCACAAAATGAAAAATAGTAATATAGAAATAATAAAAAAAAATAGTTTAACAAATGATTGTGGCATTTGAATTAGAAATGACACCAGAGAGACAATTACGTACAAAAATCTATAGTACAAATAGAATTAAAAATGACTAAAAAGATTTGATAGCATAGCCCTCTTGTACCTACTTTCCGTGCAGTTAAATAGATCTGCAATATCTGCATATCTATTAGTAACATCATGTAACCTAGGTAAAAGGGAGTGTTTAGTATACTCAGTCTTATTATTGTTACATTTAAACAGGATTTTAGATCGAGTAGTTCTCGTGGGAATATGAAATTCAATGAGCTTAGTTAAATCAGGACTGTCTATGCTACCATTTACAATTTTGAACATAAATATTAAGTCGGATATAATTCTTCGATCTGAGAGTTTTAATAAATTTAATTCTATCAGCAAGTAATTGTAGTTAATGTTTTCAATGGGAATACCGAGTTTAAAATTAATATGTCTTAGAAATTTATGTTGAATTTTTTCGATTGAATCTGAATGAATTTTAAAATGGGGGGACCAGATCGAGGAGTTATATTCGACTTGACTACGTACTAAGGATGTATACAAAATTTTTAGTGTTGAAATATTCCTAAAACCTCTGGAATTTCGAAGAATGAAGCCAAGCATTTTCATTCCTTTATTACCGATTGTGTTTATATGGGATATAAAGTTTAATTTAGAGTCAAAAATTATGCCCAGGTCGTTAATTTCTTCGACAGAGGTAAGGGTAGAGTTATTGAGTACATACGGATGAATAATTGGTTGGCTTATTCTGTAAAATCTTATTGCATGACACTTATTTATGTTCAGAAAAAGTTTGTTAACAGAACACCAATTAATTAACTTGTGTAAATTATTCTGTAGACAGAGACAATCTTCAACAGTTTTAATTATTTTAAATATTTTCAAATCATCTGCAAAAAGCAACACATTTACATCTTTATCAAATATATCAACAATATCGTTTATAAACAGAAGAAACAAAATTGGGCCTAAATGAGACCCTTGTGGTACACCACTGGTCGCTATAAATTGATTGGAAAGGAACAAATTTATTTTAACAAGTAGTACTCTGTCAGATAGATAGCTTGCAAACCAGTCTAAAAGTTTTCCATCAATACCTAGCTTCCGTAACTTAGCCAGTAGAATTTTATGGCAAATTTTGTCGAAGGCCTTGATGAAATCCGTATAAATAGAATCGACTTGAGTTTTGTTAGCTAATGCGTTTGATATATAGTTTTCATATAACGAAAGATTTGTTAGAGTTGATCTGCCCGACAAAAATCCATGTTGATTTGGAACAATGAGATGGTTAATACATGGGGAAATTTGATCAAGCAATAGTTTTTCAAAGAGTTTTGGGATTACAGATAGCTTACATATTGGTCTATAGTTAGTGATATCACTTTTATCACCCTTTTTTAATATAGGTGTTAGATAACAACGTTTCCAAATGTCAGGGAAGCATCCTGTGTTGAGGGATTGATTAAACAATAAACAAATTGGCTCAGCCAGTGAAGCAATGCAATTAATAAGTATATTGGGATGCACATTGTCAGGTCCGGCCTTCTTGTTTTTGTCTAGAGATTTAATTTTAGTTATAACGTCGTTTATATTGATGTGAACAGCAGGGATATGTATGCTCTCATTAAGGGAAGGAGGTGGTACATAATTGTCTGGGATATTTTCGTCATAGACACTTTTGAAATAATCAGCAAAATAGTTAACCTTCACTTTCATATCAGTGCTAATCTTTTCTTTGAAGTGCATTGAGATGGGTAAACCTTGTTTGTTTTTTCTAAGAGAGTTAACATGTGTGAAAAAGTTTTGTGTATTAGAGGGAATAGATTTTTCGATATCATTTATGTAATTAAAATACGATATTTTTGACAGTTTTTTACATTGAGTTCTGTAGTTGTGAAATATTTTATAGTCGTTAAGGGAGTTGGATTCTTTGAAGTTTTTGTGTGCAATTTTTTTACAGATAACTAGGTTAATTAGCTCACGGCTGAACCATTTCGGGAACTTTGCTTCTTTGAAGTGTGAAAGTGGTACATAGTTTTCAATGGCCCTGTTAATAATTGTGTAAAAAATTTCAAGATTATAGTTAATATCATTGTTGTGGTGAAGAAAGGACCAGTCTTCATTTGCAAGATATTGGTTCATATTAGGATAGTCAGCTTTGGAGAAATTATAAGTAAGGTTAGGCAGAATAGTTGTGTTGTCTGGTGAGTTATTCGTCGTGATGGTTATGCTTAGAGCGGGGTGGTGACAGTCTAGGGGGAGGAGCTCATCAACCGATTTAACAATATGAATTGAGAGATCACTACAGAATACCAGATCCAGAAGCCGATTATATTTATTATAGACTTGATTGACTTGATGTAGAGAGAGTAAGTTCGTCATATCTATTATTTCGCGTGCATTTTCTGGCAGGTTTAAGTTGTTAGAAGAGTTTTTATTCATCCAATCAATGCTAGGGGTATTGTAGTCACCAAATAAAATTGTTCTGGCATCAGGGTATTTATTTTTGAAGGTTTCGAGGTCATCAATATGGTTTCTGTAGACTGTGATGTTGGATCCTGGAGGAATGTAGACACATCCCAATAGAATTTTATTTGATTTAGATTTTAGTAATACGAATACCTGTTCCACGTCTTGATGTTTGCAAATTAATCTAGTGGTCGACAGTGATTTATTAACGGATATCAGAACTCCTCCTCCTCTGGTTTTATTGCTGGTGGCTGGATTTCTGTCAAGGCGGTAGGTGTTGTAAGATGTAAATCCAAGTTCCTCTGTATGAATATCAGGATCAAGCCAGGTTTCAGTAAGAAGAAATACATCGATGTTTTGAAGTAATGGAATAGTTGTTTGCAACTTTAAGAGTTTGGTGCGGCAGCCCCGGATGTTTTGGCCATATCCATTGATGTCTTTGAGTTTTTTGGAGTTGACTTAACTATTGTCGGCTTACTGTTGATATATTTAATAGTTAGCCCAACTTCACCTCCCTGGATCCGACTTTCCATGGTTTGACGTAGGTCCAACAAGTGTTTTCTTTGATTTGGTGTTTGGTCGGAAAAAATTTTCACTGGGGAGTTGTTCAGGTAATAGTTTTTTTTTCGGAGGATAGTCATTGCTTCAGTCGAGTTTCTTAAGATGACTTTAATGGGCCTTGATTTGTCAGGCCTCACTGCTCCAAGACGAAAAGTGTTGATGGAATTTGGATCAATGTTGTTGTCTATTTTCTTTAGAATAGTTGTGATTTGTAGATTGTCATCCTCAATTTTTTCAATTTGGTTTAGTTTAGTGCTTTCAGGAACGTTTATAATAATAAGATTATTTGCCCTAATCTTTCTTTCTTCAAGCTCATCGGCCGCTTCACATGTAGATTCTAATGAGTTGGGTTTGGAGGTTAATGTTTTGGTTGCTGTTAGCTCACCCTCGAGTGCTGCCATTTTTGCAGCCATTTGTGCAATAGTTCCAAGAATAGCGTTGGTTCTTGGAATAATTTAGTTTTATATGCAGAACAGCACGTGATTTTAAGTCACTAGAATGTTTGAAAATATTATACACTTCTTTAGTAAGAAGCTAGGTAGAGTATGATTCGCCCATTTAGTCCCCATTGTATAAAATACATTCCGACAATATAGAAAGGGTACAGCACAAATTCCTAAGATTTGTTAACTTTAAGCTGAATATTTCAATTCAAAATATTAACTATGTCCTTTTGATGAAACAACTAAACTTAATTACGCTGTCAGGATAGGCGGATCATCTCTGACCCTGTACTATTAAATAAAATCATTAATAATTGCATTGACAACCCTGAAATTCTCGCCAAAATAAAATTTTACGTACCAAACAGAAATACGAGGCAAAGTGCTACCTTCTTCTGTGACAATTTTAAAACAAACTATGAGTCTCATACACCTATAAACAGATTACATCATTTTGGCAATAAATTTGGGAATATTGTAGACATGTTTGCAGATTCTGTATTAGTTATAAAACGAAGTCTTTATAATTACTTTAATGAAATGTATGATTTTAATATTAATAAATTTTATTTTTTACTATTAATTTAATCATTATAATTGTGTACTACGTACCTGCCTAACTATTATTATCTCTCTTTGTAAAAGCTCGCTAGGGCGTAAATAAATAAATAAATATCTCTAGGATTTAGCCTGCGAGAGAATGAGATAGTATACTCGGTCTCTTCTTTGTGCGGTGCTTCGTAGCCTCCCTATTTCCGTCTACTTTCATTTTCTGAAGATTTCATTTCTATCGTGTGTGAACTTCACACTTGTAATTTTTCCTCTTATTTTGTACGACAAGTGAGCAATACTTCATCAAGAGTATCTGGTTTTGGTCCCCCGGGGACGGGGTGGTTTTGGTCCCCTGACAGTTGGCCCCCCAAAATTATAATTATTATAAAATTGTACTTTTTGTGCATTATTTACCAATTTTAAACCTAAAATCGACTTTAAAAATACAATTAATAAGAAGATGGTCTGGATATCATCGTATACGCTGGTATATACAGTATATAAAAAAGTGGTTTTATCCTTGATGTATTTGAATGAAAATATGTTTTATTCTTTTGATACTCTGCACACCCCTTCGGGGACACTTATTGGTTAGTTGTGTTTTGTGTGAGTGAGTATAACGTATTAACTGACATTATATCGATGAGTTCTGTCCTTTTAGGAACCCAACAGCAACTACAAATTCGCGTATACAGTGAAAGACGAGAAGTCAGGAAACGACTATGGCCATAAGGAGTCAAAGCAAGGGAAGAAGACAGTGGGAGAGTACTTCGTCCTTCTTCCCGATGGCAGAAAACAGGTGACAATACTTCTAAATAACTTACTTTACCTCCCCTACCGACAAATATGAATAATAGGTATTTTACCAAACTGTTACTGTCACAGTCGCTGTTACCCCCCTCCAAATACGAGCGAAAGGGACAACTGCACCTCAGGCTGATAATAATAATAACTAAATAAAATCGTAAAAATCGAGGTTTTGTACTTCCCATATTTCTCCCTCAAAACTGGACAAATTTTAAAGTTTTTTTACCAACTGTATTAGAAGAAAAAAATCCATGTCTTTACGTTTTACTTTTTTAAAAATACCTTAAAAATTAATACTAAAAAAATAATAATAATCTTAAATGGCCTTAAAACCAGGCAATGTTAAGATTTTTAAAGGGTCTTAATTCCTATAAGAAATCGATTTCAATTTGGGAGGCGGGTATTGGTATCGCCGCACCGGGAATCATTTAATGGATAATCAACACCGCTGTCATAGGTCACCCCAAGTGGTTCGCTACGTTTCGTTATTTAGCAGGGATGCCCGGGTTCATGGGGTGAGGTTTGTCCGGTTCTTGGCGGCGGATGCGTCTGCCTACCAACTACATGGCGGGCCGGATCGAGAGAGAATGGTTGGAAATGAGGGAGTCCCTTTCACTTCTCCAGCCGTACTCTCTCGGAAAATATCACCTTGGACCACAGTGGGAGGGATGGATTCATACGCCCGTCACTCCTGGATACGCTGACCCCCAGATTCCTACATACCCTTCATACCCTTTTACTTCCCACTTTAACTTCCTCTCCTCTCCTTTCCTCAAAAGACCCTGCACACAACATTCCCAAAGATGAGAATTAAGAAGGAATTTAGAAATTTAATTTATTTAAAATAGTTTGATATTTAAATACCTCACGAGAGTCTAAACTAAGTGGTTCGCTAAGTTTGGTGACTTAGCAGGGGTGCCCAGTTTCATGGGGTGAGGTTTGTCTAGGTTTGGCGGCGGATGCTTTTGCCAACCTACTGCGTCAACTTCGTGGCGTGCCGGATCTGAAGAAATTTGTTGAAGGAGACTTTTTGACCTCTTCAGCCGGACTTTCTTGATCTAACGCCTTTCACCGCAGGGATGGATGGAGGGAGGGATGAATTCATACGTGAACTGCTGAACACATTGACCACCAGATTCCTACCCACCCCTCACACCTTTTTCCTTCCCAGGACTTTCTCTTCTTACTTTCCCTAAAAAGACCTTCCACAGAGCATTTTCAAAGCTGACAGGCCCCGAGGGAATTTGTTTTCCTCAGGGTCTTTCGTGCGGATGTTCCGGCCATACATTGCGCATTTAGGGGTCCGTTAAACTTTCTGTTAATAATGATAATGACATTAACCACAAATATTATTCCAGATTGTGACCTACGAGGCTGACGAGAACGGATATAGACCTAAGATCAGATACGAGCAAAAAGCAAGATAAGGCACCAATTCAACTGAAGAAAGGCAATAACTAATTCATCACTTTTACAATATCGTGTTCAAATTATACATTATTATACAGTCAATAAAAGTATATTACACAAAAAATGTTAACTCTTATTTATCTATATATATAAAAGGTTCTAAAGGTTAAATAGGTTCCGTAAGTTTCAAGAGTGTTTCTTTATATATCTAAAGGCGTTATGAAATTTGGGTAAAAAATTGATTACAGGTGGTGCGCGAGCGGTTTGAAAATGTGTGTATTTCATATATTTTAGCGGCGGGGAGGGAAGGCAGGTGGGGGAGGGTAACGAAGGAGGTAGGGTTCGCGGGAATGGTAACGAAAGAGGGGGAAGGCGGAGAAGTTGGAAGGGGAACGCAGGAAGGGAAGGGGACACGGGAGGGGAACGGGGACGCATGGGAATGGACATGCAGAGAGAAACAATTTATTTCTTTGGATGCATTGCAACGCACGCCGGGTACCAGCTAGTATATTTATATATTGTTTGTTTTTTTTTTTTTAATACCTTAAATATAATATAATATTATTTATTTTATTGCCAACAGAACAGACTAGTCTAGTGAGGTGGACAATGAAAACTGCGTCAATTTTTATTTTTGAAGCGAAAACTTCTTCAGCACAGTTGTGATTTGAAACTCGATGAAACAAAAAATTGCGACACTAAAAAGTGACAAACACGTACATCTATAGGATTTGGTCTGCAAGAGAATGAAAAATCTGTCTCCTCTTTGTGCGCTGCTTCGTAGCCTATCGATCTCCTCTTTGTGCGATGCTTCGTAGACACCCCACTCTCGTCTACTTTACTTTTCTAAAGGTTTCACTTCTACCGCGTGAGAATTCCACACTCTATTTTTTTCATTAGCTCCACATAGGAGACCTTGAGAAAAATAATTTGCCTCAGGGCTTATGTCATCTTTGGGGATGCCCTGTGGACGTTTGTTTTTCTGAAGATCTGGGAAGGAAAAAGGTATGAGGGGTGGGTAGGAATCTCGGGGTAAGTGACGTTTGTATGAATCCATCCCTCCCACTAGGTGAGAGGGTCGGGAGAGTCCTGCTGGTGAGGTAAAAAGGACTCCTTCAACAATTTGGGAGGCAGGCATGGGTACCACCACCCCGAAACCCTTTGGATAACCAACACCCCTGTCACAGGTCACCCCAAGTGATTTGCTACGTTGGTGACTTAGTAGGAGTGCCCGGGTTCATGAGGTGAGGTTTGTCCCGGTCTTGGCGGTGGATGCGTCTGCCCACTAGCTGCATGGATCGGGAGAGAATGGGTGAGGGGGTTCCTTTGACTTCACCAGCCGATGGGTTCGTCCTGTTCCGTGTTCCGTCCTGTCCCGTTCCCCAGATTCCTATCCAACCCTAATATCCTTTTCTTTCCCAGAACTTCCTCTCCTTCCTTTATTAAAAATACCCTCCATACAGAATCCCCAAAGATGACATAGGCCCTGTGGGAATTGGAAAATATTTAGTGGAGCTAAAGTAAAAAAAAAGTCTCCAAATCCGGCCCGTATTTATGTTTTTGATACAGTTGGTGGACATCCGCCACCAAGACCTAGACTAGACAATCACTTGTGGTGACATTTGGCAGGGGCGTTGGTTATCCAATAAATGGTTCCCAGAGCGGCGGTACCCATTACCATCTTCCAATTTGAAGCACAGCTAAAAAGAACAGATAAGACTATAGGTACTTGAATCGGGACATTACAAGTGTTAGAATAATAGTTTGTGTAGCTTTTAGTTTATTGTGTGCATGAATCCCGAAAAATTATTTATTTAAAATATCTATGGCCTGCCCTGCTCTAAATAAATTGACATATATAACTTTGCAGTCGAAAAGTATACCAATAGATAGGAACTCAATTTACCATTCGCATTCTGTCAATCCATAATCCAATATGGTATAATAGGATGGGGTGGCGCCTTCGATCAAGATATCCTTGGTCGAAGGGTGGCGCCTATAAAACTCACACACAATCTCTCTACATTGCGCAAAAACTAATAATAAAAATAATATTAAAAAAATCATTTCTATATCCTCTGAACTCATATTCAAAGAATTTAAAGTCAGAAAATTAAATACTCTCTTCCTGTATCATTCAACCTTACAAGTTTACAAAGAGGATATCCTAAACAAAACCATACCTTTCATCTCAAGCAAAAATACATGTTACCAATTCCCATTTGTAAAAAAACTTTGGGTCAACAAAACTACAAATACTTGGGAACAAATTTCTTTAATAAATTACCAGAAAATATAAGATCCCTTAAGGACAGTTTCAAAAATTTCAAAACACAATTAAAAAAATATACTGAAAACCTTAACTAAAAAAAAATAAATAATAAATAAAAATTAAAAAAAATGTACACATATATACACATAAGTTTCTCTTATTCTTTATATAAACTAAATTTCAAAAAAATAAAATCAAAATAACCTAACAAATAATACTTCCTCCCGTATACACAAGCATCTGCTTATTATGGGAGAATATTTAAAAAAAATATGTATATTTGTATTTAATAATTGTATTAAGTTTCATTTTTTATATACTTTCATTATATTTATGTATCTATTGTATGTACTGTACCAAAAAATAAAAAATTTTCAATAAAAAAAATAAAAAAACCATACCCCAATCGGGAATGCCAAAGTCTCACTGGCTCCAGACAGTTTGGAGCAGTTAGGACTGTTGTGCGATATTCACATAAAAAGTAATATATTGGTAAAATTTATGTATAAAATTATTATGACTACGTCTAAGAATAACTATGTTTCTATTTATATGCATTACTAGCTTAGGGTACCCGGTTTCGCTCAAGGAGTTGATATGAGATTGAATTGACGTTCGAATCGAACCCACGACTCATCTTGCTTTATATATTATGCACACATATTGAAAAAAAAAGGTTTTGTTTGTATGTTTATATCTGTATAGATGTGTACACCTATATATATAGAGTGTGCTTGCATGCACACATATTGAAAAAAAAGTTATGTACATTTTTATAACCAAATGCTAATTAACTTCTTTTTTTCTTACTATTTTACATTTTCTACCTTTTATTATAGGTAATCTTTCCAATTTTCAGCATCATTTATATTAAACCCATATTATGTTTACACTTGACTTCATATTTCATACAAAGTAACTATTCTCCATTAGTCACCATGAAACAGGCAGCCGCCGAGTATGGTGATTTAATATATATATCTAATCTATGTAAATGTCTCAATTATGTATCATGTATTTTATAAATAAATAAAATAAATACCCTTACCAATGGGTAGCCCCACACATACAAAAAAGGCTTCGAATGGTCCACAATGTTCCAAAACATTCGAGAGTGTTCTGGAATGTTCCACAATGTTCTGGGATGATCTGGGATATTTCCGAACATTCCAGACCATTCCAAAACATTCCAGAATGTTCCGGGATGTTCAGGAATGCTGTAAAATGCTCTCGAATGTTCCGAACTGTTCTAGAAATTTCTAAAGAGCGAAACTTCCAGCCCTTATATCTTAAAAAAACACGCCCTTCAGGTAAAAACGGGAACCTTCTTCATGGATGGGGGATAGAGGGCTACCAAACCATATAACTCCCTTGATCGTATCGGGACTCGCTTCTGAGTTTTAGAAGGACGCAGGGCCGGATCTACGAAATCTGGCGCCCTGTGCAGTAGGTACCGATGGCGCCCCCCCCCCCCTACATTTTTATTTTGATTAAAATTCGTTCACCCCAATTTTTTTATTTTTTTTTATTGAATTTTTTTTTCTTTACACTAATTTATCAAATAAAATCAAGACATATAAAGGGTGTAACTTTTCCAAGTGACCTGGCGGTAGCTCTCACACTCGTTTTTTTTAAAGAGAGAATCGCCAGGAGCCCTATACTCTCTGAATCTATTGGGTAAACATAAAATTATGGTGCTATTTTAATTATTTTAGGAAAAACTCTTTTTGCAAGTTATGCTTTAAAGTAATACAACGAAATGTTTGTTTGTGCCCGTACCACGATTTAAAATATAGGTTACGAGACAATGCGGGTGGTTTCGCTGAACTAGGTCCATTAGACATTCTTGAGATTTACTGCGTTTATGTATACCCAACGCGAATATTAATAGAAAAAGCAAATACAAATACGTTCTCATGGCAACATACAACACAAGAATAGCATCTACAGCTTCTGACTAGTAACAGGCATTTATTTTAATCCACAGTACTTTTATAACCTCTAACAACCAATAGAAATTAAGTTATAAATTTAAAAATCTAATAGAATATAACCTCAAATTTGTACCTTGCATTTCCATTCCCCCTGTGTTCTGTGTTGAGCGAACAAACACCGTACAAACACTAAACACTGACGTATGGTATCAACGGCCTACGAAAGACGCTTATACTGATACCGTAAAATAACAAATCTAATAGAAATTTATTATACATTTAACGAACTTCAAATAATATGTCAAATCAATGAAACTGTCAACAAGTTGCCACCTGCAAATCCTGCAAACCGTGCGATGTTTTTGATAATGGAATTTACTGAAGATTTCATAAGAAAATGGTCTTAATAAACTGCCTTCTCCTAGAGACTTAAATCGTGCAAAATAAAACAACAGCGAGCGTACGCTAACTAAAATTGTCAGCATTTTGAAAGGCGAAGTCGGTTTGTTTGATTCTCTAGAACAAAAGTACTTTTTAAACGATTCAGGGAATATTATAACAAAATTTTAAGACAATATTTTTTATTTTCTCACGGCGCCCCTTCGGAGTTGGCGCCAGGTTTTTGCACGTTTTTGAATGTATGGCAAATCCGGCGCTGGAAGGACGAACACTTTCGTACACTTTCTTTTATAATATACTAGCAGAACGGACACACGTTGCTGTGGCTAACGAAACAACGCCACGCCATTACCCAACCTTTATAACCAACACCATCTGTTAAATCAAATCCACACCGTCCGCATGCCAGCCCGCTGCCCGCTGCCCGCTGCCCGCTGCCCGCTGCCCGCTTGCCAGCCCGCTCCCTTTATTTATATATTTCAACCAATTTACGCAAAACCTATACAAATTATCTTCTTCTTCAGTGGCGCTACAGCCCAATTCGAGCCTTGGCCTCCTTCAAAATAAGCCTCCACCGCCCTCTGTCCTCGGCCGTCTTCTTCCAATCTGCAATCTGGAGTAATCCTCTTGCATCCTTCCTGACATCATCCTCCCATCTCAGTCTAGGTCTGCCCGCCTTTCGTTTACCTCCCGGGTGTCCTGTCAGAACCTTCTTCGGTACTCGTGTGCTTGGCATTCGGTGCACATGTCCGGCCCATCTTAATCTTTGGAGTCTTAAATGGGTGGAGAGTCTGGGAGCTTGGTAAATATCATAGAGCTCATTATTGTGGCGGATTCTCCATGCCTCTCCCTCTCGCACCGCTCTTAAGATTCTTCGAAGTACCTTTCTTTCGAAGATGTCCAGCCGTTCCGCTGACTTTGCTGTCAGTGTTCCCGCCTCACATCCATAGGCCAAGACCGTTCTGATAATTGTTTTATATAAGGTTATTTTGGTTTTCCTATGGACGTTTCGGGATTTGAACACTGGCAGCAACGCGAAGTAAGTTTTGTTAGCGGCTGTAATGCGCTTTCTTACTTCTACTGGGTCTTCATTGTCCTGCGTTATGATGGAGCCCAGGTAGGTAAACTCTTCGACCACTTCGAAATTATAATTGTCTTTGAATTTCACTTTGTCTTTTATTCTGCGGTGAGGGGTTCTGGTTTGCATCAAGATTTTTGTTTTATTTTCATTGATTTGCAAACCCACCTCTCTTGCCGCAGTCTCCAAAGGGTCAAACACTTCTCTTACAGCCTGTAGGGATCTTCTGACAATGTTAAGGTCATCTGCGTAGCCAACTATTTGATTGCTTCTGTAGCAGATGTTTGAGTCGGTACAGATCATTGTCTTCCTCACGACGTGCTCCAGTACAATATTGAAAAGGGTGGGTGCTAAGCCATCACCTTGTTTCAGCCCCAGGGAAACGTTAAAATCCTCCGTTGTTTCACCTCCTATCCTTACTCGACACCGTGATCCGACCATTGTTGCTTTTACAAGCTTGACTATTTTGGGCGGTATTCCAAAATTGAGGAGTATTTCATATATTTTCTCCCTATCTATACTGTCATACGCCTGTTTGAAGTCAACAAATAGTTGATATATATCTATATCGAATTCTCAGCATTTTGTCAGGATTTGTCGAGTAGTGAAGAGTTGATCAGTGGTGGATCTCCCCCTCCTGAACCCTGCCTGATATTCTCCTAGTAAGTTTTCTGAGTAATATTCTAGTCTTTCTTTCAAAATCATTGTGAAAATTTTATACGCTGTACAAAGTAACGATATTCCTCTGTGATTTTCACACTTCAATTTGTCTCCCTTTTTATGTATGGGGCATATTATGCTAGTTTTCCATTCTTCTGGTACTCTTTCAGCGGTCCATATTTTCACAATGAGATTGTGTAGCAGGTTCTTCAGTTGTTCGTTTCCATATTTATAGAGCTCTGCAGGGATATTATCTCCTCCCGGAGTTTTATTGTTTTTCAGTTTCTTTAGGGCAGCCCTTATTTCTGCCATTGATGGCGCTCTCGTCGTTTCATCACTATTTAGCTCGTCCGGAATGTGAGTTGGTTCGACTGTCAGGTTGTTATTGGGATTTAAGAGCTGTTGAAAATATTCTTTCCACCTAGTCTTGATCTTTTCCTTCTCTCCTATTATGTCTCCATTACTATCTCTGCACAGAGATGTGTTGGGTTTGAAGCCCTTTTTAAATACATTGACGCCTTTATATGCCTCAGGTGGATTGTTATTTGCAAAGTCATGTTCCATTTTCAACAATATGTTGTTAAAATACAATCTCTTCTTTCTTTTAATTAAATGGTTAGCATCTCTTCGTGCTTGTTCGTAGGCTTGTCTTTTTGCTCTAGTTCCTCTTTCTATACATAATTTTTTTAGAACATTTTTCTTGCAGACGCTCTGCATGCACTCCTCATCGAACCAGGGATTTCTAGCCTGTCTTGGTCTATTTCCAATGCCTGATTCCGCCGCTGTCAGCAGTGCATTTCTCAGATTGGTCAAATCCTCTTCTAAATCATTTGGGGAGAGCGGATCACTCAGTTGGTTTGGTAGGTTTGTTGACAATGAGTCATGATATCTTTCCAATCCTTCTGGTGTTTTAAGAGCATCGATGTTTAGCTTTGGGATACTTGGCTGATTAGACCTTTTATCCCTTGCTATTCTGCATCTATAGGATGCTACTACCAAATAGTGATCCGAATCACAGTTAGCTCCTCTGTAGCTTCTTACATTTGTGATACTGGTTGCCCCTCTTCTTTCAATTAGGATATGGTCTATTTGGTTATGGTATCTGCCACCAGGTGATGTCCATGTCCATTTATATATATTCTTCCGTGGGAACTGTGTTGATGCTATTATCATATTCCTTGATTCTGCAAAGTCAATCACTCTTGATCCATTGTTATTGCTTTCCGTATGAAGACTGTTTTTTCCTGTAACCTGCTGGTGTGCCGGATCCTGACCAATTTTTGCATTAAGGTCTCCAATTACCATTTTTATATCATTGGATGGTATGGTGTCATATATCTGTTCCAGTTTATGATAGAAAGTATCCTTAGTTACTTCATCTTTGTCTTCTGTCTCAGCGTGGACATTTACGATGGAAATGTTAAAGAATTTAGTTTTTATACGAAGTATACATATTCTTTCGTTTACAGCCCTAAAACCAATTACTTGGTTTTTTAATCTTTGGTTAACGATGAAGGCTACTCCGAACTCATGGTATTTTTCGTTGCCACTGTGCATTATTGTATGCGTTCTAGTATCAAAGGTATCAGTGCCTGTCCATCTTGTTTCCTGCACTGCTAATATATCTATTTTGTACTTTTCCATTTCACCAAGTACTTCTCTGAGGGCCCCACCTCTGTACATCGTTCTTACATTCCATGTTGCCATTCTCAAGTCCATATTTCGATTGCCATGTTGTCTGCCGGGTATTTTCGCTGTCCGAGGCTTAGTTTCCGGTTTCGTAATAATGCTATTTTTACAGGGAGTGGTTATTAGCCACTCGCCCAACCCCTTACTGGAGGCGAGGGTTTTTCTGTAGGGGTTTTCCTTCCCTTAGCTGGGAGGTTCTGGTTTTATGGCGCCAGAGTTTCGCCATTCGCCCCCCCTCCGTCGGCTATGAACCCGAAGATGGAAGGGAAGTCCCACACCGGCAATCACATTGCCCAGGTGTCGCGGGGCCATGACGACCGCTCGTGGACGCCGGAGAGTTGGACTTGTTGGTAGTGCTGCTGATGCAGCAACGTCCTTTGTGGCATTTTTTGAGGCGCACACCATCCAGCTTGATGTGTCCCACCACGACCTACCAACCCTTCGACCCCCATACAAATTATATATCTACCTAAAAACCTTTCTCTATGTGAATCACTCCATCTATTGGTGAAAACCGCCTGAAAATCCATTCAGTCATTTAAAAGATCTAAGCGCACAAACAGTGGGAGCGACTTCATTTTATACTGTGTAAAGATAAAGATATTGTATATTGGTTACGCGTAAAATTATTATGACTGTACCCAAGAATAACTATGTTTTTATTTAAATGTATATTGCAAACAAAAATGCATAAAGCTATTTAAAAATTTAATTCCCAATATTTTCCTTGAGTCATGAGCGTCATGACATCGCCTCTAATATTGCATTTACTAATATTTTTTTCGGTGTGGATAGACATAATCGAGGTCTTATCTTTCCTTAGGAAAAGGTGGCCAAAAAAATATAGCATAATTTTAAAAATATTATCTGAATACCGCTTAGAAGTTGCAAATGTTTCCAATCGTTTGGTCCCAGTTAAGAGGAAGGGCTGCGCGTCCTTTTTTATGAGAAACTAAAATTTTTATTTTTTTTTTATTTTTAATTTTTAACTTGATGAGTAAATCTCATATTATACTATTTATTTAAATGAAGACAATATTAGTGAAACTCGATCGAAAATCTGGAGACTGATCTCCACTGGGACAAAGATGTAAGCAAAGGGTCCTGGGTTCGTGTCCCAGTGAAGCCAATATCTTTTTCTGATTTTTCTGTCTCCAGATTTTCGAGTGAGTTTCGCTAATACCTATTGTCTTTATTTAATTAAATATTATTTTTTTAATCAAGTCGTGTAGCAAATATCTAGTACGATTTCGTGCTAATTTATTTATTTTGGTTTAAAACTATAAAATAAAGGCCATTAATGAAATCAATATTTCACGATTTTAGAGGCAACTTTGGCAATTATTTGTGTGTTAATGATAATAGCTTAAAAAAATTACTTTGCTCGATTCATTATTATTTTTTTTGTTAACGTTAATACCACAGAGTCCCAGCTGCTCCCATCTGGAGCCAGTGGGACTATGGCATCCCCAATTGGGATGTGTTGTGAGGCTGAAGGTAGAGGCGAGAAGAAGGAGATGGGTGACAGGAAGTACCTGGCTATTCCGATCTGGTCACCAAACATGGCTAAAGCCATTTCAAGCAATCCTATAAATTTAAAAAAGTAACACATACCCATACTGGACATTTGCTATATCTTATGATTAAAAAATGATTATTCAATTTAGTTAGCCGGCTGAGTAAAGCAATGGCATCATCAAATTTCCCAACCGGGGTATTTTGTATGGCAGAAGTGAATGGGACATATAAAGTGGTGGAGAAGAGGTAAATTGGCAAGTACCTGGATATTGATTTGGCCCATAGACATCCAAATGGATAGACAAGCAGTTACAGATGAGGGGTAAAACCAAACTATGGAGAGCGAAGGGGGGAAAGATGACTGTCATTCGTTGAACAATCAATCTGACAGTATATAGGCATCTCGCATTACAATATCACCATTTAGTTCTTAAAAGCAAAATCTGCTTTGAATGAATAGACCTTTTTACATGGGAGCGCGAATTGCTTGCCACGTTCAAAACTTATTTGCTAAGGCCAAATGCTCGCCCCAAAAAGACTCGCGCCAATACACATATCAATATTTTGTTTCCGTGTTTAGTTAAAACACTTTTACAAATGTTTCATAATTTACTTACCCCTGTAACCAGCGACGAGCACATTGGAGTACCGCCCACATTCGCTATGTGTACATTGATACGTAGATATATTGTATAGCACAAGCTGCCGTTATTTCGTTAAATGTATGGATGTCAGCTTCTCGCTGTTCACGGCAAGAATGATGACGTCACACATTTTAGATTCAAGCGAGGCTATATCCCCTCCCCATGGAGCGAGCCGGTTCCAAGGAGGAGCTACAGCCGGCGCCATGTGGAGGGGGAAATAATACGTTTTGATCACTTAGGGCAGGTCCAGATATATTCATATGTCCGTGATTTGGCCACAAGACTTGGCCAAAACAACTTCAGACATCATTTAAATTCTGAACGGTGGTTTTCACCAAGACGATTAGTTGCATTTTTTTTAAGTGAGTACCAACTTCTCCCAACCGTCTTTTTTTTACATGAGCTCCACACAGGAGGCCCTGAGGAAAATAATTTCCCTCAGGGCCTATGTCATCTTTGGGGAAGCTGTGTGGGTTTTTTTAAGGAAAGGAAGGAGAGGAGAGTTCTGGGAAGGAAAAGGGTTTAAGGGGTGGGTAGGAATCTGGGGTTCAGTATGTCCTGGTCATCCGCCTCCAAGACCTAGACAAACCTCCCCCATGAACCCGGGTATCCCTGCTAAATCACCAAACGTAGCGAACCACTTGGGGTGACCTATGGCAGAGGTGTTGGTTATCCAATAAATGTTCCCGGGGCGGCGGTACCTATTCCCACCTCCCATATTAATACAGACATTGAGACAGTGAGACTATTGCATCCCCAATTGCAATCCAGCACGCTGAGAGGTTGAAGCTAGTGGGAAGGGAAAGGAGATGGGGAAGAAGAAGGTGGGGAAATTCCTGGCTATTCAGATCTGGTCACCAAACACGGCTAAAACCAGTTGAAGCAACATTTCGATTCCGAATGTCGGTCTTACATCAGGGCGATACTGAAATTATGTATTACTCTGGAATGTGCCGGAAATATGCTACATAAAGTAGCTGGGAAGCATACGGATGCAAGTCCAAAAAGGTAAATGTTCAGGAGAGCCAAAAAACGTTTTTTTTCTGTAACTATGGTCTCATAACATCTTCGGATATCCATGCTGAAAGATAACAAAAAAGTAATTATGAAATCAATTAGTTTTGTTTTAAAAACGAGCAAATAAAACGAAATATTTTATACGTAAATCCTTTAAAAATATTGTTTTAAAAAAACGCTTAAAAAAACACGGACTTTGTCCTTCTGCTTCAAAACGAAATGGAATATTTTTTATGACATGAGGTGAATTATGAAAGGATCAATGTTTCAAATTGTTTACTTCCATAGACATCCAAATAGATAGACGAGAAGATACAGATGAGGGGTAAAACCAAACTATCGAGGGCGAAGAGGGGAAAGATGACTGTGACTCGTTAAAAAATACATCTGACAGAATATAGGCATCTCGCATTATAATATCACCATTTAGTTCTTAAAAGCAAAATCTGCATTTTAATTAATAGACCTTTTTACATGGGAGTGCGAATTGTCCGCCACGTTATTAATATATTCGCGTAGTCCAAATGCGGCAAAGGAAAGTTCGCCCTTTTTCACAGAGAGATATTTTGTTGCCGTATTTAGTTAAGACACTTTTACAAATGTTTCATAATTTACTTACCCTGTAACCAGCGACGAGCTCACTGGAGAAACGCCCACATTCGCTACGTCCACATATATTAGGGTATAATGTATAGCACAAGCTCTCACTTTTGTTCGTAAAATGTACAATGTGACCTCGGCGCTGGTCAGGACAAGAATGATGACATCACATTTTTTAGATTCAAGCGAGGCTCTCGTAAGCCGAGCCGGCTCTATGGAACCGTTATGGGGTGGGGGAAATAATACGCTTTTATCACTTAGAGCAGGTCCAGATATATTCATATGTCCATGTTTACCTCCATAGAAAGCGTAGTAATAGAGTCAGAAGGATGCAAATGGATTTGAGTCATAATAGTCAAAATGCAACTAAATCATAAAGATGCAAATCCATGTATATCTTTCTGCTTCTAAGATAGTTGAAAATCCTATTTTGCTTCATGATAGGACTTGCATCTGTCTGCCACTGATAAACATGATAATTTACTTCAAGTCTGCACAAAAAACTCATTTCTTCACATTTTGGACTTGCATCCGTATTCTTCTCGGGTACAGTATGAATAAATTTTGAAATGACAGATTAATCAAATAAAATTTATTTCCTTAACCCTTAACCGGAATCGAGGGTCCATTTGGACCCGACAAAAACAAAAACCATTTATTTTTTAAACGCGCGCAGTTACACTTTTGCGCGCCAATCTAATCTCATTACATCGCGAGTCGCGGCGGGCGCCAGACGCGTGATGCTTACGTAACGAACTATCGAGGGTCCGATTGGACCCACGATTCCAAGTACATAACTTTTATTATTGGTGAAAACAGTGGAAAACCGGAAATAATTCTATTTTACAATAGTACAAAAGGAGGTGTTGATGCACTAGATCAAAAATGCGCTAATTATTCAGTTTCCAGAAGAACCCAGCGATGGCCATGCGTAATTTTTGCAGCGATTTTGAATATTGCAAGTGCAAATAGATTTGTTTTATGAAAGGCATCCAATAATGAATAAGGCATTAATAATAATAAAAAGAGGAAGATGTTATTTATGTGGTCCTAAGACTGACAATAAACAATCACAGAAGTGTGAAAAATGCTGCAACTATATATGTAAGATTCACGTACAAAAAAGGATATTGTGTAACAAGTGCCCTACATAAAATGATAAAAAGACTGAGATTTTTAAAATTTTTTCATATCTCACCATTGTTTTTGTTTTTGAATGATCTCATAAAGAATGTTTGTTTTTGTTAATGGGAAGAGACGTAAAACCCTGTACTTTGATTAGTTTATTAATTTTTTTTTTTGTTATTATAATTTTACATGTCAAAAAAGAGACTGATAAAAACTTGTGCTAAACTTTGTTCCTTAGAAGATAAGCCAAAAAGATGTATAATTTAAAAATATTGATTAATAAAACTACCCTACATACTACAAACAACTAGTTTCAATACATCTATAACCCATTTAATGCTTAATAACGTCTATATTACAAAAAAACCTTTATTTTAATTAGCGGGTCTATTTGGACCCGCGATTCCAGTAACGTTGACCGAAATAGCGATTCCGGTTAAGGGTTAATTTACTTATACTCGACCTCCGGATTCGTAGCCAGTTATGCAATTTGAACCCGCGAGCACTATTTATTATTTTCTAATATTTTTTAAATCCCTCAATCTAATTTTCTAAAATAAATTTCGCGGTATTAGCGTAAAACACCGACGTGATTTGCCACACCGTGTAGCATGTGTAACAATAAAAAAAAAATTTCCATAGATTTATTCAGCATGGACATTGTATTTAAAAATTCCCACGTAAATGTAATTTTTTCCCAGCGTTACCACTGTGCGACAGAGGGGAGCAGCAATACTAATTCGCATTAAACCCCGTGAGAGAGAGGGAGACAAAGTACCCGGACGATCCTGTGAAATATAAACACCGAAGTTACATTGCTTGGATAAATTTAAAAGTAAAGCGAGGTGAACAGAGACGCTGGTGTAAAATAGTAACGATTGTTTTTTTTGTTTTAAGTTTAAGTTTTGCCATTAAAGGAAATAATTATATAAGGCACAACATTTGCCATTAATTAAAAAAATGTTATTAGCAATATTTTTTCCAAAAATGTACATAAAATTGTATGTACCTATGTATGTAGTTATAATGTGAATATTTTATACATTCGTCTCAATTTAAAAAAAAAACTAAATGTTAAAAGAACCCGTTGACAAACTCATATAATCAGTTTCAATTTAACGGGATTTAATAAAAAAAAAATGTTAAAAAATGTAAACAATTAATAATAAAGGCATTATAAAAAAAATATAAAAAAAACATAAAGATGTTTCAAGAATAAAGTGTAAAACAGTATTAAATAAGTATAAGTACAAAAAGTATTGTAATAAGTATTTTAAAAGATTACTATTACTGCGAGCTATCTAATGTGAACTAAATTATGTAATTTGACTGTCCTAAAACGGGAAATCTCCTAGTAGGACAGTCAAAGCTTCCTTATAATATGTCTGTATTTTTATGTTCAAATAAATAAATTAAAAATAAATTAATATAAAAATAATTAAGTATAAAAAAATAAAAGTATAAAGTGTAAAATAACTAAAAAGTAATATTATGTTCGATTATATGAACCCAACATTCGTCTAAAAGCTAAAAATATAAACTTAAGTTACAAAAACTTAGCTCAGCGTAGATCCATTCTGAAAACAGTTTACTTACATGTTTTCTAACTAATTAACTAGCCGAAAAAACTAACATAACTTACCACCAGGTTCCACGAATGGACCAGACTCAACTCTGTCTTGGAACCATATACAATAATGGATTTTGGAGTTTACAACTGTTTCAGGATATTGGTGATGAATTTTGAGACACAGAACTTAATGAAAATTATTAACAAACATTATTAAATTTGATTTACATTTACATGTTTAAAAAAATTAAATGGAGTTCTACGAATTAAATATAAAAAAAATAAATACATCGCGAGTGGTTGCCTCGCCGAGACCAGGCGTCACAGAGGGTTTAACGTGGTGGGAATATGACAAGGGGAACCAGCTCGTAAAATCATTCCTCGCGATCGCAGCGCCTTGGAGACCTTATTTTGCGGACAGCCCTAGTATAACAAAAATCAACAAAAAAATATATTTCGTTCACTGTTTTTACCACATTTTTTTCACAGATACCTAAATTTCTAAACATTTACTTTAAAAGTAACATTTTTTCTTATACTTATTGATGTAATATAGCATTTTTGTGATATTACCATTACCTAATTTTGTGTATTAAATATTTAATTATTGCTAACTATTATAATATTACTTGTACCTTTTGTTTACGTCTTACTGTATTTAGAAATTATGTAAAATTATTTTGGAAATGTACATATGTATTTAGATATAATAATAAAAAAAAGAATAACTTCCTTTTGGTGTGTATGTTGCCTGTGATGTATCTATCTGTCTATGCATTTTATGCATTGACGTATGATATTATTGATCGAAGATTTTATGCCTTTGTATTGAAGTCACTTGAAAAGTTATTTTTATCTGTCTGTTTTCTATTGTATGTGCGCTTTAGTTTTATAATGAATGGTGTGAAATTGACCTGCTGACAAATTACTTTGGCAGTTTAGAAGGTGCTGTTTTATAATTTGCGAGCTTGGGACGAGGAAATAACCCCAGAACTCTCTGAGCGTAATACTCAAAAACATGATTATAAATTTACCTTCGCGGACAATATATCACAAAAGAATAGCAATCTGACCGAATCTCAAGGGAAAAAACAGAAGCGCTAACCTTGTATGTTGATCTCGAAAACGCGAGAGGCCCCCCAGTAATTTCAATCCGCTTAAATAGATCAATCCAATTTTTGTTATTTTGAAATATGCACAAGTCAGTTGTTAACTTTACACAACCAAAGTAGAAATCACAATAAATTGCAAGATATTCAAACCACAAGATGATGTGGCAGTTATTCCCACATGTCACAATAATATATTTAAATTAATACATTTTAAACTACTATTTCTCCAAACGGACAAGTGAGCGCCATCTATGATCCATTGTGGCCAATCATAATCAAAAGAGACCGCCGAATCACAATTCTTGCAATATAAATATTTTTTTTTTCGAACAAACTAAAACATATTATAACGCCTAACCAGGTGCTTATAAAGAATAATAAATAAAATAAAACAAAAATATTTGATTGTAAATAATTATGTAATATTGTAATAATTATTTTTAATAACTAAGTACACAGTTTATCCCATTTTACGGCAGCGATGATACATGAAGTGATTTTATACAATTTTAACTTTTCTTGTGTTTATTTCGTCACGGTGCGCGGTGTTGCGTTTCGTAGCGCGGGGTAACCTGCTTTACAAGATGGCCATCTTTTATTACGCCTTTATTACATGTTAATTACGACCACGGCGTAACAATGGGGGTAAGACCTCCTTAGCTGTAGAACATCATTCATTTATTATATTTTTTATGCGAATCCCTCACAAGAGTCCCAAATGCTCCCAACAAACAAGTGAGCCTATTACATCCCCAATTATTGGTGTATATTGTGAGGATGAATTTAGAAGGGAGAGGACGGAGATGGGAAAGAGGAAAGTGGGAAAGTACCTGGCTGTTTAGATCTAGTCACCAAGTATGGCTAAAGCCACTTCAAGCTACGTTTCAATTCTGAATGGTGGTCTTACACCGAGACGATACAGAGGGTGGAACTTCAGCAATCGCACCAAAAAGATGGTAATAAATATGAAAAATATTTTAAGATATCGTTAGTAATCAATTTGGCAGGCGGGAATGGGTACCGCTGCCCCGGGAACTATTGATTGCATAACCAACACCTCTGCCATAGGTCACTCCAGGTCACCCAAGTGATTCGCTACATTTGGTGAATTAGCACAGGTGCCCGGGCTCATGGGGTGAGGTTTGTAGGTTTTGGCGGCAGATGGGTGTGCCCACCTACTGCATGGCGGGCCAGATCAGGAGAGACTGGATGAGAGAGACCCTTGGTCTCTCCAGCCAAACTTTTTCAACCCGTCGCTTTGCAACGCAGTGAGAGATTTTTTTTTTACATGAGCTCCACACAGGAGGCCCTGAGGAACATAATTTCCCTCAGGGCCTATGTCATCTTTATGCTCACCTATGATGCTGTGTGGAGGGTTTTTTTTAAGGAAAGGAAGGAGAGCAGAGTTCTGGGAAGGAAAAGAGTTTAAGGGGTGGGTAGGAATCTTGGGTTCAGTATGTCCTGGTCATCCGCCTCCAAGACCTAGACAAACCTCACCCCATGAACCCGGGCACCCCTGCTAAATCTCCAAACATCGGATGGATTAATTTGTCCGCCTGTTCGTCACCCTTGATACACTGACCCCCAGATTCCTACCCAACCCTCATACCTTTTTCCTTCCCAGAAATTCCTCTCCTTACTTTCCTTAAAAATTCCCTCCACACAGCATCTCCAAAGATGACATAGGCCCGCAGGGAAATTATTTTCCTCTTGGCCTCCTGTGTGTTAAAAAAATCAAGTTCAGTTCACACGCGGTAGATGTGAAACCTTCAAAATAATTTACACACAATCTCAACCAATAGGAGCCTTGAAAAGTGAGCTCATGATCAAAGCGGCCAATGTGGTAAGGTTTCATTCAATTTCATTCTGTCACAGATTAAATCCTATATATGTATGTGTTTGTCTCTTTTTAGTGTCGCTTCCGTTTCATCGAGTTTCAAATCACAACGGTGCTGAAGAAGTTTCACTTCAAAAAAATCTGAGTGTGCAGTTCATTTGCGGTAGAAGTGAAACCTTCAGAAAACTAAAGCAGACACGAATGGGGAGGCAACGAAGCACCGCGCAAAGAGGAGACCGATTAGTCTATCTTATTTTCTCGCAAGCAAAATCCCATAGATATAGATATGTGTTTTTCTGTTTTTAGTGTCGTTTTTCGTTTCATCGAACTTCAAGTCACAACCCTTCAAAATATGTTTTTGAAAATTAAAGTGCTATTTTTTATGCGAATACCGCACAAGAGTACCATTGTCTCAGGTACTTATTGACTTAATAATAATAATTCTCTTTGATTTGATTAACCCAAGTTCCTTTGACCTTTGTCCCTTGTGGTAGGTAGTTGAATTCCACCCTCAGAAGGTCAAGAGCCTTCAGATAATGGACTTTCTCCTCTTCAGAGAGTGGGGACATCAATAGTTAATTATCGGAATTATTCAACCTTCGACAAGAAGCTTTAATATAACTACCACGACAATATTCAGGAAACCTAGTAGGTACGTTTTATTGGTTTATAGTATATTTTGTAGAATTGCTTTGAAACATGAACATATGAATATATGTGGACCTGCCCTAAGTGATAAAAGCGTATTATTTCCCCCTCCCCATACCAGTTCGATGGAGCCGGCTTGGCTTACGAGAGCCTCGCTTGAATCTAAAAAATGTGACGTCATCATTATTGTCTTGACCAGCGCCGAGCTCACATCGTACATTTTACGAAATAACACGGCAAAAATGAGAGCTTGTTCTATACATGCTATACCCTAAAATATGTGGACATAGCGAATGTGGGCGGTTCTCCGTGAACTCGTCGCTAGTTACAGGGGTAAGTAAATTATGAAACATTTGTAAAAGTGTCTTAACTAAATAGGGCAACAAAATATTCCTCTGTGAAAATCGGCGAATTTTACTTTGCCGCATTTGGACTTCGCAAATATGTTAATAACGTAGTGAGCAATTCGCGCTCCCATGTAAAAAGATTTATTCATTCAAAAGCAGATTTTGCTTTTAAGAACTAAATGGTGAAATTATAATGCGAGATACCTATATACTGTCAGATTGATTTTTTAACGAATCACAGTCATCTTTCCCCTCTTCACCCCCCATAGTTTGGTTTACCCCTCATCTGTATCTTCTCGTCTATTAAATTTGGATGTCTATGCTTTGAACCAATAAATAGTTCTTTCTTTAAGCCGCCGCGACCCGAATTTCTACCGATTTTTTACATATCTCCCAAACATTTGAAGTTTTTAAGCTCTTAAAATATATATGTTATTTTTGAAGATAATATCTAGATGCGTTCCACTCCGAAACGCAAATTATATAAAATTCCCTTGATAGAAAAAATCGCAAAGTACGCTCCGAAAATTATTATGAACACGTTTGTTTCAGTTATTTTACAAGTTATAGTTGTGAAAAAATTCACAATGTTTCTTCAAATGATACTTAAGATGCCTTCCACGAGATTTTTGCTCTATTTTAAACGAGTCGTTTTTATTAAACATTTTCACAATTTTCGCATCGATTTTATCGCTTTAAATATTAGCGCGCTCCTCTAACATTCGTAATTACATAATATCTCCCCATCTTCTTCTTTTTGAGCGCGGATGTGGCGCCTTAAGCCTTGATTACACTGAGCGAGTTTACAAGCTACTAACCGTCGTAATCACTATCTGCTAGTAAACTGCTAGTGTAAAATCTGCTGGTTAGCTAGTAATATGATTACACTGAGCGAGTTCACTAGCAGATAGTGAATACGCCGGCTAGTAGCTTGTAAACTCGCTCAATGTAATCGAGGCTTTAGATGTATCACGCTGCGCGAACGAAAAAGATTTTTTTTTACCTACCTACTGATTGATATCTAATATATAAAATTCTCGTGTCACGGTGTTTGTTACCATACTCCTCCGAAACGGCTGGACCAATTTTGATGAAATTTTATTTGCTTATCTGGTAGGTCTGAGAATCGACCAACATTTATTTTTCATACCCCTAAAAGTAAAGGGTGTTCCTCTCCGAAGAAAATTATTTTCCCCATACATTTTGTATGGAACGAATTCTCCTATTTTGAAAGAATTGCGGCTATATTGTAAGGGGTATAATATTGAACTGAGAACCAGGGGTGGGGGGATGGGGGGAAGGGGGGAGGGGGGAGAGGGGAGAGGGGAGGGGGGAGGGGGGGAAGGGGGGAGGGGGGAGGGGGGAAAGGAACTCCTGAAGGTTGGTTAGCGGGACGGGGGAAGGGGAGAAGTGGAGTGGGGAGAGGGAGAGGGAACGCGAGAGGGGAAAGGATACGCAGGGAGAAACAATTTAGATCAATTCAGCTAATAAGTTGACAACAGTTTTTGATTCTGAGGCGGTACGAAGTTCGCCGGATCAGCTAGTATATGTATAAAATTTTTGCTTGAATTATGTTTACAAATAAATAAAGTTTATATCATATTTCTCACTATGATAGTAAGGGAGATGCAACTATTTCTATGAGACCTATATGAGTTGTCCCTTAAAAGCGACAAATAGACTTGGAGGGCATAATTCGTGGCTCCGCTCGCGTTCATGTTCACGCATGTATACGCAGCGTAATATATATTTTTTTCATTAGCTCCACACAGAAGGCCTGAGGAAAATAATTCCCCTCGGGGCCTAGTTCATCTTGGGAATGCTGTGTGGAGAGCATTTTTAGGAAAGAAAGGATGGAAGGTTCTGGGAAGGAGAATGATATTAGGGGTGGGTAGGAATCTGGGAGTCAGTGTGTCCAGGAGTGACGGACTTATGAATCCATCCCTCCCACTGCGATGCGAGGCGATGTCCTGAGAGAGTACGGCTGGAGAAGTCAAAAGGACTCCCTCAACCATTCTCTCTCGATCCGTCCTGCCATGTAGCTGATGGGCAGACGCATCCGCCGCTAAGACCCGCCAAACCTCACTTCATGAACCCGGGCACCCCTGTTAAGTCATCAAATGTAGCGAATCACTTGGGGTGACCTATGGCAGAGTTGGAACTCTTTTGCGGTATTCACATAAAAATGGAGGACTGAACGCCGTTGGTGCCAACAAAAAGCTGTCCAAAGAAGCGAAATTAGGCGTTCATAATGGAGTGCTGGTACCTACCCTGATGTATGGCAGTGAGGCATGGAACTGGCAGAGGAAGATGAAAGTAGACTGAATGCTGTAGAAATGAGATCCCTGAGACGTATATGTGGTAAAACCATGTACGATCGGGCGAGAAATGTGGAGATCCGCGAAGAATGCAAGGCTGATGGCTGATGAAAGACGACGCTCAGATGGTTTGGGCATGAAGAGCGAATGAACGAAGAAAGGAGTGTAAGGAGAATCCATGACGCAAATGTGAATGGTAGAAGAAGTCGGGGACGCCCGAGGAAGACATGGCACGACCAAGTGAATCAGATACTTGTCGGGCCATGTGAAGAGTCGGAATAATAGAATAGCATGCATGAGACGATGTATGAATGTGAACGAGCGAGGAGTGTGTGCCGAGATCGAGTTGTTTGGCGGTCCGTCCTTTCTGCCTACCCCTGCGGGGAAACGGCTTGATGGTTAGTTAGTTCACATAAAAAAATACCTTTCTAATAATACGTGAAAATCTAGCTTAGTATACATTAATTACTTCATCTATTTGATCCAAATTAGAATATTTTTTCTTTGATCCCATCAACTCTCAATGCGTTCATTCCTTTGAACACCTTTGGTACTCAGCCGTTCAATTTGGTTTGTCAGGGACTGCTAGGTACCTACCTCTTTTCCTTCTCCTTTGGCAGTACAGAATTCTCCCCTTTCTACTTCGTGTTCTGTACAGAACAGAACGGTATTGGAAGCCTAACCTAACCTAACAAAAACATTGACATGTTAATTCTGTAGAAAGGGCAGGATGGGATAAAGCAATAATTAAAAAAAATATGCTGGCATTTTTTGAGAGGAATATATTATAATGGAAGCGTAGGTCCAAATGCTGCCGGCTGCGCCAGTTTGTTGTCATTACGCTGTTAAGGAGGCGTCTACTAATATCTACAGGAATTCCAAAAACTGAACAAATCGGACTAATATCTATGAGAACCAAAGTGAGGATGAATATCTACAGCTCAAACTGCTGACTAATATCTATGAGAACCAAAGTGAGGACGAATATCTACAGCTCAAACTGCTGACTAATATCTATGAGAAACAAAGTGTGGACGAATATCTACAGCACTGGCAGAGGTTGGATTTGCAATTATGTATAGCATATTGGAATAACGTAATATTGCGTATGCAGTTTAAGAAATTTAATTTATGTATGTATGTATATAAAAATCCCTAATATCGGACTATTGGACACATTTAGTTGATTATTAAGGATTTGGGTTTTTGTTTTAAAAGCTTTCTTTATTTCGAGTGCTTCTAAATTATTTAGTCTGTTACCATGACCATTTCTGTCAGTTAGGTTAGGTTAGGTTGTGGTGCCGTGTTAATATTATGCAAAAACTTCTTGTACGTACTTTAAACGTTTAAGCCTTTACATAATTAGTAATTACGTAATTGAAGTAATTTATGCTTTTCCGTAAAACCTCTTGCTCAGCTGCCCTCTGTAGATATTAGTCCAACCTACGCTCCATAGATATTAGTCACCACTCTGAAGGTCATAGATATTAGTCCAACATATGAGCTGTAGATATTCGCCCGACATACGGGCTGTAGATATCAGTATCTGGAGTCCTTTGTTAACTTAACCCCTCAGGCTAATTTGTACTATAGATTTTATAGAAATCGTTGAGTCTTCCTTACTATCATTGTGAGAAATATGTTGTAAACGGTGTTGAAAAAAAAACAACACGCTTTATAATCAAATTTAAAAGTTAACCACAAAAGAAGTAAAACGTACGCCTATATAAAACGAAAGTTTCGGATAACAATTTGAAAAAAAAAAAAGAATCTTTGGGAGTTTTTTGTTAATTATTTTTATACGGAACTTCAAAAAGTGAGGTAACAACAATATATAATTCATTTGTCTAATAAAATATGTTATACACATCTACCGGATCTGCCGGATCTGCCCTGATGATGGAAACTGCAACGATGTCCGAAACGTTGGCTAAAGAAGGAGGTAGCGCAACACGGCATAATACCACAAAAACAAATAACGAAAATATGTATATGTTTTTTTTTGTTATCAGTAATTTTAGTTAGAAAAACCTTGTGTGCCAATTTTAATACTTCAAAAATTAAATGTTTGTTTCGAATTATAAAATTTGAGGGCGTATTTTACCACGTTTCAAAAACAGTTTTATTTTTTCGGATATATTCATAAATATTTATGTACTGAAGATATACTCTTATACCACATACTACTAGAAGAACAAAACTATATACTCACATACCTAGAGAAGAACAAAATTATTAATTATTATCAATACGGATTCCGGCGGAACCGCTCGTGCGGTAATCTTCTCGCGTATGTGACGCATGTTTGGGGGCGATGTCTGGAACGTTTCGGTGAGACCCAAACGGTTGCACTGGACATTTCCAAGGCCTTTGACCGGTTTTGGAACCGAGGAATTGTCAACAAACTGCCTTCTTACGGACTTCCCGCATACTTGTGTACGTGGATTGCCGACTTCTTGAGGGAGAGGTCGATTTTATTCCCATCAATTCGTCTTCAATGGTAAAAAAAAATTGTCATCGTTAAAAGTTCGACCCTGAACGACATACATTAATATGAGCACCAACCGTAGGGAAGTAAAATGTTAGGCCTGGGCGCCGGTACTTACTTATTGCTTTCAGCCAGGGATATTCAATTTGCCGCACATCGTAAACAGGATGCCCATATTTATTTACGTTACACCAATTTTATAAATATGGTTCAATTTTAAATGAAGGGTGACTTTCACAGGAATGAACCGCTTCCTACATAATATTAACCGTTTAAGGTTGAAGATTGTCAACGTTCATAATTAGTTGATCGTAGCAATATGTAGTGGAGAAAATTTCTGAATTTTTCTCACAAAGAGTCCAGAAAATTCCTGAGATTTCTCTACATGAGGGAGTATGGCTACTATCCGTGGCTCTACCCTACCGACTTTCTCTTGGGCATGCTCGGTATGAACCATCTACGGATCAGAAAGGATGTACCTACACATTGGTACGCATTTCTTCAGACTGATTCGCGGATGATTTGAAAACTCAGCTATCACGAAGAGCATTCATTTTTACTAGCAGTTAAAAACCCGCTCCGCAGGATTTTGCTGCTAGGCCCTGCGGGCGGCTTTTACATTCGACTTCGTCCAGTTTGATTGTAGGTAACCATTTTATAAATCCGATAATAACTGGTTGCAAAAACAAACAGTTTTTCGAATTCACTGTGATCCAGTGACAGCTATGACGCCATATGTAATCTCTCCATATCCGGATAGATACTCAAATTCCATAAATCCGAAGTAGTTATATATAGGCAAGAAACATCCACATGCGAGCTGCTGGCGGAAGTAGCGTCATCTTGTGTCGAATTCTTGAATTAGAAACCGAATTATAGCAGTAGCTTTGTGTGAAATTACACGTACACAGATGTTATTTGAGGCGCGGCCGTTAAGCGTGTCGTCCGACGTCCGACATGCCCTCGTGGCTGGGTTCTGAAATTCAAACACGCAGACGCTAGCGTAATAATATACCTGGTGGCAAGGGCGTAGCTAGGATTTTGTTAAGGGGGTGGGGGGCAGGTATAGACAAATCAAGAATATATCTAAGGTAAATGCTGCATGAGCAACGGGACAGGTTACGTTAAAAATGAAAAACAAAATAATACCTACTGGGTGGGGGGGTTAGAGAATTTCAGAAGTAGGGTATTTTCGTCTATAAAAAGACCGTCAGGCACAAAGTTCTCCCCGATTCGGGACATTCCACGGGGAGCCATAGAGCTACGAAAATATAAATACCTAACACCGTATATAATATTTTTGTGACAATATCCTTAGTAGTGTCACCTCCCCGTCGGGTGGGCGGTCTGCCCCCTTTCGCTAAGTTACTGCGTTCAAACGGTTTTCAGTCATCATTGATCTCAGCCATGTTTTAACACGACGCAGTGTAGAAAAGGTTTTCTCTATGTTACTTGTAGTGCAAGGTTGTGCCAAGGAAATAAGTATTGCTTTTTTTGTTGCGAGAAAGAAAATGATCGCCTCCTTAAACACTTCAGTAAAATCTAGTTTTTCGAGATCTTTTCTGGTCATACACTTGTTCTGCCATTTTTTATACCATAGTTCGGCTTCTTGATAATTAAGTAAATCGTAGTATAGGCAAAAACTTTGTGCTTTTTCTTTAAAGTCAATTAACGACATATTCAACATTGTGCAGGGATGTAGCGACATTAATACGAAAACAGGCAAATTTTGGTCGCCAAAACGCTGCTCCAATGCAGATATTAGGGAATCTAAATAAGGAATGATAATCGATCGCTTCCAAAAATCGCATGGAGTCTCAGCAAGGGAATTGTACCGATGTTGTTAGCAAGATGCAATGCGTGGGACTTGTATACCAGTTCCAAAGGCAGCTGCAGTTCTAATTGAAATATTTAAAATATTTTGGCTCTCTATGTCTACGTTGCTTCGATGATCATCATGGAATTATACCTTTAATATGACTCATACATGCGTACATATTGATAGTTTCCGATCGTAAAGCATTGGCAATAGGTTCCAATATGCCTGAGTACTTGGCTATCAGTAGAACACATATTATGAAAACTGATTTAATAACAGCGCAATGTAACTGATAGGCACGTTTTCTTGATGCTCCATTAATCATGATCAACTAAAAAGGTAATAATAAAAATTAAATTGATTCTCACAAACTACCGACGTAAACTTTACGGTTCGTGAGAATTCCTGCACTTTCTAGGGGGGGGCGGCCGCCCCCCCCTGCCCGTACCTCGCTACGCCCTTGCCTGGTGGTTAATCTCCGCTACCGACAGCATAGACTGTTCTGTCTCCCGGCCTGCAGGACTAGCTTGCCAATGGTCATGCCAGTGGGGAGAGCAATTCTGCTGTTGAACAGAATTAATTCGGATATCGATGTATTTAGCCTTGATGAAGCTTGTTACAAAGCTCATGTTGTAACGAACATGAGCTTTGCCCAAGACATGTTCTGTAAAACAACAAATCAGGTTTAATAAATATTTGCTAATTATAGATTTGTTTTACAACACATTATTCATGTTTATAATATCAACAAAGCTACCACACATTGTACTGTAACTACTTTCATAATAGGTTAAATACATCTTTTTACTCTTATTATACTTATTTGTTTGTCTATCTACTGTCGGACCTTGGGGTCACTCTAGACTGCGAACTTTCTTTCCGTGATCACATTAATAATATCGTAAATAAATCACTTCTACTCGGCTTCATTCATAGAATTACCTCTGACTTCAAACATATAAGTACACTTAAAACTCTTTACTGTTCGCTGGTTCGCCCTTACCTTGAATATGCTAGTGTCATTTGGTCTCCTTTCTATGCTTTCCACATTTGTCACATCGAATCCGTAAAACATCGTTTCCTAAGAGGAATTGCTTGGAGGTTGTGTCTTGAAAGAGGCGAGTACTCATATAATGAAATTGAACACATTTTAAACATTTCTTCTTTAGAAAAACGTAGAAAGGACTCTGATCTAATCTGCATGTTTAAAATTATCAACAGTATTACTGATACACCTGCTTTGTTACAACTCATCCAGTTCAACATCCTTTCCCGTAGACTCCGAATTAATGAATTGCTGTTCCTCAATTAACATTCTACTAATTATGGATACCATTCTCCCTTATCCAGAATGTCGAGACTTGTCAACGCAAGTCAAAGCATTGATTTTTTTGGTGTAACTAAATGACTTTCGGCAGTCGATACGCAATATTTAAATGCTTCTTCATGCTTTGACTTGTAGTGTCTCTATATATACTATTTACATTTTATATTGTCATTACTATTAATTTATATGTGCTCTCCCTTCACTGTCATCTCTGTTTTTTTTTATTCGTGTTATAATTATGTTTTTAATGGACTATTGTCGGTAAATTAATAAATAAGTTATTGAATTTCTTTGTACGACTTTCGATAATAATGCAACTATATACCTACCTACTTGTATTGTAACTACCTGTATCGTTCATTTTCAGTTTATTATATCATATGATAGATAATATACACTTATTTTTATAGGTGTTCCTGAACAACTTAACTATTAATGTATTACAATTTGGGAGGTGGGTAAGGGTACCAACACTTCTGCCTTTTGTCACCTCAAGTGGTTCGATACGTTTGGTTACTTAGCAGTTACCGGGTTCATGGGGTGAGGTTTGTCCAGGTCTTGGCGGCCGATGCGTCTGCCCACCTGCTGCGTGGTGGACAGGATCGAGAGAGACTGGTTGAAGGAGTTATTTTATTATCTGCAGCCAGAATCTCTCGACCCATCGCCTTGCACCACAGTTGGAGGAATGGATTGATACGTCCGTCACTCTTGGACACACTGATCCCCAGATTCCTGCCCATCCCTCATACCTATTTTCTTCACAGAACTTCCTCTCATTCCTTTCCTTAAAAAACCACCCTCCACACAGTTTCCCCTAAGATGACATAGGCCCTGATGGAAATTATTTTCGTAAGGGCTTCCTGTGTGGAGCTAATATTAAAAAAAATAATTAAAGTGTTTAATTCACACGCGGTAGAAGTGAAAATAGAAAGTCGCTAGACGTAGCTTTCTTTTCTTTTGCCTGTTTATTTTGAAGTGGTTTGAAGATGGGATATTGATTTAGAAAAATATTTTTTTTTGTTTTTTTTTTTGGATTTCGTAGGATTGGCCGCTGACATTTGCGACGCACTATACCGCTGCGCTATGGGACGCTCGCGGCTAGGCACGAATTTACCGCACTATATTAGAACCGACGACCCATCATATAATAAATTTTAGTGACGCATTTCCGTTTCATCCAAATTTCAAATCACTAACGAGGTTAAAGAAGTTTCACTTCAAAAATGTAAAGCTTCCAAGGCGTTAATAAATGAGCCCTTGCCCGGAAGAATGTTGCATCCAACAATATTCTTGTTCCGAGAAAAATTGAAAAGACGAAACCAGTTATGGTTCATAACTAGGCTAACTAGGAATTTTAACAATATAAAGTGTATTAAACTGTTATATTTTGCATATGTTAGAAGTCAACTTGAATACAATTCTCCCGTCTGGAACCCATATTACAATACACGTGTACAAGCTGTTGAAAGAATACAAAACAAATTCTTACGTTTTCTTAATTTTAAAATGGGTATTCCAACAATTATGTTGAACTACAACACTATTTTGAATATGCTCAAATTGTCAGACAGAAGAACTTTCACTGACTTGGTATTTCTGTATAAAATTCTAAATGATTTAGTCAACAGTCCGGCATTGCTCGAATTGATAAGCTTCCGGATTCCACTACGTAATACTAGAAGTCAGTATTTATTTCAGTGCAGTAATTCTGGAACTAACTACCATTTGTATTCCTCTTTGCCCAGAATACTAATGGAGGGAAACAATTATACCAAGTCAGTGGACATCTTCAATTTATCTTTAAACAAATATAAAATATTATTACGAAGGCAGTTCAGTTATGTACAATAAATACTGTATATCTCTTACTATTCATATGTAAAAGCCCCGAAAAAGGGCGTTAATAAATAAATAAATAACATTTAATATTTAAAATACATAAAACATACAATTCTTAAGAGATCTAATTGAAAAGTCATCTAGTTTTAAGTTTTTTTACTCTTCATACCTTACAAAAAACAACATGTCTTTGATGTATTTAAGCTTAAAACGAAAAAACAATATGTTCGACATAATGTCTTGGTCTTGAGATGAACATGCAACATTATTCCCCAAAACTCTTTTAACGGCTAAAAAGTAGGCTTAATAATATTTTTTCTGGACAAATTTTACTTTTCTGCATTCTGCAGCTTCTTGGCTTTGAAGTCTTTCTGGATGAAGCCATAAGACATTCGTTTTCTAAATTTTTCCATGAATTAAACCATGTTCGGTGAATTCGACAAATCGTATTATACAACACTCTTCCACAAACCAAACTTTAAAATGCTGCCACAGGCCTAAAAAAAATTTCATTACCATAATTCCTACCTTAAAAGATGCGTATTAACGTGCCCAACATTAGGTATTCCTAGTTTTGTCGGATACAACATTATTCCGGGCAATGACTCAAATAAATAAAATACGTTTAAGTCTCACGTTAGTTGCAATCATCAAGTGTTCCAAGAACTAGATCACAAAGGAGATCAGAAAGCTAGACATAAAGATTGCAAATTCATTGAACTTGTAGATATCTTTTCATCCCTGCCACAGTAGAATGGCATCAATCAATTTGCCATCCCTGAGATGTATTGATGTATTGGAGGGTGTCCCAATTAGTGACTCACAGCAGAGAAAGGGCGGTGTAAAGGCCTAAGGCCACCCGCCAGCCCTTATGTAGGCCACAGAATCAGGTCAAAGGGCCTATAGTCTATATAGGCCGTCCTGAGGATATACTAGTAACTTCAAACGATGAAATAAAGCAGTGAAATGTGATTGATTTTTTCGAGATTTTCATTCTATTTACCGTCTGAAATAATACCTAGAATGATTATTTTTTAATACAATTGACGTCCTCCGTAGTCCCGAGATAACACTCGACTCCAATCGAACTTTCATCCACACACGCGCAAGACATTCACGATATTTTGATATTTCATTCGTTTTGATATTTCATTCGGCGTCATGTTCTCGCGTGGGCAAACCATCGAGCTTATTTGTGTTGGCTAAAGACGGACTGACAAAAACTATCGTACACTCAATTGCTCTTCGAAATTCATATTGATTTTCTTTATTTCATTTTTCTACTTTAGTTGGTGTTTTTTTGTTTTTATCGGCGGTCATCGTCTACACCGCTCCATTCCTCTGTATGTCATAGATCCCATCCCCACACACTTAAAACACATTCGTTATTTTTTATTTAACAACCAAAATATTCACTAGAAAAAATATATATGGCAGAACAACGTTTGTCGGGTCAGCTAGTAATATATAGTTTATTTGCGGCACATTCCAGAGTGGAAGATACTCTCAGTATCGCCCTGGTGTAAGATCACCATTCATAATTGAAACGTTGCTTGAAATGGCGTTAGCCGTGTTTGGTAACTAGATCTGAATATCCAGGTACTTCACCACCTTTCTCTTCCCCATCTCCTTTCTCTCCCCACTACATTCAGCCTCACAACATACCCCAGTTGGGGATGCTATAGTCTTACTGGCTTCAAACAGGAGCAGTTGGTGACTCTTGTGCGGGATTCATATTAAAAAAAAATGTATAAAAAAGTACACCATCACCTTCGGAAAAATAAATTTGTTCGTAATAATATATTTATATGAATATTTGAAAATTATGCTTGTATCGATAGAGAGCAAAAATTAACGAATGAAAAGATGGTTATGATTATTTGTGGTTGTTTCCTGTCCCACTGTTAAGTTTGGCAGCCACCTCTGGTCTGGAGAGAATACCTGAAGAAAAAACTCTGTACTCTTTGCAGAATGGGCAGCCCCTTCGATAGATTCCCTATAATCGTACGTTATAATCTACGCATTCACGGATGGCCCCAATTAAATAATTTTAGGTTTTTAATACTTTTTGCATGTTTTGCTTTAAAATATTGAGGTGAATTAATTGTTTGCGCCCGTACGTATTTAATATGAATATAAATAAATAGTTTTGTCCATAAACAAACCTAAATCTTTCAAGAAAGGCTGAAAAATACAATATTGAATTGAGTCACCGATAAAAAAATGAATTTTTCAACCTTTCTTGAAAGATTTGGGTTTGTTTATGGACAAAACTATTTACTTATATTCATATTAAATATGTACGGGCGCAGACAATTAATTTACCTTATTGTTTTAAAGCGTAACGTGCAAAAAGTACTAAAAACCTAAAATAATTTAATTGGCGCCATCTGTGAACTCGTAGACTATAACGTACGTGGCGTTTAACCTTAAGAGCGTTTAACCAGCCAGCGGACGAAAATTCACATTTCGTCGAAAGTTGTTCTTCCGATCGTGCAGGGCGGTTACAATGAGAAAGATTAATTATTCTCCGTACCAGCTTTTTAAAATTATAACTCAATATCGAATTTATTTCAATTCAAATTAGCTTTAATTTATACCTTCATCCAAAAATACTGAAAGGCGTGATGATAAAACTATTAAAATAGTGTACTTTTTGTAGTTATTTTTTGATTATAAGTATTTATCATTTTTCAATAATGTCTAAATTTAATAAGAATGTTAAAAAAATCTGAAATATATTAGTTTGTAAGTGCGCAAATAAATACACAAATGGACCAATTTTCGTCAAGAAACACATGTACGTACATATTTTTTAATGATTTTATTGAAACTAAAATTAAAATTCTAATACATAACTCTGCTAGATAATGTATTGATTTATTTTACTGCATGATTACATTATTTGAAATGGGTGTGGTATAATACAAAAACTTTTTTGAAAATTTAACAAATCTGCCAACGACCTATGGAATAACCTTATTATACTAAAAATTTTAAAAAAATCTAAAAATTTATTACATACGAATGCTAGATAAAAGAACAATCTTTCGAAATCCATTTATAATTTTTTGTGGAAAAGAGTCAATACGTCTAAAAACTTTTTTGAAAATGACGCTTTCCGGCTTTCTCTGGTAATGCCCTCTTAATGTAGAAATTGTTGAAAAGATCTGACTCTAAGTTTATATGATCCTTTTAAAAAATGCTAGGACAACAAAAGTTTTTTCATCAATGGTCTCAAATAGCAGGACATTATACGAGATGGGACAAAGCTGGTCTTTCAGTGTATTCGCCTGTAAATTAGTTTCCCTATCGCGTAATAGATGGCACTATGTTACATTTGTACATTTAATATAATGTACAACTATACATAGTATGAGGTAATATTTATTTGTTACAAAGTCATTAGGCTGTTTTAATATAAAGTTTAAAATGGTTTGACTTGCAAATTTGTTTTTTATTCTATTTTGGTCGTTATTAGAAAATGTTAATCATTATCGACCGACACCGGGTAAGCTTTACAATGTTACTTATTTTGGTATTGCTCCACTCTATACAAAGTAAATTAGGTACTTATTTATACATAAGACAACAACAGAGGGAACTTAAATGTATATATAATCTTCAAAATTATTAACTGTTTAATCGATTCATCTACATTACTACAACTCATCACATTCAATATACCTTCTCGTAGACTCGGAAATAAAGACCAAAATCAGCACTCGACTAATTACACCTTGACCACAACACGGGCATGTGCCTAGCATGGTGGTCGAAAAATTCCCTTTTGTAAAAAAAAAATAAATAAATAAATAAATAAATAAATATAAATACGTGATTAATGGACCACCCAATAGTGTTAATATTATATAAGTATATTGTTGTTCATCTGGCTTGATTTCACACCAAAAATGCATCGGAATACGAAACGTTTGACAATAATGACATGACAGGTTATTATGATTACCACAAAGCAAGGTCTTTACTCTCGACACATGACACTCATGTCATTAACTTTAAAGCAGGCAAGCAGCATGTAATGCAGCCATGCTGCGTATAAACAGGTAGGTATTACTACTGAGCCACGAAAGTTAAAACATGCGTGTAAAAATATACACGTTACTGTATGTACCTTAAAGTATATAAAGAGAATGTACCTTAAAGGCATGTTAAAGCAGAAGCATGCATGTTAAAGTACCTATGCATATTAAAGATTGTTTTTTAGTATATATACTTGTTAAAGCATGCATGTTAAAGCATGTATGTTAAAGCATGCATGTTTATACATTCATACGTTCAGTAAGGGAACGTACCCATCCTACGTGACCCACTTTTTGAAAATTTTAACCCCCCACTCCCCCCACTCCCCCCAGTGACCACGTGTAGTATATTCCAAGAACCCCCCCCCCTCCCCCTACAGTTTTCATGTAGTAAATCATAAATATGGTTTTGAATCATTTCTTGCCAACAAAAAGTTAAAAAAAAATTATTTGGCTTATATTTGTCTTTATTAATACGGCGCTTGCTGCGTGACGGCAAGAGTGCTTCATACCTATAATTACAAGTGGAAAAAATATTAAAAAGTTAATGGAAAAAATATAAAAAGATTTCTAGATTGACTACGTGATAAAAACCTAAGCCCCCCCCCCCATTGTGACCAAGCGTGGTATTTTGAAGATTCCCCCTCCCCCTAAACAGGTCACGTAGTATGGGTACGTTCATTGACGTAGGGTATACTTGGTCGAAGGGTACGTTCCCTAACACAATGTTAAAGCATGCAAATTAGAGCATGTATGTGCATATGATATGTTCGTTCCTTTCCCATAATTCGTGGCTCGGTTCGCGGTAATACCTACATGTTTACATGCAGCGTTTGGTTGTTGAATATTGTAGGTCGATGGTTGTAGTTATTATTAGCTTGTGTCATACAATTTTTACATATCTTAACCTGTATTTAATGACTACTTTTTACAGGTAGGACTTCTATTGTGGATTGTGAAGGATTCACACGTTATTTTACCCGGGAATCGACAAAAGTCATTATAGGCCAATTATACAGGGCCGAATTGAGTCATAGAGCGCAACACCGCACCGGCCTAAAAATTATACAACTCTAACTTTTGTGTAGCTGACATTTAAATTATTCAACACTTATTAACGAATTCGCGCAGACCCGTGAAAAATCACGGGATATTGTTACTGCTATTAAATGAAACACGTTGTTTTATTCAGGAGACAGCGAGAACTGATATTTATTAAGCTTAGAAACATAGACAAAGATGGCATTAGTGGTAGGTACTTTGATAACTAAATAACACCCCCACTTATCAAAATAACGTACATAATACCCACATTACAACAAAGGTATATAATATAACCATGTTAATTCTTTACATCCTGCATACCCAACAATTGCATAAAATAATAATGCTTGGTACTAGCCAAACCTTTTGTAAATAGATCTGCTGGCATTTCAGCTGTTTCCAAGTATTTCAGTTCTACAATTTTATCATTAATACATTCTTTACAAAAGTGGTGTCGTATGTCAATATGCTTAGTTCTTTTATTATAGCTATTATTTGAAGACAACTTAAGTGCACCCTGATTATCATTAAATAAGGATATGGTGTATGACTCATTGTTTATTTCTTTTAACAAATTACTTAAATAAATAGCTTCCCTACAAGCTTCGGCTACACCAATGTATTCAGCCTCAGTGCTCGAAAGAGCAACTGTTTTTTGTTTCTTAGCCTCCCAAGAAATAACACATCCAGCTAAAATATAACACAAACCTGTATAGGACTTGCGATCAATAATGTTACTTCCCCAATCTGAATTAACAAAACCCTCTAATTTTGAATTACCACATTGACTATATTTTAATCCAAAATGCTTTGTTTTCTTGAGATATCTTAAAATACGTTTAGCGTATAACCAGGTTTCCTGGTTATAGCAATTATTAAATTGACTCAGAAAACTTACTGTAAAGGCTATATCAGGTCTGGTTAATACTGCTAAATACATAAGTCCACCAATAAGCTGTTGATAAGGAATTTGACTGTCAGGATTTTTATTTTCTTTGTTAATATTCAATTTAGCCTCTAAAGGTGTATCTGCTACTTTACAATCTGCCATGTTAAATCTATTTAGCAACTGATCAACATAATTCTCCTGGCTTAGAGTAACTGTACCATTAACTTTATCAATATTAACACACATCCCTAAACAATTTTTGACCTGACCCAAATCTTTTAACTTAAATTGTGAAGCCAATTCCTTTTTCAAATTATTACATTCTACATTATCATTAGAAAATATAAAAAAATCATCCACATACAAAGTAACTATTGTCTTTTTATCATTCTTATTTTTTGTGTATAAACATGGTTCTAACGTACTACGTTTATAACCAATACCAACAAGACATTCATCGACCTTTTTGTACCAGGCCCTTGAGGATTGCTTAAGACCGTAAATAGCTCGATTCAATTTAAGTACTTTATTATTGTCTTTTTGAGAATCTAATAAACATTCTGGTAATTCCATATAAATTGTTTCCTCAAGGTCCCCGTTCAAGAATGCAGTAGTAACATCTAGATGTGTAACATCTAATTCAAGTTTTACAGATAATGCGAATAACAATCTCAAAGTTGAGTGCCTAACAACCGGCGAGAAAGTGTCTGAATAGTCCACATTTTTCTTCTGCATGTAGCCCTTGGCTACTAAACGTGCACGGTATCGAACATTATTACTATTATCAATTTTTTTTCGTAACACCCATTTACACTTTACTATAGTTTTACCATCCTTTGGCATATCAACTAACTCCCATGCATTATTTTCTTTAAAACACTGAAGTTCTTCTTTTACTGCACTTAACCACTGCTTTTTTTCATTTCCCTGTGATGCTTCTTCTAAAGGCAGTCCATTAGCATCATCAAACACACCCTCAGGAATGCACATGTTCGTCATCCTATACCGCTCTGGCTTCCTAATGATTCTGCTGGATCTAACACGCTGCTCAGGTGATTCATCAACATCTTCAAAATCACTAGTGTAAGTATCAGAAGAGTAAGTATCAGGAGTGTAAGTATCATCTGATGCATCTTCGACTAATGTATCCTCATCTAAGGTTATATCTTCTGAACGTGACGTATCTTTGCAACTAGTGTCCCCCACTGGACATGAGTTTTCTCCACTCTCAGTGATAGGTATATTAACCTCTGGGTTGTTTTCATCTTCCATGATAATGACATCTCTACTAGTTGTGATATATTTAGTTCTAGGGTTGTATATTCGGTAACCTTTGATGTCATCTGGATAGCCCACAAGTATGTGCTGTTCAGACTTTTTGTCCCATTTCTGAGGCTTCTCTTTAGCAACATGAGCCATAACCTTGCTACCAAATATTCTTAAATGACTTATGTCTGGTTTACATCCAGTCCAGATCTCATATGGAGTTTTTTCATTTAAACTAGGAAGTACAGTACGATTTTGTAAATAAACTGCTGTATTGGTCGCCTCAGCCCAGAATTCTTTACCCAAATGCGCATCAAACAATAAGCATCTAGCCTTCTCGACAATCGTTCGATTATTACGTTCTGACAAGCCATTCTGCTCTGGGGTATATGGGTTACTTTTTTGGTGCGTTATACCTTCCTTCTTGAGATATGAATCAAACTCTTTGTTGCAGTATTCACCACCATTATCGCTTCTCAATATCTTTATTTTCTTATTTGTTTGTTTTTCAACTTTTGCTTTAAATTCTGCAAAACATCTAAGTGCTTCATTTTTGTGTTTGATAAAATATACAAATGTCATACGACTATAGTCATCAACGAAGAGTATGAAGAATCTTGAACCTGCAAGCGATCCTTTCTCCGTAGGTCCGCAAACGTCAGTATGAACTAAATGAAGTAATTCTTTGCTTCTTGTACCAGTTTTTGAGAATGGAAGACGACACTGCTTTCCCTCGCAACAAACTGTACACGATGTCTTGCCAAGATCAACTTTTTCTCGAAGATTCATTCCTTCTACAGCACTGGTCATTTTATTCAGATAATTACTATTGACATGACCCAATCTGCGGTGCCAAGTGTTGCCTGAAACCGCTAAATTAGACATTATTCTTTCAGGAACTTTTAACTTGTATTCCATCCTTAGTTTATAAACACCATCTGTCAAATCTGCTATAGCAACTAACTCGTTCTGTTTACTATAAACATAGCAGCATTTTCTTTTGAAGTCCACTTTATTTCCATTTTTGATTAACCGACTGACAGATATCAAGTTTGTCGTAAGTTTTGGCACACATAAAATATCTTTTAATATAACTTCATATTTACTTTTCGGGGTTAAAGTAATAATTTTAGCTTCTCCCGAGCATAAAACAGGCATAGCACTTCTATTAGCTGCAATTATTTCCTTCACACTCGTCCGATTCGACGTATTACACATAATGTTTACATCTGGTGACATGTGAAAACAAGAGCCCGAGTCTATAAACCAATCCATTTTGTTGTAATTCCAGTTCAAAAACACAACAGAAAATGCATTTGACGTCTTCTTTCGCTCTGATTGCCCAACAGGACATTGATTTTTAAAATGCCCTTCTTTTTTACATCTATAACATCTGATAGATTTCATTACTGTTTTGACCTTCGATGTATTTCCGTCAACATTGCGGCGCGGGCGCACTCTGGCGGAAAATGCCCCAACTGACTCCGTGTCATTTCCTGCCATATCAAGCAATTTTGTTTTTATTGCATCTGCAGTAATTATTATTCCACTATGCTCGATTGCTAATATCATGGGGTAGAATTTTTCTGGTAGACCCGCAAGCATTAAACATCCTATCCATTCATTGTTCACATTAAATCCGGTTCCGGATAATTTCTGGCCAGTTTCAATAATTTGCGTGACGTAACTCTGCATCGAGTCACAAGTTTCAAGACGAATCGATATCAAACTCCTTAATAAGGAAATGCGTCTTGAAAAACCATTATCATCGAACATTTGCTTTAGCCTTTTCCACAAGTCTGCAGTAGATGTAGCTTGCTTGATGTGTACATACAGTGACGGATCTATAGTGAGGATTATCTTCGCTTTTGTTTTTGCATCATCTCCAACTGCAACAGTTTCTTCGGCCTTGATACACTTCTCCATGCCTTCCAATATAAGTAGGTTTTCAACGGCATACGCCCATACATCGTAGTTTTGTCGTCCAACCAACTTGGGTATACTTGTGAGATATGATGCCGCCGCCATTTTTGTTAAAAAAATATCCCGACACTAATTACGAGTTTGCATACGCAATAACTCCTTGCCCTATTCTCAATACGAACAAATACATCCGCGACAATAAGAAATGAATTTTTAACACAAATACCATTTAAATTATCGTGACTGATTGTTTAAAAAACGCTTGGGAATCTTCTGGGCCCATAACCTATTAAATGAAACACGTTGTTTTATTCAGGAGACAGCGAGAACTGATATTTATTAAGCTTAGAAACATAGACAAAGATGGCATTAGTGGTAGGTACTTTGATAACTAAATAACACCCCCACTTATCAAAATAACGTACATAATAACTGCAGGATTTGAGTATTTCATTGAAGAAGAAGATAACACTAATAAATCTAAACGAAACATGAAACAGAACGAGACACAAAAAAACAGAGTGCGCAATTCACACGCGGTAGAAGTGAAAAACTTCAGAAAACTACAGTAGACAATAGACTACGAAGCACCGCACAACTAAGAGACTAAATCCTATAGATGCATGTGTTTGTCTCTTTTTAGTGTCGTCATTTTTCGTTTCATCGAGTTTCAAATAACAACGGTGCTAAAGAAGTTTTCACTTCAAAATTTGTGTGCAGTTCACACGCGGTAAAAGTGAAACCTTCAGAGAACTAAAGTAGACAAGATTGGGGAGGCTACAAAACACCGCACAAAGAGAAGACCGATCATTCTATCTCATTCTCTCGCAGGCTAAATCCTATAGGTGTATATAGGTCTCTTTTTAGTGTCGCTTTTTCGTTTCATCGAGTTTCAAATCACAACGGTGCAAAAGAAGTTTTCATTTCAAAAAGGTAACGGTCGTAACTGGTCGAACCCAGAATCTCTTATCTTACTGGACACAACGCCTTAACCAACTCGGCCATTGGGACCTATATGTTTTCCGTCATTTTTGTCGATGTCATATTTGAAAATCCTAATATTATCCTCAACTATTTTTCCTCGTAAGATCGATAAAAATGAAAAAAAAAATGTTTGTAATGTAAAAAAAAAGAAGAAAATAATAAATAGTGTTTTTAAAATGGACAAGTACATCCGTTATTTTATTAGAAATCATAAAAAATTTCGACAAATTCGATATCGGATAATAGCAAATATCAAACCAGCCAATCCACCCCTGTTTTGTATCCTTTTACCTCCAATGACCCTCTGTAGCTGCTCAGCCAAGCATTACACATTACAATAGAACAGTGACGGACTAGTAGCACGAAATGGCCCCATTTTGTAATTATGGCACAATTTTCACAAAGAGAAATAATGACGCCATACTTTTTTAATGCATATAATATACATAGGTGTCTACGAAATGGCTAATTCAGATTTTTAAATATCAATATATTTACCTGCCTTACGTGAAATAGAAAATGATAAATTCTTTCAAAGTGAAATATTATCTAACATGTATATCTTTACATAGTATAAAATGAAGTCGCATCCGCTGTCTGTGCGCTTAGATATTTTAAAATACGAAACGGATTTTCATGCGGTTTTCACCAATAGAGTGATTCACGAGGAAGGTTTTTAGGTATATAATTTGTCAATGTTTTGTGTAAATTGTTTTAAATAAATATAAATAAAGGGAGCGGGCTGGCAAGCGGGCGGCTGGCAGCGGGCTGGCATGCGGGTGGTGTGGATTTGATTTTACAGATGGCATTGGTTATAAAGGTTGGGTAATGGCGTGGCGTTGTGTTTCATTAGCCCGGTGTATAATTTTTGGAGCATACTTTGCGATTTTTTTCTATCGAGGGAATTTTATATAATTTGCGTTTCGGCGCGGGCAAAGTCTAGATATTATCTTCAAGAATAACATATATATCTTTTTAAGAGCTTTAAAACTTACCGTGTTTAAGGGAAATATGTAATAAATCGGTACAAATCCGGGTTGCGGGCCCTTAAGTTCTTTGTTTCGGGATACCCGACCAAAATAAAATTTGGTGATTGGACCATTTCAACATAGATGTTACTGGTATTACTGGTTTGACGATGGCAAGGAAAACTAATTAAAATAAATATTGTGGTATTATAGTGATTCAGCTTTGAAATGTAATTTCAAAGAATTCTCTTTATCAAGTTTTTGGGTGAATGTAAAGAGAGATTATAAGAATATATCAGAAGACGCACTGAAACATTTACCGCTTTTCTCAACCACATACCTCCATCAAAAGGCATTCTCTGCTTTTGTGTGAACTAAAACTACATACAGAAACAGATTACAAGTGGAATCCGATTTGAGATTACAACTTAGTAGTAACATATCAACTCGAATATCACTAATTCAATTGCAAAAAAGCAACACCAACCTTCACATTAAGTTAGTTTATGTTGTACGTTAATTATTAACGTATTTTTTATTAAAAAGTATTTGTAGTACCAAAATAAATGGTCCTAAATTTATTGCTGGTTTTATTTTATTGAGGGGGTCCTTGAAAATTCTGTTTGATTTCCTAGGGGTCCATTGCTGAACAAGGTTAGGAAACGCTGTTGTAGATTATCACGATGTAGATATATGGTTCTAACCCGGCATTTGCTTTTAAAAATACGTTTACTCTTAAAAATTACCCATCCATGATTTTATATTCCCATTCCGCCCCTGGAGGTAAAAGTAAAGGTAAAAAGGTGCCACTGATAAAATCCTCGTTCCTCCTTACTCTTATTGACTTCCGCCCTTGGGGTTATAAAAACAGTGGCGGCTCGTGATATTTTGCTAAAGTAGTTATTTATATATGTATACATAAATAACTAATATAAATATAATAATAATAACTAATATATAAACTAGAGCGCCATGGTTTCTATATAAATATAGCGGTGAGCTCTGGCGTTATGAAATTATTTTCTAAACTATTCATCCGATTGCGATGAATATTTGGTGATTTTAAATTTTTTGTTTAAAATGAAATTTATTAATATTATTATCAAGCTCTGCAAGTATTTTAGTATTATTTTTGTTACAGCTGTTTCGGTTTACAATACCATTTTCACACTGTCCAGTTGTAACTATATCTGGCTGACTTGTAATGTAAATAGTTTTTTTTTTTTTTAATTTGGGAATCGCCCATTTTCCGTCAACATCAACACAAATTATTAGCTTCTTCAATAATAATTGTAAAATTACTTTGTGACCACATTTTAAAATAAATAGCAAAAAAAACTTAGTTATAATGAATATTTTTTTAATAATACATAGGTATCAATTTCTTACAGAACTAATGGTTCCTTCTTCAGGATGCCAAATTTGTAACTATACGGATTTTTTTTTCAAATTATTTATTAACCAAGATATTACAATATATACAAAATACATTTTTTTTGGAATATACCACCTCACTAGGCTGTGCCTGTTCAGTGAAACCAAAGTTTACGACCGTTATTTAAAAAAAATTATTGGACTTTAGAAATTTTTTAATTAATTATTTTTACATGAAACGGCAAAAAAGAGAGTTGACAATAACGTTTATAATGCATTTGCCTAATAAAACATATGTGTGTTTTTGATTTTTTTCAATATAAGGTGAGCCATTTTTTAAAAGTTTTTTTATGATTGCATTAAAATTTTTGTATTTCAAAAATTATATATTTTTTCGAATTATGAAAATTGAAAGCGTATTTTATTACCTTTCAAAAACAGTTTTTTGTTTTCGAGAGCATTCAGAAATATTCCACTGGATTTTATTGCAAAGCGAAAATATTTTGATGTTCCAACGAAAGTTAAAAGGGTTAAAACTAAACTAAGGGGCTGAAACGGACTTAGAATCGGTGTTTAACGGAAACCTTTCAACTTTCATATTAACAAAATGGCTCTGAATGGTATTTGTCACACGTGAATTTCTGCGATAAGTCTACGGATTTTATCAAAATTGACCGACAAATATGTCGATATTTTACTTACATTTTTACGGATTCCCACTCTTTGTTGTGTTATTTATGAAACTGCTTGTTGCAAAAATTATATTGAAAATAATATTCACGAGCCGCTACTGTTTCGTGATTATATTAAGCCAACTGTTGCTCTTTATAGGGCTTCAATTCTATTCGACACTTTTTCCTGTATGTTTTGCTTAAATTCAATATTTTATCCGGTTGGTAGATGAATGGACAAACGCGTCAGGTTCAATTTCTCTGTTAGCTAAGTCCATTGCACAAGCAACATTTTCCCATTATTATGATGGTAAGGGAACGTACCCATACTACGTGACACTTTTAGGGGGGGGGGGGTCTTCAAAAGGTCACGCTCCATACAAATGAGCGGCGGGTTCCTTAGGATTTTGGTCACCGGGGGGGGGGGGGGGGGGTTAAAAATTGCAAAAAGTTGGTCACGTAGTTTGGGTACGTTCCCTAATTAGGTTACTAGAATATCGTCAGATTGTTCTTAACCCAAAAAAGTACAATTAAAAAAAAATACATATAATCTAATAACATATATTAACAGACGTATTTTAAAGTAACATAACTGATAAATAACAATTTATTTTTGTGTCGTTAACGGTTGTTTAAGAGGAAACTGGGTTGCGTTTTGTCCATTGCTAAGTACACCTACCTGAGGTGCCTACCTTCTGCCGACAGACTAGCTCAGAATGGTCAGCATAGCGGAGGAGACTATCATCAGGGTGGTAGGATCTCTGAGGCGTTTGTGTGGCATCCCTGAAATAAGCTCAAATCCTACGGGCTGGGGGAGACAGTGAAACAAGTGGCTACGGTAAATAACAGTTGTATTGGGTAGAATTCTTTCGTAAACACAATGATACAATAATGCAAGCAGAGTAGTACAGGGTAGCAACAGTAATTCTATCTAAATCGGGTGAATTTGGCCCTAAAATCTCTCTGGGGGCGGTCATTTATCTTCGCGTTGAATTTACAAGGAACACACGCAATAAAGAGGGGTTAAATAGCTCATGGTACTCACAGCAGCAGGCTGGTCTCTTGGAGATTCGGTTAGGTGGAGAGGAATTTAGCCGTTCTTGGCATTCCCGCCAGTCACTAGGCAAAACAACAACCGTCATAGCGGCGTTGTGGAATGTTCCGGAACAGTGCAGCGTGGTTCACGATACACGTGCGCCCAGAGCGGGCTCGGGAGGAGAATGGCGGGCTCGCTAGTCGGCCGACCGAGGCTGGCGTTCCGCCGCCGTCAGCGCGCGGCGAGGGAGCGAAACTGTTTGTCTGTACAGTGGCGTGCGCTCCAATTTTAGAGGAGGCGTTTCGAATATCGTAACACCATACAAACGTATTCCCCATTTTTCTCTTTGGATTTTTACACTAGTGCAAATAGGTACCTTTTTATGTAATTAAGGTAGATATCGACCTCTAGCGTGTTGGTACGTTTTGCTTTTTTTTGATAAGATACCTATTTGTATAGGATGTGCGACCCTAAAAAAATCGTTAAAATGGCCTATTCAAAACGCCATCAACCAACGTTCAATGTACAAATTAGACAATGTGTTTTAAAAAAAGCAAAATGTCCAGACCTAGAATATTTTCTTCTAATATAAAAACGGGTTCACTTTTGAAGGAGGCGTCTCCTAATATCTACAGGAATTCCAAAAACTGAACAAATCAGACTAATATCTATGAGAACCAAAGTGCGTACACATATCTACAACTCAAACTGCTGACTAATATCTATGAGAACCAAAGTGTGGACGAATATCTACAGCACTGGCAGAGGTTGGATTTGCAATTATGTATAGCATATTGGAATAACGTAATATTGCGTATGCAGTTTAAAAAACTTAATTTATGTATGTAAAAATCCCTAATATCGGACTATTGGACACATTTAGCTGATTATTAAGCATTTGGATTTTTGTTTTAACAGCTTTCTTTCTTTATTTCGAGTGCTTCTAAATTATTTAGTCTTTTACCATGACCATTTCTACGTCAGTTAGATTAGGTTAGGTTAGGTTGTGGTGCCGTGTATTTTGAAATAAATAAATATCTTTGTATTATGACCTCCATGTTTGTTCAATAAATTATTATCCTCGTAAACAGCAAAATACGTAATATTATGCAAAAACTTTATGTACGTACTTTAAACGTTTAAGCCTTTACGTAATTAGTAATTACGTAATTGAAGTAATTTATGCTTTTCCGTTCAACCTCTTGCTCAGCTGCCCTCTGTAGATATTAGTCCAACCTACGCTCCATAGATATTAGTCACCACTGGAACTGTCATAGATATTCGTCCGACCTTAATGAGCTGTAGATATTCGTCCGACATACCGGCAGTAGATATTAGTATCTGGAGTCCTTTTGAAGGACAAAAATGAGGAATAGAAAACTTTGATTTTATTTAGATATTATCAGCCAGAGGTGCTGTTGTCCCTTTGGCTCAGTATTTGAGGGGGGGGGGGGTTATAGTTCGGAAGAATATTCCTGGACACACTGACCCCCAAATTTCTATCCATCCCTCGTACCTTTCAAAACTTCCTCTCCCTCCCTTCCATAAAAATAAAATCCACACAACATCCCCAAAGATGACATAGACCCCGAGGGTTTTTTTTCGCCAGGACCTTGGGTGGAGCTAGTATTAAAAAAAAAATAATAAAATAGGAGCTTTGAAATATCAAATTTTCTGTTACTCAATACAAGATACCATCATAATAACCATTATTGTTGTTTCATTTTTTTTCAATTTATTTTCAAATAGCTGAAGTCACCGGCGTTGTCCGGGCTTTAGACAGAGTTTTTAGAAATCAGACAGCGACCTTCCTCTCATTTTGAAGGTCAAATGTGCAAAATTCATAAATCACGGAATAAAAGTGTAGATTTGTATGAAAAAAATTGAATTTCTAATCAAACTTCTTTATGTAAAACAGCAGACCCGGCCACACGTTGCTGTGGCTAACGAAACACAACGCCATTACCCAACTTTTATAAAATCCACACCATGCCAGCTGCCCGCTGCCTGAATTGAATATTTGAATTTCTCGATTTTTCTCTACTATAATAAGCATGTTTTTATACATATAAACCTTCCTCTTGAATCACTCTATCTATTGGTGAAAACCACATGAATATCCGTTGCGTAGTTTAAAAGATCTATGCGCACATATGTACATTTTGAGCGACTTTATCAAATAAAATAATTCAAATCAAATACCTACTTACTCTAGGACATCTATTTTCCAATTTCTTCCGTAGAACGAATTTCAAAAGTGACTATAGTACCTACGGCCCGCCAGCAGTTTTAAATCACACAAAAATATGTTTTCTTTAAATTTCTCGGCTTTTCTCTAATATAATTTACATGTATTATACGTATAAACATTCCTCTTCAATCACTCTATCTATTGGTGAAACCGTATGAAAATCCGTTGCGTAGTTTATAAGATTAACGCCCACATACATTTTGAGCGACTTCATTTTATACAATGTAATGATAATGAAGATAGATGTTAAAAAAAATTAAAAAAGAGTGTTGAATATCTCTGAAAGCGAAACAGCTATCACGCTTAAATAAAAATGCCTTGCTGATCCTCTAATCTATCTATCTATATAAATAAAAATGAATCGCCGAAATGTATGTACGCGCATAACTTTCGAACGACTGCACCAAATTGGATAATTCTTTTTTTTTGTGTGTTCGTTATTGTCAGGACAAGGTTTGTTTAAAAATTTTGGTGAGCTCTGGCATTATGAAATTTGTTTAAAAAACTTGCTATTGGTGGCAAGCGAGCTGTTTGAAAACTGAATGTATGGAAAGCGGGAGGGATGGATGAACGGGGGAGGGGAACCAGGGAGGGGGAGGGGAACCTGGGAGGGTGGAGGAGCACCTGGGAGGAGGGAGGGGAACTCGGGAGGGGGGTTCGCGGACGGGGGAAGGTGAGGGGAGTGGAGTGGGGAGAGGGAAGGTGGAGGTGACGGGGTGGGAACGCGAGAGGGGAAGAGGACGCAGGAGAAGAAGGGGAGGCGGAAGGGAACCGGGACGAATGGGAAAGGTTACGCAAGGAGTAACAATTTCTTTATTAAATGGCATAGCAACGCATGCCGGGTACCAGCTAGAGTTATTATATTTGTTTCAATTATATTTTGCCATTCAATATTGAAATTTGCGCGGAATATTAATTAAAGTTTTAATTTTAATCGCTTTAAAATACGTAGTTTTAATAATATTACTAAAATTAAACGAGTAAATATTAAATTAATTTAATCAGCGAATAGGACGACTCGATTCAAATTTCGAGCTTGAAACGTTCGAACGCGACGATAGCGCCACGCCTTGGCGGCAAATTCAAACTTATTCAGTTTAATTCTAGCTCTCGTTGCGGATGGTCGCGCATTCAGCGATCTAAAATTTTACCGTCAAAATAAAGTATCGAATAACGAAATAAATAATAAAATATATATATTTATACGAAACGAATAAACAAACAAAATAAATTGATTATATTACAAGAGAAATAGTTATTTAATGTGATGTGAAAATAGATTAAAAAGTGAGTTATTTTTTAATGTAAACATTTTCCTGAAGTTTATTTAGGTATATAAATGTGCTGTAATTTTTAAATTTAAACATGAACAAATAATGACTGTATGATATATTTTTATTTTTTAAGTGTGTTTTTAAAGTTTACAACTTTTCATGTTTTTCATATTGTGGTTTTTGGATTTTCCTTGTTAATTTATTGAACCAGAGTGAGTATTATTATTTTATAATACATACATACAAAAACACACACACACACACACACACACATGTTGAATATCCGTCGTGGTATACGGAGAGGACAAACCGCCATGTTCACAAATCACAATTTTCTTTCAGCTTTAAAAACACCCACTTTTGAGTCCAAAAACACATTTATAAAATTTAAAATTTATTAGAACTGCTAGTATCGGGCTAGACAAATGCTTTTGGTTTCCACCCAGGCGTTGCGGGTTCAACTCCTCTGATAGCTGATTCCTTCTCCCATCCCTGCACAAGAAACATTTTACGCCTAAAAATTCTGTTAGTATTATCAGATGTTTCTTTCTCTTTCAAAACACGAAATATGACGAGCTGTCTTCGTTTTACAAATAATATATTTTTTTAAAGTGAAAACTTCTTTAGCACCGTTGTGATTTGAAACTCGATGAAACGAAAAAGTTGACACTAAAAGAGACAAACACATACATCTATAGGATATAGACTGCGAGCGAATGAGATAGAATAATCGGTCTCTTCTTTGTGCGGTGCTTCGTAGCCTCCCCACTCGTGTCTACTTTAGTTTTCTGAAGGTGTCGCTTCTACCGCGTGCGAATTGCACTCTTTTTCTTGTCTCGATTTTTCTTTTTTACTTTTGCTGAGTTTATACAGCTGTTTTGTGAAAATTTTTGATAACACTTTCAATGTCAAAAACTTGTTTGTAACTGTAAAAAATTAGTTTAGTAACTGTAGAACTTTCAGAATTATTGAATTTGATTTTCATATCCATTGTGCTTATTTTTAATTTTTGAGGTTTTCAAAATAAACACATAACACAATAAATTAAAAAAATATTATAATGAATACAGTTATGTTCTGGATTGGTTACGTTAGGTTATGTGACGATAGCTTTAGGATCCGTCGGTCACAAGTTTGTTTCGTAGAAGCAACAAAATGCTTTCCAGAGACAGATTTTCCAAGAAAATTTTCAAAATAACTTCTGGCGTCATAATATCTAGATATTAGCATTGCGAAAAAATTGTCTTTTACGATTTTTCAGATATGAAAATAATGACTTAATTAAAACTTAAGTTTCCGTGAAGGGGTAGGCAGAGACGATATACAGCCACAAAACTCTGTCTTTGCACCCACTCCTTGTATTATACATACATAACTACTGTTATGTCTGTTATTCTGACACTTAACGTTATTTTATGCTTAATTTCCCATTATTTATATATTTCACATTATTTATGTATTTATTTGATGCCTAATTATCCGCTATTTTATGCCTAATTTCCCATTATTTATATATTTCACATTATTTATATTTTTATTTGATGCCCACTTTCCCAATATTTTATTCCAAATTTCCCATTATTTATATATTTCACATATTTATATATTTATTTGATGCCTGGTTTCCCATTATTTGATGCCTAATTTAACTTAATTTATGTATTTCATATTATTTATATACTTATTTGATCCTAATTTCCCATTATTTGATGTCTTATTTCGGTTAACGTATATATTTCTCATTATTTATTAATATTATTTGTATAACATTATTTATATATTTATTTGTTGATGCCTAATTTCCCATTATTTAAATGCTAATTTACCTTAAATTATAGGTTTCATATTAATTACATATTTATTTGGTGCCTAATTTCCCATTATTTGAAGTCTAATTTACTTTAATTAATATATTTCACATTATTTGTATATGTATTTGATGCCAAATTTCCCATTATTTGATGGCTAATTTCCCTTAACGTATATATTTCTCATTATTTATTTACGTTATTTATATATGATTTACATATTTATTGTACAGTATTTATATATTTATTTATTGATGCCAAATTTCCCATTATTTGAATCCTAATTAACCTTAATTTATAGATTTCATATTAATTATGTATGTATTTGGTGCCTAATTGCCCATTATTTAAAGCCTAATTTACCTTAATTAATGTATTTCACATTATACATATACATACTTATTTGATGTCTAATTTCCCGTTATTCATATATTTTACATAAATTATATATTTATTTGGTGCCCAATTTATCATTATTCATATATTTCACATTAATAATATATTTATTTGATGCCTAATTTCCCATTATTTGATGGCTAATTTCAGTCAATAATTGTGTCAGTAAAGATTTAAAAAAAGTGTATTGAAAATCGAACTACTGTACCTACGTACTTAACACTTTGTAAACATTAATAATGCAATCTGAATACTTACCAACCTTCCCCTGACCCATCTCCTTACTTTTCCAAATTCAACCGACGACTGATAGTACTTGTCTGTCTCCGGGAATTTGTGACTCTTGTACTGTTCACTTTTATAAAAAAGTCTGCATTTAAGTCATATTATGACATTCAGTAGGTATTTGAACATTTACTACTTCAAAAATTTGACAACTTTATTTATAAGTTAATTCTGAACACAAGGTTTAATTCCGTAATGCATATTTGAAGAAATCATCGCATCATAATTATTTTTGTTCGTCGCCAGACATCGACCACGACCTCCATTAAAGAAATACGTGGCGCCATCCAATACGCCAGAAATACACAATTAGATCACATATAACATTATAATATCATCGTCAGATGTAGGGATTGCAAATCCGGAGCTGTTTCGGAAAGTCTGGATTCGGATATCGTGAAACCCGAAATCCGGATTTTTCTTAATGCTTTCTGTCAACAATTATAATTTTATAATTAAGAAATTAATAAAATATAAAAAAAAAACTAACAAGCCCCCTTTTTATACATTAAGAACATGTTAAGAGGGTTCTCCATAGGAGTACTAAAAAAATATAAGTTTCACTTATAAGCGAACTAACTGGGGTTCATAACATTTATTCTTTATTTAAAAAGAATGACAAACATTGTTGGGTTATAGTTATAAATAACCCGACAATGTTTGAAAATCTCCTACTACCACCACGATAAGCGGAAAATGTTGCACGTGTCATGATGGAGGACTAAGCAAGCCGAGGAATAGAACACGCGACGCCTGGGTGGGACCCAAACGTGATGCCCACTCAGCCACTGACCGGTCCTATTTGTACACATTTGTAATGTTCACATTGTACACATAATGCCCTAAAATTTGTAGTGATGAATTGGCGAATCTACATAACATAGAAAACCCATTAATTTAAATAAAACAAATATACTTAACCTTTTTCGATATTTTTCGGAAATTCAAGAATTAAACAAAAACACTTTGGAAGCCGGATGATCTACGATACGACGGATTTTAAAATACATTAAATGGCCTATTTTAACATCGTAACCGATTTTTTTGGAATTTTGACCTAAAAATTTTAAACTTTGAACTCGATTTACTCGAAAATGAAAGTTCAAATCAAAAAAGTAATACCGTAAATTCGACTCCAAATGTGATACGTGAATCTACATAGTTTTTTTCCCTTTTCTCATTTTTCCGAGTTTACACTATTTTGTACGGTTCCTTATTAATATTCTATCCCTTTATAATTTTTCTTTTATTAGTCTTGTGTTTTATATTATTTTTTCGGCTAAATAATAAGCGTGTACTAAATCTTGAATCTGTGCATAATATGAACTTATTCGTTGTGTTCATAAACTCTTTATTACAATATTTATATTAAATCTTATAAATGTCTTCATAATGTAGTCTATTAATTAATAATAATACTAGGATGATTTTTGCAGCGCTACTTTTATGAAAAATCACCTCAAAGGCTCTTTGTAAATTTTATAATATATTCCTACAATATTACTTCTAATCACAGACTATACAAACCATTATAACAACTTAATGGATAAATAATTGCATCCACCGATTTATCGATCACTGATACAAAGCTATATGCATTTGACCAATAAACGCGATGCTGCGTAAAATGTATAGGTACTCGTATATTATATTATTTAATTTATAATCTGATAAGGCAGAAAATATACAGGACCATCAACGATACATGAGATTAACACTATTCATTGTTTAATTAGAGATGTATAGATACAGTTTGCACGCAGATTACATAATTAGAACACATTTTATTTGAAATGCCATTATTTCATCGTTGTTAATATTTTAATAATAATAAGTTTATATTATTCGTCGACAGGAAAAAGCTATGGAAGGTGTTGTCCAAGTATGGAGTGAATATAAATCTCATACAGGCATTTGCTTCTCTGTATGAGGGAAGCGTTGCATGTGTTAGGGTGAACGGTGGTTTTACGGGGTGGTTTGACATCACAAAAAGTGTCAGGCAAGGCTGCGTAATGTCACCATGGTTATTCAACCTATACATGGATAATTGTATGCAAGAATTGAAACAAGTGGAATTGGGCGCGAAATTGAGTAATCTGAAAGTATGTTGCCTGTTGTATGCTGATGATGCGGTGCTGATTTCTAATACTATGGAAGATCTACAGTCTCTCGTATCTAGGATGAACGAAGTATGTATGAAGAATGAGATAATGATGAATGTAAGTAAAGTCATGGTGTTTGAAAGAGAGAGTACGAAAACAGTATGCAACATAGTTTTGAATGATGAATACTTGGAGCAGGTGGATGAGTTTGTGTATCTGGGTAGTATGTTTACGAGAGATGGGAAGGCTGATAGAGATATTGAAAGAAGGGTGAATGCCGGTAACTCCATTAATGGTAGACTGAATGAAAAAATTTAAAAAAAACTGTCAAAAAAAGCGAAGCTAACAGTCCACAATGGAGTCCTGGTACCTACCCTGATGTATGGCAGTGAGGCATGGATCTGGCAGAGGAAGGATGAAAGTAAACTGAATGCTCTTGAAATGAGATCCCTGAGACGTATGTGTGGTAAAACAATGTATGATCGTGTGAGAAATGTGGATATCTGCAAAGAATGTATGGCTGGTGTAAGCACAATGAGTAAGATTAAGATGGTTTGGGCATGTAGAGCGAATGAACGAAGAAAGTAGTGTAAGAAGAATATACGACGCGAATGTGAATGGTAGAAGAAGTCGGGGACGCCCAAGGAAGGCATGGCACGATCAAGTGAATCAGATACTTGAGTCGGGCCATGTCAAAAGTCAGAATAATAGAAGAGAATGAATGAGACGATGTATGAATGTGAGTGAGGCAAAGAGTGTGTGCCAAGACCGAGTTGTTTGGCGGTCCGTCCTCTCTGCCTACTCCTGCGGAGGAACGGCGTGATGGTTAGTTAGTTAGTTATAAAAAGCAAAATTTTATCGTATTGCAAGCATTTGGATCGTGTTCATTTGATATTATGGCATCGCGTTGCAATTCATTAGCATTAAGAGTTTTAAATGCAGATAATTCGGATTTCGTATTAAAAAATGCCGTTTTTTTCCACGGACTTTGCGAAAATCCGAAACGCGGATTTTTCGCAATTCGGATAATACGGATTGCAATCTCTAGTCAGATTCGTACGTTGGTGCCTGTGGTGTTTCGCACAGCCAAATTACGGTACAGAACGGATGTTCTAAGCAATTTTTCCATTGTCGTGTAAACATTTCACCATTCTATCATTTCAAAAAAATAAAAGAAAAATAAACATTCCCGCATTACGAATAATCTTTTTACATTAACTCCACGCAAGAGACCCTGAGGAAAACAATTTCCATCAGGGCCTTTATCATCTTTAGGGATGCTTTTTAGGTAAAGGAATTTTAGTAAGTTCTGGGAAGGAAAAGTTATGAGTGGTGACGGTTAAGAATCTGGGGTAAATGCGTCCAGGAGTGACGGACGTAAGAATCCATCCCTCCCATTGCGGTGCAAGGCAGGTTCGAGAGAGTCCAGCTGGAGAGGTCTAGGTTAGGTCTATCTCAACCAGTCTCTCTCGAAACGGTCTCCCGCATGGCGGGCAGACGCATCCGCCGCCAACGGACGAACCTCACCCCAATGACCCGAGCGCGTATTTACAATCCCTACCGCGTTTCAGTCGCTTTAAATTTTCAATATCAAAATTTAAATATTTAGAAATAAAATTATTAATTTCTAATATACACATCAGAAAGATTATTTTATCTAGATTTTAGAACAACTTTTGTTTTTGCAAAGTGATAAAAAATTATCAATAAATAGGTGTATTTACAATATATGGAAATAATATTAAAATTTAAATATTTAGAAATAAAATTATTAATTTCTAATATACACATCAGAAAGATTATTTTATCTAGATTTTAGAACAATTTTTGTTTTTGCAATGTAATAAAAAATAACCAATATAGAGGTATATTTAAAATGTAAATTGTCGTTACCGCGACTGAATCGGTATAGGTTTTGTAAATACGCGACCCGGGCACATCTGCTAAGTCACCAAACAGTAAATCATTTGGGGTGACCTACGGTAGTGGTGTTGGTTATCCAATAAATGGTTCCGGCGCTGCGGTACTCATACCCGCCTCCCAAATTGAATTGAATTCCGGTTTACGAATAATCTGAAAATAAGCGGAAAATGTTGCTAGTGCATTGATGGAGAACTGAATTACATTGACAGTTTTTGCAAGCAATTAATTTATTTATTATTTTATGAAGTACCGTGTTTTGATAATATATTATTTATTGTAGAATTATGCCTTTATCCAACTTGCTGATTTTTTAGCTCCATGATAAACATTATAACTACTAGTGCAAATCGGTGAAAAATCACGGGAAACTACATTTGTAGGATTTGCGAGCTAGCAGTCCACAATGGAGTGCTGGTACATACCCTGATTATGGCAGTGGGGCATGGAACTGGCAGAGGAAGGATGAAAGTAAACTGAATGCTGTTGAAATGAGATCCCTGAGGCGTATGTGTGGTAAAACCATGTATGATGTAAGCCTAATGAATAAGATTAAGAAAGGGACCCTCAGATGGTTTGGGCATGTAGAGCGAACGAACGAAGTGTAAGAAGAATATATGACGCAAATGTGAATGATAGAAGAAGTCGGGGACGCCCGAGGAAGACATGGCACGGTCAAGTGAATCAGATACTTAAGTAGAGCCATGTCAAAAGGCAGAAAAATAGAAGAGTATGTACGAGACGACGTATGAATGTGAGTGAGGCAATGAGTATATTAGTTAGTTAGTGGTTAATGGTTAGTTAGTTAGTGAAGCCGAAAGTAGCTATAAAATGTACCTACGCCTCGGAATCTTTGCCTTTCCGAAACAAATATTTTCAATTTTCGATGAAAAATTAGAAAACGCCCAGAAATTTACCTTTCAATTTAACATCTTTACTAAACTTAAATATACAAATCAAATATGTAATAATTACATAACAAATAAAACTAGTGGTTGCCCAATGGTCGAAATTCGACCATAATTAATTTAAATTATATAGTGTGTGTAATGTTTTTTTAATTGATTTTTTTATGCACAATTTAAAAAAATATTAGCACTCTGCACTCCTTCTCTATATAAACTATAAGTGTGCGAAATTTCATACTCCTCCGTCCGCACAATTTTCGTAAAAAGGGGTACAAAATTTTTGCTTCACATCATGATCACTATTGGCTCTACAACCCCTGGTGGGTCTTGGCCCCCTCAAGAGTCTTCCTCCACTCATCTCGGTTTTGTGCCAGCTCTCTCCAGTTTAGGAGCTCCAAGATAGATATGTCTTTAAGGACGTTGTCGCTCCATCTTAATCTTGGTCTTCCCAGGCTCCTTCGCCCTATTGGTCTTGAGTTCAGCAGGGACTTAGGTGCTTGTTGCTCGGTCATTCTCTCCACATGACCCAGCCACCGAAGTCTTCCCAGTTTTATAAATTTTGCGACGTTTAGCTCCTTAAATAAAGTATAGAGCTCATTGTTATAACGTCTGCGCCAAAATCCATTTTCTAGAACTGGTCCGAAGATGCGCCTCAAAATTTTCCTTTCAAAAACGTCCAGTGCTCGCTCATTCCTCTTAATTAGTACCCAAGTCTCAACTGCGTACGTAAGTAATGGTCTGATTAGTGTTTTGTACACTAATATCTACGTGTTTCTGGACAGCAGTCTGGATTTTAATTGGTTTGCTTCACATAATTTTCTGATAATATGGAATTCTTCAAACAATAGGTTCTAATTTTGAAAATTGCACTTATATTTAAGGCATTTTTCAAAGTTCATTGAACCAGGTTTCAAGCAGGAATAACTAACGCACATACTACCGAAATCAGTATGATCCTAGATACATATTTTTTCGTGAATAGAGTGACATCATTACGTAAACAATCTCACGTTGCTACCGACAGGTCTGCTTTCAGTCAATTCAATTACGTCCACATTTCGGACACGTGTTCTTCAAAGATTTTAATAGAGAACTTGAAAATCATTAACATCAAGTTTTTTTTAATCGTTTGAAATACTACCTAGAATTATGCAACAATAAAGTTCCTATTATTAAATGAAATATTCCAGTCATGAATTCCATCAAAACCTTGTTCAGAAATTATCTTCCTGATGTAAGTTTTTAGATTCCATGACAGTTGATCCCCTGGCATACTTATGTACAATGTGCAGTTGGTTTAGGGAAAATACGGTATACCTAATTACACAAAATATAATTAAGTGTCCGCAAAGGGGTGTGCAGAGAGGATGTACCGCCGAATAACAACAGTATGAATTATATTTTCATTCAAATGGGTCAAGAATGAAATAACTTTATACTAGCGAATAAGTACAAATAATTGACCCGTAAATAAATTCGTTAAATATCCATACCAACTTATTATTAAAAGTATTTTGAAGTTGATTTTAGGTTTTAAATTAGTAAAAAATGCACAAAAAATTATAGTACCTATACTAGCTGATCCGACAGACGTTGTCCTGTCTTAGGTATGAATATTCAATTCGAACTGGAATAAGTAATAAAAAAAATATTTCATAAACATATCGTTTATTGTAATGCATTTTGATACAATTTTTTATCCCTTTTCCCTCTCCCCCCTCCCGAGTTTCCCTCCCCCTCCCGAGTTCCCTTCCCCCCTCCCGGGTTCCGCTCGCCCCTCCCCCTCCCCCCTGCGCCTCCACCCTCCCGTATTCCATATATTCAGTTTTCAAAAAATTCGCGTGGCACCTATTGCAATTTTATATACAAATTTCATAATGCCAGAGCTCACCAGTATATATGGAAACCTTCGCGGGCGTGCTCACAAAAACTTACCAAAGTTTCATCGCAATCGGATGAACGGTTAGCAATTCATATTTTCATGACGCCAGAACTCACTATTGTATATAAAAACCATCGCGGGCATGCACATTGCGCACATCAAATCCCCAATGTTTGAATGAATAATAATAATAATAATAAGTCGTTCTGAAGTAACGCCGCGACCAAGCGAAACAGGGATTCATTTTATAATTTTTTTTTTAACATGAGCTCCACACAGGAGGCCCCAAGGAAAATAATTTCCCTCAGGGCCTATGTCATCTTTGGGGATGCTGTGTGGAGGGTTTTTTTTAAGGAAGGGAATGAGAGTTCTGGGAAGGAAAAGGGTTTAAGGGGTGGGTAGGAATCTAGGGTTCAGTATGTCCTGGTCATCCGCCTCCAACACCTAGACAAACCTCACCCCATGAACCCGGGCACCTCTGCTAAATCACCAAACGTAGCGAACCACTTGGGGTGACCTATGGCAGAAGTGTTGGTTATCCAAAAAAAAGTTCCCGGGGCGGCGGTACCCATTCCCGCCTCTCAAATTGAAATTATACATATAAGATTAATCAAAATATCAATAATTTTAAAAATCCATAGACAATTCTTTTAATACAAAAAAAACAGCTTCCTGCTAAAATTTATTTCACCAAACGCGGGAACTATCAAACGTACGAAATTAAAATAGTCGTTAAGTTTTCTGAAATTAATCAATTTTCTTAATTTTTCTTTCCTTAAGAACATTCTACAAAATATTATAAAACTATAAAAAAAGAGGAATGAAGTAGGTAAAGTCGTTCTGAAGTTATGGCGTGACCAAGGGAAACAGGGACTCATTTTTATATATGTAGATCTATAGATACCGGTCTCACCTTTATTTTCTATTGTTTCTCAGTTCGTGTCATATGTTGTGTGATTATTGGAATAGTCTTTAAAAAAATGTCACAATAATATGTATTATAAAATAATGTGTACAATGTGCGTGCCAATAAAACTCAAAAACGAGTCCCAGTACGATCAAGGGAGTTATATGGTGTGGTAGCCCTCTATCCCTCATCCATGAAGAAGGTTCCCGCTTTTCCTGAAGGGCGTGCTTTTGAAGATATGAGGGCTGGAAGTTTTGAGTCCAGAACATTCGAGAGCATTCCACAACATTACAGAACATTCTGGAATGTTGTGGCATGTTCTTCCACAACATTTCTTTCTCTACTACAAATAATATCAGTAAGTCAAGTACTTCCCTTAACACCCTGTATATTACGTTTTTCAAAAGTGTGTTGGAAATACATAGAAAAATAAGATTTACGCTGACAGTGAAAATAAAGAACTAAGGACCAAAGTTCACATTTTATAAAATAGCGATGTTATTGACCCTCCCCTCTCGCAACTACGTAAATCAGTTTGTCAATAATTACGTACATTTTTCCAGTTGCTTATTTCTTAACTGACCGATTTCACCCGGCTCCAAGAATCTTCAGACCGGATTCACAGAATTTACTGACTTCATAGTTAATAGAGTTTTAATCTAAAATAATCTAGATTTTGCGTTCAGTTCGTTATAATACGTGCGGTTTCCGAAATAGCGATGTCTGTACCGGTGATATTATGTGTGCGTATTTATATGTATGCATTATGTTTGTATGCTGCTCGTATGTGGGCCAAACATATATAAATAGACAGTCGAATGTAATACATACACAATCCTTTCGTACGCTCAAAGCTTTCCGTTCGTACGGTCGCGAAAATTCCGTTGGTCATATGTCACGTCTTCTGGAAAACTCGCAAGAATAACTTAATATATGACATAATACTCGTATGGGCAATTGAGCTATACATACTTTGAGTGTCGACCTTGTGAAAGGCTACCATTCAAAATCGAAACGTTGTTGCTTGAAATCTTCGATCAATCAATATAGGGTTTCACCTCGGAATGAAACCGAATAAGCTGGAAATTTGTGTAAATCTTCATTTTGACATTCTATTTTGGATTCAGATTTACATTGGGCTGATCGCTCCGCACTCTTGGCGCTCTATCTTAAAAACGATTAGGCGTATAAAAAAAATTTTGAGATAAAGTTTGTAGAAAATTTTATACTCTACAACTTTTATATTGAGTGCATGTACGATTTGAGGCAAAGGAAGCGAGATATTTCCAAAAAACTGGTTTTTGTGACCTTTGACCTTAAATATCTAAAGAAGCTTACACGTGACCTTATGAGACTTTTGAGACATCATTTAAAATGCCAAAATAAAGGTTTTTACAAATTTTCAGCTTATTCCGTTTTATTCCGAGGTTGACCCTTTTTTTAGCTTGTGACTACATATTTTATAACATTACGAAGAAATTCTCAAAGCTCTTGTATCTACAGGCAATGACCTCATATATAATATATAAACGCGTGGTATTATTATTCACAACTGCCAGGTAAAGTAATAATCATATTTCGTGAATAAGATACAATAATAAAAATTTTTCGTGAATCTCTCCATATCCGGAGAGATTCACGAAATTAAAAATCCAGGCTATTCGTGAAACTCTACGAACATAAGAAGCATACCCGTTCACAGTAGTTGATGTTGGCTTCATGAGAACGGGTCGTTACTGTGTAACTCAAATTGCACGTGGAACGAGTTACTGGAATCTGTGTTTCTTCCTTCATATAATCCGGGTACATCCTTCATATAAGGAGAGGAAAGTTACCAATTCGCCGGAGTGACCAAGTATGACTGATGTCCGGTATGTCGGTGGAGGTCACGATTCTCAGTAATGAAGAACCGACTTCAATTTTTTTTACATAGAGCAAAAATCTCACAGGCATTTTCTTTAACAGCATTTAAAAAAACACTGTGAGTTTTTTCATACGTATAATTTGTAAAATAACTGAAACAAACGTGTTAATAATAATTTTTAGAGCGTACTTTGCGATTTTTTTCTATCGAGGGAATTTTATATAATTTGCGTTTCGGCGCGGGCAAAGTCTAGATATTATCTTCAAGAATAATATATATTTTTAGGAGCCTTAAAATTTACCGTGTTCAAGGGAAATATGTAATAAATCGGTACAAATCCGGGTTGTGGGCCCTTAACACGCCTTGCAAAACTCCCCAATTTGTTGGTGATATAGTTCTCATGTCTTTAAACAATACAGATAGGGGCGTTTTTGTTAGGTATCACATAAAAAAGGTATTATTCTATTACAACCGATGATACTTTCAGTATCACCTTGTTTCGTAACTAATAAACTGTAAGTCTGAATGTTTATAACACCTTCAAAACACGTTCCAAAAATAGGCTGCATTTAAGTTTCGGGTAGCAGATAAATTCAATGTTTATCAAAACAGAATGCGCTGTAAAATATTCCCAAAATATCAACGCTTTTGTTTACTGTTTCTGAGCTTAAAGCTCGCCCGAAATCTCCGCTCTGCAATGAATTTATTACCAACGGAAACTTACGTGAATTTACCAACGGAACCTCGCACGAAACCCTAATTAATAAAAGTACAGTTCGAATTTCATTGTTCGAAGTGTTCTCCCTATAAGTAGCATTACTATTTTTTTTGTGCAGTAGCTTTTGAATATTTTCAATAATGGAGATAAACTAATAAGAGATACCTTTATTTTTGAAACTGAATTATTTAGGCCTAAATAATGTTTCATTAAACACAACAACTAAATCTCTATAAACAGTATCTAAATAAACGAATAAATTATTACGATGGCTTGTGTCATACCTCATACCTACATTCCCAAACAATGACTTTACGGTGACGTCACGATACGACGAACAGTGACGTCATCACTAAACATTTCAATAACACCAACTTGACGGCGTGTTTTTACCACCCGATTAAAAATGGACTTTTTAATAATTTAAAAAAAAACTCTGCGTTTAATATCTTCTCTTCTTTCTTTTTTATAAATAAAAATGAATCGCACCAAATTGGATAATTCTTTTTTTGTGTGTTCGTTGTTGTCAGGACCAGGTTTGCATAAAACTACTGGTGAGCTCTGGCATTATGAAATTTGTATAAAAAATGCAATAGGTGGCACGCGAGCTGTTTGAAAACTGAATGTACCGGGACTGAATGTATGGAATGATGGAGGTGGGAGGGGGGAGGGGGGTTCGCCGGACGGAGGAAGGGGGAGAGTGGAGTGGGGAGAGGAAAGTTAGAGGAGACGGAGTGTGAACGCAAAAGGGGAAGGGGACGCGGGAGAGGAAGGGGAGGAGGAAGGGGAATGGGAACGGGACGAATGGGAAAGGACACGCAGGGAGAAACAATTTCTTATTAAATGACATAGCAAAATACAACTTATATATTCAATATACAACTTATATATTCAGAATCAGCGTTTATTGGTGTATATTCTATATGAACATATTTTTTTAAAGTCATAATATTTTTCACTGGAGTTCCTTATTGACCATAACCTCATATCAAAGAAATCACAAATAACTTCAAAACAATACACATTTTCCTGAACATAGGAAATATATACAGGGTTTTAACCTCTTATCTGTGACTCGCAATTTTAACCCTTATGTATAAAGAAACTGTATGAAGGACAAGGTCAGAATCGCTTTCGCCAATATTAATTTGGGACCTATGTACTATTTGAATATTGTAGCTACTCTGAATTATTTTATAAGCATTTTCTATGAAATTTGCGGGTGGCTTTTGGCGGCTATCAATGGCGAAAATATCGATATTTTACGTTTTCAAATGAGTATAAAGGTCTTATTTCTTTGAAAACTCCTTTGAAATGTATTTTTTCATGTTATGAACGTATTCAGATTTGTGTAGAAATAATATAATCAGTTTATATTTGTAAGAAAATATTTTTTGACAATTATTTCCAAAGTGGGAGTTTTTTTAATATTTTTATTTTAGTCAGCTATTTTGGAAAAAAGTTCTTAAGATTATCATGTAATACAGCAGCGTATATCTACTGTCTGGATCCGGTATTAAGGCGATCCAATAGTCAAGGAAAAAATCGAAATCGGAGCCCCTTTAAGGGAGTAGTTTGAAAATACTTCAGAAAAAGCTTTTGGAAAGGTTGGAAAATGTATTTGAGAAAATTTTTTTACAGGTTGATTTCGTAAAAACCTGTAAAAAACATTAACTCCTTTTTTACGCATTGTTTATTGTAATAAAATGGAAATTTAAAATTGATTTCACGAAATCAAGTGACGCGGAGTCAGACGTCCATCTCCCGCTCCGGCCGGGGCGTGTCGGATTCGAAATAGGTGTGGCGTGGTCAGTAGTTCTTCGGTGGACGCCTTAGGGTTCACTTTGAAAAACCAAATTCGTCGATTAGCGGCCGTATTGTAAAATAACAACGCGAAAATGCATATTTTATTTTAATTTTAGAAGTTCGGGCGTAAACATATTTTTTTTAAGATTATACAATACAACCATATCCTAAAAAGGGTTTATAAATAGGAGAGTTTGTACTTGAAAGTGTTTTTTATCGACCTTATACTTTATTTTTATAGGCTTATTAAAAGACTGATGAAGAAGAAAAATGACCGATATTTTTAAGGGCCAAGGTATGTTCTACACTCAGTATGTAATTGAAGCATCTATAATACTTCTAAGCGATCAAATTTTCAAAACAAAAACATATGATTTTGTATGATTTTGTATGATTTTGCATTATTTAGTATGGCTTCATCTTAACGGAGTAAATATAAATTAAATATCCATTAAAGTCGGATGTGATTTGAGATTTTCTTGACCAAAAGTATATGATTTATTTTTGGGGTATTATGCCGTGTTACACTGCCTCCTTCTTCTCCCAACGGTTCGAACACCGTAGGTACATTTCGCATCTGCCCTTATGATGGACACTGTAACGCTCTCAGAAACGTTGGATAAAGAAGGAGGTAGCGCAACATGGCATAATACCCCAAAAATGAAGCACAATGATCCATTTAAGTATTTGATAATGACGTGAAAATATTGTTCCGCGCTTTTTATTTATGTTCCTTTAGAAACAAAAAAGTATGTAAACTCGGGCAAAGTCGGATACTAAAACTACGTATATATTGTTATAAACTGTCACAAAAGGTTTGCATTTCTTCATCAAAATGGAAGACTGAAAGATACTAGTATCGCCCTGAGGAAAGACCACCGTTCAGAATCGAAACATTGCTTCCGCTACCCGAATTTCTACCGATTTCTTGCGTATGTCCCTTAAACATTTGAAGTTTTTAAGCTTTTAAAAAAAAATATATATTATTTTTTAAGATAATATCTATACATTCTCCACGCCAAAACGCAAATTATATGAAATTTCTTCGATAGAAAAAAATCGTAAAGTATGCTCCAAAAATTATTATAAACGCATTTGTTTCAGTTATTTTACAAGTTATAAGTATAGGTATATGAAAAAATTCAGTGTTTCTGTGAATGCTGTTTTAGACAACCCCCACGAGATTTCTGCTCTATTTTAAACGAGTCGTGTATTATTAAACATTTTCACAATTTTCGCTTCAATTTTATTGTTTTAAATATTAGCGAGCTCTCTCCAACATTCGTAATTACATATCTCTCCATCTTCTTCTTTTTGAGCGGAGATACGGCGCCTTAAACGCGATTTGTGATAAAATCTGAATAGCCAGGTACTTCCCTTTTTCCAATCTCTTTCTCCTATCGCTTTGTTTAGCCTCGCATACCTCGATTTGCGTTGCATTAGTCAAAAATGGCTACGGTCAATTTAAAGCGGTTAGGTCTACTCTTGTGCAATATTCAAAATTTTCAAAAATTCTCTCTTCCCTACAACCAACAACCGTTATTCAAGCAACCCGACATGCAAACAGGTATATCCCACACAGCGAAGTAACATATATTATAAGTGTGGACCCACAGGTGTGCCTTGAGTTTTATCACAAGCCAGGGATCGACCCCTGACCCTCCGTTATCCACGCGCCACTGCTCACCACTCTGCCACCTGTCACTTTACTTAGTACTGGTGAGACCGTCATTGTCTTCTTCGCAAATGCAAAAAAAGGATAATTCCCGCTTTGTTCTTTGTTTGGCAAAGAAGGACAAACATTCCACGGTTCCGATTTTTTTCATGTTCACCATAATAATCTACAATTCGGGCGGCGGGTGTGGGTACAATTTATTGTATATCCAACACCTCTGCCGTAGGTCACTCCAAGTGGTTTGCTAAATTTGGCGACTTAGCGGGGATGCCCGGATTTATGGGATGAGTTTGTCCAGGTCTTTACAGCCGATGCGTCTGCCCACCTGCTGCGTGGCGGGCCGGATCGAGAGAGGCTGGTTGAGGGAGGCCTTTTTTACCTCATCTTTCCAGTCGAATTCTCTTGACCCACCGCCTTGTACCGTAGGTACTTGGAAGGATGGATTCATACGCCCGTCACTCCTGGATACACTGACCCCCAGGTTCCTACCCACCCCTCATAGATTTTTCCTTCCCAGAACTTCCTAATCTTCCCGTCCTTAAAAAGACCCTCCACACAGCATCCCCTAAGATGACAGACCCTGAGGGAAATTATTTTCCTCAAGGCCTCCTGTGTAGAGCTAATGTAAAAAATATATTTATATATCGTTTTATTTTATTTTTGGGGTATTATGCCGTGTTGTGTTACCTCCTTCTTTAACCAACGTTTCGGACAGTGTTGCAGTGTCCATCATCAGGGCAGATGTGTGGGTCCAGTGATTTCGAAAGTAGATATACCTAGATACCAAAAAAACAAAAGGCGCGTAATTTTTTAGACCGTTTCGTTGTGATTTGAAACTCGATGAAACGGAAATGGAACGACACTAAAAAGATACAAACATATACATCTATAGGATTTAGCCTGCGAGAGAATGAGATAGCAAATCAAGTATTTATTTATTTCACGGGTACTCGGTTTCAATGTAATACTATAATTCCACGGTCCCGCGCAAAGCGCCTGACGTACCTTAGCGGCCAGACATTCAGCGGATTAAGGGTCGAATCCTACGAAAAAAAAAAAATTTTGTAAAATCATCATTAAATTTTCAAAACACTCCAAAATGAACGGCAAATAAAACACAAAAGAAAGCGACAAAAACACAAATACTAATAAGATGACCAAATGTATAAGAAAAGGTGCACTGGAATTCGACGACAAAAATATGGAAAAAATCATCCTTCACATTTATAAAAAACTGCTTCGTAGTCTCCCAACTCTTGTCTACTTTAGTTTTCTGAAGGTTTCACTTACACCGCGTGTGAATCGTACACTCTGATTTTTTTTTCAGTAAGTGTAATTTTCTCTGTGAATTTTGTAACTTTATCATTGTAACACAATCGGTACGTGAATTTCACGCCTATGTAAAACCAAGAAACCAAGTTTGACAACCATTGTAGTAGGTATATATCTGTTTCCCATTCTGTTAATGACAAATCCCAACTCTTAACGACCTGTTATATAACAGAGTAATCAAAAATAGTTTACACTGGCGTAAAAACGCCATCACAGTATAATGACGTGGTCTGATGCTAAACTAGTAACAAGAGATAAACATGATAAAAATGTACACGGTGACCGGAAACCCATAGTACCTACAAACGAGAACCTGGCGAATCTACTTCACATAAAAAACCCAAACGAACTTTTTTTCCGATCTGAGAGTTTTAATATTCTATTTTTTTTCCTTTTTTTTCTGCAACTAACTAAGTAACCATTACGCCAAACAACTCGGTCTTGGCACGTACTGTTTGCCTCATTCACATCCATACATCGTCTTTATGCATACTCTTCCATTAAGCGTCGATAACACAGGGCGAGTTTACAAGCTACTATCTACTAAGTTTAAAAGCGGGTAAATCGGCGAGTGAGATTGTCATGATGACACACAAAACTGCCCACTCGCTAAGAAGCGTAGGAAACTGAGTTCGCAGCTTGCGCCAGTAACAAGAATAACGGCGCCTGCGTGAACTAATTCTTCAGATGTTTGACAGTCGAAATCAGCTGTTTATCGGAAGCCATGTTGGAAACATAAATAAACCAATCACGAGCAAGCGGAGCAAGCGTGTAGGCGAGTAAAGTTGACGACCTTTCAACTTTTTTTCGTAGATTGTCAACAATCTGCTAGTTAGCAAGTAACACGATGACACTGGGCGAGTTTACTAACAGATAGTAGCTTGTAAACTCGCCCTGTGTCATCGACGCTTTACTCCCGACTCAAGTGTCCGTGTCGTGTCGTTTCGACTTCTTCTATCATTAACAATCGCGTCATATTACTCTTACACTTCTTTCTCTGTTCATTCCCTCCCCAACCGCAAACCGTCTAAACGTCACTTTCTTAATCTTACTCATTACGCTTACATCAGCCTTGCACTACGTGCGAATCTCTACATTTCTCACACAAATTATGTATGGTTTTATCACATACATTCGCCCCAGGGATCTCATTTCTACAGCAATCGAAGTATACTTTCACCCTTCCTCTGCCAGTTCTATGTCATAAATCTATGATAAAAATAATCTATATTCTATGTCACTAACTGTCATACATCAGGGTAGGTACCAGCACTACATTGTGGACTGCTAGCTTCACTTCTTTGGACCTTATTTTGTTAGAACCAACCGCATTCAGTCTTCCATTAATGGAGTTACCTGCATTTAACCGGTCAGTGGTTGAATTGGCATCGCGTTTGGGTCCCACCCGGGCGTCGCCTGTGTCGGCTGGCTAAGGCCTCCATCACGACACAAAGCGACATTTTGTATTAGTCTTTTATTCTTTCAATATCTTAATCAGCCGTTCCATCTCTGGTAACCTAAAGGGTTAAAAAAAAGAGTGTGCTTTAGACCACACGACTGAAGTAAAACTACAAGACAAACCTCGCTCCATGAACCCAGGTATCCCTGCTAAGTTACCAAACGTAGCGAACGGGTTGACCTATGACCTAGGGGTGACCTACGACCTTGGGGTGACCTACGACCTTGGGGTGACCATCCTTATCCTTATCACTCCCTAAGTCAAGCATGCGTGAAGGCCCGACCGTTCGCCTAGCAATCGATCACCGTACGCATCGAATAGCGTTCGCATGACATTTTTCGTAACAATCATACTTTTTGTAACAATCACCACTTTTCGTAACAATCACCACTTTTCGTGATAATCACCACTTTTCGTAACAATCACCATTTTTCGTAACGCATTCACCAGCTTCCGACGTTTGATATTAACCCAGTAACAACCGATTAAAAAAAATACCTACAAAATTCCGTGATGTGATGTAGATGCACCGGTTTCTCGTTTGTACTATTAATTTTCGGACACCGTGTATAGATACATAGTTAATATAGCTATCCTCCATCGATTCGGTACATTAAAACAGTTTATAGTGCATTTGATCTGTAACTTGTTAGTTTTACAAACAGTTGTTTGAGATGACCGAAATAAAACCGTAAAAGCAACAGTTAAAGATGAACTAAATTTATCAAAGAGCTTTGCAAACATTTGATAGAAAATAACGGTTATATGTAGATACTGGTTGGTTGCCGGCATGCGTTGCAATCCCATTTTCGAAGAAATACAATGTTTCTCCCTGAATCACCTTTCCCGTGCGTCCCCGTTCCCCTCCCGCGTCCCCGTCCTAGCTAGCTTTATAAATTATAGCCTATATGTTATTCTGATGTAAGAGCTATATTATTGTAAAGTTTCATTAAAATCCATTTAGTCATAGACATCCAAATGGATAGACAAGCAGTTACAGATGAGGGGTAAAACCAAACTATGGAGAGCGAAGAGGGGAAAGATGACTGTCATTCGTTGAACAATCAATCTGACAGTATATAGGCATCTCGCATTACAATATCACCATTTAGTTCTTAAAAGCAAAATCTGCTTTAAATGAATAGACCTTTTTACATGGGAGCGCGAATTGCTTGCCACGTTCAAAACATATTTGCTAAGGCCAAATGCTCGTCCCAAAAAGACTCGCGCCAATACACATATCAATATTTTGTTTCCGTGTTTAGTTAAAACACTTTTACAAATGTTTCATAATTTACTTACCCCTGTAACCAGCGACGAGCATATTGGAGTACCGCCCACATTCGCTATGTGTACATTGATACGTAGATATATTGTATAGCACAAGCTGCCGTTATTTCGTTAAATGTATGGATGTCAGCTTCTCGCTGTTCACGGCAAGAATGATGACGTCACACATTTTAGATTCAAGCGAGGCTATATCCCCTCCCCATGGAGCGAGCCGGTTCCAAGGAGGAGCTACAGCCGGCGCCATGTGGAGGGGGAAATAATACGTTTTTATCACTTAGGGCAGGTCCAGATATATTCATATGTCCGTGCATTTAGTAGTTTTTGCGTGAAAGAGTAACAAACACACACACATCCGTACAAACTTTCGCGCTTTTAATATTAGTAAGATGTAACTAGCATTTCCGTTAAATATAGATAGTTTCCATCGCTTATGAGCGTTAAAAGCGCGAGCACTTTTCTATTGAACCGCGAGCGCTATGTGTTGTACCGACACACTACGCTATAAACGATTTCTTCCTATGGTAGGAGAAGAGGTCAGTAGGCTTGTTGATAAAATATCGATATTTTTAGCCGATATATTTTTATCCGATATTCTTCTTCAATGGCGCTACAGCCCATTTCGAGCCTTGGTCTCCTTCAAAATAAGCCTCCACCGCCCTCTGTCCTCGGCCGTCGTCTTCCAATCTGCAACATGGAGTAATCCTCTTGCATCCTTCCTGACATCATCCTCCCATCTCAGTCTAGGTCTGCCCGCCTTTCGTTTACCTCCCGGGTGTCCTGTCAGAACCTTCTTCGGTACTCGTGTGCTTGGCATTCGGTGCACATGTCCGGCCCATCTTAATCTTTGGAGTCTTAAATGGGTGGAGAGACTGGGAGCTTGGTAAATATCATAGAACTCATTATTGTGGCGGATTCTCCATGCCTCTCCCTCTCGCACCGCACCTAAGATTCTTCGAAGTACCTTTCTTTCGAAGATGTCCAGCCGTTCCGCTGACTTTGCTGCCAGTTCCCGCCTCACATCCATAGGCCAAGACCGTTCTGATAATTGTTTTATATAAGGTTATTTTGGTTTTCCTATGGACGTTTCGGGATTTGAACACTGGCAGCAACGCGAAGTAAGTTTTGTTAGCGGCTGTAATGCGCTTTCTTACTTCTACTGGGTCTTCATTCATTATCCGATATATCGATACAAAATATCCAATATCGAAAATTGTATCAAAAACCATATTTTTTTAAATTTGTGTATTTAAAGTCACTAGAATCCAAAATCGTATAGGAACGGAAAAATGTAACTGTATTGGGTCATGACATCTGGCGGTTGAAATTTTAACTATTAATAGCTTACAAATCTAATAAATTAATAGCTTACAAACACTATTAATAGCTTACAAATCTAACAAAATAAATAAAGTCACTAGAATCCAAAATCGTATAGGAACGGAAAAAAGTAAAACTGTTTTGGGTCATGACATCTGGCGGTTGAAATTTTAACTATTAATAGCTTACAAATCTATTGTCTTTGCATTAGTATCTGTGATCACTAATACTATCACATGTGTGTAGGTACATACATAGAAATGTATGCTATTTTTCGCAATTTTTTTCTAAGCCACTCCTATGTGTTGGTTCCCAATTGTCTATGATTATTGACTATACCTTGTTCAAAACACGAAGTCCCTTTTGACAGATTAATACGCCAATAGAATGTTACTGAGTCGCATACAAACTTTGTATGCATCTCAGTTTATATATAAGATAGAAGACAGCTTTTTAGTTTTTGATATTTTTGTGATTATTACGTAATAAAAATGAATAGTGATAAAAATACCTTCATTTCTATTGAGATTTTTGTGCATTAAAAAAAGCAAATTGTGTACAAAAATTACTATTGATAATATTGAGCTGAATACACTATTATTTTAAAAACGCAAAATCTCTTGAAAATTTGACCGATATATCGATATTTCTTCCTCGATATATCGACGTCGATATTGATATTTTAATAAATATCGATACATCGATATATCGATATTTTTTTCACTTTCGACATCCCTAGGGGTCAGTTGAATTGCTGTCGCGGAATATCATTTCTTTGTACTGGATCTGTCAACTTGGCAGCTGTCATCCGCATGTTTACGCTGCTATGTAATTAAAATGACCCCCTTTCCCGTTTACGGCGGAGAGGGGGTCTCATAACTGTTCGCATATGGCGTGAGCAGCGGTTACGGCATATAACGTTGAGCTGTGACCCCCTGATTCCTACCTACTCCTAATACCCTTTTCCTTCCCAGAACTTCCTCTCCTTCCGTTCCTAAAAAGACTCTCCACATAGCATCCCTAGGGATAACATAGGGCTCGAGGGGAATTATTTTCCTCAGGGTCTCCTGTGTGGAGCTAATGTAAAAAAAAATTAGAACAAGGTAAAAAGAAGTTGGAACCCTGTCCAAACAAAGTGACGATTTGTATCGAATTATTTTCCACATATATTTTCAATGACAATAAAAATATGCATAGAATGCAAATGTAATATCGACGATAAAATATTTTCAAAAGCATGTGCATATCCAAAGCGCTTGAGAAATAGTTATTTTAATGAATGACATACCTTAAGAGAAAACTTGGTCGCCAAGAAAATTGAACTATTAGTATTTTATCAAACTGTTTATTTATTTATTTGTTAATGCCCTTTTTCCGGGTTTTTACATATGAATAGTAAAAAATATACAGTATTTATTGTACATAACTGAACTGTCTTCGTAACAATATTTTATATTGTTTAAAGATAAATTGAAGATGTCCACTGACTTGGTATAATTGTTTCCCTCCATTAGTATTCTGGGCAAAGAGGAATACATATGGTAGTTAGTTCCAGAATTACTGCACTGAAATAAATCCTGACTTCTAGTATTACGTAGTGGAATCCGGAAACTTATCAATTCGAGCAATACCGGACTGTCAACTAAATCATTTAGAATTTTATACAGAAATACCAAGTCAGTGAAAGTTCTTCTGTCTGACAATTTGAGCATATTGATATCATTCAAAATAGTATTGTAGTTCAACATTATTGCTGGAATACCCATTTTAAAATTAGGAAAACGTAAGAATTTGTTTTGTATTCTTTCAACAGCTTGTATATGTATGTATATTGTAATATGGGTTCCAGACGGGAGAATTGTATTCAAGTTGACTTCTAACATAAGCAAAATATAATAGTTTAATACACTTTATATTGTTAAAATTTCTAGTTAGCCTAGTTATAATTCCCAACACTTTATTGTTGCTGTCACTGTCGCTCTTACTCCCCCGAATACTGAGCGAAGGGGACAACCGCAGCTTGTCTAACAATACCTATGATATACATAGTAAAATCATCAAAATCGAGGTTTGTATTCCCTCTTTTTCTCCAAAACTTTTTTTTTTGAATTTTTAGCTTTTATTTTAATAACTGTTTTAGAAGAAAATACGGTTTATTTTTAAATACATTGTCTAGTTTGTGTACTGAACATCTGTTGATGGTGTTCAAATCAGGTAATTTTAACGATTTTTGGAGGGTCCTTTCTTCTAGCAGAAGTAACTTATCAAAAAAAGCAAAATGTAGAAAATATTAGCTAGTCATCGATATCTATTTTATATTAAAACATATTTACGACAGCGTCAACATCCAGAGACGAAATTGGGGAATCCGTTTGTATGGACAAAACGCCGCCTGGTTTTCCTCTTAATATGCTCAGTATTGCTCTTGTGAAGACGACTACCCTTCAAAATCGAAACGTATCTATTAGCAAATGTCAACCATGTGAAAAAGTTGGTCACGCCTTTGGCTTGTCTTCTATCACACCGGTTTCGACGGAATCAATGACCCTAGTGCTTCGTAGCAACTTCCATAAAAATACCGGTAAAACAGAACTCCCTTGCGACAACTTTATCTTAAATTGAATTATTAAAATTCTATTTCTCAAGAAAGATAAACATTCCCAAGTTATGAATAAACTGACAATATTTGAATTCCTCTTTCTACCATCATTATTGGCGGAAAATATTGCTTGTGCAATGATGTAGGACTTAGCAACCGAAGGATTGAACCCGCGACCGTTGAATGGAAACCTGTTGCCTTGCCTCAAGTCGCTAATCGGTCAAGAAAATTTTCAAGCATATTTAAGATTTTATGAAAATACGATCGGTTTATTCAGATCTACAATACATGTAAAAAAGAATTAAATAGTTTTATATACTAGCGAGTTGCCGGCATGTGTTGCAATGCCACTTAAAAAGTAAATTGTTTCTCTCCCGCGTCCCCTTCGCCTCACGCGTTCTCACTCCGCCTTCCCCCCCACTCCCCTCTCCCGCGTCCTCCGTCCGCGAACCAACCTCTCGCATTCGGAGGCGTATGCTAATATCTACAGGAATTCCAAAAACTGAACAAATCGGACTAATATCTATGAGAACCAAAGTGCGTACGAAAATCTACAGCTCAAACTGCTGACTAATATCCATTAGAAACAAAATGTGGACTAATATCTACAGCACTGGCAGAGGTTGGATTTGCAATTATGAATAGCATATTGGAATAATGTAATATTGCGAATGCAGTTTAAAAAACTTAATTTATGTATGTATGTATGTAAAAATCCCTAATATCGGACTATTGGACACATTTAGCTGATTATTAAGGATTTGGGTTTTTGTTTTAACAGCTTTCTTTATTTCGAGTGCTTCTAAATTATTTAGTCTGTTACCATGACCATTTCATGTCAGTTAGGTTAGGTTAGGTTAGGTTGTGGTGCCGTGTATTTTGAAATAAATAAATATCTTTTTATTTTGACCTCCATGCTTGTTCAATAATGTATTGTCCTCGTAAACAGCAAAATATGTAATATTATGCCAAAACTTCATGCATGTACTTTAAACGTTTAAGCCTTTACGTAATTAGTAATTACGTAATTGAAGTAATTTATGGTTTTCCGTACAACCTCTTGCTCAGCTGCCCTCTGTAGATATTAGTTCAACCTACGCTCCATGGATATTAGTCACCACTGGGACCGTCATAGATATTCGTCCGACCTTAGCTCTGCAGATATTAGTCCTCTCTCTGAAGTTCGTAGATATTAGTCCAAAATAATTGAGCTGTAGATATTCGTCCGACATACAGGCTGTAGATATTAGTATCTGGAGTCCTCGCGTTCTCCTCACCCTCCCGTGTTCCATACATTAGTCCCGGTACAACAACTCTCGTGCCACCTATTGCAATTCTTTTTATACAAATTTCATAATGTCAGCGCTCACTATTATATATAGAAACCATCGCGAGCACGCGCACGTCAAATCCCCAAATTTTCATCGCAATCGGATAAATGGTTTAGCAACACATGATTGTCAGGGCTCACGATTATGTGTAGAAATCATCGCGGGCATCCGCACATCAAATCCCCAAAATTTAATCGCAATCGGATGAATGGTTTAGAAACGCACAAGGAACAAACATACATACATAAAAGCAAGCAAGCAAATATTGATTTTTGTATATAATACGCACGCCGCGCCATCGTCTAAAACATACAAAATGTAAAAATAACTTCGTACGAACTCCGAAAGATGTAGCTTAATATGATATCACAATATGAGACTTGCAAATCTATGTTTCAAAATCGTCTGTGGCGTTCTATATTTGAAAGTGCCATTTGGCGCGACCACCTGTTTTACGCGGGAGTCGGGAATGCTGCTATATGATTGGCTAAAACTTTCAACCGCTAGCGCTGGGCGGAGAAAAATGATTTTACAAGGAACTACAATTAATTTCATACTAAAAACATGAAAAAGCTATAAATCAAAGTTTACATGAGTTGTTCATTATTTTACCGCTAGGTTTAAGATAATGTAAATCACATTTTTATGGGTGTATTATTTATACGGGTCTATTTCAAGAAATTAAAAGATAGGGTATTCAATTGATTCACGCATGAACGGTACTTGTTATTGTAAAATTGTCTTTTCTAAATGAAAAATAAAGAATCGTAGTAATAAAAAATTATTAAAAAGTCCATTTTTAATCGGGTCCTAGAAACAAGCCGTCAAGTTGGTAGTATTAAAATGTTTAGTGGTGACGTCACTGCTCATCGTGTCGTGACGTCCCGTAGAGTCATTGTATGGGAATGTAGGTATGATACAAGCCATCGTATTAATTTGTTCGTTTATTTACATACTGTTTATAGAGATTTAGTTGTTGCGTTGTGGCCTAAATAATTCGGTTTCAAAAATAAGGGTATCTCTTATTAGTTTATCTCTATTATTGAAAATATTCAAAACTACTGCAAAAAAACAATTGTAATGCTACTCTAGGCAGAATACTTCCAACACCGAATTTCAAAATGGCGGCAATCAGCTGATTGCCCGATCTATCTGATTGCCAGATCACACATCTACCGGATCTGCCGGATCTGCCCTGATGATGAACACTGCAACGATGTCCGAAATGTTGGCTAAAGAAGGAGGTAGCGCAACACAGCATAATACCCCAAAAACAAATAACGAAAATAGAAGGTCATTATTCATAAAAAAAAAATGGACTAAAGTTCTCTATTCGTGGCCAACATTTTTTTCAAGTGAAAACTTCTATAGCACCGTTGTGATTTGAATCTCGATGAAACGAAATATAGCGACACTAGGAGATACAAACACACACATCTATAGGATTTAGCCTGCGAGAGAATAAGATAGTGTAATCGGTCTCCTCTTTGTGCGGTGCTTCGTAGCTTCCCCCACTCTTGCCTACTTTAGTTTTCTGAAAGTTTCACTTCTACCGTGTGTGAATTGCACACTCTGATTTAAAAAAAATATATATCGTTATCGCGAATAGATATTCTATATCTGGCGAAAAAACACCAATCGAAACAACCCTTGAATTGGCTTTAGTCGTGTTTTATCATTATTTTTTTGTTGTGAGTCCTGCACAAGAAACCCAACTGCTCCCTACCGTCTAGAGCAGTGGTTCCCGAACTTTTTTGACCAGTGACCACTATGACATTTATTTGTTCTCACAGGGACCACAAGGTACAATAATGATAGACTGTTAATCGTCTAATTAAACGCGTCCTTGTAATTACTATCATTTTTCAATTCAATGTGCTCTTCTTGGACTTCTTCAGCTACCTCTCCATCAAACCCTTCAAAAATTTGGCATTTTTTTCAGATGGTCAAATTATTTTCGCTGTTCAATAAAATGCAAATATTTGGAATATTTCTGAGCACATTCAAAAACCAAAAACTGTTTTAGAAAGGTGATGAAATACGCTTTCAAATTATAGAATTCGAAATAAACATATTTTTTTTTATTAGAAAATTTTTGCATGCAAACATAAACTAAACATAAACTAAAGTTACTGGTAATAAAAAAATAATAAAAAAAACAATGTACACATTTTATTAGACAAATGTATAACAAACACATATTGTTACCTCACTTTTTTGTCGCTCTATGTAAAAAATAATATGTAAAAAATTCCCGAAGTTTTAAATTTTTTTTTCAATTTGCGATTCAAAACTTTGTGTACGTAAAAGTGTACGTTTTACTTTTTTGGTGGCTATTTTTAGATTGGAATATAAAGCGTGGTGTTTTTCCTTTCTAACATCAATTTTTATATTTTTTAACTATGATAGTAAGGGAGTTACAGCGTTTTATATAAGACCTATGTACTTTGGGACAAATATGGACTCCTGTATTAAACGGGTTAATACAAAGAGGGTTACGAATCAGCTTTTGGATACCTTTCGATTCGGTTTTTGTAGTAAATGAATAAATTATCAAATCATCCAATTTCTCAAAAAATGTCAGTTTTCCATTCTGTGATTCATAGATTAGTTAATGTACCGCTATCTCCCAATAATTTTTCAATATAACTCAATATCATTAAACAAATTGGAATCAATAATGGATACAACCAATTTAATTGGAACATTCTGAATAAAAAATACAAGAATAAATTCCTTAAATCATATATCTATCCTGTACAAAACGATCAGGAAGAGAAAAAATGGAGGAAAATTGTGTATTTTAATAACAAAATTTCTAACAAAGAATGTACCAAATGAAATTCTTCCTGCATTTTATGCAAATAATAAACTTAAAAATAACATTGTAAATAATATGGATGAGAGTGTAACATTATGTTTTTGAGAACAGTGATAACATTGAGGTTTATATTTTTATGTGCTTGATGTAACGAAATATTATAAAATTATCATGACATAATTATCATTATAAAACCTAATTTGAATTTTTTTTAAGTAATATGATTTTTGTCTACTTTATTTAATAACTGGCTTTAAAGTGTGGTCACACAAATTTATAAGCGAACGAACAAAAGCTGTGGGTTAGTAGGTAATAGGATTAAAACAGCTTTTTCAGAAAATGACGACATTTTACGAAAAAACTTTAAATTGCTGTAAATATTTACTGGTTGGAGATTTATTTGTATATGTATATATATTCTAAAAGGAAATTTAATTCTTTACAACTTCTTTCAAATAAACTTCTTTGTGTGATGAATATTTTATACGATATGAAGGAATGTTTGATGAAAAATATGAGGTAAAATGTTTTTTTTCGAAGATATCTACATTTCTGGAGCGTGTAATTCAAAAACGGCTGGGATTTTGAAAATTACATATAGAATAAATATTGTAGATAATTTTATAAGCTTTTACTTATTACTAAAAAATTTTCCTCTGCGACGCACCGTTTTTGAGATACAAGCGGAAACCTGAAAATTGGGACCTTCCCCCCCCCCCCCCCCCCCTAGCTCACCACCTAGACGTCAGGACTTTTAGTATGTTCACACCCTAAGCACCCTAAACAAATCCTGAAAGAATCGCTTAGGTCCCTGCTCACGCACTCTACACCACCTTCCTTGACTGGACTAATAGAGATTCAAAAATGAAAAATCCGAAATCTATAAATTAAAGTGTAATGATTGTGGTTTCTTTTATAATAGGTAACACTTCGAGAAACTTCGAAATAAGGACTAAATAACATAATATGAAATCTTTAAACAATAACAGTATCTCGGAGTTTGCTAACCATTTGGTGGAAACCAGTCACACCTTTAACTTCAATAGTGGAATAGAATTAATGCATTGTAATGTCAATGGCATTCAGTTGGATAAATTAGAAATTTTAGAAATCCGAAAGAGTGTAAATGCGAATTTGAATATTATTAATAATCAAAAATTGTTCTTAAATGACCCAATATTAAACCTCTTCCCTTTGTAAATTGTCCCCCATTGCCCCCCTCCCCTCTACCCATTCTCATATTTCCATTGATACCATCGTCTATGTCATAGACATATGAATATATTTAGACCTGCCCTAAGAGATAAAAGCGTATTATTACCCCCTCCCCATACCGGCTCCTTGGAACCAGCTGTGCTTGCCTCACCTGAATCTAAAAAATGTGACGTCATCATTCTTGTCCAGACCAGCGCCGAGCTCTCATCGTACATTTTACGAAATAACACGGCAAAAATGCTAGCTTGTGCCATACATCACCCTAAAATATGTTGATCATAACGAATGTGGGCGGTTCTCCAGTGAGCTCGTCGCTGGTTACAGGGGTAAGTAAATTATGAAACATTTGTAAAAGTGTCTTAACTAAATACGGCAACAAAATATTCGTCTGTGAAAAGATGCGAACTTTACTTTGCGTATTTGGACTTCGCAAATATGTTAATAACGTGGCGAGCAATTCGCGCTCCCACCTAAAAAGGTCTATTCATTCAAAAGCAGATTTTACTTTTAAGAACTAAATGATGTTATTATAATGCGAAATGCCTATATACTGTCAGATTGATTTTTTAACGAATCACAGTCATCTTCCCCCTCTTCTTACCGCCATAGTTGATTTTTCCCCTCATCTGTATGTTCTCGTCTATTAAATTTGGATGTCTATGGTCTATGTCTATTCTTTTTCCATTAACACCATTGTCAATGTCTATTATTTATAATTAGTATTAATAAAACCCTGAAGAAGTGAGCGTTGCTCACGAAACATGTTGGTTTAAGTAAACAATAAAGTGGTAAAAACTAAGTATTTTATTAATTTGAAATGAATAAATGTTTCGTTGACCACATTTTAGATCTTGCGGACCACCTTATTGTGGATGTCTAGCTCTTCCAGAATGGACACATTTGTGTGTCTGTCTGTCCTGAGCATTTTTCTCCAGCATAACATTTCGAGGGAGGCGTCTACTAACATCTACAGGAATTCCAAAAACTGAAAAAATTGGACTAATATCTATGAGAAACAAAATGTGTACGAATATCTACAGTTCAAACTGCTAACTATTTATGTTTAATTTAATATTTATGTTTAATTTATGCTTAATATCAATGAGAACCAAAGTGCGTACGAATATCTAGAGCTCAAACTGCTGACTAATATCTATAAGAACCAAAGTGTTGACGAATATCTACAGCACTGGCAGAGGTTGGATTTGCAATTATGTATAGCATATTGGAATAACGCAATATTGCGTATGCAGTTTAAAAATCTTAATTTATGTATGTATGTATGTAAAAATCTCTAATATCAGACTATTGGACACATTTAGCTGAATATTAAGGATTTGGGTTTTTGTTTTAACAGCTTTCTTTAATTCGAGTGCTTCTAAATTATTTAGTCTGTTACCATGACCATTTCTATGTCATTTAGGTTAGGTTAGGTTGTGGTGCCGTGTATTTCGTAATAAATAAATATCTTTGTATTATGACCTCCATGTTTGTTCAATAAATTATTGTCCTCGTAAACAGCAAAACACGTAATATTATGCAAAAAATTCATGTACGTACTTTAAACGTTTAAGCCTTTACGCAATTAGTAATTACGTAATTGAAGTAATTTATGGTTTTCCGTACAACCTCTTGCTCAGCTGCCCTCTGTAGACATTAGTCCAACCTACGCTCTGTAGATATTAGTTCAACCTACGCTCTGTAGATATTAGTCAACACTGGGACCATCATAGGTATTCGTCCGACCTTAGCTCTGTAGATATTAGTCAACACTCTGAAGTTCGTAGACATTAGTTCAACACATGAGCTGTAGATATTCGTCCGACATACAGGCTGTAGATATTAGTATCTGGATTAATTTCGAGGGCGTCTATCCTCTGGTTTTCTTTCGCTGGTTCAAGTGTCCATATTTCCACACCGTATAGAAATGCGTGGAAAAATGATTACCTACTGATGCATAAAAGGGGATTGAACTCTGGAAATTATGAATCATAATTCCCTCAGACGATTGAAATTGCTGTCCACTTATCTAAGTGGTCAGTAAAAAATGACGCGTAAAAACTGCAATGAAAAAATCACACTTAAAAAATGCAACGAAAATACATTTTTGGCAGGGTCATCGTATTGACCAGATTTTTTCAACGAGTCGTCAATTAGGTGTGTTGAATGTGTTTACCCACTTTGCTAATTACATAACTTAGTAACAATCACGCCATTTCTCCTCTGGTGTAAGCAGAGAGGGTAGACCGCCACGCAAGTCTGTATTGGCACACATTATTTTTATACATATCTTTGCATCATTCAAATTCAAACATACTCTTATGTTTTTTCGTTATTGTTTTTGGGGTGTTATGCCGTGTTGCGCTACCTCCTTCTTTAGCCAACGTTTCGGACGTCGTTGCAGTGTCCATCATCAGGGCAGATCCGGTAGATGTGAATCTAGTGACATCTACCGGATCTGCCGGATCTGCCCTGACGACGGACACTGCAACGATGTTTTGGGGGTGTTATGCCGTGTTGCGCTACCTCCTTCTTTAGCCAACGTTTCGGACATCGTTGCAGTGTCCATCATCAGGGCAGATCCGGTAGATGTGAATCTAGTGACATCTACCGGATCTGCCGGATCTGCCCTGATGACGGACACTGCAACGGTGTCCGAAACGTTGGCTAAAGAAGGAGGTAGCGCAACACGGCATAACACCCCCAAAACAAATAACGAAAATACTTTTGGGCGTGAAAATCTTTAAACGTATCATACTCTTACGTTATTCAGATTCTTGAAATAGTCCGACACAAATATTTTATTCACTTGGCGGTACCACGTCTTCGGCGGGCGTCCCCGACTTCTTCTACCATTCACTTCCGTGTTGTGTATTCTCCTTCTCAAAACCATCTTAACCTTTAAGTACCAAGGTGCCGTTCTAGTTACCTAAGTACCGACGTGAGATTTGCTGGACCACCCTAATTTAAATATAAAAAAATTAATGTATTTTTCTAAAAAAACTGTTTCTAAATATTGTTTATATATCTCTTATTGCTTAAGTAAAATAAAGTAAGCATTTAAATTCAATATGGAATTATTGGATGGGGGGGGGGGGGGTCATTCAACAATATTCTAACCCCGATCAAAGTGATCCAGAAACTAATCATTAAAGTAATCCTAAAGAAACCCTCCACTTTTTTTTTTATTTTTTTTTTTTATTTGATTCACCTGATTTATACACTTATCCAACAGAAACGCTTTTCGCAGATTTCACGGTGCCTCGAGTAGAGAATATATTCAAGAAAAATGCAATTATCCAAATTTACAAAGATAATATCATCAAAAAATTTGAAACTCACCAATCAAAAATATATGAAGACAACATCAAAATACAAAAATTTAATACCAAACTAATGCAAAACAATTATATCTATTTAGGAATAAAGTTTTTCAACAACCTTCCCATTGAAATAAAAAAAAACCAAAGACATCAATAAACTGAAACTCAAACTGAAGCTACACTTCATCAGGAATAATTAACTAAATAATTACCTGTTTTTCTCTTTCTTTCTATTTATTATTAATCTATATTCATCTCTATTTTATTTAGATTTTTCGAATTTCTCCTAAGTGCTCAATATTTTAGTATGTAACCGTATCCTATGTATGTACACCTACACATATAGATGATCCAGAAGTCTCAATTGATCCTATTATATACTTACCTATTGCATAATGTTATTCTATTTCAGTTATAATTAGTGTAACTCGCTCATCAAGCACAAGAACTAGCTTCTTCTTTGGTGAGATTGCAATTTTTAAATAATTTCTGTACTAATATGCAATTTATATAACTCCACTGTACAATTATATATCTATATTAAACAAAAAAAAAAAAAAAAATCACAGACGTCAGCTTTTTGGAATAAAAAAGGGCTTTTACCTTAATCTTAAAATATTTTAATTACTTACACTGTTTTTCTTTTATCAAAAATAAATTATTCTTAAAGTTAAATAACTAGGTAAACTATGAAAACAAAGAGTAGTAAGATAAATAATCAGCAGTTTTACGAAATACCACAAGGCATCAAGTTGTTGGAACTATCAAATATTATGTCTTTGCACACAGGCTCACCGCATTGTAGACACATGTTTCGTGCAAGTATCACATTTGTAAGCAGTCTTGCATTTTAGTTTTGAGGGACAGACATGACAGAGTTTTCTAGATTGGTTATCCTTCATTTTCCGGCGCATCTGACCCAAGAACTCTTTTTATCGACTTTTTTAAAATTTTTATTTTTATTTATTGAGTTAGTTTATAGTACACGAATATAAACTAATAAGCACAATGTAACATTTCATTTGATAAATTTAAATATTTTTACAGTAAGCATAACATTTCTTTTTAAATACATTCACTCTTTCTTCATTCTTCATACTTTCAGGCATTTCATCATACATCTTTAGTCCTCTGTACATTAGGCAGTTGTGTGATTTTGATTTCTTCATTTGTGGCAATCGAACTCTATTTATATTTCTTGTTTCGTAATTATGAATGTCTCTATTAAAAACAATTTCATCCTTAAAGTATTTTGACATTTGGTTTTTCATAATTTATGCACAAAAATTAACACATTAAATAGTTGTCTCTTTTTTATTGGAATCCAATTTAGCTCCTCTCTCATTTGATTAATCCTTGCGTATTTGCCTTTCCCCAGTATACATCTCATAGCTTTGTTTTGTATAACTTCTAGTTTGTTCAAATTTTCTTCATTGGCCAAATATAACATCGTAGAGCAGTAGTCCAAATGTGGAGCAACGATAGTTTTATAAATAAGCTCCGTAGTGTTTCTATTTAATTTACGTGTTAGTCTTCTAAGAAAATTTACCTTTTTTGATACCTTTTTTAGCACATATTCAAAGTTTGCTGTGAAAGTCAGTTTTGAGTCGAGTATTACACCCAGGTATTTGATTTAATTTACTTTTCCAATTTTTTCACCATTAATTGTCAAATTTAACCCTGTGTTAGTGTTTTATTGCCTATTTCCATATATTTTGTTTTATTTAAGTTCAGTTTCAACTTGTTTAATTTCAGCCATTTTGCTATATTTTGTAGGTCTTCGTTTATTTTGTTAATTGCTTATATGTAATCTTCACACGAAATATAGATTAAGGTATCGTCTGCAAATAGTCTAATTTTGCAATGTTTAATAGTTTTGATAATATCATTTATGTAATAGCTAGCGTAATTCCCTTGGAATGAGGCCGTGTTTCATATTTCTTCCTAGAGACAGGAACACTTTTATTTTCAATTGAAGTTGCCCTTTTCGTGTCCGAAGAGCCTGGTTGATTCATTGTAACATTTGACAGAAAATAAAAGAGGAAGCCCAAATAATCTGAAATTATGAGTGTCTTTTTTTCAAAACTTAAGTAAAGTATATTTGTGTTGTTGTCAAGTCTCGTGTATACCATGACGTAATAATTTCTCTCTACAGAAAGTTTTCACTTGAAAGCTCTGAGTTTAAAATTCCGCAAACACTTTTGGAATTTCGCCAACTTTCGAAATCACAAAACATAAATAATAAAATTGCTAAAACACCCTCAATACATTTCTCGATACCCCAATCTGTCAAAACTACCAAAATACATTGGTACAGATTCTGAAATTCTTTGATCTTGGAGCATGTTATAAAAATTTTCGTGTTGTAATTTCATCTGTTTTAGTGTTTCATCTGATGCTCCAATTTTTATTTTATTGGTAGGTATGATTCGAAAAAATCGATCTATTAACACTACGGTACACGCGCCTCTAAAACGTTCATGTGTGCTCGCGTGGGCTTCACTTGTAGCCCATTTTAAATTGAAATATACTGAAAGATAATCGTTTAATTTTTAAATAAAACAAATTTATTTTTATAAATGACATTTATTAAGTAAACTGAAATAAAAAAATATCTTCTCTTTCTTAAACTTAAAATATTAACAAAACTTCAGACTTCTCAAAAAATCTCACAATTTTTACTTATTTGAGATCAATCAACTTTTGGTTTAATTCTTACATTTTTTTTAATTTTTTTTTTAAATTTCATTATACGAAGGACAAATTAAAATTTGGTGATCATTACATATACGCCTGTAGCATTTCGAGCAAGCTTTCTTTGTGTTCCGCCAGTTCACGCATGGGCTACATACGTAGCCCAACAACTTTAAATCGTTATTTTTCGCACTTGCGCCAGCGTACATCGCTCACGGCACACTGAATGCGTCGGCAACAACCAATCGGAGCTTAGCTAGAGACTCGGAGTGACGCGATTTCACGAAATTATGAACAAAAATAATACCCTGGGCTACATATGTAGCCCACGCGTGTACTCTAGTGTTAAGGATGCTTTGCGTAGTTTGATAGAGTATACGAGAGGAAATGGGTTTTACAATTTAAATAAACTACCTATTAAAACATTACATATTTTAAAAGTTTTGTGATGTAAGAAGAACGGTCTTTTTCATACAAAACTTAATTTATGATTTGAATCCAAAGATATTGAAATATAAGAGATGTGCTATCCGCAGTTCTTACTAGGTGGGACTGCGCTTCAGGGTGTCGCCGATACTGTTTACCAATTAACAAATAAAGTAAATGAACGATTAATTAACGAATAAACTAAATGAACTTTAAACTAAATGAACTTTAAACAATACTAATGCACACCTTAAAAAAAACAACGAAATTAACAAATTCTTTTCGTACGCCAACTACTCCGCTTAGGTAGTAGTCTTTTTTTTACATTAACTCCACACAGGAGGCCCTGAGGAAGATAATTTCCCTTAAGGCCTATGTCATCTTTGAAGATGCTGTGTGGAGGTTCTTTTTGAGGAAAGGAAGGAGTGAACATGGGTCTTGAAGAGACCCATGTTGTAGGAGGGAGGAAACACAGAGAGAAGAACGAGTCATAGAAACGACCCGTCCTCATGTGACTAATGTCAACCGTGTTGGGCGCGTTTTTGGCGTGTTTCCCGACTACGCACCGGTGCCGAGGGGATCAATGACGCTAAAACAAGGACAGCATTCCCACCTGACGCCTGTGCCCTAAAGATTGCAGTCCGTCTGTTAAGATGGGAGAATATATCAAACGGACCGCCCGTTTCTGCACAGAGTCAAGGGTTTTTTAGGTATTTTGGAGCTCCAGACCTGAGGTGGCTGCCAAATTCAACCGTGGGGCGCACTTGCGATATGTACAGGGTTAGCATTCGTGTACTATTAAAGTATCTGCGGGCCCTATACAGTACGCCCAGTTTCTGAGACCGTACCTGAGCTGGTCACTTAAAGTTACACCAAGCATATCGATGGAGGTCCTGTTCAGAAGATTGCACCCGTTGAAGGAGACTAGATTTTCATTTCGATCCCTTTTAGACGTTATTAAACACGATTGGGTCTTTGAAACATTAAATTCGACAGTCACGCGGACATCATAGAATATCTCTTTCGTATTTGAATCTCTTTGTTTGAAGCGAAACCAAACTGAATAAAATATTTTTTATTCAAAAGGTATTGCAAATATCTGGTATAAGTATGTGCTATTTTAAACATTTTTGTTATAAGTTATAAAATATAGGTAACTAAAAATTATTTTTTTTAGTTATATCCTATATTTGCACTTTAGAGGCAACTTTGGCTTTTTTTTAGAGTTAATTATACTTATTAAAAAATATATCTAACCGTGCCTATCGAGTCAATAAAATGAAAAATAAATAAAAATAATAAACATCGTAAAAAGAAGCATTTCTTTGTAATTTGCTTTTTGCTCGGCTGTCTCTTCAAGACCCATGTTCACTGCTTCCTCTCCTTAAAAAGACCCTCCACACAGCATCTTCAAAGATGACGTTCTTCAGGGCCTCCTGTGTGGAGTTAATGTAAAAAAATGCATACTATTAATAAATTAATTATTTTAAATTAACGTCACCTGAATCCGGTCGAAATACTTCTCTAACTGTGATGACGTCATCCAATTCAATCCACTTAACGAGTTAAAATAATCTAAATATACAATTTTATCCCACAAAAAAAAAATGATGCTGTAAAAAAAAATTAAAAATATTAGTAAGCATAAATTTGGCAGTGAATTTTGTAAACTGAGTCGACTAGAATACTTCATTGCATGAAAATAATTAATTTACATACACATTGTGTCAACGTCTATCATTCGATACTTGAATGATATCAAATTTATCGCTTAGGTGTAATTTTAGATAACATCCGGGAAAAGCAATAATGTGCCTCGGTAATAGAAGCGTGAAAGAGTCAAATAATATAAGAGAAAGGTCGCTTACAATATTATTTAGTCGCGGGTTCGGTTTCCGGCGATGTGAAAAAACACATCTTGAACACTATTAAAAACACTTCAAGAAGAGTAAATGCAAATTTATTTTCTTCAATATTTGCAAATTATCTTTGTGGCGTCATTTTAAATTAAATGAAAACAAAAACACCACGTATTAAATGAAAATTATCAATATGTTTCAAAACCAATAATTTATTCATCAGGATAAAATTAAAATTAATAAAAGACAAATAAATATAGACAAATAAGTACCCATAGACTAAAAAAAATATAAAGAGTGGTGATTAATTAGTTAATGTGTTATTATTTTTTTTTATATCAGGTAAATAAAATAATCAAGTTGTCTGAATAACAAAAATAAATTATTATAAATATAATTATTACTTTTAAAATAAATTTATTATTAAATAAGTGTAATAATAATAATAATAATAAATTGGCTATTAACACTTTTATTATTTCTAAGATATCTTTTTAAAATTTCTTTTATGCGAATATCCCACAAGAGTCCCAGGTTCTCCCGTCTGGAGCCAGTGAGACTATGGCATCCCCAATTGGGGTATGTTGAGGAGAGGAAGGAGATGGGGAAGTATCTGGATATTCAGAACTAGTCACCAAACACGGCTTTTTTTTTACATTAGCTCCACACAGGAGGCACCGAGGAAAACAATCTCCATAGGGGTGTGGAGGGTTTTTTAAGGGAAAGGAAGAAGAAGATATGGAAAGGAAAAAGGTATGAGGGGTGGGTAGGAATCTGGGGGTCAGTATCGCCAGGAGTGACGGTCGTATGAATCTATTCCTCACACTGCGGTGCAAGGCGAAGGGTCGGGAGAATCCGGCTGGAGAGGTCAAAAGGCCTCCCTCAATCAGTCTCCTCCGATCTAGCCCGCCACGCAGTGGTTGGGCAAACGTATCCGCGAAGACCTAGACAAACCTCATCCCATAAACCCGGGCACCCCTGCTAAGTCACCAAACGTAGTGAACCACTTGGGGTGACCTGTGGCAGGGGGGTTGGTTGTCCAATAAATGGTTCCCGGGGCGGCGGTATCCATACCCGCCTCCCAAATTGAAATAAAGTAAAGTAAATAAATAAAGCTAAAGCCATTTCAAGCAACTTTTCAATTTCTGAATGGTGGTCTTACACCAGGGCGATACTGAGAGTATCCTCCACTCTCGGACATACCACAAATATACTATACATATATTATTTTTAATGAATTAATTGTGAAATAAAACACTTGTGGTTGCATCACAATTAAGTAGTTTGTGAGTATCTCCATGAACGGAGGGCCTCAGATATATTGAACTCAATCCGATTTCTTTTACTCCAGTCCGGGTCTTGGTGGCGTATGCGTCTGCCTATCAGCTGCATGGCAGGCCGGATCGGGAGAGAATAGATGAAGGAGTCCATTTGACTTCTACGGCCGAACTCTCTTGGAACATCGTGGGAGTGGGATTGTACCGCAGTGGGAGGGATTCATAAGTCCATCACTCCTGGAAACACTGATCCCCAGATTCCTACCCATCCCTCATACCCTTTTCCTTTCCAGAACCTCCTCTCCGTTCTTTCCTAAAAAGACTCTCCACACAGCATCCCCAAAGATGACACGGGATAGGGGGAATTATTTTCCTCAGGGCCTCCTGTGTGGAGTTAATGTAAAAAAATCTAACTTTAGAAACACAAACAGGCAATCTCTTAACCCTTCCCCGACCAGAAACGGAATTCGGCTGCTTTACAGGCATAGACAAGCCATAGAAAATCACAGAAATTTGACAGCCGTTAACGCATAACGGACGACGGCTAACCTAACGTAACACGAGGTTTTGAGATACGGATTACCATAGACATACATGGGAGCGCGTATTGCTCGCCCCGTAATGAACAAATTTGCGAATTCCAAATACGGCAAAGTAAAATTCGCCTATTTTCATAGTCCTATATTTTGTTGACGTATTTAGTTAAGACACTTTTATAAATGTTTCATACTTTAACTACCCCACTGAACGGCGACGTACACACGCCATGTATCTCTGTATAGTGTGTGTACACAGTGTACACACTCCCTCGTCTCTTCCCTCTCCGCGAACCCCACCTTCCCCATGCCGTTCCTCCCTGCCGCTAAAATATATGAAATACACACATTTATACAAATTTCATAACGCCAGAATTTACCATTATATACAGCCTATGTTAGTCGCTAAAAATGTAGCTTTCTATTGGTGAAAGAATTTTAAAAATCGGTTTAGTGGTTTAGGCGTGAAAGCATAATAGATAAACACGGGCACTTTCGAATTTATAATATTAGTATGGATATTCCGTAGATACATTATTTTACAGATGATTACACTTTTACGCTTTAGATAAGAAGGTCGCAAGTTCGAATCCCAAGGTGCGCAAGTAAATTTTAGGAAAAAGTTCGGTGTTTGGGAGAAATTCCTAAAAAATAAAACTAGTTATTTTTATACTAATTTGGGGTCGGGGAATCCGAATCTGAAAGAATTAGGCGGCGGCAAGCAATATTAACTGAGTTACACGACTTTAAAAATTTTTATACTTACACAGGAAAATAGCAATTTTGGAAGCATTTTGATTCCTAGACAATCAAACTAGTTATTTTTATACTAACTATGGGCCGGGGAATCCGAATCTGAAAGAATTAGGTGGCGGCAAGCAATATTAACTGAATTACACGACTTTAAAATTTTCTATACACACACACATGAAAATATTCCTTTCGAAGGCATTTTGACACACGTAGTACAAAGATCATAGAAAAACAAGAAATATACTAAAACATGTGCCGGCAGTGTTACCAGCTCTCAAAAATATTTATCCCTATATCAATAAAGTAAAACTTTCCGACACGATAATTCCTCACATTAACCTGATGAATTACGACTATCTCAACGGCCGTATTCTTAAACCAAAAGTATGAAAATTCGTAGTCTTAAAAATACGTAACCTAACCTAACCTAACGCTAGGTTTGTGTAACATGGTTTGTGCCCCTTTATACCGCCTGCTCGCGTCCCTAACCTAACCTAACCTAACGCTAGGTTTGTGTAACATGGTTTGTGCCCCTTTATACCGCCTGCTCGCGTCACGGCAAAAAAAATCCCTGTTTTCAAGTAGTTTAGCGGCTACGCTAGGTTTGTGTAACATGGTTTGTGCCCCTTTATACCACCTGCTCGCGTCACGGCAAAAAAACATCCCTGTTTTCAAGTAGTTTAGCGGCTACGCTAGGTGTGTGTAACATGGTTTGTGCCCCTTTATACCGCCTGCTCGCGTCACGGCAAAAAAACATCCCTGTTTTCAAGTAGTTTAGCGGCTACGCTAGGTTTGTGTAACATGGTTTGTGCCCCTTTATACCGCCTGCTCGCGTCACGGCAAAAAAACATCCCTGTTTTCAAGTAGTTTAGCAGCTACGCTGGGTTTATGTAACATGGTTTGTGATACAAAAGTGAGTAAAATTTATAAAAAATAAGTACTTAAAATATAAACATGTTATTTTACGTTATTGATATTACTGCTTAATGGCAACACTTAATTTTGTGTGGTAAAAACATCTATGTTATCTTGTTTTTCTATGATCTTTGTACTACGTGTGTCAAAATGCCTTCGAAAGGAATATTTTCATGTGTGTGTGTATAGAAAATTTTAAAGTCGTGTAATTCAGTTAATATTGCTTGCCGCCACCTAATTCTTTCAGATTCGGATTCCCCGGCCCATAGTTAGTATAAAAATAACTAGTTTGATTGTCTAGGAATCAAAATGCTTCCAAAATGGCTATTTTCCTGTGTGTGTATAAATTTTTTTAAAGTCGTGTAACTCAGTTAATATTGCTTGCCGCCGCCTAATTCTTTCAGATTCGGATTCCCCGACCCCAAATTAGTATAAAAATAACTAGTTTTATTTTTTAGGAATTTCTCCCAAACACCGAACTTTAGCCAAATTTTATATGTATTTGTATCAGGTAAGATCACCATTCAGAATTGAAATGTTGCTTGAAAATTTGACCAGATCTGAATAGAAAGTACTTCCCCACCTTTCTGTGCCCCGTCTCCTTCTACTCACAACATATCTCAATTTGTGTAGTTGACGTAGTCGATTTTATGGGTGTTTGACTTCAGGGAGAGATATGTAGCAATCGGACGTGCTACGTAAACTTGTAAAAGAAAACACTAGAATTAACCTTTCATAGTTTTTACTAAGAATTAAAATTCACAATGTTATCGGAATACGGAGCGTGACAGTAGTAAAATAACGGGACCATTTGTTTTGACTTGTTGTTCTAAAGACTAATGTACAGGGAATTTGAATGCTCCGTAAGGTGCAACGATATGCCAAATATTTCAGCGCGGGTAGGTAAGTACTTCTCCGTGTTCAGCGTTGTTGTTGCTCAACGTTTTGTTGAGCGTTGGCTCGCCACAGATATCTCCCAATATTGGTCTTAGGCCTCGATTACATTGAGCGAGTTTACAAGCTACAAGCCGGCGAATTCACTATCTGCTGGTAAACTTGTTCAGTGTAAAATCTGTTAGTTAGCTAGTACAGTGTGTCAAATAAGAGTAGAAAACATAGGGGGGCGCCACTGTTGATCAAACGGCAATACTATACATTTAACTCATGGTGTTAATGTAAAGCTATGTAACCTACGAGTACATATTATAAAAAAATAAAAAGTCATAAAAGTGAAAAAATATTTTTTCATTGCAAAATAGATACCCCCTGATCTCATAATTAGAATTGCATGCAGGTGTACGAGTATATAATTAGTATACATTTGCAATTTTCTGTTAATATAATGAAGAATAACGATATCGTAACAAAAAATAAACACAGTTTAGAAATTGCTCACATTTATTTAATACTAGCTTAAGGGCCCGCAACCCGGATTTGTACCGATTTATTACACATTTCTCTTAAACACGTTAAGTTTTAAAGCTCGTAAAAAAATATTTGTTATTCTTGAAGATAATATCTAGACATTGCCCGCGCCGAAACCCAAATTATATAAAATTCCCTCGATAGAAAAAAATCGCAAAGTATGCTCCAAAAATTATTATTAACACGTTTGTTTCAGTTATTTTACAAGCTATATGTATGAAAAAATTTACAGTGTTTCTTTAAATGCTGTTTAAGATAATGCCCTCGAGATTTTTGCTCTATTTTAAACGAGTCGTGTTTTATTAAACATTTTCCCAATTTTCGCATCGATTTTGTCGCTGTAAATGTTAGCGCTCTCCTCTAACATTCGTAATTTCGTATCTCTCCATCTTCTTCTTTTCGGGCTCGGTTGCAGAGCCTTAAGTACCTAGGGTTGCCGGGCTTTAGATCAAGTCTCTAATTTTAGATCTGAATATATTAAACTCATTCAGATCTAAAAGCAGTGTAACTAAACTCACCATTTGTGATTCTTCCTTTGTATCTACTGTTAAATTCAAATTCATGTTAAATTAAATTAAAGCAAATCAAGAAAGACATGGCACGACCAAGTGAATCAGATACTTGAGTCGGGCCATGTGAAGAGTCGGAATAATGGAAGAGCATGTATGAATGTGAACGAGGCAAGGAGTGTGTGCCAAGATCGAGTTGTTTGGCGTTCCGTCCTCTCTGCCTACCCTTACGGGGAAACGGCGTGATGGTTAGTTAGTTAGTTAGTTATTTTGTAAAACATCGTTTAATTAAATTTATGTCATTAAGTAGGTACCTTAACAACAGTGATTCTTCGATTTTACTTTTTTTTCTTTAAGAACAAAAAATGTTTTTTAAAATGTGGTATACTGTGTTTTGTACATTCGGTGTCATTGCACTTTAACAGAATATTTGACAATTAATTTGGTGTTGCCAGCCTACAAATTTTGTAGTTAAATTTTTAATATTTTCTACTCTTATTTGACAGACTATACATATGATTACACTGATCGAGTTTACTAGCAGATAGTGATTTCGCCGGCTAGTAGCTTGTAAACTCGCTCAATGTCATCGAGGCTTAAGGGTAAAAAAGGAAACTTGAGGTAGACAGAAGGAGTTGTTTCCCAGAGGCGACGACTCTCCACAGATTTAAGTGATATAATTTCCGTTCATCAAGCACAAAATCGTCAATATTGAAAATGACCGGCCATTTAGTTCTAGTGCAGCTATTGCGACATTGCTCTTGGCGTCCCGTCTCCTATGAGAGTTTGCCAAATTACCGAGTGACCGACGCCGTTCGGTAAAGCTACCGTAACATCGGCACCGATATAAACAGGGACAAAATAAATGTGGAGTACGCAGCAAAATGATGAACTTTTTGCTAAAAAAAAAAATGAAAACTAGTTGAATTCCCCGGCGTTGCCCGGGCTATGTGTAGAGTTTTTCTAAGCCAGATATGGAATAATTTTGAATGTTAATTTTTTAATGTTAACAGTCACCTTCCGGTTTTGAAAATCGAGTGTGCAAAATTTCATTAATCTCGAAATAAAAATGTAGATTCACATAAAAAAAGCCAGGCCGCCCGCCACAGTTACTCCTCTTTATAAAATACTAGCAGATCTGGCCATACGTTGCTGTGGCTAACGAAACACAACGCCATCTACTGACAACGCCATTACCCAACCTTTATAACCAACGCATCTGTTTGCATACACATCAGATCAACACCGCCCGCTTGCCAGCCCGCACCCTTTGTTTATTATATATTTCAACCAATTTACACAAAACCTTAACAAATTATATACCTTAACCTTCCTCATGAATCACTCTATCTATTGATGAAAACCGCATGAAAATCCGTTGCATATTTTAAAAGGTCTAAGCGTAGAGACAACGGTTTCGACTTTGCTTTATACTATTTAAGGATGTATTTAAGCAAATGCCCGTATTATGGTAGTCAAGGTTCATAAAATGTTATATTAAGTATCGCCATTTTAGTGTTCGATGTACAGAATGTACCTGTTTGAATTGAGTTCTGTTGGACTGGACATATGTTGAGAGAAAGGAGGCAAGAGAAATGGATCAGAATAGTAATAGAGTGGTATCCAAGAGACGGTAAAAGAAACAAAGGTGGACAAACGAAAAGATGGGAAGATGATATGAAAAAAGGTGGCTGGTCCAGAATGGATCAGTATGTCGAAAGACAAGCTGTTTCTAAAAATAATGACTCAAACGCTGATTATTTAGAATAATATTTAAAAAAAAATACTAATTAGATTAGAAAAAATGTTTATAATTTAACAGCAATAAAGGCAAATTTTATTTTATATTAAGTATAATCATCCATATATGTAGATGAAAGTACAAACATATAGCATACATATTAAGGAAAATACCTATGGCAGGGGTATCGTTATTCAATAACTAATTAACACTACGGCACACGCGCCTCTAAAACGCTCATGAGTGCTCGCGTGGGCTTCACTTGTAGCCCACTTCAATTGAAATATACTGAAAGATAATCGTTTAATTTTTAAATAAAACACATTTATCATAATAAATGACATTTATTAAGTAAACCGAAATACATCTTCTCTTTCTTAAACTTAAAATTTTAACAAAACTTCAGACTCCTCAAAAAATCACCTAATTTTTACTTATTTGAGATCAATCAACTTTTGGTTTAATTCTTACATTTTTTTTTAAACTTTTTTTTTTAATTTTCATTACACGAAGGACAAATAAAAATTTTGTGATCATTACATAAGGACAAATTAAAATTTTGTGATCATTACATATACGCCTTATACAGTTTTCCTTGTGTTTCCTTGTGTTACGCCAGTGCACGCAAGGGCTACATACGTAGTCCAACAACTTTAAATCGTTATTTTTCACACTTGCGCCAACGTCGATCGCTCACGCCACGCTGAATGCGTCGAGCAACAACCAATCGAAGCTTAGCTAGAGACTCGAAGTTAAATCACGCGATTTCACGAAGTTACAAACAAAAACAATACCCTGGGCTACATATGTAGCCCACGCGTGTACTCTAGTGTTAACTAACTAACCATCACGCCGTTCACCGCAGGGGTAGGCAGAGAGGACGCACAGCCAAACAACTCGGTTTTGGCACACACTCCTTGCCTCGTTCAAATTCATACATCATCTCATAGGTGCTCTTCTATTATTCTGACTCTTGACATTGTCCCACTCAAGTATCTGATTCACTTGGTCGTGCCATGTCTTTCTCGTGCGCCCCCGACTTCTTCTACCATTCACATTTGCGTCATATATTCTCCTTACACTCTTTCCTCGTTCATTCGCTCTACATGCCCAAATAAACTGAGCATCCCATTCTTAATCTTACTCATTACGCTTACATCAGCCTTGCATTCTTTGCGGATCTCCGCGTTTCTCACACGATCGTTCATGGTTTTACCACACATCGCCTTAGCGATCTCATTTCTACAGCATTCGGTCTACTTTCATCCTTCCTCTACCAGTTCCATGCCTCACTTCCATACATCAGGGTAGGTACCAGTACTCCATTGTGGAGTGCTAGCTTTGCTTATTTGGACAGTTTTTTGTTGGCGACAACGGCGTTCAGTCCTCCATTAATGGATTTACCTGCATTTACCCTTCTTTCAATACCTCTATCAGCCTGTACCCTGCTCCCAAATAAGGAACTCCAGTGAAAAATATTATTGCTTTAAAAAAATATGTTCATATAGACCAATAAACGCCGATTCTGAATATATAAGTTTTATTTAATAATATTAAAAACAGAGTTTTAAAAAAATGATTTAAGTCCATTTTTAATCGGGTCGTAGAAACACGCCGTCAAGTTGGCATTATTGAAATGTTTAGTGGTGACGTCACTGTTCCTTGTGTCGTGACGTCACCGTAAAGTCATTGTATGGGAAATGTATGGGAATGTAGGTATGACACAAGCCATCGTATTAATTTATTCGTTTATTTACATACTGTTTATAGAGATAAAAGTAAGGTATCTCTTTTATTGAAAATATTCAAAAACTACTGCACAAAAAAAATAGTAATGCCACTTCTAGGGAGAATACTTCGAACAACGAAATTCAAAATGGCGGCAGTTGATCAGATGATTGCCCGATCCTATAATAACTTTTCAGGAGTGATGACGTAGCACGATTCACCATACATACGGTGGTTTAAGGGGGATCTTGAAAAATTAAAACTTTGACAATTATTTTAACTATTAAAACTAACTTTAAAAAAAAGCAGTTATTTAAGTTAGAAGGTCATTATTCATTAAAAAAAGGACTGGAGTTCTCTATTGCGTGCAGTACCTACGCCGAGCTTTATGGTTCTTTCATCTTAAGAAAATCACGTATGGCCCCGATGAGCCCCATCGATGAAAAAGATGCCATAGGACTTAAATCACGCTTTCCGAGAATAATTATTACTTAAGTCTTTAAATCCAGATTTAATATTACCTCTTTTTGGCACTGAGAGATTTACTTCGTTATTTACGACGATCTTAAATTGCGGTAATTCTGAAATGTCTGGTCATCAAAAGGAGTTTCATGACAAATCGGAATAGGACAACTCAGTACTGTCCTGATGAAACTGTTTTGACTAAATTTATTGAAGTAAAACTTCTTTACGCACGCTCGACTTCGGGGGTAAGCTGGAAAATGCGTTGCCCAAAGTGGTGATTGCGATGCGAACTGTAATCGATGCGAACGGTGATCGATGGCGAGGTGAACGGTCGGGCCTTTACGCACGCTTGACTTGGAGAGTGATAAGGATAAGGATAAGGATACGGATATTCACCCCAAGGTCGTAGGTCACCCCAATTTCGTAGGTCACCCCAAGGTCGTAGGTCACCCCAAGGTCGTAGGTCACCTCAAGGTCGTAGGTCACCCCAAGTCGTAGGTCACACCAAGGTCGTAGGTCACCCCATGGTCATATTCACCCCAATGTCATATGTCACCCCTAGGTCATAGGTAACCCGTTCGCTACGCTTGGTAACTTAGCAGGGATACCTGGGTTCATGAGGCGAGGTATGTCTTGTAGTTTTACTTCAGTCGTGTGGTCTAAAGCACACTCGTTTTTTAATGAGTTATTCCAATCATGACGTATGATAGTGAGGCGTGAATTTGGCAAAATAAGCATAAAGCAGATTGAATGAATTAGGAATGAGATCGCTTTTGAGGGATTAGGGCCTATGTCATCTTTAGGAAAGGAAATAGAGGAAATTCTGGGAAGGAATATGATATGAGTGTTGGTTGGGAATCAAAAAAAAATGGTACAGAGCAAAAACCCTTCACACAAAATTATTTACTTCAATAATCTCTCTCTCTGGTTTCAATCGTGGTTTGCAGCAATTTCATCTATACGTTTCTTCCACTCTTCCCTGTCTTGTGCGGCTCTTTTGAAGTCTGCATATGATGAGCAGCGCACGTCCACCAGCAGGTCCTCCAGGTACTCTCGGCGTGGGCGTCCCCTAGAGTTTGTCCCCTCGGTCATACCCTCCATTATGGCATGCAAGAGGCCTTCTTGTCTTATTACATGGCCGATCCATCTTGTCCGTCTTTCGGACAAGGTCCTGAGCAGGTGCCTTCCTCCTTCGATTCTTTGGAGAACCTCCTCATTTGTGATGTGGTCTCTCCAGGAAATTCCTAATGGTCTTCTATAGGACCACATCTCAAAAGCCTCTATTCTCTGTTTATCTCTTTCGGATAGGCACCATGTTTCGCAGCCGTACATCAAGATACTCCATACATAGGTCTTGATGAGGAGTATTCTCAGTTAATAATACTTTATTGTTAATCTACAAAATAATCAATGGCCACACGTCTATTGAATTCCTAAGAAAAATTGATAAACTACAAATCAAACATACAAATGAGACGAGGAAAAGAAATGAACTACGACTCCCCTTCAGGAAAAAAACACAGAGTCAAAAGTCATTGATGTACAGAGCATTGAAGATATTTGGAGAATTACCAGAAGAAATAAAATCGGAAGAGAGCATAAAGGCATTTAAAATTAAATAGCGAAGATATGTGATTGATTTGGTATGGATGTGTTATTTTAAGTGTATGTATATATAAGGATTGTATTAGGACATAGTTAACTATGTACCTAATTAAAAAAAAACCGCAATAAACAATACACAGAAAAAGAAATAGTGCACAATTTAAAGATAACTACTCATACGAAGTGGTCGATCAATTCACCTACCTGGGCTCCAGTCTGACAGAGAACAATGAGGATCCATCAGAAATCAGAAGGAGAATCACAGCAGCCAACAAAACATACTCTTCTTTTTGCTGCCAGTGTTTATGTCACGTAGTGTCCACAGAAAAACCAAAATAACCATCTATAAGACCATTGCTAGAACTGTATTGGCATATGGATGTGAGTCGCTGACACTGACGGCAAAGATGGCTGAAATGCTGGATACTTTTGAAAGAAAAGTGTTGAGAAGAATTTGTGGACTCGTGAAAAAGGGTAAACAGTGGCGCATCCGACACAGTAAAGAACTGAATGATATATATCAGGCCCTTAGCAACTCAGCACATATGAGACTCCTCAGGTTGAGATGGGCTGGGCATGTACAGAGAATGCCGGATATACGATTCCCAAAAAGAATTTCGACTGGAAACCCAGGTGGAAAGAGAAAAGTGGGAAGACCCAGACTGAGGTGGGAAGACGAGGTAAGAGGGGATGCAGCACAGCTTCTCCAAGTAACAAACTGGAAGTCAGCCGCTGAGGACAGGAGGAGTTGGAGGCGACTGTTGCAGGAGGCCAAGGCTCGATATGGGCAGTAGCGCCATCGAAGAAAACGAAGAAGTTGGTTGGGAATCTGACCGGTCAGTGGTTGAGTGGGCATCGCATTTGGGTCCCAACCAGGCGTTCCGTGTTAGATTCATCGGCTGGCTAAGTCCTCCATCACGACTCAAGCAACATTTTCGGATTACTGTGGTGGTAGTAGGAGATTTTCAAATATTGTCGGGTTATTCGTAACCCGGGAATGTTTGTCTTTCTTTAAAAAAAAAAAATCTGGGGATCTTTATTACAAGTATGGAGAATTTTAACGTCTCTATCTTTGTCAAACGAGTGTTTGTTTTCTAATAGGCGTGTCGCCACATTCCACGATTCACCTTTATCATTCACTCTTTATTAATAAAATGACATTTTATTAAGGAAAAAGGGTGAGTAATGTAAGTTTTTTTAATCATTTTTCCTTAATAAAATGTCATTATATAAAGGAAACTATTGAAATTTTATTAAGGACAAAGGATTTACATTAGCAATCATTTCACAAGGCCTAGTAAATAAAAATGAAAAAGATATATGTGAATGACATTTTCCAACAGGAAATTAAACGTGAATTAATCTCTTATGCTGACGACACTGTATCTTATCTTTACTAAGTATAAAATGAAGTCGTTCACGTTATATGTGCGCTTACATCTTTAAAACTGCAAAACGAATTTTCATGCAGTTTTCACCAATAGATAGAGTGATCCACGATGAAGATTTTTAGGTACATAAGGTGAAGTTATACGTGAAATCCTATTTAGATTAATCTTTACGACGAATCGGCTCACGGTATGAGCATCAAAAAATATGCTACGGATAAATTGAAGCTTTTACTACCTTTTGCATGTATTGGAATAACAATAAAATTATTATTTACATAACAAAAAATATAAGCGCACACCACTAAAAAAAATGTTTTTTCATGACTTAACTATGAATTAATACAAGAAACAATTTTTAAAAAATACCCCTTTATGGCTAAGATTATTTTTGAGGTTTTCCATGTTCTAACTTTTTTTCGCTCTTATAAAATTATGCACAAAATAAATAAAAACCACCTTTTCGCTTACTTGCCTCGTGCAAATAAGACGCTCGATTTTAAATTTTGCAGGCACGAGAATCGAAATATTTCTACCTTTTATATTCGTCGGTATAGGTTTTGTGTAAATTGGTTGAAATACATAATATATCTGACCAAGCGGCAGCGGGCAGCGGACAGCAGGCAGCGGGCTGACAAATGGTGTGGATTTGATTTAAAAGATGGCGTTGGTTATAAAGGTTTCGTTAGCCACATCAACGCGTGTCCGGGTCTGCTAGTTGTTAATAAAAGATTCGTAATTAACAAATAGGCAAATGAAAATATAAATATCTTATAATCATGGTTTGATGATAACTTACACTACCTAAATGCTAAAAAAACAACACATAAGTTAACACACTGTAACACATAGTTACAGTGTCCATCATCAGGGCAGATGTGTCACACACTGCAACGCCTACCGAAACGTTGGCTAAAGAAGGAGGTAGCGTAACACGGCATAATACCCCAAAAACTAATAACAAAATTTTTACAAATGTTTCGTAATTTACTTACCCCCTGTAACCAGCGACGAGCACACTGGAGAACCGCCCACATTCGCTATGATCGACATATTTTAGTGTGTAATGTAAAGCACAAGCTAGCATTTTTGCCATGTTATTTCGTAAAATGTACGATGCGAGCTCGACGAACCGGTATGGGGTATGGGGAGGAGGAAATAATACGCTTTTATCACTTATGGCAGGTCTATATATTTTATTTTATTTAAGTATATAAAACAGGCATGGTGCCCAAAAAATTATATACATGAATGTTTAAAAATAGTGATAACGAAAATACATAGTATCGAAAATGATAATATTAACATAGTGATGGTATAATAACAAATAAATGAAATGATAATAATAACAAAAGATAGTAACAAAAGTAATTATGCTGAGGTGAATGACAAGTAGGAATGGGTAAAAGGTAAGTACATGGTAGGTAAATGTTCATAAACAATTCGTGATTGTTACCTGTACTGGTGAGACGCTGATTTGGTAGGTACAATATTGCCTCTCTATAAATAAAGGGCTTCATCACAGTATCAGCTTGATATGATAAAAGGTAAAACTTTTTTTTTGAAATGTTTAAATTGGTCATTAAAACTGTATAGCGTTATAACTTCTCAGTGTTCGCGGTAAAGGGGAGAAATACCCTGTATTTGTGAGGTAGGCTTTAATATAGAAAATGTCTTTCATCCTCCTTGTTGACTTTCTTGATGATGCGTTAATGTTAATTTGGGACAAAATGTTTGGTGTATTAACTGATGAGTGTATAATTTTGTGTAAAAGTAATAAATCAGAAAGTTTACGTCTGGCTGTTAAAGAGTGTAGTTTATAGTGTGAATTTCGGTCATTGTACGTTCCAAATTGATCAGATATACCTTCACAATAATAATATATATATTCATATGTCCATGAGTATACGAGAAGTCTATGTATTGCTATATTAAGTATGGAAAGTTTGAAACTTTCAAAATATTGTAATAATGTGGTTATACGACAATACATCTGAAAAGTTTTTTAATCATTTTAAACACTCTTGCGAAACTGTAAAGAATGTCAAAATTTGAGAATGACGTTTTGCAAAACAGTGATTGTTAGTGATTTTTTTGTTTGTTTGTTTGTTTTTTAATTTTTTAAATTTATTTTTATTTAATTTTATTTTTTTATATATTTTTTATTTTTTATTTTATTTTTTTTGTTTTACAAATTTAATTTTCCATGTATTACAAACACTTATTTTTTAACATTAGACGAAAAATCAATAAAATTTGGTACCTAACATAGGAGTCTATTTAAAATATTTATAACTCTTGATTCGATTCAAAGTAGGTGAGCACTTTAAATATATTCATTAATTTAAAGAGTTTCGAAAATTGGATTTTGATCTAACAATCACTAACTTAGTTAGTTAGTTAGAAAATTGAATTTCGATCTAACAATCACTAACTTAGTTAGTTAGTTAGTTAGAAAATTGAATTTTGATCTAACTATCACTAACTTAGTTAGTTAGTTAATTAGAAAATTGAATTTTGATCTAACAATCACTAACTTAGTTAGTTAGTTAGTTAGAAAATTGAATTTTGATCTAACAATCACTAACTTAGTTAGTTAGTTAGTTAGAAAATTGAATTTTGGTCTAAAAATCACTAACTTAGTTAGTTAGAAAATTGAATTTTGATCTAACAATCACTAACTTAGTTAGTTAGTTAGAAAATTGAATTTTGATCTAACAATCACTAACTTAGTTAGTTAGTTAGTGATTGTTAGATCAAAATTCAATTTTCTAACTAACTAAGTTAGTGATTGTTAGATCAAAATTCAATTTTCTAACTAACTAACTAACTAAGTTAGTGATTGTTAGATCAAAATTCAATTTTCGAAACTCTTTAAATTAATGAATATATTTAAAGTGCTCACCTAATACTTTGAATCGAATCAAGAGTTATAAATATTTTAAATAGACTCCTATGTTAGGTACCAAATTTTATTGATTTTTCGTCTAATGTTAAAAAATAAGTGTTTGTAATATATGGAAAATTAAATTTGTAAAAAAAATTGCAACAGGTGGCACGCAAGCTGTTTGAAAACTGAATATTTGAAACGCAGGAGGGGGGTTGACGGGGAGCGGGAGAGAGAAGAGGGAAGACGGGGAAGGTGGAAGGGGAACGCGGGAGAGTGAGGGGACGCGGGAGGGGAAAATTATTTCTTTGAATATGGCGTTTCAACGCATGCCGGGAACCAGCTAGAATGAAATAAATAACAGTTGGCCATTCACGTAATATTTCTGCAACCCGTGTACAAAATATTCAGCTTAGTAAGTAAGCATTGCTTTATTTTGCATTACTTGCAATAATTTTTCTATATTGCAAACTTTTCGGTTTCAGTTTCAGTGCCGTCAACCCAGGCGTTTATTTTTTGTATTTATTTATTTACGTAGTTTTCTTTTACCCACCTCACTAGACAAAGTCTGTTCAGTTTAGATTATTATTGTTGACTTTTTCAACAATGATAAATTACATTGATGGGAATAACCTTCAAAAGTTATAAAAACAGAATCTATAAAATTATCTCAAGGTTCCAGGCGATCGCGGTGAGTTACTGCTAATGGCACAAAATCAAAGACACATTAACCAAAAATACCACATCGGCATCGGCTGTGAACGGACAAAAGACATAGAACGCATTTTGAAACTTTTCCGGCGTTTTCCTGTAAACTTCCCACTAACTTAATCGATCGTTAATACAATATACTGTGGTCAGTCTCGCAATATCGCCCTTGTGAAAGACCGCCATTCGGAATCGAAATGTTATTTTTGACATGGCTTTAGGCGTATTTTTTTATAAGTTTAAACGAAAAATAGCGACAGTAAAAAGAGACACACACGTACATCTACAGGATTTAGCCTGCGAGATTATTTTTTTATTTTTTATTTATTTAGTAACTATATATACATAATATTTTTTACATTTTTACATGAAACATGTTAGTTAGATGTATATATAAAATAGAAAATATATTCGTAGTCCTCCTCACTAGGAGATCCTGTGCTGAGGGGGACTATGCTTTGGATAAGTTTTTCAGCGACTTCTATGGTTTAACTTCTTGGTTTGGATAAGGTTTTCCAGAAACTTCTATGACGATGTTTTAAGTATACTAGTAAGTTCATTTTCCGATAGTTCCTTCAGCCAACATTTAATGTCCTTAATGTAGCTATTTTTTGTTTTAATTTGTTTGATACTAAGTGGGAGTTTGTTAAATAACTTTACTGTTAAAAATTCAGAACTTCTTTGACCAAATGAAGAGTTACACTTTGGTATATTAAGTATGTCTGTTTGTTTGGCTCTGGTTTTATGAGCATGTGAGTTGTCTGCCTCTGAATCATTTTTGTTGTGATGTACTAAAATGTTTTTGGCATAGATTGGCATAGATAATGAGATGGTATGATCGGTCTCCTCTTTGTGCGGTGGCTCGTAGCTTCCCTACTAACTCCCCATTCCTGTCTACTTTAGTTTTCTTAAGGTTTCACTTTCACTTGTGAATAGCTCACTCTGTTTTTTTTACAATAGCTCCACACAGGGGCATTGAGGAAAATATTTTCCCTCAGGGTATATGTCATCTATAGGGATGCTGTGTTGAGGGTCTTTTAAAGGAATGGAAGAAGAGGAAGTTCTGGGAAGGATAAGGTATGAAGGGTGGGTAGGAATATATTTTTATTTTATTTATTTTTTTCCTTTACATTTACATAATATAACATGATATAGCTTACATATTTATACACTCTCCTAATAAAGCAATATGGGGGTCAATGGGTCCAGGAGTGACAGACGTATGAATCCGTCTCTCCCACTGCGGTGCAAGGCGATGTCTTAAAAGAGTTCTGCTTGAGAGGTCAAGGTCTCCCTCAATCAGTCTCTCTGGCGCAGCTGGTGGGTAGATACATCCGCCGCCAAGATCCGGACAAAACTCACCCCACCCGGACACCCCTGATAAGTCACCAAACTCTATTTGGGAGGCGGGAATGGGTACCGCCGCCCCGGGAACCTTTATTCTATAACCAACACCTCTGCCATAGGTCACCCCAATTGGGTCGCTACGTTTGGTGATTTAGCAGGGGCGCCCGGGTTTATGGGGTGAGGTTTGTCTAGATCTTGGAGGTGGATGCCGAGGATACACTGAACTTCAGGTTCCTACCGACCCCTTAAACCCTTTTTTTTCCCAGAACTCTCCTCTCCTTCCTTTCCTTCAAAAAACACCCTCTACACAGCATCCCCAAAGATGACATAGGCCCTGAGGAAATTATTTTCTTTGACAAAAAAATTGTCCAGATCTGATTATCCAGGATCTTTCCAAACCTCCTACTCCATCTCATACCCTCACATGCCGCAGAACAGTGTCAATGGCTATGGGCGGTTAGTGTAATTGTGAAAGGCGTGTTTGGAGTCTAGATCTGAATAGCCAGGTACTTCCCAAACTTCCTCCTCTCTGTTATTTTCCCCTATCCATATCCTTCAGATTCATAACATACCCCAATTGAAGGATGCTATAGTCCCACTGGCTCTGGGCAGTTTGTGTAATAAAATGTCCCCTTTTCTTTAAAATAGTTTACTAGTTGAAGCATCCAGTGTTTTCCGGGCTTTATTCTGTTGTAAGGCATGGGAAAAGGGTATGGGAGTAGTTTTTCGACTGCTCATGTAGACAGTGACCTTCTTCAGTTTTGAAGGTCAAGTCCGCCAAATTTCATTAATCTATTAAGAAAACCGTAGCTTTTTTATATTAAAAACAAATCCACAAACACTTTTCTTTATAATACATACTAGCAGACTCGGTCACACAATGCTGTGGCTAACGAAACACAACGCCATCTACAAACAACGCCATTAACCAACCTTTATAACCAACGCCATATGTTTTTTTATTTTTTTTTATTTTTTTTTTATTTTTTTTAAATTTTGTTTATTAGGTTTGTCAACAGTGATTTACATCAAAGCTTTCACAGATACAATTACACTAAACATGGTTGATGCTATCACTAATTAAAGACAAACACAACATTGATAATATAATACTTACATATACATCACATTCATTCACACAAACACATACTATACATTACAAAATAATAATTGACAAGTTTTACAAGGAACAAGTTTTTAGAATAATGAGTTTATAGGTTCATAAGTTTATAGAACAACGTAGTAGGGAGCTTTAAAGATTGTTAAGAGCTGATTTGAAGTTGGCCAATGTTGACATTGTCAAATTAGTCGAATGTTTTTTATAAACCTCATTGAAATTACGGCACATTCTCGATAAAGCTGAGTCATACCCCAGCTTAGTTCGATATTTTTTAATATTTAACGGAACATAATTTACCAGTCGTGAACCAATTCTAGGAACATTGAACGTGATTTGATGAAGTAGGAATGGACAGTTTATTAAACCATTTACAATTTTGAATAGAAAATTTAGATCTGTATTTAGTCTTCTCTGTTCAAGGGTGCGTACATTGTACAATTGTAGAATGTTAATTTGCATACATAACAAATCCACACCGCCCACTCTTGCCAGTCCGCTCCCTTTATATATTATACTAGTTGGTTCCTGGCATGCGTTGCAATGCCATATTCAAAGAAATACATTGTTTCTCCCTGAATTACCTTTCCCGTGCGTATCTGTTCCCCTCCCGCGTCCCCTTCCCATCTAGCTTTATAAATCATAGCCTATTTTGTTATTCTGATGTACGAGCTAAATTATTGTAAAGTTTCAATAACATCCATTCAGTAGTTTTTTGCGTGGAAGAGTAAGAAACATACATACATCCATATAATTATCGCATTTGTAATATTAAATTAGATATTTCAACCAATTTACACAAAACCTTGATAAGTTATACACCTAATCCTTCCTCATCAAAACCGCATGAAAATTCGTTGCATAGTTTAAAAGATCTAAGCTTACAGATAATATATTCTAGACGCAGACAAGTGAAAATTCACGGATAAACCTGAATTCTTTACAAATCAGTTCCAATGATAAAAATGGTACACAAAATTATTTTGTGTTGAAAACTTTTTCGCTTATTCTTCACACAATCAGTTCCAATTTATAAAATGATATTTAAATTCAAAGCAAATTTCAATTTATTCAACAGAGTTACGCAGGACTTAACAGACAACCTAAATTAGTATTTTTTAGGATAGATAGATAGAAGATGGATTTGTTATTATAGAAGACGAAAAATCCAAACCATCCTCTTTTGTTTAATTAAATAAATTTTTTTTTTTTTTATTCACTGCCTAAACATTATGGATACATTATTTGTGGATTTTTCGACCACCATACTAGGCTGATTTTACATATCTCTTATATATAGATCTCTTACATAAAAATGAATCGCTAAATGTGTTGCTAAGCGCAAATCTCGAGAGCAGCTGAAGCGATTTCGCTAATTATTTTTTTACAATATTTCTTAAAGTACGAGGATGGTTCTTACGAAGAGAAAAATTAAGAAAATTGTACAGAAAATTGGATAATTTCAGAAAACCTAACGACTATCGCACATTTGACAGTTCACGTGTTTGAGAATGACATTTTGCAAAACAATGGTTGTTAAGTCAGGATTCTATTTTTGAAAATCTTTAAGTTGATAAATTTATTTAAAGTAGGTACTCCCCTAATAGTTTGAATCAAATCAAGAATTTTAGATATTTTAAATAGGTACCTATGTTAGGTACCAAATTTAATATACATGAAAAATGGAAATTTGAATAAAAATTGTAAAAGGTGGCACGTGGGCTGTTTAAAAACTGAGTGTATTGGGATTGAATATATGGAACGCGGGAGGAGGGATGGCGAGACGAGGGAGCGGGAAAGGGAAGAGGAAAAGCGGGGAAGGTGGAAGGGGAACACGGGAGGGGAAGGGGATGTGTGAGGGGGGAGGGGAACTCGGGAGGGTGGTTCGCGGAACGGGGAAAGTGGGGGGGAGTGGAGTGGGGAGAGGGAAGGTGGAGGTGACGGAGTGGGAACGCGAGAGGGGAAGAGGACGCAGGAGAAGAAGGGGAGGCGAAAGGGGAACGGGACGAATGGGAAAGGACATGCAGGGAGAAACAATTTCTTTATTAAACCAGCTAGTAGTGCAATCAAAATCATATGTCCGTGTAATATTTTTAAAGAAAAACTCTGTAAAACAAATTAAAACCGAAATGCTTGCCCTGTCTTCAACATAAACATGATTACATTCTATCTGATGTAGATATTTTCAATTGTGACGAAAATAAATATAAAAAACTCTGTCAAGAGTGCATTAAAAATGTATGAAATGAGTACGAAACTGTATAAATGTAATGACATATATTTTGTGTATATATTATGTAATGACATACATTTTGTGTATATATTATGTAATGACATATATTTTGTGTATATATTATGTAATGACATACATTTTGTGTACATATTATGTAATGACATATATTTTGTGTATATATTATGTAATGACATACATTTTGTGTATATATTATGTAATGACATATATTTTGTGTATATATTATGTAATGACATATATTTTGTGTATATATTATGTAATGACATACATTTTGTGTATATATTATGTAATGACATATATTTTGTGTATATATTATGTAATGACATACATTTTGTGTACATATTATGTAATGACATATATTTTGTGTATATATTATGTAATGACATACATTTTGTGTATATATTATGTAATGACATACATTTTGTGTATATATTATGTAATGACATATATTTTGTACTACTTACCTCCTGTTATACTATACTAATTATATATAGGTACTTCTTACTTATACTAATTATATATTTCTTTTCTTTTCAGAATTTCGTAAGAACTGCTGAAAACCAGAAAAACGTGATGGAGATCTAAAGAAAAGTTATTAAAATTAACAAAAAGTGATTTTTATCTACCGGACCAAAGAATGACTGGCAAACAAAATGCAAGGATAAGTTTTGAGGAACGAATAAATAAAAATATTTTCAATTGATTATTAACAAAATAAAACATGATCCAGAGAAAAGGATGGTGTTGTTGTTTGTGAAAAATAAAATATTATATGTGTTTTAGTGAAATTTGTGTAAATCGTTAGTGGTGTTAAAAACAATCTGAAGATGGCGCCTCTGTGTAGGATTTTCATATTTATATTCCTATTCGTCATTGGCGGGAAAAATCGTCTTGCAGATGCTGGTGAGTTTATTTTGTTTGTTATTTTAATTTTAAACATTTTAATCAATAACTCGTGGAAAAACTAACAAAGATTTATAGTATAACTAGCTGACCCGACAAACGTTGTTCCGCCATATAAATTATTTCTAGTGAATATTTTGGTTGTTAAATAAAAAATAACGAATGAATTGTAAGTGTGTGGGGATGCGATCTATGACAGAAAGAGGAATGGAGCGCTGTAGACGATGACCGCCGATAAAAGCAAACAAGTATTAAAAATCTCAGATAGAAAAGACTTGTTTCCGACTTAACTCTTAATTTTAAATTTGTTAATGGCACTATGGACAGCCCTGATTTATTGAGCTTAATTACCTTCTATAAACCAACGAGAACTACTCGGTCTAAAATTATTTCATTCACCAACAACAATCTCAGGACTGGGTCATTTAGATACTCGCTTGTACCTAGATTGCATTCAGTTTGCAAGACTCTCTCAGAAGTAGTAGATGTATTCAACTGCACGGAATCATCATCATCATCACTATTGGCTCTACAACCCCTGGTGGGTTTTGGCCTCCTCAAGAGTCTTCCTCCACTCATCTCGGTGTTGTGCCAGCTCTCTCTAGTTTAGAAGCTCCAAGATAGATATGTTTTTAAGGACGTTGTCGCTCCATCTTAATCTTGGTCTTCCCATGCTTCTTCGCCTTATTGGTCTTGAGTTCAGCAGAGACTTTGGTGCTTGATGCTCGGTCATTCTCTCCACATGACCCAGCCACCGAAGTCTTCCCAGTTTTATAAATTTTGCGACGTTTAGCTCCTTCATTGTTATAACGTCTGCGCCAAAATCCATTTTCTAGACCGGTCCGTAAATGCGCCTTAAAATTTTCCTTTCACAAACGTCCAGTGCTCGCTCATTCCTCTTAGTTAGTACCCAAGTCTCAGCTGCGTACGTAAGTACTAGTCTGATAAGTGTTTTGTACACTAATATCTTCGTGTTTCTGGACAGCGGTCTGGATTTTAATTGGTTTTGTAGGCGGGAATAACAGCGATTTGCGTTCAGTATGCGCTTCTGGATCTCCTCTGCGGTATTATAAATTATTTTTAGGTAATTCACCAACAACAATATCAGAACTGAGTCATTTAGATACTCGCTTGTACCTAGATTGCATTCAGTTTGCAAGACTCTCTCAGAAGTAGTAGATGTATTCAACTGCACGGAATTAAATAGGCTATAATAACATATCTAACATTAATAATCAATGTTAGCATAATGCTATTCGTCTGTACGGGTTCCATATAATTTAAATAGATATTTTACTTCGTGATTACTGTTATTAAAATTATTATGTGTATCACATGCCTGTAAAAGCCCGTATAGTTGCATATTAATAAAAATAAATAATATTGTTCCCTGTTCATTACTTGGAATTTTCACCGTTGAATATGGAGAATAATGAAATATTATCGATGCGTAAATTTTAATCTAATTGACAGCGTTTTAGTCAAATGTTCATCGATTGAGAAATCGCTGAAAGCTTTTAACGTCCAGTAGGTAGTAGGCATTTGAGATTTGGCTGCAAATACAATTTTAATCTACTATACTCCTTATTTTTCCGTGACGATCCACGATTAAGGTACTGTGACGACATAAAAAAGGTAATAAACATACGTTCCTTATCAAAATAATCCTGCAGCTCTTTCGAAAGATGAGATACACATTGTACGTAGGTCTGTTTCCTCCAAAGGAAAAAAGACTTCATTTTCTTGCATCTCTCTCACACACCGCACCGTGACGTCTTCGTAGACCCCTACAATATTACTAGCCGTGACGATAATTTTAAAAGTATGGAATATAGTTACAAGGATAACAACGCTGATGGTTCTTAAACATATAATGCTGCAGCTCTTTCTTACACACTAAATAACAATAGTCGAACAAGAGACCAATGGGTAACGTACGTCTGCACCCCCCCATACGAAACATACAATCATTATCATCATACACCTCCCATATTACCGTCGTACAATTCCCGTCGCCATAGCAGAGCCGCAATAAGATATAATACCTGTTTTCCTCCAAACGAAAAAAAAGTAGTACTGTGGAGGATACCGACATACGTATTTTGTGTGTCTCATCTCTTGTCTCACCATTATTTAATGTGTAAGAAAGAGCGGCAGTATTATTATAACGAAAAGGAACGTAAATGTATTGCCTTTTTTGCCGTCACGGTAACGTAAACGTGAGTAATATAAATTAATTAATTATATTCTATAATGGATAACCACAAAGTAATAGCTACATTCAAAACTATAATATATAAATTAGTTTACAGCAGACCTTGAGATAAATAATTCCACTCAGGGCCTCTGTCATCTTTGGGGATGCTGTATGGCAGTGGTGGTCAGCGAGTTTTCAGTGAGCTAGAGCGCTAAGATTGAAAAATATGAGTAAAAATTGTTGTAGCTGAAAATGATTTTTTTTTTTCAAAATTTCAACTTTTTGTATGAAGATCTTCAAGATTTTTTCAGCGAAGGGATACGCTGCATACACATACTGAAAAAAAAAATACAAAAAATCAACACTGTATATAAATTCGTTTGATATTCATACCAACTTAATATTGAGTATTTTTTAAGTCGAGTTTACGTTTGAAATTGGTAAAAATTGCACAAAAAAATATAATTTTATAGTAAACTAGCTTTTGCCCCCGACTTCGCTCGCATAGTATTAGGGGGGTTCCCACTCCGCCTCCTCCACCTTAACTATCCCCAAACCACTCTCCCCTTCCCCCCACCTCCCCCCCGATCACCCACCCCCTCTCTCCCCCCTCCCCCTCACCATCCCCCCCTCCCTCTCCCCTCTCTCCCCTCCCCCACTCCATCCCTCACCAGCCCCTCCATATCCGTTACATTAATTTTTCATACAGCTCGCGTTCTACCTATTAAAGCGTAACAATCAAACACACGCAGTTTAGCATTTATAAAATTAGTACAGATTAGTATAATTTTAACTATGAAAAGGGTGTCCATAGTAACCTAAACAAATAACAAATTGACAGCGCACGTCAAATAATTACTTATAGTTACCAAGCAACGCTTTGCTTTTCGTCAGGACATTAAACGTTTAATAAATAATTTCATAACGCCAGAGCTTACCAATATATACAGCCTATATTACTCGCAAATAATGTAGCTTTCTATCAGTGAAAGAATTTTTAAAGTCCATTCAGTATTTTTTGAGTGAAAGAGTAACAAACATACATTGTTGGTCACTATTTAAGCATGAATTTAATTACCTATTTATTTAGAATAATTTAATTGTCAGATTGTTTTTCCTGCCATGTTCTTGTCTTCTGACGTCCAATGGAAGTGTATATTTCCGCCGGGTCGCGGATTCACGATCACATTATTTATCTACGAATAAACACCCACGGCCCGCGTTTGATTCCGAAATAGATTACACATCAACGAGATTACTCGCCTGCTAACTGCTCACAGCTTCCACGGAACACAGCTCGACACAAATAACTTTGCAGTTGCTTGCGTCGATACTCTAGATATATAAGATGACAAAATCATTGGAAAAACCTAACCTAACCACAGTGCCCTAAAGCCCGCAACCCGAATTTTTACCGATTTCTTATATATTATCTCCCTTAAACGCGTTAAGTTTTAAAGCTCTTAAAAAAATATAAGTTATTCTTGAAGATAATATCTAGACATTGTCCACGCCGAAACGCAAATTATATAAAATTATCTCGATAGAAAAAAATCGAAAAGTATGCTCCAAAAATTATTATAAACACGTTTGTTTCAGTTATTTTACAAGTTATATGCATGAAAAAATTCACAGTGTTTCTTTAAATGCTGTTTAAGATAATCTCCATCTTCTTCTTTTTGGGCCCGGTTGCGGAGCCTTAAGCCGCGGCATTCCAGATTTCTACCGTTTGATAACATATTTCTCTTGAAAATTTTCAGTTTTAAAGTTCCTTAAAAAATATATGTAATTGAAGTGATAACTTCTTTTGCACCGTTGTGATTTGAAACTCAATGAAACGAAAAAGCGACACTAAAAAGAGACCTATATACACCTATAGGATTTAGCCTGCGATAGAATGAGGTGGACTAATCGGTCTCCTCTTTGTGCGATGCTTCGTAGCCTCCCTACTATTGTCTACTTTAGTTTTCTGAAGGTTTCACTTCTACCGCGCGTGAACTGCACACTCTGATTTTTTAAGGTAATATCTATACATTTATATATCTGAAACGGTAATTATATGAATTTTCCTAGACATAAAAAAAATCGCAAAATATGCTCAAAAAATTATTATAAACCATAGACATATGAATATTATATAGACCTGCCCTAAGTGATAAAAGCGTATTATTTACCCCTCCACATACCGGCTCCATGGAGCCGGCTGGGCTTACGAGAGCCTCGCTTGATTCTAAAAAAAATGTGACGTCATCATTCTTGTCCTGACCAGCGTCGAGCTCACATCGTACATTTTACGAAATAACACGGCAAAATAGATAGCTTGTGTACATTATACATAAAATATGTCGATCATAATGAATGTGGGCGGTTCTCCAGTGAGCTCGTCGCTGGTTACAGGGGTAAGTAAATTATGAAACATTTGTGAAAGTGTCTTAACTAAATACGGCAACAAAATATTCGTCGTGATGAGTGGCGAACTTTACTTTACCGTATTTGGACTTTGCAAATATGTTAATAACGTGGCGAGCAATTTGCGCTCCCATGTAAAAGAGTCTATTCATTCAAAAGCAGATTTTGCTTTTAAGAACTAAATGGTGATATTATAATGCGAGATGCCTATATACTGTCAGACTGATTTTTTAACGAATCGCAGTCATCTTTCCCTTCTTGCCCCCCATAGTTTGGTTTTTCCCCCTCATCTGTATCTTCTCGTCTATTAAATTTGGATGTCTATGTTATAACGCGTTTTTTCTGTTATTTTACAAGTTTCACGTATGAACAAAATTTAGTGTTTCTAATGCTATTTAAGACATTTTCCACGAGTTTCTAATTATAAAATATAGGCTATTAAATAAACCGATTTTGATGATTTTAGAGGCAATTTTGACATAAAATGTAGGTTGAGTAAGATTATTTTTTATTAATTACAAACTGACAAAAAAGTGTCAAAGTTGCCTAAAGAACCATGAAAATTTTAATTATTTCCAGTCCTCTCATACCTCTTCCTAAAAAGACCCTCCACACAGATGACATAGGCTTTCTAATTTTTTCTCATCAGGATCTCACAGCCTGTGTGGAGCTAATATAAAAAAAAATAACAACAATTTTTTTAAATTAGTTATTTTTCTGTCCGGCTGTAAAGTTAACCGTGTCAAGCTTTACACCCTACTTCTCACGGGTAAATGGAATATATCACATAGCGGATGCTGGAATGATTAAATTAGATTAGAGTAATTAAGAGTAGATTAGGCAATGCTAGCTGATATTCTCCGGCTGTTCTGTACAATTTATTTTGGATTTCGAAGTCAATCGCACAAAACAACACTAGAAAATTTTGAATGTGTTTGTAAGAAATAAAGTTGGTCTTTAAGGCTCTGCAACCGGGCCCGAAAAGAAGAAGATGCAGAGATACGAAATTATGAATGTTAGAGGAGAGCGCTAACGTTTACAGCGACAAAATCGATGCGAAAATTGCGAAAATGTTTAATAAAACACGACTCGTTGAAAATAGAGCAAAGAAACACTGAATTTTTTCATACAAATAACTTGTAAAATAACTGAAACAAACGTGTTAATAATAATTTTTGGAGCATACTTTGCGATTTTTTTCTATCGAGGGAATTTTAAAGAATTTGCGTTTCGGCGCGGGCAGAGTCTAGATATTATCTTCTAGAACAGGGGTGGGGAACCTTTGTAGCGTCACGGGCCATTTTGATGTTCATACTTTAACCCGCGGGCCGCACTCCGATTTCCGGGGATGGGGGGGGGGGGGGGTAGCCACATTCAAATTTACTAAAACTAATGAAAAAAATGCTAACACTCTGTAATTATAGCTACACTCAGAACATGCAAATGGTTTTCCTAAAATTCTGGCTGCAACCGGTGTTTTATAACTGCATTTTGAACACGAGAAAGGTTTCCATCAAAATGCATCAGCAGATGAAACCACAACTGAAATTTTTCGTTGCATTCTGAACACGGAGCTAGTTTCAATTTAGATTAAATTTGCATGCGGGGAATTAAAACTACTCTCAGAACATGAAAATGGCGTTCCTCTAATTCTGGAAGCATAAACTACGAAACTAGAGTTTTATAAATGCACTTCCAACATAAGAAATGCGTCAGCAAATGAAATCACACCTGATGCGTTTTCGTTGCATTCTTAACACAGAACTGGTTTTAATTACAGGTTGAATCTGTACGCGGGGAATTAAAACTATACTCAGAACGTGAAATTGCTTTCCTCCAATTCTGGCAGCACAAAGTACGCAACTAGAATTTTATAAATGCCTTTCTAACACGAGGAATGCGTCAAAAAATGAAAACGAAACTGGAATTTTTTCGTTGCATTCTAAACACAGAACTGGTTTCAGTTGTAGGGTGAATCTGTACGCGGAGACTTAAAACTATTTTATTGAGTAGATGAAAATGGCTTTTCTCTAATACTGGCAGCACGAAAGCAACTAGAATTTTATAAATGCACTTCAAAAACGAGGAGAACGGGTTTCTACGAAAAGCGTAAGCAGACGAAACTACACTTTTTTCATTGCATTTTGAACACAAAACTGGTTTTTCCATCAGAGCGAATTGGATTGTGAGTCCCCAACTTTAATTAATACTGCACCTAGAACACCAAAATGGTTTTACTTTCGAAATGAGTTAGGATTAGCAGATGAATCCGCAACAGGAATTTGCATTGTGAATACAAGATTGGTTTCACCTTAAGAATGAATCTGCATAGGAGTCCACTAGTCAACCAGCTTAAATAAAATTGTACTCTGATTATGTGAATGGTTTTCTACATTTTGTAGCATACTTGTTGTCCGCAATATAATTTTATATTTATTTTACTAATTGCATTAAATTAATAATGTGTAATGTGTTTTTTATGCCAGAAGTGTGGCAATTATTATAGCATTAACGTTTGTATTATATACAAAATGTTAAGGGACGTGCTTAACTTAATATAACCAGTGATTCTTGACTTTATTTGGGAAGATTGTTATATCTAGCTTTGTAATTGAATAATTTCGTGCTGCAGATTATCAGACACAGTCGATGGTTCGACGTTGAACGGAGTAGCAAATATGCTCAAATCCGTTTGCTCTCTTTTAACGTCCTTAAATCGTTCATTAAATGCCTCACTTAATTTCGCGCACTCACCAGCATATTCAAACGATGTAGAAGGCTTTTGTTCTTGTGGTGTTGTAAAATGCGTCGTGTTATTCATTTCGAGTCACTTTCCACAGCCTTAATTTAGTTTCAAATGATTTCACGTTTTAATCAGCGTCAACTTTTCTTTTCTTCGTTATTGACAATAGGATTTTATTGATTTACAATCCACTTTACTTCCGCAACGATGACTAGAAAATAATGTTTATGACAGACTACCTAAGATTCGCCTTCCGAATAGAGTTGCCATCAATCCTGAAATATCGGTACCGTCCCATACAAGAAAATTAAAAGTTCCGATGAAATTTCACTATCGTTTCACAATAACAAATTAAAATAAAAGTAAAATGGGAGGTTTTATCACGTTTTTATTTATACCTAAACTACTTGCCAGTAACGATTTTGTAATAAGGTCTTAAAAATGCATCTGAAACACCGTGAAAAAACCACCCCGTTCTGTGTAATTTTTTGTGGTTCTTTCAGCAGGCTGCACCAAAAGTGCCCGCGGGCCGCACCAAAAGGCCTCGCGAGCTGCATGCGGCCCGCGGGCCGCAGGTTCCCCACCTCTGTTCTAGAATAACATTTTTTTTTTGGAGCTTTAAAACTTGCCGTGTTTAAGGGAAATATATAATAAATCGGTACAAATCCGGGTTGCGGGCCCTTAATGATCACGTAATTAAAAATAATATATATATTTGTTTATACATAATATGGTCACAATTTGGGAGGCGGGAATGGGTACCGCCGCCCCCGGAAGCATTTATTGGATAACCAACACCTCTGCCATAGGTCACCCCAAGTGGTTCGCTACGTTTTGTGATTTAGCAGAAGTGCCCGGGTTCACGGGGTGAGGTTTGTCTAGGTCTTGGAGGCAGATTACCAGGACACACTGAACCCCAGATTCCTACCCACTCTTTAAACCCTTTTCCTTTTTTTTACATTAACTCCACACAGGAGGCCCTGAGGAAAATAATTTCCCTCAGGGCCTATGTCATCTGGGATGATGTGTGGAGGGTCTTTTTGAGGAGAGGAATAAGAACTTCCCAGAACTCTCCTCTCCTTCCTTTCCTTAAAAACCCTCCACACTGCATCCCTAAAGATGATATAGGCCCTGAGAGAAATTATTTTCCTTAGGGCCTCCTGTCTGGAGCTCATGTAAAAAAAAAAGTAATCATGATTATGAAATTAATATTTTTTATTATTAAATGAATATTTAGTAAAAAGAAAATGAAAAAAAATATTATCTAAATTATATATGGAAACTAATATTCATATATTTAGTAAAAATAAAAGAAAAAAAATATTTTCTAATTTATTTTACCCTTCAGATTTTATGTCCGGATTAAATCTTCCCCACAGGAAAAACTAAACCCTTTCACACACTTTTCCACATCCAAATCATCTGGTCAATTCACGCTATGCAATTGCACTATTATAAGTATAATAAATACGAAATAATATAAGAACAGCATGTCAACCTACCAGAGACCAAATGGGAAAATAATTCACCGACTCCAGATATTTTCATAGCATAGGGTTCGGCTCAGTGGAACTCCTAATTGGACCTATAAGTTCTACCGATCCCTCAATATAAATATTTAAATAATCTTTTGTAATCCTACATGTATTTAAAATGACTGAATGATTTTTGCATTATTTTAATATAAATTCTTTGACAAATCTAATAAGCCTAAATTTTGAATGAGAGAGCTAGGTATAATGCCAGTAGCCGAAACAACAAATGATAAATAAATATTTTTATTGTCTGATAATGCCAAATTCTTTTAATCTCATTTCCTAAATACATATATATATATTTTATTATTTTTTCAGAAACTGATTTTTCAATATTACCGGAATTTGGAATAGCGACATCAATGATATAAGTTATTTTTTTAAATTTTGTCAATGTAAAACTATATCAGTGACTATAGTTATAGTTCTGTCTGTTAGTTTAGTTTAATCATAATCTACTCCTATCTATCTATCTATCTTCTATCTATCTATCTATCTATATATTATATATTTATATTATATAAATAAAAATGAATTGCCGAAATGTATGTACGCGCATAACTTCCGAACGAGTGCACCATATAGGATAATTCTTATTTTGTTTTGTTCGTTATTGTCAGGACAAGGTTTGTATAAAACTACTGGTGAGCTCTAGCATCATGAAATTTGTATAAAAATTAATCGCCGGAATGTATGTACGCGCATGACTTCCGAACGAATGCACCAAATTGGATCATTATTTTTGTTGTGTTCGTTAATGTCTGATGAGCTTTGGCATTATTAAATTTGTATAAAAAAATTGCAATAGGTGGTACGCGAACTATTTGAAAACTAAATGTACCGGGAATTAATTTATGGAACGCGGGAGGGGGGGGATGGGTACCAGGGGGGGGGGGGAACCAGGGAGGGGGAAGGGGAACCTGGGAGGGGTGAGGGGAACTCGGGAGGGTGGTTTGCGGGACGGGAGAAGGGGGGGAGTGGAGCGGGGAGAGGGAAGGTGGAGGAGAAGGCGGATTGGAAACGCGAGAGGGGAAGAGAAAGCGGGAGAGGAATGGGGGGGAGGGGCGGAAGGGGAACGGGACGAATGGAAAGGACACGCAGGGAGAAACCATTTATTTTATAAATGGCATAGCAACGCATGCCAACGCATGAATTTGGTTCATATTCATAATATGGTACAATATTACGGCAGTCAATCAATTTATGTTTAATTACCAAACTTTGGTGAATTATTTTTAAAATCTGATTGTGCTTAAATGTATACTCGGACGGCGCTTTTACAGAACATCCCGATATAATATGTTCTATAGTTTCCGGAAAAGCCAAACATTTTCTACATATATCATCAATTTGATTTATATCTTTGATTACATGCTTCCTATAATTTTTAATGTTAATGATTCTGTCTTGAATGGCAAGCATAAATCCTTCTATTTCTGCGCTTAACTCTCCAATACTCAACCATTTCTTTGACGCATGGACATATGAATATATCTGGACCTGTCCTAGATATTAAAAGCGTATTATTTCCCATATTATCCCCCATACCGGTTCCATGGAGCCGGCTGGGCTTACGAGACCCTCGCTGTGACGTCATCATTCTTGTCCTGACCAGCGTCGAGCTCATATCATACATTTTACGAAATAACACGGCAAAACACAGAATGTTTTTTGAAACATGTGGACAAAACGAATGTGGGCGGTTCTCCGTGAGCTCATCGCTGGTTACAGGGGAAAGTAAATTATGAAACATTTGTAAAAGTGTCTTAACTAAATACGACAACAAAACTCTGTAAAAATTTACTTTGCCGCATTTGGACTACGCAAATATGTTAATAACGTGGCGAGCAATTCGCGCTCCCATGTAAAAAGGTCTATTCATTCAACAGCAGATTTTGCTTTTAAGAACTAAATGGTGATATTACAATGCGAGATGCCTATATACCGTCAGATTGATTTTTTAACGAATCACAGTCATGTTTCCCCTCTCATAGTTTGGTTTTACCCCTCATCTGTATCTTCTCGTCTATTAAATTTGGATGTCTATGGCTTGACGAAAGTTTGTCAACATACGTTTGGTTGAGATAATTGAAGTGTTTTGCGTGAATAATTTTATTTGACCAGGAATATAATAATTCCTGGTTAGTATTTATAAGAATGTTGGCATTCTCGTCATATAAATTTAAAGGTGTAATATTTCTATCTACCTTGTAAATTATTTTGTGCATTTCTGAGCTATTAGCTTCCTATTGAAAAAAAATTCTTAGCATTTCTACCTGATTGTGTTTCGAAGATGTTATTTTGACTACACCTCTACCTCCTAAATTTCTAGGTAAATTAATTCGTTCTATAGCTGAATTTGGATGCCGGCAATTAAACGATGGATGATGGTTCTGATTAATCTAATTAATCTTATATATAAAAATGGATCGCTAAATGTGTCGCTAAGCGCAAATCTCGAAAGCAGCTGAACCGATTTCGCTAATTCTTTTTTTAGAATATTCCATGATGTACGAGGATGGTTCTTACGGAGAGAAAAATTAAGAAAATTGCATAGAAAATTGGATAATTTCAGAAAACCTAACGACTATCGCACGTTTGACAGTTCGCGTGTTTGAGAATGACATTTTGCAAAACAATGATTATCAAATCAGGATTCTATTTTTGATAATCCTTAAGTTGATAAATTTATTTAAATTAGGTACTTCCCTAATAGTTTGAATCGAATCATGAATTTTAGCTATTTTAAATACGTACCTATGTTAGGTACCAAATTTAATATACATGAAAATTGGAAATTTGAATAAAAATTGTAAAAGGTGGCACGCGGGGTGTTTAAAAACTGAATGTACTGGGATTGAATATATGCAACGCGGGAGGAGGGTAGGCGGGACGAGGGAGCGGGAAAGGGAAGATGGAAGGCGGGGAAGGTGGAAGGGGGAACGCGGGAGGGGAAGGGGACATGTAAGGGGGGAGGGGAACTCGGGAGTGAAGGGAGGAGGGGGGGAGGGGGAGTGGAGTGGGGAGAGTGAAGGTGGAGGTGACGGAGTGGGAACGCGAGAGGGGAAGAGGACGCAGGAGAAGAAGGGGAGGCGGAAGGGGAACGGGACGAATGGGAAAGGACACGCAGGCAGAAACAATTTCTTTATTAAATGGCATAGCAACGCGTGCCGGGACCAGCTAGTTAATTATTATAAAAATCTAGATATGCTTAGAATAAATATTATTTCTAATTCAACTGACAATTCGTGAGAGGTTCCACGTGTGCTTTAACTAGTGTGAAATTTTTCGTAACGCGTAAAATTATTTGCGTAAAATGAACTTTTTATTTTTCAAAAGTGGAACTGAATACTATAAATCATGTAAATCACGAAGTGGATAACAGCCTACTTTTTACCTACTCAACTTATTAAATGACAAAGAAAAAAAAATAAACATAATAAAGAAAAACATAAAAAAGAAGAACATAAAACATAATAAAGAAAAACGTAAAATTATTAACAAACATGGTTATACTATTTACTATGGTTGATAATAATATGATTTTCACAAAAAGGAGAAAAAAAAAGTATTTTACGTTATTAATTTATTAAGCTGCATTTTATATGATTTCAAGTCATGGTTGAAAATGTCCACATCTCGTAAGACATTGTAAGTTTCACAGATACGTACTATTACAGAGTTTTGCGCGTATTTAGATTTACTGTGTGGTATTCTAAATAAGTCGTTCGATCTGGTGTTTTGTTTGGGGCAACGAAATGCAATATTTTCTAACAGATATGATGAATCAACAAGGCAGTTCACGATTTGTGTAATAAGAATAATGCATGAGAGATTTTTCTGCGTTCATATAAAGCGATAGGGTCAAATCGATGATCACTAAAACGATAGGATAGGTGTTTTATAAATTTGTTCTGGATATTTTCAATGCGATGAATTTGATATTGAGGATTCCAAATTACTGAGGCGAACTCGAGTTGTGAACGTACATATGACATATATAACAGAAATATATATATCGATATTTTTCAGAAATTTACTAATAGTGTTCATTTGAAATGTAAATTTCTGACGCCTGTCTAATTGTTTGACGACAAAATATTGTTTTGAAAGACAATTATCATGAAGCAAATATTTTACAAATAGGTACTTTCCGTTTCACAAATTCTACAATTATAACATCTCAATTCACGGGTCTGCGATAGTATGCTACAAAATGTAAAAATACACCTGTTACCTCCACTCTATAAATACATTTAAAACAGCAAATAATTAAAAGATTTAAATTTTCGCTGGTAAATATATTCAAAGCATTAAAAGGTGATGCACCAAGTCGTGTTAAATTCGGAATCAGACCGCTAACTATAATATTCCTTATGTAGATGGTGATAAGGTTTAAATTGCACCTAACACTAGCCACCTTTTTTATTTATTCAAGAAAAAAACATCGCCAAAAAGCGTGTTTTATTTTATTTTGTGAAGCTTTGGCATAAATATTTTAATGTTTTAAGATAAATTTCGTGTTTTATTAAACATTTTCACAATTTTCGCTTCAATTTTATCGTTTTATATATAACGCGCTCTCTCCAACATTCGTAATTACATATCTCTCCATCTTCTTCTTTTTGAGCGGGTATACGGTGCCTTAAGAGCGTTTAACCAGCCAGCGGACGAAAATCCACATTTCGTCGAAAGTTGTTCTTACGATCGTGCAGGGCGGTTACAACGAGAAAGATTAATTATTCTCCGTACCAGCTTTTTAAAATTATAACTCAATATAGATTTTATTTCATTCCAAATTTGCTTTAATTTATACCTACATCCAACAATGCTGAAAGGCGTGATGATAAAACTATTAAAATAATGTACTTTTTGTAATTATTTTTTGATTATAAGTATTTATCATTTTTCAATAATGTCTAAGTAAAATAAGAATGTTAAAATCTGAAATATATTAGTTTGTAAGTGCGCAAATAAATACACAAACGGACCAATTTTCGCCAAGAAACACATGCACGTATATAATTTTAATGATTTTATTTAAACTAAAATTAAAATTATAAAACATGCGATACCCAGATAATGTACTGATTTATTTTACTGCATGATTATACGATTTGAAATGGGTGTGGTATAATACAAAATCTTTTTTGAAAATTTAATAAATCTGCCAACGACCTATGGTATAACCGTATTATACTAAAAATAAACATTTTTTCTCAAAATTTAAAACATGCTAATGCTAGATAAAAGAACAATCTTTCGAAATCCATTCATTATTTTTTGTGGAAAAGAGTCAATAGGTCTAAAATCTGATTTAAAAATGACGTATTTCTGGTGTTCTCTGGTTATACCCTCTTAAGGAACGTATATTTTTTTGCCGTCACGGTACCGTAACCGTGAATCTTCAAGGTAATCAATTATAACAGTGCTCAGTCAGTCAAATTTCATCCTTCCTCTACCAGTTATATGCTTCACTGATATACTTCATCCATAAATATTTACCAATTAAGAGCAGCATTGGCACAGATCGTATTTAGATTAATGTGTTTTCCTCCAAACAGCTCGCATCTACTCAGAAATGGCCCGTAAATTTGAAAATTATTAATGTTGGCTCCCAGTGCATTGGGCTGTTATTAGATATTTATAGGAATCCTGCATTCGTTGAACGTTTGCAAGGTCAGGCGCGCTAGAACCATAGACATCCAAATTTAATAGACGAGAATATACAGATGAGGGGAAAAATCAACTATGGCGGTAGGAAGAGGGGAAGATGACTGTGATTCGTTAAAAAATCAATTTGACAGTATATAGGCATCTCGCATTATAAATATCACCATTTAGTTCTTAAAAGTAAAATCTGCTTTTGAATGAATACACCTTTTTACGTGGGAGCGCGAATTGCTCGCCACGTTATTAACATATTTGCGAAGTTCAAATACGGCAAAGTAAAGTTCGCATCTTTTTACAGACGAATATTTTGTTGCTGTATTTAGTTAAGACACTTTTACAAATGTTTCATAATTTACTTACCCCTGTAACCAGCGACGAGCATACTGAAGAACCGCCCACATTCGTTATGATCGACATATTTTAAAGTGTAAATGTATAGCACAAGCTAGCATTTTTGCCGTGTTATTTCGTAAAATGTACGATGAGAGCTCGGCGCTGGTCTGGACAAGAATGATGACGTCACATTTTTTAGATTCAGGCGAGGCTCTCGCAAGCCCAGCCGGTTCCAAGGAACCGATTTGGGGAGGGGAAAATAATACGCTTTTATCACTTAGGGCAGGTCTATACATATATGTCTATGGGTAGAACTCACAACAGGTCCCTAGGAAACACTAAACACCGATAAGTATAATTTTCACTCTCTTGTTATTAAATCTATGGCCCTGTATATCAATTAATTTTAAGCTCGGCTCGGTTGGAATGTCAAGCTTAGCTGTGCTTGTGACCGCTGTACTGCTGACTGCTTATGGGGATGCTGCCCTAGGTAAAACATTAGTTGATTTTAAGCTCGACTCGGTTGGAATGTCGAGCTTAGCTGTGCTTGTGACTGCTGACTGCTGACTGCTTATGGGGATGCCGCCCTAGGTAAAACATTAGTTGATTTTAAGCTCGACTCGGTTGGAATGTCAAGCTTAGCTGTGCTTGTGTCTGCTGTACTGCTGACTGCTTATGGGGATGCTGCCCTAGGTAAAACATTAGTTGATTGTAAGCTCGACTCGGTTGGAATGTCGAGCTTAGCTGTGCTTGTGAATGCTGTAATGCTGACTGCTGATGCTGCCCTAGGTAAAACAAGAGTCTACGGGTTGTTTTCACGTTTTAAAAATGGAAGTTGAAGACCAACCCCTCAACGTCAAAAACTGACGAAAACGTTGGCAAAATCAATACCCTCGTTCGTGAACACCATCGCCGAACCATTGATCAACTCTGTGAGATGTCTGGAATGTCATAGAGTTCAATTCAGACGACTTTAACCGAAGATTTTCCCGTGAGAATGGTTGCAGCTAAATTTGTCCCTCGCTTTCACAGACGAGCAAAGGGAGCGTCGACTTCAGGCATGCTTTGAGCCTCAAAATCAGTTCGAAGATGACTCTGAATTTTTTTCCAAGGTGATCTAGCCCCCTGTGACTTCTTTTTGTTCCAACACTGAAAAGGATCATGAAAGGAAAGCGTTTTTCCACTGTGGAGGACGTAAAACAAAAATCGCTGGAAGGCCTAAAGCACTACCGATAAGTGAAATTAAAAACTGTTTTAAACAATGAAAGAAGCGTTTGGAGAAGTGTGTTGTGGTTATTGGAGATTTCTTTGAAGGTGATTAAAATTTGATGTAAGAAAATTGAGAAGTAATGAAGTTATGACGAAATTCCGGTTACTTTTGGGTCCCCCTTCGTAGTTCCCTACTTTATTCAGCATTTTTTTTTTTACAGTGAATACCGCACAAGAATCTCAACTGCTCCCGTCTGGAGCCAGTGAGACTATGGCATCCCCAATTGGGGTATGTTGTGAGGCTGAAGGTAGTGGGGAGGGGAAAGACGTGGGGAAGAGGAAGGTTGGGAAGTACCTGGCTATTCAGATCTGGTCACCAAACACGGCAAAGCCTCGCCACATACTTCAATCGGAGAGTTAATAATCATCAACTAATAGAAGTGTTTTAAAATTTACACTATTAATAAACAACCATTTTTGGAAGGTTAACGGTAGTTTTTCAATTGTGTAAAATTAAAAAAAAAGTTTATTAGTAAGGCTGTCAGAATGTGTATTTTTAACTGATTTACATTTTAAGTACACCCCTGAAGTGTTAAGATTTCCAAGATTTCCAGTGGCGTACTTACCTCTTTGCCCGAGGGGTGCAGCTCGCCTGGTTTGAACTGAAATCTAATTTTCCGAAACTCAAATGCCCTGGGTAAAACGCCTACATATATGAGCTAATATTCTAATATACAAGTCCGCTGTACTTATATGTTATAAGCGTGTAAATATAAGCAGTTGAATGTATAGCTTTCAGAAAATGATTTAACAATTTGAGGAGGTGTGTGATTTTTTAAATATCTTTGTAAAATGACTTAGATGTTGAAACATTATTATATATAATTATTTATTAATTCTGTAAGTATCACGTAACTTTAATGATATTGCTACTTATATTCTTGTACTTAACCCATTCAATTACATGTTAATGCTTCAAAATTCTTTACAAAATCAAAGATGAACTCACATAGAAGTAGTTTTTATCAAATTATACAAATTAGTTTTAGATCATCTGTAAATAGAAGAAACCTGCCGTAGCTTACACAAATCTGAGTGTCATATACAAGTATGAGGAACAACAGGGGACCAAGGTCTGACCCCTGGGTAATACCTGACATCGCTGGAAATTGTTTGATAATGGCGTCAAATAGACAATACCTTCTCTGGTATTCGATGGCTCGGTGGGTAAATAATAAATATTCCCTGCATTAGTCAAAAAAATATTACGCTGGTAGATACTAGAAATATTAACGCCATTAAATCTTTTTTAGATTAATTATTGTTTACATGTTTCAATGAAATATATTTAAGGCATTTCCAGCTTGAAAACCACATGCTAAAATTTATATATCGACCTATGTTACACGTGCAAACAAAATTCCTCTTTTTATTATTATAAATTCTATTATAAACTCCTGTGTTGAGAGCAGGCACATTTTATAACAAAAATGAAAATAACAACACAATATAATGTTTATAAAATAAGAGCATCGTACCATTGGAAAGGCATAAATTGGTTTTGATAAAATCTTTGATGCTAATTTGTCTTGGCTGATGGTCCAAGACTTAGTGTCTGATTTTTATTTAAAATAGTTGTATTTTGTCTAATGGCCAGTGGAAGTGATTTGTTTGACTTTGTTGCAAAATTTTTGTGTCAAAAATTTGATGTAGCGAAAGGGATAAGCAAGAGATTAGGATCTTTAGTTCTAGTATCTCGAGCACAGTTTGGAATTTTTTAAAACCTGCGCACGTAATAACTGAGACATGTTTTAGAGGCCAGTTTTGGTTTTCCTTCAGTTTATCTGCATCCTGTACACTTACGCAGTCCATAATCTAAGGCAGTGTTTTTCAATCTTTTTGAATACGCGACCCCTTTGCAGGTTGAAAAATTCTAGCGACCCCCTTTGGCCATAGATGCAGACAAAAAGTAAGTAAGTTAAATACGTTTATTATTTTCTCTATTTTGGTACCTATATTCATTATTACGGCCTACACTTTGCAAGGAAGCCACGAGAGCTTTTAAAGTAAGGACGATGTAAGTTGGTAAGGCTGCGTGCGACTTTGACATGGACGCTCCAGCTTGCGTGGGCCTGATTTTGCAGCATAGGTGGTTTTTAAAACCCTTTCTTGGATAAATCAATAGAACTGACTGATCTCACCACAAATATGAAAGAAAATCTTATAGATTTAGCTGCTGACGGCATGCTTAAAATGGCATTTCATGCTCAAAGTGTTGACGTGTTTTGGATGAAAAGAAAAGAAGAGTGTCCAGAGCTGGCAAGAGCATCTAAAAATATTAGTGCTATTTACCACTTCATACTTATGTGAACTGACATTCTCTTCAATGGTGGACATTCTAACTAAAATTATTAGTGCCCATACTTATGTGAACTGACATTCTCTTCATTGGTGGACATTCTAACAAAAATTATTAGTGCCATTTGCCACTTCATACTTATGTGAACTGACATTTTCTTCATTGGTGGACATTCAAACTAAAAAGAGAAACAGACTTAGGACGAATTTTGTTTTCGAAAAATTTGACAAATTCATCAAATATTTGCAGTTAATTTTCACATGCTTCACACTTCTCTGGATGTCTCATCACATGTCCAAGATATTGAAGTTTTCGGATTTTTATAGTTTTAATTACTTCCTTTTCTTTATTCATCCGAACCATAACATCTTCGTTTGTAACCATGTCCATCCAGCTTATTTTAAGTATTCTTCTATAGATCCACATCTCGAATGCCTCAAGTCGCCTAATTAGTTCTTCAGTAACATATTGTAGCGCTTGGTAATCGGTCCGACGCACGGATCCGAATACTTTCTCCCTCACGCATAGCGCCGTCTCGCTCGGCAACTTTCGCCTCGCCACCCGGACGCGAAGACACCCCATTGGCTGAGCTACCCCCCCCCCCCTCCATCGCCAGCCGGCATTACCCTGCCCTAAGGGGTATATAATACAGTGCAGGCCTATATGAAATCAGTCTAGCCGGACTCCTGGTTGAACTAAGCTACAGTATCCTAGTGGTCACTACTCAGTTAACAAAACCAATACCAAGTCGAGAGAGCCCTCTAGGTCCTCCTTGGGAATTGAGTAGTTGGTCTCCTGGTTAAACTAAGCAACAGCATCTTAGTGGTCAGTGCTCGGTTAACTAAACCAGTACCAAGTCGAGAGAGCCCTCTGGGTCCTCCTTGGGAATTAGAGTTGCCGGTCTCCTGGTTAAACTAAGCAACAGCATCCTACTGGTCAGTGCTCGGTTAACTAAACCAGTACCAAGTCGAGAGAGCCCTCTGGGTCCTCCTTGGGAATTAGAGTAGCCGGTCTCCTGGTTAAACTAAGCAACAGCATCCTAGTGGTCAGTGCTCAGTTAACTAAACCAGTACCAAGTCGAGAGAGTCCTCTGGGTCCTCCTTGGGATTCTTGGGAATTCAAGTAACAGCGCCTTAGTCAAGGGCGGATTCAGGATTTTTTTTCTGGAGGGGGTACAAGGGGCGGACGGGAAAAAAAATCAACAATTACTGATAGGATTTTTTCCTGAGGGAGGGTACAAGGGGCGGACGGGTAAAAAAATCAACAATTACTGTTAGCATTTTTTACTGGGGGGGGCACAAGGCGCGGAAGGGCAAAACAATCCCTCAAAATATCCCCCAATCATCAAAAACAAGTACTTCCCCCCCCCTTCTAAATCTACTCTTGGCCCTAGTGGACATTACTTGCCGGGAAACCTTAACCCAACTAAGAGACCGCGGGGGTATGTTGGGGACCTATGTTGGGGGGTATTACGCTAAGTGTTTAGCGAGGACAATAGTGAACATTGTTTAAACTCTAACAGCCTTACTAAAAAAAACTCAGCACGCCCGATAACCCGTGTTGCTGCAGCAACATGAGTAAAACAAAAATACACTAGAACATGAAATATTACTAATAAGGTTTGTTCTTAAAATGTATTTTAAATCTGGCAACAATGTAATTTTTCATAGTGTAAGCACTAAATTGTTTGTTTTCCTTCATAACCGCCAGATGGCGGCACCTGCGCATTCGTCGGTCGGGCTGAAAGCGCAAAAAAAATCACTCCTCGGATGTGTGTGTAATATTACAAATAATATTATCAAATGTGATCGTAATTTCTAATAATATGACTAATTCACCATTATATTCGTATAATTGATATATTTACCGTGTTTTTGTGGTTTTTAATAAGTTTTAGTCAAGTTATAATAAAAATAATCATACTTTAAAAATTGAAATGTCAAAAAGTATTTTATATAAAACATGAAAATTAAAATTTACATTTAAAGGATTTTATTTTATGAGAATTTCATAAAAGTGGTGTTTTTTTAAATATTAATATCTAATACGTGTGCTCCTAAACGTATCAAAAAAATTAACGTCTTTAGAGATGCAAGAAATCTGTTATAAAAGTCGGTATAATTTTTTGGTTAGTTTTTTGGCATTAAAAAAAAGTTTGAAATTTTTTATTATTTTTTTATTTTATGCATGAGGAAACAGTGAGGTGACAGTTTCGTTCCAAATTCATTATATAAAAGGTTTGTATTTTTTAAATTTTGTTTTTTTATAAATTTCTGTACACTTTCATCAAATATGTTTTGGTAAAATAAAAATTCCATTTTTTCGCGTTTGAATCTTAATATATGGCAGTTTTTTAAAACTAAAGCGTATTTCAATTACACAAATCTAAAAGGTAATTTTATCTAGTTTTTATAAATGGTATTTGTTTTTACGACACCTTCAAAAATAAGAAATATATAGAACATTCAAAATACTTAAAAATTACATAAAAATACATTAAAAATTTCAAATTTCGTTGAGACATCATTACTAAAACAGAGATAAACTACCCTCTCAGACTCTGTAAACCAAGTGTATTTTTTTCCATGAACAATTTTGTTAATTAGTAATGTTTTCACATTCGCGGCCGTTTGTCAATTGAATAAAATTTTCACTGGGTTTTTTAGTAAGGCTGAATGTAACTTTACTGTGTGTTAAAACGGTTCTATACTCTGTTTTTACTATAAGCTGTGAACCCTATATAAGAGAAATAAACTGAACAACGCCTAAAGACTATTTTCTTTTATAAATACCCTGCCACAATATCAAATATATCACCACGATTTGAAATATTTTTGAAAAATAAACAAGCCCAGCCTTCTCACTGAAATAGTGTTTTTATTGTAGTTAGAACCTCGCATTTTTTCCTTTTGCCCGCGACCCCCCGAGTAATGCTTCGCGACCCCCCTGGGGGTCGCGACCCACAGATTGAAAAACACTGATCTAAGGTGTTCCCAGTAAAGAAGATGCCGTATTTCGTACATTTCAATATGCTGGGGAGAGGGAGGGGGTGTCGTTTTAATATTAAAATCTCAGTAGAATTTCATTAGAAAATTGTATAATGTCTTTTGTACGGGAGATGCCTTTATATTATTTTGAATCGAGCCTTCGGTAGGGAAGGGCATCACAAAGACATAATATATTTCGATTTCGAAATATTTTGATAATCGATTAAGGTTTCGAAATATCATCCAAATTTTGCTTATTTTGACTCTTCCCTCGTATATTGCATATTACCGATAAATTATTGTCTCCATTGTCTGTCAATATTAAGTATAGGTAGATTATACTTGGTACTATTTATTGTCCAACGTCAATAATTTGATTATTATAGACGGATATCTCCCATTTTACCTCATTCCTTTAACAGTAACCTGTTCACTTTGATAAAGTTCACCAGGGTTGTCATTGGAAATGTGATTGTGTGTGTGAAAATGTCTCCTAGTTTAGCGATGTGTTTTCCCAGGTGTCTGAGCCTTTTTCCCATCAGGGCAGAACATTGGTATACCGTATATGAATTGGAATCTCTTCATCCTCTCCACATTTTCTGCATCTATTGGTGTTTATATTTGCACTCCCAACAGCTGCATGTGGTCTGTGAGTTTTCAGTGAGCTAGAGTGCTAAGATTGAAAAATTACTGACGGTGTTGTAGCTGAAACATTACTAATGGTGTTGTAGCTGAAAATGATTTTTTTTTCAAAATTTCAACTTTTTGTATGAAGACCTTTCAGTATGTGGATGCGACGAATCCCTTGACTGAACGAATCCTGAAGATCTTCATACAAAAAGTTAAAATTTGAAAAAAAAAAAATAAAGCTACAACAACCTCAATAATGTCATATTTTTCAATCTTAGCGCTCTAACTCACTGAAAACTCGCGGACCGCCACTGATGCATGTGTCTCCTAAGATGACAGTGTCTCGTTAGTAGTCCTACCAGTTGTCTCAGTGAGTTTCTGTCAATATTGAATAGTTGTCTGATTCGTCTAGGTCTTGGGTATGGTCCGTGTTTGTCCGTGTTGCTTAATCGTTCGATAAAATTATAATCGATTATATCGAAACAGATGAATCTCGATTGCTCCCAGCACCATTTTCAAATGCTTATTGAATATTGCTTTTCCTTCACAATACCTTCTGTATGGTAATTATTAGGGGGTAATTTTACCATCCGGCTTATACTTGAAGACGATTAGGGTCTTCACTTTCTCCCTCCTCTCTCCAGTTTTTACCCTTCTTAGAATCAGAAAATTGCAATGTAATATTATGTCTTAGACTCTAGACGTGGGCAAAATTGAATGACTGAATTAAATGAATAAATTCAATCTTGTAACACACTCGATCTGATTCTCATTTTCAAAAGGAATTAAATCTTTATTCCTTACCCTTGGCCTTACATCTTACGATTTTTTAACAACACCATATTTATTTTTATTTCGATTAATTTATTTTACAGTTAAATATTTTATGTTATATTGAGGTAAGAAAATAATAATGTACTCTATAAATATTGTAGTGTTTCGTAGGAAATAAATAAAATATTATTCTGGATATTTGTTGCGCGGATAGGTACACCTACCACAGGCGAAGCGCGCCGCGAAATTGCCTATCACGGGTACTGTGTAGTAACCCGCGCAGTAAATTTTATACCTAAAAAAAACCCCGTAGGCCAGAGTCCCCGCCCCCAATCCAAGTGACAAAACCGCCAAGCGAGTCAGCCAAGATCCAAATAATTCTGAGCTCCGTGTGTCGCGTCTGTTTCACAGTTGTCCCGCCAGTCCCGCCAGTCATAGTCACGGAGGAATCGTTCCTCCGTGGTCATAGTCCTACAAGCTGTTCGGTCTGTGCGAACTCAATCCGCAACCCCAATCTCTGTTTCACTTATTCAAGGAATCAAAACATTTATTTCTTAATTCATTTGTGACGTCGTAGTCCCACAGGTCCCGGGATCCCACGTGTCGAGTCGATCCGGCCGGTCCGCGGAATGCAAGTTATTCAAGTCACAGCAAGACAAAAGACACTTATTAGTCAGAAGTTCCCAATTCATTTCTTGATGCCCGCAGAGAATCGGTTCGTCGTTAGTCCCCGCGCGGCCAAGCCGTCATCTTAGGGTGAAACTTCCCACATCGGACCGCGGAACGTTAATAAAAGGACTAAGTATCTGTCTCTGTCTACTCTAGCCGTAAACAAAACATCAGTCGCTATCGAACCGTGATACTGATAAATGATAATCGAGCGATTTGTTCCTTTATTTTTGTAACAAATTATACGACGCGTGTCGCCAGGGCTTTTAATTAGTTTTTATTCGGCGCATCGTTTTAACTTCACCATTGAGGTAGGTGCATTTAAAATATATGTATTTGAGTGGAGCTTATTCCAGGTGACCGGTCCGGATATACCTATGAAAGCGCGATAATAGTATGTTTTTTATGTGAATTCCGCACAAGTCCCGTCTGGAGCTAATGAAACTATGGCATCCCCAATTGGGATTTTTTGCGAGGCTGAAGGTAGTGGGAAGTTTAGATCACATGAAATGAAACAATTAGTTTAATAAATAAATAAAAATTAGTAAAACTTTAAGGGTTAACCACAAAAACTGTTTAATTTTAAGATTTAATTGCTTGCCTAATATAAACACATTTTTCTTGTTAAAAATTTGTCTTTTGGGCAAAATAATATCTAAGTACACATTGAAATATTTCATTAACCTCGTCGCGTGACGTTTTTAGTATCTACGATTTTTCAGAACAACATAATTTACCCTAAGAAGAGTGCGTGATTTGAAACTCGATGAAACGAAAAATAACGACACTAAAAAGAGCAAACACTTGCATCTAAAGGAGAACTAAGAAGTATGTAGAAGTAGTCTGCGAGAGAATGAGATAGTATTATCGGTCTCCTCTTTCGCTTCGTAGCCGAGGTTTTTTAAGTCTGCAAGGGTTTTTTTTTTTTTTTTTTTTTTTTTTTTTTTTTTTTTTTTTTTTTTTTTTTTTTTTTTTTTTTTTTTTTTTTTTTTTTTTTTTTTGGAATTAAAGGAATGAATAGAATGAATCAATTCAAAAGGCCGAAGGAATCACAATGAATCGATTCACTCCTGGGAATGAGTCTGCCCATGTCTATTAGACTCGGTATCCTGTCAGTGGAGAAAATGAATGGAATTATACGATGAAATTAAACACTTAAATTTTATTTTTATTTATTTAACGCCGAAAGGGCTTTTACATGATTGGTAGTACAATTAATTCATGACAGATGATTTTTAAACAGATAAAGAAATAATGTTTAGGAATAGTTTTGGAATAAGTTTTTTCACAAGATCAACAAAATTCGCCAAGTTTATGTTAAATATGTCAAGATTACCTAAGTACTGATTTCCCATAGTGTGAAATCGTTGTATCGGAGAGTGGGAAATGTAGTTCCGCTTATGAATACTACAGTAGAATAGTGTATTTTGTCGTGTAGTTACTGTCGGTATTTGTAAGTTTATGAGTTGCAGGAGTTCGCAACAGTCAAATTTAGAGTTAAGTATTTTTAATAAAAATGTTAAGTCGTTTTTTTTATGTCTGTCTTCTAGTGTGTGTATTTTTAGAATATTTAATAATAAATTATATTTTAAGTCTTCTAATGGGATATTTAATTTAAAATTTATAAAACGCAGAAATTTTTTTTGTATTCGCTCAATGTTATTCATGTGAATTTTGTAAGATGGAGACCAAACTACCGAGTTATATTCCGTTAGGCTTCCAACTAGAGATACATATAATAATTTAATGGCTTGTAAAGTTTTTGGAATTAAAGTTTTTGGTTGTTCTTAATACGAAGCCTAGTGTTTTCATACCTTTGTTTACAATTTGGTGGATATGATTGGCGAAACATAGTTTTTCCTCCAATATAATTCCAATTATTTAATTAAATGAAGACAATATTAGCGAAACTCAATAGAAAATTTGAAAACCGAAACTCAGAAGAAGATATAGGCACCTCTGGGACTCTACCGGGAACCCAGGACCTCCAGCTTTCCGGGCCGCGACTCTATCAACTAAGCTAAGGTGTCCCTCTCCGATTAGGTCACTTTTAAGTGTATCATACTTCAACTAAGAACTACCAACATTGTCTTTATTTTCACATATTTTATTGGTTGCTTTCTTTATGTACTATGATTGCAAGAAAGCCGAAGGTTCTGGGTTCGAGTCTCAGAGGCGCCAATATCTTTTTCTGATTTTTTGGTTGCCAAATATCACAATTTGAGGTTTTACTCATAAAGATAAAAATAAAAACATAGTTTTTATAATCTTATTTAAAAGAAAAATTAATACCGCACAAGAACTCAAGTGCTGTCATGCCCAATTGGATAATGTTGTTAGTCTAAACAGAGTAGAGAGGGACGGTAATGAGGAAGGTGAACTTTAAAAATTATCAGATCTGGTCACCAAACACGATAAGAGCAGTTTTGTGTTTGATGACCAGATCTAAATAGCCAGATACTTCTCGGCCCTTCTCTTACCAATCTTCTACCTGCTCACTCAACTAGAGTTGAAACCCTTGTCCGGTATTCACGTGGTAATAATGTGAATAAATTTAGAGTGTGTGGTCTATTTACCTTGGTAGTGCCAACAAAATTTATCAAAATACTAACACAAAATTTTGACATTACTTCGAGAGTCATTTTCCAAATAAACTCGCGGTATGTTTAATCGTGTATGAAAAATTGTAAAATTTCAATTTTGAGGTTAAAAATGTGAAAACTATTTTCAATTTATTTTTGTAAATTAGATTGTGCTGTGCGGACGAATTGAAATTGCTGTCTAAAATGCAAACTGAAACCGTGCAGGTGCCTTTCCGCAGGTGTAATCTAAAGTGTTATGATTTTTATACGAGTATTTCAATAACAAAATTTAGAGTCCAATTGCCCGGAGCCGGTGGGACTATGACAACCCCGATTTAATAACATTTTATTTATATAGCGCAGTTTTGTGACATTTCACTTCAAGGATTTGGTTATGTTTTGAGGTTGAAGGACGCAAGGAGCGTCTTCGATTGTATTTAAGTTTTTTTCACAGGGATAGGCATAGACGCCGTCATGACGGCCGGCGTAGTCCAGTGGTAAGGCTCTTGACTCGCACATCGAAGGTCGCGGGATCGAATCCCGGCGTGGCAAATAAATTTTATTTGATTAATTTGTGTTATTTTACAATTTATTAATTTAAAATAATATATAGTATATTTGCGGCACGTTCCAAAGTTGAAGTATCGCCGTGGTGTAAGACCACCATTCAGAATTGAAACGTTGCTTGAAATGGCAATAGCCGTGTTTAGTGACCAGATTTGAATAGCCAGGTACTTCCCCACCTTCCTCTTCCCTATCTCCTTCCCCTCCCCACTACCTTCAGCCTCACAACATACCCCAATTGGGGATGCCATAGTCTCACTGGCTTCAGACGGGAGCAGTTGGTGCGGTATTCATATAAAAAAAGAGAATTAAATTTGACAATACTTTGTCCTTCCTCATTTAATTCACATTTAAAAATGTAAATCATACAAAAAATTTGCAAAAATCTAAAAATATTATAGTACCTACCTCTCCTACCCCAGTTGCGTGTTAACATATCAAATAACCGTATTATGGGGAGATTTTGGAATCGGGGGGTGACTTTGTTCATCGAGGATATCTGGAATAATTCGAGCTTTATTAACAGCAAAATTTTTTTTAATTTTTACTATTTATTTATTTATTTATGATATTAACGCCTTTCGGCTTTTACATAATATAATAATAATAATAATTGGACAATTTATAGAGCGCCGTTTTTGTGAAAAATCACCTCAAGGGCGCTTATAAACAATATAACATAGTGGGATATGATTTTAGATTTTCACGGCCAAAAATTTTATGGTTATTTTGGGGTATTATGCCGTGTTGCGCTACCTCCTCCTTTAGCCAACGTTTGCCCTGATGATGGACACTGTAACGCTGTCCGAAACGTTGGCTAAAGGAGGAGGTAGCGCAACACGGCAAAATACCCCAAAAGGAAATAACCATAAAATATAACATAGTGTATAGCAACAACATGAAAAATACAGCTCTAGTGAGTTTGTAAAACAGAAAGAAATAGTTGAGAAAGACACTTGTAGATATTCAGATAACAAAACGAAGATAACTGCTACGATATTTAAATATTACAATATTGTAACAATGAAAAAAAAATACATTTGTATATAATACATGCAAAGAGGATAAATGATTTATTATTTCATACTTGTATTTTATCAGCGACACATTCCATACATCTATGTGCGAAAACATGTTGCCAATTTAGAATTCTGTGTAGTGGTATATTGAAATGGGACATGGTCGTAGTATTGCCACAATAAAACGGTAGTACTGACCTTGTGTTTCTGGCTGGCACATTAAAATTTATGAGCGCCAAGACTTCAGGGCTGTTCATTTTATTATGCAAGATTTTAAATAAAAATACTCAATCGACAACAGTTCTTCTGTCACACAATTTTACTAAATTAGATAAACGCAGAAGATAGGTGTAGTTTAATAGTTCTTTCGGTATTTTTAGTTTATATTTTAAAAAGCTTAGGAATTTTTTTATACTCTTTCTATTGTTTGAGAATGCACATATTTTTTCATATTTTAGCTCCATACAGGAGGCACTATGGAAACGAATTCCCCTCAGAGCCTATCTCATCCTTAGGGTTGCTGTGTGGAGGGTATTTTTAAAAAAGGAAGAAGAGGAAATTCTGGAAAGGAAAACGGGATGAATGGTGGGCAAGAATCTGGAGGCCACATAGTGTGTCCAGAATAAAATGGACGTATGAATCCTTCCCTCCCACACGGTGCAAGGCGATGTTCCGAGAGAGTCCTAGAGAGATCAAAGAGAGAGAGTGACTAGTTGTGGGAGAGGTTTCGAACAACCAGTTTCTTCCGAATCTGCCTGCCACGCAGCTGGCGAGCATTAACTACCAAGACATCTATGTAAATATACCTCATCTCATGAACCCGAGCACCTCTCCTAAGCCACCAAACGTAGCGAACCACTACGGGTGACTTATGGCAGTTGTGTTGGTTATCCAAGAAATGGTTCCCGGGGCGGCATTACCCATACCCGCCTCCCAAATTAAAAACTCCTTTCAATCAGAAATTAATCGCTTCAGGAACGGGTACCGCCGCCCCGGGAATGACTTATTGGATAACCAACTCCAACACCCCTACCATAGATTACTCCAAGTGGTTCGCTACGTTTGGTGACTTAGCAAGGGTGCCCGGGTTCTGGGAGGGGGGGGAGGATTGTCCCCCCTAGTGTGTGAAGGATGTATTCATATGTCCGACACTCCTGGACACGTTTACCCCTCGATTCCTATCCAACTCTCATACCTTTTTCCTTTCCAGAACTTCCTCTCCTTCCTTTCCCTAAAAGACCCTCAACACAGCATGCCAAATATGACATGGACCCAAATAGGGATTTTTTCCTCAAGTGTGGAGCTAATGTAAAAAAATTAATTTAAAAAATTGTGTGGAGCCAATGTAAAAAAAAAGAAGAAAAAAAATTGACGCTAATGCGCGGGTCACATTATGCTGGTTGCCAGCCGCGAGTTGAAGAAGCCGCTTCTACCAGCCGTCGATCAGCTTGGTGTGACAACAAAATTCGGCGCTGGCGTCGCCAGCCGGTGAGTATTTGTCAGCGGCTGACAAAGTTGGCCATGTTTAACTTTTGGTAGCAGGCAGCGGCGAATAATCAATCAGGTGACCGCTGGCACCAGCCGGCAGCGCAGTCTGACCACTATTGCTGAATACTGTATCTTGTTTTTTAATTAAAGGTTCAACTAATTCTAACAATTCTTGAAATTGAGGGGCCGTCATTCTTAAAACATTTCTGTATGTTTCTGGATCCTCTTCTTTCAGTTCTTGGAGAAGTCTTGACGATGCCCCTAATTCTTCCCTTCTTTGTATCCATGGCCTGACCCACCATCGTCTCTGTTTGCGGTGAAGCTGGTTAAGCATTTCTAAACTAAGTTCCCTGACACCCTCTCTCAACAACTGCTTAATTAGCTTTTTACGTGAAACGACAGACGACATATAGTGAATGACTAACTGGAGAGTGCGAGACGCGAGTAGCAGCAACAGTAGTGTGACCAGATTGCCCGCCGCTGCTAGCTGGTACTACTACCAGCCGCTGGTAAGCAGCAGCTGGCAACCAGCATAATGTGACCCGCGCTTAAATGATATCTCTAGGTCTCTTGACATTTTCAATATTGACCTTGAAGGCTTCTAGAGTTGTTTTAGGTAAGAACTCTAAAATACGTTATTGTAAAATTCTTCTTTTATTTATTTAAAGTTATTTAAATTATTTCATGTTTAAATATTTGCAATAAATGTGATCTGAAATTTTCAAACCCAAATGTATTTATAAAGAAGTTATTTAGTTTCAAAGTTAAAAACTGATCAAAGTCACCCCATTTTGCGGTATTTTAAAATGAAATATAATGTATCTACGTACCAAAGGTTCACAGCGTAAAAGCTTTCAATTTGATTTCACAATCAATAAATGTTGGCTAAAATGCTGTCAATTCGATTCTTATTTTCCCCGTCTTCTTCGACCTAAAATAACCTAAAACGTATTGAGAAATAATTCACTCTACGCCAATGTGAGTGACGTCTTTTAACAAAAATGTGAATAAATTTATCGAATATAACATTTTCAGATAAATAATTATTGACACTTTCGAATTTTAATTTTTTTTATAATCAAATAACCCTCAAAAGAGCGCCTCTAACTACGCAGTGTTTCTTTAAACTTGAATACCACACAAGAGACCCAATTGCTTCCGTCTGGAGCCAGTGAGACTACGGCATCCCCGATTGGGGTATGACGTGAGGTTGAAGGTAGTGGGGAGGGGAAGGAGGTAGGTTAGAGGTGGGGAAGTACCTGACTATTTATATCTGGTTAACATACACGACTAAAGCCATTTCAAGCAATGTTCATTTCTGAATGGTGGTCTTACACCAGGGCGATATTGAGAATATCTTCCACTCTGGTGTTGGATGTTGTGTGTTGTGATTGTCCTATTTTATATTTAAATTCATGTAGCACTGAACATTTCCTTATCATTTATTCTACTCTCGATGTGTAGGCCCTTTATCTTAAACTTTCGCGTCTATGCCACCTCTTACTAAAATATCGCCATAAAATGTCTTGTCTAAAATCTCCTTTGTCTGTGGCGCATAAAACTTTCTTTTTTGGTGTCTATAAAATGGCGTGTTTTGATTTCGCTTGTCATTCTCAATCTTACAAACAGTTTCTCCCTTGTTATCCTCTCGATTTGCTTAAACTCTGCTTGTTTAGGCGCAAATCAAACCGTCTTTCACTTCTGTAACTTAATTAGTCTAAATTATTGTTGTTAGTCAAGTGTTCAGACCAGAATCTCGCTGTAAAAATTATTCACAAGAATAAACAGTTACAAACATCCAGTATCACAACACAAATGTTTTTTACTACAAAGGATAACCTCAAACTACCTCTCTCTATCACTCATTGTACCGTTCCCTGGTGTGGAACTGAAGGAAGCTAACAAAGGCAGCTCAGCCTTACAACCTGACTGCAGACTTCTGGAGAGAACTACACCTGGGATCTGCGAACGTTCCGCAAATATACTGTACATAATTTTTAATTCATTAATAAAATTATGAAATATCATAAATTTATTTGCGCACGCTGGAATTTGAACCATTGCTAGTCGAGAGCCTTACCACTCGACCACGAAGGCCGTCAAGAAAAAATATTGAGGAATCAAACAATATTAATTAATTAATATCAGCTGAAGATTAGGACTTCATTCAGAGTTTTTCAGACTCAAATCAGACTACAAATTTAAACCGTTTACAATGATTGACTATGCATCGGTGCCTAAGGGAACAATAACGCAATTTAAACTGTTTACAATGATTGACTATGCATCGATGCCAAAGGGAGCAATAACGCAATTTAAACCGTTTACAGTGATTGACTATGCAGCGATGCCTAAGGGAGCAATAACGCAATTTAAACCGTTTTTTTTTTTTTTTTTTACAGTGAATACCGCACAAGAATCTCAACTGCTCCCGTCTGGAGCCAGTGAGACTATGGCATCCCCAATTGGGGTATGTTGTGAGGCTGAAGGTAGCGGGAAGGGGAAGGAGGTGGGGAAGAGGAAGGTTGGGAAGTACCTGGCTATTCAGATCTGGTCACTAAACACGGCTAAAGCCATTTTCAAGCAACGTTTCAATTCTGAATGGTGGTCTTACACCAGGGCGATACTGGTAGTATCTTCCACTCTGGAACATGCCGCAAATATACTATATATTATTTTAAATTAATTAATTGTGAAATAACACAAATTAATCAAATAAAATTTATTTGCGCATGCCGGGTTCGAACCCGCGACCTCCGGAATGTGAGTCAAGAGTCTTAGCCACTGGACTACGGAGGTCGTCTTCGTTTAAAATGATTGACTATGCATCGATGCCTAAGGGAGCAATATCGCAATTTTAACCGTTTACAACTGCTCCTGACTGGGGACAGTGAGACTATGGCATCCCCAATTGGAGTATGTTGTGAGGCTGAAGGCAGTGGGGAGGCGAAGGAGGTATGTTAGAGAAGGTGGGGTAGTACCTGGCTATTTAGATCTGGTTAACATACACGGCTAAAGCCATTTCAAGCAACGTTTCAATTCTAAATGGTGGGCTTCAACCAGGGCAGAAGAATGAGAATATCGTACACTCTGAAACGTTCCGCATATATACTGTATATAATTTTTAATTAACTAATTGTGAAATATCACAAATTTATTTGAACACGCCGGAATTTGAACCCGCAACCTTCTGATTGCTAGTCGAGAGCCTTACCCCTCGACAACGAAGGCCGTCAAGAAAAAATATTGAGGAATCAAACAATATTAATTAATACTGAGGGCTTCACACACAGTTTTGCAAAATCAGACTAGACATTTAAACCGTTTACAATGATCGACTTTGCATCGGTGCCTAAGAGGGTAACGCGCGTTTCATCCCGGGACAAAATATCTCCGATATAATATCCTCCGTTAAAATATCCCTCTATATAATATCACAAGGACAAAATGTCCTACGGAGAAAACATCCTCCAACAAAACATGTACTAAAACCTAACCTAACCTAACTTAACTTAACCTAACCTAACCTTATTTTACATTTTACTATTTCTGAAGAATAATTTTATTTACAGGTGTCTGTATTATTTTTGTCCCATTTTTTTGTTAGGTTAGGTGTTAGTAGATATTTTAGATATTTTGTTGGAGGGCGTTTTGGCCGTAGGATAGTTGGTCGAGGAAATTTTGTCGGGGGGTATTTTATCGCGGGACGAAAAGTCGCGGAACCGCCTAAGGGAGCAATAACGCTAGTTTCTCAGAGCATCTTCCTTTGAAATATCCGTAGAACTAGGAAAGCATTCACACCTCACTCCTGTGCTCTAAAGTTTGCAAATCTTTTGATAATATTGGGGAACTATCAAAGGACTTTAAACAATAACAAATCTAGCTATCCCGGAGTTAAAGATATAAAATCCTCACCACAGTAAATTGTTAATTAACTTATATTTTAAAATATATTCACAATCCAAGCATTCGTTGGGGTGTGGGAACGGGTATCGAACCAGGACCTTCCCGCTTCGCTGCTCACAGCCGACCCTCTCGGTCCCACGCTGATAGGTAGATACTGTCGGTAGGTACCCTGGCAAGGTACGTACTTATTTATCTTTAGTTACCTGTTCAGAAAGGCAAATGCGGCCATCACCTATGCCATCCAACGGAGCGGACTTCCTGTCTAAATTATCGTGGATTCTTCGTTCTTTCTTGGGGTATTTTTCATGCTTGCTTGTCGTCAGTCAGTCATGTTGTTCGGTCAGTGCGTTGTGAACTTTTGACTGTTGCATTTATGTCTGGGTCTTTGTTGTTTGTTATTTTGCAAACAGATTTTGGTTAGATATATGCAACATTTTATGTTTTCACAAAGTATTTAACTTGATTTACACTTTTTAAATAGATCAATTAGATTTTTTTTATAAAAACATTTATCTTTTTATAACTTTTGAAGGACCCATCAATGTAATATGTCATTGAAGAAGGAGATAACACTAATAATCTAAAATAAAATATGAAAGAGAACAAGACGCAGAAAAATAAAAAAATCGCAACTGGTATAGGTCTCGCAAGTTATGTTGACTTCATCACAGTACTCACACAGATGCAAAACTTTCATACAGCGTGTTTCGTTTTGGGCTTTTAACAAAAAAGCAATTAATAATTATTTCACAATTGAGAATTAGAAATTAAAGCGTGTTTAAATCGGTAACATAAAACTAATGTTGTTTTACAACATTTTTATAGAAATACTGAAGGTTTAGGAAGAAAAATAAGTTTATTAACTAAATGCGATAATCTTCAGGATTGAATTCAAAGGGGTATTCATAAATAACAACAAGGTTAAAAAAATATTATGGTATTTAAAAAGATTAATTTATTATTATATTCACACTTATATAATATTTTATAAAGTAAATAATCGACAAGCCGCCACATGCCGCTACACGTTTAATAGGCATAGATTTTGAGAAGTACTGTTAAGAGGAAATACTAGCTGCGTTTTTCCATACAAACGGATTCCCCGTTTATCTCTCTGGATTTTGACCCTAGAGCAAAATTTTTTTTTACATAATATAGATATCGACCACTAGCGTGTCGGTACGTTTTGCTTTTTTTGATAATTTACTTCTTATAGAAGTTAGGACCTTCCAAAAATGAATAAAATTGCCTAATTTAAACGCCGTCAAAAAACGTTCAGTATACAAACTAAACAATGTATTTTGAAAAAAAGCAAAACGTACCGACATAGAATATTTTCTTTTAATACAGTTAGTGAAAAAAAAATTTAAAATCGGTCCAGTTTTGGAGAAGAAAAATGGGGAATACAAAACATCGATTTCGAAGATTTTATTTAGGTATTTTCGGCCCGACGTGCAGGTGTCCCTTTCGCTCAGTTCTCCTGGGGGGGCCGGGGAACGAGGGTGTTGACAAATACATATAAAGCGAAGTAGTGATGTAACGAATTTTATCGGTAGACTAGTGTTGTCCTTGCCCGAGTAATCGATATTTTTTATTCGTTTTTTTTTCTGTTCAGTGACTCATCGCGGTATACCAATACTGACCGAGCTTTCATACTAAAATTGTGCAAAATTAAAATTGTTTATGTCAAGTACTATAATAAATTTTTAATTTGGGAGGCGTTATAGGTACCATCGCCCCGGGAACCATTTATTGGATACCAACACCCCCGCCACTTGGTCACCCCAAGTGGTCCGCTATGTTTGGTGACTGAGCATGGGTTCCCGGGTTCACGGGTAAGGTCTGCATGGGTTTTGGTGGCGGATGATTTTGTCCACTTACTGCGTGGCGGGCCGGATTGGGAGAAACTGGAAGTGGGAGATCTTTTGATCTCTACAGCCGGACTCTCTCCACCATCATTTCATACTTTTACCTACCCAGAAATTCCTCTCCTTCCTTTCATTAAAAATATCCTCTACACAGCTTCTCCAATGACTTTGCTATACTATAAGGGTATTTAACTTAAAAATAATTTTTATATTTCATTTTATATGTATAATTGCATTTTGTGATATTTTTAAGTAATTAATCATCTCTCCCTTTAATATTTTGTCTATAATTCTCATATGCCTATACTTGTTTGTCTTTTAATATTAATCTTATCCTGACGAAGAGAATACTCCGTTTTCGAAATATGTTGATAATATTGATTACATAAAGCTGTTTTTACAAAGTTATTTGTTCTTATTTAACTAAAAATGACGCCACAAAGATTGGACCCATTTGCAGCATTTCAAGCTGGGTCGCCATAACCAATTCGTTTGTGCAATTTCAATCAATGCATTTCTGTGTTTCTCGAGAACCCTTCTATGGGCTTACACGTCATTAGTACTTTTACGCCAGTTTTTTAAACATTTGTGGTCAAAAACGTCCAAGTAGTGTAGTTTTGTAGCTCTAGCACATATGAAGCTGTATGACTTTTTATTATGGTATAATTATTATTATGCATATATCCAATTGTATATCCGCATATACATTATTTGGCTTAATATAGTAACTATGTTATTTTCCACATCAAGTATATAATAAATAGATGCAAGAATGTTTTTTTTGATAAATTAATAACGTATAAAAAAAAAAATATATATATATTTATTCGCAAAACTCTTGAGAAAATATCGTCGTTGCATTCACAAAATATCCCATGTGAGGTTTTCGACCAAATTTTTTTTTGTTTACACCATTTGATTCACCACGGTTTCCTAAATAATCTGACAAATATATCCCATTTTTCAAAAATTCATCTTTTTAATCATTTTAGAGGCAACTCTGACCATTACTTGTAATTAATGGTAATTATTTAAAAAAATATACTACATATACTACAGAAATATAAAAAAATATAAAATTATAAAATTAAATCCCTATATACTACAGAAATATAAAAAAAATATAAATTATAAAATTAAAATGAGAAAAAAAGTCTTTTTGTGTGCAAGAATTCGTATTATTTTTTTAACTCAAATTTGTCGCACATAAATTAAAATTACCCAAAGAAATGTTTTTTTAATAATATACACACAGCATCCCCAAAGATGACCTAGGCCCTCAGAGAAATTATTTTCCTCAGGGCCTCCTGTGTGGAGCTCATATAAAAAAATAATAATAATCTCAACAATCTAAAAAGAGTATACTATGCACTAATCCAGTCATTAATTCAATATGGAATTATTGCATGGGGGGGGGGGGTCATACAACAATATTCTAACCCCGATCAAAGTAATCCAGAAACTAATCATTAAAGTAATCCTAATAATTTACAACTTAATCTTAAAAACAAAACAAAAAAATACTTTATTTTATTTTGAATCAGATCTCAAAACTATGGTCACCCTAAAAGTCTACATTAATGTACTACCTAGCGCCATCAGTTTAGTGGGTACTGGGTACCCATAATCTCAATCTGTAAGAAATACAACAATATTGTTCTTTCAAAATCTGTATAATTTTGTGTTATTTTGTTAACTTGTATAATTATTGTTAACCTCAACACAGGCTTGTCCTAGTGAGGTAACAAATTGTATTGTATACATTTTTACCTACAGTGTAAAGAAACAATAAATAAATAAATAAAAAAAATCCTAAAGAAACCCTCCACTTATCCAACAGAAACGCTTTTCGCAGATTTCACGGTGCCTCGAGTAGAGAATATCTTCAAGAAAAATGCAATTACCCAAATTTACAAAGATAATATCATCAAAAAATTTTAAACTAAAATCAAAAAGATATGAAGATAACATCAAAATACCAAAATTTAATACCAAACTAATGCAAAACAATTACATCTATTTAGGAATAAAGTTTTTCAACAACCTTCCCATTGAAATTAAAAAAACCAAAGACATCAATAAACTGAAACTCAAACTTCATCAGGAATAATTAACTAAATAATTACCTGTTTTTCTCATTCTTTCTATTTATTATTAATCTATATTCACCTCTATTTTATTTAGATTTTTCGAATTTCTCCCAAGTGCACAATATTTTAGTATGTAACCGTATCCTATGTATGTACACCATATGTAATTTATATAACTCCACTGTACAATTATACATCTATATTAAATATTAAAATATATATATTTTCTTCAATATTAACTCAGTAGGTAAAGCAAAAATATTTTTTTAATATTTCTATTTAACTGTCAAAAAATTACCAAAAAATTAAGTTGCATCCAAAATCATACGAAATTCATTTTTTTGAGACCAATATTTCGTAATTTGAAACAAAAATAAATAAAATAAAACATATTTATCAGCACAAGATATTTTCTCTACCTTTTGCTAAAAAAATACATTTTCAATTTATTTGGGTGTTTTGGTCACAAATCCAAATTTAACCCCCCCCCCCCCCCCCTCGGCTATTTGTTAGCTTTGGGAACAACTCATATCGATCTTGTGTCTCCCTTACTATTATGTTGAGAAATAAGTTTTAAACGGTGTTCGAAAGAGAAAGAGAAAATATCAAACTTTATATTCAAATTCAAAAGTTAACCACAAAATAATGGAATTGTACACCTTTATAAAACCAAAGTTTATGAAACTTATGGAATTTTGTATCTATTAATTATTTTTACATGAAACAATAAAAAAGTGAGGTGACGGAAATGTTAACAATACATTTGTGTAATAAATATGTACGTGTTTTTATTTTTTTCGTTATCAGTAATTTTAGTTAGAAAAAACGTAAGATGAGTCATTTTAAAAAAAATTATGTGTGCGTTCAAAATTTTTATATTCGAAAAGCAAAGGTTTATTTCGGATTTCAAAATTTAAAAGCGTATTTCATCGCCTTTCAAAAACAATTTTTAGTTTTCGGATACTATCAGAAATATTCCATTTATTTGGATTTTATTGCAAAGCGGAAATATTTCGACCTTATGAAAAAATATGCCCGAGGCCTGAGGGATATGGGTCCTATGAGAAAGGTCATGTTGCCTTTCCTACGTTTGCTACACAAAATATCATATGTGCATAAAAAGTGCGCACAAAAATCCTGAATGCAAAATTTAAGAAAAAATTGTCGGTTTTAATAAAAAAATGTATATTAAGCCCACTTGTTTTCACCCAAACATGGTATCAAAAATAACTCTACAATTAATGAAAATAAATAAAAATATGGGTCCCCAATTTTTTTTTTTCGGTTTTTTTTTATTATGTATCCTAATATTCTAGAATACCCACAGGATATTTTGTGCGCGCAACAACGATAAGTAGCTATAATAGCATATTCATAGGACGCTTACAATAGGACGCCCCTGCGAGCGGTCTTGTCTCTACACATTTGCAGATTGGAACATGCGTGGTCGGCAGAAATAATAATTCGACACGGGTGAAGCGCGTAGCCCACACACACAAGGCCTGCATTCACTCACACATCTATAGCGCGATTCTGACTACTGTCAGAGAGTGAAATAAAAGAGATTTTTTAAAATACCTATTCATAAATGTTCGCAGCGACCGGTAGCGCTCTTAAAAAAGAAACATCGGTTTCGGTCGGGATAGATGGAAAAACATGCATTTAAATTCGGTTTTCATTCAAAGTTAAAAATTTCCCATATAAAACATCTCCATTGCCGCCATTTTTTTTACGGATTTGACATTTGTAAAGTTTCGTTTAAAACTCAATACGCATGAATTACTTGGTTTACCTAAACTAAGAACCTAATGTTGAAATGAAGTGTGATTTCCAAAACCTGGGCTTACAAATTTGGCTGCTTATGGGTTATTTATTTTTTATAATTACGTGTTAGCAATCATCAGCAACAGTAATTATTTAATTATGTACCAGTCATCATCAGCAACTATCTATACGTATATTATCTAAAATATAACAGATTACTAACACAAAGGTACAAAAGATTAACTGTTGAATAGTTACTAGTCTGTGATACTCCAGTTGCCTGAGACGTCAAATCATACAAGTCATTTATGCTTAAAAGTTGACCACCGTTTTTTTTCATTATGAATAAGTAAAATAATTAAACATACGGAATAAAATGCGATTTGGTCCATTCAGTGATTAGCCACGCTCCGTTTCGTAACAGGACTCCATGGTATCGTAATAAAAATTAAACTTGCACACTTTACAAACACTATTTATTATACCAAATTTATACATTTGTCATTATTTGTCACTTGCGAAATGTAGGTGCACGTATGTTTAAATCAAATTACGAACCGAATGAATAGGACATCCTGTAAGTACAGCCTCAAAAGGGTGTCGTTAAACTTGCCTCTCTCCTAACTAGTTACAATAAGTGGGCGTAAGCAAGACAGAGAGCCTTATCGGATTTGTGGGCGTCGCTAGACATTCACACAGATAGACCAATACATCAATACTAAGCATTTTTATTGCTTCCAACTTAAAGTGTTTTACCTATACTCGAACCCAGAAGTAACATCTGTCGCGCTTTTACCAATTCAGCCATTGCCACCTTCCATCAAGCCGTCATAATTGCCATTCTCACATTTTAAAATTTTAGAATCTACAACATTATCTTCGAATGTTTTTTCCTTATCAAAGCAACTACCCTTTTCATTGGAAACAATCGTTCTAAAAAATGGTTTGTAACCTAGATAGCGTCTCGGTTGCGACCATTATCTTTTTCTATTTCATATTTTCGTTTAGATTATTACCGTTATCTTCTTCTTCAATAAGATCTATTAGAATTTCACTTTTGTTTGTTTGAATGAAGCGGAATCTGGGAAGTGGAAGTTAACTCACTTTTCGACATCGATCAATCTGAAACTAGGCAGATAGACACTTTGTCGATGACAGTGCATTTTGTCAACTTTTGGTGACAATCACGCACACACACGTGAACATCTACACATTTTTCTGAATTTCGAAGAAATTAAAGAACTCGACCATTTATTCGATAACCAACACCTCTGCCGTAGGTCACCCCGATTGGTTTGCTTCGTTTGGTGACTTAGCAAGGATGCCCGGGTTTATGGAGAGTGAGGTTTGTCCGGACTTGGCGGCGGATGCGACTGCCCACCTGCTGCGTGGCATGATGGATTAGGTGAGAATGGATGAGGAAGTAAACGTTGGACTTACCAACATGGGATTTGGCCTGGTTGGTAGCGCCGTTGATTCCCATCACTGGGTAGGAAGGTACCTCAGTCATATCTAAAAATATTAAATATATTTTAAATGTTTTAATTAAAAGATATTTGAAAATAGATGCATTATAGCAAAAAACTGATGAAAATAATTTCCTTCAGGGCATATGAACTTGAAAAGTCTCATTGTCATGGGAGGGAGGAAACACGGAGACCGGCAAATCACCACTCCACAGTCCACAGCTGTTAAACTCAAGAACGAGTAGTAGAATCGACCTATTCTCATGTGACAAATTTCTACGGTGTAAAAATATTAGGCACTCGTTTCCCAACTATACAACAGTGCAAAGGAATCATTGAGGCTGGTTCCTCGGAGCATTTTACATTGAAATGCCGGTAGAACAAGGACAGCTTTCTACCTGAGGCCTGTGCTCTAAAGATTGCAATTCGATTTTTAGGATAGGACAATCTAACAAACGGACCGCCCATTTCTGCACAGCGTCAAGGTAGTAGGTAGCGTATGTTTTTACGTATTCGTTAAGGCCCATTGCCGAGAATTCAAATTTCGTCGAAAGATAGTTTTGCGATAGTACCCTTGCAACTGTATAGAGCGGTTCCGATGACAAATATTTTCCGTACCAACATTTTTAAAACTCAATGTCGATTTATTTTCATTCAAAATTTTGTTTTCATATATACCTAAATTCAAGTCACAAATATTATTTACAGTATATATAATTTTTCAGTAACGTCCAATAGCACAGTTTGTGAAAAAGTAAATAAATAGACAAACTGAAGTATTCGTCACAAACTAAAGTAAAACTATGAAAAGTGGCTATCCGAGAAATGTTATTGATTTATTTAAATAAATTTTTTTAATTGATTTATTTTAAAATAACAACCTTTCGATTTTTTTTGTAGGAAGTAGTCGCCATAGAATTTGGTTTAAAAATGAACCTATACGGCTTGTGTCTGGTTATAAACACCCTCTTAAAATAAAGCGTAAGTGGGTTCCGCCACGTATTTTCCTCAAAACATAAAAAAGACATCTGGCAAATTTTGACTAAAATTAACACGAATTTTTCAGGCCCCTAATAATATCGTGCATGATGATATCATTGTAATGATTCCATGACAACTCAGAATCATACAATTTCAACACCCTATTGAAAAGTCATTAAAAAATCAGAGCGGGCAATACCACTCGGTAAAAGTGAAACTTTCAGAAAACAAAAGTAGACAAGAGTGGGGAGACTAGCACCGCACAAGATGAGACCGATAGGCTACAAAGCACCGCACAAAGAGGAGACCGATTATACTATCTCTTTCTCTCGCAGGCTAAATCCTATAAATGTATGTGTTCGTCTCTTTTTAGTGTCGCTATTTTATCGAGTTTCAAATCACAACGGTGCTAAAGAAGTTTTGACTTCAAAAGATCAGAGTGCGCAATTCACACGCGGTAGAAGTGAAACCTTCAGAAAACTTAAATAGACACGATTGGGGAGACTACGAAGCACCGCACAATAAGGAGATTGTTTATACTATCTCATTCAGTTTCAAAGGGAGACTACGAAGCACCGCACAATATGAGACCGATAAGCTACGAAGCACTGCATAAAGAGGAGACCGATTATGCTATCTCATTCTCTTGCAGGCTAAATCCTTAAGAAGTATGTTTTTGCCCCCTTTTAGTGTAGCTATTTTTCGTTTCATCCAGTTTCAAATCACAACGGTGCTAAAGAAGTTTTGACTTCAAAAGATCAGAATGCGCAATTCCAAGAATTCGCAAGAAGTGAAACCTTCAGAAAACTAAAATAGACAAGATTGGGGAGACTACGAAGCACCACACAAAGAGGAGATTGTTTATACTATCTCATTCAGTTTCAAATCACATCCGTGCTAAAAAAGTTTCACTTAATTTTTTTTTTAAATAGCCCATTACCTAATCTAACTTTACCTAATGTTGTTATCACTTTTAATGACTTTTCAAAGTAGATGTTGAAGTTGCATGATTCTGAGTTGTCCGGTCACCCATGATAATAAGTGCAATCTATGACCTACCTCAATTTTGTAATCCATGGGTTCCAAGGTTTTGCCTTTAAAACCACAGTTTACGAGACCTAAATATCTAATAATGTTATCAACATCTTGCAGTTTCTGACCTACGGTAGTCCACTATTTATGGTTTCGTCTATGGTCTCTCTTAATTAGGTCAGAACTACATCTTTCCCTTGGGAAACATTAAAGGGAATGTTACTTCACTGGAACTTTGATAGAATTTATTATACTGTGGACTTTGTACAAACCTTGTAAGATTATTTCGTTAGATGTCATTCAATTAGCGACTCCAGACACTAATATCTACAGCCTATATGTCGGACGAATATCTACAGCTCATATGTTGGGCTATTATCTATGAACTTCAGAGTGAGGACTAATGTCTACAGAGCTAAGGTCGGACGAATATCCATGACGGTTCCAGTGGTGACTAATATCTATGGAGCGTAGGTTGGACTAATGTCTACAGAGGGCAGCTGAGCAAGAGGTTGTACGGAAAAGCATAAATTACTTCAATTACGTAATTACTAATTACTTAAAGGCTTAAACGTTCAAAGTACGTACATGAAGTTTTTGCATAATATTACGTATTTTGCTGTTTACGAGAACAATAATTTTTTGAACAAACATGGAGGTCATAAAACAAAAATATTTATTTATATCTAAATACACGGCACCACAACCTAACCTAACCTAACTGACATAGAAATGGTCATGGTAACAGACTAAATAATTTAGAAGCACTTGAAATAAAGAAAGCTGTTAAAACAAAAACCCAAATCCTTAATAATCAGCTAAATGTGTCCAATAGTCTGATATTAGGGATTTTTACATACATACATAAAATAAGTTTTTTAAACTGCATAGTGCATACACAATATTACGTTATTCCAATATGCCATACATAATTGAATTGCAAATCCAACCTCTGCCAGTGCTGTAGATATTCATCCTCACTTTAGTTCTCGTAGATATTAGTCAGCAGTTTGAGCTGTAGATATTCGTCTTCACTTTGGTTCTCGTAGATATTAGTCAGCAGTTTGAGCTGTAGATATTCGTCCTCACTTTGGTTCTCATAGATATTAGTCAGCAGTTTGGGCTATAGATATTCGTCCTCACTTTGGTTCTCGTAGATATTAGTCAGCAGTTTGGGCTGTAGATATTCGTCCTCACTTTGGTTCTCATTGATATTAGTCAGCAGTTTGGGCTATAGATATTCGTCCTCACTTTGGTTCTCGTAGATATTAGTCAGCAGTTTGGGCTGTAGATATTCGTCCTCACTTTGGTTCTCATTGATATTAGTCAGCAGTTTGAGCTGTAGATATTCGTCCTCACTTTGGTTCTCATAGATATTAGCCCGATTTGTTCAGTTTTTGGAATTCCTGTAGATATTAGTAGACGCCTCCTTTCAGATTAGTAATTCAGATTTTTTTTTCGTACCTGTAACGAAGTTAATATGGAGGTTAACAAATAAAACTTGATAATTAAAAATACAAAAATAGTTCGGAGATTTGTTTATTGATAATGACCAAACTGTTCGACATTGATTCATATTTTATTTATTTATTTATAGTAATACCTCAGCTGCTCCCGTCTGGAGCCAGTAAGACTATGGCATCCCCAATTGCGGTATGTTGTGAGGCTGAAGGTAGTGGGGAGGGGATGGAGATGGAGAAGAAGAAGGCGGTACCTGGCTATTCAGTTCTGGTAACCAAACACGGCTAACGCCATTTCAAGCAACGTTTCAATTCTGAATGGTGGTCTTACACAAGGGCGATATTGAGAGTATCTTCCACTCTGGAACGTGCCGCAAATATAGTGTAGGTACATTATTTTAAATTAATTAATTGTGAAATAACACCAATTATTCAAATAAAATTTATTTGGGTGATTAAATCATTTAAAAAAAATTGTTTTATCACTTTTAACCCGTCTGCTTATTTAGAAATAAATACATCCCAAAACACGTAATCGCGTTATATTTTCATGAGACCAAAAACGTCCCGAGCGACCTTACGTTTTAAAAGCCATATATCTCTCTTCCTCTCATGCAAACATGTGTATTTTTTTTAACCAGAAAGAGAACGAAATAATGCTCCTTATTGTCTTTGAAATATGAAAGCTATCTTTCATAGATATTTTACAATCTCGATTCAAAGTGACGGTTTCAGAATTTGCGCGCGAAACTAACGCTTCCGGATTGTGAGGTGCGAATATACTGTACCAGGCAGACGGGTGACTTCAAAGGGGTGTAGAAATGTCACTTTGTTGAGTTGCCGTGGAACAGTATAAAATTGGCCTACTAAAGTGGACGACCAAACTCTCGAAGTAGATTTTGTTGGACACCAACTGCATAAAATATATGTACAACGGAAGCGCAGTGACCGAAAAGATTGTAATCCAGAACTTTTGCATACTTACGAATAAGACAAATAGTTTAACGGGAAATTAATTATTTTATTTTATTCTTAATCCCCCAATGGAAATAGTTTTATTAACCCCTCACTCCTCGAGCCAATTTTGTCAGAAGGTCAAAATATTTCCGCTTTGTAATAAAATCTTAATAAACGGAATATTTCTACAATTTTTTTTAAAGGTGGTGAAATACGTTTTAAAATTTTATAATTTGAAATAAAGGGTGTCCCAAAAGAAAGTTTACATTTGTTTTGCTTTCTCTGTGTAAGGAAACGTTTCCGAGGGGCGCGGGGGGTATGTCAATCAGTAGGCTGGCTCTTTGGAATTTAGTCGCTTTGAAGCATTTCTCGGGAGCGACCGCGCGTTGTGCGCGCGTAAGTTTTACAAAAATGGTGATTCGGCGACTGTAGCGCGTAGAAGATTCTGCAATATTTGAGGTTTTCGTCAATTCAATGATGCGCCAAGCATTCCTCTCATTCGAAAATGGGTCAAAAAGTTTGAAGAGTACAACGCTGGCAAAACCAAAATCCGGGCGACCAAGGTCTTCGAGAACGTTAGAAAACGTAGAGAGTGTTTATCAGTCTTTTCGTGACGACTCAAACTTTTCGATTCGGAAGCGCGCAAGTGCTTTAAATGTGCATAGATCATCGTTACATAGCATTTTGCATAAATACCTAATGCTGCACCCCTACAAACTTACTGGCTACAACCAAAGAATATGGTTCCAGCAAGATGGAGCAACATCAAATTTTACTCTTCGATTAAATGAATGCAGCGAACGTGAGGGTTTACATTTGGACGATTTTATTTTTAAGAAATAAATTCCCAAATTGTGTATTTTAGTATTTAATAAACATTTTTTCGATGGAACCCTTACTTTTTTTAATTGATCCACTAAATATAAACTTTCTTTGGGGACACCTGTATACACTAAAAATTTTAATGCTAACAAAAGAAGTTTTAAAAATGGCTGGCTCACCTTAATTGTTTTCTGACTAAAATTACTGACAACGAAAAAAATAAATACACACTTATTAGGCAAAAGTTACCTTGAATTTACTTTTTTGTCGTTTTATGTAAAAATGATTAATAAAAAAAATCCGAAGTTTCATCATTTTTTTCAATTGCTGTCGGAAACTTTGGTTTCATAAAGGTGTTCATTTGAATTATTTTGTTGTTAACTTTTAAATTTAAATATAAAGCATGGTGTTTTCTCTTTCTGACACCGTTTAGATCATATTTCTAACCATGATAGTAAGGAAGGCACAGAGAAGGAAACACAAACCTGCAATAGCCATCCCAAGCCAAGGTGTGAGCTACCGTGCTCATGCTGAATGTCCTGGGAATAGTGTCACGAACGGTGCCTCCGAGAAAGATCGCTTCTCGGAGTATTTAGATCTTACTCCAGCACTCGGGGCTCCGTTGGAGTGGACCTTCTATTTCCCTGGTCACTCGTGGGACAAAAAATTGGACCATTCGAAAACTAGGGGCCTATTGGAAAAATAGGGGTGCAGAGGCCATCTCCGTGTGCTTCCTACCTGGGGCCATAGGAGGAACCAAGAAGAGAAGCCGTGGAGAAGAGAGCTGAGGCCACCTCCATAAACTCTTCCCTAATGGGGCCTTCAGGGAACCAAGGGGAAGGGCACTCTTCCAGCTCGGGGCCTTTGGGGAATCCAGGAGAAGTGAAGTGGAGAGATGATGCCCTCTTTCCATGTGGGGCCTTCAGGGAACCATATAGGAGTGAAGAGAAGAAATGAGGACATCTCTGTGAACTCTTCCCTTGTGGGGCCATTAAGGAACCAAAGAGGAGTGAAGAGAGATGAAGTCCTCTTTCCTCCTGGGGCCCTCGGGGAACCAAGGTGGGAGGACTCTTCCCTTGTGGGGCCTTTAGGGAACCAAAGGAAGGTGAACTCTCCATCGTGGAGCCTTCGGGGAACTAAGGAGTGGAGAGGAGAGATGAAGACCTCTTCCCTCGTGGGGCCTTCAGGGAACTAAGGAGGAGTGAAGAGGGGAAATGAGACATGGGAAAACACATTGTTGAACTAAAAGATATAGCTTTATTTCCAATAACTATCCTGGTGAACTTTATAAACGGCACTGGGTTACTGTCAAAGGAATGAGGTAAAATAGGGAGATACTCACGGGAACTATGTATATGTAAACCGTCTCCGCTCTATAAGGGAGGCACAACGATTTCCATGAAACCTGTACGAGTTAATCCGAACAGCGAACAAAATAGCCTGAGAGGTTAAAATAGATTGAATAATATACTTTAACTAACAAATAAACATAAATACAGCGGTAGGTATGCAAAATATTTTAATATGTCTAAAATTACTCCCGAGTTTCATGCAAAATGTTCGATTTTGAATTCTGTTACATTATTGATATAATCTAAATTTGATTTCGACGAAAATTAAAATTCTACAATAAAAATAATTTGGTATAGATTCGCTCAACTTAACGATTGATCGTAAAATACCAAAAAAAGTAATAGACCAAAGAGTTGAACTAAAAATCGAGAATTATCACTTGCCTCTGAAGATTGCGAAATGACAACGTAATTATTATAGCGTGTGTACTGCGGATTAACTTTTCCATGTTTTTACAAGTAAATACATTCACACAATCTGTTGTGTTAATAATGGCAATATGACATGCTTGTACTGGTGATTATTGCAATAAGTAGGATTAAGTATTTATTCCTACAAACAGGGCGTGAAACTGCATGATTTTCACATTTTTTCAACATTTTCTTGTATCTATTAAGATAAACCTCCGGCATACATTTATTTTTGGTATAACAAAATAGACCCAGATTCTCGAACACAAAAATTCTCTCCTGCCATGCGATTCTGTGTCTTTTGTGGATACGGAATTGATTTCATACGTAATCTACTGTCAAATTGTCTATGGCTTCAATTGCTTTTTCTACGGACTGATATGTCAGCTGTCGCATTTCAACTAGTTAAAACACGAAATGCTGCAAGTATACATGATTATTAATTCGTTTAACGGACCGCCCATTTCTGCACAGAGTCAGACAGATTGCAATCTTTAGAGCACAGGCGTCGGGTGGGAATGCTATCCTTGTTCTACCGGTATTTTGATGGAAGATGCTCCCAGGAACTAGCCTCATTGATCCCTTCGGTACCAATGCATAGTCGGGAAACACGCCAAACGCATGCCCAACGTATGTACACGGTTGACATTTGTCACATGAGAACGAGTCGCTTCTTCGTTCTTATGTTCAACAGCTCGGCTGTGGAACGATTTTCCGACCTATGTGTTTCCTCCTTCCTACAACATGGGTCTCTTCAAGAGCAATGTTCATTCCTTCCTCTCCTCAAAAAGACCCTCCATATAGCATCTCAAATGACATAGACCCTGAGGGAAATTATTTTCTTCAAGGCCTCCTGTGTGGAGTTAATGTAAAAAAAATCGTTTAAAGTTGTATGTTATGGATTTGTCATTTCGAGAGCGTTGACTTTAAACGTACATTTAAAAAATAAATAATCACGCATAGATACTATCCCGTTTAATCACCGGAGACCATATTCGTCACAACGCACATAGGTCTCGTGTAAAACGCTGTAACTCCATTACTATCATAGTTAGTAATATGTTATAATCGGTGTTAGAAAGGAAAAACACCATGCTTTATATTCCAATCTAAAAAATTGCCACCAAAAAAGCAAAATGTACAAAAAGTTTTGAATCGCAAATTGAAAAAAAAATTGAAACTGGGAATTTTTATAAATTATTTTTACATAGAGCGACAAAAAAGTGAGGTTAAGGTAAGGTATTTGTGATACATGTGCCTAATAAAATATGTATTTGAGGTTGAGGTATTTGTGATACATGTGCCTAATAAAATATGTATGTGTTTTTATTTTTTTTTATTATCAGTAACTTAAGTTAGAAAAAACGTAAGGTGAGCCATTTTGAAAACTTTTTTAGTTTGTATGCAAAATTTTTATAATTAAAAAAAAAAATGTTTTTTCGAATTCTATAATTTGAAAGCGTATTTCATCACCTTTCTAAAACATTTTTTGTTTTTGAATGTGTTCAGAAATATTCCAAATATTTCCATTTTATTGTAAAGTGAAAATATTTTGACCATCTGAAAAAAAGCCAAATTTTTGAAGGGCTAGTTGCCTTTCGTATTTTAAACTAGTTGAAATACGATAGCTAACATATTAGTCCATAAAAAATAATTGCAAGCCATAGACAATCACACAAATTTGAGAGTAGATTACGAATCTACTGGTATCGATTCCGTATCCACAAAAGATACAGAATCGCTCTTCAGTTCATATTAATTTTGGAATCCCGTCAGAGTTCTATTGAAGTATCTATTGAAGCAAATTGGAGAAAGATATTGACACCAATATTTTTCAATCACATCGATCAATAGTGAAGAACAAGAGCTAAATTGATGTTGTTTCCTTTATTACACTTATTTACATTTATATTGGTTATTATTACGACGGTACAAAAAGGCATAAAACGTACGTTCTTAAATGTGAGGTGGTGACTGCAGCCTTCTAGCACCAAGCGCCACTACTGAATGAGCGCTGGGCCCGAGCTCATTCAAGACCACGCCCTACTTTATGATTATTTATTTTAATTTACCATTATCAAAATAATGCTGCAGCTCTTTCTTATACACTTCACAATAACGTGTAAGAAAGAGCTGGTGGAAATGAGATAAACGACCTATGTAAGTATATCTGCTTACCCTAAAGGAGAAATGCGTTCATTATCATCTCCCTCACTCGTATAAAATAAATGAGACGCCGCGTGGCGTTGCCGTGAGAATAAATAAAATGAAATAATTATAATTAATTAAAATTAATAATAAATAGTTAAAATTAATAATAAAAATAAAAATCAATAATAATTAATTGGAATAAATAATAATTAATTAAAATAAATAATAAAATTAATTAACATAAATAATAATTAATTTAAATAAATGATAATTAATTAAAATAAATAATAATTGATTAAAAAAACTAATTTTAAATAATTAAATAGTAATAAATTAAAATAAATAATTAATAAAGTAAAGAATATAACACTAGATGTGCCTTCCACACGAATTCAAATTTAAATTTAAATCCTTGAATCCTTCATCCCATTTGAATTTCGAAGACACAGTTTTGTATGGTAATACGAGTACATAATATGAACTCCGGTGACATTTTTAATGTTTTTTTTCTACCAAAACATAAAAAAATAGTAAGAGGTTGGGCGGTTACTCGACTGAGTGACCAGTGACGACATGCGAAAGTTTTTTTTTGTTTGAGTTTGAAGAAAAAAAAAATTAAAACAAAAATCATCCTAAAATCACCGGAGACCAAAATTTCATTTACATTTTGTACTCCAATTAATGACAGGAATCAATGGTTAAAGTAAGTCAAGTACATCACTTAACATCCCGTATAACTAAATTGTGAACACGAAACACGCCCACAATGCCTTTCTAGTATTAGGGTAAGAACAAAAACAAAGCGGGTTTCGATTTTCAGATTAACGGCGTTCAGTGCCCTGTTCCACCGGCGGCTGTTGACGCCGAGATGTGGACAAATAGAACGCGGATAAAACTCGCGCTACCTGCGCGGTAGCCTGACAGCAGCTGTCAGTTTTTACGAAATGTCGAGTTCATAGACGACGATTATTTACTCTTGGAGAACCCTTTCTTAAAATTAAGGAATAAAACAATTGTATTTGGTAATTGGTATCTTTAAATATGAAAAAAACCTCAGGAGAACATGATAATATGTTAAGTACGTACCTGAAAGGAATTCACTTGTGACATTTGAGGTTATTTCAAAGTTTTATCTTGTTGATTTCATTCCATCGCTTGTCAATAACATTTCTGGTGCTAAGGAATGTATTTATTTTATCCCAGATTGGCGATTGATTGAAAACAGCGGCAATTAACAGGTCGCTCATTTTGATATCAGGTTCTGACCGGCGTCACCGGCGAGCAGGAATAAAGAATTCATTCCGGTAAAGCTTATCGGCGCCGCCTCGCGCGGACACAAATCTGAACCTGCCTTCACTATGTTCGGTCTGATACGTTGACATACACAAACATTCTTGTCAGCATGCCTGCGCCAGTCGGCCGCCCATGCGCCGACTAATCAGAAAACCGAAACCCGCTTTGTACCTGTTCGTACCCTTAATCTTTATTCCATGTTTTAATTCACCAGAGCTTAAAGCTCCGATCTGATCTGTAAATGCAAATATATTTTATTCTAATTTGTGTATCTTAATAAAAGATAGATAAGTTGATGTAACAGTTCTTCCAATATGCAAGTCTAATTCTTACTGCTGTAATTAAAACTCTGAATTACGTAAATAATTATTTTTACAGTTTCCAATTAGAATCTATTGTTAATGAGACTAAGTTTTAATCACGTCTGTTTTAATGACTACATTTTTTTACTTTAAATAAATAAAAACATTATCGGGTTACGAGTAACCTTACAATATTTATTTAAAACAGCATTGCATTGATTGCACCGCGAAAATGTTGATTGTGCAATGATGGCGGACTTAGCTAGCAGATTATTTTACCCCGCAAAAGAATTGAATCTATTTTTAAACGACTTCGAAAAGGAGGAGGTTCTCAATTCGACTGTATTTTATTTTTTATTTTTTTATTTTTTTTATTTTTTTCTGTTTGTTACCTCGGAACTTTCGACTGGGTGAACCGATATTGATGATTCTTTTTTTAATTGAAAGCTGGTGCTTCCCGTGTGGTCCCATTTTAAATTGGTCCAGTTCTGACAATGGCATCCATGAGAAAATCATATAAGTCTTAAATTTGCATCAAGTATGTGCGCGACAAATGGACGAATAACTCAATATCATGCCAACCGATTTCGATGATTATTTTTTTATTGGAAAGGATGTACTTCAAGGGTAGTTTGATGAGAGTTTGGTTAGGTTCTGATAATGGGATCCATGATAAAGTAACGGAACTCTCCAATTCTGAAGAACAAATTTACGATACTCGGCCGAATCTTAATCGAAATAGTTAGTGTACTTCAGATTCACTAAAAATCAAAAAATAAACAAAAATTTTAACAAAACAAAAAAACGACTTCAAAAAATGCACTAAAATAAAAGTAAAACAATAATTTCGTATTCTTCTACAACTTTATAATCAACTTACCTTTTCTACTCATCAATATGTAGGTACGATTGTTATTTTTGGAGTCGGTGTCAACCAAAGTACCCGCGGCCCGGCGTGTTCACTTGACAGCTCCTCTCCCGCCGACACCGACTCCAAAAATAACAATCGTACCTACATATTGATGAGTAGAAAAGGTAAGTTGATTATAAAGTTGTAGAAGAATACGAAATTATTTTTTACTTTTTAATGCATTTTTTGAAGTAGTTTTTTTGTTTTGTTAAAATTTTTGTTTATTTGTATTTCTACACGACATCTTTTTTTAGCCCGATTACAATTAGAGACCAAAGTCAACATTTTTCGCTTTACGCGATCGCTATTTTCATCTCCATTTTCATAACTCAGTTGGCATCACAGCAAACTGCATGACTCGTGTGCTCATTGCAGTGATGATAATTGGAATCGTAGATATGAAAATAGAGATGAAAATAGCGATCGCCTAAAGCGAAAGATGTTGACTTTGGTCTCTAATTGGAATCGGGCTGAAAAAAGATGTTGTGTATTGTAGACATTGTCACAATTTCTAGACATTTTGTTTTATGTTTATTTATTAGAGTTTTATTCACAAATATTTTAATTATTTGTTACTTAATTCTTATTTATTTGCTACCCGTGTCATTCACTAGCGTTCTTAAAAGACGCACCAGGAAAACGGCGCTCTACAAATTATCCAATTATTATTATTAGATATTATTAAAAATGATAGTTATTTAAGGTGGTGATTTGGGGTCACCTTTGTTGACCATGTTTCCTTGTTATTTTGACTCCTTCCACCGTCCCCCCCTCCCCAAATCACCATTCCAGTAAACTAATAATATCTTTATAATTTTTCTAATAATAGAAATTACACTCAGTATCGCCCTGGTGTTAGACCACCATTCAGAATTGAAACATTGAAATGGCTTTAGCAGTGTTTGGTGATCAAAACTGAATATCCAGATACTTCCCCTTACTTCACTTCAGCCTTACAAAATACCTCAATTGGGGATGCCATAGTTTCACTGGCTCTAGATGGGAGCAGCTGGAACTCTTGGGAGGTATTCACATAAAAAACAGAAGCTTTATGTTAACAAACTGATAATCACAAACAAAATATTGGCAGGAATTATTGATTTGTTTAAAAATTCATCAGACTTATTTTTTAGTGAACATTGCTGCAACATTGTTAGTAACAATTTTTTTCAAACTTTTTTTTAAGTATTATTATTATTAATGTTAATAAATTTTGATAGTACGTATTTCTTTTCTTGAATTCCTTGTCCTTTTATAGTCAGTATTATTCAGTGAGTCGAACTTCCTACTTCCTTAGGAGCAGTTGACAAAGGGACAAGGGAACGAAAGGAAGTCGTTACAGGTGATCTAAACCAATTCTATTCTGGTTTTACTGACTTAGGTACCTGTGTTACGAATATTTGTGAAGAAATCATTATTTTGTTCTATTGTGTGACAATGGTGAATAAACTGTCATATTCATATGGATTAATAAACTGCAATATTCAGATACATTTAAACTGTGATATTAAATAAATTATAATATTCAGATAGATTAATAAACTGTGATAATCAGATAGATTAATAAACTGTGATATTCAGATATATTAACAAGCGGTGATATTCAGATACAATATTCGGATAGATTAATGAACTGTGATATTCAGATAGATAAATAAACTGTGATATTCAAATAGATTAACAAACTGTAATATTCAAATAGATTAATAAACTGTGATATTCAGATAGACTAATAAACTATGAAATTCAGATAGATGAATAAACTGTGAAATTCAGAGACATTAATAAACTGTGATATTCAGATAGATTAATAAACTTACGAGTATGTTTTGTTATTATGGCAGACTGGGGTTACACCATCCATTAGGTCCTGCTGGATTAAAAACTTATATGAGGATACTAACTTATATGAGGGCCTATGTCATCTTTGGGGATGCTATGTAGAGGGTCCTTTTAAGGAAAGTAAGGAGAGAATGTTCTGGGAAAGAAAAAGGTATGAGGGGTGGGTACGAATCTGGGGTCAAAGAGTTCAGGAATGACGGACGTTCATCCATGTTCTGGGAAGGAAAAGGTTATGAGCGATGGGTAGGTATCTGGGGTCAATGTGTCTAGGAGTGATGGACGCATGAATTCATCCCTCCCACTGCGGTGCAAGGCGAGGGATGAGAGATTCCGGCTGGATCAAATGGTCTCCCTCAACCAATCTCACCCCATCAAACCCAAGGTGCCGGGGTTTGTCTAGTTCTTGGCGGCGGATGCTTTTGCCCACTTATAGCTCCGGCGGGAGAAATTGGTTGAGGGACACCTTTTGACATATCCAGCCGAGCTCTCTCGACCCATCGCTTTGCACAGCAGTGGGAGAGATGGATTTGTGCTACCGTCACTCCTGGACACATTGACCGCCAGAATCCTACCCACCTCTGGAAACCTCTTCTTTCCTATAATTTCCTCTCTTTCTTTTGGGGCCATCCATAAATTATGTCACGGAGTAGATAAGTGTGACATTGTGTAACAAGGAGTATGGGGGGGTTATCAGCTCTGTGACGTCACACGTTAAAAAAATTTCAACTACTATTTTGATTATTTTTAGGTGTAAAATTGCAAAATATGTGACGTCGCATTAGGGGGGGGGGTCTCACAGATGTGACGATGTGTGACATTGATGAGGGGCGGGTCAAAAAAATCATGAAACTCGTGTGACGATATTTATGGATGGCCCCTTTTCCTAAAAAGACCCTCCACACAGCATCCCCAAAAATGATGTAGGCCCTGAGGATTTGTTTTCTTCAGGGCCTCCTGTGTGGAGCTAATGTTAAAGCATGTTAATCAACAAATAATATTAAATAACGTCCGTATGTTGGTCACCTCTGCAAGAACAAGACACAAGACCCTTTCATAATATTGTTCCTTCAATAATCAGTGGAGTGCGAAATTACCCCGGCCGTATCGCGTGGCGTTCACGGAATAGTTTTGTTTCACTATCTATAGCTATAGCTATAGCTATAGCTATAGTAATATCATATTATGAAGACAATACTGTCGATGTATGCCACGCCGCCCGTAACGCTGGACTTAGGCGTAATTCGCACGAGACTTTAAAAAACGCTGCGTTAAAACTCGGCGTTGGCGCTTTTATAACGTTTGCGATATGATCGTTCATACGAACGCTTAAAAATCACTCTTGTTTCGTTTCTCGCTTCAGTAAGACGTGGAAATGGTTTCTGCAAAATTAATAGCAATAGCGATTTGTGTTGCTGGAAGACGAAAAAGAAAACAAAAGGCATTCTGGGTTCATCCTCTGAATGAACTGAGATACTTAAAAGAAAGGGCAGTTTGTGACACTGTACGAATTAAGGCAATACCCCGATAAATTTTTTAGTTATTTTTGATTGTCTATTTCAACATTTGACGAACTGTTGACGATAGTGGGGCCTCGAATAACACTTCAAGATAACATGCGTTTGGCGACACCACCTGTACAACGACTAGTTTTATTTACCTGTTTAAAAACAATAATTACAAAATAATTTATATTTATTAAAAATTTTGGTATTAAATTTAACAATCATCTGGAGATAAGTAAAATTCTTCTGGTGAACTTATATAAGTCAATGGGCTCTGAACAGTTATTGAACTTGATTCGTCAGTGTTGGATGGACATGGGCAAATATTTGGGTTGAAAGTGGTAAAAAAGCTTTGTGCGGAGTGTGGCCTAGAACTTGGTGCAGTTGAATTAGCGGGGCGATATCGACGATTCTCTAGAATCCTAATTACTTTAGATGGAAGTATAGGATTAACAGATAAAGATTGATGCACCGGCGTTGTTTTACCGCTCGTGTGAATAATAATACGAAGTTTCATATGATCTATTCCCTTTAACGCCCAACGCCCAGCGCCCAAAATGCAACACTGCTCGATAAAAAAGCGTCGCGTTTTAAAAGCGCTGACGTATGAATATATACTTGGAAATGCATTTGTTCTATTTGAACGCTTTTTTAACGGACGTTAAAAAGCTCCCGTGAGAATGAGGCCTAAATGACATAATGTAACCGTTGGATTACTGACATCAACACCAATATTATTGTTTGACTTCAGAATCTGGAATTTTGACAGTGGACCGAAAAAAATTAATTACTCGAATATTCTTATCGGATTTTTTTTAAAGCTTAAATCGCGCTTTCAATAAACGCGCTTTCTTATAAATTACATATCTATACATCTATGTCTATACAGGGTGTTAAGGGACGTACTTGACTTACTTTAACCAGTGATTCCTGACATTATTTGGAGTAAAAAATGTTAATGAAATTTTAATCTCCGGTGATTTTTTTTCAATTTTTTTTTCTTCAAATTCAAACAACAAAAAAAAATTCTTCCACATGGCGTCACTAGTCACTCAGACGAGTAATCGAACAACCCCTCACCCCGCCTCCAACTATCCAACATCTATATTTTTTTTTTATGTTTTTTAGAAAAATTAAAAAAATAAAACTTAAAAAAAGTCACCGGAGACCAAAATTTCATTTACATTTTTTACTCCAAATAATGTCAGGAATCACTGGTTAAAGTAAGTCAAGTACGTCCCTTAACAGCCTGTATATCTATATATATATAAATAAATTGCCGAAATGTAGTTACCGCGTAACTTCCGAACGACTGCACCAAATTGGATAATTCTTTTTTGTTGTGTTCGTTATTGTCGGGAAAAGGTTTGTATAGACTTTATAGAGCTCTGGCATTACGAAATTTGTATAAAAATGAATCGCCGAAATTTATGTTCGCGCATGACTTCCGAACGACTGCACCAAATTGGATAATTCTTTTTTTGTTGTGTTCGTTATTGTCCTTAGAGGAATTTGTATAAAAAATTGCAATAGGTGGTACGCGAGCTGTTTGAAAACAAAATGTACCGGGAATTAATTTATGGAACGCGGGAGGGGGGAGGGGAACCTGGGAGGGGGGAGGGAAACTCGGGAGGGGGGGGGGTTTGCGTGTCGGGGGAAGGGGGGGTAGTGGAGTGGGAAGAGGGAAGGTGGAGGAGGTGGAGTGGAAACGCGAGTGGGGAAGAGGACGCAGGAGAGGAATGGGGGGGGCATAGCACCGCATGCCGGGTACCGGGTACCGGGTTTGATATATAAGTAACAAGGTACAATTATAACGGTAGGTACCTACTAAAAAAATTGATATTTAAATTTCCTTGGAATATAATTATTTCATCTCTTCAAATTTCCAAACATCGTTCGATAATAGTGTAAAAATAATCGCTTGAACCTTTCAACCATCTTTGTGTTGCCATTTAAACTTCAACCAATTTGTTTCTTTTTGTCTACAATTTGTTAACAGAATATAAATCCGATCCTGGTCTGTGTTCAAGTAATTATTCACCCAATTTATAACCTAAACACGAATTACTGAAAATCAATCGATTGATTGTCCTTTGTTCCATTCAGTTGACAGTAGGTGAAATGTCTTTAGATCTAAGGATAAGATAGGTACTTCCCAACCCCCCTCTTTCCCTCCTTCTTTCTCTCCCTAATTCGTTCTGCCTCCTTGTATCAATCTCCCCCAGAATGGGCATGTCATAGTCCAACTGGTTACGGGCAATCGGAATTCTTGTGCGGTTTTCACGTAAAACTAATTTATGCAAGATGAAGTTTTTGATTTCTGCAAGAAAAAAGTTTTATCAATTTGATTCATGGCTAAATTGGAATTCAAAACTTTCCTTACCACAATAATACTGCAGCTCTTTCTTACACATTTAATAATGGTGAGACCAAAGATGAGACGCATCGTACGTATATGTTTCCTCCAAAGGAAGAAATGTTGTACTTTGGAGGCATCAGACATACGTACAATGTGTGTCTCATCTTTTGTCTCATCATTATTTTATACCTTAGAAAGGGCTGCAGTGTATTGTTGTAAGGGGTCATCCATTAATCACATTTTTAGCAACTTTTTAACCCCCCCCCCCCGCTGGTGATATGTGGTGAGCTTTTAGACCAACCCCCCCCCCTACTCAAAATCACGTGTTTTTTTTTTAGTACAAAGTGTTTTGAAATTTTCAAAATATTATCACGAAAAATAAATACACGTGATATCTCATGATTTTTTGCGAACCCCCCCCCCCCTTTCGAGTTCAGGTGATTAATGGACGACCCCTAAGGAACGTGTGTTTTTTTGCCTTTTTTTTGTATCGTCACCGTTCTGTTAATCATTTTTGCTATTTAACTGAAAATAATAAATTTACTACACTCTTTTTTTTTTGCTGAAAATAATAAAATTGTTGATGAATTTTTGAATTACGCTATCATGAAATGTGAGGTTTTAGATTGGATTCCAGTGGTAGCGTCGAGGTATAAGGTACAATGGAAGGGTCTACAATGGAAGGCTTCAAAGTGGGGAGGCTATATCAATTTTGGATGGACATGGGAGAAAGGGAAATAGGGTGGTTGCATTCGGTAGAAGGGTGGACGTATTGGTTAATGTAGATATGTAGAGAAGATTCTAGCATTCAAGATTTTTATTTATTTATTTATCTATATGAAGTATGTTTACATTAGGTTTTTCGATGCCTGTCTCACTAGGATATACCTGTGTCGCGACAGGCGAGGAGATAGATAAATGAATATCGTGGTTACAAGAATATTTAAGATTAAATACATATTAATTTGAATACAATTAAAACAGGAAGATGATTGAAAGTATGGGAAGTGAGTGTAGGAAAATAAATGCAGGAAGAGATGAAGTTAAGTAGTAAGTCCTGGCAAATCTATGAATGGAGTTAGATTATAGAGGATTCTATTATTTTAATGTGTTTTATATGTAAATTGATATTTCTGTCTATTTGTAATTTATTTTACAGATGTTTGACGTGTTACGTCCAATACTTTTAATCCATTTCTTTATATCTTGTTTGAATTTGGTCACTGATTCAGTTTGTCTAATCGTAGCTGGTGTAGTTTGTGTAGTTTGCAAGCAATGTATTTAAAATGTCTTTGTCCAAATATGGTTTTAGGAAAAGGAGTTTGGAGAAATCCTTTGTTTTTGGCTCGGATATTGTATATCGATTGTGTAGCTTTGTATAGTGTTTTATTGTTTTTGTGTAAATTAACTAAGATGGATCTTGCGAAGAGCTGTTTAATGTCCATAACGTTGAAAGTATTGAAGATCGCATCAGTGCTACTAGTAGTAAGAGGAAATTTAAGAATTATTTTTATGATTAAATCGAATATGACATCGCATCTGCCATATTACAAACATAATACAACAATATAATATCCATAATTTTGCAGCTGAAAAATCGTGGTGGAATTCCATTTGAGTTTAATTTGTGCTACATGCAACGAAAAGTAGCCAAAAAAAGATTCATTAAATTATTTTTTTATTTATGATAGTCCAGTAAAGGAAGGAGTTGTAGAGTGCGTGAGCAGGAACCTAAGCGATTCTTTCAGGACTTGTTTAGGGTGCTTAGGGTGTGAACATACTAAAAGTCCTGACGTCTAGGTGGTGAGCTAGGGGGGGAGGGGGGGGGGGGGGAAGGTCCCGATTTTCGGGTTTCCGTGTATATCTCAAAAACGGTGCGTCGCAGAGGAAAACTTTTTTAGAATAAGTAAAAGCTCATAAAATTATCTACAACTTTTATTCTATACGTAATTTTGGAAATCGAAGCCGTTTTTGAGTTATACGCTCCACAAATGTCAATATTTTCGAAAAAAAATCATTTTACCTCAAATTTTTCATCAAACATTCCTTCGTATCGTCTAAAATATTCATCCAAGAAAGAAATGCGTTTGAAAAAAGTTGTAGATAATTTAATTACCTTTTAGAATATATATACATATCTAAATAAATCTCCAACCAGTAAATATTTACAGCAATTTTAAATTTTTTCGTAAAATATCGTCATTTTCAGAAAAAGCTGTTTTTTCTTACCAAATTATTAAGACGGGTTTTTTCTTCATGGGAATTTCCTTATTAATTTTTGCACGCAAGAAAGCAGGTAAATTGTTCTCGAACAGATGATTAGTGGAATTCATTTTATAATCATTATTATTGTGATGGGTGATTAGGTTAGTCGTCGGAGATGCTACAATAACATGCTACGATGCTGTTCGAGTTGGTGAAAAGGCAATGAATGCGATAGTGGGCTTGAAATTCTCAGACATCAAGTTGTCCCGCAAAGATCGGGCATTCCCAATGTCTTCTGTCAGCTCGTCGATAAAAAATCACGATGAAAAGGTTGCAGTTGACCCAACATTGCTGTTTCAGCGGATGTGTATAAGTAAACGATCAGATAAGGATTCGATGAAATTTTTTGAGTATGAGTTGGCCCCATTTCCCTTGGCACTATTCTCAATAACATCAAGTTACACTCTCAACTTTATATGGATTCACGTTTTCATATCCTCTTTGGACGTGAGGGTCCTGACAAACGTTGTTTATCCATGGCATCGTCATTCTCAGTGGTGGATGGTTCTTGCTGAAATGGCTCTACGTCGTCTTCATCGTCGCCCTCGGCAACAGGCACGCTATTGAGGCATCTCCCTTGGCAGTGAAGGCACGCTGCAGAACAGGTCAGCATTGCTTTTAGGCATCCACATTTGCCAATTGCACAATCCTTGGTGCAGCGGCAAAATATCATTTTCAAAAGGACCATGTTTCCACCCCCATTCTTCAGGGGCAGCTCAATCCCGAGCCACTGCTGAACTTGGTGGTATGTCCGCCGGGAATGCTGTTTAGCTGCACTCTCTGTTGGAGGGAGGGAGCTGATGTCAGACTTCATATTTGCCACGGACCTTTGTGAACGACTGGAAGCGGTACTGGTTAAGGGAGGTCTGTCTTTTTGGCGCCGCATACCATTTCAGGAAGCATTTATTTACAGCCTCTTCAACCTCGTCGTAAGTAGAGGAGGGGTTGTAAAAGATCATTGCCGCTTGCTTGATCATTTCTGACTCCAAGTACAATTTTGAAAAGCCCACCTTGCTTCTTCTGAAAGTTGCAGACGTTGAATCGCATCCGGTAAATGAATGTAAAAATATGATGTATTCAAATCCACGATGCTGCATCTCTTGGGTGGACAGTGCCATTGTTTTGGTTTTCCCTCGTCAGGGTTTCAGCAGCAGAATATCTTAGGCGGGAGGAGTGGAAGCAATCAAAGGACACTGAGGTGAACACCCTCACTAAAGATAGCCACTGAGTTGTGAAAGGATAGTTCCACAGCAGTCTTCACGATAAGGACGTCAGCATCATCGGTGGCCTGAAGAATCTGTATCCCATTCTCCCGAAACTTTGTCTGTAGTAAGGAGATGAAGTTACTTTTGTTGGTAGGATTGGATAAAAAATCTTCCTGTTTAACGGGTATTGATTGATGTTGGCTGACCTTCTCAGTCTGTATCGTCGCATCTGTTCTTGTAATTTCGTACTATTGACTGGATTTGCGTACCCATCAAATACCACAGTGCGAGTCATACCAGGATAGTGGTGGTTGACATAAGTGATATAACGATCACAAATTGCGGCAACGGAGGCATCTTTTTGTCAAATTACTCTGTATAGTAGAAATCCTCCGTCCACAACTATGTTCATCTGAGACAGTAGAACAGTTTTTTTGGTAGGCTCGAATAAGCTATACAGAACAGATTTAGTTGTCTTTCGCATCCCACTTTCATTGAACAGTGCCAAGGGAAATGGGGCCAACTCACACTCAAAGAATTTCATCAAATCCTTTCATCGTGAATTTTTATCGATGAGCTGACAGAAGACATTGGGAATGCCCGATCTTTGCGGGACAACTTGATGTATGAGAATGTCAAGCCCACTATAGCATTCATTGCCTTTTCACCAACTCGAACAGCATCGTAGCACGTTATTGTAGCATCTCCGACGACTAACCTAATCACCCATCACAATAATAATGATTATAAAATGAATTCCACTAATCATCTGTTCGAGAACAACTTACCTGCTTTCTTGCGTGCAACAATTAATAAGGAATTTCCCATGAAGAAAAAACCCATCTTAACATTTTGGTAAGAAAAAACAGCTTTTTCTGAAAATGACGACATTTTACAAAAAAACTTTAAATTGCTGTAAATATTTACTGGTTGGAGATTTATGTAGATATGTATACATATTCTAAAAGGTAATTAAATTATCTACAACTTTTTTTAAATGAATTTCTTTCTTGGATCAATATTTTAGACGATATGAAGGAATGCTTGACGAAAAATGTGAGGTAAAATGTTTTTTTTTGAAAATATTGACATTTGTGGAGCGTATAACTCCAAAACGGCTTCGATTTCCAAAATTACGCATAGAATAAAAGTTGTAGATAATTTTATGAGCTTTTATTTATTCTAAAAAAGTTTTCCTCTGCGACGCACCGTTTTTGAGATATAAACGGAAACCCGAAAATCGGGACCTTCCCCCCCCCTCCCCCCCCTAGCTCACCACCTAGACGTCAGGACTTTTAGTATGTTCACACCCTAAGCACCCTAAACAAGTCCTGAAAGAATCGCTTAGGTTCCTGCTCACGCACTCTACACCTCCTTTTGGACCATTCGTTTACTGGACTATGAGGTGTGTTTGGTTTCTTATAGGTACGTAAAAAATGTCCCCTTTGTTGTATCAGTCTGAAGATGACTTAAATGGGCTGAATCGTAACGGTCAAAAATAAAATATGTGGTAAAAAGTTTAAAATTGTTTTAATATATTTAATTTTAATTTGGGAGGCGGGAATGGGTACCGCCGCCCCGAGAACCTTTATTGGATAACCAACACCTCTGCCATAGGTCACCCCAAGTGGTTCGCTACGTTTGCCCGGGTTCATGGGGTGAGGTTTCTCTAGGTCTTGGAAGCGGATGACTAGGACATACTGAACCCAAGATTCCTACCCACCTCTTAAACCCTTTTCCTTCCCAGAACTCTCCTCTCCTTCCTTTCCTTAAAAAAACCCTCCACAGAGCATCATAGGTGAGCATTAAGATGACATAGGCCCTGAGGGAAATTTTGTTCCTCAAGGCCTCCTGTGTGGAGCTTATAAAAAAAAAAAAAAAATATATATATATATATATATATATATTTATTAACGTCCTTTTTAGGGGCTTTTACATATCGATAATAAAAATTATACAATATTTAGTGTACCCAACTGAACTTCTTCAGTAACAACATTTTGTATTTCTTTAGTGATAAATTGAAGATGTCCACTGAATTGGTATAATTATTTCCCTCCACTAATATTCTGGGCACAACGGAATACATTTGGCAGTTATTCCCAAAATTTCTGCACCGAAATAAATCCCGACTACTTTATTACGTAGTGAAATCCGAAATCCTATCAACTATATCATTTAATATTTAATATGGAAATACCAAGTCAGTGAAAATCCTGCTGTCTGACAATTTCAGCATATTCATATAATTTAAAAGAGGGTTGTAGTTCAACATTATTGCTGGAACACCCATTTTAAAATTTATAAAACGTAAGAATTTATTTTGTATTCTTTCAATAGCTTGTACATAAATATGATAATGTGGGTTCCAGACGGATGAATTGTATTCAAGTTGACTTCTAACAAAGGCAAATTATAATAGTTTAATATACGTAATATTGTTGAAATATCTAATTATCCTAGTTATACATCCAAGTAAACCCTTATTTTTGAGCGGGATAGTCTACTGAATATTCGTCCACATCTAACCAGCATCTTAACCTAACCTAACCTTACTAGCAAGGCTCTCTAAATACATGCCTTCAGAAAAAAAATGCACGTCTTTGATTATCTGAAAGGTACCTACCTACTTAATAATTCAGACCTTATCACATTAGTTGTTAACCATAACGTCGTAGATCTTGAAAATAGTGCTAGTCCGTACCTGATTCTGGAGTTATAAAAGGACGTATTCATCCGAAAAGAAAATCAGTTTATTGTGTGAAAAGAAAGCCACAAAAGAGGCAACAGCTGTTACCTTTTACTCAATGGTTCCATTTACGAATATGGCTTGGAGGCAAATTAACAATCCAGTACCTACCAGACACCGAATTCTTGAAAAATATTCAATTGAAGATCCGTGCCATAAATTGTAACATTATTGAAAAAGCAGTTCTGTTACTCTAACAAAAAAATGTTTTTCTGTCGATTTCCGTTGTCGAATTTCTATTTGATTTTCGATAGACATGAAACCTTTTATTAAACATTTTGTTTTAGTCGGGACTCCAAGGATGCCGGAAAATAAAGATGTTGTTCATAATTGACTAAGCGTATTGAAGTCCTATTGAAAGGGCCCGCAACCCGATTTCTACCGATTTCTTACATATCTCCATTATACACGTTAAGGTTTAAAGCTCTTAAAAAATATATGTTATTCTTGAAGATAATATCTAGACATTGCCCGCGCCGAAACGCAAATTATATAAAATTCCCTCGATAGAAATAAATCGCAAAATATGCTCCAAAAACTATTATAAACACGTTTTTTTCAGTTATTTTACAAGTTATATGTATGAAAAAATTCACTGTGTTTTTTTAAATGCTGTTTAAGACAATGCCCGCGAGATTTTTGCTCTATTTTAAACGAGTCGTGTTTTATTAAACATTTTCGCAATTTTCGCATCGATTTCGTCGCTGTAAATGTTAGCGTTCTCCTCTAACATTCGTAATTTTGTATCTCTCCATCTTCTTCTTTTCGAGCCCGGTTGCGGAGCTTTAACTCGACCATTTGGCATTTCATCTACCTGTAATTTTGTTTGTTATGTTACGGTTCCGGTTTTAGGATTGTTTTAACATGTCGTGCACCGTAGTAGCCGATAGGCACAATCAAAAAATCATTTTTCTTAATATAAGTACCTAATCTGGTGAAAATGCTTATGGTAGATTATAGGCTATTTTTATAATTAACTAGCGAGTTTCCGGCATGCGTTGCTATTCCACTTAATATAGAAATTATCTCTCCCTGCGTGTCCTTTCCCATTCGTCCCATACTTCCGCCTCCCCTTCTTCTCCCGCATCCCCTTCCCCTCACGCGTTCCTACTCCGCCGTCCATTTCCCCACTCACTTTCCCTTTCCCCGTCCCGCGAACCCCCCTCCCGCGTTCATAACATTCAGTCCCGGTACATTCAGTTTTCAAACAGCTCGTGTACCATCTATTGCAATTTTTTAATACAAATTTCATAATGCCAGAGTTCACTATTAAATATAGAAACCATCGCAGGCATGCACACATCAAAACCCTAAAAGGGGCATACATTAATTGCGTGAGTAGTTTTTCTCCCAATGTAGACACCCCCCCCTAGATGAGATAAATTTTGGCCACTTCGTATATTATTTTCAAGTAACGTGAGATTTTGTTTAGTCTTCCCCCCTTTTGAGCTCACGTAACTAATGTATGCCCCTTAAGTTTCATTGCAACCGGATGAATGGTTTAGCAACGCATAGACAACTAAAAAGTAAAATCGTGCAAATCTTATGATTTTGATTTAAAATAAGAGAAAAATTGAAACATTTTTTGTTGGACGTGGGGTCTACAGTTCACAGAACTACTAGTACCTAAAAAATTATATAAAATCTATAGAAAAAATTCTAGAAATATTAAATAGTTAATGATTCGCTGGTGTTGTGGTGAGATATTCTATCGAACTTGTGAATAAATATTTAATTAACAAAATATTCGAATTTATGAATACTTTGCTTATAATGAAGGTAGTAGAAGGATTTTAAATATTTGTCAGGCTATTCAAAACTATCCTGGAGAGGTTTGTTTTTTCTTACAATTGCAAATTACTACCAACGTGTTCTGAAACACTTCACATCACAATTCAATCAAAATATTTAATGAAGCATCGTTCCTATTCTTACCGTAAAAGGTCCACAGTGAGATCCTTGAGGGACGCCTTTGATATGCGGACAGGAGACAGGATGTGAAACCGAATCTTTTGAGAAAAGAGAAAGACCCGCTCCGTTGAGATATCGATACGGGATGACATGCGGGTTATGAGACCACAAAATACTAGTATAGCCTCACTCTACTGTGTTCTTAAAGGTTTATAAGTAAGCTGAAAGTCATCTTTATAAATATCAGAGTTTACTTGCAATGCCTTAGCTAATTTCTACGTAATATACATATTTTTTTAAAGTAAGAAAAACAAAATACCGGATTGTGAATAACCTGAAAATATTTGAAAATCCTACTACCATAATTAGAAGCTGAAGATATTGCTTTTGAAATGATGGAGGACTAGGCTAGCAGAGAGATTATTGAACCTATTACACCTGGGTGGGTACCCGATGCACTTGAGGACTCGGAAGATTCGCAATGCCTAATGGATATTTTTATAAAATCCTTTTAAAGTAACCACATGGAAGAGATCTATTTTTGTTTTTAAACATTAGAAATTACCCTAGCTCCAATTTGTACCAAGGTTTTACTGGTCAATCATATTAATTCGTGTTCACAAAACATTTAAAATTTGACGGTAAATTTGACAATTATCAAAATTTTTTGCACATCGACCAAAAAAATTACATGATTCCTCTAATTTCCATGCGTATTCAATCTTTTGGTATGGGATTGAAATTATTTTTGAAAATTTTTAATCAAATCTAAAAAGGCACAATAAGACATTTTGGGCACCTATCTACTGACCAATGAAAAACAAAAAGACAGACAAAGAAGGTAAAAATTTTAAAGCCAATATTTTTAAATCCTCCATTATAAGCGGAAAATGTTGCTTTTGTAGGACCTACAACGCCTGGGTACGAACTTGTATCTTTAGACTACTTTGCTACAAACTCTTCAAAACATTTCCACATTTCTGTTTCCTTCTTGGTATTCCACCTGCATTAACTAATCCAAGGCGCAACAGCTATTTGTAACAATATTTAAAAATGTATTCTGTTCCCATAGACAACGTCCGTGAGAAAATGAATCCAAGATGGCTGCTGCGATTGTCCTTTGTTTCATGTTACAAGATTTTCCCACACTTTTTTTCCGAATGACGTTTAAAGGTGCTTAAACTATGGGTGGTATCACCATGGAAACTTCTTTAGTGTTTTTAAGAGTTTTATTTTATTTTTTATGTGATCCGCCACTAGAGTTTAACTACTTGGAGCCTTTAAAACAATTCATTCTTATACATATGTATCCACTCTTGAACATTGTTTGTCGTCTCAAGGAAACGCCTATATTCCTTCAGGTCTCTTGATAACTCCAAACAGTTTCTGTATGCTTTCTTCTTTAGTCGTTGCCTCATTTTTACTCGTATAAACAACTCGTTCTGATGTGACAAATGTCAACCCTGTACATTATTGAACTAATGTTGAGCACGTGTTTGGCGTTTCCCGACTATGCACCGATGCTGAGGAGATCAATGAGGATAGTTCCTCGGATCATTTTCCATTGAAACACCGGTAGAACAAGGACAGCACTTCCACCTGACGCCTGCGCTCTAAAGATTGCAATCCGTTTGTTAAGACATGAGAATCTACGAAACGGATCACCCGTTTCTGCACAGAGTCGAGGGTTTTTCAGGTATTTGGGGGCTCCAGACCAGATGTGGCTGCCAAATTCAACCCTTGGGGTGCACTTGCGATCAGTTATGTACTATTAAAGTATCTTCGAGCCCTGTACAGTACGCCCAGTTTCTGAGAGGCTAACTTAACTATTGCTTCGATGGAGCCCCCATATCTGAGCTGGTCACTTAGAGTTACACCAAGCATATCAATGGAGGGCCTGTTCGGAAGATTGCTTCCGTTGAAGGAAACTAGATTTTCATTTCGATCCCCTTTAGATGTAATCAGACGCGATTGGGTCTTTGAAATATTAAATTTGACGAGGTTATTCTTACTCCAAGATAACCGTGAAACCCACTCCAATTTTCCTGATGAACAAGGCTCTTTTAATCCTCGCGGTTCTACGCTGCATGGAGAGTCAAGGACACCCTAATTCCAGACATAGTAGGTTTTTGATCACTCTGTGATCTTCCTCTACTTCTCCTGTCTTCATTTTTTCCAGTGACCACTCATTTTCACCACTCAGTTTCTCCTGGTTTGAGTTCTCAGTTTAGCGTGAAATGTATCCAAAGCATCTTAGCATACGTTTTACGCAGACAGTTGATTGCCGTTTGTGGATGCCTTGCTCTTCCAGAATGGATATTATTGGTATGCCTGGTTTTCCATCGATACTCAAGCACATTTTTCTCCAGTACACTGTTATGATTTATGCCTAAGGCTACCGTGTTTGTTTCTACAACATCCAGCCACCTAAATTTATGCCTTCCAACAATACTTCTTTCTGTAGTGATTAAATACTCGTAAAAGTCTTGTCGTTAGTCGAGTTTCTTCCCATTTTCAGGAAGTCTTTTTTTTGTATAACAGACAGCATTCATTTACTATACACATACATAATCTTCTTCTATCGTATGGTGGGGGTCAGAGGGGGACATCCAGTCTAGAGCCTCAGGCGTCACCCTGTGGACCTCATCAATCCTGCCGGGGAATGGAGTGGGCATTCCTTTGCCACATGTCCGGTGGTCTGCACCGCACCGCATCCACACACAATCGCATCGTCGACTCTTTAAGGCCCCATCTCTGCATGTGAACCAGAGTTTGCAATGCTGGATGCTTGCAAGATGTGCATTTTTTACGTTGGCTGATCGCCACTCAAGTTTCCACCTAACTTCTGGGGTGGGAGGTGGCCGGAGGAGTCTTTCTCCTTCCTTTTTCGACTCGCTTTAGCCTTACATCACATCCCTATTGAAGATGCCATGTTTCAACTGGCTAAGGACGGACAAGGAATTTTTAACAACATAAATATAATGCAACATTGAGAAACGTTGCTTTAAGGGGAATATTGCAAGCTATGTAATTTCATTCATAGAGTATAATGACTTCAATATACATAACTTCATAAAGTTTAGACTTACGATCGTCTTCTTCTTCTTTTTCTGTTCCTAGAAACGTCTGAACTCTTGGCATAGAATGTCGGCACAATAGGTGGTCTTTAACTATAAATCATAACGGATTCTAAGTAATTATGTGTGCGTGTCTCTTTCGTCAGTATTTCAATGGAAGCTGCTCTGAATAAAATAACGTTTAATATTAATTTGAAAGAGAAAAATCAGAAAAAGATACGGTCGCATTTAGGAATTGAAGGATCTTAGCCTTCTCGGGCGCTACTTTACCACTGAGCTAATGGGACACCATCTCAATCGGTCATATTTAACTCCATCATACTTCACGACTAAGAACTACCAGAACGCATTATCTTCATTTTTAACACACATTTTATTGCTGCTAAATTTACGTCTGATTGCAAGATTTTTCTCTAGAGTAGCTAGTATTGTTTTCAGCTATTAAATGTTACAATTTTAGGAAATAAATATTCATCTTAGATTTTCAGAAAGTCAATAGATGTCGCACATTAAATAAAAATTGATACATTTATCCAAGAAGCTGTCTAGATGACATTTAGTTCGAGAAGAATCTTGCAATAATACATAAAGTTAGCAGCCAAAGACAAATTGAACAGTTGAATTATGATAAAATTAAATACGACCGGAGGAGGTAGAGTTCCGTAAATAGTATGCATAATAATTTTAAGTATTTAATTATAAATATATTAAGTAGTGTTTTTTTCTGGAATAATTATAAATAATATAATAAGTATTATAGTGTGGGGTTGAGTGGTTTTTGTTTCAGTCTGTATTTGGTGTCAGTATATTAGGTCCTTACATATGAAATTGGCGTTTTGCCGTACTGGCAACTTTGATCTCAAATATCTTCTCTTTGGTTAGGAATTCCAAATTCAAATTTATACAGCTATTTAGTCATATATTTGTGTTTCGAAAATTAAAATTCATTTGTTTTTTCTTTAATTATTTTTTTCTTTGCGTCACTTAGTTTACAAAACGGAAAACTTGAAATATCGCGTTATTTACGAGTACGAGTTCCACCGTGGCACCAGTGCTGCAGAAACGGCTCGAAGGATTAATGATGTGTATGGCGACGGTGCCGCAAAAGAAAACACAGTGCGTTTTTGGTTCCAACGTTTTTGTTCTGGAAATTTCCACCTGCAGAACAAGCCCCGTGGATGGCCGGAGACCAAAGTTGATAATGAAGAATTGAAGGCTATTGTGGAAGCGGATCCATCGCAAACCACGTCCGAGTTAGCTGCAGGCAGCTGTGTCAGTGATAAAACTGTTTTAATCCACTTGAAGCAAATTGGGAAGGTGAAAAAGCTTGAAAGGTGGGTACCTCACGAATTGGAGGAGCAAATCAACAAACGCGCGTTAGAACGCTAGACCCCACACACTGCACAACAGACGGCTACAAAATTAGAGGAGCTTCAATGGGAATGTCTAAGACATCCACCGTGCTCTCCGGACCTTGCCCCAACAGATTACCATTTTTTTCGAAATTTGGATAACTTCTTGCAAGGGAAAAAATTCAACTCCGATGGGGCAGTCCAAACCGCCTTCTAAGATTTTATTGATTCCCGTCCGAATGGTTTTTTTAGTAAAGGGATCGATGAACTACCTATGAGACGTCAAAAGTGCATAGATAGCAATAGTACATACTTTGATTAAATAAATATATTATATTTAAAAAAAACGACTTTATGTTCCTCCCATACAAAACGCCAATTTTATACGTAAGGACCTAATATTTTCTATTTATAATCTCCCTCTGTTTTGTATCAAGCCTTTAAATTAAGCCTCTAAAGATTTAAGTGTTTATTTATTTAATGAATAACTGATTACTTTGTATAAAACCACTATTTTTAAAACAATATCAACATGTTTCGACAACAATGTTGTCTTCATCAGGAAATGTTACTATAATAAATGACAAACAAGTATAGACAAATTAGAATAAATTATAACGTAGACAAAATATTAAAAAGTAGAGGTGATTAATTACTTACTAATCATAAAAATAGTTATACAAAATTAAATATAAAAATTATTTAAGGAAAAATAAAATTGCATTTAGATAATATTTTATTTTTTTTTTTTTTAAGAATAATTAATTAAAATAATTAGTCTAAATCAAAAAATCAATAATTATAATTAATTGTAAGTATTAATAAGAAAATAAATTTAAAAGATGGCTATTTTTAAAAAAGGTTTGGTTATTTATAATATTTAATTTACTATTAATGCTTTTTCTAATTTCTAAAATTTCTAAATTATCCAATTGTATGCCCGTAGTGTTAGTATGTAAAATTTTAAGACCTGTATTAATATCAAAAGAATGACTTGTTTCCAAAATATGGTTGGCAAATTCAGAATAATTATTATTATTTAAACATCTTATATGTTCCTTAACTCGAATGTTAAAATTTCTAGAAGTTTTTCCAATATAAAAAAAGTTACAAACATTACAAATTAATTTATAAACCCCAGATTTGTTCAAAAAATCACATTTATCCTTATTATTTAAAATATAATTTTTTTAATTTGTTATTTGTATAAAAAGCTGGTTGTACATTATTTGGCATGTTTTTAATTATTAAATTTGAAATGTTATTATTTAAAAATAAAAAATTTCTCCAATTATTATCATTTTCAACAACATGTGGATAGACAAAAGATCTAAAAAACTTTTTCTTATATTTTTTGTTTAACATATTGTCTATTAATTTTGAATTATAACCGTTATTAATTGCAATTTGTTTAATAGTATTTAATTCTGTTTTAAAATTACTCAAAGATAAGGGAACATTAATTAATCTACTTAGTAAGGTATGAAAAGCTGCTAATTTTTGTGAATATGGATGATTAGATGTTTCATGTATAATGATATCTGTATATGTATCTTTACGAAAAATGTTAAATTCAAATTTATTATTAATGACAGAAATATTTAAATCCAAAAAATTTAAGCTGTAATTATTTCCAATTTCTAGGGTAAATTTAATTTTTTTGTTGAGTTTATTAATGAAATTTAAAAATATATTTAATTGTCTATTAGTGCCAGTCCATATACAAAAAATATCATCTACATATCTTTTCCAAAAGTAAACATATTGTAATAATAACGCACGACTTTTAAAAAGTTTATCTTCAAAATTGTTTTAAAAAATATCTGCTACTAGGGGACTAGTGCTTGAACCCATTGCTAATCCATCTTTTTGTTTGTAAATAATATTGTCAAATTGAAAATAATTTTGTTTTAGAATAACATTAAAAATTTTATATAAATCCTGTGAAAAGTTTTTGGAAGTGTTTGAGGAATCTAGTAATTCTTTAATAATAAATTTAGTTTCAAAAAGAGGAACACTAGGAAATAAGTTAACAACATCGAATGATATTAACATAGCATTTTTAGGAACATCCAAAGATTTTAATTTTTCATTCAATTCAAGGGAATTTTTTATTGTGTGTTTAGGATTAAAAATTTTGTTATCAAAAATTAATTTATTGATTGTAGAAAAATGATGCCACAAAGTAATTTTGCGAAGTTTGAAGAAGTTTATTTATTTATTTATTCATTTATTTATTCTTAGTACATTTACATTACAAAGGTATAATATATTGTCCTCCACACTAGGAGTTCACCTGTGTTGTAGAGGACATTTTTCAGTTGTAAATTATGAATTATAAATTGTGAATAGTAAAACAAAAGAGTGTTAATTGCTAATACAAAAAGAGAAACAATAAAAATCAAAATATAAAATCGACGTCAATTCGACAAAAATTATAAATTAAAAGTTAAAAAGATTGTAGCCAGTTTCTTATGTTTTTTTTTGTATTCAATAATATTAGTTGTTTTATATTGTGTAGGAAGAGAATTGTATAGTTTTATAGCCTGGTATCTGTAGTGTTTTTGTCCAAAGGATGTTTGTTTTTGGTATTTGTAGTTGGTGAGCATGTCTTATTCTAGTATTGCGAGAATTTTGTGAAGTGTTAAATGTGGATAAGTTCTTGTAAAGGAAAGTAAGTATTTGTTTTGAATATAATTTTTGAATTTTCAGCACTGGGAATATAATATACTGGTGTTATAATATTGTTGTGATTTTTGAATAAGGGTGAGATTTTATTATTGAGTTTAGCACTTAGTATAAGAAGATTTTTGCCCAAATGTTGCATTTGTAGTTAATTGTTGGATGTTTTAAACATATTTTTTAAGTTTGTTATTATTAATTACCTTCCATATACCAACAAGAAATACCCGATCTGAAATTATTTTTAATTGCAACAACAATATCAGGACTGAGTCATTTAGATACCTACACGTTTGTAGCTAAGTTGCATACTGTTGGCAACATTTTCTCTGAAGTAGTATATGTCATTGCGTGACTTATAAGAAGGCTATAATAACATCCCTCAATAATAATAATCAATGTTAGCATAATACTATTTTTCTGCATTGGTTCTATATAATTTAAATAGCATGTTTTACTTCATGGTAACTGTTCCACAAAATTATTATGTATATCAAATGTTTGTAAAAGCCTGTATACTGTATAGGCGCATAATATAAAGAAATATTGACATATGTTTCTAATATATGTGTCAGTGGTCATTTCTTGTGTTTTGTATTTTTGAATATAAAAGAGTAGATATCTCTACATATTATAAATTAAAGTCCCCCGCGCCGTCTGTTTGTCTGTTCGCGATAAACTCGAAAACTACTAAACGGATTTTCATGCGGTTTTCACCAATAGATAGAGTGTTTCGTGAGGAAGGTTTAGGTATTAATTTGTCAAGAATTTGTGTAAATTGGTTGAAACATAACGATAATTGTTAGAAGTGTCGGAAAAAGTCAAGCCGCCTTGGAGATTTCATCAAAAACACTGCCTAATCCCTTTGAGATATAACAAAACAATGCATGCTGGGATATTCCTCTTTTATAGATCTACAAAAAAGTCCGCGATGGCATACATCAATCTTTTACGGATAGCTTACTATACCCATTCTATCTTCTAAAAAAATGGTCACGTACAATGGGATAATTGGAAAGTTATTTAGACGGATACAGTATTAATCTTTATTATCTTAAATACATTAGTTACCCCAAGCATTTCATTCACATTATTATAATCTTTCACACCTACGTATTATAAATTAAAGTCCTCCGCGGCATCTGTCTGTTTCTTCGCGATAAACTCAAAGACGGCGGTGGTTACAAAGGTTGGATTTTACAAAGTGTTTTATTAGCCTCAGCAACACGAGGCCGGGTCAGCTAGTTGTTTTATAAAACAGATGTTTAATTGACTTGATGTATGATTGTTGAAGATTTTGTCCGCGTTGCACTGGTTCAAAAGTGATTTTCAGTTTAATTTTCGTTGTGGCTTTTTGGGTTTCAATTACTGATTTTACAATAATATTGTCATTTGCACCGCATTTGATAATTCAAATTTAACGTAACATTAAACAAATACTTGATATATTCAAATTTAAATCATAACTAAAAACATTTCTTTTAAACAAATATCGTTACACTACAAATGAATACCTCACATAAAATAAATACCTATTTTTTTATTTGAACAATAATTTATTATCTCTACATATTATAAATTAAAAACCACCACCACTACACCACTGTTAAACGGATTTTCATGCGGTTTTCACTAATAGATAGAGTCATTCATGACGAAGGTTTAGGTATATAATTTGTCAAGGTTTTTTGTAAATTGTTTGAAATATGAGAATGTCTGTTAGCCACAGCAAAGCGTTGCCGGGTCAACTAGTATTATAATATATTCGTAATATGTGATTGTTGGATTTTATAATATAACTACTGAGCTATACCCATAGTATAGAACATTATTTATAGAATTTGCAGTTCTAGAATCCATCGCGTCTTCGAAATGTTCGATGCTCTCGGAATGTGAACTGTGGTGATCGCATAACACAAATACCCCATCTATCTACCGAATCTCCAAGTATTTGAGCATTCACCTATAACTTCGTCAGGACGGTCTGCACAACGAACAACACACATTTCTCACTAATTAATTACCAAGCCGTCAAAGTGGCAAATTGAAGTGAATGAAATCGTTTGTGAATATAATATACAGTATTATAAACAAAAATTTTAACAAAACAAAAAAACGACTTCAAAAAATGCACTAAAAAGTAAAAAAAAATTTCGTACTCTTCTACAACTTCATAATCATCTTACTTTTTCTACTCATCAACATGTAGGTACGATTGTTATTTTTGGAGTCGGTTTCATTCAGGGAAGGTTTGTAACTACATACATAGTTTAGGTGAGATGTGCTTGTGTCGCACAAGCGACTTGACGAGGCAAGAGCGGGGCCGCGGCGGGAGGGGGGCTGTCAAGTGAACACGTTGGGCCGGGTACCTTTGCTGACACCGACTCCAAAAATAACAATCGTACCTACATGTTGATGAGTAGAAAAAGTAAGATGATTATGAAGTTGTAGAAGAGTACGAAATTATTTTTTTACTTTTTAGTGCATTTTTTGAAGTCGTTTTTTGTTTTGTTAAATTTTTGTTTATTTTTTGTTTTTTAGTGAATCTGAAGTACCTACACCAACTAATTTGTCTGAATATGGGTAGACCTACTAAACGTGCTGCTCATATGAGCCAGACACAATTTGACCATAACGACGCTAGGGTCAAATTAAGAGGAAATACTAGCTGCGCTTTTCTATACAAACGTATTCCCCGTTTATCTCTCTGGATTTTGACCCTAGAGCAAAATTTTTTTTTACATAATATAGATATTGACCACTAGCGTGTCGGTACGTTTTGTTTTTTTTTGATAATTTACTTCTCATAGAAGTTACGACCTTCCAAAAATGAATAAAATTGCCTAATTTAAACGCCGTCAAAAAACGTTCAGTATACAAACTAAACAATGTATTTTGAAAAAAAGCAAAACGTACCGACATAGAATATTTTCTTTTAATACAGTTAGTGAAAAAAAATTTTTAAATCCGTCCAGTTTTGGAGAAGAAAAATGGGGAATACAAAACATCGATTTCGAAGATTTTATTTAGGTATTTTCGGCCCGACGTGCAGGTGTCCCTTTCGCTCATTTCTCCTGAGGGGGGCCGGGGAACGTGGGTTTTGACAAATACATACATATAATGCGAAGTAGTGATGTAAAGAATTTTATCGGTAGACTAGTGTTGTCCTTGCCCGAGTAATCGATATTTTTTATTCGTTTTTTTCTGTTTAGTGACTCATCGCGGTATACCAATACTGACCGAGCTTTCATACTAAAATTGTGCAAAATTAAATTTTTTTATGTCAAGTACTATAATAAATTTTCAATTTGGGAGGCGTTTTAGGTACCATCGCCCCGGGAACCATTTATTGGATAACCAACACCCCCGCCACTTGGTCACCGCAAGTGGTCCTCTATGTTTGGTGACAGAGCCTGGGTTCCCGGGTTCACGGATGAGGTCTGCATGGGTTTTGGTGGCGGATAATTTTGTCCACTTACTGCGTGGCGGGCCGGATTGGGAGAAACTGGAAGAGGAAGATCTTTTGATCTCTACAGCTGGACTCTCCACCATCATTTCATACTTTTACCTACCTTTTCCCTACCCAAAACTTCCTTTCCTTCCTTATCCTAAAAATACCCTCCACACAGCTTCTCCAATGATGTCCAACAACTTCTCCAACAAAGTCCCTGAGCGATTATTTTTCCTCGGTGCCTCCAATGTGAGGTTTATGTTTTTAAAAAAAATCTGTTTCAAATTTTTAGTTGAGAGTCGCTTACATTGCCTTCAGTGATTAATTGAAATTTTTTGTTTGTAAACACTTTATTGTACAAAATTTTTTACCACTATACAATGAATTTTAAACAATTTATGATTTAGATCTTTCTCTCGCCGGTAAATTTCTTGATATGCGACCGTCAATTGTTTCTGGTAAAAGGCATTGGTGGTAGAAGTTTTTCTAACAGTGGTTCAATTTTTTGCCAGATTGAATCGTCCCTTTCAATTTTTTCATACGGCAAACCTTTAGGACTCCACACGACAAAATAACAGTATTTACGACGAGTAATGTGTAACTGGCCTTGTACTTGGTAGAAGTAATTGTGATTCCGTTTTAATGTTGAAGCATTGTCTTCAATTTTACAGTTATCAATTTTTTTTGTTCAAATCCTTCTTCTGGTGACATATTTACTATACTATATGGGCATTTCACTTCAATTATAGAATCCTTGCCAAAAAGGCCATCCGGACTTGCCGCTAAAAAGTTTTTGTTTTCATCGATAAATAGTCCACAGGCGAATACCTCTAATTTTGTTTCTTTTGTAAATTGCTCAATTGCTTGGTTTTCATTTTCTTTCCCATAATTTGTGGCCATATTTCCTTTAAATGGCGAGTACAGTAGCGAGTTTAATACTCTCGCAACTGAAGTTTTTGGCCGTAGCTTACATATTTTTGTCCAAAGTTAGAAGCTGTAAGCCGCTTACGCCTTTCAATTGTCCACAAATTATTATTGCTTTGGCCCACCGTATTCCTTTCGAGTTCATCCTTATTCGATGGAGATAATTCTTTGAAAAATTCCTCTTTATCGTTTCAAATAATTCAGCTGGCATATCTGGATCTAATTCCAATTGACCATAATTTTCATCAGGCCCTGCAACTTTTTTTCTCTTTTCTGTCGTGTTTTCGTAATACCTTAGTTTTATTTTTCGACACCTCTGTATTGTCTCCTTCGAACGTCGTTTTCTTTCAATAAAATGCTTCATGTAGTTGCCAGGACTGTGGCCTTGGATTTTTTTTGTATTCGTGAATGGGTTGTCATTTCACTATTCCACGAAGTTACTGCTCAAGAAGCTCAACTGCTGAAGTTATCCCATTTTTGTAAAATTTGCTCTTTTTCCGCCTATAAATTTGGCTATAACGTTGTTGAATTGCTCCACAGTGTTATTTGTCACGTTAATAATAAGACTTTCTGCATTTGCTATTAGAGACGACAATAATTGTTGAATATCAGTCCTGTTCCACAATCTTGAAGATCGCTTACTAAATTTGGATCATTAGTATACTTCTCCGACTTGCAATAGTATGACGAACATTTTGTATGATCACCAAAAACATGGTTTGCGGCATTTTTTTGTCCATTTTCAGATTTTTTACTTTATCACTTTGTGCCGTGTTTTCTTGCTCTTTTCTGTAATTTACTGCTCAAACTATAGCTTTTCTCATACGTAAAACGTTTGCTTCAACCTTTTTCCTTATGTGAACTGGAACAAAGCCTTTAGCGTTGTTGGTTTTTTTTTCTAAGTGCTTTTATTTTATTGCAAAAATTGCGAAGTAAGTGATTTTTGCACTTTTTTTTTGTACTATGAAGTTGGGCCTGAAGCCTTGGGTTGAAGTTTCGCTAATATTGTCTTCATGTAATTAAATATTACAATTTAAGGTTTTATAAAGTTGAAAATAAAAATAAAAAGTTTTGAAGTTTAAAAAAATTATATATTTGTTTCCTTTATTTCAAACTGACTGTAATAAATATTTAAAAAAGATGTGTAGGTAAATCTATCTATAGGTAAAAGACCAACATTTTTTATAGAATTTTGAACGAACTAACACATCCTTTTTTGTATTTACTGCTTAAAGAAACTCAAAAATACAGGAGTACAAATCAAACCTCAGCAAGCGATATATCTAACATTTTAAACATTATTATTTACAAACATGTCAACTCACACGTATGATACACACAACACAATAAATCCATTTAGATTTAATTGTCTAATAAAATATGTAAGTGCTTTTATCTTTTTCGTTATCGTAATTTTAATTAGAAAAAAACTTAAGGTGGGCTATTTTTAAACCTTTTTTATCTCTACATATTATAAAGTAAAGTCCCCCGCGCCGTCTTTCTGTCTGTCTGTCTGTCTGTCTGTCTGTTCGCGATAAACTCGAAAACTACTGAACGGATTTTCATGCGGTTTTCACCAATAGATAGAGTGTTTCGTGAGGAAGGTTTACGTATGTAATTTGTCAAGGATTTGTGTAAATTGGTTGAAACATAACGATAATTGTTAGAAGTGTCGGAAAAATTCCAGCCGCCTGGTAGCTTTCATCGAAAACGCTGCCTAATCCTTTTGGGATATAACAAAACAACGCTTGGTGGGATATTCCTCTTTTATAGATCTACAAAAAAGTCCGCGATGGCATATATCTATCTTTTACTATACGCATTCTATCTTCTTATCTTATTATTCTTATCAATTGCATTTTAGATATAATGTGTATAGTAAGCTATCCGTAAAAGATAGATATATGCCTTCGCGGACTTTTTTGTAGATCTATAAAAGAGGAATATCCCACCATTAATTGTTTTGTTATATCCAGGGCTGGGCAGTATTTGAAATACTTGTAATTGAAATACGTATTTGAAATACAAATACGTATTTTGTATTTGTATTTCAATTACTTCCTAAAAATGTATTTTGTAATTGGTATTTCAATTACATGGGGCTGAGGTATTTTGTAATTTGTATTTCAAATACTTATGGCTTCAAAATACATTTTCAAATACATTTAGCGATCTTAATAATGATAATGAAAAATAAACTGACATAGATAATACGTAGACTAAAAACGCTAGAATCCAGAGCTATATGTTATGTGTGTTAATATTTAGAGTTGGCAACACGTCCTGTGCTATAATAGCACTGTTATTGTACATTTTCTATCATATTTGTATCATATTATGTAATGCTTGTCATTGCTTTGTATTGTACATTTTTGTGTCATAGTATTAGATCAAGCACTATAGGAATAATTTGACTGAATACTAAACTATTTTTAAGTTAATTACAGTAGAGCGCACTTGAAGTGAAATAACTAGTGTCCGACCGAAACAGGATTTTCTACCGAAAACGAAACCGAATATTCGATATCTTTCTCAGTTTCGGCCGAAACCGAAACCGAAACTTTTTTAGACATGTTAAAAATCTATTGTTTACTGAAATTCGGCTTATTTTTTACACTTTTATTCACTATAAAGTAAGGACCTCATAAATTGAGTACTATAATTTTAATTGCGTTTACAATCACAACATTTTTTTACATTAACTCCACATGAGAGACCCAGAGAAAAATAATTTCCCTCAGGGCGTATGTCATCTTTGAAGATGCTGTATGGAGGGTCTTTTTGGGGAGAGGAAGGAGGGAGGAAACATAGAGGCCGGGTTCCACAGCCGAGCTGTTGAACTCAAGAATGAGTCATAGAAACGACCCGTTCTCATGTGACTATATAGTATATTTCGGATAGCGCCGTGTACGGAGACTAGCATTAAAAAGTAGTATGTATATCAACAGGGTACTTGTGGTTTCGTCACAATTACGAAGATTGTAAGTATCTCCATGAACGGAGGGCCTTACACCAAGCACATCAAAGGAGGGACTATTCAGAAGATCGCTTCCGTTGAAGGAGATTAGATTTTAATTTTTATTTACACTTGTTAAATAAAATTAAAATTAGAATGAAATAAATAAAAATAATTGAAGTTTGTGATTACATAAACTCACAATACAAGCACGCCGGACCGGCCAGCGAACTCAGTTGATGATGGTGGATGACACACGAGCCACGAACTCACCGGAAGTCAGTCAAACGGCACGCGATAATTCACAAATGCAGAGTTTCGGTGCGGCCGAAGGTTCGGCAGATTTTCTGCCGAAACCGAAACTGATGCCGAAACTAGATTTTTTTACCGAACCTTGACGAAACCGAAACCGAACCTTCGGTCGGTCACTAGAAATAAAACAAAATATATTATTATTATATTACCTAACACCTGAGTCCTTTACCACAAATTTTACAAGTGAAGCGGAGATGAGATGTGTCTTTTGAGCAATATGATTGGTCAATTTTTGCACGTCTCTGTTTCACTCTGCTCAACATTGCTTCTATTTAAACGCACCCTTAGATAAGGGCATTTATGACAATTTATTGCAACCAAAGGTTCTACCAAAACCAAATGTATTTTGTATTTTGTAATTTGTATTTTGTATTTGAAAGAAAAAATGGTTAAAATACTGTATTTTGTATTTTGTATTTCAAATACATGACTTGAAAGTATTTTGTATTTCGTATTTTAAATACATGCGAAAAAGTATTTTGTAATTTGTATTTCAATTACAGCAAAGCATGTATTTTGCCCAGCCCTGGTTATATCCCAAAAGGATTGTGCAGCGTTTTCGATGAAAGCTACCAGGCGGCTGGACTTATTTCCGACACTTCTAACAATTATCGTTATGTTTCAACCAATTTACACAAATCATTGACAAATTGCATACTTAAACCTTCCTCACGAAATACTCTGTATATTGGTGAAAACCGCAGGAAAATCCGTTCAGTAGTTTTCGAGTTTATCGCGAATAGACAGACAGATGGCGCGGGGGACTTTATAATATGTAGAGATAGAGATAATCGGTCAAAAATACATTTTTGTTGCATATGCATTTTTGAGTTTTTTTTTTAATAAGATAGGTAAGTGCCAAATTATATGAGTAGAAATTTAAGTTTTGTGGTATCATCATTATCATTACATAGTATAAAATGAAGTCGCTCAAAATGTATGTGCGCATAAATCTTTTAAACTACGCAACAGATTTTCATGCGGTTTTCACCAATAGATAGAGGGATTTAAGAGGAAGGTTTATGTGTATAATAAATGCTTATTATAGTAGAGAAAAGCCAAGAAATTCAAATATTCAATTTAGGCAAAGGGCAGCGCGCAGCGGGCAGCTGGCGAGCGGATGGTGTGGATTTTATAAAGGTTGGGTAAATGGCGTTGTGTTTCGTTAGCCACAGCAACGTGTGGCCGGGTCTGCTAGTTATTAATAAAATAAAAACAAAATTATATGTTTATTTCGAATTATAAAATTTGAAAGCGTATTTCATCATCTTTCAAAAACAGTTTTTAGTTTTCGGATGCGTTCACAAATATTAAAGTTATTTGGAATTTATTGGAAAGCGGAAATATTTTGACTTTTCGAAAAACAGGCCCGAGGCCTGAGAGGTTAATACTAATTTTCAATAATAACTAATGTATCATAGAGAATAATCATATGTATGTATATAATAATTCGATGTAGTTGGTTTGACTGCATATTTATAAACGCAAATACAGTGAAAACTTTAAAACTACTAACCTACATAGAGTTCTAGTAAAATAATTCGTAATTTGTCGGTAATAAGCGTGAACAGAAGACATTGTTACAATACCTATCGACGATATTTATAAATAACCGACAATAGCAGACCTCGTGCGTTTAAAAATAATGGGCCCTTTTTCTGTCACACCGCAAGGCCGATTCAAAAACTTCATTAGCGACGAAATAAGTCGAAACATGCTTTATCTAAACAGAATATTGGATATGGCGGTATGAGGCGAAAGACGGTAGGCATGAGACGCAAAGGGGGCGAGAGGGTGTACAAGCCAAACACTCACGTGGTCTCACCAACACATCGATAGCTAGTTATTTTTTGAGCGCGGTGCGATAGCGAGAATTTTTTAAAATACCTACCGTCGAGATTTCTCACCGGTGCTATTACCTCTTAAGAGATTCGGCCGAGTTTCGTTAATTTGCTCCTAAGAATTGAAGACTTCCGTTACTTTGTCATGGATCCGATAATCAGAACCTAACCAAACTCTCATCAAACTACCCTTGAAGTACATCCTTTCCAATAAAAAAAGAATAATCGAAATCGGTTGGCGTGATATTGAGTTATTCGTCCATTTGTCGCGCACATACTTGATGCAAATTTAAGACTTATATGGTTTTCTCATGGATGCTATTATCGGAATTGAACCAAATTAAAATGGGACCACACGGAAAGAATCAGCTTTCAAATAAAAAAAGAATCATCAATATCGGTTCACCCAGTCGAAAGTTCTGAGGTAACAAACATAAAAAAAAAAAATACAGTCGAATTGAGAACCTCCTCCTTTTTCAAGTCGTTTAAAAATATCCGGACATTTCTACTAGTTTTCAACTATTGCTTGATACTTGCTCGCGCCTGTCAAAAAGTTTTCTTTGATTTTGCCCAAATGATAAGATAGGAGATTTTCGTAGGGAAAATGACCGGCCTACACCCTATCAATAGTATTGTTACAATGCTGGAAAATTGCTATCGTTTTCCCACGGTTTCTCAGATTAAAAGCAATTCGTAGCGTAGTGGTTACACGTGTTTGACTTAGAGCCGGAGCTTGAGGGTTCGATTTTCACTCAAGCGCAAATAAAAATTACAATGAGATACAGTTTAACATTTTCACGGCCAAAAACTTGATTGATGCTTGAGGTGTTCCGCCGTGTTCATAGACATATGAATATTACTAAACCAGAACATACGGGAGGGGTAGAAACCAAATACAGCGGGTTGCAGAGCGGAAAGATGACTTTGGTGATATGAGATTCGTCAATAACTCAATCTGACAGTATATAGGCATCTCGCAATATAATATAATACCACCATTTACTTCTTAAAAGTTAACTCTGTTTTTGAATGAATAGACCTTTTTACATGGGAGCGCGAATTGCTCGTTGCGTAATGAACAAATTTTGCGAAGTCCAAATTCAGCAAAGAAAGTTCGCCTATTTTCGGAGTCCAATATTTTGATGCCGTATTTAGCTAAGACACTTTTACAAATGTTTCATACTTTAACTACCCCACTGAACGGCGACGAACACACCCCATGTATCTCGAGTGATAGTGTATGTTAAAACGACCATATTATGTGATCTGAATAGGCTTAAAATAAAGTAAAAAAATGCTTTCCTATGGAATGTAATACGACAATTGTGTTCATTTCCTTTTTACTTCTATTTTTACACGTTTTCAAAACACAAGCCTCTATTTTTGCCGTGTTATTTCGTAAAATGCACTGATGAGTGTTCGACGCTGGTTCGCAGAGGAATGATGATGTCACATTTTTTAGATTCACGCGAAGAATTGGAATAGCTCAGATTTGGTCGCCCTAACGTAATAACGAAAAGTTATTACGTTAGGGCGATACTGAGAGTATATTCTACTCTGGAACGTGGCGCAAATATACCATATATAATTTTATTTGAATTAATTTCGAAATAACACAAAATTAATCAAATAAAATTTATTTGCGCTCGCCGGATATTGAACCCGCTACTTTCGGATAATGAATTGCTAGTCGAGAGCCTTACCCCTCGAACACGGAGGCCGTCAAATGGGAATGTAATAATGTTTTGCCCAGTGATAACTCAGAATCATGCAACACCTTCTTTGAAAAATCATTAAAAGTGATTAAAAAATCTTATAATATATAAAACAAAGTCTGGTTAGTTACACCATTTATAACTCAAGAACGTCTGGACCGATTTTTATGATCTTTGATTTGTTAGATTTGTCTACATCCCGAATAGCAGAATAGCTAAAATTCACGTAAAAAAAATATTTTCTTCATACATTTTGCATGCAAAAATTCAAAAACGTCAAACGTCAATGCGCTGATTGTTTTTCTTTTGTTCTCAAACATATAATGCTGCCCCTATTTCTTACACACTAAATGTCAATAGTTGAAAATAAGACAAACGGTGAACTTACGTCTGCACCCCTCCAAATGAAAAATACAATAATTATAATAAATCTCCCTCACACGTATAAAGAAAATAAAAAGCAATTTCTGTAGGTAAGTGGAAAAGTAAGAAAATCACAAAAAATATATATCCGTACACAGCTCCATCTCCGATACTGACAAAAACAAAACACGCACAGTTGCGCATCGATAATTGCTTCATTTTTTTAACTTAATAAAAAAACTGAATTTAATTCAGGTAACAAGTTTAAACAACAGTTATTAATTCTGAGGCGGTATGAAGTTCCCGGTCAGCTAGTAGATATATATACACATACAGGGTGTCCCAAAAGAAAGTTGGTATTTGTTTTGCTTTCTGTGTAAACGCAACTTTTCCGAGGCCGAGGGGCGCGGGTGTTATGTCAATCAGTAGTCTGGCTCTTGGGAATTTAGTCGCTATGAAGCATTTCTCGGGAGCGATCGCGCGTTGTGCGTGCGTGAGTTTTACAAAAATGGTGATTCGGTGACTGTAGCGCGTAGAATATTCTGAAATATTTGAGGTTTTCGTCAATTCAACGATGCGCCAAGCATTCCTCTCATTCGAAAATGGGTCAAAAAGTTTGAAGAGATCGGTACAACGCTGGCAAAACCAAAATCTGGGCGACCAACGTCATCGAGAACGGTAGAAAACGTAGAGAGTGTTTATCAGTCTTTTCGTGACGACTCAAACTTTTCGATTCGGAAGCGCGCAAGTGCTTTAAATGTGCATAGATCATCGTTACACAGCATTTTGCACAAAGACCTAATGCTGCACCCCTACAAACTTACTGGCTGTAACCAAAGAACATGATTCCAGCAAGACGGAGCAACATTACATACGTCCAATACGTCTCTGCCATGAGTTCGTGAAATTTTCCCTGGCAAATTGATCTCCAGGAGAGGTGACATAAATTGGCCTCCTCGTGGTCCTGACCTAACCCCTATGGACTTTTTCCTGTGGGGTTATCTCAAATCTAAAGTGTACGCCAAAAACCCGACTTCCCTGATGCAATCAAAAGAAAATATCCGTCACGAAATGGCAGCCATCACGAAGCCTACCTGGCGAGCCGTCATAAGAAATTTTACTCTTTGATTAAATGAATGCCCCGAACGTGAGGGTTTACATTTGGACGATATTATTTTTCAGAAATAAATTTCTAAACTGTGTATTTTACATTTTCTCGATAGAACCCTTACTTTTTTTTAAATCGATCCACTAAATATCAACTTTCTTTTGAGACACCCTGTATATGGGATAATTTCACTATATTTTTAAAAACTTTTAATGACTTTTGAGCGGACGCTGTGTGGACGGAATCATTAAACATTTTCAATGGCCGAAATTATTTCTTCAGAAGCTAATTCATTTATTTGATCATTCTGGGGCCAAGGGGTTGAAAGACCTTATTAAATTGGAGACATCGGTTTTCTTTTAAATCGGTAATTTAAGATAATTTATGAAAATGATATTCGTTGAACATTGTCACAACGTAAATAATAATATTACAGCCAGACTGATTGCGAGTGGTTACGAACCCTCTACCTGCAGACGTATACAAATGAGAAAACCAATAATGCACCTGGGGGTGTTGGTACTCAGTGGCGTAGCTAGCATGGGTGGTACCCGGGGCGGATAATGTGATGTCACCCCAATAATGAAAATTGTTCAAATTAATAAAAATCCGAATAAATTTAATATATAAAAATGAATCCCTGTTTCCCTTGGTCACGCCATTACTTCAGAAAGACTTTATCTATTTCATTCATCTTTTTTTTTAAGTTTTCTAAAACTTTGTAGAAGGTTCTTGTGGAAAGAAAAATTAAGAAAATTGTGCAGAAAATTGAATAATTTCAGAAAACTTAAAGACTATTTTAACTTCGCATGTTCGACAGTTCCTGTGTTTGATAAAATTGAATTTAGCAGGCAGCTATTTTTTGTATAAAAAGAACTATCTATTGATTTTTTTTATTACTGATATTTTAAATAGGTACCTGAGTTAGGTACCAAATTTGATTGATTGTTTTTATAATATACAAAAATGAATATTTGTAATATGCTTACGAAAAACGAATATTTGAATAAAAAAATTGTAATATGTGGCACGCGAGCTGTGTGTAAGCTCAATGTACTGGGACTGAATATAAGGAACGCGGGAGGGGGGTTTGTGGGACGGGGGAGCGGGAGAGTGGAGAGGGTGTGCGGGGAAGGTGGAAGGGGAACGCGGTAGGGTAGGGGATGTGGGAGGGGAATGGGGACGTACAGAAACAATTTATTTCTTTGAATATGGCATTGCAACGCATTCCGGTAACAAGCTAATCTATATTTATAAAAATTTAGGTTCCGTATGTTTGCGTTCGCTAATCTCGGAAAGTAATCGATGGATTGTTTCAAAATTTATACAGAACATTGCATTTTAGCAGAAGAGCATTTATAAATACTTTTTGTTTGGAAGTTACAAAGGAAAAGAATAATTTTATGCGTTTTAAATTGACTCATAATTTGTCATAGTAAACAACGGAATGACAGTTGTAGACAGAATGACATTTTGCAGAAAAATGATTGTTAAATAAAATTCTATTTTTGAAAATCTTTAAGTTTAAAGTAGGTACTCCCCTAATAGTTTGAATCTAATCAAGAATTTTAGATATTTTAAACAGGTAACTATGTTAGGTACCAAATTTAATATACATGAAAGATTGAAATTTGAATAACATTGTAAAAGGTGGCACGCGGGCTGTTTAAAAACTGAATGAACTGGGATTGAATATATGGAACGCGGGAGGAGGGTTGGCGGGACGAGGGAGCGGTAAAGGGAAGAGGGAAGGCGGGGAAGGTGGAAGGCGAAGGCGAGAGGGGGGAGGGGAACCTGGGAAGGGGAGGAGAACCTGGGAGGACGGAGGAGAACTCGGGAGAAGGGTTTGCGGGACGGAGGAAGGGGGGGGGGGAGTGGAGTGGGGAGAGAGAAGGTGGAGGTGACGGAGTGGGAATGCGAGAGGGGAAGAGGATGCAGGAGAAGAAGGGGAGGCGGAAGGGGAAAGGGACGAATGGGAAAGGACACTCAGGGAGAAACAATTTCTTTACTAAATGGCATAGCAACGCATGAAATAACGTGATATTGTAAAAGCCTTTAAGGTCTGAATAAATAAGTAATTTAAAAAATTTATACTACAGCATAGTCACAGCAGATATTCAATTAAGCAATGTGTCTTCTTGGAAAATGCACAGTTGCTAGACAATTTTTGTTAACTCCTCTAATAATTAAAATCAGACAAAGCCACAGCGAAGCGTGGTCGGGTTCAGCTAGTAAGTAATTGTGATGACCGTGGCCGGTATCAACATTACTTTCCTGGACTCCGGGTGTGGATCCAGCTTCCTCTATATGTGATCTCAGTTTTAGGGAGATTGACACAATAATTAGTCGTAGGTAGACTTAGCGAGTTTATTCCGAGATATGTTACAGGTCGTGCTTCCTACGAAGCGATAATGCAAAGAGGACGGTAGACAGCAATCACACCCTTTTATACGTTCCTCATGCTGTCTCACTCATACACGCAGCGCCGGATCTGCCATACGTTCAAAAACGTGCAAAAAACCTGGCGCCAACTCCGAAGGGGCGCCGTGAGAAAATAAATATTGTATTAAAAATTTGTTATAATATTCCCTGAATCGTTTAAAAATTACCCGTAGTACGAAATAATTATTACGCTCTAGCAACACTTTCCAAAGATACAGACTGCGCACGCATCTGGTTTGAATTCAACGAAATTCAACGATTTACGAATTTATAGTCAGTTACAGAATTTTTTTACAAATTCCATATATTCCACAAATTCCGTAAGATCTATTTTTCCATATATCTTTTACCGTCTTTTACGACGGATGAGTGCGATCCAAATTCATTAACCAATCACAGCGCCGTACTTTTATTCAAGAGAACAAACAAACAGACGGCGCCTTTCAAAATGCTTTTGTACGATTTAAATCTCTAGGAGAAGGGACTTAAAGACCATTTTCTTATGAAATCTTCAGTAAATTCCATTAGCATAAACATCGCACGGTTTGCAACAGTTAACAGTCAGTTTCATAATTGATTTGACAGTTGAAGTTCGTAAAATGTACCTATAATTAATTTCTATTAGATTTGTTATTTTACAGTCAGTAATAATCAGTGTAAGCATCTTTCATGAGCCGTTGATACCATAGATACGTTCGTGTTTGTTCGCTCAACACAGAACACAGGGGAAATGGAAATGCAAGGTACAAATTTGAGGTTATATTAGATTTTTTAATTAATAACTAAATTTCTATTGGTTGTTAGAGGTTGTGGATTGTGGATTACAATGAATAGAACAATAATTAAAAAAAACTTTCAGGCTCGCAGAATCTAAAACTTAGAATTAAAGAGCATAATGACATAAAAAAACTCGTTTCAAAACTCAAAATTCCATTAGTTTATTAGTTCAGGAAGGTCCTGTACAATTGAAAGGTTTTGATTTTCCTATTACGAACAAGCGTAAATTTAATACTGAGTATTATTACAAGAAACTGCCTAATGGAGAAGAATTACATAGATCGTGGCTTATTTATTCGAAAACTTTAGATAGGGTTACACCCTTTATATGTCTTGATTTTATTTGATAAATTAGTGTAAAAAAAAAAAATTAAATAAAAAAAAAAAAATTGGGGTAAACGAAATTTTAATCAAAATAAAAATGTAGGGGGGGGGGCGCCATCGGTACCTACTGCACAGGGCGCTAGATTTCGTAGATCCGGCCCTGCATACACGCATGTCTCTTTCATACAGCAAGACATACGTTCACCACAGTAATAAAATAGAATCTCAAGTTACAATATTATGATAGTAACAGTATTGTTTTATGATAAATTCTTTCTTGTTGATGAAAATTGGATATGTAAAACAAGAATGAGAGTAGAATTAATATTAACCCTATAAAGAAAAAAATATTTACTTAAACATTTAAAATCATTTATTTCTAGTTTTGACAGTCGCAAACTCGAAAATTACGTATATAAAATTTCTAGTTTGTGTTACACTTTGTTCCTAAAAAAAACATAATCATGTGTGAACACTTTTTCATTCACTTAGGTGAAAAAATTACCCATATAATCATTATTTGATGTTGCTTACGGCTAAAACAGATACACCAGCCGTGGAAACTATATTCGTGGGTAGTTCAGTACTGAAATTTTCAGAGTAGTTATTTTATTTTTATTTTATTTTACTTTATTTGGGAAACAAACAGTTGTACATATTTTATTAAATAATTACATTTGACAAATTTGCATGAACCAGTGAAGTTTCCACATTTGAGAATATAGAATTTAAAGAAAAAACAAAAAACTCATTAATATAAGAAGTTATACATACATAATACCTAACTAGATTACAGAAAATCAGATGAAACCAACATAATAAAATCAGATGAAACCAACATAATAATTCATACGAAAATCAGATGAAACCAACATAATAAGAGAAAAACAATAAAATAAGGCACACAGCAGGATTCACGATCAACAATCTGTTTTGATCTTCTCCGTTACATATTTTGTAAATTGAACTGAGGACAAATGGAAAATATCAGCGTCTGAAAGGATATTGTTATATTTTGTGCACGTCCTTTTCAGAAATGTATGTTGTGAGTAGTTAGTTTTTGATTGTGGGATGTGGAATAGTTTGTTTGTTCTTGTATTACGTACTGGACAGTGGAAATGGATGTTTTCCAGAAGATAGTTGCTGTCAACAGCGTTGTTGATGATTTTGTATAAAAATTTCTGGTCGGATATATTTCTTCTCTCTTCTAGTGATGTAATTTTATGGAATGCTAATGCTATCCACAACAGCATTATTCTCTTCTATTCCCGGAGATCTTCGAGAAATCGATCTGTACACAAAACAGTCAAATGTAATTTGATTAATTTGTGTTACTTCACAATTAAATTATTTGAAATAATACATAGTATATTTGTGGCACATTCCAGAGTGGAAGGTATTTTCAGTATCGTACTGGTGTATGACCACCATTAAACGTGAAACTGTGCTTGAAATGGCTTTACCGTGTTTGAGGAATGTGAAACATGTATGTTCATTTCATAAAGAGTCCTAATGAGTCCTGAATTTCCAGTCTTTCAATATAAATATTTACTTTTGCCACTAATCTTCTCATAAATGTAAAATCAACAGTAATAGGGGTAGCAAATGTAAAATCATGCCATGTCCAGTGTTTTAAATGTAGCGTATAACGCGTTTAACGTGTGCACATCGCATCTTCTCCAAGAATAAACTTTAACCTGCCAGGTTACTTCCGATTGTTCCTCGATTGCTCAATTGTTACAAATAACGTCAATCACAATGTACAAGAGAAATGAGAATGACACAGGTTAACAAGTAAGGAATATTTCAGGGGAATCCCCAACCGAGCAATATATTAGAGCTGGGAACGAAAATAAAAATAATTTTTGGAGAATCCCCGACCGACCGAGCCACAGAGCTACAAAAATATAAATAACTAGCAGTAAAAAACCGGCTCCACAGGTTTTTGCTGCTAGGCCCTGCTAGGGGAGTTCCCCTCCTCCCCCTCTCCGCCGCACCCTTCTGAGTTCTCCTTTTCCCCCTCCCCTCCGCATCCTGCCAATTCCCCTTTTCCCCCTTCCCCTCCCCCTCCCCTTCCCCCACCCCTACAACCACCCCTAACCCTCCTGATCCCCTCCCCACTCCTCCCTACAAATCCCCAAATTTTAATGGCAATCGGATGAACGGTTTATCAATGCATTTAGCAACATTTGTACACGGTTGACATTTGCCACATGAGAACGGGTCGTTTCTTCGACTCGTTCTTGTGTTCAACAGCTCGGCTGTGGAATGATTTGCCGGCCTCTGTGTTTCCTCCTTCCTACAACATGGGTCTCTTCAAGACCAATGTTCATTCCTTCCTCTCCTCAAAAAGACCCTCCACACAGCATCCCAGATGACATAGGCCCTGAGGGAAATTATTTTTCTCAGGGCATCCTGCGTGGAGTTAACGTAAAAAAAAAGCATAATTTCATGATGCCAGAGCTCACTATTGTATACAGAAACCGCGGGCATGCGCACATCAAATTCCCAAAGTTTCATCGCAATCGGATGAATGGTTTAGCAATGCTTAGCGGACATACATACATACAAACGCAGAAATAAACATATTTTGATTTTCATATTATATAGAAGATAGAAAGACAACGTTCATATTTTTGTGGACATATTCTACCTTCGTAAGTTTTTTTTTATGGTCGGGTGCCGTCCTCCCCAGCTACGCCACTGTTGGTGCTGTACCCGCGCATCTGTCTGGTAGTTGCGACAATACCCCCCTTGGTACTCCCAGTATTGACATGTTCCTAAGACACTAATTGCTTTCCCGTACGAACAATTTCCGGCCAGCAATTGGAGCACAAATCGCACTGTTTTGCACGTGAATGTTCCCTGGAAATTCACTTAGCGGGGTTATGTCAACACCGCTGTCATGGAAGCCAGAGCTAGTTCGTAATTTGGGTACTTACGCCAGCTGGGTTTTTACAATGAAATTGTTGCATCTGATCATACGGCTAAATAAAACTATAAAGAAATAAAGAACAAACTAAATTATTTATGTGTTACTCCGCTTCTCGTGCAAACTTTTTATACTTCAAAAATACGTTTAGTTTGATTTATACAATTTGAAAGCGTATTTAATTTTATTCAATTCACTTACCTGGGCTCCAGTCTGACAGAGAACAATGAGGATCCAGCAGAAATCAAAAGGAGAATCACATTAGCCAACAAAACATGCTTCTCTTTGCTGCCAGTGTTTAAGTCACGTAGTGTCCACAGAAAAACCAAAATAACCATATATAAGACCATTGTTAGAACTGTATTGGCATATGGATGTGAGGCGCTGACACTGACGGTAAAGCTGAAATGCTGGATACTTTTGAAAGAAAAGTGCTGAGAAGAATATGTGAACCCGTGAAAGAGGATGAACATTGGCGCATCCGGCACAATACAGAATTGTATGATATATATAAGGCCCCTAGCATCTCAGCACATATGAGACTCCTCAGGCTGAGATGGGCTGGGCATGTACAGAGAATGCCGGATACACGCGTCCCAAAAAGAATTCTGACTGGACACCCAGGTGGAAAGAGAAAAGTGGGAAGACCCAGACTGAGGTGGGAAGACGAAGTAAGAGGGGATGCAGCACAGCTTCTCCAGGTACCAAATTGGAAGTCAGCCGCTGAGGACAGGAGGAGTTGGAGGCGACTGTTGCAGGAGGCCAAAGCTCGATATGGGCTGTAGCGCCATCGAAGAAGAAGAATTTAATTTTATCACCTTTCAAAAACAATGTTTAGTTTTCGGATACGTTCAGAAAAGTTCCATTTATTTGGATTTTATTGCTAAGCGGAGATAATTTGACCCTCTGACAAAATATGATCGATGCCATTTACTGGAAAAAGAGGACATTTTCTTATCACCTCTATAGAATTTACAATATAAATAATTTGAAGTAGGTATAGCTTGAGATAGAAATATACAACGTTTTCTAGTTGTGTCAAGCCGCGGCATATCCCATTTCTACCGATTTATTACATATATACCTTAAGGCTCTGCAACCGATCCTGAAAGAAGAAGATGGAGAGATACGAAATTACGAATGTTAGAGGTGAGGGCTAACATTTACAGCGACTAAATCGATGCGAAAATGTTTAATAAAACACGGCTCGTTTAAAATAGAGCAAAGAATCTCGCGGGCATTACCTTAAACAGCATTTAAAGAAACAATGTCGCGGGCAAAGTCTAGATATTATCTTCAAGAATAACATATATTTTTTTAAGAGCTTTAAAACTAACTGTGTTTAAGGGAAATATGTAATAAATCGGTACAAATCCGGGTTGCGGGCCCTTAAGGCGCCGTATACCCGCTCAAAAAGTAGACGGAGAGATATGTAATTACGAATGTTGCAGAGAGCACGCTAGTATTTAAAACGATAAAATTGAAGCGAGTCGTGTCATTAAACATTTTCACAATTTTCACTTAAATATTATCGATTTTAACAGTAGCGCGCTCTCTCTAACATTCGTATTTACACATCTCTCCATCTTCTTCTTTTTGAGCGGGTATACCGCGCCTTAATTGAATTTCAAATACCTGCTATATTACAATTACAATATTACAATAGCAATAATAATTTGGCATCAAAGGTGTTGAAATTTGACACGGGTATAAGTTTTCACACGTGAATAATTTTAACAGGAAATTTAGATTAGTCAATTTTCTCAGACGATGTTGCGGATCTTCTTTTCGTCTAGAATTACTATTTTTCTAGAATTTACCATCTCAGGTGCACAGCGATAAGACCTTTTACTCCGGATACGGATGTCGCGGGTTCCGAACCCGAAATGGACTAATAAAATTAGGATTTTTTATTATAGATTGCTCCTCATATAATTTAAATAATATTTTTTAATAAATTAAACCATTTAACTTTGTTTGAACCTCTTTTATTTTTGAGTAAATCCGAAAAAAATATTGTCTTATAGCCCAATCATGGATATGTTCCCTTACCCACCCACTCTTCATTAAGAGGGCATTACCAGAGAAAACCGGAAATACGTCATTTTGACTCTTTTCCACAAAAAATTATAAATGGATTTCGAAAGATTGTTCTTTTATCTAGCATTCGCATGTAATAAATTTTGAGAATTTTTTTAAATTTTTAGTATAATAAGGTTATTCCATAGGTCGTTGGCAGATTTGTTAAATTTAAAAAAAAGATTTTGTATTATACCACACCCATTTCAAATAATATAATCATGCAGTAAAATAAATCAATACATTATCTAGCAAACGTATGTTTTAGAATTTTAATTTTAGTTTCAATAAAATCAATAAAAAATATGTACGTACATGTGTTTCTTGGCGAAAATTGGTCCGTTTGTGTATTTATTTGCGCACTTACAAACTAATATATTTCAGATTTTTTTTACATTCTTATTAAATTTAGACATTATTGAAAAATGATAAATACTTATAATCAAAAAATAATTACAAAAAGTACATTATTTTAATAGTTTTATCATCACGCCTTTCAGCATTTTTGGATGAAGGTATAAATTAAAGCTAATTTGAATTGAAATAAATTCGATATTGAGTTATAATTTTAAAAAGCTGGTATGGAGAATAATTAATCTTTCTCACTGTAACCGCCCTGCACGATCGTAAGAACAACTTTCGACGAAATGTGGATTTTCGTCCGCTGGCTGGTTATACGCTCTTAATACCTAGCAACGGCTCCACCCCTACCATAATAATACATTGTTCCCATCCATATTTCTAAACTGTCAAATCAGTATACATTTGCCCCGAAGAAGGAACGGTCGTTCTGAAGCCGGCCGGATTTACACAAATATAAAAGTGGTTCAAACAAAGTTAAATTGTTTCATTTATCTATAACTAGCTGACCCGACGAACATCGTACCGCCTTAGAATCAATAACTGTTGAATTAAATAAAGTTTTTTTATTTAGTTAAAAATTACACAATGAAGCAATTATCGATGCCCAACTGTCCGTGTTTTGTTTTTGTTAGTATCAGAGATGGCGTTGTGTACGGATTTATATTTTTTGTGATTTTCTTACTTTTCCACTCACGGGAAATTTTGAAAGGAAGCGGGTACGGGGGCCGCCGCCGCCCCGGGAACCATTTATTGGATAACCAACACCTCAGCCATAGGTCACCCTAAGTGGTTTTCTATGTTTGGTGATTTAGCAGGGTTGCCTGGTGTTCGGATTCATGGGGTGACTTTTGTAAGGGTCTTGGCGGCGGATGCGTCTGCCCACCTGCTGCGTGGCGGGCCGGATCGAGAGAGACTGGGAGCTCCCTTTTGACCTTTTGACCTTTCCAGCGGGATTCTCTCGACCAATGGGTCGAAAGAGTCCGACTGGAAAAGTTAAGGTAGGTAAAAGGTCAATTCTGGCAATAGCCTTGCACCGCAGTTGGAGGCAGGGCCGGATCTACAAAATCTGGCGCCCTGTGCAGTAGGTACCGATGGCGCCCCCCCCTATATTTTTATTTTGATTAAAAATTCGACCACCCCAATTTTTTTATTTTTTTTATTTAAATATTTTTTTTTTTACACTAATTTATCAAATAAAATCAAGACATATAAAGTTGTAACTTTTCCAAGTGACCTGGCCCTAGCTCTCACACTCGTTTTTTTTAAAGAGAGGATCGCCAGGAGCCCTATACTCTCTGAATCTATTGGGTAAACATAAATTATGGTGCTATTTTAATTATTTTAGGAAAAACTCTTTGCAAGTTATGCTTTAAATAATACAACGAATTGTTTGTTTGTGCCCGTACCATGATTTAAAATACAGGTTACGAGACAATGCAGGTGGTTTCGCTGAACTAGGTTCATTAGACATTCTTGAGATTTACTGCGTTTATGTACCTATATACTCAACGCGAATATTAAAAAAAGCAAATACAAATACGTTCTCATGGCAACGTACAACACAAGAATAGCATATACAGCTTCTGACTAGCAACAGGCAGTCCCAACGAGAGACAGAGAGCAGTGATAATAAGAATATAACCTCAAATTTGTACCTTGCATTTCCCCTGTGTTGAGCGAACAAACACTAAACACTGACGTATGGTATCAACGGCTTACGAACAAAAATACCGCGCTGTGTTGGTTATTGAATTTGAATCGCACCTATTCGTCGTAAAAGACGGTAAAAAATATATGGAAAAATAGATCTTACGTTTAAAATAAATATATGAAATTTGTAAAAAAATTCTGTAACTGATTATAAATTCGTAAGCCGTTGATACCAACCTGATGCGTGCGCGTTCTGTTTCTTTGGAAAGTGTTGTCAGAGCGTAATAATTATTTCGTACTATGGGTAATTTTTAAACGATTCAGGGAATATTATAACTAAATTTTAATACAATATTTCTTTTCTCACGGCGCCCCTTCGGAGTTGGCGCCAGGTTTTTGCACGTTTTTGAACGTATGGCAGATCCGGCGCTGGTTGGAGGGATGGATTCACTCCCGGATACACTGACCTCCAGATTCCTAACCACTCTTCATGCCTTTTTCCTTTCCAGAACATCCTGCCCTTCCTTAAAAAGACCATCCTCACAGCATCTCCTAAGATGACATAGGTCCTGAGTGGAGCATACGTAAAAAAATGAGGTTCATTTCAGAAATTTATTATTATTGTATTTTTCCTTTGGAGGGGTGCAGAGACATACGTTCACCGTTTGTCTCGTTTTCGACTATTGACATTTAGTGTGTAAGAAAGAGGGGTAGCATTATATGATTAAGAACAAAAGCGAAACAATTAGCGCATTGACATTTGACGTTTTTGAATTTTTGGAAAATACCTATCACAATAATGCTGCAGTTCTTTCAAAAGTTTCAAAATATGAGAATTCGTTCCATATAAAATGTATGAAAAATTTAATTTTCTTCATAACTTTCTTTTTAGTTAATTTTTGCAACGTTTTAATAGTTATTATGTTATCCGGAGCGGAGACAAATCCAACATATCAAAGATCATCAAAATCGGTCCAGCCGATCTTGAGTTATAAATAGTGTAACTAACCCGACTTTGTTTTATATATTAAGATGGATAATCACAAAGTTATAGCTACATTCAAAAGTGTAATATTTTTTGAATTTGGGCCGATTCCAGAATTGTGAATACTTTCATTATCAGAATTGCACAAGATCACGATTAAAAATCGATGCTTTTCTAGAAATGGTTCGCTACGTTTGGTGACTTAGGTGCACGGATTCATGGGGAGAGGTTTGTCCGGGTCATGGCTGTGGATGTGTTTGCCCACCTGCAGCATGGCTCGAGAGAGAATTGTTTAGGGGAGATTTTTGACCTCTCCAACCGTACTATCTTGACCCATCGCCTTGCACCGCAGTGGGAGTACCTACGTCCGTCACTCCTGGACACATTGACCCCTAGATTCCTATGCACCCCTAGATTTCCATTCCCTAAAAAGTTCCTCCACACAGCATCCCCGAAGATGACATAGGTCCCGAGGGAAATAAATTGTTTTCCTCATGACCTTCTGTGTGGAGATAATGCGTAAAAAAACTGAAATTCTTGATGACATACTTCCATTTCCTACGTCTACAATTTAATGCTTATTTTGGCGATAGTCATTTCTTTCACATCTTAATTTGTTTAAGATGTAAAAGATATAACAGTACTTAAACAACTAAGCTCTAAGGACGGGTTGTTTAAAAAAAAATCAAAAATTCAACAATTCATCAAATATTTAAGTTTTTTTCACGTTCTGCGTAAGTTCTATTCAAGTTCTGTTATTATATCATTAAAGGTCAGTTGCTTTATAAAACTGAATTAATCACAGAACTTGAAAATTAACTTCAAATGTTTGATGAACTGTTAATTTATTTTTAAACAACGGCATCAATGATGTATCTTCTTCTTTGTGTGCCGTATCAGGTCCCCCCGACGTTGGCGATCATTCTTGAAAATGTCTCTCTGTCTTGCGCTGCCCGAAATAGCTCCTCCACACTTCTAATGCCGGTCCACTCTCGTATATTTCGCAGCCAAGACATTTGTCTCCTACCAGGCCCTCGGCGACCCTCTATCTTGCCTTTCAATATTAAATGGAGCAAGTGATATTACTCCACTCGAAGTAGGTATATGACTCAGATATGAAATTTTCCTGATTTTTATTAATGTAAGCCGTTGTCTATCTGCTCTAGCCCGCCTGAGAATTTCTGTGTTGGTGATCATGTCGGTCCATGGGACCTTGAGCGTTCTCCGGTGAAGCCACATTTCAAAAGCCTCTAACCTGTTCATGATATTTACTTTCAAGGTTCATGTTTTAAACATCCATACAGCAAGACCGACCACACATAACATTTTAGCATTCTCTGCCTTAGTTTTAAGCTGATATTGTCATCGCAGAAGAGGGGTTTCATTTTAATGATGATGTACCTATAATGTATATTATTTAGGGATTAATAGTGATTGATATATTTATTAAGTTGTTGTTAGGTGTTTATGTCTGTGGTCTGTATATGTGCGCATGTAACAGTTCAACTGACTCCGAGTACTGACTCTTGTACAATGTGTTAAAAAAGCCTTTTTGAACCTGTTCTAATATGTAGTCATCTTTTTCTTGCAGCCGATGTTGCCGTTTTGGTTGGAGAGGAAGCTATATTGGCCTGTACCTTGGGGAGCGATTGTGGTCCCCTGCACTCAGTGAAATGGTATCGAGATGGAAAAAGAGTAGCCTTATTGGCAGAAGCCGCTGAATTGGCCAAGACAGAGGATGACAGGTAAAGTAAATATTGTACGAACTTATTTATGAAGTACAGAAGAATAGTGAAAATATTACCGCGAAGCAATATTTTAATCTCTAATAATTTACTTAAAACTAGTACACTGGAAGAAGAACCTATAAATATTTATTATTCCTGAAAACAAAGGGTACCTCAAGGTTCGTCCTTGAGTCCGATACTATTTATTACTCTTATATAAATTTAATGATATTCCTACAGAAATTGTTACATAAGAAACATAAGTAAGAATTACAGTGGTAGATACTCTCAGTATCGCCATGACGAAAGACCATTATTCAGAATTTAAACATTGCTTGAATGACTTTAGACGTGTTTTATAACTAGATCTCAAGAGCCAGGCACTTCCCAACCTTCCTCTTACCCAATTCCTTCCAGGGGCCAGACGGTTGGGAGCAGTTGGAACTCTAGTGCAGTATTCATTTAAAAAGAGGGAAACAGGCTTAATTTTTGATGACGCCATGTTTTTTTCCAGGATGATAGTTTCTCTCTCAGTTCCTGGAGAGTTGAGGATCTCACCAGTTCAACTGGAGGACGAGAATACGTACACTTGTGAGCTGACCTATATCACTCCCTCTGAAAGCTGTGAACCCATCAGTACGACATACCTCAAAGCTCTGAGTGAGTATAGAAAATTTAACTTATTTCTTTATTATGAACTGATATTATTAAAAAGCCGAGACGAATTTTTCCTCCTAATTATTTCCTCCTATTTTCGGACCCTTTTCACCATGCAACAGACATCTTATGACTGTTATTTTTTTTATTATTAATCCAATGTATTTAATAGCATCCATATTAGGGAACGTACCCATACTACGTGACACACTTTTTGCAATTTTTTACCCCCCCCCCCCCCCCGGCGACCAAGTGTAGTATATTCCAAGACCCCCCCCTACAGTTTTCACGTAGTATTTCATAAATATGGTTTCGAATCATTTTTTGCTAACAAAAAATAAAAAATGCATTATTTGGCTTATATTTGTCTTTATTAATACGGCGCTTGCTGCGTGACAGCAAGAGTGCATGCATTACAAGTGGAAAAAATATTATCAAGATAAAACTTATGTCAAAATATATTGAAACCGGAACGTAATTTATGGAAACGAAAATCTTGTTATTTTTATAAACATTTTTCATCTCAATCATCTTCAACAAACACGTTCCCTGAACTTTTTCACTTATTTGAATGTACGAGGGTGGGTTTTTAAATTTGCGGATTGGGTAAGGAGTGGAAATAAAAACCAAAATTATTTTTCCTTTTCAACATATTCACCTACTACCCTAATACATTTTTCCGATCTTTATTAACTTAAAGGAACTGTATAACAGCGCGGAACTCAATTTTCTCCACATTTCACAATTTCTTCCCGATTGAAGTGTTTGGTCGACGATAGCTCAAAGACTAATGACCTAATTACGATAAAACCCGGTGTTTATCCCAAAAATGAGTTGTTCAATTACTACCTAATTCAGCGGTACCCCCATTAATCACTTACCTTCCCATTCCGCGAACTTAAAAACTCGTAGCTCGAAAAAAAACGCGAGATTTCTAGATTGACTACGTGATAAAAACCTAAGCCCCCCCCCCCCCCGTTGTGACCAAGCGTGGTATTTTGATGATCCCCCCCCCCTGAACAGGTCACGTAGTATGGGTACGTTCCCTTAGGTTTGAACACCATCAGCTTTATGTAATATTGCATATTATTAATTATTGACCCATTACTGCGGTTACAACACTTTTACATGTGGATATTCTTTTCGGGTGGGTTTTTTTTACCATGTGGAAGACATTTAATGTTGAATTGATTGAATCTTGTTTATTTTTTAATATTTTTTTTCTCACGTTATTTTTAACAGTTAACCTGTGATATATTTTACGAAACGATTCTTTTAATCATCATTTGAAATGTGTTTATATTGCAACAAAGTTGCTCAGTTTCATCTAATCAAGTTAAAAACGGGTATGTTATAACATCAGAGATTTACCTATATAGCTTTAAAACGTAGGTACCACAATTGAGGATGTCATAGTCCCACTGGCTCCGGAAAACGGGGAGCAGTCGGATCTATTGTATGTTTCTCTTAATTGCGTAACATGGAGAGGTAGCAAAGAATTTCCACTAACCCATTAGTCAAATTCCTTACTCTTAATTATATCCAATTTCAAGAATTTTAACGAGAGAAATATTCAAATTTTCCCTAATAATTTCATCGCAAGAATTCAGCTTTTCATCTCAAAATTGGGTGAGATCGATTTTATGTTCTCTTCGAAAATTCTGCCGTCTTTCTATCGTGGGACAAATCACATGAGATAACATCTGAACTCAAAGTATAAAGGAAAAAGCACTTTGACGAAATTCGATAAATTTGTGTACTCGTCACTCAAAATCTGACATTGTTTAAGTACAGAGATTCCATCTTTTTATTAGTTTAGTATTAAGTTATCGGTAAAGCACTATTTGGAATGTTAAAATGAATATTCTACACACGATTATTTTGGACAGTTTTCTTGTAAAAAAAGTAACTCTTAAGAAATGTGTTTGGGTACTTTGATGGCTTTTTTCATATTATTTGAATTTGTTCCGTTTTGTGTGCCAAGACTTTTTTTTACATAAGCTCCACACAGGAGGCTCTGAAGAAAATAATTCCCTTCAGGGCCTACCTCATCTTTAGGGATTTATTTATTTATTTATTTATTAACGCCCTTTTTCGGGGCTTTTACATTACATATGAATAATAAGAAAATACAAAGCATTCAATGTACATAACTGAACTGTTTCAGTAACAATATTTTATATTTGTTTAAACATAAATTGAAGATGTCCACTGACTTGGTATAATTGTTTCCCTCCATTAGTATTCTGGGCAAAGAAGAATACATATGGTAGTTAGTTCCAGAATTTCTACACTGAAATAAATCTTGACTTCTAGTATTACGTTGTGGAATCCGGAAGCTTATCAATTCTAGCAATACCGGACTATCAACTAAATCATTTAGAATTTTATATAGAAATACCAAGTCAGAGAAAATTCTTCTGTCGGACAATTTGAGCATATTCAAATCATTTAAAATAGTGTTGTAGTTCAACATATTAGCTGGAATACCCATTTTAAAATTTAGAAAACGTAAGAATTTGTTTTGAATTCTTTCAATAGCTTGAACATGTATACTATAATGTGGATTCCAGACGGGAGGTTCAGGTGGATTCCAGACGGGAGGATGCAGGTTCTTTTAAGGAAATTAAGTTCTGGGAAGCAAAAGGGTATGAGGGGTGGGTAGGAATCTAGGGGTCAGTGTGTCCAGGAGTGACGGACATATGAATCCATCCCTTTCATTACGGTGCAAGGTGTTGGGTCGAGAGAGTCCGGCTGGACAGGTCAAAGGGTCTCCCTCAACTAGTCTCTCCCGATCCGGCCGGTCACGAAGTAGGTGGGCAAATACATCTGCCGCCAAGACCTAGACGATCCTCACCCCCATGAACCCGGGCGCCCCTGCTAAGTCACCAAACATAGCTATCCACTTGGGGTGACTTATGGCAGTGGTGTTGGTTATCCAATAAATGGTACCTGGGGAGGTGGTACCTATACTCGCCTCCAAAATTGTAGAAGTGTTTTGTGAACGTGTTTATATTTCCAAGGTAACCTCTCGAAATCGTGAACCAATTGGAAGAGGATAATATATAATACTAGCTGACCTGGCAACGTTGTTCTGCCATATACATTATTTGTATGTGTGGATGAAAGTTAGATTAGGCGGACGTAGCGCCATCTGTCATTCAACAACATAAATAATTTCGTTCTGTTTTAAATACGGAACGACGACGAACGACGGTTAAATTTGTTCATACAAAAATACTAAAATGGGTGGTGGTAGGAGGTTGAAAATTTGGGGTCATAGGTATTTTTTGATGCAAAAAAAAAACTTTTTTTTTTCTCAATAAAATGGATTTTTTTTTGATAGGGACACCCAAATCACCTAGCGGTATGAATTATACTTTACAACCTCTTATTTTATTTTATTTTATTTTATTTAAGTATATAAAACAGGCATGGTGCCCAAAAAATTATATACATGTATGTTTAAACATAGTGATAACGAAAATACATAGTATCGAAAATGATAATATTAACATAGTGATTGTATAATAACAAATAAATGAAATGATAATAATAACAAAAGATAGTAACAAAAGTAATTAAGCTGAGGTGAATGACAAGTAGGAATGGGTAAAAGGTAAGTACATGGTAGGTAAATGTTCATAAACAATTTATGATTGTTACCTGTACTGGTGAGACGCTGATTTGGTAGGTACAATATTGCCTCTCTATAAATAAAGGGCTTCATCACAGTATCAGCTTGATATGATAAAAGGTAAAACTTTTTTTTTTTAATGTTTAAATTGGTCATTAAAAATGTCTATTTCTTTATTAGAGCAATGTATAGCGTTATAACTTCTCAGTGTTCGTGGTAAAGGGGAGAAATACCCTGTATTTGTGAGGTAGGCTTTAATATAGAAAATGTCTTTCATCCTCCTTGTTGACTTTCTTGATGATGTGTTAATGTTAATTTGGGACAAAATGTTTGGTGTATCAACTGATGAGTGTATAATTTTGTGTAAAAGTAATAAATCAGAAAGTTTACGTCTGGTTGTTAGAGAGTGTAGTTTATAGTGTGAATTTCGGTCTTTGTACGTTCCAAATTGATCAGATATACCTTCACGATAAGCAATTACACGGGTTAATTTTCTTTGTGTGGATTCGATCCTATAATTATGAATTTCATAATTGGGAGACCAAATTGTGGATGCATATTCGAGGATACTTCGCACAATTGATTTATATAATGTTAATGTTAATTCTGCACTTTTAAAACAGTTTGTGATTTTTAGCGTTAATCCTAATACTTGTGATGCACATTTTGAAATTGCATACCTACCAAATATACATACAAAATCATATTATCATAATAATAATAATCTATATTATCATACCTACCAAATATACATACAAAATCGGTCGAGCCGTTTCGGAGGAGTAACGGAGGAGCGACCACAAACACCTTGACACAAGATTTTTTATATATAGTTTACTATAATTTAAATCATTAATTAATCATATTTTACTCAAAATTTCCGATGAGTAATATTTTATACCATAGTATAATCGTGTTCTGCAATCTTTTTTAAAATACCATATACAAGGACGTAGCTTTAGCATTCACATTGATAAGAGGGATATGAAACATTTATTTGACAATAGATTTTTACATATTTATACATTATTTTATAACATTGGTTCTATTTACAATTTTTTTTTTTTTTTTTACATTAACTCCACACAGGAGGCCCTGAGGAAAATAATTTCCCTCAGGGCCTATGTCATCTGGGATGCTGTGTGGAGGGTCTTTTTGAGGAGAGGAAGGAATGAACATTGGTCTTGAAGAGACCCATGTTGTAGGAAGGAGGAAACACAGAGGCCGGCAAATCATTCCACAGCCGAGCTGTTGAACACAAGAATGAGTCGAAGAAACGACCCGTTCTCATGTGACAAATGTCAACTGTGTACAAATGTTGGGCACGCGTTTGGCGTGTTTCCCGACTATGCACCGGTGCCGAAGGGATCAATGATGCTAGTTCCTCGGAGCATCTTCCATTGTAATACCGGTAGAACAAGGATAGCATTCCCACCCGACGCCTGTGCTCTAAAGATTGCAATCCGTCTGTTAAGATGGGAGAATCTATCAAACGGACCGCACGTTTCTGCACAGAGTCGAGGGTATTTTTCAGGTATTTTGGAACTCCAGACCAGAGGTGGCTGCCAAATTCAACCGTGGGGCGCACTTGCGATTTGTACAAGGTTAGCAGTTGTGTACTATTAAAGTATCTGCGGGCCCTGTACAGTACGCCCAGTTTTTGGGAGGCTAGCTTTACTCTGGCTTCGATGGAACAAATAGATTGATGCAAAGAATATTATTGCATTTTTCAGGTAGGAAATCTAAAAAATTTACGAGTACCTACTTATTCTCTTAGGGGCCGATGGGGGGGAGGGAATTGGGGGGGGGAGGTGTTGAGCCCCATCCCCTTGCAAACGCCCTTGAATATGGTCAATATACCACAATATTTAACTGTATTTTACCATTCTTCCACAATATTCCATGCTTTACCAGAATGTTGCAGTAGGTAGGTACTTTATACCATTCGGAAAACATTTTTGTCCATTTGGATCAGAAATTTTTGTTCATATTGATATTATACATTATATATATTATTATAATTTGGGAGGCGGGAATGGGTACCGCCGCCACGGGAACCTTTATTGGATAACCAACACCTCTGCCATAGGTCACCCCAAGTGGTTCGCTACGTTTGGTGATTTAGCAAGGGTGCCCGGGTTCATGGGGTGAGGTTTGTCTAGGTATTGGAGGTGGATGACCAGGACATACTGAACCCCAGATTCCTACCCACTCCCAGAACTCTCCTCTCCTTCCTTTCCCGAAAAAAACCCTCCACACAGCATCCCCATAGATGACATAGGCCCTGAGGGAAATTATTTTCCTCAGGGCCTCCTGTGTGGAGATCAAGTAAAAAAAAATAAAAAATTAACGACACTTTCCAGTTTCCACAGGGTTAAAAATAAAAATATAAACATTGGAGATAAGATCGTGGTCATTAGATAAAATATGGAATAGATTAAAAAATATTCAAATAGACCGAAAAATGTAGTAAAGTAAAAAAATATTGTCGAATGAACAAATTATTGTGGTTAAAATTTAAAAAAAAAAATCCAAATGGACAAAAATATTTTCCGATTGGTAAAACATGGATTTAAAAAAAAAAAAATTTAATTTTTTATTGGCGAGAGAACAACTGTAAAATAATAAAAGGCAAACTGTATTTTTTTTTACATTAACTCCACACAGGAGGCCCTGAGGAAAATAATTTCCCTCAGGGCCTATGTCATCTGGGATGCTGTGTGGAGGGTCTTTTTGAGGAGAGGAAGGAATGAACATTGGTCTTGAAGAGACCAATGTTCATTTATAAACACACATAAACCACCATTTATGTGTATTCAACCAAAAACATGTGTGTTTTGAGCAGCAAGCATCAAGCATTCTTTTCAATATTAAAAACGCAAAAAAATGAGTACATATGTACGACCATCATGATTCGAACATGAGCTTATTACGGTCAAGAGAACAAAAAAAATGTTTATGTCCTAGATAATAGTTTAAGGGGTTACTCATAGATGGCACTAGTAACAAATACAGCTGTCGATAATACAAAGATTGAGACTTACGATGGAAATAGATAAATACGATGCAAACCCAAGGTCGGGGCCCAGAATCAATCCTACCGCTGCTAATAAAGCATTCGTGCTCATTGCAATCATGGGTTGTTTGGTATATTTATGTTGCAATCTATCACCAATAAAAGTCCAAAGTGTTTTGCTGACCCCGGTGTTGTTTTTATTTAAAGAGTTTATAAGGCAACAGGAAGTTACAAAATATGTACTCATAAAAATTTAATATAAATTATGTAATTTTTTTGTTTCTAGTGAAGCCCTCAGACCTCAGCATAGTGGACCATCTCGGCAGTGAGAAGCCCCAGGGCTCTCCCCTCGGGGGCCTGCTGGAGGGGAGTGAGGTGCCCGTGGAATGCAAGGCCAAGGGAGGCAAGCCGATCCCACAGCTTCTGTGGACTGTGGGAGATGAAGAACTTTCAGGTACCTACAATGCTCCAATGACCAAAAGAATATTGAAGAAAAATTAAGAAAATTAAAAAAAATAACAAACAAACCTAACCTAAGTTCTAGAGCTCTTCTTCTTCTTCTTCGATGGCGCTACAGCTCATATCGAGCTTTGGCCTCCTGCAACATTCGCCTCCAACTCCTCCTGTCCTCAGTGACTGACTTCCAGTTTGTTACCTGGAGAAGCTGTGCTGCATCCCCTCTTACTTCGTCTTCCCACCTCAGTACGGGTCTTTCCATTTTCTCCCTCCGGGTGAAATGCAGAATACGCCAATGTCAGGGAATTTAATAAAAATGCACTTTCTAGATGAGAAAAGTGTGTAGAAACTCATTAAAAAAAGAATTAATGTGCGGAAAGCAAAATTGAGGAAGATACAGCCGATCAAAGTTTTATAAAATTTCACTTCGCGAACTGATACTATGACAGCCCGCCCGCCATCGTTGTCACTGTTATGTTGGTATCCCGGACCTGATACAAACAAGAGCCTAGATACGATTGTAGCCGACTTCGTGGGGTAAATTATAAGGCGCGTAATTATGAAAAACAGAATTAATAATATAATGTAAATAGGCACTGGAATGGAGAATCCCGCCAGACAAACCATTTAAAAACGTAGGCTGTTTTTTAATGTAAAGATAACATACACAAGCCCGCTAGAAAGGTTAGGTTAGGTTCGGTTAGGTTAGGTTAGGTTAGGTTATGGGGGGGGGGCGGGCAGATCCGGCGCTGGGTTAACATACACAAGCCCGCTAGAAAGGTTAGGTTAGGTTCGGTTAGGTTAGGTTAGGTTAGGTTATGGGGGGGGGCGGGCAGATCCGGCGCTGGGTTAACATACACAAGCCCGCTAGAAAGGTTAGGTTAGGTTCGGTTAGGTTAGGTTATGGGGGGGGGGGGGCGGGCAGATCCGGCGCTGGGTTAACATACACAAGCCCGCTAGAAAGGTTAGGTTGGGTTCCCACGAAGTCGGCTACAATCGTATCTAGGCTCTTGTTTGTACAGGTCCGGGATACCAACCTAACAGTGACAAAAGATGGCGGGCGGGCTGTCATAGTATCGGTTCGCGAAGTGAAATTTTATAAAACTTTGATCGGCTGTATCTCCCTCAATTTTGCTTTCCGCACATTAATTCTTTTTTTAATGAGTTTCTACACACTTTTCTCATCTAGAAAGTGCATTTTTATTAAATTCCCTGACATTGGCGTATTCTGCATTCCTCCCCTCCCTCCACCCCCAATAATATGTGAAGGCTTGAAGCTTGCTTAAACGGCCTTAACTTTCCTTTGTCCCGCCTCCGACTACTCAACGCTGATTTTTTTTCTTTAAGTCTTCAAGTATTTCACCTCTATTCACTAACTTTCTTTGAGGCTTCACTGGGTGGTTGGCTAAGGACACGGATGCTGAGTGTGGTTTATATTAGGCTGATTGCAATTTACAATTTTTATTTGTACTTGCCAAATAATTTGAGACTTAATTTAGTATGTTCTTTATCTATTTATACAGGTGCTTCCAGGGTTTTTCAAGTGATGCAATGCTGCCTCGTGAGCTTCTTGAACGAGTTTTATTTTGCTTTAACTATTTCATTTTTGCTTGTATTACTAACCTGATTTGTTGTATTTTGTTTTTTTTCCTGTTAAGCACTTGCATACTGCTTTCTAACAACGTATGCAGGGACACTGGAGGTCTAGATTCGTTCAAAATAAATAAATGTAGCTTCGTTTAACAAAAAAATTAGAATCTTGCGAGAGCCTTGAAGGAGTAACCATCTGTTACTTATACCAGGGAGGTTAAGAGGTGGATAACCTCCTTCCACCTGGGTGTCCGGTCACAATGGGGTACTTCCACGTTTTTTTGCGTAAAAAAATAAGCAAAAAAATTACGATGATTACAGCATTTTTATTTTATTTTTATAATGACGAATAAATTTTCTACAGCGCGTCAAAGTTTCCCATTTTTGAATTACCGCCAAAATGATAATTTGGGGTGGGGCTATCGTGTGAAGTAATGAGCGTGGACGCTCACTGACAGTGTTCATTTAGGAGGCGTCTACTAATATCTACAGGAATTCCAAAAACTGAAAAAATCGTTCTAATATCTATGAGAACCAAAGTGTTGACGAATATCTACAGCTCAAACTGCTGACTAATATCTATAAGAACCAAAGTGTTGACGAATATCTACAGCACTGGCAGAGGTTGGATTTGCAGCATATTGGAATATAGTATAGCATATTGTATAGCATATTGGAATAACGTAATATTGCGTATGAAGTTTAAAAAACTTAATTTGTGTAAGTATGTACGTAAAAATCCCTAATATCGGACTATTGGACACATATAGCTGATTAGTCCAACCTACGCTCTGTAGATATTAGTTCAACCTACGCTCTGTAGATATTAGTCAACACTGGGACCGTCATAGATATTCGTCCGACCTTAGCTCTGTAGATATTAGTCAACACTCTGAAGTTCGTAGATATTAGTTCAACATATGAGCTGTAGATATTTGTCTGAAATACAGGCTGTAGATATTAGTATCTGGAGTCGTTAATTTATGCTAGCCCAGCTGAGCGACGCTTGTGACGTCACATTCTGATTTTCAAACCATGGGCCGTTATAATTTTGTCAGTTTTAGACCGTTTTTAAAATCAATAATATTGAATGAAAACATACAAAACAAACATTTTTAGTAGGATGTTTAAAATCAGAAAAATGATCTTTAAATATTCCGTACATTTTCAACAGAATCCCTCGTTTGTGGAAATACCCCATTCTTTATGGGACGCATGTGTCTGGCATTCTATGTACATGCCCAGCCCATCTCAACCTGAGGAGTCTCATATGGGCTGAGATATAAGGGGCCTGATATATATCATACAGTTCTTTGTTGTGCCGGATGCGCCATTGTTCCCCCTCTTTCACTGGTCCAGCTCTAGAGCTCAGGGGTAAACTATCGCCGTATAACACGTCAAATTTTGACATGAGATGAAATCAATCCTTGACAAATGAGCAAATTGTTTCGGTTGGGGTTAACATAGAGCCGCCATCTTAGTCTCATTTTAAAGAGGAAGATGACTTATATATTTAAATTGCTTTTTATATTTCCAGGTGATACCTCGACTTCTGGAGAAGGTGTGGATGCAATAACAACGAACCGACTTCTTCTGGAAGTTGAACGCAAGTACCAAGGGAAGACACTTAAATGTTCAGCCATTTCTGAAGCCCTGCCAAATTCCATGGACATTAGCTTGCAACTTGATCTAATATGTAAGTATCAATCTTCAATAATTATTAAAAGAACTCAAAATTTGTGGATGAATTAGTCAATATTTCTGGATAAATTATATATTACTGTAATGTTCTGAGACACAAGCATATCTTGTCTAACTTTCATTGTCATAGGATGCTATATATGTCGAACAGAAGGATGTTACATCAAATGTACAGTTTGTTGAATTCGAAGGTTCCTGACTGACTGAAGGCTGCAGCTGCACCGTGGCTCCCATGCACACAGTACATGCCAAATATATCATTTACTTATTCGTCTCAGATATAAAACTGCTGTATTTGAGGGTAGTTTCAGCCATTCCTTATCAACACTTTGGAATGAAATAACACCGTCCATTCGGATATCGACATCGTTGCAGTGCTTCAAGAACCTCTGCAGCTAATGGTTGCTGACTGCATATTAGCTCCTCACGGGAGGCCTGAAGAAAATCATATCTCTCAGGGTCTATGTTATCTTTAAGAATGCTGTGAGGAAGGTTCTTTTTAAGGAAATAAAGGAGAGGAAGATCTGGAAAGGAAAAAGGTGTAATGTGTGCGTAGAAATCTGGGGATAAATGTGTTCAGGAGTGACAAACATAAAAAATTAGTGTAAGGCGACAGCTCGAGAGAGTCCAGCTGGAGAGGTCAAACGGTCTACCTCAACCAGTCTCCCCGATCCGGCAAGCAGTAGGTGGGCAAAAGCATCTGTCGCCAAATCCTAGACAATCCTCACTTTATAAATTCGGGCACCCCTGCTAAGTCACCAAACGAAGTGAACAACTTGAGGTAACCCAAGGCAGATAAATAGGTTCTCTAATAAATGATTCCCGGAGCAGCGATAAACACACACGCCTCCCAAATTGTATACACGGTATAATGATTTGTATTCAAACCAGTAATGTTACAAAAAAAATTGTAAAGATTGAAATCAAAATAAATAAATTGATAAAAGTTTCAAGAACAATATTCTCTCCATGTGGGTGAGTCGTATACTATAGTTAAATATAGATTAACATTGGGAGTTTGGGAGAGGGGTCGAAAGATGGGGTGGAGAGACAAATCCAAATCCGCAGAAGAATTGATGAAGAAGTGGAAGGGGTAGGAGCGAGGGAGTTATGGGCAATATAGGGTCACCAATATGGGCTGTCGGGTCACCTGTTTGGTGAATATATTGTTTAAATGTTTTATCCAGATCTGGCAGCTTACAGAGCTTGCCCACGTCTGTAAGACTGGATGCGTGTTTAAATATGTGCGGAGGTGTTTAAATAATTTTTTTCTTTTTTTAATGCCGGTAACCCGGGCGTTTATTGTAACAATAATCATATACAAACAAGTTAGTAGCCCGCCTCACTAGACTAAGTCTGTTCCGAGGCGGGTACATATTTATATACATTAACTTATACACATATACATTTACATATATGTACATACATAAACACAGTTATGTTCATACACACATACACGCATGTGCGCACATACATTCACACAGGCAATCGCATACGTGTACATAATCGAGCACATAGATACATATTAAAACATAAATACATATAATCAAATAATTATTATTGGGAGTTGAAATACAGTTATCAAGGAATTTACAAATTAAAACCAAAAATTCATCAGATACACATAGTAATGCTAGCATCTAAATCTAGAACTATTAAATATCAACAAAATGAATACACATAGTAATACTAGCGTCTAATAATAACTCTTGATATTCACGCGAGTCACAATGTATTTACAACGGAAACTTTATGTTACAATAATTTGTAGTGGTGATCGGTGATACCACCGTGCAAAATCTAGCAAAAATTATATTTTATGGCTGTTCGCTGCCTCGCTACATGCCTTCCCCCCAGCTTCTTAAGCGATAACAGTAAAAAAATAATTTTATAGTATTGTATTTTTATATTGGTCATCAGTTTACGGAAGCCTCCAATATTAAAATGTCAGGGGTTAGGGAATTACATGGTAATTAGAAATGGAAAGATAATTATGTGACAGATTATTGATGACCCGTCATCTATTCTTCTTCCTTCTTGATGAAAAATAACCTTGATGCTTCATTTCCAGTGCTTCCTGTGGACATCAGCATATCAGGGGTGGAGCATCATGTGGTGCAGGGCAGTAAAATCACACTGGAATGCAAGTCTTCAGGATCCAGTCCGCCAGCAGTGGTTTCCTGGAGCAATGGGACTGATGCACTCCCAGCAGACGAGGCCCTCACTTCCACAGAGAAACAGGTTTTGTACTGATTATTTCACGGTCGAAGATACATGGGAATGTCATGCTTCTTCAGGATTATTTTAACGATTTGCCAAAAACCAATATGCATATGATTATGTCTAAAATAATTTTTCATTGACTTTGACGTCTTTATCACAATACTAATTTGTACTGTGTGATGTTTGTGTTATTTACAATCAACACTATTTGTTCTGTGGGGGTACTTCTTAAAAATAATAAGGTCCTTGATACAACTGGTTTATTATAAGTTTACCTATTTACATTATTTTAATGTTCGAGTATGGTTTTTTACAGGATGACGACACTTACACAACGCTGTCTCGGCTATCTTTTTGGGCCACCAGATGGGAGCACGGGCGTTCCTTCAACTGCGAGGCCAGACAGTTGGCAGCCCCCAGGGAACAGGCAGACTCTATGCTCAATGCCTCTCAAACCCTCGATGTGCACTGTGAGTTAATATGCCTTTATAATAACTTCTCGTTTGGTGGAGGGGATTTTGTGGAGGTTAAAGTGGGATGTAGTGGGGATGCAGGACGCTGAGGACAGGAGGAGTTGGAGGCGTGTGTTGTGGGAGGCCAAAGTTCGATACGGGCTGTAGCACCATTGGAGAGAGAGAAAGAGAGAGAGAGAGGTTATTCAGTCAATCAACAGCATCGGAAGTCACTTGGTTCAGTGCAGATTTCTGATAGAGTGGACGTTCTTCTACAATATAGGATGCATTTTTATATCCACATTTAATCATTAGTATTATTTTTTAAAACACAAAATATACTTTTTACATACCTTGGTTCAATACGCAAATAATTTTTTTTTTAAATATTACGTTTAAACATGTAGTTTTAAGATAATATTAGATTTAGTACACCACTGAAGATTTAAAAATTTTGATACAAAATTAATTCGGATGTGAAGGACAATTGGTCTTCTTGAGGAGAGGAAGGAATGAACATTGGTCTTGAAGAGACCCATGTTGTAGGAAGGAGGAAACACAGAGGCCGGCAAATCATTCCACAGCCGAGCTGTTGAACACAAGAACGAGTCGAAGAAACGACCCGTTCTCATGTGACAAATGTCAACCGTATACAAATGTTGGGCACGCGTTAGGCGTGTTTCCCGACTATGCACCGGTGCCGAAGGGATCAATAATGCTAGTTCCTCGGAGCATCTTCCATTGTAATACCGGTAGAACAAGGATAGCATTCCCACCCGACGCCTGTGCTCTAAAGATTGCAATCCGTCTGTTAAGATGGGAGAATCTATCAAACGGACCGCCCGTTTCTGCAGAGAGTCGAGGGTATTTTTCAGGTATTTTGGAGCTCCAGACCAGAGATGGCTGCCAAATTCAACCGTGGGGCGTACTTGTGATTTGTACAAGGTTAGCAGTTGTGTACTATTAAAGTATCTGCGGGCCCTGTACAGTACGCCCAGTTTTTGGGAGGCTAGCTTTACTCTGGCTTCGATGGAGCCCCCATACCTGAGCTGGTTACTTAGGGTTACACCAAGCATATCAATGGAGGGCCTGTTCGGAAGATTGCTTCCGTTGAAAGAGACTAGATTTTCATTTCGATCCCTTTTGGACGTAATCAGACAAGATTGGGTCTTTGAAATATTAAATTCAACGAGATTATTTTAAAACACTCTCGAGGTAGCCGTCCATTCTTTGCTTCAAAGCCCTACGAGCTGTTGGAGTTTGTGAGCCCTTTGGGGGCTTGTCAAACAAAAAGCTATCATGAACTGTACTGTCATCCGCATAACAGTGAATTGGTGCACATGACAAAAGGTCGTTGATGTGCAACAAAAACAAAGTTGGAGACAGAACCGATCCCTGCGGGACGCCAGCATTTATCGAGTGTGAGGAAGAGGTGAAAAGAGGTGAAGGAAGAGTTGTTCCCAAAAGCGAACAAATTAGCCTGAGGGGTTAAATGATTTGCAATTTCCGATCCGTGATTGCTATTTATAGCTCTAAGATGTTTATTAACCGTTATTCCAAAATGTCTAGCAGTTTTTCGATTATAAACATAATTACAATCGTAACGTTTAAAAGAAATATTATGTTTTCTTTTTAGTTCCCCCGGTGGTATCCGTCCGACCAGATAATGTCACTGTGAATGAAACAACTGATATCCTCATGTTCTGTGAATACGAAGCCAACCCTTCAGAACTGATACGAGTTAAATGGTAAGTTTATTCAATTTCTAAAATAAATGCCGACTTATCGAATTCACCGGGTGACAACTGGCCGCGGCGAGTGTCTAAGGCCCGGCGCAAATTACGGCCAGTCCACGCACAGTTCTCGCACAGCACACGCGTGGTTATTTTGTAGAACATGGTTTCTGTCGGAGAGGCGCATATTAAACACATTCCACGGCCAGCCCAGTCCCAAGCTTCGTCGCGCGTGGGCGTGTTGTGCTTTCGACACAGTTTCGTGGATCGTGGGTCCCTTGTTTTGTCTGTGTGAACAATGTTTTTGTTACTAGAACATGGAAAAATGAATTGAAATGGTTAGAGGATTTCTTGTGTTATATGATTTAACTCATTAGAGCAAAACTGAAGGATGATTTGTTCGAGAAGATAGCCAAAGAATTAAATTACATTATACATATATAGTATAATGAAGAAATTGATTTCAGTATATAATAAATAGTAAATTATACTGATATCACACAATCCATATATTTATATTTGGGAGGCGGGAAGGGTACCGCCGCCCCGGGAAACTCTATTGGATAACCAACACCTCTGCCATAGGTCACCCCAAGTGGTTCGCTACGTTTGGTGATTTAGCAAGGGTGCCCGGGTTCATAGAGTGAGGTTTATCTAGGTCTTGGAGGCGGATGACCGGGACACACTGAACCCCAGATTCCTACCCACTCCTTAAGCCCTTTTCCTTCCCAGAACTCTCCTCTTCTTCCTTTCCTTAAAAAAACCCTCCATACAGCATCCCGAAAGATGTCATAGACCCTGAGGGAAATTATTTTTTCCCAAGGCCTCTAGTGTGAAGGTCAAGTAAAAAAAAAATCTTTCTTCATCCTCAGATTCAGGTTCTAAATCGACAAGAAGTTTCTGCCTTGCTGTCATCTTGCATACTGCGAGAAGTGGGTTGGGTATGGTGTGGGTGTGGGCTGTGTTCAATATGCGCTACTATTAAAAAAATGTGTACGTAGGCTGGGTTTTGGTCACGCGGTGCTGTGCGTGGACTGGGCTCAATTTGCGCCAGGGCTTAACCTGAATGGAGGAATTTACCAAGATTGTTGACGAAGCTATCGAGTTCAACAGAGGGCGATAAATTCTGTGACAATATTGAAGAAGAATTCTATGACACAGATTTATAGAAGTGGAATAAGAGATTTTTACAATACGAGTTATTTAAGATCAAAATTCCCAACCAAACTGAAAAGTCTGTATAAAGGGGGCCGAAACGGGCAGTGCAATCGTTCCATCTAAAGAAAGTACTTGACTTACCAATGATTCCTGACATTATGAAAAGTAAAAAATGTTAACGAAATTTTGGTCTTCAGTAACTTTTTTTAATGTTTTTTTTTTTCAAAATACCTGCCCAATATTATACCTACTAATTTTTGAACGAAAAAATTCTGAAAAAAAAAAATATTTTCAGGGTTTTATTCCGAGATTATATACAGTGTTATTCTGAGATTGATAAAATTCTATACACTTAACATGAGATTTCGGAAACAACCCTTAGTATCAGTTAGTATTAGTTCAAGTATTACGTAACGCAATTTTTGAAGATTTTTGACCCCCTCTCCCCCCCATGTAATGCGCCGTAACGTTTTTCCGTGCCCTCCCCCCCCCCCTAAACGTTACGCAACGCCCAAGTGACAATTTTTACCTGTCAAGTCACAATTAAGTTGCGCAAAGTACTGGAAAGTCACTTAAATTTTTTTCTGTTTTAATCGTGTTTTCGGCAGTGCCGTAAATAGGGCGGTTGCACCGGTGCCCAGGCACAGCGCGTAGACTCTGGGGGGCGCAAGAATGGCGTATAATAAGCGAAGGGTCCACTTAAATAGGGCGCAGTTATAGAAGCTCACACAGGGCGCAGAAAAGGCTATTTACGGCACTGGTTTTCGGTAATAAATAAAACAAGAAGGAAAAGATTTAATTCCCTAGTTTTTTTATCTAAATAAAGAAAAACATGTTACGTAACACTTTGTTCAAACCCCCCTCCCCTCGTAACGCACAGTAACGTTTCACAAGACCCCCCCCCCTTCCCCAAGTGCGTTACGTAATACTTGAACAGCCCCTAATTCCCTTTTGTATACCAGCAAAAATTTTATATATCTTGATGAAATTTTGCACATTTGACGTTCAAAATATGAGGAAAACTATCTACTACATATGATTTCGATTTTTTTTGTAAAGCCTGGGCAAAGCTGGGAACTTCAGCTCATCTATAATATAAAAATGAATCGCTAAATGTGTTGGTAAGCGCAAATCTCGAGAGCAGCTGAACTGATTTCGCTAATTCTTTTTTTAGAATATTTCTTGAAGTACGAGGATGGTTCTTACGGAGAGAAAAATTAAGAAAATTGCGCAGAAAATTGGATAATTTCAGAAAACATGAGCACGTTTGACAGTTCGCGTATTTGAGAATGACATTTTGCAAAACATTGATTGTTCAATCAGGATTCTATTTTTGAAAATCTTTAATAAATTTATTTAAAGTAGGTACTCCCCTAATAGTTTGAACTGAATCAAGAATTTTAGATATTTTAAATAGGTACCTATGTTAGGTACCAAATTTAATATACATGAAAAATAGAAATTTGAATAAAAATTGTAAAAGGTGGCACACGGGCTGTTTAAAAACTGAATGTACTGGGATTGAATATATGGAACGCGGGAGGATGGTTGACGGGGCAAGGGAGTGGGAAAGGGAAGAGGGAAGGCGGGTAAGGTGAAAGGGGAACGCGGGAGGGGAAGGTGACGTGTGAGGGGGGAGGGGAACTCGGGAGGGGGGTTCGTGGGACGGGGGAAGGGGGGGGGGGGAAGTGGAGTGGGGAGAGGGAAGGTGGAGGTGACGGAGTGGGAACGCGAGAGGGGAAGAGGACGCAGGAGAAGAAGGGGAGGCGGAAGGGGAACGGGAAGAACGGGAATACTCAGGGAGGAACACTCAAGGAGAAACAATTTCTTTATTAAATGGCATAGCAACGCATGCCGGGACCAGCTAGTTATAAATAAAATAAAGCACTGCGCATGTATTGGTTCTTGTTTGTTGAATTTCTCATGCATTATGTTCCCCAGGCTCCAGAATGATGTAGAGCTGGACCCTGGATCTGATCCCTCGCATTACGAAGGTGGGGATCTGCAGCAGCAGGGTCTCCTAATCAAGAACTCCTCGGAAGAAGACATTGGCAGCTACGTGTGCCGCCTGGAGAACGCCGTGGGCAGCTCGAGCAGTCAGACCAGCGTTGAAGTTGATGTCCATTGTAAGTCGAGACTTCAAGATATCCTTCTTCTATCAACCCATAGTTTTACTGACTCCAAGCAACAAGTGAAAACTTTTTATGCATTTTTGTTAACGGCCATCAATTTAATGAAATACTTCAGTCGGCTCTAACAAGTTCTTGAGAAGACCTACACAATATTTTGTTCAGAGGGGTAATTCCGGTTCTAATTGTCCTTAACTTTAAAATTATGACTTTTTCGTGGTTATCCGAGAGAACTTGAATCGCAGTTAACCACCTTACCCATACGAATGTACGTGATGCCTTCGCTATATTATTGAACGCAACAAGCCCTATCACGTACGTTCAGGTAAAAAAATACCACGTATACCCAAAACCCACAAAACGTTTGTGATACGTTCGTATACATCAAGTTTGTTTCTGCATTATTGCAAAGCTAAGGGATGTGTTCTTAAAAAACCCAATGTTTTTTACCTACTTTTTGAATAATAACCCAAAACTAGGGCGGTTAAGGAATTAATTTTAAGGACAAGGAAAATATTCTGCTCGCATTCAGGAGAACTAAAATTGCAGTTATCACAAAAATTGTTAACAATTTTAATGTCAAGGACAAATCCTTCTCCTTAAGTAGAACCGGAATCGTCACTAAAATTGTTAAATTTAAGGTTAATGACAATAGGCATCACATTTTTTTTAATTTTTTTCCGGTTTAGGCAAATATTCTAAGACATTCTGTATTTTTTTTTTTTTTAATCGTATTTTTGAAACCCTGGGGATTTTTTGAAAATTTCAATACGAAAAATCAGACCATTTTTTATAAACCGGAAAGACGGGACATAATTTTATAGGTGTGAAAAAACGATAATTACATAGCCGAAAATCATTTTAAAAAAAAAGAACGTTTTCCACACGAATGGCACAGGAGAATAACGAGGCATACCAAAAATATTACATCTCATACATATTTTTTTCCTTGATCCATCTTATTGATCATAAATCATTATAATGTACAGCGTCTATATTACTAAATTCAATGTAATATACTTGAACTTGTAAATTGTAATAATAATAAGAATATTATAAAATTTTATTTTGTTAAAATCAGCACCATAATCATTATACCTCTAAAACATGTACCGACATCCTCTTCACGTTCTGAAGAGAACCCCGTACCCATTAATTGTACGGGGTTCTCTTCAGAACATCTGTCAAAAAATCAAACCAAATGATAAGTTCGCAGAGAACAAACAATAAATCTAGTGAACGAATTCAAAAATTCGCCTGAAATCAAAGTGATGCCATATAAAAAAATAAATCAGTGTGGGATTTTATAAAATTAATAGGAACATTTTCGGCGATGGGACATTTTCATGTAGTGACGTCACGAGCCCTAATAATGGATTTATTTATTTAAAAATAAAAAAAACTGTACATTTTTAAAAATTTTTACTAACATTTTCGTAATCTTAGTAAAAAACTCTATCCACACGATTTTTTCCAAGTCGTTATGAAGTCCATGCAAGTGGCCTATTCTGCTGTCATCCGAGAGTACATTTGACATTCTAGCATCTTCTATCTTGTTCTTTTTTATACAAGACTTGTGAGAAGAAAGATTTTCATGAACAGCTTTTAGGATGATTGTCTTCGACCAAATGATTGTCGATGACGTGCGTATAATCTGTCCCTGGGATTAGTGCCATTAAATATATGTGTTTAGAAATATGCTCAGCCATGGGCGTAGCCAGGTTTTGATTTAGTAGGCTTCTAAAACATATAGAAGGAAAAACCATCCTATGAAGTGCTGTAAACATGAAAACGCGACTCGGTCGACAATCCCAGAGGTCATGCATCGGACAGCCAGGGTGGGGCGTTTGCCCCACCTTGCCCCACCATGTCTACGCCCGTGTGCTCAGATTTAGTAATGAATAATTGTTCTTCTTCTTCCAGTCAAGCCAGAAGTCCAGCTGACTATGGACTCTGAGGAGCAGCTCATAGTGGAATCGACCGAACAGAATGTGACCCTCGAATGCACTGCCCTGCGAGGGAATCCCTCACAACTGGTGGCCGTCAAATGGTTCATGGACGGAGAACTTCTCCAGCAGCTGCCCAACTGTAATACCACCAACGGAACTGGAGGTAATGATCTTATAAAATAATAAAACAAAAATAACTGAACTTAAGTTTAAGGTAAAGTTAAGTCAAAATATAAACATTGAAGAGATATCCTTAATTTTAGTGAAATTGAATTTTTTCAAATATGAGTAATATTAAATTTCTTCCTAGAATAGATAATCAACTTCATTGGCATATCTCAACTGTTTTCTTTCAAATTGTTTAGTGATATTAATACATGTAAGGGAACGTACCCATACTACGTGACCAACTTTTTGCAATTTTTAATAACCCCCCCCTCCCGGTGACTAAAAACCTAAGCCTCCCGCCGCTCATTTGTACCAAGCGTGATATTTTGAAGACCCCCCCCCTAAATGGGTCACATGGTATGAGTACATTCCCTAATTGACTGAACATAGTGATGTCCCATATTAAGTCGACTGTTTGGCATTTCATCTGTCTGTAAATTTGTTTGAACTTTCAAATCAAATCAAATCAAATCAAAAAATATTTATTGTAAAATGAAAATTACAAAAGGTGTAGCTTATGGGTAGACCCCATTTCTTCCAGCTAACCACATTTATTTAATTACAATGTTTATATAATATTCTTTGTTTTATTATAATTACAATGTTAATACAGATAAAATTATAATATTTGAGGTTTCGTAATTAAATACAAGAACTGATTCATTTGTAAGACGTTTATTGACACTGTTGACAAGTTCAAGGTTATACATCAAGTGACGCGACAGACCTGCCAACTATCAGCATTTGACAGCTGATAATTATTATTACCAACATAACATCCTTTCCTCCTTCCCTTTTTTTTTTATTTTTATATCAAACCAAATAACAATGACAAAGAAACTTAAGAGTAATCACTATGACTAAATCGTACAGGGGGTTTCACAACTCTGCCAGACCTAGTTATAATATCATTATGTCCACTAGTGCTGGGTAACGGTTCAATAACAATTTCATTTTCCTGACTTGTAAAGTCTTGCCATTTATCGGGATTCTCAATATTCTCATAACTTGATTTTGACTTAAGACAACTTTTTTTTATTTGATTAACATGAACCTTTTTCACCTCTCCTCCGATTAATTGAATTAGATACACCCATGGACTTAATTTCAACTTAACAGTTCCCTGAAACCATTTCATAGGACCTTTCACATGTCTTAAATAGACCAAAACATTATCATTTTCTTTAAATTCTTTCAATGCATTTTTTGTTGATTGTTTGACATTTTGTGATTGTTTACTTTTATTGACATGTCTTTCTTCTGACAAAATATGTAGTGGTGTACGTGGCTCATATGAAAATATTTTAGCCATTGGAGATACACCCGTAACAGAAGTAGGAGTGGAACGATAACTGTACAGACAATCTATTAGACGTTGAGCTGGCGATAAAAATTTAGAATTTTTCGAAAACATAAATTTAATTAATATTTTTTTGAAAGTTTGAACAGACCGTTCCGCTAATCCATTTGACTCGGGATTATACGGCGGACAAAATAATAATTTAATTGACTTTTCTTTACAAAAAATAGAAAATTCTTTGCATGAAAATGGGGGACCATTATCACAAACAATAGTTTTCGGAAAAGCGAATCTGGAAAAAACTTCACTTAATTTAGATAACAAATCCGAATATTTAGTATTTTTCATGTAAAAACATTCTACCCACTTTGAATATGAGTCGCAAACTAATAAGTATTTTGAACCTTTTAAATCAAAAAAATCCAAATGGACTCTTTCCCATGGACTTTCAGCAATAGGCCAACTATGACGTACATTTTTGTTAGCATTTTGTACAGACTGACACATTTCACATCTAGAAATAACATCTTCAATATCTTGATTCATACCTAACCACCATACATATGAACGAGCAAGAATTTTTGACCTGACTATACCAGGATGACCATAATGTATTAAATTTAAGACTTTGGACTTAAGAGATTCTGGTATTACAATTCTGTCACCAAATAAAAGACATTTTCCTTTGACCGACAGTAAATTTTTAAACTTGAAATATTTTTTAATTTCTGGACTTGACAAGTTTTCAATCCAACCGATTGAAACATACTTAATGACTTTACATAATGTTTCATCTTTTTCAGAATGACTTTCAACTTCTGAGAATGGAATTAATGGTGTAGACATGTATACAAAATTACATTCCTCAATATTGAATTGTTGTTTACTTGGCAAACGTGACATTACATCTGCTTGAGGAATTTTCAATCCTTTTTTATATTCCAATTTATAATTGTACGCAGACAATATTATAGACCATCTTATAAGACGTGATGCTGCTAAAACGGGGACTTTTTTGTTTTCAGCAAATAAAGACAACAATGGAGCATGATCAGTATATATCGTAAAATGACGACCAATTAAATATTTGTGAAATTTCTTAATTCCAAAAATAATAGCAAGGGCTTCCTTGTGCAATTGGCTATAATTTCTTTGAGCTGAATTTAATGTTGCAGACTCAAAAGCTATAGGAAATTCTTGATTCTTTACGACATGACTTAAGACACAACCGACACCGTATACACTGGAATCGACTGTAAGACACAATGGTTTTGACGGATCAAATAAAACTAACATAGTTTTATCTGACAAAAGAGACTTACTATTTACAAATGCCTTTTCGCATTCATCAGACCAACACCATTTTACATTTTTTCTTAATAAATTATGAAGTGGTTCTAGCACTGTAGGACACATAGGAATAAAATTCCTATAAAAATTCAACATTGACAAATATGACTTTAGTTGAGTAATATTTTCTGGACACCCAGTAGACTTAATTTTCTCAACTTTCGACAAAGACGGACTTTTGCCTTGACCTGACAAAGTAAAACCTAAAAATTCGAAAGAATTTACAAAAAATTCACTTTTTGACACATTAATTTTTATATTAAACTCATTTAATTTTGACAAAACTTTATCCAATGTATCAGAACACTCCTTCTCGTCTTTACCACCTATACAAATATCATCAATATATGCAGCACAGTTTTTTATGCCACACAAAACTGTATCAATTACCATTTGAAAAACGGCAGGAGCCGATGACAATCCATAAGTTAAACGATTATAGACATATAAACCATTACATGTATTAATTGTAAGTAATTCTTTACTAGAATCTGACACAGACAACTGTAAATATGCGTTTGTTAAATCTAATTTACAGAATACTTGACAACCTGAAAATTTATTAAAAATATCCTCTGGACGTGGAATAGGATATTGATCAATTCTCAATTGTGGATTGACTGTAGATTTCAAATCTGCACATAAACGTAATTTTCCATTTTGTTTAGGTACACAAACTATTGGAGAAGACCAACTACTATATTTAACTTTTGAAATAATGCCTTCGCTTTCAAGACGACTTAGCTCTTGACATACTTCAGCACGAAGTGCATAAGGAACTTCATATGCTTTGTGAAAGACAGGAGTAGCATTATTTTTTAAACTTAAATTCACAGAAAATTCTTTAATTGGTAAATCGTTATTAGTAATCGAAAAAGAATTTAAATATTTTTGTGACAATTTTTTAACAATATTTGTTTTATTTTTCTCGCTGACAGACACTGAATTTACAGTATTATTATGCATATTTGACATTAAAGAACTTATGAAAGTATTTTCCCAAGATGGATCAAACACTTTTAACCAATTTCTACCCAAAATAGCATCAGACGACAGATTTTTTATAACCAATACTGGTAAATCCATTACAACATTAGAATCCACAACATTTACTTTTGCCATAAAAAATCCAAAACAAAATAAATTCTGACTATTTGCTGTGAACAAATTACCGTAGAATTGACTTAACTGACAAGTTTTGAAAAATTTTAAATACATTTTGTTACTTATTAATGTCGAAGAACTTCCTGTGTCAATCATAAAAGACATATTGATACCATTTACAATTAGATTAATTTTCGCTGTATCAGACACTGACATATTTAATACATTTACATTATTGACACATTTTACGTGATTGATTGATTTTGCATTTGGACAAAATTTCGACGTATGCCCGTAAATATTACACTTGTAACATTTCCACTTTTTTGAAGGACATAACTCCGGTTGATGAGTTATAAAACACCTCTCGCATCTTCTGGACCCTTGACGTGATGGAGATGACAGTTGACTTGATGACCTTGAACTCCTTTGACCCTTGAATCCAGTCCTTTCACCCTGATGAAATCGCCTACTAGGACTATTCTGACGTGAAGGGCGATCCTTTGAGACATGACATGTTTTTTTATGTGACATTTTTGACTTGACTTCACAGATTTCCGATGTAACATTTTCTTTGTGTAAAATTTGCTCTGAGCTGTGACTTACTGTCTCAATATTTTTGACAATTAATTTTGCTTTCTCAAAAGTTAACGATTCATCTTCAGATAGCAATCTTCTAGTCATTGCATCATCTTTTAAACCACACACCAATTTATCTCTCAGAGCTTGGTCTAGAAAAGCACCAAAATTGCATGATATTGACAGACTTTTTATATCCGTAATATAATCATCGATTCCTTCGTTAGAATGTTGTTTCCGGTTATAAAATTTATATCTTTGCGCAATTGTACACCTTTTTTCTTCATATTTACTCCTCAGTGTTGTTACAATATCGTTGAAGGTTAAATCTTCTAGATTTTTCGGATGCACCGTTTCTTTTAAAATTTTAAATTTCTCCGCACCGATCAATATACACAAATATCCAATTTTTTCTTTCTCTGCGATATTAATAATTTTTAGATACATTTGTATGCGTTCCAAAAACATATTGAAACTTTCGCAATCTGGTTCGAAATGAGGCACTGGCAAGGTACTACTCGACATGTTGAAAAAAATGTTTTTCCCACGGCGAAATCACTGTTAATACTATTCACACACGTTTTAACTGATAAACTGATTTTCCTCGTCGCCAATTATAATGTTTGAGGTTTCGTAATTAAATACAAGAACTGATTCATTTGTAAGACGTTTATTGACACTGTTGACAAGTTCAAGGTTATACATCAAGTGACGCGACAGACCTGCCAACTATCAGCATTTGACAGCTGATAATTATTATTACCAACATAACAAAAATAACAATATACCAATGAAAAAAATACAAATATATATACCAATAAAAATAGGCGTTTCATTTACGTGAGGTATTCACTCAACGTGTAGTGACATTTATTAACAAGGAAAGTGTTTAGTGACGATTTGAATTTGTGTGTATCTTGTATTTGTTTAATGTTATGTGGAAGGTTGTTATATACTTTAATGGCCATGTAGTATGGTCCTTTTTGGAATATTGTTTTGTTTGCTTTTGGTATTAGTAAGTTTTCTGTGAGCCTTGTAGCGTATTTATGTGTTGAGTTTTTTAGTGGGAAATTTTCTGTAGATGATCGCACTAACATGCATAACTCCATTATATATATGTCTGTGACTGTCAGAATTTTCAGATTTTTAAACATAGGTCTACATGAATCTAAACAAAATCAAAATCCATTTCCGATTTCTAAAATCTACTGCGTTCACTTTATTATTCAAGCAAGTTTTACTTTGACTAAATGGCCAACTAAATAGTTGACAGATTTGAGTTGTCGAAAATCTTCTGCGTCCATTTTATTTTTCAAGCAACTTCTTACTTTGACTAAATCAGTGATGAGCCACCTATGACCCATCAGCCCATTTCGTTTGGCCCTCGAGCCTTTTCGTACTGCTCCCTTGACTAAATAAAATATCAAAAAATTTGCACTAAAGAATATTCAACATTTTCGGTTCTGTTTTGCAAAGGGGTTTAGTGAAAACTTTCAGATTTCTTCAAAGTTTTGAATCAGTGATAAGATTTTTCTAATATATTCCTAAAAAGAAAAAATTTAATTAAGTGTAGAAAAAGTTTAATCGTCGGGCTTTTTTAATATATTATAATAAAACTAATATAAAACTTTATTCCACTTAATTTTATTTGACCGTAACCGGTTTCAGCTCGTAAGAGCCATCTTCAGACTGGTACAAATAATTCTTAGTCTACGGTTTATCTACACAACATATTGGGGAGGGGGAGAGGGGTGGTCTATAAGGATTTTAATCAATTATAATAATTATATTTATTGATAAGTCATAATGTTAGAAGATATAAGTTTCCAATTTATAAAATACCAAAAGTTTTCTTCACTGGACAAATTGTGTAATTCCTTATCTGAATTTATTTAAATGTTAAATAAAATATTATACGGTTTATAATTAAGTAAGTAGGTACAGTGGAAAAAAAAATTACGAATTACGGAACGCAGTAGAGCCGATACCGGCACCAACTATTCTATTTCGCCCCAATCCTACCCCTTTCCATCCCATATCCCATTTCGCCCCTTTGTTATCCGCCCCGGGTACCACAGGTGCCAAAACCCTGCCAAGGGGAAGTATATAGACACCATCGCAGGCATGCACACATCAAATCCCTAAAGTTTCATCGCAATCGGATGAATGGTTTAGCAACGCTTAGTGGTTAAACGTACATATTTATAATGCCGCCCGCAGGGCCTAGCTGCAGAAACCTGCCAAGCGGAAGTATATACACACCATCGCAGGCATGCACACATCAAATCCGCTAGGTAGCTTGCACACACGTTGTAAGCTCGAACGCGATTCATAATTAAATAATTACGCGATTTTGCTTCCGAGATTAAACAAAATTGGTAGAGTAATACAAGTAAGCTGCGCCACTGATTCAAGCACCTACTAAAAGAATCTCGTGATTTCAAAGGAAATTTTACTTCATGATTACTGATCCACTAAATTATGTTAAACACATGTTTGTGAAAGCCCAAAAATTGGGGAAGTTTCATATAAATAATTAAGTATATGTTTTTTACAGGAGACATGTGCTCCAATGTGAATCCAACGAGGCTACTCTTGGAACAGGTGACAAGATATTTCCATGGAAACTATTCCTGCCAGGGAAAGAATGCTGCCGGCTGGGGAACCAGGAGTAATGATTCAGAACTGACAGTCTATTGTAAGCATCCATACCACCATGCTTTTTCTTGTTCTTGAGCTTTCTAGTGGTCATTTCCACAGAAAAGCAGGAACTGCTTTGGTTATGCACGACTGATACTCAATACATAAGTGACTTTATTAGAGACGATCATTCAGAACCAAATTTCATATCACAATCAATTTTCAAGCATTCTGGTTATAGCCTAATGTAGTTGATTCCTATTAAAAATACACTTGGAGTACCACAGGGAACAGATTTGGGGCCTATATTATTTTTAAATACAAACATAAATGATATTGTAGAAGAAATTAGTCAAATATATAAAACGAATGTGTATATCTTTTACATAGCAATAAAGACATTTGAAAGAATGTTATAAAATAATTCATAACTATTAATATATAAATATTACGAACAAATAAGAAAGAATATTGGAGCACAATATAAAGATTTTGTTCCATTCAGTAAACCTTTTAGAATCTAGATTTGTGACCAGGTTTGTCCATTCTTTTTGGCTTTTACCCATTTTTAAGTTTAGGTATTATAAATCTGTCTAAATCCAATACATTTTTTAATACCTATTTTATTATTAATTAATGTTTTCAGATAAACCAGGTCCAGCTAAGTTGGTGTATGCCCCTATGAATGTGATCAAAGGAATGTCTCTATTGCTGACCTGCACAGTTGAGGACTTGGGGAGACCATTGGCCACGAGGTAAATATAACCCCTGAAATAGGCTGCCGAACTTAGACATATGAATATAAATAGACCTGCCCTAAGTGAAAAGCGTATTTCCCCCTCCTCATACCGGTTCCATGGAACCGGCTGGGCTTACGAGAGCCACGCTTGAATCTAAAAAATGTGACATCATCATTCTTGTCCGGACCAGCGTCGAGCTCTCATTGTACATTTTACGAAATAATACGTCAAAAATGGTAGCTTGTGCTATACATTATACCCTAAAATATGTCGATCATAACGAATGTGGGCGGTTCTCCAGTGAGCTCGTCGCTGGTTACAGGGGTAAGTAAATTATGAAACATTTGTAAAAGTGTCAACAAAATATTCGTCTGTGAAAAGTGGCGAACTTTACTTTGCAGTATTTGGACTTCGCAAATATGTTAATAACAGGGCGAGCAATTTGCGCTCCCATGTAAAAAGATCTATTCATTCAAAAGCAGATTTTGCTTTTAAGAACTAAATGGTGACATTATAATGCGAGATGCCTATATACTGTCAGATTGATTTTTTAATGAATTACAGTCATCTTTCCCCTCTTCGTCCCCCCATAGTTTGGTTTTACCCCTCATCTGCATCTTCTCGTCTATTAAATTTGGATGTCTATGCTGCTGAACTATTTTCATATTTTGAATAAAATAACAATGCATATAATAATTATTTTTATTTCAGATATCAGTGGTATCGTGGCTCGCAATTGATTTCGGATGTAATAACACCGGAATGGAAAGTAGACCCTGTGACCTTGGAAACAGAGACTAATTTCACCTGCAGAGCAGTCAATGAAGCAGGAGGCGGTGTTCAAGCCATGGTCTATGTGGAAGTCATGGGTAAGATTTAGTTGCTTACATTAATGCGGTGATATAGTCCACATATTTAAAAAGTTATATGAACTGATTTACAAGTAATTCAATAATATGTAATTTCCTGAATATCTCTTTTGTGGTACTCATATAAAAAAGATTGTATAAGTAAACATTCCTTATAATTTTTATGTAGATAACTTTCGACGACTCTTAAACACGAAGAGAGGTTCCAAGTTCGAGTCTCCGTAGCGATCAAATCCTTTTTGTTTCATGAAGAATTATAAAATTATTGTTATTATTTTCAAATAATAATTAAACACAATATAGCATAAGTTAATGATTAATACCATCCTTTTTATTGGCGTTTTGCTTTGACAAAGGTGCATCCAAATATATTATTAACTAGCTGGTCCCGGCATGCGTTGCTATGCCATTTAATAAAGAAATTATTTCTCCCTGAGTGTCCTTTCCCATTCGTCCCGTTCCCCTTCCGCCTCCCCTTCTTCTCCTGCGTCCTCTTCCCCTCTCGCGTTCCCACTCCGTCACCTCCACCTTCCCTCTCCGAGTTCCCCTCCCCCCTCCCAGGTTCCCCTCCCCCATCTCTCCCTCCCTCCCGCTTTCCATAGCAATAGCCGCTTCCTCGCGTGCCACCAATAGAAATTTTTTTATACAAATTTCATAATGCCAGAGTTCACCTGAAGTTTTATAAAAACCTTGTCCTGAAAATAACGAACACACAAAAAAAAGAATTATCCAATTTGTTGCAGTCGTTCGAAAGTTATGCGCTTAGCAACACATTCAGCGATTCATTTTTATATTATAGATATTGTGGTTCCCGGCATGCGTTGCAATGCCAACATGAATCCCGTTCCCCTCACACGTCCCCTTCCCCTCTCCGCGTTCCCCTTTCACCTTCCCCGCCTTCCCTCTTCCCTTTCCCGCTCCCTCGTCCCGCCAACCCTCCTGCCGCGTTCCATATAATAATAATAATAATAATATATTATATTATATTATTGATGAGGGATCAGTAATCAGTAGGATTTATAGGTTCAATTAGAAATGCCACAGAGCCGAACCCTCTGATATGAAAATATCTGGAGTCGGTGAATTATATTCCCATTTGGTCTCTAGTAGGTTGACATGTTGTTCTTGTATTATTTTGTATTTATAATACTTATATAGTGCAATTGCATAGCGTGGGTTGACTAGATGATCATTTGGGGAAGTGTGTGAAAGGGTTTAGTTTTTCCTGTGGGGAAAATTTAACCCGGACATTTAAATCTGGTTAGTATAATCCAGAATGTATGCAGGGGAATTGCAATGCAATACATTCCATAACGTAAAATAACAAAAAAAGATAAATAATAAGTTAAGGTAAAAATTAAATAACAACACATAAATTAAATAAAATAAACGAATAAGCATGAAAAATTAAATTGAGAAAAAAAAATTATGTATGTATCAAACACTAAAATGAATGTAAATAGCCGTTTACGGAGGGTATTTCATCGTCTCCCGTCTCCAGAGGGTCATCAGGGGAATATAATATTCAATCCCAGAACATTCAGTTTTTCAACAGCCCGCGTGCCACCTTTTACAATTTCTATTCAAATTTCCATTTTTCATGTATATTAAATTTGGTACCTAACATAGGTACCTATTTAAAATATCTAAAATTCTTGATTCGATTCAAACTATTAGGGGAGTACCTGCTTTAAATAAATTTATCAACTTAAAGATTTTCAAAAATAGAATCCTGATTTAACAATCATTGTTTTGCAAAATGTCATTCTCAAACACGCGATCTGTCAAACGTGCGATAGTCGTTAGGTTTTCTGAAATTATCCAATTTTCTGCACAATTTTCTTAATTTTTCTCTCCGTAAGAACCATCCTCAAAGAATATTCTAAAAAAAGAATTGGTGAAATCGGTTCAGCTGCTCTCGAGATTTGCGCTTAGCAACACATTCAGCGATTCATTTTTATATGTAAGATAATTCTTTTTTTTTCTATTTTCAGCTCCCCCTGCATTTATCAAGAGTTTACCTCCAAGCACCGGAATTGTCTTTAATTCTTCCGTAAGCATAGATTTTATTTTATTAATCAGTCTAGATAGAACTATGATAATGTACCTATTTTTTAATGTATACAGTATAAAGGCGGTTTAGCAATTACCAATAACTGACTTAGGCCCTTCTTCTTTGCATGTTGTTTACTCACGTAGCAAACAACATGTCGCGCACAGCGCAAAGTTCGTAGTCCGTACAGTATGGTTGCTACAGAAATCACAAAACCTCCGTCACCACCAACCATTGTTGAATTCTCAAAACGTCAAAACATTTAAAGGCGACGTGAGTTAAACCTTGCTGACGAATTTACAAAATGTCGGCAACGTGTACTCGTGTACAAACTTTCACCCGGATTATGGCGGTGTCTGCAAGATACTTGAATCATCGAATATCGTTTACTTGCATATCCCCGTGAAAAAGGGGTCTTGCACTAAATTTCTCCTTTGTTTCTAGGATATCTCCCTCACCTGTCGAGTGGAATGTTCACCACTGTGCGGAGTGAACTGGTTGAAGAACGGAAAACTCATAGACATGACACAGTCCTCGCTATACACCATTCAGAATACACCCACAGCACCAGAGTCCAGTGGAAACTATTTTGAGTCCATGACCTCTCAATTGGTAAGATGTTTATAAAAATAAAAATAATAATTCTTTATTCCAGGATGTGGGGAGGATAGTGCTGTCCAATATAGTTATACGTCCCATATAGTTATACATATTTATATATTTACACAGTAAAGACACAAGTACATAAATACAAAGAAAAAAAAAAATAATAAATAAATAAACCATTGTTATGTGATCTTGAATGAGCAAGAGTGGTGCTGGGTGCTGGAATGCTGCGGTCACCACCGTGTTGTCGGAGACCATTAGCCGCATCCTGGCTCCAGTGACCCGGTGTCTCATCAGGCTGGTGAATGTCCTAATTCCGTTAATATTGTTGTTGCGCTGCTATACCTTCTGTATCCAAATATAATTCTGCATGCATTTTTATATTGGATCCGGAGTCGTTCCATCGAACTAATTCGGTAGTGACACCATGTTTCACACGTATATAGACTAGTGCAAAATGCATTGAACAATGTTTTTTTAACATTATTGCTGCATTGGAAGAATCTTCAGGCAATCATATTACACAGTATACTGATACTTCTCTTCTGTCTTTCAATATCACCATCATCTGAGAGGTCCTCAGAAACGATGTGCCCCAAGCATTTTACATTTTTGGTTGTGTTTAGCATTTTCTTTCTTATTATAAACTAGCAGACCTGGCCACACGTTGCTGTGGCTAACGAAACACAACGCCATTACCCAACCTTTATAAAATCCACACCACCCGCTTGCCAGCTGCCGCTGCCCGCTGTCTGAATTGAATATTTGAATTTCTCGGCTTTTCTCTACTGTAATAAGCATGTATTATACAAATAAACCTTCATCTTGAATCACTCTATCTAATGGTGAAAAACGCATGAAAATCCGTTGCGTAGTTTAAAAGATCTATATCTATGCGCACATACATTTTGAGCGACTTCGTTTTATACTATGTAATGATGATAAGAATCTAAGAATAAGTGGAACAGTAACAATTGAATAAATGTTAAAATTGATACAATTAATTTTATCCCTAGATATTCAACATGACTAACTGGCCAGATCAAGTTATGGACAGATTGCTAGACAATGCAAACTACACGTGTGTCTCTCAAGCAAACAGCATCGGGCCAGCTGTCAATTCTTCAACCAATCTTGCTGTAGAGTGTAAGTTATTTTGCCTTACTAATAAATGTGGTGTATTTTATAAAATTGATATGTGTAAGTAAAAACCTTACTAATACTCATAGAAACGTAAAATAGAAACTGATATTTATAAAGATATGCATTGTTTATACAGCCAAAGAGGGTCGTTTATCTGTTGTATAAATTTGAAATTTCTCATTGAATTTCGGAACATTTCCAAGGCATTTGAAAAGCACTGTATTATATTATGCGAGTCTGGGGCGTGTAAATAACCACAGAACTCGCTGAGCGTTATAACATGCAATATAATGACTATTCAATCCATTTAACTTAAGATTTTGACGACCTCCGTAGTCCAGTGGCTAAGACTCTTGACTCACATTCCGGAGGTCGCGGGTTCGAACCCGGCATGCGCAAATAAATTTTATTTGATTAATTTGTGTTATTTCACAATTAATTCATTTAAAATAATATATAGTATATTTGCGGCATGTTCCAGAGTGGAAGATACTATTAGTATCGCCCTGGTGTAAGACCACCATTCAGAATTGAAACGTTGCTTGAAAATGGCTTTAGCCGTGTTTAGTGACCAGATCTGAATAGCCAGGTACTTCCCAACCTTCCTCTTCCCCACCTCCTTCCCCTCCCCACTACCTTCAGCCTCACAACATACCCCAATTGGGGATGCCATAGTCTCACTGGCTCCAGACGGGAGCAGTTGAGATTCTTGTGCGGTATTCACTGTAAAAAAAAAAAATAATCAGTCCAATTTTTGTTATTTTAAAATATGCATAAGTCAGTTGTCAACTTTATACAACTAAACAAGAAATCACAATGAATTGCAAGATATTCAAACCACAAGATGATTTGGCAGTTATTCACATGTGTTACAATAATATTTTTAAACAAATATGTTTTAAACTGTACTATTTCTCCAAACGGACAAGTGAGCGCCATCCATGATCCATTGTGACTAGGGAATGCAATCCCGCAAGACCTGTCAATCCAGGTATTTACGGGACTGAACAATCTTAGTCCCGCTGGATCCAGGTATTTGCGGGATCCAGCAGGGTGGACTTAGATATCTAATCAATCGTATAATAAAGTCCTAATACCTCGATCTACCAACCTTGTTTTTAGAGTTTTAAATTTATACCTAATCAAACAAGTTCTTTGGATATTTTAAATGGTTTATTAATATACCTTTAGTTAGACATAGGTAAAGTCATAAATTGGCAAAGAATAAGATAAGACATAAATTTACATAACAACTAAAATTTAAATAATAACGTTCACACGATAAACAATATTCTTGTACAATAAGCATCATAAGTTTAAACATTATTTTGGAAAAAGCTTCGTAAAAAAGAAGTATTAATTGTGTCGTCTGATAAACGGCTTCTGATATTGGACACAAGGTAGCCAGCGGCTGAAACAGCTCGTTCAGCTTTCACGCTGGTTGGCACAATAATCATTGGCGCATTGTAAGTGAATTGAAGGTATGTGCCTTTTAATCCACCGGACTCGAAGTAATTCATTTCCTTCTTTATCAAAACCTCAAGGTTGCTCATATTGCCAGATCTAAGTTCTAGGGCTGTTGATTTCGAACTCTTCATAATACGCTTCTCTGTAATTCCGCCAGTCCAGCGGCATCCCGCAAAATTTTCGACCGAGATTAGTCCCGCAAAATGTTTGCGGGATCCCGGTATTTCGGGATCCCGGTATACCGGGATTGCATTCCCTAATTGTGACCAATCATGATGATTTAGCAGTTTTTTCGAACAATACATTTCAGTGTCTCTGATAATCCAAAGAGACCGCCGAATCACCATTCTTGCAAAATAAAAATATTAATAATTTTTTTTTCCGAACAAACAAAAACATAAGTATTATAAAGCCTTACCAAGTGCCATTTCTTTCTTTTTAATATGTCGTAAAAACAATAATATTTTTGAAACTAGATAAAATTACCTATATTTTAATATTTATAAATGAAAAAGTTTTACCTTACAATAAAACTTATATTATGTACTTAGCTTTATTTAAAACCTATATAGTGAGATAAACATTACCATTTTGCAGCCAAATCGACGTTTCTTACCAATATTCGTGTGAAATTCTCAGTTCAAATCTCCCGCCAATGTCACCTGGCAGTCCCACAAGAATCCGCTAGGCGGCGTTGCCAGCACGGCGTGGGGACGCCAATGATTATGCGTCATTAGATCTCATCAGGCAGCCCTTGCCTAGGTTTTAAATAAAGCTAAGTACATAATATAAGTTTTATTGTAAGGTAAAACTTTTTCATTATGTAGCATAGGCTTTATTTAAAACCTATAAAGTGAGATATTGTTTGTTATCGCCTGGTGACATGATGCTAATGTGAATCAAATACAATATTTATATGCTAGAAAATAGGGGCAAGATTTTTAGAAATCAGCTAACCAGTTACAGAGGTTGAAAAAGATTAGCAACCGATGGGTCATCGTTGGTTCGGCCAGCTGATTCTGCAATTTCCCTTCTGTAGAACTTAGCAAAGGTATTGGGAGTTCTCCAGTTGCCACGCGACAGTATGTCGTCTAGCTTATATTTCTGCAACCAGTTCAGGGATGCCACCGCTGAGCGGATGCTGCCAGGTGGATCCTCTACGCCGGCGTCTCTGAGAACTGTCCTAATCCAACCAGCAATTACTGCCCTGGAGGCTGCCTTCGCCGTCCCACAAGTTGTGATAAATAGACTAGGTAATATCACCTGAGCTCTCCGTTCCCTTGACAGTTCAATGACTTTCTCTGTCCAATAGACGGGGTCTATGTTCCTTGTCTCAGAACGAGCCAGCTTCCACCCCGATTGCTGCCAGTCTGCCGAATCTGTCTTGGCACCAAACACTGGCCAGATGGAGATGCCTTCACTGTCCACTGACAGTCTTTCAGCTGTGCAGTGGAGCAAAGTGAGATCATGAACCCGGCGCCCTGATGCCAAAAGCAGGATTGTGGCTGCTCTCCTTGATGCTTCAAAGAGAGTTATGTGTTGAGGCAAATTTTTCTCCAGCCATGATGACACGATTCTCGGGTCCCAAATAGGGGGCTTCGAAGGCTTCAGTCTGGCTAAAGATATCCCTTTTAATATCTTTTTCACTATAGGATTGGAGTTCAGCTTTCTATTGTCCTCTGGAGAGCCTAAGGTACACACCACTGACTTGTGGACCAAGATTGTACTCAGCGATAGCTTTTCTCTGAGGTGTAGGTCGGCTAGGAACCTGGCTAGGTCTTCAGCTTTGGGACGTATGGCATCGAGCTGATTCTCGGACGCCCAGTGTTGCCACCTCCGCCATGCCGGGGCATAAGTACGAAGGGTAGAACTTCTCCACCCGGATCTAAGAAGTTCCTTCTGCTGAGTTGACCAACTTCTTAGGTTTTTATCCCACCCCCACAAAGCCAGATCTCCAGAACGAAGGATTCTACTTGAGGAGGAGGGTTGTTGGTCCTGGTGTCTATCAGTGCTTCTTCTAACTTGTGAATCGTGAGAGGTGGACCTAAGGCCCGACCCTTCAGATCCGCTCTCCAAAATGCCCTCTCCCAACGAGGAGCCACTACCAGGTATAATCCCTTTGCTCTGTTCAAGTGGCAAAGAACCCTCGGCAAGAGGCACGGGGGAGGGAAGATCCAGGCCAGCTGATAGTCCCAGTCCCTGCTCCAAGCGTTGTGGTAGTCTGCGTTGTCGTCCTGAAAATCAAGAGAAACATACCTGTGAACCACGTGTGCTGTCTTAGAGCCAAATAGGTCTATCTCGGGTCGTCCCCATTTTCTGAACGCTACCTCTGTAAAAGAGGGTAGTAAGTGCCATTCGGGTACAGCACGATGACGAGATAGACAGTCCGCTACTTCATTGAAACGACCTGGTAAGTATTGTGCTGTCATGGAGATACAGTGTTTGTCCAAAACATCTAGCACTAGTCGTGTATAGCTCAGGAGTTGAGTTGACCTGGTACCCCCCTCCTTGCGGAGGTAAGATACGACAGACTTGTTATCCGACTGGATCAGAAGACTCGAGCCGGATAGCTCGAGCGCGTGAGGAGACAAGGCAGCCAACACGGCGAGCATCTCCTTTAGATTGGAGTGAAGATTCAGCTGATCTTCCGTCCACACACCACTGAGAAGTCTCTCGTCTAGCTGGGCACCCCAGCCCTGATCCGAGGCATCGGTTGTCAGGTAATGCTCAAACAGCGGGAGATGTATGGGTGACGTCAGGGTGAGCGATCGAACCCACCATCTCAATTCCCGAGCGGCAGCTGCAGGAATCGGTGATGACTTCCAAGGGTGGTAGTGTCTGAGTCCTAGACACCCTTTCTGTATAAACCGGCTGTTGAGTCTGCCTCTTGGAACTGCAAAACTAGCAAAATTCAAAGAACCCAAGAGACTTAGATTTAGAGACCACCTTCCTGTCTGAATCAAACCCTTTAACAGATAAGTTAGGGCTAAAACCTTGTTCTGAGGGAGAGACTTTTCGTTGGTTACAGTATTCCAGCTGATACCAAGAAATTGGACTTGTTGTGATGGTTCTAGTATTGACTTATCAAACTGTATTTGCCATCCCAAGTCTTGTAAAAACTCCACCATTTCGCTAGATTGGCGTTTTAAAGTAAGCAGGCATTGGTTTACTAACAAAAAATCATCCAAATATACTAAAATTCTCATCCCTCTCTTCCGCAGTTCCTGCGCTACCCAGTTAGTGATGGTTGCGAATGCCTTAGGTGAGGTGGCTAGGCCAAAGGGGAGGGATGTCATCTGCAAGAGTTCATTCCTATAGATAAGTCTAAGGAAGCATCTATGCTGCTCACTCACAGGCACATGGAAATAAGCGTGCGTTAGGTCCACTTTAACCATCCAGTCATTCGGTTGTAGAAAAGTAGGAACTCGATAAACGTTTACCAGACGAAATTTACTAATAGTCAAAAAGTTGTTTAAATACTTTAAGTTAAAGACCGGTCTCTTTGAACCATCTGACTTGGGGACGAGAAACATGTTAGAAATAAATGAGGGAGTGGCAGGTGCCGACTCTAAAACTTTAAGGGCCTTGAGTTTTTCAATTTGTTCCGTCATTGCCACGGAAGTCTTAGTAGCGAACGGGGAATTAGATAATTCAATATTATTATTCAGTGGAGGTTTTGAAGAAAATGGAATCCGGTAGCCCTCTAACATCTTAAGGATGATAGTAGGAGCGCCAAGGTTCCTCCACTTACCTGCGAATGAGCGCAACTGACCCCCCTGAAAAGAGGGGCCTGGGTTAAAACCTCTTACGATCCGACTTCCCTGCCCTTTCCTTGGGCCTGAACCTGTCTCGGCGAGTGAAAGCTTTAGCCGTTCTACGGGCTGGTTCCTGACCTCGGTTCTCTGGCTGTTCCCTTCTTGCGATGGTCCTCCCCTGCAGCATCTTGGGACGAAAGGGCTGCAAGTTCTGCGCTGGATATAACGGACTGGGTTTAACGGGAGGAGCAGGGCGCGATGTGCTAGGCTGAGGAGCGAAGCACTTCTTCACTCCTCCCAACTTATCCAGCTGCGCCGACAGGATGCTCGGGTCGAAGAGATACTCTGATGTAGGGGGTATCTTTCGCATGGCGTCTCTGACGTACCCGTCACTGATGCCCTGCAACACCCTCTCTCTTCGGTGCTCGATGTGGGCTGCCCGTTTTCCGCAGACCATCTGCATTATATCTTTCGACACCTTCTGGGATTCAGATCCTGTAGCGAAGAGAGACTGTACTTTCTCATACAGAGTGGAAGTGCTCAGCTTCGTGCCCGGTTCCGCGCTCCAGTTGACGAGCTCCTGCAGGGAGGCCTTCAGGAGATCTGCGTGCAGCGAAAGGGCATTGGACAGGGATCCGCAGAAGGAGTCCGTTGACGTGCTGGCCGATTCCTCCTGGGCTACACGCTTCAATTCCGGGTTTAAAGCCAACATTGAGAAGAGAGGGGTTGCGGCATATGACTTTTGGATCTCAAGGTAGCGGACATTATTCCAATTTGCCGTCCCCAGATGCTGAAGGAGCTCCACTCTTTTCACCCTCCCTGGGTCGGCCGACGGTATCTTCGGCTGTTTCAGCTCCGTTGTCCACTCCCCGAGATCCAAGGCGCGAGACGGCAGAGGGCAGGTGAGACCCATCCCTTCATCTCTGTCGGCTTCCTTCGCCAATTCCTCCCGGAGCGACACGGGGGTGTCCAGGGAGATGCTGTCCTCATCGTCCGAGGCGTCACGGATAGGAGCATCCGACCGCTTCTCCAACAACAGATGCAACATCTCCTGCATCTGGGACATCTGCTTCGTTAGCACGTCAATTCGTGGGTCGCCGAGAGTTGGCTCACCGATCTTCTGCCTCTTGGCATCACCGCCGACCCTCGAACGTTTCCCCCGCGTGTCCGTATGGATAACCTTCATGATTTCCGCCCTCGAAATCCCGGCTTCCCCACAATCTGAACTTTCCGAGTTCGACATAACAAAGGAACAATCACAAAAACAAAAAACACACGAAACTGGAATTCAATTTCGGGACTCGAACAGTATCACTGTTAAAATGTTGTCGAAATTAAAATTTTTGCACAAAATGCTGTATGAAAGCTACTTCTAGGGTATTTTGTACAATCAAACATGTTTGACTTTAGCAAAAATAAATGCTAATGACGCATAATCATTGGCGTCCCCACGCCGTGCTGGCAACGCCGCCTAGCGGATTCTTGTGGGACTGCCAGGTGACATTGGCGGGAGATTTGAACTGAGAATTTCACACGAATATTGGTAAGAAACGTCGATTTGGCTGCAAAATGGTAATGTTTATCTCACTATATAGGTTTTAAATAAAGCCTATGCTACATAATTGGAATATTTTAATGTCAAACATGAAAAGATGAAAAAAAAAATGCTTACGTTTTTACTCCAAAACTTCTAAAAAATGTGAAGATACGAATATAGAAAACATATTCCTTTCATTTCATTTTTTATTTTGTTTATTCAATAAAAAAAATATAACAATAATTCCCAGAGAACTAAAAAAAATTGACATTTTGGATTCATTATTTGCTCATTTTAAACATTGATTTCTTGGAATTATATTTACCTCCACATGCATAAGGCATTTATGTTATTAAAAAACATAACTTTCAAGTAATTCTTATGGCAATTCACTCGGTAAAAGTCAATTAAACCGGGAATCTGTTTAATATAGTATAAATAGGAAATATTTTTTCATGTTCTCCGTAAAACGGTTATTCACCAATACATTATGGAGAAGATTACAAATTAGACAAAAAGTATAGCAAAATACATAAAAAGGTCAGTTTCACTACTTTGTGACATACGTCAAAAGATAATAATTGTTAAACTGCCTGTAGGTTACGTTAAAAATGTCAATGGTCAATGCAGACTCGTTGAGCAGTTCAGTCGCTCTGTTGACTGGCGCGTTCTGATAGGCAGAAGTCCTCGCTTTTGGAGCATAAAAAAGGGTATGGGACCTTCCACGAGTATACTTGTCTGGGACATATAAGTTAATTTCTTTCAAAATAGGTGGATTATGTATAGTTCCAGAGATTATCTTAAAAAAATGTTTTCCTAAAAATATTTTTCGGCGGGCTTCTAATGTATTAAGATCGTTTATCAAGTACGGATACATGAAACTTTATTTATTTATGTTTTAAATTATAAAATATAGGCTATTAATGAATTAAATTTTTCATGATCTTAGAGGCAATTTCGGCAATTATTTGTGAGTTAATTATAATTATTTTTAAAATAATTTATTTTTTTAAATATTTTTCATTATGTTAACACGAAGACATAGCAAGATTATTTTTTTAATAATTTTAATTAACTCACAAAAAAATGTCAAAGTTACCTCCAAAATCACGCAAAATTGAATTATTTAACGGCATAATTTAAAACAGAAATAAATAAAAAAAGCACATACCCGCAATAGATATTTGCTATACCTTTCGAATAAAAAAAATATTATTTGATTTGGTTAGATAGTTTGATCTCTAATCCAAATTTAAGTTTTGAATGAAAAACAAAAATTTTAACAAAACAAAAAAACGACTTCAAAAAATGCACTAAAAAGTAAAAAAATAATTTCGTATTCTTCTACAACTTTATAATCAACTTACCTTTTCTACTCATCAATATGTACGTACGATTGTTATTTTTGGAGTCGGTGTCGGCGGGAGAGGAGCTGTCAAGTGAACACGCCTGGCCGCGGGTACCTTGGTTGACACCGACTCCAAAAATAACAATCGTACCTACATATTGATGAGTAGAAAAGGTAAGTTGTAGAAGAATACGAAATTATTTTTTTACTTTTTAGTGCATTTTTTTAAGTCGTTTTTTTGTTTTGTTAAAATTTTTGTTTATTTTTTGATTTTTAGTGAATCTGAAGTACACTAACTAATTCGATTAAGATTCGGCCGAGTATCGTAAATTTGTTCTTCAGAATTGGAGAGTTCCGTTACTTTGTCATGGATCCCATAATCAGAACCTAACCAAACTCTCATCAAACTACCCTTGCAGTACATCCTTTCCACTAAAAAAAGAATCATCGAAATCGGTTGGCGTGATATTGAGTTATTCGTCCATTTGTCACGCACATACTTGATGCAAATTTAAGACTTATATGATTTTCTCATGGATGCCATTGTCAGAACTGGACCAAATTAAAATGGGACCACACGGGAAGCACCAGCTTTCAAATAAAAAAAGAATCATCAATATCGGTTCACCCAGTCGAAAGTTCTGAAGTAACAAACATAAAAAAAAAATAAAAAAATACAGTCGAATTGAGAACCTCCTCCTTTTCGAAGTCGTTTAAAAAGGTCGCGTAGTCATTCCTTCCTATTATTGATCATTGTTAGAACTATGGTGCTGTGTAAATTGCCTATAATCGATTAGGCAGGCGCCTCATACTTAAAGAGGCATAAACCAACTAATTTTAGTTTTACGATGTAAAAGTTATTTGTAGCTTTGATTTCCTTATGTTCTACTTATTTGCTTATCACATTAAAGTTACAGAAAATGGTCAATATTACTTGATTATTTTGTTGAATTTTTCACGTGGATGTTTTTTAATTTGCAGTTCCTCCTGAAAATATGACAGTTTCAAATAAGGTGGTTTCTGTCAATGAAGATCATGTTCCTGAGAAAGTGCTCTGCGCTGCCAAGTATGTTCAAAACTTTAACTGTATTTATTAGCGAATCTTAAGTAGAGGGGGATTGGAAGAATAGAGGACAGAGAAAAGAGGAGTGGAAAGAAGATTCGAAAAGAAAATAGATCTTTCTAACGAAAGAGCTATTGCAGAAAGGGTAGTCTGTTTGATAGATTCTTCTACCTTAATAAAAGGATTGCAATCTTTAGAGCACAGACGTTGGGTGGGAATGCAGTCCTTGATCTACCGGTATTTCAATGGAAGATGTTCCGAGGAACTAGCATCATTGATTCCTTCAGGAAAAGCGCCCCCAATATTTGTGCATCGTTGACATTTGTCACATGAGAACGGATCGCTTCTACGAATCGCTCTCGAATTCAACAGCTCGGCTGTTAAACGATTTGCCGGCCTCTGTGTTTCCTCCCTCCTACAACATGGATCTCTTAACGACCTGTTCACTCCTTCCTTTCCACAAAAGACTGTTTAAGTTTGCTTCGAGTAATTTAATTGTAAAGTTTTAGGTCTTAATTTCAACTAGAACTCCAAAGTAGATCGAAATACTTTTTATTCAAAATTCAAAAGAATATACAACAATTCCCTTATAAAACCTGAAGTCCCCCAATGAACCGATAATATAATTTTTCCTTTTTAAGGCAAACTAACGAAGAAGAGAGAGAAATAAATTAAATCATCCTATTTATAAACTTAGAATACAGGATCCGTCGGAAAAGGGAAGACTATAGCTATTCCTGACATCTATGTAAAAAACCTTGAACTATAATTGTCTGACATCTTTGTCAGGAGTAGAGAAACGTTTTACCTTTTATGTATCTAATTAAACACTAGCTTTATTTCTTAACAAAGACCTTCCACACAGCATCCTCAAAGATGACCTAGGCCCTAAGGGAAAATATTCTCCTCAGGGCCTCCTGTGTGGAGTCAATGCAAAAAAAAAATTAAAAAGCAGGACAGAAAAAAGGTTTGGGAGAGAAAAAAATTTAGGAATGAATTGCGATAGAATTCGCAAGCTTGGGAAAGAAAAAGGATTGGAATATATAAAGAGTAACCGATAATTCAAAGATAATTTAATGGGTAGCACATTCTTTTTAATAGCCTAGACATGACGTCTAGGCTATTAAAAAGAATGTGCTACCCATTGCTTATACCTTGATAATATATCTTAAGATTTGAATAATGGGTATGTACCATATATTTTTTTTTTACATGAGTTCCACACAGGAGGCCCAGAGGAAAATAATTTCCCTCAGGGCCAATGTCATCCTTGGGGATGCTGTGTGGAGGGTTGTTTTTAAGGAAGGGAAGGAGAGGGGAGTTCTGGGAAGGAAAAGGGTTTAAGGGGTGGGTAGGAATCTGGGGTTCAGTATGTCCTGGTCATCCGCCTCCAAGACCTAGACAAATCTCACCCCATGAACCCGGGCACCCCTGCTAAATCACCAAACGTAGCGAACCACTTGGGGTGACCTATGGCAGAGGTGTTGGTTATCCAATAAAGGTTCCCGGGGCGGCAGTACCCATTCCCAAAAATAAAATGCCATTGTAGAAAGCATAACTTACTTTCAAAAGGTAACAGGTCGGTATTTTTTCTGTAATCTCAATCCTTCCTAAATTAAGAGGATTCTTAATTTCGGAAGCACGTATGGGTGTTGTCTCTCCTGGAACCATCATTGGATAACCAACACCTCTGCAAATTAGTTTGCAGGGGTCCAGGTCTCAGTGGCGGATGCTTCTTCCCACGTAGTGGGCCAGATGCCAGTTGAGAGAGACCCTTTGATCTTATTTAATTGCCTAACGCCTTGCACCGCTGTGAGAAAGATTGACTGGGCACTGACCCTTAGATTCCTACTCATCAATCATGAATGTTTCCTTCCTGGAACTCCAGACCCTCATTCCAAAAGCATTGATGAACCAAGCTCCTTCACTATTCGTGTTTCTGCACTGCATGGAGTGTCAAGGACACCGATGCCTCTGGTATTTCATTTGTGCCAATAGCGCATCGGTGATCTTCCTTTGCTTCTCCTGCCTTCCTTTTTGTCAATGATCATTCTTATTACACGAAGTATCAAATTCAATCTGCCTTAAAAATATTCTTTTTAAATCTTATTGGATTGTAATTACAGAGGAAAACCCGAACCGACCTATGTCTGGCTCCGTTACAATGCTTCCAATCGCATGACTGATGATTCCAAGAAGAACTCGGAGAATCCTGAGCAGTTTGAGCCAGCGAGGGAAGTGCTGAGTACAGGATACGCCCTGGTCCTCAAACGAGGAGTTCAGAGAACCGAGAGCGGTGATCTGGTGTGCGAGGCTACCAATAAACATGGGACGGTTCAGATTACGACATATTTGAATGTTATGTGTAAGTATTAATTTCATATATGTGATTTATTATATAAACAGGGCAGAAGCCCCAACGGAGTTATTAGCGGGTGTTCCCCAAGGGTCACATTTTGGACCAATTCTATTTTAAAATTATTTGAGAATGATGTTTTATACATTTTACAATATATTTTTATAATTCTTTAAGTATCTTATAATCAAAAAGCTATTGAATAAAAATATATAAAACGGTTATCAGAGGGCTTACTGAACTATTAATTGTTATGTTTAATTTGAAATTACATATTTTTTACAGACAAACCAGAATGCGTTATAACACAAGTAGAGGTTGAAGATGAAAAGGTTCTCATTTGCACAGCCAACGCTAATCCAACTGAAGTAAGTGCATTATAGTATTTTTAATTCAACCTTTTGCCAAAAATGCTGGAATTTTGGTTCCATGACAACTCAGAATCACGCAATTTCAACACCCCTTTGAAAAATCATTAAAAGTCGTAAAAATTTTTAACGTAACCTATTTTTTATATTTTAATGACTTTTCAAAGGAGGTGTTGAAGTTGCGTGATTCTGAGCTGTCCGGTCACTGGAATTTTTACCTGTGAAAACAGATATTTATTTAATTTTATTAGAATAATTATTTTTTGGTATTCCCATCAATGTAATATATCATTGAAAAAGAAGACACTACAAATAAATGAAAACGTAATATGAAACAGAACAAGACAAAGAAAAATAAAAAGGTAACAGTCGCAACTGAGATTCGACCCCAGAATCTCTGGTTTTACCGGGACACAAACCAACTCGGCTAAGGCGCTGTTAATAAGGCTAATGCCGAGTTGGTTAAGGGCCCGCAACCCGGATTTGTAACGATTTATTACATATTTCCCTTAAACACGGTAAGTTTTAAGGCTCTTAAAAAATATATGTTATTCTTGAAGATAATATCTAGACTTTGCCCGCGCCGAAACGAAAATTATATAAAATTCCCTCGATAGAAAAAAATCGCAAAGTATGTTCCAAAAATTATTATAAACACGCTTGTTTCAGTTATTTTACAAGTTATATGTATGAAAAAATTCACAGTTTTCTTTAAATGCTGTTTAATATAATGCCCGCGAGATTTTTGCTCTATTTTAAACGAGTCGTGTTTTATTAAACATTTTCGCATCGATTTTGTCGCTGTAAATGTTAGCGCTCTCCTCTAACATTCGTAATTTCATATCTCTCCATCTTCTTCTTTTCGAACCCGGTTGCAGAGCCTTAAGGTGCTGTATCCCGGTAAGACAAGAGATCCTGAGTTCGATTCCTAGTTGTGACCGTGTCTTGTTCTTTTTTTTACATTAGCTCCACACAGCAGGTCCTGAGGAAAACAATTTCTATCGGGGCTTGTGTCATCTTTGGGGATGCTGTGTAGTGAATCTTTTTAGGGAACGGAAGGAGAGATTTTTTTTTTATCAATTTCCTTCAGTAGAAGGTCGATTGTAACGAATAACTGTAAAAAATATTATCACACATATTTTTTCTTCCAGGTGACATTTGACTGGTCACTCAAGGATGAGAACGACACGGTAGACTCTGAAGCTCTCAGCCATCGTGGGTCTCAAAGCACCCTGCGTCTGGATCTCCTAAGCAGCGTCGTGGAGGGGCCCCGCACCTTCGTCTGCACCGCTAATAACTCCGTCGGGGCTTCTGCCCCCTGTATGCTGCTGGTCCAAGGTATAAAAACATATGAAAGCCTTATTTACTGGTATATAAGAGTAAAAGTATCGAATAACATCGTTCACAAATAAGAAAGATAGAATTGGTCCCAAAAGTGACCCTTGGGGAATACCAGTTATATATATATATATATATATATATTTTTTACTTACTTATACAATCATCAGGTATTTTGTTTTGAAAAGTTTTATTTTCTATGTACATTTGTTACTTAAATTTTTAAAAGTTTTTGCTACCGGTTTCGACACATCCGTGTCATTCACTGGCAATCTTAAAACTAACTTAAAAATTCTATGCAAGTACAAAATGATTAGATTTAATTGGGTGGGGGTAGTGGGAGGGGTGATTTTGGGGGAGGGAACAAAGGTGGCAGGAGTCGACATTACATGGAAACATTGTGAATAAGGGCGATTTGCAGGGTGCCATTATTTTATTATTATTATTTTATCAATTTTATTATCAATATTTTATTGTAATCGCGAAAACTCCAGACGCTTTACGTAAGCCTTCCTAAATCTTGAAAGTTCAGCCAAAAATATGGGTCTAAACCAGTAGAAGACCAAATACATGGCCGCAGGATGCACCCAACGAATCCCAACTCTCTCATGTGGAAACCAAAATTTCAAAATGGTACCAAGATTCACATACTTAGGCTCCCTGATAATAAACGACAATAATACCACAGAGGAGATCCAGAAGCGCGTAGTGAACGCAAATCGCTTTTATTTCCGCCTACAAAACCAATTCAAATCCAGACTGCTGTCCTGTACGACCTCCGTAGTCCAGTGGCTAAGACTCTTGACTCACATTCCGGAGGTCGCGGGTTCGAACCCGGCATGCGCAAATAAATTTTATTTGATTAATTTGTGTTATTTCACAATTAATTCATTTAAAATAATATATAGTATATTTGCGGCATGTTCCAGAGTGGAAGATACTATCAGTATCGCCCTGGTGTAAGACCACCATTCAGAATTGAAACGTTGCTTGAAAATGGCTTTAGCCGTGTTTAGTAACCAGATCTGAATAGCCAGGTACTTCCCAACCTTCCTCTTCCCCACCTCCTTCCCCTCCCCGCTACCTTCAGCCTCACAACGTACCCCAATTGGGGATGCCATAGTCTCACTGGCTCCAGACGAAAGCAGTTGAGATTCTTGTGCGGTATTCACTGTAAAAAAAAAAAAAAAAAAAAGAAACACGAAGATATTAGTGTAAAAAAAAACACTTATCAGACCAGTACTACGTACATATGCAGATGAGACTTGGGTACTAACTAAGAGGAATGAGCGAGCACTGGACGTTTTTGAAAGGAAAATTTTGAGGCGCACCTTCGGACCGGTTCTAGAAAATGGATTTTGGCGCAGACGTTATAACAATGAGCTCTATACCTTGTTTAAGGAGCTAAACGTTGCAAAATTTATAAAACTGGGAAGACTTCGGTGGCTGGGTCATGTGGAGAGAATGACCAAGCCTCAAGCACCAAAGTCCCTGCTGAACTCAAGACCAATAGGGCGAAGGAGCCTGGGAAGACCAAGATTTAGATGGAGCGACAACGTCGTCAAAGACATATCTATCTTGGAGCTTCTAAACTGGAGAGAGCTGGCACAAAACCGAGATGAGTGGAGGAAGACTCTTGAGGAGGCCAAGACCCACCAGGGGTTGCAGAGCCAATAGTGATGATGATGATTATTTTATTTTCAAATTTCTACATGCTCAAGTAAATTTTATTTGATTGATTATTGCCTAGATTTGTACATATATTAGATTTTAGTAGAGTATTTCACTGCCCTGAAGAAGCTACGGTTGTACCGAAATCCGGTCGGCATTAATTGTATAAAAATGGTGTTTAATTAGTCATTGTTTTATTTTAAATTAAAAATTGTTTTCAGGAATGCTCCCTTGGTGGCGCTGGTGGAGCAGAACAGCCTTGCTGGTAGCTGCTGGAATTGGTCTTCTTCTACTCCTCGTTCTACTTCTCTGCATCATCATACTGTGCGTCTGCCGCAGAAAGAGGAAGGCCTCCAAGTGTATGTATCATAACCTCACTTATTATGCTGCATTGCCATGTAGCGAACGTACCAGATTTCATCATGATTTATTAATATCTTTTCACAACATCATATCATAAAGAAACATCATTAAAAAGGAACCTATAACAAATATTAAACATTAAAAATTTTGCACTAATTTAAAATGTTGATCGTCCATTTGATTAGTCAGACTTTTCCAAATACAAAGTTTTGAGATAATGAGGAAAGCAATATTTGAATGCTCGCAGTAAATCAAATACTATTTACAAGCGCCTGTGTTTTACACATTAAATATGCTATAAAATAATACTGGGAGGCATAACAGTCTGGTATTTTAGTACGATGTTTTGAAATATGATACTAGTTGTTAAAAATGTAAGGATCCTTTTAATAAATAACTGTTTTACAAAAAAACTTCACTTTTTATTTCAATCACAGGATAACATGTTTTAAATGTATAAAATAACGGTGTGAATACTAAATACACCGGGCCCAATTGGCGTTGTTTATTATTTAAACTTTGCGCAGTAAAAGAACATTAAAAACCAGAAGCGAGCCTTTTTATAAAGTAAAAACCTACCACCAACTGACATTTTGCAAGTGTTAGTTAAACATGACTCGTAGTTAAAACAGTTTCCTAAACTACCGAGTTGAACTCCTAGCAAAGGCTCACACCATTTTGTTGGTATGCTAATTAAATTGGAGTTTACTCAAGCAACCCACAGATGTTGGTAGCCTGTCAATTTTGAACAGTGACCCAGAAAACATGAAAATTTTGTTTAATTCATTACAAGTTTTTCTACATTATAATTGATTTAGTGGTGTTTATGAGTAATCTGAGTATTGTACCAGATAGAGGGTACACTTTTACATACAACGACATACTCATTTCAAATCAAATTTAGATTTTTCGGAGATGTCTGACTAATCAACTGGACAATCAATGTAAAATCTACAGAATAAAAAGTATGAACTCAACTTAGAATTCTCTAACTCAATTTTTTATGAGTCATTTTACTTTCCCATTCAAACGAGAATCTATCTCTTCGGTGTACATGGCACGATCAATTAAATCAAATAAAAGCAGTAAACCATTAATATTCTAACGGCCATTGTTTCCAATCCCACTGATCAATTGTTGAGCCGAAAGTTTGACCCAACCCTCCTCAAATGCGCAAATACGCTCTTCCAACGCAACTCTCCGATGAACCGGCGAGTCGGGCGTTACTAAACAAATCACTTAGCTGATCAGAGACTCAGATTGATCGACCGAAAAGTAGGAAATAACGGCCGTTAGTGCAAAAAAAAAAGAGAAAAAAAACTTCCATAAAAACAACCAGGGTTCAAAAATTGTATAAAGCTAAGATTTGTGTTTAACGAGTGTTTTAAAAAATAATTATTATCTTTCTTTTCATATCATCTAACCTTGGATTTGACGATTTTACTGTGCATCCCTTTCATGCGCATGCTTTAACATTACACAATCTCATTTGTTATCCCTGTCACTCTAACACGCAATTCGATTGGCCCAAACAGACAACAGCCCCGTTCCATTGGAAGAGAGGTAAGAATACTCCTTATTCAAAAATTGTGTAAAATTTGCATGTTTGTTAGATAATTTAAATCCAGTACTTTTTTTATTTATTTAGATAAACTTTGTAAATTTTCAAATTCCATAATATTTCCAATAATTATTTATTTTTTATTCTTTGTTCCATGTATTTATTTTTCCTTTGTTTTCTTTCATGTTTATTTGTATCGCTTCCGCTTTTGTGTTGTGGCATGTTTCCGCATAACCAAACAAAAACCTAACCTAAAAAGTGCCGCTTTTGCCGCCCAAAACGAATCGTCGATTGTCCAAGCGATCGTCTCTCAAAGCATTCCCGGAATATCTCCCAGAATTTGCCTGCCAACTACTCCAGTGTACAACGAAAAATCAAGACTTGTACCGATGCAAGGACAATTCATAGTTCCTCAAACCAAAACTGGTGCAAATCTAAATCCTTTAGCGAATGCTGCAAACTCTGGAAGATTACAAGCAGATTTGAGTCAACTAGAAGCTAGTTATCAAGCTGGTTTACAAGCGAAACAAATTGCGCAGTCAAATGCGAGTTTAAACTTGATATCTGATAGTGTCAGCATTTGCAATGAAAGCAAACAGAATGCGAGCATGTCTAATATGTTTAAAAAGGACGAAAATGAAACATTGTTTCAAAACGATAATAATAACGATGTTTCAACTAATGATAACGAAGTTTCTAACGTTGAATCTGACAGCCAATCCAAGATTGCAGCGAAAAATCGTAATGTTGGAAGAGCGGGAAATAAATGGCCGCTAAAACCAGGCGTTTTAGTTCATGTGAACTCAAATCATTCGCTAAGTCCAAAGAAGTTTGGTAGGAACGCTGCTAAAATTGCTAGCGGTGACATGGATATACACCTAGAAGAAGTTTCTATAGTGGAAGATGGTAAAAGAAGCGTTAAACAGCAAAAAGACTTGACGAAGATCGGCATTTTGGAACGAGATTGTGATATAATCGTCCAAGACTTGAACGAAAATCGTGATATGAACCAAAGCATCAAATTCGATAAAGATAGATGTAGAAATTTAATGAAATCTGAGAGGCCATCACGAAAGAAGTCTAGATGCTTTAAATTGTTTAATAAAATCGATTTTTTGAGGACAGATCGGAATTTAAAAAGCGATGAAGATGAATGCATAAGCGATAGTGATGGGGCGTCTTCTAGAAAAGTTAAAAGGACAAAATCTAATAAGAGAGCGCTGAGTTTGGTTGGGTTTTCTTTAAAAGATGGAAGAGTGGATAAAAAAGGACACAAAAGTAAATTGAGGTCGTGCTTTCAGTCCTCGTCACCCATTATACCTTCGGAAGGAGGTATTTAATTTTTCATACTAATTTTCAACATGAAAATAATCAATTGCGATGAAATATATCAATCACAGAAATTTGAAATGCTGTAAATAAAGGACAAAATGTTAATTGTTCAGGAAAGCGAAAAGAAAGTTTTTTATTTTTTCTAAAAATCATATCTCTTGTTTTGGTAGACCTATAATTACGAATTTTTATTATAAAATAATATTGAATGGATCTTTCAGATAATAAGATCTTTAACATTTTTAGTAAATTTCTTTAAAACAGTAAATAATTTATTGATAATTTTTAATCCCATGAAACGCACGTCGTAAAAGCACATTTATTTTCCTAGAAATATTTCAACGTCGCAGATTGAAAGAGAAAAAAAAATGGAGAGAGTTGACATATTTAACTCATTTTGGATTAATTGCCCTTTACAGCATTTCAAATTTCCATGATCGATATGGTTCCATTTCACCAATTACAATTGAGCAATGGCTAGGTTAAGATTTACTATATATTATATTATATCAGCTATATATTAGATGGCTAGTTAGGATTTTGTTAGGCTCCCAGTGCAGCGTTGTAGATTGAACTCCTCTGCTAGCTAACTCCTCCATCATAACTAGAGATGAAACGGATAGTTGTTTGGCCGGATACCGGATATCCGGCGAGCTGCAAGGCCGGATGGCCAGATATCCGGCGGCCGATAGATAGATACCGGATAGTTAACGGATATCCGTTTCATCTCTAATCATAACACAAGAAAAATCTTCAGCTTTTAATGGTGCTACTAGGAGTTTTTCTAACATCTTCAGGTTGTTCGCAACATGGGAAAGTTTGTCTTTCTTTTATCAGTTTCTGTCTAAGCTGATTTTAGTAAAACATCCAATTATCTCGCATGATATTTTGCCATTAACATTGCATATGTAAGCCAATATGGCAATATTTATTAAAAAACCTTATAATTTAGACCTTCAAAAACAATTCCATCACAGAATGTTATCATGACTTTACGAAGAATGAAGACTTTAATTTTTAAAAACAAAGGTTATAGCAAAAATATTTAGTAAGCCTTGTGGATATTTTATTTATTTTTGTTTAAGTTTATAAAATACTTGTACGTAGACTGAAAGAAAGAGTTAAATTACAGCTTAGCAGTTGCTCAGTTTAAAATGCATGACTTACGGCCGCTGTTCCCAAACCTACTGATCAACTGTTGAGCCGAAATTTTGGCTCAACACTCCTCAAATGCACAAATATGCTCTTGCCAACACAACTCTTCGACCAACAGGCGAATCGAACGTTACTAAACAAGTCACTTAGCTGATCAAGAGCTGAAAAGTTGGAAACAACAGTTATGTAGTTAGAATTTAAGCAATGAATAGAGGAAATTAATCTTTTAATGCTTTATTATTGCTTTGCATGTTTTCTGTTGTTGTTAATGTTTGTTTTGTTGTTTTTTAGTTGTAACATTTAGGAGACTGCCTAAAACAGTAGTTGAGTGCCAAAATAACAATCAGAATCCCAATATTGGTAACACAATTGGTTCTACCCCTAACTTGGTACAATTAGATAGCTCGAACCAATCTCGAAGCAGCTCAAATTCAAGAAAGAGGAAAAAACCAGGAGATGGTAAGAATTTTAACAGTTTGTTAACTTATCGTATACTACCAATTTTTTAAATTAAATGACTGTGATGTAAAACTAACACAAGATATCCAGTAAAAAGGAAACTAAATGCTCAATTTTTTGTTATTTGGCGTATTTTTATTAAATTTCTTCAAAGTTTTTCCTTTTGGTTTTTATGAAGGCGATACAATTTGTAAAATCTACATTCATAGTTCCTCAAATCAAAACTGGCGCAAATCTGCATCCTATAGCGAATGCAGCGAACTCTGAAAGATTACAAGCAGATTTGAGTCAACTAGAAGCTAGTTATCAAGTTGATTTACAAGCAAAACAAATTTCGCAGTCAAAAGCGAGTTTAAACTTGATATCTGATAATGTTAGCATTTGCAAAGAATGCAAAGAAAATGCGATCATGTCTAATAAATTTAAAAAGGACGAATGTGAAATATTGTTTTATAATATCATCGATAATAATAACGATGTTTCAACTAATGATAATGAAGTTTCTAATATGACAGCCAATGGACACTTTTAAAATTACCGTGACCGCAAAAAAGGCAGTAAACATATGTTACTTATCACGATAATCCTGCAGCTCTTTCAAAAGATGAGATACACAATGTATGTAAGTCTGTTTCCTCCAAAGGAAAAAAGTCATCATTTTCTTGCATCTCTCTTACACACTGCACCGTAACGTCTCCTTATGGGCTCTACACACGACACTGCATGCTGGCCAGCAGGCAGTGACTGCAGAGAGGGTGGTTTTGTTTGTTAAAGGGCCGCTAGAATGAGACAGCCCTAGTTCGCTCAAACCCAAGCTCTCTGCAGTCACTGCCTGCTGGCCAGCATGCAGTGTCGTGTGTAGAGCCCATTAGACCCCTACCAATACTACTTGCCGTGGCAATAATTTTGAAAGTATGGAATATAGTTACAAGAAAAATATTGAAGTGTGAGTGAATATAATGCTGCCGCTCTTTCTTACACACTAAATAATAACAGTCGAAAATGAGAAAAACGGTGAACGTATGTCTGCACCCCCCAAAGGAAAATATTGAAACATACAATCGTTATCATACATCTCCCACACCCGTATAAAGAAAATGGAGTAAAAGGTCACATGTATTTTGTGTGTCTCACCATTATTTAATGTGTAAGGAGCTGCAGCACTATATAGATAAGGAACGTATGTTTATTGCCTTTTTTGTCTTCATGATACCGTAACCGTGAATCACCACGGTAAGTATAAAAGTGCACAATTCAAGATTGCATCAATGTTGGAAAATGTAAAAAATCGTAATGTTGGAAGAGTGGGAAATAAATGACTGCTAAAACCAGGCGTTTTAGCTCACGTCAACTCAAATGTTACATGAAGCTTTTTCTCAAGGTGCTAACATCATGGACTTTGAAATTCTGTGAAAAAGTACCGACTATTACAGCTTTAGGACGAGTACCTTCCAGTTTGTTTCGTCAACTTTGTGATAATTAAAATAAATTCGATATTGAATCATCATTTTCATTTCCTTGAGAGTTTTCATCCCAAGTAAGATAAAACCGTGCTTACTTCAGGAAAATAGACACACCCATAACTCAACTCTATTGGTTTGTCTCTTTAGTGATTTGAAACAATATTATTGTTAAAATACTGAATTCAGTTTTAATATTCAGAAAATTATATTTTGGAATATTGATCTAATCAAAACCTGTCAAAAAATTTAATCTAATTAACTCTTTAATATCTATAGTGTCGACTTATCTACATAACTGCATTGTTAAGTCGATTTTGAAAAAAAAAATTTAAATGTACCTATTAATGATGAATTTGTGTGTTCACTTGGTAGCCCCTGCGAATGGTGCTGCGGACAGTGAACCTGCAGGGATTGACAACCCGGGCGTGTACGAGAACCTCCCCTTCCACGGCCTGCAGCAGGCTCCCAACAAGGTTTGTGACCCCTGGATTCAAATTCTTAATTATTTTTCTGCTTGGAAAGATTTTTTTCTTGAAACATTCAGTTTTGAACAAAAATTTTTCAGAAATTTTGTCTTGGTTCAAATCATAAAAATTCGATAAAATTATATTGATTGTTGATTTTATGGTTATCAAATTTGATGAAGTTTAAATCTGGGGCCTAATGCCAGAAGTGCCTGTGTCAAATTTTTAACTTGCTCAGGAATGTACATTGTTTACGAATTTCTTGGCATTTCTAATGTTGCATATACATTTGCGAACATAAGGTTGAGCCTAGCCACGAATTATGGGAAAGGAAGTTTGCGGTTGCTTCGTTCCATTTCCATAATTTGCTGTTCGGCTCGCGCCTCAGTTCGCAAATGTACATGCAGCACAACATTAACCCTCAGAATTACGCTTCGTAAGTTTCTGTTGTGGTAATAGAAATCGATATTAGAATGCTGATAGAGCATCATTTATAGCCACCGAGCTATAAACTTACACAGCTAAAAATTCCAAAGAAATGGAAACTCTATTTTTAATGACAATTTGTTTTTAATTTTTGCATTTTGATATTTAATTTAAAATTAGAAATCCACAAGAATTTACACATCTATGTTTAACTGAAGTTTTTTGTGCTTTTGTTTGATTTTTTTTGTTATAATTCCGTGGCTCTCGAGTAAAAGGGTGTATCTCGAATTTTTGTTCAAATGGAGTTAAGTATGTATACCGTTTGTTATATCGTTTGAGTAGAGGAATAACGGTAATACTTTCTAAGAAAAGGTAGTTAGAAGGAAAAATGTGATGTTATGTTCGAGTAAAGGGGAATAATTCAAGATATACCCTTTTACGCAAATTAACTGCTTTGAAAAATTATGAAAAATTTGAGGTTATGTTTCAGTAAAGGGGAATAAATCAAGTAATATCGTTTTACTCAAATCAACTACTTTGAAAAATGTGATGTTATGTTTGAGTAAAAAAGGAAATAATTCAAGATATTATACCCTTTTACGCAAATCAATTGCTTTAAAAAAATGATGAAAAATTTGAGGTTATGTATCAGTAAAGGGGAATAAATCAAGCTATATCGTTTTACGCAAATCAACTGCTTTAAAAAATGTGATATTATGTTTGAGTAAAAGGGAATAATTCAAGATATACCCTTTTACGCAAATCAATAGCTTTAAAAAATGATGAAAAATTTGAGGTTGTGTTTCAGTAAAGGGGAATAAATCAAGTTATATCGTATTACGCAAATCAACTGCTTTGAAAAATGAAGAAAAATGTAATGTTATGTTTGAGTAAAGGAAAATAATTCAAGATATGTATATATTTTGCTTCTATCAAATCAACTGCTAAAAATAGTTAGTCTGATGAATCTCTAGTCACATTCACGTTTGACTTACGGCTGCGATATATTGATAATTAAAGTTTTATTTACATCAACTAGTTAACATCAAAATATGAGTATGAGTCGTATATTGTAGTTCCACCTTTGGGTAAAAGGGTATAACTGTGTAGGTAACCTAAGAAAGATTTTTTTCATAAATTAGTGGCATAACATCCAACAAACTTGCATTATTAAAAAGAAAGGTAATTAAATTTCCAAGATTCGTTCGAATTATATTAGGCGATAATGATGGAACGTTTTTCTCAGAAAAATATCACATATGTTTTATGTTTCTTGAACATTTCACTTTTACTGAAATATACCCCTTTACCCGAGAACCACAGAATTATTTTGCTTTTTACTAATTAATTTGTTTTATTTTTATTTCACGCTCTGCATGTCATTGATGCTGTTTATGTTTGTGTGTGAATTGCATTAAAATAACCAACAAAACCACATAACAACATCTGTCTACATAAATAATTGGGAACCGTCAACAAAAAATAACAACATTCAATGTTATGTGATGTAAAACAAAATAATACGACTGCTGTCAAATTAAAATTCAATCTGTCAACAATTTTGGAACTAACAACATATTGGATACTTTCAATGTAATAACATGGAAATATAATGTACAAATATCATTGTCGAATCACGGAATGCCAACATATTGCTAACATTTTGGAAAATTATAATCAACAACATATTGGTAAATGATAAATATCAACAACTAACAACATATTATTTATTGGAAACCGTCAACATACTGACAATCAACAACATAATGGGAACTAAAAATATATTGGAAACTGATAACACATTGACAATCAACCACCTAACGGGAACTAAAAAAATATATTGTAAATTGGCCACACACTGGAAACTGGCAAAATATTGAACATTGTCAAATAAATATAGCCTGTGCAAGTAATTCAACCTCGTGTGGTTCGAGCAATAGTTTTGCAGCAAACTGCCAAAACCCCGGAAGCCAATTTGGAGAAGCAATTGGAATGCAATCCTTCCTTCACTCCGAGAATAATATCCTGTCCTCCATTTTCCCACAATCCTCATGTCATGTTTTCTAACCTCACAAAATCAAACACTTCATCTGCCAACACGTTAGTTCCATCCGTTTCAACGCAAACCCTCACGCAAATCAACGCAAATAATAATAAATACTTCAGTTCAAACGCTGAAGTTAAGTCCTCGTTACAGTTCATACCGCAATGCACAAATTCAACAATGTACAATAGTCGATTGAACCAAATAGGAGAAACAAACAAGAGTTTATCTGGTGATGAAACGGATCAAAAATTCAATTCGTTAAACGTGAAAAAGGACCAAAGAAACGAACCGCAGTTCAGCTCAATGAAAATGGTACGAAAGCGAAAACTCGAACGTTTCTATCCCGATGATTTGACTAAGATTGATTATGTCTTAGTTAGCAAGAACGATAGAATCTTTAAAGACATGGTTAGTAGAAGTGATGACGTTATTTATGCCAACTTTCCCAGTCTTTATTACACGTCTGTCTCTTCTCCTGAGATTGGTTTACCAAGCAATAGTTTAATTCTTGATAGCATGAATGTATCGTTTCAAAATCTAACAGATTCGATACAAATCTACGAGAATAGTCCTTTCGATTCTAATAAAAAGAATCGATCAAATAAAAGCGATAAAACTCCTACACCTGCTCCAAGAACTGGTAAATCTCCGGCAAAAGTTGAACATGTGACAAAGAAATCGCCGAGAGAACACGTATATGCTAATCTGTCAACGCAGATTGGTTTGTTGAATGCGCAGACCTTGGGAATACCGGTTAAAAGAACAAATAGCACTGTCAAAAATTTTAAACATGGTTTTGATAGCACGGATGGTGTTTTAAAATCAGGTTTTGTTCCTATTGGTGAAACCCCTAAAACTTTGCCACGTAAACCAAATAATGAATTAAAACTTTTGAATAAAGAATCAGAGAAACCAACATTAAATACAACACAATTTATTTCTTTAACTTTTCCAAAACGGACAACAAAAAGTGGCATTTTGGATGAAAAACCAAGCGCTGAAGTCAAGAAAACAGAATCAATGAAAGAAGGCAAATTGAAAAGTAGTAAAATGTCTAGAAATCATTCATTCAATGATACAAATCAATTGAAAGAAGACAGCAAACAAATCAAAAAAGTTTTTCAATATGAATTGCAAAAGATACAGCACTTGCCTAAAGTTTCTCCTAGCATCGTCGATACAACACCCAAAATCAAGCCACCAATTGCTACAAAAAAAGATGACCATGTGCCTTTTAAGTTTGGTCCAACATTACAAAATTTAAAACAGCAAAGTAACGTCCAGTTCGGTTTAAAAGCTTCCGTAAAACCATTGGAGAAAACACCAGTCAAAAAAATGGAGTTAAAATTCGGGTCAGACCCTCAAAAACTATTTGAGACAATAGACAAAAAAACTGAATCAAAAATCAACAGCAACACTCAAAGATTTATGGATGGGACTTCTAATTCTTTGTATAAATTTGAATCTGATAATGTTAAAAACATTGGTAAAGTTCTGCCAAAACAGCATGTTTTAAAACCAGATAAACCTTTACAAATTCCTAACTTGCTAGCAAAACCTATCCCAAAAAATCCAACACACAGTAATAATTCTTCTATTAGAAGAAGCCAGAGCAATTTGAGTTCAAAAGGAGCGTCCAAATATAGGCAACAGTTCAAGGAAGCCACAAATGAAAGCGATGGATCTTTGGTGAAAGCGAAAATTAGGGAATTGAACTTTAGACAGGTATTTGTTTGATTCGTTAAAATTATCATTGTTTTGCTGAAAGTATTGATGAAAGATAGTTTTAGTCAAGAAGTTTGGCTGTGATATTTGTTTTACATTTGCACTGCACAATTTTGCACCACCTTTTGGTAGTTTGATTTTTAAAATGTTAGTGAGTAGTAGGTTTCGTGCTTGTTAAACTTTGAAAAAAGCTGTATTCTGATGTAAGAAAGAGTGATATAAATATTTTCTCACAAGTTGTAGTATGTACTAGCGATTTAGATAACCATACGCTTTAAATGTGACTAAAAATCTCACAAAACACATTAACAAAATGATTTAAATTCTGACAAACGATTTAGAATCTCACATTTTAGATTCCCAACTCTTAAAAGCTCATCATACTAACATGAGCTGTTTAGTTTCAATCATGAACTTAAGTAATAGGAACAGATAATAAGAACTCAAATAAGAATGAGGTATTGAAAAATCTCACAAAGAGTATGAACGACTGAAGTAGATTCTAGATTCTATATGAAATATTGAAGGAAAGGAGTGGCATTGTAATATAAACCCATGTAAATATTTTCAGAACACTAACCCGCTAGGATCCAGGCATGAACTCAACCAAAATCTTAACCAAACCCATCCCAGTACAGCAAGACCCATGAACATACCGTTGCAAAAACACCACAGCTTTTGCTATTTCCAACCGATTCACTCGGTCAAAGAGAGTGATCCGAAAACAACAAACGAAGACTCATTTGGACCTTTGATTTATAAGCCAAACAAAAACAGCAATTCAAGAGAAAGCTTAGAAAATCTGAGCAATAGATTCAACCACAACGTGGAAAACAACAGGGAACAACAGCAAAACACGAGGAAAGACTCGTTTAGAGAATTGAGAGCTAGCGAATATCGTTTAGATAGCGAAATAGATCCTGCACATAGAGATACGATGAACAAACTGCATGATCTTTTAACCAGAGAATCGCCAGCGAGAAACAATTCAAACAATCAACCAAAGAACACCAAACAATCCACTCCAACATACACATTAGCTTCGTTAAACAAGCATAAGTATGTACCGAAATCTGAAGAACCAAATTTGAAACCATCAGTAGCTCAAAAGCGTCTGGTATATGCAGATCTGGACTTGGAAGATCACAATAAAAAGTATAACGACAAAGTCAATTCAAATCGACAGCTTTTCTCGAAGGACGCATCTAACAGACTAACTAATAAAAGCGTCGATACTAATAGACAAAGAACACCGTACGCAACACTTAAGTTTGACGATGTAGACATTTGAGCATGGCAGGTATGTTATTAATGTTTTTTTGTTGTACGCTTTTCTGTATGTCTTGAACTTGCCCCAATTAATTAATAAAACTAGACCTTTTTTAATTTCAATTCAGTTTTCAAACTTACAATAATAAGCTAAACTTCGTACTCAAGTTCTTCTGTGAAGTTAGTCGGTATCATTTTGGAAAAATGTCCATTAAAAATTTGATATTTTATAAGAAAACAGAATTATTTTCCAATATTTATTAATATTTTTGTATTTCCCAGTGCCAATATGGTTTTCAAAATGGATAATGGAGTTTGAATTAAATTCAAAATGCGCCATTTCGGTGACCATCTTTAATTTATAGAGTTCTGCACCGTTTGGTTGCTGATCTCGAGTCTATGGTAAAAATTTGCAGTATCTTAATTTTCTAAAGATAATCTTGGTTTTTCTTAAGTTGTGAAACCATTTGATTCGAAATCAGTGTTGTAATGGTTAGGGGGAGATAAACTTGAATCTGAAATTAAAACGCATAATTTCGGCAGCCATCTTGAATTTATAAATTGTATACTGATTTAGTTCAAATCGGTAACAGGGATCGGTGGCCATCTTGAATTTAAAGTGTTCTTCACCGATTTGGTTCAAACCCGGTTAGGGGGAAGCTGATCTCAAATACAGGGCCAAAATTTATAATATTGGCGGGCATCTTGATTTTTTCAAAATTTTGTAACGATTTGATAAAAAATCAGTATTGAGGTGGTTAAAGGTGATATAAACTTGAATCTTTTTATTTATTTATTATAGATAGATACAAATTACATATTAGGGAACGTACCCAAACTACGTGACCAACTTTTTGCAATTCTTAACCCCCCCCCCCCCCCCGGTGACCAAAAACCTAAGCAACCCGCCGCTCATTTGTACCAAGCGTGACATTTTGAAGACCCCCCCCCGTTACGTTCCCTTAGGAAGCTTTCCATGTCCAACTAGGAAAGTTTCCCATTCCAGGACAGACAATTTGATAGGTTTAGTTCATATTATTCCAAGAAATGTACATAATTACATAACAAAAAACCAAAAATTAACAAAAATAAAAATTGCCATCTTGAATTTCTGGAGTTCTTCTTACCTGCTTGTTTTCATTGTATTGTTGCAAAAGTGTGCTGCATTTATATTAAAATACATTCGTCTGATTGTTGTGACGTTGATTGTTATGTTTTTTTTTTAATGTAAAATACTAATAAATTTGTTTTTTTCTCAATAGCCCTACAAACCTGACATAAACGATCAACTGATTTACGCTGATGCAGACTTAAAAGACTACGGACCTATTAACTATAAGCAGGCATCGATATACGCACAAATGAAGAAGATCAAAGAACAACAGAAAATGGAATTCGTAAGAAAGGATGATCCCATATAAAACCAAAGCTAAAAAAACTTACTATCATAATAATTTATAAATTTTTATTTAGGTAGAGCAAAATAATCAGTGGAAATAAAACAAATATGTAAAATGAATCAATTCGATCTGATTCACTTCTTCCAGTGAATCAAATGTTATGTTTGATTCACTGTGTCAAATGAATCAATTCAATTAAATTCGCAAGATTAAGCGAGTTATTTCAATCAATTAGATAAAGTGAATCAATTCAACATGATGCTGAAGGTTTAGTGAATCAATTCTGTTTGATTTAGATCGATTAAACCTGTTTTCTCAGAAATGAATCTATTCAAAGTGATTTAGTAGATTAAATTAATCAAATCCGAATGACACAACAAGTTTAGTGAATAATTTATTTTCAAAATATTTCATTCAAAGTAAACAATGTTAATTTCTATAAAAAATAATCACCGCAACGAATTTATTTTGCATCATTAGGAATTGATTCATAAGCTGATTTAATTCATTTCATTCATTCTGGCTCGTCATTTACATTGATTTTGTAAATTTTTAAAAAATGATTTGTTTGCGTTTTAAGCTATATTTTTGAAAACAATTAAGTTATGAGATATATTATGAACATACGAACAGGAAACTGACACATTATAATGAAATCAAAATTAAAAAAGATAAAATCAGTTCAAAACTCGTGTAAGTTTCCTTCAGCACTAAAAAAGAAAGTCACTCTCTACATCATGTCTTGTATATACATATATATATATTAAAATGTAATAATAGGTACATTTAGAAGATATTATGTCATAGATTTATATTAATACGATTTTGAAATAATCAATGTTAAAAACAAGTTTTATTAAATTTAGAATATGTTACAATAAGTCAAAAAATGCCAAATATACGTTTTATGTCATGATAGATTTTTAGTATTTAAATTGAAGGAGATTATAAAGTAAGCTAGCACATTAGGAAAATCTAATTAATCTTATATGTTAAATAATTACATGTGAGAAAAGTTTACAGGTACTAGCATGTTTGTATAAATGTCTTAAAAATGATTAGGAACTTTTTTTTTATCATTTTATGATAACAGTCTGTTCTAAGATTAATAAATAAATAAAATATATTAGTAATAAAATGAGCTTAAAAATTTAAGTAAGCAATCTTCGTTTTATTAGAAAATATTATATTTTTGCATTAGAAACTATTTTTCTGTGTAATAGCTAGAAATATCAAAGTAATTTTTCTTATTCAATTTTTATAGGAATAACTTTTGAAGGTTACAACTATCAACGTAATACATCATTGAAGAAGAAGATAATACTAATAAATCTAAACTAAACATGAAATAGAACAAGACACGGTAGCAACTAGGACTTAAATCCAGGATATCTCGTCTTACCGAGACCCAGCGCCTTAACGAACTATCGGGTCCAATATTTTTTCTGTCATTTTTGTCGTTCTCATATTTCAAATTTTTTACAATTTTATATCTCAGAATTTGAAATTTGAAATCGACCAAAATGAAAGAAAATATAGGTCCCAATAGCCGAGTTGGTTACAGCGCTGCGTTCCAGTAACACAAGAGATCCTGGATTCGGGTCCTACTTGCGACCATTATCTTTTTATTTTTCTGTGACTTTCATGATTTATTTAGACTTATAATTATTATCTTCTTCAATAATTATCTGTATTTTTAGAATTCGTTATTTTAAATTGCCTTAAATTAATTATGAACTTGGAAGAATAACACCCTCCAAGATTATGAACACAATTTTATTAAATTTCAAAAATACTCAGGGGGTTTCTCACCATCCTCCCGATAGTGTATCCATACACATAACGAATATTAATAAAAAAACAAATAAATACTAGCAACAGGTAAAAACTTCGGCTAATTTATCCAATATGTAGCCATTGTTCAAAGGTTCAAGTACCGAAGAGTAAACTCAGACTTTATAAATAAATAAATCCTGTAGAATTAATCCAAAATATTCATTATGTGTATAGATAAGCTATTGGGAGGATGGTGAAAAACCCCCTCAATCTTTTTAATTTGCATTATGTCGTACTATTTAATTTGGATGCCTCTTTCTTAAAAAAAGGTCAAGTAGCATAATATTATGTATATGTAATAATAATATAGTAAAAGGAAAAATGTTATAAAATAGAAAAAGAATAATCATAGATGTTTGATACTTTTTAAAAAACGGTTAACGTTGTGTTAACCACAGTCACATTTCAAAATAATTGTTAAAAAAAACTCTTTAATGATACTAATACGATTTTGGTAACCCCTGTCAAATTTACATATAGCAATTATTTAAAAATAATGTGGACATGCAATTCATATAAAAAATACTTTCATTCGACTGATATTTATTGAAACTTTCGATCTCTGATAATCCAAAAGTCCGCAAATAATAATGCATTTAAATAAATCTAATTTTTATTTCATCTTTTCAATTTTAAAATATAGTTAAATTTAATTAATTAAACCTTTTTAACATGATTAAAGATAAATTAATGTTATTTTTAGATGGCATGTTAGAAGTTGATTCTGTAACAGTTGTGCCAGTGGAAAAAGTATATTTAATTATTTTAAGCATACATAATCAAAACAAAGGAGATGGGATATGAACCATTATTAGTATTGCACCACGTGCATTACATATGTCGCCATAATCGTTCACCCATAATTCTTCGATTCTTAAGACGTCGCTTAAAAGTCGGCGTGCTTCCATACCAATCCCCCTTTGTTTTTCTTCGATGGTTTTATTTCAAGCGGTTTTGGGTTCGATTCCCGGTTCAGTGCGATTTACTTCTGGATAAATAAATTAATTCAGTCCTGATCGCCAGATCAATTGAATAAAATGAGTTTGATTCACTAGGTCAAATGAATCATTGAATTATTTTAATTACTAGCTCAAGTGATTCATTTTAGTCTTATTCGTTAAGTCAAATGAATCAGTTTCATAATCGAAAATTTTATAAATAGAAATGGAGTTATCTGTAGGTACTTTAATATTAAAAAGATATTTTTTTAATAATTTATTCATACAAATAACTATGTTTACGTGGCTATACTACTCACTTGTAATATTTTTTTGTTAAATTATAGTAAACATAATTTTGTTTTAATTATTTTTGTACATTATTAACCAAATACATAAAACGATTTTTTTATAATAACACTACCAATAATAAAATAAATTATAAAAATAACGTTTTCTTTATTTTTGTCTATGAAATCCTCAAAAAACAGTAAAAGTGTGCCCTCTCGTTAAGTTTGGTAGCAACCTCTGATCTGGAGCCCAAAATTACTAACATCGTCTCTTGAATCCATTTGATAGATTCTGATAATATTCACTTCGCTGTGACAAGTAAAATTGACAATTTTACTTGTCACAGCGAAGTAAAGTTAATGACCTGTCCATAGAATGCTGTACGGACAAGTTCTTAAAAACAAATGTTATTATAAACATGAAAGCGAAAAAAATCTATTGAATTAATTCTATTTGGTGACGCACATGAATCAATTCCGAATGATTCAGTCCAGAACTGAACCTGATCTATTTTTAGGATTCATAAAAAAATCTTTGAATTTATTACTTTAAAATTGTCATTCATGGTACCTACTTTGAGCAATATTCAATACTAGATTTTTGCCTTACTTCTTAAAATTCTTATTATGTTACCTTTTCAATATCTTTTTATAATATATACTTATTACTTTTACCAAAGATGACTGATGAAATGAAAATGAAGAAAATGTTGACATTATTTCAATTTAATAGCCCTTAAGGCGATTCCAGACTCACGGCGAGAAGTCTCGGCGAGAAATTCTCGCGAGAACAAGCACTTATCCACACTCTCATTCTCGCCGAGACTTTTCGCGAGAACAAGCACTTATCCACACTCTCATTTTTCTCACTCGTGATCTGTTTCCCATCCGGTAAGGACGACATCACAGACGATATTCAAAATGCAGCAGGTTTGGCTCTGTGCGCCATGGCATATTTTAATTTTGTGAACGTTGTGACGTTGTAGTTAGCCCTTGATTTAGAAAGGAATCCAGAGCGTCATATGCAAACCATATAGGTTTATAAATTTCATTTTCACCAGCACCCGATTTGGAGGAATCATTCACCATTTTTCTATATTTCCGTTAACTAGCAAAAAGGGAATCTTTTTTCTTTTTTCAGGTACTTTCATCTCCATTATTTCTCCAAGTCTGTTCCACGCATCGTGGTTCAAACTTTTGTAATTCGATGTTTTGCATCCCATAACACCGGTTCAGATTGAAAATATTCTATAAATTACAACTCTTGTTGATTTTTTATACAAGGAAACAAAATTTTCGAAACAAAAACAAAAATATATCGCATGTCTACTCTCAACCGCTCACTAAACAACACTGAGACAAAACGTGAGTGTAGTAGCCTTCTCGCTTCTCGCCCGAGAAATCCTTTGAAGCGGCCAAATTTACCGACAACCATCCGAGAACAGCCGAGCCGGAGAAAGAGAATGCGAGAAACACCTCACATTCTCGCTTCTCGGGTGTTCTCGGGGCTTCTCGCCGAGAGTCTGGATGGGCTATAATAACAATAACAACAACAAAAGGAAGGGGTTGGATTCGGACAAAAGAACTTAAGTCTGGAGAAGTAAAATCCGTCCCTTTATTTTTAGTTTTTTAAATTTCTTAGTTTTATTGTACATCGCTCAAATAATCAAATTAAAATTTTTACTTCAAGCATTCATAACATAAATATCAGGATTCAATAAAAATATATTAATAAATCAATCATTATTTGTTAGGGAGGACAAAAGTTGGGAAGAGCTAAATTGCCCGATTTATTAAATAAAATTCTAAATTGTTGTGAAATGGTCTAAATGATCTTTCACCACGCCACACAATGGCTTGATTTTAATGATTTGGCGTTGACTATTTTGCGGTTCATTGTTGTTTTTTAAGCATTAATATTAACACTTAATTTTTGTTTATTCTTATTAGTTGAAATGTTGATAATGATTTTAAATGGTTTTATAAAAAGTAGCATGTAACTTGTGCGCTAAGTATTGAATTTTATGGAAAATACAATATTTATGGATAATAAAAATACTAAGTAGAAATATATATAATTTAACATAAATACAAAACGTGATTTCATGTAGCAATCCTATGTTTATAATTATTTGGGAAAACAGTTTAGATCAGCGGTCGTCACTTTTCTGGTCAAGGGCCACATAAGACCATATGGGGTATCACCGCAGGCCGCACACGTATGATTTCGGAGGGGGGGGGGGGGGGTTTACGCCGTGCTTTTTTTTAGCAAGTTAAACAAGCAATTATTTTATATCTATGTACCGGTTGCTAATATGTACGGTGGGTCTTCTAATGTCCCCCTGAAAGTCTCATATTCCCAAAAGGGGGCATTATCGCCCACATTGAGAACCTATGACGTACAACTATGCGCGCGTTAAAAATCGATTTCGGATGTGTTCAAAAACCAGCTGGGCGTTTTAAAATCAAATGTCAATAAAAAATTTATTTTTATTTTTTTATTAGCAAAGTTTTTTTGGTACATTTACATATAGGTAAATACATAATAACAAAAAATGTAAGTAACAAAAAAAAATCCCACAAAGGCGAAGCCTGTGTGTGGGTATTATATTATGTGGATAACAGTGGTAGTTAAAATAAAATTATAAAAAAATAAAAAAAATATATATAAGCATAGTGTCTACAGTGATCAACATGAATGACTTCGTAGGAGTTTAAAATTTTTAAAATATATGTAATATAAACACACAAATTAAAATATATATAAAATAAAATATATAGTGTCTACAGTGATCAACATGATTGACTTCATAGGAGTATAAAAATTTAAAAATATATCTAAGGTAAACACACTTTTACACCCATACTTAAATACACATGTACATACGAGTATATATATATATATATTTCCTGTTTTTATTCTAAATATTCAGAAAGACTCCACATTTTAGAAGCTGATTGAATTACAGAAAAAACTTATTCAGTTCTAAATTATTTTTTACCCAGATTTTAACTTTTTTTTTAAGTACGTTCAGATTTTGATCCTTGCTGATGGAGTGGGGTATGGAATTGAATAGTTTTGGGGCAATGTAGGTAATGTGTCTTTGGGCCAGTCTGGTTTTGCAGTGAGGCACTGTGTACACGCACGTGTTATGTCTCTGGCTAGAATGATATGTGTTTTTACTGAAATTGTTAGGACGTGTAAAAATATATTTGAGACATTGGATACAGTAGATCCGCCTTAGTTCTAGTATTTCAGTTTCTTGAAATAACTGATTGGTAGGATACATCTTGGACTTCTGGTACATTACCTTAATGATGGACTTCTGAGCAATTTCCAAATTAAAATCAACGTTTAAAAATCACAGGAATATACGTACACAAAATATTTGAAAAAAGCATTGTAACTACATGAAAAAACGTATACCTATTTAAAAAGAAAACGGCAGATTTTTGTACGGACCGCGCAAATAACTGCCGCGGGCCGCAGTTTGACGACCACGGGTTTAGATGATTAAAATTAACTTATAATCATTGAAAGCATTTCTAATGACACTGAAAATAATAAAAATTGAAGGAGAAACCCAAACATTTTAGATAACATTATTAATTGATGTACATAGCAATAAATATGTGAAATAAAATGAAATGTGGGGAATAACAGTTCAATAATGGGGGTAATTAGAGTAATTCACCGCTTAGCAATATTTTAACTCCTGCTAATAATGTGTACAAGCAAATTGAATGCATTTACAAACATTTTATAGTCGGCAGGTGCTTAAAGATATAATTAGCATTTAATGACGTATGCATAATAATAATCGAACAGGAACACACCAAAAGACAGACTGGGTATTTTTTATAGTAATTACTAATTACAGTAATACAGGGTGCGGCACGGAAACTTGCTGATTTGAAAAGTCAATAAAAGAAAAAGTACTTTATATATCGACTAGCTGACCCGGCGAACTTCGTACCGCCTAAGAATCAATAACTGTTGTGTTAACTTATTAGCTGAATTAATTTCATTTTTTAAAGTTAAAATTAATACTCAAAATGAATTAAGAAATGTAATTCACGTGGCAACAAGGCATTTGCTTTATTAAAGCGAATCGAAATGATTCACATGGCATTATTGTACTACTTTCTGTTAAAACTATTTTCTGGGTTGGTTGCACTTGGGTCGATTCCCTTTATTGAAGCACCTTGTGTTATCCAACATTTTTCGTTTTGTTGTCGTTAGATATCTTCCCAGTTCCACCAGTTCAACTGCCTTCATTAACGTATCGTGCACTTCCTTCTGTTGGGGGTACAACAGTGGTACATTCGTTCAAACTGATTGGTTCAATGCATCTTGATCATATTCACGTTCACGTACCAATTCTTGATTGAAAGCATCATTCATTGCAAGTTTCATTGCATTCATGAAGCGTCGATCTGGCATTTTTATTCCTAACTTGAATAACAAACTGCCGCACATGAGGTAACACATGTCTTCAAACTGAGGTAACACATGTCTTCGATCAAAAACAAAGCCTGTTTGTGTATATCCTCATTCACCTTGTTGCTGTAGGTGTTTCAGCACGTTTGGCAACAATCGATGTACCTACCTAATGAAATAAACTCGTTGATCATTCTCCAGATGCATCGCCAAATATTCAACAATGGAATGTCGTTCATGAATGGGGAATGAGAATATACGCCAAATCGCCTCATTGTAGTTCACAAACTTGAAAGCGTGTGATTTCATCGTTTTTTATTTGTAGTTTTAACGCCAAAAACCGCCATATCGCTGACTTTTGGGACAAATTTGCGGATGTATTTTATTGACTTCACCGAATTGCAATAGGTACCCCACGTCACAATGCGCCTTCAATGTTTTGAAAAGAAGTGGCTGTTTTCCTGGAGTTGTGCAGACATACGTTCACCATTTGTCCCATTTACAACTGTTGACATTTAGCCTAGCTCCGGTGGACTCCAGATACTAATATCTACAGCCTGTATGTTTGACGAATATCTACAGCTCATATGTTGAACTAATATCTACGAACTTCAGAGTGTTGACTAATATCTACAGAGCGTAGGTTGAACTAATATCTACAGAGCGTAGGTAGGACTAATCAGCTAAATGTGTCCAATAGTCCGATATTAGGGATTTTTACATACATACTTACATAAATTAAGTTTTTTAAACTGCATACGCAATATTACGTTATTCCAATATGCTATACATAATTGCAAATCCAACCTCTGACAGTACTGTAGATATTCGTCAACACTTTGGTTCTCATAGATATTAATCAACAGTTTGAGCTGTAGATATTCGTCAACACTTTGATTCCCATAGATATTAGTTCGATTTTTTCAGTTTTTGGAATTCCTGTAGATATTAGTAGACGCCTCCCTCCGGTGTCGCGTTGGCGTTCCCTGAGTGTGACCCGACCTTAATTTGAAAAGTGGGTCTTGCTCTGGGAAGTCGTATTTGGCTTACAGCGCAGAAGTCAGCTCGCGTATGTGGAGTGTTGACCTTTTCCCGGTTGCACTGCGGGCATTTGCTCCTTACAACGCCAGGCTTGCCGCAACTATAGCAGGCAAATTTGACATGATCGGATGTCTCTTGTGTGGTTCTGGTCCGCGGGATAGGTTTAGTAGTTCCAACTTCTTGGTTTCTTGTAGGTAACTAAATATTTGCTTGTATACTCTGTACGAGGGTTTTTTTGGGGCGAAAGCATGTCTTAGGAGGTTGATTGTGTTCTTCCAAGTGTGTACTTCTTTCTTAATTCCAATCCACCAAGCAGCTGCGTCGTTTTTTAGCAGAAGGGGCAGTCCTTCCAGCGTGCTCTCATCTTTGTTGAGGCTTCATAAATGTATCAAGTGCACCACCCCATCCTATAATGCCTTAAGTGATTGATGATTGCACCAGGGAAAAGTAGATCATTTTTAATTTTTCAATGTTTAGTACTTCCTTAAGTCTATAAAATAAGTATAGTCTGTCAAAAAAGAGTAGAAAATATATGAGGGCGCCACTGTTGATCAAATGGCAATACTAAACACATAACTCATGGTGTTAAAGTAAAGCTGTGTAACCTACATTTTTATAAAAAATTAAAAAGGCATAATAGTGGAAAAAATATTTTTTCATTGCAGTATAGATACCCGCCGATCTCAAAATTAGAATTGAATATAGGTATATTATTATGATAACTTTGCAATTTTGTGTTAACATATTGAAGAATAACTATACCTAATGTTATAAAATATAAAGCACAGTTTAGAAATTGCTCACATTTATTTAATACTAGATAAAGTACTTAAGCGTTGCCTGGACTTTAGATTAAGTCTCTAATTTTAGATCTGAATATATTTAACTCATTCAGATCTAAAAGTAGTGTAACTAAACTCACCATTAGTGATTCTTCCTTTCTGTCTATTATTAATTTAAAATTTATGTTACATTAAATTAAAGCAAATCGCTTTATTAATCACCTTAAAAAATTTATGTCATGAAGAAAAAATGTTTTTTAAAATGTGGTTTACTGTGTTCTATACATTCAGTGTCATTGAACTTCAAAAAAATATTTGACAGTTAAATTGGTGTTGCCAGTCTACAAATTTAGTAGTTCCAGTTTTTATATTTTCTACTCTTTTTTGACGGACTATAGGTCAGATATCTTAATTTAGAAGTGATTTGATTAATATGTGATTTCCAATTAAGATTTATATCTATTGATACTCCTAAATATTTTATATTTTCGACATTAGTGAGTTCGTTGCACATGAAGCACATTTCTTGATTGCAACTAGTATTATGGATTCTAATTTTAAGGTTGTCTTTGGGTTTATTTTTAATGGTTTTATAAAAAAGATAAGTAAAATGTTTTGCTATAGTTTAAAAAGAGTTTGTTGTATTTTAGCCATGTTGAAACCAGTGAAATACAATCAGTTGCTTTCGAAAAAGTTTCTTTCCAATGATTACCATCCACTATTATTGCCGTGTCGTCTGTGTAAGAAACAATTTAATTTTAAACTCATTAATTTATGTAGAGATGAAACGGATATCCGGTAACTATCCGGTATCCGGCCTAAATTAAAAAATAATAATAATTCAAAAACTACGACAATTTCCTATAATAAAATACAATACATTCATCTTTGTGAGGTAAATATCAATAAAATGGCTTATAATTAGACGGCTTTTATTTAAAGTCGAAAAAAACCATAAGGCCTTCCAAAAAACTAAAATTTTCTTTTGAGTTATTCACTCTAATGATAAATACATAAATAGTAAATATCTAAACTAAAAACTTTTAGTAAAAACTTATAAAAACCTCGCAGAATAGCGAAAACTTAAATTAACATGATTAACTAATCATAATCAACATTATAGTGAACTAAAAATCGTAAAAAACACAAGAGATTATTGAAATGATTAAATACTGACATTGAAGTACCATAATGTACCTCTTGTTCTTTTTCTTATCAAAGAGAATATTTTGAATTAATACTCAAAATTAACGAGACAATGGGCCGAATATCCGGCTGCCGGATATCCGGCCATCCGGCCTCGCAGTTCGCCGGATATCCGGTATCTGGCCAAATAAATATCCGTTTCATCTCTAAATTTATGTAAAAAATTTATGTTTGATATTTTTTTACTTATTCCTAATTTTAAAAACCTGCGAGCCTTGTAGGACAATGAAATAAACAGTTTTCATTTCAACGTCCTACAAGGTATCCATTTAAAATGGGCCCTTATCTCTACCCCTTAATTTGCCCAAACTAGGGCAGTTGTTTCACAGAAAAAACACTGGCACTTGAAATATTTTGGCCAAATTTACATTCTTCTCATTTTAAAATTCCAGGGACCTTGTCAGACGGTGAAACAAACAGATTTCAATAACCCCTTTTATGAGAAACCTGGGAAAAATAACCATTTGTCTTCAAAGAGTTTTTTAGGGCAGATTACTTAAAAATCACGCCCAAAAACCAAAAATCATCTCAAAATCATGCAAAATTCTCCAAACAAAAAAATCTACTTTTAGCTCTAAGCTACGATCATCAAACAGTATTAATAGGCTAGGTTCTGCGTGGTTGAATTTCAGAACCTGACTTCGATTGCATGTCCGACATCACGCCTTACCCGTCGCACCATGTAAATATCCGTGCACATGGATTTTCAGGTAAAGCTACCATTGTAGTTCGATTTCTAATCCAAGAATTCGTACAAGATGACGTAACTTTCGTCGACAAGAAGCAAAGTGAAGTTCCCTTCCTAGGTATAAGTTCTACGAATTTGTGAACCTGGAGAACCTCCCCGATTTCGGAAGATTGACGGTAATTCTCAGTTGTATCAAACGTCCGTGTTTTGTATCAGAGATGACTTTGTGTACGAATTTATATTTTTGTGATTTTCTTACTTTTCCACCTACTTAGGGGCCATCCATAAATTACGTCACACGAATTTTTTTTACACCCCCCCCCCGTCCCTGTCACACATCGTCACATTTATGAGACCCCTCCCCCCTAGTGCGACATCTAAAAATAATCAAAATGGTAGTTGAATTTTTTTTACGTGTGATGTCACAGAGCTGATGACCATCCCATACCCCTAATCACATTTCCTACTCCCCTCCCCCCCTTAATATGTGACGTAATTTATGGATGGCCCCTTACGGGAATTGCGTTTCATTTTCTTTATACGTGTGAGGGAAATTTATTATAATTATTGTATTTTTCCTTTGGAAGGGTGAGACACACGTTAACCATTTATCTCATTTTCGACTATTGACATTTAGGGTGTAAGAAAGAGACGCAGCATTATATGTTAAAGAACAATCAGCGCATTGACATTTGACGTTTTTCAATTTTTGGAATTCATTTTTTGATTTTTGAATGACGGGCTTATGGAGCACCGGGCCAATTTAGGCCCCTTTCTCCTTCAACTGAGTTATTTATGGTTGTAGAAAGTGAGATTTGTTTTTGTTTTTGTTAATTTTTAGTTGCAAAGGATATGGCTGCAATATGGGGGGCGATTATTTCGGAAGAGGTGGTTGGTGTTTGATTTCTTTTTCACTGTAGGGTGAGGGAAGAACTGGGTGGATACCACTATTTGAGGGACGGGGGGAAGGGTAAGGGGACTTTGGGAGATGGGGGAATTTAGTGGGGTAGTGGCAGATCGGGGGGAGGCACGTTGTGGCGTGGGGATTGCGTAGTCCTTGGCAAGGGTGGTGGGAAGAGATAGTGGGGAGAGTAGTTTGGGTAATAGAGAAGAGATTTGGATTAAGCGGTTGGTTTGGGGGGTGGTTGGCGGGTGAGAGGTAAGGGGGTATATCGTTTGGGAAGGTATGGGGGGGCGGACGGTTTGAGGAGCGATGGGGGCGCGTTCGGTTTGGATGGCGATGGGGGCGCTGTCGGAATGGGGGACGATGGGGGCTCTGTCGATTTGGGGGGCGAAGATGTGGTGGGCGGTGTTGGGAGGGTGGTCAGTATTGGGGTCGGTGAGGGCCAGGTCGGATTGGGCGGCAGGGAGAGGGCGGTCGGTTTGGGGGGCGGCTAGGGGGGTGATAAGGGGGTTGCTGGTTGGGGTGATGATACTTGAATCGGGTTGGGGTGAGTTGCTGGGGGAGATGGGAGGGGAACCATGAACTCTGCGGTAGGCCAGGGAGCAGACATGATCAATCTCTTCAGGGGACAAGTTGTTGGGGTCGGGGTGGTTTTCGAAGAAGGACTGGATCTCGAGGGTAAGGCGTTGATATTCATCGGAGGTTTGGAGAAGGGGGGAGGACATGATGGTATAGAATGGGGGAAACACGAGGATAACTGAGGGCACGAATGTTTAAAGCACTGATAACTGAGGGCACGAATGTTTAAGCACTGATGTTCAAGCACTGATGTTCAAGCACTGGGTTGGTATGATGTGGCGCGAACAAGCACGGTAGAAAGGCACTTTTAATTCACTGGGGTGTGGTTTTCACGACTGGAGCGGTACAAGCGACTGCATCCGCGGTGGAGTATGGCATATTAGCCAAGCCAGGGAGGTGCGACCGTCGCGGACGGCGGTCAGACTGGAACTGTGATTTTTTGGAATTCACGCAAACTTCAACTAAGCCAACATTGCTACAGCTCTTTCAAAAGATGAAAATTCGTTCCATACAAAATGTATGAGGAAATGCATTTTCTTCATAACTTTCTTCTTCGTGAATTTTTGCGATGTTTTAATGGTTATTCTGTTATCCGGGGCGGAGAAAAATCCAACAAATCAAAGATCATCAAAATCGGTCCAGCCGTTCTCGAGTTATAAATAGTGTAACTAACCCGACTTTGTTCTATACTATATTAAGATTACATTATAGTTATTCTTCATTATGTTAACACAAAATTGCAAAGGTATAATAATAATATACCTATTATGCAATTCTAATTTTGAGATCGGCGGGTATATAGGTATATAATCTATACTGCAATGAAAAAATATTTTTTCCACTATGAACAAATGTAGGTTACACAGCTTTACTTTAACACCATGAGTTATGTGTTTAGTATTGCCATTTGATCATCAGTGGCGCCCTCATATATTTTCTACTCTTATTTGACAAACTGTATATTTGGGCTGCAGTATTTATTTTGATTACAGTGTGTATTTAAAAAAAGAAAGAATGTTATCGAAAACTAAGAATTTTTGTAAGATTAATTAAGTGACAGTGGTTTTTTCTTAAGAATATTTTTAAAATGTCTCTTGACAGAGAGCAGTATTCGGGTTTTATCATTAACCCATATATGCCCAGTGGGTCGTTTTTGTCCCGAAAAACAGACTCTAGAAAAGTAGCGATTTTTTTAACGCAACTCCTTGTTTTCGACATCTTATGACATTTATCGATGTGTGAAAGTCCTATCTACTAAAACAAATAGACAGTTTTGCTTAGCCGTCAAAGTTGTAATTTCTGGTGACAGTTCAATTCATGACTCAGTTGAAGTTGGAGAAAAAATCCGGTTTTGCTGAGGATAATGTAAGTTATATATTTCTCTTTGTAAATATACCAATTATTTTGATGTTATTATAAAATTAGATAGTTTATTTATCTAATGCAATCAGATGAATCCAAAATAAATATTTTATTTCACAGATATAGTTGTCAAAACTTTCAAGGGTCGCTAAATACCCCTTGGGCAAAAGTATACTCCATTGCTGTTTTTTTAGATTTAGGAGGTGTTGGAAATTTTGGACACTGACGATGAGATACAAGGAGGGGATGTTTTTATTAACCCACCTGGTGATGGCAGGGTCGCGGACGGTGATTCCAGCAATGAAGAAGGTACATTTTTTCCATCATTTATCCCGTCAACAGTTACTCGCACCTGCCAGTCTTCATTTGAGGGGTCCATTTGTAGAAGAAACCACTTTCAGCGAAGATGAAGAATATGACAATACATCACCACTGTCACCGAAATAAGACAGGCGCGGTAGGGCACATGGAAGGGTACGCGGATAAGCGCAGGGAAGATCACGGAAGGCTTACGGAAGGAGGCGTGGAAGGAGATGTCAAGTAGATAGGGAGCGCACTTGGGTGAAGAGAGAACTTCCTAAGAACAAGTGTGAGTGGATCAAGCCCCTACCTAGGTCCAGTGTCTCTATCCGAAAATAGTATATACAAAAATGTTTTTCACGGGTACGGTGCATAACAATCGTATTGAAAACTGCCCATTGAAGGATGTAAAAGAGTGCGAAAAAGAAGCAAGAGGATATTATATATAGGCATTGTCCGCTCTTGGTTGCAAAATAATGGAACTGAAAGACCTAAATATAGACCCAGTCGAAAGATCCAAACAAGTGTACCTTATATGGTGCGAAAGCATAAAGCGTAGCACATGATCGAAAAAGCTCTGTCAAGTCTGCGCTGCGCTTTTTGTAAAAATAAAACTGATAGGGTGCGATAAATGCGATGTAAACTTACACGCAAAATATTTCTTGCAGTTTTATTCGCAATTTTTATTTCAAAATGCTTTTTTTCTGTTTAAGTTTGTTACGTTACGGAATTGATTCCCGTGCGAGCTAATAGCGAATTGACCCCTTACACAGGCCCTCCGCCCCCCTTTCCCCGCACCGCTCGACACAAGTAGCCAAGCGCCGAGCGGCTCCCGGCATTCATTCCTCGGCCGACCTTCGGCATAACAACTGTGTCCCCGTGATTGCGCTCTCCGTAAACGCTCGCGATGTTTATTTTAATTGTGCATTGTGCCCCAGAGGCTCCCGCCTCCTCAGTACCTGTCTGCCGACCGCCTATCTCCTGCTTGTGAGTACCAATGAACCTTGCTACCCCTCTGTGTGCTAAGAACTGACATTTAAATTCACTAAACACGTGTAGAGAGAGTTGAGAGAAGCTCCCCCGTTATGATAGAATTAATTAGAGATAGCCAAATACTCATGTAGTGCCGATGCTGGCCTTTTGTAGAACCCTGTTCACCTTTAAATGAATAAAACCCTTTTTCGTGCATAACTACTGTGTTCTGATTGAGGAAGGAGACCTGGAGATTTTGAGGAAAGGAAGGGGAGTAGGAATTTACAAGCGAACCACAAACACTCGCCCTGGGTTTAAGAGGGACCTTGCTCGCGCCGGCTGTGCAGAGCTAGCCGCCGGCTTGTTTATTGCATGTCCTTTCCAGGTTTTGGGTTTGGCGTTGGCCGCAAGTAGCGCCAATGCTAGCAAGTTACTAACGATGTCGATAAATAAAGAATCAATAAAATAATGGCATTTTTATTCAACATGAATTCAAGGTAACGCATTTGACCGTGTGGTCGTTTTCGACCCATTAAAAAAACAACACTTTCTCCACTCCCACCTCAAAATTTCAGTGAGAGTCTTTAACACAATCCTTCAGGGGCACACATATCCTAAGATGAAAAAGATCGGAAACCAAAAATAGTTCTGGGCATATATGGGTTAATGCTTCTGATTTCTTCTGGTAGTCGATTGAAAAAATTTCTTTCCTGGTAAGTGTAATGATGCTGTGCAAAAGATGTATTTAGTTTAGGGCATAGAAAAACATGTTTAAGTCGAGTTCTGTTTTCATTTAAAAATGGATGTTTATCTTTTATTTTATAATTTGAATTAATGATTTTTTAATATATAAATCTTTAAATGTGGGTACTTGAAATTCTTCAAACAGGCGTTCTGTTGGGTAGTCTAAGGATTTTTTAAATATAACTATATATTAAAACATAACTATATATATACATATAGTTTGGCAAGAAAGTGTAGAAATTAAATAAATTGGAACTAAACGTTTTCATTACTATGGCAGCACCGAATTATATGACGTTTCCTATGGCTGTCGTGTTATCGCATGTTACGGTTGATTTTTTGTCTTAAATCTGAGTAGAAGATCGCTGATTTCATAATATTTTTATTCATTGTTTGCCTGAATTTAATTAAAATGAATAAACCATTACATAGTGATGCAAAAGGGGTTATATTCTGCGTTTTTCAACGCTGCCTAGCCGAGTGTCACGCGAAGAAGCTTCTGTCTGATTTAGAAGATGTTTACAAACGAACTGCAGAAATGACTGGTACGCAGTATAGTTTGTTTAATAAATTTCATTAGTATTACAATATTTATGCCAATTTTCGAGCGATAATAACCATTACAATCTGATTTGAGGTTATGTTAAAAAAATCGAATTTGATATTTCGATTTGACAGTTAATATGCGGCCACAGGAAAAAGGGAATAACTCAATAAAAAAAATAATAATATGCAACTTCTTTAAACTCGTAGAAAAGTTACTTTTTTCTCGTTTTCTTTTTTTTTCTTTCTAAGTGAATATTATCTAGTGTGTGTTTTTAAAACTACCTTCTATAATAATAATTTTAATGATGTTTTTCACACACAGGTAAATCTGAAACAACGGTAAGACGAATCGTCAAGGAAGGGGAAAAGGCAGATGGAAAATTTGAAACACCGGGAAAACGGAAAATGGGCTTAATTATAATAATATGTAATAGCATAAGTGCTGATGATTGGAAAAATTGTTGCAAACACGTGATGAAAATTGAGGCAGAATATTATGCACGAGGCAGTACTTTATATATATGATGATATCGATAAACTGCGTTTAGATGAAGATGAAGATACGGAAGAAGAAGAATCACACGAGGGCAAAGACAATAATTACATGTCGGGTGTTGAATTAATAGACTTAAATTTTTAAGTACCTACGTTTTTATATCGAAATAAACGCCCACTTAAAACTTGTTTTGTTTTATTTAACTTCTATTAAATTACAGTTTTTTGTGGAAATTTTTTGAAAATACAAATTCGCTATGAAATATGTATTTTGCCAGAAGTGTTTTTTTTAAACATACATTCTTTGTCGTGTCATATGCCGGAGACGCGCCGGCGCGCGAGTCTCAAATTTCAATAAAAAAAAACTTTTTGAATGCGATTTTGACGCTTATGTATAAAGAAACTGTACCAAGAACAAGGTCAGAAACGCTTCCGCCATTATCGTTCTCGAAGTGGTGGGAACATGAAAAACTTCTAGCCTCTCGGAATAAATAACAAAAAATCATCATAGACCATAGACAAAGTTGGCGTCACTTTTTCTGGAATACAGTGTTGCCAACTTAGGGGTTTTCCCCCCAGATTTAGGGGGAAAACAAGTGGGATGGGATGTTTTTAGGGGTTTAATATGTTTAGGGGTATTTTTGGGGGTTTTGTGATTCCATATATTTTTTAAAATTTTTATTATATCGTATACACGGAGCACTCGCACACTTCACAAATTTATTTGTTGACTACTAAAATAAGCTGCGGAATAGACTCTCCATTAAAATGCTTCAAAGCATGATGATGGTTCGGTTCTATCGAAATGGTGGATCTTGCACTACATTTAATCCATCTCCTGAAATGTTAAGCTTATTCAATGTTAACATGTATGATTTTAAAAAATCTGATTCTTCTCAAGAAAATGATGCAATATTTGATATTTTAAATAATTTATAAATAAAGATTATTAAAAAACATTACAGCATATCATTTATTAATTATTATTCATTATTTTTAGAAAAAAAAATTTTTTAGGGGTATTTTCAAGTAATTTGCCGGTTTCTAGGGGTTTTTGAGTTTAGTTTAGGGATAAATATTTTTGAGAGTTGGCAACACTGCTGGAATATCAACTGCCGAAATTTGGGTGCGCACTCGATCCGACATGATTGGTTTATTTATGGATCCGACTAAAACGCCGAGAAATACTGAATTTATCCACGAAACGTAAGTAATGTTGTTTTTATACATACTATATTGTTCGTGGCATGTGTTTTGGTAAAAATAATACACGATATCTCGAAATAAACCGACGAAATACGAAATCAAAGTCATAGCATCTTTTGGTTGAAAAAATTTTACGTTTAGTATTTCCGTTTATGGGTGATAACGAAAGTTGGAGAACGCGAACGCAGGCGGCGGTTATTTGGCAACGGCGGAAAATAATAATGCTGCCCACACCCGCCGGTCTAATTTTATCTTTTTACCACAAAACTACCCCTAAAAGTGGGAATTTCGAAAAAAGTTATTTATCTTTTTTACTCATACACCCCCCCTCTTAGAATCACCTCACCTTGCTCTTTGGTGGATGAAGCGGGCCTAGCACGGTAAAAAAACGTGACCTGCCTGCACCACGTCCAGTAGCTGATCTGAGATATGATGGTATTGGGCATGAACCAACGTTCATGGATAAGCCACAGCGATGCAGGCTATGCATTAAAATGAAGACCTTTTTAAAGTGTGAGAAATGTGGCGTAGCCCTTTGTCTCCAAAGAGAAAGAAATTGTTTTGTTTTATTCCATCATTAATGATGGAATAAAACAAAACAATTTTAATTGAGTATGTTCTATTTTATTTGTATTTGTTTGTCTTATGTTAATTTAGGGAAATGGTTTTGGTAAAAAAAAAACCTAATTTAGAGTTTTTATTGTGTATTAAAATTATTTTAGCGTAATATTATATTGTAATTTAATATGTTGGTCTTTATAGTTTATTAGTATTGAATTTTGTATATTTATTTTTCATTAAAACAATTAAAAACACTTAAGAATGATGTATGCTTCTTGTACTACCCGTTCTTTGATTTACACTCCCGAAGCCCCAATGTTCTTCCTCAGGAACATGAAAAATATTTCCAAAACTGTATGATAAAAAAAATTTTTTTTTTTTGTAAAAATATTGAAAAAAATCACAGAAGTCGAAAACGTAGACAAGCATTTTTTTCAATAGCTGGAAAAATTCTGGTATTGAAAGGGTTAACCCTTTTTACCCCCGGACACCCTGCATAGTGCACTTGCGTAGCTTGGATTGACTAGATGATCATTTGTGGAAAAGTGTGTAGAAGGGTTTAGTTTTTCCTGTGGGGAAGATTTAACCCGGACATAAAGTCATAAAAATAAGTCTACTTATAATATACTATGGATTAAGTTTATTTCTTCAGGCTCACAACATACCCCAATAAGGATGCCATAGTCTCATTGGCTCCAGACAGTAGTTGGGATCAGTTAGGACTCTGATGCAGGATGCAGTATTCATATAAAAATAAATTAAAAAAAAAAAAAAAAAAGTTTCCGACTAATCTAATCTCAAGAACAACTACTTATAACTCAGTTTCCAAGTGATACTCTGTTCTTCAAATAAGTTAAATTTTGTATTGTTTTTAGCAACTATTTACATATCACCAAACTTACAACTTATTGTTTTTTACATTCACATTGTAATTTAAGAACTTAAATAGCATTAAAAATGTACACTACTCTTCCAGACACAAGCTAATGCTTCCATGGAAGAGTGGTATTAACGTATTTTAAAATGAACATGTACGCAAATTACTACATTATCTAAATGTATATTATATTTTATATGCTAAAATAAATAAATAAAATAAAAATAAAATTTTAGAGGAGAATTCATTAATTTTTGGGGATCGTTGGAAACGGTTAATACGCACTTTTTTTTTAAAAATATCTTTTGATTCACCTTAATTACATTAAAAGACAACTATTTGCATTGGGGGAAGTGGAAAATATTTCATTTTAAATTTCGATTACGTAAAATTAAAATTAGCTTTCGTCTTGTGAGATTGTACGCCATTATGGTTATTAGCTCATTCGCTGTCACTTTGGCATCACTTTGGTATGTTGGTATTCCTGATACACTTGAATGTATAACGAACGACTAGAAGATTTTGAAGGTACCACGAAATCTGGAAAGATAAGTACTAAATTATGAGTTTTGGGAATAAAATGACAGAAAAAAACATGTTTTTAATTTCGGTAATTATTTTTTATAAATAATACATTCACTTTTGTATCAAAAACCGTGTTACACAAACCTAGCGTAGCCGTTAAACTACTTGAAAACTGGGATGTTTTTCTTGCCTTGACGCGAGTAGGCGTTATAAAGGGGCACTTTCTTTTGTATCACAAACCATGCTACACAAACCTAGCGTAGCCGCTAAACTACTTGAAAACTGGGATGTTTTTTTGTCGTGACGCGAGTAGGCGCTACGAAGGGGGCACTTTCTTTTCTATCACAAACCATGTTACACAAACCTAGCGTAGCCGCTAAACTACTTGAAAACTGGGATGTTTTTTTGCCGTGACGCGAGTAGGCGCTATGAAAGGGGCACTTTCTTTTCTATCACAAACCATGTTACACAAACCTAGCGTAGCCGCTAAACTACTTGAAAACTGGGATGTTTTTTTGCCGTGACGCGAGTAGGCGTTATAAAGGGGCACTTTCTTTTGTATCACAAACCATATCACATAAAATTAGCATACGTAGCCGCTCAACATCGCAGAAATAGTTGATTTATAAAAATAAAATTTTAAAGTCAAAAAAATTTAAGCTAATAAATTTTAATCAACGCACGCAATACATGTGTATTAGGTAAGTACCTACTAATTAGGCGGAATTTCAGTTTTATAACATTAAAAAACTCCCGCGCGATTTTGTCTCTAGCCGTTGGTTTTACGAGCCGAATTCCCATGAAGTCTGCTACGATTTGCTCTAGCATCTTTTCGTACAGTAACAAGAATACCAACATTACAAAAAAATGACATTTGAAAATAATGTTTGAAAATGGACGGTCTCGTTTCACAGAATGAAAGCTAATTTTAATTTTACGTAATCAAAATTTAGAATGAAATATTTTCCACTTCCCCCAATGCAAATAGTTGTCTTTTAATGTAATTAAGGTGAATCAAAAGATATTTTCAAAAAAAAGTGCGTATTAACCGTTTCCAACGATCCCCAAAATTTACCTACTTTTTAAATATTGCAGATTCGCTCAGTTGGCCCCCGAAGGACATCAACAAATTACTGTCACGGATGATGCAGCACATTCCGTTCGGCGACAAGCTGATGCATAAAACGCGGGCAGCTCGTCTACTGTGGAATTTGGTATGATATGTAGTCTATTATTTGTATTAACATATCACTAGTCTTTTCTCACAAACATTCTCCATGAAATGACACAGTGAACAATAAATCCAGAGTATTTATTTTGTCAAGACAAGAGAATATTTGAGTCCAATTTGTGGCACCTGTTTCTTACTATTGTGGTACGAGAACACAACAGAATGGAGTTTGCAGGAAAACACTTGTTCTTTAGCACAATTTATTTAATGCAATAAAATACTACAAATGGGTCTATTTTCCCTTTGCTCGAGTTCAGTGGCGCACACAACCACACTACACCGACAAATATCGAAGGTCTACTTTCCCTCGATATCTCTATTGTCAGTTTTTTACAATACTTAACTGTAGGTTCAACATGTACCTTCCAGCTTCAGATATAACACAGCTCACATATTTATAGTAAATTTACAACAACAATCAACAAATCAAACAGGAACAGAATCTTTAGCAGTTCCCACAAAAAGGATTTTAAAATCTAACATACAGAAACAATTACTTAACCCTTCGAATAATAAGAAAATAATTTTCTGTCAACTTTTGCCTGTCAAAGCTTGCGCGCAAAATTTCTGGTTCTTCCCATGCATTTAAATGTTTCTATTTATAAGTGTTTTTTAACGCTTTTGCAAAAATAAAAATTGTTCTAAAATTTAGATAAAATAATCTTTCCGATATGTTTATTAAAAATCAACATTTTTGTTTATAAATATTAAAATTTTAACATTGGAAATGTAAATTAGCTAAAAAATTCATAACTGCGAATATTTGAATTAAAGTAATTGAAATAGAATAAACATCAAATGTTAAATTCAGATTCCTTTTCTAAACAAAATTTTTAATAAAACTGTCACCTCACTTTTTATCACTTTCATACAATTTTATTTTAAAATTAAATGTGGGTTACGTCACAAATAGGCGCAAAATCAAACCGTCACTTTTGATCAGGTTTGTAAAATATCTGAACAACCTAGCTCATATAATTCTTAGATAATGAGAAGCATTATTTCTTTCCGTTTCTAACATAAAAGAAATCACAAATATTCGCATTACAGAAAGAGAGATATCTAACTTTTAATAATGCACGGTCGCTCTGGGACAATCTGGGTCTCCTGTTATTATAACGGCATATGATGTTTTGGGACAACTTGGGTCTCCTGTGATTAAACGGGTTAAAAGACGGCCGAAATTGAAGACCCAATAAACTAAGGGACAAACTTTTATTGCCAATTTTATGATTAAAGAAGTTCCTCTTGGGTTGGGTCATAAAAGGCCGACAGCAAACACTTTCCATTTGGGCTGCTATAAATATTTATAGGTTCTATTTGAGGGTCCTATTTGAAATGTACAAATACCTACTTAAAAATAAAACAATTTAAATAATAATTTTTGTAAAAGAATGTATTTATACTATAATACCAGGCCAAATACATATTATTTCTCAAGGTTGGGACCTTACTTGAAGAAACCGTGGGAGAATTTTAGGAAAAAATTCGGTTTATGGGGGATGGTCCAAAAAAAAAATTTTTTTTTTATACTAATTATGGGCCGGAAAATCCGAATCTGAAAGAATTAGGCGGCGGCAAGCAATATTAACTGAGTTACACGACTTTAAAAATTTTTATGCACACACAGGAAAATAGTCATTTTGGAAGCATTTTGATTCCTAGAAAATCAAACTAGTTATTTTTATACTAACTATTGGCCGGGGAATCTGAATCTGAAAGAATTAGGCGGCGGCAAGCAATATTAACTGAATTACACGACTTTAAAATTTTCTATACACACACACATGAAAATAGTCATTTCGGAAGCATTTTGACACACGAAGTACGAAGATCATAGAAAAACAAGAAATGTATAAAAACATGTGCCGGCAGTGTTACCAGCTCTCAAAAATATTTATCCCTATATTATGAATTACAACTATCTCAACGGCCGTATTCTTAAACCAAAAGTATGAAAATTCGTAGTCTTAAAAATGCGTAACCTAACCTAACCTAACGCTAGGTTTGTGTAACATGGTTTGTGCCCCTTTATACCGCCTGCTCGCGTCACGGCAAAAAAACATCCCTGTTTTCAAGTAGTTTAGCGGCTACGCCAGGTTTGTGTAACATGGTTTGTGCCACTTTATACCGCCTGCTCGCGTCACGGCAAAAAAACATCCCTGTTTTCAAGTAGTTTAGCGGCTACGCTAGGTTTGTGTAACATGGTTTGTGCCCCTTTATACCGCCTGCTCGCGTCACGGCAAAAAAACATCCCTGTTTTCAAGTAGTTTAGCAGCTACGCTGGGTTTATGTAACATGGTTTGTGATACAAAAGTGAGTAAAATTTATAAAAAATAAGTACTTAAAATATAAACATGTTATTTTACATTATTGATATTACTGCTTAATGGCAACACTTAATTTTGTGAGGTAAAAACATCTATGTTATCTTGTTTTTCTATGATCTTCGTACTTTGTGTGTCAAAATGCTTCCGAAATGACTATTTTCATGTGTGTGTGTATAGAAAATTTTAAAGTCGTGTAATTCAGTTAATATTGCTTGCCACCGCCTAATTCTTTCAGATTCGGATTCCCCGGCCCATAGTTAGTATAAAAATAACTAGTTTGATTTTCTAGGAATCAGAATGCTTCCAAAATGACTATTTTCCTGTGTGTGTATAAAAATTTTTAAAGTCGTGTAACTCAGTTAATATTGCTTGCCGCCGCCTAATTCTTTCAGATTCGGATTCCCCGACCCAAAATTAGTATAAAAATAACTAGTTTTATTTTTTAGGAATTTCCCCCATAAACCGAACTTTAGCCGAATTTTATTTGCTATTGAAAAGGAGAAACTATGTGTAACTAAAATAACATGAATATTACGAATATTACACATAACATGAATTATTTTACTTAAGACTAAATAGATAGTATTACATTCTGGAATGAACAGCACCTTTACAGGATTTTGCAGAACACATGAACATTAGTACAATATTATGCATATTAGTCTCCTTGCACAAAGCTGTAATATCTTGATAGGTCAGTTGAAACAGCAGTCTTCCGGAGAGGAGAATTTCCAATGTTGGACTCCCAGTTCTGGGACCTTTTCTCCTTGATCATTTTTTTAGAAATCAGTTAAAATATTTCCATAAGATTCGATTAGCTGTGCAGATCATACTCATTTTGATAGTTTACATCACCATGGTATGTGGTGTCGCGAAACTGCGACTCCACTGTTAATTGGCATTAAATGCTGCAGAGCAAAGCCTATGCAGCCCTCGAAGGACCAGTCCCGAAACTACGTGAAATCGCTAAGTTATACGGGACGATTAAATAGCATACACTCGCAAAACCCGATGGATAGTCAGTCGATAGTTCAGATCTGGGCTTTTGGAAAATTAGATAAGCCCAGATTGGAATAAGGAAAATAGGACTCACCGTTGCAGATGGGGCCTCGCTGATCTCCAGTTTTGGTGTACACTTCTCACTGTTTAAAATTCGCAATATTCTTATAACAAGAGGTTACGATACATGCGCCCTGTCTGAGATGTTATTTTGTACTGAGCAGCAAATCACACTTGTCACCTCTCCAAAGTTGAGTATTTCTTGCAACAATTTTTATGGTGACATTTGGGAAGGAAAGATTAGGTAGGTGGGATAAATTCATGATTTTGACATATCTACCCACCAAGTCTGCGAATGCAATATCCAATCAATCCCATATAAAGATGCGCAAACAGTATTATTTTAGATTTTGTTTTTAATGACATTTACCGTTGAATAGATTGCATTTGATGAGTATTCGGACTCCGACTGTCAGAATATGTGGAATATGATTGTCCGAAAACTTTGTGGATTCATATTGCTGGAGGAGGTATTGTTAGATGCTGAGGAGTGACTCCAGCATCCATGGACAGATTTTTACGGTCGAAAATCAGAGGTAAATTGACTTGTTTCTACAATCCTCCACTTATATTTATTATGTGAATGTGATGTATGTTAAATGCACAGATTGTGTAAAATATGTATATGATCCATAGACATCCAAATTTAATAGACGAGAACATACAGAAGAGGGGTAAAACCCAACTATGGGGGGACCAAGAGGGGGAAGATGACTGCGATTCGTTAAAAAATCAATCTGACTGTATATAGGCATCTCGCATTATAATATCACCATTTAGTTCTTAAAAGCAAAATCTGCTTTTGAATGAATACACCTTTTTGCATGGGAGCGCCAAATACGGCAAAGTAAAGTTCGCCACTTTTCACCGACGAATATTTTGTTGCGTATTTAGTTAAGTCGTTTTACAAATGTTTCATAATTTACTTACCCCTGTAACCAGCGACGAGCACACTGGAAAACCGCCCACATTCGTTATGATCGACATATTTTAGGGTGTAATGTATTGCACAAGCTACCATTTTTGCCGTGTTATTTCGTAAAATGTACGATGAGAGCAGTGGCATAGCGTGCCTTGGAGAGGGGCCCCTTATCAAAATTAGTTGGGGGGCCCTAATGAAGGGTAAAGATTTCTCACAAAAGAAACAAAAATGCTTGCATTAAATTAAAATAAATATTTATTGATCATAAGTTATCATTTCCTCCTAGAAATTGAGCTAGCCAAACAATACAAACTTTTTTATTTATTTATTTAGTACAAGATTATACATTTGTATACATAATTTATGAAATGTTTTGACTGCCCAACTAGGAGGATTCCCGTTTTAGGACAGTTAAATTAGGATGGGTATGAACATATTACGGAAACGTAATTTGTACAAAAAAAAATGAAAATTGATTAAATAAAAGAACAGAAAGAATATAAAATAACATTAATTAATATTAATTTAAAAAAAGATACATAGGTACTTAGTAACATATAGATAACTTAAAAAACATAAATAGGTGTGGTTTGTTTAGCATAGTTATTGAAATTATAATAATAATAAAATGATAAATTAAATGAGTTAATGATGAATGTAAGTAAATCTAAAGTCATGGTGTTTGAAAGAGAGAGTACGAAAACAGTGTGCGACATAGTTGTGAATGATGAATACTTGGAGCAGGTGGATGAGTTTGTTTATCTGGGTAGTATGTTTACGAGAGATGGGAAGGCTGATAGAGATATTGAAAGAAGGGTAAATGCCGGTAACTCCATTAATGGAGGACTGAATGCCGTTGGCCCTAATAAAAAACTGTCAAAAAAAGCGAAGCTAGCAGTCCACAATGGAGTCCTGGTACCTACCCTGATGTATGGCAGTGAGGCATGGAACTGGCAGAGGAAGGATGAAAGTAAACTGAGTGCTGTTGAAATGAGATCCCTGAGACGTATGTGTGGTAAAACCATGTATGATCGTGTTAGAAATGTGGATATCCGCAAAGAATGTAAGGCTGATGTAAGTATAATGAGCAAAATTAAGAAAGGGACCCTCAGATGGTTTGGGCACGTAGAGCGAATGAGCGAAGAAAGTAGTGTAAAAAGAATATATGATTATAGGATGGGGCGGTACATATAAAAATCAAACACAAACAATTTACATATCACAAAAACTAATAATAAAAACAATTTAAAAAAAACCCTACTCATATTCGTCAGAACTTTTATTCAAACAATTTAAGGTCAGAAAATTAAGTGCATTATACTTTTATCATGCAACATTACAAATTTATAAAGATAATATTAAAAATCAAGTTGCACCCTTTAAAAATAACAGAAGTCTTAGACAAACATCAATACTTCCCACTCCAAAATGTAAAAAAAAAATTGGACAATTGAGTCATAAATATCTCGGAGCAAAATTTTTTAATTCATTACCAGAAAAAATTAGAAACATGAATACCAATATAAAAAGTTTTAAAACTCACCTAAAAAATTATACTGAAAACTTAAACTGAATGATATTAAAAAAGCAATACAATAACACCCCCCCATACACACAAGCCTTGCTTAATTATGGGGGTACATCAAATATTCTACTATGTAATTAATTACTGTATAAAATTTATTTGTAATTTGTGTACCTTCTATTACTAATAAAAAAAAAATGATGCAAATGTGAATGGTAGAAGAAGTCGGGGACGCCCGAGGAAGACATGGCACGATCAAGTGAATCAGATACTTGAGACGGGCCATGTCAAAAGTCAGAATAATAGAAGAGTATGTATGAGACGATGTATGAATGTGAGGGAGGCAAAGAGTGTGTGCCAAGACCGAGTTGTTTGGCGGTCCGTCCTCTCTGCCTACCCCTGCGGGGAAACGGCGTGATGGTTAGTTAGTTATAAATTAAATAAACACTTTTCTTGCCTTTTTTTCGGCAAATTGATTTATTAAATGGTCTATAGCTGAAGACGATTTCAGATTTTCTAAAATGTCTGCCTCTATAGACAATAGTGATAGTGATAGTCTGATAGCAGGCTAGCGGCCCCATCCAAGTCCTTAGGTCAGTTTTAATGTCTGCCTCTATAGACAATAGTGATAGTGATAGTCTGATAGCAGGCTAGCGGCCCCATCCAAGTCCTTAGGTCAGTTTTAATGTCTGCCTCTATAGACAATAGTGATAGTGATAGTCTGATAGCAGGCTAGCGGCCCCATCCAAGTCCTTAGGTCAGTTTTAATGTCTGCCTCTATAGACAATAGTGATAGTGATAGTCTGATAGCAGGCTAGCGGCCCCATCCAAGTCCTTAGGTCAGTTTTAATGTCTGCCTCTATAGACAATAGTGATAGTGATAGTCTGATAGCAGGCTAGCGGCCCCATCCAAGTCCTTAGGTCAGTTTTAATGTCTGCCTCTATAGACAATAGTGATAGTGATAGTCTGATAGCAGGCTAGCGGCCCCATCCAAGTCCTTAGGTCAGTTTTAATTTAGAAAAAGTAGTTTCAGCTGTTGCGGTTGTAACTGTAAGGGTCAAGAATAGAAAGCATGCTGTTATTACCTCCGGAAAACTGGATAATTCAATAGCAATAGCCTTGCATCCAGTTTTCCGGAGCTTTCTATTCTTGACCGACTTACAACAGACCGACGCAACAGCTGAAACAACTTTTTCTAAATTAAAACTGATAAAAGACAGCAACAACCGAAAGTAGAAGCATTCGTTACTTTTTACATGAACTGTGTAAATGCGACCAAGAGCATCACTAGAACGCACAACCGGATGATCAGTAACCACATCGCCGTGCTTCCGACGTGGAAATCTCTTGGACAAAGTGTAATAACGTGGCATCTCAGAGTAGAGCAACGTCCAAAATTCAACTCGCAAATGAATTTGGTAGTGAAATTATGGCAACCTAAAATCAGTTTCGTAACAAAACACGATTTCGAATTTTGAATTGGAAAAATGGCCAAACTTTACAATCAGCTTAAGAAACTTTATTGTATAATTTTGAGGTGGTCGATAGCCCGGTGTGTTGGACACTAGGCTAACAGTCTGAATAGACCGAGTTTGATACCCACATCGGGTACCGACTTAAGCCATTCGTACAGAGATACTTACAAGCGACTCGAGTTTCATGCGCATAGCATTCACAGTTGCCGCTCGTGAGTACCCGCATTACTATTTGCTTGTGTTCGTACACGACTCTACGCGTCGACTACGGTTTTCTTGTCAGTTGCATGCTACTGACAGTGCTGGTAGCACGCTACGCGAGTTGCATTCACATTTACTACTCGTTTGACAGAAATGGCGTCTAAACAAGATTTATTTTATGTTGTTAAATATATTTTATTATTATTTCCAGGCTGGAGGACAAGAAGTGAGGGGTGAACCCATAGCCTCTGGTTTCAGGTAAAAATTGTCTATACTTTTAATTTTCAAAATTATACCAAGACAGACATGTATCAAAATTGGGATTTATAACTAACTACGTTAACTAGAAAGGGAGAATAAGTGGTGCGTGGTTGGAAGAGGACGCGTCTGGTTTGCTCCTGACTCCTTTTTCAAATAACTTCTGTTCTGTTCAAGTTACAAATCTGATTTGTGTCATACGCTCGCATAACAATCTACATAATTAGCCACATTTAGCGAAATAAATTTATCTATCCTATAAAAGAAGTTACGTTCGATTGAAAGTTTGTGTTGTAAAAAACTATCCAATCCCTTTGTTCGAATTATGCAAAAATGGTCTGTGCCTAAAGCGTTAGTATATTTATAATGAACCGAGGGACAACGACAATTATGGTGTTAAGTGATTTGTGACCTCAGACTAAACAAAATTGGAGCGGTGCGACCCGAGACGCCACTTGAAACTCAACTTGAATAATATATTTATTATTCAATAACCCGATTTTTTGTCAAACAAATTTATTGCTTTCAGGTTTATTCGATTTTGTTTATTTACAAGTTCATTCCTTTTGAATCATTTCAATATTTATTATAAGCAATAATTATCAGCCTGAAACACTCATCCACATTGAAAAATCTTCCGAGAAAAGATACATGACGCCAACGGGACTTGAACCCGTGTCCTTCCGATTGCCGGTCGAATGCTCTGACCACTGAGCTATGGCGGCTTATCTTGTACCCGCCAAATGATTCAATATATGCTATTATATTTTTTCCACCTGAAAAAAACAAGCACATCTAATGGTATTACATTATTTTTTGCTGGTTTGCATGAACACTTTTGATAACCCTGTCCCCAAAACATTGATAAATCATAATTTGGATGTTTTTTACATTTAGTTCACTTCAACCTGAGGCTACTGTTCAACCTGAGGCTACTGTTCAACCTGAGGCTACTGTTCAACCTGAGGCTACTGTTCAACCTGAGGCTACTGTTCAACCTGAGGCTACTGTTCAACCTGAGGCTACTGTTCAACCTGAGGCTACTGTTCAACCTGAGGCTACTGTTCAACCTGAGGCTACTGTTCAACCTGAGGCTACTGTTCAACCTGAGGCTACTGTTCAACCTGATGCTAATAATTTGGATTTTTTTACATTTAGTGAGGCTACTGAGGCTACTGAGGCTGCTCAACCTCGGAAGAGGAAGAGGCAGAGGAAGAGGAAGAGGAAGAGGAGCGGTGAGTCAATACTTCTTCTCAATATGATATATAGGACGACCTCCATAGTCCAGTGGGTAGTCTTGACTCACAATCTGGAGGTCGCGAACCAGAACCAGATTCAGTCCAGATTCCAGATAGGCGACATTAGATAGCCGGCGACATTAAACCTGTAATGATAGCTCTCCCAAAAATCATGCACAAAAATCACAAAGGTCATTCATAGGGGTACACAAAATGGCGGTGCTGCCATTTCTGAAACCGGTCAGCACTAAAAAAAAATTCAGATATTATTCTTTTGCTTATATTTAATTGTGGTAAATTATTTTTACTAAAGAAATCTTTATGTATTTGTAATAGTGCAATTTTGTCATAATTTTTTTTAATTGGGGGAACCGGAAAACGGGGAGGTGAGGCGAGAGCACCACCATGTGGCTGAGAGCCCCCCTCCCAACCCCCCTCCCAACCCCCCTGTTAATGTAAGTAGAGACACCCTTCATTCTTTACATTTTAGTATTCAATTTTTTATAAGAAAAAGTCTTTTTATAACTTTTGAAGGTTATTCCCTTTAATTTAGGAGGAGATCTCATCTTTAAAGATGCTGTGTGGAGGATATTTTTTACAAGTTTATTTTAAGAAGGAGTGAACATGGGCCTTAAAGAGACCCATTTGTAGGAGGAAGGAAACACAGAGGCCAGCAATCACATTCCACAGACGAGCTGTTGAACTCTGTAATGAGTCGTAGAAAAGACCCATTCTCATGTGACAAATGTTACAGAGTACATGACACATGTTACATGTGTATGTACATGTTGGGCGCGTGTTTGGTATGTTTCCCGAATATACAGCAATGAACCAGTGCTGAAGGGATCAATAATGCTAGTTTCTCCGAGTATCTGAGTCTTACCCCTTGACGGCCTCCGTAGTTGAGGGGTAATTCAGCACTGAAACCTGGCACCTGGCACCTGGCACCTGGCACCTGGCGTGTCTAAACAAGATTTATTTTATGTTGTTCAATATATTTTATTATTATTTCCAGGCTGGAGGACAAAATGAAAGCCCAGTAGCATCTTGTTCCAGGTAAAAATTGTCTATACTTTTAATTTTCAAAATTATACCAATACAGCAATAATTATCAGCCTGAAACACTCATCCACATTGAAAAATGTTCCGAGAAAAGATACATGACGCCAACGGGACTTGAACCCGTGTCCTTCCGATTGCCGGTCGAATGCTCTGACCACTGAGCTATGGCGGCTTATCTTGTACCCGCCAAATGATTCAATATATGCTAGTGTTTCATTCAACAATTACTGCTTATTATATTTTTTCCACCTGAAAAAAACTATAATGGTATTACATTATTTTTTGCTGGTTTGCATCAACACTTTTGATAACCCTGTCATGACCCCTGAAAACATTGATAAATCATAATTTGGATGTTTTTTACATTTAGTGAGGCTACTGAGAGGAAGAAGGGGAAGGGCAAAGGGAAAAGGAGCGGTGAGTACTTCTTCTAATACTTGTTCTCATTAATATGATATATAGGACGACCTCCATAGTCCAGTGGGCAGTGGGCAGTGGGTAGTCTTGACTCACAATCTGGAGGTCGCGAACCAGAACCAGATTCAGTCCAGATTCCAGATAGGCGACATTAGATAGCCGGCGACATTAAACCTGTAATGATAGCTCTCCCAAAAATCATGCACAAAAATCATTCATAGGGGTACACAAAATGGCGGTGCTGCCATTTCTGAAACCGGTCAGCACTAAAAAAAAATTATTTTTCAAGACTTCTGTAATCATAAGTCTCCCAAATTCTAATTGTTCCTCGAGACGGGGGAGGGGTAGGACTATACGAAAAAGCAGTGCTGCCCGTCCCCCTAATGGGCCGTCTCAGTTGCTGCCGAGCAATAAGAGACGCCTCGTACGAGGTATCTGTAATCATCGGTCTCCTCAAAAAAACAAAGCTTATCTGAAAGATCTATAACGATATTTTTTAATTGCCATAATTAGTAGTAATATTCCTAGAAATAATGTATATGGCAAAACAACGTTTGCCGGGTCAGCTAGTTTATACATAAAAATGCAAAAATCAGTCATTTTAAATACATGTAGGATTACAAAACATTTTTTAAATATTTATATTGAGGGATCAGTAGGATTTATAGGTCCAGTTAGGAGTTCCACTGAGCCGAACCCTCTGATATGAAAATATCTGGAGTGGGTGAATTATTTTCCCATTAATTTGGTCTCTGGTAGGTTGACATGTTGTTCTTGTATTGTTTTGTATTTATAATACTTATATAGTGCAATTGACCAGATGATCATTTGGCAAGTGTATATATAGTCAGGACCATGTGCAACCAGAGCCACCGTGTTCCAGTGGTCCTTCTTTGAAGAAACCTTCATATTTCACGCAAAGATCTGCTTCTCTGACGGCAGATTCAACCAAATTTAGCAAATAAAAATGCCTGGGATTGGGATTTTGGCAAACAGGTTAAGAATCCTAGCTCCAATCAACTTCGGCATGGGTAAAGTTGAATCCATTACGTGGACAGTGTGTGCGCTTCACAACTTTCTTATTAGAAGAGAAAACAATAGCAGCATGCGTGGAAATTGATGGAGCGAGAGCACCAAACTAATTGGGATTCATTGTTGAACGTTGGGCAGCAGGCAGCAACAGACTCCAGCAAGTACTTGTGGGATCTTTTCATAGATTTCTTCACACTGTTCCCTAGCAGATGTTAAATAATGTCTATGTGCCTACAAGTCTAACTGTTAAAGCACTACTTATTTTAGTTGTAATCAATTTAGGAGGCGGATATGGGTACCGCTGCCCCGAGAACTATTTATTGGATAACAACACCTTTGCCATAGGTCACCCCAAGTGGTTATCTACGTTTGGTAACTTAGCAGGGGTGCCCGGGTTCATGGGGAAGGTTAGTCTGGGTCTTGGCAGTGAATGCATCTGCCCACTCGCTGCCTGGCAGGGCGGATTGAGAGAAAATGATTGAGGGAGTCCCTTTTGTTATGTTATTTTGTACTGAGCAGCAAATCACACTGTCACCTCTCCAAAGTTGAGTACCTATTTCATTTTATGGTGACATTTGGGAAGGAAAGATTAGGAAGGTGGGATAAATTCATGATTTTGACATATCTACCCACCAAGTCTGCGAATGCAATATCCAATCAATCCCACATAAAGATGCGCAAACAGTATTATTTTTGATTTTGTTTTTAATGACATTTTCCGTTGAATAGATCGCATTTGACGAGTTTTCCGCATCTGATTGCCACAATATGTGGCATCGAATAACCAAAAAACATCGGGGATATCGCCTCATGAAGGAGATGCTTGCGGATGCGGAGGACTGGATCGAGCATCCGTGGAAGGAGGTAAATTGACTTGTTTCTACAATCCTCCACTTATATTTATTATGTGAATGTGATGTATGTTAAATGCACAGATTGTGTAAAATATGTATATGATCCATAGACATCCAAATTTAATAGACGAGAACATACAGAAGAGGGGTAAAACCCAACTATGGGGGGACCAAGAGGGGGAAGATGACTGCGATTCGTTAAAAAATCAATCTGACTGTATATAGGCATCTCGCATTATAATATCACCATTTAGTTCTTAAAAGCAAAATCTGCTTTTGAATGAATACACCTTTTTGCATGGGAGCGCCAAATACGGCAAAGTAAAGTTCGCCACTTTTCACCGACGAATATTTTGTTGCGTATTTAGTTAAGTCGTTTTACAAATGTTTCATAATTTACTTACCCCTGTAACCAGCGACGAGCACACTGGAAAACCGCCCACATTCGTTATGATCGACATATTTTAGGGTGTAATGTATAGCACAAGCTACCATTTTTGCCATGTTATTTCGTAAAATGTACGATGAGAGCAGTGGCATAGCGTGCCTTGGAGGGGCCCCGTATCAAAATTAGTTGGGGGGCCCTAATGAAGGGTAAAGATTTCTCACAAAAGAAACAAAAATGCTTGCATTAAATTATAAATATTTATTGATCATAAGTTATCATTTCCTCCTAGAAATTGAGCTAGCCAAACAATACTAACTTTTTTATTTATTTATTTAGTACAAGATTATACATTTGTATACATAATAGGTGATTTTTCACAAAAACGGCGCTCTATTTTTTAAACGCACCGGATTTAAATGTCCGGGTTAAATTTTCCCCCCAAAAAAAAAAAAAAAAGAAGGAAAAACTAAACCCTTTCATACACTTCCCCAAATGATCATCTAGTGAATCCACGCTATGCAATTGCACTATATAAGTATTATAAACACAAAACAATACAAGAACAACATGTCAACCTACTAGAGACCAAATGGGAATATAATCCACCGACTCCAGATATTTTCATATCAGAGGGTTCGGCTCTGTGGCATTTCTAATTGAACCTATAAATCCTACCGATCCCTCAATATAAATATTTAAAAAATCCTTTGTAATCCTACATGTATTTAAAATGACTGATTTTTGCATTTTTATATACAAATTCTTTGACAAATCTAATATGCTTAAATTTTGAATCAGATTCCTAGGAATTATGCCAGTGGCCGAAATAACAAATGGTAATATTTTTATAGTCCGAGAATGCCAAATTCTTTTAATCTCATTTCCTAAATCTGTGTATTTTCTTATTTTTTCAGAAATAGTTTTTTTGAATATTACAGGAATTTGGAATAGCTACATCAATGATATAAGTTATTTTTTTAATTTTGTCATGTAAAACTATATCAGGTCTATTATGACTAATTGTTCTGTCTGTTAGTATAGTTTTATCATAGTATATTTTATAAAATTCATTTTCTATAAATGAATTTGGTTCATATTCATAATATGGTACTATATTACGGCAGTCAATCAAGTTATGTTTAATTACCAAACTTTGGTGAATTATTTTTCAATTGTCCAATTATTATTATTATTATTATGAAATGTTTTGACTGCCCAACTAGGAGGATTCCCGTTTTAGGACAGTTAAATTAGGATGGGTATGAACATATTACGGAAACATAACTTGTACAAAAAAAAAAAGAAAATTGATTAAATAAAAGAACAGAAAGAATATAAAATAACATTTAAAAGTTTAACGATTTAGAAAAGATAAAAAAACGAGATACTCCTGTCACTTATGCCTAACAATTTTAATTAATTAATTTAATTTCATTAATTTTCACTCCATTCCACAAAGATGGAATTACCTTAATTATATGCACAATATATCCATTGTAGTAACTAGCGATGGGAAATATCGATTGAATATCGATATTGTATCGATCTTTTTTACCATCGATGCATTTCGATACATTATCATAGATAAATCGATTCTTGAACAATCGATTCTCGCATCGATATCAATTCGATTAATTCTGACCAATCACAACGCTTATCTCACATCGATTAATTCTGACCAATCACAGCGCTTGTTTTTCATCGATTTAATAATCGCAGCATCGAATTCACAATCCGATATAATCGTTTTGAAATGTCATCGTATGTATGATCGATTCTCGCTTATCGATGTCTATGTTCATATCGAATACAGTTCGATATAATCGTTTTGAAATGTCATCGAAGTGGAATCGATTCTCGCTTATCGATGTCAATATTCATTCGAATGCACAGTCCGATATAATCGTTTTAGAACTGTCAGAATTCATTCGTAAACGCAAATCGATTCTAGAGGTTATATTTCAAGATACGTCAAAATATCTCAGATTGTGATAAAGCTTGTTGATGTTATCATCATCCCGCTTTGTTGTAATTGATGAAATAATACTTTTAGGTAACGATCTACGTTTCCAGTTTTAGTTTATGTTTAAAGATTGCCATGGTGAATGTTTTTCACAATTTAAAGTTTATAACTTATGTTATTTTGAGGTTATGTATAATCTAGGGTAGGTAGTGTGTTTTAATTAAAACAATAACTAAGTACACATAATTTTCAAATGTAATGCAAACAGGGTTACGCTATAATTGTAGCTTCTTCGGGGAAGTATACAATAGTCTACTAAAATCAGCAAGTAATATGTGTTCATATGAACATATCTGCTTCACATGAACAAATATATTTAATTCATTTGAAGTTAACATAGGTGTCTCTTAGTTTTTAATTAAAATGAAAGAATTTATATGGTAGAATAACCTTATTTAATAATAATTTGTTAATTGCATACAAATGAATACAACAATTCAGATTGTTTAGGATTAGATGCCTACAACGTACTTACATATTATTTATAGGTTATTTTTAACAAAAACTACATGTTATAGTTAATAATACTCGAGTATTATCAATATTAATAAAGGGATTTTGAACTTACTAACTAAACTAAGTACCATATCAGCAGGAGCTTACAATATTATATAAAAGAACATTAAATGAAAATTGCAGTAAATTAAAAATGGTACAGGCAATGACGTTATATAAAATAAATAGACTCGTTATAGTCTCACATACTCACAATATAATGTGGAAAGTAAGGAACACTCTTTTGTTTTCAGCGATTTTCAATAATTTCTCAATTCAAAAGTTTATTCCTGTGTGATAAAGATAGACAATCAAATAATGTGTATGTATGAATGGCACTGATACATTAGCGGGCGGCGTATTAATTTCTTTGCCGAATACTGCTTTCACATCACGGGTGTGACTGAGATAACAAGATACTCTCACTCGGTTACACTACGCACAGGGGAGGGTAAAGGCGGGTAAAACAAGACACACGGGCAAATATTTTTTATTATAATTATATGAGTTATCATTAGTAATACAATATTGGTACTATTATAGTAGTATTGTTAAAAACATATTTTATTATACAGTACAGGTCATAGGTTCAAATGAGTATACAAATCTATTTACAATTTTCATCAACGACATTATAAAACGCTTTCCTTTGACCGTGGTATGTAAATCGTCTTTATTGAAATGAACTGAACATATTGTGCTGTAAAGCGAAGGTGTCCAATCATGTTCGCATCTTTGAATGCGAACAACAGTGGTCCATTTCTGTCGTCGTAGTTGATCACGGGGAAACCTAAAATTCATATTTGATAAGTCATAATAAATTTATATTGAATTAATTGTCATTTTACGTTTATAAAGTCACAGCGTAAATTATAATTATTAATAGAGCTTAACTACAACTAGCGTGTTTACGTATATTAAATTATAGTGTCTTGTCATTGTCAGCAAGGAAGCTCGGTTCGAGCGTTATGAGTTATGACAATTCAAACATAATTAAATTAATTAACGATTTACCCTGTGTACGTTTTACCCCATCTTTCCCAATAGAAGAAAACTTGTGCGGGACGCTGTGTGAACCGACCTACTGTTAGCAGGTTGTCTTTGTTATGCTCGTTACTTTTTGATGCAACGTTCTCTGTCTCGTAATGACGTGTAAAACCGCGAGCGGGAAACATGAAAATTTATTGTAATATTTATAATAATTAATAATCGATAATATTAAGTAATTTGCGTGTACTTACAAATGAAGTGTTATTCCTTCGCCTTTACTATTATTTGCAGTGTAATTGAAACATTTTCTCATCACACAGGAGGGCATTTTGACACTTTTTAAAATGCAATCTACTTACTGGTAAGTACTGGTAAGACGCAACCTTACTCGACGCGTAGCAGTTTAGTACTAAAGTACTAGATATCGAGACCGGTACAATTGTCTTGCGATTGTCTTCCCACTTTGAGATTTCTACCCCTCGTCTAATATAGTATGTAACGTCATTGGGTACAGGTAGGTTACCCGTTACATCATAAGGTATAGGCAGGTACCCAACATTAAACACGCCTCTAAAATATGTAGATACGTAGGTTGAAAAAATAAAATAAACAGTTTTTATATCTAATTGGACTTATTTGCGGTACATAACCTATAAACCTAAATAACGTAAAATAAATTAGAAAATACCTTTCTTTGTTCTTAAAAAACATGTATAATATTTTCTTTTAAGTATACGTAGGTATTCGAATCTTATTTATAATATTCAATCGTAATGCCTTGCGAGACGCAAACATACTTGAAATTCGCGGGTAACAGAAACAATATTAATGTTGCTAGTAAATAATAAGGAAATCATTGCCAGGAATAAAAACCTTTGACTGATTTAATTTTGATGCAGTACCTAAACCGTACATCTAAATAACGTAAAATAAATTAGAAAATACTTTTCTTTGTACTTAAAAAATATGTATAATATTTTCTTTTAATTGTACGTAGGTATTCGAATCTTATTAATGATTATTTATAATAATGTTCAATAAAAACCAGTGACCGATTTTTTTTTTGCAGTAACTTCTTACGAAAGTGTTGCCATTCCAGTGCACCTTATATTTTTTTAGTCCAACCCCCCCCTCCCCCCCCCCCGCGAGAGAAAAATTACTGCCCCTGACCGTAGCTATTGCTCCCGAACTCTGAGCAATTAATCGATATATCATTCGATCATTTTTGTGTATCGATACAAATATATCGATTATGTAAATGTATCGATCATTCCCATCACTAGTAGTAACTAACGAATCATCAGAATGTTTTAAATGTCACAAAAAACTGTTGCAATCTTTTGAACAAAATTATTCTGTGAAACAACAACAAAATATGACTAAAGCTGGGTCCACACATGTTCTTTTGTCCGTTCCGTTCCTCCGTTCCGTATCAGCGTCGCGATCAAGAACGCTAGTTTGGACGCCCGTTCGGAACGGTACGGTGTTACGGCGGGACGATACGGGTCGAGGTACGCCCCGATCCATCGGGAGTCAGTTTATTCGGCCCGTTCAAAGGCGATACGATACGGGTATGCGCCAGTCTGGACGCGATCGCGGTATGCGCAGGTCGTTCTCTCTGTCAAAGGGAATGAACACGCGATGCCGATGATCGCAACGACGTTACGGAGGTACGGGCTATTTTTACTTGCGTCCAGAGTTTTTGATACGGAACGGAGGAACGGAACGGACAAAAGAATATGTGTGGACCCAGCTTTACACGATTAATCATTATTCTCATGAAGTACCACCACCTGTTAAATACAAAAAACTATCGCAACCTATTAGAAATAATTGTAATATACCATTCTTTTGTGCTACTGTTATATGCTCATCATCATGTTTACATTTCTATAACCTAAATCTGTCAAAATTAATTACACCTGATACCATAGACAAAATCATATACCACAAACAAACCAAATATTATGATGTTCATAATTGCCCCCTTTCAAAGCATAATTATTTACTTTACAATAAATTATTTTCATATAAATTTTACAAAAAAATATATTTAATTATGATTAAGATATACTTTCAAAATGTATTCTAACAAAACGGCAATAACATTTTATTATCAAAATGTACGTGGTTTAAAAAGTAAATTAACTGATTTATATTACGAAGTGCTCAGTTGCAAATATGATTTAATTTGTTTTACTGAAACATGGTTAGACTCTACAATCTTTGACCATGAAATAGTAGATGATCGTTATAATATATATAGACGCGATAGGGACATATCGAGTTCCTTAAAAAAATCAGGTGGTGGAGTTCTAATAGCCATAAAGAAAGAAATGACATCTTTTTCAGTCTCAGCACACAGCTCAAAATCTACAGAAGATTTATGGATTAAATTTAAATTAAATGAAACATCCAGACAATCCATTAACTTATGTTTGGCGTATTTGCCTCCAGATATACCGATCGAAAATCTCACAGATTTTTTCGAAAAGTGTCATACGACATATAATAACTTATTATCAGACGATATCACAAAAATATTGGGTGATTTTAATGTCCCATCTATTCAATACTCACCAAATGTCAATGTAACGCACACCAGACCAGTCTTACATAATAGCCAAAAATCAATATCTCTACTAGACTTTCAAAATTTGACTGGACTTAATCAATTCAATCACGTAACTAACAACATAGATCGAATTTTAGATTTAGTGTTTTCAAACCATAACCTCAACATTCAAATTGCTTCACATGTGCTATCCAAAATTGACCCTTATCATCCTCCCATTGAATTCGATCTTTTGATGTCCAAATACAGACCCCTACCCACTAATCCAGATCACATCAAATATAATTTCATTAGATGTGCTTGTTTTAAAGAAAAAGTCCTTTGCAATTCAAAATGTCACAGTAGTTTATCCTGCATTAAGGCGATCCACTAGTTCACTACTGTGCCGTGGACAGTAGTTCTTCGGTGGACGCCATAGGGGTCACTTTGAATAACCGAATTTGTCGACTAGCGGCCGTATTGTAAAATATCAACGCGAAAATGCATATTTTATTTTATTTTGGGTAGATTGGGTGTAAATATCAACTTTTTTTGCGATTATTATAAAATAAACTGAATTTGCCACATTACACAATATAACCATATCCGAAAAGGGATTTATAAATAGGAGAGTTTGGACTTGAAAGTGTGTTTTTTAGACCTTATACTTTATTTTTTTATAGGCTTATTAAAAGACTTATAAAAAAAATGACCGATTTTTTTAAGGGCCAAGGTATGTTCTACACGCAGTATTTAATTGAAGCATCTACAATACTTCTAAGCGATCAAATTTTCAAAACAAAAACATATGATTTTGCATTATTTACTATGACTTCATCTTAACAAATAAAACTAGGAATAACCCATTAGCCCCAGTTTTGCGAATAAATACATCTTAACCACTCCGGGATTTTGCGATTGTGCAAGTTTTTTGTCTGAACGAACTGTCAGATTTATAAAAACTTTTGTTATTTGCGCTTCGCAATTGAAGCTCTATAAATTAAACATTTCTGAATGCAGCCGAATACTAAAAACTGTTTTTGAAAGGTTATGAAGTAAGCTTTCAAATTGTTATATTACAAATAAATATTAAAATTTAGAATGCAAACATAAAAAAATTGTAAAAACAACTCACGGGATGTTTTTATGTGAAAACGGTACTAAAATCACGGATTATGTAAAACAAACCCTTATTCTATTGTACAAATGTATAATAAACAATTTTGTCACCCCACTTATATATATTTAATAAAAAATTAACAATTTCTAACGGCACATAGGCGATTTGGCGGGTGAAAACTGTTTTACAAAATAAGTCTTTTTTATGTACTTCTATGGACAACTTTGAATAGAGATGTGAAGCTTGATTCAATATGGATCTTCTACATTTTATTTTGTCACTAGAACAATAACAGACTTATAACGATTTCTGTGGGAACACACGCGTTAACGTGAAAACACGCTTATTGTACTTGACTGCTATTGTTACATTGTCATGTAAACACGCTTACGGGTCAGAGTGGTTAAAAAAATTTTAGATTTAGTAAAAAAAAGTATACATTTAAAAATATATATTATCAGAAAGGTAGCTTGAACAAAACAATAGTTATTTGAAAAACAAGAATGTGGAAGCGGCTTATTCCAACCGCACATAAACAAATTAATAAATTAAGTAAAGGAGAGTCCCAGAGGTGCCTATATCCCCTTCTGACCCCTCCGTCTGCAGTCCCTGGATTGAGTTTCGCCAAAGTTGTCCTCATTCAATTAAAAAATTAAAGAATTTGTTAGTCATAATCAATAACTGCTTCAAGTGTAGTGTCTTTAGGGGTGTTGGTTTGGGGGGTGGTTGGCGGGCGAGAGGCAAGGGGGTAATTTGTTTGGGAAACTGTGGGGGGGCCGACGGTTTGAGGAGCGATGGGGGCGAGTTCGGTTTGGGGGGCGTTGGGGGCGCTGTCGGATTGGGGCGCGATGGGGACGCTGACGGTCTGGGTGGCAGGGAGAGGGCGGTCGGTTTGAGGGGCGGCAGGGGAGTGATTGGTTTGGAGGGCAATAGGGGGGTGGACTGCTAGGGGGATGGTAAGGGGGGGCTGGTTGGGATGATGTTAGGTAGGTAGTTAGTTAGGTAGTTAGGCAGTAGGGGTACGCACTTGGTGTCTGCGTACGGTCAATTCGAAGACGTGTAGTTTATCTTCTTGGGACATGTTGTTATGGTCAGGGTGGTCGTTGAAGAAGTTGAATATTTCACGGGAGAGGCGTTCGTATTCTTCTGGGTTTGGGCTGGATGAGAGGGGGAGAGGGGAAGCCATGGTTGTTTAGATCGGGATAACACGGGGAAAACACAAAAGTTCAAATCACTGATAGTCTGGAGATATTTTGGCGGGAGAAAGCACTGAATGTTATGTGGGTAATCCTCGAGGCACTGGGTATGGACACTGAGGTGGAATGTTCCTTTACTGGGAAAGGCACTTTGTGGTATTCACGAAACTTGTCAAACTGGAGCGAAACAAGCAACGACGGCGGTGGAGAATGGCATTTTGCGAAGCCAGAGAGGTGCGACTGTCGCGGTCGGCAGTCACAGTCGGAATGTGTAGAGATGGACTGAGTATTTATTTGAAAAATCGGCATATTTATTGGGTTAGTTGAACCCGACGGCGATCGGGCATTGTTTTATACAAAATGTGGAGGGGGGAGAAGAAGGCAAGGTGGTTCTTCCTTGGGGCTAAATATTGGCCCTTTTCTTGGGGCTAAATATTTTCTCTTCTTTGTGGGGGCTAAATATTGGCCCTTGCTTGGGGCTAAATATTTGCCGGCCTCCTGTGAGGCGGAATATTCAAAACAATGAAAAAAGAGGCAAGGCAGTCTGCTTGCCTTGGAGGCGGAGCAGACTCCTAGTGGAAAAGGAGGCAAGGCAGTTTTGCTCCTCCTTGGAGCCAGAGCAGACTTGCTCTTTCTTGGCAGCGAAGCCGGCCTGGGGCAGGCCCTTGTTGTCCCTGGCAGCGAAGCTGGCCTGGGGCAGGCCCTTGTTGTCCCTGGCAGCAAGGCCGGCCTGGGGCAGGTCTTGTTGTCCCTGGCAGTGAAGCCGGCCTGGAGCAGGCCCTTGCTGTCCCTGTTTTGGGCGGCAAAGGAGTGACTCCGGTTTGCTTCTCCTGGATGCCTTGTAGGGCTTTAGTAATGGGACTATAAATGTCACTACCCTACAAGGCTCGCAGGATTTAAAATATAGCAAAGGTTAAAATATAAATTCTTACATGATAATTTATAAAATGTCCCTGGTGGCAACCTGGCACACAAGCATTTATTTTGCTGCACCGGGGCATTGTACATAATAAAGAAAACATTATTTTACATAATTAGAATTAGGTAACAATTTGTACCTAAAGAAAAATATCTTTCACCAAATTCAGTCGCTGGCGGCACGGTACATTAGCATTTTGAGGCCAGAAATTTCAGCAAAATTTCCAAGAAATGACCTCAAATGATGAATCTTGATGAAAGATGTTTGGAGGGTGTGAACACGTCCGTTACAATTCTAATGGATTTTAATATGTGCTAGGTAATTTAATCAAATAAAATGAATCTTCAGTTTTATGACAAAACCTCATGCTTTATCTGTAACATGGAATCGAGGCAGGAATCTATAATATGAAAAATGATTAACATAATAAATTGTTATTATTTTAAAATGGCTGCTCTTACGAAACGAAAACTCTTATCTCATTGTTTATTTTGTTGCCAATGGAGAAAGATTTATTTTTTACAATGCAAAATCCCTTGAGGCGAAAGTATGTTCTGAATGTGCCCATCGGCTAGAGGCTAGATAGTCACTTCCGACTCTCAAAGAGTTAAAACCAATCCAAGCATGTGTTGTGTTCCCAGTGTTCATTGACTGAAATTGAAACTCTTGTACGATATGACTACTTTTTCCTATTCTGCTAAATTATATACAATAAATTAAACAATAAAAGTAATAATTAAAGATTCAAACCATTTTTGCAGACTCGACACCCGGAAATGCCTCACATCTGTATTTAGCACTTCATTGGGAAAAGGTGAAAGAAAAGCGACCAAATTTAAGTATCGTAAGTATATTGTATTATAAGTGACTGTCATTAGAATTAATGCAACTCTCTTAGGAAAAATTACAAGGGCAGCAAGTCTCTTATTCGAGAGTCGCGCATTCTCTTTGATACGTCCTAACAGATTAAGCTGTAATCTGAAAATAGGAAAAACCTGCACTGCCTCCAATAGATCCAGCTGAGCTATTCTCTATTTTCTGGGGGAACGAGATTGATATCGTGCGAGATCTCCTGTCAGATTTGTATGATTTTCAATGACTGTTATTTGCTTTTTCTACGGGCTGATGTCAGAATTTCAGCTTTGAGCTGTCACGTATGTTAGTTTAGGTCGTTTAACACACATTCCTGCAAGTATGCGTGCTTATTTATTCATTCATCTGGCCCGAGATCTATGTCGATCGAGATAGATATCGGGCGAGATCTCTTTTCGGATTTGTGTGATTTTCTATCGCTGTTAAATGAATAAATAAGCATGCATACTTGAAGAAATGTGTTTTAAACGACCTAAACTAACGAACGTGTCAGCTCACAGCTGAAATTCTGACATCGGCCTATAGAAAAAGCAAATACCAGCCACTAAAAATCGCACAAATCTGACAGGAGATCTTGCGTGATATCGATCTCGTTCCCACAAAAAATAGAGAATAGCTCGGCAGGACTGATGCCTTACACGATTCCATGAAACTTTATATTAGACATTACAACATATATGTATTTATATTATGTACTAACAATTCCATTTTAGCCTGAGAGGACTGAAGTCATCCTAAAAACATACCGGAGATTAGATAAAAAAAAAAAAACCAAATATGTAAAAGCGGTCAAGGCGGGCAAGAAGGAGTATCTTGCAAAATTGAAGATGTATTTGTAAGTATTTTGATGTTTTTTTATGAATAAAATTTTATAATAAACAAAAACACTTGAATGAGTATAAACCCACACTTCTCCGTTTAAATTTTTAGCGAACAACACCCAGAAGTTATTGATGGCCGTGACGAATTACGGAAGCATATAAAAATGGTAACAGCTTTCAATTTATATGTAGAAGATCAACTTAAGAATCATGATTTAGCCAACAAAACCCCAAAAGATGCGTTCACTCAAGGGCGGATCCAGCTTTGGCGCCAGGGGGGGTCACATAGCGCCAGGGGGGGGGGTCACATAGTCGTGGTCAAGTCACTAGAAGTTATAATTTGATTTTTATAATAATAGATACAAGTAAAAAGTAGGTCCACCTAGGTCCTGGACCCAGCCCAGGGGGGGGTCATGACCCCATGACCCCCCCCTGGATCCGCCCTTGCGTTCACTCTTCTCCGTAAACAGTGGAAAGAACTTCCCGCTGTTTAATTTTCAAGCAAATTGATCTGCTGACATGCAACACGAATTGTTGGGCACACTACACCATTGACTTGTGATTCAAACGATGTCGGCCCACGAACATTCACCAGCAACAACCGAAAGTAGAAGCATTCGTTACTTTTTACATGAACTGTGTAAATGCGACCAAGAGCATCACTAGAACGCACAACCGGATGATCAGTAACCACATCGCCGTGCTTCCGACGTGGAAATCTCTTGGACAAAGTGTAATAACGTGGCATCTCAGAGTAGAGCAACGTCCAAAATTCAACTCGCAAATGAATTTGGTGGTGAAATTATGGCAACCTAAAATCAGTTTTGTAACAAAACACGATTTCGAATTTTGAATTGGAAAAATGGCCAAACTTTACAATCAGCTTAAGAAACTTTATTGTATAATTTTGAGGTGGTCGATAGCCCGGTGTGTTGGACACTAGGCTAACAGTCTGAATAGACCGAGTTTGATACCCACATCGGGTACCGACTTAAGCCATTCGTACAGAGATACTTACAAGCGACTCGAGTTTCATGCGCATAGCATTCACAGTTGCCGCTCGTGAGTACCCGCATTACTATTTGCTTGTGTTCGTACACGACTCTACGCGTCGACTACGGTTTTCTTGTCAGTTGCATGCTACTGACAGTGCTGGTAGCACGCTACGCGAGTTGCATTCACATTTACTACTCGTTTGACAGAAATGGCGTCTAAACAAGATTTATTTTATGTTGTTAAATATATTTATTATTATTTCCAGGCTGGAGGAAGACAAATCCCAGTGAGGGGCGAACCCATAGCCTCTGCTCCCAGGTAAAAATTGTCTATACTTTTAATTTTCAAAATTATACCAAGACAGACATGTATCAAAATTGGGATTTATAACTAACTACGTTAACTAGAAAGGGAGAATAAGTGGTGCGTGGTTGGAAGAGGACGCGTCTGGTTTGCTCCTGACTCCTTTTTCAAATAACTTCTGTTCTGTTCAAGTTACAAATCTGAATTTTATCGTACGCTCGCATAACAATCTACATAATTAGCCACATTTCGCGAAATAAATTTATCTATCCTATAAAAGAAGTTACGTTCGATTGAAAGTTTGTGTTGTAAAAAACTATCCAATCCCTTTGTTCGAATTATTCAAAAATGGTCTGTGCCTAAAGCGTTAGTATATTTATAATGAACTGAGGGACAACGACAATTATGGTGTTAAGTGATTTGTGACCTCAGACTAAACAAAATTGGAGCGGTGCGACCCGAGACGCCACTTGAAACATAAGATATATTTATTATTCAATAACCCGATTTTTTGTCAAACAAATTTATTGCTTTCAGGTTTATTCAATTTTGTTTATTTACAAGTTCATTCCTTTTGAATCATTTCAATATTTATTATAAGCAATAATTATCAGCCTGAAACACTCATCCACATTGAAAAATCTACCGAGAAAAGATACATGACGCCAACAGGACTTGAACCCATGTCCTTCCGATTGCCGGTCGAATGCTCTGACCACTGAGCTATGGCGGCTTATCTTGTACCCGCCAAATGATTCAATATATGCTAGTGTTTCATTCAACAATTACTGCTTATTATATTTTTTCCACCTGAAAACAACCAACTTTATTTTTGCGAGAGAAACATTGTTAGTGTTAAATCCCTCGCTAGGTGGCGTCGAGACAAATTATGTCTTCATTTATTGGGGAAATACTTAAACTTGTCAAATATTAATTATTATTTTTATTGTTAAACTAACGTTTAAGACAAGATTTTTATGCATAGCACAAAGGGTAACAATTATTATAAGCAATAATTATCAGCCTGAAACACTCATCCACATTGAAAAATCTTTTGAGAAAAGATACATGACGCCAACGGGACTTGAACCCGTGTCCTTCCGATTGCCGGTCGAATGCTCTGACCACTGAGCTATGGCGGCTTATCTTGTACCCGCCAAATGATTCAATATATGCTAGTGTTTCATTCAACAATTACTGCTTATTATATTTTTTCCACCTGAAAAAAACAAGCACATCTAATGGTATTACATTATTTTTTGCTGGTTTGCATCAACACTTTTGATAACCCTGTCCCCAAAACATTGATAAATCATAATTTGGATTTTTTTTACATTTAGTTAAAGTTGGCTACTGAGTCAAAGTCAAAGAGGAAGAGGAAGAGGCAAGAGGCATTGAAAGAGGAGCGGTGGGTCAATACTTCTTCTCATTAATATGATATATGGGCATTTCTCCACTAATTGGAAAATCGCTGTCCCAGGTAAATTTTATATAGTAGATCTTAATATTACCGAGTTCTTTGTATTGATAACGACAATATGTTAGCTATTCTTGGCATGCTATAGCTCATACAGTAAAATAATATTGTAATATTAATTTAAATGCACTTCAAACACCTCAATTCACAGTCCCCTGTCGTGTCCCATTTCCGAAATTACAAGTCTTATGACAAATATTCATTTTCAGTATCATTACTGCGTCAGTTAAAAGTGTATAAATAGTACTAGAATATAGTAAGCATCTTTGCAATACACAATCATATTTTTAAAATAACAATTTATTTAAGAAAACAGTTATCAAATGTTGTCCTCAATTTTTTTGAACAGTCCCCTGTTACAATTTGAAAATTGCACGGAAATCGCACTATGCATTGGCGCGGTAGTTTATATCGTGAAACAGAACGAAATCGGTGTGATATTCGTTCGGTTGTAGAGCTATGTGGGCTGACGCCATCGTATGCATTTTCACAGCCACGCTTGTAAGTGAACTACGTGTCTAGACCGCTAGTTGAACAGTCCCCTGGTAAGCATTTTACTTATAGTTTTAAGTAATAAAATTACGATTTTTTTAAAAATAATTACTTATCGAGAATGCAATCACGCTTGCTTCTTGATTTTGAATTGATTTAAAATGGTTTTATGCTAGAAAAGTTTCTATGCAAAAATAACAGTCCCCTGGGCACAGTCCCCTGTCATTTTTATGTCACAGGGGACTGTTCTATACCACAGGGGACTGTTTCTTTTAGGTATCTTCAAGTTTTACCTGCCATATTGCACAATATAAACATTTCGTTTAATATTATTTTTATAGCAATATGGCAATACTCCATAATACCACATAAAAAGAATTCAGCGAAAACAAGGGAAGAAATATTAGATCGAAAATGCATAGCTGCACGTTTGAGATACTAACGACTTAAAAATGACACACAGAAAAGAGAAGAAATGAAAGAAAAAGGCACAAGAAAATTAGTTAAGGACATGAGTAGTCGTGAGCAGAAGGCTCCAAGAAAAACTTGGAGAGAGCATTGTTCTACCTATCGCGCAAAGAAAAAAGTTTTGAAAGCAGTTACAAATACTTTTGTTAAGGAAAATATGCCTGATTCAGTGTATTCCGCATCAGCTTTTCCGGTGCCTTTGAGATTGCCAGATAATGCATTAACTATAACTATAGCTAAAATCAATAAACGTGGAATATCGTTATGGTCAAATAGATTATGAGGAAGGTAAACTAACAATAACTTGTATGAAAATTTGTGACGATAAGTCACACTTTTAGAGTTAACGAAAATGATGTTTCTGATGTTTCTTTTGGACAAATACTGGAAAAGTGACCAAATCCAGATCTAATCTTAAAAGGGAAAAGATATTATTATTACTTTCCATCAGCTGTACCGGTTTTAGAGAAATAATTTAATTTTAATATTTTCTGGAACTGCAATATGATGACTGATTTTGTATATAATTACAACTGGTTACTATTAAAGGTTAAATATTTCAAAGTATTATTGTCAAGTCATAATGTTGATTGTGATATTAGAAAGCAAGTTAATATTTTTTAGTATTAATTTTACAAGTCAATAAAGAGTGAAGCAAAGATTGTTTACTTAAGAAATTTTAATAAATTTAATACAAGTGTTCTGTAGAATTAAGAAAGTTCATAACATGTTTTATTTGTTTAGAAATTGTTGTTTTATCAGTCCATAATACAGATGGTAATAGTTATAATAAATAGAAACAAAGACTGATTGCTTATATTCAATGAAAATATGTTTTTTATTTCATATAAATACTCCTCTGAATTATATAACAGTCCCCTGTCAATATTTTTCGTAAAATTTACCATAAACCAAAAATTAAGAGGAAAATGTGTGAGATTTATGTAAATATATATTTCATTTATTAATGCCTTTCCATGTATGTACATATTTTCTTAATTATTAACAAAAATATGCTTGGGACAGTGTTGTATGGGCCAGTTTCCAATTAGTAGAGAAATACCCATATAGGACGACCTCCATAGTCCAGTGGGTAAGACTCTTGACTCACAATCTGGAGGTCGCGGGTTCGAACTAGTGTTGGGTAGGACACGATATCAGGATGAGTACAAACTGAGGTACTCAAATACAAATGAGGTACTCAAATATTGAAATGAGGTGTTGAGGTGTCCCACCTCATTTGAGGTGAGGTGTTACAGAATATTTTCGCTTACGGGGGGGGGGGGCTGTTTTTTTTTCTTCTTCAGCTTGATTTTCTTGGTTTAGAGGTGTTTTCTAATAAATACCGGGGTGGCGGTACACATACCCGCCTCCCGTGTCTATTATTTTTGTAATACGAAAAATGGATATAAAAAAGGCCTGCCCCCTCCCCCCCTTCACCACCTCTGATCCCCTCCCTGCACCCCCTGATCCCCCCCCCCTGCACACCCTCCCTCCCCCTCCTCAGCAACCCCCTCCACCTCATCTCAACACTGCCTCATCCTCCCTCCCTTGAGAGCTGTTGGGACTCTTGTGCGGTATTTACATAACATATAACAATAATTTTAATAAATATATATTAAAAAAATTTTTTTTGGAGTAGTTGGTACTGTTGTGCGGTATTCACTTATCACTACATAATTTACAATAAAAATATTTAGAATAAAAATAAAAAATTAAGCAGTTGGGACTCTTGTGCTCATAAATTATTGTAATGTGTATTCACATAACAATAGTTTACAATAAAAATATATTTCAAAAAAAAATTTTTTTGGAGCAGTTGGGACTCTTGTGCTCATAAATTACTGTTTTGTGTATTCACACAACAATAATTTACAATAAAAAATAATATTTAAAAAAAAATTTTTTTTGGAGCAGTTGGGACTAAAAATTTTCAATAAAAAAATATTTTAAAAAATAAAATTTTAGGAGCAGTTGGGACTCTTGTGCTCATAAATTATTATTTTGTGTATTCACATAACAATAATTTACAATAAAAAAAATTTCAATTTTTTTTTTTTTCGAGCAGTTGGGACTCTTGTACTCATAAATTATTGTTATGTGTGTTCACATAACAATAATTTACAATAAAAAAATATTTCTAAAAAAAAATTTTTTTTTGGAGCAGTTGGTACTGTTGTGCGGTATTCACTTAACAATAATTTAGAATAAAAAAATAAAAATTTCGGAGCAGTTGGGACGCTTCTGCGGTATTCACAATATATGAATTGTGCGGGTGAACATAACCTAAAAAACTGCAACAATAAGAACGAAATACCAAAATGCATTAATTGCACAGAACTTAATTTAAAATTTAATACTACGACTCCAACAGACCACAAATCAAATAGTGAAAAATGCAAACACAGATTGAAAATGCTTAACTTTGCTCAAGAAAAAATTAATTATAATTCAAAATGACCGAATACATAGTAAAACAAATTGACGAAAAATACAAAATAAACCAAGAAATATGTCAAAATATCAAAGAAGTTAATAAGTGGTGCGTTACAAACAGTTCCCCCTTTTTATTACTACACATGAACATTCGAAGCATCGCAAAAAACCTTGATGAATTTTTGATAAATATAAATGATCTGTTTTTATCGCCCGCCTGCATAGTGTTAACAGAAACGCACTGTAATAACGATCAACACATTAATGCACTACCCAACTACAAAGGCATCGCAACAACAACACCAATTAATAAAAATAGTGGTATAATTATATTTGTTCATGACGAGTGTGAAATTATTAACATTGAAGAAATTGATATACAACATGTAAATTGTCTAAAAATAGATATAAAATTAAAAAACAAATTATACAGAATTATAACAGTATACAGAACACACAAATCAAACATAACTAACTTCATAAATGAACTATATGAATATTTAAGCAAATTATCGAAAATTCTTACTTTTGTATGTGGTGATTTCAATATAAACATCTCTGCTAACCATAACTCAATAGAAAAAAATAATTTCATTAACATAATGACACACCTCAACTTTAAATCTTGTATTAATAGTAACACTCGAGAAATTAAAAACCAAACTCCATCATGTATAGACCATATCTGGTGTAATATACATTTGAATGAAATAAAAAATATTAAATCTACTGTTTGGAAAACTAATATAACTGACCATTACGCGTGTCTTATATTACATGAGACAAATAAAAAACTAAACACAATACCCAAATTAAATCTTCCATATTCCCAAATAGACTATGAATTATTAAAAAAGTCATTAATAAATGAAAAATGGGAAGAAGTTTTAAAAAATAAATGCACCAACCAAAGTGCCTTACTGTTTGAAAAAACTTTAACTAAACACTTTTTAGAAGCAACAAAAACAACACAGATCGTCCCCAATTCAAAAACAAAGAAAATTAAACCATGGATTACTCTAGGATTAATAAAAGCCATTAGAAAAAAAAATAAACTTTATAAAATAACACAAAGACCACTAGTTAACAATAAAATTATAATATATTATAAAAAGTATAAAAATATATTAACTACTCTAATTAGAAAAACGAAAAACGACTATTACTCAAAAATTATAACAGAAGCTAAAGACAATAATAAAAAAATATGGTCAACAATAAATGAAATAATAAATAAAAATAAAACATATAAGCACATATCCGAAATATCAGATGGGAAATTAATATATAATGTACAAAATAACACAAAAAAATGTTGTAATATTTTAAATAACCATTTTAATAACGTTGGAAAAAACCTAGCAAAATCCATAAATTCGACCAATATATCAAATCCACAACACAGAACACAATGTCAAATAAATAAATTTGAGCCAGTCACAGAAGCCGACATTGACAGAACTATTTCGGAACTAAAAGGAGGTTCTGCCCCCGGCTTTGATAACATAAATGCTAAGACAATAAAAGCGATGAAAACATACTTAATTCTCCCAATAACACATATAATAAACCTAAGTCTAGCAAATGGCGAGTTTCCCAATAATTACAAAAGAGCAATTATAACTCCCATTTATAAAACAGACTGTCCTAAAGATCCACAAAATTACCGCCCGATTTCCCTTCTATCAAATATATCAAAAATATATGAGAAAATTGTAAAAAAACAAATTTGGACATTCTTAGATGAAAATAAAATAATTAATGATTATCAATTCGGCTTCAAAAAAAATACAAGTACTCACGACGCGATAGCAAAAATAACCAACTATTTATATACGGCCCTAGATTCCGATAAAAAATGTATCGGAATATTTATAGACTTGAAAAAAGCTTTCGACAGCATATCACATAAAAAATTAATAAATAAATTAAAATCTATAGAAATTAATGGGAAAGTCTTAGCATGGATAGCTAGTTATTTACATGAAAGACAACAACAAGTAAAATTACTAAATCAAGTCAGCGATTCAAAATATAGCGATTTTTCAATACCCCAAGGTACAGTTTTGGGACCATTGTTATTTATTATATATGTCAATGATATATTCAATATTTCTAAATATGGAGACATTGTCTCCTACGCTGACGACACAGTCCTATTACTAAAAGCAAACACCTGGTCTGAATTAAACAAAATGGCAAGTACAGATATCAATGCACTAAAATTGTGGTTTGATAAAAACCTGTTGACTTTAAATTCTAAAAAAACCTATTATTTACCATTTTTCATTAAAAAACAAGAAACACCTAAAGAAATAAACTTAATAATCCACTCTGTGACAAATACAGAAAACCACAAATGTAATATATCATGTTCAAAAATAGAAAGCAAAACTGATATTAAGTACCTGGGCATAACAATAGACCAGCGTTTAAAATGGTCTCCACACATAAATATTCTGAACAGAATAAGGAAACTAACATATATATTTAGATGTTTAAGAGATATTTTAAACGAAAAATTACTTAGAACCACATACTTCGCTTTCTGTCAATCAATTATACAATACGGCATTATAGGATGGGGCGGTACATATAAAAATCAAACACAAACAATTTACATATCACAAAAACTAATAATATGTAAAAACAATTTTAAAAAAACCCTACTCATATTCGTCAGAACTTTTATTCAAACAATTTAAGGTCAGAAAATTAAGTGCATTATACTTTTATCATGCAACATTACAAATTTATAAAGATAATATTAAAAACCAAGTTGCACCCTTTAAAAATAACAGAAGTCTTAGACAAACATCAATACTTCCCACTCCAAAATGTAAAAAAAAAATTGGACAATTGAGTCATAAATATCTCGGAGCAAAATTTTTTAATTCATTACCAGAAAAAATTAGAAACATGAATACCAATATAAAAAGTTTTAAAACTCACCTAAAAAATTATACTGAAAACTTAAACTGAATGATATTAAAAAAGCAATACAATAACACCCCCCCATACACACAAGCCTTGCTTAATTATGGGGGTACATCAAATATTCTACTATGTAATTAATTACTGTATAAAATTTATTTGTAATTTATGTACCTTCTGTTACTAATAAAAAAAAAAAAAAAAATTGGCTTACCCTATCACCACCTCACGTTTCTAATACAAAAATGTCATAGAATATACAAACACTTCACGCCTCACCACCTCATACATTGTCCCAAACTATGCGTGACATGTAGTTTAATACATCAACCACCTCGCACCTCACCTCGTATTTGTCCCATACGTGTAAGGGAACGTACCCATACTACGTGACACGTTTAGGGGGGGGGGGTCTTCAAAATGTCACGCTCCATACAAACGAGCGGCGGGTTGCTTAGGATTTTGGTCACTGGGGGGGGGGGGGGGGGGGGGGGGGGGGGGGGGGGGGGTTAAAAATTGCAAAAAGTTGGTCACGTAGTATGGGTACGTTCCCTAACGTGACATGACATGTAGTCCAATACACCAAACACCTCGCACCTCACCTCATATTTGTCCCGTACATGACATGAATGTAGTTCAACAAAACAAACCACCTCACACCTCATCTTTGTCCCCCCTTCATATTTGTCTCCCCCTTCATATTTGTAGTAAATTTGTAGTAATACAAAGAAAAAGAGTTGGTACAAATACATATTGTGAGGTGGGGGGACATTTTACGTGTTTGCATGGGACATTTGAGGTGCCTCTTGTATGAGGTACTCAACACTAGTTCGAACCAGATTCAGTCCAGATTCCAGATAGGCTAAGAGCCGGCGACATTAAACCTGTAATGATAGGTCTCCCAAAAATCATGCACAAAAATCGTTAGGTCATTCATAGGGGTACACAAAATGGCGGTGCTGCCATTTCTAAAACCGGTCAGCACTAAAAAAAAATTATTTTTCAAGACTTCTGTAATCATAAGTCTCCCAAATTCTAATTGTTTCTCGAGACAGGGGAGGGGTAGGACTATACGAAAAAGCAGTGCTGCCCGTCCCCCTAATGGGCCGTCTCAGTTGCTGCCGAGCAATAAGAGACGCCTCGTACGAGGTATCTGTAATCATCGGTCTCCTCAAAAAAACAAAGCTTATCTGAAAGATCATCAAATTTTGTGAAAGAAGAACCACTGCTGCCGTTTCCAAAAAGTGGACAAGATGGCGGCAGCAGCGTTTGAAAGTCGCCCTCCGCGCAATCGAAATTGGCGTTTGAATTCGGTTTTATCAGCGATCGCCCGGTTTTTTCGATTTGTATTATTGAAATACGCCTTCTACTATCACGAACAATGAATTTTACGTGTTGTTGATTGTTTAAATAAATGAAATCGCATATTTTATGCGATATTTTTCGATTTTTCAGCCGTAGCCTATTATATGTAAAAAATTTCAGCCCCCCATCTTATATACAAGGTGGTGCTCATCGAATTAGAAGTTTCCGACAAAAGTTCTGGATTTTATGTAAGACACGTAATTTAAGGTTTAATAATATTACAAGTAATTTAGTCAAATAAGTATAAAACGTATTTAAATTTGAACAAAATTTGGTAAAAAAGCAATAATTAACATAATATTAGTCGCAATCTTTCAAAACTATGTTTGTTAACTCCATTTTGAATGTTTCAGTAGAAACGATTTTTCTATTTTGTTCAACGATGTGAAGTAAAAATTGCTTTTCTTCCTCATTCTTAGTGAGTATCGTGCTGTAATCTTCAAATAGTTCAAATAAACCTATCTCCGCTGTATCATTAACAACACGCAAATTTTTGACTCAGCTTTTGCCTTGAAGGTAATCAACCTTGTTATTCCAAGTTTTAGGAGGTAATTACAAGAAAGAGTCCTTGATATCAAGAACTAAGAGCGTTTTCAACGTTCTTTGTGTTGCAAAAACTTCTAATGTAACCTCTGAGGCAAGCTTAGCAAAATCACCTCGTACTGAACGATTACCGGCATCAGAATTTATTTTTTGAACAATGGCCTGTTTCTCAGCATCAGACAGCTTCTCAGAAAACTAGGTAAATGAGACGAGTTCTTCTGACAAATACCATAAGTGACGCAATAAGACACCCCTAGCTGCTATACTGATTTCGGAATCAATGGCTTCGTACAATTTTAAGCTATTCCAAAGTATTAAGTCATTTACTGGTGCATCTGCTGCCAAAGACGCTTCGATTCAAACTTTGGTGTAGATGATAACTAACAAATCGAACAATTTGTTTTTCTTCTCTCTTGATTAGTTTAAATCTTATTACGATCAAGCGCACTGGTAACGTATTGTGCAAATATGTCACTTGTAGACAGCTTAACACACTACAAACTCATATTTGGACTTATCCTCTAATATGCTAGCATTACTAGAAGTGCTACTGAAGCTGCACTCAAGCTCTAACTCTTGTTTCGACACCACCGAAGATGAAGCATTACTTTCAGCAGCCATTTCTTTCACTTCTTCAGATCTTTGTTTCCATTTTAGAGAACTTTCTTTGACCTTTTCCAGTTTCTTGTCGATTGAGGTCATAATTATCTTACGTTCTCATCTTTGATCGATGAGAAACGCTCTGTCTTCCGCATTTTTTTATCAAATTCAAAGCGCTTGCATGGGTAATATCAAAAAGTTTATCTAGTTCTTTTTTAATCAAATACTCTCCTTTTTTTGTGCTTCAGAATTTCTTCCTCTATTTTTATTCAATAGCAGCCAGCTCTTAACAAACTTAACCAGTTTTTCAATGCAGTAATTTTGTTGTCTGGTCGGAATACTAGATTTACTCCATACTTTTACAAGTTCTTGAATAAGTACATGCGCGGAATCTTTCACATTTTTGGAATCATTTAATATGTAGTGATAACGGAGTAAAACTTGCCGAAGAGTAGGATGTTGGTTAAGCCTCATCAATGGCTCAATATCTCGAACCCCAAGTAGAAAAATTTCATATTTTTTTCAAGTAGATGAACACATTTTACTACACTGATTCACTTCACAGTCTACTAAATAAGTATCAAATACTGTTCAAATTTGTCCATAAAATTCTTCAGTAGTTTTTTTAATATTTATTTAATAGTTTAACACACGAAACTGGCCTGTAGCAAAAAGTAAAAATTAAGCATTTTACACAAAAAATTCAAAAACAACACTCGATTGAGCATCCCTTTCTACTTGAGCTATCTCGCTGAAATTTTACTATGTTATTTCTATGAATATGTGTAACAAATTCACGGGGTGGCCAAATGAAAAATAATAAAAAAAAGTTTTTGGACCACCTTAATGTACATAAATCATTAGGAATAACAAGCAGTCAAAAATATATCTAGAGGAAGTGAAAATTATACGGTGATACTACTAAAATCATATATATTTTTTTATATTTGTTCAATTTTTTTCTGATTTCTGATTTCTATTACAGATTTCTTTGTGTAGCTGAAGTAGTGCTATTTTTTCGTAAATTTTTGTAAGTGGGGGAATTCTTGGAATACGTTTATTGTTGGGTAGTAAATATGTATTTTTTGGATAATTTTTATAAGAATTTTTTGAATTGTTTTGAGTGTGAGAAGGGATGATTTGTATGCACCCCCCCAAGCTATGATTCCATATTGTAGTACAGAGTGCGCAAGTGCAAAGTAAATTTCTTTTAATATTTTTTATGAGATAGTATTTCTTAGTCGGAAAAATATATAGGTATATTAGTTTCCTCATTCTGTCCTCAAAGGTTCATCGCCGTTGGATGAGTATCGTACAAGGAACAAACGTATATATATATATATTTTTTTTTATTGAAACATAACAAAGGTTACAATTTTACAATATAATATATACATCAATATTTCAATCACTCTCCTAATAAAGCAGCTGCTTGTGTTTAGGAGAGGACAACTAAAAAAAATTACATTTGTTTAAATTAAAACAATAAATATTGGTAATTTAACAAAAAAATATTAGTGATTTTATGATAAAATACAGATAAAAGTAATAAAAATATAGGTTAGTTAATAAATGATTTAAAGTAAAGGCAAAAACATATATCTAAATATGCAATACATATTTCTAAATATAATATACAATAAGTTAAGTTATGAGGTGGGTACTAGAATATTTTAATTTAATTTTTTTTTTTTATATTTTTCATAGCTTTCTTCCGATCGTATATCAAGGGGTAATTTATTAAATAATTTTATACCCTTGAATGAATAGTGATGCTGTGCTGTTGTGGTTCGCACTAGTGGCACGGTAAATCCTCCAACAGATATTATTCTTTTGCTTATATTTAATTGTGGTAAATTATTTTTACTAAAGAAATCTTTATGTATTTGTAATAGTGCAATTTTGTCATAAATTTTTTTAAGTGGGGGAACCGGAAAACTCAGAGTTGGGTGGCAGTGGCAAGGATGCTGTGAGGCGAGAGCACCACCGTGTGGCCGAGAGCCCCCCTCCCAACCCCCCTGTGCTCATGATGCATGTAAGTAGAGACACCTTTCATTCTTTACATTTTACTATTCAATTTTTTATAAGAAAAACTCTTTTTATAACTTTTGAAGGTTATTCCCATTAATTTAGGAGGAGATCTCATCTTTAAAGATGCTGTGTGGAGGATATTTTTTACAAGTTTATTTTAAGAAGGAGTGAACATGGGCCTTAAAGAGACCCATTTGTAGGAGGAAGGAAACACAGAGGCCAGCAATCACATTCCACAGTCGAGCTGTTGAACTCAAGAATGAGTCGTAGAAAAGACCCATTCTCATGTGACAAATGTTACAGAGTACATGACACATGTTACATGTGTATGTACATGTTGGGCGCGTGTTTGGTATGTTTCCCGAATATACAGCATACATATGTGGACCAGTGCTGAAGGGATCAATAATGCTAGTTTCTCGGAGTATCTGAGTCTTACCCCTTGACGGCCTCCGTAGTTGAGGGGTAATTCAGCACGGAAACCTGGCGTGTCTAAACAAGATTTATTTTATGTTGTTAAATATATTTTATTATTATTTCCAGGCTGGAGGAAGACAAGAAGTGAGGGGCGAACCCGTAGCCTCTGGTTCCAGGTAAAAATTGTCTATACTTTTAATATTCAAAATTATACCGAGACAGACATGTATCAAAATTGGGATTTATATCTAACTACGTTAACTAGAAAGGGAGAATAAGTGGTGCGTGGTTGGAAGAGGACGCATCTGGTTTGCTCCTGACTCCTTTTTCAAATAACTTCTGTTCTGTTCAAGTTACAAATTTGAATTTTGTCATACGCTCGCATAACAATCTACATAATTAGCCACATTTCGCGAAATAAATTTATCTATCCTATAAAAGAAGTTATTATTTGTTAATGCAGGATAAACTACTGTGACATTTTGAATTGCAAAGGACTTTTTCTTTAAAACAAGCACATCTAATGGTATTACATTATTTTTTGCTGGTTTGCATCAACACTTTTGATAACCCTGTCCCCAAAACATTGATAAATCATAATTTGGATTTTTTTACATTTAGTTAAAGTTGGCTACTGAGTCAAAGTCGAAGAGGAAGAGGAAGAGGCAAGAGGCATTGAAAGAGGAGCGGTGAGTCAATACTTCTTCTCATTAATATGATATATAGGACGACCTCCATAGTCCAGTGGGTAAGACTCTTGACTCACAATCTGGAGGTCGAGGGTTCGAACCAGATTCAGTCCAGATTCCAGATAGGCTAAGAGCCGGCGACATTAAACCTGTAATGATAGGTCTCCCAAAAATCGTTAGGTCATTCATAGGGGTACACAAAATGGCGGTGCTGCCATTTCTGAAACCGGTCAGCACTAAAAAAAAATTATTTTTCAAGACTTCTGTAATCATAAGTCTCCCAAATTCTAATTGTTTCTCGAGACAGGGGAGGGGTAGGACTATACGAAAAAGCAGTGCTGCCCGTCCCCCTAATGGGCCGTCTCAGTTGCTGCCGAGCAATAAGAGACGCACGTACGTACGAGGTATCTGTAATCATCGGTCTCCTCAAAAAAACAAAGCTTATCTGAAATATCATCAAATTTTGTGGAAGAAAAACCACTGCTGCCGTTTCCAAAAAGTGGACAAGATGGCGGCAGCAGCGTTTGAAAGTCGCCCTCCTTTCTTATGACTCTCGTTACATAAAAGACACCTCGTACCCAGGTATCTATATTCATCGACTTCCTCAAAAAACCAAACTTATCCGAAAGATCATCAAATTTTGTATAAGAAAAACCACTGCTGCCGTTTCCAAAAAGTGGACAAGATGGCGGCAGCAGGGTTTGAAAGTTGCCCTCCGCGCAACCGAAATTGGCGTTTGAATTCGGTTTTATCAGCGATCGCCCGGTTTTTTCGATTTGTATTATTGAAATACGCCTTCTACTATCACGAACAATGAATTTTACGTGTTGTTGATTGTTTAAATAAATGAAATCGCATATTTTATGCGATATTTTTCGATTTTTCAGCCGTAGCCTATTATATGTAAAAAATTTCAGCCCCCCATCTTATATACAAGGGGGTGCTCATCGAATTAGAAGTTTCCGACAAAAGTTCTGGATTTTATGTAAGACACGTAATTTAAGGTTTAATAATATTACAAGTAATTTAGTCAAATAAGTATAAAACGTATTTAAATTTGAACAAAATTTGGTAAAAAAGCAATAATTAACATAATATTAGTCGCAATCTTTCAAAACTATGTTTGTTAACTCCATTTTGAATGTTTCAGTAGAAACGATTTTTCTATTTTGTTCAACGATGTGAAGTAAAAATTGCTTTTCTTCCTCATTCTTAGTGAGTATCGTGCTGTAATCTTCAAATAGTTCAAATAAACCTATCTCCGCTGTATCATTAAGACTGTCATACCAGCAAATCATATCGGTTCCGACTATAGCGCTCACACATCAGCGGTAGTGAGCGGACGTTTTTGGAACTAGATTTCGTTCCGCAGCAAGCTTGGTTTCGCGTATCTACTAGGACCATAACACGCGGAGCTAGGGCTGGCTACAGTATGGGTCAGGTGAAGATGTTGAATTCTCGTTTCCAGAATTTTAATTAGTAGTAGGTAGTTATTTGTAATTTGTACATCGAAGTACATAAACATAAATATATACAAATGAAATGCGTAAACACAGTAGGTATAAAGTAGATGATATAATATAGACATGAATAAAAAATTTGTTATAATTTTTAAATATTTTGTATTTTAATTGTACTTTAACCAAATTAACCGAGTAATATTCAGTTGGATTGTAAAAAATGTCTCATTTTTAAATATTTATTCGTGTGCACAATGGCATTATTAATAGATTAAAACGGAAAATAATATGAAATATATTGATAATAGACTAATATAATAGTGACTTAGTCATTAGAACAGAAATTATTAACAAAAACACAATTTGAATTACACAATCAAATTTCAAGCGCATGATGTCTGGCTTCTCTTTCGCAGTCCGTTAATGACATTTTTTATTAGTAATAGTTCAAAACAGAAATTTTACAGTATTTATTGAATGTGTAACTGTTTTTTGATAATTTTTTACAACGTGCTTACACCATATACCTACTATAATTGTTTAATAGGCCAATTGCATCACATTTTTTAAAAAAAAATTCCGGTTTAGGCAAATATTCTAAGACATTCTGTATTTTTTTAATCGTATTTTTGAAACCCTGGGGATTTTTTGAAAATTTCAATCCGAAAAATCAGACCATTTTTTATAAACCGGAAAGACGGGACATAATTTTATGGGTGCGAAAAAATGATAATTACATGGTCGAAAAACATTTAAAAAAAATAACGTTTTCCACAAGAAATGGCACAGGAGAATAACGAGGCATACCAAAATATTACATCTCATAAATATTTTTTCCTTGATACATCTTATTGATCATAAATCAATTATAATGTTCAACGTCTATATTACTAAATACAATGTAATATACTTGTACTTGTAAATTATAATAATAATAAGAAAATTATAAAATTTGATTTTATTAAAATCAGCACCACTACCATTATACCTCTAAAACACGTACAGACAGCGTAAAATGTACAGGGTTCTCTTCATAACATCTGTCAAATCAAATGATAAGTTCGCAGAGAACAAACAATAAATCTAGAGAACGTTAAATGTCAAATTCAAAAAAATCGCCTGAAATCCCATACATAAAAAAATCAGTATGAAATTTTACAAAATTAATATGAACATTTTCGGAAACAGGACATTTTCATGTAGTGATGTCACGGGCCCAAATAATGGATTTATTTATTTTAAAATAAAAAAACTGTACATTTCTAAACAATTTTACTAACATTTCCTTAATCTTAGTAAAAAGATCTATCCACATGATTTTTTCCAAGTCGTTATGAAATCCATGCAAGTGGCCTATTATCAGTTGATTCATAATCACATAATCATTAACCATTAACAACTAAATATTATAAATGGAACATAACTGGTTTAAATTATATTCACTATTTTATGTACAATTACTTTATACACAACTGTATGCTTCCTAAATAAACATAAATAAAATAAAATAAAAAACACTGTTTAACAGGAAGTAACTTCTAACCAGTGTATAAAAAGTGTTTTAATTTTTTTTAAATGTAGATTTGGATTCACCGGTCGTTCTCAATATAAAACACGATCATTAGCTTTCAAAAACATACATGTATTATCAATTTTTTTTTTTAAATTTTATTTTTTTTGACAAATTAGAGAGGAGTCAGTAATTTACATTTCGAATAAACACCGTTAGTAAGCTCGAAAATCATCTATCAAAAATTTAAATAAAGCAAGTACACATTTCTTATATATAATTATTACTGAAACAAGTGTTTTAAATTAATCTTAGGGTAAAAAATAAGTCAACAATCTAGAAAAGTAGAAAATGACAAATGAATGCTTGCTAAAAGCAAATAAAGATCTTATAAAAATATAATGTGAATGGATGTGGGTTAACTTTCGAAATCACTGGACACGCATAGGAATATTTTTGTAAAAGACAACCTTTTTTGTTTGGAACGAAGGAAAATACTCCAATCAAAATTTCAATTCAAAATTTATAGAGAAATGAGAGCGTGCGCAAAACAAATCAACAAAGTTTCACGTTAATCGGGTGAATGGTATAATAGAATATATGTATATATAATTTCATAACGCCGTAACCACTTTCTCCAGATCCGACCTGCCATGCAGCTGGTGGGTAGACGCATCCGCCGCCAAGACCTAAACAAACTCTCCCAATAAACCCTCCCAATAAACCCAGGCACCCCTGCTAGTCACCAAACCTTGCGAACCACTTGGGATGACCTATGGCAGACGTGTTGGTTATCTAATAAATGGTTCCCGGGGTGGTGGTACCCATACTCGATGTTTGTTATTTTTGTAATACGAAAAATGGATATAAAAAAGGTCTACCCGCCCACCCCCTCTCAACCCCCCCCCCCCCCCCCCCCCCCCCCCCCCCCCCCCCCTCATACCCTCCCTCCAATCCCTGCCTCCTTTACCCCCCCTCAGCCACCCCCTCCACCTCATCCCAACTCTTCTTCAACCTCCCTCCCTTGGGAGCTGTTGGACTCTTGTGCGATATAAACATGAAAATTATTTACAATAAAAAAAAAATCCCATCCCCATCCCTATCCCCATCCCCCATCCCCAGCCTTGCAACGCATGCCGGGTACCCGCTGTATATAATTTATTTATTTATTTACGGACAAATAGTCCATTAACAATATAACAATAACACGAATAACAAGCGAGCCTAAAGGCCCTACCCGCCTAGCAATTGATCACTGTTCGCATCGATTACCGTTCGCATGTCATTTTTCGTAACAATCACCACTTTTCGTAACGATTCACCAGTTAACCCCATGTGTCGAGCATGCGTAAAGAAGTTTTACTTTTAAAAAATGGGGCATTTGGGACTCTTGTTTTTTGTATCGTATAATAAGGGACAAATAAAAACATTTATTTTTAAATATAAAACTTTTTGCATAAAAATATTCAATGAAAATGAAATTCGGTCAACCCTGTAGATTTTACGAACGTGAAACAAGGAATTCGTATGTATTTACAATTTCGTTTCCAAAATATTATTTCAAACTGTTGTGATTCAGAGCGACGTGGACACGTCCTCGTCTGGCCACGTTTCGGACCGTAATGAACTGCGAAATTTTGTGTTTCGGCGCTATGATAAAATCGTGAAATGCGAAGCTATTAATTAATTAAAATTAAATGCTTCCCAAAATTATTTTTCAGTCAAACTTATTTATGATTTGTCAATAATGTCTTAGCACAATAAGTATGTAAAAAAATATGAAATATATTAGTTTATAAGTGCGCAAATAAATACACAAATGGACCAATTTTCGTCAAGAAACACATGTACGTACATATTTTTTAATGATTTTATTGAAACTAAAATTAAAATTCTAAGACATAACTTTGCTAGATAATGTATTGATTTGTTTTACTGCAAGATTATATTATTTGAAATGGGTGTGGTATAATACAAAAACTTTTTTGAAAATTTAACAAATCTGCCAACGACCTATTTTTTTGAAAATTTAACAAATCTGCCAACGACCTATGGAATAACCTTATTATACTAAAAATTTTAAAAAAATCTAAAAATTTATTACATAACTATGCTAGATAAAAGAACAATCTTTCGAAATCCATTTATAATTTTTTGTGGAAAAGAGTCAATACGTCTAAAAACTTTTTTGAAAATGACATATTTCTGGTTTTCTCTACCTATGTCCTCTTAACAACACGCAAATTTTTGACTCAGCTTTTGCCTTGAAGGTAATCAACGTTGTTATTCCAAGTTTTAGGAGGTAATTACAAGAAAGAGTCCTTGATATCAAGAACTAAGAGCGTTTTCAACGTTCTTTGTGTTGCAAAAACTTCTAATGTAACCTCTGAGGCAAGCTTAGCAAAATCACCTCGTACTGAACGATTACCGGCATCAGAATTTATTTTTTGAACAATGGCCTGTTTCTCAGCATCAGACAGCTTCTCAGAAAACTAGGTAAATGAGACGAGTTCTTCTGACAAATACCATAAGTGAAGCAATAAGACACCCCTAGCTGCTATACTGATTTCGGAATCAATGGCTTCGTACAATTTTAAGCTATTCCAAAGTATTAAGTCATTTACTGGTGCATCTGCTGCCAAAGACGCTTCGATTCAAACTTTGGTGTAGATGATAACTAACAAATCGAACAATTTGTTTTTCTTCTCTCTTGATTAGTTTAAATCTTATTACGATCAAGCGCACTGGTAACGTATTGTGCAAATATGTCACTTGTAGACAGCTTAACACACTACAAACTCATATTTGGACTTATCCTCTAATATGCTAGCATTACTAGAAGTGCTACTGAAGCTGCACTCAAGTTCTAACTCTTGTTTCGACACCACCGAAGATGAAGCATTACTTTCAGCAGCCATTTCTTTCACTTCTTCAGATCTTTGTTTCCATTTTAGAGAACTTTCTTTGACCTTTTCCAGTTTCTTGTCGATTGAGGTCATAATTATCTTACGTTCTCATCTTTGATCGATGAGAAACGCTCTGTCTTCCGCATTTTTTTATCAAATTCAAAGCGCTTGCATGGGTAATATCAAAAAGTTTATCTAGTTCTTTTTTAATCAAATACTCTCCTTTTTTTGTGCTTCAGAATTTCTTCCTCTATTTCTTTTTTTTCAATTTCTTCCTCTTATTCTATTTCTTTCAAAGCAGTAATTTTGTTGTCTGGTCGGAATACTAGATTTACTCCATACTTTTACAAGTTCTTGAATAAGTACATGCGCGGAATCTTTCACATTTTTGGAATCATTTAATATGTAGTGATAACGGAGTAAAACTTACCGAAGAGTAGGATGTTGGTTAAGCCTCATCAATGGCTCAATATCTCGAACCCCAAGTAGAAAAATTTCGTATTTTTTTCAAGTAGATGAACACATTTTACTACACTGATTCACTTCACAGTCTACTAAATAAGTATCAAATACTGTTCAAATTTGTCCATAAAACTCTTCAGTAGTTTTTTTAATATTTATTTAATAGTTTAACACACGAAACTGGCCTGTAGCAAAAAGTAAAAATTAATCATTTCACACAAAAAATTCAAAAACCACACTCGATTGAGCACCCCTTTCTACTTGAGCTATCTCGCTGAAATTTTACTATGTTATTTCTATGAATACGTGTAACAAATTCACGGGGTGTCCAAATGAAAAATAATAAAAAAAAGTTTTTGGACCACCTTAATGTACATAAATCATTAGGAATAACAAGCAGTCAAAAATATATCTAGAGGAAGTGAAAATTATACGGTGATACTACTAAAATCATATATATTTTTTTATATTTGTTCAATTTTTTTCTGATTTCTGATTTCTATTACAGATTTCTTTGTGTAGCTGAAGTAGTGCTATTTTTTCGTAAATTTTTGTAAGTGGGGGAATTCTTGGAATACGTTTATTGTTGGGTAGTAAATATGTATTTTTTGGATAATTTTTATAAGAATTTTTTGAATTGTTTTGAGTGTGAGAAGGGATGATTTGTATGCACCCCCCCAAGCTATGATTCCATATTGTAGTACAGAGTGCGCAAGTGCAAAGTAAATTTCTTTTAATATTTTTTATGAGATAGTATTTCTTAGTCGGAAAAATATATAGGTATATTAGTTTCCTCATTCTGTCCTCAAAGGTTCATCGCCGTTGGATGAGTATCGTACAAGGAACAAACGTATATATATATATATTTTTTTTTATTGAAACATAACAAAGGTTACAATTTTACAATATAATATATACATCAATATTTCAATCACTCTCCTAATAAAGCAGCTGCTTGTGTTTAGGAGAGGACAACTAAAAAAAATTACATTTGTTTAAATTAAAACAATAAATATTGGTAATTTAACAAAAAAATATTAGTGATTTTATGATAAAATACAGATAAAAGTAATAAAAATATAGGTTAGTTAATAAATGATTTAAAGTAAAGGCAAAAACATATATCTAAATATGCAATACATATTTCTAAATATAATATACAATAAGTTAAGTTATGAGGTGGTACTAGAATATTTTAATTTAATTTTTTTTTTTTATATTTTTCATAGCTTTCTTCCGATCGTATATCAAGGGGTAATTTATTAAATAATTTTATACCCTTGAATGAATAGTGATGCTGTGCTGTTGTGGTTCGCACTAGTGGCACGGTAAATCCTCCAACAGATATTATTCTTTTGCTTATATTTAATTGTGGTAAATTATTTTTACTAAAGAAATCTTTATGTATTTGTAATAGTGCAATTTTGTCATAAATTTTTTTAAGTGGGGGAACCGGAAAACTCAGAGTTGGGTGGCAGTGGCAAGGATGCTGTGAGGCGAGAGCACCACCGTGTGGCCGAGAGCCCCCCTCCCAACCCCCCTGTGCTCATGATGCATGTAAGTAGAGACACCTTTCATTCTTTACATTTTACTATTCAATTTTTTATAAGAAAAACTCTTTTTATAACTTTTGAAGGTTATTCCCATTAATTTAGGAGGAGATCTCATCTTTAAAGATGCTGTGTGGAGGATATTTTTTACAAGTTTATTTTAAGAAGGAGTGAACATGGGCCTTAAAGAGACCCATTTGTAGGAGGAAGGAAACACAGAGGCCAGCAATCACATTCCACAGCCGAGCTGTTGAACTCAAGAATGAGTCGTAGAAAAGACCCATTCTCATGTGACAAATGTTACAGAGTACATGACACATGTTACATGTGTATGTACATGTTGGGCGCGTGTTTGGTATGTTTCCCGAATATACAGCATACATATGTGGACCAGTGCTGAAGGGATCAATAATGCTAGTTTCTCGGAGTATCTGAGTCTTACCCCTTGACGGCCTCCGTAGTTGAGGGGTAATTCAGCACGGAAACCTGGCGTGTCTAAACAAGATTTATTTTATGTTGTTAAATATATTTTATTATTATTTCCAGGCTGGAGGAAGACAAGAAGTGAGGGGCGAACCCGTAGCCTCTGGTTCCAGGTAAAAATTGTCTATACTTTTAATATTCAAAATTATACCGAGACAGACATGTATCAAAATTGGGATTTATATCTAACTACGTTAACTAGAAAGGGAGAATAAGTGGTGCGTGGTTGGAAGAGGACGCATCTGGTTTGCTCCTGACTCCTTTTTCAAATAACTTCTGTTCTGTTCAAGTTACAAATTTGAATTTTGTCATACGCTCGCATAACAATCTACATAATTAGCCACATTTCGCGAAATAAATTTATCTATCCTATAAAAGAAGATACGTTCGATTGAAAGTTTGTGTTGTAAAAAACTATCCAATCCCTTTGTTCGAATTATTCAAAAATGGTCTGTGCCTAAAGCGTTAGTATATTTATAATGAACCGAGGGACAACGACAATTATGGTGTTAAGTGATTTGTGACCTCAGACTAAACGAAATTGGAGCGGTGCGACCCGAGACGCCACTTGAAACTCAAGATAAGATATATTTATTATTCAATAACCCGATTTTTTGTCAAACAAATTTATTGCTTTCAGGTTTATTCGATTTTGTTTATTTACAAGTTCATTCCTTTTGAATCATTTCAATATTATTTCGTGAATGTACCTACGTCATAGTTAAATGAGTTAACGGATGTTCAGACACGGCTGTGAAATGTAAACGATCAATCCCTTGAGACCGTTCACACCTAGGCGGTGTGAGCGAAGATCGGCCATGGGCGGTACACATCTTACGCCGTAGCCGCTCCTGAGACGATATGCGAAAAGTTGAGCGCCCCCTTCTCCGACGAAAACGGGAGAGGGATATTTTAATTACGGAGCTGCCTGGACCGGTGGATGACAGATGTCATGTTGACAGATTCAGTACAGGTGTACATTCCGTGGCCGCTCGCTGACTCATCTGATCCCCACTTCTACCATAGAAAGAGATATTTGATAGCGTGAACTGTGCTAGACATGGGCACTCGCGGTTCAACAGATATCTGCTCGCGGTTAGGAGCCGTGTCTGAACACCCCTAAAGAATACACTTGAAGCAGTTATTGATTATGACTAACAAATTCTTTAATTTTTTAATTGAATGAGGACAACTTTGGCGAAACTCAATCCAGGGACTGCAGACGGAGGGGTCAGAAGTCAGAAGGGGATATTGGCACCTCTGGGACTCTCTTTTATTTAATTTGTTTATTTGCGGTTGGAATAAGCCGCTTCCACATTCTTGTTTTTCAAATAACTATTGTTTTGTTCAAGCTACCTTTCTGATAATATATATTTTTAAATGTATACTTTTTTTTTTTACTAAATCTAAAATTTTTTTAACCACTCCGACCCGTAAGCGTGTTTACATGACAATATAACAATAGCAGTCAAGTACAATAAGCGTGTTTTCACGTTAACGCGTGTGTTCCCACAGAAATCGTTATAAGTCTGTTATTGTTCTAGTGACAAAATAAAATGTAGAAGATCCATATTGAATCAAGCTTCACATCTCTATTCAAAGTTGTCCATAGAAGTACATAAAAAAGACTTATTTTGTAAAACAGTTTTCACCCGCCAAATCGCCTATGTGCCGTTAGAAATTGTTAATTTTTTATTAAATATATATAAGTGGGGTGACAAAATTGTTTATTATACATTTGTACAATAGAATAAGGGTTTGTTTTACATAATCCGTGATTTTAGTACCGTTTTCACATAAAAACATCCCGTGAGTTGTTTTTACAATTTTTTTATGTTTGCATTCTAAATTTTAATATTTATTTGTAATATAACAATTTGAAAGCTTACTTCATAACCTTTCAAAAACAGTTTTTAGTATTCGGCTGCATTCAGAAATGTTTAATTTATAGAGCTTCAATTGCGAAGCGCAAATAACACAAAGTTTTTATAAATCTGACAGTTCGTTCAGACAAAAAACTTGCACAATCGCAAAATCCCGGAGTGGTTAAGATGTATTTATTGGCAAAACTGGGGCTAATGGGTTATTCCTAGTTTTATTTGTTAATGCAGGATAAACTACTGTGACATTTTGAATTGCAAAGGACTTTTTCTTTAAAACAAGCACATCTAATGGTATTACATTATTTTTTGCTGGTTTGCATCAACACTTTTGATAACCCTGTCCCCAAAACATTGATAAATCATAATTTGGATTTTTTTACATTTAGTTCTCAACCTGAGGCTACTGAGGCTACTCAACCTGAGGCTACTCAGGCTACTCAACCTGAGGCTACTCAGGCTACTCAACCTGAGGCTACTGAGGCTACTCAACCTGAGGCTACTCAACCTGAGGCTACTGAGGCTACTCAACCTGAGGCTACTCAACCTGAGGCTACTGAGGCTACTCAACCTGAGGCTACTGAGGCTACTCAACCTGAGGCTACTCAGGCTACTACTGCTCAACCTGAGACTTCGAAGAGGAAGAGGCAGAGGAAGAGGAAGAGGAGCGGTGAGTCAATACTTCTTCTCATTAATATGATATATAGGACGACCTCCATAGTCCAGTGGGTAAGACTCTTGACTCACAATCTGGAGGTCGCGGGTTCGAACCAGATTCAGTCCAGATTCCAGATAGGCTAAGAGCCGGCGACATTAAACCTGTAATGATAGGTCTCCCAAAATCATGCACAAAAATCGTTAGGTCATTCATAGGGGTACACAAAATGGCGGTGCTGCCATTTCTGAAACCGGTCAGCACTAAAAAAAAATTATTTTTCAAGACTTCTGTAATCATAAGTCTCCCAAATTCTAATTGTTTCTCGAGACAGGGGAGGGGTAGGACTATACGAAAAAGCAGTGCTGCCCGTCCCCCTAATGGGCCGTCTCAGTTGCTGCCGAGCAATAAGAGACGCACGTACGTACGAGGTATCTGTAATCATCGGTCTCCTAAAAAAAACAAAGCTTATCTGAAAGATCATCAAATTTTGTGAAAGAAAAACCACTACTGCCGTTTCCAAAAAGTGGACAAGATGGCGGCAGCAGCGTTTGAAAGTCACTCTCCTTTCTTATGACCTTCGTTACATAGACACCTCGTACCTAGGTATCTATATTCATCGGTCTCCTCAAAAAACCAAAGCTTATCTGAAAGATCATCAAATTTTGTATAGAAAAACCACTGCTGCCGTTTCCAAAAAGTGGACAAGATGGCGGCAGCAGCGTTTGAAAGTCGCTCTCCGCGCAACCGAAATTGACGTTTAGATTTGGTTTCATCAGCGATCGCCCGTTTTTTTCGATATTTATTATTGAAATAAGCCTTCCACTATCACGAACAATTAATCTCACGTGTCGTTGATTGTTTAAATAAATGATATTGCATATTTTATGCGATATTTTTCGATTTTTCAGCCGTTTTCATTGTGTGTTTTTATACTTTCTTATGTCTTTCGTTAATAAGAGACACTTCGTACCCAGGTATCTATAATCATCGGTCTTCTCAAAAAACCAAAGCTTATCTGAAAGATCATTAAATTTTGTATAAGAAAAACCACGGCTGCCGTTTCCAAAAAGTGGACAAGATGGCGGCAGCAGCGTTTGAAAGTCGCTCTCCGCGCAACCGAAATTGGCGTTTACATTGGTTTCATCAGCGATCGCCCGGTTTTTTTTCGATATTTATTATTGAAATACGCCTTCCACTATCACGAACAATTAATTTTATGTATCGTTGATTGTTTACATAAATGAAATCGCATATTTTATGCGATATTTTTCGATTTTTCAGCCGTTTTCATTGTTTTTTTTCTTACGTCTTTCGTTACATTTTATATTTTTAAATAAAGACCACCTGAAACGTGAAGTTTTTTTGGCTATATTTTTTAGCAGAAATAGAGTCTTCGACCCTACATTGTAACGGAGTCTTAAGAGCCGTTCAGATACGCGGAAGTATTTTAGTCGAGCGGAGAGTTCAGTATAAACAAAACGTGTCCGAACATCGTAATTTTAATAGAGTGCGTTAGTCAGCTCTTTAGTAGATACAATCCATTTCGTCCTATTTTTCGGGCGATTAAGGCTGGGCGCATACATCAGAGTTTTCCATCCGATTGTCTGATCAGACAACAGGAAGGCCTTCACGCCATACATTTCTTATGAAAGCCCGCACACACCTGATTCGAAAACTGGATCGGTAATATAAATAGGCCACGCCAGTATTATTACCTATCCAGTTTTTGAATCGGATTTCCGATCCGTTTGCCTTATCGGACAATCGGAAAGTAAACCCTGATGTATGCGCCCATCCTAAGGACCCCCTCCACGCGTCCCTGCGCGTGCACTGAGTACTGATATGCGCGAACCGGCATTTCGTGCGCGCGCGTTAGCGGCGTCATTCCCGCTCAGTCTTGTTTCAGAAGCCATCTTTTGAAATCTTACATATATCTGAAATGTATTGTTTTATTTGCAAAAAATCTGGCGATGTTAGGAAATTTACCGAAAGTACCTTAGAACAATAATATGTTTTTTGACTGATGTACACACTTCAAAATCCTGTGTTTTTTACGTTTGGTGGTTACGCCAATATTCAATTTAAAAAAAAACGACAAAATCACTTAAACGGAAACATTACACATTCGTTTGGTGCTTACAGCATTTTCAAAGATTGCATTTAAGTGTTCGCGACGGTTACTACATTTTATTTGTTTGCTTTCTAATGGCACTTGTCGTTTACAACAACTTGTCAGTATCTACATACAATACCATACCCATGCGTGTTAGAAGAATTAGCACGATGTTTTGTTTTCTTCCTTTACTTACTTACTGTACCTATTTGTTAAGAGATTAGATAAATTCGTATGTTTTGTTTTTATCTCATTATAATTAGTACATATTTGTCTTCTGTGGTATAATAATTTGTATGTTAACATTTTAAAATTTGAAATAAAGATTGTCAATTACATTAACATAATTTTTATTTTAAATGATTTTTTTTAAATGTTGTAAATGAAACGATTTTAGCCCAAAAAAAATAACGACACATATTTACAGCTATTCTAAATTTAATGTGGATATACTTTGACGCTTACAGCAATTTATGCAGCTGAAAATAAAGTTGATTTTCAGAATTCAAATGTGTTTACAACTTTTTTGGTGTACACAAAAAAAAATGTCAACTACTGTAAGTGCCAAAAACATTTTCCTTCATCACTTATAAAAGATTTAAATATTACCACTCGATAGATCATATGTTTTCAGCTAAGCTATTTTAAAAATGGGGTTTCGGTAACCACTGGTTTAAAAGTTACGAATTTTTTTATAAAATCTGAAAAGTTTTTTTGACTCTGGTGAACAATTGGGTTTTTGGCTGTTACAGCGGTATTGCTTTCTTGTGCCGAAATGATCCAATTTGAAAAACCAATCTTCTTTCTTTTTATTGTCCTCATCTAAATTTCAATACCATTCCATTTTATCTCGTATAATTTCTTTTTATGCGAATAAACTTAAATAATAAACTTTATTTGAACAATCAACAACACGTAAAATTAATTGTTCGTGATAGTGGAAGGCGTATTTCAATAATAAATATCGTAAAAAACCGGGCGATCGCTGGTGAAACCGAATCTAAACGCCAATTTCGGTTGCGCGGAGAGCGACTTTCAAACGCTGCTGCCGCCATCTTTTCCACTTTTTGGAAACGGCAGCAGTGGTTTTTCTTATACAAAATTTGATGATCTTTCAGATAAGCCTTGGTTTTTTGAGGAGACCGATGATTATAGATACCTGGGTACAAAGTGTCTCTTATTAACGAAAGACATAAGAAAGTATAAAAACACACAATGAAAACGGCTGAAAAATCGAAAAATATTGCATAAAATATGCGATTTCATTTATATAAACAATCAACGACACGTAAAATTCATTGTTCGTGAAAGTAGAAGGCGTATTTCAATAATAAATATCGAAGAAAACCGGGCGATCGCAGATGAAACCGAATCTAAACGCCAATTTCGGTTGCGCGGAGAGCGACTTTCAAACGCTGCTGCCGCCATCTTGTCCACTTTTTGGAAACGGCAGCAGTGGTTTTTCTTACACAAAATTTGATGATCTTTCGGATAAGTTTGGTTTTTTGAGGAAGTCGATGAATATAGATACCTAGGTACGAGGTGTCTTTTATGTATAGTCGAGCTGACGTCAACTGTGTGCGACTGTTGAATCTGGAAAACTCCAGATTCGACGTAATGTGGGTACGCGTCAATCTTGCCAGTACGGTAAGATTCTACGCGTGTTTATACCGCTCACCGAACCTTAGCGAATCAGACACGTCCGAGCTCTTTAAACATTTAAGCGACACTATTGATGACCTCTTGCCCCGCTACCCTACGGCAGAGTTTGTGGTCCTGGGGGACTTCAATGTTCATAACGAACCTTGGTTGAAGTTCTCAGGATCAACAGACTCGGCTGGACGCCAAGCGGAATCCTTTGCCCTTTGCTACGGATTGGAGCAAATGGTTCAGGAGCCTACAAGGGTTCCTGATGTCCAGACTCACCGTTCCAACCTGTTAGACCTATTTTTAACTACTGTGCCACACGGTTACAGGATTGAAGTCACAGCGCCTTTAGGATCGTCCGACCACTGCCTGGTGACGACATCAATCCCTGTAAACTTCAGACCACCAAACGAGAGGCTGAAGAGAAAAGTGTGGCACTATAGATCAGCAGATTGGTTCGGTCTGCGGGCACATTTTAATGCTTTTCCGTGGTCAGCTGTCTGTTTTCGGACTTCGGATCCCTCAAGATGTGCCCAGGAAATTGGTGAAGTCATCACATCCGCGATGGATGGCTTCATCCAATCTACTGTTAAGGAAACTGGTGTAGGCTCAAAGCCGTGGTTCAGTCGACAATGCGCTGAAGCAGTGCGACGAAAAAACGCGGCTTACCGAGCCTACAACACATCTAGAACATCCGAAGACAGAACAGCTTACAACAAAATGGCAAAGGAAACCAATTAAATTTGAAATTAATTAAATTAATTAATTTGAAATATGAGATTGGCTGTTATGACGGTTTGTTTGACAGTAGGGCGCAATGGCGGAATTGGTAAATATGCAATATGTCCCGGATATGCAATGTCATTGGATAGACAAAAGATTCTGGGTTCGAGTCCCAGTTGCGACCATTATCTTTTTCTGTGTCTTCTTTCATATTTTGGTTTAGATTATTATTGTTACATTCTTCTTTAATGATATATTACATTGATGGGAATAACCTTCAAAAGTTATAAAAGGAGAGTTTTTCTTATAAAAATTTAACACGTTTATGTATTGCACAATTTCAACATCAAATTTAATTTTCAGATTCAAATCAATGAAGAAACAAAAAGTGAAATATGCTTCAGAGGCGTGGAACAATCTGTTGAGATTGAAATGGAAGACTTACAAGAAAGCTCTCAAAAAAGCTAAGGAGATTAATACGGCAGAATTCGAAGCATTCTTGTGTTCCTTGTCTTCTAAAGAAAGAAATTACAAGAAATCAAAGATTAAGGATGCGTAACGATTTATGTTTTATTTGATTGACCAGAATGATTAATTGCATGATAATATATATAATTGCAATCGACTGAGAACAAATTCAAGTTGCCTGGACGTTGCTTGATTGTTTTAAAAGAAAAAACGGTTAGAAGGGCCACGTCATGACATAACAATGGATTGGTCGGAAGTTTGATTTGTAAGGAGTTTTTATACTCCTTACAAATCTCTAATAAACTCCTATAAATGTCACATGTTTGTTTGTAGAGTGTAAATAAACTATTTTTCTTGGAGATATTATGTCTTTTATTATTTTTTTTCGTAACATTAATTCATGGGGGACAAGTGTGTAGGCTGAAAATAGCGAGTGTTGCTTAGGGTTATTACTACAAAAACAATGAATAACCAAATGCGAAAATACTTGAAATTTTAATTATTAAAAATATACACAAACTGAATTAGATTGCCGCATACCAGAAATAACAGTCAAAGAACTGCTTAAAAGATCTAAGCACACGGACAGCGGGAGCGACTTCATTGTAAAGATTAAGCTCCGCACAGGAGACCCTGACAAAAATAATTCCCTCAGGGTCTGTGTCATCTTCGGAGAAGCTGTTCAAGCGGTCTTTTAGCAAGAGGAAGTTCTATGAAGGAATCCGGTGGTCAGCATATCCAGGAGTGACGTATCCTCCCACAGCGCTCTATAAGGCAATGTTCCCAGAAGGTTTTGCTGGAGAGGTCAAAAGGTCTCCCTCAACCAATCTCTCTCTCTCAGTGGATGCTAAGTCACCAAACGTTGTGATCCACTTGGGATGAACTGTAGCAGGGATTTTGGCTATCCAATAAATGGTTCCCGTGGCGGCAGGTTTGTAACTACATACATACATAGTTATAGGCGAGATGTGCTTGTGTCGCACGCGCGACTTGACGAGGCTTAAGGCGAGAACGGGGCCGGGCGGGAGGGTAGCTGTCAAGTAAACACGCCGGGCCGGGTACCTTGGCTGTCACCGACTCCAAAAATAACAATTGTACCTATATATTGTTTACTTTTTAGTGCATTTTTTTTAGGTCGTTTTTTTGTTTTGTTAAAATTTTTGTTATTTTTAGTGAATCTGAAGTATATTAACTGATTTGTCGGAATATGGGTAGCCGTAGACCTACTAAACATGCTGCTCATATGAGACAGATATTACTTGACTAGAACGACGTTACAGTAGCAAGGCCGTAGCCAGGGGGGGATCAAGGGGGTTTGATCCCCCCCCCCGAAATCTAATAAAGCACACTGAAAATATGATGTTAAACGCTACCGACGCCCGATTGTACAAAATTAACTTATTGCAATTTGTGCTTAAAAAATTGGTGCAAAGACTGAATTCTGCAAAATGTTTTTCAGTCCTTGTTAATGGAACTACTGATGCTTCACTACAAGACAAGAACAGATCTGATGTCCATCTGTGTGAGATATGCAGAACTAAAAGATAATCAGCCTTACTAAAAAACCCAGTGAAAATTTTATTCAATTGATAAACAAGCGTGTATCTGAAAACATTTCTAATTAAAAAAATTGTTCATGGAAAGAATTATACATTGCTTACCCGAGAAGGTAGTTTATCTCATGTGTACGACTGTTTTGTTAATGATTTGTTAATGATTTCTGAACGAGTTTGGAGTATAAAGATCTTAATTTTGGAAAGTGAAGATCCCAAAATGTAAATTTGAATTTTATTTTTTTTCGTGAACTTATACTACGCCATTTTGTTACTATTATGTTGGTATCGCAGACTTGCTATGACCGAAGGTTGATACGATGTAGCCAACTTCGTGTGATATATAATAAGACGCGTAATTATGAAAAACAGAATTAATAATGGTCAAAAACCATGTTACACAAACCTGGCGTAGCCGCTAAACTACTTGAAAACTGGGATGTTTTTCTTGCGTTGACGCGAGTAGGCGTTATAAAGGGGCACAAACCATGTTACATAAACCATGTTTTTAGAGGATGATTACGAGTGCTATCAACTTTAAGGTTACAAAATGGCTGACAGTATCGGTTCATAAAGTGACATTTTATTCATACTTTAAACGGCTGTATCTCCCTCAATTTTGCCGAGCGCACCTTAATTTCTTTTTTATTCAACTTTTCCACACTTTTCTCATCTAGAAAGTGCATTTTTATTAAAATCCCCCACATTGGCGGGATCTGCATTCCTCGCAATAATTACTCCGAATGGTTTGGATAAAACTTTAAGTTTATTTTTAATACAACAATTCGAGTTCAAAAATTCTGCAAACTGCTCTGACTTGATGTTGGCGCCTTGCGTTTTGGCTTGCATTCTAAGGCGACGGCTGCGGCGAGGACGCGAAATTTTTACACTGATTTTATGGTTTTTGTTGCACAATATCTCTGGCCACTTAGTTGGGCGTCACTTTATAACACTCTTTTAAGTTAAACAGTTTTTTTTATTAAGGTAAGGTAGAAAATATTGCACAAAATAGTAACAGTAGGTACACAGTTTTATTAATTACTAGAAACTTATTAACCAGGTAAGTATGTATATTTGGAAATGACAAAAAGGGGTACGCGGAACTAGCCTATGGTTGTTTTGGGCGGAGAGGGCTGTGCTGGGCACAGGCAGCCAAGAGAAGGAGCGCGCCTTAATAATAATAATTGGACAATTTATAGAGCGCCGTTTTTGTGAAAAATCACCTCAAGGGCGCTTAAACGAACCTAGCTCTTAACTCTTAAAGAAGGCGCCTTAACGAACAAACGTCTTTCGCGGCAAATTTGCGACAGTCACAGAGCAGGCTTTCACCGCACTGTAGGCACCCATCACGATTGTTAAAGTCACTTGGGCGGGGTGTCGTAATGTCACTGCGAGTCATATTTCGAGAACTGTTATTTGGTAACTTTCGAGAACTGTCACTTTTGCGCAGCCCGAATTGTTCCGTGGTAGCAAATGCTTGCTCGCGACGTGGTCGACCATTCCCGACTTGGAGATGGCGTTCACGACGGTCTTCAGGAAGGCAGCAAACTGGTAGATGGTGGCAGGCGCTTCGTAGTGCCGCACTTCCATCAGCCACGCTAACCGCATCGTGCACGGCATCTTCCCCGCTATGTCACTGAGGAGCGCCGGGTTGGTGAGGTAGCCATCGTTGTTCAGCGAGCGAAGCGAAGCCATCAGGTTCTGCACCGTCCCAGAGAAGTATGCGATGTCCTCCAGAGTCACGTGTGGAGTCGGGGTCCATCAGGAAGGGACCCAGGACTTCCCGGGCCCGCTGCAGTCGGATGAGGTTCTCGCTCGTGGTCATCCGGCAGGTTGTGAGGTTAGGTTGACCGGGCGAACTGGGCCCTCCTGGTGGGCCACTCCAGCAGGTCTCCACAGAAGGGAGGCAGGCCCTTGGTTATTGACTGGTGATGTTTACCTCTGGTCCACCGGTCTAAGAGGCTCCTTATGTACGGCTTCTCGTTGCCTCAGGTTAAGCAGAGGTACTGGCGGTACGGGGCCGGAAGGTCCGGACTGCATCCATGTGGGGCCCCCATTGTAGTGAGGGGGCGGCGGTGCTGGGCCTTCAGGTCCGGGCTGCGCCGGTGATGCGTACCTCTGGACCATCAGAGGCACAGGTCCAACAGGAGAACCAGGCTGCATAGATACAGAGGGCGGTGGCTCGTCATCACTTTCGTCTGCGGAGCCTGTCTCAGGAGTAGTGCTAAGCGAGGGCTGGGGCGTGACGTCAGGCATGTCCAAGGCCTCAGATCCAGTGTCCATGGCAGTTGGTGGCTCAGCAGGAGGTAGTGGAGGCGACCCATCGTCTTGTGCTGTCTTCTTCGATCGTAATGAGGGTGGTGACATCCTGGCGTGCAGCTTACCCGGCTCGAAGGACCACTCGTAACAGACATGACGTCTTTACAAGAACTGTAAAAAAGGACCAGGTCTTAGTACACGCTGATGATGATGGTAATTAAAATAATAAAGAGCTGACCTCCTTGCACCCAGTGCCTTGTGAGTAATGGGCACTGGATGTGCCTATTCTTCTGCCTGGCCCTGGCACCTGGCGGTGTCCTAGAGTAGGGCCGACTGTTCTGGAGAAGGTAGGCACCAGGATTGACCTCAGGCAGAAGTCGGTGGAGGCAGCAGGTTGAAGAAAAGAGTTTGTTGAGTGCAATTTATAGCAATTTTGGAGCCCAATTGTGAATGGAACAGTTTTTATAGGAATACTAGCTGATCCGGCGAACTTCGTACCGCCTCAGAATCAAAAACTGTTGTCAACTTATTAGCTGAATTGATCTAAATTGTTTCTCCCTGCGTATACCATACCTTGATCTAAATTGTTTCTCCCTGCGTATCCTTTCCCCTCTCGCGTTCCCTCTCCCCCTCCCCCTCCCCCCTCCCCCTCCCCCCCCCTCCCCTCCTCCCCCTCCCCCACCCCCTCCCCGTCCCCCTCCCCCTCCCTCTCCTCCTCCCCCTCCCCCCCCCTCCCTCTCCCCGTCCCCCCCCCCCTCCCCCTCCCTCTCCTCCTCCCCCTCCCCCTCCCCCTTCCCCTCCCCCTCCCCCACCCCCTCTCCCCCCCCCCTCCCCCTGCCCCGGCCCCTCCCCCTCTCCCTCTCCCTCCCCCTTCCCCTCCCCCTCCCCGTCCCCCTCCAGTCGGATATTCGGCCCATTGTCTCGTTAATTTTGAGTATTAATTAAAAATATTCTCTTTGATAAAAAGAAGAACAAGAGGTACATTATGGCATGGGCGCCCGCAGAAAATTTTCTAGGGGGGGGGGGCAAAATATTTTTAGTAATGTTTTAATGTATTTTCGTTATTTGTTTTTGGGGTGTTACTTTTGGCCGTGAAAATCTTAAAACGTATCTGTTTTAATGTAGTTTTAATTTACTGTAGCATATTTGTATGGTGAACGAACGGACAGGACACTGTAGTAATGAAGGGCATACTGTATTTTTACATAACATTTTTTTATTAACGCAATATATGTATTAGTGTCTGACCGAAACAGGAATTTCTGCCGAAACCGAAAACGAAACCGAATCTACTGTACCTGTCTCAGTTTCGGCCGAAACCGAAACTTTTTTAGACATGTTAAAAATCTATTGTTTACTGAAATTTGGCTTATTTTTTACACTTATACAAACAGTTAACACGGATTAAATGAAATTAAAATGTACGCGAAATTTTTTAAAATTGTTTTACATTACTGCTATAAAACAAACAAAATTTTTTAAAAATTAACAAAAAAGGTTAATTACTTCTTGAAACAAAAATTTGTCAATAATCAACACTCAGGAAGTACCTCATTAATTGAGTATTTTAATTTTAATTTCGTTTACAATCACAACTTTTTTATTACACGTGTTAGACGAAATAAAAAAAAAAACTATAATTGAAGTATGTGAAAAATAATAATAATTTTCTTTGATATTACTGCTATAAAATTAACAAAAATTAACACACGTTACATTACACACGAGCCACGAATTCACCCGAAGTCAACCGAACGACGCGCGATAATTCACGAACGCAGAGTTTCGTTGCGGCGGAAGGTTCGGCAGATTTTCTGCCGAAACCGAAACTGAAGCCGAAACAAAATTTTTTTTGCCGAAACCGAAACCAAACCTTCGGTCGGTCACTAATATTCATATAACAAAAATTATTATTTTATTTTATTTATTTATTTAACGCCCAGAGGGCTTTTACATGTTTAGTAGTACAATTATTTCATGACAGATGATTTTTATATACAAGGTGTCCGGAAACTCGTAGTACAAGCGGGAAACTGGAGACTCCACATCACATTTGGAGTCGATTTTGTGGTATAACTTTTTCGATTTGAGCTTCCGTTTTCGAGTAAATCGGGTCCGAAGTTGGAATTTTTTTGGTTAAATTTGAAAAAATTGTTCACTAGGGGGTTGATTTCAGCTATGTAATGTCTTATAAAATGCATCGAAGGGTAAACCGGGCTCAAAAGTTTTTTTAACCCTTTAGTTGCCGAAAAAATGGAAAAATAAAAAAAAAAATAATATTAAAATCGAAATGCTGAGATCGAAAAAAATAAGTTTTTTGGGTTCTCTACGTGATGTAGATTCACCAGTTTCCCGCTTGTACTACGAGTTTCCGGACACGTTGTAGATAAAGAAATAATAAAAATAAAATTAGATAAAAAATGCACACAAGTCACAAAAATACAGCGATTTCATAGGTTTACAAAAATACAGATATGTTTAGGAATAGTTCTGGAAAAAGTTTTTTACAAGATCCACAAAATTCGTCAAGTTGATGTTAAATATTTCAACATCACCTAAGTACTGATTTCCCATAGTGTGAAATCGTTGTATTGGAGAGTGGGCAATGTAGTTCCGCTTATGAATGCTGCAGTAGAATAGTGTATTTGGTTGTGTGATTACTGTCGGTATTCGTGAGTTTATGAGTTGCAGGAGTTTGCAACAGTCGAATTTAGAGTTAAGTATTTTGAATAAAAATGTTAAGTCGTTTATTTTACGTCTGTCTTCTAGTGTGTGAATTTTTAGAATATTTAGTAATAGATTATATTTTAAGTCTTCTAGTGGGATATTTAATTTTAAATTTATATTACGTAGAAATTTTTTTTGTATTCGATCAATGTTATTAACGTGAATTTTGTAAGATGGAGACGAAACTACCGAGATATATTCCATTTGGCTTCTAACTAGAGATACAAACACCTACAGGTACCTAGAGATACAAACAAACACAACATTTAGTCAAAGAAATTTCAAATACATCGCTCTTAAAATATATAATAACCTACCTGACAAAACAAGACAATCGAATAATTTAACAAATACAAAATCCTGATCAAACAATGGATCATCGGAAAAGGTCATGCAATAATTAGTCAACTTTCACTTAGACACTTTCTAAAGCTGTGTTATTGATGGAATATTCGAACAAAACAGGATTTTTATTTCCGAAGAAAGTCAAGATTTTGCACTTTTCTACATTTAAGAATAAATTATTATGAACGCACCAATATTTAAACTTACTAATATTTGACTGTAGTATAAAAATAAACATTTAAAATAAAAGTAACATTATTTCGACTATTTTCAATCAATCCACGGGGGCAAGTGCCCCCCCTGCGGGTGCCCATGCATTATGGTGCTTCAATGTCAGTATTTAATCATTTCAATAAACTCTTGTGTTTTTTACGATTTTTAGTTCACTATAATGTTGATTATGATTAGTTAATCATGTTAATTTAAGTTTTCGCTATTCTGCGAGGTTTTTATAAGTTTTTACTAAAAGTTTTTAGTTTAGATAGGTATTTACTATTTATGTATTTATCATTAGAGTAAATATCTCAGAAGAAAATTTTAGTTTTTTGGAAGGCCTTATGGTTTTTTTTGTAACTTTTTCGACTTTAAATAAAAGCTGTCTAATTATAAGCCATTTTATTGATATTTACCTCACAAAGATTAATGTATTGTATTTTATTATAGGAAATTGTCGTATTTTTTTAATTATTATTATTATTTTTTAATTTAGGCCGGATACCGGATAGTTACCGGATATCCGTTTCATCTCTACATAAATTAATGAGTTTAAAATTAAATTGTTTCTTACACAGACGACACGGCAATAATAGTGGATGGTAATCATTAGAAAGAAACTTTTTCGAAAGCAACTGATTGTATTTCACTGGTTTCAACATGGCTAAAATACAACAAACTCTTTTTAAACTATAGCAAAACATTTTACTTATCTTTTTTATAAAACCATTAAAAATAAACCCAAAGACAACCTTAAAATTAGAATCCATAATACTAGTTGCAATCAAGAAATGTGCAACGAACTCACTAATGTCGAAAATATAAAATATTTAGGAGTATCAATAGATATAAATCTTAATTGGAAATCACATATTAATCAAATCACTTCTAAATTAAGATATCTGACCTACTTATTTTATAGACTTAAGGAAGTACTAAACATTGAAAAATTGAAAATGATCTACTTTTCCCTGGTGCAATCATCAATCACCTAAGGCATTATAGGATGGGGTAGTGCACTTGATACATTTATGAAGCCTCTACAAATAGTTCAAAAACACATAATTAAAGTCATATATAACAAAAATAAAACATTCTCGACCAACTTATTATACAAAGAAACTAAAATATTTAATATACGTAATTTATTTATATTACAAACTTTGAAATATGTATTTAAAAACAAAAATAATTTCGAAATAAATGAAAACAGAACGAGCAAAAGAATAAATAATATTATATTTTATACCCCACAAACCAATACTAAATTATTGCAGACACATAGCAGTTTCATTGGTCCTCGTTCATTTAACCTTCTACTACAAGCTCAAATGATAAAATATGTAAAAGAGATAAAATTATGGTTAAATAATGTAGATATTGAAATGCTTTTTCTATAAATTTATCCATCCTTCTACAACTCACTTGCTGTAACTTTCTAAACTGTAGTACAATATGTTTTCTGTTTATTTTTTTATAATAACTAAAAAAAAAAAAAAATCAGTATGTTTTTCTCCATATTTTATTTTTATTTTTATAATAGCTGAAAAAAAACCTTTTTCACTTATTCTACCTATGTAATACTAACTTTTTATACTAGCTTTATATTTTATATGTTTTTTAGGTCTATTTTATACTTTGGGTACTTAGAAATATAGTATTTTGTTTTAATATTACCCACACTCAGGCAATGCCTTAGTGGGTTTTCATTTCTTGTTCATACTAATTGTTATTATATATTATGTTATTAAGGAAGGTGTCCGGAAACTCGTAGTACAAGCGGGAAACTGGAGAATCCACATCACATTTGGAGTCGATTTTGTGGTTTAACTTTTTTTGATTTGAGCTTTCGTTTTCGAGTAAATCGTGTCCGAAGTTGAAATTTTTTAGGTTAAATTTGAAAAAAAGTTTCACTAGGGGGTTGATTTCAGCTGTGTAATGTCTTATAAAATGCAACGAAGGGTAAACCGGGCTCAAAAAAATTTTTAACCCTTTGGTTGCCGAAAAAATGGAAAAATAGCAAAAAAATAATATTAAAATCGAAATGCTAAGATCGAAAAAAATAAGTTTTTTGGGTTCTCTACGTGATGTAGATTCACCAGTTTCCCGCTTGTACTACGAGTTTCCGGACACGTTGTATACTATTTGCTATTATACATTATATGTACAAAGAAATGGGAATAAATAAAGTTTAAAAAAAAAAATGTCCCCAGAGGCGGCAACCTGTGAAAGGTAGCAGTTTTTTGTTGCACCGGGGACATGTTCATTATTAAAGGAAAACATAACACTACAATTAGAATAAATTAGGATTTGGTAATTTATAACTAAAAATTATTTTAAAAACAAACATAAAAAGTTTTCAACGGAAATAGACCGCTGGCGGCATGGTACTCTAGCGTTTCAAGGCCAGAGATTTCGGACAAAATTTCCGAGAATAATCTGGAAATGTAGAGGGTGCCGCCAGCGATGGACTTTGATGAAAAAGAATTCGAGGATGTGAACACGTCGGTTACAAAACCCAAGAAATGTTATTCCACAAAATCAATTAAAATATGATATAGGTTCACCGTTTCCCATCACCAATTTCCCGCTTCTACTACGATTTTCCGGACACCCTGTATAAAAAGAGTAGGTGCCTACCTACAGGAAACATTCACTTTACAATAAATTTCAAAGATTTGAACTTTTTTTTTCCGTGAATACTGCACAAGAGTCTCAATTGCTATCATCCATTTGGAGCCGATGAGACTATGGCGTCTCCAATTGTGGTATGTTGTGGGAACGGGAAGGGGAAAGAGATGGGGAAGTACCTTGCTATTCAGATATGGTCACCAAACATGGCTAAAGCCATTTCAAGTAACTTTTCAATTCTGAATGGTGGTCTTACACCAGGGCGATAGTGAGAGTATATTTCACTCTAGAATTTTCACTAGTTTCATCAATGCTTTCATCAAGTACACAACTTTTTATTTATTTTATCACTAGTTTCATCAATGCTTTCCTCAGGTTTACAACGTATTTTATTTCATCAATAGTTTCATCACCTGTTTCATCACTGGTTTTAACAAATTAAAACATATTTTTTTCATCACTAACTTGTTTCATCATGTTTACAACATTTTTTTTTCATCACTAGTTTCGTCACCTGTTTCATCACTTCTTTCATCAAGTTTAAAATGCATTTTTTCATCACTAGTTTCATCAACCTCTTCCTTAATGAAGCCGCCCCAAAATTGAGATATATGTGTATATATATTTTTTTGTAAAATACACAAAATAAAATGAAATAAATTATGAAAACAAAAAACAGTGTTTTTTTTAAATGAGATGATTTATTATAATTAATTATTTGTACAACTTTCACAATATTTTATAATAAAATAAATACATTTGTAGGATTTTCATATAAATATTCATGAAATGAATTGGTGACAGCAAAAATTAGTCAGTTTTGTGGTGTTTTATCTTATCTGCCTACCTCTGCAGGCATGTGGCTTTACGGTGAGACACTCAGTAAGTTTAATATTATACAGGGTGCTACATTTTATACAATTACTTTTTTTTATGTAAAGACTACTACTCCCAACTACTCTCGTTCAAAGGAACTATGGCATCTGCAATTGTGGTATGTTGTAATGCTGAAGGTAGCGGCAGGGGAAGGAGCTGGGGAACAGGAAGATGGAGAAGTACATGGCTATTCAGTTCTAGTCACCAAATCCGGTTAAAGCCATTTCAAATGTTCCATTTTAGTAGATATTACAATAGATTTTCTCCACAAATTGACAATTTCTAAAATCTTAAAATCACATAATATTTAACTTATAAAAAATGCATTCAGAAAACTTCGGTGAACTCTGGCGTAGTGAAATTTGCACTTTTTTTTTGTTGCGTATATATATTCTCTGTGAATCAATTTGTGGACTTTTTTTTACATTAACATTCTCTTTTTGTGTGTTCGTTATTGTCAGGACAAGGTTTTTATAAAACTTCCGGTGAGCTCTGGCATTATGAAATTTGTATAAAAAAATTGCTATTGGTGGCCCGCAAGGTTTGAAAACTGAATGTATGGAAAGCGGGAGGGAGGGAGAGATGTGGGAGGGGGGGGAGGGGGAAGGGTGGGGTGGAGTGAGGCGGGGGGAGGTGGAGGAGGCGGTGTGGAAACCCCCCTTACACCATGCGAGCGAAGCTGCGGGAAAAAGCTAGTTACTCATAAACACCACCAAAGCAATTATAATGCAGAAAAACTTGAATCAATCCCTTGTTTGCCGCTCGTGCACCGGTGTGTCATGAGACTTTACACGCGATTTTGACCCTTAGGTATGTATAAAGAAAGTGTATGAAGTATTTGTATAGGACAGTGTCAAGAATCGCTGGACACGAAATGTCATTGGGTGTCATGGATGCCGCGTCATAATTGGTGGTGCTTTTTGCTGGCCTACCCTGGCAAACAAGAGGTTTTAAGTAGTGAATTAAACAAAATGTTAATATTCCCTGGGTCACTAGTAGGATATTTCAAAATATCATACTAATGTACCAGACCGTTATGCCTCCCGGTGTTATTTTATAGCATATTTAATATGTAAAACAGAGATACGTGTAAAAAATATTTACACAAAAAATATCATTATCTCAAAACTACGTATTTGGAGATGTCTGACTAATCAACTGAATCGATATGTTAGAAGGAGATGCATATGGTTGCGTCAACACAACTACTTTCTGCTCAGAAATCTCCATCATGAGCTCTGGATGTTTAAAATATCCATTTCAATTTCGAAATACAGGACAAGACACCAAATTTTCAAGAATCTGTTTTAATGTTGGACCCTGTTTAATCCTAAAAATTTAAAATTTTAGTTTACAAAATTGCTTAAAATTAAATTATCCACAATTTTAATAACTTAACCTCACAAAAATCTGAAACATATTAACAAAAAAGCAATACAATAATTAGTGTAAGATCCTGTTGAGACGTGAGCTGCATTTATCAACTCAGATTCCAATGCAGGCGTAGAGTATATTTTGTCAGATTCTGCAGTCGCGTAGAAATCCGAAACGCTGGTTTTCAAAATTGCATTTTCCAAAAATCCTTCCTCCATGGCTGGTGAAAACATTGATTTCTCGTTGGTCTTGCTGTCTACAACTGAAAAATATAAACATTATTTATTGAAGACAATATTAATGATTTTCAAATGAAAATGTGACAGAAAAAGATTCAGTTGCACCTAGGAATTCAACCCGCAACTTCTTCATCACCAGGGAACTGCTCTGAACAATGAGGTAATTCGACTATTATCATCTTACATCATTTTTAACTGTGTCAGAGCCCGTTCACACTTCCGTTTTAAAGACGGATCCGTTTTCAAAACGGAAATCCTACTCTACGAAAACAACGACCAAAACATTTTATTTGCTCATTCTTCAGTAGACGGTCGTGCGCAATGGACGACGATGAAGCTCTTGTTGTCATGTGGTACTTATTAAAAAGAAGGAAAAAGTGAAAAGAAAATTTTGGGTACACCCAATTATAGCTGAAAGATTTTCTGTAGGAACTTTCCAAGTGTTAAATGGTGAGTTGAGAAGTGATGAACTAAAGTTCCTTAATTATTTTAGAATGTCTATCACTTCCTTTAACTATCTACTGGAACGAGTTTCAGAGAGCTTAACGTATCAAAATACAAAACTGAGAGAGTGCATTTGCATTTGTCCAGAAGAAAAGAAAACGGATCCGTTGTCCGTGTAGTGTGAACAGCTCCATTGAAATGTATGAGCCAGCGCGTTCCGTTCCGACTTCAAAACGGACGCTCTGCGTAGGCGATCTATCCGGCAAAACGGTTCCATGACAGTTCATCCTGCGACAATTCATCTTAGCGACATCTTTTGGTTGTACGGCCGTATGTCCTCTTTGCATACTTACTTGAAGAAAAAATCTTCTAAATGATCAGGCAGGATGAATTGTCGCCGGACGAATTGTCCGCGGGATGAACTGTCGGCAGGATGAACTGTCGGCAGGATGAACTGTCGGCCGGATGAACTGTCGCAGGATGAACTGTCGCCGGATGAATTGTCGCAGAATGAATTGTCGGGTCACCGGCAAAACACAACAGATCCGTTTTCAAGTCGGAACCGACAAGTGTGAACAACTCCTTAGAGTCACTACAGCGGCTAGGGCTTCCGTTTTAAAAACTGGACCCGCCTCCGTTTTTAAAACGGAAGTGTGAACGGGCTCTCAGACTTTTTTTACTATTATTTCTGGCTTTCACCCTCCAAGGGTGTTCTAGGCCATCATTTAAAATAACATAGAAAGGAAAGGTGAATTTATATATTAATTTTAATTAAATGTGCATGTTAGGTTTTGCTTCGATTAAAATCAAATGTAAGTTTTTAGGTTTTTTAAAACTTCAACAAGAAATTCAAGGTAGATAGAAAATTAATTTATTTGCAATAATGTACAACAATCCAATCCAAATAAATTATTAAATCCCCCCAACGGACTGATAATATAACGTTTCCTTTTAAAGGCAAACTAATGCAGAAAGAGGTAGAAAATAATTAATTCATCCTATTTATAAACTTACTACAGGGTCCATTGGAAAGGGAAAGTTATAGCCACTCCTGACATCTATGGGCAAATCTTCGAACTACAACTATGCCTGACATCTTTGTCAGAAGCAGAGAAACATTTCAACCCTTGCCCAGCTAAATACCAACTTTAATTTCTTAACAGTGCAAATTTCAGAATTATATGGAAGATTGAAGATTGGTTCAGACTTAGAAGAGATGAGATGTTGAATGGAGGGGAGGCAATTCTAGATAATGCTTGATAGAAGAAAGGATATTTATTTAGAGAGGGACAACCAAAAAATATGTTATCTAAAGTTCCCACATCCGCAGAACGTACAATCTGGGGAGTCAAGGATGTGAATTTTAAAGAGGTGAGAAGGAATGGAACAATGTCCGATTCTCATTCGAATAAGTGAGGAAATTGCTTTTTTGGAAAAATGGGGGAATTTCTGAAACCACAGTTTTGATGGGATAGTCCTTTGTATTGAGGCGTAGCAGGCTCTCTTGGATTGACTAGCAATGTTCCAATGCTCTATCCAAACATTGCGGGATCTATCTTTGATGATGGAAAAAAGTCTTCGACTGATTTTTGAGATTTGACTCGTATAATAAATACAGGGGTGAGAGAAGAACTAGAGGAAATAGGTAAGTATCTGGCTTTTCAGATCTAGTCACTAAACAAAACAAAAATAATTTCAAGCAGCGATATATTATTTTTAAAATCTATAATATAAAGATGAATCACTGAATGTGTTGCTAAGCGCATAACTTTCGAACGACTGCACCAAATTGGATAATTCTTTTTTTATGTGTTCGTTATTGTCAGGACAAGGTTTTTAAAAAACTTCCGGTGAGCCCTGGCATTATGAAATTTGTATAAAAAAATTGCTATTAGTGGCACGCGAGGTTTGAAAACTGAATGTATGGAAAGCGGGAGGGAGGGAGGGAGAGATGGGGGAGGTGGGGGAGGGGGGAGGGGTAGGAGAGAGGGTAGGGGGGAGGGGGGGAGGTGGTGAGGCTGGGGATGGGGGAGGGGGGAGTAGGGAGGGGGAAGGGAGGGTGGTGAGAGGGGGGAGAAACAAATAGTATCAAAGTAAATAGAAAATAAAGAAGTACTTACTACCATCCCGTGTGAAGAAGTGGAATACTGATGAAGGTTTACTCCATCCATATCTGCAAACGAAAAAGAAAATAAATCCAATTAATGAAAATCTTTTTTTTTTTGGATTAAATTAATGAGTAAAACCTCAACTAGTAATATTAAATCATTAAAGACAATATTAGCCACTCTCAAAGGAATATAGTTCAATAGATGTCGCACATTAAAATAAAAATTGATGTATTTATCCAAGACACTATTTAGATTGTATTTATTTCGGGAAGAATCTTGCAATCATACATAAAGATAGCAGCAAGTAAAAATATGCGTTAAGAAAATAAAGATAATGTTAATAATTTAGTTTCAAGGCAGGTATGGGTACCGCTGGCCCTGGGAACCGTTTATTTTTTATTTTTTTACATTAGCTCCACACAGGAGACACCAAGGAAAACAATTTCCCTAGGGGCCTATGTCATCTTTGAGGATGCTGTGTGGAGGGTCTTTTAAGGGAAAGGAAGGGGAAGAAGATATGGGAAGGAAAAAGGTATGAGGGGTGGGTGGGAATCTGGGGGTCAGTGTGGCCAGGAGTGACGGACGTATAAATATATTCCTCTCCCTGCGGTGCAAGGCGAAGGGTCGGGAGAATCCGGCTGGAGAGGTCAAAAGGCCTCCCTCAATCAGTCTCCTCCGATCCAGCCCGCCACGCAGTGGTTGGGCAAACGTATCCGCCACCAAGACCTAGACAAACCTCATCCCATGAACCCGGGCACCCCTGCTAAGTCACCAAACATAGCGAACCACTTGGGGTGACCTGTGGCAGGGGTGTTGGTTGTCCAATGAATGGTTCCCGGGGCGGCGGTACCCATACCCGCCTCCCAAATGGATAATTGGAAAACCAACATCCCTGCCATAGGCCACCCCAAGGGGTTCACTACGTTTGGTGACTTAAGAGGGTTACCCGGGTTCATGGGGTCAGATTTCTCTAGGACTTAGCGGCGGATGTAGTTTGCCCACTGCGTGGCGGGTCGGATAGGGAGAGACCAGTTGAGAGAGACATTTTGACCTCTCCTTGACCCATCGCCTTGCCGGCAGTGGGAGGAATGGACTCATTCATCATGATTATATTTTAATATAAGTGTAGGTATGTTAATCTTAATATATAAAACAAAGTCGGGTTAGTTACACTATTTATAACTTGAGATCGGCTGAACCGATTTTGATGATCTTTGATTTGTTGGATTTGTCTCCGCCCCGGATAACAGAATAACTAATAAAACATTGCAAAAATTCAGAAAGAAAGTTATGAAGAAAATCAAATTTTTCGTACATTTTGTATGGAACGAATTCTCATATTTTGAAAGAACTACAGCAATATTGTGATAGGTATAATATTTAACTGTTCATGAATTCCAAAAATTCAAAAACGTCAAATGTCAATGCGCTGATTGTTTCGCTTTTGTTCTTAATCATATAAAGCTGCCCCTCTTTCTTTCACACTAAATGTCAATAGTCGAAAATGAGACAAACGGTGAACGTATGTCTCAGCACACATACAAAGGAAAAATGCAATAATAATAAATCTCTGAAATGAAAGCATTTTTTTTTACGTAAGCTCCACTCAGGATCTATGTCATCTTAGGGGATGCTGTGTGGAGGGTCTTTTTAAGGAATTGTAGGATAGGAAGTTCTGGGAAGGAAAAAGGCATGTGGGGTGAGTAGGAATCTGGAAGCCAGTGTATCCGGGAGTGAATCCATCCCTCCAACTGCGGTGCAAGGCCATCGCCTTGACCGGAATTGACCTTTTACCTTGACCTTTCCAGCCGGACTCTTTTGACCCATTGGTCAAGAGAATCCGGTTGGAAAGGTCAAAAGGCCTCCCTCAACCAGTCCTCTCTTGATCCGGCCTGCCACGCAGCAGATAGGCAGACGCATCCGCCGCCAAGACCCGCACAAAAGTCACCCCTTGAACACGGGCATCCCTGACAAATCACCAAACCTAGCGAACCACTTGTGGTGACCTATGGTAGAGGTGTTGGTTATCCAATAAATGGTTCCCGGGGCGGTGGCACCCGTACCCGCTTCCTTTAAAAAATTCCCGTAAGTAAGTGGAAAAGTAAGAAAATCACAAAAAATATAAATCTCTGATACTGACAAAAACAAAAAACGGGCAGTTGGGCATCGATAATTACTTAATTGTGTAATTTTTAACTTAATTTAATTCAACAGTTATTGATTCTGAGGCGGTACGAACAGGGGCGGCCCTAGCTAAATTATTAGGTGGTGCGAAATCTCTTGGTGGCGCCCCCCCCCCCTCCCCTCCTAACAAAAAATAGAACTCTTTCTGTGCAGTTATGCAACTTTAATTGAAGTACCTAGTAGGACTGATGAGAAATAATATCAGAAATTTTTTTTTAACAAAACAAAAAACGACTTCAAAAAATGCAATAAAAAGAATAAAAATAATTTCATATTCTTCTACAACTTAATAATAAACTTAATTTTTCAGCTCATCAATATGTAGGTACGATTGTTATTTTTGAAGTCGGTGTCAGCCAAGGTAGATTTGTAACTACATACATAGTCATAGGTGAGATGTGCTTGTGTCGCATGCGCGACTAGACGAGGCGAGAGGCGAGAGCGAGGCCACGGCGGGAGGGGAGCTGTCAAGTGAACACGCCTGGCCAGGTACCTTGGCTGACACCGACTCCAATAATAACAATCGTACCTACATTTTGATGAGTAGAAAAAGTTTGTTGTTTATTAAGTTGTAGAAGAATACGAAATTATTTTTTTACTTTTTAGTGCATTTTTTAAGTTGTTTTTTTATTTTGTTAAATTTTTTGCTTGTTTTTTTTATTTTTAGTGAATCTGAAGTACTTTAACTAATTTGTCGGAATATGGGTAGACTTCTAAACGTGCTGCTCATATGAGACAGACATTACTTGACCATAACGAAGTTACGGTAAGGAATGGCGTAACTAGCATGGGTGGCACCCGGGGAGGAAAACGTGTCACCCCCCCCTTAAATTTTACTTTGAGAAATTCAAAACGCAAATTTCGACTTCCTAAAATATAAAAACATTACTAGCTAAGAGTCAAATGTGTAAACAAAAATTTCGTAATCCTCAAAATTAAAATACATTCAAAAACACTAACAGAATATCAACTTTTTCACTTATTCACGTCAATCAATAGATAATACTTCACTTCACGAGTTTAGTCAATCACAATTAACGAACTAAATTATAATGACACAAGGAATATTTCAAGGAAATCCCCGATCGAGTTATGGAACGAAAATAAGGAAAAACATTTTTTCGGGAATCTCCGACCAACCGAGCCATAGAGCTAAATAAAAGTCAGTGTTCACGAGTAAAATATTTTTTACGGCAATTTTGTCACCCCGCCCCCCCCTCGGGTGGCACCCGGGGCGATCCACCTCCCCCCCGCCCCTCCTTTCTACACCACTGACGGTAGGTGACTCAAAGATCCGGATAGCCTATAAAAGATTCGGCCGAGTATCGTTAATTTGCTCCTAAGAATTGACTAGTTCCGTTACTTTGTCATGGATCCCATTATCAGAACCTATCCGAACTCTCATCAAACTACCCTTGAAGTACATCCTTTTCAAAAAAAAAAGAATCATCAAAATCGGTTTGGGTGATATTGAGTTATTCGTCCATTAACTTAATGCAAATTTAAGACTTATATGGTTTTCTAATGGATGCCATTGTCACAACTGAACCAAATTGAAATGGGACCACAAGTGAAGCACTAGCTTTCAAATAAAAAAAGAATCATCAATATCGGTTCACCCAGTCGAAAGTTCTGAGGTAACAAACATTAAAAAAATGTACTCGAATTGAGAACCTCCTCCTTTTTAAGTCGTTTAAGTAATATATTATGTTTGATAACATTTATTTTATTAAATCTGCGAAATCAATAAAAACACTAGAACACAACTTTTCTTGCTTTTGCCCTTGCGATTTTTTTTTTTAAATCAGAATAATTTAACCCCTGGGCAATATCATTTTCAATTGATAAAATTGCAAGATCTGATACTCTTTCTTGACACATAGCCGAATGTAAGTACGTTCTAATTTACTAAAGCTTCGTTCTCCTTTGGCGACATTTTCAGCGATGGTCAGCAAAATCCGAAGCGCTGTCCATACATTTGGGAATATATCCTGCCAATCATTTTTTTATAAGTTGAAGAACTTATAGTGGCTCTGCTGAGGCAAGATATTTTAGTTATGGGTTTAGGCTCAAAAGTTCTTCAACCAATTCGCAACTAGAGACATCAAATTTTTCCGTCGGTTAAAATGATTTGCAAATCTGCACAGGCTTTTTCTAATAAACACTACTTATCAGGAATTATTTTGATGTTATACTAAAAAGACCATGTATCATTGAATTTAGATAATTGTTCAAACCAAGTGACCAATGCATTATCAATTGTATCTATCATAGGGTAAAAGACGTTAATTTTAAACAGTTCTTCAGGATTTGTTGGTGTCTCATCTGCAGCTTCATATTTAAATAATCGCTTCTTTCTTCGGGATCGGACTGGCTTAAGCGTAGAATCTTTCGCAGCCTGGGAAGTTATTTCCTTAGCTGTTATTTGAGCAGACGAATAAATCCGGTACTGCTTCACAAATTTCGAGCAGTTTTTCAGCAATTGCGATGCGTTTGCTAAGTCCATGATGGTTTTGATTATCCCCATTACGCTGAAAATTCTTTCAGCGACAGCATTATTGTATTTTTTTCTTATTATTATATTTAATTTTATTTATTAAACTTATTATTAAACTTAATTATTTGCGATTCGGCTGATTTAAATCACTTGTCTCTGAAGTAGCCTAATAGGCGACCAGTCGCCTTTTAGATTTTTTCATCGCCGATTCTCGTCCTGAGTAGCCTAAATGGCGAAAAATCGCCTACGTTGGCAACACTGGTCAACACCACTCGAGGATCCCAGATAGGAGGTTTAGCCAATTTAGGATGTCTTAATGCTGCGGCTTTGAGTTCTTGTCTGACCAGAGGATGTGAACTTAGGTTTCCTTCTTCAGGGCTACTGAAAGTTAATACTACGGATTTATGAAGTCAAACTGTGCTGGGAGAGAGAGACTATCTTCTAGACTAAGATCTATTAAAAATCGTGCTAGGTTGCTTCCTGTAGGGACATTCGGGTTTGTCGGTTGACCACACGATTTAAGCGCACGATAGATAGTCGATCGGGTGTTTTCGGCGCCCCCTTACGACGGCGCCGTGTGCGGTCGCACCGCTCGCACCGCCCTAGGGCCGCCCCTGGGTACGAAGTTCGTCGGGTCAGCTAGTAAGTAATATAAATTGACTTAAAAATTACTGCCTTAACACAGGCTAGCCTAGTGAGGCGGATTATGAAAAAACTAAACTTATAGCTATTTTCTATTCTTCAAGTACCTACTGTTCATGTTTACATTATTTTCTGTAGTTAACCTTTTGTACTTATATAAACCATTGTAAACATTAACACTGAAAAATGTACTTTTTTAAAAAATTAAATGAAGACAATATTAGCGAAACTCAATTGAAATCTGGAGACAGAAAAATCAGAAAAAATATTGGCTCCGCTGGGACTCGAACCCAGGACCTTTTGCTTACATGGCAACAGCTCTACCGATTGAGTTATAATTTGAGATTTTACTCATAAAGTTTAAAAAATTAATAATAAATACTTTTTTTTTGTTATAAATCTTGCAAATTTTGTTTAATAAAGATATATTATTATTATTATTTGTTTGTCACTCCTGGACACACTGAATCCCTGATTCCTACCCACCCCTCATACATTTTTCCTTCCCAGAACTTCCTCTTCTTTCTTTCCCTAAAAAGACCCTCCACACATCATCCCCAAAGATGACACAGGTCCCGAGGGAAATTGTTTTTTTAAATTCAGTGTGGAGCTAATGTAAAAAAATAGTGTTCTTCATCGAAGAATGATGCAGTTAAATATGACCGATGGGGATAGGGTCGAATTAGCTCAGTGGTTAGCCCTGGCAAGCGGCAAGGCTAAGGTTCTGGGTTCAATTGATGCTAATGTATCTTTTTTGGTATTTCTGTTTCAAATTATCTTTTGAGAGTTGCTAATATTGTCTTCAATGAATAAATAATGAAAATTACATTATAAAATAAATTGTTCAATGCGCATACATATATACACACATACTCTCTCTCTCACACACACACACGTTCCTACTACATACATCACCCAGTAATTACTTAATATGCATACCATAAATAAGACATAAGGGAACGTACCCATACTACGAGACCTAATTTTTGCATATTTTAACCCCCCCCCCCCCCTCCCCCACGGTGACCACGTGTAGTATATTCTAAGATCCCCCCCTCCCCGTACAGTTTTCACGTAGTAAATCATAAATATGGTTTTGAATCATTTCTTGCTAACAAAAAGTTTAAAAAAACATTATTTGGCTTATATTTGTCTTTATTAATACGGCACTTGCTGCGTGACGGCAAGAGTGCATGCATACCTATAATTACAAGTGGAAAACATATTAAAAAGTTAGTAGAAAAAAAGATTTCTAGATTGACTATGTGAAGCAAGCTTAGCCCCCCCCCCCCCCATTGTGACCAAGCGTGGTGTTTTGAAGATCCCCCCCCCCCCTAAAAGGGTCACGTAGTATGGGTACGTTCCCTAATAGGTACCCACTAGGAAATATTTTTATTAATTGTAAATTTTTTTCACCAATGTATCCAATGTACTGTTTGTTTCTGTTTATAAATAAAATTAAAAAAAAAAAAAAAAATAATCGACTTAAATATATTGCAAGGCCGATGTAAGTGCGATGAATAGAATTAAGAAATGGTACTGAGACGGTTTGGACACGTGTCGTATTAGAGCAGGTGAAGGATAGAAGAAGTTGGCAAGAGAAGAATAACAGAAGAGAACTGATGTAAGACAGGGTAGTGTGTCGGTTCCACGGACATATGAATATACCTGGACCTGCCCTAAGAAATAAAAACGTATTATTTCCCCCTCCCCATGGAGCCGGCTAGAGCTCCTCCTTGGAGCCAGTTCGCTCCATGGGGAGGGGATAGAGCCTCGCTTGAATCTAAAATATGTGACGTCATCATTCTTGTCCTGTACAGCGCGGAACTAACATCCATACGTTTTACGAAATAACACGCCAAAAACGGTAGCTTGTGCTATACATTATACCGACATATTACGTGAACATAGCGAATGTGGGCGGTTCTCCAGTGTACTCGTCGCTGGTTACAGGGGTAAGTAAATTATGAAACATTTGTAAAAGTGTCTTAACTAAACACGGCAACAAAATATTGCTATGTGAATAGGGGCGTACATTTGGCTTTCGCAAATATGTTATTAACGTGGCAAGCAATTCGCGCTCCCATGTAAAAAGGTCTATTCATTCAAAGCAGATTTTGCTTTTAAGAACTAAATGGTGATATTACAATGCGAGATGCCTATATACTGTCAGATTGATTTTTTAACGAATCACAGTCATCTTCCCCTCTTCGCCCACCCATAGTTTGGTTTTACCCCTCATCTGTATCTTCTCGTCTATCCATTTGGATGTCTATGGTCGATTCAGTCACTCTGCCTGCCCCTTCAGTAAAACAGTGTGATAGTTAGTTAGTTCAGTTACTTTTTTACTTGAACTTTATTTAAAAGGCTTTACTGAAAAAGGAAATTGGATATTACATTATATATTCATATTTTTTATAGTTTTACCTGTTTCTTGAAATGATCTGTGCTTCGTATGCTGTAGCCGGTGTCAAACCTCTCAGAACGTAGATTGCAGTGTGTACTGGCCCTGATAAAATAATAAAAATAAATAAACAATAAAAACGTTTATTCATCAATAGATTTTTTACAACATTACACATTTGGTTTATTTTTTTATTGATTCTATAGACGAAAAGGTCACTGCTCAACTATATATTTAGGATTTCTCTTAGAACGTAGCTGGTTTTCAGCAGTGCCTCTAAACAAATAAATAAAATTATAGATACTGGCGGAAAGATTTAATTAATCAAATGAATTGATTCAGTGCAGTGACATAAATGAATTAATTCCGAATATTCTGTTTTTTATGATATTTGACTGAATCTTACATTTTTTTTAGGATATTCTAGGAATAGGCATAATATCCAGGGAAATTATCAAATTTAGTTTTGCAGTCAAAATTCTCAAGCCAATTCTGTAGAACTAATAACTAATCAAATGAAAAATGGAAAGGCAAACAAAAAAATGCTTTGGATTTTTCGGAAAATCAGAATCCCAACAATATACAGTAACAGACAGATTTATTTATTGAAAATCTTTTATATTTTTGAATGTAGCTATTACTTTGTGGTTATCCATTATAGAATAATGAAATAATTTTACTTTGTATAAACCACTTATTTGATGTGCAAATCCGACCGGTTTCGGAACAAACGTTCCTTCGTCAGGGAAAGCTTATACTAATTTGACAGTTTCGAACAATGTTTTATTATGGTAGGGGTGGAGCTGTTGCTAGATAATAATGTAGATTGGGTAGGTAGGTATTAGTGTAGAGTGGGTGGGTAGGGGAACAAATCCATGATTGGGCTATATGACAATATTTTTTGTTTGTTGATAATAGATTCATTATTTTTAAGGGATTTTTTAATTTCCAAGGCTTCTAAGTTATCTAAACGTTTTCCTTTATGATTAATATGAAGAATATTTATCCCTGTATTTTTTTCAAAACTATGGTTATTTTCAATGATATGGTTAGCAAACTCAGAAAAATTATTATTATTAAGACACCTTAAATGTTCTTTGATTCTGATTTCAAAATTACGAGTGGTTTTTCCAATATAAAATGAGGGACAATCATTGCATTTGAGTTTATATATTCCGGAATTAGTCAATTTATGGTCTTTATCTTTAGTATTTCTCAAAAAATTACCGATATTATTTCTTGTATAAAACGCTGATTTAATATTAGAAGGAAGATTTTTGCAACATTGAACTGAAAAATTATTAATATACAAAATTTTAGTTTTGTTTAAAAGATTTTAAAGAGGGGTGCCCGGGTTCATGGGGTGAGGTTTGTCTAGGTCTTGGAGGCGGATGACCGGGACATACTGAACCCCAGATTCCTACCCACCCCTCAAACCCTTTTCCTTCCCAGAACTCTCTTCTCCTTCCTTTTCTAAAATAACCCTCCACACAGCATCCCCAAAGATGACATAGGCCCTGAGGGAAATTATTTTCCTCAGGGCCTCCTGTGTGGAGCTCATGTAAAAAAAAACAGAAACTTTTAAAAATATCGACTTAACTGGCTGTTAGCTCATTGGAAGAGTGTATCGAATTTTTTTTCCGTGTCCTGTGTCTTCAATGCATATGTATATGTACCAGTTTGGCACCTAGCCGGAGCCCTAAGTGCCAAACTGTGGTAACCCTAGGAAATTTGTTGAAATATTTCTGTGTTCAATGTGTACCATTTTGGCAACTAGCCGGAACCTATGGGGGCCCTATAAGTGTTAAAAATATTAAAAATATATTTTAAGTATAAAAAAAAGGTCCCTTGCCGGGGGCCCCCCGCAGCATTGCAGCCCTAGAACCGGGCCTCTACTGGAAGTCCGGCCCTGGATAAGTTATGGTTAAATAAATATTAATCATAATTCTTACCTTCAATATTTTCTCCTGGTATTGTCATTTTAGTCCAAGTATCATCCTTGTCTTTGATTATGACCACTCCATCCTTTTGTGGCGACCTTAGTTTGTATGGACGGAACCATAAGTTGTATTCTGAAACGGTAATTAAATATAAGTGACATGATCTGATTTTCCAGTTCTTCTTCAATTTTTCCTCCTCCTTCAACTCACTTTCGTTTTCCGTGATATTTTAATGATGATTGTGCACTCCAGACCTATCTCTTTCCAATCTTATGCAATCAGAGCCTTATTTATAAACATTTTTTTTTATTTGAGACAACCGATAATCGTAAATGGTTGTGTAAAATTTAAAACATGATTACTTTCCTAGTAAGGGGGTCAATAAGCCTTATTTATGTAGTGTTTTACAATTACTACGTTAATGAAATATCCATTGGGATGTGCGTAGATATTAGATATTAGCACTCTAATTAAGTTCACAGCATGTGTAAATCAAGGTCTAGTTATTGCTAAGCGGAGATGTTACTAGTGAAATAACAGAAATAATAATCTGCAAAATAAAATATAAAACATAAGTAGGTACATAGTAGGGATGTTACGAATGTGATATTTTTCACATTCGCGAACGCGAATGCGAATGCGAATGTTCAGAGTGCAAATGTGCGAATGCGAATGCGAATGCAAATGTTAAGGAATCACATAAAAAAAAACTTAAGTCAACGTTAATCATTGTTTAAATAAAAAAATAAAAACAATAAATCAATTCTTATACAGTAAGTTATAATCGTAATTAAGCAATTTAATGATCGAAGTTCAAAAGAGGCATATTGTATTTTATAAAAAGTAATTTTGCAGCCTTTTCTCCCATGAGGCGATTTCTAAGGGGCGCGTATATAAGGCCGGTTGCACTGAACAATTGTTCACTCGGAACGCTGGCCGGTGGAGCGCTCAGATATTTACGAGCCAGATTGTCGTATTTCAATTTAGTCTTCCACCAGTCCAAAGGGTTTTCATCAAGAGAGGCTCGTTTTTCTTTAAGATATGCCTTCAATTGAGCTTTAATTTCACAGCTTCTGTCTCCGGATTCTGCACCGTCGGAGTTTTTGCTATCACTTGAGGAATCTAGGATTCCTGCCAGATTGCTTATAAGATTTTTAGCAGAACTTGTCGAAGGCTCATTAATGTTGCTTGTTGAAGTCCTCAACCTTTTAGCAACTGAAGCTGAACGCCGATTACCATCCTGGTTACTCTGCTTAGACATTCGCTAAACATTCGCATCGATTGTTACGAATGCGAATGTCGATGCAAATGTTTAAAATGATGTGAGTGCGAATGCAAATGTTCGTAACATCCCTAGTACATAGTAAAGAGAAAGAGAAGAAAGAAAGAAAAAAAAATAAAGCAATTAAGTACATATTTTTTACTTCAAATACTTCTATTTGCTAAGACGTCATATCAACTCATGACTAATGAAATTAACACATGTTTTTTTTAATATTCAGGGCTTTTTATAAATGTGCCAAAGCCCGCCTTCCACTGCGAGCGGAGCGGACTTCTAGCGGACCCCGCTCGACTAGCAAACGTTAAGCGCGCCTTCCACTGCGAGCGGAGCGGACTCATTACGGAATCCGCTCGACTAGCAAACGTTAACTGCATACAAGTGCTTCCATCAAGAACGAGGCCAGCGAAGCGGACTAAACGAGTTAAATAGTTTCGAACGAGTCCGCTCCGCTAATGCGAGCGGAGCGGACTCCGTACGATCTCCGCTCGACTCGCACACGTTAACTGCATACAAGTGCTTCCATCAGGAACGAGGAGAGCGGAGCGGACCGAACTTGTTAAAATAGGTCCGAAAGAGACAGCTCGCGCACACCATCGCCGACTAGTTTCTAGCGGACTCCGCTCAAGAACTGTAGCCAATTCAATTGTCTCGCTGCGTTTTTGTCGAGATGGAGGTGTTTATTGAAGCCGTTTGCCAATTTCGTTTATAGGATACGACTAGCAAAGATTGTCAACATAAAGGATTCGGCTTAGAAAACCATTATTCAGATGATATTGGCGGAAATAAGAAAGCAAATTATTTTTGTAAAGTTTTTACATTTTTGAGATGAGATTCTTTTTATAACTGTACATTTAATTCATAGTAACATTTTTTTTCATTGCATACATGCTGTCAGAATCATATTCACTAGAATCAGTACTTGACATCACAAAAATCACTCCGTTCACTTCGAAACAAAGCGATAATTACTCGTTTTCAATGGAAGGGCAAAACTATTTCTCATTTTTCATTGACCTCGCTCCGCTCGCCTCACTCATTTCTCTCGCACAGGCAGTGGAAGGCAAACGCCTATCTTCTAAGTGACTCTTTTTTGATGGAAGGTCAAAACTATTTCGCTCAGCTCCCACTCCGCTCCGCTCTACTCTTTTCCGCTCGCAATGGAAGGCGCCCTTACTGCATACTAGTGCTTCCATCAAGAACGAGGTGAGCGGAGCGGACCAAACGAGTTAAACTAGGTCCAAACGTGTCCGCTCACGCACATCATTGCCGACTAGTTTCTAGCGGACTCTGCTCAAAAACTGTCATCAATTCAGTTGCCTCGACTGCATTTTTTGTCGAAATGGAGGTGTTTATTGAAACCGTTTGCCAATTTTGTTTATATAAAAAGGATTCGGCTTATAAAACCATCATTGAGATGATATTAGCGGAAATAAGAAAGTTAAAAATTATTTTTTAAAGTTTTGAGATGAGAATCTTGTTATAAATGTATATTAGCAAACATTTTTTTCATTGTATACATGCTGTCAGAATCTTCTTCACTAGAATCAGTATCTACTTGACTTCACAAAAACTACTCGGTTCACTTCGAACGACAAAGCGATACTGACTCGTTTTCAATGGAAGGGCAAAACTATTTCTCATTTTTCGTTGACCTCGCTCCGCTCGCCTCGCTCATTTCTCGAATGGGCAGTGGAAGGCAAACACCTATCTTCTTAGCGACTCTTTTTGGATGGAAGCTCAAAACTATTTCGCTCATCTTCCATCCCGCTCCGTTCAACTCTTTTCCGCTCGCAGTGGAAGGCGCCCTTATGTATTGTCCTAAATATTGCAAAACTTCTCTGAATGTGTTAAAATTAAACCAAATTCATGGAAACTTACCAATAATGGGAGAGTAGCTGTCGACCACCCAAATAAGCGTGAATGTGGTAGCAGTAGGAACATTCTTAGATGCGTCTGTCTTAAAAACAGCCACATTGGCCACCCCTGAAAAAAGAAAGAAATGACTCAACGCTATAGCAAAAATACAGGAAACATTGAACAGCAACAAGGAATCAATACAATAAGCAATCAATGCTACCAGAAAACTGTACAACAAGGAATCTATGAAATAAGTAAGCATTGTACATTCTGGAAAACACAAAATAATAATTAAATTTTTATATTATTATTATTATTGCCATGGACGAAAACACACAACGACACAATGAATTAATTCATGAATTAATGAAGGAATCTTTGCAAGAAGAATCAATACAACGAGAAATCCATGCAACATGGAATCAATGCCTAGTCTTTATTTTACGTTAGCTTTACGCAGGAGGCCATGCGGAAAAAATCCCTCAGGGCCTATGTCATCTTTGAAGATGCTGTGTAGGGATCCTTTTTATTGAATGGAAGGAGAAGAAGTTCTGGGTAGGGAAAAGGTAATCAAAAGGTAAAGTCATGTGTCCAGGTGCAAGGCGATAAGTCGAGAGAATGACAGAAAGTTCGAAAAGCAGCAATCGGCTATAAACCTATAATAGGGGACTCCAAGGGCGGATCCAGGATTTTTTTCTGGGGGGGGGGGGGGGGCACAAGGGGCGGACGGGTTAAAAATTCAACAATTACTGTTAGAAATAAGCTTGAAGTATCATAATTCAAGTTTATTTCTACAAGTTCAAGTGTGTACAGGAAGGTTTATGAAAGTGTCAAAACAATAGAAAAATTAAATGTTTAATAAAGACAGTTTTTGCTTCTTAGTTTATACTATGACTCTCCACAGTACACAAAAGTACCGTCTGGGGGGGGGCACGTGCCCAGTGTTACAATAAACAAGACTGGGTGTTTCAAAACTCACCACTCAAGAAGATGAACGCCTCCGCCATTCCAAGTCTATTTTCCGCCTTGCACGTATATGCACCCAGATCCACATCACGCACGCTACGGATGTGTAGCTGGTAGTGGTCGCCACGCACGTGCGCCACGGCACGCCCGCCCGGAACGACGGGCGCATGACCGTGGAACCAATGCACGCGCGCGGCGGGCGCTGATTCCACTATGCACTCGAGCGTGGAGGACAGACCTAAAGCGGTGTGCACCCAGGGGGACGGGGAAAATACGGTTGGGGCGCCTGGAATGATAAATAAACAATGAATCATTCTTATGGAGTGATAGAGTGAAAACGGATGACCTGCAAATCCTGATTCAGGAAAAATACCTGGGGCTATGCATTGATCAACATTTGACATTTAAACAACATATACAAAATATTAAAGAGAAAATCATCCCCTTAATTAGCGTATTTAGCCGGCTATCATATCTGTTGCCAAATAAATTTTTAAAAAGTTTATATTATAGTCTCGTACAATCACACTTAAATTATTTATATGAAACATATATAAATAAATTGCAGATAATACAAAACAAGGTAATCAAAAAACTGTTTCAGTATAAGCCCAGAACACCCACAAAAACATTATATGTGGAAACAAAACTATTAACATTAAGAAAACTATATGAATACAATACGTGTCTCCTTATTTACAAAATAAACAATAGACTCATACACACAAACACAGAATTCATTAAAACGTCCCAAGCAAATACTTTACACGACAACACGATAACATACATTTAAACACCATCCACACTAACTATAGTAAACAACCCATTGGTGACGAAGGGGGCAAATTATATAATTGCATCCCAAACGACATTAAAAACGAAAATTAGCTGGGTTTATATAAAAAAATTTATTAGTTTATTCTTGATAAACAAAGTAACGACATAATAAACACATAGTTTAATGTGTTTAATTATTTCTAGTTAAATAAGTGAAAATGTAATTTTCGTTTTACTGGAATAAAAATGAATTAAAAAAGTCTTTCAGTCCATTAGTCTAACAGTCCTTCAATCCTGGGATCAATCAAACAATTCATCAACACCACCATGAGGCGTGTAATGTGAAAAATACATCAATTATTGTATCATTCTACAGCACGCGAGAATAGTCATCATTCCCAGCCATCAATCCATTTTTACGTCAATCAATCAATCAGTCTGTCGTTCCGCATAACCGCCAGACTGTCTATCGGTCTTTCCGTCTATCAGCGAATCCATCTTATCATCATCGAAGTATCAATCCAAATGCATGAGTGTGATCGTCGTTGTCAATAAATCAATCAATCCACCGATAAATTCAAACATCAATCAATCATTCAAACAGTACAATCCGTCAGTCCATATAATCAGTCCATCTTCGAATAATAAGTAAATAATATCTATAAACTTTTGCCTGTCAATGCGCCTTTTTATTGGTTATTTTTTAACCCTTTTGCAAAAACAAACATTATTTTAAAATCTAGATAAATATATTTTTTTATTTTTGTTTGAAATGTACATACATATAAGGAATAAGGAATTTACATAAGGAAAATATATGGTTCTTAAAAATAATTCCAAATAAAGTAATTTCTTGTTAATGAATCTAGCAAATTTAAAAGAGAAAAAACATTTCTCGTGTTTAAATTGGGGAGTCGTGTCATGATATGACGTTATATAGATAGACTTGCCATAGTCTCACAAACTCAAGATATAATGAAAAAGTTTTACCTTACAATAAAACTTATATTATGTACTTAGCTTTATTTAAAACCTATATAGTGAGATAAACATTACCATTTTGCAGCCAAATCGACGTTTCTTACCAATATTCGTGTGAAATTCTCAGTTCAAATCTCCCGCCAATGTCACCTGGCAGTCCCACAAGAATCCGCTAGGCGGCGTTGCCAGCACGGCGTGGGGACGCCAATGATTATGCGTCATTAGATCTCATCAGGCAGCCCTTGCCTAGGTTTTAAATAAAGCTAAGTACATAATATAAGTTTTATTGTAAGGTAAAACTTTTTCATTATGTAGCATAGGCTTTATTTAAAACCTATATAGTGAGATATTGTTTGTTATCGCCTGGTGACATGATGCTAATGTGAATCAATTGCAATATTTATATGCTAGAAAATAGAGGTAAGATTTCTAGAAATCAGCTAACCAGTTACAGAGGTTGAAAAAGATTAGCAACCGATGCGTCATTGATGGTTCGGCCAGCTGATTCTGCAATTTCCCTTCTGTAGAACTTAGCAAAGGTATTGGGAGTTCTCCAGTTGCCGCGCGACAGTATGTCGTCTAGTTTATATTTCTGCAACCAGTTCAGGGATGCCACCGCTGAACGGATGCTGCCAGGTGGATCCTCTACGCCGGCATCTCTGAGAACTGTCCTAATCCAACCAGCAATTACTGCCCTGGAGGCTGCCTTCGCCGACCCACAAGTTGTAATAAATAGATTAGGTAATATCGCCTGCGCTCTCCATTCCCTTGACAGTTCTATGACTTTCTCTGTCCAATAGACGGGGTCTATGTTCCTTATCTCAGAACGAGCCAGCTTCCACCCTGATTGCTGCCAGTCTGCCGAATCTGTCTTGGCACCAAACACTGGCCAAATGGAGATGCCTTCACTGTCCACTGACAGTCTTTCAGCTGTGCAGTGGAGCAAAGTGAGATCGTGAACTCGGCGCCCTGATGCCAAAAGCAGGATTGTGGCTGCTCTCCTTGATGCTTCAAAGAGAGTTATGTGTTGAGGCAAATTTTTCTCCAGCCATGATGTCACAATTCTCGGGTCCCAAATGGGGGGCTTCGAAGGTTTCAGTCTGGCTAAAGATATCCCTTTTAGTATCTTCTTCACTATTGGATTGGAGTTCAGCTTTCTATTGTCCTCTGGAGAGCCTAAGGTACACACCACTGACTTGTGGACTAAAATGGTACTCAGCGATAGCTTCTCTTTGATGTGTAGATCGGCTAGGAACCTGGCTAGGTCTTCAGCTTTGGGACGTATGGCATCGAGCTGATTCTCTGACGCCCAGTGTTGCCACCTTCGCCATGCCGGAGCATAAGTGCGAAGGGTAGAACTCCTCCACCCGGATCTAAGAAGTTCCTTCTGCTGAGTTGACCAACTTCTTAGGTTTTTATCCCACCCCCACAAAGCCAAATCTCCAGAATGAAGGATTCTACTTGAGGAGGAGGGTTGTTGGTCCTGGTGTCTATTAGCGCTTCTTCTAGATTGTGGATCGTGAGAGGTGGACCTAAGGCCCGACCCTTCAGATCCGCTCTCCAAAATGCCCTCTCCCAACGAGGAGCCACTACCAGGTATAATCCCTTTGCTCTGTTCAAGTGGCAAAGAACCCTCGGCAAGAGGCACGGGGGAGGGAAGATCCAAGCCAGCTGATAGTCCCAGTCCCTGCTCCAAGCGTTGTGGTAGTCTGCTCTGTCGTCCTGAAAATCAAGAGAAACATACCTGTGAACCACGTGTGCTGTCTTAGAGCCAAATAGGTCTATCTCGGGTCGTCCCCATTTTCTGAACGCTACCTCTGTAAAAGAGGGTAGCAAGTGCCATTCGGGTACAGCACGATGACGAGATAGACAGTCCGCTACTTCATTGAAACGACCTGGTAGGTATTGTGCTGTCATGGAGATACAGTGTTTGTCCAAAACATCTAGCACTAGTCGAGTATAGCTCAGGAGTTGAGTTGATCTGGTACCCCCCTCCTTGCGGAGGTAAGATACGACAGACCTGTTATCCGACTGGATCAGGAGACCCGAGCCGGATAGCTCGAGCGCGTGAGGAGACAAGGCAGCCAACACGGCGAGCATCTCCTTCAGATTGGAGTGAAGATTCAGCTGATCTTCCGTCCACACACCACTGAGAAGTCTCTCGTCTAGCTGGGCACCCCAGCCCTGGTCCGAGGCATCGGTTGTCAGGTAATGCTCAAACAGCGGCAGATGTATAGGTGACGTCAGGGTGAGCGATCGAACCCACCATCTCAATTCCCGAGCAGCAGCTGCAGGAATCGGTGACGACTTCCAAGGGTGGTAGTGTCTGAGTCCTAGGCACCCTTTCTGTATATACCGGCTGTTGAGTCTGCCTCTCGGAACTGCAAAACTAGCAAAGTTCAAAGAACCCAAGAGGCTGCGCCCCTTATTTAGTGACCACCTTCCTGTCTGAATCAAACCCCTTAACAGATAAGATAGGGCTAAAACCTTGTTCTGAGGGAGAGACTTTTCGTTAGTTACGGTATTCCAGCTGATACCAAGAAATTGGACTTGTTGTGATGGTTCTAGTATTGACTTATCAAATTGTATTTGCCATCCCAAGTCTTGTAAAAACTCCACATTTGACAAACTTTGACATTCGCAAAAATAAATGCTAATGACGCATAATCATTGGCGTCCCCACGCCGTGCTGGCAACGCCGCCTAGCGGATTCTTGTGGGACTGCCAGGTGACATTGGCGGGAGATTTGAACTGAGAATTTCACACGAATATTGGTAAGAAACGTCGATTTGGCTGCAAAATGGTAATGTTTATCTCACTATATAGGTTTTAAATAAAGCCTATGCTACATAATGTGGCAATTAATCAACACTCTTTTGTTTTCAGCGATTTTCAATAATTTCTTAATTCAAAAGTTATCCATGTATGATAAAGATAGACGCTTAAAGAATATGTGCAAATGGACGAAACAAAAGATAGAACGCGGGCGGCATTTTCGTATTCAAAATTTCCGTCGAATACTGTCTCAAGGCCGACTAAAGTAGGAGGCCTGAGCACCAGTCGAATTTTGAGGTGTCAAATTTTCAAGCTATAATGAACAACGATAGTTTGCAAATGACGTCGATTGTTATTGTATTTGTTGTTTCTGCTGATTTGTATGTTGTTTTACCGCAGGCAAGTAACTAAAGAATCATTAGATTATTATTATAAAAAGTAAATTTTACTTAGCGACGGCATCGACTTTGTAATTTGGCTGTTGCGCATCCAGACCTGTACTTTAGTAGGCCTTGAGTTCTCTAATGACGCATAAAATATTTGGGCAGAAAGCAATTGTATTATTTATATAATCGATAATAATAAGTCATTTGCATGTATTTACGAATGAAATGTTATTCCTTCGGTTTTACTACTGTTTACCGTGTAATGGAAACATTTTCTCATCACACAGGAGGGAATTTTGGCGCTTTTTAATGCAATTTACTTACTGGTAGGACACGACCTTACTCGACGCAGTTTAGTACTAAAGTACTAGAAATCGAGTACTCTACAATTGTCTTGTTGTTGGCTTCCCACTTTGAGATTTCTACCACGCGTCTACAGTGTATAACGTCATTGGTGTCATTACAATCTTTCTGATGTGTATATTAGAAATCAACATTTTTGTTTCTAAATAAAAAAAAAAGATTTTGGAAATGTAAATTGGCTTAAAAATAGAATATACTTAAAATTTTAAATACAGATTCCTTTTCGTAAGAATTTTATTTAAAAATTAAATATGTGAAACCTCACAAATTGACGCAAAATAAAACCATCACTTATGTTCGGGTTCGTAAAATATCTGAACAAAATAGCTCGTATATTCCTAAAGCAATGTTTGCATTATTTACTTAAATGACATAGGCTCATGTTTCCAACACTCTAAATTTTTAATGTTTGCAGATGATATGAACATTTATAAAACGGTTCGCTCTCTATCGGACTGTAAAGAGCTACAAAGTGACTAAGATAGGCTCTGCAACAATTGCACAGCTAACTTATTTAGACCTCAATGTTTCTAAATGCCACTCTATGTCCTTTACTAGAAACAAGCATATAATTAACTTTTCATATTCACTCTGCGATGAACCCGTGATCTCAAAAAATGAATGTAAGGATCTTGGAGTCTATTTAGACAGTAAACTTATATTTAATACGCACATTGATTCAATCACTGATAGATCTTACAAAGTGTTGGGTTTCATACTACGTCTGAGTAAATTATTTAAAAATCCACATACTCTAGTAATGCTTTACTCCTCACTAGTCAGAAGTACACTGGAATTTGCATCGCCTGTCTGGAATCCCAAATACACCCAATACGTCAATAATATAGAGCGCATACAAAATAAATTTATTAAGTATCTCGATTATAAATACAACAATAATTATATCTGCACTCTTCAATCCCTGAAATCCAGGCGAACGGTAGCTGACATGACATTTCTCCATAAAATAATACATAACGAAATAGACTGCCCAGAACTTCTATCCCAAATAAATTTTAACATCCCATCTAAAAGAGCTCGCCACACCAACCTTTTTTACATAACCAGTAATAATACGAACGCTGCAGCCAACTCCCCCATTTCCCGCATCATTCAAAGATTCAACTCAATTCAAAAAACCATAAATACCGATATATTTTTGGATTCCCTCCCTCTATTTAAGAAAAACATTTCTAGCACACTGAATTCGCACACATAACACACACATCCACACCCTTCCACACATACAAACACTCACACACACTCCTCTCCTTCAATAATTTACTAACTTAATTTAGGTATAATGTATTATTTATCTCATAAAAACATAAGTATATAATATCAGCGACATGTCATTGGTACCAATTATTGTATTAATTCTATAACTTTGTAACTATTTTCCATTATGTAATAATGTACTGTTTGTTTTTGCAAAATAATAAAAATAAAATACAAATAAAATTATTTATTTCGCTTTCTAAGATAAAAGAAATCATAAAGGTTCGCATGACAGGAAGAGAGATATCTAACTTTTAATAATGCACGGTCGAATGTCAATAAAAATGTCGATTTCGTGCCCACTGGATTTTCCCCATCCCATTCGAGCTCACGTAATTAATGTATGCCCCCTTATCTTTATACGACAAAATCCAAATAGGTTCATATCTCTTTAAATTTCTCCAAGATATTTTCTTCATTTAAAACGTTATTCGCCAAAATCCTAATGCATAGCTCTTTAAATGTCCCGAAAATATTTTCTTAATCTCTTTAAAAATCAACCCCATTTTTTCAACAATTCTACTGTTTCTTGCTATCGTAAAACGGATTGATTAAAATTCTATTAATTTGCTTTGCGAGGGATGATTTTATTTCAACTGTCTTGCGATGAAACAAGTGCGTATCCAACTAGGTGCCTAAACAAGTATAGGTATAACATTGCAAAAAACCTGTACGCCCAAGCTAATATTATGTTCGCGTCGCGAATTTTTCCTCGATAACTTAACACTATAGTATGGCTTCATAATTTAATGAAGAAACGAGCTAATTTAAAAGTTGTTACGGCTCACCGACCTGCCTTTCTTTTTGACAACATTTTCCTCTTTTATTTCGTTATACATATTTTTTTAATAAAACAGACTGCACGTTTTACATTTCAATTTTTTATTCCTCGAAAAGGCTACGATAAAGGCTACGATAAAGGCTACGTGTAGGAGATGAACCTACGCTCTGGGACAATTCGGGTCTCCTGTTAATATAACGGCATATGATATTTTGGGACAATTTGGGTCTCCTGCGGAGACGGTTTACATATAGTTCCCGTGAGCATTTATGTAGCATTCTGCTCTCATTTTACCACATCCCTTCAAAAATTTGGAATTTTTTTCGGATGGTCAAAATATTTTCGCTTTACAATAAAATGCAAATATTTGGAATATTTCTGAGCACATTCAAAAACCAAAAACTGTTTTAGAAAGGTGATGAAATACGCTTTCAAATTATAGCATTAAAAAAAACTTTTTTTTAATTATAAAATTTTTGCATACAAACATAAAAAAATTTTCAAAATGGCTCACCTTACGTTTTTTCTAACTAAAGTTACAGATAATAAAAAAAATAAAAACACACACATATTTTATTAGACAAATGTATAACAAACACATATTTTAACCTCACTTTTTTGTCGCTCTATGAAAAATAATTTATAAAAAATTCCCGAAGTTTCAAATTCTTTTTTCAATTTGCGATTCAAAACTTTGTGTACATAAAAGTGTACATTTTACTTTTTTGGTGGCTATTTTTCAGATTGGAATATAAAGCGTGGTATTTTTCCTTTCTAACACTGATTAGAACATATTACTAACTATGATGGTAAGGAAGTTACGGCGTTTTATATGAGACCTATGTGCGTTGGGACAAATATGGTCTCCTGTGATTAAACGAGTTAACAGTGACCCGGTTCTCATTGGATGTGAGGCTTTCTTCTAGTTCCACAATGTGTCTTCCCAGGTATCTGAGACTTGTTTCCATGGTTCCAAATTCCAATGTTCCCCAATGCGGGACATTGACACCATGGGTGAATCGGAGTCTTTTGATCCTCTTCGTATTTCTTGCATCTATAAATTGGTGTTTTCCACTTTCAACTATTACTTGTTTCTTCTGAGATAAGTTCCTTCAGTTAGTTCCTGTCCATGCTAAGTAGTTGTCTGGTTCATCCAAAATCTGGTCCATTTATAAATACTGTGGATTGCCTCATTCTGGCAACCCTCTCCCATTACAATGAATACATCAATACAGTAATTTATTCACACAAGACAATATTAAGGCGATCCACTAGTTCAGGAAAAAATCGAAATCAGAATTCACGCCCTTTATGGGAGGAGTTTAAAAATACTTGAGAAAAAGCTTTTGGAAAGGTTGGAAAAGGTATTTGAGAGTTTTGTTTTACAGGTTGATTTCGTAAAGGCCTGTAAAAAATATTAATTCCTGTTTGCATTGTTTATTGTAATAAAACGGAAATTTAAAATAGATTTCACGAAATCAAGCGGCGCGGAGCGACGCGTCCATCTCCCGCTCAGTTCGGGGCGTGACTGAGGTTTGGCGACTGTGGCGTGAACAGTAGTTCTTCGGTGGACGCCATAGGGTTCACTTTGAAAAACCGAATTCGTCGACTGCGGCCGTATTGTAAAATAACAACGCGAAAATGCATATTTTATTTTATTTTGGGAAAATTGGGTGTAAATATCAACTTTTTTTGCGATCATTATAAAATAAACTGAATTTGCCACATTATACAATAAAACCATAACCGAAAAGGGGTTTATAAATATCTCCAATCAAACGAAACATCTCCAATCTTACTCATAAGAACGCCAGAAGACATCCCTTCCGAATAAAGGATAATAAAACCACATAGCAAACTACTATCCACCTTTCAAAATGTCTGAAGAAAACTATATACACGAAAATTATAAATGTAAAAACCCATGTGAACTAAATCACCTATTTAAAAATGTTAATTTCTCGATCTTAAACATGAATATTAGGAGTATAAGGAAAAACTTCGATGAGCTCTGTGTACTTATTAATAATCTAGATTTTTCTCCAAGCATAATTGTTTTAACTGAAACTCAAATGAAACAAGTAATTCCATATAACTTACCAGAATATACAACAATTTCATCTGCCTGTAAGCATACTGGTCATGATGGAGTTACTGTTTTCTGTCATAATACTCTGAAAAATGTTGCCACTGAATTTATTGAATTTAAAACAGCCAATGCAATAAAAGTAACTTTTTGTCAAAACAACTATAAATATCAAATTCTAGCCATATATAGATCCCCTTCATTAAATGATTTTTTATTTGTAAAAGAACTAAAAACTTTTGTTAGTAAACTTGATAGAAACAATTTCACTTTTTCCATTGTGACAGGAGACATTAATATAAATATTAATGATAATAATACAAATGTGAATTGTCAAAATGAGTATCTTGATTGTTTATCTAGCTCTGGACACACGTCATATATTAACTCACCAACAAGAGTAACCTTAAGTCACTCGGCATGTTTAGACCACATATTTGTCAAGTCGCACAAGGCGGTTAATATCATTTCTTCAATTCTTGAAACAAATATCACAGATCATTACCCGACCTTTTATGGACATCATTTCAAAAATACTCATCTAAACCGAAATTCTGAAAATCTAGAAAAAGTAGACATTGATTATGAAACTCTAAACTCTTTACTTCGGTCAGAAAACTGGGAAAATGTGATATCAACAGAAAATCCACATCTCGCACTAGACAATTTCTATAAAACTCTGAGGGATCATACTCTAAAAAGTGAAAGTAAAATAGTTGTCACTAACAATAAATATAAAAAAATTAAGCCTTGGATAACAGTTGGGTTAATTATATCAATTAAACAAAGAGATAAATTATATAGAGAAATGTTTAAATATCAAATAGATTGCCAAAAGAATAATCTCAGAATAATGCCTTATCTGAAAACTAAATATCTAATGTATCGTAACTTACTAAATAGGCTGATACGAAACTGCAAAAAGAAATACTATAGTATACAAATTGAAAATGCCAAAAATAATACTAAAAAAACTTGGAATATTATAAATGAAATTGCCAACAAAAAAAGTATGTCTTCAAATATTGTAAATGAGGTTATAATAAATAATGAAATAATAACTAACAAATCGACCATTGCAGAAAGCTTTAATAACTATTTTACAAATGTAGTAGACGTAGTTCTTGAATCATCCGGCATTAATGTTAATGATGCTTATATGGAGACATCTCCTCAATTAGATTCAAATAATGAATCAATTAACTCTATAGAATATTTTTCGCCTGTTAAATTTAATGAAATTGAAAAATATATTGATAACCTAAAACCATCCAACTCTAAGGGAAATGATGGATTATCTTGTAATACGTTAAAAAAAATTAAACAACATGTCCTAACTCCATTGCAACATATTTTTAATTTATGCCTCAAAAATGGTCATTTTCCAGAGCAATTTAAAATCTCCACTATAATACCTATTCATAAATCTGGAGATACGAATAAATTAGACAATTATAGACCAATATCTCTTGTTTCAAATCTCTCGAAAATATTCGAAAAATGCATCAAGTCTAGAGTCATTGAACACTTAGAAAAATATAAAGTTCTATCGAAAAACCAATACGGCTTTCGTAAAGACCTAAGTACCGAGGATGCGATATATGAATTGACAAAAAAGATATACTCATCTATCGATAAAAAAAAGAAATGTCTTGCCATATTCCTAGATTTAAGAAAAGCTTTCGACACCGTAAATCATAATTTACTCATTACAAAAATAAATCAACTAGGCTTCAAAAAAGACACTCTAAAACTACTCTCTAACTATCTTACAGACAGAACACAAAAAACAAAAATTGGGAATAATTATAGTTCAGAGTCAAAGATAAAAAATGGAGTTCCACAGGGAACTGTGCTTGGCCCGATTTTATTCTTAATTTATATTAATGATTTATGTAATTTTGTAATCCCTGGTAAAATTGTTTCTTACGCAGACGACACGGCAATAATAGTGGATGGTAATCATTGGAAAGAAACTTTTTCGAAAGCAACTGATTGTATTTCACTGGTTTCAACATGGCTAAAATACAACAAACTCGTTTTAAACTATAGCAAAACATTTTACTTACCTTTTTATAAAACCATTAACAATAAACCTACAGACAACCTTAAAATTAGAATCCATAATACTAGTTGCAATCAAGAAATGTGCTTCATGTGTAACGAACTCACTAATGTCGAAAATATAAAATATTTAGGAGTATCAATAGATATAAATCTTAATTGGAAATCACATATTAATCAAATCACTTCTAAATTAAGATATCTGACCTACATATTTTATAGACTTAAGGAAGTACTAAACATTGAAAAATTGAAAATGATCTACTTTTCCCTGGTGCAATCATCAATCACTTATGGCATTATAGGATGGGGTGGTGCACTTGATACATTTATTAAGCCTCTACAAATAATTCAAAAACACATAATTAAAGTCATATATAACAAACCTAAAACATTCTCGACCAACTTATTATACAAAGAAACTAAAATATTTAATATACGTAAATTATTTATATTACAAACTTTGAAATATGTATTCAAAAACAAAAATAATTTCGAAATAAATGAAAACAGAATGAGCAAAAGAATAAATAATATATTTTACACCCCACAAACCAATACTAAATTATTGCAGACACATAGCAGTTTCATTGGTCCTCGTTCATTTAACCTTCTACCACTACAAACTCAAATGATAAATAAAATGATAAAATATGTAAAAGAGGTAAAATTATGGTTGAATAATGTAGATATTGAAACGCTTTTTCTATAAATGTATCCATCCTACTACATCTCACTTTCTATAATTTTCTAAACTGTAAGTACAATATGTTTTCTGTTTATTTTTTTTATAATAACTAAAAAAAAAAAAAATAAAAAAAAATCAAAAATCATTTTTGTCCATATTTTTATTTTATTTTTATAATGGCTGAAAAAATCCTTTTTCACTTCTTCTACCTATGTAATACTAACTTTATATTTTATATGTTTTTTAAGTTTATTTTATACTTTGGGTACTTTGAAATATAATTTTGTTTTAATATTACCCACACTCAGGCAGTGCCTTAGTGGGTTTTCATTTCTTGTTAATACTATTTGTTATTATATATTGTGTTATTATATGTATACTATTTGTTATTATACATTATATGTACAAAGAAATGAGAATAAATAAAGTTAAAAAAAAAATAGGAGAGTTTGGACTTGAAAGTGTGTTTTTTAAACCTTATACTTTATTTTTTTATAGGCTTATTAAAAGGCTTATAAAAAAAAATGACCGATATTTTTAAGGGCCGAGGTATGTTCTACACGCAGTATTTAATTGAAGCATCTATAATACTTCTAAGCGATCAAATTTTCAAAACAAAAACATGTGATTTTGTATGATTTTGCATTATTTACTACGGCACTCAATCGAAATTTGAAACAGAAAAATCAGAAAAAAATCCGATCACTTCCTAGGAATTGATCCCAGGATCCTAGCATTACTGGGCGCTGCTCTACCACTAAACTAATGGGACCCTATCCCCTTCGGTCATATTTAACTGTATCATACTTCGACTAAGAAGTATCAACAATATCTTATTTTTTTAACGCACATTTTATTGTTAAAAAATTAACATTTAACCCAGACTCGCAAAAAAGTCAATAGATGTCTCACATTAAATAAAAATGGATAAATTTATCCAAGATGCTACGAGCATCTAGATTCTAGATAGCATTTAGTTCGAAAAGAATTTTGCAATCATACATAAGGATTAGATATCACCCAATAAAATATGGTACTTCTTTAGTCGAAGTATGATACAGTTAAATTTGACCAAAGGGGATAGGGTTCCATAAGCTCAGTGGTAGAGCAGCGCCCTGGCAAAGTTAAGATCCTGGGCTCCATCACTAGATGCGATCATATCTCAATGTTCAATTTGGGAGGCGGGAATGGGTACCGCCGCCCCGGGAACATTTATTGGATAACCAACACCTCTGCCATAGGTCACCCCAAGTGGTTCGCTACGTTTGGTGATTTAGCAAGGGTGCCCGGGTTCATGGGGTGAGGTTTGTCTAGGTCTTGGCGGTGGATGTCCAGGACACACTAAACCCCAGATTCCTACCCATCCCTTAAACCCTTTTCCTTCCCAGAACTCTCCTCTCCTTCCTTTCCTTTAAAAAAACCTCCACACAGCATCCCCAAAGTTGACATAGGCCTTGTGGGAAATTATTTTCCTCAGAGCCTCCTGTGTGGAGCTCATGTAAATAAAAAAAAATCTTTTTCCAATTTTTCTGTTTCAAATTTTCAATTGAGCGCCGCATTCGATCAATCAATACTTATTGTTAATCAATCATTCGATCAATCAATACTTATTGTTAATCAATCATTCGATCAATCAATACTTATTGCTAATCAATCATTCGATCAATCAATACTTATTGTTTTACACAATGAATAAATCATTGTGGTTAATCAATTAATCAATCATTCGATCAATCAATACTTATTGTTTTACACAATGAATCAATCATTGTGGTTAATCAATTAATCAATCATTCGATCAATCAATACTTATTGTGTTACACAATGAATCAATCATTACGATCGATCAATGAATCAATGATTCGGTCGATCAATATATTTATTGTGATACACAATGAATCAATCATTGCGATTAATCAATAAATCAATCTTTCGATCAATCGATATCTACTTATTGTGATACACAACGTAGACTGTTCTATCTTCCGGCCTGCAGGACTAACTTGCCAATGGTCATGCCGGTCGGGAGGGCAATCTTGCTATTGCACAGAATTAATTCGGATATCGACATATTTAGCGTTAGTGAAGCTGCCTATAAGGCACGCTCTATTAATGCTTGTATAGTTTTTATGCCTACCATTTATGTTTAACTAGCTGACCCGGCGAACTTCGTACCCCCTCAGAATCAATAACTGTTGTGTTAATTTATTAGACAAATTAAATTCAGTTTTATTATTAAGTTAAAAATACACAATGAAACAATTTTCGATCCGCAACTGTCCGTGTTTTGTATCAGAGATGACCATGTGTACGAAATTATATTTTTGTAATTTTCTTACTTTTCCACTTACTTAGGGGCCATCCATAAATTACGTCACACGAATTTCATGATTTTTTTTACCCCCCCCCCCCCCGTCCCTGTCACACTTCGTCACATTTATGAAACCCCTCCCCCCTGAGTGTGACATCTAAAAATAATCAAAACAGTAGTTCAATTTTTTTTACATGTGACGTCACAGAGCTGATGACCACCCCATACCCCTAGTCACACTTCCTACTCCCCCTCCCCCTTAATGTGTGACGTAATTTATGGATGGCCCCTTCCGGGAATTGCGTTTCATTTTCTTTATACGTGTGAGGGAAATTTATTATAATTATTGTATTTTTCCTTTGGAAGGGTGGAGACACACGTTAACCGTTTGTCTCATTTTCGACTGTTGTCATTTAGTGTGTAAGAAAGAGACACAACATTATATGATTAAAAACAAAAGCGAAACAATCAGCGCATTGACATTTGACGTTTTCGAATTTTTGGAATTCAAACTTCAACTAACACAATATTGCTGCAGCTCTTTCAAAAGATGAAAATTCGTTCCATCCAAAATGTATGAGGAAATGAATTTTCTTCATAACTTTCTTTTTCGTGAATTTTTGCGATGTTTTATTAGTTATCATTCTATCCGGGGCGGAGACAAATCCAACAAATCAAAAATCATCAAAATCGGTCCAGCCGATGTCGAGTTATAAATAGTGTAAATAACCCGACTTTGTTTTACATATTAAGATGTAATACTGTTACAAATATATTTTAAGAACACATTAAAATGTTAAATTTTGTAATGTTTTTGAAAGAACAAATAAATTTTAAATTGTAATCAATCATTGCGATCAATCAATGAATCATTCATTCGATCAATCAATACTTATTGTGATACACAATGAATCAATCATTGCTCATTACCGCAAGGGTCCCATCTAGGGCCTCTATTGTTTATTTTATATATAAACGATGTTTCCTATTTTACGCCGATGACATGAAATTATATAAATGTATTAGCTCCATAGATGACTGCAACCAATTACAAGAAGGCGTTAGCAAAATTGAGGAATATTGCGAAAACAATCAATTATATCTAAATACAGATAAATGTAATGTTATTACTTTTACACGAAAAAAAAAACAATTAATTATATTTACAAATTAAACCATGTACCTGTACAACCATGTACAACGAGTAGAAACAATAAGAGATCTAGGAGTAATACAAGATTCTAAAATGTTATTTAGGGATCATATTGAAAATATTCTAGAAAAAGCTTATAAGCAATTGGGTTTCATTATTCGCATTACAAAGCCTTTTATTATAGCACACACCCTAATTCTGTTATATATGTCATATGTACGTTCACAACTCGAGTTCGCCTCAGTAATTTGGAATCCTCAATATCAAACATATATTCATCGCATTGAAAATATCCAGAACAAATTTATAAAACGCCTATCTTATCGTTTTAGTTATCATCGATTTGACCCTATCGCTTTATATAAACGCAGAAAAATCTCTGATGCATTGTTCTTACACAAAATCGTGAACTGCCTTGTTGATTCATCATATCTGTTAGAAAATATTGCATTTCGTTGCCCCAAACAAAACACCAGACCGAACGACTTATTTAGAATACCACACAGTAAATCTAAATACGCGCAAAACTCTGTAATAGTACGTATCTGTGAAACTTACAATGCCTTACGAGATGTAGACATTTTCAACCATGACTTGAAATCATATAAAATGCAGCTTAATAAATTAATAACTTAAAATACTTTTTTTTTTCTTTTTTGTGAAAATTATATTATTATCAATCATAGTAAATAGTATAACCATGTTTGTTAATAATTTTACGTTTTTCTTTATTATGTTTATATTTTTTTTCTTTGTCATTTAATAAGTTGAGTAGATAAAAATACTAAACCAATATTTAAAATAATGGAACTTAATTGGTCTACAACATATAAATTTTATTGTTATAATTATTTTACTGTATGACTGTTTGTTTTCCTCAATAAAAAGAAATAAAAAAAAATTGCTCTCAATAAATGAATCAATCATTCGATCAATCAATATTTATTGTGGTACACAATGAATCAATCATTGCGATTACCCCAAATAACTCGAACTGGCTGTTCAAAAGTTTTTTTTAATATGGTTGACTGAAAAGGAAAGAACTGATATTCGAAATATCCTAAATAACTAACACGAGTACATATTATAGACACATTTCACACGAAATTATATAATATCAAATTATGCAGGGTACTGCCTGTTTACAATATTAATTACCATGTACCCACTGTATTTATATTTTCTTATTAATTAGTTATAATGTACCTACTGTATTTATATTTATTTCCATGTGAATTTTAAATAACTTTATGGAAACATATCAAATAACAAAATTAAAATGTAACGAGTTAACATTATGAATGTATGCATGTGTGTATATACTTATATTTTTATCTTTTCATTTTAATCTTTTTATTTTGTATTTTATATTATTTTTTTTATAATTTATCGTTTTATACCCGTGTCTACTTTGATACATTTCTTTTTTTACTAAATATAATATCTTATTTACCCGCCTCGGAACAGATTTTGTCTAGTGAGGCGGGTAAAATAAATCTATGTACATAAATTAAATTAAATAAACGCCCGAGTTGTCGGCACTGAAACTGAAAACTGAATCAATGATTCAATCTTTCGATCAATCATTGCGATCAATCAATGAATCAATTATTTGATTAATCAATACTTACTCATCACGACCAGTTGTATGGTGGCATGGGCTGGATCTCCCACTCCATTGATGGCCACACACTCATAGGTCCCACTCAGCTGAGTCCCGGTAGCGTTGAACTTAAGGATCGGACGATTCACCAACAGTTCCATCGGTTTTCCCTGGAAACATGGTTAGTGGTTTTTGTGAAAAAAATTACACGAAGATTCAAGTATACTTACTAATTAATAGGGTATTAGGGTGGTCTCTCGGTACCAATTTACTGATACTGTTGTCTAACAAAATCGGTAATAAGATGTTTGTTTTGAAGTGAAATTTCTTTAGCGCCGTTAGTGATTTGAAATTCGGATGAAACGGAAACAGCTCACATATAGTTGATCATAGATTATTTTTTCAAAAATTTTGTTGAATATGCAAAGTTTGGAGATTGGCCTGTAGTTTTTGACATCAGTTTTTTTACCATTCTTGAAGATGGGAGACACAAACGCGGATTTCCATATAACTGGGACAGTGCATTCGATAAGAGAACGATTGAAAATCAAAGAGAGGGGTAAGGCTAGATTGTTTGCACATCGTTTAATAAGGATTGAAGGTATTTCGTCAGGACCAGCACCTTTGCAAGTATCTATTTCCTTAAGGTATTTTAAGACGATTTCTCGCGTCACCTCAATATTACTTATATTGGATGTATGGTTTCCGACGTCAGTTTGATTACGGGCAGGTGGATTGGAGGGTTTACTAAAAACCGAACTGAAATATTCTGAGAATAAATTTGCAATGGCTGTTCCATTTCGGCTCTCAGCTCTCCAAGATACATACATTTTGGAACACCCTGGGATTTGTTAGAGGATTTGACGTGGCTCCAGAAGTTTTTCGGGTTTGAGGATATATTATTTTCGATTTTACTTAAGAAGCGAGATTTGCTTTCCCGGCATAAATCTTTGTGACGTTTACGAAGGAGAGAAAATGCGTCATAATCAGCCTGATTTTTGTTTTTTTTATATTTGCTAAAATATTTCGATTTTTCCTTCATTACCTTTATAAGGGCAGCATTGTACCAGGGAGGATATTTCAAATTCCACGAAAATTTATGAGGAATGTGAAGGTTTATGAGGGATTTCAAAAACGTATAGAGAGCATCAAGCGCTGGTTCTACTTGGGAGGTATAGAAAATGGATGCCCAGTCAGCTTGTTCTAGGGCGAGATTAATTGATTCGTAGTCTCCGCGATTATATAGAAAAACTTTCCTTTTCGCATTTGTCAATGAAGGGGTTTCCTGAAATGGCACACTAATGGACAAAGCTTTATGATGTGCATCCTCGGGAACTAGCGGGTCGTCATTAGATTCGACAGAGATTAATAGATTTGACCGTATCAAATCTAGGATATGGCCGCTTGAGTTTAGTTCACCGTTGTACAGTCTACGAAATGATTACTTATACGAGTAGAGTAATTACTAACTGTATAGTGAGCAGATGACGTAGTTAAGGTCCATGAAATTTCAGCAAGATTAAGGTCACTTAAGATAATAAAAGAATCCATGGGATTATTTGTTACCACATCTGATAACATGTTTAGGAAATTTTCAGTTAAATATTGATGTTGAGTCCCTCCGGGGATGTATATGCAGCATATATGGATTAAACGGTGAGGTGTACTATTAGTGCGAATGGTGACCCAAATGTCTTCAGCACAAGAGGTCCATTCAGGTCTTCAGCACAAGAGGTCGGTCAAGAATTATAGGTACCTTTGTTAGGTACCAAATTTGATTAATTGTTCTTATGTTATATCAACAAAATTGAATGTTTGTAATACATGAAAAAATAAAATTTGCATACAAAATTGCAATAGGCGGCACGCGAGCTGTTTGAAAACTGAAAGTACCGGGACTGAATATGTGAAACGTGAGAGAGGGGAGGGGAAAGCGGGAGGGGGGTTGGCGGGATGGAGGAGTGGGAGAGGGAAGAGGTAAGCTGGGGGAGGTGGACGCGGAACGCGTGAAGGAAAAGGTGCGTGAGAGGGGAAGGGGCGGCGGAAGGGGAACGGGACGAATGGGAAAGAACAGGCAGGGAGAAACAATTTTTTTAATAAGTGGCATTGCAACGCATGCCGGGTATGTAATATATTTACTTACATTATATAACCAAGTGACTATTGGGTAAGGCACTCCAGTTGTTCGGCAGCCCATCTCAATCATTTCTCCTATTCGAACTTGAACCAGTCCTATCTCTGGTATAGCCACGACTTCCGCAGGGTCTGAAATTAATTTTAGAGAATGTTAAAAATAAGGTTAGGTATAGTTAAGCCTCGATTAAACTATGTCTATGGCATAAAAATTATATTGCTATCAGTGGCGTAGCGTGGGGGGGGGGGGGGGCACTTTTAAGGGGGGCGGCAAATTTTCACAATAAATAATAATATTCTTGTAAAAATTTAAACCATTTCATTTCATATTTTTGTCACACCTACGATTCGGACCGATTGAAATGAGCACGGAATTTTTCATTACTTATTCTGTGACGAAACCGGGGACCCATTTAATCACAGGAGACCATATTTGTTCCAGCTCACATATGTCTCATAGAAATCGTTGTCTCCCTTACTATTTACTACCTATAGTGAAAAATATGATATAAACGATGTTAGAAAGAGAAAATTCCACGCCGTATATTCATGACTAAAAATTAAACACAAACAGCCTTACTAAAAAAAAAACACAGCACGCCCGATTACCCGTGTTGCTGCAGCAACATGAATAAAACAAAAATACACTAAAACACGATAACATTACTAATAAGATTTAGTCTTAAAACGTATTGTAAATCCGGCAACAACGCATATTTAAGTACTAAATTGTTTGTTTTCCTTCATAACCACTAGGTGGCGCGGCGCGGCGCGGCGCCTGCGCATTCGTGTTCGCGCTTGAAAAAGACGCTGGAAGCGCGAAATGATTTCTGTGTGTGAGAAATGATTTTTGTGTGTCCAATATTACTTATGTGATGGTTAATTTCTATTAATATGAATAATTTACTCTTATATTTATATCATTGATATATTTACCGTGTGTTTTGTGGTTTTTCATAAGTTTTAGTCAAGTTATAAAACAATAATCGTACTTTGAAAATTGAAGTGTCAAAAACTATTTTATATGATACATGAGAATTCAAATTTACATTTAAAGGTTTTATTTTATGATAATTTTATGACAGTGGTGTTTTTTTTAAATAATATTATCTAATACATGTGTGCGGAAATGCATCAAAGTAATTAACGTCTTTAGAGATGCAAGAAATCTGATATAAAAGACGGTATAATTTTTAGGTTAGTTTTTTAGCAATAAAAAAAACTTTGAAATTTTTTATTATTTTTTTATTGTATGCACGAGGAAAAAGTGAGGTGATAGTTTCCTTCCAAATTTATTACATAAAAGGACTGTGTTTTTGAAATTTTGTTTTTTTTTTAATTTCTCTACATTTTAGTCAAAAAAATTTTGGTAAGAAATTTTTTTCCATTTATTTCCGAGTTTGAATCTTAAAATATGTCAGTTTTTGAAAACTAAACTGTATTTCAAATATACAAATCTAAAAGGTAATTTTATCTAGTTTTCATAAATGGTATTTGTTTTTACGACACCTTCAAAAATAAGAAATATATAGAACATTCAAAATACTACGGAAAAAATACAAATATCGTTCGGACATTAAAGGTTAAAACAGAGATAAACTACCCTCTCAGGCCGTGGAAACCATGTGTATTTCTTTCAATGAACAAATTTTTAATTAGTAATGTTTTCACATCCGCGGCCGTTTGTCAATTGAATAAAATTTTCACTGGGTTTTTTAGTAAGGCTGAAAATAATTAAAATGTACACTTTAACGAAACTGTGTAAATTTTTTTACACGTGATACCAAAACAATGAGTTAACAATAACGTTTATGTATAAGTCATTTATCTAATAAAGTATGTTCACTTTTTAATTTTTTTTTATCATTACAGTAAATTTATACATTATAAAATGTCATCCTTATTTCTAATAATAAACTTTGATAGCGCATTTAATCACATTTCAAAAACAGTTTTTAGTTTTCGGATATGTTCACAAACATTCCATTTATTTGGATTAATTGTATACCAGAAATATTTTTACCTCCTGACCAAATACGCCCGATTTTTTTATGGTTGGATCCTGCGGCCGCGGTACCCATTTCCGCCCCCAACATTGTATGTCAAACATATACACAAAGCAGATGCACATTACTACAAAAAGACTATTACAGTGGAGCTTCGATTATCCGAACGTCGATCATCCGAACGACCGCTTATCCGAACTACTACGCCCGCCCGACCCGCGCGTACCTACTCTCAAAAACGTCTACAATGCAGACGAAACCGGGCTCAAATTGAAAGCTTTGCCACGAAAAACTCTTGCTTTGGTTAATAGCATTTAGCTTTGGTTACAACTTAGCCATTAGCATAAGTCCTAAAATAAGCAAGGATCATATCAGTGCCTACGTATGTGCTAATGCTACTGGCAGTCACTGATTGCCCGTGCTTGTAATTGGTAAACAAGGGCGGATCCAGAGGGGGGGGGTCATGGGGCCATGACCCCCCCCCTGGGCTGGGTCCAGGACCTAGGTGGACCTACTTTTTACTTGTAACTATCATTATCAAAATTAAATTATAACTTCTTGTGACTTGACCACGACTATGTGACCCCCCCCCCCTGGCGCTATATGACCCCCCCCTGGCGCCAAAGCTGGATCCGCCCTTGTTGGTAAAAGCAAGAAACCACTTTACTGTTTACACTTCGCAAAAGAGTTCTTGGATGGATAGTACAATTTTCATGGAATAGTTTACAGAAAATTTTATACCCTCTGTAAAAGCCCATCAATAAAAAAATGGTTAAAGAACGAAAACATCTTTGCTTCTTGATAATGCCCCAACTCATCCTTCATGAAATGAAAAAGACGAGTTTGTAAAAGTCATGTTTCTTCCACTTGATGTGACTTCATTATTACAGCCCATGGACCAAGGCGTTATTGAGGCTTTCAAACGGTATTATAGAAAGTAATTTTTACGCAAGTTGCTTTTAGAAAAAGGAAAGGAGGGAGAAGAAAGCCTGATAAGGAATCATAAAAAGATTGATTTGGAAGACGCATCCTACATGATCGAAGAAGCGAACAGTATCAAATATCTGTCCTTAAAAAAGTACGTGACCTAGCCGCTCATAAGCGGGTAGGCTTGCTTCGGCAGACGAACATATTTTATCGTTAATTTTGAACTTTTTTTCGTTTAATTCCTATTTGTCATTAAAGATATAAATTTAAATATGATATTCATTCATCGCTTCGTAATATGGAAGTAAGTAATATATGTATGGTTCGATTATCCGAAAATACCGGTATCCGAACACCCATGTCCCCCAATTAGTTCGGATAATCGACGCTCTACTGCTCTACTGTAATTATAAAAAAATGCTAACTATCACTATATGTAGATACTAATCAGTTCCAAGATTTTAAATTAAAAGTTCATTTAAATGTAATGATTTTACGTATAATGCACCAAATACCGAAATTTTACGTTAAATCATTCACTAACAAAAGTTAAAAAAAAATGATTCGTTCGTTTTTCGTTGTAGGTACGACTTTTCAGTATTTTTAGACACTGTAAATGAGTAAAGAGAAAAAACCCATTAACAGTGATTAATTATTTATCTTCGTTTTCTGAAATTATTAAATTAGTCAGAGATGATAGTCGTGGCGTTGGATTTCCCCTAACTTGTGTGCACAAACTGCATATTGCTGATAAAGAGAATATTAATATGTTACCAGTTCAGCCACTTCCTTCTAGTATTTAGATAAGGAGCTCAGTTGCATTAAAATAACATACAATCAAAATTTCGGTGCAACTATGCTCCTTATCTCGGGCTTAGTGGTGAGAGAGGTCGCGGATATAAAAAGATGAATCAGAAGAAGAGTGTTTTAATCTTGGCATTCCTTGATTATTCTTTTTATTTTAAACTATTATTGGTGATATAACATGTAACATACATAACCTTAGCTTACATACATAAGCTTAGCTACGTCGGCAAGGAACATGGGATTGGTCATCAACGAGGGGAAGACAAAATATATGCCCGTACATGGACGCCAGAAACCACCAAGTATACAGATAGATAATTATACATTTGAAACTGTCAACGAGTTTGTATATCTCGGTACTATGGTGACAAATGACAACAATGTATCCAGCGAAATCAAAAGAAGAATAGTAGCTGCAAATCGATACTACTTTGGGCTACAGAAGCATATGAAATCTCGCCACCTTACCAGAAGAACTAAAGTCCTGCTTTACAAGACCCTTATACGACCTGTTCTTATGTATGGTTCGGAATGCTGGACAATCAGTAAGGGTGATGAAGGAGCCCTAGAAAGTTTTGAAAGGAAGGTGCTGCGAAGGATTTACGGCCCAGTCTGTGATAATGGAGAATGGCGTATCAGATACAACCAGGAGCTATACGATCTTTACGAGGACCCTAATATCTCCAAGGAAATCAAAACTGGAAGACTCAGGTGGGCTGGACATATCCAGAGAATGAGCGAAGGAGATATTCCAAAGCGAATTATGGATGGTGCACCTGGGGGTCGGAGAAGAGTTGGAAGACCAAAGCTTCGATGGCTGGATGGAGTGGTGAAGGATGCAAGCACCATCGGCATCCGAAACTGGCGCAACGCAGCACAACACCGACAGTCATGGAGGCAGGCTCTGCTGGAGGCCAAGACCCGACCTGGGTTGTAGAGCCACAGATGATGATGATGATGATACATAACCGCAATATTAACCATCAATATAATCATAACACCAGTGGCGGACTAAGCCCGTCAGAGGCCCGGGGCGGGAAAGCTGAATGAGCCCCCCCCCCCCTAGTTTAAAAAGTTGATGTAATTTTGCAAGATTTTTATTCAGTTCACACGGGCCTCTGGTCCTGGGGGACCTCCAAGTGCCTCCGTGTTTCCTTGATCAAATTATAAACAAGGCTTTAAGGCACCAGGGCACTATAAAAAAAAACATCATTTTTTTTTTCATTTTCTAAAAGATGCATTTGTTAATAATGCTATCACCTAAAGTTTCAAGGAAATTCTAAGAAAATTTAAAGAAAGTTTTAAACAGTTTGTATGATGAATTATCCTTCAGCAAAACTTTCAACGCGTTTTTTTGACAATTTTCCATAAAAAATCGAATATAAAATTCACTGGTCCGCTATTTTTCCTTTTTTTAGATATCAAAATTCCTCTACGTGGTGCCGTAGACACTGGATTTTCGAACAGTTGACTTGGGAGATGTAAAAGTAAAAGCAAATGCAATAAAATACATACAGGCGGATGTATAGTTTTTTAATATGTTGTCAACCAGGTTGAAAACGAGTTAAAAAGTTTCAGGAAAAACGCCTTTAAAATTTTGCTGAGGGATAATTCAACATACACACTGTTTCAAACGATTTCACGTAAAATGCTGTAAAAAACATTTGGTAAGAGCTTTGTTAACTTCAGAAATTGAAATGAAAAAAAATTACAAACATTTTTTTGCAGTATCCGGGTGCCTTAAATCATTGTTTAGGATTTGATCAAAGAAACATGGAGGTGTTTGGAGGCCCCCGGGGACAAGAGGCCACCATCCTTCAGCAAAACTTTGAACGCGTTTTTCTCAAAACTACGTTTTTCAACCTGGTGACAACATATTGTAAAAACTATACATCTTTTTTGCATGCACCATGCACCAAGTCTTAAACTGTTCGATAATCCAGTCACTACAGCCATTACAGTATTATCCATAAGACGTGTAGGCAACTGCCTAGGGGCCCCACATTGGGTTGGGGCCTCTAGGGTAAAGGGCCCCGAGACGTGCATTGCCTAGGGGCCCTGACATGTTGAAGCCGGCCCTGGCAGGCTACTTTTGTCCATAAGGCAGTGTAGGCTACTGCCTAGGGGCCCCGACATGTTTAAGCCGGTCCTGGAAAGGCCGTATTGTTCATAAGGCAGTGTAGGCCACCGCCTTCGAAAATCCAGTCACTATAGCCAGCGCCGTAATATCCATAAGAAGTGTAGGCAACTCCCTAGTAGCCCGCATCGGGTAGGGGCCCCTACGGTGAAGGGGCCCCAAGACATGCATTGCCCAGGGCCCCCGACAAGCTCTAAGCTTTAAGTTCTAAGCCAGACATCCAGTTTAAGCCAGCCCTGGCAGGGCCGTATTGTCCCCAAGGCAGTGTAGGCCACTGCCTAGGGGCCACGCATCGGCTAGGGGCCCTATGGTAAAGGGGCCCCAAGACGTGCATTGAGTAGGGGCCCCGACATGTTTAATCCGGCCCTGACTATGATACCAGACGAGGAAAATTTATCATAAAAAAATAGAAAATAAAATTCATTAAAAAATAAAACGCATTCAAAATTTGCTGAAGGATAATTCAACATACAAACTGTTCCAAGCGATTTCACATAAAATGTATGTATGTAAATGTATCTCCGTCAATTTTTCGAATTTCCTTAAAAAAATTGGTGAGAGCGTTCTTAACAAGTGCATTCATCAAAAAATGAAATAAAAATTACATTTTTTTTACAGTGGTGTCTTAACGCCTTGTTTAGGGTTTGATCAAGGGAACATGGAGGCGTTTGGGGGCCCCCCAAGACTGGGGGCCCGGGGCGGACCGCCCCCCCCCGCCCCCCCCTTAGTCCGCCACTACATAACACATAAATGAAATAATTAATTAAGGTAATTAATTAAGTACATAGATGTGGTAAAAAAAGATAAAGATTTGGTTTATTTGTGCATGCCTTCCTCTGAGAAAAGAGACAGTGGAACAGGTGATAGTTCATCTTGGAAATATTCTTTATGATCAATTTCACACTTTTTGGCAATACACATACGATGGAATAGCATTGATGGATCTATTCTCACAGTCACACGCTGATTTTTTTATGCTGCTGGTCACCGCCGCAAGAAAAACTATCGCTTCCTTACGTTTTAAGTGTAGGTACTAGGTTTCCAAAGTTGACATAAGAAATTTCCCCATCTTTTCCCATTTTTATGTTTTAGGAAATGGTTCATGGCAAGCAAACCAATCAATGATAGTTTAGCCGTCTTTGTTATCCCTCTTAATTCGTGTAGGCCTCATCTCTACATTTTGCTCTCACTGAATTCCTGATTCAACCCCACATAATGACTCGATACCCTCACAAATATTAGGCAGATAAAGAAATCCATAATCCTACAAGAGTTCTAATCCTGTTTAGCCTAATTTATGACTGACAAAAGTTTCATGGGGGCTGGCAGCTATAGAGACCTTATGAGGAAAAAACAAAGATTTCAAAACAAAAATAACCGATTCCCAAAGAAATAACTCTTAAAATGTCATTTTCGTTTATGATTTTTGTATTTAAAAAGAGCCAAATTATCTGAAAAAACCATCTAAGAAGTTAAACCATATTTTTGGAGCTGACGACCTCAATTTAGAAATAAATGACACACGATGGGTCAGTCCAGAAGTGGCTAATTGGCGCCGAAGGGCCAATAACTGCAGGGATCCGGGGGGGGGGGGGGGTTGAAAGGGGATGAGGGGGGGGGGGTGACCTCCCACTCTCGTTAATTTATTTATAAGTAGTTATTATAGTTTAAAATGTAAAGTGAACAAAAGACGAAAGACGTGGTAATATCGTGATAAATTTTATGTTTTCACTTACTGATATTTGTTTATTCATACTTTATCTTTTTTTTTTATTGGTTTTCAAGGTACAATCCCGTTAAACCGCAATAAAGCAGTTTGTCAACAGGATGTTAATGTTCAGTTACAATTTAAACATTACATAATATTATTACTATAACCATACAGATTATAACAATTAACAATTAACACATATGAATTAATATAAACTATCTCTATTTAGCAGCCATTGTTTCAGCATATATCTGAATCTATTTGTAAAATCGCAATTTTTTATATTAATTGGTAACATGTTAAATATTTTTGGCACGTTATATTCCAGGGTTCGCCGTCCGTAGTTATTATTATATTTCGGAACAATCATTCCTTCATTCTTCGTGAACCTTGTATTATAATCATGTTCTACTTTCCTCTTATAATTAGACTCAGGCATATGCTGAATCAATATTTTGTACCATAATAAGGCCTGCACCGGTAATATCTAAGAGTATGGATATTATCATAGTTCCATGGGTAATATTGTTAAATTCCCATACAACAATAATATGTTTCGTCTCTGTGAAAAAATATATTTTTGAACTAATAACTTAACCATAGAATTTTGATTTTTTTAAAAGAGAATTTTCAGTAAAAACAATACAAAAAACATAAAAATCACATTTCTTTTTAGAAATTTTATTCTCTACAAAACTGTACTGAAAAAGAGGTACGTACAAAAAACCAAACCATGTCGTGCAATTTACTTGTTTTTATAAACTTATACATATTTTTACGGCTGTGTATCTCAATACTTATTAGAGATAGAAGAAATTTTTTAAATAAAAATTGTAGGTAATTTTATGTTCTACAAAACTTGTGAAGTTACCTTAGCCAAAATTTTCATTGGGAACGAAATATTTGAGAAAAACTAGATTTTGGCGCGATTTCGGCAGGTTTTTTCAAAATGGCGGCGAAAGCTCAAGTGACCCAAGGTCGAAAACTCAGATTTTTCATCAGGAGATGAGTGTATAAAACATATAAAAAAATTGGGACTACCGGAATAATTCCGATCGCGACCCCCTTTTTTGCGCTAATTGCACTGGCCTAAGAGGCAAGTGAGGACGAATATCTATAGCTCAAACTGCTGACTAATATCTATGAGAACCAAAGTGAGGACAAATATGTACAGCTCAAACTGCTGACTAATATCTATGAGAACCAAAGTGTGGACGAATATCTACAGCACTGGCAGAGGTTGGATTTGCAATTAGGTATGTATAGCATATTGGAATAACGTAATATTGCAGTTAAAAAAACTTAATTTATGTAAGTATGTACGTAAAAATCCCTAATATCGGACTATTGGACACATTTAGCTAATTATTAAGGATTTGGGTTTTTGTTTTAACAGCTTTCTTTATTTCGAGTGCTTCAAAATTATTTAGTCTGATACCATGACCATTTCTATGTCAGTTAGGTTAGTTTAGGTTAGGTTAGGTTGTGGTGCCGTGTATTTCGAAATAAATAAATATGTTTGTATTATGACCTCCATGTTTGTTCAATAAATTATTGTCCTCGTAAACAGCAAAATACGTATAATATTATGCAAAAACTTCATGTACGTACTTTAAACGTTTAAGCCTTTGCGTAATTAGTAATTACGTAATTGAAGTAATTTATGATTTTCCGTACAACCTCTTGCTCAGCTGCCCTCTGTAGATATTAGTCCAACCCACGCCCCATATAGATATTAGTCACCACTGGGACCGTCATAGATATTCGTCCGACCTTAGCTCTGCAGATATTAGTCCTCACTCTGAAGTTCATAGATATTAGTCCAACATATGAGCTGTAGATATTCGTCCGACATACAGGCTGTAGATATTAGTATCTAGAGTCATCTAAAACGATGGTACTAGAGGAATCAATAACAAAATCTTTAAAAAGTAGCATTTGTTGAAATTTTATCATTTTCTAGGTAAAATGAAGGCTTGGGCTCGACCTTTGAAAGCCATTATCTCGAGCTCTATTGGTATGGGTCGAACCAACTGAAATTTGGGATTTTTGGCAATGCTATGAAGAGGAATCGATATCCAAATCTCGATTAAGTAGCACTTGTTGAAAATTTTATCATTTCCATGGGAACGATGCGTTTATGCATTTATATCACTATCTAAGTATGTGAAACAAGTTGTAAACACTATCATAGTCACTCATCAGAAGGTCATCAAGCGCCTTTCTGAAAGTGAGATATTTGACTTTAGACTTTATTTCAATTGATAAATTATTAAAAATTTTAGGTGCAAGAAAGTTAAACTGGGACTGTGCCATTGACTTCGGGAGGTGATTCTACATGATGGTAAGAGTAAAAAAGATTAATAACTTTTCTGAAATTCCAACTACTTTTTCCCATACAAAAAGACATACCTACTAAAAATCCGCAGTGTAAGGGTACGATCAGGTACAAAGCGGGTTTCGGTTTTCTGATTAGTCGGCGCATGGGCGGCCGACTGGCGCAGGCGTGCTGACAAGAATGTTTGTATGTCAACGTATCAGGCCGAACATAGTGAAGGCAGGTTCAGATTTATGTCCGCGCAAGGCGGCGCCGATAAGCTTTACCGGAATGAATTCTTAATTCCTTCTCGCCGGTGACGCCGGTCAGAATCTGATCGAAAATGAGCGACCTGTTAATTGCCGCTATTTTAAATAATTCGCCAATCTGGGATAAAAGAAATACATTCCATACCACCAGAAATGTTGTTGACAAGTGATGGAATGAAATCAAAAAGATAAAATTTTGAAATAACCTCAAATGTCACAAGTGAATTTCTTTCAGGCACGTACTTAACATATTATCATGTTCTCCTGCGGTTTTTTTTTCATATTTAAAGATACCAATTACCAAATACCATTGTTTTATTCCTTAATTTTAAGAAAGGATTCTCCAAGAGTAAATAATCGTCGTCTACGAACTCGACATTTCGTAAAAACTGACAACTGCTGTCAGGCTACCGCGCAGGTAGCGCAAGTTTTATCGGCGTTCTGTTTGTCCACATCTCGGCGTCAACTGCCGCCGGTGGAACAGGGCACTGAACGCCGTTAATCTGAAAACCGAAACCCGCTTTGTACCTGATCGTACCCTAAGGCAAAACTTACTCGGTAGAGTTGCTGTTAACTTGCCGGGCGCGATTGTTACAATGTTGCTTGGTAATAATAATACTGCCCGCACATGCCGGCCGGTCTAATTTTATCTTTTTACGACAAAACTACCCCTAAAAGTTGGAATTTCGAAAAAAGTTATTGACCTTTTTTACTTATACAGGTGCGCCAGAGAAACTTACTTATTTGAAAAAATTCCCGACCGTTGAGTTGGGCAGGTAGAGGGGCGGGAGGGGGCGCATCTGGAGGGGGACGTCCCCAAGTTTGTTTAAATTGTTTCCCATTCTCGTCAGTTGCCATTATGCTGTGGTCTAGAGAGCAGCGGGCCTTCACCGTCGAGAGCTTCTTTTGTAACGGTCGCTCAGTTGTTGCTACGCAACGTGCCTTTCGCGCTCGCTTCGAAATTCCTCCTCACATGGCCGGCGCGCTCACCGGATTTGACTCCATGTGATTTTTTTTATGGGGTTATTTAAAATCCTTTGTTTATGTCGATCGACCACGGACCATAGATCACCTGAAGAACAACATTCGCGACGCTATTGCCAATATTCCAATTGATATGCTGAGAAGAGTGGACGAGAACTTCAAAAAACGACTTAACCAGTGTATGCGCGATGAGGATCGCCATTTAAAAGATGTAATTTTTAAGACAGTATGAAAAAAACTTGGTACATTGTATTTTCAAATAAAAAAGAATTATAACAATAACTACAGTGCTTTTGTTTTTATTGAACTTTCAAATAAGTAAGTTTCTCTGGCGCACCCCGTACTATCACTTGGATCACTTGGATCACGTTGGATCAGTGATTTGGAATCCTCAATACAAAGTCAATATTGAAAGGTTAGAAAGAATCCAAAAAAAAAATTTGAAATACTTAGACTTTAAATCGTTCCGAATATCAGAACATGTAAAAGATTCCTTAGCATTCCATAAAATTACATCACTAGAAGAGAAAAGAAATATATCCGACCAGAAATTTTTATACAAAATCATCAACAACGCTGTTGACAGCAACTATCTTCTGGAAAACATCCACTTCCACTGTCCAGTAGACATGGGCAGACTCATTCCCATGGGTGAATCGATTCATTGTGATTCCCTCGGCCTTTTGAATTGATTCATTTTATTCATTCCTTTAATTCCAAAAAAAAAAAAAAAAAAAAAAAAAAAAAAAAAAAAAAAAAAAAAAAAAAAAAAAAAAAAAAAAAAAAAAAAAAAAAAAAAACCCTCGCTTACTTAAAAAACCTCGGCTACGAAGCGAAAGAGGAGGCCGAAAAGGCTACGATGAACCGCAAAAAGAGGAGACCGATAATACTATCTCATTCTCTCGCAGACTACTTCTACATACTTCTTAGTTCTCCTTTAGGTGCATGTGTTTGCTCTTTTTAGTGTCGTTATTTTTCGTTTCATCGAGTTTCAAATCACAACGGTGATAAATAAGTTTTCACTACGCAAAGCCCTCTTCTTAGTGTAAATTATGTTGTTTTGAAAAATCGTAGGTACTAAAAACGACGCGCGACGAGGTTAATGAAATATTTCAATGTGTACTTAGATATTATTTTGCCCAAAAGACAAATTTTTAACAAGAAAAATGTGTTTATATTAGGCAAGCAATTAAATCTTAAAATTAAACAGTTTTCGTGGTTAACCCTTAAAGTTTTACTAATTTTTATTTATTTATTAAACTTAAAATTGTTTCATTTCACGTGATCTAAACTTCCCACTACCTTCAGCCTCGCAAAAAATCCCAATTGGGGATGCCATAGTTTCATTAGCTCCAGACGGGACTTGTGCGGATTTCACATAAAAAACATACTATTATCGCGCTTTCATAGGTAGGTATATCCGGACCGGTCACCTGGAATAAGCTCCAGTCAAATATATATTTTTTAAATGCACCTACCTCAATGGTGAAGTTAAAAAGACGCGCCGAATAAAAACTAATTAAAAGCCCTGGCGACACGCGTCGTATAATTTGTTACAAAAATAAAGGAACAAATCGCTCGATTATCATTTATCAGTATCACGGTTCGATAGCGACTGATTTTTTGTTTACGGCTAGAGTAGACAGAGACAGATACCACAAAAAAACAATAATATAGATAAACATCATTTTGTTTCTACAAGTATTGCATCACAATTTACGCACGTGTGAGGGAGAAAAGACATAGAATAAACTTTCGCTTTTAGTCCTTTTATTAACGTTCCGCGGTCCGAAGTGGGAAGTTTCACCCTAAGATGACGGCTTGGCCGAGCGGGGACTAACGACGAACCGATTCTCTGCGGGCATCAAGAAATGAATTGGGAACTTCTGACTAATAAGTGTCTTTTGTCTTGCTGTGACTTGAATAACTTGCATTCCGCGGACCGGTCGGATCGACTCGACACGTGGTACCCAGGGACCCGTGGGACTACGACGTCATAAATGAATAAGAAATAAATGTTTTGATTCCTTGAATAAGTGAAACAGAGATTGGGGTTGCGGATTGAGTTCGCACAGACCGAACAGGTTACAGGACTATGACCACGGAGGAACGATTCCTCCGTGACTATGACTGGCGGGACTGGCGGGACACAACTGTGAAACAGACGCGACACACGGAGCTCAGAATTATTTGGATCTTGGCTGACTCGCTTGGCGGTTTTGTCACTTGGATTGGGGACGGGGACTACAGGGTTTTTTGTAGGTATAAGATTTACTGCGCGGGATACTACACAGTACCCGTGAAAGGCAATTTCGCGGCGCGCTTCGCCTGTGGTAGGTGTACCTATCCGCGCAACAAATATCCAGAATAATATTTTATTTAATTCTTACGAAACACTACAATATTTATAGAGTACATTATTATTTTCTTACCTCAATATAACATGAAATATTTAACTGTAAAATAAATTAATCAAAATAAAAATAAATATGGTGCTGTTAAAAAATCGTAAGATGCAAGGCCAAGGGTAAGGAATAAAGATTTAATTCCTTTTGAAAATGAGAATCAGATCGAGTGTGTTACAAGATTGAATTTATTCATTTAATTCAGTCATTCAATTTTGCCCACGTCTACTGTCCAGTACGTAATACAAGAACAAACAAACTATTCCACATCCCACAATCAAAAACTAACTACTCACAACATACATTTCTGAAAAGGACGTGCACAAAATATAACAATATCCTTTCAGACGCTGATATTTTCCATTTGTCCTCAGTTCAATTCACAAAATATGTAACGGAGAAGATCAAAACAGATTGTTGATCGTGAATCCTGCTGTGTGCCTTATTTTATTGGTTTTCTCTTATTATGTTGGTTTCATCTGATTTTCGTATGAATTATTATGTTGGTTTCATCTGATTTTATTATGTTGGTTTCATCTGATTTTCTGTAATCTAGTTAGGTATTATGTATGTATAACTTCTTATATTAATGAGTTTTTTGTTTTTTCTTTAAATTCTATATTCTCAAATGTGGAAACTTCACTGGTTCATGCAAATTTGTCAAATGTAATTATTTAATAAAATATGTACAACTGTTTGTTTCCCAAATAAAGTAAAATAAAATAAAAAAAATAAAAATAAAATCACGTAGAATCACCTCCCGAAGTTAATGCACTTTACCCCCGGTCACCCTGTATATGGTTTACTTATAACTAAGTAGCTAAGAATTTAAATATCTATTTAAAAGTCTTATGATTTCAGAGGAAATTTTGGTTTTGATTTATTAAATAAGAAAAAAATAGAAACATATATTTTTGGACACGAAGTATTATTCACATGGCTACCAGAAGTATCATTAGCACTGGATTATTGTATCTGTTATAAAAAATCATTTAAGTAGAAATACTTACACAACACTTCTATGGCGTGGACTTGGCGAATCATGGATTGTTCTTTTCTGATAACCTGCAACAAAAATATAAATTAGAAAAAAAATTATCTCGACACCTTGTTAGGACAAGCTTCGAATTGACCTACAAATGCAAAACCATTTCTTTGTTCATTTCTATAACCAAAATAATTTACAGAGCCATCTGTGTCGTATTTCCGAAGATACTTGTTTGACGAAGGTCCAACATCAAGCTTTTAAAGATTTATTCTAGAAGGTTCTAATTTCACTGATTCTTTTGCAATTGCCATTTTGTTTATATCTGACAGTTGTTACGAGACGCAATTTAGTTTGTCACACTGGTTGGAAAAGGTTTTAACTTTGCCTTACCATGTTCTGAGGACGGTGTCAAAGTTTGCAAATACAATTTCTGGCTCAGGCGAGATCCCGCGAGTTTATGAATAACAATACTGCGAGATCTCGCCAATTTCGAGATCTCGCGAGATTGGCAGTTTTGTGTGTTTTTTTTGCAAATAATCACAATATTTGAATAAATTAGGAAGAAAATTATAAAAATTATAAGTATTATAAGATAAACATTTATTTTCACGAATTTTTCAATAGACTTTTATGCATCAAACATTGTTTGACGTATTTGTCTATAATTTTTTAATAAACTTCTAAGTAGTTAACTTTGACATACGTATCTATCAAATAACAAATAAAAGAAACAACCAGTCTTCTCTTCTAATATCAAATAAAAATCTTTTAGTAATAAAACAGTTCTTTTATAACAAACAAAACAACGAGAAGTAAAAAAAATGAAACTTATTATCTAAGTTGAGTTGACTATTAAACTGAGATATTATTATCAATTAAATAAAACTATATCTACTCAGTAGATCCATCAGATATTACAGATTAATTAACAAAATATACCAATTGTAGTCAGACTATTAGAAATTACAGCCTCACGCACACCGAACGTAATCGACAGATTGCAACTCCGTCCGTGTCAGTCCGCGCTTCGAATAAGACGTGAAACTCGCGAGATCTCGCCTTTTTTTCGTCCAAGATCAATCTCGCTAAAAAAGGCCGAGATTTCGCGAGAACGAGATTGCATTCCCTACTCTTAATCTATTTCACAATTTTTGATTTTGAGGTTCAATCTTGGGCAAAGGCATTAGGGAAATGTATTTAGAACCATTTGCAATGAATTATTAGGCACAAGCTGGTGCAAATGGTTCTACCTGCACGTTTACATATCTGTACCCGAGAAGCATACGGATGCAAGTCCAAAAAGGTAAACGTTCAGTCGGTCTACTGACGACGTAGCGGTGACGAGCTGGGCCGACGGTTCTCGCACGCAGCGCATAGCGAATCGTGTGGCGTGTGGCACTACAGCTCTTTGACCATGCACCTACATTATTTATTATGCACCTACATTACCATGCACCTACATTACTTATCAACGAAGTTGAATCTATCAGGGACCTTGGGGTAATGCTTGATTCTAAATTAAACTTTATCCAACACACTAATAATATCATCAAAAAAGCCAACAAAATGCTGGGATTTATAATTCGTATATCGAAACCTTTTCGAAACGTAAATACTCTATATTCCCTCTACACCGCATATATCCGCCCACACTTAGAACACTGCACACCGATCTGGACTCCTTTCTACCAAGCCCACATTGTTAGGATCGGAAAAAAAAATTTTAAACACTTAAATTATAAACTTAACCTACACTTTCTAAATTACACCGATTCTATTAAATTTCATCACTTCAACTCCCTTCATACACGACGATTAATTTTTGATCAAATTTTAATATTTAAAATTTTAAACAATCGCCTGGACTCACCAGAGCTTACCAATTTAATAAAACTCCATATTTCTTCAAGATTAACCCGACAATCGAATTTACTTCATTTGCCCACTTGTAGAACAAACTTTAGAAAAAATTCCCCGATTCCTCGAATATGTGCGCAATACAATGAGTTGTTTCACAACGTAGACATTTTTAATTTAAACCTTCAGAAGTATCGAATAGAAGTAACGCGTGCGATATTGGATTGATACGGGGTGTGGAAGGTATCGAAAGCATCTCATATCCTTATCCTATATTCTCCCCCCCCCTTCCCCTCCTCTCCCCTTCCTCACCCCTTCCGAAGTCTAAAATTTAGCTTAAGATAAATTAAAACTCCATCTAGAAACAATATTAGCATAAGAAACTCTTTTGACTTCACTGCAGTTAACATGTATATTTTTATGTCTATTGTATGTATATAAGCTGTTTGTTTCTTACAAATAAAATAAAATAAAAAAAAATTACCGCAAACGACTGACGTACGTCTTCCGTTAGTTGTGAACATTTATGAAAGCAAAAGTGAAACTTGGGGTCAGTAATTTTTTATTGCATGTTTTAGTGACAATTATTTATTTACTAGCTGGGCCCGTTGCAAAAGCAACTAACGGGTTAAAACACTATGCGATTTGCGTGTGAACGTGGATGAAGCGAGGAGTGTGCGTTAAATCAAATATCAATCGGTTAAATATCAAATATTATAATGTAGTTTCCCGGGACTTGGCATGAAACCATTACAGTTTAATTGACCCCGAGGTTAAAGTAGCCTTGTAACTCATGCCGGGTACCCGTTGTATATAATGTTTCAAAGTGCAGGTGCTTGCATTATAATGTAATTTCCCGGGACTTGGGATGGAACCATTATAGTTAAGTTGACCCCGAGGTTACAGTGACCTTGCAACGCATGCCGGGTATAATGTTATATAGTGCAGGTGCTTGCATTATAATATAGTTTTACAGGATTTGGGATGGAAAGAATACAGTTTAGTTGACCCGAGGTTAAAGAGACCTTGCAACGCATGCCGGGTACCCGTTGTATATAATGTTATATATTGCAGGTGCTTGCATTATAATGTACTTTTCCAGGATTTGGGATGGAACCAATACACTTTAGTTGACCCGAGGTTAAAGTCGCCTTGCAACGCATGCCGGGTACCCGTTGTATATCATGTTATATAGTGCATGTGCTTGCATTATAATGTAGTTTTCCAGGATTTGGGATGGAACCAATACAGTTTAGTTGACCCGAGGTTAAAGTCGCCTTGCAACGCATACCAGGTACTCGTTGTTTATAATGTTATATAGTGCAGGTGCTTGCATTATAATGTAGTTTTCCAGGATTTGGGATGGAACCAATACAGTTTGGTTGACTCGAGGTTAAAGTCGCCTTGCAACGCATGCCGGATACCCGTTATATATAATGTTATATAGTGCATGTGCTTGCATTATAATGTAGTTTCCCGGGACTTGGGATGGAATCATAACAGTTTAGTTGACCCCGAGGCTACAGTGAGTTTGCAACGCATGCCGGGTACCCGTTGTATATAATGTTGTATAGTGCATGTGCTTGTATTATAACGTAGTTTTCCAGGATTTGGGATGGAACCAATACAGTTTAGTTGACCCGAGGTTAAAGTCGCCTTACAACGCATGTCGGGTACTCGTTGTTTATAATGTTATATAGTGCAGGCACTTGCATTATAATGTAGTTTCCCGGGACTTGGAATGGAACCATAACAGTTTAGTTGACCCCGAGGTTACAGTGAGTTTGCAACGCATGCCAAGTACCCATTGTATGTAATGTTATATAGTGCAGTGCTTGCATTACAATGTAGTTTCCCGGGATCTGGGATGGAACCATTACAGTTTAGTTGACCCCGAAGTTAAAATGGTCTTGCAACGCATGCCTGGTACCCGTTGTATATAATGTTACAAAGTGCAGGTGCTTGCATTATTATGTAATTTCCAGGGACTTGGGATAGAACCATTACAGTTTAATTGACCTGAGGTTAAAATGGCCTTGCGACGCATGCCGGATACCCGTTTTGTATAATGTTATATAGTGCAGGCGCTTGCACAGGCATTGAGTTGGGATGGAACCATTACAGTTAAGTTGACCCCGAGATTACAGTGGCCTTGCAACGCATGCCGGTACCCGCTGTATATAATTTATTAATTTACGGACAAATAGTCCATTAAAAATATAAAAAAACTAACTAACTAATATCTCCATCTCCCTCTTATCCTTTCCCTTCTCATCCCTTTCCCTATCCCCATCACCATCCCCGTCCCCGTCCCCGCCCCTGTCCCTGTCTCCGTCCCCATTCCCGTCCCCGTCCCCGTCTCGGTCCCCGTCCCAGTCCCGGTCCCTGTCCCCGTCCCTGTCCCCATCCCCATCGGCATCCCTATCCTTATCACTCTTCAAGTCAAGCGTGCGTAAAGGCCCGACCGTTCGCCTCACCCGATCACCATCGATTCGCATCGATTACCGTTCGCATAAAATGTATAATATTTATATTCTCTTTCGTAACGCATTCACCAGCTTACCCCCCATGTCGAGGGTGCGTAAAGAAGTTTTATCGCAATCGGATGAACGGTTTAGCAATGCATAATTTCATGATGCCAGAGCTTACTTTTTTATACAGAAAGAATCGAGGGGATGCGCACATCAAATTCCCAAAGTTTCATCACAATCGGTTGCACTGTTTAGCAATGCAAAATTTTATGATGCCAGAGGTCACTCTTGTAGTTGTATTGTATTTCATTTTGCACGGCTAAGTACTAAGTAGGTACTTTGTTGTAATATTTCACCAAAACGACGCCATTATGTTGTTGAGTATAAAATAATTTTATAAATTTTCTTTTCAGCACAAATAAATTTATTCAATATCATGTTTTGATTTTTAAAGGAAAAAAGTCCCTGCAAGTAAGTACCTACCTAGAACACGCGTAAAATATATATATTTTTATTTAACAATGTCCAATAGAACCATGCTTCATTCATAATCAACACACCAATAAATAAAATAAAATAATAAGGCTGGGTTGTTTAAGAAAAAAATGTCAATTCTTCAAATTTTTCTAGTAAATTTTCAGTTCTAGATAATTCCGTTCGAGTTCTGTAATTATTTAAGTTTTGTTATGTAACTGGCCTTTAATGATAAAATAACAGAACTTGAGTAGAACCAATACAGAACGTGAAAATTAACTTTAAAAAAAGTTGAATTATTCAGTATCATCGAAACAACCTTACCTTAGTATTGCATTAAAACCTAATTAATTGTTTATCTACGTATTCGGGTAGGTACCTGCGCATTTCCTTCAATTCCTGCAATCTTTGCTTTTTTCATCATATTTGCAATACTACCGAAATAAGTAGGTACCTACCCCGAATGAATAACGTGTTAATTTGAACTGGCTAGCAAAATTTAAACTTCCGATGGAATCTGTAAGCACGTGTTTTGATGATTTTTTTTCGGAAAATGTCGAGTTTTGTCAGCATCTCCTGAATTTTTTTATATGGGATGGGCATGTATAATTGGTATTAAAAGTTGAGGAATTCTCTACTGTATTAGATTTTTGAAAAACATCCGAGCCGGGATCGGTTTTGGGGCCACAATGCCGCGTACCGTAAAACCACTACCGAAAACTGTGAAAAGTCTGTTTTGTTAGGCTAAAAATTTGACGTCTAAGATCCCTGACCTGACTCAAGATTCCTAGCATTTTCATTTGCATTGAAACTGATGGCCAAAATGACATATTTTTTTTTGGAAACGCGAACCTGTCGGCGGGAAATGTAACCTGGCCGAATTGAGTATAATTTTACCATTGGTTCTAGTTTTCGCCGTTGATTCGCGTCAGTTTTTCTGTGAATAAAGCGCTAATTTTGTCGAAAAAAATTGACCTCGCAAAATCAAAGTACTGAGGGTGAAACTGATGGCCAAAATGACATCTTTTTTTTTGGAAACGCGAACCTGTCGGCGGGAAATTTAACCTGGCCGAATTGAGTATAATTTTACTATTGGTTCTAGTTTTCGCCGTTGATTCGCGTCAGTTTTTCTGTGAATAAAGCGCTAATTTTGTCGAAAAAAATTGACCTCACAAAATCAAAGTACTGAGGGTGGCTGAATGTGACTTTAAGCGAAAGTGAACCTTAAGGTGGGAGAAACGCAAGGGGCAGAGTGGTCGGTTTTCGCGTAAAGTCGAAGAGTGAGCGGTCGATAAACTGTGTATTAATATATAACTAGGTTTTGCCCGTTGCAGAAGCAACTGACGGGTTAAGACACTATGCGATTTGACGTGTGAACGTGGATGAAGCGAGGAGGAGTGTGTGTTAAATTAAATATATGAAGAAACCTGAGTTCACAGTGGCCTTGCAACGCATGCCGGGTACCCGTTGTATATAATGTTATGTAGTGCAGCGCTTGCATTAAAATGTAATTTCCCAGGAATTGGAATGGAACCATTACAGTTAAGTTGATCCCGAGGTTACAGTGACCTTGCAACGCATGCCGAGTAACCGTTGTATATCATGTTATATATTGCAGGCACTTGCTTTAAAATGTTATTTCCCGGGAATTGGGATGGAACCATTACAGTTAAGTTGACCCCGAAGTTACAGTGACCTTGCAACGCATGCCGTGTACCCGTTGTATATTATGTTATAAATTGCAGGCGCTTGCATTAAAATTTTATTTCCCGGGAATCGGGATGAAACCATTACAGTAAAGTTGACTCCTAGGTTACAGTGACCTTGCAACGCACGCCGGGTACCCGTTGTATATAATGTTACATAGTGCAGGCGCTTGCATTATTATGTAGTTTCCGGGGACTTGGGATGGAACCATTACAGTTTAGTTGACCCTTAGGTTAAAGTGGCCTTGCAACGCATGCCGGGTACCCGTTGTATATAATTTTATAAAGTGCATAATTTTATAATGTTGTTTCCCGGGACTTGGTAGGGAACCATTACGGTTTAGTTGACCCCGAAGTTAAAGTGGCCTCGCAACGCATGCCGGGTACCCGCTGTATATAATTAATTTATTTACGCACAAATAGTCCATTAATAATAACAATCGGTTGCACGGTTTAGCAGTGCAAAATTTCATTATGCCGGAGCTCACTATTGTAGTTGTATTGTATTTCATTTTGCAAGTGTAAGTACTAAGTAGGTACTTTGTTGTAATATTTCACCAAAACGACGCCATTATGCTGTTGAGCATAAAATAATTTTCACTATAAATAAATTCATTCAATATCATGTTTTGATTTTTAAATGAAAAAAGTCCCCGCAAGTAAGTACCTACCTAGAACACGCGTAATGTATATATATATATATATATATATATTTTTTTTTTTATTTAACAATGTTCAAATAGAACACACTTAAAAATAAAAAATAATAATTAATAAAAAAAATTGACAATTCTTTAAATTTTTCTAGTAAATTTTCAGTTCTATAAAGTTCCGTTCGAGTTCTGTAATTATTTCAGTTTTGTGATGTAACTGGCCTATAATGAGAAAAAACAGAATTTGAGTAGAACCAAAACAGAACGTGAAAATTAACTTAAAAAAGTTCAATTATTCTGTATCATCGAAACAACCTTACCGTAGTATTTATTGCATTAAAACCTAATTCGTTGTGTAGGTACCCATTCAGGTAGGTACCTGCGCATTTCCTTAGATTCCGGCAATCTTAGCTTTTTTCATCATATTTGCAATACTACCGAAATAAGTAGGTACCTACCCGGAATGAATAACGTGTTAATTTTAACTGGCCACCAATATTTAAACTTCCGATGGAATCTGTGAGCGCGTGTTTTGATGATTTTTTTTCGGAAAATTTCGAGTTTTGTCTGCATCTCCTGACGTATTTTATATGAGAATCGTATGTTTTATTGTTATCAAAAGTTGCGGAATCCTTCCGGCTATCGTATTTTTTAAAAACATCTAGCCCGGAATCGGTTTTTCGGCGGCAATGTCGTTTTCCGAAAAACAACGACCCAAACCGCCGAGAGTTCCGTTTTGTTAGGCTAAAAATTTGACATCTAAGATTTTGACCATAGACCTAGCATTTTCCTTTGAGGAAAATGCTAAGTCTTTTTTTGTCATTTTTTTTTTGAAACGCTATCTGTCGGCGGGAAATACAACCGAGCCGAATCGAGTGATTCGAGTAGAGCTTCTAGTTTTCGCCGCCGATTCGTATCGGAGAATAAATCCCTGTATATATTTCATTTTGTCGAAAAAAATTTGCTTACAGTTTTCAGTCCCAATTTGCTTCAACCGAAAGTGAACCTTGAGGTGGGTGAAACGCAAAGGGCGTACTGGTCGTTTTTGCGTCAACCAAAAAGTGCGCGGAAAAAGACCTCTCCCAAAACCAAACAATACTATATATACTAGGTTTTGCCCGTTGCAGAAGCAACTGACGGGTTAAGACACTATGCGATTTGACGTGTGAACGTGGATGAAGCGAGGAGGAGTGTGTGTTAAATTAAATATATGAAGAAACCTGAGTTCACAGTGGCCTTGCAACGCATGCCGGATACCCGTTGTATATAATGTTATGTAGTGCAGCGCTTGCATTAAAATGTAATTTCCCAGGAATTGGAATGGAACCATTACAGTTAAGTTGATCCCGAGGTTACAGTGACCTTGCAACGCATGCCGAGTAACCGTTGTATATCATGTTATATATTGCAGGCACTTGCTTTAAAATATTATTTCCCGGGAATTGGGATGGAACCATTACAGTTAAGTTGACCCCGAGGTTACAGTGACCTTGCAACGCATGCCGTGTACCCGTTGTATATTATGTTATAAATTGCAGGCGCTTGCATTAAAATTTTATTTCCCGGGAATCGGGATGAAACCATTACAGTAAAGTTGACCCCTAGGTTAAAGTCGCCTTGCAACGCATACCGGGTACCCGTTGTATATAATTTTATGTAGTGCAGGTGCTTGCATTATAATGTAGTTTCCCGGTACTTGGGATGGAACCATTATAATTAAGTTGACCCCGAGGTTACAGTGACCTTGCAACGCATGCCGGGTACCCGTTGTATATACTGTTATATAGTGCAGGCGCTTGCATTATAATGTAGTTTCCCAGGACTTCGGATGGAAACATTACAGTTTTATTGACCCCGAGGTTAAAGCGGCCTTGCAACGCATGCCGGGTACCCGTTGTATATAATTTTATAAAGTGCATAATTTTATAATGTTGTTTCCCGGGACTTGGTAGGGAACCATTACGGTTTAGTTGACCCCGAAGTTAAAGTGGCCTCGCAACGCATGCCGGGTACCGCTGTATATAATTAATTTATTTACGCACAAATAGTCCATTAATAATAACAATCGGTTGCACGGTTTAGCAGTGCAAAATTTCATTATGCCGGAGCTCACTATTGTAGTTGTATTGTATTTCATTTTGCAAGTGTAAGTACTAAGTAGGTACTTTGTTGTAATATTTCACCAAAACGACGCCATTATGCTGTTGAGCATAAAATAATTTTCACTATAAATAAATTCATTCAATATCATGTTTTGATTTTTAAATGAAAAAAGTCCCTGGAAGTAAGTACCTACCTAGAACACGCGTAATTATTTTTTTTATTTAACAATGTCCAAATAGAACACACTTATAAAAAAAAATATAATTAATTAAAAAAAATTGTCAATTCTTAAAAATTTTCTAGTAAATTTTCAGTTCTAGAAAGTTCCGTTCGAGTTCTGTAATTATTTCAGTTTTGTGATGTAACTGGCCTATATTGAGAAAAAACAGAATTTCAGTAGAAGCAACTCAGAACGTGAAAATTAACTTAAAAAAAGTTGAATTATTCAGTATCATCGAAACAACCTTACCTTAGTATTTATTGCATTAAAACCTAATTCGTTGTGTAGGTACCCATTCAGGTAGGTACCTGCGCGTTTCCTTAGATTCCGGCAATCCTTGCTTTTTTCATCATATTTGCAATACTACCGAAGTAAATAGGTACCTACCCCGAATGAAAAACGTGTTAATTTGAACTGGCCAGCAATAATTAAACTTCCGATGGAATCTGTGAGCACGTGTTTTGATGATTTTTTTTCGGAAAATTTCGTGTTTCGTCAGCATCTCCTGACGTATTTTATATGAGAATCATATGTTTTATTGGTGTTAAAAGTTGCGGAATCTATCCGGCTATCGTATTTTCAAAAAACATCTAGCCCGGAATCGGTTTTTCGGCGGTAATGTCGTTTTCCGAAAAACAACGACCGAAACCGCCGAGAGTTCCGTTTTGTTAGGCTAAAAATTTGACATCTAAGATTTTGACCATAGACCTAGCATTTTCCTTTGAGGAAAATGCTAAGTCTTTTTTTGTCATTTTTTTTTTGAAACGCTATCTGTCGGCGGGAAATACAACCGAGCCGAATCGAGTGATTCGAGTAGAGCTTCTAGTTTTCGCCGCCGATTCGTATCGGAGAATAAATCCCTGTATATATTTCATTTTGTCGAAAAAAATTTGCTTACAGTTTTCAGTCCCAATTTGCTTCAACCGAAAGTGAACCTTGAGGTGGGTGAAACGCAAAGGGCGTACTGGTCGTTTTTGCGTCAACCAAAAAGTGCGCGGAAAAAGACCTCTCCCAAAACCAAACAATACTATATATATATTTATTTATTGTGAAAAACAGTTAACATATATATCCAATTACATTTCACAATTTTTAGTTAATAGTGTAATACATTAATTATATAGGTACATTAATAATGACAGGTGCTAAAGAATACCTTTTTTTCGCTCTTGAAATGATTGAAGTTTGATTGAAAAATGTCAATTTCAGATAGCGATGTGTCAGTTCAGCTGGAATGGGCTCATGTGATCTGCTCCTTTGCGGGAAGCGGTTCCTACTCCCACTCCTTTTTCAAATCGACTACTCCCAGAGAACCCGGCCCAGTCCCAGTACTCTCCGCATCCAAATAAATCCGGCGGTAATCCGGCGGTCCGAGCAACTCAACGCCGAAGCACGAAAACCGCACTCGAATACAAGTCCCGGGTTCCTTTAAACCCAAGCGCCTTGTTCCAAGCTACGTTCGTGAATCGCGACACAATCCATTCATTCCGCCCACTCCCGGACTCGCGCGAACTACGATACATTCCTGACTCACCCCGTGGCCGCCGGCTTGCTCCGCGATCCACCGTCCGGCGTCACTCACCATTCCACTCATGAGTCGCGGGTCTCGGTGAGTTCCCGGAACTGCGTGAACCGTTGAACACTCCCCGCTACCCGCGGCCCGCCAACTATGACACTTCCCCTTGAGTCACGAGCTGGGCGTTCATTCGATCGCTGTTCGTTGATCGACACACACGTGCGTGACCGCTTCGGCTAGTAGTTTTTAATTAGAGCGTCTTATCTGGTATCGTTAATCAACGGGTGACGTGCATTATAAAATAATAGTTTATAGTAAAGCATTACAGCTTATTAATTTACTTATTTAAATTCTCAATAAAAGACCGTGCAATGTAGATACATTGAATGTACCTACATTGCACGGGTGACGGGTCCTTGTCCTCGTACGGGTCTTGTCTGACTCCGGGGTTCTGAGTTCTCGTGTGGGTTCTACGAGTAGGTCCTGGTTCCGAGTTCTTTGAACCCGTGCGTCCCGTTTCGGTGCGCCGCAACAATACCCAGTGCCCAGTCCGCACCTAAGAACTCGGACCCGGGACCTGCTCCTAGAACTCGTGTACTTTTAAAAGGAAGCAAGTCTCGGAGGCTTCCGGAAAAATGCAGAACTTACCCACCTCTAATTTCAGAAGAAAGGTTTAATAGTGAGGTCATTCTCCCCAGAGGCATAACCATCGGTAGGTTGGTCCTGCCTCTAGGAAAAGTAAAAAGTCTGTGTTGCCTTGCTCTGGTTATCTAGAGTTGACTACGACAGTAGATACTAGAAAAGCATAAGTCTATTTTTTTTTAATTTTAGTTAACTCTTGACAGGCCAAGATGCCAAACAGGACGTCCGTAACCGTGGGGGTCGGCTGATAACCCCATTTTTTTTTCTAAACTTTTAAACCAAAGAAAACACTTTTTTTTGATATATTTTTTTTGTTATTTATGTTTTTGCAGGGAATATTACCTACCTATATTTGACAAAATATTTTTTCCTGCGATCAACGATTTTTTAACATTTTTTTTTAAATGGCATATTATGTATTAATCCTTTGCGCAGGAATACCTAAAATACTAAAAATATATTTCATGTATTTAAGTAGATATAAGAAGGATAGTTATTTTGGGGTCTACCTTCGGCCCCAGTTGGCTGCGGAAGGGTTAAGTAATGTTAGTAGGTATACTCGCAATAATAGTATGTAGTCCCATTAGTCAAGTTAGACGGATTTTTCATGATTCGGATATGATTTTTTTTATTATTTACTAGCAGACCCGGCCACACGTTGCTGTGGCTAACGAAACACAACGCCATTACCCAACCTTTATAAAATCCACACCACCCGCTTGCCAGCTGCCCGCTGCCCGCTGCCTGAATTGAATATTTGAATTGCTCGTGTATTATATGTATATATATATATATATATACCTTCCTCTTGAATCACTCTATCTATTGGTGAAAACCGCATGAAAATTCGTTGCATAGTTTAAAAGAGTAAGATGAAAACACATCCGACACATCTAACAATTATCGTTATATTTCAACCTACTTACACAAAACCGTGAAAAATTAAATATGATATTATTTTCATAATATTATTAAGCTGACCCGGCCACGCGCTGCTGTGGCTAATAAAACACATAAGTCATCTACTGGATGGTTATCCAACCTTTATAACCACCGCCGTATTTGAGTTTATCGCGAAGAGACAGACATATGCCGCGGAGGACTTTTATTTATAATGGTGTGAAAGATTATAATAACATGCATGAAATGCTTGAGGTAACTAACGTATTTAAATTAATAAGGATTAATACTGTATCCGTCTAAATAACTTTTCAATTACCGCAATGTACGTCACCATTTTTTTAGAAGATATAATGGGTATAGTATGCTATCCGTAAAAGATAGATATATGCCATCGCGGACTTTTTTGTAGATCTATAAAAGAGGAATATCCCACCATTAATTGTTTTATTATATCCCAAATGGATTAGGCAGCGTTTTCGATGAAAGCTACCATGCGGCTCGATTTTTTCCGACACTTCTAACAATTATCGTGATGTTTCAACCAATTTACACATATCCTTGACAAATTACATACCTAAACCTTCCTCACACACTCTATCTATTGGTGAAAACCGCATGAAAATCCGTTCAGTAGTTTTCGAGTTTATCGCGAACAGACAGACAGACAGAAAGACGGCGCGGGGGACTTTACTTTATAATATGTAGAGATTTTAGTTAGGTACCTACTCTAAGTATACTCACAACAGTATGTAGTCCAATGAGTCAAGTTAACCGGATTTTTCATGATTCAGATATAGTGAGTGTAAAATTTGTCGTTGGAAGACATGATAAGAAATGTATAATTTGTAGACCCAAAATTGATGAAGATTGACAAGAGAGCTTAGGCGTTGATTATACAATATATTACAAGCAATTTATCCTTACAAAGGGGACACAGCATGCAAACGTACAAAAGTTAACTACGCTTTAAAAAGTCATCTTTACAGTCTGAAATGCTTACAGAAAATGTGATAGAAAAGTTTTAATATTGACAAGTATCAGTGTAAAACATGATCACACGAATTGATCACCTAGAAAGCGGTAAATTCTTTGGCTCCTGCATTATAATATGCGAGCCTGAGGTTTGTAAATAACCCCAGACCCTCTGGGCTTTATACCCAAGAAATTATGATTATGAAAAAAAACTCTACTTGCGAACAAATATATCACAAATGGCACAAAGAGGAACTCCAGGGAATAGAACAAATCCACCAATCTTGTTTTTTGCTGATCTTGAAGTTTGGAGGCCTCCTTAATGTCATCCAATGAACAATTAGATGCAGTCAATGCAATCCTTGGGTGATTCATAAGTTTTTACAAGAGATTAAATTTGTCAATGAATACACAAACTCAAAGTTTCTTTTCACAATGCATGAAAATTTTCAAAAACAAACAGTGTCAGTAATTTTCTTGTTTTAGAATCTATTTTTGAAAAACAATCCATTTCGGTGTCTTTGTTAATTCCAAGGAGTGAGTAAGTGATATGCTTGTGATATATATTTATATATATATCACAAGCTTGTGATATATATACCATGTATGATATAAAATATATACCATGCTTGTGATATATATTTATTTAAAATTTCGAACAAACAAAAAACATATTGCAAATGCGTAACCAGCTCCTTTGAATGTCTAATTCGCACAAGACTGTCAACTACTTTCAAACGACAGGAGCCACTGAGACACAATGACATCCCCAATAAGGAACTCCAGTGAAAAATATTGCTGCTTTAAAAAAATATGTTCATAACCAATAAACGCTGATTCCGAATATATAAGATTTATTTAATAATATTAAACGCAGAGTTTTTAAAAAAAAATATTAAAAGGTCCATTTTAATCGGGTCGTTAAAACACACTGTCAAGTTGGCATTATTGAAATTTTAGTGGTGACGTCATTGTTCAACGTGTCGTGACGTCACCGTAAAGTCATTGTATGGGAATGTATAATATGACACAAGCCATCGTATTAATTTATTCGTTTATTTACATACTGTTTATAGAGATTTAGTTGTTGTATTTATTGAAACATTATTTAGGCCTAAATAATGTTTCAAAAATAAAGGTATCTCTTATTAGTTTATCTCTATTATTTGAAAATATTCAAAAACTACTGCACAAAAAAAAATACTAATGCTACTTCTTGGGAGAATACTTCGAACACCGAATTCAAAATGGCGGCAGTTGATCAGCTGATTGCCCGATCCTATAATTTAAGTAATTTTTCAGGAGTGATGACGTCACATACATACGGTGGTTTTCGGGGGTCTTGAAAAATTAAAACTTTGTAAAACTTTGTACTGTAAAAATAAAAATAAAAATGCAGTTATTTAAGTTAGGTCATTATAAAAAAAAAAATTGTTGTTGTTTTTATGGTTGTAGGTCACCCCATGGTCATATTTCACCCCAATGTCATATGTCACCCTAGGTCATAGGCCACCCTAGGTCATAGGTCACCCCGTTCGCTACGTTTGGTAACTTAGCTGGGTTCATTGGGCGAGGTTTGTCTTGTAATTTTACTTCAGTCGTACGGTCTAAAGACTCTAAAGCACACTCGTTTTTTTTTAAAATTCTGAATGGTGGTCTTACACCAGGGCGATACTGATTAAACTAAATGAAAAAAAAAACACAAATTAATCCAATTAAATTTACATGCGCTCCCGAGATGTGAACATGCGAGCCCAGGATTCGTCGCCACGGACAGTAACCACTCAACCACAAAACAAATAAATAAAATCTTGGTATCGCCAAAGTTCATAAAAGAAACGTTGCTTGAAATGGCTACCAAACCATTCTCTTATTCCCCACATGTCTTAACCAAATTGGGTACATGTATAGTTTTACTGGTTTCGGGTAATAAAAAATAAAAAATATAATTAGGGAAGCGGGTAAGGATACCGCCGCCCCGGGAATATTTATTGGATAACCAATACCAGTGGTTCGGTATGTTCGGTGATTAGACTGATTGTGCATGGGTGTCCAGGTTCATGGGGTTAAGTTTGTCTAGGTCTTGGCGGCGAATACGTTTGCCTACTCCCTGCGTGGCGGGCTGGATTGCGAGAGATTGTTTGAGGGATACCTTTTGACGTCTCCACCCGAATTCTCTCGACCCATCGCCTTGCATCGCAGTGGGAGGGATGGATTCATACGCCCGTCACTCCTGGACACATTGACCCAGCCCCCATACCTTTTCCCGCCCCGACTTCCTCTTTTCCTATTCCCTTAAAAGACCCTCCACAAATCATCCCGTAAAATGACATAGGACCTGAGGGATTTGTTTTCTTATTTATTTTCTTGCGTGGAGCTAATGTAAAAATAAAAATAAAACAGATTGTGCAATTCACACGCGGAAGAAGGGAAACCGTCAGAAAACTAAAGTAGACAAGAGTGGGAAGGCGAAGAAGCACCGCACAAAGAGGAGACCGATAGGCTACGAATCACCGCACAAAGAGGAGATCGATTATGCTATATCATTCTCTCGCAGGTTTAATCCTGTACGTAGTAGATGTGGTGACCGGCCAACTCAGAATGAAACCAACTCAGAACCACCCCAGAAAAGTCATGATAAAAACATATTAAAAAATTGGTTAAATAGGTTAAGTTAAGTTAGGGTTACCGGCTATTTTAAAAATAGCTTTTAATGACCTTTCTGAGGTGGTTCTGGGTTGGTTTCATTCTGAGTTGGCGTGGAACCGTAGATGTTTGTGTTTGTCTTTTTTTACATTAACTCCACACAGGAGGCCCTGAGGAAAATAATTTCCCTCAGGGCCTATCTAGGATGCTGTATGGAGGATCTTTTCGAGGAGATGAAGGAATGAACATTTGTCTTGAAGAGACCCATGTTGTAGGAAGGAGGAAACACAGAGGCCGGCAAATCATTCCACAGCCAAGCTGTTGAACACAAGAACGAGTCGAAGAAACGACCCGTTCTCATGTGACAAATGTCAACCGTGAACAAATATTGGGCATGCGTTTGGCGTGTTTACCAACTATGCACCGGTGCCAAAGGAATCAATGATGCTAGTTCCTCCAAGCATCTCCATTGTAATACCGGTAGAACAAGTATAGCATTCTCACCCTACGCCTGTGCTCTAAAGATTGCAATCCGTCTGTTAAGATGGGAGAATCTATTAAACGGACCGCCCGTTTCTGCACAGAGTCGAGGGAATTTTTCAGGTATTTTGGAGCTTTAGACCAGAGCTGCCAAATTCAACCGTGGAGCGCACTTGTGATTTGTACAGGGTTAGCAGTTGTGTTCTATTAAAGTATCTGCGGGTCCTGTACAGTACGCCTAGTTTTTGGGAGTTTTTAATGTCGCTATTTTTCGTTCCATCTATTTGCAAATCACAACGGTGTTAAAAAAGTTTTTACTTCAAAAAAATTAAAAAAAAAAAACAATAACAAGGAACGAGGCGCCGGAAATAGAGGTAAGTTGAAAGAACCACCTGGCAATTCATACCTAGCCAGCAAACTTTGCGGAAGCCATTTCAAGTAAGTTAAAACCAAGAGAGACATTTATAATTAGTAATAATTAGTAAGAACAAAGCTTTCCTAACAGACCTATCTTAGGAAAGGACGTAACAATTAAACCTATGTAACCGTATTACGCGTATTAACGCGCCCATAGATTTCTATCTTTGACGACGCTCACTAGTCATTATAAAATTGGCTAAATATCAGAGGCGAACTAAAATAATGCTCGTAAACGATAGATAGGTAGAGTTCACGCCAAACTTTAATGCCGGCCTAAATGTGATACGATCATAGACATACAAATGGATAGACGAGAAGATACAGATGAGGGGTATAACCAAACTATGAAGGGCGAAGAGGGGAAAGAATAATAATAATAATAATTAATTTAATTAATTTACCTAGAAATTTAGGAGGTAGAGGTGTAGTCAAAATAACATCTTTGAAACACAATCAGGTAGAAATGCTTAGAAATTTTTTCCATAGGAAAGCTAATAGCTCAGAAATGCACAAAATAATTTGCAAGGCAGATAGAAATATTACACCTTTAAATTTATATGACGAGAATGCCAACATTCTTATAAATACTAACCAGGAATTATTAGATTCCTGGTCAAATAAAATTATTCACGCAAAACACTTCAATTATCTCAACCAAACGTATGTTGACAAACTTTCGTCAAACAAATGGTTGAGTATTGGAGAGTTGAGCGCAATAGAAGGATTTATGCTTGCCATTCAAGATAGAGTCATTAATACTAAAAATTATAGAAAGCATATAATCAAAGATATAAATCAAATTGATGATTTATGTAGAAAATGTTTGGCTTTTCCCGAAACTATAGAACATATTATATCGGGATGTTCTATATTAGCGCCTTCCGAGTATACATTTAGGCACAATCAGGTTTTAAAAATAATTCACCAAAGTTTGGTAATTAAACATAACTTGATTGACTGCCGTAATATAGTACCATATTATGAATATGAACCAAATTCATTTTTAGAAAATGTATTTTATAAAATATATTATGATAAAACTATACTAACAGACAGAACAATTAGTCATAATAGACCTGATATAGTTTTACATGACAAAATTAAAAAAAATAACTTATATCATTGATGTAGCTATTCCAAATTCCTGTAATATTCAAAAAACTATTTCTGAAAAAATAAGAAAATACACAGATTTAGGAAATGAGATTAAAAGAATTTGGCATTCTCGGACTATAAAAATATTGCCATTTGTTATTTCGGCCACTGGCATAATACCTAGGAATCTGATTCAAAATTTAAGCATATTAGATTTGTCAAAGAATTTGTATATAAAAATGCAAAAATCAGTCATTTTAAATACATGTAGGATTACAAAGGATTTTTTAAATATTTATATTGTGGGATCAGTAGGATTTATAGGTTCAATTAGAAATGCCACAGAGCCGAACCCTCTGATATGAAAATATCTGGAGTCGGTGAATTATATTCCCATTTGGTCTCTAGTAGGTTGACATGTTGTTCTTGTATTATTTTGTATTTATAATACTTATATAGTGCAATTGCATAGCGTGGGTTGACTAGTGATCATTTGGGAAAGTGTATGGAAGGGTTTAGTTTTTCCTTCTTTTTATTTTTTTTTATTTTTGGGGGAAAATTTAACCCAGACATTTAAATCTGGTGGACTTTATTGAAAGAAATTTGCAAGATTATAACTAAAAAGCACATATTCAGTGTTATGTTTACAGTGGTTTAAAATTACATAAGTACAAAAGGATATCAACAGAAAAAATATATAAATATAAACAGTTGATAAATGAAAAATAGAAAATAGTTATAAATTTTGGTTTTTCAGTAATCTGCCTCACTAGGCTAGCCTGTGTTGAGGCAGTAATTTTTAAATCAATTTATAAGACTTATAGACATACCTACACTTTTATTAAAAATTAATCACATAATAGATTTGTTACATTAATAATAATTTTAAATAAAAGCAACCAATACATTGCTTGTATATTTCCACTGTATAATACCAAATCATTAATAATTTAGAATTTGGGTGAGTGCACCGATAAAGGCCCTATCATTATTTTTGATCCAAATTTTTATGTTATTTTTGAAAAATTTTTGGGAATCACATTTTTTTATTCTATCTGGAAGAATGTTGTAAAGTCTTGTTGCAAGGTATCTGAAATTTCGTTGACCAAAAGTAGTATGCGTTTTGGGGATTTGTAGTAAGTCTTTGTCATTATTTCGAGTACAGCGAGTATTTAATCTTTTTTCATAGTATTTATGTATATTTGTGTATAGATGAGTAAGGATTGTTTTTGCATAAATCTGCCGAACGTCAAACACATTCATAATATTGAAGATTAAGTTTAACTGTGAATCGTTAAAAAATCAATCTAACAGTTTACAGGCATCTCGCATTATAATATCACCATTTAGTTCTTACAAAGCAAAATCTGCTTTTGAATGAATAGATCTCTTTACATGGGAGCGCGAATTGCCCGCCACGTTATTAACATATTTGCGTAGTCCAATGCGGCAAAGTAAAGTTCGCCCATTTTCACAGAGGAATATTTCGTTGCCGTATTTAGTTAAGACACTTTTACAAATGTTTTATAATTTACTTACCCCTGTAACTAGCGACGAACTCTCTGGAGAAACGCCCACATTCGCTATATCCACATATATTAGGTTATAATGTATAGCACAAGCTCTCATTTTTGTTCGTAAAATGTACGATGCGAGCTCGGCGCTGGTCAGGACAAGAATGATGACGTCACATTTTTTAAATTCAAGCGAGGCTCTCGTAAGCCGAGCCGGCTCCATGGAACCGTTATGGGGAGGGGGAAATAATACGCTTTTATCACTTAGGGCAGGTCCAGATATATTCATATGTCAATGAATACGATCCATTCTTGCGCAGGTACCTGTATGATTTTAAAATGAGCGTAAACGAAAGAGAAAGATGCGTAAACCATACGTGCGACAGAGAAAGTTTTTTTAATGAAAAACGCACCCGAAACTTAAAAACTATTTTTTAAAGGTGATGAAATACGTTTAAAAATTTAATATTTTTGAAATAATAAAATTTTGAATGCAAACATAAAAAAGTTTTAAAAATAGGTCACCTCAAGAGCAAACCACCAGAGAAAACCAGAAATATGTCATTTTCAAATCAGATTTTAGACGTATTGACTCTTTTCCATAAAAAATTATAAATGGATTTCGATAGATTGTTCTTTTATCTAGCATTCGCATGTAATAAATTTTGAGATTTTTTTTTAATTTTTAGTATAATAAGGTTATTCCATAGGTCGTTGGCAGATTTGTTAAATTTTCAAAAAAGATTTTGTATTATACCACACCCATTTCAAATAATATAATCATGCAGTAAAATAAATCAATACATTATCTAGCAAACGCATGTTTTAGAATTTTAATTTTAGTTTCAATAAAATCATTAAAAAATATGTACGTACATGTGTTTCTTGACGAAAATTGGTCCATTTGTGTATTAATTTCCGCACTTACAAACTAATATATTTCAGATTTTTTAACACTCTTATTAAATTTAGACATTATTGAAAAATGATAAATACTTATTATCAAGAAATAATTACAAAAAGTACATTATTTTAATAGTTTTATCATCACGCCTTTCACCATTTTTGGATGTAGGTACAGGGTGGCGCAGATGGATCGGGTGGTTTTGAAGTGGACTGTACGTCTGAAGTGGGGTAGCCAGGTGTTCGGCGGTCTTCGTGCTGTGGTGGGGGGGGCGGGAAGTTTCAGTTGCAGACTGGCAGTCAGTCGCGATGGCTACGTGCAGTGTTGCCAACTCAGTGGAATTTCCACTAGATCTGGTGGTTTAGACTTACCATTTAGCGGAGAAATTTTGGTTTTAGTGGCTAGTGGATTTTCTAGTGGATTTGGTTGTTTCAGTTAGTGGTATTAGCGCCTCCCACACGCGAGACCGAGTCCCGCGCCACTTCAGGCCGCCGCTTCAGGCTGAGTGTGAAAGGCGCTATTGTATGAAATACAACCATTAGCACGATATACCTTTAGGGATCGTTCCGGATCGTTCGCACGCGAGCGCATCCCATTATAAGCGTAGATTTTATTTTATGTATAGGCAACACTCGGGGCTTTCGAAAATTGTTTCTGGATTTCTTCTTCTTGAATAATTTTGATACTTCATTTGTATGAAAACTAGGTCAAGCTTGATTTGAATTAAAAATGTTTGTGTTATACGCATACACAAAAATAAAATAGATACGTACATTATGGTTCGGAGTTTGCGTCAGACGTATTACTTGTTTTGAATGAGGTACAGTTTGGCAAGAAAGTGTAGAAAATAAATGATGGCGCTGCGATCGTTTTCTAGTTTTAAATGGCAATACCAAGATGGCTCATAAGACAAAGAATGTATGTTTTAAAAAAACACTTCTGGCAAAATGCATATTTCATAGCGTATTTGTATTTTCAAAAAATTTGCACAAAAAACTGTAATTTAATAGAAGCAAAATAAAACAAAACAAGTTTTAAGTGGGCGTTTATTTCGATATAAAAACGTAGGTACTTAAAAATTTAAGTCTATTAATTCAACACCCGACATGTAATTATTGTCTTTGTCCTCGTGTGATTCTTCTTCTTCCGTATCTTCATCTTCATCTAAACGCAGTTCATCGATATCATCATATATAGTACTGCCTCGTGCATAATATTCTGCCTCAATTTTCATCACGTGTTTGCAACAATTTTTCCAATCATCAGCACTTATGCTATTACATATTATTATTATGCCCGTTTTCCGTTTTCCCGGTGTTTCAAAGTTTCCATCTGCCTTTTCCCCTTCCTTGACGATTCGTCTTACCGTTGTTTCAGATTTACCTGTGTGTGAAAAACATCATTAAAATTATTATTATAGAAGGTAGTTTTAAAAACACACACTAGATAATATTCACTTAGAAAGAAAAAAAGAGAAAACGAGAAAAAAGAAACTTTTCTACGAGTTTAAAGAAGTTGCATATTATTATTTATTATTGAGTTATTCCCTTTTTCCTGTGGCCGCAAATTAACTGTCAAATTGAAATGTCAAATTCGAACATAACCTCAAATCAGATTGTAATGGTTATTATTGCTCGAAAATTGGCATAAATCTTGTAATACTAATGAAATTTATTAAACAAACTATACTACGTACCATTCATTTCTGCAGTTCGTTTGTAAACATCTTCTAAATCGGAGAGAAACTTCTTCGCGTGACACTCGGCTAGGCAGCGTTGAAAAACGCAGAATATAACCCCTCTTGTATCACTATGTAATAATTTATTCATTTTAATTAAATTCAGGCAAACAATGAATAAAAATATTATCAAATCAGCGATATTCTACTCAGATTTAAGACAATAAATCAACCGTAACACGCAATAACATGACAGCCATAGGAAACGTCAAATAATTCGGTGTTGCCATAGTAATGAACACGTTTAGTTCCAATTGAATTAATTTCTACACTTATTTGCCAAACTATAATTCAGTATTTATCTTGTAAAACGAATATGCCAAAATTACAGTACACCCAAAAGTTTCGGAAATGTTGGTTAATTAAACAATAATACAAAAATAAACTAAGCACGTACAATGTTCATATGAATGTTCCGAACTTATAGGCGAATATAGCCTATATCCTATATTTGTGGATAAATCTGAAATTCTCTAGCCACCCCCCCCCCCCCCCCCCCCCCAGGATGGACCAATTTCACTGGGTATTAGTGGTTTTCTGGTGGGTTTAGGTACCACAAATTGTGGATTGGTCAAAATAAAGTTGGCAACACTGGCTACGTGGTCCGTTGAGCATCGTGGTTTCGCAGTGGAAGAGTTTATACGCAATAACGAGTCAATTGTTGCTGTGCGCGTGCCTTTCGCCGGCGTTTCAACATCCCACCTCGCGGTAGTGTTCCTAAGCGAGACACAATATTGAGTTGGGTGCATAATTTCCGCACTACTGGTTCATGTGCTCCAAAATGGACGTCTAGACCTCGAACAATAAGAACGCCTGAGAACGTGGAGCGTGTGAGACGCGATGTCATTACGAGCCCACGTCGATCAACGAGACATCGTTCTCAAGCTCTTGGAATGTCACGTCGGAGCCTTCAAAGGATTCTTAACAAAGAACTGACATTCCACCCCTATAAAATCATGGTGGTCCAGAAGATTCTCCCGATTTCAGAAGATTCTCCTAATTCTCCAGAAGATTCTCCAAAAGATTCTCCTGACTCCAAGAATGCGTCGCTCGAGAAGGAGGGCATTTGATGGATGTAATTTTTAAAAACTAACTTTACAATTTTTTTGTTAATAAACTTCCATTGTAACTACACGTTTTTCACTTTATTTCAATCCAATACCTTTAAAATTAACAGTTTGACTAGTATTTTAAAACCACCCGATCCATCTGCGCCACCCTGTATAAATTAAAGCTAATTTGGATTGAAATAAATTCAATATTGAGTTATAATTTTAAAAAGCTGGTACGGAGATTAATTAATCTTTCTCATTGTAACCGCCCTGCACGATCGTAAGAACAACTTTCGACGAAATGTGGATTTTCGTCCGCTGGCTGGTTAAACGCTCTTAAGTTTTTTCGAATTAAAATTACTGATAACAAAAACAAACAAAAAATACCCACTTATTTTATCAGGCAAATGTTATTAATAAACATAAACGTTATCGACAACTCATTTTGTGGTTTCATGTAAAAAATAATTAATAAAAAAATTCCAAATATTTCATAATTTTTTTCAAATTGCGGTTGGAAACTTTGGTTTCATAAAGATGTACATTTTATTGTGGTTATCTTTTATATTTTAACTAGCTGACCCGACGAACTTCGTACCGTCTCATAATCAATAACTGTTAAATTAAATTAAGTTTTTTATTAAGTTAAAAATTGCACAATGAAGCAATTATCGATGCCCAACTGTCCGCTTTTTTGTTTTTGTCAGTATCAGAGATGGCGTCGTGTACGGATTTATATTTTTTGTGATTTTCTTACTTTTCCACTTACTTACGGATTGGGCCGGATCGAGATAGACTGGTTGAGGGAGGCCTTTTGACCTTTCCAGCCGGATTTTCTTGACCAATGGGTCGAAAGAGTCCGGCTGGAAAGGTCAAGGTAAATGGTCAATTCCGGTCAAATCAATGGCCTTGAACCGCAGTTGGAGGGATGGATTCACTCCCGGATACACTGACCTCCAGATTCCTACCCACCCCTCATGCCTTTTTCCTTCCCAGAACTTCTTATCCTACCCTTCCTTAAAAAGACCCTCCACACAGCATCCCCTAAGATGACATAGGTCCTGATTGGAGCTTACGAAAAAAAAGCGTTTCATTTCAGAGATTTATTATTATTGTATTTTTCCTTTGAAGGGGTGCAGAGACATACGTTCACCGTTTGTCTCATTTTCTAATATTGACATTTAGTGTGTAAGAAAGAGGGGCAGCATTATAATGATTAAGAACAAAAACAAAACAATTAGCACATTGACATTTGACGTTTTTGAATTTTTAGAATTCACGCACAGTTAAATATTATACCTCTCACAATACTGCTGCAGTTCTTTCAAAATATGAGAATTCGTTCCATACAAAATGTATGAAAAATTATTTTTCTTCATAACTTTCTTTATCGTGAATTTTTGCGATGTTTTAATAGTTATTGTGTTATCCGAGGCGGAGACAAATCCAACAAATCAAAGATCATCAAAATCGGTCCAGCCGATCTCGAGTTATAAATAGTGTAACTAACCCGACTTTGTTTTATATATTAAGATATAATTAAAGCGTTATGTTTTCTCTTTCTAACATCTTTTAGATCATATTTAACCTAATCTAACCTAACCTAACCATGATAATAAGAAAGCCACCACAATTTCTATGAGACCTTTATGGGTTGTTCCGAAAAGCGAAGATATTAGCCTGAGTGGTCAAAAATTTTAGAAATATATGGTTATTAAAACGCCAGTTCGTTCCCTGATAAAATATACTTCAGACATTTCATAAGTACGTAGCTAAAAGACAAAAAGACAATGTCTTTACAGCAATTGAGCTAATTGGCCCACCAATTGTTTAATTGCAACTAATTCGCCTGAAACCTAACGGCGTTTATCTTGTAGAGATACGTTGTGTGTGAGAGATGCTATAAGAAACAAACAATAATTATTAATAAACGATTAATTAATTATACACTTGACGATGAGCTGATATGAAATAATTATTGTCAAAATTTTAAACCGTTTGATGGTAAAATTGTCCCACGGTTTTTGATACCAGTAATTTATTGTGACTGATGGAATCTATAAAAAACTTAACCTAACTCTAATCTGCGTTTTTGCCTTATACTTACAATAAGGAACTCCAGTGAAAAATATTATGGCTTTAAAAAATATGTTCATATAGACATATAAACGCCGATTCTGAATATATACGTTTTATTTAATAATATTAAGTAATAATAAAAAGTCCATTTTTCATCGGGTCGTAAAAACACGCCGTCAAGTTGGCATTATTGAATGTTTAGTGGTGACGTCACTGTTCGTCGTTTCGTGACGTCACCGTAAAGTCATTGTATGGGAAGTAGGTATGACACAAGCCATCGTATTGATTTGTTCGTTTATTTACATACTGTTTATAGAGATTTAGTTGTTGTGTTTGTTGAAACATTGCTTAGGCCTAAATAATGTTTAAAAAATAAAGGTATCTCTTATTAGTTAAAAATTACCGCACAAAAAAATAGTAATGCTACTTCTAGGGAGAATACTTCGAACAACGAAATTCAAAATGGCGGCAGTTGATCAGCTGATTGCCCATCCTATAGTAACTTCTCAGGAGTGATGACGTCACAGGATTCACCATACATACGGTGGTTTTCGGGGATCTTGAAAAATTAAAACTTTGACAATTATTTTAACTATTAAAACTAACTCTAAAAATAAAAATGCAATTATTTAAGTTAGAAGGTTCATTATTCATTAAACATTAAAAAAGTTGGACTGGAGTTCTCTATTACGACGGCGCAGTTTCTCTGGAGATGTAGGCAGTTAGGATAGACTTCTACACTACCCTGTCGCAGCATACAATACTTGCTTCATTCATGTTCATACATCATATCATACAAGCTCTTCCGTTATTCAGACTCTGGACATGACTCGACTCAAGTATTCTTGTTCGTGCGATGTCTATCATTTACTTTACGTCATTGTTCATTCGTTATTAGAAATATGATCTAAACGGTGTCAAAAAGAGAAAAAACACGCTTTATATTAAAATCTAAAAGTTAATCGCAAAATAATTAAAGTGTACACTTTAATGAATCCAAAGTTTTCAACAGAAATATGAACAAAAAATTATGAAACTTTGGTAATTTTTAATTAATTATTTTTACATGAAATTATTTTTTATTTTTTCGTTATCAGTAATTTTAGTTAGGAAATACGTAAGGTGATTTAAAAAGAAATATATGTTTGCATTCATAATTTTTTTGTTAATAAAAAATTATAGCTTACTTCGAATCACCTTTCAAAAACAGTTTTTAGTTTTGAGATGCGTTCACAGATATAATATTCCATTTATTTGGATTTAATGCGAGGCGAAAATATTTTGACTTTCTGACAAAATAAACCCGGGGCATAGACATCCAAATGAATAGACAAGCAGTTAGAGATGAGGGGTAAAACCAAACTATGGGGAGCGAAGAGGGGAAAGATGACTGTCATTCGTTGAACAATCAATCTGACAGTATATAGGCATCTCGCATTACAATATCACCATTTAGTTCTTAAAAGCAAAATCTGCTTTGAATGAATAGACCTTTTTACATGGGAGCGCGAATTGCTTGCCACGTTCAAAACTTATTTGCTAAGGCCAAATGCTCGCCCCAAAAAGACTCGCGCCAATACACATATCAATATTTTCTTGCCGTGTTTAGTTAAAACACTTTTACAAATGTTTCATAATTTATTTACCCCTGTAACCAGCGACGAGCACATTGGAGTACCGCCCACATTCGCTATGTGCATATTGATAGGTAGATATATATTGTATAGCACAAGCTGCCGTTATTTCGTTAAATGTATGGATGTCAGCTTCTCGCTGTTCACGGCAAGAATGATGACGTCACACATTTTAGATTCAAGCGAGGCTATATCCCCTCCCCATGGAGCGAGCCGGTTCCAAGGAGGAGCTACAGCCGGCGCCATGTGGAGGGGGAAATAATACGTTTTTATCACTTAGGGCAGGTCCAGATATATTCATATGTCCGTGACCCGGGGCCATTTTTTACATTAGTTCCACACAGGACGCCCTGAAAAAATAATTCCCCTCAGGGCGTATGTCATCTTTGGGGTTGCTGTGTGGAGGGTCTTTTTAGGGAAAGGAAGGAGATGAAATTCTGGGAAGGAAAACGGTATGAGGGGTGGGTAGGAATAGGTCAGTGTGTCCAGAAGTGACGGATGAATGAATTCGTCCCTTCCAATGCGGTCCAAATCCCCAAAAGGTCCCCCAGCCAGTCTCTCCCGATCCGGCCTGACACGCAGTTGGTGTGCAGACGAATCCGCCGCCAAGTTCTGGACAAACCTGATCCCAGGACCAGGAACCCGGGCACCCCTACTAAGTCACTGTAGCGAACCACTTGGGGTGACCTATGGCAGAGGTGTTGTTTATCCAATAAAAGATTCCCGGAGCGGCGGTACCCATACCCGCCTTCCAAATTATCCCCACAGACACGTAGATTTGTAGTTCCGATTCTAAAAATAAGATAATTATTGTTGGTCAGTGCACAAGTTAAGTGCTTAATTATTCTATGAATTCGTTTCTAGTCATCTCAATGCGTAGGTACCGTAAACCGTAACTTTTGAGATGGTTCCCATTCGTCTTTAACTCAAATTCTTAATTAATTATATTGATAATAACTAAGCCCATTCCATTGGTTCGTTTTTAATTACTAAAATCGTCGTGTGTGGGACATTTCGAGGCTACGTTGTTTTGCAAACACTCCAATTTTTTTTTTTTTTTTTTTTTTTTTTTTTTTTTTTTTTATTTCGTACAATTTTTGAAAGTACACTTTTTGTTTTTTTCTTGATTACCATACTAGGCTAATGCCCGTGTTAAGGTAATCATACATGATATAAGTTATACAGTGTGAGAACTAGAACAAAATATAGGTTTGAAATAGAAATTATAAGATATTAGAAACAAGAGAAAGAAAAAAGATAAAAATATTTAAGGTAAAATATAACAAGATATGTGTATGTGTTTACGTAAACACATACACATACATATGCATATACATATACAAATACATATAAATATATAAATATATATATATATATATACATATAAATACATATAAAAACACACATATAATGTATACATACATAATAAAAAAGAAAATGTTTTAAAGAAGTTAAAAATAAAATACTATAAAATATAAAATACTAAGAAGTAAGATTTAATAGTGTTAATCTATAAAAAAAAATTTATGAAAGCTAAAATTTTTATTGGAAGTTTATCAAGGTAGGTAAATAATCGCCTAGAAGAGTATATATTTATGTTAAATTAGATTTCAGTGAAGTCAGGTTGGAAAAAGATGTGAAGTATGATATTTTATTTAGTTAATTTAATTATTTTCTTTTCTTTTATAATGGTTAGAAAGTCATATATTCTTTAAAGAAATCTCGTCCCCTTTCGAATATCCAATTTTGAACACGAATAGTAAAAAGAGGTATGGTAATATTTGATTTTATATCGGTGCTCAATGCATTGTATATTTTGGGGGCAATGAACCAAAATTGTCGGTGAGCAAATGTGGTTCTAGTTTTTGGAACCACGCATCCCAGGTTTGATGAAAAGCGGGTTTGGGCTTGATGTTGTGGAGCCACCAGTAGGTTATTTTTCCGTATGTAGGATAGGCTTGTCTTAGTGAATAGTTGGCGAATATCTAAGACCCTAAATTTAGTAAATAGCACATTAGAGGGGTGGGTAGGTTGGTATTTAAATATGATTCTCAGTATTAGTTTTTGAACTGTAATTATTGGATAAATGACGGATTCTGTGCAACCACCCCATCCCAAAATACCATACGATGCAATGGATTGAAAAAGGGCAAAATATACGCTTCGAAGGGTTTTTAGGTCTAAGATGGATCTAAGAGAGCAGAATATATGGCAGAGCTTACGGAGTCTTTTTACTGTGTCACTTATGTGTGCTTCCCAACGTAGTTGATCATCTATTATTATGCCCAGATATTTAACTTCCTTAGATGATTTAAGGGTAGGACACGTGCAATTTGTAATAGGTGGGGTTCCGGGTGGGTGTGGGTGCATGTTTAGTGAACACGAGTGAATTATTGGTTTAGGGCAGTTGTTGGGAAAATTATGTTTGCGTATGGAAAACGTCATATATTGTGTTTTGTCAATATTGAGTGTAAGGAGATTTGTGTCAAGCCAATGCCTCACTTTTATTAGGCCATTATTAGTTTTGTTGATAACTGCTTGCCATGTTTCATCTTTGAATATTAAGACTGTATCGTCGGCAAATGATAAAATCTTACCTCCAATATCCATGGTACATAGTGTGTTGATGTATAAAAGAAATAGGAGAGGTCCTAGTACACTGCCTTGCGGTACACCGTAAGACATGGATAATTTTTTGCTTTTATTTATTTTGTCAGAGTGGATAAGAGTTTGTTGAGTTCGGTTTGTTAGGTAGTTTTCGAACCATGTGTAGGGTATCCCAGTTATTCCGATCTGTTGAAGTTTTTTAAGCAGTAAGGGATGGGAGACCGTATCAAATGCTTTTGAGAGATCGAGGAAAACAGCAAGCGGTTTTCGACCAAGGTCGAGATTAAAGGAAACTATTTTTGTGAGGGCGGCTATTGCATCTGCGGTACTCCTACCTTTGCGGAAACCATATTGGTTGTCCGATAATATTTTGTTATCTTCAAGGAACTTGTAGAGTCTATTCTTCACCGCTTTTTCTATGATTTTAGATATTGTGCTAAGTAAAGATATCGGTCGATAGTTATTTACAGATAGTTTGTCTCCTGATTTGAATATTGGGATTATTGTGGCCTGTTTTAAGGAGTTGGGGAATACACCAGTTTTAAAGCTTAGATTGATTATATGTTTCAGAGGTGAGGCTATATATTTTTGGATATGTTTGATGATTTTTGTTGAAATGTGATCTATACCTACAGAGTTAGTGTTTTTAAGGGATGAGATTAGTTCTAAAATTTCTGTGTCAGTAGTGGGAGTGAAGTGGAAAGGGTTATAACTAAGATTAGTGAGGGGTATATTGTTTGCAAGATCTTTGTCCGAGACGTTGTGTCTGTCTAAAATATTTTTTGCTAAGTTAGATCCAATATTGGAGAAAAATTGATTGAAATGGTCAGAAATTTTTTCGGGGTCAGAATTGACATGTAATATTTGGTCTTCGATGTTAATCTTAACAATGGGTGTATTGGTTTTATTAATATTGGCCATATCTTTAACAATATTCCAAATTTTTTTACTATCACCGGTGGCTTCACTGATTTGTTTATGGTAGTAATCTCTTTTAACACTGTCAATTATTTTTTTGCAGTTATTTCTATAACGTTTGTAGAATAAGAGAGATGCATAATCGTGGGGATTTTTTCTACAGAAGTTATGAATCTTATCGCGCTTTCTGATACAGTAGAGAATTCCTGCAGTGATCCATGGTTTGAGTTTTGTGTCAGATCGTTTTTTTTTACTTTTTGTGTATGATGTAGCATCGGTTAAGTGGTTACGTACGGTATTTATAAATAATTCACATGCAGAGGTGACATCGGTACAAGAATAGACAAGTTCCCAGTTTTCTTTAGAGACACTGTTTAGGAGAGTTTCATATGATATCTTTTCTTGAGGGGAAGTATTTTGTGGTGATTTGTGATTTTTATGCGAGAGAGAAGTGATGATTGAATAGTGATCTGTAACAGTTGATTGATAGACAATGGATTTGGTGTCTAGTTCACTCTTAACAAATACATGATCTATACAACTGCTAGTGTTTGAGTTTGATTCTCTAGTTGGTGCTGTAACGGCTGGAAAATATCCTAATAAAGTTAGTGCGTTTAGGTATTCATTTGCTTGAGGATGCATTTTATTAATAATATTTATGTTAAGATCACCAATTATAAAGGTATTTTGGCGGTGTTCAATGTTTGATAAAATTTCTTGCAGTGAATGTATGAATGGGGTTATATTATGTGTATTCGGAGATCTGTACATTGTAAGAAGTGTTATATGATTATCAATTTGAATTTGTAGACAGTTTGCATATTTTATTTTGATCTCTTTTACTGAGTGCGAGATGTGATTTTTAATGTATACAATGACTCCGTCGTTCTGAGTTTGATTGTGTAGAGTATTATAGTGATTGTAGTTTCTTATCGTTTTAGGGATGAAATTTTCTTGAATCCAGCATTCACTCAAGACAATTATATCAAAATCTGAAGCAAGGTCAGTGAGGAGAATTAGGAGTTCATCAAAATTTTTGTTTATACTTCTTATGTTCATAGAGAATATCGTAAGGGTTGAATTAGTTAATAAAAATTGACGTACTACTTCGGAATCATTGGTAGATATACATGGGATTGGTGTTGTGTTATCTATTAAATCTGCTATGTCTTCCATTTTCTGGTTTTTTGTTTTGCATAAATTAATAACAGCCAAGTTGTAGTGGCATTGGTATGTTTATGAGATAAAGATTTAGTTGATATAAATATATAATATATGCACAAATATATAAAGTGTAAATATAGTTGTTGTGAATATAAAATATAAGTACACAATGAATATATGACATAAGCATAAGCATATAGTGTTAGCTTTGTTAAATAAGGATTTCGTTGTTGTGAGTTTATATGTTTGTGTTATATATAGTATATATAACACAAACATAGGTATATAAGGTATACAAATAGTTGTTGCGAAAATATAGTATAAGCGTATAGATAATATATAATACGAGCGTATATAGAATATAAAATATAAGCATGTAAATAATAAACTGTAAATAAAACATAAGCTTATAAACAGTAAAAAACATCAGCATTAGCATAAAAAGTATATAAGTGGTATAAGGATTTAGTTGTTGCGAATATTTATCATAAGCGTATAAAGTATTTATAATATAAGCACAGGTGTATAAAATGTACTTATAGTTGCTGCGGATGTATAACATAAGCATATAAATTATAAACATAAGCACATAAAGAATATAGAATGTAAGTATGAAAAGAAAATAAAACATAAGCTTAAAAAGATTATAAAACATAAGCATATAAAGAAAATAAAACATAAGCATAAGCATATAAAATATACAAGTGATATAAGGATTAAGCTGTTGTGGATATTTAACATACGCACATAAAGTATTTATAATATAAGCATAGGTGTATAAAATGTACTTATAGTGGCTGCGGATGTATAACATAAGCATATAAATTATAAACATAAACACATAAAGAATATAAAATGTAAGTATGAAAAGAAAATAAAACATAAGCTTAGAAAGATTATAAAACATAAGCAAATAAAGAAAATAAAACATAAGCATATATAATATACCAGTGATATAAGAATTAAGTTGTTTTGGATATTTAACATAAGCATATAAAGTATTTATAATATAAGCATAGGTGTATAAAATGCACTTATAGTTGCTGCGAATGTATAACATAAGCATATAAATTATAAACATAAGCATATAAAGAATATAAAATATAAGCTTGAAAAGAAAATAAATCATAAGCTTAAAAAGATTATAAGACATAAGCATATAAATAAAATAAAACATAAAGTATTGTGGTATACAGAGAATTAAAAATGAGAGACATACATCCATAAGCTTGCGAAAAAGATGAAGAATTAAATTTAAAGAATTTCGTTTCAAAGAGGTAGTCATTGGAGTGATATTGATTCTATAAATGATCGTGTAAAGGGGGTAAATATTATGTAGAAAGAAATAATAGTTAAGGATATTAATATTTACAAACAGATGTACATTATATTTAGTTTGTCGATGGCATTTCGGGTAATGATAACAGCAATCGATCTTTGTTTGTTTCACTGATGAGTATTGCAGGCGTACCGAACTCCTTACGCACGTATATACGTCCCTGTTTAATCCACGCGTATTTAAATTTGTCGTCTCTTGTTGCCTTACGGGCCAGGTACCATAGATGTTTGGCTCGAAAAGTCAGGTGTTCGGAAACGTAGACTTTCGAGCTAGTGCCAGCAATCCCCAGTTGTTGTGTATTTAATTTTTCGGCTGGACTGGATACTTGCTTGTTGTAGGTTTTGACATCGGAAAGAAATTGGTCACGGTCCATGTTAGTTTTGAATTTGAAGATGATGGGTTTATGTTCCTTGTTGTTAGTTATTTGAGAAATTCGGTAAGCTGCTTCAACTTCGTTTATATTTACATTAGACTTTGTAGTTTGATGAATGTTATAGAACACATTTTTTAAGTTCTCACCCTTTAGTTCAGGGATTCCCCGAACTTCAATGTTTTTAGACCTATTTGCACGGTCTACACTATCCATTTGCCCTTCCAAAAATTCAATTCGGGTTTCAAGTTTAGTGTTTTTGTTTTTCAGCTCTTCATTTTGTTCTTCTAAATTATGAACTCTTATGAGTATATCTTCATATTGCTTACTCATAGTCGATATCGTTTCTAGAATTTTATTATTTTGTTTAATAATAGCATTTTGAGATTGAAGGAGCTCGTTTGAGTTATATACACTCAAATCGGTTGAGTTTTTGGTGGTATCCTTGTTTTGTTTATTGGATAGTACTTCCAATGGTTTGCTATCACTGCCCGTCATCGAGTTGATGCACTGCTTGCATTTTTGCTGAGCGCGTCTTTCTTTGGTGAGGCGGCGATGTGTGTTCTCTGTCACGCCACCACAGTGGAGGTGATATGTCCCTTTGCACTTTGAGCAAACGAACATAGAATCGTCGGAGATAATGTTTTCTGGGCAGGCACGGCACTCACTCATGTTGAATTTAGTGGTATGACTCTTGGTGACTTATTAAATTTTTATAAGAATTATTTTCAGTGTTTTGCGCCTGTCTGCTGTAAAGTCCGCAATAGGGCTAACTTTCTTGACTTGTTTGTTTGTTTTTAATTGAATAGCAGTGATCCGTATCGAACTTTGTAACGTTTATATTTTTATTAATTGGGCAATTTAGGCACTGTTTTTTGTGTTGAGTATTCCACCGAAGTGGTATATACACTACTTCACTGATATTAGTTAAATTTTCACTTGAGTTTCAGAGATTCTAGAATTAAACAATAACAATACCTACCTACTGATTTAGGTTATCTGTGCTGTGAGCTGTGAGTTAGTCCTTTTATATTATAAGTGGTTTTCAAAATTGGAACCGATCGGATTAAGATTTCAGATTAGTGATTATTTTATAAACCTAACTAAAAATTGGAACCGATCGTGTGAAGAATTCCGATAAAGCGGGTATCTAAACATTCTAATTTCGGTTGTCGGTGGGTGAAAAGTGAATTATTTCTGCCAGAAACTATTCACGTTCAGTGAGATCAAATTTGATGTGAATTTACTATAAGTGGGTTATTTCTCAAAATTTGAACAATTCATCAAATTTCATAGTATGATTTCAAGTTCTGTTTTGTGTATTTGAAATTACCTAGTTACCTACCTATGTGAAGCAAGTGGTAATGATGTAATAACAGAACTTGAATAGAACGTTCACCAAACATTAATTTTGAAGAATTGTTCAAATTGTATGAACAAACCGTCCCAACGAAGGGTAGATATCATTTTTTTTTTTACGCACCAGATTTAAATGTCCGGGTTAAATTTTCCCCCAAAAAAAAAAAAAAAAAAAAAAAAGAAGGAAAAACTAAACCCTTTCATACACTTCCCCAAATGATCATCTAGTGAATCCACGTTATGCAATTGCACTATATAAGTATTATAAATACAAAACAATACAAGAACAACATGTCAACCTACTAGAGACCAAATGGGAATATAATTCACCGACTCCAGATATTTTCATATCAGAGGGTTCGGCTCTGTGGCATTTCTAATTGAACCTATAAATCCTACTGATCCCTCAATATAAATATTTAAAAAATCTTTTGTAATCCTACATGTATTTAAAATTACTGCTTTTTGCATTTTTATATACAAATTCTTTGATAAATCTAATATGCTTAAATTTTGAATCAGATTCCTAGGTATTATGCCAGTGGCCGAAATAACAAATGGTAATATTTTTATAGTCCGAGAATGCCAAATTCTTTTAATCTCATTTCCTAAATCTGTGTATTTTCTAATTTTTTCAGAAACAGTTTTTTGAATATTACAGGAATTTGGAATAGCTACATCAATGATATAAGTTATTTTTTTAATTTTGTCATGTAAAACTATATCAGGTCTATTATGACTAATTGTTCTGTCTGTTAGTATAGTTTTATCATAATATATTTTATAAAATTCATTTTCTATAAATAAATTTGGTTCATATTCATAATAAGGTACTACATTACGGCAATCAATCAAGTTATGTTTAATTACCAAACTTTGGTGAATTATTTTTAAAACCTGATTGTGCCTAAATGTATACTCGGAAGGCGCTAATATAGAACATCCCGATATAATATGTTCTATAGTTTCGGGAAAAGCCAAACATTTTCTACATAAATCATCAATTTGATTTATATCTTTGATTATATGCTTTCTATAATTTTTAGTATTAATGACTCTATCTTGAATTGCAAGCATAAATCCTTCTATTTCTGCGCTCAACTCTCCAATACTCAACCATTTGTTTGACGAAAGTTTGTCAACATACGTTTGGTTGAGATAATTGAAGTGTTTTGCGTGAATAATTTTATTTGACCATGAATCTAATAATTCCTGGTTAGTATTTATAAGAATGTTGGCATTCTCGTCATATAAATTTAAAGGTGTAATATTTCTATCTGCCTTGCAAATTATTTTGTGCATTTCTGAGCTATTAGCTTTCCTATGGAAAAAAATTCTAAGCATTTCTACCTGATTGTGTTTCAAAGATGTTATTTTGACTACACCTCTACCTCCTAAATTTCTAGGTAAATTAATTCGTTCTATAGCTGAATTTGGATGATGGCAATTAAATTTTGTTAACGTAGTTCTAATTAATCGTTCTAAACTATCTAAATCTGTATTGGACCATTTAATTATGCCAAATGAGTACGTTAGTAGAGGTATTGCCCAAGTATTTATTGCTTTTACTAAATTTTTAGCAGATAGATTGCATTTTAAAATTTTTCTGATCCTAGTTTGAAATTTAATCCTAATATCATTTTTAATACTAGTGTGATCTAATCTATTCGATTGCGGGTATCCTAAATATTTATAAACCTCATCCCCTTTCATACTTTGAATTTTGAAATTTCTAAATATACCCTCGTCTCCATCTACAATTTTGCCTTTCTCTATATGGATAGTTTTACATTTATCTAAACCAAAAGTCATTTTAATATCATCTGAAAAAATTTTAACTACCTTAATCATTTTCTCTAAATTTGATTCAGAATTTGAAAATAATTTTATATCATCCATATATAATAGATGTGAAACTATACTACTCTCTCTTGTATTACCCTTAATTTTTATTCCAAACTTGCTTTTAATTAACATTTTAGAAAGGGGATTCAATGCTAAGCAAAACCAAAGAGGGCTCAATGAGTCTCCTTGAAAAATCCCTCTTTTTATTGAAATGCCCGGTACTACTATTTTCTTACCTTTTAAATTAACTAGCAAATCTGTATTCCAAAAGGACATAATATTTTTCAAAAAGCTAATTATAATTGGGTTAACTTTATATATTTTTAATATTTTGATTAGCCACGAGTGCGGGACACTATCAAAAGCTTTTTGATAATCTATATAACAAGTATGTAAATTACGCTTTTGATTTTGAATTTGTTTTAAAATTACAGAATCAATAACTAACTGTTCTTTACATCCCATATGTTTTCTGCGACAACCTTTTTGTTGTTCAGATAAAATATTTTTTTCATCCAAATGAGTATATATTAAATCTGTCAAGCAAGAGGTTAAAATTTTGTATATTGTCGGTAGACATGTAATGGGTCTATATTGAGAGGGATTATTAATATGTTCGCTTTTAGGCAACATATAAGTAATGCCCTTAGTTAGAAAATTAGGAAAATTTTGAGGTTCTCTGACAAGTTTTGAAAGATTTTTTGCAAAAAGAGGATGTAAAGTAGTTAGACGTTTGTACCAAAAATTATGTATCCAATCGCAACCCGTGGCTTTCCAATTATGAGTATTTTTTATAATTTTGGCTAACAATTCAACCGATATATCAGAAAAACTCATTTGTTCAATGTCTGAACAATTGAGTTCTTCATTTTCTATCCAGTTACCTGCCTCATTATGTTTTATATCTTTACTCCAAATGTTTGTCCAAAAATCGCGCATATCTGATTCAGATGGCAACGGAATATTATTATTCGAAATAATATTCTGTTTATCGTCAAGTTTGGAATAAAATATTTTCTCATTTTTCTGAAATAATCTATTATTATTTCTTTTATTATACGTATAATTATATCTTTTTAATCTACTAGCTTTTACACCTAATTTTTGTTTTAATAAATCTAATAAATCATTGATTATATTTTCATTATTATTACTACCAATGCTATAACCAAATTTTCTCCCAATTTCATCTACATATCTCAAAATATTCCTACTTCTATTTCCATTTTTATATTCAATTACTCTAGCTATACTACTTCTTAAAAATACTACATCATTTTCTAATCTAATCTGCCATTCTGGTTTACTATAACTATATGATCTATCATCAGAGGATATTAATTTAACTCCTAACTTATTACATATAGTGATAGCACTAGCGTACACTATTGATTTCCATTTTTATATTCAATTACTCTAGCTATACTACTTCTTAAAAATACTACATCATTTTCTAATCTAATCTGCCATTCTGGTTTACTATAACTATATGATCTATCATCAGAGGATATTAATTTAACTCCTAACTTATTACATATAGTGATAGCACTAGCGTACACTATTGATTTCCATTTTTATATTCAATTACTCTAGCTATACTACTTCTTAAAAATACTACATCATTTTCTAATCTAATCTGCCATTCTGGTTTACTATAACTATATGATCTATCATCAGAGGATATTAATTTAACTCCTAACTTATTACATATAGTGATAGCACTTTATTACATATAGTGATAGCACTTTATTACATATAGTGATAGCACTAATTATTATTATTATTATTACATAGTGTAAAATGAAGTTGCTCAAAATTTATGTGCGCATAGATCTTTTAAACTACGCAACGGATTTTCATGCGGTTTTCACCAATAGATAGAGTGATTCAAGAGGAAGGTTTATATGTACAATACATGCTTATTATAGTAGATTAAAGCCATATAATTCAAATATTCAATTCAGGCAGCGGGCAGCGGATTTTATAAAGGTTGGGTAATGGGGTTGTGTTTCGTTAGCCACAGCAACGTGTGCCCGGGTCTGCTAGTATACACATAATTTAGACAAGCGATAAAGTAGGTATCTACCAATATATAATATGTTAACGGAAAAAAAAATAATATAATATTTTTAACACATTTCCAAAATTATTCAAGACTATTCCGAGATTATTCGTTTTGAGCTCAGTTTGTTTGACGGTTGATTGAACGAGGCCAACCAACGCAAATTTGATTCATTGAATATCGTTCCTACAATGCGAATATCTATCTATCTTCTTCATTTGAACTTTTCTTCTATCTAAGAAAAGTTCAAATGAAGTATTTACTGGAAACATTAGAGCGTTTGTTATTTGTCATTGGTTTGTTGTACATTTTTTGTTAATTTTATGATACAACTAGCAGATCCGACAAACGTTGTTCTGTCACATAAATATTTCTAGTGAATATTTTGATTGTTATAAAAAAATAACGAATGTATTGCAAGTGTGTGGGGATGGGATCTATGGCAGAAAGAGGAATGGAGCGCTGTAATCGATGACCGCCGATAAAAGCAAAAAAAAAACAACTAAAGTAAGAAAATGAAAAAAAGAAACTCAATGTGAATTTCGAGTGTACAATATTTTTTGTCAGTCCGTCTTTAGCCAACCCAAATAAGCTTGATGGTTTGCCCACGCGAGAACATGATGCGGAATGAAACATCAAAATGAATATCTTACGCATGTGTGGATTAAAGTTCGATAAGGCGGACGTAGCGCCATCTGTCATTCAACAACATAAATAATTTCGATCTGCTTGAAGTACGAAAGACGGTTAAATTTTTTCATACAAAAATACTAAAACGCGATAAAAAAATGGGAGGGTGGGGGTAGGAGGGTTAAAATTTAGGGTTATATGTATTTTTGATTTCAAATAAAAAAGAATTTAAAAAAATGGTAAATTTTTTTTTTCTGGGTAGGGACACCCTAATCACCTAGCGGTATGAAATATACTTTAAAATCTATTCTCATACCTACAAAATATACATTAAAAATTCATAAAAATCAGTCAAGCCGTTTCGGAGGAGTGCGACCACAAACACCGTGACACGAGATTTTTATATATAGGTTCATGGGTTCATCCCCTCCCCCCACACATCGACTACAGTATTTAGTAGAAAAAATTAGAATGATGCTCTTAGATAGTAAGGAAGTACCCTGGAAAACAAACAATATTATTTGCACTGTCTTATATCTATCAGAATGATGTAAATAATAATTTGTGGTAAGTAGAGGTCGGAAAAAATTTCTAATTAATTTTCTAACTCTCCCTTCTCCATTTCTCGAGTCGCAAATTTTCCCTAGAATCACATCTCTTAACGTGGATTAAGCGGCAAACCCGCCGCCATCTCTTGGGTTAGGCTGGGTTTAGACTCGTAAGTTTTTTCCTGTAAATCGCTCTTGTAAGCGATTTATGGCCAAATTATCAATGGAAACGACAACAAAAGTCACTTAACGTAATTTATAGCAAGTTACAGAATTTATTCTTTCGGAAGTTATTTGACAGGTCTAATCGCGCCCGCGCGAATTTCCAGCCTTCTTACAGCTTATAAAATCAGCCTGATATAAGCTAAGAGGTTTACCGCAAGAAATAGTAATGCGAAATGCACCGTTGCGAAATGTCAAATTAAAAGACAATTTTTTTCCTACAAAACTAGTATATATTTCCACTTATTTAAGTTTTCTGGAAAATGAGCATCCTTCTATTCAGTTATCGGTCCAATCCTTTCCAATCTTAATGTTTCTGTTTTTAACATTTACGTATTTGAAATTTTGAATTCAAAGTCGGTTGCTGTCAGCAGATGTCAGGTAGCTGTCATTCAGATGAAACGAAATTAATTGCCGCCTTTGACGGCACAAAATTAAATAATTTTAATTAAAGCCAAAATCTATTTCAACGCTTTATTTGGGCGTTTTCGTCTTTATTGACGTAAAATCGCGTAAATTTTACAGTAGCAGGTCAAGCCACGTACACGTAGCAAATAAAATTACAGATGTAAATGGTCGCATGAGCATTTACACAGGTCGAACTTCCGAACAACTTCCGTGATCATTAATTACCACAAGTCGGATGCATATGTAAAAGCTCCTGGGAGTAACCTGTCAAAATCTTGCGTAATCCGTAAATTTTAATTACGAGTGAGTCTTAGGATAACTACTCTCAAACCCAAACTATGGGGGGCGAAGAAGGGAAAGATGATTGTGATTCGTTAAAAAATCAATCTGACAGTATACAGGCATCTCGAATTATAATATCACCATTTAGTTCTTAAAAGCAAAATCTGCTTTTGAATGAATAAACTTTTTTACATGGGAGCGCGAATTGTTCGCCACGTTATTAACATATTTGCGAAGTCCAAATGCGGCAAAGTAAAGTTCGCCGATTTTCACAGAGGAATATGTTGTTGCCGTATTTAGTAAAGACCCTTTAACAAATGTTTCATAATTTACTTACCCCTGTAACCAGCGACGAGCTCATTGGAGAACCGCCCACATTCGCTATGTCCATATATTTTAGGGTATAGCATGTATAGCACAAGCTCTCATTTTTGATTTCTAATTTCGTAAAATGTACGATGTTAACTCGGCGCTGGTCAGGACAAGAATTATGACGTATGATGAATAATGAATAATTATCTTTTAAGCGTAACCAAAATAAAATTTCTTTTAATTATAACTTTCATGATACACATATCAATGAAATAGAATCAATCCGTGACTTTGGGGTAGTACTAGATGTAAAACTAAATTTTATCAAACATATTAACGAAGTAATCAATAAAGCAAATAAGATATTGGGATTTATAATTCGCATATCTAAACCTTTTCGCAATATTAAAACTATGTATTCCCTTTACACCACGTATATCCGCCCGCACTTAGAATACTGCACACTAATTTGGGCACCGTTCTACCAATGCCATATTGACAGAATCGAAAGTGTGCAAAACAAATTTTTTAAACACATAAATTATAAATTCAAATTACTCTTTGCAAATAACACCGAATCCTTAAAATTTCACAACTTTACTCCACTTCAAACGCGTAGATTAATATCATTATATCACATTTTTAACCGCTTCATTTTTAACATTCTGTATAAAACTGCTGTTTGTTTCTTACAATAAATAAATAAATAAATAAATGACGTCACATTTTTTAGATTCAAGCGAGGCTCTCGTAAGTCCAGCCGGCTCCATGGAACCGGTATGGGGAGGGGGAAATAATACGCTTTTATCACTTAGGGAAGGTCCAGATATATTCATATGTCCATGAGTGTTTCTAATGCAATTATTTTATAGAAAATGTGTGTATTGTAAGCTGTGATGTCTTAATGCAGTGCGTCCTTACCTTCATCGGCGATCGGCATTCTTCAAACAATAAAATAACAGAACCGATAATCTACGTATCACAGAATAAAATGACGCAGTTTTCACCTTCTGACCTGTGTTATTGGTACACCAAGTGATCTCAGACAAGAATGTGCATTCGTAGGCACATCATATAAGTGTGTGAACTTGATTTTATAATTGGACGTTTGACAAGATGGTAGGTTAATTGGAAGATTAATTCCAATTGTACGAATTTACGTATTATACAATACTAGCAGACCCGACCACACGTTGCTGTGGCTAACGAAACACAACGCCACGCCATTACATAACCTTTACAACCAACGCTCTCTGTTAAATCAAATCCACACCACCTGCTTCCCAGCACGCTGACCGCTGCCCGCTTGCCGGCCCGCTCCCTTTATTTATATATTTCAACCAATTTACACAAAATCTTGACAAATTATATACCTAAAAACCTTCCTCATAAATCACTCTGTCTATTGGTGAAAACTGCGTGAAAATTCGTTGCTAAAAAGATCTAAGCGCACAGCCAGCGGGAGCGACTTCACTTTATACTATGTAAAGATTTCGCTTTAACCTCTTCTTCTTCTTGTGCCCTGTCCGTTTAACGGACATTGGCTATCATGTTAGCTATGCGGACTTTGTTTACTGCGACCAGGAACAGCTCTATAGTAGACTGGCCAAATCATTGTCTCAGGTTCTTCTTCTTCCAGGGCCCTGTCTTCCGGCAATCTTTCCCTGCATTATGAGATGCAGGATCTCGTACTTCTCTTGATGTCTCATCACACGTCCAAGACGTTTTTATAGTTTTAATAACTTCTTTTTCTTTATTCATCCGAACCATAACATCTTCATTCGTAACCCTGTCCATCCAGCTTATTTTAAGTATTCTTCTGTAGATCCACATCTCGAATGCCTCAAGTCGCCTAATTAGTTCTTCAGTAAGCGTCCATGCTTCCATTCCGTAAGATAATATCGAAAACACGTAGCATCTGACCATTCGCATTCGTAATCCAAGGTTGAGATCAAGACTGCAGAACATCTTTTTCATGCGGATAAAGGTTGCACTGCAGCCCAAGTATACAATACTCTGTACCTTCTCTAGTTTTGTTACAGCAATATAAAGATTTTCATTCAATGCGTTATTTTGCTTATGAGCATATATTTTGTTTTATTTATATTCAAAACCTGCTTTAATCCGTCAGGCTAATTCATTCGCTTTTCGTAACAACTCAAGTAGGCTCTAGGCTTGTTGAAAAAGTATCGATATATCGATATTTTTAATTCGATATATCGATATTTTTAGCCGATATATTTTGATCCGATATATCGATATATCGATACAAAATATCCAATATCGAAAATTGTATCAAAAACGATATTTTTTTAAATTTATGTATTTAAAGTCACTAGAATCCAAAACCGTACAGGAAAGAATGGAAAAAGTAACTGTATTGGGTCATGACATCTGGCGGTTGAAGTTTTAACTATAGCTTACAAATCTATTGTCTTTGCATTAGTATTTGTGATCACTAATACTATCTCATGTGTGTAGGTACGTGCATAGAAATATATGCTATTTTTCGCCATTTTTTTCTAAGCCACTCCTATGTGTTGGTTTCCAATTGTCTATGATTATTGACTATACCTTGTTCCAAACACGAAGTCTTTTTTGACAGATTGATACGCCAATAAAATGTTACCGAGACGCATACAAACTTTGTATGCGTCTCAGTTTACATATAAGTTAGAAGACAGCTTTTTAGTTTTTGATATTTTTGTAATTATTACCTAATAAAAATGAATACTGATAAAAATACCTTCATTTTTATTGAGATTTTTGTACATTAAAAAAAAACACAATGTATATAAAAATTACTATTGATAATATTGAGCTGAATACACTATTATTTTAAAAACGCAAAATCTCTTGAAAATTTTACCGATATATCGATATTTTTTCCTCGATATATCGACGTCGACATTGATATTTTAATAAATATCGATACATCGATATATCGATATTTTTTTCACTTTCGACATCCCTAGTAGGCTCATAGAAATCGCTGTGTCTCCCTTACTCTCACATTGAAAAATATGATATAAACAATGTTAGAAAGAGAAAATACCACGCTTTATATTCAAATATAAAAATTAACAACAAAATAAATAAAATGTAGACCTTTATGAAACTAAAGTTTCGGATCTCTATTTGAAAATGAAATTTTTGGGATTTTTTTATTCATTATTTTTACATGGAACGACAAAAAAGTGAGATGACAATAACGTTTATAATGCACTAGCTGGTTCCCGGCATGCGTTTCAAAGCCATATTCAAAGAAATACATTGTTTCTTCCTGAATCACCTTTCCCGTGCGTCTCTGTTCCCCTCCCGCCTCCCCTTCCTATCTAGCTTTATAAATTATAGCCTATTTGTTATTCTGATATATTATTGTAAATTTTCATTAAAATTCATTCAGTGGTTTTTGTGTGAAAGAGTAACAAATACACATAGATCCATCCAAAATTTCGCGTTTATAATATTAAGTAAGATTTGCACTGTAAAATGTGTTTTTGTTTTTATTTTATTTATTCGTTATCGGTAATTTTTAGGGGTCGACCGAGACAGGTTTTTCGTTCTCGGCCGAGACCGAGACCAAAAATAAATTAAAATCTCGGCCGAGACTGAGAGCCGAAACCGAGAGCCGAGATCGAGAATAGATAAATTGAGAAAAAAAAATGAAAATGCGCTATTTTTGCATAATGTAGTATATTTAAGAATGTAATAATAATTTTTTTTTATAGTTTTAATAATCAAAATTGAACAACATGATGTTGTGGCACATAAAAAGCAATTTTTCTTCGTTTTCACCCATCAAAGAGTGTCGCCTCATGTCGTATAATTGACCAGCTCTGCTAAAGAGCTGTTCACTTGCTACACTAGTAGGCGGTGCTGATAAAAACTTTTTGCTGCAGGCCTAAGTACTTGATATGGTGACGAATACCAATACTAAAAAATATTTGCATTTCTTTGCACTTTTGGCTCTCTAAGAAAGCTATCAAGCGCTATTTCTGTCACAGCACTTGATCTATCGGCAGCAGCGGTAAGTAAAACCCGCCTCGCAGCCAGCCGACCAATCACAATCAGCTCTCTCATGCACTGACACCAAATGAATGTGGACGCGCGCGGTAGATTTGAATCCCATTATCCTATACCGTACCTACTTACAACGGTCTCTATGGCCCAGAATCTCGGCAATTTTTCGCCGAAAACCTGGACAGAGTTCTCGGTAGAATTTGTATGCGAGAATGCCGAGACCGAGATCTCGGTCGACCCTTAGTAATTTTAACTAGAAAAAACGTAAGATCAGCTATTTTAAAACTTTATTTATGTATGCACGCAAAGTTTTTATGTTTCATAAATTAAATATTTTATTTCGATTTAAATTTTATTTTATTTATTTATATTTTAGTTTTAAGTAAACCCTGATGACGTAAGCATTTCTTATAAAACATTCTAATTTTATTTAAGTATTTAATTTTAAATTAATTAATGGTGTTACACAATTAGTCTGCTGTGTTTGAAGAAGTTCCAAGTATTACTTTCGGACCATTCAAAGATAATGTTTTCTTAGATTTTAAGACACAAGAGAAATACATAGGTCTAAATATTGATTTTTTTGAAACTTTAATTTAACCACTCCGACCCCTAAGCTTGTTTACACGACAATATTGCAATAGCAGTCAAGTACAAGAAGCCTGTTTTCAAGCCAACGCGTGTGTTCCCACAGAAATCGTTATAACCCGGTTATTGTTCTAGTGACAATCCTAAAACAAAAAGTCGAAGATCCATATTAAATCAAGCTTCACATCTATATTCAAAGTCGTCCATAGAAACACACAAAAAAGACTTATTTTGTAGAAACAGTTTTAACCCGCCAAATCGCCTACGCGCAGTTAGATTTTGTTATTTTTTTTATTAAATATTCTAGTATGAAATGGTAAAAAAGTGAGGTGACAAAATTGTTATCGTACATTTATACGATATTATAACTGTTTTTTTTTACATTATCGATTTTATTTTTGATTTTAGTACCATTTTCACATAAAAACAACACGTGAATCATTTTTTCAACTTTTTTATGTTTGCATTCTAAATTTTAATATTTACATTTGAAAGCTTATTTCATAACCTTTCAAAAACAGTTTTTAGTATTCAGCTACGTTCAGAAATATTTCATTTATAGAGCTTTAATTACGAAGCGGAAATAACACAAAGTTTTTATAAATCTGACAGTTCATTGACAAAAAACTTGCACAATGGCAAAGTATCTGAGTGATTAAATTAAATTTAAAAATGTTATTATCAAGTTCTGTGGGTATTTTAGTATTTATTTTTGTTACAGCTGATTCGGCTTACAACGCCTTTTTCAAACTATCCACAGACTGTTTTTTCAAACTGGCCTTGTAAGCCGAAAGAGCTATAACAAAAAATATAAAATACTAATATATATAACAACAAAAAATACTTGCAGAACTTGATAATAACATTGTTAATTTTAATTTTAATCAAATTAAAAAATAATAATAAAGTTCTACGAATTAAACACAAAAACAATTAGGGGTCGTCCATTAATCACGTGAGGCTCGAAAGGGGGGGGGGGGGGTTCGGAAAAAATCACGTAATATCACGAAGGGGGGGGGGGAAATGAGATATCACGTGTATTTATTTTTCGTGATAATAGACCGAAAATTTCAAAATACTTTGTACACAAAAAAATACACGTGATTTTGGGGGGGGCAGGGGTTAGTCTAAAACCTCACCACATATCACCAGGGGGGGGGGGGGGTTAAAAATCTGCTAAAAAAACATCACGTGATTAATGGACGACCCATTAACGATTTAATTTAGTCTCACCTCGCAAACGTACTCGCCGGTATCGTTGGGAGTCAATCTGGTGACTTGGATGCTGTGATTTGAGTACAATTTCACCCTGTCCGGTGGTATGAGCTCTTCGTCAGAACTGTCCGCTAAAAGGCGTTTATCCTTGAGCCACCTTACGTGGTATGTCGTGCCTGGAACCAAAAAAACAAATTTTAATTATTTCTCATTTTTATCTTTTTCCCCTTATCTTATACCTGCTGGTTGGGGACCCTTCGTGGTAGACAGTCTCGATTTTATATTCTCGAATTTATAAATTACTAGCTGGTTCCCGGCGTGCGTTGCAATGCCATATTCAAAGAAATAAATTGTTTCTCCCTACATGTCCTTTCCCGTGCATCCCCGTTCCCCTCCCGCATCCCTCCCGGGTTCCTCTTCCACCTGCCCCGCCTACCCTCTCCCCTCTCCCACTCCCCCGTCCCGCCAACTCCTCTCCCGCGTTCCATATATTAAGTCCCAGTACCTTCGGTTTTCAAACAGCTCACGTGCCACATATAACTTTTTTTTTATTCGAATTTTAAATTTTTATATATTAGGTACAAATATTCATTTTTGTGTATTATAAGAACAATCAATCAAATCTGGTACCTAACGTATTTAAAATATCTATAAATTTAAAACATCCGTAGACAATTCTTTTGTTACAAAAAAAACATCTGCATGCTAAATTCAATTTCATCAAACGCGCGAACTGTCAAACGTGCGAAGTTAAAATAGTCGTTTAATTTTCTGAGATTATCAATATTTCTGCGCAATTTTCTTAATTTTTCTTTCCGTAAGAACCCTCTACAAGTATTAGAAAACTTAAAAAAAAGATTAATGAAATAGGTAAAGTTATGACGTGACCAAGGGAAACAGGGATTTATTTTCATATATATAGATAATAACTTATGCACCGAAATTAAAATTCTTAATCTTTCATGTAGAAGAATGTTGACTGATGTGTTAAAGGAAAGTATGTTATAATTTGGTAGAAAATCGGAAACTGCTAAACGGGGAGGCGTCTACTAATATCTACAGAAATTCCAAAAACTGAAAAAATCGAACTAATATCTATGAGAATCAAAGTATAGACGAATATCTACAGCTCAAACTGTTGATTAATATCTATAAGGCACCAAAGTGTTGACGAATATCTACAGCACTGGCAGAGGTTGGATTTGCAATTATGTATAGCATATTGGAATAAAGTAATATTGTGTATGCTTAAAAAACTTAATTTATTTAAGTATGTATGTAAAAATCCCTGATATCGGACTATTGGACACATTTAGCTGATAAGTCCAACCTACGCTCTGTAGATATTAGTTCAACCTACACTCTGTAGATATTAGTCAACACTCTGAAGTTCGTAGATATTAGTTCAACATATGAGCTGTAGATATTCGTCCGACATACAGGCTGTAGATATTAGTATCTGGAGTCCTAAACGGCACACAAAACTTAAATTTGCATTTGAGGAAAAAATACTTAGATGAATGGATTTTTTTTAATCAAAATATATAGCAAATATCTAGTACAGACATGTGCTACTTTATTTATTTGTTTTTAAAATTATAAAACATTGTACATTAAAGATTTCAACTTTTCATGATAAACCCTTCGAATAATAAGAAAATAATTTTCTGTCAACTTTTGCCTGTCAAAGTTTGCGCGCAAAATTCCTGGTTCTTCCCATACATTTTAAATGTTCCTATTTATTAGTTTTTTTAACGCTTTTGCAAAAATAAAAATTGTTCTAAAATTTAGATAAAATAATCTTTCCGATATGTTTATTAGAAATCAACATTTTTGTTTATAAATATTAAAATTTTGATATTGGAAATGTAAATTGCCTAAAAAATGCATACCTGCGAATATTTGAATTAAAATAATTAAAATAGTATAAACTTCAAATTTTAAATTCAGATTCCTTTTCTAAACAAAATTTTTAATATAACTGTCACCTCATTTTTTATCGCTTTCATACAATTTTATTTTAAAATTAAATGTGGGTTGCGTCACAAATAGGCGCAAAATCAAACCGTTACTTTTGATCAGGTTTGTAAAATATCTGAACAACCTAGCTCATATAATTCTAAGATAATGAGAAGCATTATTTCTTTCCGTTTCTAACATAAAAGAAATCACAAATATTTGCATTACAGAAAGAGAGATATATAACTTTTAATAAAGCACGGTCGCTCTGGGACAATCTGGGTCTCCTGTTATTATAACGGCATATGATGTTTTGGGACAACTTGGGTCTCCTGTGATTAAACGGGTTAAATGCATCTTTGGCAAGTTTTGTGACTTAACTACATACATTTATTAAAAAAGGATTCTTACGTGATGAGCTATGAAAATATAATGAAGTGTAAAATAATAAAAATTAAAACATAGCAACCACGGCGATTTTGGGACAAAATTTTAAATATATATTCCTAAAATTTGTGTTTCAGTGTAAATCGGTCATTTATGTGTAAGTACACTTTAAACCCATCAACAAGCCTTTTTTAAAAAATTTATTTTTTTATTTTAAGTATCTGTGGCGACGCATTATCTTTCGCTATCAGAAAGAACGAACGAGAAATATCTAATATTCGCGCGATACGGGCAAGCTACTTACCTTAGTATATACCTACCTACTGCTGCAGCCGCCGATGAATGATAATATCGCCACCGCCTAGAAAGGTCTAGAGTTTACAAGCCGCCTGAATATTCGGCACCGCGTATGTTCCAGTACCTTCCAGTGTGCACATTGTCGGCGAATGGAACATTACTCCACCGGTCGCGCTGGTATATATAAAGCGACTAAACTCGGCGCTAGCTCAGTCAGTCTCACACTAACATTCGGACAATATCTCAGCATGTAACGATCTCCGCACACGTGCTCCTGCAGGCATCTACACACATCCAGGGCAGCTTCCCGAGGTCCACCACCACGTCTCAGCTACAAGGCCCATCGTGTCTTCAGCTCCTGAGGTCAGCTACATCCCGCGACTTACAAGGTTTGACGCCACCTTCAGTCCAGGGATCAGCTCACCATTTCATGGCCTGCCTGGCATTTTCTGCCATGGAAACACGCTCCGCCTCGCCAGGACTACCTGCTGGTGGCTCAGCACACCGAGCCACTCACCGTTCATCTCCGCGACTTAAAGCGTCGAGCAACGGCCTGGAAGATAGGTCATCTCCACCACCATGGTGTCGAGCAACTCGCTGACCTTCACCACACCATCTCCATCACATCCGTACGCCTGCAGCATCTCATCACTGCACCCTGCATACATCTGGTTACTGCTTCACCGACCCTCGCTACGTAGCCCAATAAACGACAGACTCATACTTCGACTTGACGCCTTTTATTTCTCGTTCTGTCTCCCGCTCCCTCATATCAATATTTTACGTAAATAGAATATTATTTTAATAATTTAAATTTTAAATAATTTTCTTTAACTCAACAATTGCCAAAGTTGGCTTCAATATCATGAAGCACCGATTTTTTTAACCTTCATGTACTCGCGCCTAATCAGAATTAACCAACTACATAGTGAAAAGCATAGATGGCGGATCAAAGGTGATAGGGGTATTCTTAGACCTAGCAAAAGCTTTCGACACTATTTCGCATAACTTACTACTACAAAAACTCAAAAATATCGGTATAACTGGTCAACCGCTAAAATGGTTTGTCAGCTACATTGAAAAGAGACAACAAATAGTAAAAATAAATAAATACAGCAGTGACAAAGCAGATATCAGGTATGGAGTACCGCAAGGCAGCGTCTTGGGTCCCATACTATTCCTCATTTATATAAATAGTCTAACTGAGATAAACCTAGGAAAAATTGAGTACAAAGTAATCAGTTATGCAGACGACACTGCAATTTTGTTCAAGGCACAATCATGGGAAAAGGTATTCAAAAACACAGAAACAGGGATGACTGTAGTAAATAAATGGCTACAAAATAATCTACTAACACTGAACATTTCAAAAACAAAATATTTAACTTTTAGCAAAACAAAGGCTGGTCAACCACATAGCCAACCACAACTACATCTTAACCCCTGCACCAATATTTCGTCAAATAACACATGCTGTACTTGTGACAAAATTGTTTATGCAGACAATATTAAATATCTAGGTTTAACTGTTGACCATAAACTAAAATGGGATCTCCATATTAATACATTATCAAAAAAAATACGAAAATTATCATACATCTTCAAAACAATACGAAACATCATGTCATTAAATCAACTAAAAAATATATGTTTTGTTGTTATATATATTTAACAGCTAATGATCAAAAACAAATTACTAGACGTAAATAAACCTTACCTCAATTCTCTTAAAATAAATCACAAAACAATAATTAGAATTATGTTTTATAAACCTTATCAACATCCGACGGAACAGCTAATGATCAAAAACAAATTACTAGACGTAAATAAACTATTCATAAGGAAGATCATTTACAAAAACTGTATCAAAACTTCACATCTCCACATACCTCACTCGCAAAACACAAGAGCAAAAATTAATAAGCACTTTCAAGTTCCCCATATCAAATCAACTTTTGCAAAAAAACACGAATCTTACCTAGCACCACACATTTTCAATACCTTCCTAACACAAACAAAAACTTACATCACCCCAAATAATTTGAATTGGCTTTTCAAAAGATTTGTATTATGGTTGAATGAAAAGGAAAGAACAGACATTCAAAATATTCTAAATAAATAACATTTCATATAAGTTCTCACGAAATTATATAATATTCAAATAAAACAAATACGAGAAACTGCAATTTTGCAATATTAATTATTATGATTAATTATTAATTATTACTTATATTATGTAACCGCTATATTCAACTGTCACAAAATTTTAATTTGCTTTTATCTAAAAAACAAAGTATGTATGTAAATATTTAATTTACCAACATATAATTTATCTTTTTACATACATATATATATTTGTTTAAATACACACATTTCTTTTGGAACAAACATAATATGTGATTTACTCGCCTCGAAACAGACTTTGTCTAGTGAGGCGGGTAAAAGAAAAGAAAACAATGTAAATAACCATGAAACTAAATAAACGCCCGGGTTGCCGGCACTGAAACATATCTATACTCGCGCAGCGTGTCTCAGAGAGAGATTTCATCTCATCTGTTTTACTTCAAGTATGTGCTTTTTAAGCATTATTCGTATTTATTATATAGAGGGGGTTATAATTGAATTGAGGGAGCGGTCCTGATCGGTAGAGAGAAATGAAAGGCGTCAGTCGATGTATGAGTCAGTCTTTATTGTTGCGCTACGTAGCGGAGGTCGAAGCGGAGCGGAGTGACAGCGATGCCGGGGGAGTTGCTGCTGCGTGATGAGTGAGAAGAAGGTCAGGAGACTACGGCGGTGAAGATCACTGGTCTTCAGGGAGCCGGCGTGTTGCTCTACACCATGGCGGTGTAGAAGTGACCTTGGTCCAGGCGGTCGACGGTCGTCGTGTTGACGAGGTATGGCGGCTGTGTGTCCAGTGGGTCGGAGCACATACGTGACGCAGGAAGGAACCTTGAGAGGCGATGATTATACACTCGCGGCGAGTAATTAGTCTCACGTAGGTAATGCCGTGAATTCACGAAAAGGTGAGAAATCGCTCGAACCTTCTGTGGGCACTTGTAAGGTACAGCCAGACGTTCTAGGCCTTTCGCGTAGATGGCGGAATTATTATTCCCAGGCGGCCGTCGGGACTACGCTGAAGGTAGGTATGCCGTAGTTTCCAGCGTGTTCCGTGGAGGTCAGTGGCGGCGCGATGGATTTAGCAAAAGTGGCCGCCACAGAATAAAAACTTTATTTGGTAGAAACAGACTTTTAACTCACGCTAATAAAAAGAACATATTTTTGTACTCAAAATTTAAACACAAAAATAAACTTTTTAAAGTTAATTAAAAAAAACTCTGAAATCTTATCTATGAAAGCGTCAAGAATAATAAAATATTATAAAAAATAAAAATTAATCAATATGAGGATTTTTTATAGTAATTGTTAATCACTTAAAAGACCGAAAACAGTAAATAAGTGTTATACTTACTTACACTCAACACCAATGTGCGCATTGCACTAAACAATGCTTAACAACAAATTAAGAAGCTACTAAAAACCTCAGAGTCCCATTGTTGTTAATTTTTTGAGGAAACAACAAATTATTGATTTGTCGGCCCGAAAGACCAATGCGCGAGTATAGGAAGGTTAAGGCTCGATGGCACTAAGCGAGTTTACAAGTTACTATCTACTAATCTACTAGTTTAAAAGCGGGTAAATCGGCGAGTGAGATTGTCATGATGACACTCAAAACTGTCCAATCGCTTAGTAGCGTAGGAAACTGAGGTCGCTGCTAGCGTCAGTAACAAGAATAACGACGCCTGCGTGAACTAATTCTGTGATGTTTGACAGTCACAATCAGCAGTTTGTTGGCAGCCTACAATTTGGGAGGCGGGAATGGGTACCGCCGCCCCGGGAACCTTTATTGGATAACCAACACTTCTGCCATAGGTCACCCCAAGTGGTTCGCTACGTTTGGTGATTTAGCAGGGGTGCCCGGGTTCATGGGGTGAGGTTTGTCTAGGTCTTGGAGGCGGATTACCAAGACATTGAACCCCAGATTCCTACCCATACTTAAACCCTTTTCCTTCCCAGAACTCTCCTCTCCTTCCTTTTCCTTAAAAAAAACCCTCCACACAGCATCCCTAAAAAAAAAAGCCATCTTGAAAAACATAAATAAACCAATCAAAAGTAGGGATGTTATGGAGCTCCGTAACCGTAACCGAAACTATCGGATATCCGAATTAAAAAAAATATCCGTAACCGTAACCGAAACCGATATAAAAGTTTCGGATAGTTTCGGATAAAGGCTGAGTCTAAATGACAGATTACGACAGGTTTTTGTTTGTCTTGCCCGACCGAGCCGTCCGATTTACTTTGTGATTGTGGGTGTACAAATATTAAAACTTATTATTTGCGAGTACCTAGTTACTTATTTCAAAGTGTTTGTAAATAAATTGTTATAGTCTTGGTAAAAGGTAAAACGCGTCCTAAGTCTAGTTTAATTTGGACATTTTTTGATGAAATTAATATAGATTTTGCAAAATGTAAACAGTGTGCGGTAAAAACTTTTCACGCGAAGGAGGTGTCACTACTTCTATGAAACTTCATCTTAAATCAAAAAACATTGTTAAATATGAAGAACTGTTGTTGAAAAAAGGATACTCAACAAAAACAACAACAACCACCTCAACAGCTAACGTCTTTACAAGAGTGTAAAAAACAGACTCTTTGAAAAATAGAGGTTCCTGGGATGATAGTAATAGTTACCCACATAACACTTAAAAGTGGCAATAATAATAGTTATTTATTTGACTGATTGTAAAAAACAAATGATAATATAGACTTGAAATAAAAGTCAAATCTTGCTTTTTGTATTTTGCTTTTATAATTTTAAAATTCTAATATCCGTAACCGAAATTATCCGAAACTAGCGGATAATCCGAAATAATTTCATATCCGTAACCGTATCCGAAACCGGTATAATATTATTCCTATATCCGTATCCGTATCCAGATCTGAAATTTCATATCCATAACATCCCTAATCAAAAGCAAGCGTGTGGCGAGTAAAGTTGACAACCTTTCAACTTTTTTCGTAGATTGTCAACAATCTGCTAGTCGCTGCTAGTTAGCAAGTAACACGATGACACCGAGCGAGTTTACTAACAGATAGTGAATTTCCCAGATAGTAGCTTGTAAACTCGCTCTGTGTCATCGATGCTTTAATGACATTTATTTTAAATTTTAAAACATAAATAAATAAAGTAGCAAATATTCTTACTAGATTGCTATACCTTTTTGATATAAAATTAAAATTTAAGTTTTTTATGTGAAAGGGAAATTTTAAAATTTCTTACCAGCATTTTCCAGATAGCACGGAAGTACAACAGTCTCATTTTCAAAGGTTTTGACTGTGGTCGGTTTACTTTTGAATTTCGATGTATTTTCCACAATTGCTTCAGAGTTAGTTTCGACATCTTCTGATTTTACAAAAGCAACGATAATTAACACTGCACACCACAAATATATATTTTTATTACACATCATTGTCAATTTTGACTTATTTTAAATCACTTAGATTTATGTCTTTATTCCACTGTCATGTTAAAAATTTCATATTATGTTATAATTTAATGTTTTTTTACGTTCCACACAGGAGGCCTCGAGGAAAATAAAATAATGTGTGGAAATTATCGAAGAGTATTAATTAATACGTTAGCGTCTGCGTGGTTGAAATTTAAGAACCCGGCTTCGAGTGCATGTCTGACGCAGCGCCGTACGCGCCAAATAAACATCTGTGTACATGAAATTTCAAACAAAGCTACCGCTGTAATTTGGTTTCGAATTCAAGAATTCGTCAAAGGATGGCGCCACATCCGTCAACAGGTCGCATGAAAACGTGCATGAAAAAAATTTGAGTATCTCTCCCGATACGGAAAGATTGACGGTAATAGATACTTAGTTGTACCACGCGGCTATATATTATCTACATATGACGTCAGAGTCTGTCCCGGATACTTTGTCCCGGTGATTAGCTATCATTTGATCACAGTGGATCCGAGGAATGGGCTTTTTTAGGAAACAGTTCCTATCGGATTTACAAAATGGTCACCAACACTAGCAGCAAAAACCTGCATCCCTCAAACCCTTTTCCTTCCCAGTACTTCCTCTCCTTACTTCCTTCCTTCCCTAAAAAGATCCTCCACACAGCATCCCCAAAGATGACATGGGCCCTGAAGGGAATTATTTTCCTCAGGGCCTCCTGTGTGGAGATAATGTAAAAAAAAACACACACACACTACATTAGTACAAGGACACATGACAATATACAGTATGTCTTTCTGTGAAGCCAATCTTAGCCCGGGCGAACGTACCTACATGCATAGGTACATTTACATACATTTTAGAAAAGTCGCTAATAAAAATGTTAATGTCCTATAAGATAAGCAATTATTAAATTAGTTTCAGTATTGGATGTTTTTCAGCTTCTTCAAAAGTAACACGGGGATGTAATATAAAAACATGTTGTACAATAGGGCCCATATTTATTGTGATCATTGGCTCACAAAGAAGGTACGGTCACGGCCGTAATAACGGCGACGCGCATAATGAAAGTACAGTAAGGGGCATTCAGAAGGAGCCATTGTAAATCAATCAGGGTATAATGGATACGTGCAAGATAGGGGACCTTACATTGGCTTATCGGCGATCTCTGGAGTTTTAAACTCAATTGCTGACACTGCAGTGAAACAAAATTCACTAGATTGACATTTTGTAATTTTTTAATATGTAATTTTTAATTTATATTTTTCATGGCGACGATCCCAAATAAATGGATATTTAATTAGCACTATTTTTAATCGCAATTATCAAGAAATAAATTCATATAGCAACCCTTATTTTCATAGAAACACTTGAGCGAATGTCATTTTTTACATTAGCTCCACACAGGAGGCCCTGAATAAAATAATTCCCGTGTGGCGGGTCGTTTAGGAAAAGAAGGAGAGGAAGTTCTGGAAAGGACAATTGTGTGAGGTTTGGTATGAATCTGGAGGTCTGTGTGTTCAGGAGTGACGGACGAATGAATCCATCCCTCCCACTGCGTTGCGAGGTGATCTTTCGAAAGAGCATTGGTGGAGGGGTCAAAAGATCTCCCTCAATCAGTCTTTCCCGATCCGGCCTGCCATGCAGTAAGTAGGCAGATGCAACCGCCATCAACACCTATACAAACCTCACCCCATGGACTCGGGCTTTCCGACTAAGTCACCAAACGTAGCGAACCACTTGGAGTAACCTATGTCAGAAGTGTCGGTTATCCAATAAATGGTTCCCGGGGCGGCGGTACCTATACCCGCCACCCAAATTGAAAGATTACTCATTTAAGACGATATTTGCGACTTCCCAGACACTACCTAGTTTTCATTTAGTTTTGGAAGAATATTGCGATCATACATAAAAATAGCAGCCAATAAAAATATGCCTTAGTAAAATGAAGATATAGTTGGAAGAATTTATAAATAAAAATGCAAAAATCAGTCATTTTAAATACATGTAGGATTACGAAAGATTTTTTAAATATTTATTTTGAGGGATCAGTAGGATTTATCGGTCCAGCTAGGAGTTCTACCGAGCCGAACCCTCTGATATGAAAATATCTGGAGTCGGTGAATTATTTTCCCATTTTGTCTCTGGTAGGTTGGCATGTTGTTCTTGTATTATTTTGTATTTATTATGTACTTATATAGTGCACTTGCATAGCGTGGATTGACTAGATGATCATTTGTGGAAAAGTTTAGTTTTAGGAAGGGTTTAGTTTTTCCTGTGGGGAAGATTTAACCCGGACATAAAGTCATAAAAAATAAAAGTAGTTTTTAGTCAAAGTATGACACAGATAAATATGACCGAAGGGGGTGGGATCGAAATAGCTAGTATAGTAAGATGATCTTATTATTTTCAAGAACCATTCGCAACAATTATAAACGCGGGGTACCGTCTAGTATTTTCCATTTCACTGGCATGCTGGTGGGTACTAAAGACATGTCGCAGTCCGGAATTAATTTAATTGACAATGGAGCCATAGTTGTAGTATTAAAGTTAAAGGTGGCTGGATGTTGAGCGAGTGTTCGTGCGGGTCATGATCGTTATCGTAGCAAGGGTGTCTCAGTGGCTTAGTGGTAAACGCATACGAGTATGATTTTGGTTATTAATTGACTGAACATAGCTAAGTCCTGTATCAACTCTACCATTTGGCATTTGGCAATGACGGCCTCTGTGGTCGAGGGGCAAGGCTCCCGACTAGCGATTCAGAGGTCTCGGATTCAAATCCTGGCGTGCGCAAGTAAATTTTATTTTATCGATGTGTGTTATCACAATTAAATCATCTAAAATAATGTAAGGCATACTCGTATTTGCAGGACGTTCCAGAGTAGAAAATACTGTCAGTATCGCCCTGGTGTAAGACCACTATTCAGAAATAAAACGTTGCATGAAATGGCTTTAACCGTGTTTGGTGACTATGTGACTATTTCAATTCGGGAGGTGGAAATGGGTACCGCCGCCCCGGGAACCTTTATTGAATAACCAACACCTCTGCCATAGGTCACCCCAAGTGGTTCGCTACGTTTGGTGATTTAGCAGGGGTGCTCGGGTTCATGGGGTGAGGTTTGTCTAGGTCTTGGAGGTGGATGACCAGGACACACTGAACCCCAGATTCCTACCCACCCCTTAAACCCTTTTCCTTCCCATAACTCTCCCCTCCTTCCTTTCCTTAAAAAACCCTTCACACAGCATCCCCAAAGATGACATAGGCACCGAGGAAAATTATTTTCCTCAGGGCCTCCTGTGTGGAGCTCATGTAAAAAAAAAAAGATAGGTATTTAAGTCGATACTTACAAATCGGTTCCATGCTAATTCAGAATGAAACCAACTCAGAAACACCTCAGAAAGGTCATTAAAAGCTATGAAAAAATAATTTTAAAATAGCCGGTAACTCTAACCTAACTTAACCTATTTAACCAATTTTTTTAAATATTTTTTATCATCACTCTTAATTACCTTTCTGAGGTACTTCTGAGTTGGTTTCATTCTGAATTGTCTGGTCACCTACAAATCTTATGAATTCAGAGGAAATTTTGATTTGATTTAATAAGAGAAAATTGTAAACATATTTTTTTGTTTGGACGAAAGGTCTTAGTTCACAAAACTACTGATTTATTAACATTTAATTTTCTTTTTTAAAATAAATAACACAAAAGAGTCCCAACTGCCACCGACGGTCGGGTATGGGTACCGCCGCCCCGGGAACCATTTATTGGATAACCAAGGTCACCCCAAGTGGCTCTCTACGTTTGGTGACCTAGCAGCGGTGCCCACGTTCATGGGGGAGGTTTGTCAAGGTATTGGCGGCCGACGTGTCTACACGGCGGGCAGGATCGGAAGGGACTGGTTGAGGAGGTCGTTTGACCTCTCCAGCTACAATTCTTCGACCCATCGCCTTGCACCGCTGGCGATGAAGTTGAAGGGGTGGACTCATACGCCCGTCACTCTTGGACACACTGATCCCCAGATTCCCACCCACCCCGATTTCCTTCCCACAAAATCTTTTCTTTGAAAAAACCCTCCACACAGCATACCCTAAGACAGGGATGGCGAACCAATGGCACGCGACACAATATTTTGGGCACGTCACTGATCAGTGATCACAAAATTTATTATGCACTATGATAAAAGTGTGAAGTAATGTGACGTCATTTAATAAACTGAATTTGTCCCCATTCGATTGGTTGGAAATTGATGAATTTGAAATGCAGCTGATTGATTTCCGGTTTAGTTCAATATGGATTCAAAAATTTGTTGAAACAAGGTGAAAGTTAGAATTAATTGAAGCAGAAAGATTGACAGTAATATAAGTGAAAATGCTAATAACAACATTTTGGAAACATGGAATGCGTTACTAGACACATTTAATTTTTTGAAGAAGCTGGCTTATGCTATTTTAACAATACTTTCATCAACATCTGCGAATTATTATTTTCAGAGATGAATAACATTAAAGAGTTCGTTATTTACCGTTTGACAGATGACTCCAGTTCAGCATGCATTCTGCTAAAAGTAACATCTTACAACCCTAACATATGTTATTTGTCATCTAACCTGCAACAACAGAAGTCACACTCATTTTACTTTAATTTAAATTACGCGTATAATGCAAAATGTTCCTATTTAGTAGTAGAATAAATAATTTGGTTAAGTAAATTATTTGATGGCACTTTTATGACCTCATTAAACATTTATTTAGAAAAATGGCACGTTGATACGTAAAGGTTCACCATCCCTGCTTTAAGATGACATAGGCCCTGAGGGAAATTATTTTCCTCAGGGCCTCCTGTGCGGAGTTTATGTAAAAAAAGAGACAGTAGGACTATGGCATCCCATTTGGAGTTTGTTGTGAGAGTGAAGGTAGTGAGGGACGAAATGAAATTGGGGAGAGGAAGGTTGGGAAGTTTACTTGTCTATTCAGATCCTGTTACCAAAAACTTACTTGTTCGGTGAAACAAAGTAATAAATGTAATACACAATTTTGGGCATCAAACTGACGCATATAAAAGTTCTGTGGGAGGAAAATATCACAATGCAATGTCGTCAGAAAATAATTAAATTTTATTTACTTCCGTTATTTAACTATTTGTAATAAAAATAAACAAATGAAAGTATAAATGGCCGTTTTTAGTAATCCCATGTATTCATTCATAGTCACGCGTTATTATTAGATTATAAAACTGCGCAGAATTCGTTTAAACGATGACCGTAGAGCGTAGGACTAATAAAATATACTCTTGCCCGGTATGTTAGTTGATTTTAAGTTCAGCTTATAGGAACGTCGAGCTTAGCGCGGCTTAAAAAGAGAATTGCTAATTTAAAAAAATATATTAATAATAACAAAATAAATGGTCCTACACGAACTCTAAATTTATTTTTTAAATGTATTCATAATGTGTGCATTAACGACCCTAGGACAATAAAGTTCAGATTGCGCATCGATGTTACTTACGACAGCAGTACAGCTATTTTAGTAACTTTAAAATATCGAAATGCGTATTCACGAAAATTGCATGAAATTTTAATGCTACTGCGACCTAATCCTGCAATTTTTTTCCAATCGCAGGGGGGAGGTTTAGAAGCACCCATATGTCATATTTGGGGATGCTGTATGGAGGGTATTTATAAGGAAAGGAATGAGAAGAGTTCTGGGAAGAAAAAAGTATGAGAGGTGGGTAGTGTGTTCAGAAGTGACGGACGTAAGAATCCATCCCTCCAGCTGCGGTGTAAACCGATGGATCGAAAGAGACCAGCTGGAGAGGATAAAGGGTATCAGCAAACTCACCACCAGTGACCAGGCGCATCCGCCGTCAAGACCTGAACACGCTTCTCTCAATAAACTCAGGCACTCGTGCTAAGTAACCAAACGTAGCGAACCACTTGGGGTGACCTATGGCAGAGGTGTCGGTTATTCAATAAATGGTTCCCGGGGCAGCGGTACCCATACCCACCTCACAAAATTATAGCATTCGAACAAAAAAAATATTTTAAAAAAGTGCATGCGAACTTCAAATCTATTAATAAATTGTTAAATTCAAAATCAATTGTAACAACTCGTCCGGGAACTAGTGAATTTGCATCACAGAGAAAATCCAAAAAACTTAATTTTATCAATCAGAAATTTTTTTTTAAACTATTTTCCGTTTTTTTTAAAAAGTAATAAACAATTTTCAAATGATAGTAACCCCTAGCGGCCGAATATTTAAAATTTGACACTGTAAATTCCAAATTCGGACACGATTTACTCGAAAACGAAAGCTTAATATGAATATATACGTGAAATCCTATTTAGATACTATTTTGATTAATCCTTACGACGAATCGGCTTACAGTATGAACATCAAAAAATATGCAACGGATAAATCGAAGCTTTTACTAGCGTTTCTATGTATTGGAATTACAATAAAATTATTATTTACGTAACAAAAAATATAAGCGTAAACCACCCAAAAACATGTTTTTTAATGACTTAACTATGAAGTAATACAAGAAACAATTTTTAAAAAATACCCCTTTATGGCTAAGACTATTTTTGAGGTTTTCCATGTTCTAATTTTTTTCGTTCTTGTAAAATTATGCACAAAATAAATAAAAACCACTTTTTCGCTTACTAGCCTCGTGCAAAAAGACGCTCGATTTTGAAATTTTGTAGGCATGAGATTCGAAATATTTCTAGCGTTTATATTCCTCTTAAAACAAAAAAAAGACATACCACAAAATCGATTCCAAAATATGTTTTCGAATTACCAGTTTGTACCATGAGTTTCCAAACAACGCGCACGTCACGATAACATTGAGAAAATTAGATGATAATTTAAATTGAATTTTATTAAAATTTTATTAAAATGTTGTGTATATTGATATCAGCAGCAACACATTTTTTTTTTTTTTGTGAATACCGAAGATCCCAACTGCTCCCAACCGCCTGGAGCCAATCAGGGTATCGTATTTTGGGGATGCAATTGGGGTTGTAAGATGGGGAAGAAGGAAGGTGTGGAAGTACCTGGCTATTCATATCTAGTCACCAAACACGGCTAAAGCCATTTCAAGCATAGTTTCAATTCTGAATGGTGGTCTTACACCAGGGCGATACTGAGAGTGTCTTCCACTGTGGAACGTGCCGCAATTATACCTAAAATTATTTTTATTTGATTAATTTGTGAAACAGCACAAATCAGTCAAATTAAAATTTACTTGCGCACGCCGGGATTTAAACTCGCTACCTCCGGATCGCCAGTCGAGAGCTTTACCCCTCGACCACGGAGCCCGTCATTTCATTCTTATTTGTAATGAAATACAAACATTCTCGGGTTACGTATAACCTGACAATATTATGGAAGATACTCTTAGTATCGCCCTGGTGTAAGACCACCATTCAGAATTGAAACGTTGCTTGAAATGGCTTTCGGCACGTTTGATGACTAGATCTGAATAGCCAGGCGCTTCCCCACTTTCCTCTTCCCCATCTCCTTAACACTGCACTCCCCACTACTTTCAACTCCACAACATATCACAATTGGGGACGCTGTGGAACTATTCACGTACAAAATAAAATAATAAAAAACTTATACTATCATTAATTAAGAAGAAATATTGCTTGTGCATTGATGAAGGACTTAGCTGGAAGAGGAATTGAACCCGCGACACTTGGAACTCGACGCATTATTTATGCCCGGTTACCAACCGGTTTCAGGCCTATTTTTATCACGAAAACTAGGATAGCAGATGTCGTTAAGTCACTAGTTGTAAGTCAATAGTTTTTTTTTTTTACATTAACTCCACACAGGAGGCCCTGAGGAAAAAAATTCCTCAGGGCCTATGTCATCTTTGAAGATGCTGTTTGGAGGGTCTTTTTGAGGAGAGGAAGGAGTGAAGATGGGTCTTGAAAAAACCCATGTTGTAGGAGGGAGGAAACACAGAGGCCGGCAAATCGTTCCACAACCGAGCTGTTGAACTCAAGAACGAGTCGTAAAAACGACCCGTTTTCATGTGACTAATGTCAACCGTGTACAAATGTTGGGCACGTGTTTGGCATGTGTTCCGACTATGCACCGGTGCCGAAGGGATCAATGACGCTAGTTCCTCGGAGCATCTTCCATTATAATACCGGTAAAACAAGGACAGCATGACGCAGCACCTGACGCCTGTGCTCTAAAGATTGCCACCCGGTTGTTAAGTTCTTTAAGTTATAAGTCTTAGTCAAAAGTCACCATAAGTAGTTATAATTATAAATTCAGATGTGTTAATTCTATTATATATTTATTTGTACAACGTGCTTGAGGTGATTTTTCACGAAAACGGCGCTATATAAATCAGCCAAATATTATAATTATTATTATAGCAATTAAATTCCTAAATTAAAAACAGAACTATAACATTCGAACGAAATTCAAATTATAAGTAAAGTTATTTCAATAACTCCGACAAACAGCTATCTTCTAAAGAGATACTTTATCAAAATATGAAATGATTTATTTGTTTATTTTACGTGTGTTATTATTTTTTTCACAAATTCCACTGCGCACGCGTTTTATCCACGACAAAGATCACGACAGACTGAATCATAAATGGTTAAATGACTTTTGGCTGAGACGTGTCGGAACATTTTAGTGTCAATTAAGAATATCAACAATACAGTTCTACAGGGTGTTACTAAACTATATTAGCCCATACCTCTTAAGGCGCCGTATCCCCGCGCAAAAAGAAGATGATGGCGAGATATGTAATTACAAATGTTGGAGAGAGAGCGCTCATATTTAAAACGATAAAATTGAAGCGAAAATTGTGAAAATGTTTAATAATACACGACTCGTTTAAAATAGAGCAAAAATCTCTTGGGCTGTCTAAAACAGCATTTAAAGAAATACTGTGAATTATTTTATACACGTAACTTTTAAAAATAACTGAAACAAACGTGTTTATAATAATTTTCGGAGCATACTTTGCGATTTTTTCTATCGAGGGAATTTTATATAATTTGCGTTTTGACATAGGAAAGTCTAGATATTATCTTCCGAAATAACATATATTTTTTTGAGAGCTGAAAAACTTTTAATGTTAAAAAGCGTTTAACCAGCCAGCAGCCGAAATTCCACATTTCGTCGAAAGTTGTTCTTACGATCTACAGGGCGATTCCGATGAAAAAGATTAATTATTCTCCGTACCAGCTTTTTAAAATTATAACTCAATATCGATTTTATTTCATTCCAAATTTGCTTTAACTTATATAGGTATAAGTTAAAGATAAGATGTAGGCATCCAAAAATGCTGAAAGGCGTGATGATAAAACTTTCAAAATACTGTACTTTTTGTAATTATTTTTTGATTATTGTATATATCATTTTTCAATAATGTCTAAGTTGAATAAGAATGTTAAAAAATCTGAAATATATTAGTTTATAAGTGCGCAAATAAATACACCAACGGGCCAATTTTCGTCAAGAAACACATGCACACTTATTATATTTTTAAATGATTTTATTGAAACTAAAATTAAAATTCTGAAACATGAGTTTGCCAGATAATGTATTGATTTATTGTACTGCATGATTATATGATTTGAAATGGATGTGGTATAATACAAAATCTTTTTTGAAAATTTAACAAATCTGCCAACGACCTATGGAACCTTATTATATTAAAAATAAACTTTTTTCTCAAAATTTAAGACAAGCGTTTCCTAGATAAAAAAAAACAATCTTTCGAAATCAATTTATATTTTTTTGTGGAAAAAAGTCGATATATCTAAAATCTGATTTAAAAATGACATATTTATGATATGTAAGAAATCGGAAGAAATTCGGGTAGCGCCGGCTTAATAGTCCCAATGGCGGAAGAAGTCCCAACTGTTCGGAGCTACTGGGACAAAGGCGTCCCCATTAAGGGTATGTTTCGAGACTGAAGGAAGTGCGGTAGGGAAAGAGATCTGGTCTCCAAACACGGCTAAAGATATTTCAGGCAGTTTTTAGTTTCTATTTATTCATGTTAGATTCCGTGATGTTATCATTATTATAAGTCTCTAAACACGGCTAAAGCCATTTCAAGCAATGTATCGTTTCTATTTATTCATGGTAGATTCCGCAATATTACACATAATTAGAGTTTGTGAAGTGAAAACTTCTCTAGAACCGTTGTGATTTGAAACTCGATGAAACGAAAAATAGCAACACTTAAAAGACACGCACATACATCTATAAGAATTAGCCTGTGAGAGAATGTATAATCTGTCTCCTCTTTGTGTGGTGCTTCGTAGCCTATCGGTCTCTTCTTTGTATGATGCTTCGTAGTCTGCCCACTCTTGTCTACTTTAGTTTTCTGAAGATTTCACTTCTACCGCGTGTGAATTGCACATTCTGATTTTTTTACTATCATTATGAATGGAAAAAAGATGGAACATGGCTAAAGCCATTTCAAGCAATGTTTCGTTTCTATTTATTCATGTTAGGTTCCGTGATGTTACACGTAAATTATGTTTTTGTTATCATTATTATAAAAATCTTCATGAAAAATTGATAATTTTTCATATACTTTTGCATGTCGAAAATTGAATACGCAACCTATTTATATAAGTCAATATTTACTTATAAACTATAAATTATAACTTATACGAATTATAATTTATTTAAGTTATAATTTATGTAAGTTTTATCTTACAAAAGTTCGGTCAGCGATTCCCGACGGGGGCGATGTAACTCCTTGGGGGCGTTGGTAAGATCCAGGGGACGGTGGTGGCCTCGAGGGCAAATGGTGGGCGGTGAAAGGGTCCAAGGGAGCGGTGAGGTACTAAAATGAGGGTCGGAAGAATAAAAAAAAACATTTTCCAAATGAAATCTACAGGTACATAATTGCAAGAATGTTTCTCATGAACCAGTCGATTAGTTATTATTTGATTAGGGGTGTAAAATTTATGCATTGATAGTAGGTATTTCTTTCTGTTATAATAATACTAGCTGGTACCCGGCATGCGTAGCTACGCCATTTAATAAATAAATTGTTTTCCCTGCGTGTCCTTTCCCATTCGTCCCGTTCTCTCAAAGAAATGATTACAAACTCAATTCATTCATCTCTTAAAGAAATGATTACAAACGAGTTTAAGGATATTCATAACCAAACAATAAACAAACAAACTGTTGAAGACGCCATGAGAGAGTGTAAAACAAACGAAATAATGACAAGACTAGAAGAGGTGCATGAAGATTTGGTTAAAACTGGTAGAACTTCAAAACTGTGGCTACAAGAGTTTAAATTGGTGAATTTAGTTCTAGACTTTATTCTGGCAGAGAGAATCGGCGATTGGAATTTGCACATTAATACAGTCAAGCAAATGATACCGTATTTCCATACTGCTGGTCATTTGCTCTATGCCAAATCCGCACAAATATATTTGTGAACAACATCAAATGTTGAGTGTGCAAACGAAGATGTCAAATGAAGACTTCGAAAGGTTCGTCAATAAAGGTTTCTTTACAGTTCGGCGTACAGATGATTTTTTTACCGGTAACTGGACGGACGTGGCCATAGAGCAGACATTAATGCGATCATCAAAATCCATAGGTGGCCTTACTCATTAAGCGAGAGGACGCTAACCAAAAATTTGTGAGGCTTTCAAGAAGTTCTCTGGCTGCTTGATTCAGTTTAACGAACAGCATTAAACAGTCAGAATTAAGATGCAGTAGAAGAGAAAGTGACTTGCAATATATTAGTAAATTTCTCGGATGGCTGCCTATCCATAATCCTTTCTGACAGAGCAACGACTTAGTGTCTTTGTCCTCTGGTGTAGTAGTGACAAGTTCGGGTGTAAACTGCGATGAAGCGTATGATGTAGGAATGAACTGCTTGAAAGACATCGAAGGAAATCATTTTTCAGATGTTAAATTGAAAAGAAAGAATAAAGTCAAAACTATAGGCTCCGTAGTAAGTGATATAAATGTGAGATCTGAAGAAGTGCCAATTAATCCTGATCAGTTGTTTAATAGGGTTATTTGTATGTCTCAAGGAACAAACAATACTTCAACTATGAACTCAGCCCATACCCTTTGTCTTTATTTGAAAACAATAAAATGATGAGAAAGGGAACTAAATCAAGTCTTATGAAAATATTTAAAAAGTTGACAGTTAGCAACGAAGTTTTTGAGAATTTGCCCCCAACAATATACGTAGTAGATGGAGGGTATCTTTTGCACAGTGTTATTTGGCCTGACAAAGTAACATATAGCAGCATCATAGAGAAGTATGTTGTCACTGTAATGAAGCGGTATGGGAAAGATTGTCATGTTGTGTTCGATGGGTATCCTGACTATCCCACCACAAAAGGGGTCGAACATATGCGGAGAAGTAAAAAACATATCTAGAAATGAAATTCAACGTTAATATGGAATGCTCTGTGAAGCAAAACGAATTTTTGGCAAATCCAAAAAACAAAAGCCAGCTTATTGAACAGCTCGCTCAGAAGCTTAATGAAGCAAACATTCCAACCATTGTGGCGGAGGAAGATGCAGATACTGAAGTGGTCGGAAGAGCAATAGATGTCTCCCAGATTCAAAGTGGGAGGCCTATAGTTGTTGTCGGACAGGATACTGATCTTTTCGTTCTATTGTTAGGGCTCCCACAGTGTCAAAATGTGCAACTATTCTTTCACAAACCCTCTGGCACACCATCAACGTATGACGTCAGCAATATTCGTGAAGAGATTGGTGATATGAAGGATGTGATATTATTTTTGCATGCTATCACATGATGTGATACCACGTCTTATTTATTCGGCAAAGGCAAAATTAACGCATACAAATTGCTAAATTTATCAAATGATCTCCGCACAAAAGCTTTACAGTTTTATGAAAAAGGTAGGAGAGACTTTTGTCTTGAAATTATATGGATGCACAAGGTCTGCAAGTCTGAAAGACAGTAGATATTCAATGTAGGTACCTTAAAGCTGTTGTAAAAATGTCATTAAAATTCAAATTTAACATGGCATCCCTCCCTCCAACATCTGGTGCTGCAGAACAACACGCCTATCGAACATACTATCAGATTCAAAAATGGATCGGAGATAAGGAAATCAGCGCAACGGACTGGGGATGGATTTTAACTGACAACATGCTGTACCCAGTGCACTCAAAAAAACCATCGGCACCTGAAGAAGTTATAAACTTAGTTTTCTGCAACTGCAAAAAGGCTTGCAAAAATAATTGTAGCTGCTTTAAAGCATCACTTGATTGCACAGAAATGTGCGGGAGCTGTGGCGGATCATGCAGCAATGTAACTTTGGTTGAAGTCGAGGAATATGAAGAACTTGTCATGGAAGTTTAGGAAATCGGAAATGGTCAACATCAATTTATTTTTTACTGAGAATAATCTGAATATATTTTTTACTTCAAATTAAGATACCGAAATTATTTTGTCCTAAAATAACATCTTAAAAAATATTACATGCATTTTCAAACCAAAAACTACTTAAAATACCTATTTTAGCCGTATACAAGGACTTATTATTATTTGAAACGATTTTAAAAAGTGAGGAATTTAGGTTTCACAGAGACTCGATTAGTTTTTTTTTATAGAAAATGCAATAGTGTACCTTAAGGATAAAAAATCACTCTCACTATATAACAATATTTGCATTGCAACGCCCGCGCCGCGCCGGCCGGCCCCACCTCGACCGAACCCGCCATGACAGAGTACGCATTCTGCATTACACCGGCTGAATCTCGCTGGATCTCAAAAAAGTAAGAACTATTTTATATCATTTTAAAGGTAATAATAGGAGCTAGATCTTTTGCAGGAAAACATTTTTTCATAAAATGTCGGCGTAAAAAGTTCTGCGACAAAAAAGTAAAATTAAGTGCCAAAAAATACCCAAATTTTTACCTTTTCATACGAATTACAAACAAACGGTAAAAGTTACGACGAAAGTCAACTAGACATTAATTGTAGACAATATTACAGTAAAGAGAATAAAAAATTTCAATCCGATATGTTGTTTAGTATTCGAGATAGACGGGATTTATAAAACCCTTACACTTTTCATGTTTGGGGGGGCACATGGGGGGAAGCAAGGGGGGTAGGGGCGGGAACTTTTGACAAACACTTGTCTAAATGGTAGTAGTCGATGGGAAAAAAATTAGCCTTATACTATTTTTTTGGGCAAGAATGTAATTTAATTCCTCCCGGTGAACTGCTTTCTTCCAATTTTGTCCACCCTTGTTTATTAATTTGTTTTTTTTAAAACTATTTTATATTTTTGTTTACTGCGCAATATCCCTATAACGTTATACCAATACCATGTTTCTTGCATATTAATTCACTTTGTAAAATGTGGACATATCTTATACTCCTAATGAGTAATCTATGTTTTATATGTAATTTCGATACCTCGTATGTCCTACATAACATATCACTCCCGCGATTGTGGAATAAGTCAAAAGACGCTCTTACTCTAGTGAAATGATCTCATCATCTATCTCTGTTTACTACCAAAACTGTGGTGGTATTAGGATGACTGGGAAAACAGTCAAATCGAACAAATCTTCGTATCTATTCCGGTAAGGTCTTTCAATCTCATCATATGTGTAGTATACGTACCTCCTGTCTCGCCACCAACGATTTATGATATTTTCTCCAAAAACCTGGAATCTGTATTTTCATCTGAACCAAATAATATGTTTTGTGTAATAGGAGATATGAACCTACCTTCTCTTACTTGGTCATTTTCCGAAGGCTGCAGTCAAGGTCTCGCCTCCTCAAACACGGCTGCATCGCAAACTTTGCTTCAAACAATGTCATTGATGAACTTGTTCCAATATAATTGTATCCCTAACCATAATGAAAAATACTTAGACCTCATATTCTATAGTCGCGAAACAAATGTTACACGTAGCAACGACCCTCTGCTTTCAGAGGACAGACACCACCCAGCCCTTGAATTCGATATATCCCTCGCTCAACCAAAAATCAATAACAAAAAAGAGCGTACGCGCAATTTCAGGAAAGCTGATTATACTCAGATTAATAACTACATTAATTGTATTGATTGGTTATCTGAAACCGCAAACTTATCAGCCGAAGAAGCAGTAGATCGATTCTATTTAATAATAAACAATGTGATTGATAAGTTCATCCCAGTATTGGCGCGACGAAATGACAAATTCCCCGTATGGTTTACTCCCGAACTTATTAGGATATCACGGAAAAAAGATAAAGTTTCGCTCATATGGAAGACATATAAAAGTCTTTCTGACTATCGTAAATTTTCCTTCTTACGTGCTACATACAAAAAATTGGCTAGTGAATCACGAAAATTATTTTTCGACAACATCGAAAGTTCATTGCGAAATAATATTAAATGTTTTTGGTCATACATATCCTCATTAAAATCATCTGATGGATATCCTGCTACTATGTCCTTCGAAGGGCGCAAATCTAATGATGCCCAAGAAATCTGTAATATGTTCTCTGAATTCTTTAAGTCAACATTTCTCAGGGGGGGGAGGGGGGAAGGAAGGGGGGTTAGCGGGACGGGGGAAGGGGAGAAGTGGAGAGGGGAGAGGAAGAGGGAACGCGAGAGGGGAAAGGATACGCAGGGAGAAACAATTTAGATCAATTCAGCTAATAAGTTGACAACAGTTTTTGATTCTTAGGCGGTACGAAGTTCGCCGGATCAGCTAGTATTTCTATGTAATTGCAAAAAATATCCACATTTGTCAGCCCAGTATAGAATGTAGTTTGAAAAAATATTCCTATTAGCAAAGGAGCTATTTTTAAAAATTTATAATTCAAAGGTTTTAATATACAAAATTGAAATACGACAAAAAAATCCCGTACGTGTCATTAACATGTTAATTATCACTTATTCATCTAATATATAAAAATGAATCGTTGAATGTTTTGCTAAGCGCAAATCTCGAGTAGGGTCGGTAGGGACTGCCGACCCCAAGTGCTACAACGACCGACCCCAAGTTTAAAAACGATGAGTGCTTTTGATTCGTGTACAGACCATGATTATTAGTAAGAATCCGAAATTTCAGTCGGTTCGGTGCCGTAGGGCCGAAGTTATGACCGACCCCGTGTGTTAAAACGACCGACCCCAGGTGCTAAAACGACCGACCCCAAGTAATTAAACAATGATTTTTTTTTAAATTCATCTTTTGGCAGATGTTTTTGATTGTTTCCTAGACAGTCACGATTCTTAGTGAGAATCCAAAATTTCAGTAGAATCGGTGACATATGGCCGAAGTTATGACCAACACCAGTGTTAAAACGACTGACCCCAAGTGCTAAAACAACAATTCCTAGGTGATAAAACGATATTTTTTTCATTATTATTCTTTTGGGAGATTTCGTTATTCATTCGTGTACAAATCATAATTCTTAGTAAGAATCTAAAAATTTTTATACCGGATCGGTGCCATACGGTCCAAGTTATGACCGATCATAAATGTTGTTACAACGCACACCAAAAACGATGAATTGTTAAATTATTGTTCTTTCGGAAGATTTTTTTTATTTATTCGTATCTGTATATCATGGTCTGTATGAATATTAGTAAGAATCCGAAATTTCAGTCGGTTCGGTGCCGCAGGACCGAAGTTATGACCGACCCCATGTTTAAAAACGACCGACCCCAAGTGCTCAAACGACCGACCCCAAGTGATTAAAAAATGATTTTTATTTTAAATTCATCTTTTGCAGATTTTTTTATTGTTTCCTAGACATTCTTAGTAAGAATCCAAAATTTCAGCCGCATCGGTGACATCGGGACGAAATTATGACCGACACCAAGTGTTAAAATGACCCAACCCAAGTACTTAAACCACCGACCCCAAGCGTTAAAACGATGAATTTAAAAAAAAAACTCTTATGGGAGATATTTTGGATTGATTTGTTACATTGATTCTTAGTAAGAATCCAAAATATCAGCTGGATTGGTGACATATGGCAGAAGTTATGACCCACCCCAAGTGTTAAAATGACCGACCCCAAGTGTAAAAACGATGATTTTTTAAAAATAATTCATTTGCAGATATTTTGATTGATTCGTGTACAGACCATGATACTTGGTATGATTCCAAAATTTTATATAGGCAGTGGATACGCGCCATAAATGTATTTAAATCCATTTGGGCATTAATTTCTTTAAAATTAATAATTTATGCTATGAGACCATGAGGGCGCCATCTATGGTTTTTGTATTAAATTGAATTTACCTATGTGACATTGAAATTCATGCATTTTCTTACCTCTGTGAAGCAGGCAATTACTTCCGACGTGAGTGTTAGTGAAAGCCAAGAGATGTCACTCCTAGTCAGTCATTATCAAATAATTCACCCAATAATTGAATTATTGTTGTACAAGATTTTTGGCACGTATTATTAATATGCAAATTTATATTCATTGATTTTGAACTTCCTTTCCGTGCTAAACACATGTTGAGATTGTGCACTTACCACCTTGGCGAAATCAATATGTTGAATGAAAACTAGTGTCGTTTTGTGCTTGACATCGTGCAAGAGCTGCATTCTCTGAGTGAGTATTGTTTTGTTTTCACTTAGGATTATGGAATTGCTGTGTGGACTGTTTTGTGTCACATAGGGAAGAGTTCAACTTTCCTTAATTTACATAGGGTAGTATTCCCTCGTGTCTGGGGCTATTTACACGCCCCTACAGGCATGGTGCCATACGGTCCAAGATATGACTGATCACAAGTGTTACAACGCGCACCTAAAACGATGAATTTTAAAATTATTATTCTTTTGGAAGATTTTTTTATTGATTCGTGTACAGAACATGATTATTAGTAAGAATCCGCAATTTCAGTCGGTTCGGTGCCATAGGGTCGATATTATGAATAAACAAGTGTTAAAATGACAGAACCCAAGCGTTAAAAAGATGAATTAAAAAAAAACTCTTATGGCAGATTTCTTTGATTGATTGGTGTACAGTCCATGATTATTAGTAAGAATCCAAAACTTCAGTCGGGACGGTGCAAAAGGGCCGACCCCAAGCGTAAAACGACCGACCCTAAGTTTTTAAACGATGAATTCTTAAAAACTGTTCTTTTGCGGATTTGGTAATTAATTCGCGTGCAGATCAGAATTCTTAGTAAGAACCCAAAATTTCAGCTGAATCGGTGACATATAATGAGCGAAGTTATAACCAACCCCAGTGTTATAACGACTGAACCCAAGAGCGAAAAAGAAAAACCCCAGGTGGTAAAACGATTTTTTTTTTAAATTATTATTCTTTTGGATGATTTCGTTATTGAGTCATGTACAGACCATAATTCTTAGGAAGATTCCAAATATTTTTATGCCGGCTCGGTGCCATACGGTCCAAGATATGACCGATCACCGACCCCAAGTTTAAAAACGATAAGTTCTTTAAAAATTCCACTTTTGCCGAATTGTTGATCGATCATAAGTGTTGTAACAACACGCACGTAAAATGACGAATTTTTAAATTATTATTCTTTTGGAAGATTTTTTTATTGATTCGTGCATAGAACATGATTATTAGTAAGAATCCGCAATTTCAGTCGGTTCGATGCCATAGGGTCGATATTATGAATTATGACCAATAAGTGTTAAAATGACAGAACCCAAGCGTTAAAAAGATGAATTTAAAAAATCTTTTATGGCAAATTTAAAACGACCGAACCTAAGTACTAAAACCACCGACCCCAAGCGTTAAAACGATAAATTAAAAAAAAAACTCTTATGGCAGATTTTTTTGATCGATTGGTGTACAGACCATAATTCTTAGTAAGAATCCAAAATGTCAGTCGGGTGGGTGCCAAAGGGTCGACCGACCCCAAGTGCTAAAACGACCGACCCCAAGTTTAAAAACGATGAGTTCTATAAAAATTCCACTTTCGCAGAATTGTTGATTGATCACAAGTTTTGTAACAACACGCACGTAGAACGACCGACCCCAAGTTAAAAAACGATGAGTTCTTAAAAATTCCACTTTTGCCGAATTGTTGATTGATCACAAGTGTTGTAACAACACGCACGTAAAATGATGAATTTTTAAATTATTATTCTATTGGAAGATTTTTTTTATTGATTCGTGTACAGAACATGATTATTAGTAAGAATCCGCAATTTCAGTCGGTTCGGTGTGGTAGGGTCGAAATTATGACCGACACCAAGTGTTAAAACGAACGAACCCAAATACTAAAACCACCGACCACAAGCGTTAAAACGATAAATTAAAAAAAAACTCTTATGGCAGATTTCCTGGATTGATTGGTGTACAGACAGTACATTCTTAGTAAGAATCCAAAATTTCAGTCGAGTTGGTGTCAAAGGGCCGGCAGACCCCAAGTGCTACAACGACCGACCCCAAGTTTAAAAACGATGAGTTCTTTAAAAATATCCCTGCAGAATTGTTGATTGATTCGTGCACAGACCATAATTCTTAGTAAGAATCCAATATTTTAGCCGGATCGGTGGTATAGGGCCGAAGTTATGACCGACCCCAAGTGCTAAAACGTGATACGGTCCAAGTTATGACGGATCACAAGTGTTGTTATAACGCGCCCCTAAAACGTTGAATTTTATTATTCTATCGGAATTTTTTTTATTGATTCGGGGCATAACATAATTGTTAGTAAGAATCCGAAATTTCAGTTGGTTCGGTGCGGTAGGGTTGAAGTTATGACCGACCCCATGTGTTAAAACGACCGACCCCCAAAGATTAAACGACGATTTTTTTTTAAATTCATCTTCTTGCAGATTTTTTTGATTGATTCCTTGACAGACCATGATTCTTAGTAAGAATCCAAAATTTCAATCGCATCGGTGCCATAGGGCCGAAATTATGACCGACCCCAAGTGTTAAAACGACCGAACCAAAGTACTAAAACTACTGACCCCAAGCGTTAAAACGATAAATTTAAAAAAACTCTTATGGCAGATTTTTTTGATTGATTGGTGTACAGACCATGATTCTTAGTGTTTGATTTTGAAATAATGACAATATGCACAGTTCCTACCGGAATGTCATTTTATCCTTCCTACCCTCCCCAACCAATGTCACCATGGTGAAACAAAACAAGGCACAATAACAACCAACACTGTACAGTGAGATGGCCTGACATTTTGCAATCAACTAGTTGTGTTTTTTGGTGTTTCGCCCTTCGTATTTTGGTAAGTGCCTTTGGTTTCCCTTGTCCTTACATTCCAATTATTTACCACACAGTCAATCATCCAACTTCAGAAACATTTTCGTTTTTGTTTTGCTTTTACAGTCCATTTTTCGTCAGTTGCATTTGAGGCTGTAAGTTCGAGACAGTCTCGGATGCAACATTTTTGGTCCAATCGTGCCAGATCTCTTGAGTTTTATGGAGTTGGATGCTTGCATGTGTTTTCCAATAACCTTGATCCCTTGTTCCTAATATTCCTGGCATTTCGGCCTTCGAATTGGGCATTTTGTCACTTTCAAAGGGGTTAAAATTCGTGGTAAATTTTGCATTTTCGTTTGTTGAATTCTGTTCAAATATTAGCAAAATATATCATTATTTTTCAATCTTTGCTTATAAAATAGAATACTATTTAAATAAAATTAATTTACAATGGCTGCTTCGGCTGTTGTTCGTAATAAATTGGCAATCTTAGGCCTTCGTGAAATTCATGATTCGTCGATCAGAGCAGTTGTTTCTGGTAATTTATTAGGTAGAAATAGCTTACTGGTTAGAATTAAGGATATCGAAAAGCAAAGGAATGACTTTGTTGAATCTTATGTGATTGTAGAAACGTCAAAAAGTGAAGAATTAGACTTAACCGATTTGGAAAATTAATACAAAACTTTTATGAACATGTATTTTGAAATTCATACGAATTATCTGGTAGTTTTTCCACCAAAGGAAGATTCTATAAAAACATCAAATAGTCTCGGTTTTTCACTTCCAAAAATTAGTTTGCCAACTTTTTCGGGTGGTATCACTGAATGGATTAATTTTATAAATACTTTTGACGCTATAATCCATGATAATGAATCTCTAAGTGACATACATAAATTACATTATTTGTTAGGAGCACTATCGGGTGACGCGTTGAAAATTATAAAGCATCTTCCTGTTTCCGCAATCAATTATCCAATTGCTTACAATTTGTTGAGAGATCGTTTTCATAACAAACGGATAATTGCGGACAGACACGTAGAGAACATTATCTCGTGCCCCATAATTAAAAAGGATTCGCTTAGATCTGTCGTTAATGTTTTGAAGGAAAATATTCAGGCATTAGAAGCGTTACATTTTCCAACAGATCAGTGGTCATTTTTATTACTACATATCGTTTTGAAGAAAACTCCTGATGACTTAAGAACTAACTTTGAGTTAATAGGTCATAAGGACGAAATTCCATCATTTTCGCAATTATTGTTGTTTTTAGAATCACAATCTAAAATTTATGAATCGGTTCATGGGTACGGTATGAAAAATGAAGCGCCAAAAGCAAAAACAAATCGCTTATTAAATTCTTTTGTCAGTACACAAAAGTCGGTGTGCTTAATATGCAAAGGTGGACATTTTCTTTCAAAGTGTGACAAATTTTTAAAGCTACAACCACCTGCTAGATTCGATGTTGTGAAGAAATATAAGTTGTGTCAGAATTGTTTTTCCGCTCAGCATTTGGTCAAGAACTGTTCGTCACGTTTTAATTGTTTTCAGTGCCATAAAAATCATCATTCTTTGTTGCATTTTTCACGTGATGAAAATAGGCAAGTACAGGCGTCAAACAGCAACAATTTTGATAACACTTCTAGACAAGAAGTACTCGATTCGCCACCTGAGACAATCGACCCAATCGTATCGGCCATCGCGGCAACCACACCTCATTCGGAGAGGCTTAACAATCCCAACGTTTTATCGAGCTCTAGCCAATCATCAGTTTTGTTAGCTACGGCCATCGTAGAAGCTCGTGATAAAAAGGGTAATTTTCACAAGGTTCGTGTATTATTGGATTGTGCCAGTCAAGCAAATTTTATTTCAAATGATTGTGCAATTCGTTTGGGCCTCGACTGTTCTAATAAACAAATTCCTATTCGAGGAATTGGACAGTTGTCGGCCATCGCGCAGAAGGGACTGGTCAAGTGTCGGATCCGTCCTCTATGTTCGAATAAGCTTTTTGATGCGGATTTCGTCGTGTTATCAAGCATTTGTGCACAGTTGCCTAGTTCTCCCATTCGTCGGGGAGACTGGGATCATTTGAAAAATTTAACTTTGGCAGATTCAAATTTCGATAAACCCTCTGCAATCGATATTTTATTGGGTGCTGGATTGTTTTCATCCGTTCTTCGTTCAGGACGGGTGGTAGGAAAATCTAATGAACCGATAGCTTTGAACACGGCTTTTGGTTGGATTTTAATGGGAAATGTCGATCACAGCGTGTCTCCTCCCATGAATTCGTTTTTGACGAAGTCAGAATCGACAATTGAGACTGTTCTGAAAACGTTTTGGGAAATCGAAGACCTTCCAAATCATCCTTCACCGTTATCTACGGAAGAGTTGCTTTGTGAGGAAATATTTTCAACGCAGCATTATAGAAATGATGCGGGACGTTACGTTGTTCCACTTCCATTCAAGGAAGTTAAATCGGCTCTTGGTGATTCATATCATTCGGCAGTATCTCGTCTGCATCACCTCGAGCGCCGTTTCTCTCGGCATCCAGATATAAAATCTGATTACATTCAATTCATGAGAGAATATGAATCTTTGGGCCACATGATAGATGTGACAAGTTCATCAGTTTCGACTGGAAAATATTTCATTCCTCATCATTGTGTGATTAAGGATACTGGATCCATTAAAAAACTTAGAGTTGTTTTTGACGCAAGTTCAAAAACATCTTCTAACCAGTCGTTATATGATATACTTTTAGTAGGACCTAAACTTCAACAAGATATTGTGAAGTTAATTTTCAATTTCAGAACGCATAAATTGTCTTTACAACAGATATTTGCAAAATGTAAAGACAAATATTGGTTCGACCAGACGATAGATCCTATCAACATATTTTATGGCGTGAATCACCGGAACAAATGATTAAAGAATTTGAACTGCAAACTGTTACCTACGGAACGGCTTCCGCACCGTTTCTCGCTATACGTACTTTACATCAACTCGCATCGGATTCAGATGCCAAATTTTCGACAGCATCAAAAGTTTTATTAGAAAATATGCACGTTGACAATATTTTAACTGGAGCATCCACACTTGAATCGGCACGTAAATTGCAGCGAGACTTGGTGGAACTACTTAATCTTGGCGGTTTTGAATTGAGCAAGTGGTCGAGTAATTGTCGTGAACTGCTCTCTGATATTCCAATCTCACACCAGGAAGCACCTATAGAAATTGATTTAAATCATGCCAATAACATTAAAATTTTAGGTATTGTTTGGGATTCGCAAACTGATTCGTTCTCGTATCGAGTAAAAACATCACAAATAATATTTTCTAAAAGGTCAATCTTATTAACAATTGCAAAGATTTTTGATCCCCTTGGATGGATTTCCCCCGTCACGTTTTTGGCTAAATGTTTGTTACAACAGTTGTGGAAGCTTGGATTGAACTGGGACGATCCAGTTCCTGTCGAGGTTCAATCGCATTGGACGGCAATAGTATCGTCATTGTCAACTTTAGCCAATATTCAAATTCCGCGTTACATAGGGGAGAGTAGTGATAATACATATCAATTAGTGGGATTTGCAGATGCATCCGAAAAGGGTTATGCTTTTGTTGTGTACATTCGGTCCCAACATTCGAAGCAAGAATTTAACATTAGACTTTTGGTTGCCAAGTCAAAGGTGGCTCCTGTGAAAACTCTTTCTATTCCACGTTTAGAATTATGTGGTGCTTTGTTGCTTGCTCGACTTTTGAATTATGTTTTAAAATCATTCAGTACAACTTTACATATTGATAAAGTGTTCGCATTTACGGATTCTACAATAGTCTTATCATGGATTCATACACCTACATATAATTTGCAAACCTTTGTTGCCAATCGAATAGGACAAATCAATGAAGTTAATTCTTTGATCAAATGGTTTCATATACGTACTCATTTGAACCCAGCTGACGTATCCAGCAGAGGACTTTTGCCTGATCAGTTGGTCAATACAGAGTTATGGTGGAGGGGGCCTCCTTGGATGCTATCACCCGTCGATGAGTGGCCATTGTTCCATTCTTCCAGTGTAAAACTTGATGTTGTTCCTGAACTAAAGGCCAACAATATTCATGTATTGACAACAACTGATTCGTGGAATGAGGAGACGTTAAATAGATTTTCTTCATTAACAAGATTGCAACGTGTTACAGCATGGATTTTGAGATTTGCTGTTAACATTCGAAAAAGGAAAGAGGATCGTATATTCGGAATATTAACCATCGAGGAGTTGCATTCATCTCTAAAATTATGGATTTTGAAAGTGCAACGTGTGCATTTTCATATTGATGCAGGCAAAAATTGCCGTAACTCGTCTCATGTTCAAAAGTTAATGCCTTTTTTAGACCCGGTTGGTCTGCTCAGAGTCGGTGGGCGGTTACACAATGCCCCTATCGCCTCTAATTTTCAACACCCTATACTTTTGCCCAAGAAAAGTCACCTTACTAACTTGATTATTGACTCGTTTCATAAGACTTATTTGCATGTGGGGCCTAGGACATTATTGTCAATTCTACAATCAAAATATTGGATTGTTTCCGCTCGAAACGTCATTCGGTCGCGTCTTAGTAAATGTATAACATGTTTCAAGGCTCGTCCTGTTGGTGTACAGCCTATGATGGGAGATTTGCCCCAAATTAGATTTCGTGAAGGTCGTCCTTTCCTCAACGTTGGGGTGGATTTTGGTGGCCCGTTTTCAATTAAGGAAAGTAGGCGTAGAGGAGCCAAAGTTTTGAAGGCTTATCTGTGCTTATTTATTTGTTTGAGTACCAAGGCAGTACACTTAGAAGTTGTATCTGATTTATCCTCGGAAGCTTTCTTAGCAGCTTTGGATCGCTTTTTAGCCAGACGGGGATTATGTTCTTGTATCATTAGTGATAACGGCACAAACTTTGTCGGCGCTAACAAAGACTTATCAGCTCGTGATTACCTCACATCTGCTGCCACCACGCGGAAAATCAAATGGTATTTTCATCCCCCTTCTGCACCTCACTTTGGAGGCATATATGAAGCAGGAATAAAATCCTCAAAATATCACCTAAAACGGGTAATAGGTGAACAAGTACTGACGTTTGAGGAATTAGCAACATTCGTTAGTCGAATAGAAGTTATCTTGAATTCTCGTCCATTATCTCAATTGTCTTCTGATCCATCTGAACTTGAAGCATTGACGCCTGGTCATTTTTTGATAGGAGCTCCTCTTACATCGGTTCCTGAACCTGATTGGTCTGAAGTACCTATGAATAGGTTATCACGGTGGCAATTGTTGCAAAAAATAACTCAGGCATTTTGGAATCGATGGAGAAAAGAATATTTACACACCCTTCAACAACGTGGAAAGTGGATAACTTCATCACCTAATCTTAATGTTGGAGATTTGGTGTTATTAAATGATGGAAAAATTCCATCTATGCATTGGCCATTGGGACACATCGAGGAATGTCATCCGGGTCCTGATCAAATCGTACGGGTTGTGACAGTTAAAACTGCACAAGGAATATTTCGTCGGCCAGTTGTCAAACTTTATCCATTGCCACTATGAAACATTTACTCGTAATTTGATTTTTAATTTTATATTTATTGTTTTTATTTTCGTTTATTTTTTCTTTACATTTTGTTCGATGTACCGCGGTGTCGGTTGCTATGAAAGATAGTTCTTCGATAATTATTTTAGGAACATATTCGTATGTACTAATTTTAGCGTTATTTTGGACTTACGTTTCAATTTTTTTTTTTTTTTATTTCGTTAAAATTGTTTGTTGCACAAAGATTGAATAATTGTTTGTCGATTTGTTAATTGGTTGTTATTAGATTCATTGTTTGTTGTCAGTATTCGGAAATGTGTGATTTGCCATCGGTCGTAGATAAGAGATTTCAATCTCTTCTCGGGGGCGGGAATGTTTGATTTTGAAATAATGACAATATGCACAGTTCCTACCGGAATGTCATTTTATCCTTCCTACCCTCCCCAACCAATGTCACCATGGTGAAACAAAACAAGGCACAATAACAACCAACACTGTACAGTGAGATGGCCTGACATTTTGCAAACAACTAGTTGTGTTTTTTGGTGTTTCGCCCTTCGTATTTTGGTAAGTGCCTTTGGTTTCCCTTGTCCTTACATTCCAATTATTTACCACACAGTCAATCATCCAACTTCAGAAACATTTTCGTTTTAGTTTTGCTTTTACAGTTCATTTTTCGTCAGTTGCATTGTCTCGGATGCAACACTTAGTAAGAATCCAAAATGTCAGTCGGGTGGGTGCCAAAGGGCCGACCGACCCCAAGGCTAAAACGACCGACCCCAAGTTTAAAAACGATGAGTTCTTTAAAAATTCCACTTTTGCAGAATTGTTGATTGATCACAAGTTTTGTAACAACACGCACGTAGAACGACCGACCCCAAGTGTTAAAACGATGAGTTCTTTAAAAATTCCACTTTTGCCGAATTGTTGATTGATCACAAGTGTTGTTACAACTCGCACGTAAAATGACGAATTTTTAAATTATTTTTCTTTTGGAAGATTTTTTTATTGATTCGTGAACAGAACATGATTATTAGTAAGAATCCGCAATTTCAGTCGGTTCGGTGTGGTAGGGTCGAAATTATGACCGACACCAAGTGTTAAAACGAACGAACCCAAATACTAAAAAACCACAGACCACAAGCGTTAAAACGATAAATTAAAAAAAAAACTCTTATTGCAGATTTCCTTGATTGATTGGTGTACAGACAGTACATTCTTAGTAAGAATCCAAAATTTCAGTCGAGTTGGTGTCAAAGGGCCGGCCGATCCCAAGTACTACAACGACCGACCCCAAGTTTAAAAACGATGAGTTCTTTAAAAATTTCACTTTTGCCGAATTGTTGATTGATCACAAGTGTTGTAACAACACGCACGTAAAATGACGAATTTTTAAATTATTATTCTTTTGGAAGATTTTTTTATTGATTCGTGTACAGAACATGATTCTTAGTAAGAAACCAAAATTTCAATCGCATCGGTGCCATAGGGCCGAAATTATGACCGACCCCAAGTGTTAAAACGACCGAACCCAAGTACTTAAACTACTGACCCCAAGCGTTAAAAAGATAAATTTAAAAAAACTCTTATGGCTAATTTTTTTGATCGATTGGGGTACAGACCATGATTCTTACTAAGAATATAAAATGTCAGTCGGGTGGGTGCCAAAGGGCCGACCGATCCCAAGTGCTAAAACGACTGACCCCAAGTTTAAAAACGACGAGTTCTTTAAAAATTCCACTTTTGCCGAATTGTTGATTGATCACAAGTGTTGTAACAACACGCACGTAAGATGACGATTTAAAAAAATTATTATTCTTTTGGAAGGTTTTTTTTATTGATTCGTGTACAGAACATGATTATTAGTAAGAATCCGCAATAATTTCAGTCGGTTCGGTGTGGTAGGGTCGAAATTATGACCGACACCAAGTGTTAAAACGAACGAACCCAAGTACTAAAACTACTGACCCTAAGCGTTAAAACGATAAATTAAAAAAAACTCTTATGGCTAATTTTTTGATCGATTGGGGTACAGAACATGATTATTAGTAAGAATCCGCAATTTCAGTCGGTTCGGTGTGGTAGGGTCGAAATTATGACCGACACCAAGTGTTAAAACGAACGAACCCAAGTACTAAAACTACTGACCCCAAGCGTTAAAACGATAAATTAAAAAAAACTCTTATGGCTAATTTTTTGATCGATTGGTGTACGAATCCAAAATGTCAGTTGGGTGAGTGCCAAAGGGCCGACCGACCCGAAGTGCTAAAACGACCGACCCCAAGTTTAAAAACGAAGAGTTCTTTAAAAATTCCACTTTTGCCGAATTGTTGATTGATCACAAGTGTTGTAACAACACGCACGTAGAACGACCGACTCCAAGTTTATAAATGATGAGTTCTCTAAAAATTCCACTTTTGCCGAATTGTTGATTGATCACAAGTGTTGTTACAACTCGCACGTAAAATGACGAATTTTTAAATTATTTTTCTTTTGGAAGATTTTTTTATTGATTCGTGTACAGAACATGATTATTAGTAAGAATCCGCAATTTCAGTCGGTTCGGTGTGGTAGGGTCGAAATTATGACCGACACCAAGTGTTAAAACGAACGAACCCAAATACTAAAACCACCGACCACAAGCGTTAAAACGATAAATTAAAAAAATACTCTTATTGCAGATTTCCTTGATTGATTGGTGTACAGACAGTACATTCTTAGTAAGAATCCAAAATTTCAGTCGAGTTGGTGTCAAAGGGCCGGCCGATCCCAAGTGCTACAACGACCGACCCCAAGTTTAAAAACGATGAGTTCTTTAAAAATTCCACTTTTGCCGAATTGTTGATTGATCACAAGTGTTGTAACAACACGCACGTAAAATGACGAATTTTTAAATTATTATTCTTTTGGAAGATTTTTTTATTGATTCGTGTACAGAACATGATTCTTAGTAAGAAACCAAAATTTCAATCGCATCGGTGCCATAGGGCCGAAATTATGACCGACCCCAAGTGTTAAAACGACCGAACCCAAGTACTTAAACTACTGACCCCAAGCGTTAAAAAGATAAATTTAAAAAAACTCTTATGGCTAATTTTTTTGATCGATTGGGGTACAGACCATGATTCTTACTAAGAATCCAAAATGTCAGTCGGGTGGGTGCCAAAGGGCCGACCGACCCCAAGTGCTAAAACGACCGACCCCAAGTATAAAAACGATGAGTTCGTTAAAAATTCCACTTTTGCAGAATTATTGATTGATCACAAGTGTTGTAACAACACGCACGTAAAATGACGAATTTTTAAATTATTATCCTTTTGGAAGATTTTTTTATTGATTCGTGTACAGAACATGATTCTTAGTAAGAATCCAAAATTTCAATCGCATCGGTGCCATAGGGCCGAAATTATGACCGACCCCAAGTGTTAAAACGACCGAACCCAAGTACTTAAACTACTGACCCCAAGCGTTAGACCGATAAATTTAAAAAAAACTCTTATGGCAGATTTTTTGATCGATTGGTGTACGAATCCAAAATGTCAGTTGGGTGAGTGCCAAAGGGCCGACCGACCCGAAGTGCTAAAACGACCGACCCCAAGTTTAAAAACGAAGAGTTCTTTAAAAATTCCACTTTTGCCGAATTGTTGATTGATCACAAGTGTTGTAACAACACGCACGTAAGATGACGATTTAAAAAAATTATTATTCTTTTGGAAGATTTTTTTATTGATTCGTGTACAGAACATGATTATTAGTAAGAATCCGCAATTTCAATCGGTTCGGTGTGGTAGGGTCGAAATTATGACCGACACCAAGTGTTAAAACGAACGAACCCAAGTACTAAAACTACTGACCTCAAGCGTTAAAACGATAAATTAAAAAAAACCCTTATGGCTAATTTTTTTGATCGATTGGGGTACAGAACATGATTATTAGTAAGAATCCGCAATTTCAGTCGGTTTGGTGTGGTAGGGTCGATATTATGACCAACACCAAGTGTTAAAACGAACGAACCCAAGTACTTAAACTACTGACCCCAAGCGTTAAAACGATAAATTATAAAAAAACTCTTATGGCTAATTTTTTTGATCGATTGGGGTACAGAACATGATTATTAGTAAGAATCCGCAATAATTTCAGTCGGTTCGGTGTGGTAGGGTCGAAATTATGACCGACACCAAGTGTTAAAACGAACGAACCCAAGTACTAAAACTACTGACCTCAAGCGTTAAAACGATAAATTAAAAAAAACCCTTATGGCTAATTTTTTTGATCGATTGGGGTACAGAACATGATTATTAGTAAGAATCCGCAATTTCAGTCGGTTTGGTGTGGTAGGGTCGATATTATGACCAACACCAAGTGTTAAAACGAACGAACCCAAGTACTTAAACTACTGACCCCAAGCGTTAAAACGATAAATTATAAAAAAACTCTTATGGCTAATTTTTTTGATCGATTGGGGTACAGAACATGATTATTAGTAAGAATCCGCAATAATTTCAGTCGGTTCGGTGTGGTAGGGTCGAAATTATGACCGACACCAAGTGTTAAAACGAACGAACCCAAGTACTAAAACTACTGACCCCAAGCGTTAAAACGATAAATTAAAAAAAACTCTTATGGCTAATTTTTTTGATCGATTGGGGTACAGAACATGATTATTAGTAAGAATCCGCAATTTCAGTCGGTTCGGTGTGGTAGGGTCGAAATTATGACCGACACCAAGTGTTAAAACGAACGAACCCAAGTACTAAAACTACTGACCCCAAGCGTTAAAACGATAAATTAAAAAAAACTCTTATGGCTAATTTTTTGATCGATTGGTGTACGAATCCAAAATGTCAGTTGGGTGAGTGCCAAAGGGCCGACCGACCCGAAGTGCTAAAACGACCGACCCCAAGTTTAAAAACGAAGAATTCTTTAAAAATTCCACTTTTGCCGAATTGTTGATTGATCACAAGTGTTGAAACAACACGCACGTAGAACGACCGACCCCAAGTTTAAAAACGATGAGTACTCTAAAAATTCCACTTTTGCCGAATTGTTGATTGATCACAAGTGTTGTTACAACTCGCACGTAAAATGACGAATTTTTAAATTATTTTTATTTTGGAAGATTTTTTTATTGATTCGTGTACAGAACATGATTATTAGTAAGAATCCGCAATTTCAGTCGGTTCGGTGTGGTAGGGTCGAAATTATGACCGACACCAAGTGTTAAAACGAACGAACCCAAATACTAAAACCACCGACCACAAGCGTTAAAACGATAAATTAAAAAAATACTCTTATTGCAGATTTCCTTGATTGATTGGTGTACAGACAGTACATTCTTAGTAAGAATCCAAAATTTCAGTCGAGTTGGTGTCAAAGGGCCGGCCGATCCCAAGTGCTACAACGACCGACCCCAAGTTTAAAAACGATGAGTTCATTAAAAATTCCACTTTTGCCGAATTGTTGATTGATCACAAGTGTTGTAACAACACGCACGTAAAATGACGAATTTTTAAATTATTATTCTTTTGGAAGATTTTTTTATTGATTCGTGTACAGAACATGATTCTTAGTAAGAAACCAAAATTTCAATCGCATCGGTGCCATAGGGCCGAAATTATGACCGACCCCAAGTGTTAAAACGACCGAACCCAAGTACTTAAACTACTGACCCCAAGCGTTAAAAAGATAAATTTAAAAAAACTCTTATGGCTAATTTTTTTGATCGATTGGGGTACAGACCATGATTCATACTAAGAATCCAAAATGTCAGTCGGGTGGGTGCCAAAGGGCCGACCGACCCCAAGTGCTAAAACGACCGACCCCAAGTATAAAAACGATGAGTTCTTTAAAAATTCCACTTTTGCAGAATTATTGATTGATCACAAGTGTTGTAACAACACGCACGTAAAATGACGAATTTTTAAATTATTATCCTTTTGGAAGATTTTTTTATTGATTCGTGTACAGAACATGATTCTTAGTAAGAATCCAAAATTTCAATCGCATCGGTGCCATAGGGCCGAAATTATGACCGACCCCAAGTGTTAAAACGACCGAACCCAAGTACTTAAACTACTGACCCCAAGCGTTAGACCGATAAATTTAAAAAAAACTCTTATGGCAGATTTTTTGATCGATTGGTGTACGAATCCAAAATGTCAGTTGGGTGAGTGCCAAAGGGCCGACCGACCCGAAGTGCTAAAACGACCGACCCCAAGTTTAAAAACGAAGAGTTCTTTAAAAATTCCACTTTTGCCGAATTGTTGATTGATCACAAGTGTTGTAACAACACGCACGTAAGATGACGATTTAAAAAAATTATTATTCTTTTGGAAGATTTTTTTATTGATTCGTGTACAGAACATGATTATTAGTAAGAATCCGCAATTTCAATCGGTTCGGTGTGGTAGGGTCGAAATTATGACCGACACCAAGTGTTAAAACGAACGAACCCAAGTACTAAAACTACTGACCCCAAGCGTTAAAACGATAAATTAAAAAAAACCCTTATGGCTAATTTTTTTGATCGATTGGGGTACAGAACATGATTATTAGTAAGAATCCGCAATTTCAGTCGGTTTGGTGTGGTAGGGTCGATATTATGACCAACACCAAGTGTTAAAACGAACGAACCCAAGTACTTAAACTACTGACCCCAAGCGTTAAAACGATAAATTATAAAAAAACTCTTATGGCTAATTTTTTTGATCGATTGGGGTACAGAACATGATTATTAGTAAGAATCCGCAATAATTTCAGTCGGTTCGGTGTGGTAGGGTCGAAATTATGACCGACACCAAGTGTTAAAACGAACGAACCCAAGTACTAAAACTACTGACCCCAAGCGTTAAAACGATAAATTAAAAAAAACTCTTATGGCTAATTTTTTTGATCGATTGGGGTACAGAACATGATTATTAGTAAGAATCCGCAATTTCAGTCGGTTCGGTGTGGTAGGGTCGAAATTATGACCGACACCAAGTGTTAAAACGAACGAACCCAAGTACTAAAACTACTGACCCCAAGCGTTAAAACGATAAATTAAAAAAAACTCTTATGGCTAATTTTTTGATCGATTGGTGTACGAATCCAAAATGTCAGTTGGGTGAGTGCCAAAGGGCCGACCGACCCGAAGTGCTAAAACGACCGACCCCAAGTTTAAAAACGAAGAGTTCTTTAAAAATTCCACTTTTGCCGAATTGTTGATTGATCACAAGTGTTGAAACAACACGCACGTAGAACGACCGACCCCAAGTTTAAAAACGATGAGTACTCTAAAAATTCCACTTTTGCCGAATTGTTGATTGATCACAAGTGTTGTTACAACTCGCACGTAAAATGACGAATTTTTAAATTATTTTTATTTTGGAAGATTTTTTTATTGATTCGTGTACAGAACATGATTATTAGTAAGAATCCGCAATTTCAGTCGGTTCGGTGTGGTAGGGTCGAAATTATGACCGACACCAAGTGTTAAAACGAACGAACCCAAATACTAAAACCACCGACCACAAGCGTTAAAACGATAAATTAAAAAAATACTCTTATTGCAGATTTCCTTGATTGATTGGTGTACAGACAGTACATTCTTAGTAAGAATCCAAAATTTCAGTCGAGTTGGTGTCAAAGGGCCGGCCGATCCCAAGTGCTACAACGACCGACCCCAAGTTTAAAAACGATGAGTTCTTTAAAAATTCCACTTTTGCCGAATTGTTGATTGATCACAAGTGTTGTAACAACACGCACGTAAAATGACGAATTTTTAAATTATTATTCTTTTGGAAGATTTTTTTATTGATTCGTGTACAGAACATGATTCTTAGTAAGAAACCAAAATTTCAATCGCATCGGTGCCATAGGGCCGAAATTATGACCGACCCCAAGTGTTAAAACGACCGAACCCAAGTACTTAAACTACTGACCCCAAGCGTTAAAAAGATAAATTTAAAAAAACTCTTATGGCTAATTTTTTTGATCGATTGGGGTACAGACCATGATTCTTACTAAGAATCCAAAATGTCAGTCGGGTGGGTGCCAAAGGGCCGACCGACCCCAAGTGCTAAAACGACCGACCCCAAGTATAAAAACGATGAGTTCTTTAAAAATTCCACTTTTGCAGAATTATTGATTGATCACAAGTGTTGTAACAACACGCACGTAAAATGACGAATTTTTAAATTATTATCCTTTTGGAAGATTTTTTTATTGATTCGTGTACAGAACATGATTCTTAGTAAGAATCCAAAATTTCAATCGCATCGGTGCCATAGGGCCGAAATTATGACCGACCCCAAGTGTTAAAACGACCGAACCCAAGTACTAAAACTACTGACCCCAAGCGTTAGACCCATAAATTTAAAAAAAACTCTTATGGCAGATTTTTTGATCGATTGGTGTACGAATCCAAAATGTCAGTTGGGTGAGTGCCAAAGGGCCGACCGACCCGAAGTGCTAAAACGACCGACCCAAAGTTTAAAAACGAAGAGTTCTTTAAAAATTCCACTTTTGCCGAATTGTTGATTGATCACAAGTGTTGTAACAACACGCACGTAAGATGACGATTTAAAAAAATTATTATTCATTTGGAAGATTTTTTTATTGATTCGTGTACAGAACATGATTATTAGTAAGAATCCGCAATTTCAATCGGTTCGGTGTGGTAGGGTCGAAATTATGACCGACACCAAGTGTTAAAACGAACGAACCCAAGTACTAAAACTACTGACCTCAAGCGTTAAAACGATAAATTAAAAAAAACCCTTATGGCTAATTTTTTTGATCGATTGGGGTACAGAACATGATTATTAGTAAGAATCCGCAAATTTCAGTCGGTTTGGTGTGGTAGGGTCGATATTATGACCAACACCAAGTGTTAAAACGAACGAACCCAAGTACTTAAACTTCTGACCCCATGCGTTAAAACGATAAATTATAAAAAACTCTTATGGCTAATTTTTTTGATCGATTGGGGTACAGAACATGATTATTAGTAAGAATCCGCAATTTCAGTCGGTTCGGTGTGGTAGGGTCGAAATTATGACCGACACCAAGTGTTAAAACGAACGAACCCAAGTACTAAAACTACTGACCCCAAGCGTTAAAACGATAAATTAAAAAAAACTCTTATGGCTAATTTTTTTGATCGATTCGTGTACAGAACATGATTCTTAGTAAGAATCCAAAATTTCAATCGCATCGGTGCCATAGGGCCGAAATTATGACCGACCCCAAGTGTTAAAACGACCGAACCCGAGTACTAAAACTACTGACCCCAAGCGTTAGACCGATAAATTAAAAAAAACTCTTATGGCATGTAACAACACGCACGTAGAACGACCGACCCCAAGTTTAAAAACGATGAGTTCTTTAAAAATTCCACTTTTGCGGAATTGTTGATTGATCACAAGTGTTGTTACAACTCGCACGTAAAATGACGAATTTTTAAATTATTTTTCTTTTGGAAGATTTTTTTTATTGATTCGTGTACAGAACATGATTATTATTAAGAATCCGCAATTTCAGTTGGTTCGGTGTGGTAGGGTCGAAATTATGACCGACACCAAGTGTTAAAACGAACGAACCCAAATACTAAAACCACCGACCACAAGCGTTAAAACGATAAATTAAAAAAATACTCTTATTGCAGATTTCCTTGATTGATTGGTGTACAGACAGTACATTCTTAGTAAGAATCCAAAATTTCAGTCGAGTTGGTGTCAAAGGGCCGGCCGATCCCAAGTGCTACAACGACCGACCCCAAGTTTTAAAACGATGAGTTCTTTAAAAATTCCACTTTTGCCGAATTGTTGATTGATCACAAGTGTTGTAACAACACGCACGTAAAATGACGAATTTTTAAATTATTATTCTTTTGGAAGATTTTTTTATTGATTCGTGTACAAAACATGATTCTTAGTAAGAAACCAAAATTTCAATCGCATCGGTGCCATAGGGCCGAAATTATGACCGACCCCAAGTGTTAAAACGACCGAACCCAAGGATTAAAACTACTGACCCCAAGCGTTAAAAAGATAAATTTAAAAAAACTCTTATGGCTAATTTTTTTGATCGATTGGGGTAAAGACCATGATTCTTACTAAGAATCCAAAATGTCAGTCGGGTGAGTTCCAAAGGGCCGACAGACCCCAAGTGCTAAAACGACCGACCCCAAGTATAAAAACGATGAGTTCTTTAAAAATTCCACTTTTGCAGAATTGTTGACTGATCACAAGTTTTGTAACAACACGCACGTAGAACGACCGACCCCAAGTTTAAAAACGATGAGTTCTTTAAAATTCCACTTTTGCAGAATTGTTGATTGATCACAAGTGTTGTAACAACACGCACGTAAAATGACGAATTTTTAAATTATTATTCTTTTGGAAGATTTTTTTATTGATTCGTGTACAGAATATGATTCTTAGTAAGAATCCAAAATTTCAATCGCATCGGTGCCATAGGGCCGAAATTATGACCGACCCCAAGTGTTAAAACGACCGAACCCGAGTACTAAAACTACTGACCCCGAGCGTTAGACCGATAAATTAAAAAAAACTCTTATGGCATGTAACAACACGCACGTAGAACGACCGACCCCAAGTTTAAAAACGATGAGTTCTTTAAAAATTCCACTTTTGCCGAATTGTTGATTGATCACAAGTGTTGTTACAACTCGCACGTAAAATGACGAATTTTTAAATTATTTTTCTTTTGGAAGATTTTTTTTATTGATTCGTGTACAGAACATGATTATTAGTAAGAATCCGCAATTTCAGTCGGTTCGGTGTGGTAGGGTCGAAATTATGACCGACACCAAGTGTTAAAACGAACGAACCCAAATACTAAAACCACCGACCACAAGCGTTAAAACGATAAATTGAAAAAATACTCTTATTGCAGATTTCCTTGATTGATTGGTGTACAGACAGTACATTCTTAGTAAGAATCCAAAATTTCAGTCGAGTTGGTGTCAAAGGGCCGGCCGATCCCAAGTGCTACAACGACCGACCCCAAGTTTTAAAACGATGAGTTCTTTAAAAATTCCACTTTTGCCGAATTGTTGATTGATCACAAGTGTTGTAACAACACGCACGTAAAATGACGAATTTTTAAATTATTATTCTTTTGGAAGATTTTTTTATTGATTCGTGTACAAAACATGATTCTTAGTAAGAAACCAAAATTTCAATCGCATCGGTGCCATAGGGCCGAAATTATGACCGACCCCAAGTGTTAAAACGACCGAACCCAAGGATTAAAACTACTGACCCCAAGCGTTAAAAAGATAAATTTAAAAAAACTCTTATGGCTAATTTTTTTGATCGATTGGGGTAAAGACCATGATTCTTACTAAGAATCCAAAATGTCAGTCGGGTGAGTTCCAAAGGGCCGACAGACCCCAAGTGCTAAAACGACCGACCCCAAGTATAAAAACGATGAGTTCTTTAAAAATTCCACTTTTGCCGAATTGTTGATTGATCACAAGTGTTGTAACAACACGCACGTAAAATGACGAATTTTTAAATTATTATTCTTTTGGAAGATTTTTTTATTGATTCGTGTACAGAACATGATTCTTAGTAAGAAACCAAAATTTCAATCGCATCGGTGCCATAGGGCCGAAATTATGACCGACCCCAAGTGTTAAAACGACCGAACCCAAGTACTTAAACTACTGACCCCAAGCGTTAAAAAGATAAATTTAAAAAAACTCTTATGGCTAATTTTTTTGATCGATTGGGGTACAGACCATGATTCTTACTAAGAATCCAAAATGTCAGTCGGGTGGGTGCCAAAGGGCCGACCGACCCCAAGTGCTAAAACGACCGACCCCAAGTATAAAAACGATGAGTTCTTTAAAAATTCCACTTTTGCAGAATTATTGATTGATCACAAGTGTTGTAACAACACGCACGTAAAATGACGAATTTTTAAATTATTATCCTTTTGGAAGATTTTTTTATTGATTCGTGTACAGAACATGATTCTTAGTAAGAATCCAAAATTTCAATCGCATCGGTGCCATAGGGCCGAAATTATGACCGACCCCAAGTGTTAAAACGACCGAACCCAAGTACTAAAACTACTGACCCCAAGCGTTAGACCCATAAATTTAAAAAAAACTCTTATGGCAGATTTTTTGATCGATTGGTGTACGAATCCAAAATGTCAGTTGGGTGAGTGCCAAAGGGCCGACCGACCCGAAGTGCTAAAACGACCGACCCAAAGTTTAAAAACGAAGAGTTCTTTAAAAATTCCACTTTTGCCGAATTGTTGATTGATCACAAGTGTTGTAACAACACGCACGTAAGATGACGATTTAAAAAAATTATTATTCATTTGGAAGATTTTTTTATTGATTCGTGTACAGAACATGATTATTAGTAAGAATCCGCAATTTCAATCGGTTCGGTGTGGTAGGGTCGAAATTATGACCGACACCAAGTGTTAAAACGAACGAACCCAAGTACTAAAACTACTGACCTCAAGCGTTAAAACGATAAATTAAAAAAAACCCTTATGGCTAATTTTTTTGATCGATTGGGGTACAGAACATGATTATTAGTAAGAATCCGCAAATTTCAGTCGGTTTGGTGTGGTAGGGTCGATATTATGACCAACACCAAGTGTTAAAACGAACGAACCCAAGTACTTAAACTTCTGACCCCATGCGTTAAAACGATAAATTATAAAAAACTCTTATGGCTAATTTTTTTGATCGATTGGGGTACAGAACATGATTATTAGTAAGAATCCGCAATTTCAGTCGGTTCGGTGTGGTAGGGTCGAAATTATGACCGACACCAAGTGTTAAAACGAACGAACCCAAGTACTAAAACTACTGACCCCAAGCGTTAAAACGATAAATTAAAAAAAACTCTTATGGCTAATTTTTTTGATCGATTCGTGTACAGAACATGATTCTTAGTAAGAATCCAAAATTTCAATCGCATCGGTGCCATAGGGCCGAAATTATGACCGACCCCAAGTGTTAAAACGACCGAACCCGAGTACTAAAACTACTGACCCCAAGCGTTAGACCGATAAATTAAAAAAAACTCTTATGGCATGTAACAACACGCACGTAGAACGACCGACCCCAAGTTTAAAAACGATGAGTTCTTTAAAAATTCCACTTTTGCGGAATTGTTGATTGATCACAAGTGTTGTTACAACTCGCACGTAAAATGACGAATTTTTAAATTATTTTTCTTTTGGAAGATTTTTTTTATTGATTCGTGTACAGAACATGATTATTATTAAGAATCCGCAATTTCAGTTGGTTCGGTGTGGTAGGGTCGAAATTATGACCGACACCAAGTGTTAAAACGAACGAACCCAAATACTAAAACCACCGACCACAAGCGTTAAAACGATAAATTAAAAAAATACTCTTATTGCAGATTTCCTTGATTGATTGGTGTACAGACAGTACATTCTTAGTAAGAATCCAAAATTTCAGTCGAGTTGGTGTCAAAGGGCCGGCCGATCCCAAGTGCTACAACGACCGACCCCAAGTTTTAAAACGATGAGTTCTTTAAAAATTCCACTTTTGCCGAATTGTTGATTGATCACAAGTGTTGTAACAACACGCACGTAAAATGACGAATTTTTAAATTATTATTCTTTTGGAAGATTTTTTTATTGATTCGTGTACAAAACATGATTCTTAGTAAGAAACCAAAATTTCAATCGCATCGGTGCCATAGGGCCGAAATTATGACCGACCCCAAGTGTTAAAACGACCGAACCCAAGGATTAAAACTACTGACCCCAAGCGTTAAAAAGATAAATTTAAAAAAACTCTTATGGCTAATTTTTTTGATCGATTGGGGTAAAGACCATGATTCTTACTAAGAATCCAAAATGTCAGTCGGGTGAGTTCCAAAGGGCCGACAGACCCCAAGTGCTAAAACGACCGACCCCAAGTATAAAAACGATGAGTTCTTTAAAAATTCCACTTTTGCAGAATTGTTGACTGATCACAAGTTTTGTAACAACACGCACGTAGAACGACCGACCCCAAGTTTAAAAACGATGAGTTCTTTAAAATTCCACTTTTGCAGAATTGTTGATTGATCACAAGTGTTGTAACAACACGCACGTAAAATGACGAATTTTTAAATTATTATTCTTTTGGAAGATTTTTTTATTGATTCGTGTACAGAATATGATTCTTAGTAAGAATCCAAAATTTCAATCGCATCGGTGCCATAGGGCCGAAATTATGACCGACCCCAAGTGTTAAAACGACCGAACCCGAGTACTAAAACTACTGACCCCGAGCGTTAGACCGATAAATTAAAAAAAACTCTTATGGCATGTAACAACACGCACGTAGAACGACCGACCCCAAGTTTAAAAACGATGAGTTCTTTAAAAATTCCACTTTTGCCGAATTGTTGATTGATCACAAGTGTTGTTACAACTCGCACGTAAAATGACGAATTTTTAAATTATTTTTCTTTTGGAAGATTTTTTTTATTGATTCGTGTACAGAACATGATTATTAGTAAGAATCCGCAATTTCAGTCGGTTCGGTGTGGTAGGGTCGAAATTATGACCGACACCAAGTGTTAAAACGAACGAACCCAAATACTAAAACCACCGACCACAAGCGTTAAAACGATAAATTGAAAAAATACTCTTATTGCAGATTTCCTTGATTGATTGGTGTACAGACAGTACATTCTTAGTAAGAATCCAAAATTTCAGTCGAGTTGGTGTCAAAGGGCCGGCCGATCCCAAGTGCTACAACGACCGACCCCAAGTTTTAAAACGATGAGTTCTTTAAAAATTCCACTTTTGCCGAATTGTTGATTGATCACAAGTGTTGTAACAACACGCACGTAAAATGACGAATTTTTAAATTATTATTCTTTTGGAAGATTTTTTTATTGATTCGTGTACAAAACATGATTCTTAGTAAGAAACCAAAATTTCAATCGCATCGGTGCCATAGGGCCGAAATTATGACCGACCCCAAGTGTTAAAACGACCGAACCCAAGGATTAAAACTACTGACCCCAAGCGTTAAAAAGATAAATTTAAAAAAACTCTTATGGCTAATTTTTTTGATCGATTGGGGTAAAGACCATGATTCTTACTAAGAATCCAAAATGTCAGTCGGGTGAGTTCCAAAGGGCCGACAGACCCCAAGTGCTAAAACGACCGACCCCAAGTATAAAAACGATGAGTTCTTTAAAAATTCCACTTTTGCAGAATTGTTGACTGATCACAAGTTTTGTAACAACACGCACGTAGAACGACCGACCCCAAGTTTAAAAACGATGAGTTCTTTAAAATTCCACTTTTGCAGAATTGTTGATTGATCACAAGTGTTGTAACAACACGCACGTAAAATGACGAATTTTTAAATTATTATTCTTTTGGAAGATTTTTTTATTGATTCGTGTACAGAACATGATTCTTAGTAAGAATCCAAAATTTCAATCGCATCGGTGCCATAGGGCCGAAATTATGACCGACCCCAAGTGTTAAAACGACCGAACCCGAGTACTAAAACTACTGACCCCGAGCGTTAGACCGATAAATTAAAAAAAACTCTTATGGCATGTAACAACACGCACGTAGAACGACCGACCCCAAGTGTAAAAACGATGAGTTCTTTAAAAATTCCACTTTTGCCGAATTGTTGATTGATCACAAGTGTTGTTACAACTCGCACGTAAAATGACGAATTTTTAAATTATTTTTCTTTTGGAAGATTTTTTTTATTGATTCGTGTACAGAACATGATTATTAGTAAGAATCCGCAATTTCAGTCGGTTCGGTGTGGTAGGGTCGAAATTATGACCGACACCAAGTGTTAAAACGAACGAACCCAAATACTAAAACCACCGACCACAAGCGTTAAAACGATAAATTGAAAAAATACTCTTATTGCAGATTTCCTTGATTGATTGGTGTACAGACAGTACATTCTTAGTAAGAATCCAAAATTTCAGTCGAGTTGGTGTCAAAGGGCCGGCCGATCCCAAGTGCTACAACGACCGACCCCAAGTTTTAAAACGATGAGTTCTTTAAAAATTCCACTTTTGCCGAATTGTTGATTGATCACAAGTGTTGTAACAACACGCACGTAAAATGACGAATTTTTAAATTATTATTCTTTTGGAAGATTTTTTTATTGATTCGTGTACAAAACATGATTCTTAGTAAGAAACCAAAATTTCAATCGCATCGGTGCCATAGGGCCGAAATTATGACCGACCCCAAGTGTTAAAACGACCGAACCCAAGGATTAAAACTACTGACCCCAAGCGTTAAAAAGATAAATTCAAAAAAAAACTCTTATGGCTAATTTTTTTGATCGATTGGGGTAAAGACCATGATTCTTACTAAGAATCCAAAATGTCAGTCGGGTGAGTTCCAAAGGGCCGACAGACCCCAAGTGCTAAAACGACCGACCCCAAGTATAAAAACGATGAGTTCTTTAAAAATTCCACTTTTGCAGAATTGTTGACTGATCACAAGTTTTGTAACAACACGCACGTAGAACGACCGACCCCAAGTTTAAAAACGATGAGTTCTTTAAAATTCCACTTTTGCAGAATTGTTGATTGATCACAAGTGTTGTAACAACACGCACGTAAAATGACGAATTTTTAAATTATTATTCTTTTGGAAGATTTTTTTATTGATTCGTGTACAGAACATGATTCTTAGTAAGAATCCAAAATTTCAATCGCATCGGTGCCATAGGGCCGAAATTATGACCGACCCCAAGTGTTAAAACGACCGAACCCGAGTACTAAAACTACTGACCCCGAGCGTTAGACCGATAAATTAAAAAAAACTCTTATGGCATGTAACAACACGCACGTAGAACGACCGACCCCAAGTTTAAAAACGATGAGTTCTTTAAAAATTCCACTTTTGCCGAATTGTTGATTGATCACAAGTGTTGTTACAACTCGCACGTAAAATGACGAATTTTTAAATTATTTTTCTTTTGGAAGATTTTTTTTATTGATTCGTGTACAGAACATGATTATTAGTAAGAATCCGCAATTTCAGTCGGTTCGGTGTGGTAGGGTCGATATTATGACCGACACCAAGTGTTAAAACGAACGAACCCAAATACTAAAACCACCGACCACAAGCGTTAAAACGATAAATTGAAAAAATACTCTTATTGCAGATTTCCTTGATTGATTGGTGTACAGACAGTACATTCTTAGTAAGAATCCAAAATTTCAGTCGAGTTGGTGTCAAAGGGCCGGCCGATCCCAAGTGCTACAACGACCGACCCCAAGTTTAAAAACGATGAGTTCTTTAAAAATTCCACTTTTGCCGAATTGTTGATTGATCACAAGTGTTGTAACAACACGCACGTAAAATGACGAATTTTTAAATTATTATTCTTTTGGAAGATTTTTTTATTGATTCGTGTACAAAACATGATTCTTAGTAAGAAACCAAAATTTCAATCGCATCGGTGCCATAGGGCCGAAATTATGACCGACCCCAAGTGTTAAAACGACCGAACCCAAGGATTAAAACTACTGACCCCAAGCGTTAAAAAGATAAATTTAAAAAAACTCTTATGGCTAATTTTTTTGATCGATTGGGGTAAAGACCATGATTCTTACTAAGAATCCAAAATGTCAGTCGGGTGAGTTCCAAAGGGCCGACAGACCCCAAGTGCTAAAACGACCGACCCCAAGTATAAAAACGATGAGTTCTTTAAAAATTCCACTTTTGCAGAATTGTTGACTGATCACAAGTTTTGTAACAACACGCACGTAGAACGACCGACCCCAAGTTTAAAAACGATGAGTTCTTTAAAATTCCACTTTTGCAGAATTGTTGATTGATCACAAGTGTTGTAACAACACGCACGTAAAATGACGAATTTTTAAATTATTATTCTTTTGGAAGATTTTTTTATTGATTCGTGTACAGAACATGATTCTTAGTAAGAATCCAAAATTTCAATCGCATCGGTGCCATAGGGCCGAAATTATGACCGACCCCAAGTGTTAAAACGACCGAACCCAAGGATTAAAACTACTGACCCCAAGCGTTAAAAAGATAAATTTAAAAAAACTCTTATGGCTAATTTTTTTGATCGATTGGGTAAAGACCATGATTCTTACTAAGAATCCAAAATGTCAGTCGGGTGAGTTCCAAAGGGCCGACAGACCCCAAGTGCTAAAACGACCGACCCCAAGTATAAAAACGATGAGTTCTTTAAAAATTCCACTTTTGCAGAATTGTTGACTGATCACAAGTTTTGTAACAACACGCACGTAGAACGACCGACCCCAAGTTTAAAAACGATGAGTTCTTTAAAATTCCACTTTTGCAGAATTGTTGATTGATCACAAGTGTTGTAACAACACGCACGTAAAATGACGAATTTTTAAATTATTATTCTTTTGGAAGATTTTTTTATTGATTCGTGTACAGAACATGATTCTTAGTAAGAATCCAAAATTTCAATCGCATCGGTGCCATAGGGCCGAAATTATGACCGACCCCAAGTGTTAAAACGACCGAACCCAATTATAAAACTACTGACCCCAAGCGTTAGACCGATAAATCGAAAAAAAACTCTTATGGCAGATTTTTTGATCGATTGGTGTACGAATCCAAAATGTCAGTTGGGTGAGTGCCAAAGGGCCGACCGACCCGAAGTGCTAAAACGACCGACCCCAAGTTTAAAAACGATGAGTTCTTTAAAAATTCCACTTTTGCAGAATTGTTGACTGATCACAAGTTTTGTAACAACACGCACGTAGAACGACCGAACCCAAGTTTAAAAACGATGAGTTCTTTAAAATTCCACTTTTGCCGAATTGTTGATTGATCACAAGTGTTGTAACAACACGCAAGTAAGATGACGATTTTTAAAAATTATAATTCGTTTGGAAGATTTTTTTATTCATTCGTGTACAGAACATGATTATTAGTAAGAATCCGCAATTTCAGTCGGTTCGGTGTGGTAGGGTCGAAATTATGACCGACACCAAGTGTTAAAACGAACGAACCCAAATACTAAAACCACCAACCACAAGCGTTAAAACGATAAATTAAAAAAAACTCTTATGGCAGATTTCCTTGATTGATTGGTGTACAGACAGTACATTCTTACTAAGAATCCAAAATTTCAGTCGAGTTGGTGTCAAAGGGCCGGCCGACCCCAAGTGCTACAACGACCGACCCCAAGTTTAAAAACGATGAGTTTTTTTAAAAATTCCACTTTTACAGAATTGTTGATTGATCACAAGTTTTGTAACAACACGCACGTAGAATGACCGACCCCAATTTTAAAAAGGTTGAGTTCTTTAAAAATTCCACTTTTGCTGATTTGTTGATTGATCACAAGTGTTGTAATAACACGCACGTAAAATGACGAATTTTTACATTATTATTCCTTTAAAAATTTTTTTATTGTTTCGTGTACAGAACATGATTCTTAGTAAGAATCTAAAATTTCAATCGCATCGGTGCCATAGGGCCGAAATTATGACCGACCCCAAGTGTTAAAACGACCGAACCCAAGTACTAAAACAACTGACCCCAAGCGTTAAAAAGATAAATTTAAAAAAACTCTTATGGCTAATTTTTTTGATCGATTGGGGTACAGACCATGATTCTTACTAAGAATCCAAAATGTCAGTCGGGTGGGTGCCAACCCAAGAACTAAAACTACTGACCTCAAGCGTTAAAACGATAAATTAAAAAACACCCTTATGGCTAATTTTTTTGATCGATTGGGGTACAGAACATGATTATTAGTAAGAATCCGCAATTTCAGTCGGTTTGGTGTGGTAGGGTCGATATTATGACCGACACCAAGTGTTAAAACGAACGAACCCAAGTACTTAAACTACTGACCCCAAGCGTTAAAACGATAAATTAAAAAAAAACTCTTATGGCTAATTTTTTTGATCGATTGGGGTACAGAACATGATTATTAGTAAGAATCTGCAATTTCAGTCGGTTCGGTGTGGTAGGGTCGAAATTATGACCGACACCAAGTGTTAAAACGAACGAACCCAAATACTAAAACGACCGACCACAAGCGTTAAAACGATAAATTAAAAAAAACTCTTATGGCTAATTTTTTTGATCGATTCGTGTACAGAACATGATTCTTAGTAAGAATCCAAAATTTCAATCGCATCGGTGCCATAGGGCCGAAATTATGACCGACCCCAAGTGTTAAAACGACCGAACCCGAGTACTAAAACTACTGACCCCAAGCGTTAGACCGATAAATTAAAAAAAACTCTTATGGCATGTAACAACACGCACGTAGAACGACCGACCCCAAGTTTAAAAACGATGAGTTCTTTAAAAATTCCACTTTTGCGGAATTGTTGATTGATCACAAGTGTTGTTACAACTCGCACGTAAAATGACGAATTTTTAAATTATTTTTCTTTTGGAAGATTTTTTTATTGATTCGTGTAAAGAACATGATTATTAGTAAGAATCCGCAATTTCAGTCGGTTCGGTGTGGTAGGGTCGAAATTATGACCGACACCAAGTGTTAAAACGAATGAACCCAAATACTAAAACCACCGACCACAAGCGTTAAAACGATAAATTAAAAAAATACTCTTATTGCAGATTTCCTTGATTGATTGGTGTACAGACAGTACATTCTTACTAAGAATCCAAAATTTCAGTCGAGTTGGTGTCAAAGGGCCAGCCGACCCCAAGTGCTACAACGACCGACCCCAAGTTTACAAACGATGAGTTTTTTAAAAATTCCACTTTTACAGAATTGTTGATTGATCACAAGTTTTGTAACAACACGCACGTAGAATGACCGACCCCAATTTTAAAAAGGTTGAGTTCTTTAAAAATTCCACTTTTGCTGATTTGTTGATTGATCACAAGTGTTGTAACAACACGCAAAGTAAGATGACGATTTAAAAAAATTATTATTCTTTTGGAAGATTTTTTTATTGATTCGTGTACAGAACATGATTATTAGTAATAATCCGCAATTTCAATCGGTTCGGTGTGGTAGGGTCGAAATTATGACCGACACCAAGTGTTAAAACGAACGAACCCAAGTACTAAAACTACTGACCTCAAGCGTTAAAACGATAAATTAAAAAAAAACCCTTATGGCTAATTTTTTTGATCGATTGGGGTACAGAACATGATTATTAGTAAGAATCCGCAATTTCAGTCGGTTTGGTGTGGTAGGGTCGATATTATGACCGACACCAAGTGTTAAAACGAACGAACCCAAGTACTGAAACTACTGACCCCAAGCGTTAAAACGATAAATTAAAAAAAACTCTTATGGCTAATTTTTTTGATCGATTCGTGTACAGAACATGATTCTTAGTAAGAATCCAAAATTTCAATCCCATCGGTGCCATAGGGCCGAAATTATGACCGACCCCAAGTGTTAAAACGACCAAACCCAAGTACTAAAACTACTGACCCCAAGCGTTAAAACGATAAATTAAAAAAACTCTTATGGCTAATTTTTTTGATCGATTGGGGTACAGAACATGATTATTAGTAAGAATCCGCAATTTCAATCGGTTCGGTGTGGTAGGGTCGAAATTATGACCGACACCAAGTGTTAAAACGAACGAACCCAAGTACTAAAACTACTGACACCAAGCGTTAAAACTATAAATTAAAAAAAACTCTAATGGCTAATTTTTTTGATCGATTGGGGTACAGAACATGATTATTAGTAAGAATCCGCAATTTCAGTCGGTTCGGTGTGGTAGGGTCGAAATTATGACCGACACCAAGTGTTAAAACTAACGAACTTAAGTACTAAAACTACTGAGCCCAAGCGTTAAAACGATAAATTTAAAAAAACTCTTATGGCTAATTTTTTTGATCGATTCGTGTACAGTAAATGTATCTTAGTAAGAATCCAAAATTTCAATCGCATCGGTGCCATAGGGCCGAAATTATGACCGACCCCAAGTGTTAAAACGACCGAACCCAAGTACTAAAACTGCTGACCCCAAGCGTTAAAACGATTAATTAAAAAAAACTCTTATGGCTAATTTTTTTGATCGATTAGGGTACAGAACATGATTCTTAGTAAGAATCCGCAATTTCAGTCGGTTCGGTGTGGTAGGGTCGAAATTATGACCGACACCAAGTGTTAAAACGAACGAACCCAAGTACTAAAACTACTGACCCCAAGCGTTAGACCGATAAATTAAAAAAAAACTCTTATGGCATGTAACAACACGCACGTAGAACGACCGAACCCAAGTTTAAAACGATGAGTTCTTTAAAATTCCACTATTGCCGAATTGTTGATTGATCACATGTGTTGTAACAACACGCAAGTAAGATGACGATTTTTAAAAATTATAATTCTTTTGGAAGATTTTTTTATTCATTCGTGTACAGAACATGATTATTAATAAGAATCCGCAATTTCAGTCGGTTCGGTGTGGTAGGTTCGAAATTATGACCGACACCAAGTGTTAAAACGAACGAACCCAAATAGTAAAACCACCGACCACAAGCGTTAAAACGATAAATTAAAAAAAACTCTCATGGCAGATTTCCTTGATTGATTGGTGTACAGACAGTACATTCTTAGTAAGAATCCAAAATTTCAGTCGAGTTGGTGTCAAAGGGCCGGCCGACCCCAAGTGCTACAACGACCGACCCCAAGTTTAAAAACGATGAGTTTTTTAAAAATTCCACTTTTACAGAATTGTTGATTGATCACAAGTTTTGTAACAACACGCACGTAGAATGACCGACCCCAATTTTAAAAAGGATGAGTCCTTTAAAAATTCCACTTTTGCCGAATTGTTGATTGATCATAAGTGTTGTAACAACACGCACGTAAAATGACGAATTTTTACATTATTATTCCTTTAAATTTTTTTTAATTGTTTCGTGTACAGAACATGATTCTTAGTAAGAATCCAAAATTTCAATCGCATCGGTGCCATCGGCCCTATGGCTAAAATTATGACCGACCCCAAGTGTTAAAACGACCGAACCCAAGTACTAAAACTACTGACCCCAAGCGTTAAAAAGATAAATTTAAAAAAACTCTTATGGCTAATTTTTTTGATCGATTGGGGTACAGACCATGATTCTTACTAAGAATCCAAAATGTCAGTCGGGTGGGTGCCAAAGGGCCGACAGACCCCAAGTGCTAAAACGACCGACCCCAAGTATAAAAACGATGAGTTCTTTAAAAATTCCACTTTTGCAGAATTGTTGACTGATTACAAGTTTTGTAACAACACGCACGTAGAACGACCGACCCCAAGTGTTAAAACGATGAGTTCTTTAAAAATTCCACTTTTGCCGAATTGTTGATGGATCACAAGTGTTGTAACAACACGCACGTAAAATGACAAATTTTAAAATTATTATTCTTTTGTAAGATGTTTTTTTGATTCGTGTACAGAACATGATTATTAGTAAGAATCCGCAATTTCAGTCGGTTCGGATTGGTACGGTCGAAATTATGACCGGCACCAAGTGTTAAAACGAACGAACCCAAATACTAAAACCACCGACCACAAGCGTTAAAACGATAAATTAAAAAAAACTCTTATGGCAGATTTCCTTGATTGATTGGTGTACAGACAGTACATTCTTAGTAAGAATCCAAAATTTCAGTCGAGTTGGTGTCAAGAGGCCGGCCGACCCCAAGTGCTACAACGACCGACTCCAAGTTTAAAAACGATGAGTTTTTTAAAAATTCCACTTTTACAGAATTGTTGATTGATCACAAGTTTTGTAACAACACGCACGTAGAATGACCGACCCCAATTTTAAAAAGGATGAGTTCGTTAAAAATTCCACTTTTGCCGAATTGTTGATTGATCACAAGTGTTGTAACAACACGCACGTAAAATGACGAATTTTTACATTATTATTCTTTTGGAAGATTTTTTTATTGTTTCGTGTACAGAACATGATTCTTAGTATGAATCCAAAATTTCAATCGCATCGGTGCCATAGGGCCGAAATTATGACCGACCCCAAGTGTTAAAACGACCGAACCCAAGTACTAAAACTACTGACCCCAAGCGTTAAAACGATAAATTAAAAAAAAAACTCTTATGGCAAATTTTTTGATCGATTGGGGTACAGACCATGATTCTTACTAAGAATCCAAAATGTCAGTCGGGAGGGTGCCAAAGAGCCGACCGACCCGAAGTGCTAAAACGACCGACTCCAAGTGTAAAAACGACGAGTTCTTTAAAAATTCCTCTTTTGCAGAATTGTTGATTGATCACAAGTGTTGTAACAACACGCACGTAAAATGACGATTTTTTAAATTATTATTCTTTTGGAAGATTTTTTTATTGATTCGTGTACAGAACATGATTCTTAGTAAGAATCCAAAATTTCAATCGCATCGGTGCCATAGGGCCGAAATTATGACCGACCCCAAGTGTTAAAACGACCGAACCCAAGGATTAAAACTACTGACCCCAAGCGTTAAAAAGATAAATTTAAAAAAACTCTTATGGCTAATTTTTTTGATCGATTGGGGTACAGACCATGATTCTTACTAAGAATCCAAAATGTCAGTCGGATGAGTTCCAAAGGGCCGACAGACCCCAAGTGCTAAAACGACCGACCCCAAGTATAAAAACAATGAGTTCTTTAAAAATTCCACTTTTGCAGAATTGTTGACTGATCACAAGTTTTGTAACAACACGCACGTAGAACGACCGACCCCAAGTTTAAAAACGATAAGTTCTTTAAAATTCCACTTTTGCAGAATTGTTGATTGATCACAAGTGTTGTTACAACACGCACGTAAAATGACGAATTTTTAAATTATTATTCTTTTGGAAGATTTTTTTATTGATTCGTGTACAGAACATGATTCTTAGTAAGAATCCAAAATTTCAATCGCATCGGTGCCATAGGGCCGAAATTATGACCGACCCCAAGTGTTAAAACGACCGAACCCAATTACTAAAACTACTGACCCCAAGCGTTAGACCGATAAATCTAAAAAAAACTCTTATGGCAGATTTTTTGATCGATTGGTGTACGAATCCAAAATGTCAGTTGGGTGAGTGCCAAAGTGCCGACCGACCCGAAGTGCTAAAACGACTGACCCCAAGTTTAAAAACGATGAGTTCTTTAAAAATTCCACTTTTGCAGAATTGTTGACTGATCACAAGTTTTGTAACAACACGCACGTAGAACGACCGAACCCAAGTTTAAAACGATGAGTTCTTTAAAATTCCACTATTGCCGAATTGTTGATTGATCACATGTGTTGTAACAACACGCAAGTAAGTTGACGATTTTTAAAAATTATAATTCTTTTGGAAGATTTTTTTATTCATTCGTGCACAGAACATGATTATTAATAAGAATCTGCAATTTCAGTCGGTTCGGTGTGGTAGGATCGAAATTATGACCGACACCAAGTGTTAAAACGAACGAACCCAAATAGTAAAACCACCGACCACAAGCGTTAAAACGATAAATTAAAAAAAACTCTCATGGCAGATTTCCTTGATTGATTGTTGTACAGACAGTACATTCTTAGTAAGAATCCAAAATTTCAGTCGAGTTGGTGTCAAAGGGCCGGCCGACCCCAAGTGCTACAACGACCGACCCCAAGTTTAAAAACGATGAGTTTTTTAAAAATTCCACTTTTACAGAATTGTTGATTGATCACAAGTTTTGTAACAACACGCACGTAGAATGACCGACCCCAATTTTAAAAAGGATGAGTCCTTTAAAAATTCCACTTTTGCCGAATTGTTGATTGATCACAAGTGTTGTAACAACACGCACGTAAAATGACGAATTTTTACATTATTATTCCTTTAATTTTTTTAAATTGTTTCGTGTACAGAACATGATTCTTAGTAAGAATCCAAAATTTCAATCGCATCGGTGCCATCGGCCCTATGGCTAAAATTATGACCGTTCCCAAGTGTTAAAACGACCGAACCCAAGTACTAAAACTACTGACCCCAAGCGTTAAAAAGATAAATTTAAAAAAACTCTTATGGCTAATTTTTTTGATCGATTGGGGTACAGACCATGATTCTTACTAAGAATCCAAAATGTCAGTCGGGTGGGTGCCAAAGGGCCGACAGACCCCAAGTGCTAAAACGACCGACCCCAAGTATAAAAACGATGAGTTCTTTAAAAATTCCACTTTTGCAGAATTGTTGACTGATTACAAGTTTTGTAACAACACGCACGTAGAACGACCGACCCCAAGTGTTAAAACGATGAGTTCTTTAAAAATTCCACTTTTGCCGAATTGTTGATGGATCACAAGTGTTGTAACAACACGCACGTAAAATGACAAATTTTAAAATTATTATTCTTTTGTAAGATGTTTTTATTGATTCGTGTACAGAACATGATTATTAGTAAGAATCCGCAATTTCAGTCGGTTCGGATTGGTACGGTCGAAATTATGACCGGCACCAAGTGTTAAAACGAACGAACCCAAATACTAAAACCACCGACCACAAGCGTTAAAACGATAAATTAAAAAAAACCCTTATGGCAGATTTCCTTGATGGATTGGTGTACAGACAGTACATTCTTAGCAAGAATCCAAAATTTCAGTCGAGTTGGTGTCAAGAGGCCGGCCGACCCCAAGTGTTACAACGACCACTTTTGCAGAATTGTTGATTGATCACAAGTTTTGTAATAACACTCACGTAGAATGACCGACCCCAATTTTAAAAACGATGAGTTCTTTAAAAAATTCACTTTTGCAGAATTGTTGATTGATCATAAGTTTTTTAACAACACGCACGTAGAACGACCGACCCAAAGTGTTAAAACTATGAGTTCTTTAAAAATTCCACTTTTGCCGAATTGTTGATGGATCACAAGTGTTGTAACAACACGCACGTAAAATGACGAATTTTTAAATTATTATTCTTTCGGAAGTTTTTATTATTGATTCTTATACAGAACATGATTATTAGTAAGAATTCGCAATTTCAGTCGGTTCGGTGTGGTAGGGTCGAAATTATGAACGACACCAAGTGTTAAAACTAACGAACCCAAATACTAAAACCACCGACCACAAGCGTTATAACGATAAATTTAAAAAAAACTCTTATGGCAGATTTCCTTGATTGATTGGTGTGCAGACAGTACATTCTTAGTAAGAATCCAAAATTTCAGTCGAGTTGGTGTCAAAGGGCCAGCCGACCCCAAGTGCTACAACGACCGACCACAAGTTTAAAACGATAAGTTCTTTAAAAATACTTCTGCAGAATTTTTGATTGATTCGTGCACAGACCATAATTCTTAGTAAGAATCCAATATTTTAGCCGGATCGGTGCTATAGGGCCGAAGTTATGACCCACCCCAAGTGTTAAAACGACTGATCCCAAGTACCAAAACTACTGACCCCAAGCGTTAAAACGATAAATTAAAAAAAAACTCTTATGGCAGATTTTTTTGATCGATTGGTGTACAGACCATGATTCTTAGTAAGAATCCAAAAAGTCAGTCGGGTGGCTGCCAAAGGGCCGACCGACCCCAAGTGCTAAAACGACCGACCCCAAGTATAAAAACGATGAGTTCTTTAAAAATTCCACTTTTGCAGAATTGTTGACTGATCACAAGTTTTGTAACAACACGCACGTAGAACGACCGAACCCAAGTTTAAAAACGATGAGTTCTTTAAAATTCCACTTTGCCGAATTGTTGATTGATCACAAGTTTTGAAACAATACGCACGTAGAACGACCGACCCCAAGTTTAAAAACGATGAGTTCTTTAAAAATTCCACTTTTGCCAAATTGTTGATTGATCACAAGTGTTGTAACAACACGCACGTAAAATAACGAATTTTTAAATTATTATTCTTTTGGAAGATTTTTTTTATTGATTCGTGTACAGAACATAATTCTTAGTAAGAATCCAAAATTTCAATGGCATGGGTGCCATAGGGCCGAAATTATGACCGACCCCAAGTGTTAAAACGACCGAACCCAAGTACTAAAACTACTGACCCCAAGCGTTAAAACGATAAATAAAAAAAAAACTCTTATGGCAGATTTTTTTGATCGATTGGGGTACTGACCATGATTCTTACTAAGAATCCAAAATGTCACTCGGGTGGGTGCCAAAGGGCCGACCGACCCCAAGTGCTAAAACGACCGACCCCAAGTATAAAAACGATGAGTTCTTTAAAAATTCCACTTTTGCAGAATTGTTGGCTGATCACAAGTTTTGTAACAACACGCACGTAGAACGACCGAACCCAAGTTTAAAAACGATGAGTTCTTTAAAATTCCACTTTGCCGAATTGTTGATTGATCACAAGTGTTGTAACAACACGCACGTAAGATGACGATTTTCAAAAATTATTATTCTTTTGGGAGATTTTTTTAATTGATTCGTGTACAGAACATGATTATTAGTAAGAATCCGCAATTTCAGTCGGTTCGGTGTGGTAGGGTCGAAATTATGACCGACACCAAGTGTTAAAACGAACGAACCCAAATAGTAAAACCACCGACCACAAGCGTTAAAACGATAAATTAAAAAAAACTCTTATGGCAGATTTCCTTGATTGATTGGTGTACAGACAGTACATTCTTAGTAAGAATCCAAAATTTCAGTCGAGTTGGTGTCAAAGGGCCGGCCGACCCCAAGTGCTACAATGACCGACCCCAAGTTTAAAAACGATGAGTTTTTTAAAAATTCCACTTTTACAGAATTGTTGATTGATCACAAGTTTTGTAACAACACGCACGTAGAATGACCGACCCCAATTTTAAAAAGGATGAGTTCTTTAAAAATTCCACTTTTGCCGAATTGTTGATTGATCACAAGTGTTGTAACAACACGCACGTAAAATGACGAATTTTTACATTATTATTCTTTTGGAAGATTTTTTTATTGTTTCGTGTACAGAACATGATTCTTAGTATGAATCCAAAATTTCAATCGCATCGGTGCCATAGGGCCGAAATTATGACCGACCCCAAGTGTTAAAACGACCGAACCCAAGTACTAAAACTACTGACCCCAAGCGTTAAAACGATAAATTAAAAAAAAAACTCTTATGGCAAATTTTTTGATCGATTGGGGTACAGACCATGATTCTTACTAAGAATCCAAAATGTCAGTCGGGTGGGTGCCAAAGAGCCGACCAACCCGAAGTGCTAAAACGACCGACTCCAAGTGTAAAAACGACGAGTTCTTTAAAAATTCCTCTTTTGCAGAATTGTTGATTGATCACAAGTGTTGTAACAACACGCACGTAAAATGACGATTTTTTAAATTATTATTCTTTTGGAAGATTTTTTTATTGATTCGTGTACAGAACATGATTCTTAGTAAGAATCCAAAATTTCAATCGCATCGGTGCCATAGGGCCGAAATTATGATCGACCCTAAGTGTTAAAACGACCGAACCCAAGTACTAAAACTACTGACCCCAAGCGTTAAAACGATAAATTAAAAAAAACTCTTATGGCAGATTTTTTTGATCGATTGGGGTACAGACCATGATTCTTACTAAGAATCCAAAATGTTAGTCGGGTGGGTGCCAAAGAGCCGACCGACCCCAAGTATAAAAACGATGAGTTCTTTAAAAATTCCACTTTTGCAGAATTGTTGACTGATAACAAGTTTTGTAACAACACGCACGTAGATCGACCGACCCCAAGTTTAAAACCGATGAGTTCTTTAAAATTCCATTTTTGCCGAATTGTTGATTGATCACAAGTGTTGTAACAACACGCACACAAGATGACGATTTTTAAAAATTATTATTCTTTTGGAAGATTTTTTTATTGATTCGTGTACAGAACATGATTATTAGTAGGAATACGCAATTTCAGTCGGTTCGGTGTGGTATGGTCGAAATTATGTCCGATACCAAGTGTTAAAACGAACGAACCCAAATACTAAAACCACCGACCACAAGCGTTAAAACGATAAATTTAAAAAAAACTCTTATGGCAGATTTCCTTGATTGATTGGTGTATAGACAGTACATTCTTAGTAAGAATCCAAAATTTCAGTCGAGTTGGTGTCAAAGGGCCGGCCGACCCCAAGTGCTACAACGACCGACCCCAAGTTTAAAACGATTACTTCATTAAAAATACTTCTCCTGCAGAATTGTTGATTGATTCGTTCACAGGCCATAATTAGTAAGAATCCAACATTTTAGCCGGATCGGTGCTATAGGGCCGAAGTTATGACCGACCCCAAGTGTTAAAACGACCGAACCCAAGTACTTAAACTACTGACCCCAAGCGTTAAAACGATAAATAAAAAAAAAACTCTTATGGCAGATTTTTTTATCGATTGGGGTACAGACCATGATTCTTACTAAGAATCCAAAATGTCAGTCGGGTGGGTGCCAAAGGGCCGACCGACCCGAAGTGCTAAAACGACCGACTCCAAGTTTAAAAAGGATGAGTTCTTTAAAAATTCCACTTTTGCAGAATTGTTGATTGATCACAAGTGTTGTAGCAACACGCACGTAAAATGACGAATTTTAAAATTATTATGCTTTTGGAAGATTTTTTTATTGATTCGTGTACAGAACATGATTCTTAGTAAGAATCCAAAATTTCAATCGCATCGGTGCCATAGGGCCGAAATTATGACCGACCCCAAGTGTTAAAACGACCGAACCCAAGTACTAAAACTACTGACCCCAAGCGTTAAAACAATTAATTAAAAAAAAACTCTTATGGCAGATTTTTTTGATCGATTGGGGTACAGACCATGATTCTTACAAAGATTCCAAAATGTCAGTCGGGTAGGTGCCAAAGGGCCGACCGACCCCAAGTGCTAAAACGACGGACCCCAAGTATAAAAACGATGAGTTCTCTAAAAATTCCACTTTTGCAGAATTGTTGACTGATCACAAGTTTTGTAACAACACGCACGTAGAACGACCGAGCCCAAGTTTAAAACCGATGAGTTCTTTAAAATTCCATTTTTGCCGAATAGTTGATTGATCACAAGTGTTGTAACAACACGCACATAAGATGACGATTTTTAAAAATTATTATTCTTTTGGAAGATTTTTTTATTGATTAGTATTTCAGTCGGTTCGGTGTGGTAGGGTCGAAATTATGTCCGATACCAAGTGTTAAAACGAACGAACCCAAATACTAAAACCACCGACCACAAGCGTTAAAACGATAAATTTCAAAAAACTCTTATGGCAGATTTCCTTGATTGATTGGTGTATAGACAGTACATTCTTAGTAAGAATCCAAAATTTCAGTCGAGTTGGTGTCAAAGGGCCGGCCGACCCAGTTTTTGGGAGGCTAACTTTACTCTGGCTTCGATGGAGCCCTCATACCTGAGCTGGTCACTTAGGGTTACACCAAGCATATCAATGGAGGGCCTGTTCGGAAGATTGCTTCCGTTGAAAGAGACTAGATTTTCATTTCGATATCTTTTAGACGTAATCAGACAAGATTGGGTCTTTGAAACATTAAATTCAACGAGATTATTTTTACCCCAAGAGAAAACACTCTCGAGGTAACCGTCCATTCTTTGCTTCAAAGCCTTACGAGCTGTTGAAGTTTGTGAGCCCTTTGGGGGCTTGTCAAACAAAAAGCTATCATGAACTGTACTGTCATCCGCGTAACAATGAATTGGTGCACATGACAAAAGGTCGTTGATGTGCAACAAAAACAAAGTCGGAGACAGATCCGAACCCTGCGGGACGCCAGCATTTATCGAGGTTGAGGAAGAGGTGAAACTATCGACTACCGTCTGAATCGACCTCTCCCTCAAGAAGTCGGCAATCCACGTACACAAGGATGCGGGAAGTCCTTAAGAATGCAGTTTGTTGACAAGTCCTCGGTGCCAAACCCGGTCAAAGGCCTTGGATATGTCCAGTGCAACCGTTTGGGTCTCACCGAAACGTTCCAGGCATCGCCCCCAAACATGCGTCACATACGCGAGAAGATCACCGCACGAGCGGTTCCGCCGGAATCCGTATTGACGGTCATTAATAATTTTGTTCTTCTCGAGGTATGTGAGCAGTTTGTCGTTGATCACACGTTCCATCACCTTAGACAGAACTGATGTGATCGCTATGGGGCCGTAGTTGGCCGGGTTGGAGCGGTCACCCTTCTTTGGAATAGGATGGATAACCGCTTTTTTCCAACCAGAGGGCACAGAGCCAGTCTTCAGGGACAGTTTAAAAAGCTTCGTCAAAATTGGAGCTATTTCTGCAGCGCACCTTTGCAGTACCAGGGCAGGTATTCCGTCAGGCCCACTAGCTTTATTAACATCAAGCCCTCGTAAAACATGGAGTACTTCCCGATGCCGGATCCTCAGCTTTTTCATACGAAAACCGCAGTGAGGAACCGACGTCGGGACAGCACCTTGGTCATCGAGGGTTGAGTTATCCGCAAACATTTTACCTAGTAAGTTAGCCTTTTCGGTGGCGGTGTTTGCTAGTGAGCCGTCAGGTCTGGTAAGAGGTGGCAGACTGGATGCGTTAAAACGATAAATTAAAAAAAAAAACTCTTATGGCAGATTTCCTTGATTGATTGGTGTACAGACAGTATATTCTTAGTAAGAATCCAAAATTTCAGTCGAGTTGGTGTCAAAGGGCCAGCCGACCCCAAGTGCTACAACGACCGACCACAAGTTTAAAACGATAAGTTCTTTAAAAATACTTCTCCTGCAGAATTGTTGATTGATTCGTGCACAGACCATAATTCTTAGTAAGAATCCAATATTTTAGCCGGATCGGTGCTAAAAGGCCGATGTTATGACCCACCCCAAGTGTTAAAACGACTAAACCCAAGTACTAAAACTACTGACCCCAAGCGTTAAAACGATAAATTAACAAAAAACTCTTATGGCAAATTTTTTTGATCGATTGGTGTACAGACCATGATTCTTAGTAAGAATCTAACATGTCAGTCGGGTGGCTGCCAAAGGGCCGGCCGACCCCAAGTGCTAAAACGACCGACTCCAAGTTTAAAAACGATGAGTTCTTTAAAAATTCCACTTTTGCAGAATTGTTGATTGATCACAAGTTTTGTAACAACACGCACGTAGAACGACCGACCCCAAGTTTAAAAACGATGAGTTCTTTTAAATTCCACTTTTGCCGAATTGTTGATTGATCACAAGTGTTGTCACAACACGCACGTTAAATTACTACTACTGACCCCAAGCGTTAAAACGATAAATAAAAAAAAAAAACTCTTATGGTAGATTTTTTTGATCGATTGGGGTACAGACCATGATTCTTACTAAGAATCCAAAATGTCAGTCGGGTGGGTGCCAAAGGGCTGACCGACCCCAAGTGCTAAAACGACCGACCCCAAGTATAAAAACGATGAGTTCTTTAAAAATTCCACTTTTGCAGAATTGTTTACTGATCACAAGTTTTCTAACAACACGCACGTAGAACGACCGACCCCAAGTTTAAAACCGATGAGTTCATTAAAATTCCATTTTTGCCGAATTGTTGATTGATCACAAGTGTTGTAACAACACGCACATAAGATGACGATTTTTAAAAATTATTATTCTTTTGGAAGATTTTTTTATTGATTCGTGTACAGAACATGATTATTAGTAAGAATCCGCAATTTCAGTCGGTTCGGTATGGTAGGGTCGAAATTATGTCCGATACCAAGTGTTAAAACGAACGAACCCAAATACTAAAACCACCGACCACAAGCGTTAAAACGATAAATTTAAAAAAAACTCTTATCGCAGATTTCCTTGATTGATTGGTGTATAGACAGTACATTCTTAGTAAGAATCCAAAATTTCAGTCGAGTTGGTGTCAAAGGGCCGGCCAACCCCAAGTGCTACAACGACCGACCCCAAGTTTAAAACGATTACTTCATAAAAAACAACACGCACGTAAAATGGCGAATTTTTAAATTATTATTCTTTTGGAAGATTTTTTATTGTTTCGTGTACAGAACATGATTTTTAGTAAGAATCCAAAATGTCAGTCGAGTGGGTGCCAAAGAGCCGACCGACCCGAAGTGCTAAAACGACCGACTCCAAGTGTAAAAACGACGAGTTCTTTAAAAATTCCACTTTTGCAGAATTGTTGATTGATCACAAGTGTTGTAACAACACGTACGTAAAATGACGAATTTTTAAATTATTATTCTTTTGGAAGATTTTATGGCAGATTTCCTTGATTGATTGGTATACAGACAGTACATTCTTAGTAAGAATCCAAAATTTCAGTCGAGTTGGTGTCAAAGGGCCGGCCGACCCCAAGTGCTACAACGACCGACCCCAAGTTTAAAAACGATGATTTCTTTAAAAATTCCACTTTTACAGAGTTGTTGATTGATTACAAGTTTTGTAACAACACGCACGTAGAATGACCGACCCCAATTTTAAAAGGATGAGTTCTTTAAAAATTCCACTTTTGCCGAATTGTTGATTGATCACAAGTGTTGTAACAACTAATAACACGCACGTAAAATGACGAATTTTTAAATTATTATTCTTTTGGAAGATTTTTTTATTGTTTCGGGTACAGAACATGATTCTTAGTAAGAATCCAAAATTTCAATCGCATCGGTGCCATAGGGCCGAAATTATGACCGACCCCAAGTGTTAAAACGACCGAACCCAAGTACTAAAACTACTGACCCCAAGCGTTAAAACGATAAATTAAAAAAAAACTCTTATGGCAATTTTTGATTGGGGTACAGACCATGATTCTTACTAAGAATCCAAAATGTCAGTCGGGTGGGTGCCAAAGAGCCGACCGAACCGAAGTGCTAAAACGACCGACTCCAAGTGTAAAAACGACGAGTTCTTTAAAAATTCCACTTTTGCAGAATTGTTGATTGATCACAAGTGTTGTAACAACACGCACGTTAAATTACTACTACTGACCCCAAGCGTTAAAACGATAAATAAAAAAAAAACTCTTATGGTAGATTTTTTTGATCGATTGGGGTACAGACCATGATTCTTACTAAGAATCCAAAATGTCAGTCGGGTGGGTGCCAAAGGGCCGACCGACCCCAAGTGCTAAAACGACCGACCCCAAGTATAAAAACGATGAGTTCTTTAAAAATTCCACTTTTGCAGAATTGTTTACTGATCACAAGTTTTCTAACAACACGCACGTAGAACGACCGACCCCAAGTTTAAAACCGATGAGTTCATTAAAATTCCATTTTTGCCGAATTGTTGATTGATCACAAGTGTTGTAACAACACGCACATAAGATGACGATTTTTAAAAATTATTATTCTTTTGGAAGATTTTTTTATTGATTCGTGTACAGAACATGATTATTAGTAAGAATCCGCAATTTCAGTCGGTTCGGTATGGTAGGGTCGAAATTATGTCCGATACCAAGTGTTAAAACGAACGAACCCAAATACTAAAACCACCGACCACAAGCGTTAAAACGATAAATTTAAAAAAAACTCTTATGGCAGATTTCCTTGATTGATTGGTGTATAGACAGTACATTCTTAGTAAGAATCCAAAATTTCAGTCGAGTTGGTGTCAAAGGGCCGGCCAACCCCAAGTGCTACAACGACCGACCCCAAGTTTAAAACGATTACTTCATAAAAAATACTTCTCCTGCAGAATTGTTGATTGATTCGTGCACAGGCCATAATTAGTAAGAATCCAATATTTTAGCCGGATCGGTGCTATAGGGCCGAAGTTATGACCGACCCCAAGTGTTAAAACGACTGAACCCAAGTACTAAAATTACTGACCCAAGCGTTAAAACGATAAATTTAAAAAAAAACTCTTATGGCAGATTTCTTTGATCGATTGGTGTACAGACCATGATTCTTACTAAGAATCCAAAATGTCAGTCGGGTGGGTGCCAAAGGGCCGACAGACCCCAAGTGCTAAAACGACCGTCCCCAAGTTTAAAAACGATGAGTTCCTTAACAATTCCACTTTTGCAGAATTGTTGATTGATCACAAGTGTTGTAACAACACGCACGTAAAAGTAAGAATCCAAAATGTCAGTCGAGTGGGTGCCAAAGAGCCGACCGACCCGAAGTGCTAAAACGACCGACTCCAAGTGTAAAAACGACGAGTTCTTTAAAAATTCCACTTTTGCAGAATTGTTGATTGATCACAAGTGTTGTAACAACACGTACGTAAAATGACGAATTTTTAAATTATTATTCTTTTGGAAGATTTTATGGCAGATTTCCTTGATTGATTGGTATACAGACAGTACATTCTTAGTAAGAATCCAAAATTTCAGTCGAGTTGGTGTCAAAGGGCCGGCCGACCCCAAGTGCTACAACGACCAACCCCAAGTTTAAAAACGATGATTTCTTTAAAAATTCCACTTTTACAGAGTGGTTGATTGATTACAAGTTTTGTAACAACACGCACGTAGAATGACGGACCCCAATTTTAAAAGGATGAGTTCTTTAAAAATTCCACTTTTGCCGAATTGTTGATTGATCACAAGTGTTGTAACAACTAACAACACGCACGAAAAATGACGAATTTTTAAATTATTATTCTTTTGGAAGATATTTTTATTGTTTCGGGTACAGAACATGATTCTTAGTAAGAATCCAAAATTTCAATCGCATCGGTGCCATAGGGCCGAAATTATGACCGACCCCAAGTGTTAAAACGACCGAACCCAAGTACTAAAACTACTGACCCCAAGCGTTAAAACGATAAATTAAAAAAAAACTCTTATGGCAATTTTTTTTGATCGATTGGGGTACAGACCATGATTCTTACTAAGAATCCAAAATGTCAGTCGGGTGGGTGCCAAAGAGCCGACCGAACCGAAGTGCTAAAACGACCGACTCCAAGTGTAAAAACGACGAGTTCTTTAAAAATTCCACTTTTGCAGAATTGTTGATTGATCACAAGTGTTGTCACAACACGCACGTTAAATTACTACTACTGACCCCAAGCGTTAAAACGATAAATAAAAAAAAAAACTTTTATGGTAGATTTTTTTGATCGATTGGGGTACAGACCATGATTCTTACTAAGAATCCAAAATGTCAGTCGGGTGGGTGCCAAAGGGCCGACCGACCCCAAGTGCTAAAACGACCGACCCCAAGTATAAAAACGATGAGTTCTTTAAAAATTCCACTTTTGCAGAATTGTTAACTGATCACAAGTTTTCTAACTACACGCACGTAGAACGACCGACCCCAAGTTTAAAACCGATGAGTTCATTAAAATTCCATTTTTGCCGAATTGTTGATTGATCACAAGTGTTGTAACAACACGCACATAAGATGACGATTTTTAAAAATTATTATTCTTTTGGAAGATTTTTTTATTGATTCGTGTACAGAACATGATTATTAGTAAGAATCCGCAATTTCAGTCGGTTCGGTATGGTAGGGTCGAAATTATGTCCGATACCAAGTGTTAAAACGAACGAACCCAAATACTAAAACCACCGACCACAAGCGTTAAAACGATAAATTTAAAAAAAACTCTTATGGCAGATTTCCTTGATTGATTGGTGTATAGACAGTACATTCTTAGTAAGAATCCAAAATTTCAGTCGAGTTGGTGTCAAAGGGCCGGCCAACCCCAAGTGCTACAACGACCGACCCCAAGTTTAAAACGATTACTTCATAAAAAATACTTCTCCTGCAGAATTGTTGATTGATTCGTGCACAGGCCATAATTAGTAAGAATCCAATATTTTAGCCGGATCGGTGCTATAGGGCCGAAGTTATGACCGACCCCAAGTGTTAAAACGACTGAACCCAAGTACTAAAATTACTGACCCAAGCGTTAAAACGATAAATTTAAAAAAAAACTCTTATGGCAGATTTCTTTGATCGATTGGTGTACAGACCATGATTCTTACTAAGAATCCAAAATGTCAGTCGGGTGGGTGCCAAAGGGCCGACAGACCCCAAGTGCTAAAACGACCGTCCCCAAGTTTAAAAACGATGAGTTCCTTAACAATTCCACTTTTGCAGAATTGTTGATTGATCACATGTTTTGTAACAACACGCACGTAGAACGACCGACCACAAGTTTAAAAACGATGAGTTCTTTAAAATTCCACTTTTGCCGAATTGTTGATTGATCACAAGTGTTGTAACAACACGCACGTAAGATGACGATTTTCAAAAATTATTATTCTTTTCGAAGATTTTTTTATTGATTCGTGTACAGAACATGATTATTAGTAAGAATCCGCAATTTCAGTCGGTTCGTTGTGGTAGGGTCGAAATTATGACCGACACCAAGTGTTAAAACGAATGAACCCAAATAGTAAAACTACTGACCCCAAGCGTTAAAACGATAAATAAATAAAAAACTCTTATGGCAGATTTTTTTGTTAGATTGGGGTACAGACCATGATTCTTACTAAGAATCCAAAATGTCAGTCGGGTGGGTGCCAAAGGGCCGACCGACCCGAATTGCTAAAACGACCGTCCCCAAGTTTAAAAACGATGAGTTCCTTAACAATTCCACTTTTGCAGAATTGTTGATTGATCACAAGTGTTGTAACAACACGCACGTAAAAGTAAGAATCCAAAATGTCAGTCGAGTGGGTGCCAAAGAGCCGACCGACCCGAAGTGCTAAAACGACCGACTCCAAGTGTAAAAACGACGAGTTCTTTAAAAATTCCACTTTTGCAGAATTGTTGATTGATCACAAGTGTTGTAACAACACGCACGTAAAATGACGAATTTGAAAAATTATTATGCTTTTGGAAGATTTTTGTGATTGTTATAAATGAAATCCTCCAGTTTATGCAGTAATAATTTTAACTCTTTATTCACCATGGGAAACGTACACAAGAGAGTAATAGACAAGGGAGTACATTGCGTATTGACAACTTTACAATATTAACAGATGCGCTGTAGCCAACCTACACAATTTACATTGCCATATTATAACAATTTTTTTATTGATTCGTGTACAGAACATGATTCTTAGTAAGAATGCAAAATTTCAATCGCATCGGTGCCATAGGGCCGAAATTATGACCGACCCCAAGTGTTAAAACGACCGAACCCAAGTTCTAAAACAACTGACCCCGGGCGTTAACGATAAATTAAAAAAAAACCTCTTATGGCAGATTTTTTTGATCGATTGGGGTACAGACCTTGCCGAATTGTTGACTGATCACAAGTGATGTAACAACACGCACGTAAGATGACGAATTTTTAAATTATTATTCTTTTGGAAGATTTTTTTATTGATTCGTGTACAGAACATGATTCTTAGTAAGAATACAAAATGTCAGTCGGGTTGGTGCCAAAGGGCCGATCGACCCCAAGTGCTAAAACGACCGACACCAAGTTTAAAAACGATGAGTTCTTTAAAAATTCCACTTTTGCAGAATTGGTGACTGATCACAAGTTTTGTAACAACACGCACGTAGAACGACCGACCCCAAGTTTAAAAACGATGAGTTCGATATAAATTCCACTTTTGCCGAATTGTTGATTGATCACAAGTGTTGTAACAACACGCACGTAAGATGACGAATTTTTAAATTATTATTCTTTTGGAAGATTTTTTTATTGATTCGTGTACAGAACATGATTCTTAGTAAGAATACAAAATTTTAATCGCATCGGTGCCATAGGGCCGAAATTATGACCGACCCCAAGTGTTAAAATGACCGAACCCAAGTTCTAAAACTACTGACCCCGGGCGTTAACGATAAATTTAAAAAAAAAACTCTTATGGCAGATTTTTTTGATCGATTGGGGTACAGACCTTGATTCTTACTAAGAATCCAAAATGTCAGTCGGGTGGGTACCAAAGGGCCGACCGACCCCAAGTGCTAAAACGACCGACCCCAAGTTTAAAAACGATGAGTTCTTTAAAAATTCCACTTTTGCAGAATTGTTGACTGATCACAAGTTATGTAACAACACGCACGTAGAACGACCGACCCCAAGTTTAAAAACGATGAGTTCTTTAAAAATTCCACTTTTGAAGAAATGGTGACTGATCACAAGTTTTGTAAATACACGCACGTAGAACGACCGACCCCAAGTTTAAAATCGATGAGTTCTTTAAAATTCCACTTTTGCCGAATTGTTGATTGATCACAAGTGTTGTAACAACACGCACGTAAGATGACGAATTTTATAATTATTATTCTTTTGGAAGATTTTATTATTGATTCATGTACAGAACATGATTCTTAGTAAGAATCCTAAATTTCAATCGCATCGGTGCCATATGGCCGAAATTATGACCGACCCCAAGTGTTAAAACGACCGAACCCAAGTTCTAAAACTACTGACCCCGGGCGTTAACGATAAATTTAAAAAAAAACTCTTATGGCAGATTTTTTTGATCGATTGGGGTACAGACCTTGATTCTTACTAAGAATCCAAAATGTCAGTCGAGTGGGTGCCATAGGGCCGACCGACCCCAAGTGCTAAAACGACCGACCCCAAGTTTAAAAACGATGAGTTCTTTAAAAATTCCACTTTTGCCGAATTGTTGATTGATCACAAGTGTTATAACAACACGCACGTAAAATGACGAATTTTTAAATTATTATTCTTTTGGAAGATTTTTTTATTGATTCGTGTAAAGAACATGATTCTTATAGTAAGAATACAAAATTTTAATCGCATCGGTGCCATAGGGCCGAAATTATGACCGACCCCAAGTGTTAAAATGACCGAACCCAAGTACTAAAACTACTGACCCCAAGCGTTAAAACGATAAATAAAAAAAAACTCTTATGGCAGATTTTTTTGATCGATTGGGGTACAGACCATGATTCTTACTAAGAATCCAAAATGTCAGTCGGGTTGGTGCCAAAGGGCCGATCGACCCCAAGTGCTAAAACGACCGACACCAAGTTTAAAAACGATGAGTTCTTTAAAAATTCCACATTTGCAGAATTGGTGACTGATCACAAGTTTTGTAACAACACGCACGTAGAACGACCGACCCCAAATTTAAAAACGATGAGTTCTTTAAAATTCCACTTTTGCCGAATTGTTGATTGATCACAAGTGTTGTAACAAAACGCACGTAAGATGACGAATTTTTAAATTATTATTCTTTTGGAAGATTTTATAATTGATTCATGTACAGAACATGATTCTTAGTAAGAATCCAAAATTTCAATCGCATCGGTGCCATAGGGCCGAAATTATGACCGACCCCAAATGTTAAAACGACCGAACCCAAGTACTAAAACTACTGACCCCAAGCGTTAAAACGATAAATAAAAAAAAACTCTTATTGCAGATTTTTTTGATCGATTGGGGTACGGACCATGATTCTTACTAAGAATCCAAAATGTCAGTCGGGTGGGTGCCAAAGGGCTGACCGACCCCAAGTGCTAAAACGACCGACCCCAAGTTTAAAAACGATGAGTTCTTTAAAAATTCCACTTTTGCAGAAATGGTGACTGGTCACAAGTTTTGTAACAACACGCACGTAGAACGACCGACCCCAAGTTTAAAAACGATGAGTTCTTTAAAATTCCACTTTTGCCGAATTGTTGATTGATCACAAGTGTTGTAACAAAACGCACGTAAGATGACGAATTTTTAAATTATTATTCTTTTGGAAGATTTTATAATTGATTCATGTACAGAACATGATTCTTAGTAAGAATCCAAAATTTCAATCGCATCGGTGCCATAGGGCCGAAATTATGACCGACCCCAAATGTTAAAACGACCGAACCCAAGTACTAAAACTACTGACCCCAAGCGTTAAAACGATAAATAAAAAAAACTCTTATTGCAGATTTTTTTGATCGATTGGGGTACGGACCATGATTCTTACTAAGAATCCAAAATGTCAGTCGGGTGGGTTCCAAAGGGCTGACCGACCCCAAGTGCTAAAACGACCGACCCCAAGTTTAAAAACGATGAGTTCTTTAAAAATTCCACTTTTGCAGAAATGGTGACTGGTCACAAGTTTTGTAACAACACGCACGTAGAACGACCGACCCCAAGTTTAAAAACGATGAGTTCTTTAAAATTCCACTTTTGCCGAATTGTTGATTGATCACAAGTGTTGTTACAACACGCACGTAAGATGACGAATTTTTTAATTATTATTCTTTTGGAAGATTTTATTATTGATTCATGTACAGAACATGATTCTTAGTAAGAATCCTAAATTTCAATCGCATCGGTGCCATTTGGCCGAAATTATGACCGACCCCAAGTGTTAAAACGACCGAACCGAAGTTCTAAAACTACTGACCCCGGGCGTTAACGACAAATTAAAAAAAAACTCTTATGGCAGATTTTTTTGATCGATTGGGGTACAGACCTTAATTCTTACTAAGAATCCAAAATGTCAGTCGGGTGGGTACCAAAGGGCCGACTGACCCCAAGTGCTAAAACGACCGACCCCAAGTTTAAAAACGATGAGTTCTTTAAAAATTCCACTTTTGCAGAATTGTTGACTGATCACAAGTTATGTAACAACACGCACGTAGAACGACCGACCCCAAGTTTAAAAACGATGAGTTCGATAAAAATTCCACTTTTGCCGAATTGTTGATTGATCACAAGTGTTGTAACAACACGCACGTAAGATGACGAATTTTTAAATTATTATTCTTTTGGAAGATTTTATAATTGATTCACGTACAGAACATGATTCTTAGTAAGAATCCAAAATTTCAATCGCATCGGTGCCATAGGGCCGAAATTATGACCGACCCCAAATGTTAAAACGACCGAACCCAAGTACTAAAACTACTGACCCCAAGCGTTAAAACGATAAATAAAAAAAAACTCTTATGGCAGATTTTTTTGATCGATTGGGGTACAGACCATGATTCTTACTAAGAATCCAAAATGTCAGTCGGGTGGGTGCCAAAGGGCTGACCGACCCCAAGTGCTAAAACGACCGACTCCAAGTTTAAAAACGATGAGTTCTTTAAAAATTCCACTTTTGAAGAAATGGTGACTGATCACAAGTTTTGTAACAACGCGCACGTAGAACGACCGACCCCAAGTTTAAAAACGATGAGTTCTTTAAAATTCCACTTTTGCCGAATTGTTGATTGATCACAAGTGTTGTAACAACACGCACGTAAGATGACGAATTTTATAATTATTATTCTTTTGGAAGATTTTATTATTGATTCATGTACAGAACATGATTCTTAGTAAGAATCCTAAATTTCAATCGCATCGGTGCCATATGGCCGAAATTATGACCGACCCCAAGTGTTAAAACGACCGAACCCAAGTTCTAAAACTACTGACCCCGGGCGTTAACGATAAATTTAAAAAAAAACTCTTATGGCAGATTTTTTTGATCGATTGGGGTACAGACCTTGATTCTTACTAAGAATCCAAAATGTCAGTCGAGTGGGTGCCATAGGGCCGACCGACCCCAAGTGCTAAAACGACCGACCCCAAGTTTAAAAAAGATGAGTTCTTTAAAAATTCCACTTTTGCCGAATTGTTGATTGATCACAAGTGTTATAACAACACGCACGTAAAATGACGAATTTTTAAATTATTATTCTTTTGGAAGATTTTTTTATTGATTCGTGTACAGAACATGATTCTTAGTAAGAATACAAAATTTTAATCGCATCGGTGCCATAAGGCCAAAATTATGACCGACCCCAAGTGTTAAAACGACCGAACCCAAGTACTAAATCTAAAGACCCCAAGCGTTAAAACGATAAATAAAAAAAAACTCTTATGGCAGATTTTTTTGATCGATTGGGGTACAGACCATGATTCTTACTAAGAATCCAAAATGTCAGTCGGGTGGGTGCCAAAGGGCCGACCGACCCCAAGTGCTAAACCGACCGACCCCAAGTTTAAAAACGATGAGTTCTTTAAAAATTCCACTTTTGCAGAATTGGTGACTGATCACAAGTTTTGTAACAACACGCACGTTGAACGACCGACCCCAAGTTTAAAAACGATGAGTTCCTTAACCCATTCATGACGAACTATTTTTTTCTCGAATTTCGTGGTGAAATTTCACAAGGGGGTTGGTTTTGGAGGTAGAAACCGGACATTTTTCTCAGAATTTAAAAAAATGGTTTCTTCACCCCCCAGGAAGCTAGAGAAGGGTGAGTTCCATATGGCACTTTCGACAAATAACTAGTCGGAAATTTATTCCCTAAAGACCCCACGAGGGAAGAATCAATCAAAAAAATTCATCTCTCATCTCCACTCCTAAGTTCCCCGAAAACTCCACAACTGATAGATCTCCTCTCTTTGGTTCCTTAAAGGCCTTACAAGGGAAGAGTCCACTCCACCTTGGTTCCCCGAGGACCCCAGGAGGGAATAGGACTTCATCTTCACTCCTCCGTGGTTCCCTAAAGACCCCACTAGGGAAGAGCTCAAAGAGGTGGCCTCATTTCTCCTCTTCACTCCTACGTGGTTTCCTGAAGGCTCCACATGGGATCTCTCCACTTCACTCCTCCTTGGCTCCCCGAAGGCCCCACGCCCGAAGAGTGCACTTCCCCTTGGTTCCCTGACAGACCCACAAGAGGAGAGGTCATGGAGTTGACCTCAGCTCTCCTCTCTACGGCTTCTCCTCCTAGTTTCTCCTGCAGGCCCCGTGAAAAAAGTCCAGAGAGGTGACCTCAGCACTAATTTTCCCAAAGGCCCCTAGTTTTTTAATGGTCCAATGAAATCTTTGAAAAATTACATTTTATTTATAGTGAGATCTGCCGAAAGATCCATATGGAACCAAAAATCAAAACTTCTAATTCACAGTACTCATTTTAATATAATAAAGATTATTTTTCTAACAAAATGTTTTTAAATAGGCAGAGAATTTCATTCTCTACAAATCATATTCAGTTTTGGAGAAAAAAATCAAATCTACTATATAAATTTAATGGATTACTTACTTCACTTGTTTTGAAATTTTCTAAAAATAGTACTTTTTTTCTAACTCAATAAAGACACGTCTGTCCACGTCGGCACACACAAACGAACTGAACGCAACCAAGACAAACGTATTCATACATGCCTGTAGACTATATTAAACTGTATTTGGCACTGCTATTTCAACATATCGGCATGATGTGACTAAATGAATGCCAATACTTTTTCGAGTTCCATATGGAACCTTCGTCATGAATGGGTTAAAATTCCACTTTTGCCGAATTGTAGATTGATCACAAGTGTTGTAACAACACGCACGTAAGATGACGAATTTTTAAATTATTATTTTTTGGAAGGTTTTTTTATTGATTCGTGTACAGAACATGATTCTTAGTAAGAATACAAAATTTTAATCGCATCGGTGCCATAGGGCCGAAATTATGACCGACCCCAAGTGTTAAAATGACCGAACCCAAGTACTAAAACTACTGACCCCAAGCGTTAAAACGATAAATTAAAAAAAACTCTTATGGCAGATTTTTTTGATCGATTGGGTTACAGACCATGATTTTCTTACTAAGAATCCAAAATGTCAGTCGAGTGGGTGCCATAGAGCCGACCGACCCCAAGTGCTAAAACGACCGACCCCAAGTATAAAAACGATGAGTTCTTTAAAAATTCCACTTTTGCAGAATTGTTTACTGATCACAAGTTATGTAACAACACGCACGTAGAACGACCGACCCCAAGTTTAAAAACGATGAGTTCTTAAAAAATTCCACTTTTGCCGAATTGGTGATTGATCACAAGTGTTGTAACAACACGCACGTAAGATGACGAATTTTTAAATTATTATTCTTTTGGAAGATTTTTTTATTGATTCGTGTACAGAACATGATTCTTAGTAAGAATGCAAAATTTTAATCGCATCGGTGCCATAGGGCCGAAATTATGACCGACCTCAAGTGTTAAAACGACCGAACCCAAGTACTAAAACTACTGACCCTTAGCGTTAAAACGATAAATATAAAAAAAAACTCTTATGGCAGATTTTTTTGATCGCTTGGGGTACAGACCGTGATTCTTACTAAGAATCCAAAATGTCAGTCGGGTGGGTGCCAAAGGGCCGACCGACCCCAAGTGCTAAAATGACCGACCCCAAGTTTAAAAACGATGAGTTCTTTAAAAATTCCACTTTTGCATAATTGGTGACTGATCACAAGTTTTGTAACAACACGCACGTAGAACGACCGACCCCAAGTTTAAAAACGATGAGTTCCTTAAAATTCCACTTTTGCCGAATTGTTGATTGATCACAAGTGTTGTAACAACACGCACGTAAGATGACGAGTTTTTAAATTATTATACTTTTGGAAGATTTTTTTATTGATTCGTGTACAGAACCTGATTCTTAGTAAGAATACAAAATTTTAATCGCATCGGTGCCATAGGGCTGAAATTATGACCGACCCCAAGTGTTAAAATGACCGAACCCAAGTACTAAAACTACTGACCCCGAGCGTTAAAACGATAAATAAAAAAAACTCCTATGGCAGATTTTTTTGATCGATTGGGTTACAGACCATGATTCTTACTAAGAATCCAAAATGTCAGTCGGGTGGGTGCCAAAGGGCCGACCGACCCCAAGTGCTAAAACGATCGACCCCAAGTTTAAAAACGATGAGTTCTTTAAAAATTCCACTTTTGCAGAATTGTTGACTGATCACAAGTAATGTAACAACACGCACGTAGAACGACCGACCCCAAGTTTAAAAACGATGAGTTCTTTAAAAATTCCACTTTTGCAGAATTGTTGACTGATCACAAGTAATGTAACAACACGCACGTAGAACGACCGACCCCAAGTTTAAAAACGATGAGTTCTTTAAAAATTCCACTTTTGCCGAATTGTTGATTGATCACAAGTGTTGTAACAACACGCACGTAAGATGACGAATTTTTAAATTATTATTCTTTTGGAAGATTTTTTTATTGATTCGTGTACAGAACATGATTCTTAGTAAGAATACAAAATTTTAATCGCATCGGTGCCATAAAGCCGAAATTATGACCGACCCCAAGTGTTAAAATGACCGAACCCAAGTACTAAAACTACTGACCCCAAGCGTTAAAACGATAAATAAAAAAAAACTCTTATTGCAGATTTTTTTGATCGATTGGGTTACAGACCATGTTTCTTACTACGAATCCAAAATATCAGTCGGGTTGGTGCCAAAGGGCCGACCGACCCCAAGTGCTAAAACGACCGACACCAAGTTTAAAAACGATGAGTTCTTTAAAAATTCCACTTTTGCAGAATTGGTGACTGATCACAAGTTTTGGAACAACACGCACGTTAAACGACGAATTTTTAAATTATTATTCTTTTGGAAGATTTTTTTATTGATTCGTGTACAGAACATGATTATTAGTAAGAATCTGCAATTTTAGTCGGTTCGGTGTGTCAGGGTCGAAATTTTGACCGACACCAAGTGTTAAAACGAACGAACCCAAATACTAAAACCACCGACCACAAACGTTAAAACGATAGATTTAAAAAAAACTCTTTTGGCAGATTTCCTTGATTGATTGGTGTACAGACAGTACATTCTTAGTAAGAATCCAAAATTTCACTCGAGTACGTGTCAAAAGGCCGGCCGACCCCAAGTGCTACAACGACCGACCCCAAGTTTAAAACGATAAGTTCTTTAAAAATACTTCTTCTGCAGATTTGTTGATTGATTCGTGCACAGACCATAATTCTTAGAAGAATCCAATATTTTAGCCGGATCGGTGCTATAGGTCCGAAGTTATGACCGACCCCAAGTGTTAAAACGACCGAACCCAAGTACTAAATTTACTGACCCCAAGCGTTAAAACGATAAATTAAAAAAAACTTTTATGGCAGATTTTTTTGATCGATTGGTGTACAGACCATGATTCTTACTAAGAATCCAAAATGTAAGTCGGGTGGGTGCCAAAGGGCCGACCGACCCCAAGTGCTAAAACGACCGACACCAAGTGTAAAAACGATGAGTGCTTTAAAAATTCCACTTTTGCAGAATTGTTGACTGATCACAAGTTTTGTAACAACACGCACGTAAAATGACGAATTTTTAAATTCTTATTCTTTTGGAAGATTTTTTTATTGATTCGCGTACAGAACATGATTATTAGTAAGAATCTGCAATTTCAGTCGGTTCGGTGTGGTAGGGTCGAAATAATGTCCGACACCAAGTGTTAAAACGAACGAACCCAAATGCTAAAACCACCGACCACAAGCGTTAAAACGATAAATTAAAAAAAAAACTCTTATTCTAGATTTCCATGATTGATTGGTGTACAGACAGTACATTCTTAGTAAGAATCCACAATTTCAGTCGAGTTGGTGTCAAAGGGCCGGCCGACCCCAACTGCTACAACGACCGACCCCAAGTTTAAAACGATAAGTTCTTTAAAAATACTTCTCCTGCAGAATTGTTGATTAATTCGTGCACAGACCATAATTCTTAGTAAGAATCTAAAAATTTTGTCGGATCGGTGCTATAGGGCCGAAATTATGACCGACCCCAAGTGTTGAAACGACAAAACCCAAGTACTAAAACTACTGACGCAAGAGTTAAAACGATAAATTTAAAAAATAAACTATTATGGCAGATTTTTTGATATATTGGTGTACAGACCATGATTCTTAGTAAGAATCGAAAAAAAGTCAGTCAGTCAGGTGCCAAAGAGCCGACCGACCCGAAGTGCTAAAACGACCGACCCCAAGTTTAAAAACGATGAGTTCTTTAAAAATTCCACTTTTGCAGAATTGGTGATTGATCACAAGTGTTATAACAACACGCACGTAAAATGACGAATTTTTAAATTATTATTCTTTTGGAAGATTTTTTTATTGATTCGTGTACAGAACATGATTATTAGTAAGAATCCGCAATTTCAGTCGGTTCGGTGTGTCACGGTCGAAATTATGACCGACACCAAGTGTTAAAACGAACGAACCCAAATTCTAAAACCAACGACCACAAGCGTTAAAACGATAGATTTAAAAAAAACTCTTTTGGCAGATTTCCTTGATTGATCGGTGTACAGACAGTACATTCTTAGTAAGAATCCAAAATTTCAGTCGAGTTGGTGTCAAAGGGCCGGCCGACCCCAAGTGCTACAACGACCGACCCCAAGTTTAAAAACGATGAGTTCTTTAAAAATTTCACTTTTGCAGAATTTTTGATTAATTACAAGTTTTGTAACAACACGCAAGTAGAACGACCGACCCCAAGTTTAAAAACGATGAGTTCTTTAAAAATTCTTTAAAAATTTCAGTCGGTTCCGTGTGGTAGGGTCGAAATTATGTCCGACATCAAGTGTTAAAACGAACCAACCCAAATGCTAAAACCACCGACCACAAGCGTTAAAACGATAAATTAAAAAAAAAAACTCTTATGGCAGATTTCCTTGATTGATTGGTGAACAGACAGTACATTCTTAGTAAGAATCCAAAATTTCAGTCAAGTTGGTGTCAAAGAGCCGACCGACCCCAAGTTTTAAACGATAAGTTCTTTAAAAATACTTCTCCTGCAAAATTGTTGATTGATTCGTGCACAAACCATTATTCTTAGAAAGAATCCAATATTTTAGCCGGATCAGTGCTATATGGCCGAAGTTATGACCAACCCCAAGTGCTAAAACGTGATACGGTCAAAGTAATGACCGATCACAAGGGTTGTTATAACGCGCTCCTAAAACGATGAATTTTATTATTTTATCGGAATTTATTTATTGATTCGTGTACAGAACATGATTATTAGTAAGAATCCAAAATTTAAATCGCATCGCTGCCATAGGGCCGAAATTATGAAAGGGCCGACCGACCCCAAGTGCTAAAACGACCGACCTCAAGTTTAAAAACGATGAGTTCTTTAAAAATTTCACTTTTGCAGAATTTTCAATTGATCACAAGTTTTCTAACAACACGCACGTAGAACGACCGAACCCAAGTACTAAAACTACTGACCCCAAGCGCTAAAACAATAAATAAAAAAACTCTTATGGCAGATTTTTTGATCGATTGGTGTACAGACCATGATTCTTAGTAAGAATCCAAAATGTCAGTCGGGTGGGTGCCAAAGGGCCGACCGACCCCAAGTGCTAAAACGACCGACCCCAAGTTTAAAAACGATGAGTTCTTTAAATATTCCACTTTTGCAGAATTGTTGATTGATCACAAGTTTTGTAACAACACGCACGTAGAACGACCGACCCCAAGTTTAAAAACGATGAGTTCTTTAAAAATTCCACTTTTCTTTTTGATTCGTGTACAGAACATGATTATTAGTAAGAATCCGCAATATCAGTAGGTTCGGAGTGGTAGGGTCGAAATTATGACCGACACCAAGTATTAAAACGAACGAACCCAAATACTAAAACCACCGACCACAAGCGTTAAAACGATAAATTTAAAAACAAACTCTTATGGCAGATTTCCTTGATTGATTGGTGTACATACAGTACATTGACAGTACATTGGTGTACAGACAGTACAAAAGAGTGAAGACTACTGCCATCTAGCGGCATATTTTTTGTAGCAATAGTTAGTTGATATTGCATTTTACAGATTAGCGACGTAAGACTAAACTAAAACGAAATGTTAGACGGTAAAGTAGATCTCTGGTTTTTATATCGTATAATGTGTTATGGTGACACGAAAGTGTTGTTTATTTTGATTGTGTTGGAAAAAACATTCTTATAAATAGTCTGCTTTTCTAGTTTAACTCTCTCTTAATTCGTGGATCTCCTATAAACAGCTAGCATTGTCTAGCAAGTGGTCAAAGTGACCAAATTTAGTGTTTTGTCGGGTCGGGACAAATTATTGTAACAAATGTGCTTGTGAATAAAACAAAGGAATTCCTCCATTGAAACCAGATTTTTTCCTTGACGTCCTTCTGCTAATTACCAATTTATAACACCTAGTAAGAATCCAAAATTTCAGTCGAGTTGTTGTCAAAAGGCCGGCCGACCCCAAGTGCTACAACGACCGACCCCAAGTTTAAAACGATAAGTTTTTTAAAAATACTTTTCCTGCAGAATTGTTGATTGATTTGTGCGCAGACCATAATTCTTTGTAAGAATGCAATATTTTAGCCGGATCGGTGCTATAGGGCCGAAGTTATGACCGACCCCAAGTGTTAAAACGACCGAACCCAAGTACTAAAACTACTGACCCCAAGCGTTAAAACGATAAATTTACAAACTCTTATGTCAGATTTTTTGACCGATTGGTGTACATTGAAGTACCCACCAATGTCCCACCCCGGTATAGGCAACTTATGGTCGCCCCTTCGGAGTTCTCGCAAGAATCTAATTTTTTTGAATAAACGTCTCTACATTTAATGTAACGAATCTAGACCTTCAATGTCCCCTCATACTGTGTTAGGTAGCGGTATGCGGGCGCGCCTACAGGACTGTACTGTAATGGTCAATCTCTACAATTTTAAAGCCCATGGAGGTGTCAATGCAAAAGCAGTGAGATTCATGGACAGTCAAACAAGTTGTTAGTAACATCAACAAAAAATAAAAAAATAAATTAATCCAAAATGACAGCAGCCGTCATGAGTAATCAGCTCATAACAGCAGGAGACATGACCATACATAATCCGGCGGGCGGCACCGAGCACTGTACGTAAAAGAAAAAGGAAACAAAAGTAAAATAACATGTATACAGATAAGAACCGGTGTCACCGCAACCTGGCTGCCGGCAGTCCCCGAAACAGTGAAGGAGGCTCATTGTCCGGCCTCAAGCCAGCTAGCCGGTGGTGCCTAGACGACAGTAAGTGGAAAACATGAGGAAGACCTTAGGGAGACAAGCGTCGGGTCGTCGGAGGCGGGACGGACAGCTTTCGGATGTCGTTCAGCCTTCTCCCCAGCCTCTTCATGTCATGGGGTGTGGCGCGACAAACAGGTGCAGCTCTACCAGTTCAAGAAGACCGGCCATGGTACGTAGGCGGGGACACGGTCCAGGGTCCAACCCCTTATATGGTGAGAAAGACGGTACAAAAAACGAACAACTGAGTTCAGTTCTCGTAGTACAGCATAACTGAAAAGAAATGTATATAAGAGTAGAAAACCGCAAAAAATAAAAAAAATAAACAAGAGCGTGTGGGAGTCATCGCTGGGCGTTTAATTGCACCAAATAAGAAAAAATAAATCATAAGCATGTAAATTAAAGAAAACATAAAATAAACATGAGCGTTGAATAACGCAGGGCCTGTGTAAACAAGAAAAAATAAACATAAAAGTGTAAAAGCATAAAAAACATAAAATGTAAAATGCAAACAATAAACATAAAAATGAAAAAATAAAATAAAATATAAAACTGTACATCCTGAGCAGAGTTTGTAAAAGAATGGACGCAAGAAAAGTCCGTGGTAATCAGGAACAAGTACACCTGGTGTCAAAATCTACTAATCAGCGACTCTAAGCTCAGGCCATCTCTCAACCCAGATCCTTGTAAAGTTCCTCAGGCACTCGAAGTTCGTCTTGTTCGAAACCAGATCAGTGTTCCACACTGGTCTGATTGGTACGTCCAAACCATCGAGCATTTCCTCTCTTGCGTCCGTCATTATCTCACACTGCCACAGAATGTGCTCCGCCGACTGGTTCGTGCACCCGCAGGCGCAGTTGGGGTAAGGGGACAGGGAGAGGGCGTGAAGTCTCCCCCTGAATTCCCCGTGGCCGGATAGAAGCTGGGTGATGTGGTGGTCCAACTACCGACAACGGAACGACCCCAAGTGTTAAAACGACCGAATCCAAGTACTAAAACTACTGACCCAAGCGTTAAAACGATAAATTAAAAAAAAACTCTTATGGCAGATTTCTTTGATCGATTGGTGTACAGACCATGATTCTTACTAAGAATCCAAAATGTCAGTCGTGTGGGTGCCAAAGAGCCGGCCGACCCCAAGTGCTACAACGACCGACCCCAAGTTTAAAAACGATAAGTTCTTTAAAAATTCCACTTTTGCAGAATTGTTGATTGATCACAAGTTTTGTAACAACACGCACGAAGAATGACCGACCCCAATTTTAAAAACGATGAGTTCTTTAAAAATTCCACTTTTGCCGAATTGTTGATTGATCACAACTGTTGTAACAACACGCACGTAAAATGACGAATTTTTAAATTATTATTCTTTTGGAAGATTTTTTTATTGATTCGTGTACAGAATATGATTCTTAGTAAGAATCCAAAATTTCAATCGCATCGGTGCCATAGGGCCGAAATTATGACCGACCCCAAGTGCTAAAACGGCCGAACCCAAGTACTAAAACTACTGACCCCAAGCGTTAAAACGATAAATTTAAAAAAAAATCTTATGGCATATTTTTTGATCGATGGGTGTACAGACCATGATTCTTAGTAAGAATCCAAAATGTCAGTCGGGTGGGTGCCAAAGGGCCGACCGACCCGAAGTGCTAAAACGACTGACCCCAAGTTTAAAAACGATGAGTTCTTTAAAAATTCCACTTTTGCAGAATTGTTGATTGATCACAAGTTTTGTAACAACACGCACGTAGAATGACCGACCCCAATTTTAAAAACGATGAGTTCTTTAAAAATTCCACTTTTGCCGAATTGTTGATTGATCACAAGTGTTAACACGCACGTAAAATGACGAATTTTTAAATTATTATTCTTTTGGAAGATTTTTTTATTGATTCGTGTACAGAACATTATTCTTAGTAAGAATCCAAAATTTCAATCGCATCGGTGCCATAGGGCCGAAATTATGACCGACCCCAAGTGCTAAAACGGCCGAACCCAAGTACTAAAACTACTGACCCCAAGCGTTAAAACGATAAATTTAAAAAAAAATCTTATGGCATATTTTTTGATCGATGGGTGTACAGACCATGATTCTTAGTAAGAATCCAAAATGTCAGTCGGGTGGGTGCCAAAGGGCCGACCGACCCGAAGTGCTAAAACGACTGACCCCAAGTTTAAAAACGATGAGTTCTTTAAAAATTCCACTTTTGCAGAATTGTTGATTGATCACAAGTTTTGTAACAACACGCACGTAGAATGACCGACCCCAATTTTAAAAACGATGAGTTCTTTAAAAATTCCACTTTTGCCGAATTGTTGATTGATCACAAGTGTTAACACGCACGTAAAATGACGAATTTTTAAATTATTATTCTTTTGGAAGATTTTTTTATTGATTCGTGTACAGAACATTATTCTTAGTAAGAATCCAAAATTTCAATCGCATCGGTGCCATAGGGCCGAAATTATGACCGACCCCAAGTGCTAAAACGGCCGAACCCAAGTACTAAAACTACTGACCCCAAGCGTTAAAACGATAAATTTAAAAAAAAATCTTATGGCATATTTTTTGATCGATGGGTGTACAGACCATGATTCTTAGTAAGAATCCAAAATGTCAGTCGGGTGGGTGCCAAAGGGCCGACCGACCCGAAGTGCTAAAACGACCGACCCAAGTTTAAAAACAATGAGTTCTTTAAAAATTCCACTTTTGCAGAATTGTTGATTGATCACAAGTTTTGTAACAACACGCACGTAGAATGACCGACCCCAATTTTAAAAACGATGAGTTCTTTAAAAATTCCACTTTTGCCGAATTGTTGATTGATCACAACTGTTGTAACAACACGCACGTAAAATGACGAATTTTTAAATTATTATTCTTTTGGAAGATTTTTTTATTGATTCGTGTACAGAATATGATTCTTAGTAAGAATCCAAAATTTCAATCGCATCGGTGCCATAGGGCCGAAATGATGACCGACCCCAAGTGTGAAAACGGCCGAACCCAAGTACTAAAACTACTGACCCCAAGCGTTAAAACGATAAATTTAAAAAAAAGTCTTATGGCAGATTTTTTGATTGATTGGTGTACAGACAGTACATTCTTAGTAAGAATCCAAAATATCAGTCGAGTTGGTGTCAAAAGGCCGGCCGACCCCAAGTGCTACAACGACCGACCCCAAGTTTAAAATGATAAGTTCTTTAAAAATACTTCTCCTGCAGAATTGTTGATTGATTCGTGCGCAGACCATAATTCTTTGTAAGAATCCAATAATTTAGCCGGATCGGTGCTATAGGGCCGAAGTTATGACCGACTCCAAGTGTTAAAACGACTGAACCCAAGTACTAAAACAACTGACCCAAGCGTTAAAACGATAAATTAAAAAAAAACTGTTATGTCAGATTTCTTTGATCGATTGGTATACAGACCATGATTCTTACTAAGAATCCAAAATGTCAGTCGGGTGGGTGCCAAAGGGCCGGCCGACCCTAACTGCTACAACGACTGACCCCAAGTTTAAAAACGATGGGTTCTTTAAAAATTCCACTTTTGCAGAATTGTTGATTGATCACAAGTTTTGTAACAACACGCACGTAGAATGACCGAACCCAATTTTCAAAACGATGAGTTCTTTAAAAATTCCACTTTTGCCGAATTGTTGATTGATCACAAGTTTTGTAACAACACGCACGTAGAATGACCGAACCCAATTTTAAAAACGATGAGTTCTTTAAAAATTCCACTTTTGCCGAATTGTTGATTGATCACAAGTGTTAACACGCACGTAAAATGACGAATTTTTAAATTATTATTCTTTTGGAAGATTTTTTTATTGATTCGTGTACAGAACATTATTCTTAGTAAGAATCCAAAATTTCAATCGCATCGGTGCCATAGGGCCGAAATTATGACCGACCCCAAGTGTTAAAACGGCCGAACCCAAGTACTAAAACTACTGACCCCAAGCGTTAAAACGATAAAATTAAAAAAAAATCTTATAGCATATTTTTTGATCGATGGGTGTACAGACCATGATTCTTAGTAAGAATCCAAAATGTCAGTCGGGTGGGTGCCAAAGGGCCGACCGACCCGAAGTGCTAAAACGACTGACCCCAAGTTTAAAAACGATGAGTTCTTTAAAAATTCCACTTTTGCAGAATTGTTGATTGATCACAAGTTTTGTAACAACACGCACGTAGAACGACCGACCCCAAGTTTAAAAACGATGAGTTCTTTAAAAATTCCACTTTTGCCGAATTGTTGATTGATCACAAGTGTTGTAACAACACGCACGTAAAATGACGAATTTTTAAATTATTATTCTTTTGGAAGATTTTTTTAATGATTCGTGTACAGAACATGATTATTAGTAAGAATCCGCAATTTCAGTCGGTTCGGTGTGGTAGGGTCGAAATTATGTCCGACACCAAGTGTTAAAACGAACGAACCCAAATGCTTAAACCACCGACCACAAGCGTTAAAACGATAAATTTTAAATAAACTCTTATGGCAGATTTCCTTGATTGATTGGTGTACAGACAGTACATTCTTAGTAAGAATCCATAATTTCAGTCAAGTTGGTGTCAAAGGGCCGGCCGACCCCAAGTGCTTCAACGACCGACCCCAAGTTTAAAACAAGTTCTTTAAAAATACTTCTCCTGCAGAATTGTTGATTGATTCGTGCGCAGACCATAATTCTTTGTAAGAATCCAATATTTTAGCCGGATCGGTGCTATAGGGCCGAAGTTATGACCGACCCCAAGTGTTAAAACGACTGAACCCAAGTACTAAAACAACTGACCCAAGCGTTAAAACGATAAATTAAAAAAAAACTGTTATGTCAGATTTCTTTGATCGATTGGTGTACAGACCATGATTCTTACTAAGAATCCAAAATGTCAGTCGGGTGGGTGCCAAAGGGCCGGCCGACCCTAACTGCTACAACGACTGACCCCAAGTTTAAAAACGATGGGTTCTTTAAAAATTCCACTTTTGCAGAATTGTTGATTGATCACAAGTTTTGTAACAACACGCACGTAGAATGACCGAACCCAATTTTAAAAACGATGAGTTCTTTAAAAATTCCACTTTTGCCGAATTGTTGATTGATCACAAGTTTTGTAACAACACGCACGTAGAATGACCGAACCCAATTTTAAAAACGATGAGTTCTTTAAAAATTCCACTTTTGCCGAATTGTTGATTGATCACAAGTGTTAACACGAACGTAAAATGACGAATTTTTAAATTATTATTCTTTTGGAAGATTTTTTTAATGATTCGTGTACAGAACATGATTATTAGTAAGAATCCGCAATTTAAGTCGGTTCGGTGTGGTAGGGTCGAAATTATGTCCGACACCAAGTGTTAAAACGAACGAACCCAAATGCTTAAACCACCGACCACAAGCGTTAAAACGATACATTTTAATTAAACTCTTATGGCAGATTTCCTTGATTTATTGGTGTACAGACAGTACATTCTTAGTAAGAATCCATAATTTCAGTGAAGTTGGTGTCAAAGGGCCGGCCGACCCCAAGTGCTTCAACGACCGACCCCAAGTTTAAAACGATAAGTTCTTTAAAAATACTTCTCCTGCAGAATTGTTGATTAATTCGTGCACAGACCATAATTCTTAGTAAGAATCCAATATTTTAGCCGGATCGGTGCTATAGGGCCGAAGTTATGACCGACCCCAAGTGTTAAAACGACCGAACTCAAGTACTAAAACTACTGACCCAAGCGTTAAAACGCTAAATTAAAAAAAACTCTTATGGCAATTTTTTTTGATCGATTGCTGTACAGACCATGATTCTTAGTAAGAATCCAAAATTTCAGTTGGATCGGTGACATATGGCTGAAGTTATGACCACCCCTGTTCGAACGACCGATCACATGTGCTAAAATGACCGACCCCGAGTCATAAAACGATTATTTTTGTAAATTATTATTATTTTTTAGATTTTATTATTGATTTGTGTACAGACCATAATTCTTAGTAAGAATCCAATATTTTAGCAGGGTTTGTGCTATAGGGCCGAAGTTATGACCGACCCCATGTGATAAAACGTGATAGGCTCGGGGCCATACGGTCCAAGTTATCACGGATCACAAGTGTTGTTACAATGTGCCCCTAAAACGATGAATTTCATTATTCTATTGGAATTTTTTTATTGATTCGTGACAGACCATAATTATTAGTAAGAATCCGCAATTTCCGTTGGTTCGGTGCGGTAGGGCTGAAATTATGACCGACCCCATGTGTTAAAACGACCGACCCCCAAAGATTAAACGACGATTTTTTTTTAAATTCATCTTATTGCAGATTTTTTTGATTGATTCCTAGACTGACCATGATTCTTACTAAGAATCCAAAATGTCAGTCGGGTGGGTGCCAAAGGGCCGGCCGACCCTAACTGCTACAACGACCGACCCCAAGTTTAAAAACGATGGGTTCTTTAAAAATTCCACTTTTGCAGAATTGTTGATTGATCACAAGTTTTGTAACAACACGCACGTAGAATGACCGAACCCAATTTTAAAAACGATGAGTTCTTTAAAAATTCCACTTTTGCCGAATTGTTGATTGATCACAAGTTTTGTAACAACACGCACGTAGAATGACCGAACCCAATTTTAAAAACGATGAGTTCTTTAAAAATTCCACTTTCGCCGAATTGTTGATTGATCACAAGTGTTATAACAACACGCACGTAAAATGACGAATTTTTAAATTATTATTCTTTTGGAAGATTTTTTTATTAATTCGTGTACAGAACATTATTCTTAGTAAGAATCCAAAATTTCAATCGCATCGGTGCCATAGGGCCGAAATTATGACCGACCCCAAGTGTTAAAACGGCCGAACCCAAGTACTAAAACTACTGACCCCAAGCGTTAAAACGATAAATTTAAAAAAGTCTTATGGCGTATTTTTTGATCGATGGGTGTACAGACCATGATTCTTAGTAAGAATCCAAAATGTCAGTCGGGTGGGTGCCAAAGGGCCGACCGATCCGAAGTGCTAAAACGACTGACCCCAAGTTTAAAAACGATGAGTTCTTTAAAAATTCCACTTTTGCAGAATTGTTGATTGATCACAAGTTTTGTAACAACACGCACGTAGAACGACCGACCCCAAGTTTAAAAACGATGAGTTCTTTAAAAATTCCACTTTTGCCGAATTGTTGATTGATCACAAGTGTTAACACGCACGTAAAATGACGAATTTTTACATTATTATTCTTTTGGAAGATTTTTTTAATGATTCGTGTACAGAACATGATTATTAGTAAGAATCCGCAATTTCAGTCGGTTCGGTGTGGTAGGGTCGAAATTATGTCCGACACCAAGTGTTAAAACGAACGAACCCAAATGCTTAAACCACCGACCACAAGCGTTAAAACGATACATTTTAATTAAACTCTTATGGCAGATTTCCTTGATTGATTGGTGTACAGACAGTACATTCTTAGTAAGAATCCATAATTTCAGTCGAGTTGGTGTCAAAGGGCCGGCCGACCCCAAGTGCTTCAACGACCGACCCCAAGTTTAAAACGATAAGTTCTTTAAAAATACTTCTCCTGCAGAATTGTTGATTAATTCGTGCACAGACCATAATTCTTAGTAAGAATCCAATATTTTAGCCGGATCGGTGCTATAGGGCCGAAGTTATGACCGACCCCAAGTGTTAAAACGACCGAACTCAAGTACTAAAACTACTGACCCAAGCGTTAAAACGCTAAATTAAAAAAAACTCTTATGGCAATTTTTTTTGATCGATTGCTGTACAGACCATGATTCTTAGTAAGAATCCAAAATTTCAGTTGGATCGGTGACATATGGCTGAAGTTATGACCACCCCTGTTCGAACGACCGATCACATGTGCTAAAATGACCGACCCCGAGTCATAAAACGATTATTTTTGTAAATTATTATTATTTTTTAGATTTTATTATTGATTTGTGTACAGACCATAATTCTTAGTAAGAATCCAATATTTTAGCAGGGTTTGTGCTATAGGGCCGAAGTTATGACCGACCCCATGTGATAAAACGTGATAGGCTCGGGGCCATACGGTCCAAGTTATCACGGATCACAAGTGTTGTTACAATGTGCCCCTAAAACGATGAATTTCATTATTCTATTGGAATTTTTTTATTGATTCGTGACAGACCATAATTATTAGTAAGAATCCGCAATTTCAGTTGGTTCGGTGCGGTAGGGCTGAAATTATGACCGACCCCATGTGTTAAAACGACCGACCCCCAAAGATTAAACGACGATTTTTTTTTAAATTCATCTTATTGCAGATTTTTTTGATTGATTCCTAGACAGACCATGATTCTTACTAAGAATCCAAAATGTCAGTCGGGTGGGTGCCAAAGGGCCGACCGACCCGAAGTGCTAAAACGACTGACCCCAAGTTTAAAAACGATGAGTTCTTTAAAAATTCCACTTTTGCAGAATTGTTGATTGATCACAAGTTTTGTAACAACACGCACGTAGAACGACCGACCCCAAGTTTAAAAACGATGAGTTCTTTAAAAATTCCACTTTTGCCGAATTGTTGATTGATCACAAGTGTTGTAACAACACGCACGTAAAATGACGAATTTTTAAATTATTATTCTTTTGGAAGATTTTTTTAATGATTCGTGTACAGAACATGATTATTAGTAAGAATCCGCAATTTCAGTCGGTTCGGTGTGGTAGGGTCGAAATTATGTCCGACACCAAGTGTTAAAACGAACGAACCCAAATGCTTAAACCACCGACCACAAGCGTTAAAACGATACATTTTAATTAAACTCTTATGGCAGATTTCCTTGATTGATTGGTGTACAGACAGTACATTCTTAGTAAGAATCCATAATTTCAGTCGAGTTGGTGTCAAAGGGCCGGCCGACCCCAAGTGCTTCAACGACCGACCCCAAGTTTAAAACGATAAGTTCTTTAAAAATACTTCTGCAGAATTGTTGATTAATTCGTGCACAGACCATAATTCTTAGGAAGAATCCAATATTTTAGCCGGATCGGTGCTATAGGGCCGAAGTTATGACCGACCCCAAGTGTTAAAACGACCGAACCCAAGTACTAAAACTACTGACCCAAGCGTTAAAACGCTAAATTAAAAAAAAACTCTTATGGCAATTTTTTTTGATCGATTGCTGTACAGACCATGATTCTTAGTAAGAATCCAAAATTTCAGTTGGATCGGTGACATATGGCTGAAGTTATGACCACCCCTGTTAGAACGACCGATCACATGTGCTAAAATGACCGACCCCGAGTCATAAAACGATTATTTTTGTAAATTATTATTATTTTTTAGATTTTGTTATTGATTTGTGTACAGACCATAATTCTTAGTAAGAATCCAATATTTTTGCAGGGTTTGTGCTATAGGGCCGAAGTTATGACCGACCCCATGTGATAAAACATGATAGGCTCGGGGCCATACGGTCCAAGTTATCACGGATCACAAGTGTTGTTACAATGTGCCCCTAAAACGATGAATTTCATTATTCTATTGGAATTTTTTTATTGATTCGTGACAGACCATAATTATTAGTAAGAATCCGCAATTTCAGTTGGTTCGGTGCGGTAGGGCTGAAATTATGACCGACCCCATGTGTTAAAACGACCGACCCCCAAAGATTAAACGACGATTTTTTTTTAAATTCATCTTATTGCAGATTTTTTTGATTGATTCCTAGACAGACCATGATTTTTAGTAAGAATCCAAAATTTCAATCGCATCGGTGCCATAGGGCCGAAATTATGACCGACCCCAAGGGTTAAAACGACCGAACCCAAGTACTAAATCTACTGACCCCAAGCGCAGGCCCGGACTGGGACCATTTGGGGCCCTCCGCTAAAACCTGTAAAGGGGCCCCCTAACGTGGGGTGGGGGGGGGCTCAGATAGCGGGAAAATTAGGTGCTTGAAAACAATGAATACGCGTTTTTACGCTATATTGGCACCTATAAAGAAGAAGAAATTCAGACAGGTTTTTATACGAATATTATGATTTTCGACTTTTGTTGACTTTATTATTTATTGAATTACGAAATTCACAGTATTTTTTAGGATACCACAACACTACTAAACACATGCCGTAGAACTGCCAATAATTATAACGGAGTTCAAAATAAAGGGCAGGATTTTATTCACACCAAAGCATTCATGAATTATGTCAAAATTATTTGTGTAGTAAAAATAATGACAAACGGATTTTAGGGATTAGAAAAATAATACTAACATTTAAAAAAAATCCTGCGTGTTTAACAGTTACAATGTTGTATACTAGAGTAGAAGGGGATTAACTTAACTGAAATGATTCGACATTTTGCTCCCCTAGCCCTAAAGTGACAGTTTCTTTGTAAGCAACTCACTTGTTAAAGCTAGTTCATCTATTATTTTATTTTTGTCCAAATTATAAAATAAATCACTCTCAACATTAATAAAAAGCAGACTGGACATAAGGTCTTGGCCGAAGGACGACCGAAGCCGATTTTGGACGATTTTAAGTTCAGAAAAAACTCGTTCACATGTGACTTGGGTACAAGGTATGGTAATAACAAATTTATATACAATATACAGGTTGGTAAACAGTCCAGATTGAGTAAGTTCAAACAGAACAGACAAAGCACATGTCAAACACTGGAAACATTGTCTATTTTCAGAGCAATAAATGTCAGCATTTGTTTACGCTGCCGTTGGGTCCAAATCGTCTTCTTGGTCACTGCATCTGTCTCCGTAGTTCTCAGTGGACTCTGCCGCTATGAAGTTGCTGTATTGTTGTGCAAACTGTCGCAGCTCTATTAACAGCCGACTTCTTTCAATTTTACACAGTTTAGAAACACTGTGCAGAGCTTCTGTGGGAAATGTTTGGAGTTTCAAGATAAAGTCAAACTTTTTGGGGTCCAACCAAGAGCAATCCAGTAAAACGTCTTTGTTTGGGCAAAATCTTTCTTCAATACTCATCCTCGCACAGTCTATATTATCAAAATATACAATTTTGTAATGTTGAACTCTTGAAATAGAGTCAGTTTCATCTATTGATTTTTAATTAATTTTAAATGGCATTATTTTTTTTCTTTGACGTTCTTTTTCTCTCAAAGTCCAATTATAACTCGACGTCAATGTTATTTTCGTCTAGCTTAAGATTAACTGCACTTACATAGGTTTTTGTTTTTGCGTACAATACTTCAAAATACGCGTCATTCCTTTTGTCCTTAACTTGATGGAGCAGTGTTTGTACTAAGTTCCAGGCTAAAGCATAATCAATGCTTTTACTTTGAAAGTACTTAGAAACAGGGGAAGTGACCAAAAACAAATCTAGCAAAACAAACGACATAAATCAGTTTTCAAATTTGGACCATTGACTTATCAGGTTTCTTGCTGTGAATCGAGATTTGCTGTCAAAACTTCCATCAGAGATTTTTTTAAACACAGAAATAAAATTAAAGAACTTAGCTGAATTAACAGTCTACTTTCGGAAAATGTAATTTTTTTTTTCGAAAATGTAAACAAATATTACCAAGAACACAAAATAACTACTAACAAGACAAAAACTTTTTTTGAACGTTTTGTGGGGCCCCTTCGGGGCCCCCTCGCGCCGGGGGCCCTCCGCGATCGCGACCTGGCCAGTCCGGGCCTGCCCAAGCGTAAAAACGATGAATTTAAAAAAAAACTCGTATGGCAGATTTTTTTGATCGATTGGTGTACAGATTCTTAGTAAGAATCCAAAATGTCAGTCGTGGGTGCCAAAGGGCCGACCGACCCCGAGTGCTAAAACGACCGACCCAAAGTTTAAAATCGATGAGTTCCATAAAAATTCCACTTTTGCCGAATTATTGATTGATCACAAGTGTTGTAACAACACGAACGTAAAACGACGAATTTTTAAATTATTATTCTTTTGGAAGATTTTTTTATTGATTCGTGTACAGACTTCTTAGTAAGAATCCAAAATTTCAGTCGGTTTGGTGTCAAAGGGCCGGCCGACCCCAAGTGCTACAACGACCGACCCCAACTTTAAAAACAATGAGTTCTTTACAAAATTCTTCTTTTGCAGAATTGTTGATTGATTCGTTTACAGATCGTGGTTCTTAGTCAGACAAAATTTCTGCTGGATCGGTGGACATATGGCCGAAGTCATGACCAATCCCAGTGTTCAAACGACTGACACACATCTGTTTAAAATTAAAAGTAGTGTTTTAAAAATTATGACATGTGTACTGAAGCATGTAAACGTTATTAATCATTTAATAATTAATTACAATAACTTAAATTATGTATGTGCTATATTTATATATTTTATTATTTTTCTCCTCTTCTTTCTATCGTTCACCAACTTAGAGGGAAGTATGTGGACGGTACCTACGCACAACACACAACAGCCAAAAAACATTATTTTTAGTATGTCAACATTGGACATTGGTACTCTAGTGCTTTCTAGCTGCTGACGGAAAGGAGGAGTCTACTAATATCTACAGGAATTCCAAAAACTGAAAAAAATCGAACTTATTTCTATGAGAACCAAAGTGCTGAGGAATATCTACAGCTCAAACTGTTGACTAATATCTATGAGAACCAAAGTGTTGACGAATATCTACAGCACTGGCAGAGGTTGAATTTGCAATTATGTATAGCATATTGGAATAACGTAATATTGCGTATGCAGTTTATAAAACTTAATTTATATATGTATGTATGTAAAAATCCCTAATATCGGGCTATTGGACACATTTAGCTGATTAGTTCAACCTACGCTCTGTAGATATTAGTCAACACTGGGACCGTCATAGATATTCGTCCTACCTTAGCTCTGTAGATATTAGTCAACACTCTGAAGTTCGTAGATATTCGTTCAACATATGAGCTGTAGACAAGGGCGGATCCAGCTTTGGCGCCAGGGGGGGGGTCAAATAGCGCCAGGGGGGGGTCACACAGTCGTGGTCAAGTCACAAGCAGTTATAATTTAATTTTAATTATAATAGATACAAGTAAAAAGTAGGTCCACCTAGGTCCTGGACCCTGCCCAGGGGGGGGTCATGGGGTCATGGATCATGGTCATGGATCCGCCCTTGGCTGTAGATATTCGTCCGACATACAGGCTGTAGATATTAGTATCTGGAGTCGACGGAAAGGCAGGAAATCGAATATTATTCTTAGTTATTCGCTGGTTCAGGTTGCTTGTGTTGCGTGGTTTGCTATCATCACGTTTTACCCTTCAGGTGGAAATTGTTGTCGTGTATCGTGTATTGCCGTCAGGCAAATGTGAGATTCAAATACATAAAGTCTGTAAACTCTAATTCTACTGATTACTTTAACACCCGTGACATCCCCAAATAACATGGCGAATCGATTGAGTAAGAATCGATCCTCCTCTAGTGGTTACGCCCGTACACATACCTACACATACACACACCTACAGTACTCATACATACTGTCACTGTTTGGAATTGGTATAAATTATTGTTGCAAGTCCTTTGTCCTACCTATTTCCCAATAGCTCCCCCCGTCAATTTTACCCACAATCTTAATCAGTCTGCAATAAACTCCCGCTGCATATAGCCATCACTGTGCTCTGCTCACGAAAGTCTGCAATATAACTCCCGCCGCGAAACAACAACTGTGCTTCGCCATCGGTCAATCCGCTATTAAAAATAACTGCTCCGTGCACTATAAAAATAACGAACATTTACGCCTATTGTGATCATGCCTCTTGGATGGAAGCGAATGCAGCATTGCTAGCATACAAGATCCTTATCCTTTTTCCGGTGAGTCATTCCTTCTATGCAACATTTAATTTTACTATTGCAAGCAGTGATTAGTAACACAAAATTCAAGGTCCTTCGCCAGTCATTTTACAAAAACACAAAACCACTCTCACAACATAAATAACCATCTAGTTATACCCCCTTACTTGATTTATGTGGCGATCCCAAGAGGGTTCGGAATCTGATTTATGAGGAGATCCCACGAGGGGGAATCTACGAATAAAGCTGTTCATCGCCGGTGGAAGTGTACACCGATGCACAAAAACATTCAAAGCTAAGCTTTTCAATTCAATTTTATTATTTCAAAAACATTACAAAATTTTACACTTTGATGCATTTTTAAAATACATTTGTGCTAGGTACATTGAACACAAACTATATACTATACTAAAAAATAAATTCTAGTGCAGGATGATGTTTATCTTCAGTTACAAGGGGAGAATCGCAATGAATAACATTTATGGTTATATTGTATTAAATTAAATCTAATACTCTTGAGTTTATATTTGAAATGTTAAACGGGTCGTTTTAGTCTCCAAGCACAATTACATTTTTTCCGCCAATAACATACACATTTTGTTGTAATTTGTTGTTTGTTGCAGTCAACATCGCTGCTTTAAGGCTCTGCAACCGGGCCCGGAAAGAAGAAGACGAAGAGATACAAAATTACGAATGTTAGAGAAGAGCGCTAATATTATACAGCGACAAGATCGATGCTAAAATTGCGAAAATGTTTAATAAAACACGACTCGTTTAAAATAGAGCAAAAATCTTGCGGGCATTATCAAACAGCATTTAAAGAAACACTGTGAATTTTTTCATACATATAACTTGTAAAATAACTGAAACAAACGTGTTAACAATAATGGTAATTGTTCGGAACAAACGTCAACGGTTAATACGCACTTTTTTTATAAAACTTTTAGATTCTTCTTAATTACCATAAAAGACAACTATTTGCTTTGGGGGAGGTTGAAAATGTTACATTTTTAATTTTATTTACGTAAATTGAAAATTTGCTTTCACACTGTCAAATCACTCTGTTTGCAGTTCGGAACAAACGTCAACGGTTAATACACACTTTTTTTCATAAAACTTTTAAAATTAAGATAATATACACAAGTCCGCTACACAAACCCTGCTTTGCCAGACAAACCATTCAAAAACGTAGGCTGTTTTAACATATACAATCCCGTTACATAGCCGTTGACGTTTGTTCCGAATATTTACCATAATAATTTTTGGAGCATACTTTGCGATTTTTTTCTATCGAGGGAATTTTATATAATTTGCGTTTCGGCGAGGGCAAAGTCTAGTTATTATCTTCAAGAATAACATATATATTTTTAAGAGCTTTAAAACTTACCGTGTTTATTAAGGGAAATATGTAATAAATCGGTACAAATCCGAGTTGCGGGCCCTTAAGTGCCTGCCGTATGTGGTTTGGTTTATTTATGTGATTGCCGCTCATAAATAAACCAAATCACTCACGTGCCGCTCTTAATAAAATGACATGACACAACGCTACCTTGATAGGGAGGCGTCTACTAATATCAACAGGAATTCCAAAAACTGAAAAAATCGAACTAATATCTATGAGAAGGAAAGTGTTGACGAATATCTACAGCTCAAACTGTTGACGAATATCTATGAGAACCAAAGTGTTGACGAATATCTATAGCACTGGCAGAGGTTGGATTTGCAATTATGTATAGCATATTGGAATAACGTGATATTGCATATGCAGTTTAAAAAACTTAATTTTTGTATGTATGTAAAAATCCCTAATATCGGACTATTGGACACATTTAGCTGATTAGTCCAACCTGCGCTCTGTAGATATTAGTTCAACCTACGCTCTGTAGATATTAGTCAACACTCTGAAGTTCGTAGATATTAGTTCAACATATGAGCTGTAGATATTCGTCCGACATACAGGCTGTAGGACTCCAGATACTAATATCTACAGCCTGTTTGTTTGACGAATATCTACAGCTCATATGTTGAACTAATATCTACGAACTTCAGAGTGTTGACTAATATCTACAGAGCGTAGGTTGGACTATTCAGCTAAATGTGTCCAATAGTCCGATATTAGGGATTTTTACATACATACTTACATAAATTAAGTTTTTTAAACTGTATACGCAATATTACGTTATTCCAATATGCTATACATAATTGCAAATCCAACCTCTGACAGTACTGTAGATATTCGTCAACACTTTGGTTCTCATAGATATTAATCAACAGTTTGAGCTGTAGATATTCGTCAACACTTTGATTCTCATAGATATTAGTTCGATTTTTTCAGTTTTTGGAATTCCTGTAGATATTAGTAGACGCTTCCCTGTAGATATTAGTATCTGGAGTCGACACAACGATACCTTGATAGCACCTACGCAGAAATTCTATAGCCATAATTTTGGCCATAATCATCTACATGCCTTTTCTATGGAAATGTTTGTTTACGCTATCTAGAATTTATTTTATCTATGGCAAATATTTACGTATTTCTGAAGTTTGACATCTGCCATTGTGAAGTTCAACAATTCTTTTGGTATTTATAAGTTTATGTTAGTTTACTTTTAAGTGTTTAACACAGTTCGAATATTTTACATAAAACAGTATTATGACACATTTATATTGGCATAAAACAGTAGGTACAGCTATTAGAGTTTCATTAACACCTGTTATTATTGTTCAATTTCGTTCCACTAGTCTACTTATTTTACTGTTATTCTTTAGATTTTTAGCTTTCTACCGAGCTCTACTTCTTATTTTGAGTCTCAGTTCTATTCATCAAAGTTAGAAGATGTCATCGTTCATTATAAACAAGACATTCATCAACAAATTCAATTTGCTTAGTAATTCGCTTGAAATATTCTGGACTATTCTAGAACGGCGCTGATCGCTGTGTTACAATATTACACATAATTCTAACGTTAAATTTATTTGAACCTGGTTCTATTCTCTCAATTTCAAAAGGTTATCACACACTTTCTCTAATGATGTTAAAATTTTTCATGGAATATTAGAACTAATTGTATTATTTTTGATAATAAGCAATTTATATGTACTTATGGATGAAATGTTATACCTTGGCTTTTACTATTGTTTGCTGTTTGATGGAAACACTTTATCATCAAACATTAGGATATTTCGGTTAAAGATATGTAATTCACGACTTCAGTAAATTTTAACGCCTTTTAGTACTGAATTAAAAGTGCCGCAATTTTAATCTTGGTAAATTTTGGATCGTAGTGTCCATGGTTATTATGAATAATTTTTAGAAAAAAACTTTAGATTCGCCTTAACCCTTTCCGACCGACTTCATACGAGCGTGGGTTTGTCTTTAAAAAAATCTTTTCAGCAAATAAATCTGTTTTTGGGAACCACACCGGTGTCGATCGATCGTGCGGTAGCTGCTTATGCAGGGTGCCATCACGCGCACGTGGTTAAATCAGTAAGTCGCCCAGCCCCAAGAAATCATAATTAAGAGCTTTACTGGTGAGGCCCATCAAAATTCTGACATTTTTTGCCGGTTGGAAAGGGTTAATCACTATAAAAGGAAACTTTTTGCATCACGGGCGGCGGAAAATTATGCATTTTAATTTTCAATTGCGTAAAATTAAATTTCACTTCGCAAACCGATACGGCGACAATCCGGTGTTCTTGCAGTTGTATGTAGCATATTGTAATAGCGGCCATTTGGTATTCGTGTTCTATCATTCAGTGAGTTACGAGACACACCAAGCTACAGATGGGTTAGTTTTTTGTAATTTTTTAGAATTATAGTTTTTTTGCTGAGGTAAACTTAACTAAAGCTTTTTGTTTCTTATTTTTAAAGATGGATATTTCTCTTTAAAAACGCACAAAGATTGTTAATATGGTAAATTTTTGAGATCGCTGGCAATGGTTAATATCGCACTTTTTTTTGAAAAAATCTTTTGATTCACCTTAATTACATTAAAAGACAACTATTTGCATTGGGGGAAGTGGAAAATATTTCATTCTAAATTTCAATTACGTAAAATTAAAATTAGCTTTCATTCTGTGAAACGAGACCGTCCATTTTCAAACATTATTTTCAAATGTCATTTTGTTATGTTGGTATTCTTGTTACTGTATGAAAAGATGCTAGAGCAAAGCGTAGCAGACTTCATGGGAATTCTAGGTTTGTGTAACATGGTTTGTGATACAAAAGAAAGTGCGCCTTTATAACACCTACTCGCGTCAAGGCAAGAAAAACATCCCAGTTTTCAAGTAGTTTAGCGGCTACGCTAGGTTTGTATAACATGGTTTGTGATTCAAAAGAAAGTGCCCTGCACCTTCAAAATCTTCTAGCCGTTCGTTGTACATTCAAGTGTATCAGGAAAACCAACATACCAAAGTGACAGCGAATGAGCTAATAGCTAATGGCGTACAATCTCACAAGACGAAAGCTAATTTTAATTTTACCTAATCGAAATTTAGAATGAAATATTTTCCACTTCCCCCAATGCAAATAGTTGCCTTTTAATGTAATTAAGGTGAATCAAAAGGTTTTTTAAAAAAAAAAGTGCATATTAACCGTTGCCAGCGATCTCCAAAAATGAATGTTAATATTTCAAAGACAAAAAAATTACATACGTTGAATAGCCAGGTAACTTTTCGGATTTTAATCCAATTGAAAATCGGTGGGCTATAGTTAAAGCAAGACAAGCACAACAAAAACAAAGCTGATTGAGGCAGTAATTTAGAGACACGCAAATATCAGAAAATTGTTGATTGTATGCCAAACCGTGTACAAGAAGTTATAAAAGTTAAGGCAGGACACACTTCGTATTAAAAAAAAATTTATTGTAATTGTTTCTCTATTTTTTTCTTCAATAAAGAATATTGACGACCGGCATAGTGCAGCGGTAAGGCGCTTGACTCGCATACCGAAGATCGCGGGATTGAAACCCGGCGTGGCAAATAAATTTTATTTGATTAATTTGTGCATTTCACAATTTATTCATTTAAAATAATATATAGTATATTTGCGGCACGTTCCGGAGTGGAAGATACTCTCAGTATCGCCCTGGTGTAAGACCACCATTCAGAATTGAAACGTTGCCTGAAGTGGCTTTCGCCGTGTTTGGTGACCAGATCTGAATAGCCAGGTACTTCCCCACCTTCCTCTTCCCTATCTACTTCCCTCCCCACTACCTTCAGCCTCACAACATACCCCAACACGGGATGCCATAGTCTCACTGGCTCCAGACGGGAGCAGTTGAGACACTTGTGCGGTATTCATGTAAAAAAAAATATTTTTTTTTTCTAATTCAACACTTGCGTTCACATTAATTCGCACAGTACTGTATGTATCATACTGTTTTCGTACTCTCTTTCAAAACCACTAATGACATAAATTATTTGAAATTATATTGTATTGTATGGTTTCTGATTTTAGCTGGATTGACTTTTTAACTGGCAGAGTTTCAGTGGGAAACTAGAAATCGAGATGCCACAAGAAATGAAGAGAAATGGAGAGAGAAGATCTTCTCTGGTAAGCTTTGTATGTGTCGCAACGATTTTAGTACCTACCAGTCTTGGTAAATACATCATTAACTAATTCATTTATTCTCTTGGTGACCCCTACATTTTCTCCCACCCCATTATTGTGATATTCCTTTCTCCATCTATCCGCTCTTTATGATTTAGATCTCATTCCTAATTCGGTCATACATGGTATTATCCCCAGATAATAGAAACAAGAAGAGATATGGCGTGGAGGGATAGCCGACTGTCGCCGAGCTATGTATAAACCATGCACGTGGTGCAATACTAATAATGGCTAATGACCCATCTCCCTTGTTTGTATTATCTATGGTTTCATCAAAATTGCGAATGGAAACTTTGGTTTTATAGAAGTGCACATATTAATTTTTCTATGGTTAACCACTGGAGCGATTATGGTGGAAAAATAGACCACTTTTATTTTTCTGCGATTGATGGCGGTCTAAGATTGGACCACATTTTCCTACCATTCGTAAAACATTTATTGTAATTATTTAAAACATTTCCATAGCCAGCCATTTATTTTAAAACGAAGCTATTGAAATACCTTATCTATTATGACCGTAGATGTCGCAAATCCAACAAATCCGAACAATGTTAAATAAATTTTTAAAATATTTTTCTCCTGCCGAATTTTTGAACACCTGTTTACGGATAAAATTAAATCCTTTTTCCATAGATACGCACCTGTCATTATCAAGTATACCACAGACTACATACAGAAATCGAAAATATTCTATGTTGACTCGAATAAGTACGCTTCACGTCAGTTTCAAAGTTCTTCTTCTTTCATATGGTTGGGGGACATCTAGGTCTGCGAGCCAGTCTAGGGCCTCAGGCGTTACCCTGTGGACTTCATCAATCCCGCCGGGGAATGAATGGAGCGGGCATTCGTTGACCACATTCTCGGTGGTCTGCACCGCACCGCATTCACACATCGCCGACTCTTTAAGGCCCCATCTGTGCATCATGTGAGCACAACGGCTATGGGAGCACCTTAAAATATTGATGGCAGTCCAGAGTTTGCGAGGCAGTGAGAACCCAGGCTGTCTCTCAGTGGGGTCTTGAACGAGATGGAGTTTCAAAGTGAAAAAACACGCAGGATTCGGCGGTTATAAACTTTACAATTTTTTTTATAAATCCTACAAATATGAGATAAACGGTAAAATACAAGTTAATTCATTGGCTATATAGCACTATAATAAGTTTTGATGTCTCCATGTTAAAATTTGAAGGTATGATTGTTTTTAATGTTGGCAAAAAATTTTAAAAATGATCTTCTGGAAAATCTTGAGCAATCGAGGCAAATTTATTTATTTCGCGTGGTCACTCCAGTGGTTAACTTTTACATTTAAATATAAAGCGTGATGTTTTTTCTTTCTAATACCGTTTAGATCATATTTCTCACTACGATAGTAAGAGGGATACAAGATTTCTATGAAGCCTGTATGAGTTGTTCCCAAAAGCTAATAAATTAGCCCGAGGGTTAAGGTGGAAGCCTGGCTTACTGACACGCAAACTTTCCTTTTATATCCTTCATTTGCATTGTACATTCTAATCAAATATAAGTTTCATTTGTTATTAAAAATAACTCCAATCCACGATCATTCCAATGTTAACTAGATTTGTCATTGGGTGTTTGCCCATGTCTCCTGGTTCCACAACATGATATTTAATTCCCCAGATATCTGAACCTTCTTCCCTTCAAGGCAGGACATTGGCACCATAGATAATTTGGATTTTCTAAATCCTGTTGACAATAACTTGCTAAAACTCTCAAACCATTTCACTCTCGGGTTTCACAGTTTCTAACTTATTTTGTTTGTTTAACAGCCGCCATTATCACCGTCCGTTTGTGCAGACATCAGCGATGGGGAACTGGTGTCTGTTAGCGTGCGCGAGCTGAATCGTCGACTGAAGCAGCGAGGGTTGAGCCGCGAACAAGTTGCTCGCATGAAACAGAGAAGGAGGACTTTGAAGAACAGGGGCTACGCTGCTAGCTGTCGTGTCAAACGTATTGAGCAAAAAGACGAACTAGAAACGGAAAAGACACAGGTAATAAATTATTTCTAACTATTGGTCTCTCCTTAATTAGGATATTGTACTGCGAATAGATTGTTAGCATGAAACAGAAAAAGAGATATTAACCGGTTAGCTGAAACTAACTTCCATACTGGAAGTAATATTTTATGGATTTATCTTAGGCTATTGTATATTTTATTAACCGAAACACATTCCTTGAACAATAATCTATCTATAAAAATAAGATTACTTGTGTTTATTTGATAAATTGATATGTTTTTCAATGTTTTTGTCAAGCATCACGTTCGGACTTTGACAGTTGAAATTGCAGCAAAAACCGACATCCAGATTCCATAGATAATTCATTTAAGAATATTCTGATGTTGCAAGAAACTTTTGGCTATACCAAGAATGATGTTGGCGTAAGCGATTCTGACCTTATCTTTCATACAGTTTCTTTATACATAAGGGTTAAAATCGCATTCAAAAATTTTATATTTTTTCGAAAATTTGTTCCGGCATGCGGGCACGGTCCCGGCCTATAAGAGGTTTATATTTGATTTACTTTAACCAGTGATTCATGATGTTATTTGTTAAATTTTGTTCTCCAGAGACATTTTTAATGTTTTTTTTTTCTTCAACTTGAAACAAAAAAAAATCAGGGTAATTGTTTGGAACAAACGTCAACGGTTAATATGCACTTTTTTTTGATAAAACTTTTAGATTCTTCTTAATTATCATAAAAGACAACTATTTTCATTGGGGGAGGTTGAAAATGTTACATTTTTAATTTTATTTACGTAAATTGAAAATTTGCTTTCACACTGTCAAATCACTCTGTTTGCAGTTCGGAACAAACGTCAACGGTTAATATGCACTTTTTTTTTATAAAAATTTTAAAATTAAGATAATATAAACAAGCCCGCTACACAAACCCTGCGTAGCCAAACAAACCATTCAAAAACGTAGGCTGTTTTTTAAAGTAAAGATGACAATATACACAATCCCGTTACATAACTGTTGATGTTTGTTCCGAATATTTACCAAAATCAGTAGGAATTGGATAGTTAGGCCATCTGCTCATGGAGAAACTGACAAAAAATCAGTTGGCGACTCAATTGCTAACCACAGGAAAGGGACTTGTGAATTTCATTTGCGGTCTGCACACAGGCAACTTGTTATAGACCAATTGTCAAGGGCGACGCGGTGACTAGCATTGCTGGTCTCCGCGGCTGTCGCATTTCAGTTGCCAAGTTGACGGGTTGCTATGGTAGCGATACCCGTCAAGTTTTCGAGTAATTTGCGATACGTCAGATCAGAAAAATATTGATTTTGTTCAGGAGGTTGATAAATTGAGTTGTGCCGTGAATTGAGTTGCCAACCTGTTATGAGCGAAGGCTCTTAGGGTTCGGGTGAGGGTTTGTTTGGTTACTCGGCTGAGTGACCAGTGATGACAAGTGGAAAAAAAATTTTCATTAAAAAAAAAATAACAAAAAAACATTATAAAAAGGACTGAAGATCAAAATTTCATTACAATTTTTAGCAGTGAGTAACTGCCCAACTCCTCACCCCGACCCTAACTGTCCAATGCCTACTGATTTGTTATGTTTTAAGTTGGAAAAAAATATGTATATGTCACCGGAGACAAAAATTTCATTTACATTTTTTACTCCAAATAATGTAAGGAATCACTGGTAAAGTAAGTCAAGCTCGTTCCGTAACCCCCTGTATATACTATATAGGACTATTTTATACGCAGAAACCATTGCAGAGTGAGAAAACTTAGTTGTGAGCAGTTTGCTCACACTTTTAGGAAATTTGGATTTAAAAGGGGGATTATGCCGTGAACAGGTTAATCACATAAGAAATAAAAAAACCAAAACCACTGAAATGAAATAACACTATTTTTTGTTTTTTTCCAGGAATGGCGCGATATGGAGGTTATGCAAGACGACAACAACAGAATGCGAGATGAAATTTCGGCGCTCCGAGCCAAGTACGAAGCCCTCAAAAGGTTTGCCGTACACAAAAGCATCCCGCTACCTCCTGAACTTCAAGTCATGCCGTGAACAAACAATTTCTACAAACCACCTACATAAAATATATTTTAATATAAGAAGTAGATGTAAAAATTTGTGATGCATTCGTTGTTCCAATACGTAATTACACTAAAACTCGCTTATAAGATTCCCACTTAATAAATTTTCAACTCATCTCGTCTCGTAGAAATCGTTGTGTCTCACTTACTATCGTGGTTAGAAATGTGATCTAAACGGTGTTAGAAAGAGAAAAACCCACGCTTTATATTCAATTCTAAAATAATTACAATGTGCACCTTTATGAAATCAAAATTTCCGACCGCAATTTGAAAAAAAATTATGAAACTTTAGGAATTTTTTATTAATTATTTTAACATGAAATGACAAAAAAGTGAGTTGACGATAATGTTTATAATACATTTGCCTAATAAAATATGTGTGTTTTTATTTTTTTTCATTATCAGTAATTTTAATTAGAAAAAACGGTAAGGTGAGCTTATTTCGAATTATAAAATTTGAAAGCTTATTTCATCACCTTTCAAAAACAGTTTTTAGTTTTCAGATGCATTCAGATATATTCCATTTATTTGAATTTTGTTGCGAAGCGGAAATATTTTGACCTTCTGACAAAATATGGTGGAGGCCTGAGGAGTTAAGAGTTAAGAAGCTCTGTTTTCCCACGTAAGAAGTTTATAAGAGAATTTCAGTGTGTTGTATTTTTACAAATGAAGATTTTGATATTGTGAACAGAAATTATATTTAAGGGTCGACCGAGACAGGTTTTTCGTTCTCGGCCGAGACCGAGACCTAGAATAAATTAAAATCTCGGCCGAGACCGAGAGCCGAGACCGAGAATAAATAAATTGAGAAAAAAATGTGAAAATACGCTATTTTTTCATAATATAGTATATTTAAGAATGTAATAATAATTTGTTTTAATAATCAAAATTGAACAACATGATGTTGTAGCACATAATTTTCACCCTTCAAAGAGTGTCGCCTCATGTCGTATAATTGACCAGCTCTGCTAAAGAGCTGTTTACTTGCTACACAAACCCGCCTAGCTGCCAGCCGACCAATCACAATCGACAGCTCTCTCATGCACTGACACCAAGTGACGAATGTGGACGCGCGCGGTAGATTTGAATCCCATTATCCTATACCGTACCTACATACAACGGTCTCGGTTATGGCCCAGAATCTCGGTGATTTTTCGCCGAGAACCGAGAAAGAGTTCTCGGTAGAATTTGTAGCCGAGAATGCCGAGACCGAGACCAAGATCTCGGTCGACCCTTAACCATATTATAATATTAATAATAAGATTGTAATTGTGTATAATAACCGCTCAGAATAAAAAAAAATGTTTCTGCTGAATAAAGTAATATTTATTTATTTATTGTTTAAAACATTTACAGAGTGTAATTAATGAAATATTTACAGAGTGTAATTAATGATATTAACACTCAATTAATGTTCACAGCGTGCGTAAATCAAATAATAATAAGCAAAATAAAATATGAAACATAGTAAGTATACAGTACAAAGAAAGAAACAAAATAAATAAAAAAACGAGTGTGCTTTAGACCACACGACTGAAGTAAAACTACAAGACAAACCTCACCCAATGAACCCAGGTCTCCCTGCTAAGTTAACATACGTAGCGAACGGGGTGACATATAACATTGGGGTGAAATATGACCATGGGGTGACCTACGACCTTGTGACCATCCTTATCCTTGTCACTCCCCAAGTCGAGCGTGCGTAAAGGCCTGACCGTTCGCCTAATAATCGATCACATGACATTTTTCGTAACAATCACCACTTTTCGTAACGCATTCACCAGCTTACCCCCCAAGTCGAGCGTGCTTAAAGAAGTTTTACTTCAATAATAAAACAATTACATAATTTTTAGTTAGTCCTAGACACATTATTTTACAGGTGTTCGGTGATGATTCTACTTGATAGTTCGATCAATAAACGGTGAATGCTCTTTGTTAAGAATACTATTAGAGACATCTATGAGATGATTGCTGTAGTTAATTGTCGTATATCATTGATTTAATCTTGATCAGGTTATTAAGAAATAGTGAATACTAGAGACATCTAGGTAATTTTATTGTATCTAGTTATTGACACTGGCTGGTGAGAATATGCCACGTGACCAGTAGGGTCTTACTGTTGGTTATTTTGTTATTGTTGATTTTTTGGATAGCTTATCTCCGGGTAATTTCTACATTTTAGTAGTATAAATAGGGTGTTGTTCTAAAAATTCTCTCTCTCGCAGTAAACGATATCTAGGGTACAGTTCCCTTAAAACCCAGGCGGGGGCCGGGCCAGATTATTATAAAGTGTTAATTTCATTGTTGTAATTCAAAAGTGATTGTAAATAAAACGACTCCATATTAAAAAGTGTTTTACAATATAAAAAAGTCCGCTACCCCGATCATGAAATGAAGTTACTGACACTCTTAGCTATAAAAGATCATTTGGCTTGGCCTATTTCAGCATGTTGCTCGCCATATATTCCCATTGGGAAAGCGTACTGTAGCGACCGTACCAGAAGCCAGAGATCACATCAGCGCATTGGTCACCTTCCTCTGCTTCTTTCACCTTCCACTTTATGAGTTTTTTCAAGTTGTAATCCTCAGTTTGGCGAGCACCATAACTAACTTAAAATACATTGTAAGCAGATGGTTGATATTGTGGATGACTAGCACTTCCAGAATGGACACATTTGTACGTTTGACTGTCCACGGAATCCTGGGCATTTTTCTCCAGCACCACATTTTGAGGGCGTCTATCCGTTTTCTTTCGCTGGCTCTAAGTGTCCATGTTTCCACACCACCCTACTAATATTATAAAGGCGAAAGTTTGTATGGATGTCTGGATGTATGTTTGTTACTCTTTCACGCACAAACTACTGAATGGATTTTAAAAATTCTTTTACTAATAGAAAGCTACATTATCTGCGAGTACTATAGGCTATATATATTTGTAAGCTCTGGCGTTATGAAATTATTCATCATACGTTTTCTGTCCCTAACAAAATCGATTTACTGCAAACGTCAGAAAAAAAGCAAACCAATTGTCGCCTTGGAAACAAAGTTTTTTTTTTTTAATTAGGCAATTCACCCTAAAAAGAGTGCTTTGTTGGGGGAGGGGGGTTGATGGGCTGAGTGGAGTGGGGGAGGGGTTTGTGGAGGGGGAGGTGGGTTGATGGGGGGGAGTGGAGTGGGGAGAGGGAAGGTGGAGGAGGCGGAGTGGGAATCCCCTAATACCATGCGAGCGAAGCCGCGGGAAAAAGCTGGTATGGAAATATGGGAAAAATGAAGTCATTAAGGTTATAAATAAAATTCCATTTCATTATTCAACAGTTTATTATTTGGTTTCATTAAGTAAATAATATATTACATTCATAAATGTATAATGAAATGTGACACCCAAATACTTACACAGATTTTATGAATTCCCTGATTTCTATTAAATATTATATTATAATATACATGAGCGAATAAAATACATTTATCAAATAGATGATAGTAATACGTAATATCAATACATATTATATTTCAATTTGGCATTTTTTCATTTTTATCAAAAGCTCAACTCGTCAAATATATTTCCAGGAAATGCTTCTTTTGTATTTTCAATGGCCCCTCCACACAGCATTCCCAAATATTGCATCCCTGAGGTAAACTATTGAGGCCTCCTGTGTGAAGTTAAAGTAAAAAAAAAAATGGCCTTGTAAATTACACAAACAAAGTTTACAATAGAGTCAGAATAACAGAATGAAGCAAGGATCGACGGATGGCGACCGGCGTGGTCTAGCTCTAAGGCTTTTGACTCGCAATCCGAAGGTCATGGGATCGAATCGAAAATAATGTATAGTATATTTGCGGCTCGTTCCAGAGTGGAAGATACTATCAGTATCGCTCTGGTGTAAGACCACCATTCAGATTTGAAACGTTGCTTGAAATGGCGTTAGCCATGTTTGGTGACCAGATCTGAATAGCCAGGCACTTCCCCACCTTTCTCTTCCCCAGTTCCTTCCTCTTCCCACTACCTTCAGCCTCACAACATGACCCCAATTGGGGATGCCATAGTCTCACTGACTCCAGACGGAAGCAGCTGAGACTCTTGTGAGGTATTACTATAAAAATACCCTTTCTGCCTACCCCTGGCTGGTTAGTTCATTGTTGTTGTTGAATCATTTATTGTAAAAAATTGTTTGCGAGCCTTTGAAAATAGCACATTTCGCGAGGAAATCCATTCGAGGAATTTCCTCGTAAAGTTTTTACGTTTTGTTTATCATTAATTTATATAACATGTAATTTTTTAATCATAAGACATGGGTATCAATGCAAACATCGTAATATATAATATGCAGCAATAATTTTTGCACAACAGTCGAATAAGGGAATTAAATTTTCAAATTAGAAATAATAAATAAATTAAAAAATAATCGCACAGCTGTTATAGGTATCGCAGCTAGATTTGACACAAACACAAAACGAAAACGTTTCTAATACATCAATCGTCTAGTTGATAAGTCAGACATCTCCGAAATTTGAGTTTAGTATGCAGTTACGTGTAAAAGTATACCTTCTGTTTCAAAACGCTGATGGATTTCATACGTATTTGTGTTCCAATTGACCATGCAGATCGGAGGAATCCAGATTTTGGACTTCCAGACATTAAGTGTACTTACCTATACGGTGGACTAAGTCAAGTACCGCAATATCGCCAGTCTATCAACAACCATCGTAACAAATCGTAACGTGACATTTCGCTCTACCTTGAAATGTTATTTTCTATCAATCGGAAGCGTGTAATGTACGCATTATATCGCCGTCTTTATCGAATGCTTTGTGTGAACCACTTAATCGTCTCGTGACTCAAACTCTAATAACCGAAATTGTTCGGTTACGACAAGATTGCTTGTCGTACGCTTTTGGATACACCTGTGACCGTCGCCGAATGGAGATCAAGCTACGAGACACAACAGTCAGTATTGCTTAATTGTGTACACCGGATCTTGTTTGGTGATCGGGCATAATTCATATCGAAATCCATAAGCGTTGTAAATAGCAAGGAGTGGCCGCAAGGTTATTCTAAAACCCTCGTGCATCGTCACGAGTCACCTTCTATTTGGTACAATACTCAGATTAGTCATAAATACCAACAAATCAATTATAATGCAGAAAAATGATCAAATTAAACAACATCTTGATGTTTTCTGGGTCACTCTTGTAGGATATTTCAAAATGTCATACTAATCTACCGAACGGTTATGCCTCCCGGTGTTATTTATAGTAAATTTAATATGTAAAACACAACAATGTGTAAATAATATTTGATTTATGCTGAGAATTTTAATATTTCTTTCCACATAATCTCAAAACTTAGTATTTGGAGACTGATCAACTGGACGATCTATATTATGCATCAATACACACAATCCTATGTTTCAATGTTGAGTTTTTTTGTTTCCGTTAGTTCGATATTTCAAAACTCAATAGCTCATTAAGAAATGATGTTGACAGATGTGTGTAAGATAATCGCGATCTTCTAATGCAAGCGGCGCCATCTTTTGACAAATCCGAATTACATAAATAGCTTTTTTGGCATATTAATAATACAGATGGCAGCACTTCCGTTCGTATCTATTTGTCAATCGAGTGTGTATGATAGACGTTAGCATATCAATACTGTTCGAAGATATTTCAAACTTATAATAGCTGTGCAAAAAACCAAAATTAATAAACTTCAAAGCAATCAAAACATTTATTTAATGAATAATATTGTATTATTCTATCTAAGCCAAACATGAAAAACATTAATTTATTTACAACTTTTGTCCATTTTGATTAAATACTTTTTTTTTTCATTTAGAGGTACAATACTTCACATTTTTCGATTTATTTAAATTTCTTATCCTAGAAAATGCATTTGTGGAAAATTTTATTACAAATGTATTGATGGATAAAAGGACAGTAATCAAAATGATTAAATGTATGAAAACTTTTTTTTCCACTTATTAATATAATATTTACAAAAAAAAAAAAATTCTTTCATAGATACCAATTGTTATTTTTTTTATTATCGACTTGTTTTTTATTTCGCAATAATTTCAGAAAAAACTGGCATCTTAGAAAAATGTTTTTAACAGATTATAATTTTAATTTAATTGAGAATTTTATGTATTATCACAACAATATTATGAAATATACACGTATATTACGAAATATGCAGGTAAATTATTAAATATGTATACATGAATATTATTTAATTAAACACACATCACAATAATTAATCTTATTAAAATTAATTATGTAAATTAATATCCTAAATTAAAATTAGATTTACATCGAGTTATGACATATTCTTATTGATATCACTTAGTATCCTTTGATTGTTGTGTGTCTTACTATATCTGATTTTTCTTAAGGCCATAAAAACACAAGATACAAATTGAGGAGTTTTAATAAAGGAGGGTAATGGTTGCACTGATGACGGTCAACCTACGATGGGGAGGACACCAGAAGAAATCTGAAGAGGAAAGTTTTGTGGTACAAATGCTATATGCATCACATTAATTAGTTAAAAATGGATGTTATGATTCTTACTTTGATGATTTCGGTTATTCAAGCATTAATCACACAATTATGTTTATTCAATCAGTAGACGTATGATTACAGCTATTCAATCAATAGTCATACGGTTACGAGTATTTTATAAATGGTTGTATGAAAACGAGTATTCAATGAATAGTCATATAATTACGAATATTCAATAAATAGTCATATGTTGATGTTTGAGTATTCAATCAAGTCATATGACTATGAGTATTCAATCAATAGTCATACGATTACAAGTATTTAATAAATGGTTGTATGATTACGAGTACTCAATATGGTCACATAATTACGAATATTCAATTAGTAGTTATATGTTGATGTTTGAGTATTCAATCAATAGTCGTATGATTATGAGTATTCAATCAATAGTCAAATGATTACGAGAATTAAATTAATGGTTGAATGATTACGATTATTCAATCAATAGTCGTATGATTATGAGTATTAAATCAATAGTCGTATGATTACAAGTATTCAATCAATAGTCAAATGATTACGAGAATTAAATCAATGGTTGAAAGATTATTCAATCATTAGACATATGATTACGAGTATTCAATGAATATTCATATGATTACGAGTATTCAATAAATAGACATTTGATTACGAGTATTTAATAAATAGTCGTATGATTACGAGTATTCAATTAATAGTCGTATGATTAAGAGTAATCAATCAACAATAGTCATGTGATTACGAGTATTCAATCAATCGACATATTATTACGACTATTCAATCCATAGTCGTATGATTACAAGTATTGAAATAATAAATAACCGAATGGTTACTTTTTCTCCATCCAAAAGATGTACAAAATTCAAATCTCCGTAGATAAATTCAATTAATAATCTGACGATTACTAGTGTTCCACCAATTTTGTTGAATTGCAAAGGAATTGTAAATAATCGTACGATTACCGTTATTCACTCAATTATCGAATGATTACGGTAGGTATTTCAATCAATAATCATACGATAACAACTATGATTGAATAACTACATATAATGATTTATAATATGTTACGGTCAACCATAATTATATGATTTGATGGAATTATCTTTTTGGTAGATATTTGGTTGAATAATCCCGATTATTGAAATATTTTGGAAGGAAGGTAATATTACACTTATAGCAAAATCCGCCATTCTAGGAGACAAATAAACTTTTTTTCTGTCTATTCAGATTGTTTCACTTATACATAATACAATAAGTATGGTATTTCACCAGGGCGTTGCTAAAAGTATCCTAGAAGTGTGAAGGTAGTTTTTGAAAGGAATATTATATTATTATGTTAAAATCATAATTGATTTTGATGTTTGTAAAATTTGGATTTAAAATGTTGCAAAACAATTGTTGAAATATATTTTGGAGAAAATAACTTATTTGAAATTATATTTGAAATACTTTGTATGTAATGTGTTGGCAATATTTTTATACTAAGTATGTACATCAATTACAAACTAATTTAAGGCACTTTTTAAAAAGTAAAATTTGAAAATAATGTACGGTATTTACAAAAACTTTTTTTCAAAACGTTTTACTTAATAGGAGAGGAATCATTTTTAAGAGTCAAAAAAAAGAAAATTTAATCACAACCTTTGTTAATTTATAGGTTTTTGGCAAGTTTTCTGAATAATGTTCCCAAACTTACGTCGTTTCTATTTTTATATATAATTCAGGTGTTTCAAGCAATTAGTATTTTTAAAGTCTCATGAGTCATATAGTTCGCAAGATCCTCACTGCTTGGAGCAAGTAGGTCTATGACACCTCATTGTTGAAGAACTTTCTTGGTTGGGTGGAATTTAGGTGAGGAAGAGATTCGAAAGTACCTACCTGGTACTAAACATTTTTTTAACCATTTACAATAATTTTAATGATGATCAAAACTATAATGTGTATAATTTTAGGCCCCGACGGGAAAAGGTTTCCCTTAGAATCTATTTCATCTTTGGGAATGCTGAGTTTTTTTTTTCATTAGCTCCACTCCACTCCAATTTGAGAGGCAGGAATGGGTACCGCCGCCCCGGGAACCTTTATTGGATAACCAACACCTCTGCCATAGGTCACCCCAAGTGGTTCGCTACGTTTGGTGATTTAGTAGGGGTGCCCGGGTTCATGGGGTGAGGTTTTTCTAGATCTTGGAGGCGGATGACCAGGACATACTGAACCCCAGATTCCTACCCACCCCTCAAACCCTTTTCCTTCCCAGAACTCTCCTCTCATTCCTTTCCTAAAAAAAACCCTCCACACAGCATCCCCAAAGATGACATAGGCCCTGAGGGAAATTATTTTCCTCAGGGCCTCCTGTGTGGAGCTCATGTAAAAAAAAAAAAAAACACAGGAGGCCCTGAAGAAGATAACTCCCCTCAGGGCCTACATCATCTTTGGGGATGCTGTGTGGAGGGTCTTTTTAGGGAAGGAAAGAGAGAAAGTTCTGGGAAGGAAAATGGTGGTAGGAAACTGGAGGTCAGTATGTCCAGGAGTGATGACGTACGAATCCTTCCCTCCCACTGCGGTGCAAGGCGATGTTCCGAGAGAGTCCTGTCGGAGGGTAAAAATCTCTCTCAACCAGTCTTTCCTAATCCGGCCTGCAACGCAATAGGTGAGCAGACGCATTCGCCGCCAAGCCCCGTTAACGCAGTCACCTCTCCCAAGTCACCAAACGTGGCTAACCACTTGAGGTGACCTAAGACATAAGTGATGGTTGGCCAATAAATGGTACCCATACCTGCCTCCCAAATCATACTGTTTTGGCAGAGCATGAACCTGTTTTTCACCATTTTATTTTAGCGTAAGTTTGGGAAGAATTACACCACAGCTAGCTTCGTTAGCGTTACGATATATTAGCATCAGAAACTATTAAATGCACATATTTATATAAAGTGAACAAATGGAAGATTCTCAATCAGTTATTATAAAATTTGGCAACTTGGAATAATAATTATTGGCATTTTTTAAATCAGGGTATTTTTCTTTAATTATTATTATGAGGTAGAGTTAAGAAATAAAATTAATAAAAATAAAAACAACATTTTGATTTATTACTTACGTAGAGTATAGCACTACTAAAGATATTTGTTCTAGAGGTTGTTGGAAGAGGTTAATAGGATAATTTTATTATTTTTGTGTATGGTCCACAAATCAAAAGTACAATACTCTCTCAGTAATTCGACAACCGTTATAATCTGTCTCTATTTTTAGTAGTTGAAAGCGCAAAATCAAGTTCTATAATTTGCAAGTATTCGTATGTCAAATTCAGTGGTCTGCCGCTTGCCTAGACACGAGCTTTGTTCGCTGACGGGTTGGCTTATCTTATTCTTTTAGACTCAGTTACTGTACCACCATTTAGCTTGCTAGCCCCTCAGGCCCCGAGCATATTTTGTCAGAAGGTCAGAGTATTTCCGGTTTGCAATAAAATCCAAACAAATGAAATATTTCTGAACGTATCCGAAAACTAAAAACTGTGTTTGAAGGGTGATGAAATATGCTTTCAAATTTAGTTATCAGAAACACAAAAATAATTTTTAAATATTAAAATTTTGGATGCAAACGTAATTTTTTTAAATGCTCACCTCACAATTTTTCTAACTAAAATTATTAATAACAACAACAAAAAAAACACAGATATTTTATTAGACAAACGTGTAACAAACGTTAATATCACCTCATTTTGTCGATAATTAATAAAAAATCATAAAATTCCATAAATTTTTATTATCAAATTGTGGTCGGAAACTTTGGTTTGATTTCATAGAGGTGCACTTTTTTATTTGTTTTACTTCTAGATTCGAATATAAAGCGTGGTGTTTTCTCTTTCTAAGACCATTTAGGTCATATATCTGACTATGACAGAAAGGGAGACAAAACGATTTGTGTGAGACCTATTTGAGCTGTTCTCGAAAGCGAACAAATTAGCCCGAGTGGCTAGAGCTAAAAAATTTACCGCCACCAGGGTTCATTATTTTTGTTGTAAGATATTTTGGACGGTTCTCTGTGTATTAAAAAAACTGTCCTGTGTGCTTCAGTTCGTTTCAAATGGAGTCTTCTCGTAAGCATCAACGTGACACCTTAAGGTTAAACGTCACGTACATTATAATCTACGCATTCACAGATGGCGCCAATAAAATAATTTTAGGTTTTTAATACTTTTTGCATGTTACGCTTTAAAATATTAAGGTAAATTAATTGTTTACGCCCGTAAATATTTAATATGAATATAAATAAATAGTTTTGTTCATAAACAAACCCAAATCTTTCAAGAAAGGCTGAAAAATACAATATTGGATTGAGTCACCAATACAAAATTGAATTTTTCAGCCTTACTTGAAAGATTTGGATTTGTTTATGGACAAAACTGTTTATTTATATTCATAATAAATATATACGGGCGCAAACAATTAATTTACCTTAATATTTTAAAGCGTAACCTGCAAAAAGTATTAAAAAGCTAAAATAATTTAATTGGCGCCATCTGTGAATGCGTAGATTATAACTTACGTGATGTTTAACCTTAACATTAAATCAAAAAATGTTAATTTTATGAAAGATCGATGGTGGCGTTTGTTGTCTTTACGAAATACCTGTTTTAATTTTTAACATCTATGTATTTTGTGTGTATATACTATAATCCGCCGCTTTCACTACATAACCAATCGAGTGACAGCGTGATTTAAAACCTTTTCCTCCGATTGCTGGTGATTTTTTTTAATGAAAACATAAACTTTAAAACCGCAAAAATCGTAAAAAAAAATGTGGTCCAATTTTGGACCGCTGTCAATTGCAGAAAAATAAAAGTGGTCCAAATTTTGACCTTAGTCGCTCCAGTGGATGATAATAACGAGCCTGATTTTTAGCGTGGTAGATTAGTGAGAGAGTAGTGTATAGGAAAATGGGAGATGGGTTCCATTGCAAAATATATGTGTTTCTGTCAGACAAAAACACATCTGTTTTTACATATTTGGCACAAAATTCTATTTTAACGTAATTGAGTCGTTCAATTTCTATATCCGCTGTATCAACTTTCACTGATTCGGAGAAAACGGCAAAAAACTGTCACATCTCTAGCGTAAATAAAAAATTGCATTTTATTCTTTTATATAAAGAATTGGAGTAATATACATTCGAAAAGTGTTCATTTTTCAATGTATGTCTAGAAATATTGAAATAATTTTGATAAATAAAATGGATACCTATAGCGGATTTTGATACTCACTTCGTGATTTATGGAATAAAGAGGCTTTTGAAACTCAACTGAACTGAGGGGCGTGTTTCTACACCCACCATGTTGGCAAAATAACTGCTTGTGTTTGGTTGAATTCCGATATAGCGGGTATTGATAGTAACTAACTTCTTGAATGATATAGCAGGTTTTGTTTCTCACTCGCAGTTTTAACATGGTTTTTGGTTGTGATAAAGGAGGTTTTGAAACTCAAAGTCGTATTCCTCGCAAAAATGTGAACAAGATGTCATACTCACATTATTTTGTCAAAAAATCGGATATAGCAGGTATTGAAATTATAGAACTCAATTCTTAGTTCATTCAGATACATAAAATTGGTGACCCAACAGTTGATCCCCTAACAGTAGGACCCTGAAATTATAATTTTTTCTGCATTATTTACAAATTTCAAAACTAAAATCGACTTCAAAAACACCTTTAATAATAATAAGTTGGTATGGACATCAAACGAATTTATTTAGTGTCGATTTATGTACAGTACTGTGCGAATTAATGTGAACACAAGTGTAGAATTAGAAAAAATAATTTAAATTCTTTATTGAAGAAAAAAATTCAGAAACAATTACAATTATTTTTTTTTAATACGAAGTGTGTCCTACCTTAACTTTTATAACTTCTTGTACACGGTTTGGCATAGAATCAACAATTTTCTGATATTTGCGTGTCTCTAAATTACTGCCTCAATCAGCTTTGTTTTTGTTGTGTTTGTCTTGCTTTAACCCGTCTGCTAGTATAAGAATAAATACATCCCAAAACACGTAATCGCATTATACTTTCATAAGACCAAAAACGTCCCGACCGACCTTACATTTTAAAAGCAATATATCTCTCTTCCTTTCATGCAAACATGTGTATTTTTTCGTTTAACTAGAAAGAGAACGAAATAATGCTTCTTATTGTCTTTGCAATATGAAAGCTATCTTGCATAGATATTTTACAATCTCGATCCAAAGTGACGGTTTCAGAATTTACGGCCGAAACTGAGACTTCCAGATTGTGAGGTGCGAATATACAGGGTGTCCGGGGGTAAAGTGCATTAACTTCGGGAGGTGATTCTACATGATGATAGGAGTAAAAAAGATTAATAACTTTTTTAGAAATTCCATCATTTTTTTTCCCATACAAAAAGATCTACCTACTAAAAATCCTTAGTGTGAGGTACGATCTTACTTGCCGGGAGCCTGCCGGGCGCGATCGTGGCAACAATAAATGGTGGTGACTGGCCCGTATCGTAACAGTGGAAAATAATAAAGCTGGCCGCGCAAGCCGGTCAAATTTTACGTTTTTACCACAAAAGTTGCAATTTCGAAAAAAGTTATTTATCTTTTTTACTTACAATATCATGTAGAATTACCTCCCGAAGTTAATGCACTTTACCCCCGGACACCCTGTATTGAACCAAGCAGACGGGTTAACTATAGCCCACCGATTATCAATTGGATTAGGAAAGTTACCTGGCTATTCAACGTGATTTTTTTGTCTTTGAAATATTAACAATCTTTGTGCGTTTTTAAAGAGAAATATCCATCTTTAAAAATAAGAAACAAAAAGCTTTAGTTAAGTTTACCTCTGCAAAAAAACTGTAATTCTAAAAAATTACAAAATTTAACGCATCTGTAGCTTGGTGTGTCTCGTAACTCACTGAATGGTAGAACACAAACACAAAATGGCCGCTATTACAATATGCTACATACAACTGCCAGAACAAGTGTAATTGTGCTAATTATCACGTGTTCACATTAATTCGCACAGTACTGTACTTATACGCTGGTATGTACAGTATACAGACAAGTAGTTTTTTCCTTGATGCATTTGAATGATAATATATTTTATACTTTTGTTAATCGGCGGTACATCCTCTCTGCACACCCCTTCGGGGACACTTAGTTATTTTTGTGTAAGAAGATATACTGTATTTTCCTTAATTGTCTGTATATTGTGTATAAGCATGCCTGGGGGCCAATTGTTGGGAATCAACTGTCATGGAAGCCATAAAATTACCATTACACTTTGTGGACCTTGTAAAAAAAGACTGCATAGTAAAAAAATTGTCTGGTTAACAGTCAGTAAGCTAAATGTCGCCTCAGTTCTTATTTGTCCAATAGACCATTTTAGTTTTTGTTCAATCTCCACTTTACAATTAAAATAAAATAATAGTTAATCACTTAACTAAGAATTATTTTATCTAATGAGACCCTTTACCTTTATGGAAATAGCTTTATCTTAAACACCTATCATAATGATTCATTGAAGCATATTGGACAAATACGAACTAAGGCGACGAAAAGTGGATCAACAGGATGTCAAAGAGGTTGTCTCCTAATTTTAATTTTTAAGAAAATGTATAAAATTTTAAAAAAATAATAAAAACAGCAGTAAAATTAGTTTTTCGATAGCTCCAAAAATGACGGAGTTATAAGCTTTCACAATATACATTGGTAAAATGAATGCAATTATGTCTCGTTAAGGTGAGGCACCACGTTGCGTAAAATTCAGAATTAAGCCACTAACAATAACACTCCTTCGCCTGCCTAAAAGAGATTCTGCAAACTACACAACTTCATAAACTAAGCAGATTGCGGAAAATCAATTTTAAGGCGTTGACGCCTACCGAAAAGAGACACGCAAACAACACAACTCTGCAGAATCTTTTTTGGCAGGCGCCAACGCCTTATAAATGATTTTCCGCAATCAGCTTAGCTTTGATGTTGTGTAGTTTGCAGAATCTCTTTTTGGCAGGCGCCAACGCCTTAAAAATGATTTTCCGCAATCTCCTTAGCATTGAAGTTGTGTAGTTTGCAGAATCTCTTTTTGGCAGGCGCCAACGCCTTAAAAATGATTTTCCGCAATCTGCTTAGCATTCAAGTTGTGTAGTTTGCAGAATCTCTTTTTGGCAGGCGCCAACGCCTTAAAAACGATTTTCCGCAATCTCCTTAGCATTGAAGTTGTGTAGTTTGCAGAATCTCTTTTTGGCAGGCGCCAACGCCTTAAAAATGATTTTCCGCAATCTCCTTAGCATTCAAGTTGTGTAGTTTGCAGAATCTCTTTTTGGCAGGCGCCAACGCCTTAAAAATGATTTCCCCAACCTGCTTAGCATTCAAGTTGTGTAGTTTGCAGAATCTCTTTTTAGCAGGCGCCAACGCCTTAAAAATGATTTTTATGAAGATGGTGATTTAAATTCCCATTTAACAACAGCCGTCTGTTTTGATGTATTCATGAAGAAAAAAAAATTGCCAAAAAGCATGTTTTATTTTATTTTGTTCAACTCGGGCACAAATATTAAGATATTTTGCAATTATTTAAAAAAAAAAAAAAGATTTTTTTTTTACATTTTACAATATAACCATAATTGAAAACGGGTTCGTAAGCAGGAGATTTTGAACTTTAAACCAGTTTTATAGGCCTGATACTTAATTTTTTTCTGGGCTTATAAAAAATTATAAACTCGAATATTTCAAAGACAAGTATATATTTAATTAAAGCAATTAAAATATTTCTAAGCAATCTAATTTTCGAACCAAAATCACATCATTTTGCATTACTTAGTGGTGGATCACCTTAATTCGAATGGCAGTTCTGCAGTACTACCGCGCGTGTATCGTGATGTACACACGCTTTTTTGGTGATCCGCAAAATATCAATGTTTTGACGGCTTATAAAGGGTGTTTTTTTTTAGAGGTTTGGTTTTTAAACTGGCAACATTGTTTCTACAGACTGTCAGTTTGTAGTCAGTACGTTTTGCCATTTCACCATGAATAGACTAACGTCAGAACAGCGCTAGGAAATTTATTATTTTGCGTTTATTTATTTTATTGCGGGAAACATTTGGTGAGCGCATAATTTCGTGAAATGGACCAGTGAGCTGACCTCCACGATCGTGTGATCTCACACCATTAGATTATTTTCTTTGGGGGTATGTGAAGTTACTAGTCTATGCTGATAAACCAGAGATTTGGTAGTCAACATTCGCCATGTTATTGTAGATATATGGCCCCATTTGCTCGATAAAGTTGTCGAAAATTGAACTCCACGATTACGCTTCATTTATTTTTTTTTTACAGTGAATACCGCACAAGAATCTTAACTGCTCCCGTCTGGAGCCAGTGAGACTATGGCATCCCCAATTGGGGTATGTTGTGAGGCTGAAGGTAGTGAGGAGGGGAAGGAGGTGGGGAAGAGGAAGGTTGGGAAGTACCTGACTATTCAGATCTGGTCACTAACCTGTCTGCTTTGTTCAATATATTCACACCTCACAATTCGGAAGCCTCGGATTCTGAAAAAAATTCTGAAACCGTCACTTCGGATCGAGATTGTAAAATATCTATGCTAGATAGCTTTCATATTTCAAAGACAATAAGAAGCATTATTTCGTTCTCTTTCTGGTTAAAAGAAAAATACATATGTTTGCATGAGAGGAAGAGAGATATGTAGCTTTTAAAATGTAAGGTCGCTTGGGACGTTTTTGGTCTTATGAAAGTATAACGCGATTACATGTTTTGTGATGTATTTCTTCCTAAACAAGCAGACGGGCTAAACACGGCTAAAGCCATTTTCAAGCAACGTTTCAATTCTGAATGGTAGTCTTACACCAGGGCGATACTGATAGTATCTTCCACTCTGGAACATGCCGCAAATATACTATATATTATTTTAAATGAATTAATTGTGAAATAACACAAATTAATCAAATAAAATTTATTTGCGCATGCCGGGTTCGAACCCGCGACCTCCGGATTGTGAGTCAAGAGTCTTGTCCACTGGACTACGGAGGTCGTCAAAATTTGAGCTATCCGTGGCGCTAATATGCCCGAAATCATATTTAAACAATAATGGCATAAAATTATCTATTAAATGAAGCCAATATCATGGACAACAACATTATTTTAATGTGTTTTTTTTTTCATTTTGAATTTGTGTACCTCTAAAAAAAACGTGCTCTAAAGTGCTGAGAAGAATATGTGGACCCGTGAAAGAGGGTGAACAGTGGCGCATCCGGCACAATACAGAATTGTATGATATATATAAGGCACCTAACATCTCAACACATATGAGACTCCTCAGGCTGAGATGGGCTGGGCATGTACAGAGAATGCCGGATACACGAGTCCCAAAAAGAATTTTGACTGGACACCCAGGTGGAAAGAGAAAAGTGGGAAGACCCAGACTGAGGTGGGAAGACGAAGTAAGAGGGGATGCAGCACAGCTTCTCCAGGTACCAAATTGGAAATCAGCCGCTGAGGACAGGAGGAGTTGGAGGCGACTGTTGCAGGAGGCCAAAGCTCGATATGGGCTGTAGCGCCATCGAAGAAGAAGAAGAAAAAAAACACCCTTATCTTTAGTACTATTTGGTATTTTTCAAAAATTCTAAAACTTATAATGTCTTCAGTATGATCTAATTAATATAATACAGTTGTAAATAATACGAAATTTTGTTGTAGGAGACAATCTCGTTGAACCATTGCGTAACATGTAAATTTCACTAATTTGCAAACAAATGTGTCGTAAAACAATATGATTCTATTGAAATTTAAATTAAGAGATCTGGAAAGAATGAAAGACCGATAAATCGTCGCCTAGTTCGTATTTGTCCAACAGACCATAAAAAATTTTAACAGTAGGAGTAGGTTTTCTTTCATTATTATTTCAATGAAACATTGTGATAGGTGTTTGATTCATTTTTAATACTTTATTTTTAATTTTAACGTGGAGATTGAACAAAAACTAAAATGGTCTGTTGCACAAATAAGAACTGACGCGACGAAATGGTTGAGGAATAAGATTAAGAAAGGGACACTTAGATGATTTTGACATATAAAGGAGTTTTAAGTGTGTAACATTTAAAAACAAATATTAGTACTGTTATTGTATAAAAGTTCCGAAGGACTTAAATAAAAGAAATATTATAATTAGAAAAATAAAATAAAATAATATGACACGTGACTGGATGTTAGAGACTTCACTGGAAGGCATGGCATGATTAAGTGGAATAAATGCAGCAGAAATGAGATTCCTGAGGCACGTGAGGCGTAGTAATACCATGGATGACCACATTGTAAGCAAAAATAAAATTAAATGAAAACCAAATAGATGGTTTGGAAATGTAGAGCGAATGGACGGAGAAAGGATTGTCAGAAGAATATATTATGGCGCTTATTTGGATGGATTAAGAAGTCAGGAATGCCTCAGAAAGTCTCGGTCCGATCCAATGAGTCAAACACTTGAATCAAATACTGCCAAGAGTCAAGAGAATAATAGAAGATGATAAATGTGGATGAAGCAACATTAGTGTGATAATCGTAACTCTCTGCTTACCCTTGCGGAGAAATGACAAACATACTTAGTTTTCCCCTACAATAAATATTTTACGTATTTCGCAGTGTTTTTAAATAATAGGTACTTGCCTATAATTCTTTCTTACACACTTCTTGACTTTCAATTGGGAGGATGTGTGTTCAATGCCTACTGCAGTGCAAAAAAAAGTAGGAAACTTTGATTTGGTGTCTAGCACGGTCGATCGATAAATCCTTACTTCAATACGATATTGACTAAATCTGTCATTTACAATCAGTTATCAATATTTGCGAGCATGGTCAGCATATGATTCCGACAGTTGGTAGACGAAAATCGCCACTTTTAGCGCAGTCTCCAAGATGTCAGATAAGCTGTCAATATATACAACTTTTAATAATGTTTTTATTTTTTACAACAGCTCCATAAAGGAGGCTCTGAAGAAAATATTTCCTCTCAAGACCTATTTCATCTTTGGGGATCCTGTGTGGAAGGTTTTTGAAGGATGTTCTGGGAAGGAAAAGGGTGTGAGGGGTGGGTAGGAATCTGGGACTCAGTGTGTCCACAGGCGACGGAAGAATGATACCATCCCTCCCACTGCGGTGCAAGGTAACGTTCTGGAAGAGCCGTTCTGGAGAAGTCAAGGTCTCCCTCAACCAGTCTCTCCGGATCAGGCCTGCACGCAATTGGTAGCAGACGCATTCGCCGCCAAGACCCGAACAAGCCTCACCCCATGAACCCAGGCACCCTTGCTAAGTCACCAAATGTAGCGAACCACTCGGGGTGATCTAATGCAGAGGTGTTGGTTATGCAATAAATGTTTTCCGAGGCGGCAGTACCCATCCACGCCTCCCAAATTGTCGAATAATTTTGTTGTTCATCATGTAAAATAATTGGTTTATTAATGAACAGAGACGAACTAACGAAGCTCTTAGAAAGAAGTGAAATACGCGATCAATTGATTCCAATCAAGTTGGAGAAACGAAAGTTGTTTATATCACAAGTTACGTCTAAAGACCTCATTAATCCAATAAGTCACTTTTTCATATCGAAAACATGCACAAAATGCCGATGTACATTTCGACATTGTAAATTTATTTGTATTTTTAATGGTTGCCACAACATTTAGGAATGTTAATCCACAGTGTTGCCGTCGAAAAACGATTTTTTATTTATTTTATGTCAATATCGGTTTGGCTATCGACAGCGCAACCATGCTCGGGATATCGATATAATATCTTCGGAAGTTAAGCCTATCGATCCGACATTGTTTTGATTTGACCGTGCTAGACACCGCGGAGGTTGAGATATTAATTTCATACTTTGATGAAACTTTAATTTTATACCAAAATGAACATTGATAAATAACACTATATACAGTGCAGTTTTAAAAATTCAAACAATTAAAAATAAATTATAAATTGCACAACTCGCGAGCATTTTATATAATACCATGTATTTGTAAATAATAAAAAACAAATATAAATATTAAAAATAAATAAAAAAAAGAAAATTTTTAAGAAAATATTTATTGAAATCAATAAAAATTATATCATTAGGTTGACAAAAATTTTAGACAAAAAAAACATTGCAAGCCTAAAATATAAAGCAAAAAAAAGTTAAAGGTAAATTTATATTCAATTTAGTAAAACCTTGGTAATTAATTTCAACTTTTTTAACAAAACAATAATGAAAAAGCAAAATTATTTACATTTTTTAAAGTAAAACAATAAACAAAAAATGACCAAAAAGCTTTAAGCTTAAAATAACGAGATTCCAAAAAAATGCGATAAAAATTGCAAAAAATAATAAAACGTGTTTTCATTAAAAATGTTAAATAATATTTTTAAAAGGTAAAAAATGTCACCTTCGCGAACAAAAAAAGTTATAATATTATAAGTAATGTAATTAATAACTTTGGTATACATTTTTATGAAACAACTAATGATAAACATAGCTAAAGTAATTTAAAAGTAGTTATTGTCGCATTAACTGAAAAAATGTAATATTATTAGTCTTAAATAATAAAATGTTATTTAAATTATTTTATCATATTATTGTACAATTATTTTTAACTAAACAATATTAATTAATATTTTGAGTACGATTCGTGGTGGGCAGTTTATTTAAAAAAGTCAAAAATGGCAAAACACATAAATATTTCAATTATTATTTCTCGTAAAAAATTTTTTGAGCAAATGGAAAATGTGTGGAAAAATCAGTAATGTTTTTTGAACAAATGGAAAATGTGTGGAAAAATCAGTAATGCTTTTTAAACAAATGGAAAATGTGTGGAAAAATCAGTAAGGCTTTTTGAACAAATGGAAAATGTGTGGAAAAATCAGTAATGCTTTTTGAACAAATGGAAAATGTGTGGAATAATCAGTAACGCATTGTGGGCATTTAATTGAAAATTTCAAAGCTCAATAGCTCATGATAGAAATTAAACACTAGAGCTCAACGATTGACTGGTCATCATAATGATGTTGATGGCTGAAAATAGTTAATTTGTAAATTCTTGTGAAAATTTCATAATGCTAGAGCTCAAGAGTTTGTGCCTTTTCAGATAACACGCAAACAGATTTTATTTTTAAAATCAAGTTTAGGGATCATTAATGGGTGTTGTGATTGCTAAAAAAAGTTTTCTAATTAGGTACATTACAAAATTTGAAATTTTTTATGTGTTTAACCAATTTGACAACAACTAACATAAAAAATATCATTAATATAACAAAAGCCTTAAAATTATTTTTTAATAAAAATATAAGAAAGGAGCAAAGATTTTTTTAATTTATCTAACTATAAAAAAAGGTATTTTTTATTTAAAACAAAATAAACTTTTGGTATTTGTCTGCAATTTTAACCAATATTATTTACAATTCCTATCTAAGTCCATATTTTTATGAATTTATTTTAATTTAAAGCTATTTCTGTTAAAATATGGGCGGCCGAGAAATTAACTGTAGTTTTTTTTACAATTTTTATTAACTTTAAAAATTTTGAAAAAAAAAAAAAATTATTTCAAAATTTTTTGTCCAGAAATTTTGGCAAAAATTATAGCATAAATAGGCAAAAAAAAATGATGATTTTTACAATATTAAAAATAAACTCTTTTACCAATGATTTTTAAAGAATGATGATAAAAACTAACCTATAAAATTGTATTTACAGATTTTTTAAAAGAACTATCTATGAATAATTGTTAAATTATTTACATTCCGGAGTATTTTTCATACAAACTAAAAATGTTGAATCAGTCACAATCATTATTCATAAATACTTTAAGATTATAGAAACATTTTAATGACTATTGAAAAACTACACCGAGAATTTTAAAAATTACTTTTAATAGATAAATTTTTGAAATTATTTAAAAAAAAAAGTTTATTTTTTTAATAATTTCTGGGACAGATTCGAAATGTTTTCGAAACGATTTTTTAAGCACCAATATTTTATGCTTTTTTAAATCAACATTTGCTTTACACAAATTTTTGAGAATGTTTCTTAGGAATAAAAAAAAAACACAGTACATAAAATGAATCATTCTTAATAATAGATGATTTAAAAATTTTACATACTGACAAAAATGCGAATTTTTTTAAGATGCGTGAAACATCTATTTATGAGATTAATATTGTATCACAATGATAATAATGAATGAGATTATTCTTATTAATTAACATTGGAATTTTTTAAACATTTTTAACCTAAAATTCAAAGTCGTTAAATCAATTCGCAGTCGTATATTATGTAGTAGTTATCGTTGCCCAAATTTCAAAACATCTGCATTGTGCATTACAATTCCAAGTAATACATAACTGTATTCATTTCATTTCGTATTATTTTTAATACACATCTTCGTCTATCTTTTATTTAAAACTAGATGATTTGATCAAAAAACACACAATCACAATAATATTTATAATAATGTGAGATCGTATTATTTAAAAACATCGACACCATTCTAAAGCAATAATTAAAATCTTACCACTCAGAGGAATGTCACTTTATTTTGTACGAAGAAAGTTTTTCAAATTCTTTCACTTTGTTTCATTATTGGATAAAATTTAGGCGTCAGATTTCGTTGAAACACAAAAAAAAATCACTCGTGGGAATGTCTTTTATTTGTACGAAGAACTTTTGGAATTGTTTCAATAAATGCTTGAAGTTGTTGCAAAATTATTCAAGCAGCTTCAAATTGTTGTTAACCCGTTGAAAATTGATACCGTCTATTGTTTACGGTAAAATTGCTTCAATATGCATCAAATTGCTTACAATGATGTTAAAAGCTCGAGAATGTTGCAATATGCATCAAATTGCTTACAATGATGTTAAAAAGAATGTTGCAATATGCATCAAATTGCTTACAATGTTGTAAAAGCTCGAGAATGTTGCAATATGCATCAAATTGATTACAATGTTGTAAAAGCTCGAGAATGTTGCAATTTGCATCAAATTGCTTACAATGGTGTTGAAAGCTTAAGAATGCTGCAACATGCATCAAATTGCTTGAGAATGTGGCAAAATGGATCAGAGCGCTTACGTTTATCGCAAATGCACCAAATTGCTTACAAACAGTATAAAATGATGCAAAATGCATCAAATTACTGTACAATATTGTTGCAAAGTGCTCAAATTGTTCGTTAGAATATGCAACAAACTCATTAGAATTTTTTCAAAGATGCATCAACTTGCCTGGAAACAATGTAACTGGTTTAAAATGTTGACAAAATGTTGCAGTTTGCTTACAATTGTTGCAATACATATCAAACTGCTTACAAACGATGCAACAAATGGGCAACATTACCGATTTAGCTCACTTAAACCGCATTTGTATCAATTTCACCTCTCATGTTAACATTCCCGCTATGCATACTGGAATTATTCATCATGATGCCCGAATCATTGTTGATATTATTGGCCATCTTGTTAGCGGTTTTATTCTCGCGTTTGATAGTTCCGTAGGTCGGGACCATCGTCGACTGTTGCTGTTGACCATTGTGCATCGATTCGTTGGCAGCCAAGTTCTGGACGGTCAATATTTGACTGGTGTTGATGGGGCTGGAGCCCATGGGGTTGGAGTGCTGCTTGTGAAGGTGGCGCGAGGGGTCCTTGAGGATTGATTGGGGTTGGTTGATGCAGGGAGGAGGCGATCTTGGGTGGTTCTGGAATAGATAAAATAATCAAATTAAAAATAAACTCAATTTATATCTTACACACGCGCCGCATTTGAGGTGGCATATTAACCTCTCATCTGTGGTCACTCAACAAAAACTTTCCTTTTTTTTAAATGCAATTTCAAAAATCAAATACTACTACTTTCTTAACTTGAACCAACTCAAAACAATTTACTATGCACTATGTCAATCTCAAATCGAGTATGGTATTATAGCCTGGGGAGGAGCAAACGCTGCCGCCATTGATCCGATCTCTAAAGCCCAGAAACTAATTATAAAGATTATTCTAAAACTACCGATCACAAGCAGTTCGGATGAAATCTTTAGGAGAATCGGTGTTTTGGACATTAGGCAACTTTATGCCAAAAATATACTAATTTATCTATTCAAACATAGAACTGTGACAATATCCAAACTATTCGTGATACGAGAACCAAAGGGCAAAATCTCTTACTTATCCCTCTCGCCAAAACAACGTTTGGTCAAAGAAACTTCAGGTACTTTGCAACAAAACTTTATAATACACTTCCACTGACCATAAGACAGCACACTAATCAAGTAAAATACAAAACAGATACCAAGTTTTGGATCACTACCAAAGACAGATCATATATCAACAATATTTTTAGAACCTCCTAATGCATGCTAGCCCACTGATACGATGCTGATTGTCCATTGTCCATGTACTTTTACTTTAAATGTAAATAACATTGTTGTTGTTATCCTTTATAAACTATTTTTAAACTATTTATGTTAAAATGCGCCTGCTCTCAACACAGGAACTCCCAGTGAGACAGGCACAGCACAATTACCTATGTAACATAAAAAAATAAAGATTACAATAAATCCTTATGTGTAAAGAAACTGTATGAAGGACAAGGTCGGAATCGCTTGTGCCAATATCAATCTGGGACCTATGTTCTATTATTTGATTATTGTAGCTATTTTTTGATTATTATTATTTCTATTATTTGATTATTATTAAATTTAGAGTTAAATGATTTTAAAAGAATTTTCTATGAAATTTGCGGGTGACTTTTTGGCAGCTGTCAATGTTGGAAATTTTGATATTTTACGTTTCAATAGAGTACAAAGATCATAATTTCTTAAAACTCCTTTGAATTGTGTTTTTTCATGTTGGGTATGTATTCAGGTTTGAGTAGAAATAATAAAAATCAGTTTGTATTAACCCCTTGTTTGCCGGGGTAATTGGGGTTGGTTGTCCACCAATTAGCGTTCGCAAAAAACGGCAGCCATGACACCCAATGACATTTCGTGTCCAGCGATTCTGACAGTGTCCTTGAGAAATTTAGAACAATAGAAAGGTCAAAATCGTAATTAAAGGAATTTTTCCCGCGCATGCGCAAGAACTGCGCACATTCCCGCGCTCAGGTAAATTATTAATATAAATTATTTGGAGTGACCTGGTGCATTGCGGTTTTCTCTATGGTAAAGGGCGATAATAAAGCAAGCGATTCTGACCGTGTTCTTAATACACTTTCTTTATACATAAGGGTCAAAATCGCGTGTAAAGTCTCACGACACGCCGGCGCACAAGCGGCAAATAAGAGGTTAATCTTTTAAAATGCGTCGAAGCATGGACCCGGTTGAAAAAGATTTTTAACCTTTCAAACTTATGGAATTTACCTGATTACAATTGCCATGCAAAACGGTAACATCTGGAGGAACAGTATTGCCAGCGTTTGGTGCGTGGACAACCATCTTATTATCGCCGCGCTGTCTTCTCAAAGTGCCACCAGAGGGCCGGTCCATGTAGTTAGGTGTGGGTACTGTTAACATAAATAATACAAATAAATTAGTATTGTTGCAATTTTTTCAAAAATAAAAACAATGATTTGATTGATTTTAATAACGAAAGTTGGAACTTTGTGTAAAATAGAGTAAAAGACACACTCCGTATTTGCGATTTGGAATCCGGAGGTCGTAGGTTCAAATCCCAGCAAGCGCAAGTGAATTTCATTTGATTAATTTTTGTTACTCCACAATTTATTGATCGGAATCGAAGTGTTGCTTGAAATGGCTTTAGCCGTGTTTGGTAATCAGATCTGAATATCCAGGTACTTTCCCACCTTCCTCTTTCCCTCCCCATCACATCAAGCCTCACAACATATCCAGAGGGTTGGGAGCAGTTGGGACTCTTATGCAAGACTCACATTATTATTTTTAAAAAAGTGTTGCTCTGTTGGAGGCTACTATTCAGATTCGAAAATAAATTAATTTAGCCTTGACCAAATATTTCCCAACCTTCCACTTATCCTTTTCCCTTTCCTCCCACAGTTCTATCATACCACACAACATTACTCAATTGAAGATGCCATAGTCTCTTTGGCTCTGGGAATCTAAGATGGTCACATAAAAAAATGCTCTCATTTTTAATGGAATATTTTAATAGTCTCAGCATTGGGTGTGGAATAGATTCCCCAGTATTAGAATTCTTGCATCCCATAACAAAAAAACTATTATCACCTTGTCGGTCATGGTTAATCATGTAATTGGGCGGGGGGGAGCTGCTTTGTGCGTGCACCGGCGATCCACTGTATACCGCCATCATGCCATTGGGCCCTTGGGCAGCCATGTTGGCGTTGCTGGCGGCCATCTTGGCAGCACTGGCGGCCATGTTGGCTTGCTGCATGAGTGGGGGCAGTGAGGGGATGGGTGGGTGGCCATACTGCTGGGGTGGCGTAGGCACGCGAGCTATCATACCCTGGAATTAAGGAAACGTACGGTTACATGAAAAGCAGAGCTCACGTCCAAAAAGGTAAGTTTTTAATTTTCTCTTATTTAATAAATCAAAACAAATCTCCTCTGAAGTCATAAGATTTATAAGTAGGTACTTAAATGCCTATCTATTTAATGATAAAACATATATTTTATGTAACATTTTTTATTTCAAATAAGCAGGGGTGCCTGTGGTCATGAGGTGAGGTTTGTTTAGGTCTTAACGGTAGATGCGTCTGCCCACCAACTGCGTGGCAGGCCGGATCAGGAGAGACTGGTTGAGGGAGACCTCTTGATCTTTTGACCTCTCCAGACGGCCGGCGTAGTGCAGCAGTAAAGCGCTTGACTCGCATTCCGAAGGTCGCGGGATCAAATCCCGGCGTGGCAAATAAATTTTATTTGTTTAATTTGTGTATTTCACAATTTATTCATTTAAAATAATATATAGTATATTTGCGGCACGTACCAGAGTGTAAGACCACCATTCAGAATTGAAACGTTGCCTAAAGTGGCTTTCACCGTGTGTGGTGCCTGAAGTGGCTTTCGTCAGATCTGAATAGCCAGGTACTTCCCCACCTTCCTCTTCCCTATCTCCTTCCCTCCCCACTACTTTCAGCCTCACAACATACCCCAATTGGGGATGCCATAGTCTCACTGGTTCCAGACGGGAGCATTTGGGACTCTTGAGCGGTATTCATGTAAAACAAAAGGACTCTCTCGGAACATCGCCTTGCACCGCAGTGGGAGGGATGGCTTCATCTTCCGTAACTCTTGGACACACCGATACCCAGATTCCTACCCACCCCTCATACCCCTTTTCTTCCCAGAACTTTCTGTCTTTTGACAGGTACTTGGATGGGTGGAGGAAGGAAGATACATATACGAACATAATTTAAAAAAAAAAAAATTTAAAATATTACTGCGTTACGAATAACCTGACAATATTTGAAAATCTCCTACTACCTCCACAGTAAGTGGAAAATGTTGCTTGAATCGTGACGGACGACTTAGCCAGCCGAGGAATCGAACACGCGACGCCTGGGTTATATAGTTATTTCGTACAAACCGGTCGTATATTTGCGTCAACAGTGGGAAAATGTTGCTTGCGCAATAATGGAGAACTTAGAGCTAGCAGAGGATTGATCCCACGGCGTCACTGGTTTAGCACTACAAAGCTGAATACATTAGAAAAACGTTAAACCAAGAAAAAAGTTTGTAACTTAATCCACAGATGGTGTCGGTTTTTCTTCTTAGCCACTGGAACGAAATAAATAAATTTTATTCGGTTGCTCGAGATTTCCAAGAAGATCATTTTTTAAATTTTTCGCCAACATTAAAAAATTATACCTAAGAATTTTAACATGGAAACCCAAAAACTTATTAGTATTTTACCATTTATCTCATATTTGTAGGATTTATAAAAAAATATTAAAAAATCGTAAAGTTTGTAACAGCGCGTGTTTGTTACTTTGAAACTGCCGTGAGAGGTACTTATTCGAGTCAACACAGAATATTTTCGATTTCTGTATGTTGTCTGTGGTATACTTGATAATGAAAGGTATCATATCTATGGAAAAATTTGGTGTCAAAAAAATATTTTAAAAGTTTATTTTTGACATTGTCCTAAAATAGTCTACGAAGTTCGGATTTGCAACATCTATGGTCATAATAGATAAAGCATTTCAATAGCTTCATTTTAAAATAATTGGCTGGCCATGGAAATGTATTAAATAATTACAATAAATGTTTTATGAATGGTAGGAAAACGTGGTCCAATTTTGGACCGCTATCAATCGCAGAAAAATAAAAGCTGTCCATTTTTCGACCATAATCGCTCCAGTGGTTAGACAAATTGTTATAAAAACAGTAAAATTTCAGTAATTCAGTAAATATAAAGAGAAAGGTAACTTACGGGATGCTGTTGTAGAACCGGAGGGTAAGAGAGGTATCTATCAGAACACATGTTGTAGTAGGATCCATCTAGAGGAGGCATGGGGCTGGGAGCATTGGTGTAGCCTGCTTTCACTGTAATTATAAAAACACAAAAAATAAACAAAAATTCAACAATAAAGGTGATGCAGTGAATCGGACAAAATCACTCCCTCTTTATGTAGATGGCGATAATTTTGAAATACCCACTTAACACCAGCGTCTGTTTGATTTACATAAAAAAAAAACATTACCAAAATACATTTTTTATTTAATTGTGTAAAGTTCAGGCACAAATATTTAAATGTTTTCTGATAATTTTCTCAATAACTTAATTTGCCACATTGTAAAACAGCAAAAGCAATAAAATCATATTCGAAAAGGGGTTCTTTGTGGGATATTTTGCACTGTAAAGCTGTGTACGCAAGCAGATATCTGTTGAACCGCGAACGCTTATGTTTTGTACTGCCACACGACGCTATAAAATATTTCTTCCTATGGTAGGAGAGAGGGTCAGATGAATTAGAGATCGGCCACGGAATGCACATTTCTTTGTACTGAATCTGTCAACTTGACATCTGTCATCCACTGGTTTAGGTAGCTCCATAATTAAAATGACCCCCTCTCCTGTTTTCGGCGGAGAAGGGGGCGCATAACTTTTCGTATATCGCCTCAGAAGCGGTTACGACGTAAGACGTGTATTGTCTATGGTTGATCTGCGCATAAACCGCTTAGGTGTGAATGGTTTAAAAGGATTGTACGGAGAGCGTCATTTGGTGTGATGATCTTTTATATTTTGTACACAGCTTGAAGCAGATTTTATAAGCCTAGAAAGTTTTAAAGTCTTTTTTTTCCTTACAAAAAGACTCGTCAAAAAAATGCTTGATTATAGCAAAGGTCAAGGATGTGTTCTACTTGCAGCATTTAATAAAAGTATCAATAATATTTCTAAGCAATCAAATTTTCAAATAAAAAACAGTGCTTTGCCTTAACAACATAAAAAAAATATATATCTATCACGGAAATTTGAAATACTGTAAAGGACAAAATGTTAATTGTTCATGGGAGCGACAGGAAAAATCATCTCCTGTTTTTGTGGACCTATAATTATGAATTTTTATTATAAAATAATATTGAATATACATACTTAACATTTTTGTAAATTTATTTAAAAAGAGTATTTAATTTACTGTTAATTTAAAAAAAAAAACCTCATGAAATAGACGTCTTAAAAGACGTACTTATTTTCACACAAATATTCACATCAAATGCTTACGTTAATCAATGTACAATAAAGAATACTTACTGGAGTTGCGGTTGAGGGTGTTAGAGTGGTGATGGCGGGGGTGGGGAAGGGTGTTGTGGGCCTCCTGGTAGCGAGGGGGGGCGTACTCTAGAGGGGGTGGCGCCAGACCTAGACCCATGCCCAACACCTCGCCGTCTGTGAGGTAAGTGCTCACACCCTGCAGAAAAATCAACAAAAAATTATTAATACACTTACAATAACAGTGATAGTGTTAAGGTTGAAATCGCCTCGTCAAATCATCAAAATTGGGCGAACATCAAAACTAATTAGAAAAATTCTTAACAAGAATGAAATTCAATAATTAAAAAGTGCTTTAGGAAATAAATTTTTTTCTAGGTTTGTATGAAAAGATAACATAAAAATTGATCAATCAGAAATTAGCCCAAGATATGACTCATTTTAATTTATGGATTCTATAATTATTTTAGAGAAAACCAAAATCATGATTTGGCAGTTCTCAATATATGATTTTGTACAGTATTTTTGCACAGTTTTGAACAAAACATTGGAAAAAAATAATTTAAGGCGACAAGGCAGTGTTTTAAGAATTCCTACTACAAACATTAAAAGCAGAAGATGTTGCTTACGCAATGATCATACAATCAATCAATCAATCAATCGAACAAACAATCAAACTATCAAACAATCAATCAATCAACCAATCAATTGATTGATCAATCAACCAATCAATCAATCAACAAAATCAGTCAACAAATCAATCAATCAATCAATCACTCAATAAATCAATCAACCAATCAATGAATTAATCAAACAATCTCAGAATCAATCAATCACTCAATGAATGAATCAATCAATCGATTAATCAATCACTCAATCAAAAGTCAATCAATCACTCAATCACTCAACCAACTAATCAATCAATCATTCAATCAATCACTCAATCAATCAATCACTCAATCAATCAATCACCCAATCAATCAATCAATAAGTGATCAATCAATCAACATTACATTATTTTAATTTTAGACAGGTATTACAACAAATTGAACTGACCTGTCCCACAAGGGTATGCATCATTCCAGGTCCATCCACTCCTTGTTCACTGACGGCTTCCCCACCATCGCTGTAGGTCTCCGATTTCTCGCTGACGCTGCTCAGAGTTTCTCCGGTCATTGTGTCGTTGTACGAAGAAGGAGCGTACATCTCAATTGTCGCAGACTTCGAAGATTGGCCAGCTTGTTCTGTAATCAAATGTCGATATTAATAAAATTTATCCGATACTTTAAAATTTATAAAATTTATACGATAGTTTTCAAGTAAGAAAATATAACTAACTATCAAACCATTGATTTGTTTCTCCGCAAGAGTAGGCAGAGAAGACTGACAGCAAAAATACTCTGTATCGGCACACACTCCTTGCTTCATTCAACTTTACACATTGTCTCAAACAAACTCTTCTGTTATTTCGACTCTTGACATGGCCCGATTCAAATATTTGATATACTTGATCGTGCCATGTTTTTCACGGCATATATTCTTCTTACACCCTTTCTTTCGTTCGCTCTACATGCCTAAACTCAGCGCCAAATCTACGACTGGGGCAAAAAATTGATAGCGGTGCCCCACCACGTGAGGTGAGTGATCGTCGCTTCGCTTAACGTTCGACCACTCGGGTTTATTCGGCTAAGCTCATGTAGCCTCTAGATTTGGATGCGACGGGGATTCCCATGGCAGTGACATCACGTACACTACGCACGCATTCAAAATCGACTCAGGATACGTTCATAAATCAACTTAGGATGTGTTCAAAAACCAATGTGCGTGTGAATCAAGTGTTTGCCCCCTCCAGATCCGGGGCTGCCTAAACCATCTAATTGTCCCTTTCTTAATCTTGAAAGTTGTATCTCATTTCTACATTTCTACAGTCCTGTCTACTTTTATCCTTTCTCTGCCAGTTCCATGGCTAACTGCCGTAAATCAGAGTTGGTATCAACACTTCATTGTGAACTGCGTCTTTGGACAATCATTTTTTTTTTGTATATATTGTGCAATAAATTTTTGTCTTTGACTTATTATTATTACCTTCCCAACACCAGTATTGAAATGCAAAAGAAATTGTAACATTACCTCTCAAACGTTTTGCGCGCTTTTTGTATATGAAGCAGGCGACTAGTGCTACATTTATTAATAGCAGGACTATCCCTCCAACTGAAACACCAATTATCACCATCCTTGGTAGGTCCCTCTTTTCCAACAATACTTCGGGAAGTTCGTTAAGTTCGCCGACTAGTGCTGGAGATTCTGTTTTGGGAAGAGGAAAAGTGGGGGAAAAAAATCATAAAACAATTGAAAACAAACAAATTATAAAAGAATATAAATGAAAAATAATGTACATTTAAAAAAACTCCTACTATCATCATTATAAGCGGAAAATATTGCTTGAGCAATGATGGAGGAACATCCGGGTAGAAACCAAATGCATTATTTGTCAATTCATGTATTAACCAAAGTTAAAATAGAACAAAGAATAGATTTTTATAGTAAAGGTTGCTAATTGAGTTGAAGCATGACACATACTTATGATTGTGTGCATCGGTGCATATGTACAATGATGTCATGATAAGCATCACAGAAAAACATCCTTTTGTCTCGTTTACACCTATTTATTATATTTAGTGCAAAAGAGACAAAGAAAAGGTTTTACAGTATTACAGTTTTTTTTTATTATATCAAATATGAACTTTTTTCAATTTTATCGGATATATATATAGCAATGCATCTGTGTCAATGTCATTTAATACATTATAATAAAATTAAACCCGGACCCTAAAATAATAATATTAAAAATAATAAAAATTTATTGTTAGTCGAAATAATTATAAAATAAATATATAATATAATTTATATAATACTAAATTAAATAAATAAATATAAAGGAATGGACAGGGTAGGGGTACAAGCTACCATACAAACTCATGACCAAATTCATTAATAATTTGTATTCCTTATGTATGAGAAAAATTGTCTCATATATCGCAATACTGTATTTTATTGTTGTGGATTTTTTATACAATCAGAAAGACGACTTACGAAGAAGATATCCTTAAGATGAAGTTATATGTGAAATCCTATTTAGATACTATTTTGATTAATCTTTACGACGAATCGGCTTACAGTATGAACATCAAAAAATATGCTACGGATAAATCGAAGCTTTTATTAGCTTTGCTATGTATTGGAATTACAATAAAATTATTATTTACGTAACAAAAAATATAAGCGTAAACCACCAAAAAAATATTTTTTCATGACTTAACTATGAAGTAATACAAGAAACAATTTTTAAAAAATATCCCTTCATGGCTACGACTATTTTTGAGATATTCCATCTGCTAACTTTTTTTCGTTCTTATAAAATTATGCACAAAATAAATCAAAACCACTTTTTCGCTTACTTGCCTTGTGCAAATAAGACGCTCGATTTTAAAATTTTGCAGGCATGAGATTCGACATATTTCTAGCGTTTATATTCCTCTTAACATTTTGGAAGTAATAGATTCCTTTTTTTCATTCAATCATCGTCAATATGAACAGTAATATAACATCAGAAGTGGAACTAAGCTGGGTGTGTTGCAAGACTAACAGATTAGCGATGGAATTACAATATCATCGGACGGCGTACTTGTTTGAGAAATTTTAGATGTCTCCCATAAACGAGATGGACTGGCTTCAGATACATGAAAGCCAAAAAAAACTTGCTAAAACTGGAAAATTTAAGGTAAATTAAGAAGAATTGGGAAGATCTTGTAAGCAAGTTGTTGATGTTTTTCACGTACATAATCTGGTTTTTGAACTAAAAAGAAGGTATTCTGACCATCTCGAAAGTAAACACTATCATTTTGTATTATTCGTTTTGTTGTGGTGATACTATATGGTGGAACTATATAACTATATAACTCCTTCGCAGAAGTAAAGTGGTAAGTGATTGGTTTTTCTTTTTCCTTGCAAAACTAGTTTTTCCTACTTATAGTATCATCCAATTCCAGCAAACATCGTCTTGTTTAATTTTTAGTATTTACAGTCAATTTATAGGTGCATCTGAAACTTCGTAAGCAGTTTCAGATGCAACATTTAGGTTTAATTTTTTAAATCAACAATCAAATGTCTGTAAACAGTGAATCCTAAGATACTTCGGAACGTTGTTCACCAAACTGAAAACTCAAATCTGGAGAAACTCGTAGATACTGGCAAAGTATTTAGCAGGAGAAGCAGAGGAAAGTCACCAATGCTCCAGAGCATTAGTGATCAGGTGTCAGAGGCGTCCGGAACTAGAATGTCCTTGGCTCTCCATGCAGCGCGGGACCATAAGGAACGGTGGAGTCTGGTTTATCAGAGAAATTGGAGAGGGATCCCCTCATTCTTCCAAAAAGCAATTTATCACCTTTTTTAAATTCACGTCCTTGAATTCCCAGATTTTACTTTCTGTCATCTGAAAACGGGAACTTTAGATCACATATTTTTTGGATGCCTCTCTCTAAACAAATATCTTCTCTTTTATCTAAAATTGCCTCTCCTCCATTCAACATCTCATCTCTTCTAAGTCTGAACTGTACTCCAAGCCTGCATATAATTTATAAAATTAATCACCTTCCCTCTCTCCGTAATTTGAATCGATGGCCTAGAACACCCTTGAAGGGTAAAAGACAGAAACATTGACATCTCATAAAGAAGTTAATATACCTATCACGCCTCGAATTCTTTTATCGGCTCTTCGATGGAGACAGAAGCCGATTATCAGAACGTTCAGCAGGATCAGAGCTGTCCCAACAATGGTTCCGGTGATAATCAGCATTCCAGGATATGTCCCGAATGAATACGATCCCGCCTCGTTGTCTGAACTCGGTGAATGAAAAGATGGCGGCACTTCTGATGATGTGTTGTGTTTTAGGTTATGTTGTTTTGATGATGGTTTTGTTGTGATGTTGGGTTTGCGATAATGACATAATTTGTGATGTGGAAAGTATATTTATATATAACAGTGGGTAAAATAGCGATAATTAGTGTTTTAAGTGAATAGTATAGTTGATATAGTTTATGTTAATGAGTGGAAAGTGTCGTAAGTCATTTAATTGGGTAGTAATTTGTGTAGTCGTGTTGATAATAATCGGATTGAGTTGATGTTATCGAAATTAAGTGATTATGAATATAATTGAGTGATAATTAATGTAATTGAGTGATAATTAATGTAATTGGGTGATAATTAAAGTAATTGAGAAATTGAATGATAATTAATGTAAATGAGTGATAATGAATGTAATTAAGTGATAATTAAAGTAATTGAGTGATTATTCATGGAATTGAATGATAATTAATGTAAATGATTGATAATTAATGGAATTGAGTCATAATTAATGTAATTAAGTGATAATTAATGTAATTGAGTGATAATTAATGTAATTACGTGATAATTAATGCAATTGAGTGATAATTAATGTAATTAAGTGATCATTAATGTAATTGAGTGACAATTAATGTAATTAAGTGATCATTAATGTAATTGAGTGAGTTTTAGTGTAATTGAGTTGTAATTTGTGTAATTGAGAAGTAATTGGGTAGTTGAGTTGATAATAATCAAATTGAGTTGATATTATTTTAATCAAGCCATTTTATTAATGTAATGGAGTGACAATTAATGTAATTAAGTGAGTTTTAGTGTAATTGAGTGATTTTGTAAACGATTGAATATAAGTTAATTTTTTAAAAATAAATATTGTTATTTTTGTTATTGACAGGTTTTAAATAATATTTGTGAAATACTCATTTATGAAATGAGTATTGCAAGTTGTTATAGGAGATAAAAATATTTTATGTATTATTGAGAAAATTCATAGATATAATTATAAATCAGTATTCAAACCAAACCATTGTCCAATTTGAAGATTGCGTGCAAAAGAGAAGAAAAAAACATGTTAACAAGATGGTTTTATAAATTTCAATAGGTAAACATGGGATTGATAGATAAATTTATATACATTCAAGTAAAAAGTAGAGCAAAAATATGTGATTTAAAAATATATATTAACTTAACACAGGAGAAGAACTTTAGGTTTTCTTTAACCCTAAGCACTTTTGACTTTTTTTTTTCTTAAAAATTTTGAAAATAAATGACAAAAATGTCAGTAATTACGATGTTATCATAGACATATGAATATACAAGGTGTCCGGAAACTCGTAGTACAAGCGGGAAACTGGAGAATCCACATCACATTTGGAGTCGATTTTGTGGTTTAACTTTTTTTGATTTGAGCTTTCGTTTTCGAGTAAATCGGGTCCGAAGTTGGAATTTTTTAGGTTAAATTTGAAAAAAAAATTCACTAGGGGGTTGATTTCAGCTGTGTAATGTCTTATAAAATGCAACGAAGGGTAAACCGGGCTCAAAATTTTTTTTAACCCTTTAGTTGCCGAAAAAATGGAACAATAGAAAAAAAAATATATTAAAATCGAAAGGCTTAGATCGAAAAAAATAAGTTTTTTGGGTTCTCAACGTGATGTAGATTCACCAGTTTCCCGCTTGTACTACGAGTTTCCGGACACGTTGTATATAGACCTGCCCTAAGTGATAAAAGCGTATTATTTCCCCCTCCCCATACCGGTTCCATGGAGCCAGCTGGGCTTACGAGAGCCTCGCTTAAATCTAAAAAATGTGACGTCATCATTCTTGTCCTGACCAGCGTCGAGCTCACATCGTACATATTACGAAATAACACGGCAAAAATGATAGCTTGTGCTATACATTATACCTAAAATATGTCGATCATAACGAATGTGTATTGTCCCTGAATATTGAGGGAACATCTCTCTCAAAGGTGGACTTTTTAGTACCACTCGAGTAGAAAAGCGTGGCAAACACTCAGGCGACTCGGAGCTGCAAATCAGCCAATTAAGACAACCCCCAAAGTGTCCCCAAATGCTGTTGCTCACCAACTACTCCGCAGTTCAAAAACGACAACAGCATAACGAATGTGGACGGTTCTCCAGTGAGCTCGTCGCTGGTTACAGGGGTAAGTAAATTATGAAACATTTGCAAGTGTCTTAGCAACAAAACATTCATCTGTGAAAAGTGGCGAACTTTACTTTGCCGCATTTGGACTTCGCAAATATGTTAATAGCGCTCCCATGTAAAAAGGTCTATTCATTCAAAAGCAGATTTTGCTTTTAAGAACTAAATGGTGATATTACAATGCGAGATGTCTATACATGGTGTCCGGAAACTCGTAGTACAAGCGGGAAACTGGTAAATCTACATCACATTCGGAGTCGATTTGTGATATAACTTTTTTGATTTGAGCTTTCGTTTTCGAGTAAATCGGGTCCGAAGTTGGAACTTTTATGGTTAAATTTGAAAAAAATGTTCACTAGGGGGTTGATTTCAGCTGTGTAATGTCTTATAAGATGCATCGAATGGTAAAACGGGTTCAAAATTTTTTTTAACCCTTTAGTTGCCGAAAAAATGGAAAAATAGAAAAAAAAAATATTAAAATAAAAATGCTCAGATCGAAAAAAATAAGTTTTTTGGGTTCTATACGTGATGTAGATTCACCAGTTTCCCGCTTGTACTACGAGTTTCCGGACACGTTGTATACTGTCAGATTGATTTTTTAACAAATCACAGTCATCTTTCCCCTCTTTGCCCCCCATAGTTTGGTTTTACCCCTCATCTGTATCATCTCGTCTATTAAATTTGGATGTCTATGGATGTTATAAACCAAAGACTAAAAAATTCCAGAATGATCAAGGTTGAAATCGATTGTATAGCAAAACACTCCAGTGATTAAACAGATAATCAAATTCATTGACCTATCTAGGGTCTAGGATTCGAAATGTCGCGTGTGAATTGTAAATTGCAAATTTGAATACTATAAAAAAAGTATTTTCTTTTAAAGTTTTTAGAACTCACTTGAAGTTGTTGCCTTGACATCATCAGGTCTGTACTTGGACTGACCAAGTCGATTCAGCGCCATTATGGAAAACAGGTAGTCCGTAGCTAGTTGTAATCCTCGAATGGTCCATTTATCTTCATGTTCCGTCATATTATCGGCAACTTTGTTAGAAGGAGCCACGTCTTCATATTTGTAAATCTCTTCATAGATTGTCCTGAAAAAAAAAATTATTATTGATTATTTATTTCACTTTTCTCGAAGTGGGCAATAATGCCCCCTTGTGGGTGATTGAGACTTTCAAGGGGGCAGTAGAAGACCTAGAGAAAATTAGAGAATTGGGATGGCACAGTGAGGGCGTGGGCAGGTAAAAAAAAAAAAGGTCTACAAAAGACGAAAAAAAATATGCTAATAATCTTATGTGCATCGATAACACCCCCTTGTGGGTGTTTGAGACTTTCAGGGGGGCAGTAGAAGACCCAGAGAAAATTATAGCTTTGAGATGGAACAGTGAGGGCGTGTGCAGGTAAAAAAATATGGTCTAAAAAGACAAAAAAAAAACATGCTAATCTCATACTAAATCTTACGTGTATTATTAGATGGTGATGGTCTGGATGGAGAGGATGGGCGAAGAAAGGAGTGCCAGAGTGATAAGATAATTTCGCATTCAGAATCGAAACGTCACTTGAAATGGCTTTAGCCATGTTTGGTGACTAAATCTGAATAGCCTTTTCCCCATCTTTATCCCTTCAAGACTCTCTTAAGCCTCGCAACATATCCAGATTGGGGATACCATAGTCCTGGTGGCTCCGGACAGGAAAAATTAAGGATGTCATAGAATGTATTTTCTTTGTCAGTAAAATTCTTGTGTAGTACAAAAAAACCTTCATCAAAAAGTGGATATAAGAAGCACACAGGAGGCCCTGAGGAAAACAATTCCCCTAAGGGTCTATGTCATCTTTCTGGGAAGGAAAAAGGTATGAGGGGTGGATAGGAATCTGAGGGTCGGTGTGTCTAGGAGTGATAGACGTATGAATCATTCCTTCCACCGCGGTGCAAGGCGATGTTCCGAGAGAGTCCTGCTGGAGAGGTCAAAAGGCCTCCCTCAACCAGTCTCTCCCGATCCGGCCTGCCATGCAATTTGTGGACAAAAATATCCGCCGCCAAGATCCGGAACCCGGGCACCCTTGCTAAGGCACCAAACGTAGCAAACCACTTGCGGAAACCCATGGCAGAGGTGTTGGTTGTCCAATAAATGGTTCCAGGGACGGGGGTACCCAAACAAGCCTCCCAAATTGATAATGATGATGATTACAATCTTACCTGTATCGTATTCTGTACGTAGCGGGAATACCTCCATCGAAACCAGGCACCCAGGATAATGTCACGGAGTCATGGGTGACATTTGCAACAGTCAGTGACTGTACTTGATCTGGGAAGAAACAAAACATTATTGTCACAAACAATAATTAATTAATTAAAATTTAACAGCCTTACTAATAATAAAAAGAATCTAGTAATAAAAAAAATACACATTTGCTCTGATGATGGACACTGTAATGCTGTCCGAAACATTGGCTAAAGAAGGAGGTAGCACAACATGGCATAAAACCCCAAAATTAAATCACGATAATACTTTTGGCAGTGAACATCTCAAATCTTAGTCATTTTTCAATTGTGTAAAATTAAAAAATTAACGTTTTGTTTTAAATGTTATGGGATAACTCACCTGGAGCACTTGTGACATCCATCGTAACCGTATGCGAAGTGAAACCTCTGGCATTTCTCGCCGCGCACTCATACCGCCCGTAATCCACGGAGCTAACACGATCAACTCTCATCCGGGTCTCGTAGAGCATGGGGCCCACGCGGCGCGAGGAGGACTGGTAGCGTCCTCCGGTGGCGTTCCAGGGGATCGAGGCACCGGAGCGGGACCATGACCAGGTAGGCTCGGGGGCTGCCAGACATCTGTTGACAGTTTGCGGAAGTTTTAGTTATAAAACTATTTGAGATCATATACTTAAAAAGAACAGATGCATAACTTTAATGTTTTCATTTATATTTGCAATATTCTCTGTTAGGCTAAAAGGTAGAAAATGAGGTTTTTTTAGCATAGCATAGTTTTATCATATTTATTGCATTGGTTGACGATACTTCGGTATCTTCCCAAGAATTTATTATACAAAACAACTATTAGAATGGTCTTGGCCTATGGATGTGAGGCGGGAACACTGACAGCAAAGTCTGCAGAACAGCTGGATACCTTCGAAAGAAAGGTACTTCGAAGAATCTTAAGAGCGGTGCGAGAGGGAGAGGCATGGAGAATCCGCCACAATAATGAGCTCTATGATATCTACCAAGCTCCCAGACTCTCTACCCATTTAAGGCTTCAAAGACTAAGGCCGGACATGTGCACCGAATGCCAAGCATACGAGTACCGAAGAAGGTTCTAACACGATGCCCGGGAGGTAAACAAATGGCGGGCAGAACTAGGCTGAGATGGGAGGATGATGTCAGGAAGGATGCAAGAGGACTATTCCATGTTGGAGATTGGAAGACGGCGGTCGAGGACAGAGGGCAGTGGAGGCTTATCTTGAAGGTTAAGGCTCGAAATAGGCAGTAGCGCGGAAAATTTTTATTAAAAAAGAATTTACCATTTAAATACTAAGCTACCTGTTAGATAATAAAAACAAAGAAAAATATGATATGAAAGTAACAATTTATAACATTACCTGCAAACTAATTCTGCTGCATCTCCCATATTAGCCGCAGCCTTCAGATAACTTGGACTGGTGTCCATCTCAGGCTTGAACTTGACCAGCAACCAAACTTCTTCTTGCGTCTTGTTATGTAGTCCATTATCCACCGTGCAGACAAAAGCACCTGCGTCTTCCCTCACTGCGTTCCTGACGTGCAAGTAGCTGGTGCTCGTGTTCTTGTCGAAGGATACGTAGGTTTTTACGTCGAAGTCATCGTAGCCTTTACGACTCCATTTTATGTGTTCTTCCCCAATTGGATTGCCTGAAAAAATGTGAGTAAATTGTGTTTATATTAATTTATTGGTGAGATATTGAAAGAAGGAAAAATGGAGGAAATGCTGAACGGAATGTGATTAGAACTAATAAAAAATTGTCCAAAGAAGAGAAGTTAGCAGTCCACAAAGGAGTGCTGATACCAACTCTGATGTACAAGAGTGAAGCATGGAACATGGAAATGGAAAAGGAAGGACAAAGAAAGACAGAACTGACAAAGAAAGTAGACTGAACGCTGTAGAAATGAGATCTCTGAGATGGGTTTGTGGTAAAATTTTGTTTAAAGTGAACTGGATTAAATTCAGAAAGAATGTGTAATAGTTAAGATTAAGAAAGGTACACCTGGATGGCTGTGGCATACAAAGGAAGAAAGAAGTGTAAGGTGAATATATGATGCGGAAGTTAACGAAAGAAGAAGTTGGGGACGCTCGAGGAAGTCGTGATAAGATCAAGGTATAGCGGAAGGCAGCGTACAAATTGGATAGCCATATAAATGTTTTGTTACACGGGCAACATTAGAAACCCGCACTAGAATCACGGCGACCTTGCCTGTCATTCTGATTTCACGGCCCGGTTGTCAAGTCGCTTTTGTACGCTACCTTCTAATCTCAAAATCCTTCTGATAAATTTAATAATAATCTGTGTCGGTTTTGTATAAATAAATGCAAGTCAAACTTCATCACATTACTTATTTAAATCCACCGACTATCCTTTCGGCAACGTGTTTGGAGTCCACGTATCCTGGCAGAACCGTCAAATCCCATCCGCCAAATTGGTGAACCCGACTTACAGAGAACAATGGCGAAAAATGTCAAAAGCACTCGGCAATCGTGGCGTGGAAGCAGAATCCTGAGGAAATACCCGGTGAGCATTGTTTTAATATATTTGCATTCATTCTTAACATGCTTTGATTTATTTAAATCGTATTGTCTAAATTTCGTAGCCGCTCACGGACCTCAGTAATTTTTTAAAATATATGCGAGGCTTATTATTCACGCATAGCCTGGATTATCACGATAATTCAGTTATAAGCACAAAACTACCAAAGATTAATGACCAAATAATATGTTTTTTCAGCTTATCTAGTTGTTACCCACGTGCATTTTATATTATGTGACATACATTTTGTTCTTTAAAGAGTCCACGTATCCTGGCAGAACCGTCAAATCCCATCCGCCAAAAAGGGAATCAAATCGAGCCAGGCCATGCTGAGAGTCAGACTAACAGAAGATCATGTTTCAGAAGATGTATGAATGTGAATGAAGCAATTATGGAGGACTTCACTGGATATATTTGGATTAGTCCAATGACAATATATCATGTATGCATTATGAATAACTCTTTTTATGATAGGTTTCAAAAATGCAAAATTCACATTGCAAGCAGAGAGAGAAAATTTTTGAATAAACTCACCGGTAACTGTGCAAGATATTTTTCCTTCATCACCAGGACTCACTAAAACATCCTTGGAAATGGACTTGATGGCTGCGGGATCTGAGAAAAAAAAATAAACAATTTTTATTATACAACTATATCCACCTTAGATAATAAGCAACAAGGGAAATGTATGAATCCCACGTCGCCATCATCGTTCACCCTTGCTTGCATCTATGCCCGTGTTTGCTTCTATCTACACGCCAACCGCGTAACTTTCATTGCATAGCTGTGAGGGAGCGGGAGACAGAATGAGAAATAAAAGGCGTCAGTCGATGTGAGAGTCAGTCGTTTAATGGGCTACGTAGCGAGGTTGGTAAAACGGTAACATGATGTAAGCAGGGTGCCGTAATGAAATGCTGCAGGCGTAGGAGGAGATGGAGATGGTGTGGTGAAGGTCAGCGAGTTGCTCGACACCATGGCGGTGGAGATGACCTATCTTCCAGGCCGTTGCTCGACGCTTTAAGTCACGGAGATGAACGGTGAGTGGCTCGGTGTGCTGAGCCACCAGCAGGTAGTCCTGGCGAGGCGGAGCGAAGCACGGTGGGGCTTCGGGGTGCCATGAAGTGGTGAGCTGATCCCTGGACAGAAGGTGATGCGAGCCTTGTAAGTCGCGGGATGTAGCTGTTCTGCGGAGCTGAAGGCACGATGGGCCTTATAGCTGAGACGTTGTGGTGGACCTCGGGAAGCTGCCCTGGATGCGTGTAGATGCCATGCAGGAGCACTTGAGCGGAGATCGTTACATGCTGAGATGTTGACCGACTGTTAATGTGAGATTGAACTGCAGCGGGCGAGCGATCGGCTACTTATATAGCCGCGGCGAGTAATTACCCACACGGTAGGTAATACGTGCCACTTCGGCAGTTGACGAGAATGTTCGGCGCCGTACAGATATTGTACGGTGCTATCTCGAGACCTTTCTAGGCGGTGGCGAAATTATCATTTATCGGCGCGGCAGGCGAGAAAGTGCGTCGCGGCCAGTATAGGTAGGAATGTACCTAGGCAAGTAGGTTTGCCGATGCGTGCGAATATTAGGAGATGTTTCTCGTATCTTCTTTTGATGGCGAAGTTAATAATGATGTGTCGCCACAGCTGCTTTTTTTTTTAAATATGAATACCGCACAAGAGTCCCAATCGCTCCCGTCTGAAGCCAATGAGACTATGTCATTCCCAATTGGGGTATGTTGTGAGGCTGAAGGTAGTGGGGAGGGGAAGGAGATAGGGAAGAGGAAGGTGGGGAAGTACCTGCCAAATAGATCTGGTCACGAAACACGGCTAATGCCATTTCAAGCAACATTTCAATTCTGAATGGTGGTCTTACACCAGCGCGATACTGAGAGTATCTACCACTCTGGAACGTGCTGCAAATTACTATATATTATTTTAAATAAAATATGTGACCCCCGTTACATAGTCGGCAACAGTTTCATTAGCTCGGCAACAGTCAGCACGCAAACATGACATATCTCTTTTTACTTCGATTATGTATGAGTCGTACAGATAGTGTTTGGCACTCAGCTGGTAACGACCTTTTCCATTTTCAGAGCAAGTTATGTTGCCAGAGAGAAAGTCTGCACTTTAAATCTTAGAGTTTCACATTCACGGACACAACGTCTATTGACGTCGCTTTAGAAAAGATGAGATATAGTATAACTGATAGCATGTGTTCTATCACAAATATTTACGGCAAAAGTCCATCAATGTGTTAAAGAAAAAAAAAGCTATAGGAAAGTTTAAACAATATTATTTTTTTGCATAAATCATGATTAGTCAATTATATTTACATTGGACATCAACGGATATGTTGACAGTTGCAGAGCCCTGGGAGTTGACTGCCTCACAGGTGTAAATGCCAGCATCAAGTCGAGACAGTCTGGAGATATTGAGGGCAGCACCATCAGACAGAATTCTGTCACCTGCAGAACAAAATAATAATTAGTAAATAATACAATACAATTAATTAATTCTAAAACAATTTTTTTAAATTGTCATAATAATATTATGTAGGAAAATTTCATATTGCCATCAAATAATTTGTTTATTTGCCATTTTGTTTTTTTGGCAAAATCGATAAATTTATAATTGCATATATTCTGTATGACAATTACCGAAATTGCCCTTTATTGCACTTACAGTACAATCTCACAAATCTGGCACTTCAATAGACCGATAAGTCCAATAATCCGGAACCCTCCGCCCGCGCCTCCCTCGCCCCTCTACGCCTATGCGCTCCATCGCCGCGTTGTCTTCTAGCAGTCTGACCTCAAAACTTATCTTATGTGCACGTGTGTACGTATTTACCTGTTGTTTTGAAGTGTGAATAGTGTGTGTATTCTTTGTTTTATTTATTATGATTTTTTCTGCATAATCCAGTAAACCGAACATTCCAATAATCCGGCACCCTCTGGTTTTTAATAATGCCGGATTAGTGAGATTGTACTGTATTTGTATGTTCAATATTGAATATTAATATTTCTGTATGTTGTCTATAATCTACTGAAAATATCTACAATCCGATACATTAAAAAAAGCCATTTTTACACGTAAACAGGTATTCAATTTTTAGAAAACCAGACTAAGTACATGAACATATCTAGTATATTTCATAACAAGAATATTAGTGACATCTTTTGGCATTCAATAAAAGCTCAATCAAGCTAGCGTCTTAACATATTAGCTAATTGCGGGAATTTTCAAAGAAATTCATTTTAATTATTATTTTTAATTGTAAAACTAACGTTTTTAAGACAAGATTTTTTATGCATAGCACACAGGGTAACAATTATTATAAGCAATAATTATCAGCCTGAAACACTCATCCACATTGAAAAATCTTCCGAGAAAAGATACATGACGCCAACGGGACTTGAACCCGTGTCCTCTCGATTGCCGGTCGATTGCTCTGACCACTGAGCTATGGCGGCTTATCTCGTACCCGCCAAATGATTCAATATATGCTAGTGTTTCATTCAACAATTACTGCTTATTTCATTTTATTCATATAAATCACTTCTCACGGCTATCCAACTTTGGTAGCTATTGCTTAAGGGCCATTAGCGGTGCTACTCAAATTTGGGTAGCTAACGCTTCAGGGCATCAGCGGTGCTACCCAAATTTGAATAACTTTCGCTTAAGCAAACTGTTTTAAAAGTGCAGAATTAACATTAACATTATATAAATCAATTGTGCAAAGTATCCTCGAATATGCATCCACAATTTGGTCTCCCAATTATGAAATTCATAATTATAGGATCGAATCCACACAAAGAAAATTAACCCGTGTAATTGCTTATCGTGAAGGTATATCTGATCAATTTGGAACGTATAAAGACCGAAATTCACACTATAAACTACACTCTCTAACAGCCAGACGTAAACTTTCTGATTTATTACTTTTACACAAAATTATACACTCATCAGTTGATACACCAAACATTTTGTCCCAAATTAACATTAACACATCATCAAGAAAGTCAACAAGGAGGATGAAAGACATTTTCTATATTAAAGCCTACCTCACAAATACAGGGTATTTCTCCCCTTTACCACGAACACTGAGAAGTTATAACGCTATACATTGCTCTAATAAAGAAATAGACATTTTTAATGACCAATTTAAACATTTCAAAAAAAAAGTTTTACCTTTTATCATATCAAGCTGATACTGTGATGAAGCCCTTTATTTATAGAGAGGCAATATTGTACCTACCAAATCAGCGTCTCACCAGTACAGGTAACAATCATAAATTGTTTATGAACATTTACCTACCATGTACTTACCTTTTACCCATTCCTACTTGTCATTCACCTCAGCTTAATTACTTTTGTTACTATCTTTTGTTATTATTATCATTTCATTTATTTGTTATTATACAATCACTATGTTAATATTATCATTTTCGATACTATGTATTTTCGTTATCACTATGTTTAAACATACATGTATATAATTTTTTGGGCACCATGCCTGTTTTATATACTTAAATAAAATAAAATAAAATAAATAAATAAAATTAAGCGCATTACAAGTGCTATCCAAATTTGAATAGCTTTCGCTTAAGGGCATTAGCGGTGATACTCAAATTTGGGTAGCTATCACTTAAGGGCATTAGCGGTGATACTCAAATTTGGGTAGCTATCGCTTAAGGGCATTAGCGGTTCTACAAAAAATTTGGGTAGCTATTGCATAAGGGCGTTAGCGGTACTACCCAAATTTGAATAGCTTAGCTTAATAGATTTTCGCTTAAGCGCATTACAGGTGGTATCCAAATTTGAATAGTTTTCGATTAAGGGCATTAGCGGTGATACCCAAATTTGGGTAGCTATCGCTCAAGTGGTTATAGACATAGAATCAGTGATTGTCACAGTACCTGCTTGGCTGTAGGAAGCCTGGGTGATAGGCAGACCATCCTTGGTCCAGGTGTAAGCCAGGCTAGTTGGGTTCCCATCAGCTTTCACCGTTATCATCAGGGATTCGTTCTCTATACCAACAGCCATCTCAGGAGTTACGGACTCGAAGATTGGAGGGTCTGAAATTAAACAAGTGAAATTCATTTTAGAGAAATGCATAAAAAGAACAAAAAATAATGGATAAATGTAGAAGAAACCTAAAAAATATTAATTTTATAGAGCATCATCTGATTTTCTATGCACTTTCTTTTCTAAGTGAACAACAAACGAGAAAATATGTCAATTCTCTAAAAGCTCAAAGCCCATAATGAAAATGACATTTCAAGGTGAAAACAGTTTAGATGATTTAGAATTTAATTGATTTCTTGGCCAAAAAAAATTATATTTCAATGCTTCACGATGAAAGTAACGTTGCAAGCAGTGGCGACTCGAGCACTTTTTTAGTGGTGGGGATAATATAATATAAAATTTATCAAAAAAATATTTTATGGTCTAATCATGCTAGTCGGATATCTAAACACAAAATAATATAAAATAATCCAAAGATATATGCCAATTTACAATACAGTATAATAAAAATAAAGCTTTATCTTGCAAGATTATTATCAAACTAATTTGAACGCGAGCAATTCCCGCCTGAAACTTTGCAAACAAATGTTTCTGTGGGGATCCAAAGAATTGTCCCCGCGGGTATTTGAATTCACATACGACTGCGCATGCGCAGTTGCATACGATCGCGAAACAACGCAAGGAAAGTATGGGGATACTTCGGATCGTCCCCCAAGTGCGCATTAGATTCTGCGCACTGAGAAATTGACCCGCTGTTTTGTGCTCCGTACATTGTTCGGTGTACGCGCGTAGGGTCTTATTAAAATCATCCGGAATAATTATTTGTATTTTATTTCTGTAAATGTTAATTACTTTCATGTTTAAAGAATTCATTCATTTTGGTGAAGACAACGCATCGACTGTCATTTCCCTTTCCTTTAGTAGGTTTTGAATGTAACTGGCGGGGACCGTCCCCATTGTCCCCCTGTGAAGAACCGCCACTGGTTGCAAGCTTAAACATTTTGATTTTGTCTAAAAAGTCCAGCTGTGCAAATTTGAATTTCGATTTTGTTTACATGAATGAAGTAGAATCTTGGAAGTGGAATTAACCCACTTCCCGACATCTGATTGGGCTGAAACTCGGCAAACAGGCTCGTTGTTGATGACAATGCATTCTGTCAACTTTTGGTGGCAATCTCGCGCACACACACGGAGATATATGCATTTCTCTGAACTCAATGACATTACAGCACTTAAATGTATGAATGAAGTGGAATCTTGTTTGTGGAAATTAACGCACTTCCCGACACCTGATCGATCTGAAACTCGGCAGATAGACTTCTTGTCAATGACAAAGCATTCTAACAACTTTTAGTGGCAATCACGCACACACAAGCGGAGATATACACGTTTCTCTGAAATTCAATGACATTACAGCAGTTAAATGCATGAATTAAGTGGAATCTTGTTTGTGGATGTTAACGCACTTCCCAACACCTGATCGATCTGAAACTCGGCAGATAGACTCCTTGTCAATGACAAAGCATTCTAACAACTTTTGGTGTCAATCACGCACACACAAGCGGAGATATACATATTTCTCTGAAATTCAATGACATTACAGCAGTTAATATACACAATAAATGTCAGTCTTATACAATCGTGATTTGGCTCGGTTGGTAGAGTTGTCTGGGTAGGAAGGTTCAATCCAACTTGAAAATCGATGTATTATAGAAAAAATAAAAGAAAACTTGAAAATAAGGTTTTAAGGTTGGTGGTAGTAAAATTAGTATTACTTACATAAAACTTTCAGAGTGTGAGCGTCATGGACACTTCTTTGGAGAGCTTCGTTCAACGCTTGGCAGGTGAAAATCATTCCTAGAATTAAAAAATAGAAATTGGCATAAGAAAATTTTATCAATTTAAATTAAATAATAAAGCCTGTAAGTAGGAAAGATGAAATATAAAAAAAAATTACCATTCATGTCTCTTGTAATGTTCAGCTTCAGTTCTATGGAAGAAACAGTCCCTCCATGAAGACCAGACTTTGTGAAATTGCTGTAACCTATAAGAAAAAAAAAGCAAAATTATATATTGTAACCTTATAAACTAACAAACTTTGGTAGTTCTAGAGAGAGGTTGCATTGATCATTGTCTTCCTCATCACATCTTCTACGAAAGCAAAAAGAGACAGAAGATACTAGAACGATGACATCTCTCTGAGACTACATAACCATCAAAAATGCCTCTGCCACAAATTTTCAAAGGCCTGTTTCTTGCCTAAAAGTGGCATTTGAAATTTATTTTGACCCTTCAAAAATTGTGCATATTTAGAAAGAAAACATATAAAACAATAAAATCCAAATAAATGGAATATTTGTGAACGTAACCAAATTTTAAAAAGTTTTTTTTTGAAAGACGATAAAATACGCTTTCAAATTTTATTATTAGAAATAAACATGTTATGTTTTAAATATAAAATTTATTAATGCAAACTTTAAACAGTTTTAAAAATGGCTCACCTTACTTTTTTCTATCTAAAATTACTGATATTGAAAAAATAAAAATACACACATATTTTATTAGACAAATTAAATAAACGTTATCGTCACCTCAGTTTTTTGTCGTTCGATGTGAAAATAATTAATAAAAAATTTCCAAAGTTTAAAATTTTTTTTCAAATTGCTATTCAAAACTTTGGCTTCATAAAGGTGTATATTTTACTTTTTGGTGGTTATTTTTTTAGATTTTAATATAAAGCATGGTGTTTTGCCTTTCCAACACCGTTTGGAACATATTTCTGACCATGACAGTTACGATTTATATGAGACTTATATGAGACCTATGTGATCTGGGACAAATATGTTCTCCTGTGATTAAACGGGTGAATGTTTCTTACAGATTATGGATGCGCAGTAGCGTAGCGAGGGGGGGGGCGGACCGCGCCCCCCGAAGCGGGGTGCCACTCGACCAAGATATTGCATGCACGTAACCAAGATATTACATACACATGAACACTGTCTGTTATTTATATTTTCGTAAGGCGTAATGGCCTATATTCTGAAAAATTCTCTAGCCACCCCTCTCCCCCCCCAGGATGGACCAATTTTATTTTAAGTCGAAATTAGCGTTTTGAATATCTCAAGTCAACTTTCATAAGGGCGGGGGGGGGGGGGGGGGGGTGACTTCCGCCCCGGGTGCCACCCATGCTAGCTACGCCACTGTGGATGCGTACTAAGCTGAAGGAGGCTAGTACATTATAATGCAAACAAGTATCACTCGCTTTATTCACATTCATAAGGTGTCGATCAAAAAGGGTAAAGAGTACAAACCTTGCACGGGGATTCCATCTCTCCACCAGGATAAAACTGCCGGGGGGTTACTAGAAGCACCGTCACACAGAAGTTTAGCTCTAACTCCAGGTTTTAAGTCCTTGGGTTCGACTACAACTCGTACTGCTTGTGGTGGAACTAAAAAAGAGAATAAAATTAATTAATTAATTACTATCATTTAAACCCTGGAGCCGTAAATCGATCGTCCAGTTGATTGAAAATGAATAATGAAAATCTTTATATTGCTGGAACAAAACTAGAGAAGGTACAGAGTATTGTATACTTGGGCTGCAATGTAAATGATAGATGGGATCCTTCAGTTGAAATCAAATGCCGCATTGAGCAAGCACGTCCAACCTTTATCCGCATGAAAAAAATGTTCTGCAGTCATGATCTCAACCTTGGATTACGAATGCGAATGGTCAGATGCTACGTGTTTTCGATATTATTTTACGGAATGGAAGCATGGACGCTTACTGAAGAACTAATTAGGCGACTTGAGGCATTCGAGATATGGATCTACAGAAGAATACTTAAAATAAGCTGGATGGACAGGGTTACAAACGAAGATGTTATGGTTCGGATGAATAGAGAAAAGGAAGTAATTAAAACTATAAAAATCTGAAAACTTCAATATCTTGGACATGTGATGAGACATCCAGAGAAGTATGAGATCCTGCATCTCAGAATGCAGGGAAAGATTGCCGGAAGACGGGGCCCTGGAAGAAGGAGAAACTCATGGCTGAAAATCTGAGACAGTGGTTTGGCCAGTCTACCGTGGAGCTGTTCCGGGCCGTAGTAAAGAAAGTCCGCATAGCCAACATGATAGCCAACGTCCGTTGAACGGACAGGGCACAAGAAGGAGAAGAAGAAGTTGATTAGTCAGACATCTCCAAATAATGAGGAAGCAATATTGGAGGGCTTACCGTAAATCATCTAACAATATTAATAGCCTTGCGTCTAACGGACACAGTCGATTCACGAATATATACAAATGGAAGTGCTGCCATCTATATTATTAATACGCTAAAATAGCTACTTTTGTAATTTGGTTTCGAATTCAAGAATTTGTCAAAGGATGGTGCCACTTACATTACAAGCAGGTCGCATGAGGACGTGCCCCCCCTACGGAGTACTACGAATTTGTAGAATTTGAGTATCTCTCTGGATATGGAAAGATTGACAGTAATACTTAGAGTTGAGAATAAAAGTATCATGCGGCTGTATATTACATATGACGTCATTGCCTGTCGCGGATACTTTATCCCGGTGACAAGCTGTCACTGGATCACAGTGGATCCGAGGAATCGGCTATTTTTGGAATCAGTTCCTACCAGATTTATAAAATGGTCACTAACGCTTAAACTGTGCGAAGCCGAACCATAAGCCGCGTGCAAGGCCTAGCAGCAAAACCTGCTGAGCGGGTTTTTCTTCTTCTTTGTGTGCCGTATCAGGTCCCCCCGACGTTGGCGATCACTCTTGAAAATGTCTCTCCGTCTTGCGCTGCCCGGAATAGCTCCTCCACACTTCTAATGCCGGTACACTCTCGTATATTTCGCAGCCAAGATATTTGTCTCCTACCAGGCCCTCGGCGACCCTCTATCTTGCCCTTCAATATTAAATGGAGCAAGTGATACTTCAGCGGGTTTTTAACTTCTATTAAATATTATTTACACGTTTTTGTCGGCATTTTACATATTAAATATGCTAAAAAATAAGACCGGGAAGCATAACGGTCCGGTACATTAGCATGACAATTTGAAATATCTTAATAGTGACCCAGAAAACATCAAAATTTTTATTAATTCACTACAAGTTTTTCTGCTTTATAATTGATTTGGTGGTGTTTATGTACACTTAGGTACATATAAAAGCTATTTTTAACAATATTACAAAATTTCCACAAACTGGGTTGCCGTTGATCCCCGGCTCCGGCGCGTGAAAAAATTGTGTCGCATAACAAAAAAAAACTTACAGTGCACGGCGAGGGTGACGCTCTCGAACAGTGGGATGTCGGTTGCGCTGTTGTGTGCTTCGCATCTGTACTGGGCGTTATTGTCTGTCACGTTCGCCAAAACTGTCACCTCAGAGGTCACTTGCTTGTCAGTCGTTTTCGTGACGGTTGAAAGAATCTGAAAAAAAATTAAGTATGTAGTAAATTACATTATAATATGTTGAAATCCCTAAGGCGTATGTGTGGTTAAACCATGATGACCGTGATATAAAAATTAATGTAGAGATCTGAAGAGAATGCAAGGCTGATTTAAAAAATATATATTTTTACCAAACAAATTTGACAACAATTTCCTTCGGGGCCTATGGCTATTTTTGGGGATGCTGTGTGGAGGGTATTTTTAGGGAAAGGAAGAAGAGGAAGTTGTGGGAAGGAAAAAGGTATGGGAAGTGGGTAGGAATCTGGAGACAGTGAGTGCAGGAGTGACGGACGTATGAATCCATTCCTTCCACTGTGGTGCAAGATTAGACCTCTATCAACCAGTCCCTCCCGATCCGGCCCGCCACGCATTAAGTGGGCAAATGCATGTGCCGCCAAGACAAACCTCACCCCTATGATCCCGACACCTCTGCTAATTCACCAAACGTAGCGAACCACTTAGGGAGACCTATGGCAGAGGTGTTGGTTATCCAATAAATGGTCCCCTTACCCGCGGCACCCATACCCGCCTCCCAAATATGTTGCAGTAAAACAAAAACCTATCATAGATAAATATCCATGACAGAAGTAGGAAAAACTCACACACGGTGAGCTCTGGCGTCATGAATTTGGCACAGCTTTTACTGCCTGAAATTTTTAGGTCAACGCAACTATTTTCAGCTCTTAAGTCATTTCCAACATGAGTTAAGGGGCTTTGAAATATCACTAAACTTGGACGAGGCCTGGTTATTAATAAAATACGAAGATACTCTCAGTTTCGCCCTGGTATAAGACCACGATTCAGAATTGAAACGTTGCTTGAAATGGCTTTAGTCGTGTTTGGTGAACAGTTACTTCCCCACCTTCCTATCCCCATCTCCATTCTCTCCCCACCACCTTCAGCCTCACAACATAAGGAGGCGTCTACTAATATCTACAGGAATTCCAAAAACTGAAAAAATCGAACTAATATCTATGAGAACCAAAGTGTTGACGAATATCTACAGCACTGGCAGAGGTTGGATTTGCAATTATGTATAGCATATTGAAATAACGTAATATTGCGTATGCAGTTTAAAAAACTTAATTTATGTAAGAATGTTTGTAAAAATCCCTAATATCGGACTATTGGACACATTTAGCTGATTAGTCCAACCTACGCTCTGCAGATATTAGTTCAACCTACGCTCTGAAGATATTAGTTCAACCTACGCTCTGTAGATATTAGTCAACACTGGGACCGTCATAGATATTCGTCCGACCTTAGCTCTGTAGATATTAGTCAACACTCTGAAGTTCGTAGATATTAGTTCAACGTATGAGCTGTATATGTCCGACATACAGGCTGTAGATATTAGTATCTGGAGTCCAACATAATACCCCGATTGGCTCTCACTGGCTCCAGACAGGAGCAGTTAGGACTCTAGTGCGGTATTCACATAAAAAACTTTATTAAATAATTATTACAATCGTGTTCTTGTATTATTTGAATTTTCTAATAAATTTTCGATACATAAAACTGAACATAAAGATAGAAAAAATATATTCCAGTTCGATAAAGTTTGATACTTCGAATATTAGATTGTGCTAAAACTGATTTACGAATATTAACTAAATATGGCCTCTACTATTCCAATAAATTTCTTAGAAAAACAAAGTACTCATCAAGCCTTCAATTATTTTCTCGTAGATTGGTAGGGAGAAGCCTCCAATTATTGGCAAATCGGCAATATAAATTATTGATTTAGAATTTTTCGGTTGTGTGGGAGTTTTTTGGAAGCGTCGTTGTGAAATTGATTGTAATGTGAAACTTATATTGTCTATAATTATAGCTGTCATAAACAATATGGAGTCTTCGCATATGGTCACCTGCCGATAATTCAACACACTACACAAACATATTCCAAATGAAGTATTCCTAAAGGGCGAATCTGTATTTTTTGCGACATCTTAACGCGTGTTTAATCGGCCGTTTACGGCACATTTTGACAGTTTTCTTAAGATGAAGCCATGCGAAATAATGCAAAATCATACAAAATCATGTGTTTTTCTTTTAAAAATTTGATCGCTTAGAAGTATTATAGATGCTTCTATTAAATACTGCGAGCAGCGCACATCTTGGTCTCAGAAAAAATTGATCTTTTAAAAAAAAAGTACTTTAATAAGCCTAGAAAGAAATAAAGTATTAGGTCTATAAAAAACACTTTCAAGTGAAAATTCTCCTATTTATAAACCCCTTTTCGGATATAGTTTCATTGTATAATGTGGCAAATTCAGTATTTTTTATAATAATCGCCAAAAAAATGATTTTATGTCTGAACTTAACAAAAAAATTAAACATGAACTTTGGCGATGTTCTTTTTCAGGAGATTAAAAGAGACGTTACCCAATTGCAAATTTCACCCTTTTGCGATCCGCAGAAGGAACGAAAGTGCGTCGAATTGTCGCACTCAGTATAGCCTAGCCGCCCGGATTTCGGGCCGAATAGACGTTACAAATGAGGAGGTTCTCCAAAGAATCGAAGGAGAAAGGCACCTGTTCAGGACCTTGTCCGAAAAGCGTGCAAGATGGATCGGCCATGTAAAACGACAAGAAGGCCTCTTGGGCATCATCGTCATTAAGGGCCCGCTACCCGAATTACTTACAGATTTCTTACATATCTCCCTTAAACACGTTAAGTTTTAAAGCACTTAAAAAATATATGTTATTCTTGATTATTTAGACATTTCCTACGCCGAAACGCAAATTATATAAAATTCTCTCGATAGAAAAAAAATGGCAAAATATGCTCCAAAAATTATTATAAACACGTTTGTTTCAGTTATGTTACACGTTATATGTATAAAAAAATCACAGTGTTTCTTTAAATGCTGTTTAAGACAACCCCCGCGAGATTTTTGCTCTATTTTAAATGAGTCGTGTTTTATTAAACATTTTCTCAAATTTTGCATCGATTTTGTCGCTTTAAATGCTAGCGCGCTCCTCTAACGTTCGTAATTTCATATCTCTCCATCTTCTTCTTTTTGAGCCCGGTTGCGGCGCCTTAAGCCAGTGCCTGATCAAATCCTCTAATCACAGCTGGTACTCAATTTTCGGTATGTCCACCAGAGCCGTTTACGATTTTTTCAAATCTCGGGTGCTGTAACGTGTTTCACGGTGCGGTTTTTAAGTCGGTTGAACAGGAAAGTCGCAGGAAGCCAGATCAGGTGAATTCCAAGACGATGTGATATTCGTGTTATTTTTGGTCAAAAACTCATGGATAAGGATGATGATAAGTGAGACGGTGCGTTGTCGTGGTGCAAAATCTACAAAAAGTTCTAACAAATTGAAAACACGCACAAAGGTAGATGTACTCAGGACAGCGTAACTTTTATAAATGTCAAGCTATGTTGCTGAAAAGTGTGAATGACAGATGTGATAACTTAACAACAACAAAAAAAAGAATTTCAATCGGGTGACTGACAGTGCCACACGGTGGCCGGCCCGAAAACTTTTTGATCAAAGTGGTATTATGTAATTAAGTAAAATTGAACGCAAATGTAGCTAATACTTTTAAAATCGCTTACCGATGTTTTTTTCTTGTAAAAATTATTTACTACTTTATAAAAAACTAAAAATACATTTAGTTGGACAAACTCTTATAAAGGATATTGTAACCTCACTTTTCTTCGTTTCATATCAAAATTATTATTTTACAAAATTAACAGTCAGTATTATACCTACGGGAAATTCTATTGTAAACTTTTAAATGCAAAGATGAAGGCGATGCAATAGTCCAGGAAATTCCAGTTACTGAATTTTTTTAAAGAGAAAATCTAACTATTTGAAATTTTGAGATATTTAAGTAAAGTCTATTTTCATTACAACAAATTGTCAATTTTACTTATGTCTGGTGATAATAAAAAGGGAGATAAAACCAGTATTGTGGGTACGTGTCATTTGGTGAGAGATATAACAGCAATTCATTAGCTGAGTGGTTTTAAAAGAAAGGTGAAAAGTGATTTTGATTAATTAGTTGCTTGTAACCAGGAGTTTTACCCTATTCTTAGAAATTTATCAGAGATTGTTTGCGAAAATGCGTTGGATATCGAAAAAAAGCTGGATTTATTTCCAGGAAAAGTAATTATAAATTGAGTGGCTGTTTTATGACCTTGTTCATACAGAAATTAACATCCAGATAAATGGAAATGATACCCCGGAAAGATAAGAGTCCAATTCTTCTCAAAATACATTTTGACTTTCGACAAATTGCCAATTGGGAAATTTTACGAAAATCAAAATCTAATTAATGATAATGTTGTAGTAATCAAGAAATTCGAGATTAAAATGCAAATTTCTGAGTAAATTATTAAAAAAAAAGAAATGATACGTAATTAAATACTGTAAATGGCACAAGAGCGGTAATGTTTCGTAATTAAAAATAATTAAAAAGATGCTGTCTGTATTTGTAATGTTGAGTACTCAGATCTTAAGAGGGCATTACCAGAGAAAACCAGAAATATGTCATTTTCAAATCAGATTTTAGACGTATTGACTCTTTTCCACAAAAAATTATAAATAGATTTCGAAAGATTGTTCTTTTATCAAGCATTCGCATGTAATAAATTTTGAGAAATTTTTTAAATTTTTAGTATAATTAGGTTATTCCTTATTAATTATAGGTCGGTGGCAGATTTGTTAAATTTTCAAAAAAGATTTTGTATTATACCACACCCATTTCAAATAATATAATCATGCAGTAAAATTAATCAATACATTATCTAGCAAACGCATGTTTTAGAATTTTAATTTTAGTTTCAATAAAATCTTTAAAAAATATGTACGTAGATGTGTTTCTTGACGAAAATTGGTCCATTTGTGTATTTATTTGCGCACTTACAAACTAATATATTTCAGATTTTTTTAACATTCTTATTAAATTCAGAAATTATTGAAAAATGATAAATACTTATAATCAAAAAATAACTACAAAAAGTACATTATTTTAATAGTTTTATCATCACGCCTTTCAGCATTTTAGGTATAAATTAAAGCTAATTTGAATTGAAATAAATTCGATATCGAGTTATAATTTTAAAAAGCTGGTACGGAGAATAATTAATCTTTCTCGTTGTAACCGCCCTGCACGATCGTAAGAACAACTTTCGACGAAATGTGGATTTTCGTCCGCTGGCTGGTTAAACGCTCTTAATAGCCAGGTACTTGCCAACCTTTATCTACCTCATCTCATTCTTTTCAGCCGCATGTCTTACCCCAATAGAGGATGTCATAGTCCCACTGGCTCCGGGACAGTCGGGAGAGGAAGTAAAACATCCAGCGTCCATATAATGTTATATGCAGTCGAGAAACACGCCAAACACGCGCCCAATATTTTTATACAGTTGATATTTGTCGCGTGAGAACGGGTCGTTTCGACAGCTCGGCTGTGCTGGCAAATCGTTCACATCTCGGCTGTGGAACGATTTGCCGGCCTCTGTGTTTCTTCCCTCCTACAACTTGGGTTTTTTCAAGACCCAGGTTCACACCTTACTTACCTCAAAAAGACCCTCCACACAGCATCCCCAAAGATGACCCCAAAGTAGGCCCTGAGGAAAATAATTTCCCTCAGGGCCTAGTGTGGAGTTAACGTAAAAAAAAAATATATATATATATATATAAATATTAAATTAACGAAATACATTTTTTTGTATATTTTTGAACTGTGAGGTAAACTTGGAAATTAAAAAATCCCTTAAAAATAATGATTCTATTATCAACAAACAAAAAATATTGACGTATAGCCCAATCATGGATTTGTTCCCCTACCCACCCACTCTACACTAATACCTACCCACCCAATCTACATTAATAACTAGCAACGGCTCCATCCCTACCATAATAAAACATTGTTCGAAACTGTCAAATTAGTATAAGCTTTCCCTGAAGAAGGAACGTTTGTTCCGAAACCGGTCGGATTTGCGCATCATATAAGTGGTTTATACAAAGTTGAATTGTTTCATTTTTCTATAATGGATAACCACAAAGTAATAGCTACATTCAAAAATATAATATGTAATGTTTTGAGCTGTGCGGATATATGTATTTTTTGAGCTGTGTGGGAATATCTATTTTTTGAGCTGTACGGGAATATATATTTTTGAGCTGTGCACACTGTGCAGGAATATGTATTTTTTGAGCTGTGCGGGAATATATATTTTATTGAGCTATGCGGGAATATGCATTTTATTGTGCAATGCGGGAATATACATGTTATTAAGCTGTCTAGAAATCGAACCCACAATCTAATGCGTGGACCACTTGACAACGCACACCATGGAGAAGATATGGAATAACTTTTTAACTATCCAAACCTAACCTCAGTTTACCGAAATAGAACCATCGTGTAATCCGAAACATTATTTACTGGTGTGCCATTTTTCTCTCGAGAATCGAATGAACACTTCTATTATTTTATATTTTATTATCATTTTACAACAGAATAATTCCAATTACAGTACAATGTAGTTACCCTATCAGCATTTAGGCAAGTGACTCTTCAATAATATTTTTAAGACATGTAGAGCATTAATGAGCCACATCGGTCTCTCAAACGAAAGACAATTTTCTAAAATTCACCGAACAGATTTGGCACAAACTTTCTTAAAGAAACAACTTGTTAACACAAAATTAAAAACATTTTAATAATGAAAAGTTTGAAATTTAAGCTAATTAAAAAGAATATCTCCCCTTTACAAGTGATTAAACATGAGAAAAAAAAACTTTTTGATAACAAAATATTTTTAATACAGTTGATTTAAAATACCCAAATCAAAATACACTTTTCTTTTGAGATACTTTATTTTTTAATTTTTTCGGAAATCTTACTCGAGTATAAAATACACTCGAGGCAATTTTGACTTTTCTTAATCTACAGAGCAAATATAATTAATACGTACTCACTTTAATTAATTGCCAGTATTTGAAGTTGCCGAAAAATTATATTACGAAAAATGGCAAATTTTTTTGTGAAATTAATTTCTTGGAAATTTGTAATAAGAGGAGTTCGAGTGCCTCATCAAGCTATAATGGAAATATTTAAGTGTTTCCAGCTAGCTTTAAGCCAGAGCTAAAGAATGTCATTAAAAATAATCTCTCAAAGTTTTGTTTAAAAGCCTTGTGTTATAATCATTTTAATATTGTGTCTTTCGCTGATTTTTTTTTTGTAAATTTTTGTCGAAGTCATATTTTTTGGCTTGCTTCCATAGGGAGGGAACTGCGTGTTTTCATCATCATCAAACATCCCCCAACAAAATATCTACTAAAACCTAATCTAACCTAACCTAATCTTATTTTACATGTTAATATATTTGAAAAATAATTTATTTTCTTTACACGATGTCTGTATTATTTTTGTCACATATTACTATTTTTGAACAATAATTTATTGTATTCGTAGGATGACTTGAGGCATTCGAGATGTGGATCTACAGAAGAATACTTAAAATAAGCTGGATGGACAGGGTTACAAACGAAGATGTTATGGTTCGGATGAATAAAGAAAAGGAAGTAATTAAAACTATAAAAATCTGAAAACTTCAATATCTTGGACATGTGATGAGACATCCAGAGAAGTATGAGATCTTGCATCTCATAATGCAGGGAAAGATTTCCGGAAGACGGAGCCCTGGAAGAAGGAGAAACTCATGGCTGAAAATCTGAGACAGTGGTTTGGCCAGTCTACCGTGGAGCTGTTCCGGGCCGTAGTAAAGAAAGTCCGCATAGCTAAAGTCCGTTGAACGGACAGGGCACAAGAAGAAGAAGAAGGGCTTTTACATGATTGGTAATACATTTTAACATGACAGATAATTTTGAAACTTAAGAATGAAATAATAAAAATAAAATTACATTAGAAAAAAATGCAAGCAAGCCATAAAAATACAAAAAAAATAAACTGAAAAATACAGCGATTTGATAGGTTTACAAAAATGTGTTTAGACCGAGAACCTTAGGACAAATAATAATCCCTAAACTTAACACAACAACAGCCCAACATCATTACACATACTCAGCCATAAAACCCTTTAACGAACTCCCTAAAGAAATACAATCAGAAAGGAATTATGAAATTTTTAAACAAAAACTTAAAAAACATTTTGCCATTAACTATTTTTAGGTATGTATTACGATGTGCCAACTTATATTTTCCACTCTGAACAAAAATGCCAACTAATAAAAAAAAAAATAAAAAAAAATAAATAAAAAAAATAAAAAAAAAGTGTTGGAATAAATATTTTACATGATAGACAAAACTCGCCAAGTTGATATTAAATTTGTCAACATCACCTAAGTACTGATTTCCCATGGTGTGAAATCGTTGTATCGGAGAGTGGGCATTGTAGTTTTACGCTTATGAATGCTGCAGTAGAATAGTGTATTTTGTCGTATTGTTACTTTAAGTATTCGTAAGTATTTTAAATAAAAAGGTTAAAGCGTTTTTTTTACGTCTGTTTTCCAATGTAGGTATGTATTTTAGAATGTTTAATGAGAAATTATATTTTAAGTCTTCTAGTGGGATATTTGTTTTAAATTTATAAAACACACAATATTTTTTTGTATTGGCTCAAAGTTATTTATGTGAAATTTGTAATGTAATTTATGAGACTTATTGAGATATATGTGGTGTTCCCAAAAGCAAACAAATTAGCCCGAGGAGTTAAGATTTGTTTTCGAGAAACAAGGCGAGATCAGGATTAGATCAAGTTAGGTTAGGTTAGTTAAGGTTAGGTTTGGAGACTCACCTTCTTATCATTCTTGTACCAGGTCAGCGTGGCAAGCGGGTTTCCCCCGTTAGAAATACACATCATCCTCTGGGCTGTTCCAGCGGCCAGAATACTGCCAGGGATGTAGCCAGTGATGATCGGAGACGAGGGAGGATCTGAAAAAGAAAAAAAAGTTAATATTTTGAAAAAATAATAATACACTTTTGTCGAAGTTAGTAGATCTATTATTATTATTGACGTCAGGATTCCATTGACAGGCAGCCGCTAATGGCGAGACAGAACATGAGATACATAAAATACGTGTGTCTTTTCTACCAAAGTATAACTTTTTTTCTTCGGAGGATTCAAATATATCTTGCCAGATGGGGTACCCGGCTTCGCTCAGGGAGTTGATATGAGATTGAACTGACGTTCGAACGCACGACGGATCTTGCTTTATATATCCCTACCAATGGGTAGCCGCACCCATACAAAAAAGACTTCGAATGGTCCTCAATTTTCCAGAATATTCCACAACATTCGAGTGTTCTGGAATGTTCCATCATGATCTGGGATGTTTCGGGATATTTCCGAACGTTCCAGACTATTCCGAACATTCCACAACATTCTATAATTTTCCTAAATGTTCTGAAATGTTGTGGAAGGCTCTCGAATGTTCTGGACTATTCTAGAAATATCAAGAGGGCGAAACTTCCAGCCCTTATATCTTCAAAAGCACGCCCTTCAGGTAAAAAAGGGAACGTTCTTCATGGATGGGGGATAGAGTATCACACTATAACATAACAATTTTTATAATATATATCGATTACGGCTCGGCCACGGCGACGTTTCATTTTCTTTATACGTGTGAGGGAGATGTATGATAATGATTGTATATTTCATTTGGGGGGGTGCAGACATACGTTCACCGGTTGTCTCAATTTCGACTGTTGTTATTTAATGTGTAAGAAAAAGCTGCAGCATTATATGCTTAAAAACGAACAAAAAAATCATCGGCGCATTGACATTAGAAGTTTTTTTTAATTTTTTGGAATTCACTCACACTTCAATAGTATCCTTGTAACTACATATATTCCATACTTTCAAAGTAATCGTCACGGCTAGTAGTATTGTAGGGGTTTAAAGAGACGTCACGTTGCCGTGTGTGAGAGATACAAGAAAATTATGACTTTTTTCCTTTGGAGGAAACAGACCTACGTACATTGTATATCTCATCTTTTGAAAGAGCTGCAGCATTATTGTGATAAGGAACGTATGTTTATTGCCTTTTTTATGCCGTCACGGTACCGTAACCGTGAAACGTCACGGTAATTTTTAAAGCGCTCAGTAGGTAGCATAGTAGGTAACTTAGCCTCTCAAAAACTGGGCGTACTGTACAGGGCCCGCAGATACTTTAATAGTACACAACTGCTAACCCTCTACAAATCACAAGTGCGCCCCACGATTGAATTTGGCAGCCACCTCTAGTCTGGAGCTCCAAAATACCTGAAGAATACCCATGACTCTGTGCAAAAACGGCGGTCCGTTTGATAGATTCTCCCATCTTAACAGACGGATTGCAATCTTTAGAGCACAGGCGTCGGGTGGGAATGCTATCCTTGTTCTACCGGTATTACAATAGAAGATGCTCCGAGGAATTAGCGTCATTGATCCCTTCGGCACCCGTGCATAGTAGGGAAACACGTCAAACGCGTGCCCAACATTTGTGCACGGTTGACATTTATCACATGTGAACGGGTCGCTTCTTCGACTCGTTCTTGTGTTCAACAGCTCGGCTGTGGAACGACTTGCCGGCCTCTGTGTTTCCTCCTTCCTACATCATGGGTCTCTTCAAGACAAATGTTCATTCCTTCCTCTCCTTAAAGACCCTCCACACAGCATCTCAGATGACAAAGGCCCTGAGGGAAATTATTTTCCTCAAGGCCTCCTGTGTGGAGTTAATGTAAAAAAAACCTACATCGTGAAACGTATAGTGGACACCCACAAAAGGTTGGGAGAATGTTAAGTTGGTTCTTTGAGAAGGAATATAAGAAGTTTCGATAAAAACGACAATAAACTGAACCAAAAATATAAAATTTTACACAGTTGATAAGCAACGAAAGATCGAGCTAAAAAGGGTAAACAGAAACAAAATGTAAAAGAAAACGGAGTTATTGATATTCGAAAGCGGAAAAGTTCCAAGGAGGGTAAATTACGTCTGCAAGGGTAAATTATAATATTTAATTACCTTTGAGGAAAGTAAGAAAAATATAACGAGAGTAAGTTGCCAGTATCGGGGAAATATTATTTCTCAGAATTTGGCAACATTTTTTTTAATTTAAAGGATTTTTGTTGTTTGTTAGGTACCTATTTCAAAACTGAATAATAAGGAACTACAGTGAAAAATATTATGGCTTTAAAAATATATATATTTTTTTTTACAGTGAATACCGCACAAGAATCTCAACTGCTCCCGTCTGGAGCCAGTGAGACTATGGCATCCCCAATTGGGGTATGTTGTGAGGCTGAAGGTAGCGGGGAGGGGAAGGAGGTGGGGAAGAGGAAGGTTGGGAAGTACCTGGCTATTCAGATCTGGTCACTAAACACGGCTAAAGCCATTTTCAAGCAACGTTTCAATTCTGAATGGTGGTCTTACACCAGGGCGATACTGATAGTATCTTGCACTCTGGAACATGCCGCAAATATACTATAAATTATTTTAAATGAATTAATTGTGAAATAACACAAATTAATCAAATAAAATTTATTTGCGCATGCCGGGTTCGAACCCGCGACCTCCGGAATGTGAGTCAAGAGTCTTAGCCACTGGACTACGGAGGTCATATGTTAAACATAAAATATGTTCATATAGACCAATAAACGCTGATTTTGATTATATAAGTTTTATTTAATAATATTAAAAGCAGAGTTTTTAAAAAGCCCATTTTTAATCGGGTCGTAAAAACACGCCGTCAAGTTGGCATTATTGAAATTTTAGTGGTGACGTCACTGTTCGACGTGTCGTGACGACACAGTAAAATCATTGTATGGGAATGTATGATATGACAAGCCATTGTATTAATTTATTCGTTTATTTACATATAGTTTACAGAGATTTAGTTGTTGAGTTTATTGAAACATTATTTAGGCCTAGATAATGTTTTAAAAATAAAGGCATCTCTTATTAGTTTATCTCTATTGTTGAAAATATACAAAAACTACTGCACAAAAAATACTAATGCTACTTCTAGGGAGAATACTTCAAACAACGGAATTCAAAATGGCGGTAGTTGATCAGCTGATTGCCCGATACTATAGCAATTTTTCAGGCGTGATGACGTCACACGATTCACCATACATAAGGTGGTTTTCGAGGGGTCTTGAAAAATTAAAACTTTGACAATTATTTTAACTATTAAAACTAACTCTAAAAATAATAATAAAAATGTAGTTATTTAAGATAGAAGGTCATAATTCATTAAAAAAATTTAAAAAAATTGGACTGGAGTTCTCTATTATTAAAACTGAAAATATATATTTCTAACGTTAATTATTTAAGGTGATGCCCTCACTATTAATTAACGCAAAATCGTGTGTTTTTGGTTTGAAAATTAGATCGCTTAGAAATATTTTATTTGGTTTAATTATTTAATACTGCGAGTAGAACACATATTTGCCTTTTAAACAATCAAACATTTTTTGATTAGTCTTTTTATAAGCCCAGAAAAAAAAGTATGAGGCCTATAAAAGCTACATTAAAGTTCAAAATCTCCTACTTACGAACCGCTTTTCGGTTATGATTTTATTGTATTATGTAGAAAATTTAATTGTTTAGAAAATAACCGTAAAACATTTAAATATTTGTGACTGAACTTCTCAAAATAAAATAAAATACGCTTTTGGGCCATGTTTTTTTCATTGATGAATCAAAACAGGCAGAACGGTTCCAACTGTCCTTAGCTAGCAGGACTATGGCAACCCCAATTAGGGTGGGAAAGGAGACGAGAAAGAATAAGGTTGGGAAGTACCTGACTCTTAAAATTTTTTAAGTACCTGACTATTATTCTTTTGTATTATGTTAATGTAAGTACTTGCATACTGCTTTCTAATCCCGTATGCATGGACATTGGAGGGTCTAGAGTCGTTCAAATAAATGTTTCGTTCTTGCTTCGTTCAATAAAATAGAGTCTTGACGTGTGCGGTGAAGGAGGAAACCATATGTTTCCTTATAACGCCGCACAGTGATTCGTTTCATACAAGCTAGACGCTAATATTTTTCATAAAATTAGTGTTGACCACACCTCAATAGAGGGTTAAAAATAATTTAATCATGTGTAAGAGTTTTTAGCGTCTAGCATGTATGAAACGAATCACTGTGCGCCGTTGGGAAAGTGGTGGGGTCCCCTCCAATGACTTTTAAAAATATGATGACTTCGTTATTTTGATTTTTTTAAGGGAATACGAAATCAATTAAAATAACGTAAAACATTTTAGTAAAACGACCCTTGTTAAAAGTTAACATACATGATTTTAAGAGCTTACATCTGGACATAGACAATAAATAATATTTAGCATCCCTTAACTTAATTCTGAAAGGGAAGAGAGGAGGGTGTACTTTAAGGCTTTAGGGGGAGAAAAAGGTTCGCCGTAACTAACCGGGAGCGTCTTACTCAAGGCGGGGAGGGTGAGATTTTATTTTTCCAGCCCATTAATAAGACAAGCTATAAAAATCTAATCAATTCGAGGGGAGAAATTACGGGGATCTCTTGTACATAGAATTCTTAGAAATACATATTTATTTTTAAACTTTTTTTTTGTTAATAATTAATTATTAAGGTTGAGTGGTTTTAAACTCTCGTCACGTTTGATTAGGCTATTTTTTTGTTTACATTTGAATGGCCCCCTTCAGCCTCGAGCTGAAGTGGGGGGCAGTTTTAGGGGGGAGGGGGGGGGGGGGGGAAATTGTAAGTTATTTGTTTGATTGAAAAAAAAGCTTGATTCAAAAAGCGCATGGCATCCAGCGCACGTTGCTTTATCGATTATTCATTTGATTTTAAAACGCCCAGTTGGTTTTGGAACACATCCTAAGATAGTTGTAGCAACCAGCCGTGGCTTTACTACGCATTGGGATCGCCCCGAAAATTATCGGTGCCTCCAGAAATAGCGCTGGTTTTAAATTGTATGCAAACGAATTCACGAGAACTTTCCCACCTAGCAGCTAGCTAATACACCGAGTCGAACTACCTACCTAGCGCACATTCCAGAGGCGTCGCCGTTGTTCAATGGTATGCGAAATTACTAAAGAGATAGTTCTGCCACCTAAGCGAAAGAGCTAGAACGTACGGCTGTACAGTTCAAGTGCCCGCAGAAGGTTCGGGTGATATCTCGCCTTTACGTGAATTCACCCGGCGTTACCTATTGTCATTGAATCTACTTGCCGGGCCGGCGGAGTATAAAAACAGGTGCGAGCCGCACACGGCTCAGTCTTAAGTCTAGTATTCATTCAACTTACCACGGAGCAGTTGCCTCGTCTATCCACGATCAACCTTGACCCAGTGCGTAAATTCGTTTGTAGTATTTATCACCGTTACGTGACCGTGTTACAATTGTGTATGTGATTGTAATTATTGTGTGGTCTCATTAAAGGCTATTATTACACGCAATCTCGTTTCCTTCTTCAGCCACGACACCTGAGTACCCACATTGGTGACACCGACGTGATTATTAGTGACCTTCGAAGTGCACGGACAATTCGACAGTGAGCACGACGCGTGCAAGTACGTCTACCGCGAGCACGTCGCGCAAGGAATAAACTCTTCGGTGATAAATTTCGCGCACCAATCATCATCATGTCTCTTGTGAGCGGAACATCTGAGGACAGCCAGCAACCAATAACCAGCAACAAGCAACCAACGACAAGCAACCAGCAACCTAACATCAACCGAGTGATGGAGCGGTTGATGCAGCCTCTTCAACAAGAGCTCGCTACTTTGAGGCGCGAACTTTCCACACTACGCTCTCGCCAGCATAGGAGAAGCAACACCCCGCATCGTTGGAGCACTCGTTCCCGCAGTCAGCCCAGAGGGCGTCAGCCCGAGGGAACATGCTGGTATCACTGGAAGCATGGGACGAAGGCAAGAAAGTGCACCCAGCCCTGCAACTTCCAACAGGAAAACGCGCGGGGCCCAAACTGATGGCGACCAGCGCCAGCCCCAACCAAGTCAGTCGCCTTTTTGTTACCGACAGGGTAACCCGTACCCAATTCCTTATAGACACCGGCGCAGATCTCTGCATTTTCCCACGACGCCTTGTCCAGGGACGCCCCACTAAAGGGACATACGAACTGGCAGCAGCAAATGGCAGCACAATCGCTACTTATGGCAGCCTAACGCTCAACCTGGATCTGGGATTGCGACGCGACTTTACTTGGAGCTTCGTCATTGCAGACGTCTCCAGGCCAATCATCGGGGCAGACTTTCTCGCCAAGTACGAGCTACTGGTGGACGTCCGAAATAAACGGCTGCTGGACCAGGTGACGAATTTGACCATCACGGGAAAACGAAGCGACAACAAGATCGCTTCCATTAAGACGGTCACAGGAACGTCCCCGTATCATAAGCTTCTTCAACAGTTTCCTGACATCACTCGCCCTGACGGTGCCAGGAGGGAAGTTCGTCACGCAACACTGCACCATATTAACACCACGCCAGGACCTCCAACAGTCGAACGCCCACGACGCCTTGCTCCTGACAAGTTAAAACGCGCCAAGAAGGAGTTCGAGGCCATGGTCCGTCTCGGAATCGCTCGACCTTCCGAGAGCTATTGGGCATCTCCCTTGCACATGGTACCCAAGAAGGACGACCAGTGGAGACCATGTGGCGATTATAGAAGATTGAACGCCAGAACTATTCCGGACAGATACCCCGTTCGCCACATCCAAGATTTTGCACAGGCATTGAGCGGCACCAAGATCTTCTCAACGATTGATCTGGTGCGGGCATATAATCAAATCCCTGTGGCTCCCGAGGACATTCCGAAAACAGCAATCACTACGCCATTCGGACTCTTCGAATTTCCGGTGATGTCTTTCGGCCTCCGCAACGCAGCCCAAACCTTCCAACGCTTCATGGACGAGGTTACCAGAGGCTTAGATTTCTGTTACGCCTACATAGACGACATTCTTATTGCCTCAACGTCAGAGGAAGAGCACCTAGCCCACCTCAAGATATTATTTCAGCGCCTGCAGGAATATGGTGTTGTCATCAACGCCGCCAAATGCCATTTCGGCCTGACTAAGGTCAAATTCCTAGGATACCTGGTGTCTGACGCTGGCACTTCACCCCTCCCAGATAAAGTGGAGGCCATCAACAACTACAGCCAACCAGCTTCCATCAAGGATCTCCGCCGTTTCCTGGGAGCTATAAATTTTTATAGGAGATTCATCCCCAACGCCGCGAGGACACAAGCTCCACTCAATGACCTCCTAAAAGGGAACCAAAAAGGCAAACAACTCGTGTCTTGGACTGCCGAAACAGTAGAAGCTTTCAGCAAGTGCAAGGAAGCTCTGGCCCAGGCAACCCTGCTCGTTCACCCGAAGTGCGACGCCCCACTCTCTATCGTCAGCGACGCGTCTGATACTACAGCCGGTGCCGCACTCCATCAATTCGTCGCAGGTCACTGGGAGCCTCTAGCATTCTTTTCAAAGAAATTTTCGGCAGCTGAAAAGAAATATGGCGCATACGACAGAGAACTACTAGCCATCTATCTCGCTGTGAAATACTTTCGCCACATGGTGGAAGGCAGGTCGTTCACCATATTTACAGACCATAAGCCTATCACGTTCGCCTTCCAACAAAAAGCAGACAAATGCTCACCGAGGCAATTCCGCCATCTGGACTATATCAGCCAGTTCACAACTGACATCCGACACGTCTCCGGAAAAGACAACATCGTCGCGGATGCTCTCTCCAGGGTCGAGACGATAGATACTCCTCTGGACTACGCAGCGCTGGCAGCTGACCAGATGTGCGACCCTGAACTGGAACAACACTTGCAGGGAAGTTCTAGCCTACAACTTAAAAAGATTAATATTCCGGGTACGGACGCGCATCTCTACTGTGACGTCTCAACTACCATAGCCAGACCCTTCGTCACGAAGAAGTTCAGACCTGCGGCATTCAATGCGGTCCATCAGCTGGCTCACCCAGGAATTAAGGCCACGGTTAAGCTCATAACTCAACGTTATGTCTGGCCGGCCATTAAAGCTGAGACTATTAAGCTCGCACGCAATTGCCTTCAATGCCAACGAAGCAAGATTACACGGCACGTGTCAGCACCCCTGGGAGCCTTTCCCAGACCCTCCGCTAGATTCGAGCACGTCCACATCGACATAATCGTCATGCCTTCTTCAGAAGGATGCCGATACTGTCTCACGTGCGTAGACAGATTCACGAGATGGCCAGAGGCATTCCCGATCCCAGACCAAGAGGCTGAAACAGTGGCGCGTGCTTTCTACAAGGGCTGGATAACAAGATTCGGCACTCCACTCCGCATTACTACGGACCAAGGGAGACAATTTGAGTCGAGGCTGTTCAGGCAGTTGAATCTCCTGGCAGGCACGACGCAAATCCATACAACTGCATACCACCCCGCAGCAAATGGCATGGTGGAACGATTTCATCGTCAACTGAAGGCAGCGATCAAGTGCCATCAGAATAACCGTTGGACGGAAACACTTCCCACCGTACTCATGGGAATCAGAGCAGCTTGGAGAGATGATCTCGCTACAACCTCAGCCGAGCTAGTGTACGGCGAACCGCTCCGATTACCCGGCGAATTCCTATGTAAAGCACGACCTAATGTCAACGACGATACTGGAAGGTTCCTCAAGGAACTACGGAAACATTTCAACGAGCTGAGACCAGTTGAAGGTACCCGCCATGGTGATGGACATCATTTCGTCTTCCAAAATCTTCCCACAGCTTCTCACGTCTTTCTGAGGGACGACACCGTCAAAAGCCCGCTTCAACAACCCTACAGCGGCCCTCATAAAGTCGTTCGTCGGCACGAACGAACATATACCATACTGGTAAAAGGGAAGGAAATCACCGTGAGCATCGACCGCCTCAAACCAGCATACATTGCTCAAGATCTTGAGAGATTCGCATCGCAAACCGAATCAGAGTCACCAGCCACCACATCACAACCAACCCTTCCGTTGTTCGATGGCAGTAAGGATCGGACACACACAACCACTCGTTCTGGAAGGCGGGTTCGATTTCCCGATCACCTCGGTATCTGACCATTCCTCTTTCCACCGCAGCCATGTCTGCGTTGTCTGGGGAGGGAGTCCTGTAGCAACCAGCCGTGGCTTTACTACGCATTGGGATCGCCCCGAAAATTATCGGTGCCTCCAGAAATAGCGCTGGTTTTAAATTGTATGCAAACGAATTCACGAGAACTTTCCCACCTAGCAGCTAGCTAATACACCGAGTCGAACTACCTACCTAGCGCACATTCCAGAGGCGTCGCCGTTGTTCAATGGTATGCGAAATTACTAAAGAGATAGTTCTGCCACCTAAGCGAAAGAGCTAGAACGTACGGCTGTACAGTTCAAGTGCCCGCAGAAGGTTCGGGTGATATCTCGCCTTTACGTGAATTCACCCGGCGTTACCTATTGTCATTGAATCTACTTGCCGGGCCGGCGGAGTATAAAAACAGGTGCGAGCCGCACACGGCTCAGTCTTAAGTCTAGTATTCATTCAACTTACCACGGAGCAGTTGCCTCGTCTATCCACGATCAACCTTGACCCAGTGCGTAAATTCGTTTGTAGTATTTATCACCGTTACGTGACCGTGTTACAATTGTGTATGTGATTGTAATTATTGTGTGGTCTCATTAAAGGCTATTATTACACGCAATCTCGTTTCCTTCTTCAGCCACGACACCTGAGTACCCACATAGTAAAGGACTAAAAATGCTTGGCTTCATTCTTCGAAATTTCAGAGGTTTTAAGAATATTTCAACTTTAAAAATTTTGCATACATCCTTAGTACGTAGTCAAGTCGAATATAACTCCTCGATCTGGTCCCCACATTTTAAAATACATTCAGATACAATCGAAAAAATTCAACACATATTCCTAAGACATATAAATTTTAAACTCGGTATTCCATTGAAAACATAAACTATAATTACTTGATGAAATAATTAAATTTATTAAAACTCTCAGATCGAAGAATTAAATCCGACATAATATTCATGTTCAAAATTGTAAATGGTAGAATAGACAGTCCTGATCTAACTAAGCTCATCGAATTTCAAATACCCACTAGAGCAACTCGCTCCAAAATCTGGTTTCAATGTAACAACAGGACTGAGTACACAAAACACTCGCTTGTACCTTGATTACATGAAGTTAGTAATAGATACACAGATGTGGCGGATTTATTTAACTGCACGGAATCTAGGTACAAGAAGGCTATTCTATCATATATTTTCAATCAATATTAATTTTATTTATACTACAGTATTGTATGTAATTGTAGCTCTTTGTGTCATTTCTTAACTAAGTGCCAGAATTAAAAGTTATATACTCTTTTTTTATTATTTCTTATGTAGGTACAACTAAGATTTCATGACATGCAATATGTATTTATGGTATATTTATAACGTTAATATTAATAAATAAATAATTTTTGAACATATCCTAGTGTTCGTGATTGAATTCAATTTAATTCAATTCAATTTAATTTATTAATTTTAAAAACATTACAAAATTACAATTTCAAATCGTTTTTAAAAGAAAATATTTACAGAATTTTTAATTTTTTTATTTATTATTTAAACGCCCGTACAAAGGGCTATTACATAATACAAGTGTGTCGAACATCATTATATATATATAGAATAACATACAGTACATACTTACGATGCATATTAGTACAACAAATATTTATCATTTTACAAACATATCAGTTACATAAATAACTAGTTATTTTTGCTTTGATGCAAGACGGTGAGGTTTTGAAAATATCGAAAAGGTCTGTATACGTAATCAGTTCGGTGAAAACGCACTAGCGGTGAATGATATGAATAGTTAGTGCTATGATTGTCACTGTGGAAAAGGTGGTGGAGTCGAGTTAATTTAACAGGGACACGAATATTTATAACACTTAACATTTGAGGGCAGTCTATGAGATTGTTCAGTAATTTAAAAAGTATAAGAATGTCATTAATAGTACGCCTGGTAGAAAGTAGTGGTAGGTTTAGATCAGACATTAATGCATTGTAGCGGATTTCAATTACAGGCTGTCTCAATTTGAATTTTTTTTTTTTTTTTTTTTTTTTTTCCTTTATTTTTTCCCAATTGTTACATTTGGCATATACAATATTATAAAAAACATAAGAATAATGGGAACCCACTAAGGCGCAGCCTGTGCGTGGGTAATATAATACATTATATTATTGTACCTAGAAAGAAACAATACAGTGGCATATAAAGAAAAATCGTCATTACATTTTGTCTGAACAGATTGGGTAACAATTGAACGTATCGAAGAAATTTTCTTTGTACTCTCTCCAAACGGTGTAAGTTGCAGGTATAGATCGGAGACCATACAGGAGATGCATATTCCAGCTGCGATCTTACAAGAGAGCAGTAAAGTAGCTTAATTGACTCTATGTTTTGAAAAGTCCTCATGTTACGTATTACAAAACCTAGATTTTGCATGGCCTTATTGGAATATGTTTCACAGGGACAGAGATAATAAGATACAAAGATTTAGACTAACAGCAACAAAGCTTGTCGTTTGAATTATGCTTCATTGATGAAAAGGGCGCCTTCCACTGCGAGCGGAAGAGTTGAGCGGAGCGGAGTGGGAACTGAGCGAAATAGTTTTGACCTTCCATCAAAAAAGAGTCGCTTAGAAGATAGGTGTATGCCTTCCACTGCCCGTGCGAGAAATGAGCGAGGCGAGCGGAGCGAGGTCAATGAAAAATGAGAAATAGTTTTGCCCTTCCATTAAAAACGAGTCAGTATCGCTTTGACGTTTGAAGTGAGCAAAATGATTTTTGTGATGTCAAGTAGTGTGTTTTGTGATGCCTACTGATTCTAGTGAAGATGATTCTGAAAGCATGTATGCAATGAAAAAATGCTTGCAAATGTACATTTACAAAAGGAATCTCATCTCAAAAATTAAAAAAAAACTTTTTTTTCTTTCTTATTTCCGCCAATTTCGTCTCAATGATGATTTTCTAAGCCGAATTCTTTTTGTCGACATTGATACAATCTTTGCCAGTCGTATTCTATAAACAAAATTGGCAAACCTCTTCAATAAACACCTCCGTCTCGACAAAAATGCAGTCGAGCCAACTGAATTGACGACAGTTTTTGAGCGGAGTCCGCTAGAAACTAGTCGGCGATGGTGTGCGCGAGCGGACTCGTTTTGACCTAGTTTAACTAGTTCGGTTCGTTCCGCTCACTTCGTTCTTGATGGAAGCACTTGTATGCAGTTAACGTTTGCGATTCGAGCGGAGTTCGTACGTAGTCCGGTCCGCTCGCATTAGCGGAGCGGACTCGTTCGAACCTATTTTAACTCATTTTGTCCGCTCCGCTCACCACGTTCTTGATGGAAGCACTTGTATGCAGTTAACGTTTGCTAGTCGAGCGGGGTCAGTACGGAGTCCGCTCCGCACGCAGTGGAAGGCGGGCTTAAACATATCGATATTAGAAATGATTCTATTTAACAACAAGACAGCTCTCCGATTAGCATAACCATTGGTAATTAGTTAGTTCTGCAATCCGGGAGATAAAACAGTCTATGCTGTCGGTGACCGAGATAACCATCGGGAACATAGAATTTAATGCTCTCCATGATAGCCGAGTTTTCGAACCTTCCACGAATCAGTCTGAAGAAATGTGATGTCTCCGTCAGGGGAATCCTTAGGGGCTACACGAGCTGAGCCGAATAAACCCAAGCGGTTTGGGAGGGGAGCCACTATCACGTTTCTGCCCAGGTTTGAAAAAGTCGTAAATCCGAGGCAGATCTCCTTCTCTGTCCGTTTAGCTTTTGATCGTCCAACCAAGCATCAAATATAATAGATTTTGGATCAGCCCAATTTTAATTTTAATCACAACAAGAATTTCATTATTTTTTCTTCGCAGAAATTGTAATTGTTTTTTTTTTTACAATTTTTCGTAATTTATTTAATAACGAGTATCTAGTTAATATACCCTAGACGTTTACTGCCAAATTTTCATAACTAATGGGTGTGTTATACGATGCTTTTTTTTGTCCAGTTCCATATGGATCGTCTTTTCATTAATGCATTCGAAATGAAAAAAGGACGTATTCTACTTTGGAACCGATTTTCGTACAATTATGGCGAAAAATTTTGAGATCTGTTGTCTGTCATTGTTTTGTATGGAAGTGTTGCATGTTTATATTATTTTTCGTTTCATATACGGTCAAAGAACTCTAGAATACCTTGTTCCAATAATTTACAACATGTTGTTATCCAACGCAATAAAAAGCTGTGAATTGAGTTTCAGAAGGAAATGTACGCTAAAAAAATGGTTAGGTGAAAGAACTTTTTTGTTCTAATCTCTGTTTTGCCGATTTTAGTATTAATGTTTTTTCCATTATTATTTTCCCTTGTCTTTTCTTTTTATTTCTTTCATTTTCTCTGTTCTGTATTTCTTATAAATTTTATTAACAATTTTTTTTCCAAAATATATGTTTTTTGTATATATAAAATGAAATAATGTGTATATTTTATGTACCTACCTGTCTCAATTTAAAAAAAAAAGTAAATGTCAAAAGAACCCGTTGACAAACTGATATAAATCAGTTTAACGGGACTTGATTTAAAAATGTAAAAAAACTGGAAATAAATAAAAAAGGAATTTTAATTAAAAAAAAAATTTTAAATATTCAAAATACTGTTAAAAATCAACTCGTAATAAAAGCTTTTTTTTTACTGTAATACATCTATTTACAATTTTCGGGAGGTCTCTTAGGCAAGCAAGTGGCCAATTTCAGATAAATGCGTGTGTGCGCGTATGAGTGCGAGAGTCCACCAAAAGTTGATATAATGCACTGTCATCGACAATGAGTCTATCTGCCAAGTTTCAACTTGATCGGATGTCGGGAAGTGGGTGAATTTCTACTTTCAAGAAAACAAAATGGAAATTCAAATAGATATATTTAAATAGCCTGTAGCACACGTTTATTCCTGATTGTAAACGTGTATTGCTGTTAGTATTGTGAATTTTGCGTGTATTTTTGATGTTCTGTTAACTGCAACGGCAATGACAAATGAGAAATACATATTTATTCAGATGCTTTCATGTGATCTATAGTTATGGTAAAGGTGTTGCCATTGTATGAAAAAAAGATAGTAAAGATTTTTAATATGGTTCCCGAAATAGTTTTCATATGGGAATCGGTATGAAAAAAGCATCGTGTAAAACGCCCATTATGAAATAAAATCTAGATTAAAGTCGGAGCGGGCAAAAAATAAATGAAGAAAAAAATACGTTTTTAATTGATCAAAGTAAACTACCTTATGTAACGAAAAAAAGGGTGTGTAGACACGAGTAAGGCAGGGTTATAACTACTAATAATACAAAAAAATTGGTCAGAGTCCGTTCTAGGAGATTTTACGTTCTATGGTCTAGAACATTGTATTTATATTTCTGAATAATTTCTCCTTTGTAGAGAAAAATAATTTAATGAAGGCGAAAAAGTTTTTTTTCGTCTTTTTTCTTTTTCGGGCCAATTTGTTTCGAGCCATTGATTCTGGGAACGGTTAGAACTTGTTCAAACACGCCGTTTATAAGTAGTTATAAGTTTTATGGACATATTTTTTAGAGCCTGCTAAAGGACAGAAATAATAATAGAATCGGAGAATTTTCGAGAAATCTGTGAACCATGAAAAATTAAGAAATATAAATAATTTTGCTATTCAGCTTGACACACTTAACGTTACAGGCAGAAAAATTAAAAACAAATGGAGAATTTGTTAAATACAAAACTTATTTTGCATTCTAAACATCTAGTGTTACGTTAGGTGTGTTCATCTGTAATAATGTGAGATAAAGAGTGGAGATGGTCGACAATCAGCTGACTAAACTATACAGGCTAAATTTCGGTTTACGGAAGGTCTTCCTAAATAATAAAACTTTTTTTTTTATACTAACTATTAGCTGGAGAATCCGAATCCGAAAGAATTTTTTTTCGGAAAGCAATATTAACAAAGTTACACGACTTTAAAATTTTCTATATGCACACATGAAAATCGACATTTAGAAAGCATTCTGACAGTTTAAAGTCATAGAAATAGCCATACCAAAGATATTAAACCACATAAAATTAAGTGTTGTCATATCAATAACCAACTTAAGTAATTATTTTTTATAAATTTTACTCACTTTTGGCGTAGCCGCTAAACTACTTGAAAACAGGGATATTTTTTTAAATTGACGCGAGCAGGCAAGGGCAAAGGGGCACAAACCATGTTACACAAACCTAGCGTAGCCGCTAAACTACTTGAAAACGTAGGCTGTTTTTTTAAATTGACGCGAGCAGGCGGTATAAAGGGGCACAAACCATGTTACACAAACCTAGCGTAGCCGCTAAACTACTTGAAAACGTAGGCTGTTTTTTTTAAATTGACGCGAGCAGGCGGTATAAAGGGGCACAAACCATGTTCTTGTATGACCCGCGTGTTCGACAGGAACCCTTCGAGACAAGTGAGTTCGACAAGGATTCAACGGACGAAGAAGATTTGGTCGATTTATAAGGTATGTTTGATGATATTATTGCATGGTAACATTTAATTTTGTGTGGTAAAACATCTTTCTAGTTTATCTATGACTTTAAACTGTCATAATGCTTCCAATATGTCGATTTTCATGTGTGCGTATAGAAAATTTTAAAGTCGTGTAACTTTGTTAATATTGCTTTCCGAAAAAAAAATCTTTCAGTTTTGGATTTTCCGGCCCATAATTAGTATATAAAAAAATATATATATATATCTAGGAAGACCTTCCGTAAACCGAAATTATTCCAACTATACATATTACAAATAAGGTATTGCAGAAAAATGTTTATGATTTTTTTGTCTTACTCATAGTTCAAAATGCAATTATGCTTCAATGTTCAAATATAAAAGTTAAAAATATTTTCAACATCAAAATTCAAATTTCAAAGTTCAAAAGGTACTACAATGTTCAAAATTCAGAGCTCAAAATTTCAAAGTTCAAAATTTCAAAGTTCAAAATTCAGAGTTCAAAATTAAAAGTTTAAGGATCAAATTTATACATTCAAAGATCATAGCTACGGGTCCATGCCCATGATGTAAGCGAAATAGGAAGTTCTGAAATGGAAAACATACTAACTCCAAATACAGACAAAACAAAACACAACTACATTAGTAATATTTTTATTTATTTTTCTTTTAGCGACTCCCTATTATTAAAATAATTTAATTTTAGTGTATAGGTAAATGAAAACCTTTAGCACGGAAGATTCCGTGAGGATTTCAATTTTTTATTTTAATTTACTTTTTCATTGCAAATTAGTTACATTATTTGTGGAATTTTCTACCACCATGCTAGGCTGATGCCCGTGTTATGGTGGTCGATTTAGTCAATGGTTACAAAAAAAGATAATAAAATATAAAATTTTAAATATAATAACAGTAAATTTAAATAGTTGCGTCCGCCTAGAAATTCCATATGCTATAAATATACATATCACGGAAAAAATAATATAAAGTTGACAGTTCAAAGGTGAAAGTTCAAATAATATGAAAGTTTAAAGATTAAACATGCAATTCAAGGATGAAAGTTAAAATATAATCGAAGATGACAGTTCAAAGACGAAAGTTAAAAAAAAAAGTTCAAAGATGAAAGATAAAATCTGAAAATTCAATGAAGTGATAAATGTGCAAAGGTGAAAGTTCGGAAAAGACAGTTCAAAGGTGAAAGTTCAAGGATGAAAGTTCAAACAAAAAATCCAAAGATGAAAGTTTCATGTTCACCTTTGCCCCGCAAAACGATAGAAAAATAATCGTAAACATATAAAAATAAATAAAATCATCATGAATAATATATAAATTGGTGAACTTACAGAGCACGTTGATTGTGTGAGTAGAGACCACGTTTTCAGTTAGTCCCATATTCAATCCATGACAGACAACCACGATAGATCTTCGGTTTGCTTCCACAATCAGGGTTATGTTAGATGAGGTGATATCACCACCTAAAACAAAAAAATTAAATAAGATTAGGTTACAGTTTTATAATCCTCGTTTTCACCCCAAAGGAGGTGGTAAGGGTAGTATTATTTTGATGGGATAATATAGCCCAAACGTCAGCTGGAAATGCTGTGTTTGTTTTATCTATTTTTATTTAACTCCAACATCATTTATCCCTTCAATATCTTGCATAGTCAGGAGACGTGCAAACGGTTGAAATTTACCGCATGAGAATGGGCTGTTGTGATGTTAAAAACATCTAAAAAGAACATCAGGAAAATCAATGATAACACCCAAAGAAAATCGTCAAAATCGAGGTTTCGTATTTCCTTGTTTTCTCCATCAAAACTGGACCGATTTTTAAGATTTTTTTTACCAACTACATTAGAAGATGGTGATGGCGTTCAAACTACGCAATTTTAAGGCTTTTTGAAAGGTGCTCCAACTAACTCCTATAAGAAGTAACTTTTTAAAAAAGCAAAACGTAAGGACACGGCAGTGGTTGATACCTATATTATAGAGGAAATGGTGGAATACGATTGTATGAACAGAAAGCCGCCCGCGTTTCGTGGTCTTGAGTGAGCTCGGACCCTCACTCAGGAGTGGCGCTTGGTGCTGAAAGGCTGCGGTCGCCACCGTATTGTCGGAGGCCATTAGCATCCTGGCTCCAGTGACCCAGTGTTTCATCAGGCCGGCGAATTCATTCAGTCCTAGTTCCGTAAACATTGTCGATGTGCTACTGTACCTTCTGTAATTTTGCAGATCCCTCTCAAATCTATTTGCGCCTCCCCCAATGACATGTACAGGTTTGAGGCTGGATCAGGCGAACTTGACTGTCATTTGTTCTGCCTCTGACTACTCAACGCTGAATTTTCTTTTAGTCCTCGGGTATTTTACCCCAAATATTCAGTTAATATTCTTTGAGGCTTCACTGAGTGGTTGGCTAAGGGACACGAAAGCTAAGTGTGGTTTATGGTCAGACCGAATGCCGTTCACATTTTTGGTTGGTACTTGCCAATTGATTTGAGATTTATTGTATTTTTAATGTTCTCTGTTTTATATAGGTGCTTGCAGGTTTTTACACGATGCAATGCCGCCTCATGGAGCCTCATTAATGATTTTTCTTTTGCCTGTTTAATTCATATTTGTCTTAATAACCTATTTTTTTCATTTATTTTTCCCGTTAAGCACTTGCATACTGCTTACTAACAACGTATGCAGGGACACTGGAGATCTAGATTGGTTCAAAATAAATAAATGTAGCATCGTTTAACAAAAAAACTGAATCTTGCGAGAGCCTTGAAGGATTAACCATCTGTTACTTATACCAGGGCGGGTAAGTAATAATAAAAATAATAAAACGTTTATTTGTTATAGAGAATACATCAATACAAGGAAGCTTTGACTGTCCAACTAGGAAGGTCTCCCGTTCTAGGACAGTCAAATGACAAACATTTTGATAGGCGTAAATTTAATTTAGAAATTACCAATTTGGGACACAAATCAACAAATCATCGCCAAAAAACTTTATCTTATTTACTAAAGTTCAGGCAAAAATATTTAATTATTTATAATGTATGCATAATTTATGCATAAGTGGTGGATAACTTCCAATGTACCTTCTGTATCCAAATATAAATCTGCAGGCTTCATTATATTGGATCCGGAGTCGTTCCATCGAGCTGGTTCGGTAGTGACACCATATTTCACACGTATATAGGCTAGTATAGAATGCTTTTTTTTTTTTACATTATTGCTGCTTTGGAAGAATCTTCGGGCAATCGTATTAGACAGTACACCGATACTTCTCATTTTGTGATAATAATTTTAATAATAAATTGAAAAATTACCTTCGGGTGACATGTTCGTCACCGTATGAGCGTCCTTGTACTGTTTGCCAGTGACGGTCCACCTGACTTCTGCACTGGGGTTACTAGGTGCGGTGCTGCATACTAGAGACACCGCTTCTCCAACCCTGGCTTCTGTTGGGCCTGATATGGACACGTGTTCTGGTGCGACTGAAATAAAAATAAAAAATAAATTAAATTATACAAGTAAAAATGCAAACACACCTAGAAAAGCACCGAAAAGATCCTTATCCTATATTCCCCTCCCCTTCACTTTCTCATTAGTTTTAAAGCAAAATAAACTCTTTCCTCTAACCATTTATTGGATAACCCACACCCCTGCCATAGGTCACCGCAAGTGGATTGCTACGTTTAGTGACTTAGCAATGATACCCAGGTTCATGGGGTGAGGTTTGTCTAGGTCTTAGCGGCTAGGGTTGGAAGAGACTGCTTTAGGAAGAACTTTTGAAGTCTCCAGCCGGACTCTCTCCAACCCATCGCCTTGCAACGCAGTGGGAGGGATGGATTCATACGTTCGTCACAGATTCTTACCCCTCCCTTGTACTTTCTTCCTTCGCAGAACTTCATCTCCTTCTTTTTTATAAAAATACCCTCCACACAGCATCCCCAAAGAAGACAGGCCCTGAAGGATTTTTTTTCAGAGCCTCCTGCGTGGAGCAAATGAAAAAAAATAAGAAAGCTGATAACGTAGAAAAAATTATAAATTTTAGATAATTTGTTAGTAATGTCGAGGGTCAGAACGATTTATCTTCCATCTCAATATATTTAGTTTAAATTATAATACTTAATAATAACGGGATGATACTCACAGTAAACTGTCAGATCGACTTCGGCTTTCAGGGGAGTAGCGATCATTGTATTTCTTGCTTCACACTTGTATCTTGCCTTGTTATCTGATGCATCCGCTGTAAAGGTATATGTGTTTTCTGAATGCCGACCAGATGTCCTGTAACAAAAGAAAAAAAAAACATAATTAATAAATAATTTGAAAAAATGACTTCACACCACAGGAAAACTATACATATATATGCTTAGGATATAAAATCCGCTAATGTTGGGGCTATTTATATGCTCCACCAAAGGCGATATCATTTTTATTTTAGAACATCATAAATCACACTACTATTAATTGATGAAATGGACCATCAGATAGATGAATAATCTCCCTGCTCATATTACATGGATTGACGAGGCATATACTAACTACTGCAGGAAAGCATCTCCTTCACGCATTCAGGTTAGTGCACGTTTTCATTAAATGATTAGGCAATTCTTGACTATAATCTTTGAGGTGAGAACGCCGCGCACATAATTAATTATTTGTTATATTCGAATTGAATATGGAATTATAGGATGGGGACCTACTACACATAAATACATACACAACCAGAATACAATTCAAAAAGGAATCATAAAGACCATACTGAAAGTACCTACTAGAACGCCTTCGATTGAAATTTTCAACAGCTTTGACGTACCAAATGTACAACGAATATATGCCAAAATATATTAACGAAGCTATTCAAAAATACAGAATCCTCTACTAGACCGCGTATCCATCACACTTGATCGAATAAAAATGACATAAAAAAACATTCCAAGTTATAAAACCACATTCGGACAAAGAAACTACACTTATTTTGCAACAAAACTCCATAATATTCTTCCCCAAGACATAAAACTAATAAAAAAATTTAATGAGTACAAATCAAGAATAAAAATATGGCTGAAAGAAGTCAACGAAAACATCCCAATGAAGACACTAAAAACGACGTAGAAGACAAATCATTACATAGTTTAAAATGAAGTCGCCCAAAATGTATGTGCGCGTTAATCTTTTAAACTACGCAATGGATTTTCACCAAGAGATAGAGTGATTGAAGAGGGTATAATACATGTAAATTATATTAGAGAAAAGCCGAGAAATTAAAAAAAAAACATATTTTTGTGCTATATAAAACGGCTGGCGGGCCGTAGTATAGTCACTTTTGAAATTCGTTCTACGGAAGAAATTGGAAAATAGATGTCCTAGACTAGAGTAAGTAGGTATTTTTATTTGATGAATGTGCAATTTGGTATTTTTATTTGAAAATGTATGTGCGCATAGATCTTTTAAACTACGCAACGGATATTCATGCGGTTTTCACCAATAGATAGAGTGATTCAAGAGGAAGGTTTATATCTATAAAAACATGCTTATTATAGTAGAGAAAAGTCGAGAAATTCAAATATTCAATTCAGGCAGCGGGCAGCGGGCAGCTGGCAAGCGGGTGGTGTGGATTTTATAATGGTTGGGTAATGGCGTTGTGTTTCGGTTAGCCACAGCAACGTGTGGCCGGGTCTGCTAGTAAACTATAATTAAATAACTTTAGTCCGGGTACACAGGTACCCCTAGTGAGGAGGACTCAGAAATACAATATCTTTACCTAACATAACCATTATATTTTGTAAATAGAATAATTTTATATAGTCGATTAAATAAAAAAATAAAAATTTTGGGGTATAAATTCCGCCATTGTTGGGGCTACTTAAAAGCTCCACCAAATGGCAACATCGGTTTTATTTCAGAACATCATAAATCACACTACTAGAGGTAAACTTTTAGTGCTACTACACATACTAGTACTGCAGAAAGGCATCTCTTTCAGGTAAGTGCACGTTTTCATTATATGTTTAGGCAATTCTTGACCATAATTTTTGAGGTGGGAACGCTGCGTACACAATTAATTATTTGTTATATTTCTTAGGGTATAAAGTCCGCCAGTGTTGTTTATTTATATCATGGACATCCAAATGGATAGACAAGCAGTTACAGATGAGGGGTAAAACCATACTATGGAGAGCGAAGAGGGGAAAGATGACTGTCATTCGTTGAACAATCAATCTGACAGTATATAGGCATCTCGCATTACAATATCACCATTTAGTTCTTAAAAGCAAAATCTGCTTTGAATGAATAGACCTTTTTACATGGGAGCGCGAATTGCTTGCCACGTTCAAAACATATTTGCTAAGGCCAAATGCTCGCCCCAAAAAGACTCGCGCCAATACACATAACAATATTTTGATGCCGTGTTTAGTTAAAACACTTTTACAAATGTTTCATAATTTACTTACCCCTGTAACCAGCGACGAGCACATTGGAGTACCGCCCACATTCGCTATGTGCACATTTATACGTAGATATATTGTATAGCACAAGCTGCCATTATTTCGTTAAATGTATGGATGTCAGCTTCTCGCTGTTCACGGCAAGAATGATGACGTCACACATTTTAGATTCAAGCGAGGCTATATCCCCTCCTCATGGAGCGAGCCGGTTCCAAGGAGGAGCTACAGCCGGCGCCATGTGGAGGGGGAAATAATACGTTTTTATCACTTAGGGCAGGTCCAGATATATTCATATGTCCGTGATTTATATGCTCTACCAAATGGCAACATAGATTTTATTTCAAAACACCATACAGTCTGTCAAATAAGAGTAGAAAACATAGGAGGGCGCCACTGTCGGCCAAATGGCAATACTAAAAATATAATCATCTTGTTAATCTAAAGCTGTGTAACCTACATTTTTATTAAAAATTAAAAAGGCATGAAAGTGAAAAAAAAAATTTCTACAATAAAAAACACATAAATTTGTTGTAGACCACTTTTATTTTATACACACTCTACCGGTTTCGGAAGCACCCTTCCTTCGTCAGGAGAATATTATAACTAAACTATGATACAGAGTGTTGAAAGATATACAAATCAGGTGTTTGATTGGGAGGTAGGCAAAGGGGTGGGAGTAATTAGGGGATTTTCGGAAAGAACAGAGCGGTTAATTGGAAAAATATTTAGAATGGGATAAGTTAATTTGGTTATTCAAAATACTAGCATTATTATTTAGGGATTTTCTGATTTCTAGTGCTTCTAAATTATCTAATTTTTTGCTTTTATTATTACGGTGAAGAATTTTAACCCCTGTGTCCTTATTAAAAGTGTGATCTGTGGAAATTAGGTGATTAGCAAACTCTGAAAAATTATTATTATTTAAGCATCTTAAATGTTCTGTGATTCTGATATTTATATTTCTAGTTGTCTTACCTATGTAGAACGAAGGACAATCATTGCAACATAGATGGTAAATGCCTGAGTGGCTTAATTTTTTTTTTCATTCCACTGATCCAAAATTAGAATTGAATGTAGGTATATTATTAGTATATCATTACAATTTTATGTTAACATAATGAGGATTAACGATACTGTGATAAAATATAAAGCACACTTTAGAAATTGCTCACATTTATTTAATATTAGCTTAAGTACCTACTAGCATTGTCCTGAATATATTTAACTCATTCAAATCTAAAAGTAGTGTATGTCATTAAGTAGATACCTTAAGAGCGTTTAACCAGCCAGCGGACGAAAATCCACATTTCGTCGAAAGTTGTTCTTACGATCGTGCAGGGCGGTTACAATGAGAAAGATTAATTATTCTCCGTACCAGCTTTTTTAAATTATAACTCAATATCGAATTTATTTCAATCCAAATTAGCTTTAATTTATACCTTCATCCAAAAATGCTGAAAGGCGTGATGATAAAACTATTAAAATAATGTACTTTTTGTAATTATTTTTTAATTATAAGTATTTATCATTTTTCAATAATGTCTAAATTTAATAAGAATGTTAAAAAAATCTGAAATATATTAGTTTGTAAGTGCGCAAATAAATACACAAATGGACCAATTTTCGTCAAGAAACACATGTACGTACATATTTTTTAATGATTTTATTGAGATAAAATTAAAACTCTAAAACATGCGTTTGCTTGATGATGTATTGATTTATTTTACTGAATTATTATATTATTTGAAATGGGTGTGGTATAATACAAAATCTTTTTTGAAAATTTAACAAATCTGCCAACAACCTATGGAATAACCTAATTATACCAAAAATTAAAAAAAATTCTCAAAATTTATTACATGCGAATGCTAGATAAAAGAACAATCTTTCGAAATCCATTTATAATTTTTTGTGGAAAAGAGTCAATACGTCTAAAATCTGATTTGAAAATGACATATTTCTGGTTTTCTCTGGTAATGCCCTCTTAACAACAGTGCTTCTTCGATAATTTTTTTTTTAGGAACAAAAAATGTATTTTTAAATGTGTATACGGTGTTCTGCATTTTTAGTGTGATTGCACTTTAAAAGAATATTTGACAGGTAAATTGGTGTTTCCAGGCTACAAATTTTGTAGTTCAATTTTTTATATTTTCTACTCTTATTTGACAGACTTTAAATCACACTACTAGAGATTAACTATTCAGTGCTACATGTGCTTATTTTACTGAAATGCCCATTGGGACTTTATTAAGGACCAACATGATTTTTTTTCGCATACCGTATTTTAATATTTTACCATTTTCGTTTCGCTACAAACTTCGACGATAAGAACGCCGGAATGGCTCAGAAAGTGGGAAAGTTGAAACTTTCGTGGTCCGTCGCTTGTGAAAGCTCAAATAAAGCGGTTTTTTATTGGGGCTGAAATATGGCTGGAGAAAAGGTACACACATTATTCTTCGATTTGTCACGAAACAATAATACGCATTCGACAAATTTATTTTTGAAACGAATTATTATCATGACGTATTGCGATAACCATGCTTGATTTATTTTTATTTAATAACATTTCTCACGTAAGCTGGTGTTTTTCAAAGATTGTATTTTTTAAATCTTGATAGGTTAGTTAAGTAAGTGTGCCAATGCGTCGAATTCCCAAACCGGATAAAGTCCGTAGTTAGTATTCAAGCAATAAGTGCAGTTATTTTTATTTTATTTATTTATATTTTTTTATTATTATTGTACAACAGAATAATTACAATTACAGTACAATTTAGTTACCCTATCAGCATTTAGGCAAGTGACTCTTCAATAATATTTTTAAGGCATATAAAGAACAGCCACTTACATCCAAATGGTTTGCAATTTCATTTAACAGCACCACTCCCCTCGTCATGCCATGCTTTGCTAAGACGTTAGTTCTGCCGTTCGGTACTTTAAATAAGTCATGATGTTGACTTCGGCTGTAGTGGTCAGGTACATATAAATCATAGCATCCCAAGAGAAATGGGCTATCGATGAAATTGTTCCAAATTTTGAAAGACAGAATAGCAAGACTTGCTTTCCGTCTAGTTTCTAGACTTACAGAATCAGTTTCCTCAAGTAAGTTAATATGGCGCATGAACCTTGGATAGGTTCCATGCTTCCGCATATAAACATACCTGAGAAATTTCTTCTGGATTTGCTCTAACATATCAATGTACTTCTGGTGGTACGGTGCCCAAACATCGCTCGCGTACTCCAGCATGCTTCTCAGTATGCCATCGAATAACGCTGCCATAGCTTCTTGGTTATCAAACTGCTTACAAGGCCCGATGATGAACCCAAGAAGTTTGTAGCAAGACTGAGTGAGCTGCGATATATGTCAAAAGGTATTGTAAAGGTTGGCGCAAAACTACCGTTATGGTTTGAATCTTATTACACATTACAATAAGATTCAAAATAAAACGGTAGTTTTGCGCCACCCTATAGAATTTTCGGTCAAAACTTGCCCATTTTGTTCGGTTTTAGAAACAACTCATATAGGTCTATAGAAATTGTTGAGTTTCCCTTAATATCATGGTTAGAATTATGAACCAAACACCACGTTTTACATTCAAAATAACAGCAAAACAAGTAAAATGTAAAACTAAATTTCACCATAATTTCACCGTGCTGACACCGATCTGTACATTTCTAAAAAAAATTACTAACATTTTCGTAATCTTAGGAAAAAAATATTTTTTTTAGTAATTATTTTTATATGAAACGATAAAAAAGTGTGTTGATGAAAACGTTTATAATTCACTTACTTAATATTTTTTTCCCATTATCAGTCATTTTAGTTTTAGTACGTAAGGTGAGTCATTTTTAAAACTTTTTAAAAGTTTGCATTCAAAATTTTTATATTTAAAAATTACACGGTTACTTTTTAATAATAAAATTTTAAACTATATTTTATCACCTTTCAAAAACAGTTTATAGTTTTCGGATGCGTTCAGAAACATTCCATTTATTTGGACTTTATTGCAAAGCGAAAATATTTTGACCTTTCGAAAAAGTAGGCCCGAGGTCTGAGGGGTTAAATGAACGCTTTATTCTGTGGGTGTACACGAAACGAGGTGTCGTTAATTTCAAAGTGATAATTGGAACTAAGTGGAAAAGATCATTTAAAAGCAAAAAATAGCCAATTACGTTAATTTATTCCAAAAATTGATCAGAGAAACTTCACAGAATTATCAAAACGTAGGCACTTTACAATATTATGAACCAATCGACTTTAAAACTTTGATATTCGTTTAATGTTATAATGTACGAAATAGAATGGTGGATTCTTTCACCTTTGAGTATTGCCTTGGCGAAAGATGACCAATCAATCAGAATCGAAAGTCGTGCGATGCTTGAAATGACTTTGGTCTTGTTTCTCGAAAAGACCTGAACAGCCAGGTAGTTCACAATCTTCCTCTCTCCACTTCTTTCAGCTTCACAACATACCCCAATTGGGCCAATTGAGGGTGCTATCGTCCAACGGGGTCTGGACATTCACATTTAAAACAGAAACACGGGCGAAATCGGGTAGTAATTTTTTCTTAATCACTACTTATCGATGGCGTAGACGTAGATAATCTATATCTATATAATCTATCTATCTATCTATATAAATAAAAATGAATCGCCGAATTGTATGTACGCGCATAACTTCCGAACGACTGCACCAAATTGGATAATTAGTTTTTTATTGTGTTCGTTATTGTCAGGACAAGGTTTGTATAAAACTATTGGAGAGGTCTGGCATTATGAAATTTATAAAAAAATAGCAATAGGTGGCACGCGTGCTGTTTGAAAATTGAATGTACCGGAACTGAATGTGTGGAATGCAGGAGGGGGAGAGGAACTCGGGTAGGGGATTCACGGGAGGGGGGGGAGGGGAACCAGGGAGTGGGGAGGGAAACCTAAGATGGGGGAGGGGAACTCGGGAGGGGGGTTCGCGGGACAGGGGGAAGGGGGGGAGTGAATTGGGGAGTAGAAACGCGAGAGGGGAAGGCGACGCGCGAGAGCAAGGAGAGGCGGAAGGGGAACGGGAAGAAAGGGAAAGGACACGCAGGCAGAAATAATTTCTTCATAAAATGGCATAGCAACGCATTGCGGGGGTACCAGCTAGTAGATTATATTTAGGTACTATACACGGTGTTCAGATACTCGTAGTATAAGAGGAAACTGGTGAATTTATATCACAATAAAATCAAATTTACCTTACAATGTACAAATCAAAACTATTATTTCTTTATTGTTTACTTGTTATTTTTATTAATTTTTTACTTATACGAGTACTACGTAATATTAAAACGTTTCGATTTTGTGGTACCAACAACTTTTTTTAGTAAAACTTCTTTACGCACCCTTGACTTGGAGAGTAAGCAGGTGAATGCGTGACGAGAGCGTTACGAAAAGCGAGGCGAACGGTAGTTGAGAGGGAGATATAAGTTAGTGAAGATAGAAAGAGAGAGAGAGAGTTACGTTTCGTATTACTGTAGGGGCAAGAGAGAGAGGTGCGAGCACACATTTTCTTTCTCTCTTTCTCTCATAGCCAGTTTCGTTTCGTATATCTAAGACAGAGTGCAGGCCTATTGTCTGTATCACACTGTAGGAGCAAGAGAGAGCAGTTCGCATTTTCTTTCTCTCTTCCTATCACATAGATGGAGCTAAAGAAGCTTTACTTCAGTTGTGTGGTTTAAAGCACACTCGTTTTATTTAAATATGTAAATTCAGGAAATTGAATCTAAGGAAAAAACATAGAAGAAGAAGATTATACTAATAAATCTAAACGAAAATATTTATCTATTTATATCGATTTGAGCATTCATTTTTTAGAAAATCAAGTATGAGATTGAAATTTTTTAGGTCAAATTTAGAGGGTTAATATCAGCATTTTAATGTATTTTAAAAGGGGTCGAAGAGTAGACACGTAAGCGTACAAGTTTTTTAAACCCTTTAATTGCCGAATAAAAACGGAAAAAGTAAAGACAAAAACAATCGAAGTGCTCGGATCGAAATGATTGGTTATTGGGTTTTTTTTAGATTCACCAGTCTCGCGCTGGTGCTACGAGTTTCCGGACACCGTGTAGTTCAAAAATACACATATGAATATAACGTTTTTGAGGATGCTGTGTGGAGGGTCTTTTTATGGAAACGATGATGATGGATGAATGTGTCCAGGAAGGCAGAACGTACGAATCCACCCTCGCACTGCGGTGCAAGGTGATGGGTTGACAGAGTTCGATTGGAGAGGTCAAAAGGTTTCCCTCAAACAGTCTCTCCCGATCCGGCCCGCCAGGCGGTAGGTGGGCAAACGCATCCGCCGCCAAGATCTGAACAAACCTCACCCTCAAACCCGGGTTGGATAACCAGCACCACTACTAAATCACCAAACATAGCGAACCACGTGGGGCAACACAAGGGGTGTTGGTTATCCAATAAATAGTCCACGGGGCGGCGGTACCTATACCCGCCTCCTAAATTGAATCTTTTACGAATAGTAGTCCAAGAAAGAGGTCGAACGTGACATCATCGTTCTAATATCTTCATCGTCTTTTTTGTTTTCATACAAGACGTGTGAGAAGGAATTCGACGATCATTAATGACATACATACAACCTCTCTCCGAGACTACTTTAGTAACTGAATTAGATGGTTAACTATGCAAACCACATATTAGTTAGAATTACGGGGTCAAACTTGGCGCCGTGTCCGAGACGCGAACCCGATATACGACGCTTTCTTGCCAAAGCTTTGCCGGCTAGTTCATAGATGGAGTTAAATTATTCTCCAAACTGAAACTAGCCCCGAACCAAGGAACTTTGACACTCGTGTCGGTCGGAATAGTTTCCGTTCGGTTCTACGAATTATGTATTACCAAAGTAGCCACCCGTGTTACTCCACAATCGTTCCTTTACGCCAGTTGTGAAACAATTTAAATTATTTATAATTTGTGTGGTAATGCATATATACTATTTTTCAGACAACACTTTTTTAACCACTCCGACTCCTAAGCTTGTTTACACGACAATATAACAATAGCAGCAAAGTACAATAAGCTTGTTTTCAAGCGAACGCGTGTGTTACCACAGAAATCGTTATAAATCCGTTATTGTTATAGTAACAACCCTAAAACAAAGAGTAGAAGATCCATATTAAATCAAGCTCAACATTTCTATTCAAAGTTTTTGATAAAAATACCTAAAAATACTTATTTTGTAGAAACAGTTTTCACCCGCCAAATCGCCTACGCGCCTTTAGACATTGTTATTTTATTATTAAATGTTCTTGTATGAAATGGAAAAAAGTGAGGTGACAAAATTGTTTATTATACATTTATACGAAAGAATAAGTTTTTTTTTACAAAATCCTTGATTTTAGTACCGTTTTATAAAATAAAAAGATAAAAACATCACGTCAGTTATTTTTACAATTTTTTTATGTTTGCATTCTAAATTTTAATATTTAAAAATGTTAATATTTATTTGGAATAGGTACTACAATTTGAAAGCTTATTCATAACCTTTCAAAAAAAGTTTTTAGTATTCGACTAAGTTCAGAAATATTTCATTTATAGAGCTTTAATTGCGAAGCGGAAACAACACAAAGTTTTTATAAATCTGACAGTTCGTTTAAGACAAAAAACTTGCTCAATAGCAAAATACCTGACAGGTTAAAATCATGATGAAAGAAAAAGGGGCCTTTTTGGCACGGAGCTCTGTACGCCAGTATATCAAAAATCAATGCATATATTTTTGTTAAATTATCAAGTTGATCCGAGATGCAATAAGCATGATGAAGTTTGCCCTGATGGTAGCCAACTTCCTATAGGAGAGGGCATCAAAATAAATAGAAGAAGATCGATTATTAGTTATTATGTTTATGATTATGAGAACGATTATGACGAATAAATTAAGATTAGATTAAACAACTTTGAGTTTAGATGACGATTATACGATTACCTACATTACGATTAGGTTGGTTTACGATTAAATTACAAATATGTTAAGATTAGAGATTAGATCACGAGTAGATTAAAATAATCTAACGATTAGATTATGTGTAAGTAGATTACGAATTCTTTAGATTAACCTACGCTTAGAATACGATTAGACTAATAATAGATTAAGACAAACTTGCGTTTAGATAGATTATAAGATTAGTACCAAGTTTACGCCTACGATAAGATTAAGTTTAGATTACGATTAGATTACGATTATGTTACGATTTTATTACGATTATGTTACGATTTTATTACGATTATATTACGATTATATAACGATTATATAACGCTTATATTACGATTATATTACGATTATTTTACGATTAGATTACGATTGTTACGATTATATATAGTTGAGTTTCTGATAAGATTACGATTAGATACCTAACACTTAGAATTACATCCCAATAAAAAAAAAACAGTGTTTAAATATTTTCGAATTTCCTAATATATTATTATGGTTATATTAGAATTAGGATTGTGATTAGACTGTGCTCAGATCAGGATTATGTTCTCTGACAGCGGAATCGTCCTTAATCTTAAGATTACAACTTTTTTATTAATTGCGAATCCTGTTCTCTTGGATGAAAGCAGAATTATCCTTAAACTTAAGATTTAATTTTTTTTTGTTTATTGCGGTTTCAGCTCTTCCGGATAAAACAGAATTATCCTTAACGTTAACATTAGCAACTTTTTCGTTAATTGCGATTCCAGTTCTCTTGGATGGCGGCAGAACTGTCCTTAACCGTAAGGTTAACGACCATTTCGATAACGAATTTTTAATTGCGAATACTGTTCTCTCGAATGACAGCAGAGGTGTACTTAACCTTAAGATTAACAACTTTTTCGTTAACTGCTGTTCCAGTTCTCTCGGATGAAAACAGAATTATCCTTAACCTTAAGATTAACAACTTTTCGTTAACTGCGATTTCAGTTCTCTCGGATGATAGCAGAGTTGTCCTTAACCTTAAGATTAACAACTTTTTCGTTAATTGCGAATCCAGTTCTCTCGGATGACAGCAAAATTGTCCTTAACCTTAAGATTAACTACTCTTTCGTTAAATGCGATTCCAGTCTCTCGGATGACAGCAGAATTGCCCTTAACCTTAAGATTATCAACTTTTTCGTTAATTGCTATTCCAGTTCTCTCGGATGACAGCAAAATTGTCCTTAAGATTAACTACTCTTTCGTTAAATGCGATTCCAGTTCTCTCGGATGACAGCAGAATTGTCCTTAACCTTAAGATTATCAACTTTTTCGTTAATTGCTATTCCAGTTCTTTCGAATGATGGCATAATTATCCTTAATTAACAACTTGTTCGTCAATTGCGATTCCAGCTCTCTTGGGTGACGACAGAATTGTCCTTAACCGTAAGATTAACAACTATTTCAATAACGAATTTTTAATTGTGAATCCAGTATCTCGGATGACAGCAGAGGTGTCCTTAACCTTAAGATTAACAACTTTTTCATTAACTATGATTCTTGTTAATGAAAAAGTTGTTAATAACTAACCTGTTCTATCGGACGACTGCAGAATCATCCTTAAACTTAAGATTAACAAGTCTTCGTTCACTGCTATTACAGTTCTCTCGGATGACAGCAGAATTTTCATTAACCTTTTAAGATTAAAAACTTTTTCGTTAACTACAATTTTTTATTTAAAAAAAATCGGCTTTTTTAGAGCCTATACTATATATACACGGCTGATAAAAAACCCTGTAGGGTTTGAATATTTTGAATTCGACTAAAAAAATCCGACTTTGGACTCCAAATACTCCAAAAAGGAAGATGTGTATAATTATAAAGGCCTGAATAAACGATTATGATAAAAAAAAAGGATCTGCCCTGATGATGGACACTGCAACGCTGTCCGAAACGTTGGCTAAAGAAAGAGGTAGCGCAACAAGGCATAACACCCCAAAAACAAATAACGAAAATGATTAAAAGGGTTTGAAGCTATGATACGAAGATTTGCTCAATAATAATGCAAATAATTGTCAGTAGATGTCTCTCTTGTTACCATTGATTTATCAATAGATCGACATTAAAAATTTCCTGTTTTACTATATGAACCATTTTCTTTTGTTTGTGAGACAGAATAAAAAATCCTTCTAATTTTAGAACTTGAGAGAACAACAGTTTGAGACCAAAACATCTTATTAACAGTGCTTTTATATAACAGAAAGTTCTATACAAAAAATGCTGTACCACAAAATGGACTCCAAATTCGATGAAGATTCACCAATTTCCCGTTTGTACCACTAGTTATATCCATGCTAGACTTGAAGCGAAGGACCCTTAGTTCCATTACAGTAGGCTGGTGTGTCAAAGACTTGGAGAATCTGTCAAGCGTGAAAAAATAAGGGTCCACAGTATTATATCGGTGCTTTGCACTGAATTGAAAATCTCTAGACGTGTGAACTATACCGATTTGAAAGAAGCCTGATATCGCCACTTAGCGTGAAACCTTTCCCCCAGAAAATCCCCCAGAAAAAGTAGGTACTGATGCCACGTGAAAATAATCATTGTAAATTCAATTATTAATATTATTTTACATAAGCTCCATACACGAAAAAAGTCGGAGCCTATGCCATATTTGGGGATGCCGTTTAGAGGGTTTTTTGGGGAAAAAAAGGAGAGTACGTTCTGGGAAGGTGTGTCCAGGAGTCACGGACTTATGATTGCATCCCTCCCACTATGGTGTAAAGCGATGGGTCGAGAGAGTTCGGCTAGAGAAGTCTAGGTTAGGACACCCTCAACCAGTCTCTCCCGAACCGGCCCGCAACGCAGTAGGTAGGCAAGCGCATTCGCCGCCAAGACCTAGACAAACCTCATCCCATGAACCCGAGCTAAATCACCAAACGTAGTGAACCTCTTGGGGTTATCCATGGCAGGGGTGTTGGTTATCAAATAAATGGTGGTACCCTAACCCGCCTCCCAAATTGAGATTACGGGCGGGTTTTCGAAACTAGTATGAAAATTCGATACTATCGGTGGCACAAATACATTAAAAGTGTCATCTTTAAAATGATTTGCCTGTAAGTAATATTTACGCGTTACTTAATAAAATAAAGGTATGGATAGCAATTAGTGAGAATTGTTTGTTTTCATTCTCAAAATAATAATAATCGCTTGAATTGTGTGTTTGTATATTTTTAGCGAACTTCCAGAGAATGTTGTAGCAAGCGGTACATCCTCCAGTGACACATGTCACATCGTGCCATCTCACGGAGTTTGTCAAAAGGTTAAGTACAAATATTATAAAGCAATTAAATGTTGATTCATCCCTGATTTTGGACATTTAGTCTTACTTACGATAAATACAGAAATAATAAAAATTGTAGTTAATTTGTTCTATTTAAATTAAAATTAAAAAAATCGTAAAAGCTTTCGCTGAATTATTACGTCAATTTCAATGAATTTTATTATGAGGTGACCAAATAACGGAATCATATTCTAATCGGCTACGAACTAATGAGACGAATAAAATTTGCACGATAGGAAGTGAAGTCAAGTTTTTATTGGTTCACAACAAAAATCCCAATGTTTTCGTACTGATGGTAGTAATGTGATTGATTTGGTGTACAAATTCTAGTTTTTCATCAAACACAACTTAGAGGTGTTATTTTAGTTAATTTAATACGTGAATGTAAATTTGAACAAGTTTTCGTGTATTTTGCAAAACTTTGTACAAATTTAGAATGGAGTACTAATCTGCCTAAGAGTATTTTAGGTAATTTTGCCAAAGTTTTTGATTTATTTAAGTTGGTATTACCGTTGTATGATAATAATTTATTCCAGGTTTATTATAATATTTAATAATAACATTAGTTTTAAATAGTTTTGATGATGTATAAACTATCTTTAAACGTGGGGATAAAATGATAGGGTTCGCACAAAAACCTAACTCCAAAAACAGAAATATGGACGACTAAAATTTTAAAACTTCGTTCCAAATATTTTAAAAATGTGTAACTCAGTAACGCATTAGTAGTGGAAACGTTAGTGTCAGCATTAATTTTTAAGTTAATTGATTTGTGTTATTTCACAATTTATTAATAAAAAATTGTCGCACGTTCCAGAGTGGAAGATCCTCTCAGTATCGCCCTGGTGTACGACCACCATTCAACATTGAAACGTGGCTTGAAACTGCTTTAACCGTGTTTCATGACCATATCTGGATAGCTAGGTACCCCCCTACCTCCCTCTAACCCATCTCCTACCCCTCCTCAGTACTTTCAGCCTCACAACATATCCTAATTGAGGATGCCATAGTCTCACTGGCTCTAGACGGGAGTAATCGAGATTCTTGTGCAGCACAATAAAAAATTTCGTAAATAAGATACAAAACAACGTACATTTCGTCTGTCTGTCGGTAAATTCTGTATAATAGTTTAATAAATATAATTTTTCAAATGTGAAATTGTTGTTTTTAAATGCATTTTTTAAATTTCATGGTACTTACCTGCCTGAACAATATTTTAAAAGGGAAACGTCATTTAGATAGTTACGTTTCTTTAAACAAATTTTATTATTCCTTATTTAAAATTTTCAAAAACGTTATAAAAATATATGGTTTATAATTAAATAAGTAAGTATTAAGTTGGTACCTACTTACAAATCCTATGATTTCAGAGAAAATTTTGCATTTGATTTTTTAATTATAAGGATTAAAAGAATATTAACTATAAGGATAAAATTAGGACATTGGTAACTGTAACTATTTAAAAAACACACACATTAATAAATAAGATAAATTTAGAAACATTATTTTTGCAGTCGACTAAGATCCAGAACAGTGGTTCTTAACCTTGTTGGAGGTACTGACCCCCACCAGTTTCATATGCGCATTCACCGAACCCTTCTCACCACCACTCATTCATCGAATCATATAGGTCAGAGATGTGTCTTGACCTCCGCCGAACCCGCGAGATTGATTCACCGAAACCTGGGGGTTCGATTGAACCCAGTGTATCCATATTTTGTGAGCGGGCAACATTCATACGCTAGCAACACTCTCTGCGCAGACGGAATGCGCAGATAATCAAGGTAAAATCCGATCGAAATGAAGTTTCCAGAGCATTCTGTTCCCAGACGCCTTCCTCGCCAGCAAATTTCGTAAATCGCTTCTGTACAATAATATTGTCGCGGATAATTAATTTATAATCGTGTTAACGTGTTTCAAATAAATATAACGGCTAAAGTTCGGTTTAGGGGCGGCGTTCCTAGATAATAAAACTAGTTATTTTTATACTAACTATGGGCCGGAAAATCCGAATCTGAAAGAATTAGGCGTCGGCAAGCAATATTAACTGAATTACACGACTTTAAAATTTTCTATAAACACAAAGGAAAAGAAGCCATTATTGACATTACAAGTCATAGAAAAACAAGAAAGATGTTACACCACATAAAATTAAGTGTTGCCATTAAGCAATAATATCAATAACTAATTTAAGTAATTATTTTTTATAAATTTTACTCACTTTTGTATCACAAACCATGTTACATAAACCTAGCGTAGCCGCTAAACTATTTGAAAACTGGGATGTTTTTTTGCCGTGACGCGAGTAGGCGCTACGAAGGGGGCACTTTCTTTTCCATCACAAACCATGTTACACAAACCTAGCGTAGCCACTAAACTACTTGAAAACAGGGATGTTTTTTTGCCGTGACGCGAGTAGGCGCTACGAAGGGGGCACTTTCTTTTCTATCACAAACCATGTTACACAAACCTAGCGTAGCCGCTAAACTACTTGAAAACTGGGATGTTTTTATGCCGTGACGCGAGTAGGCGCTACGAAGGGGGCACTTTCTTTTCTATCACAAACCATGTTACACAAACCTAGCGTAGCCGCTAAACTACTTGAAAACTGGGATGTTTTTTTGCCGTGACGCGAGTAGGCGCTACGAAGGGGGCACTTTCTTTTCCATCACAAAACATGTTACACAAACCTAGCGTAGCCGCTAAACTACTTGAAAACTGGGATGTTTTCTTGCCTTGACGCGAGCAGGCGGTATAAAGGGGCACAAACCATGTTACACAAACCTAGCGTAGCCGCTAAACTATTTGAAAACTGGGATGTTTTCTTGCCTTGACGCGAGCAGGCGGTATAAAGGGGCACAAACCATGTTACACAAACCTAGCGTAGCCGCTAAACTATTTGAAAACTGGGATGTTTTCTTGCCTTGACGCGAGCAGGCGGTATAAAGGGGTACAAACCATGTTACACAAACCTAGCGTAGCCGCTAAACTATTTGAAAACTGGGATGTTTTCTTGCCTTGACGCGAGCAGGCGGTATAAAGGGGTACAAACCATGTTACACAAACCTAGCGTAACCTAATATATTAGAGATAGTCATAATTCATCAGGTTAATGTGTTATGTGATGAATTATCATGTGAGGAAGTATCGTGTCGGAAAGTTTTACGTTATTGATATTTTTGCTCAATGGCAACACTTAATTTTATGTGTTGTAACATCTTTTTTGTTTTTCTATGATTTGTTGTGTAAAATGGCTTCTTTTCCTTTGTGTTTATAGAAAATTTTAAAGTCGTGTAATTCAGTTAATATTGCTTGCCGACGCCTAATTCGTTCAGATTCGGATTTTCCGGCCCATAATTAGTATAAAAAATAAAAATAAAATTATCTAGGAACGCCGCCCCTAAACCGAATTTTTTCCAATATAACAATATTTAAACAGTGTTCTTATTTGATAAGATCCGTGACCTATGGAGCTGGTTATTTCTGATAAGGTAAACGGAAGTTATCTTCCTCCAAAATTGGTGACCCGACAAAGGATATATTTCGCTGGCGAGGAAGGCGCCTGGGAACAGAATGCTCTGGAACTTCATTTCGACCGGATTTCACCTTGATCATCTGCGCATTCCGTCTGCGCAGAGAGTGTTGCTCCTTCGGGATTATGAAATTTTCGGATCATTAGGAAGTGAATTAAGGATGGAAATGAGAAAGTTAGGGAGTACCTGGCAGTTCAGATATAGTCACGAAACATAGTTAAATTAACATGCAGCCATAGACATATGAATATTAGTAGACCTGCCCTAAGTGATAAATTATTATTTCCCCCTCCCCATACCAGTTCCAATGGAACCGGTTGGGCTTGAGTATGGCTTCACGAGAATCTAAAAAATGTGACGTCATCATTCTTCTGCGAGCCAGCGTCGAGCGCTCATCGGTGCATTTTACGAAATAACACCGCAAAAAACATGGTTTGTGTTTTGAAAATGTGTAAATATATATTATCTCGCGAGATACATGGCGTGTGCTCGTCGATGTTTCCTGGGGTAAGTAAATTATGAAACATTTGTAAGTGTCCTAACTAAATACGCAACAAAATAATGGAGTCTGAAAATAGGCGAACTTTACTTTGCCGTATTTAGACTTCGCAAATTTATTCATTACGCGGCGAGCAATTCGCGTTCCCATGTAAAAAGGTCTATTCATTGAAAAGCAGAGTTTACTTTTATATATATACTGTCATATTGAGTTATTGACGAATCACATATCTCCAAAGTCAACTTCCCGCTCTGCGCCCCGCTGTAGTTGTTGTCTACCCGTCACCTTTATGTTCTGATCTAGTAATATTCAAATGTTTATGCGTGCAGCAATGTTTAGAATCCAACGATTAAAACTTTTGAGTAGCAGAATGCTTTTGGCATAAATTTGTAAATTTCCCAACATGTATAATTATTTAATAATTAGATCCAAAGTTTGAGAATCTTAGCCAGCCACCCATTTCAAGAGAAGTACTGTACAATATGAGGCAATTCTAGAAGAGGAAGACTAGGTTAGGTTGGAAACTGTGCCAGGTATGTCCAACCGGTGGATCGCGGTCAAATGAACCCGCAGGGGTCAGCAGAGAAAATGAACCGCGACAAGATACTGTTCTGGCAAACAATTCTTGTTTCATTCACATTTATACATAGTCACACACTCGCTTTTCTGTTATGCTGACACTCAATTTGGGAGGCGAAAATGGGTACCGCCGCCACAGGAATCTTTATTGGATAACCAACACCTCTGCCATACGTCACCCCAAGTGGTTCGCTAGGTTTTGTGATTTAGCAGGAGTGCCCGGGTTCATGGGGTGAGGTTTGTCTAGGCCTTGGAGGTGGATGACTGGGACACAATGAAGCCCAGATTCCTACCCACCCCTTAGACCCTTTTCCTTCTAAGAACTCTCCTCTACTTCCTTTCCTTAAAAAACCCTCCACACAGCATCCCCAAAGATGACATAGACCCTGAGGAAAATTATTTTCCTCAGGGTCTCTGCGTGGAGCTCACGTAAAAAAAACGACCCGACTCAATGAATAATTTGATTATTTTTTGTTATTCAATTTTATTAATTCTATTACAATTGGTGATTGCTCTACCTGTCTCACTTGGAACTCCTGTATTAGAGCAGGCGCAGTTTATAACAAAAATACAAACAATAACACAATATTATGTTTAAAATATATAACAATCAGCATTGGTTGTGTTTTTAATTTTTTTTTTTTTTTTATTCCAGTTAAAAGAAAATTACATTTTCACTCATTTAACTAGAAATAATTATACACATTAAGATAAATAAATATTTCAATACAGCACTATTCTATTTCATTATTTTGTTTATCAAGAATAAATATAAATAATTGTTTTTTAAATTTACCCAGCTTCTTTTCGTTTTTAATGTCATTTGGGAGGCAATTATATAAGTTGCCCCCCTCGTAACCAATGGATTGTTTACCATAGTTAGTGTGGATGTATTTAAATGTATGTTATCGCGTTGTCGTGTAAAGTGTTTATGTACTTGGGACGTTTTAATGAATTCTGTGTTTGTGTGTACGAGATTATTTTGTATTTTGTATATAAGGAGACATGTATTGTATTCATATAGTTTTCTTAATGTTAATAGTTTTGTTTCCATATATAATTTTTTTTGTGGATGTTCTGGGCTTGTAATTAAATAGTTTTTTGATTACCTTGTTTTGTATTACCTGTAATTCATTTATGTGTGTTTCACATGCGTTTCCCCAGATTTCAATCAAATAATTTAAATGTGATTGTACGAGACTATAATATAAACCTATTTTTAATTTATTTGGCAACAGATTCAATTCAATTCAATTCAATTCAATTTATTTTATTCTTTCAAAAACATTACAAAATTTAAAATTTTAAGGCGTTTTTAAAATACATTTGTAGCAGTATTACATTAAACAAATATAAATGGTTAGCAAAAAAAAAGAAAAAAACTATACGAGCATCAATTGTGCTTGCCTTTTAAAGGCAGCTTCACTGACGCTAAATATGTCGATATCCGAATTAATTTTGTTTAAAAGCAAGATTGCTCTCCCGACCGGCATGACCATTGGCAAGTTAGTCCTGCAGGCCGGAAGATAGAACAGCCTATGCTCTCGATGGCGAAGATAACCATCGGGAATATAAAAATGAATGTTCTCCAAGATAACTGAGTTTTCAAACCTTCCGCGAATCAATCTGAAGAAATGCGTAGCTATGTGTACATCTCTTCTGACACGTAGATGGTTCATTCCGAGCATACCCAAAAGAAAGTCGGTAGGATAGAGCCACGGGTAATAGCCGTACTCCCTCATGTACAGAAATCTCAGAAATTTTTTCTGAACTCTCTCTAACATGAGGGAATATTTTGCTTGGTGCGGACTCCAAATTATCGACCCACTTTCAAGTCTACTCCTTACTAAGGAATTGAATAGAATTATGAGAACCCGGGTGTCTTTAAAATTCCTTGCAGTACGCAGAACAAAGCCCAGCATTCTCAATGAAGTGCTACAAGCCATCTGAATATGAGTATGAAATGTCAGCCTACTATCAAACATGATTCCAAGGTCCTTCATGGTGGAGACACGTTTTAGACTTCGGGCGTCCATCGTATACCGGTAATACCAGGTATGACACGCCCTAGTGAATGACAAAATTAAACATTTAGATATATTGAACTCAATCTGATTTCTTTTACTCCAGTCAATAATTCTATCAATATCTGACTGGAGTCGATTGCAGTCCTCTAGGGTTAGTATTTCTAAGAATAGTTTCAGGTCATCAGCAAAAAGAAGAAACCTGGAGTGCAGAATTACTTCTGAAATATCATTAATAAATATGGAAAAAAGGAGTGGGCCTAAATTAGAACCTTGGGGTACTCCTGATCGTACAAAAAATAGAATAGACTGGAATAGTCCATGAGATACAAACTGTTTCCTATCTGCAAGATAGCTAGCAAAAAAGGTGAGTAGTCTCATGGAAAATCCTATTTCAGCCAGCTTATTGAGTAAGACGTCGTGATTAACAGTATCGAAGGCCTTTGAAAAGTCGTTATACGAACAATCTACCTGATGGCCTTTATCTAAAGATTTTGATACGTAATCAGTAAACACCAATAAGTTGGTTTCTGTATCAGATATGATAGCCGGCTAAATACGCTAATTAAGGGGATGATTTTATCTTTAATACCTTGTATGTGTTGTTTAAATGTCAAATCTGTGTTAAAATCTTTGATGTTACATCTCTCTTGGGTGATGATCCAAGACTTGGTGTCTAAGTTGTGATCTGTCTAATGGTCAGTGGAAGTGCACTGTATAGCTTTATTGCAAAGTATTTAAAAAAATTTGACCAAATATTGTTTTAGTGAAAGGAATAAGTAAGAGATTATGCCATTCGGATTTAGTATCTCGAACAGTTTGTACTTTATCAAAAACAGTTCTGTGTTTGAAGAGGTATGCTATTAGGTTTTCGTTCTAATGCCCAAAACATAGATTCTCTTAAAGATTTCATCCGAACTGCGGTAGTTTTAGAATAATCTTAACAATTAGTTTCTGATCTTTAAAAATTGAATCAATGGCAGCAGCGTTTGTTCCTCCCCATGCTATCATACCGTACTCTTCGGTTAAAGATTGCTTAGTAAAATGTTTTTAGTTGATTCAAGTTAAGAAAGTGGCAAATGTCAAAGGAAGTAAGTATATTGATTTTTTAAGTTTGTTTGCTGTAGTGATAATATGTTTTTTCCACTTTAAATTACTGTCAAATGTATTTGATTTTAGTCACCCGTTCTGAATTAAGGCATAGCACATATCTTCATGCTGATGATGCGGTACTGATTTCTAGCAGTATGGAAGATCTACAGTCTCTCGTGTCTAGGATGAATGAAGAATGATTGAAGAATGAGTCAATGATGAATGTAAGTAAGTCTAAAGTCATGGTGTTTGAAAGAGAGAGTACGAAAACAGAATGCAATATAGTTGTGAATGATGAATACTTGGAGCAGGTGGATGAGTTTGTGTATCTGGGTAGTATGTTTACGAGAGATGGGAAGGCTGGTAGAGATATTGAAAGAAGGGTGAATGCCGGTAACTCCATTAATGGTGGACTGAATGCCGTTGGCGCTAATAAAAAACTGTCAAAAGAAGCGAAACTAGCAGTCCACAATGGAGTCCTGGTACGTACCCTGATGTATGGCAGTGAGGCATGGAACTGGCAGAGGAAGGATGAAAGTAAACTGAATGCTGTTGAAATGAGATTCCTGAGACGTATGTGTGGTAAAACAATGTATGATCGTGTGAGAAATGTGGATATCCGCAAATAATGTAAGATTAAGAAAGGGACCCTCAAATGGTTTGGGCATGTAGAACGAATGAACGAAGAAAGTAGTGTAAGAAGAATATACGACGCGAATGTGAATGGTAGAAGTCGGGGATGCCCGAGGAAGACATGGAACGATCAAGTGAATCAGATACTTGAGCCGGGCCATGTCAAAAATCAGAATAATAGAATAGAATGTATGAGACGATGTATGAATGTGAGTGAGGCAAAGAGTGTGTGCCAATACCGAGTTGTTTGGCGGTCCGTCCTCTCTGCTTACCCCTGCGGGGAAACTGCGTGATGGTTAGTTATTTCCTTGGGCTTTCCAAAATTCTTCGTCCATTCACTTTCGCATCTTATATTCTACTTTTGCACTCCTTTCTGTGTCTGCCTTAAATTCAAAATCATCTTATTGACCCTTTCTTAATCTTGTTTATAATGTTAGAAAAGGAGAAGGTTAGGTTAAGTTGGGCTAGATTTGATTTAGTGAGGTTAAATCAGCCAGAGGATTTAAATGTACTGACTGAGCAATTTGCTCATTGAATGTTGTTGACCCCTGAACCGTTGGGTGTTTAGCACCCCATTGTAAGAGAAACTCTCACACCTCCCAGTAACTTATTCACGCCCCAAATAATCTACATACGCTTTAAAGTTTGCCTGAAACTTTCACAAAGAGAATGTTATATTATATTAAATGTAATATTTCACCCTGTCACTTATGCGGAGTGGCCAAAACTGGGAAATTATATACCGCGAATAACCAGAAAAACCGGAAATATGTCATTTTTAAATCAAATTTTCCACAAAAAATTATAAATTGATTTCGAAAGACTGTTCTTTTATCTAGTAAAGCTATGTTTTAAATTTTGAGAAAATATTTTAGCTATTTGTTTTTGGGGTGTTATGCCGTGTTGCGCTACCTCCTTCTTTAGCCAACGTTTCGGACAGCGTCTACTAATATCTACAGGAATTCCAAAAACTGAAAAAATCGAACTAATATCTATGAGAATCAAAGTGTTGACGAATATCTACAGCTCAAACTGTTGATTAATATCTATGAGAACCAAAGTGTTGACGAATATCTACAGCACTGGCAGAGGTTGGATTTGCAATTATGTATAGCATATTGGAATAACGTAATATTGCGTATGCAGTTTAAAAAACTTAATTTATGTAAGTATGTATGTAAAAATCCCTAATATCGGACTATTGGACACATTTAGTTGATTAGTCCAACCTACGCTCTGTAGATATTAGTTCAACCTACGCTCTGTAGATATTAGTCAACACTCTGAAGTTCGTAGATATTAGTTCAACATATGAGCTATAGATATTCGTCCGACATACAGGCTGTAGATATTAGTATCTGGAGTCTTCGGACATCGTTGCAGTGTCCATCATCAGGGCAGATCCGGTAGATGTGTAATTTTACTGGTGAAGTGTGTGCTTATTTACTTGGAAGCGATACCGTGTGGGCCAGCTCCACTAACTTTCACCGGTACAAAATAACCGTGATAAGCAGTGGCGCACACACTTCACCACAAAAATTACACATCTACCGGATCTGCCCTGATGATGGACACTGCAACGATGTCTGAAACGCTGGCTAAAAAAGGAGGTAGCGCAACACGGCATAACACCCCAAAAATAAATAACGAAAATGCCTTTGGCCGTGAAAATCTTAAAACGTATTTGAGAAAATATGTTTATTTTTAGTACAATGAGGTTTTACCGAAGGTCGGTCGTTGGCAGATTTGTTAAATTTTCAAACTAAATATTGTATTAAACAACACACATTTCAAATCATATAATCATGCAGTAAAATAAATTAATAAATTATCGGGGAAAGCTATGTTTCAGAATTTAATTTTAGTTTAAATAAAATCATTTAAAAAAGATCCAAATACGTGTTTTGTGACGAAAATACTTCAGTTTGTCTATTTATTTACGGTCTTATAAACGAATATATTTGAGATTTTTTTACATTCTTATAAATTATAAATATTTATGATCAAAACGTAATAACAAAAAGTACATAATTTTAATAGTTTTATCATCACGCCTTTCAGCACTTTTGAATGTATGTATAAATTAAGATGAAGTTATACGTGAAATCCTATTTTAATTAATCTTTACGACGAATCGGCTTACAGTATGAACATCAAAAAATATGCTACGCATAAATCGAAGCTTTTACTAGCTTTTCTATGTATTGGAATTATAATAAAATTATTATTTACGTAACAAAAAATATAAGCGTAAACCACCAAAAAAATGTTTTTTCACGACTTAACTATGAAGTAATACAAAAAACAATTTTAAAAAAATACCCCTTTACGGCTAAGACTATTTTTGAGGTTTTCCATGTTCTAACTATTTTTCGTTCTAATAAAATTATGCACAAAATAAATAAAAACCTCTTTTTCGCTTACTAGCCTCGTGCAAAAAAGACGCTCGATTTAAAAATTTTGCAGGCCTGAGATTCGAAATATTTCTAGCGTTTATATTCCTTTTAAAGCAAATTTTGATTGAAATAAAATCTATTGAGTTATTATTTTAAAAAGCTGGTACGGAGAATAGTTAATATTTCTCATTGGAGCCGCCCTGTATGATCGTAAGAACATCTTTCGACGAAATTTGAATTCTCGGCAGCTGGCTGGTTAGAGGCCGTTAATGATTGGAGTCAAAGAGCTACCTAGTCTTTTTCTAGTCAACTTAAACGTCGAAAAGATGCCGATGAAGAGAATTAATCAATCTTTAAAGAAGAAGATAACACTAATAATCTAAACGAAAATATGAAAGAGAACAAGACATAGAGAAATAGAAAATGATATTGGTCGCAATTGGGACACGAACCCAGAACCTCTCGTCTAACCGGGGCGTGCGCTTTCACTGATTCCGCCATTGTCACCGTCTAAGAAACCGTCATAATTGTCAATTTCATATTATAAAATTTTAGAATTAACAATATTATTTTCGACACATTTTTCCATATTATAGGCAACTACCCTATTCCATGGAAACATCGTTCTAAGAGCTGGTTTGTAATCTAGATAGCGTCTTGGATAAATATATCCGATTTTATTTATGTCTTACTAATTTTATAAACGCGAAAGTTTGTATGGATGTATGTGTGTTTGTTACTCTTTCACGCAAAAACTACTGAATCGATTTTAATGAAACTTTAGAATAATATAGCTCATACATACGACTAACATTTAGGCTATAATTTATGAAGCTAGTCAGGAAGGGGACGAGGGAGGGGAACGGGGACCCACGGGAAAGGTGATTCACGGAGAAACAATGTATTTCTTTGAAAATAGCATGCCGGGAACCAGCCAGTGGAACATATATTGATCTTTTTATAAAAGTTTAAATGAATATTCAATTTTTTTATAAGAACAACTCTCTTTTTACAATTTTTTAAGGTTATTCTCGTCAACGTAATATCATTGAATGGGAAGATAATACTAATAATTTAAACGAAAATATGAAAGAGAACAAGACACATAAAAATAAGAGAATTATGGATAATAAGGGATATTTTGCCGCGGGATTAAAACGCGCAGTACCATGGAAGAGAATGGTGGGAAAGAAACTGGCTAATCATATCTAGTCACCAAACACGGCTAAAATCATTTCAAGCAATTAGTATTACTATATATTTTGAATAGTGGTCTCTCACCAGATTGGTATTGAAAGCTTGCATCACTCTATTCCATTATAAATTGATTCGACTTGGTAAGTCCAAGCCATCAATAACACCCCTAGTAAATATGGCACGAAATGTCCGCCATCAAAAACCTTCTAAACACAAAATAATATTGGGATGAAAAAAATATTACAAAAAGCCCTGAAATTTGTAGAAAAACTTATGAAAACATATCTCCGACATTTCTGAAAATTACCCTAATATCGAAAACGTTGCATAAATAACGCCCAAACTACGCAAATAAATACATGTAAAACCGATCTTTACGCCGTTAGGAATAAGGTGCAATTTGGCATACCGGAAAAATTACTATGTATAAAGTTTGAAAGTTTCTTTCGAGTTGGTCAAACGGTCAATACGACGTAAGTTAGTGTGAAAATTCACGCTAAAATGATCCTTGTGCATGTTATATTTAAGGTTGATTTTGGAGTGGAACGGAATTTGTAGGAGGGGTGTTTGAAAGTTGGCGAGGCGATCTGGAAAGTTTTTTAATCAGGGTCGCAAAGTGTTAGGGCAATTTTTATTTTTTTTACATCTCAGAAGTAGTCGGTATGATCAAATTAGGGTGAAAAAAGTTGTACAAGATGTTAGCTTAACACTTTGGCGACCAAAGAAGATACCGGTCCAGTTTAATAAGACCCGAAAGGGTAGACGGAAAATACACTAATACTATTTATAACTCTTGTTCATGTTTTTTTTATTCGATAAAATCTTACAGTATTATTAGCCTAGCATCTGTACGGTTGAAATTTAATGATCCGACTACGAATACAACTCTGACGTCGCGCCTTACGCAAAACCTTTTTCGTACGTGGAGTTTGTTACAAATCAACTTTTGTAATAGAACCGAATTCAAGTTAGTAGTTCCGAAATTTAACTATAAGTACGGACAGAGATACATCATACCGCAGATATTTAATTTATTACCTGACACTATAAAGCAATGTAATTCTATGAATAAGGTTAAACATATGGTGAAAAATTGACTATCGGAAAAAAATTATTTATATTGATATTGATATGTTTGAAAAAATGTTGAATCTGTAGATATAAGATGTAAACTTTAAATATGTATGTAAAGAAAACCACTTATGAGCGCTTTCCTTAGGCTTGTATTTGCTGCATCACTGATTTAGTACTGAGTTAGTTAGTGGCCCACTAGATGTCACTGCTGACAGCTGAACAAGAGAATCGAGTTATGAAAGTATAACTGTCAGAATTATTGCATTAAAAATTCCTGAAAATATTATCTTATAATACGAAGAAACCTGAAATAAGGGCTTTAAATGTTGTTTCTTTTGTTTTTAGAGAGAAACACAGTTACGCCTTTATTTTATTCAAGAATATAAAAAAATCATTATATGTAACTAAAATATAAGCACCTGTCAACAAGCCAATTAAATTGGCTTAGCAGGACTTCTTTGTTGATTATATTATGTATTATCTATTCTTTCAATAAAAAAAAATAAAAAATATATAAATAAATAAAATAAAAAAAGCAGTGCCAAAAGATGGCGCCACTTACGTTGACAACTATCGTGAGGAGCATCGGCTGGCAGGCGTTATTGTTAGTACTATTGGATTCCTACTTTGGTGGAACTCTCCGGGTATGGAGGGATGGACGGCATGGTTATTGTTGTAACTGGCAGTTGTGAACAACAATACCACATTGTGATCTTTACTATGTGCATGCCTGTCGCGTTTAGTTTATCCCGGTGACTAGCTGTCACTGCATCCGAGGAACGGGCTATTTTTGTAACCACTTGAAAAGTCGCGGAACCGTTTTCGTTAGACATTTCTCAATTATCGCCTTATTTCAATGGCATTCAGTCTATTTCCATCCTTCCTCTGCCAGTTCCATGCCAAACTGCCATACATAAGGGTAGGTATCATCACTCCATTGTGGATGGCACTAAAGAAGAATAATTATAATTATGTGTAGAATGGAGGACTTCATCCATTGACATTACGCGCCGAGAGAGATAATTAAGTTAATTAATTTGGCGTTTAATAAACGAAAGCGGCAACAAGGCATATCCATTAGCACACCGTATTCACTGAATGCATAGTCGTAGAAATGGAGAGGATAGAGTACAAAAGATGGGCTAAAGAATTACAATTTTTTTTAATTATAACTATTCAGTGGAGGGTGTCCGCGGGTAAAGTGCATTAACTTCATTCATTATTTAAGCATGAAACCTATCCAAGGTTCATGCACCATATTGACTTACTTGAGGAAACTGATTCTGTGAGCCTAGAAACTAGAAGGAAAGCAAGTCTTGCTATTCTGTCTTTCAAAATTTGGAACAATTTCATCAATAGCCCATTTCTCTTGGGATGCTATGATTAATATGTACCAGACCACTACAGCCGAAGTCGACATCCTGACTTATTTAAAGTACCGAACGGCAGAACAGACGTCTTGGTAAAGCATAGCATGACGAGGGGAGTAGTGCTGTTAAATGAAATTGCAAACCATTTGGATGTAAGTGACTGTTCTTTATATGCCTTAAAAACATTATTGAAGAGTCACTTGCCTAAATGCTGATAGGGTAACTAAATTGTACTGTAATTGGAATTATTCTGTTGTACAATAATAATAAAAATAAAATAAACTTCTAGAGGTGATTCTACATGATGGTAGGAATAAAAAAGATTAACAATTTATTCCGAATTCCGACTTTTTTTTTCTAATACTAAAAATCCTTAGTTAGTGTGAGGTACGATCTTACTTGCTGAGAGCCTTCCGGGCACGATTGTGGCAACACTGCATGGTTGTGATTGGCCCGTATCGTAACAGCGGAAAATAATAAAGCTGGTCTAATTTTATCTTTTTACAACAAAACTACCCCTAAAAGTTGGAATTTAGAAAAAAGTTTGTTAAAATATACAATGTAATACATTATTTTAACAATAATAATGTTGGTTTAAGGGTTGGCAACATTTTGTATGTGGCAACCCATTTTAGTTTTCTTTTGTTTTTTCTCTGTGCTCCAAGCGTTCTTCTCTTGTTTTCATGTAATACGTACATCTTAAAATAAAACCAGTTATTAAAGCGTTATATTTCTTTTGATTAACTCAGTAGATTTTATTAACAGGTTATGGGCCCAGACACATACACCTTGATGTATAATATAAAACTTGCTGAGTTGTGGATAACTGCTGCAAATTGATTGACCGGCGAATTGAGGTTAAGTTAGCAAAGTTATTGATCTTTTTTACTTATAATATTGCGTAAGCCGAAGTACCTCCCGAAGTTAATGCACTTTACCCCAGGACACCCTGCATATTTTAATTTTTAACATTTTTATATGATACACGTTAGGTACATTTTTATACGTATGTTGATAATATTCGTAGTCCACCTCACTAGGAGAGCCTGTGCTGAGGGGGACTATGTTTTGGATAAGTTTTCAGCGACTTCTATGGTTCGGGTAAGGTTTTATACGACGTTGTTTTAAGTATTCCTACTAGTAAGTTCATTTTCCGATAATTTTTTAAACCAAGATTTAATAACCACGTTGTTATTTTTTGTTTTACTATGTGAGAATCTCAATTTCGAAATCAAAAACAATTTTTTTTTTAAAAATATGTGGTATTTATCAGATTCTTATATTATATTCATATTGAGAGGCGGGTATGGGTTGCTGTCGCCTCGGGAAATAACCCTGCCGTAGGTCACCCCAACAAGGTTGGCTACGTTTGGTGATTTAGCAGGGTCGCCCGGATTCATGGAGTGAGGTTTTGGATTGGGAGAAACTGGTTAAGAGAGCCCTAAACTAAAACTCTACAGATGGACTCTCTCGACCCATCGCCATGCACCGCAGTGGGAGAGATGGTTTCATACTTCGTCATTCATGGACACATTGACCCCCAGATTCCCACCCACCCATCATATATTTTTCATTCTCAAAACTTCCTCTCCTTCCTTTCCCTAAAATGACCCACCACACAGCATCCCCAAAGATGACATTAAGCCTGAGGGTTTTTTTTTCTGGGGCTCATGTGCATATGCGTATATGGCATACTGACGGTTGGCGTAGTCCAGCGGTAAGGCTCTTGACTCGCAATCCGAAGGTCGCAAATAAATTTTATTTGATTAATTTGTGTTATTTCACAAGTTATTCATTTAAAATAATACATAGTATATTTGCGGCACGTACCAGAGTGGAAGATACTCTCAGTAACGCCCTGATGTAAGACCACCATTCAGAATTGTAACATTGCTTGAAATGGCTTTAGCCGTGTTTGGTGACCACTGAATAGCCAGTTACTTCCCCAACTTCCTCTTCCCCACCTTCCTCTTCCCCATCTTCTTCCCCTTCCCCACTAACTTCAGCCTCAAAACATACCACAATGGGGGGATGCCATAGCCTCACTGGCTCCAGACGGGAGCAGTTGGGACTCTTGTGCGGTATTCATGTAAAAAAAATGTGTGATAATAATAATTATAAGGACGATAAAAATGACATTAAATAATAAGGTCTCAATCTCTCAGGTCTAAGCGGTTACAGGCATTGTCCAGGGAAAACAGCAACTGCGTTAAAAAAAACACAATCTCCCAATCCTCTATCAATATTATATCTTTCCTGCCATCTACCCACAAAATATCGTGTTAATAATATATTAAAATGGATCGCGTCTTCTCCAATTATTTATCTCACTGGTAATACTGCCTTCAACATCAGGCGTATCACATGTTGTAACATGTATCACATACGTTACACGTATTGTGTTGTAAACAGGGGCGAATTGGCAATCAGATAAACTTTAAAAGCCATTGTTATGAACTACTGCATTTAATCAATCTAATCTTAAATGAATGAAACACTAGGCAGATATTGACAATTTAAAGTGAAAACTTCCTTAGCACCGTTGTGATTTGAAACTCGATGAAACGAAAAATAACGACACTAAATGAGACAATCAAAAGTCGCGAAACTGCGACTCCACTGTTAATTGGCGGTAAATGCTGCAGAGCAAAGCCCACGCAGCCTTCGAAGGACCAGTCCCGAAACTACGTGAAAACGCTAAGTTATACGGGACGATTGAATAGTATACACTCGCAAAACCTGATGGATAGTCAGTCGATAGTTCAGATCTGGGCTTTTGGAAAATTAGATAAGCCCAGATTGGAATAAGGAAAATAGGACTCACCGTTGCAGATGGGGCCTCGCTGATCTCCAGTTTTGGTGCACACTTCTCACTGTTTAAAATTCGCAATATTCTTATAACAAGAGGTTACGATACATGCGCCCTGTCTGAGATGTAATTTTGTACTGAGCAGGAAAGCACACTGTCACCTCTCCAAAGTTGCGTACTTTCTTGCAACAATTTTTATCGTGACATTTTGGAAGGAAAGATTAGGAAGGTGGGATAAATTCAGGATTTTGACATATCTACCCACCAAGTCTGCGAATGCAATACCCAATCAATCCCATATAAAAAATGCGCGAACAAGAACACATAAAAGAGACTGTCTAAATTCGAACATGGGCACAGCTAGGACTCACCTCTCCAAATGATACATAAAATGATTTAAAGGTTTAGGTAGAATTAATATAATTAGTTGGAAAAATTATCCATAGATGCCAAAAGGTGCAAATTTCCCTTCAGCCAAGTAGGTGACGTTATAAAAACCTCTGTTTTAGGTTTTTATACTTCTCTTCTCTTCTCTTCGCCATACCTTCTTAACAAGTAAAACATAAACTCCTTGGTCTGTCTTGGGTAGCTTGGATCTCCTGAATATTCACAATGTAATTGGGAATAGAGCTAATAAATTTACGAGTCCTTTAAAGTCTGAAGATGCGTTATCATTTACAAGTTTCTTCCTCCAAAACTTTACAGAGACTAAAAGAGAACGCATACATTTATAGGGTTTAGCCTGTGAGAGAATGAGATGAGAATAATTGGTATCCTCTTTGTGCGGTGCTTAGTAGCCGTCCCACTCTTGTCTACTTTAATTTTCTGAAGGTTTCACTTCAACCGCGTGTGAATTGCATAATCTGATTTCTTTATGACAGTATATCTCATTCCAACTATAGTTTGCATTCCAAAACAATATCAAATACAGTTTTAGTAACAAATGCATAAATGATATGGATGTTTTGCTAGTACCTAAACAATATATGACAGCGCCCTTGAGGTGATTTTCACAAATCCGACGCTCTACAAATTAGGCAATTATTATAATATGGTGTAACAATAGCTAATGGAAATCGCTTACAGAGTGTTTCATATTTTCCAAAAACGCATATAATAACACGAAGCATAAAGCTAGATCACTTTATTAGATTAATTTTTACTACGAATCGGTTTAAATTATGAAAAACAAAAATGCTCTTGATAATTTAAGCTTTTCCCACCGTTTCCATTGAGTAGAATTAAAATAAAATTGTTCATTACTTTATAAAAAATATAAGCGTAAACCAAAAAAAAAAAAACATTTTTTCATTAGAAATGTGTGAACGCATATAAGAAAAAAATTTAAAAATACAATTTTTGGCAAAAATTATCCTTGAGAGTTTCCGTTAATTAACTTTTTTCTTTCTAATAAAATTATTCACAAAACAAATAAAAATCACTTTTTCGCTTGAAATCGTGACCTCTGAACTACATTTGCCGAGCGATTTTTTTACCTATCACCTATGTTATTCGATGGCATACTGAGAAGCAAGCTGGAGTACGCGAGCGATGTTTGGGCACCGTACCACCCGAAGTAGGTACATACATGATATGTTAGAGCAAATCCAGAAGAAATTCCTCAGGTATGTTTATATACGGAAGCATGGAACCTATCCAAGGTTCATGCACCATATTATTGACTCATTTGAGGAAACTGATTCTGTGAGTCTAAAAACTAGACGGAAAGCAAGTCTTGCTATTGTGTCTTTCAAAATTTGGAACAATTTCATCGATGGCCCATTTCTCTTGGGATGCTATGATATATATGTACTAGACTGCTCCAGCCGAAGTCGACATCATGACTTATTTAAAGTACCGAACAGCAGAACAGACGTCTTGGCAAAGCATAGCATGACGAGGGGAGTGGTACTGTTAAATGAAATTGCAAACAATTTGTATGTAAGTGACTGTTCTTTATATGCCTTAAAAATATTATTGAAGAGTTACTTGCATAAATGCTGATAGGGTAACTAAATTGTACTGTAATTGGAATTATTCTGTCGTACAATAATAATAAAAATAAAATAAAATAAATAAAATATTCGTGGCAATATATTTGGCTTGTGGCTTCCGGCATTTTGTGTATGAATAAGCTCGGAAAAAATTATTACGAATGGTATAGCATTAAAAATACTATTTTATTTTTTTTATTTAAATAAAACATACAACGAAGTTGCATTCCCATGAGTTATCAAAACTCATTAAGGGATCGCCAATTGGTACATTTGAAAAGATAAACCCAACCCAATATGCAGACACAATAAATGAAGAAAAATTTTACCAAACATTTTACAGAAGCAACATACAGAAACAAACATATGAAGAATCACTTTACAAATATTTCACAGAAACATGTCTTATAAGATTTTGTGAATAATATTATAACCACTCATTTGATTTATGTACTGTTGGTGTCATAAAGTTAAAATAAAGTATCCTCCATGATGGACTATAGAAATGCATAAAAAACAAATCAGGAAAAATACAATAAAAGGTACATACCTAAAACAAGATGTTTACATAAAAAAATACATGATAAGATTTAAAAAAAGATATAAACTGCGCCCATGAACAGAGTTTGTACCTACTTATGACTCGTTTTCCAAATAACATTTGAAAAAATAGGATTTCAATATATCGTTTCGAGATTTGTTAGAGGCATATACCTGTCTTAATTCTTCAGGCAATTTGTTATAGTTAGTGTACGCAATGTATTCTAATGATTTCAGTCCGAACTTTGTTGAGTGTATTTTTGATATATGTAGTTTGTTGTGTTGTCGTGTATTATATTGGTGAACGTCGTTGTTATAGTTCAGTTTTATATTTGTGTGGGTGTTGCACTGAATAATATTTAAGATGGTGTTTGTTATCTCAAAGCTAGGAACAATCTTAAATGGTAATACAAGTGCGTGACGGTAAATATCTTTAACATGTGTATCCCAAGGCAAGCCAAAAATGTTACGTAGGGCTCTATTTTGGATTATTTGCACCTCCGATATCAATTTTTTGGTAGCAAAACCCCAGATACCCGAAAGGTATGCCAAGTGGGAGTGAATCATAGCATAGTACAATGATCGCAGTATGGCTGTGGAAAGCAATCTACGTAACCTGTACATTACACCGGTCACCGGAGCAATCTTTGATTTAACATGGTCAAAATGATTTTTCCATGAAAGCCGTGAGTCAATTAAAAGTCCTAGATACTTTGCGACATCTGTTTGTTCCAGTTTGTTTAGTCCAAGGGATATGTTTAGGCGTTGTTCTCTCTTATTCCCGAATAGCACATAGTGAGTCTTTTTAATATTAAGGCTAAGTTTATTAATTCTCAGCCACTCGGCTAGATGAGCCAAATCTCTTTCCATGTCCTTTTCCATTTCGTTTAAATTAGTATTATGATAGAATAATATTGTGTCATCAGCATAAAGTTGAAGTGTACCTTTCACTCCCCATTTTGCAATATCATTTATATAAATTAAAAATAATAATGGCCCGAGAATCGAGCCCTGTGGTACACCACATGTTATATTTCTATGATCACTTGATTCTTTTCCAATAACAACCGAACAGCACCTACCCGTAAGATAACTAGATAAAAGTTTTAGATTGTTGCCCACTATGCCCAGATGTTCAAGCTTTTTTAACAGAATCTTATGATCAACCGTATCGAACGCCTTTTTGAGGTCAATGAAAATGCCCGCTGCATATTTTCCTATTAAATCGGTGCTTTTAAAAAAAGGTCACGTACGCGGTGTCGCGTGCAGAACGAAGATATCTACCAATGCGGCCCTGCTCACAATCGCGTAATACCCATTAAATGTAACGTATCATATATGTAACACCGTTGCTAGAACAGTTTAAGCAGAATGTGTAACAACACTCCGACACTGAATCGTGAATAATCTCATGTCACAAGTGAAGAGTACTTTACTGATTTGTTCGCATTGTTAACTTCATTATACCATGATTTCAAAGTAACATTAAGTTAAAAGATACGCGGAAATCTGAGAATAATGAAGTATAGGCGTTCAAAGGGTTAAGTTGAGGAATGCCTTTTATCTTCGTGTTTTTAAAGTGAAAACTTCTTTAGCACCGTTGTGATTTGAAACTCGATGAAACGGAAACTAGTGACACCATAAAGAGACAAACACATATATCTATAGGATTTAGCCTGCGAGATAGGATAATCGGTCTCCTCTTTGTGCGGTGCTTGGTAGCCTACCGCTCTCCTCTTTGTGTGGTGCTTCGTGGTGTGAACTGCACAAATTTTAAAAACTTCTTTAGCACCGTTGTGATTTGACATTCGATGAAACAAAAAAGCGACACTAAAAAGAGACAAACACATTCATCTATGGGATTTAGGCTGCGAGAGAATGATATAGACTAATCGGTGTCCTCTTTGTGCGGTGCTTCGTAGAATAAAATGTAAAATAATATGTAAACTTGGTAATAATATTATAATAAATAAACCGTACGATTATCCTAATCCTGATACTCTGCATTCGTCTAATTCTTTCGAAGGTTAGTTTTCTGAAGGTTTCACTTAAGTAGACGGAGGCTACGAAGCACCGCCCAAAGAGGAGACCGATTATTCTATCTCATTCTCTCGCAGGATAAATCCTATAGATTTATATGTTTCTCTCTTTTTAGTGTCGCTTTTTCGTTTCATCGAAATTCAAATCACAACGGTGCTAAAGAGGTATTCACTTCAACATCCTCCACTTTATTCTTGGATCAATAAGATCTCCTGTCCTACCCATCAAGATATTTGTTTTTTTTTTATGATTACCTCACAATATTCGCAGCTGCTCCCGTCTGGAGCCAGTCAGTCTATTGGAACCCCAATTGGGGTATGTTGTGAGGCTGAAGGTAGTGGAGAAGAAAAGGAGATGGGGAAGAGGAAGGTAGGGAAGTACCCGGCTATTCCGATCTGGTCACCAAACACGTCTAAAACCACGATGACGCCACTGCGTGTCACGATTATTTTGTACTGGTGAAAGTTAGTGAAGCTGGCGACACGGTATTGCTTCGAAGTAAATAAGCACACACTTCACTACTACATCCACCGGATCAGCCCTGATGATGGACACTGCAACGATGTCCGAAACGTTGGCTAAAGAAGGAGGTAGCGCAACATGGCATAACACCCCAAAAACACATAACGAAAACGTCTAAAACCATTTCAAGCAACGTTTCACAATTCTGAATGGTGGTTTTACACCAGGGCGATACTGAGAGTGTACAGTATTCCACTCTGGAACGTGCCGCAAATATACTATATATTATTTTTAATGGCGCCCTTGAGATGATTTTTCATGAAAACGGCGCTTTATAAATCAGCCAAATATTATTATTATTATTATTAATTAATCGTGAAATAACACAAATTAATCAAATAAGATTCGATCCGCGAACTTCGGATTGCGAGTCAAAAACCTTACCGCTAGACCACGCCGGCCGTCATTATGAGGAAATCAGGAAAAAATAATGAATTCTGGAATAAAAACAACCAAAACTTTAAACAAAATCCCCAATCATCACCTTTCAAAATACCTTGCCCTAAATTTTGTTTTTTTTTTTCCGTCAAAAATTTCTAAAAACTTTAAATTGCCACCTAAATTTTCTTATATTGTACAATAAATGTCAGGCATGGAACGAAATATGTTCACTTTTCGGCGTTTATTTAAATAAAAATGTTGAAGTAATATTTTGTTATTTTTTTCCACAAACATATGATAAATCTAGAGCAGACCCGTAAAAGATCACGGGATATTATGATTGTAGAATCTGTGAGGTTGAAATTATTTTTACAAAAAAAATATTTGTCACAGGATCATTGTCTTTGGGAAGATGATCAGAAATTTATCATTCGAATTAATAACAAAATTACGTCATCAGGCAAAACTTTAAACACAATTTCGAAAAATTGTCGAGGTGTAAGGGGTCGTCCATTAATCACGTGAGGCTCCAAAGGGGGGGGGGGGTTCGGAAAATATCACGAAATATCACGACGGGGGGGGGGGGGTAAAATGAGATATCACGTGTATTTATTTTTCGTGATAATATTCCGAAAATTTCAAAATACTTTGTACAAAAAAAAATACACGTGATTTGGGGGGGGGGGGGGGGGGGGGGGTTAGTCTAAAACCTCACCACATATCACCAGGGGGGAGGGGGGTTAAAAAGTTGCTAAAAAAACATCACGTGATTAATGGACGACCCCTATGTAGGGTTACTTGACTCTCAATCCGAAGGTCGCGGAATTGAATCCCGGCGTAAGCGAATAATATTTTTTTATTAATTTATTTTATTTAATAATTAATTCATATAACAATAATGTATACTTATTTGCGGTACGTTCCAAAGTGGAAGATATTCTCAGTATCGCCCTGGTGTAAGACCACCACTCAGAATTGAAACGTTGCTTGAAATGATTTTAACCGTGTTTGGTGACCAGATCAGAAGAGCCAGGTGCTTAAAAGATCTCCTTCCCCTCCCCACTACCTTCAGCCTCACAACATACCTCAATTGGGGATGCTATAGTCTCATTGGCTCCAGACGGGAGCAGCTGGGACTATTGTGAGGTATTCACAAAATAATAAAATACGTAATTATTAATTATTCTTCTTTGTGTGCCGTATCAGATTCCCCCGACGTTGGCGATCACTCTTGAAAATGTCTCTCCGTCTTGCGCTGCCCGGAATAGCTCCTCCACACTTCTAATGCCGGTCGACTCTCGTATATTACGCAGCCAAGACGTTTGGCTCCTACCAGATCCTCGGCGACCCTCTATCTTGCCTTTCATTATTAAATGGAGCAAGTGATACTTCTCCTCTCGAAGTATTTGACCCAGATACGAAATTTTCCTGATTTTTATGAATGTAAGCAGTTCTCTATCTGCTCTAGCCCGCCTGAGAATTTCTGTGTTGGTGATCATGTCGGTCCATTGGACCTTGAGCATTCTCCAGTGAAGCCACATTTCAAAAGCCTCTAACCTGTTCATGGTATTTACTTTCAAGGTCCATGTTTCACATCCATAAAGCAAGACCGACCACACATAACATTTTAGAATTCTCTGCCTTAGTTTTAAGATGACATTAACATTGCAGAAGAGGGATTTCATTTTAATGAATGCAGTTCTTACTGCTTCAATTCTGCACCTAACCTCTACATCTGGGTCAAGAGTCTCCGTGAGAATACTGCCTTAATTAATTAATTAATTAAAGTATATAATAATTTTGATACTTTTTTATTTACATTAGCTCCTCACAGGAGGCCCTGAGGAGAATAATTTCCCTCTAGGCTTGTGTGTAAGGAAGGAGAGGAAGTTCTGGAAAGAAAAAAGGTATGAGTGGTGGGTAGGAATCTGGATTCAATGTGTCAGGAGTGACGGACATATGAATGACGATGGGTCGAGAGAGTCCGGCTGGAGACTTCAAAAGGTCTCCCTCAACCAGTTTCTCCCGATCCAGACTGCCACGCAGATGGTGGACAGACGCATCCTCCGCCAATGAATCCGGGCACCTCTGCTAAGTCCAGACCAGAGGTGATTGTACCCATAACCGCCTCACAAATTACTATCCTATAAAACACTAAAATGGCGTCGTATTTGCTTTTTCTTTACAACAAAACATAATATTATGTATTACCCTTTTAATAAAAATAAATACCTACATCCCGTTTTATATGTACTTTATTTTTTCGTATTTAAAGCCGGGATATATGGTTCACATTATTCAGACGTGAATCTCCCAGCCAGACTTAATGGCCAGGAGCACTGAACACATAATAACCTAGAAGTGAGATCTACAGGCAGATCCATAGATAATAGTGATAAGGGAGAAAGGTCGTGAACCATTACTAGTGTTGCAACACAAGCGTCGCTAGAATCGTTTACCCTAACTACTGTTATATTACACATATACGCACAGCGGCGGCGGCGGCGCCCTGCCTATGCGCCCTGCCCCCCGTCCTACCTACAAATCAAACGCATAATGTTTGATCGAAGTTCAGCGACAGTCGGTAAGCATCCATGCCGAATCTCCCTCTGTAGAAACCAGTCCTTTCGACTCCTAGGTTAAAGACATATCAACGAAATTGTTGACATGTCTTTAACCTAGGTTAGTATCTGTTGAAGACAGTGGTTGATACTCTCAGTACCGCTCAGGTGAGCCACCATTGAGAATCGAAACGTTGCTTGAAATAATTTCTACAAGATGAGGCCTACAAACATAAAGACGAGGAAATCGACAAATATGTCTACAAACATGAAGACGAAGTCTGCAAACATGAAGATGAAGTCCAAAACATGAAAATGAAATCAACAAACATAAGGTGAGGTCTATAAACATGAATATGAAATCAACAAATATAAGATGAAGTCTACAAACATGACGATGAAGTCCTCAAACGTAAAGATGAAGTCTACAAACATCATGAGGAAATCATATAAAACTAACAGTTAAAAACCCGCTCCGCAGGTTTTTGCTGGTAGGCCCTGCGGGAGGCTTTTAGTTCGGCTTCGACAAGTTTGAGTAGGAACTGGTTCCAAAAATAGCCAGTTCCAGTGACAGCTAGTACCGAGACAAAGTAACCGTGACAAAGTAACCGAAACACTCAATGACGCCATAATATGTAATATACTCGTATATTGCACGTAGCCTATAACCACCTATAAATCCTAGTACGTATACCTAGGTAATATACGTCCATATGCGAGCTCATTACGGGAGTAGCGACATCTTTTGACAGATTCTTGAACTAAAACCCGAATTAAAACGGCAGATTTGCTTGGAATTTCACGAACACAGATGTTATTTGAGGTGCGGCGTATAAGGCGTGACGTCGGACACGCAATTGAAGTCGGGTTCTGGAATTCAACCACACGCAGATCCTAGGCTATTAATACTGTTTGATACGATTTAACAACAACACAACAACCTACAGTTGGCCACAAAACAGGAATCCCTAGCGGGGAGGACTGTGAATATAATACTATTATACAATGTATCTTCAATAGTCAATAATAAATAAACAATAGAAAATATTTTTTTTAATTACTTTTGCCGTATTAGCTGACCAAATCTGAATATGCCCAGTACTTCCCAACCTTCACCTTCCCGTTTTTTTCCTATCCCCATTCCCTTTGATTGTGTACGCCAAATACCAAACGGCTCCGCAGAATTGGGAACAGTTGAGACTCTACAGACGTATTAAAAAAAAAACAACAGAAGTAAGGAAAAATAGAGGTTTACTTGAGGCAAACGAACACGCCCGTAATACACTTCCGTCGGTTTTATCTACAGTGGCTACGAGATATAGCCTACTATAATACTCGCCTTCGAATCGGTGGTTTATCAAGGGGTATTTTTTTATCCAAGATATATCCACGTTGCTAAATTGCAAAGTCTGAGAAAGTGTAACTAATTGATTATGTTCTATATCGGATACCCTCTTCTTATTTGTTGCGAAAGTCCATATATATCTGTGATGGATTGAAAAAAAAACCGATTTAATTAAAGGTGATTTTTTTTTACCTTAGTTCCACACAGGATGGTTCCGCGACTTTTCATAGAATAATCCTCTGACAAAATATCCAACAAAACCTAACCAAACCTAACCTGACCTAACCTAACTTAACCTAACAAAACCTATCGGCGCTAAATTAAAAATTTAAATTGAAACTGTAAGTCCCTTGCTCTGTTTCCTTCCTTCCTTGTCGGGGGATGTTATGTCCTTGAGATATTATGTCGAGGGATATTTTGTCAGATGATATTTCATCGAAGATATTTTGTCCCTGAGGAACAAGTTACCTTGGGGCCTATGTCATCTTTGAGGATGCCGTGTGGAGAAGGAACAGGTATGATGGGTGGGTAGGAATCTGGGGGTCAGTGTGTCCAGGAGTGGCGGACGTATGAATCCATTCCTACCACTGCGGTGCAAGGCAGTGCGTCCGGCTGGAGAGATCTAGATTAGGTGTCCCTCAACCAGTCTCTCCCGACCCCGAAGTAGGGGCATTCGCAGCCAGGACATGTACAAACCTCACCCCATGAATCTGGGAACCATTTATTACATATTTCCCTTAAACACGGTAAGTTTTAAACCTCTTAAAAAAATATATGTTATTCTTGAAGATAATATCTAGACTTTGCCAGCGCCGAAACGCAAATTATATAAAATTCCCTCGATAGAAAAAAATCGCAAAGTATGCTCCAAAAATTATTATTAACACGTTTGTTTCAGTTATTTTACAAGTTATATGTATGAAAAAATTCACAGTGTTTCTTTAAATGCTGTTTAAGATAATGCCCGCAAGATTTTTGCTTTATTTTAAACGAGTCGTGTTTTGTTAAACATTTTCGCAATTTTCGCATCGATTTTGTCGCTGCAGATGTTAGCGCTCTCAATATAACAATAAAAACGATGGTTTTATTTTCTCAAAGGGTGATTTATTTTTAAAAAAAAACTACTCACCCACTTCTTCTTCTATCAAGTCCTAACTTTTTAACAATATTTATCGCAAAATTTTTCAGACACCTAAATTTTCGTCTCATCCAAACCATTAATTTGATTTATAAATTTCAATCATTCGCTTATTAAATAACGACGGTGAAAAATAAGCAATTTATTCAAGTAACGCAGCTGGGCAGCCTTAAAACAAAATATATTTCAAGATTAATAAAGGTTGTACAAATTGATCTCCCGAAATTTCAATAGGTTCACTTTAATATCCCCAGAATTACTTTTAAATTTTACCTTTAAAAAATCTTTATTCGTTGTGCCATTTAAGTTTTTAGCAACTAAGGTCCTCTCACCCCTCACTACTTTCGGCCTCACAACATACTCCAATTGCTTTGAGATTTGAGCAATAAGTTTTTTGATTAAATTTTTTAACTTTTTTTTTTTTTTTTTTTTTTTTTTTTTTCTTTTCTTTATTCATTATATAACTTTTTATACAGTTTTTACAGGTGGTTCGACTACCATGCTAGGCACATGCCCGTATTATGGTAGTCGAATTATTAATATATAATTATATAAATGTAAGAATTGTTATTGGTTAATTAATATATAGTTTAGTTAGGTACAATGTTTTTATATAACAACGACTCCTTTAAGTGGTTTCAATAAGGTAGATTTATATAATAATAAACATAAAAATAAACTATTCTTATTGTAGGCTGCTGTTTTGCTAAATAAAATAGGTACGTAAATACATGATAAGTAGATAAATAAATAATGACTCTACTTGTGGAGATGTTGAAAATAAATCATCCAAATATAAATATTATTATGATAATTATCAAAAGTTTTTTTTTTTTAATTTGAATTTGAATGTAATAAAAATTTAAAATAATAGTGATAAAGCAAATTTACTAACTTTAAAGTAAACTTAACTCGTTGACTTCAGGCATTTTTTTAAAATAGTTCCTCCCCTTTGTAAATAACCAATCCTGTACACTTTTGCTATAAAGCTTATCAGTTTTCGATTTCCTAGTCTCAATACTCAGTGAGTTGAACATTTTGGGGGCAATGTAGGAGAACTGTCGCTGTGCGAAAGTTGTTTTAGTCGTAGGAATTATGCATTTTAGGTGTGACGAGTACCGAGTGTGAATTTTGTTTTGTGTTTTTTCCATCAAATCATTTTTCCATAGGAATATGAGAATTGTCTTTATATATAATTGTCGAATGTCTAACACTGTGAATTTTTTATAAAGTGGTTCTGATGGGTGTGATGGGTTACATTTGAATATTATCCTTAGCAGAAGTTTTTGAATTAGGACTATGGGATATAGAATTGACATTGCACACCCTCCCCATCCCACAATACCATACGTAGCAATTGATTGAAAAAGTGCAAAGTAAACACATCTCAGTGTTTGTAAGTTAAGAATAGATCTGAGAGAGTAGAAAATGTAGCATAATTTGCTAAGTTTTTTTGTTGTAGAATTGATGTGTGCCTCCCAACGCAGGTGATCGTCAATAATAACCCCTAAGTACTTAATTTCGTTTGATATTTTTAGGTCATTGCATGAACAGTTTTTGTGAAGTGATGTAGGCGTGTTAGGGTTCTGTGAACATGAATGTATGGTAAGTTTATGACAGTTTTGGGGGAGATTTGGTTTCTGTATAGAAAAAAATAGGTATTTTGTTTTATCAATATTAAGAGTAAGGAGGTTGGAATCTAAAGAGTGTTTTACTACATTTATGCCATAGTTTGCTTTTTCAAAGGTTGAATTCAAATTTTCACCTTCAAATACAATAACTGTGTCATCAGCGAAAGATATTATAGTGCCACCAGTATTCAAATTGCATAAAGAGTTAATGTATATTAGAAAGAGAAGTGGGCCTAATATACTGCCTTGGGGCACGCCATACGTGATTGGTAAACTTGAACTTCTGTATTCTTTAGCGGAATTGATAATAGTTGACTGGGATCTGTTTGTTAGGTAGCTCTTGAACCATTCAAGCGGAATCCCTTTTATTCCAATCTGCAGGAGTTTTTTCAGAAGTATACGGTGAGATACAGTATCAAAGGCTTTAGCTAGGTCCAAGAATACAGCAAGGGGTTTGCGACTTTTATCGAGATTATCAGATATTAATTTAGTAAAAGCTGCAATTGCATCTGAGGCACTACGACCTTTGCGGAAGCCGTATTGATTGTTTGACAGGATTTCATTGTCTTCAAGAAATTTGTAGAGTCTTCGTTTTACTTTAAGCTTTAAGCTTTGAATTTTGGTCTTTGAGCTTTGAGCGTTTGACTTTGTGCACTAGGCTTCGGACTTTAGGTGGTTTGAGCTTTGAACTCTAAGCGCTCAGCTTCGAGTTTTGAGCTTTAAGCTTTTAGCTTTGAGCTTTAAGCTTTAAGTTTTGAGCTTTAAACTTTGAACTTTAAGCTTGAACTTTGAGTTTCAAGCCTTGAGATTTAGGCTTTAGAGAATTTTTTAAATTTATTGACAATATAAAATTGTAGTGTATGATATATACGTAAATTATTAATTCGTACTTCGGGGAAAATCGGGATTCCGAAGTTTCACGAACGACGCAATGTTCGGATCAGCTGGTCGGCCAACGCGCAGACCTATTCAGAGAGCTCTAGTAAACAGTCGCTACAATACAATATTACTTCCTAACGTTATAATTCACAATAAACATAAAACAAGAACTTACGTTGTAATCATTTACATTGTTGGCTTATGAGCCACAACAGAATAAATAACACTCCAAAAATAAATTGTAATTACAAAATAAGTAAAAATACAAAGCAAAGTGGTTCGTTCACAGTCCTCCACACTAGGTATTCCTGTTCCGAGGCGGACTGTATATTGTTGTATGGGTGTTGATCTTTATTTCCTCATCCTCTAATTTGTTTAAAAAAAAATATACATGTTTGTTGTCTCAGTTGTCTGTACGTTGCGTTAGGGTTACTTCATAATTTTAATGATTTCCTCATCTTCATGTTTAGTTAGCCTTAATTTGATGTCTTTTTTAAACATTTGTATCTCCATGGTGGTTTTAATTTCAATTGGAAGGGATTCATTAAGATTTAAGCTTTGAGCTCTAGGTTTTAAGTTTTGATCTCTAGGTTTTAAGCTTTGAGCTTTGTGTTTTGAGCTTGAAAACCTTAAGATTTAGAAGAAATTAAAAAAAAAAAACCTATGTTGTTTTTAATACTTATAGATGACATCCAAAACTGTGTTAAGAACGGCAAATGTCTACTATTTGCTGATGACCTTAAAATTATGATGGAAATAAGCTGCCAACAAGATTGCTTTAAAATGCAAACTGATCTAGATGCATTATCTGAATGGTCGTTGGCAAACAAATTAGATTTTAATACAAAGAAATGTGTCACAATTTCCTTCACTCGTTGTAAAAACATTATAGTTTACGATTATAAAATAAAAGGCGAAACGTTATCACGTGTAAAATCCGTGAAGGATCTCGGTGTCGTCTTTGATCCCGAACTGACATTCTCTTGCCATATATCGCAGCTCAATCAGTCTTGCTACAAACTTCTTGGGTTCATCATAAGGACTTGTAAGCAGTTTGATAACCAAGAAGCTATGCTAGCGTTATTTGATGGCATACTGAGAAGCAAGCTGGAGTACGCGAGCGATGTTTGGGCACCGTAACACCAGAAGTACATTGATAAGTTAGAGCAAATCCAGAAGAAATTCCTCAGGTATGTTTATATGCGGAAGCATGTAACCTATCCAAGGTTCATGCACCATATTGACTTACTTGAGGAAACTGATTCTGTGAGTCTAGAAACTAGACGGAAAGCAAATCTTGCTATTCTGTCTTTCAAAATTTGGAACAATTTCATCGATAGCCGATTTCTCTTGGGATGCTATGATATATATGTACCAGACCACTTCAGCCGAAGTCAACATCATGACTTATTTAAAGTACCGAACGGCAGAACAGACGTCTTGGCAAAGCATAGCATGACGAGGGGAGTAGTGCTGTTAAATGAAATTGCAAACCATTTGGATGTAAGTGACTGTTCTTTATATGCCTTAAAAATATTATTGAAGAGTCACTTGCCTAAATGCTGACAGGGTAACTAAATTGTACTGTAATTGGAATTATTCTGTTGTACAATAATAATAATAATAATAAATATGAAGTTTGGAAAGTAAGTAGCAAATTCTTAAAAAAATATATTTTCTGCTTTAAACAATCATACGATAACAAATAAAATTATATCATACTCGAATATCTATACAATCTAGAACTCCTAACTTGTTTGAAAGTTCGTTGTTAGGAAAGGTTTCTGATTATTTTCCTAAGGATCCAGGAGTACCTATATTCGCAAATTGAGGACTTCTTGGAAAGGTTCGGGTGGTCCCGAAGCGACAAATAATACGGCTTAATTGAAAAACGAAGAGGTTTTGGGACTTCCGAGACCCCTCGAGGTCCAAGCCGAACAACAAACACAAAATGCAAGAGACCAAGAATTTTCAAGGATATTGGGTCTGAAGATGTTTTAAATTGATTTGTTGGGAGATTTGAAAAATTTAACAAACTTTTAAAATGAAGTCACTAAAGAATAATCTAAAAAAAATATACCGCTTTGAAAGAAAAACGACAAAGCAAGTTTACAAAAGACCTCTTGACTCCTAGTCTCCAGAGAGACCAATGACATTGATTATGTGTAAAAGAAAGATTCAATTTTGCCAGAATCAAAAATGTGCTTTAATTGAGAAAATGACAAATACCCAGTTAAAAAAACCACAATACACAACAATTTGGGAAGCGGTTTTGGGTAAAGCCACCCAGGAAACCATTTATTAGGTCCTTACATATGAAATTGACATTTTGCCGTACTGGCAACTTTGATCTCAAATATCTTCTCTTTGGTTAGGAATTCCAAATTCAAATTTATACAGCTATTTACTCATGTATTTGTGTTTCGAAAATTATAATTCATTTGTTTTTTTCCTAAATTGTTTTTATTTCTTTGCGTCACTTAGTTTACAAAATGGAAAACTTGAAATATCGCGGTATTTACGAGTACAAGTCACCGTGGCACCAGTGCAGCAGAAACGGCTCGAAGGATTAATGATGTGTATGGCGACGGTGCCGCAAAAGAAAACACAGTGCGTTTTTGGTTCCAACGTTTTCGTTCTGGAAATTTCGACCTGCAGAACAAGCCCCGTGGACGGCCGGAGACCAAAGTTGATAATGAAGAATTGAAGGCCATTGTGGAAGCGGATCCATCGCAAACCACGTCCGAGTTAGCTGCAGGCTGCGATGTTAGTGATAAAACTGTTTTTATCCACTTGAAGCAAATTGGGAAGGTGAAAAAGTTTGAAAGGTGGGTACCTCACGAATTGAGTGAAGCAAATCAACAAACGCGCGTTGGAACGCTAGACCACACACTGCCTAACAGACGGCTACCAAATTAGAGGAGCTTCAATTGGAATGTCTAAGACATCCACCGTACTCTCCGGACCTTGCTCCAACAGATTACCATTTTTTTCGAAATTTGGATAACTTCTTGCAAGGGAAAAAATTCTACTCCGATGGGGCAGGCCAAACCGCCTTCAAAGATTTTATTGATTCCCGTCCGAATGGTTTTTTAAGTAAAGGGATCGATGAACTACCTACGAGATGGCAAAAGTGCATAGATAGCCAAGGTACATACTTTGATTAAATAAATATATTATATTAAAAAAAATCGACTTTATGTTCCTTCCATACAAAACGCCAATTTCATATGTAAGGACCTAATATTTGAAAACCAAAACCATTACTAAAGGTTACACCTAATGGTTTGCTGCATTTGGTGATTTAGCAGAGGTGGTAGGGTTCATGAGGTGAGGTTTATCCAGGTCTTTGCGGCGTATACGGCAGCCCACCAACTGCGTGGCAGCCTCTCCAGCCGGACTCTCTCCACCCATCGCCTTGCATCGCATTGAGTGAGATGATTCCTACATCCTGATTCATACACACTCCTCTTACCGTTTTCCTTTTCAGAACTTCCTCGCCTTCCTTTCCTTAAAAGACCCTTCACATCGCCTAAGATGACAGCTCTGAGGGAAAATATTTTCCTCAAGGCCTTCTGCTTGAAGGATCAAGTACTCTAAAACCTCCCTTATTTAAATGCTATAAATACCTATGTCAGGTTCAATAATTGACGAAATGGTGGCTTATCTAAAGTAGAATTTGGGAGGCGGGAATGGGTACCGCCGCCCCGGGAACCTTAATTGGATAACCAACACCTCTGCCACAGGTCACCCCAAGTGGTTCGCTACGTTTGGTGATTTAGCAGGGGTGCCCGGGTTCATGGGGTGAGGTTTGTCTAGGTCTTGGAGGCGGATGACTAGGACACACTGAAGCCCAGATTCCTACCCACCCCTTAAACCCTTTTCCTTCCCAGAACTCTCCTCTCCTTCCTTTCCTTAAAAAACCCTCCATACAGCATCCCCAAAGATGACATAGGCCCTTATTAGGGAAATTATTTTCCTCAGGGCCTCCTGTAAAAAGCTAGGAGCTCATGTAAAAAAAAAAATTAGCTTTTTTTCGCGAAAAATCGGTAAACAATTTTCACCCCTAGGATTTTCAGAAATTTGTCATTTTAGACTATTAGGCCGCAGATATACATATTTTATAAACATTTAGGTTCAAACCACAATTATTTTTACGACATCTAAATAAAGCTCTTTAACTCCCGATAAGAGATTAAAACCAAGAAAGATTAATTAAGTTTTTAATTAAAAATTGGTAGAAACGAAAATAGCTCTTATAAACTTTTTTTGATACACCTCATTTCCTCGGAAAGTTTAACTAATTTTAGTCGTTATAACTTGAGTTCATTATAATTAAAAATCCGTCCGGAAAGAAATGGTTTCAAAACAGTGGAAGCAAAAATCTTTTATAAATCCAAAATAAACCAGCGGTTACTGTATTATTTGTAGACGTTGAGAGTAACCGTAAAATAAGGAAAATAATTGCAGAATTTCATAGAAAAATTCAAAGGAAAAATGTTTAACGATTAAAAAAAATAAAATAAACACAACGAACTTAATTTTTTTGGCGTATATTTAATGTAAATATCTTACTAAATAGTCTCAACTGTTTTGAGCCAGTGGCTTTTTAAAATCGTGATATATTTAACAGTGAAGAATAATGCCAGTTCTTACAAGCATCTTTTTTCGATATACCGACAAGAGAATGTTCCAAGGATTGGAACTTTATTTAAATATCTAGGAGCTCCAGACCTCAGGTGGCTGTCAAATTCAAAAGTCTGTTTTATCTATTAAATATATTTAAAAAAAAACTTTATATTAAGAAAAGGGCGCATTTGGATGATTTGGGCGTCTGGAGAGGATTGACAGAGAACGGAGAACCAGGAGATTATATACATATATATATATATATATATATATATATATATATATATATATATATATATATCTCAAAAGCAATTAATGGAAGAAGTCGAAGACGCCCATTGCACGACTAAAATTTTGTGTATTAATTGTGAATGAAGCAAAAATTGTGTGTATTAATTGTGAACGAAGCAAAAATTGTGTGTATTAATGTGAACAAAGCAAAAAGTGTATATATATTAATGTGAATGAAGCAAGTATGGTGTGTTTTAATTTATTAATGTGATTGAAGAAAAAATGGTGCGTATTAAAGTGATTGCAGCAAAAAATCGTGTGCATTAATGTAAATGAAACAAACATTGTGTTTATTTACAGTGACTGAAGCAAACATTGTGTGTAGTAATGCGAATGATGCAAAAATTGTGTTTATTACTGTGAATGAAGCAAAAAGTTTGTGTATTAATGTGAATGAAGCAAAAATTGCGTGTATTAATGTGAATGAAGCACAAATTTTGTGTATTAATGTGAATGAAGCACAAATTTTGTACCAAAACAGAGTTGTGTGACGTTTCATATCATTTCCCCACCCCTTTATTAAACATTAAACATTCAAATCGAGTGATTTAAGAGTAGTTATTTTATTTAAACGAACCAAACTCAAATATTAAACGAATTCGAGTACATAATTGATTACAATTAATTACGTCCTGAAAGTGGTTTTAATATGAATTTGAAAATTATTCCAGGAATTTTTTTGGATGGTCAAAATCTCCACTATTTTAATTCCACCAAATTAATATTATTCAATAGAGAAGTGAATTTAACAGAACCATAAAATTATTTATTGAAGGACGTTTATACATAATTAGACTGAACATGGGTTGTATTAATTTTCGACCTTAGTTCGACCTACCCCCGAACAAAGGGCGAAATACGTAAATTATTAAAATACACAGCATTATTATTTTTCGGGTAGAAAAGTGATTAAAATGTGTGTCGTGTTTAAGAATTTTGAAAAGCGAGCTTTGAAAGCCAACTTTTCGAGCCCAAATTAAGAAACGGCCATGAATTTAAATATAAAAACATTGAGTTAGGTTGTACTAGAGTTATAATACAGCATAAACTGAGGAATGCCAACCACGAACAACTTAAAATATACATTTTTAACTTAATGAGTACAACCTCTACAAAACTCCACCCATTTAAGACTCCAAAGATTACGAGTACCGAAGAAGGTTCTGATAGGACACCCGGGAGGTAAACGAAAGGCGGGCAGACCTAGACTGAGATGGGAGGATGATGTCAGGAAGGATGCAAGAGGATTACACCATGTTGCAGATTGGAAGACGACGGCCGAGGACAGAGGGCGGTGGAGGCTTATTTTGAAGGAGGCCAAGGCTCGAAATGGGCTGAAGCGCCATTGAAGAAGAAGAAGAAGAGTACAACCTCAAATTATAATATTCAATCAATGAAGACAATATTAGCGAAACTCAATCAAAAACCAAGAAAAATCAGAAAAATATACGGTCTCATCTAGAAATCGAACGATAGACCTGCAAAAAGGTCAAATTAGATGTCGCATATTAAAATAAAAACTGTTCCAGGTCTGGCGGCAGAGGCGTTTGCCCACCTACTGCGTTGCGGGCCGGATCGGGAGAAACTGGTTGAGGAAGACCTTTTGACTTTTCTCAACCAATTGCCTCGCATGAATTCATAATATGTCCTTTACTTCTGGACTCACAGACCCCCAGATTCCGCTGCCTCCTCATTACTTTTTCCTTCCCAGAACTTACCCTTCTTCCAATCCCTAAAAAGATCCTCCACACAGCACCCCCAAAGATGACATAGGCCCAGAGGAAATTTTTCTCTTAGGGTCTCCTGAGTGGAGTAATGTAAAAAAAAATAATAATCATATAATAATAATAATAATAATAATATATCTTTATTGAAAGAAATTTGCAAGATTATAACTAAAAAGTACATATTCAGTGTTATGTTTACAGTGGTTTAAAATTACACAAGGACAAAAGGATATCAACAGAAAAAATATATAAATATGAACAGTAGATAAATGAAAAATAGAAAATAGTTATAAATTTTGGTTTTTCAGTAATCTGCCTCACTAGGCTAGCCTGTGTTGAGGCAGTAATTTTTAAATCAATTTATAAGACTTATAGACATATACCTACACTTTTATTAAAAAAGTAATCACATAATAGATTGGTTACATTAATAATAAATTTAAATAAAAGCAACCAATACATTGTTTGTATATTTCCACTGTATAATACCAAATCATTAATAATTTCGAATTTGGGTGAGTGCACCGGTAAAGGCCCTATCATTATTTTTGATCCAAATTTTTATGTTATTTTTGAAAATTTTTTGGGAATCACATTTTTTTATTCTATCTGGAAGAATGTTGTAAAGCCTTGTTGCAAGGTATCTGAAATTTCGTTGACCAAAAGTAGTATGCGTTTTGGGGATTTGTAGTAAGTCTTTGTCATTATTTCGAGTACAGCGAGAATTTAATCTTTTTTCATAGTATTTATGTATATTTGTGTATAGATGAGTAAGGATTGTTTTTGCATATATCTGCCGAACGTCAAACACATTCATAATATTGAAGATTAAGTTCGAGTCTGTAATTAGAGGTAGTCTAAGAATCAATTTTATGATAGTTTTCTGTGCCTTTATGATTGGGTCTAGTGCTGATGCAGTACCGCCTCCCCATGCAATGATACCATACTCAATAATAGATTGACAGACTGCAAAATAAATCATTTTCAAGTGTTGTAAGTCGAGAAAGTTTCTTATCGTTCTGAAAAAGTGCATGGTTTTTCTTATTTTGTTTGCAATTATTTGAGTGTGTATATTCCATTTGAGATATGGATCAATTGTGAGGCCGAGATACTTCATCTGTGTAGTGCGCTCAATGTAGGGACACTGACAAGATTCATCGGAATTAAAACATTTGTGTATTCTAATGGAGACATCATCATGAGGCTGACCTGTTATATTTATGCTTGATGTGACATATTTAGTTTTCTCGGTGTTCAAAGTGAGCGTATTTGTATCTAACCACTTTTTTACAATGTTTATATCCGTTTCAGCTTTTTTGTAGACATCTACCCAAGTGTCAGCTTCAAACAGTAAAACAGTGTCATCGGCAAAACTAACTATTTTTCCCTGAATATTAATGTTACATAAGTCATTGATATATAAAAGGAACAAAGACGGTCCTAATATGCTACCTTGTGGTATGCCATAGTTAGTTGAGCACTGATTGCTAAGAGTGTTCAATATTTTAACTTGTTGCTTGCGCTCATCAAGGTAGCTCTTAAAGAAGTTAAGTTCGTTGCCTAAAATACCGATTATTTGAAGTTTGTTTATTAATTTACTGTGTGATATTGTATCGAAGGCTTTAGAAAGGTCTAAAAATATTGAAATACATTTTTTGCTTCTATCAAGGTTTTTTACTATGAAGTCAGTTACGGCGGCAATAGCGTCTGAAGTACTCTTGTTTTCTTGAAACCCGTATTGATTTTCTGAGAGTACTTTATGGCTAACCAGAAATTTTACCAACTGGGCATTGATAATTTTTTCAAATACTTTGGATAGAGTGGTCAGTATAGTTATTGGTCTGTAATTGTTTATGTCTGTCTTGTTACCTGTTTTATGTATGGGAATAACAATACCTTGTTTCAGGTTTGAGGGGAAGTGTCCTTGACTGATACTAAGGTTAATTAGGTATTCTAAAGGCAATGTAATTTCCATAGCCAGCGTTTTCAATATCTTATTTGTTATTCCATCTACCCCGGCAGAAGAAGTGTTTTTTAGGGAATTAATTATTTTTAGAATCTCTTCCCCTGACACAGTTTGAAAATTGAATCTTCTTTTGGGAAATTGAAGTTCTGCTTCTGCAGGTAGAGCATTCGCACAATTTGGTAGACGAGAAGCAAGATTTGAACCAATATTTGTAAAAAAATTATTGATATAATCCGCAACGAGCTTGGGGTTTTTTGAGGTGTCAATAATGTTTCCGTCAATACAAAGTTTACTTATGTCCTGTTTGTCTTTAGTGTTTTGTGTATTTGTGGCTTCTCTTAGAGTTTGCCATATTTTTTTGGGATCGTTGTTACTTTGTTGGATTTTGTCTCTGTAGTAGATTTCTTTCGCCTTTCTAATGACTTCGCCGCATGTATTTCTATATCTTTTGTAGATGTTTAGTGATATTATGTCGTAAGGATTTTCTTTAACTTTTTTGTGTAGTGCGTTTCTTCTACGAATGCAGTTGATAATTGAAAAGTTTATCCATGATTTCAAGGGTTTAATTTTGTTAGGATATTTTTTTGTTAAAATTGTGGTATTATTAATTAATTCATTTTTCAAAAAGTCAACAAAATAATTCCATGCATCATCTGGGTTTTGTATTTGGAAGAGCTCTTGCCAAGATTTATTTTTAATTATGTTTTTTAGATTTTCAAAATTGGTATTATTGTATATGATTGACTGATCCCTTCTGGTTTTTGTGGCGTCGGATTGTAATGTGAATATTGTTGTGTAATGATCTGTAATTGTTGATTTGTAAACGATACTTTTGTTTTGTTTATTAGTTTTGACCATTATGTGATCAATGCATGATGTAGATTCATTAGCTGTTCTTGTTGGTATATTTATGGTACTAATTAATCCATGGAACTCTAACATATTCAGGTAGTCGTGACATTGGTGGTGTGGATTATTTGGGAGTATGTTGATGTTCAAATCTCCCATAATTATTAAATTTTTAGTATATGAAAGATTAGAGAGTGTGCTATTAAGACTGTTAAGAAATGGTGTGATATTACGGATGGATGGAGAGCGGTATATTGCTAGAACGCAAGTATCATTATTGTGCATTATTTGCATACAGCTCGCGTCAGTAATGTTTATTTCAGTTACAACATAGTTTAGGTCATTTTTTGTGTATACCACAATTCCATCATTCTGACTATCATGGTTTGATGAGTTGAAGGAAGAGTAGTGATTTATGAATTTTGGAGTGTAAATATTTGTCAACCAACATTCTGTAAGAATTATAACATCAAAGTCTATATTTAGGTGGTTAAGCTGTATCTGGAGTTCATTAAAGTTTTTATTAATTGATCTAATATTTTGGTGCATAAAAGTGGTGTTTTTTGGATTAGCTGTCAGATATTTACATATTTTAGCATCTGATGTTGTAAGCAAATTGTCTTGATAAATTAATTCTTCATATGTTTTGTTAAAAGCCATATTATAATTTATATTACAAAAAAGAAAAATAGTTTAATTAATTTTAATGAGAGCTCCACTAATCCGTGGCCATCACTGGGGATTTCAACCTTTGATTGAATGTGAAGGAGTTGAATTATTGTTGCAATAAACAAATAAAAGTGCGAAATATGACTCACCATACTGAGGGGAATAGACCCAGTGAACGACCGGTGAGAGGGGCTCTCACTAAAAAAGCTAAACTATTTTTTTTAGATCATCCGAATGTTTGATGTATATTATCCTATCACTTTCATTTTTTTTAGCCATTATTTTACATTCTTTAAACCAGACGAATTTGTATCCCATTTCTTTTGCTTTCGTTTTTGATCTCCACAAAAGATCTTTGAAATAGGCACCAAGGATTTCACTAACAAAGATCTTCTGGAATACATTTCCTTGGGTTGAGGTTAGGTTCAGTTGTTTCCTGTTTTGTAGAATCTGCCGTCTTTTTTGGGGGTTGGTAAATCTGACTTGGAATTTTGGGGGGGCTCCTGGACGTCGGTCCGGTATTTTCTTGATATCGAGAATATCTTCGCCTTTTAAGTCAACACCCGTGACTGCGACCACCCGTTTGATTGTTTCTGCAGGCTGCTCACCCTCTCTTTCAGGAATCCCAGCAAATTCGAGGGTGTCTTCACGAGATTTTTGCTCCACTTCTGCCAATCTGACTTCAAGGCTCTTTATTATTCCATCTTTTGCCGTCAGTTCCTTTCTCAATGATTCCACTTCGGAAACCAGTTTAATTATGGTCTCCATCTTGAGGTGGATATCATCGTATTGACGGCTGATGAAGTCTCTTGTGCTTCTGCTTTCTTGGTTTTCATCGTCAATTTTTTTTATTATTGCTTGTTTAAATATTTCTAGTTTTTTCTCCATCTTCGTCTCCATTTTCTCCAGCAGTACTTCAATATTTATATTTTGGGACTCCGATGTAACCGATGTCCCGGTCGTTTGTCCTTTACTTCTAAGATTTTTTTCTGATGTTGACATTTTGAGAACTGGGTTTTGATAGTCACTGGCTATGTTACCCTTTATTTGACACTTGGTTCACTTGCGAAGAAAGAGTATTATTTACTTCGTAAAACTGTCAATTAATGAATCCCCAGTGGAAAAAAAAACACTGTCCAAGAATAAAATGATGAATTCCGTTTTCAGTTTTGACAAATGCATGTAACGTTTGTTCGCTTATAATCAAATAATATCAATTAATTTCGGGAGCAGAGCAAATCACAAACTGTCACTCGATTGTAGGTATTGTTGATATAAAAGTGTAGTGTACCTAAAAGCTTCCGAGTTATTCTCATAGATGACAGTACTAAGAACTGTCCCAAAAGTCCGCTAGATGGCAGGTAGTTTAGTTCAGGGTTTGGGCAACAGAGGGTCCGAGGGCCCAGGTGCAGTCTTTAGCCTCGATGACACACTGCGAGTTACAAGCTACTATCTAAAAGCGGGTAAACCGGCGAATGAGATTGCCATGATGACACACAAAACTGTCCACTCGCTCAGAAGCGTAGGAAACTGAGGCCGCTGCTAGCGCCAGTAACAAGAATAACGACGCCTGCGTGAACTAATTCTTCACATGTTTGACAGTCGAAATCAGCTGTTTATCGGAAGCCATGTTGGAAACATAAATAAACCAATCACGAGCAAGCGGAGCAAGCGTGTAGGCGAGTAAAGGGGTGTTCAGACATCTAATATAACCGCTAGCAGGTATCTGTTGAACCGCGAGTGCTTATGTTTCGTGCCGTTCACACGGCGCAGATAAAATATTTCTTCCTATGGTAGGAGAGGGGGTCAGTTGAATTAGCGAGCGGCCACGGAGTGCGCATTTTTTGTACTGAATCTACGAACTTGACATCTGTCACCCACCGGTCTTGGCAGCTCCGTAATTAAAATGACCCCCTCTCCTGTTTTCGTCGGAGTGGGGGGCGCTAACTGTTGGCATATCGCCTCAGGAGCGGTTACGGCGTAAGATGTGCATTGTCTATGGTTGATGTGCGCATAAAGCGCTCAGGTTGAACGGTCTGAAGGGATTGTATGGAGAGCGATATGTGGCGTGCTATGATCTTTTATATTTATATGCTCAATGTGAACGAGCTCTAAAGTTGACGACCTTTCAACTTTTTTTCGTAGATTGTCAACAATCTGCTAGTCGCTGCTAGTTAGCAAGTAGCACGATGACACTGGGCGAGTTTACTAACAGATAGTGAATTTCCCAGATAGTAGCTTGTAAACCAGCCGTGTGTCATCGAGGCTTTTAGGAGTTCATTCGCATCAGATTCCAAATAGCCAGATCCTAGATAGGTCGACTATCGTGGTCAACACTTGTAAATGTACAATGGTACACGCGAAGTATAAAATAAACTCAGATTTATACGACAAAACTTTATTCTTCCCAATTTATTAAGAAATCTCCTTCCATGGTGAGTTGGAGAACTGTTGGCTAAACACCGCAAAAAGTCGGTCTCATTTTAACCCACAAATATTGAAACGTCTTAATTTTCATCCAAATTAAAAGTGAGTGAATTTTTGACATTGGGCCAACCTTGTGATATCTTTATCACTGTAAAATATGAATTTATTATCGAATTTCTGAACTCATAAACGTGCCCGTGTTGTTTTTTTTGCATAAAGTTGAACCGACGAGGGAAGAGAATAATAACAATAAAATAACATTATAGCAGAAACTACGCAAATTTAAAAAATTCTTTTATAATGCTGACTTGTCTGGGCTTTTTAAAAATATGTTTAGAATCTCTATTGAATGAATAAATTTCAAGATTTGCTTCAGTTTTATACTTTCTTTTGTCTAAGTTTTTTTAGAGAGAAATCAAAATATGCTTGCTTATAAGTATATATTAGAGAAATTTTCTCGGTTTACCCGCGTAACGTAGTCCTTAAAAGGACTTTTTAACTCCTGACGTTTTGGACAGATCTCACTGTCCATCTTCAGAAGCCTCATGTCTTGAGTTTTCGTCTCAAACACCATTTTTATACTATACTGAGTCACGTGGCCTATTCTAGTTAGTTAGTAACACTAGCTTCAATAAAAATCACCCAGATGTCTCTAGTATTCATTATTTCTTAATAACCTGATCAAGATTAAATCAATGATTATCTACAGCAATCATCCCATAGATGTCACTAATCTTAACATATACGAACATGAGTTATCTGTGCGTTGCTAAGCCGTTCATTTGATTGCGATGAAACTTTGGGGATTTGATGTGCGCATGCCCGCGATGGTTTTTATATATAATAGTGAGTTCTGGCATTATTCAATTAAGCGTTGCTAACCATTCATTAAATTGCGATGAACCTTTGGGGATTTGATGTGTGCATATGTTCATGCCCGCGATAGTTTCTATATACAATAGTGAGCTCTGGCATTATGAAATTTGTATAAATAAATTGCAATAGGTGGTACTCGAGCTGTTTGAAAACTGAATGTATGGAATGCGGGAGGGGGAGGGGGAATCGGGAGGGGGGTTCGCGAGACGGGGGAAGCGGGAGAGGTCAGTGGGGAGAGAGAAGGCGGATAAGGCGGAGTGGGAATGCGAAAGGACACGCAGGGAGAAACTATTTCTTCATTTAAGTGACATAGAAACGCATGCCGGGAACTCGTTAGTACCTTACAAATTTAGTTGCATAAGTCTTGTAAGTCCTCTTAAATCGCATAATACATTCTCAGGTTACTTTACTAGGGTTCTTTTGCGAATTAGACTGAGGTCTGTGTGGCAAACGCTAGGTTCGCAGTAAACTCGTCTGGTTGTTCGTTCATAATGCGATTGTTATGTGAAATACGATAGTTATTCCAACCAGACTGTACAACAAGTTACGTTAATGATAATTCAGAGATTTCCAGGAACTTTGTATAATAAAATATAAACCACAAGGACTTATCCCTGTCCCTAAGGTAGGTTTGGTTACCAGCTGCCACTACAGCGTATGACAAAAAACCTCTCTACAAATTATATTACTTCAATGTCAATAAATTTATAAAGACAACATTTGCAAATCAAGGTTTTAAGAAATATGAGTACTGTACTTTAAAAAATACATAGCTTTGGTTAGAATATAACCAATTAACATAATAACTTTATACTTTCGATAAGCCAATGAAATTAATTATATGTGCACATCGACCAGCAAAGACGAGGGCGTGTGGTAGTTAAAAATCACAAAGAAACCAAAATTATTCGTTCCAAAAATTGGGTTACGAATACATTTATTTTAAGAAAAGTGCACTATCGCGAAGTCAAAAGATCGCAAGAAGCATTGCTTTTTACCTTTATGTTGGTCTGCGAAGAACAAATTTGTCTCTAAAGATACTATGCTTTCGAAGCGAGGCGACGGAATTGGGGAGAATGGGGGGAAATGGTTGTTGAAATGGAAATGGTTGGGAAATAGTTTAGTTATTAGTTATTAGATATTCAAAATTTCTACCTGTACATCATCTGGATCTGTTCCGAATTCTTGTACCAGACGAGTTGTGCAGGAGGGTTGCCTCCTCGACTGCTGCACACCAATTCCACCTGCTGACCTCTGCGGACCATCTCTCCGTTGGTATAACCTTCGATGTAGGGAGCTCCGGGAGGATCTGTGTAGAGAAAGAAGAAGAATAAATGTTATTACAAGTACTGTCAATCAAAGATGGAAAATAGAAGCTGAATTTTCATATTTTGGTGTTCCACAAGGCACTCCGCTGAGACCATGCTTATTGTAGAAGCTGAATTTAAATCTTTTGGTGTTCCACAAGGCACTCCGCTGAGACCATGCTTATTTGTCGAATGTACATATATTTTTTTAAATAACTTCTACTTCTTCAGCATAGCTTTAGTAAATTAGTTGGTTTCATAATATTTTTTGTTATTCAAACTTACTTTATATTTCATTGCAGGAAAGAAGAGATTTTTTATCTGTAAAAACCTTATAACAATCTTCGCTAGCATTTATAGACTCTCCTTCTGACATTTGAAATTACTCTTTGTTCATTTTAACCTAATATAAGCAAAACACTATTAAATTTACAGTGAGGTGTAAAAATGAATTAAGTGATTGTAAAACTTCATAATGTGTTACCAGAAGCCCTGCATCCATAAAATCAGGTCTTACGACCGGGCAAACGTTAAGAACACGTTTTCATGTACGACTTAGAATAAAAATTGTACAAAAAGTTTGTCATTTTACGGGAATGGCACTTAATTTGTAGGTCATTGTCATTAGCAGTGTCAGAGGAATACGGAAAAATAATTAAGCTTTTGGTAGAACAAGAAAGGAGCTTTATAAAATTATGAATAAAATATAATAATAATGACAAACGAATAAAAAAATAATTATCATAAGACGTAAAACAAAGTTGGTTTGGTTACACCATTTATAACTCAAGAACGGCTGGACTGATTTTTATGATCTTTGATTTGTTGGATTTGTCTCCACCCCGAATAGCAGAATAACCATTTAAACATCGAAAAAATTCAAGAAAAAAAATAATGAAGAAAATTCTTTTTCTCATACATTTTGTGTGGAACGAATTCTCATCTTTTGAAAGAGCTGCAGCAATATTGCGTAAATATAATATTGAATGGTGAGTGAATTCATAAAGTCAAATGTCAACGCGCTGATGGTTTTGCTTTTGTTCCTAAACATATAATTCTGCCCCTCTTTCTTACACACTATATGTCAGTAGTCGAAAATGAGACAAACGGTGAACATTATGTCTGCACCCCTGTAAAGGAAAAATACAATAATTTAAATAAATCTCCCTCACGAGCATAAGGAAAAGTAAGAAAATAACAAAAAAATATAAATCCGCACACAACGCCATCTCCGATACTGACAAAAACAAAACACGGACAGTTGCGCATCGATAATTGCTTCATCGTTAAATTTTTAACGTAATAAAAAAACATAATTTAATTCAGCTAATAAGTCAACACAACATTTATTGAATCTGAGGCGGAACGAAGTTCGCCGGGTCAACTAGTTTATAATAGATCGAACGAAGTAAATCGTGTAAAAATGGACTTAAAATTAAACTCGATGAGGATAGTATATGCCTACAGTATAAACTTTAAATATAGCCAATTGTATAGTACCCATATTATTAACAAATGATAAAGAATCGTATGCATTCGTTTTAAATCTGATAAAAAATTCCAAGTCCAGTCCTAAAAAATTAACACCCCATTAAAATCGAAAAGCATCGTACTAATTTTAGATTTACAAGAGCAAATTTGTAGAAATCAAAATTTTCAGCGATGCGTAAAAAATAAATCTTTACTGCGATTTCCGATTTAACCAGTGGGGCGCCGCATCCAGTTCGACCCCTATTGAAACCATTGGCGCTCTTCCATGAAAAGGTAGAGGATTCAGATTTACTATTTATATATTAAATTGTATAATATATTAGTCAGCAGTGCAAAGTAGCATTGGGGAGTTCAAACTAAAAAGGGGAACACTGCATATACATACATTTTTTAAAAGTCAACAAAAATAAATTCAAGTTTCTGATCGTCTTTTTGAAAGGCTAGATTTTTTAAAATGGGTGTTTTTGTAATTTTTTGCTTTTTAAAACCTTACGCATTAAGCAAAAACATATACATACCTACATATGAATATTAGTAGACCTGCCCTAAGTGATAAAAGCGTATTATTTCCCCCTCCCCACACCGGTTCCATTGGAATCGGCTGGGGTTGAGTATGGCTTCGCACGAATCTAAAAAATGTGACGTCATCATTCTTCTGCGAGCCTGCGTCGAGCACTCATCGGTGCATTTTACGAAATAACATCGCAAAAAACATGATTTGTGTTTTGAAAACGTGTAAATATATACTATCACTCTATCTGTAAATATATATCACATGGCGTGTGCTCGTCGATGTTTACTGAGGTAAGTAAATTATGAAACATTTGCAACAAAATATTGGAGTCTGCAAATAGGCGAACTTTACTTTGCCGTATTTAGACCTGGCAAATTTGTTCATTACGCGGCGAACAATTCGCGCTCCCATGTAAAAAGGTCTATTCATTCAAAAGCAGAGTTTACTTTTAATAACTAAATGGTGATATTATAAAGCGAGATGCCTATATACTGTCAAATTGATTTATTGACGAATCACATATCTCCAAAATCATCTTCCCGCTCTGCGCCCCGCCGTAGTTGTAGTCTACCTTTATGTTCTGGTCTAGTAATATTCATATTATGTCTATGAGCAAAACCCATTCCGATAAACACAGGCCAAGCATTTTAGAAAACGAGAACTTCTGCCTGTCAGAATGCGCCAATCGACAGAGCGACTAAACTGCTTAACGATTCTGCATTGACCATTGACATTACCAACGTCACTTACAGACAGTTTAGCAACTATCTTTTGAAAAAATGTCACAAAATAGTAAAATTGCCACCATGACTTTTTTAACCTTCTAGTTTTCTTTTCTAGTTGTGTCGATGAAATTTTTAAGTCCTTTATATTCTCTCCAGAGATTATCTTCAAATGGTAAGTACTGGGACCTGTATTCTACAGCATTCTTATCCAACTACACGATGCTTGACTGAAAGACTTAGGTTCTTAACACAGTGACTGTTTATTGTCGAATAGTATTGATACTTCTGAGGACGAACGTTCTCTCAGGTTGAAGGTTATTATTAATCTGAAGAGGTCCTTAAAATCCAAAAACTTCGGAAATTCTGACCCAAAGAGCCCATAGACTACTATGGTAAACATGTACAATCATAAAAATATTTTAAAGATAATCTCAAAAAAAAAAAAAAAAGTTTCTGACTAATCTAATCTCAAGAATAACTTATAACTCAGTTTCCTAGTGATACTCCATTCTTGCAAATAAGTTAAATTTTGTTTTGTTTTTAACAACTAATTACAATAATTCTAGATACATTATCCAAATAATAAAATTGTTTGATAGTTGATAAAAACTTATATATTACATAACACCGAACTTACAACTTATTGTTTTTTTTTTTACATTCACATTGTAATTTAAGAACTTATGATATAATATAGCATTTAAAAAATGTACACTACTCTTCCAGACACAAGCTAATGCTTCCATGGAAGAGTGGTATAGCGTGGTCTACGGCCGGCATAGTCCAGCGGTAAGGCTCTTGACTAGCACTCCAACGGTCGCGGGATCGAATCCCGGCGTGGCAAATAAATTTTATTTGATTAATTTGTATTATTTCACAATTTATTCATTTCAAATAATATATCTTATATTTGCGGCACGTTCCAGAGTGGAAGATACTCTCTGTATCGCCCTGGTGTAAGACCACCATTCAGAATTGAAACGTTGCTTAAAATGGCTTTAGCCGTGTTTGGTGACCAGATCTGAATAGCCAGGTACTATCCCCACCTTCCTCTTCCCTATCTCCTTCCCCTCCCCACTACCTTCAGCCTCACAACATACCCCGATTGGGGATGCCATAGTCCCACTGGCTCCAGGCGGGAGCAGTTGGGACTCTTGTGCGGTATTCATAAAAAAGTGGTATTAATTAAGATTTTTGAACATGAACATGTATGCAAATTATTACATCAAATAAATGTACATTTTATATGCTAAAATAATAAAAAAATAGACTATAATGATACCTTACACTAACAAAATACAATAATATCACCTCTTGCACGTAGTCTGCAGTATTGTTTTAAATCTTCATTTGCTTACTTCTACTACTTTTATTGCTGCTACCAGTTTATATATTTTTTTAACATTTCTTATTTACAGTTCCTTTATGTAATAATGTTGGTATATAACTGTATTATGGAGACAATGTAAAATAAATAAACAATCAAATAAAACAATTTCATATTTTTTAAATCAACTGAACAAGTCCTCTCACGATATTTCTTCTTTCATGGCAATTAAAAGATTTGCTGGATTGGGGTTTCAGTCCTGCAACTGACAGTTGGCCTAATTTGACAGGAAGACTTAGGTATTTTTTTTCATCGCGCTTAAAAGCTCTTCCCCCCCCCAATTCTACTTATTCCTTCGTGACGTTTGAAAAGTCGAATACTTCTTCCTATACCCGATGATATTGGCCCCGATTTAGTTGGATTTTAAAGGTATTTCCGCAATCCTATTAATTTGATTTTAGAATTTGGAAGTGGGATGCAAGTCAATTGAACAATATTAATTAAGTTTTTTATTGTTTTTAGCTTTTTTTGTTGGGTGAAGTTTGCCCTGGTGATAGCCAACCCAACCTAACCTAACCTAATATAACTTAACATAATCTACCAGTAACCTAACATAATCGAACATAACCTAACGTAACCAAACTGATTATTGATTTCATTGTTTTGGCTATAGTTCTCGTGGTGAAGATTGACTTGATGATATCCAGCCCAACCTAACCTAACCTAACATAACTTAACATAACCTAACCTAACGTAACTTAGCGTGACCCAACCTCTAATAAAATAGGGTACCGGAAGAAGAATAAGATAAGTCAATATTTATGTTTATTAAAAATGTTGTTTATTTTTATTATTTGTAGTTAAATATTGGAACTCGATGCGAAATGTTTGTGGGTGTTTCTAACATAAAGCTGTCAAAAAACAAAATTCACAGCTGTCGTATGTTACTCCAAATAAAAATAAAGCAAATCATATACTTACCTTGGCATAATCGTAGACAATAACTTTAAATGGGATAAACAAGTGATCAAAATTTGTAACCCGCTCCGATGTTTGGCGAGTAATTTTTATAAATTAAAATTTGTGTTGCCTCGATGCACTCTCAAACTTATACATCATTCGAACTTCGGGAACACTCAAGCATAATTAATATTAACCCTTTGAATAATAAGAAAATAATTTTCTGTCAACTTTTGCCTGTCAAAGTTTGCGCGCAAAATTTCTGGTTCTTCCCATGCATTTTAAATGTTCCTATTTATTAGTTTTTTTTTAAAGCTTTTGCAAAAATAAAAATTGTTCTAAAATTTAGATAAAATAATCTTTCTGATATGTTTATTGGAAATCAACATTTTTGTTTATAAATATTAAAATTTTAATATTGGAAATGTAAATTGGCTAAAAAATGCATACCTGCGAATATTTGAATTAAAGTAATTAAAATAGAATAAACTTAAAATTTTAAATTCAGATTCCTTTTCTAAACGAAATTTGTAATAAAACTGTCATCTCACTTTTTATCACTTTCATACAATTTTATTTTAAAATTAAATGTGGGTTACGTCACAAATAGGCGCAAAATCAAACCGTCACTTTTGATAAAGTTTGTAAAATATCTGAACAACCTAGCTCATATAATTCTAAGACAATGAGAAGCATTATTTCTTTCCGTATCTAACATAAAAGAAATTACAAATATTCTTATAAATATAAATAAATAAATAAAATAAATAAATTACAGAAAGAGAGATATCTAACTTTTAATAATGCACGGTTGCTCTGGGACAATCTGGGTCTCCTGTTATTATAACGGCATATGATGTTTTGGGACAACTTGGGTCTCCTGTGATTAAACGGGTTAAATACATTCAAAATTTACAAACTGCTATAATTAAAAAAAAAAAAGTGAAACCTAGCATTTACAAACAAAGAAACAACTTAAAATTACTGTATGGGTCTGAGGGCCTACTTCCAATCAAAGGGCTTCTCTGGTACATTATAATTATGGATAATTCGGGAGAAAGCGCGTATAAAAAGTTATTGGTGCATAGTCACACAACAAGATTTACCGAAAATAAAGGCCTAAAAATACCTATATCAAAAAATACCCGAATATCAAATAAGCATGGTAGCAGAACTCTCGAATATATTATACCTTTGATTTATAACAAATTGAATCAAAACGTTAATTTAAAAAATAATGAGGAAGCCTGCCCTAAACTGACAAAAAAGTGGTTAATAAATGAACAACACATTTATCTATCCTAAATCTTATATTAGGTATTAATATTGTAACTTAAGCTAATGTATGTTATGTAATAATATTAAATGGTAAAACCTACAGAAAAGCTAAACTGTCACAGCTTTGTGGGACTACCCATATCTCATATTGTATTAGATGTAATTATATTCAATTTAATAAATAAAATGGAAAAAAAAATTCCAAGCTTTGCAAAGAAGAAATCTGCTTGACAAAAATATAGTGATTAGTTCACATGAACAAAGCAAGGTCTGAGCCATGTACCAAACCAAAGAATTCAAAAAATTTTATTCCACAGATGGCAATGGTAGCTGATGATTACTTATAACAATGATTAAGAAAGTGGAAGAAATCTAGGTACGCTTCTACCCAGGAATATATCAAGATAATATATAGCTCATTATATTCAAGTAAAAGGAGTATCACTAAAAAATCAGCTATTTTTAAATCAAATAAAAATGATGAGCCTCATTACGATTTCAACGAAAAATTAATGTTAAAAAAATAAAGAATCAAAAAACTTCAATGATAATAATTTCGGAAGAAAAATTAGCCCGGTTATTCCTACTTCATACGGCTCAATCCGCTAAGGATTCGCAAACAATCGCCCCCAGAGTAAAGAAATCAGCGAAAAATTACTTTAAGTCTTTAAAGCTCCCCTGAAACCCTTAAAAACACACAAAAACTCCACAAAAACTCCCGAGATACCCCCGCAACCTCTCTCCTAAACTTCGGAACTCAACCCCCAACTCCCCAAACCTCCAAAGCTCGTCGTAATTCATCAATATGATTTCAATTCTTCTGAGAATTTGTTGAGTTGTTTGAGAATTGATCTAAAAATATGGTAAGATTGCCCTCTCTAGTAGACATGGGCAGATTCATTCCCAGGAGTGAATTGAATCATTCCGATTCCCCTGACCTTTATTAGGCTAGCAATTAAATTTTTTTTTTTATTTTTTTTTTTTTTATTTGAATTTTATTTTAGTAATTTGTACATTTAAGTTTACAAATTTCTAATTGATTATAATATTTCATATTGCAGTTTTTTTTTTTTTTTTTTTTTTAATTATAATATTTTAAATTCACAAAATTTTTGGAATCACAAAATTTTTTGTTTTTGTTTTATGTAGCTCCTACAATCCATCTTGAACTTTTCAATTGGTGAGGACTTAAGAGTTTCTGGTAGTGTGTTATATAACTTAATTCCTTTGTATAGCAGACTGTTTTGCGTATTCGTTTTGTCCTTTTTGTTTAATCTTATTTCCTTGCAAGTCCTCGTGTAATGTCTGTGAATGTCCTCATTGTATACGATTTTATTTGTGAAGTATTTTGGTAACATGTTGTTTAATATTTTGTGAATAAATATCAACGTGTTCAAGGTCAGTATTTGTTTCACTGTTAACCAATTAAGTTCCTTTAGCATTTTAATTATTTTTGAAAATCTATTTCTTCTAGTATTATTCGCATTGCTCTGTTTTGGAGAATTTGAAATTTATTCTGTTCTCTTTCATTACAAAGGAAAAGGATACTTGAACAGTAGTTGAAGTGTGGAGCAATAATTGAATTGTAAATGGTGATGGCGGTTTTTCTGGAAATTTTCAATTGGAATCAATCAAATTTTCAATTTTCAATTTTCTGGAAATCTTACAATTAAACAGTTTTTGGTTTCACCCCTAAAGTTTAACTAATTTTATTTTATTTATCAAACTTAAAATTGTTCCACTTCACGTGATCTGATGTAAATAAACATTTTAACAATTAAAGGTGAATATTTTGTAACAGTTGATCACAGCCGATTAGCCTTATAATATCTGCAAATTCACATAATATTATCTACCTAACATCTGCGTCTAAAAGTAGGTAGGTACTTATATTAGGTAACTATGTAATGAAATTGACGGCTTGGCGGAGAGGAACAAATGAACCGCACGGGCCGTTTAGCGGCGGGCATTGAAGAATGAATTAGTAACTTTTGACTAGTGTCTGCAGTGACTCGCTTGCGGCGTACCTTGTTCAGACTTTAGCGATCAAACGAGTCGATCTCTCTCAGGACCTCAGAACAGACTGGGAACTGAGAGAAATAGACTCGTTTGAACTGGTCTTTGTTTCAACTGAAAAAGAAGCTAATGTTAATTCCCGAATAGAGCGCTTTGGACTCGATAGCGACAGACTAGACACGCGGACTGGAACGGGATCGACGGGGACGGGGACAATACAATACTGAATAACGAATAAATGTATTAATTCCTCGCACAAGTAAAAGAGACGCGACGCGTCGTGGGTCGGAACTAGGAACTAATTCTGCTGGTGTTTTTATGAATAGCGGGCGCGGAAGTGGGATAGGTACTTAACTTTAGGCAACTTCGCGTTGCGCCGCCCATATAATAATATTTAAATACCTACAAAAGTTATAAATTATAATATTTCAATTGTTTACGGTACACATCATTCATTGAAATAATTTAACAGTAAAATAAAAATTTATGGTGCTGTTAAAAATCGTAGGCTGCAGGGCCAAAGGTAAGGAATGAAGAATCAATTCCTTTTGAAATTGAGAACCAGATCGAGTGCGTCACAAGTTTGAATTTATTCATTTAATTCAGTCATTCAATTTTGCCCACGTCTACTCTCTAGCAAATTCATTAACTTTACTCCGATATACAAAATCTGGGTAACTTTGATAGTTCTTGAAAGAGAGACATTTCTCATTAACTGGTTCTTGGAAATATGTGAACATTGGTTATAGAATTCTTGGTATAACTGCGGTGAAAAGTCAATAAAATGGTATTTGATATTTTTGAGAGGCAGATACTGAAAAAAATCTTTGGAGACATAACAGATAATTGGGTCTGCGGTCAAGGCTTTACCAAACTATCAACAATTCGTCAACCATCAGATTCTATAGGTCCTATAGTTGCCTACCATCCACCCGCCAACTACGCATGTAGAACTTTCTGAGATTTCTCTGTCTGAGAGAGTATTGCTCCAACCCTGACTCTATCCTAACGACTATCTCTTGGGCATGCACGGAATGAATTATCTACGCTTCAAAAGGGATGTGTACATTGCTTCAGACCGATTCGTGGATGTCGAAAACCGACTATAATGGAGAGCATTCATTTTCATGTTTCCGATTGTTACTCGTATCTCCGTCACCGACAGCATAGACTACTTTATCTCCCGATCTGAAGTACTAACTGCCAATAATGGAGAGAGCGATCTTGCTGGTGAGCAGAAAAATGAACAATTTCATGATATTTTTTTTATATTAGCTCCACACAGGAAGCTCTTGAGGAAAATACTCGTAGTTCCCCTAAAGGTGTATGTCGTCTTTAGGGATGCTGTGAGAAGGGTATTTTGAGGAAAGGAAGGAGATGAAGCATCGAAAAGGAAAAAGTATGTCCAGGAGTAACGCACATACGAATCCATGCCTTCCACTGCAGTGCAAGGCGATGTTTTATAGTGTTTTCACACAAACGAAGTGTTGAAAAAAGTTCTCCCACAACCAATCTCTACCGATCCGGCCCACTACGCAGTAGGTGAGCAAATTTATCCACTGCCAACACCTAGAAAAACCTCAACCCATGAACCCGGACATATCTAGATACTAAGTCACGAAACCTTACAAACCACTTGAGGTGATTTATGGCAGAAATGTGGATTGATTATCCAATAAATGGTTCCCGGGGCGGCGGTACCCATACCCGCCTCACAAATTGAAATGGTTATAAAATAATAAATTGAAATGAATAATACATCTCACGTCCTAGACACTTAGCAAGGGTGCCCGGGTTCATGGGATGAGGTTTGTCTAGGTCTTAGTGGCGGATACCTTTGCCCAACCACTTCGTGGCGGGCTGGATCGGAGGAGACAGATTGAGGGAGGCCTTTTGACCTCTCCAGCCGGATTATCCCGACCCTTTACCTTGCACCGCAGTGTGAGGAATAGATTCATACGTCCGTCACTCCTGGCCACACTGACCCCCAGATTCCTACCCACCCCTCATACCTTTTTCCTTCCCATATCTACTTCTCCTTCCTTTCCCTTAAAAAACCCTCCACACAGCATCCTCAAAGATGACATAGGCCCCTAGGGAAATTGTTTTCCTTGGTACCTCCTGTGTGGAGCTAATGTAAAAAAAAAAACTATCACAAAAAACCGACATGAAACGGAGCGCAACAGACCACAGGAGCCCATCAAATACACTTTCGCGCATTTTCGAGTAAACTCGTCGAGATTGTAGAGCACCCATTATAAAAATAGCTTCATAACTTTTTTACGTACATTTTTTTTACCACGAAAAATGTTTTCGAGTGTATACCAGATAATTATAATAAATAATGGAGTTTTTTTGGGAGGTATTTTTTGGGGGTGGGCGGATTTACCACCCCCTCTGGGATTTGCTCTCGTGGAAACAAATTGATGCTATTATATTCAAAAAGATTCTTTTAACGAAATACACAACGGTGAAACACAAACTGTTTGCGTCCCTTACGCACGATATCGCACTGCCGCAACGAAACTGCCATAAGTCAAATACATACTTTTTTTTTTAACTTATGAGTAAAACCTCAAATTGTAATATTTGATTAAGAGGGTGTTACCAGAGAAGACCAGAAATTTTTCAAATAAGATTTTAGACGTACTGACTCTTTTCTACAACAAATTATACATGAATTTCGAAAGATTGTTCTTTTATCTAGCATTCGCATGTTTTAAATTTTGAGAAAAAATGTTTATTTTTAGTATAATAAGGTTATACCACAGGTCGTTGGCAGATTTGTTAAATTTTCAAAAAAGATTTTGTATTATACCACACCCATTTCAAATCATATAATCATGCAGTAAAATAAATCAATACATTATCTGGGTATCGCATGTTTTACAATTTTAATTTTAGTTTAAATAAAATCATCAAAAACATATACGTACATGTGTTTCTTGACGAAAATCGGTCCGTTTGTGTATTTATTTGCGCACTTACAAACTAATATATTTCAGATTTTTTTTAACATTCTTATTTAACTTAGACATTATTGAAAAGTGATAAATACCTACTTATAATCAAAAAATAATTACAAAAAGTACATTATTTTAATGGTTTTATCATCACGCCTTTCAGCATTTTTGGATGTAGGTATAAATTAAAGCAAATTTGGAATGAAATAAAATCGATATTAAGTCATAATTTAAAAAAAAATGGTACGGAGAATAATTAAACTTTCTCATTGTAACCGCCCTGCACGATCGTAAGAACAACTTTCGACGAAATGTGAATTTTCGACCGCTGGCTGGTTAAACGCTCTTAATGCAAATAATTTTAGCGACTCTCATCAAAAATTTGAAGAGCTCCACCCGGCAAGGCAAAACTCCTGGGTTCGATTCCTAGACGTGGCCGTATATTTTTCGGATTTTTCTTTTTCTTGATTGCTTTCCACAAATCCCATTTGAGGTATGATGTGCGGCTGAAGGAAGTGGAGAGGGGAAAGAGATCTCTACACATTATAAATTAAAGTCCTCCGCCGCGTCTATTTGTCTGTTTGTTCGCGATAAACTCAAAAACTACTAAACTGATTTTCATGCGGTTTTCACCAATAGATAGAGTGATTCATGAGGAAGGTTAAGGTTTATAATATGTCAAGAGTTTTTGTAAATTTGTTGAAATATATAATATATAAAGGAGAATGTCTGTATGTGGTGGACGAGCGGGCTGGCAAGTGGGCGGTGTGGATTTGATTTGAGTGCAAAGGAAGGTCACTGTTTACATTTGATTTCGAAAACTCTGTGTAAAGCCCGGGCATCGCCGGAAACTTCAGCTAGTAGAAAATAAATAAAAAGTGAGAAGTGCGTATATATACACGCCAAACTTTAATACTGACCAGAACTTGATTCGATTCATTCTCGCGCAGATATATGACTTTAAAATGACCGTAAGCGAAAGAGAAAGAAACGTAAAACATACGTGCGATAGAGGAAGGCGTCGTCTGGGAGGCACGCCGCTTTTCTGATCTTAAACTCGCTTACTGCGTCGATTTCTGTATAAACGTCAGGTCGGTATTAAAGTTTTGCGTGCACTATACCCCACTATTGAGATGTGGTCACCAAACACGGTTAAGAGGGTATTACCAGAGAAAAACAGAAATATGTCATTTTTAAATCATATTTTAGACGTACTGACTCTTTTCCACAAAAAAATATAAATGGATTTCGAAATTTTGAGAAAAAATGTTTATGTTTACTATATGTAATAAGGTTATACCATAGGTCGTTGGCAGATTTGTTCAATTTTCAAAAAAAGATTTTGAATTATACCACACCCATTTCAAATCATATAATCATGCAGTAAAATAGATCAATACATTATCTGGGTATAACATGTTTTAGAATTTTAATTTTAGTTTAAATAAAATCATTAAAAAATATATTCGTACATGTGTTTCTTGACGAAAATTGGTCCGTTTGTCTATTTAACATTCATTCTTATTTAACTGAGACATTATTGAAAAATGATAAATACTTATAATCAAAAAATAATTTAAAAAAATACATTATTTTAATCATCACGCCTTTCAGCATTTTTTGATGTAGGTATAAATAAAAGCAAATTTGGAATGAAATTAAATCGATATTGAGTTAATTAATTTTAAAAAGCTGGTACGGAGAATAAATAATCTATACTTAGGGTACAAGGGTACGATCGTAGTTCGACGAAATTTAAATTCTCGGCCGCTGGTTAATGGCTCTTAAAAAATGCATATGCCCAACATTATTCCATCAATAACTCAACATTGATAGTTTTGTTGGATACAACATTATTCCATCAATAACTCAACATTGATAGTTTTGTTGGATACAACATTATTCCATCAATAAATCAACATTGATAGTATTGTTGGACACAACATTATTCCATCAATAAATCAACATTGATAGTTTTGTTGGATACAACATTATTCCATCAATAACTCAACATTGATAGTTTTGTTGGATACAACATTATTTCATCAATAACTCAACATTGATAGTTTTGTTGGACACAACATTATTCAGGGCAGGGGCTTAATTGATAAATTTGAAGAAATAAATGAGATTATTTTAGGAATATTGAGTTATGGCTGTTTAGAGTCGGGAGTGCGATTTGTGTTAGAGAAGGACGGATGCGTACAATTTGTACAATTTCAAATAATGGACCAATATTTCGGTCCGTCGAGCAATATTATTGGGAAACGACAATATCGCGGCGATATTTTCTCAAATTAAGTGTTGCTGAATTTAAAATTGTGCGAATTTTGAAAGGTTGTTGAAATGTTTTGTTGATTTTTATCACTCGGTTTTAAATTGTTCAGGCATGAATTTAAATCATTTTTATAACGGAGGACGATTTTAAATTGTGGACAGAAAAACACCTGACATTTATTTTAAAAGTGATAAGATTTTATTTAATTTTTTTGTGTATTCATAAGTTCTAACTGCTCCAGACTGTCCGGAGGCAGTAGGATTAAGGTAACCTCATTTTTTAAAAGTATATTTTATTTCAGGAGAGAGTGGTCGGTTGAGGGAGTCCCTACTTATCCACCAGAACTTTATTGGAACATCGCCTTGCATCGCAGTGGGTGGGATGGATTCATACATACGTCACTCCTGGATACATTGATCCCCAGATCCTATCCACTACTCACACCCTTTTCCTTCTTAGAACTTCCTCTCCTTCATTTCCCTGCAAAGACCTTTACACAGCATCCCCAAAGATGTTATAGGGCTGGAGGGATTTTGTGAAAAAATAATAAAAATAACAAAAATGGCGCTATAAAAACAAGCTCAGAAAAGTAAGTTAGTAGATCGGTGACGTCATATATTTTTTTTTATATGAATACCGCACAAGAGTCCCAACAGCTCCCGTCTGAAGCCAGTGAGACCATGGCATCCCCAATTGGGGTATGTTGTGAGGCTGAAGGTAGTGGGGAGGGGAAGGAGATAGGAAAGAGGAAGGTGGGGAATTACCTGGCTATTCAGATCTGGTCACCAAACACGGCTAACGCCATTTCAAGCAACGTTTCAATTCTGAATGGTGGTCTTACACCAGGGCGATACTGAGAGTATCTTCCACTTTGAAATGTGCTGCAAATATACTATATATTATTTTAAATGAATAAATTGGGAAATAACACAAATTAATCAAATAAAATTTATTTGCCACCCCGGGATTCGATCCCGCGACCTTCGGTGTGCGAGTCAAGAGCCTTACCGCTGGACTACGCCGACCGTCAGATAAAATCAAATAAAACAATAATTAAAATAGTTAAACAAAAACATAATGACCAATTCAATCGCCTCTTATCAAAATATCCGTGTCCACTTTTGGTCGTTTTTTTCTAATCGCCTTTTGAAAAGGCGGCAAGAAAAAGGGAAAAATTCTAAAAATTCCTAAAAGTAAAAAAGGTTCAGAGAAGTTCTATTTGTTCCACATTAAGCATATAAAATAATAGCCCAGTGAGTTAGTTGAATGCCCAGTGGGGTAGCGTGACCGACACTTTAAAACTATCATCATAAATCAAACCCGTTTGTAGATAAGCATTTGAATGACCCAGTGTAGTGTACTGGGTGCTTCAAAAATAAATTCACGGTTTAATTTTATTGGATATTTTGTACAGCGCCGTTTTTGTGAAAAATCATCTCAAGGTGAATGATCTAATATTTAAAGTAACATAAAATTTCATACGGTGAGCTCTGCCATTATTAAAATTAGCAATTATTTTTCGCCTTAAGCGTCGATGACACTGGGCGAGTTACAAGCTACTATCTACTACGGGTAAATCGGCGAGTGAGATTGTCATGATGACACACAAAACTGTCCACTCGCTCAGAAGCGTAGGAAACTGAGGGCGCTGCTAGCGCCAGTAACAAGAATAACGACGCCTGCGTGAACTAATTCTTCAGATTTTTTTTTTTTATTAAACGAAGACAATATAAGCGAAAGTCAGTCGAAAATCTGAGAACAGAAATTTTATTTTTCGGATATTTCTGTTCTCAGATTTTCGACTGACTTTCGCTTATATTGTCTTCGTTTAATTAATTTCGTTTATTTAATTTGTAAACAATTTAAAGACCTTAATACTTTCAAAACACTGTATTTCTCATATGTTCGTAGTATCCTTGAATACGCATCTCAGGTGTGGAACCCTGGCTATGCAGTGCACAAAAATAGAATTGAAAGCGTTCAAAATAGATTTTTAAGATACCTCAATTTCCGCTCTTTTCGATCTCATGTTAGTAATGAAGACTCTGCAAAGTTCTTCAAAATACAAACGCTAACTTGTCGAAGAAACATAGCAGATTCGGTAATGTTATTTAAAATTACACATAACTTAATCGATTGTCCTGATCTTCTTCAACGCCTATCATTCCATGTTCCAAATCGCAACAGCAGGCAGTCACTTACCTTTAATCTCCCTATTTGCAAGACCAATTCCAAACAGAACTCATTTATCTACAGATCCACACACTCATTTAACTCAAATTATTACCACATTGACATTTTTAACTCAACTTTACGTGACATAAAACGAAAACTCAGCAAGCACCATGACTCAAACTAGAAAGTTCAATCCCTATATATATTCCCGTCCTTTGCCTCTTAATCCTATTCCTATGTTCCTCCTCCCTCCCCCCCCCTTTTTATATTTTGTAACTAAAAAATAAAACTTACATATCACACTTTATTATTATAACTATCATCAGTGGAAAGTTCATAATTGGCATAAATAACATCCTATTATTTTATTATATTATAATTTCTGATTTGCTGTCAACTTTCTCCAAAATAAATAAAATAAAAAATAAAAAATTAAATATTACAATTTGAGGTTTTGCTCATAAAGTTAAAATAAAAATAAAAAAAAAAATTCTTCAGATGTTTGACAGTCGAAATCAGTTGTTTATCGGAAGCCATATTGGAAACATCAATAAACCAATCATGAGCAAGCAGAGCAGGCGTGTAGGCGAGTAAAGTTGACGACCTTTCAACTTTTTTTCGTAGATTGTCAACAATCTGCTAGTTAGCACGATGACACTGGGCGAGTTTAGTTGGGCGAGATAGTGAATTTCCCAGATAGTACCTTGTAAACTCGCCCTGTGTCATCGACGCTTTAAAATGCTTTGATTTAAAATTTAATTAATTAACTAATTATCGTAAACATAAAAAAAATCATAAAACTTGTGCATTCTGCTTATGCTTTTTACAAAGTTAATCTTACTACTTTGTTAATACTCTGTAAATGTTCCATAACAATAAATTAATAAATAGTAAAAAAATACTTTTTCTCAGTTTGGCAAGGATATCACTGTCAGAATTGTAACATTTGCACCAATACACACAATCCTAAGTTTGTGTTGTTTGCCGCAGTTTCTTAAGTCTTCGGAATATCAATGCACAAGTTATGTATGTATTACTTTTAAATATAAAACAACAACAAAAAAACAATACAAAATAATTCAATAATTAAAACATTCTCATTTTGCGACCTATAACATGGTTAAGAGGGTATTACTAGAGAAAACCAGAAATATGTCACTTTTAAATCAGATTTTAGACATATTGACTCTTTTCCAAAAAAAATTATAAATGGAATTCGAAAGATTGTTCTTTTATCTAGCATTCGCTTTTTTTAATTTTTAGAAAAAAATTTTTTTTAGAATTATAAGGTTATACCATAGGTTGGCAGATTTGTTACATTTTCAAAAAAGATTTTGTATTATATATGTATACCACACCCATTTCAAAAGAAAAATAAATCAATGCATTATCTGGGTATCGCATGTTTTACAATTTTAATTTTAGTTTAAATAAAATCATTAAAAAATATATACGTGCATGTGTTTCTTGACGAAAATCGGTCCGTTTGTGTATTTATTTGCGCAGTTACAAACTAATATATTTCAGATTTTTTTAACATTCTTATTTAACTTAGACATTATTGAAAAATGATAAATACTTATAATCAAAAAATAATTACAAAAGTACATTATTTTAATAGTTTTATCATCACGCCTTTCAGCATTTTTGGGTGTAGGTATAAATTAAAGCAAATTTGGAATGAAATAAAATCGATATTGAGTTATAATTTTAAAAAAGCTGGTACCGAGAATACTTAATCTTTCTCATTGTAACCGCCCTGCACGATCTTAAGAACAACTTTCGACGAAATGTGGGTTTTCGGCCGCTGGCTGGTTAAACCCTCTTAAAGGATAAAAATAAGTAAAACATATTTACGAGTACATAATATATCTATTAGAATAATCCTTATTATAATTTTTTAAAGGTTATTCCCACAAATGATAAATATCAGAGAAGAAGATAATACTAGTAAAATGTGAAAAAAATAATTAAAATGTAACGGTCGAAACTGGGACTCAAACCCAAATCTTATGTCTTATAGGAATAAACTTCTTAACCAACTCGGCCAATGGGACCTCTGATTTTAAAGTAATTTTGGTCGATCTCATATTTCAAATTCAGAATTAACTAAATTGTCTTTGACTAATTTTTCCTATATAATTGGCTGCCTCCTATTTAAATGATCAAAAATTCTAAAGAATTGGTTTGTAACCTAGATAGTGTCTCGGATAAACATATTCGATTGTATTTATATGGGACACCTATTGACTTTTTCTAAAAGTATAACTGAATATTCATTTTTTGCTGGAATAACTCTTGACATATTAACTTTTGAAGGTTATGTTATACGGTTAGGTTGTTCTGTTTCATATTTTTGTTTAGATTTAAATAAAAACATTTAGTCAAGTTTTGAATCAATCTGTTGGTGTACTGGTACTGGCTAATTTAGTAGAATTTCGTGGTGAAGTTATCTCACGTAATGGGAGGTCTTTGAAATTACTTTTTTCCTTTCCTAAAGTGCCGTCAATATTTCGGGCTTTTAACTTGCTGTTTCGGAACAGAAGAAAATACCTTCCTACCTATCTACAATAGCTTTGAAGCGTTCAGTCTGGTTTAAATAAATACTAGACTATACTGTGTTAACTAACCAAGTAACCATCACTCCTTTTCCGCGCAGGGGTAGACAGGGTGCCATATATTCCTTGGGCATCTCCGACTTCTTCTACCATTCATTTTCGCATCATTATATTCTCCATACACTCCTTTCTTGGTTCATTCGCTGTACAATACATAATCAACTAAGCGCCCCGTTGTTAATCTTACTCATTACACTTAATCGGCCTTGAATTCTCAGCAAGTCTCCACATTTCACACACAATCTTACATAGTTTTATCACACACACGCCTCAGGGATATCATTTGTACAGCATTCAGTCTACTTTCGTCCTTACTCTGCCAGCTCCATGCGTCACTTTTTTTTACATGAGCTCCACACAGGAGGCCATGAGGAAAATAATTTCCCTCAAGGCCTATGTCATCTTTGAGGATGCTGTGTGGAGGGTTTTTAAGGAAAGGAAGGAGAGGAGAGTTCTGGGAAGGAAAAGGGTTTAAGGGGTGGGAAGGAATCTGGGGTTCAGTGTGTCCTGGTCATCCGCCTCCAAGATCTCGACAAACCTCACCCCATGAACCCGGGCACCCCTGCTAAATCACCAAACGTAGCGAACCACTTGGGGTGACCTATGGCAGAGGTGTTGGTTATTCAATAAAGGTTCCCGGGGCGGCGGTACCCATTCCCGCCTCTCACTGCCATATATCAGGGTTGGTTCTAACACTCTATTGTAGATTGCACCAAAGAACATGGTTTTTATCACACACACGCCTAAGGGATCTCATTTGTAGAGCATTCTATCTACTTTCATCCTTCCTCTGCCTGTTTCATACCTTACTGCCATCAGGATTAGTACTAGCACTCCATTGTGGAATGCACTAAAGAACAAACATCTCTTTTATGTGTATGATCACACATGATTTTACCACACTGACGCCTCAGAAATCTCATTTCTGCAGCATTCAATCTACTTACATCCTTTCTCTGCTAGTTACATGCCTAATTGTCATACCTACATCAGGGTTGGTACCGACACTCCATTGTGGATTACACTAAATAACGCACATTTCTCACATACAAGCCACTAAATTATTACATGTATCTCTAGTTAGAAGCCTAATGGAATATAACTCGGTAGTTTGGTCTCCATCTTACAAAATTCACATTAATAACATTGAGCGAATACAACAAAAAACAAGTTTTATAAATTTTAAATTAAATATCCCATTAGAAGACTTTAAATATAATTTATTATTAAATATTCTAAAAATACACACACTAGAAGACAGACGTAAAATAAACGACTTAACATTTTTATTCAAAATACTTCACTCTAAATTTGACTGCTGCGAACTCCTGCCACTAATTAACTTACGAATACCGACGGTAACTACACGACAAAATACACTATTCTACTGTAGTATTCATAAGCGAAACTACATTGCCCACTCTCCGATCCGACGATTTCAAACTATGGGAAATCAGTAGGTACTTAGATGATGTTGACATATTTAACATAAACTTGGCGAATTTTGTTGATATTGTAAAAAAATTATTCCAAAACTATTCCTAAACATATCTGTATCTTTGTAAACCTATGAAATTGCTGCATTTTTGTATTTTTATGACTTGTGGGTTTTTTTAATTTAATTTTTAATTTTATTTTTATTATTTCTTTCTTCTTCTTCTTGTGCCTTGTCCGTTCAACGGACGTTGGCTATCATGTTGGCTATGCGGACTTTGTTTACTGCGGCCGGGAACAGCTCCACGGTAGACTGGCCAAACCACTGTCTCAGGTTTTTCAGCCATGAGGTTCTCCTTCTTCCAGGGCCCCGTCTTCCGGCAATTTTTCCCTGCATTATGAGATGCAGGATCTCATACTTCTCTGGATGTCTCATCACGTGTCCAAGATATTGAAGTTTTCGGATTTTTATGGTTTTAATTACTTCCTCTTCTTTATTCATCCGAACCATAACATCTTCATTTGTGACCCTGTCCATCCAGCTTATTTTAAGTATTCTTCTGTAGATCCACATCTCGAATGCCTCAAGTCGCCTAATTAATTCTTCAGTAAGCGTCCATGCTTCCATTCCATAAAATAATATTGATGACCATTCGCATTCGTAATCCAAAGTTGAGATCATGACTGCAGAACATATTTTTCATGCGGATAAAGGTTGCACGAGCTTGCTCAATGCGGCATTTGATTTCAACTGAAGGATCCCATCTATCATTTACATTGCAGCCCAAGTATACAATACTTTGTACCTTCTCCAGTTTTGTTCCAGCAATATAAAGATGTTCATCCAATGCGTTATTTTTATTCCATATATATATTTATATTTTTATTTCATTATTTCTTTACCTGTTTAAAAATCTTCTGTCATGAATTAATTGTAGTACCAAACATGTTAAAGCCTTTGGGCGTTAAATAAATAAAAAATAATAAAAATTACACACGATCATACATGGTTTTACAACATACAAACGCCTCAGGGATCTCATTGCTACAGCATTCGGTTTACTTTCATCCTTGGAAAGTTTCTCTCATAAATATATATTTAAAAATAAGTGCCTTTAACCATGGCTATCGGATCTCTACGTTAACCGAACTACCGGACGCAGAGCTCTGCCGTTTGGTTTAACTGCATAACCCGGTGTGTACTGCCGGCGAGGTTTAAATGACTGCAGCGCCCCCGGCATTCGAACTGCCCTAACTTGCGGCACATGTGTTCTCAGTTCTTACATCTAGGCTATATGAACGTACCGCAGTGTCGATATTCCGAGTTACCACTGCTAAAAGATTAAGATTGTCAAAGTGTGGGATGCGAAAATCGTTTTATTAAGCCACCGCATCCCGAATTTCTACCGATTTCTTACATATCTCCCTTAAACATTTGAAGTTTTTAAGCTCTTAAAAAATATATGATATTCTTTAAGTAGTATCTAAACAATCCCCGCGTCTAAACGATAATTACATGAAATTCCTTCGATAGAAACAAATCGCAACATTTTCACAATTTTCGCTTCAATTTTATCGTTTTAAATATTATCGCGCTCTCTCCAACATTCGTTATTACATATCTCACCATCTTCTTCTTTTTGAGCGAGGTTACGGCGCCATGGCGATGCTGCAAAATAATGCAAACTCTGATTTTGGCAAAATTTCCGGCAAAATGTCAGATTTAATTCTTGATATTTGACGTGCCTTTGTTCATAATTTCTATTCTAATGACCAAATCACCGTTAAATTAGTTAATTCAATATATCAGTTTTATTTTTGGTCAGTTTTAGACAAGTGTTGTAACTACTAGTATACAATAATCATGCTGTAAGTCGAACTTTAGTTTAATAAATGTAAAGTATTAATAAATGGGATTATAGGTAATACCAATATTCAAAGTAAATTTTATGGTCTTCATTTTGTAAGAATTTCATGAAAGCGGTGTTTTTTAATAACGCACATTTTTTTATTTAATACATGAGTTGGTAAACATATGTATATCAAAGAATTAAACGTTTTAAGGTGTGCAAGCGATTTTTTTTTTTTTACAGTGAATAACCGCACAAGAATCTCAACTGCTCCCGTCTGGAGCCAGTGAGACTATGGCATTCCCAATTGGGGTATGTTGTGAGGCTGAAGGTAGTGGGGAGGGGAAGGAGGTGGGGAAGAGGAAGGTTGGGAAGTACCTGGCTATTCAGATCTAGTCACCAAACACGGCTAAAGCCATTTTCAAGCAACGTTTCAATTCTGAATGGTGGTCTTACACCAGGGCGATACTGATAGTATCTTCCACTCTGGAACATGCCGCAAATATACTATATATTATTTTTAATTAATTAATTGTGAAGTAACACAAATTAATCAAATAAAATTTATTTGCGCTTGCCGGGTTTGAACCCGCGACCTCCGGACTGTGGGTCAAGAGTCTTACCCACTGGACTACGGAGGTCGTAAAAAAAATGTCATTTTATTATTTTTTGAGAATTAAAAGCATACTTCATTTTTTGAATTGTATGAACGTGGAAAAGTAAAGTGACAGTTTCCTTGCAAATTCCAAAATAAATGAAATTGGCAATTATATGAAATTCCCTCGATAGAAAAAAATCGCAAAGTATGCTACGAAAATAATTATAACCACGTTTTTTCAGTTATTTTACAAGTTTTATGTACGAAAAAATTCACATTGTTAAATGCTATTTCAGACGTTATCCGCGAGATTTTTGCTCTATTTTAAACGAGTCGGGTTTTATTAAACATTTTCATAATTTTCGCATAAATATTATCGTTTTTTAATATTAGTGCGCTCCCTCTAACACATTCATATTTACATATCTCTCATCTCCTTATTTTTGAGCGGGTGCACCGCGCCATCACAGACATGTATATATAAATTAATAGTGAGCATTCGAATATTGCTTTCCTCATTATTAAACTTAAGTGTTTGGAGATGTCTGACTAATCAACTGGATATAAATACAGGTTTTAAAAGATGAAATGTTTGAGAAGTTTGGAAGGCAGTTTCTGGTCGAAGGCCGGGCCAAGTAATTCTCATCGATCTCGCCGTTAGTCTCAGAGTCACGAACTGTTTGCGCGCGTGACCTCGGCGAGGGTGCAATTTGGGCAGAGCTCACCCCGGTGGCTGGCAAACAATCAAGCCACCCACAAGCACATACAACTGCATTTTTCTAAGATAAACAGTAATAACTACTGCTTGAAGAAACAACCCACCCTAACGTACATTCAGTTGCAGTTTTCTAAGGGCCGGTATTTCAGCTGTTTTTTAAGCTCAGCTTAAGGCTCGAAAGAAGAAGATGGAGAGTAACGAAATTACGAATGTTAGAGGAGAGCGCTAACATTTACAATCGATGCGAAAATTGCGAAAATGTTTAATAAAACACGACTCGTTTAAAATAGAGCAAAAATCTCGCTGGCATTGTCGTAAACAGCATTTAAAGAAAGAAAAAGATGAAGAGATACGAAATTACGAATGTTAGAGGAGAGCGCTAACATTTACAGCGACAAAATCGATGCGAAAACGTTCAATAAAACACGACTCGTTTAAAATAGAGCTAAAATCTCGCGGGCATTGTCATAAACAGCATTTAAAGAAAGAAGAAGATGGGGAAATACGAAATTACGAATGTTAGAGGAGAGCGCTAATACTTACAGCGTCAAAATCGATGCGAAAATCGCGAAAACGTTTAATAAAACACGACTCGTTTAAAATAGAGCAAAAATCTCGCGGGCAATGTCTTAAACAGCATTTAAAAAAACACTGTAAATTTTTTCATGCATATAACCTGTAAAATAACTAAAACAAACGTGTTTATAATAATTTTTGCAGCATACTTTGCGATTTTTTTCTATCAAGGGAATTTTATATAATTTGCGTTTCGGCGCGGGCAATTATTTTCAAGAATAACATTTATTTTTTAAGAGCTTTAAAACTTACCGTGTTTAAGGGAGATATGTAAGAAATCGGTAGAAATTCGGGTTGCGGCCCCTAAGAGATATTTATGTTCGTCAAAGTTTTGACAACTTAATCCAATATATAACATTACTGAATATAACTAAATATCGGCACACGGAAACACAGTAATAACTTCTGTTAGAATAAACCACTCATCCTAACGTACGTTCAATTGGTAGCATTTAACTGCTTGGAGAAACGATCCACCCTTATATACATACACCATACACCCTGATATTCGTTTAGTTGCATATTATAACAATGAGCTCTATACTTTGTTTTAGGAGCTAAACGTCGCAAATTTTATAAAACTGGGAAGACTTCAGTGGCTGGGTCATGTGGAGAGAATGACCGAGCATCAAGCACTAAAGTCCCTGCTGAACTCAAGACCAATAGGGCGAAGGAGCCTGGGAAGACCAAGATTAAGATGGAGCGACAACGTCCTCAAAGACATATTTATCTTGGAGCTTCTAAACTGGAGAGAGCTGGCACAAAACCTAGATGAGTGAAGGAAGACTCTTGAGGAGGCCAAGACCCACCAGGGGTTGTGGAGCCAATAGTGATGATGATCTACTTGAAACGGACAAAATAACAGTTTAAAAAAAATAGCTAGTATTATCTAAGCTTCTTGACCTCTAAAAAACCTTAAAAAACAAGTAAAGTGAAAGTAAAATATTTATTTTCACTGAAATATGTTTCCTGTGATAAGATCTACTTGACCCACTCTCATTCTAAACCACGAGAAGAGATTTGAAAGAAGCCTGAAAAACTTGACCTAAGTCAAATAGTACCTAATAACAGTAGAAAAAAGCTTGCTGTGCTTTCGACTAACGACTTGAAACAACCCACAGTTGCATTTTTCTAACGTAAATAGTAAGGCAAAACCATATTTCTTGTTTATTTTTATACTTATATCAGTATACATACAAGCTGATTGCATTGGGTGTTAGAATGCTGACATTGCATATTGTATTGACGTTACTTTGGTTGGACAGGGTTCCAACTTCACTTAACCTTGCGTTATGATTTTATATTTTCATGGTCAAAAATATTTTCGTTATTTATTTTTGGGGTGTTACGCCGTGTTGCGTTACCCCTTTCTTTAGTCAACGTATCGGACATCGTCACAGCGTAACACTGCAACGCTGTCCGAAACGTTGGCTAAAGAATGAGGTAGCACAGCACGGCATAAAACCCCAAAAATAAATAACGAAAATCACTTAACCTTATGACGACCGACGTGGTCTAGTGGTAAGGCTCTTGACTCGTAATCCGAAGGTCGCGGGATTGAATCCCGGCGTGCGCAAATCATTTTTTTTTTGTATTATTTCAGAATTAATTCATTTAAATAACGTATAGTATATTTGCGGCACGTTCCAAAGTGGAAAATACTCTCAGTATCGCCCTATTTTACCATTCACTTAGCCGTGTTTAGTGGCCAGATCTGAATTGCCAGGTACTTCCCTACCTTCCTCTGCACCGCCTCCTTCCCCTCCCCAATTGGAGATGCCATAGTCTCATTGGCTCCAGAAGGGAGCAGATGAGACTCTTGTGAAGCATTCACGTGTAAAAAAAACCTTGTTCTGAGATATGAGGCGTCAAAGTTTATAAAGACGATTTCTCATAATCTATTAACTAATTTCTGATTTTGAAGTTACATCTTCACGTTTGGGCATGTAGAGCGAACTTCGACCAAGGATATCTTGATCGAAGAGAGCGAATGAACGAGGAAAGGAGTGTAAGGAGAATATATGACGCAAATGTGAATGGTAGAAGAAGTCGAGGACGTCCAAGAAAGACATGGCACGACCAAGTGAATCAGATACTTGAGTCGGGCCATGTCAAGAGTCAGAATAATAGAAGAGAATGTATGATACGTTGTATGAATGTAAACGAGGCAAGGAATGTGTGCAAAGACCGGGATGTTTGGCGGTCCGTCCTCTCTGCCTACCCCTGCGGGGAAACGGCGTGATGGTTAGTTAGTTAAGTTACATCTTGTGTGAAGTATTTAAATTCAACATATTTAAAAAAAAACATTTTAATATGACGTATAATTTCCATTTTAGAACATACATAAACGTGCAGATAAAACCATATGCTAAGTACTAATAATTCATAGCATAAGGTTCTAACTCGATTTTCTTAGAGACATATATAAATATTTTCCTTTAAAATAATCTGTTAACCTAAAATATTTTACACAAGATTGAACTTCAAAATCAGAAATTGTTAAATAAATTATGAGAATTGGTAATCGAAAACTTTGAAACCTCAGAACATGGTAAGGCGAAGTTGGAACCCTTTCCAACCAAAGTGACGAACTAATAAACTAAGCATCGTAACAACAGATACAAACAAAATGGTAATTGCAAAAGGTTCAAAGTTATGTCAGAACTTCGTCATACGAGTATCTACGGAAATACAACACAAATGGTTCTGGAAATTATTTCGGTTATAGAAATGAGCAAAAGAAATGGTTTTGCATTCAAAGGTTATTTTTGAAAAAAAGTCAGTTAGAACCTTATCGAAACAAGGTGATGTTGTAGATATCTATATTCCCAAAGAATAAATTTTAAAAAGTATTTACTGATGCTTGACGTAAAATCCTTAAGAAAACCACAGATGTCAAATATCTAGGGATCACTATAGAAAGTAACATGAAATTTAAGAAACATGTCGAAAACTGTGTCAAAAGAATTAGAAAACTTACTTACATTTTTATACGTTTAAGAAATATTCTAAGTCATTCAAATATTAAAATGGTTTACTTTGCTTTTGTGCAGTCAGTATTGCAGTACGGCATAATCGCATGGGGAAGCATCTATAAGAATAATCTTTATCCGATAGTAACGACACAAAAAATAATCATCAAAGTTATTATTAAAAAACCAAGAATTTTCCCAACCAGCGAACTTTTTGAAAAATTTAAGGTCCTACCGGTTTCAAAAGTATTTAAAAAAGCGCTATTTTAACAGTTTTTAAAGAATCTGAAGTGTTTTCAACACGAAGTATAAGACCTAGAACATCTGGGAACGTATATGTACCTAGATACAACACGACAGCTGCACAACACCATCATGAATACGTAGGCCCAAAGCTATATAACGAATTACCCAATGCAATAAAAAGTGAGAAAAATTATCTTAAATTAAAAAAAAAACTTGCATTATATTTTTACAGATAAGCAACAGATTATCTTATTTGTATCGATGATTTTCAGATATAATCTGTTGCCAATATTTTGTTGATATTATATTTCTATAATTATATGCATTTTTCTAATTGTACAATTTTTTGTAATATCTTACAGGGTTTTATTTTAATTTTTGTAACAGATTATCTATAAGCAGTTCTAAATATAAGTACATATACTAGCTCCCCAATTAGAGCCGAGAATATTTCTCTACTAATTAGGTAACCATAAAAACTGATAATGTAACATATTATTATTGTAAACATTAACTTTTATGTACCTGTCTCAATTTAAAAAAAGTAATTGTCAAAAGAACCCGTTGACAAACTGATATCAATCAGTTTAACGGGACTTAATTTAAAAATGTAAAAAAATGTAAATAAATAATAAAGGAATTTTATTAATAAAAAAAAAATTAAAAAAAAACTTTTCTTCTAAATAATAATTAAAAAAAAATGCTTTCATCAATGAAAACTGAGTGAACGAAGTTCAATATTATGTTTTTTTGATATTTTGTTAACAATGTTAATAAAACCCTTAACGGAATACTTAATGCTTAGACTGGATTAATGTTAAATTGAGTAAAAGCTCAATACTTAATGCTGTTAATATTGTTAATTAGCCTTTCATAATTGAATTTGTGACAGTAGTTTCACCTGCGATGAAGCCACTGATACTTTTCATTAAAATTGTAATGAATCATTAATGATTTTTGAATAGGAAGGCATATTAAAAAAGTATTTACTTTTTTTACAACAGACACTTGGCTCGTGACTTTGACACTTTAACGCTTAGCTGAGGCTAATCCATGCAAATAGATGGCTTATATTTAATGTCCTGTTCACGTCGTGTCAAAAAGCTCGTCGCGTAAAGGCATTTTAGATGACTCTTTCGTGACTTTGTGAGATAAAATTGACCACGAAAGAAGCATTAATTTCTAAGACCAATTCCAGAGACTTTGAAAGACTGTACTATTTTGAAATTATTATTAAAATATTCATCCCGTTCCTCTCCAAAATTGTTATTATTTTCTTCATATTAGTCGATAATATAAAGCTCACAAAAGACGACAGGTTCACGGTTCACAATGGAACTCTGATACTAACTCTGATTTATAGCAACGAGGCTTGGATCTGCCAGAGGAATTATTAAAGTAGATTAAATACAAGAGAAATGAGACCTCCTATGTGGTAAAACCATACACAATTTTATTACCAATTTGTAGTAAAATCAACAATTAATTTGAGTAATGAGTGACGATTGAGCTAATATCGTAAAAAAAACAACAAAAATAAAAGCGGTCCCAGGGTAGAGCCTTGCGGGACTCCAGAAAAAATCAATAGAACGAGAACCCTCATAAAATATTGAATAAAATATCATAGCTCCGGGTTGGAAGTAGTCCTGGGTCGATCGATAGTCTCACGACATACTGGCGTCACGAGCGGGTCGGGAAGACTCGCTCTTTTCGCGACACAAAATATGAAACTCGATTACGCTTCACCCAGCTACTTTCAACTACCTGAGTCGAGAGAGCGGGTGGCGAAACCCGGGTGTTGACAATCCTTTCGCTCTCTCATGTATCTATCTATCGTCGCTCGCCTCGCCACATCCGCACCCGAAACCCAGGTTGCAGTAGTAGAGCGGTTGCGAGAAGTGGATCGCGAGACCCGGGTGCTAACGAAAAAATGACCCGCTCGCTCTTTGGCGGTCCGTGAGCGGGTTTCAATGAGCGGGTTATTCACAGCCGACCCAGGACTGGTTGGAAGTTCTGTTTTCAAATTAAAGATGGTACTTACATAGAACGCTTAGTTGAACGGTTGTCCTCATAGGCAGATCCCTCGGCAATGCTTCGTGTTTTGCTTCACATGTCAAATCCGCGTAGTCATCCTCAGATGTCGGCTTCAACTTTATTCTGGAACAAAGAAATAAAAATAAGAAACGGCTATCATTAAGGTCAGCACAATATTGATGGTGGGTAAATTATAGTCAGTTGACCAGCCACTTGCGGTCAGCAAGTAGAACAAGATGTTAATTACTATGCTTATGTAATAAGCGTAAAAAATACGCAAATCAGCAGTAACAACGAGTACCAACAACAAATGCCGCCATTTGCAAACTGACTTGATCAGGTGATACTTAAAAATCTGTCACGCGCCAATGCCTGTACTGTAGTTGGCCTTGAATGGTTGGATTCAGACGAGAAAGCACCATAAAATAGCCTGATGGCTATTGATAGATATTGCCTCTCGTATGTAACCTCTGCCCTATACGATATTCAGGCTTCTTGCTTTATACTCTCTCTACAGTGCTCCGCAACCGGTGTGCCACGGCACACCAGTGTGCCACGGACCGATGCCAGATAGGTCGTCATAGTGAAAGAAGAAAAAAAATTATACAATCGGTATGTGTATTTATCATGTCCTCATGGCGAGTACTCGTGTGATGAAATTGAACAAACTTTAAACATTTCTTCTTTAGAAAAACGTAGAAAAGACTCTGATCTAATTTGCATATTCAAAAATATCAACAGTATTACAGACACACCTGCTTTGTTACAACTCATCCAATTCAACATCCCTTCCCGCAGACTCCGAAATAATAAATTGCTGTTCCTCAATCAACATTTTAGTAATTATGGATATCATTCTCCTTTATTTAGAATGTAGAGACGTCAACGCAAGTCAAAGCATTGAATTTTTTGGTGTAAGCCTAAATGACTTACGGCAGTCGATATGCAATGTGTAATTTTTAAAGCCTTTTAAATCCATCTTCAAACCTTGACTTGTAGTTATCTTCTATATGTAATTTTATATTATATATTGTCAATGCTCTTCATTTACGAGTATATGTACTCTCCTTTCACTGTCATCTCTGTTTTTTATTCGTGTTATTGCTATATGTTAATGGACTATATTTTATATGTTATATTGGACGATATTTTATATAATATGTTATATTAATGGACCATAGGTCCGTAAATAAATGTCCTCTTAGGAACACAATAACGCAAAATCATAGAATAGGACCTGTGCGCCCAACAAAACACATTTCGCAGCGAAACCGAAGGTATGGCTTAATTTTCGATGATTTCTTGCTGTCTTATTGGATACGTTTGCACCGGTTCAGCGATGATAGGCGTTAGGTCAGCGTTAGGCTAGGTTTAAGACCGTTTTAACTACACAGTAGTAATAAGTTTTCACTGTTGCGTCCTTATTCTGTTCTAAGTAACAGGAATTAGCGTACTGTTAGACAACGCCGCACAAGCGCAGTCACTATGAACACTTCACTTGCTTTCCATGTGTTTGATTACACCGCACCGCTCCCGCGCCGAAAAACGCGCTGCACTATGGCCGATCTTTGAACGGGCGGGAAAGTGGTGGGTCACCTCGACTATTCAGACCTTATGCGCCGCGTGATATTTACACTGCGATTATAAGTTAGTACGTTATTGTTTTACACTGAAGTACGTTGACTATCCCGAGGCATTGTTTTGGCTAAAATTGATGTTGAATCGTAATACTTAGCAACTACCATGAATAGTTGCACTCGTAATACGAGGATGGTATTTTTCGGGAGTAAGTCACAACGTGTTTGACCGAGTATGACTTTTGTACACACGAATATGAGGGGTATAGAATCAAAGGCAGCATTCTCCAAAAAGTGTTATTTTGAGAAAACCAAAAAAAACGTTTCATTTCAACAATTTTCACGTATTTATAAGTATATAATTTTATTCAAAAGGGGAAACTGCGTATCTATTATAATTTCCAAAGTAGAATTTGTTTATTGTATTGATTGATTAGTTATAGCGGATTTAATTATGGAGATTGCTGCATTTGATACTCACCTAAGGAGAATGCTGCTTTTGTTTCTCACACGTGTGGAGAAAGCTGACTTTGATACTGACAAATAAATATGACGTCACAATAATGGACCGACCAAATCACAGAGAAGTTCGTGATTATTATTATGATTTTAATTTTAGTATAATTAAAATAAAAATAGGTTTTGTAATGTACTAATACAGTATTGAATTTGGGAGGTGTGTATGGGTACCGCCACCCCGGGAACCATTTATTGGATAAACAATATCTACCTCTGCCATAGATATGACTTTAGATTTTCACAGCCAAAAGTATTTTCGTTATTTGTTATTGGGGTGATATGCCGTGTAGTGCTACCTCCTTCTTTAGTCAAAGTTTCGGACACTGCAACGCTGTCCCAAACATTTGCTTTGGCACTTTGGCTAAAGAAGGAGGTAGCGCAACACGGCATAACACCCCAGAAACAAATAACGAAAACCTCTGTTCAAGTGGTTCGCTACGTTTAGTAACTTAGCTAGGATGCCCGGGTTTATGGAGTGAGGTTTGTCCGGGTCTTGGCGGCGGATGCGTCTGCCCACCTGCTGGATTGCAGGCCGGATCGGGAGAGAATAGTTGTGGGAGTCCCTTTGACTTCTCCAGCTGTGATATCTCGAAAAATCGCAGTGAGAGGGATAGATTTATACATCCGTCACTTCTGGATACACTGATCCCCAGATTCCTACCCACCCGTAATACCCTTTTCCTTCCCAGAACCTTCTCGCCTTCTTTTCCTAAAAAGACCCTTCACACAGTATCCCCAAAGAAGACAAAGGCCCTGAGTGGAATTATTTTCCTCAGGGCCTCCTGTGTGGAGCTAATGTAAAAAAATACAAGTGTGCAGTTCGCACGCGGTACAAATGAAACCTGCAGAAAACGAAAGTAGACAAGAGTGGGAATAAGCACTGCACGAAGAGGAGATCAATTATTATCTTATTCTTTCGCAGCCTTAATCCTATAGATGTATGCGTTTGTCTATTTTTAGTGTCGCTTTTTTGTTTCATCGAGCTTCAAATCACAACGGTGCTAAAGAAGCCACTTCAAAAAATAATAATATTAAGAGAGAAAATTTTAAAAAAAGAAGAAAAATAATGAAGGTTAATTATTTTGATCAAAATTGGCTTGAAACTCGCAAAATTTTCAACACTAAACATGTAATTCGGAATGTTTATGTGCAAGGCTATGAATCCTAGATTTAATTATAAAAGTAAAACATGTCTATGCATATTAATTTAATTTATGAATTTTAATTAACACCTAAAAAAATCTTTTGCCACTCCACGCCTCTGAAATAAACGGTATTTTATGACAGCTCATCTTAGAATTTTGACTACTTTTGCTTTCCATTTTTCTGGATTCCTTGACTTCTTCCTCGCGTTTTTCTTGGGCACGGATGAAGGGTGAGAGTCCATAATCACACTGGCATCTTGTTTTTATTTCTAAATTCACTCCAAACTATTTAAAACAGTAAAATTAGAGCGACAGATTCAACACACGACCATACAATTTTGTATGGGCGGCCATGTTGTCACGTGATCAAATGGAGGCTTACCATTGGTCAAATTGGAGAATGCTAGTTTTGTTTCTTAACTGCGTTGGAGATTGCTGCCTTTGATACTAACACAGTTTTTAAAATGGATTTTTAAAGCATAAAGAGTTGGTTTTAATGCCAAATAACTGCTTTTCTAGGTAAAGGAGTGAATCATTAACAAAGTTGCATCATTAGTCCATTTTTGAAAAAAAGTGGAGAATGCTGGATTTGATTCTACACACCTCATATATGGTTTTTCTCCGCTTTTCGGGTTCATACCCGATAGAGCATTTAAAAAAAAAAAGATTTCGCAAATATGAATAACTGCAATCAGAACACAAGAATAGTTTTTCTCTGCCGTGAATATATCAAGTAAGTAATAATTCGAGTGCATATTTTTTAGCTGTTAGTGAGAAACCGTTAGTTTTCTGTGAGTGAGAAAAGGTTGCGTAACACTGCCTTACCCTGTACCTTCGCTACATCTCCTCATACCTCCCAGCCAACCCATGGGGCGTCTACTATTTCTACATGCGACTATACATCTGGCTGCGAATAAATGGAAAGTTTTTTGAAAGAAATGCGAGACAGAAAAGCAAGGATACGAAATATAGAAACGTTTAGAAAGGGTTACAGTGCCGTATTAGGTTATGTTTCATAAATTATAAGAGCTTTTTAAAAATTGTATCTCCAAATAGGGTGCCCTAATGTTTCCCTCGCGGCCCATGTCATACACATCCCAAACACTCTCATCCTGAATCGTAGATCCTGAATCCAATCCATATCGTGGAATCCAAAGTTCCACGTCCAGGCTCCATGCAGTTAGTTAATTTGAAAGGTGGGAATGTATACCGCTGCCACGGGAACCGTTCATTGGATAACAAATACCTCTGTTATTCGTAGCTTAGCCCTAGTGGCAAGCGACGGCCGGTGACTTTGGAGAGGATCCCGTTTTGATGGGATGAGTTTTGCCCGGATCTTAGCGGTGAAGGCGTCTGCTCATCTACATGTCTGATTGAGGGAGACCCTTTGACCTCTCCAGCCGGACTTTAACGACTCATTACCTTGCACCGCAGCAGAATCTCTCCTTGCTTGCTTTAAAAATAAACCTTCAATGGAGCGTCGCCAAAGTTGAGATAGGCGCTGAAGGGAAATAATTTTCCTCAAGGCCGCCAGTGTGGACCTAACGTAAAAACGAACTCTTGTGCGTTCACACAGAGCATCGTTGGAAAAGCAGGAGACGTGTGAAGGGTCTTTTTGAGGAAAAAAAAATAATGAACCCGGGACTTGAAGAGACCCAAATTGTTGGAAGTGTGAAACACAGAAGCCCATGAAATCATTCCACAGCCGACCTATTGAACACGAACGGTAGAAGCGTCCCACTCTCATGGCATTGCAGCTTACATAGACCGAATACATTTATTTATTTCATTTATTTATTTATCTATATAAGGTACATATGTTTACATCATATTATTCGATGCCTGTCTCACTAGGGTATACCTGGGTTGAGACAGGCGTTAGACGTTATTTCTAACTCGCTCTAAAATTGGCCGAACGCGACAACGAAATCCGAATTCCCGCCCGTTGGTTATTTGGCCTTAACTGACTAATCTTCATGCTGTTTCCTCTAAGAGGTAGGCAGAGAATATAGAACACCACACAACTCTGTCTCGGAGCATATTTTCTTCGTGCAAATTCATGCATAGTCTCAACACTCTTGTGTTACTCATGCCATGTCTTCCTAAGAAATCATTAACTTCTTTTTTGTATTTTAATAATAAAATAATAGTTTATTCCAGAATGTATGCAGGGGTAGTGCAATGCAATATATTCCATATTTCGAAGTAACAAAAGAAAGACAAAAAATACGATAAAGTAAGAAAAAAATAACTATACGCAAATAAAATAATAAGACGAATAAGCATGAAAAACATGAGCAATAAAACTGAAAAAAAAATTAAAACACTAAAATGAATGCAAGCAGCGGTTTAGGGAGGGTATTTCACCGTCTCTCGTCTCCAGAGGGCCATCAGGGGGGACTCCATCCAGGCAATTATGGCAGTGACGATCGCATTCTTCTATTGGCGCAGTCTGCACCATAAGCTTCACATATGACGGAGAAGTTCTCTGAAAGAGCGCACTCGTCCCTCCAGGAACATCTCGGCAGGCGGTAAAGTTGACTTTTAGCTCATGCCATTGGGATGCAATATAGTCAACTAAAAGTTCTGACATGTACAGCAATGTGCAAACAGCGTTGAACAGTTTTCTTTTTACCTACATTCTCCTGGCCATGACCTATATTCTCCTGGCACTCCTTTCTTCGTTCAACCGCTCCACATTTTCAAAGCATCTAAGTTCACCTTTCGTTATTTTGTTCTCTGCTATTTGACGGTAAGGGTTTTTGAAGGCTGAAGGCCGAAGGCTGCGGGATCGAATCCCGGCGTGGGCAAATAAATTTTATATGATTAATTTGTGTTATTTCACAATTAATTTATTAAAAATAATATACAGTATATTTGCGGTACTTTCCAGAGTGGAAGACACTCTCAGTATCACCCTGATATAAGACCACCATTCAGAATTAAAACGTTGCATGAAATGACTTTAGCCGTGTTTAGTGGCCAGATCTGAATAGCCAGGTACTTCCTCACCTTCCTATTCCCCATCTCCTTCCCCTACCCACTACCTTCAGACTCACCATACCCCAATTGGGGATGCCATAGTCTCACTGGCTCCAGACGGGAGCAGTTGGTAACTGTTGTGGGGTTTTCATATTTGAAAAAAAAAATCTTGCATGGTCTCGTACACATTAATAATAATAATAATATAACTTTATTGAACAAAAAAAAATAAGATTTATAACTACAAAAACAAAAAGTACATCATAAGTACAGTAAAAGTACAGTAGTTGCGTGAGTACAAAAGTTTATAACAGAAAACAAAATACCTACATATATACAGTAGGTACTTAAAGAATAGAAATTTATAATTATAAATTTAGGTTTCTCGTAACCTGCCTCACTAGGCTAGCCTGTGTTGAGGCAGTAATTTTATGTCAATTTATTATACTGTGAACATACCTACACTTATATTAGAATAAAATAACACAATAAAATGGTTGCATTAATAATAACAATAACATTAGTACAATAATAACAGCATTGGTTCAATATTAATTTCGAATTTGGGTGAGTGCACCGGTAAATGCTCTATCATTATTTTTTATCCAAATTTTTATGTTTTTTTTGTAATTTTTTTGTGAATCAAATTTTTTTATACTAATTGGAAGATGTTGTAAAGTCTTGTTGCAAGGTATCTGAAGCTTCGTTGACCAAAAGTAGCATGAGTTATGGGAATTTGTAGTAAATCTTTGCTATTGTTTCGAGTACAGCGATTATTTAATCTTTTTTCATAGTATTTGTGTATATTTGTGTATAGATGAGTGAGGATTGTTTTTGCATATATCTGCCGAACGCAACACATTCATAATATTGAAGATTAAGTTCGAGTCTGTAATTAGAGGTAGTCTTAGAATTAATTTTATAATAGTTTTCTGTGCCTTTATGATTGGGTCTAGTGCTGATGCAGTACCGCCTCCCCATTCTATGATACCATACTTAATAATAGATTGACAGACTGCAAAATAAATCATTTTCAAGTGTTTTAAGTCTAGAAAGTTTCGTATCGTTCTGAAAAAGTGCATGGTTTTTCTTATTTTGTTTGCAATTATTTGAGTGTGAATATTCCATTTGAGATATGGATCAATAGTGAGGCCGAGATACTTCATCTGTGTAGTTCGCTCAATGTAGGGACACTGACAAGATTCATCGGAATTTAAATTATAGAGGCGTCATCATGAGGTTGACCTGTTATATTTATGATTGATGTGACATATTTAGTTTTCTCAGTGTTCAATGTGAGCGTATTTGTATCTAACCACTTTTTTATAATGTTTATATTTTTTATTCATTATCCTGTAATTCTTGCCATTTCGTCCTCGGACGTCTTTAACTTCTCCTACCATTGTCTTTTGCCATATATTCTCATGGGACTCCTTTCTTTGTCCATCCGCTCCACATTTTCAAACCATCTAACCACACTTTCCGTTATTTTGTTTACTGCTGTTTTCACTAATTCATTAACTAGAAACTATTTTGCTTGCTTGCCATCTAGTTTTTAAATGTCTAAAATCTGACATCCTCTCGTAGATTTGAGAAGTGTTGACATTAAAAATAAAACAAGGAGTATTTTTTAAAAGTCAGCATTTACGTTTAATAATATTACCCGCGTAAAAGAATATGAAAAACAACAGCTCTTTAATGTTAACAATGTATTATTTTGCGTGAAACATATTTTAAAACCCAATTACGACCCTTCCAAGCGTATCCAGTTTTTACTCGAGCCATTAGGTCCGGAAAAAATCCCCCTATAAACTAAAGCCCTAAAAAATGACACTAGTATAGCGAAATAAAGTTGGGGAGGAGAAAAAATTCGGAGTGTGAAAATTTGAATGATAGTAATGTCCAGTCATATCTCAGGTCTTTTTACATGACCCTCCTGTTCGCGATTTTCAGGTTTTCTTCTTCCATAGAACAAAGAAACTCACTAGAAATGTCTTGGAAAACGACACGTCCTGGATAGACGAGAGGTCCTGGGTTCGAGTCCCAGTTGTGACCCATTATCTTTTTCTTTTTTTCGGTGTCTTATTCTCTTTCATATTATCGTTAAGTGCCTCCGTTCACGGAGATACTTACAAGCTACTCGAACCTCGTGCGCGTATCATACGCGCCGATCGTAAGTACCCCACGTACGATTTAGCAGAGGGCCCGTTCACGGCGCTACGCGGTGGCCGTCGGTTTCCACTCAGTATCACGATACCGACAGTGCTGATTGCACGCGACGGTCGCATCATTTTTGTCTGATACTTATTCGTTTGACGTTTGACAGAAATGGCGTCGGAACATGAAAGTAATGTCAGATTTGTTCTATATTGCCCCTCGTCTCCTACACATTATTTTCTTTCAAATTTTATTATTGTTTATGTCTATTATTTTTATCTATTACCTATGTATGTCTATTTTTAAAATTAGTTCTGTCAAAACCCTGAAGAAGTCAGCTTTGCTGACGAAACATGTTGGTTTTTGTAAATAATTAAGTGGTTAATAAAAAGTTATCTATTAATTTGAATTTAATGTTAGATTTGTTCTGTAAGTGGAAAAAATGGATGTTTATATACCTAAACTTTACCAGAACACGTAAGAAAGGATTTAGTGTTGAAGGCATGGATTGATGTTGAAAAAAAAATTAATATGACATCGCTTGACAGCGTGATAACTCCACGGCTGCACGTGAAAAATGATCAAGTTCATTATATTTCGGATAGCGCCGTGTACGGAGACTAGCATTAAAAAATAGTATATCAGCAGGGTACTTGTGGTTTCGTCACAATTACGTAGATTGTAAGTATCTCCATGAACGGAGGGCCTTAAACATTTAAAATTTTTAAGCTTTTAAAAAATATATGTTATTTTTTAAGATAATATCTAAATATATTCCCACGCCGAAACGCAAATAATATGAAATTCCCTCGATAGAAAAAAATCGCAAAGAATGCTCCGAAAATTATTATAAACACGTTTGTAACAGTTAGTTTACAAGTAATATGTATGAAAAAATACACAGTGTTTCTTTGAATGCTGTTTTGTACAACCCCCACAAGATTTTTGCTCTATTTTAAACGAGTCGTGTTTTATTAAAAGAACAAAACCAAATAAAATTGTATACCTAGATCCAATATTGATTAAATACCTGGAAATTACTATCACTCATTCATAAACATCATAATAATTAGTAGTTTATAATAATTAGAAATTAATATTAAGTAATATACTTATTACTATGTAGTATTTTAAAATTAAGTAAGTATTATACTTAGTAATTATATTTAGAACCTAGAAGTACAATAGTATTAAGTAAATAGAAAGTGAGAGATTTCTTACAATCAAACTGATTGATCAGTTTTGTAAGATTTGTAAGATGAATATTGTAAAATTGAAAAAACTGAATAAACATACTAAAAAAACGAAAAAAAGAAACTAACCTAACGAAACACGCGTGAAATTACCTGATATTAAAAAAAAATACTAATAAAAACCGAATAAGACCGCTTTTACAAAAGATAAACAAAAATTTTAACAAAACAAAAAAACGACTTCAAAAAATGCACTAAAAAGTAACAAAATAATTTCGTATTCTTCTACAACTTCATAATCAACTTACTTTTTCTAATCGATTAATATGTAGGTACGATTGTTACTTTTGGAGTCGGTGTCAGTCAAGGTAGGTTTGTAACTACATACATAGTTGTAGGTGAGATGTGCTTGTGTCGCACAAGCGACTTGACGAGGTGAGAGGCGAGAGCGGGGTCGCGGGGAGGTGTCAAGTGAACCCGCCGGGCCGGGTACCTTTGCTGACACCGACTCCAAAAATAACAATCGTACCTACATATTGGTGATTAGAAAAAGTAAGTTGATTATGAAGTTGTAGAAGAATACGAAATTTTTTTTTTACTTTTTAGTGCATTTTTTGAAGTCGTTTTTTGTTTTGTTAAAAATTTTGTTTATTTTTTGATTTTTAGTGAATCTAACGTACACTAACTAATTTGTCTGAATATGGGTAAACCTACTAAACGTGTTGCTCATATAAGACAGACATAATTTGACCATAGCGACGTTAGGATCAAATTAAGAGATTCGGCCGAGTTTCGTTAATTTGTCATTGATCCGATAATCAGAACCTAACCAAATTCTCATCAAATTACCTTTAAAGTACATTGTTTCCAATCAAAAAAGAATCATCGAAATCGGTTTGGCGTGATATTGAGTTATTCGTCCATTTGTCGCGCACATACTTAATGCAAATTTAAGACTTATATGGTTTTCTCATGAATGCCATTGTCGGAACTGGACCATATTAAAATGGGACCACAAGGGAAGCACCAGCTTTCAAATAAAAAAAATAATCATCCATATCGGTTCACCCAGTCAAAAGTTCTGAGGTAACAAACATAAAAAAAAAATAAAAAAATACAGTCGAATTGAGAACCTCCTCCTTTTTGAAGTCGTTTAAAAAACCGAACAAGACCGCTTTTACAAAAGAAAAATGAACGACATTATTGTTTATTTGTATTTACCTAATGTACGAGTATTATTACATTATAATAGAAAAAATAATAAATTACTATAAAATAGAAAAATCTATTCTTTGATTTAGTAGTAACATTGTTTTTGTAACGGTTCGGAATTATTATCTAAGACAAAACAACACAAACAACTTTATTGATAAAATGTCAAGGCGATCCGAGATTCCGATAAGAAATGTATGCGAAAAAGATAATACGCCAACATTTGATTTAGGAAGCCCTCTCCTCTGTATTCTCGCTCCAGATGTTCCGAGGGAGGATGCGAAAGGACCTGCTGTTATCATAAGTCCTTGAAACAATCATAACATAAAGAAAAACAACAAAGAAAAGCTATTAATACGGAAAACAAACAAAAATAATGTTGTACTTTTTTTAAGTGTCAACAGATGTCACTAGTCTGTTTTTAAAATGGATTTTAACATTACTTGAACAACTACGTTAAGAGGGCATTACCAGAGAAAACCGGAAATACGCCATTTTCAAAAAAGTTTTTAGACGTATTGACTCTTTTCCACAAAAAATTATAAATGGATTTCGAAAGATTGTTCTTTTATCTAGCATTCGCATGTAATAAATTTTGATATTTTTATTTTAATTTTTAGTATAATAAGGTTATTCCATAGGTCGTTGGCAGATTAGTTCAATTTCGAAAAAGTTTTTGTATTATACCACACCCATTTCAAATAATAAAATCATGCAGTAAAATAAATCAATACATTATCTAGCAAACGTATGTTTTAGAATTTTAATTTTAGTTTCAATAAAATCATTAAAAAATATTTACGTACATGTGTTTCTTGACGAAAATTGGTCCATTTGTGTATTTATTTGCGCACTTACAAACTAATATATTTCAGATTTTTTTAACATTCTTATTAAATTTAGACATTATTGAAAAATGATAAATACTTATAATCAAAAAATAACTACAAAAAGGAAATTATTTTAATAGTTTTATCATCACGCCTTTCAGCATTTTTGGATGAAGGTATAAATTAAAGCTAATTTGAATTGAAATAAATTCGAAATTGAGTTATAATTTTAAAAAGCTGGTACGGAGAATAATTAATCTTTCTCATTGTAACCGCCCTGCACGATCGTAAGAACAACTTTCGACGAAATGTGGATTTTCGTCCGCTGGCTGGTTAAACGCTCTTAATGACTGGTAGTACCCGCTCAAAAAGAAAAGAGGGAGAGATATGTAAACTCGAATGTAAGAGAGAACGCACTAATACTGAAAACGATAATATTTAAGCGAAAATTGTGAAAATCTATATATATAAATGAATCGTCGAAATGTATGTACGCGCATAACTTCCGAACGACAGCACCAAATTGGATAATAATTTTTTTGTGTCCGTTATTGTCAGGACAAGGTTTCTATAAAACTACTGGTGAGCTCTGGAATTATTAAATTTGTATTAAAAAATTGCAATAGGTGGCATGCGAGCTATTTGAAAACTGAATGTATCGGGACAGAATGTATTTTTTTATTTATTTTTATTTATTTCATTATTTTCATATTACATTTGGTTATAATAGTGACGTATTGCCCATCTCACTAGGTGTGAAACGCCTGTGTTGAGATGGCAATTTACAGAGTGGTTATCTATGATTTTGTTTAAGTAATATTTTGAAAAATATTATGAAAGTGACAGGTTGATATAAAATCTTTTTTTTTCTTTAAATATACAATTCAAGTATGTTACATATATATAGAAGATTACAGTAGCTACATGGTTACATATATATACACACAGTAGGTATAAAGGTAAGTATGTTATTAAATACTCGTGATGGTAATGTTTATTTGAGGTGATCAATGATTTTACTTTTAAATGCATTTTTGGATTGCGTGTTTCTAATTTCAGGAGGTAGAGAATTGAACAGCTTTGTTGCATTATATTTAAAACTTCTTTGCCCATAAGAGGTTTGACGAACTGGGACGTTAAAGGATTTTACATTTGACTCTCTTAAGGCTCTAGTGCTTATTCGTTCTTCAAACATGTGTGTATTTTTAAATTGATAAAGCAGGATATTTTTTGAATACAATTTTTGCAGGTTAGTAACATTTAGTGTCTTAAAAATAAAATCAGTGCTAGTTCTCAACGGGACTTTACATGGAATGCAGGAAGGGGGAGGGGGTAGGGGGGAGGGGAATTCGGGCAGGGGGTTCGTGGGAGGAAGGGGAACCTGGGAGGGGGGTTCGCGGGACGGGGAAGAGGGAAGGTGGAGGAGGCGGCGTGGGAACGCGAGGGGGGAAGGTAACGCGGAACAGGGGAGGCGGTAAGGGAACGGGACGATTGGGAAAGGACACGCAGGGAGAAATAATTTCTTTATTAAATGGCATGGCAACCCATGCCGGGAACCAGCTATATTTAATAAAACAGGAGAGGAGGGGGGGGGAGGGGGGGAGGTGGAGGAGGCGGAGTGGGAACCCCCCTTGCACTTGCAATATAAATAAATGGTTTTGTCCATAAACAAACCCAAATCTTTCAAGGCTGAAAAATACAATATTGAATTGAGTCACTGATACAACGGTCCGGTACATTAGTATGACATTTTGAAATATCATAACAGTAACCGTAAAGTAACAATTTTTTTGTTCATTTCGTTCATTAGTCAGATAATAAACTGGACGATCAATATAAAAGAAATAAAAATGGTTCAATTATTATACATATTTTAACATACCTTAGAAAATATTTTAACTGTTGGTTTTCTCAGTAAAATATTACAAGCGTGATTTAATTTTGGCAGCTTTCGTCAAAATATAACTATTGAATTAATGAAATAATATTTAAGTTTTTATTTTAATTTAACAAAAGAATATCCAGATATTATAATTTTAGTTTGTTATGTTTTCAACCACCCTAGAAATCATTCATACATAAATATTATACAAACGCAAATGTATACTACCCTCTCCGGCAAACAAGGTTATTCGAAGAGCGAAGAAAATGCAGAATATATTATTTATAAGGCAGTCGAGGCAACGCGATACGAGCGAACCGAGTATATTTCACTGGTGCGACAGAAAAGTGCACGGAGAAATTGTGAATATTCAAATTTGTTCCGGGCGCGTAGCGGTGCTTTACGGCGGTCTGGCTACTTTATTGTCGGGTGCGGGAGTACGTTCGCTCCAATAGCGTGCATCGGGATTTTATTATTGTGTTAGACACAATAGGGCACTGTCGAAATGGAAATGTGGATGGGTTTTCTGAATATATCACCTTATTCACGAGATATATGTTTCTAGGTAATACAAAAAATAAACTCTGCATTTGTACAATATATCAGTTTTCAATCTCTCTCCTGTATTCATCTCTCATGTCTTCTTCCTGATGTTAAACATCTTCAATAGCTACAAAATTTTACAATTATTCTACTGCCGTAGAAATGAGATCACTGAGGCATGAGTGTATAATCATGCAAGTACGACCGTATTACGAATGTGGCGATCCTGCAAAAGATAAAGTAGGTACCCTATACATATTAGAATATTTTTTGAAAAAAAAAAAATTTTATTGTGTTTCAAAATCGGAATTATAACATCTGCGCTGGTATTGAATAATTTAAAATTATCTATGAATCACAGAATAAATCGATTTGTAGCCGAGCGGTTCAAAAAAGCCTTAAGTTCACACTCGGGCGTCGCAAGTTCAATCCTTTTTTTACATTAACCCCACACAGGGTGTCCCGAGGAAAGTAATTTCTTTAAAGACCTATGTCATCTTTGGGAATGCTGTGGGGAAGGTATTTTTAAGGAAAGGAAGGAGAGGATGTTCCGGGATTGAAAAAGGTATAAGGAGTGGGTAGGAATCAGTAGTGTCAGTGTGTCCAGGAGTGACGGACATACGAATCCATCCCTCCCGCTGCGGTACAAGACGACGGGTCGAGAGAGACCGGCTGGAAAGGGTCTCCCCAAACCGGCCTATACCGATCCGGCCAAGATTTAAACACACCTCACCCGATGATCCTGGGCACCCCTACTAAGTCACCAAACTAACCACTTGGGGTGACCTATAGCAGAGGTGTTGGTTATCGAGTAAACATCGCCCGAAGCGGCGGTACCAGCACCCGTCTCCCAAATTAGTCTTATATTAAAAACATGCTAACTAAGTCCACAATCATTGATCAAGCAGTATTTCCGCTTATAATGATGGTAGTAGGACGAATTAAAATATTTTGCGATTATTCATAACCCGGGAATATTTGCTTATCTTTCTATAAACAAAAATAATGCACGGAAACAGACATTTCAGTAAAGAAAGTACGATCCACGACAGACATACATTATTAACGTATTGATGAAGCATTATTTCCGCTTATAATGATGGTAGGAGGACGAATTCAAATATTTTTAGGCTATTCGTAACCTGGGAATGTTTGCTTATCTTTCTATAAAAAAAATAATGCACGGAAACCGACATTTTTGACAGAGTAAAGAGAGTACGATCCACAACAGACGTATATTATTAACGTATTTTAAGCAAAAAAATGGTTTGAAGAGTGAATAGATGGAGAAAGGGGTGTCAGGAGAATATATATGATATGCAAGTGCGTGGAAGAAGTAGTCGGGGATGTCATGTCGCAAGAAGACAAAGGATGAGAAAATAAATCATAATAAATTCGAGTAGGGACTTGTCAAGAGTAGGAATAAGAGAGGAGTAGATATGCATGAGATAATGCATAAATGAAAAAAAGGAATATAATGCCAGGTTAGTGTATGCTGTGATGAAGGCCTCTGTGATCGAGGGGCATGACTCTAGACTAGCCATCCAGAGGTCGCGGTTCGAATCCAATTTTATTTGTTTTGTTATTTCACAATTTATTTATTTAAAAATAATATATGTACGGTAAATTTGCGGCACGTTACAGAGTGGAAGACACTCTGTGAATCGCCCTGGTATAAGCCTTTTATAAACCTTCATGCTTCACTTTTACAATTTTACTGTAACTTCAAGACGAACTTTATTTATCTTCTTGAAACCGTAACAAAAAATCAACTAACTTGTATGTGTCACTTTGTTACTACAATATTTTCAAAGATCTATATTTTTAAACTTTCACTTTGAAGTTTACAGTTTTTACTTGTACCGCCAACTTATCGGTGTAATTTAGCACTTTAGTTAATATTACCCACACACAGGCAGTGCCTTAGTGGGTTCCCATTATCTACTTTTGTATTACATATATTTTTAACTTTTTTACATTATTTTTATCTTGTGTTATGTTATATATATTTAGAACATATATATAAAAATTACTTTGAAATGAATCAAGATATAATGGGAAAAAATAAAGGAAAAAAATGGCTTTAGCCGTGTTTAGTGACTAGATCTGACTAGCCCCACTACCTTCAGCCTCACAACATACCACAAATGGGGTTTTCACTGGTTCCAGGTGGTTGGTAGCAGTTGGGAATCTTTTGGGGTATTCACATAAAAAAGTCGTGAACGATATTAAGAAAGAACGCTTTGATTAAGAATAAATCAATTATGAGAGTACTGCATAAGAGTCCCAACTGCTACCAACGGTTTGGAGACTGTGGCATCCCCAATTGAAGCATGCTGAATATAGTGGGGAGGGGAAGGAGTTGTGAAAGAGGAAGTGGGAAATATATGGCTATTAAGATCTGCTCACCGAACACGGTTATTTTTTTTTATTTTCAGGTATTTGAGAGAGTCCCAGCGACTCGCAAACGCAGACTATGGCATCCCCAAATGGAGCGTGCTGGAAGACTAAAGTGGGAAGGTGAAAAAGAAGGGAAAGAAGAAGGTGGAGAAGGAGAATGGAGAAAGATGTTCCTAGCTATTCAGATCTGATCAACAAACACGACCAAAGCAATTTCAAGCAACGTTTTAGTTCTGTATGGTGGTCTTACACCAGGGCGATAATGAGAGTGTCTTCCATACTCGAACGTGCCGCAAATATACCTTATATTATTTTTAATGGATTAAATTGTGAAATCACACAAATCAATCAAACAAAAAGTATCAACAGTTTTGGTGGACTCCATTAAATATATCTTTGATACAAAACAAATTCAATAATGTTATTATTAAGTTCTGCGAGTATTCTAGATTTTTATTAGTAAAATAAAATAAATATTATAACATTAAATTGGTTTAACCAGTAACAAATCATTTTGGCACTTTAAAAATTGGAATTGGGCGGGGTAGATAGAAACATATAAATAAGTCGTCTCAAAGTGGTCTAACCGCTGTTTGAAATCGGTCATGTAAAGCGATTCAACTGTCGCAATAATAAAAAAATTAAAAATACTCTGAGAACTTAATAATAACATAATTAAAAATGCTTCTTCAAACTTCGCAAATTTATTTTGTAGCATCATTTTTCATATAATGAATAATTTATTAACTAACTAACTAACTAACTAACCATCACGCCGTTTCCCCGCAGGGGTAGGCAGAGAGGACGGACCGCCAAACAACTCGGTCTTGGCACACACTCTTTGCCTCACTCACATTCATACATCGTCTCATACATTCTCTTCTATTGTTCTGACTTTTGACATGGCCCGACTCAAGTATTTGATTCACTTGATCGTGCCACGTCTTCCTCGGGCGTCCCCGACTTCTTCTACCATTCACATTCGCGTCGTATATTCTTCTTACACTACTTTCTTCGTTCATTCGCTCTACATGCCCAAACCATCTGAGGGTCCCTTTCTTAATCTTACTCATTATGCTTACATCAGCCTTACATTCTTTGCGGATATCCACATTTCTCACACGATCATACATTGTTTTACCACACATACGTCTCAGGGATCTCATTTTGTATAAAACCACTATTTTTAAAAACAATATCAACATGTTTCGACAACAATGTTGTCTTCATCAGGATATGTTACTATATTATATTATATATTTTACTATAATATTATAGTAACATATCCTGATGAAGACAACATTGTTGTTGAAACATGTTGATATTGTTTTAAAAATAGTGGTTTATACAAAGTAATCAGTTATTCATTATATGAAAAATGATGCCACAAAGTAATTTTGCGAAGTTTGAAGAAGTAAAAAAAAAATGATTTAAATTAAATAAAAATGTACTTGCGTACGCCAAGATTTGAACCCGCTACCTTCGGAATGCTAGTCGAAAGCCTTACCCCTCGACCATGAAGGCCGTCCGTGGAGCTTGTGGAGGCTTTGGATATGGATGTGGAAATTTTCCTTTTACCTTACATTAAGAATTTCAACTCAAAATGTGTTAAAAATGTATTTTATTCTCCACCGTCGAAAAGGTGCTGTAAAAAACAATATTTTCATCTCTCCACACGTCGGGAAAATTGTTTCATAACAAAACTAGGCAACTTATTCAAGATTCAAAAGTTTTTGTGCGTTCCCCTTCCCATAACCCCCCCCCCCCCTCCCCCCTCCCTTGGCAGCGTAAAGAACGATCGCGGTGAGGGAAAAATGTTTATCCGAGCCCTGAGATGCGTGAGACGGTAATTGAAAAATAAATAAATGCAAAAACTTTTGAGGGCGATATTTTATTTTCACTTTCTCAGACAGCCGCGAACGTAGGAAAGCATATAGATAGTCCATTGGAGGTTATCCACCACTTACCCGCCCTAAGTAACAGATGGTTATTCCTTCAAGGCTCACGCAAGGACTCTAATTTTTTTGAATGAACGAATCTTGACCTCCAGTGTCCATGCATAAGGTGTTAAGAAGCAGTATGCAAGTGCTTACATAATACACAAAATGCGAATAATAATAAATAAGCGTGGATGCTTACTGAAGAACTAATTTACATTAAATGTTAATAAAACTAAATATCTAATTTTCTCCAAAAACAAAAGAGGACAACCAATGAATGTGCATACCCTCAAATTACATGAATGTCAAAATACTTTACCACAATGTTCCTGCCCGTCTATATCCCAAACAAAAAGTATTAAATATCTTGGGATTGTAATTGATGAAAAACTACAGTGATCACACATTGATCTTACCTCAAAAAAGCTAACAAAACTCATCTACTTCTTCAAAAAATTAAGAAACATCTTGTCGATGAGGGATCTAAAGAGGGTATATTATGCTTTATGCCACTCTCGATTGGAAAATGGAGTGATAGGAGGGTGCTCAGCAGCATCTAATCATTTAAAACAACTTAAGATAACTCAGAATTGCATCATAAAGACCATTCTAAAGGTCCCAATAAGGACGTCAACAACAGAAATTTTTAAACTGTTTGATGTTCCAAGCATACAGAACATCTATGCCAAAAACATTCTAGTACATCACCACAAAAATGATTCAGAGGCAGACACCTCACATGCTCATAAAACCAGAGCCAAACAAACAGACATACTTAATATACCAAAGTGTAACTCTTCATTTGGTCAAAGAAGTTCTGAATTTTTAGCAGTAAAGTTATATAACAAACTCCCACCTAGTATCAAACAAATTAAAACAAAAAATAGCTACATTAAGGACATTAAATGTTGGCTGAAGGAACTATCGGAAAATGAACTTACTACTATACTTAAAACATCGTCATAGAAGTTTCTGGAAAACCTTATCCAAACATTGAAGTTAAACCATAGAAGTCGCTGAAAAACTTACCCAAAACATAGTCCCCCTCAGCACAGGATCTCCTAGTGAGGAGGAATACGAATATATTTTCTATTTTATATATACATCTAACATGTTTCACATCAAATGTAAAAAATATTATATAGTTACTAAATAAAAAAATAAAAAAAATTAGGCGACTTGAGGCATTCGAGATGTGGATCTACAAAAGAATACTTACATAAAATAAGCTGGATGGACAGGGTTACAAATGAAGATGTTATGGTTCGGATGAATAAAGAAAAGGAAGTAATTAAAACTATAAAAATCCAAAAACTTCAATATCTTGGCATTGTGATGAGACATCCAGAGAAGTATGAGATCCAGCATCTCATAATGCCGGGAAAGATTGCCTCATGGTTGAAAAACCTGAGACAGTGGTTTGGCCAGTCTACCGTAGAGCTGTTCCGGGCCGCAGTAAACAAAGTCCGCATAGCCGACATGATAGCCAACGTCCGTTGAACGGACAGGGCACAAGAAGAAGAAGAATAATAAATGATCAATAATATAAAGTATTTCAAACATAAAGTATGTATTTAAAAACATAAACATAATAGGATGCTGTTCGCAAGGTATTGACATCTTGCGTATGCTGCAAGCGTCTGCAAGATATGATAATAAAAGCAAGTATGGTGAGGAACGCTAATGTCGGGTGGGATACCTCTCTCGTCGTGTGACAGTACCAGAGAGAATGTGTCGGACTGGCCGTGAACGAATCTCAACGTCCGCGTCCTTTAGCCGGTTTCTCGGTTATGCCTTGACGAGTGGAAATTAGGGGGACGTACCCGAAAACCTTAAGGACGGAAGCGTCGAGTTGCCGGAGGAGGGACGAAAGGACGTCAAGTTCACCCGGCCAAATCTTAGGCCCACAAATGTCGCTGGGGTAGGTGCAGATGAGTTGGGAGGACTACATTCCGAAAAAAAAAATTGATGGCCGACGCCATTGAAGTATTAATAATCATGTATTGTTTCATAGTGCTTTCACACAAACGAAGTATTGAATTCCGTAAGTCTAAACTTAAACTTTAGGGAGCACAGTTTACACCCGCGCTATGCAAGCGGGTTCCCTACAGAGCATCGGACCATCTCATTAGGGATGTCTGGTTTCATTCATAGTTTGCCGGTCACCACTTTCAACATGTTTTAATATAGAAAGTTCGCGTAAAAGCCTCTCCAAAGGGAATATTTTTGAAATAATGGGGCAAGAACCATAAAACCCTACCCTAAAGTGCGGTGGCGGCGCCTACTACCCAATTTTTCAAAAAACATCACGGCCCGCCCCACCGAAACTTCTGCGTTTGAATTACTGGGGTACCTTCCCGCAAATGACTGGCCAGGTAGGTACTTGAATATTGTAAAAAACATACATATATAGCTTTGATATAGGATATAGCAGATGAGCCCATCACCAAAATGCAAAGGAATACAAATAAATGGGTCCAAAAAGAATAAACATACGAGTATATAAAGCGAAAATAATACAAAAAGAATAATGATATAATACGAGAACAGTGTACAATAAGTTGTGATTGATGAATACTTGGAGCAGGTGGATGTGTTTGTGTACCTGGGTAGTATGTTTACGAGAGATGCGAAGGTTGGTAGAGATATTAGGTAAGGGTAAATGCAGGTAACACCATTAATGGAGGACTGAATGCCGTCGGCGCTAATAAAAAAACTATCAAAAGAAACAAAGCTAGCAGTCCACAATAGAATCCTGGTACCTATCCTGATGTATGGCAGTGAGGCATGGAACTGGCAGAGGAAGGATGAAAGTAAACTGAAAGCTGTTGAAATGAGATCCCTGATCCCTGAGGCGAATGTGTGGTAAAACCATGTATGATAATGCACACGGCCTCTGTGTTTCTTCCTTCCTACAACATGAATCTCTTCAAGACCAATGTTCATTCCTTCCTCTCCTTAAAAAGACCGTCCACACAGCATCCCAGATGACATAGGCCCCGAGGGAAATTATTAATATAAAAAAAAAATGATCGTGTGAGAAATGTGGATATCCGCAAAGATAGCAAGGCTGATGTAAGCGTAATGAGTATGATTAAGAGAGGGACGCTTATATGGTTTGGGCAAGCAGAGCAAATTAACGAATGGTAGAAGGAGTCGGGGACGCCAGAAGAACATATGGCACCATCAAGTGAATCAGATAAAGCAAATTTTTCACACGATCATAAATGGTTTTAATATACATGTTCTTCATGGATCTCACATCTCCGGCATTCAGTCTTTATTATCATCGATATGGTGACGGGACAACTCAGAATCATGCAATTTCAACACCTCCCGTGAAAAGTAATTAAAAGTGATGAAATTTTTTTTGGTTAAATAGGTTATTTTTTTCATAACTTTTAATGACTTTTCAAAAGGATGTTGAAATTGCATGGTCATGGAATCATCCAGTATACCGGGTGTTAAGGGACGTACTTGACTTACTCTAACCAGTGATTCCCGACATTATTTAGAGTAAAATATGTAAATGAAATTTTTGTCTCGGGTGACATTTTTGGTGTTTTTTTTCTACAAAAAAATAAAAAAATAGTAGGCTTTGGACAGTTGGAGGCGGGGTAAGGGGTTGGTTGGCTACTTGGCTGAGTGACCAGTGACAAAATGCGGAAAAAAAATCTGTTTTTTTTTTTACATTAGCCCTGGGATTTTTATTGATAATTATTATTTTTTTTTTGATAATTATTTTCACAGGAGACCCTGAGAAAATAATTCCCCACAGGGCCTATGACATCTTTGGGGATGCTGGAGGGTCTTTTTAGGAAAAGAAGGAGAGGTATTAGGGGTGGGTAGGAATCTGGGTCAGTTTGTCCAGGAGTGATGGACGTATAAATCCATACGGGGCGATACGAATCCAGGAGTGATGGACGTATGAATCACTACGGGGCAAGGCGGTGTTCTGAGAGAGTACGGCTGGAGAAGTCAAAGAGACTCCCTCAACCCGATCATCTCTCCCGATCCGGCTGGTGGACAGACGCATTCGCCGCCAAGACCCGGACAAATCTTACCTCATCAACCCGGGCACCCTTGCTAAGTCACCAAACGCAGCGAAGTAGGTACTTGGGGTAACCTATGGCAGAGTTGTTGGTAATTCAATAAATGGTTCCCGGGGCGGCAGTACCCATATCCGCCTCCCAAATTTTGATTTTGAATAAAAAAAATTTAAAAAAGTCACTAAAAACATCACCGGAGAACAAAATTTCATTTACATTTTTTTACTCAAAAAATTTCAGGAATCATTGGTTAAAGTAAGTCAAGTGCTTCTCTTAACACCCTGTAAAACCGTTAACATAATAATAATCATTCTTTACTCCAGATGTGGGGAGGATAGTGTAATACCACACTTCCCATATAGAAGCCAATCCTGTTTTTGTTATTTCAATGGTCTTGGTATTTCATCCCTGAAATATTTGTTTTTTCACAACAGGTAAAATCAGAGCGAATGCCGTCAAATGCGCAGAAGTAAATTTGATTAACAATTTTACAAGAGAAGAATATTCTGTGATTTTACTTTGAAAATGATACAGCTGTCTCTACTCGAGAAATATTATTTCAAAACCTACGGAAAATTCTAGAAAAAAATATAGGATAGTCAATTTGACTGGATTAAAGAGGGATAAATCGCAGCTCGTAAAAATTATTCTAATGGCCTATGCGGTCGAGGGCTATCCGAATGTCACGAGTTCAAATCGCGGCGTGCGCAAATAAATTTTAATTGACTGATTTGTGATAATTCACAATAATAGGTTTATTTGCGGCACGTTTTATCCTTGATGCATTTGAATGAAAACATGTTTTATATTTTTGTTATTCGGCGATACATCCTTTCTGCAAATCCCTTCGGGGACACTTTGTTATATGTTGTGTAAGCAGTATAGCGTATTTTCCCTAAACCGACTGCATATTGTATATAAGTATGCTGGGGGCCAACTGTCGGGGGATCAAATATCAAGGAATCTAATGATGGTATTATTAGGTACTTACTTTGATTTGACGGTGTAGCGTTTAGCCTTGACGTTTCCGTTGGGGGCATCAATTTCAATAACCTCGTCCTCCCTGCGATCTGAAAATATAGAAAAAATATTATCAATAATGAGACAAAATTAAGGGTGAAATACTTTCTTTTAAAAGATTTTTTTCTATCAAGTCGAACTTTAAGGAAAAAAATCGATACAATCTGAATCTTTGTTTAAAAATGTAAAAAAAAATCATTGAAGAAGAAGTTAACAATAATAATCTAAGCGAAAATATGAAAGAGAACAAGACACAGAAAAATAGAAAAAAACAATGGTCGCAACTAGGACACTAACCATTGCCTTTTTCTATTTTTCTGTGTCTTGTTCTCTTTCATATTTTCGTTTAGATTATTATTGTTATCTTCTTCTTCAATGGTATATTACATTGATGGGAATAACCTTCAAAAGTTATACATACAAAAGAGAGTTATTCGTCTATCTTTTTTTGAAATCATCCATAATTTTTTTTTTATGGATGTTTTAAGTTTTTTTTTTACATGAATACCGCACAAGAGTCCCAACTGCTCCCGTCTGGAGCCAATGGGACTATGGCATCCCCAATTGGGTTATGTTGTGAGGCTGAAGGTACTGGTGAGGGGAAGGAGATAGGGAAGAGGAAGGTGGGGAAGTACCTGGCTATTCAGATCTGGTCACCAAACACGGCTAAAGCCAATTCAAGCAACATTTCAATTCTGAATGGTGGTCCTTACACCAGGGCGATACTGAGAGTATCTTCCACTCTGGAACGTGCCTCAAATATACTATATATAATTTTAAATGAATAAATTGTGAAAATAACACAAATTAATCAAATAAAATTTATTTGCCACGCCGGGATTCGATCCCGCGACCTTCGGAATGCGAGTCAAGCGCCTTACCGCTGCACTACGCCGGTCGTCAATAAACTGCATTGAAAATTTCATCTTTATCTTGAATAACTACGTATAGGCAATCTGAGATTTAGCAATGCAAATAATTCCGATCAGTCATTTAAAACTTAATGAATGAAAACTAGGTTACGGAATAACTTAGAATTTTAAATTTATTTTGTAATTGGTTACACTTAGTTTGAAACGATTAGTATCGAATTCTCCATTTAAAAACTAAAAACATAACATAGGTATAACTATTTCAACTTCCAAAATAATAGAACCTATCTATCTATTTATTTTGAATGATATATCTATATATCTGTGTATTTTGAATGATTAGTAGCCCAGTGACCAAATGAACATGGTTCGAATCATTGCTGATTAAGTCGCCCATCACTGCACAAGCATTACATAGTAAATCAAATATTCAACATTACATAGTAAATCAAATATTCAAATCATTCATAAACCGGCTGTTTGGTGTTGATATGAGAATACGCATAGTTCCTAACCGCATGTCATTTATCCAGTTCCTTCCTCTCCCTAACATCACCTTGCTGGAAAAATATCTTAATAACATGGAAAAATGACAAGAAAAAAAATCTAGTGCATTTGTTTTTAAAAACGATAAGAATAATTGGGACTACTTTAATTCTTTATTATACTAGCTGACACGGTGAACGTTGTTCTGCCATATAAATTATTTGTAGTGAATATTTTATTGTTAAATAAAAAATAACGAATGTATTGTAAGTGTGTGGGGATGGGATCTATGACAGAAAGAGGAATGGAGCGCTGTAGACGATGACCGCCGATAAAAACAAAAAAAACACCAACCATTCATTTTCTCAATTCAAAGTATTTCGGACATAATATTCATTGTTTAAGAGGGTATTACAAGAGAAAACCAGAAATATCTCATTTTTAAATCAGATTTTAGGCGTATTGACTCTTTTCCAGCAAAAATTATAAATTAATTTCGAAAGATTGTTCTTTTATCTAGCATTCGCATGTTTTAAATTTTGAGAAAAAATGTTTATTTTTAATATAAAAAGGTTATACCATAAGTCGTTGGCAGATTTGTTAAATTTTCAAAAAAGATTTTGTATTATACCACACCCATTTCAAATCATATGCATGCAGTAAAATAAATCAATACATTATCTGGGTATCGCATGTATAAGAATTTTTGTATTATTTTAAATAAAATCATTAAAAAATATCTACGTACATGCGTTTCTTGTCGAAAATTGGTCCGTTTGGTATTTATTTGCGCACTTACAAACTGATATAATTCAGATTTTTTTAAAATTCTTATTTAACTTAGACATTATTACAAAATGATAAATACTTATAATCAAAAAATAATTACAAAAAGTACATAATTTTAATAGTTTTATCATCACGCCTTTCAGCATTTTTGGATGTAGGTGTAAATTAAAGCAAATTTCGAATGAAATAAAATCGATATTGAGTTATAATTTTAAAAAGCTGGTACGGAGAATAATTAATCTTTCTCATTGTAACCGCCCTGCACGATCGTAAGAACAACTTTCGACGAAATGTGGATTTTCGGCCGCTGGCTGGTTAAACGCTCCTAATCTCTTAAAAGTCAAATGTAAAGTGAAAAAAGTAATATATGTTTTATCCTAAAGTAGAAAAATGAAATAAACAAAATCAACATTAATTTCGTTCTGTTTAAAATTCGAACGACGGTCAAAATTTTTCATACAAAAATACTGAAATCGTGATTAAAAAATGGGAAGGTGGGGGTATGTGGGTGAAAATTTGGTGTTATAGGTATTTTGTGATGCCAAAAAAGAAGAGGAAACTTGCATCATATTTAAAAAAAAATCGGGTTTAGGCAAATATTCTAAGACATTCTGTATTTTTTTTAATCGTATTTTTGAAACCCAGGGGATTTTTTGAAAATTTCAATCCGAAAAATCAGACCATTTTTTATAAACCGGAAAGACGGGACATAATTTTATAGGTGCGAAGAAACGATAATTACATAGCCGAAAATCATTTTTTAAAAAAGAACGTTTTCCACACGAATGGCACAGGAGAATAACGAGGCATACCAAAAATATTACATCTCATAAATATTTTTTTCCTTGATCCATCTTATTGATCATAAATCATTATAATGTACAACGTCTATATTAATAAATCCAATGTGATATACTTGTACTTGTAAATTATAATAATAATAAGAATATCATAAAATTTGATTTTGATAAAATCAGCATCAAAACCATTATATATCTCTAAAACACGTACCGACATCTAAAATGTACGGGGTTCTCTTCACAACATCTGTCAAAAAGTCATACCAAATGATAAGTCCGCAGAGAACAAACAATAAATCTAGTGAACGAATTCAAAAATTCGCCTGAAATCAAAGTGATGCCATATAAAAAAAATAAATCAGTGTGGAATTTTACAAAATTAATAGGAGCATTTTCGGAGACGGGACATTTTCATATAGTGACGTCACGAGCCCAAATAATGGATTTATTAATTTAAAAATAAAAAACTGTACATTTCTAAAAAATTTTACTAACATTTTCGTAATCTTAGTAAAAAGATCCACACGATTTTTTCCAAGTCGTTATGAAATCCATGCAAGTGGCCTATTGTCAAAAAATAGAACTATTTCTGGATAGGGACTCCCTAACCACCTGGCAGTATGAAATATACTTCACGATCTATTCTCATACCTACCAAATATACATTTAAAAAAAAATCGGTCGAGCCGTTTCGGAGGAGTGCGATCACAAACACCGTGACACGAGATTTTTCTTGTTTTGTCTAAAGTCTCGCCTTTTATGAATATATTAGCGCACACAAAATATTTTTCGATTAATTTATTTTATATCCCGAAGATGTTATAAAATAAAGTTACGTGTTAAGCGATACCGGTCAGTCGTACAAAATTAAGTAAATTTCGTGGTTCCTTAATATATTCATTTCAATTTTTATTAGAATAATTTTTGAAGGTTGTAATTAGAAGATAATACTTTTAGAAGATAAAAACTTACTAACTAACCATCACGCCATTTCTCTGCAAGGGTAGGCAGAGAGGACGGACCGCCAAACAACCCGGTTTTGCCACACACTCTTTGCCTCACTCACATTCAAACATCGTCTCTTACATACTCTTATATTATTCTGACCTTTGACATGGCCCGACTCAAGTATCTGATTCACTTGATCGTGCCATGTCTTCCTCGGGCTTCTTCTTCCATTCACATTTGCGTCATATATTCTTCTCACGCTATTTTCTTATTTCATTCGCTCTGCTTGCCCAAACCATCTGAGTGTCCCTCTCGGGATCTTAAATGGTTTTACCACACATCCGCCTCAGGGATCTTATTTCAACAGCATTCAGTTTACTTTCATCCTTCCTCTGCCACTTCCTTGCCTCACTGCCATGCATAAAGGTAGGTACCAGGACTCCGTGGACTGCTAGCTTTGATTCTGTTGACAGTTTTTTTATTAGCGGCGACGGCAATAATTAATAAATCTAAACGATGCGTAAAACAGAACAGAATAAAAAAATAACGGTAGTAATTTGGACTCGAACCTAGGATCTCTTAAGAGTCTTACCGGGACACGTTGCATTTATCAACTGTCAATGTCATATGTCAAATTCAGAATTAACGAAATTATGCTCAACTAATTTTCCCTTAAACTTTACTTCTCCTGTTTCTGTATCTTGCTCTATTTCATGTTCCGTTTAGATTTATAAGTTTTTATCTTCTTCTTCAATGATTGACGGCCGGCGTGGTCGAGGGGTAAGGCTCTTGACTCGCAATCCGAAGATCATGGGATCGAATTCCGGCGTGGTTAAATAAATTTTATTTGATTAATTTGTGTTATTTCACAATTCCGGAGTGGAAGATACTCTTAGTTACTGGTGTAAGACCAACATTCAGAATTAAAACGTGGCTTGAAATGGCTTTAGCCGTGTTTGGTGACCAGATCTGAATAGCCAGAAACTTCCACATCTTCCTCTTCCCATTCTCCTCCTCCTCCCCATTACCTTCAGCTTCATAACATACCCCAATTGGGGATGCCATAGTCTCACTGGCTCCAGACGAGAGCATCTGGGAATCTTGTGAGGTATTCATAGAAAAAAATATATAAAAAATACATTTCTTTCGATTATCATTGAGCCCAATTTTAAAATACTGCTTACAATATTTTGCGGAACCCATCTGGTATTACATACCCCACAGAACAGACTATTCTACAGCACACACTTTTAGCTTTGAATTATGACCATATTCGAAAAACGAGGTAGGCAAAAGTTATGAATTACGACGAGCGAGATAAAGAAAAACGAAGTACGCATAATGAAAGAGCATTTTGAGATTTCTTTTACACTTGAAGCTTTTTTTAAAGCCTGGAGTAATGTTCTCAAGTCAGTCGAGGGAGAAAAAAGTTTTTTTTTATGCGACATTAACAGCGAAAATATGAGGCAGACATCTACGTTAACAGTGTGATTTTAAGAAGTCTGAAGAAATGAACATATTTTCAGTACCGTCTTGATGAGATACAAACATTAAGTATTGCCAAGATGAAAAACTTTACATTTATTACAATTTTTTTTTTATATAACTAGATATGATTTTTTTATGTGAATACCGCACAAAAGGTCCCATCTGCTCACAACCGTCTGAGTTTGTGAGAGTATGGCTTCGCCAAGTGAAGGCAGTGACGGCCCCCGTCCTCTCGACTACCAATCCGTAGTCGCTGGTTCAAATCCCCCCATTAATTAATTTTTAAAAATATGTAGTATATTTGTGGAACGTTCCAGAGTGGAAGATACTGTCAGAATCGCCCTACCACTACCATTTAGAATTGAAAGGTTTCTTGAAATGGCTTTAGCTGTGTTTGGTGACCAGATCTGAATAGCCAGATACTTTCCACCTTTCTCCTACCCTCCTCCTTACGCTACCCAGTGCCTTCAGCAACATACCTCAATTCGGGATACTAAAGTATCACTGGCTCCAGATTGGAGCAGTTGGGACTCTTGTGCAATATTCATATAAAAACAAAACAAAAAGTGGGAAGCGGGGGGGATGGGAAAGTGGGGGTTAACTGGCTATTCAGATCTGGGCACCAATCACGGCAAAAGCAATATTAAGGGACCGCAACCCGGATTTGTACCGATTTATTACATATTTCCCTTAAAAATGGTAAGTTTTAAAGCTCTTAAAAAAATATATGTTATTCTTGAAGATAATATCTAGACTTTGCCCGCGCCGAAACGCAAATTACATAAAATTCCCTCGATAGAAAAAAATCGCAAAGTATGCTCCAAAAATTATTATTAACACGTTTGTTTCAGTTATTATACAGAGTCATGTTTTATTAAACATTTTCGCAATTTTCGCAACGATTTTGTCGCTGTAAATGTTAGCGCTCTCCTCTAACATTCGTAATTTCGTATCTCTCCATCTTCTTCTTTTCGGGCCCGGTTGCAGAGCCTTAAGTAATTTTTCAACTCTGAATGGTGGTAGGTATTTCACCAGGGGGATACTGAAAGTATTTACTAACTAACAAACCTGACCGCCAAACAACTCGATCTCGTACCTAATTCACATTCATACATCGTCTCATACATACTCTTAGACTAAAGTATCTGATTTACTCGGTCGATCCATGTCTTCCTCAGGCGTCCACGACTTCTTACCACTCTTCAATGTGTTACCATACCTACATACAGATAATCTCAAGGAAGACGCTGTGTTTTTACTTATGACGGCAGAATAACGCTTTTTCTAAAACTTGCGAACTCCTCAGCACAGGTTCTATTTACCCACAGTATTCTATTAATTTTGAATTAAAATGGTGCCACTAAACAAGTTTGATGTGTTTGAAGAGTTTTTTATTATTATCAATTTTTAAACACTTTTTGTATTACTGGTAATTATCATCTTTGTAAACTGTATACATCTGTCAACCGTACGTATAAGTAAAGAAAAACATAATTTAAATTAATAAAGTTTGAAAAAAAACGAAGGTTTTTGTCCAGGCCCCCTAGCACGGTCGATCGATAAGGATTGACAGGATAACTTTCGGAAACTTTTCACCGTACCTTAGGACAACTGCAGATCGCTAACGTACGAACAACAGATGACGTCGAATATATTAAGAGCACATAGTCACTGCTAACCCTGTACAAATCACAAGTGCGCCCCACGGTTGAATTTGGCAGCCACCTCTGGTCTGGAGCTCTAAAATACCTGAAAAATACCCTCGACTCCGTGCAGAAACGGGCGGTCCGCTTAATAGATTCAACCATCTTAACAGACGGATTGCAATTTTTAGAGCACAGGCGTCGGGTAAGAATGCTATCCTTGTTCTACCGGTATTACAATGGAAGATGCTCCGAGGAACTAGCATCATTGATCCCTTCGGCACCGGTGCATAGTCGGGAAACACGCGCCCAACATTTGTACACGGTTGACATTTGTCACATGAGAACGGGTCGTTTCTTCGACTCGTTCTTGTGTTCAACAGCTCGGCTGTGGAATGATTTGCCGGCCTCTGTGCTCTGTGTTTCCTCCTTCCTACAACATGGGTCTCTTCAAGACCAATGTTCATTCCTTCCTCTCCTCAAAAAGTCCCTCCACACAGCATCCCAGATGACATAGGCCCTAAGGGAAATTATTTTCCTCAGGGCCTCCTGTGTGGAGTTAATGTAAAAAAAAGTCATGGTGAACTGTTACTTATTTGTTGGCGATCTGCAGTCATGCTAGGGAACGATGAGAAGTTACGAAAATTATCCTATCAATCCTTATTGATCGACTGTGCTAGGGGGCCAGAAACAGATATTATTATTAAATTTATATAATCAAAACCCATTAAATATGTAACATTGTGTAACCCTACATAAATTTAAATAATAACAAAATGCAAACCGGTTTCGGTATTAACATGTATTTTTCGGTGACCCGACAATTCGTCCTGCGACAATTCATCCGGCGACAGTTCATCCTGCGACAGTTCATCCGGCCGACAGTTCATCCTGCCGACAGTTCATCCTGCCGACAGTTCATCCCGCCGACAATTCATCCGGCGACAATCCATCCTACCTGATCATTTAGAAGATTTTTATTAAGTAAGTATGCAAAGGGGATATACAACCGTACAACCAAAATCGATATACTTATATCTGAAGGCATCTTGAGTGGAAATCCGCTGTAAAAATATTTTTACGAACAATAATTTCGACTCTCCGAAGAAGCATGCGTGAATAACAAAATACGACAAACTTATACTTATAGGTTAGGTTAGGTTAGGTAATGTTGAATTGTCAGGATGAATTGTCGCCGGATGAATTGTCGGCGGGATGAACTGTCGGCAGGATGAACTGTCGGCCGGATGAACTGTCGCAGGATGAACTGTCGCCGGATGAATTGTCGCAGGATGAACTGTTATGGAACCGTATTATTTTTCAGGTCGGCATTTAGGTACCCACTCTAAAATAATTATAAAAAATGCAACACAATGCACTAAGCCAAACAAATTTTAAAAAAAACGGGTCAGCAGAATACTGAAAGAATAAACAGTTTTTTTGTTTCCATTTTGATCTAGATATTCGTAGGTATTTTATTTCTCACTGTACTTTCAAAAGTATAGTCATTAACGGGAAAACTTGCAGAAAACAGGAGTAAAATAACAGCAATATAAATGCCACGTAATAATTCGTATGATTTACGATCCACGCTTGCAAGCCGTAACGTAAAAAAACGTTAAAAAAATATGCAACATTTTTCTTTATGTGTATTTTGCAAAAAATTGTAAAATTGCATCGTAGGTTAAAATAACATCGCTCCATTATTTTTTCTTTGAGTTATTTTATAATATACAAATTTACGTAATGTTACGTATTTCGTTGGGTTTAAGTGAAAGTAAAGGTAGATTTAAGTTTATTTATTCAATTTTTAATTTTTTTTACATTAGCTCCAAATAGCAGGCTCTCAGGAAAATAATTCCCTTCTAGGTATATGTCGAAATGAGATCCCTGAGACGTATGTGTGGTAAAACAATGTATGATCGTGTGAGAAATGTGGATATCCGCAAAGAATGTAAGGCTGATATAAGCATAATGAGTAAGATTAAGAAAGGGACCCTCAGATGGTTTGGGCATGTAGAACGAATGAACGAAGAAAGTAGTGTAAGAAGAATATACGACGCGAATGTGAATGGTAGAAGAAGTCGGGGACGCCCGATGAAGACGTGGCACGATCAAGTGAATCAAATACTTGAGACGGGCCATGTCAAAAGTCAGAATAATAGAAGAGTATGTATGAGACGATGTATGAATGTGAGTGAGGCAAAGAGTGTGTGCCAAGACCGAGTTGTTTGGCGGTCCGTCCTCTCTGCCTACCCCTGCGGGGAAACGGCGTGATGGTTAGTTAGTTAGTTAGTTGGGTATATGTCATCATTTGGGATTCTGTGTGGAGGGCCTTTTTTGGAAGGAGGGAGAGGATGTTCTGGGAAGGAAAAAGGTAAGAGGGGTGAATAGGAATCTAGGAGACAGTTTGTTTAGGAGTGAAGGATGTATGAATCCATCCCTCCCACTGCGGTGCAAGATGATGTTCCGAAAGAGTTCTGATAAAGAGGTCAGTGTCTAATATAAAACTAAAGTAGTCAAGAGTGGGGAGGCTGCGAAGCACCGCACAAAGAGAAGACCCATTATACATCTCATTCTCTCGCTGGCTAAATCCCACAGATGTATATGTTTGTCTCTTTTTGGTGTCGCTATTTTTCGTTACATCGAATTTCAAATCACAACGGTGCTAAAGAAGTTTTCTCTTCAAAAATTAGTTTCAATGTGTAAACTAGAGGTATTACAAAATAAAAACACAATCTCAACCAAAAGGAGCCTTGAAAAGTGAGCTCATAATCAAAGCGGCCAATGCGTGCACTTGGGCCGTTGTACACAACACCTCGGTTAGGGAAACAGTGAAATTAATAGTTTGTAATATTAAAAAAAAACAATGCCAACATGTTAAAAAGCCACCGGAGAACACTATCACATTGTAAAACTTTCGTCGCATTTTACGGCGTTTATGAGGTCTTGTCTTCCGTTCCATCGAGTTTCAAATCACAACGTTGCTAAAGAAGTTTACACATAAAAAATAATATCTTACGAGTACATTTTATACATATTATAAAAATGGCATTATAATCTAAGTCTACCGCTTACGGATTGTATATAATTTCAGCACGATGATGAAACTGTCTGTCCGTTAAAAGTAATGAATTGCATAATGCTCTGAGCGCGTTGGAACAACAGGGGTTGGTTGAGAAATAAGGAATATTTACAATCCTCCTTTAAATCTCAATTATACTGAGATTTTTCTTCCGCGCTATTCCCCTCATTATGCGGCGTGGATCATAACACCACAACTTCTCAAACTTTTAAAATAAATAAAATCAATATTTCCCTTATTTTTTAAAGCAATCTGACCATAGACATCAGAGTTCAATAGACTAGAACATACAGATGAGGGGTAAAACCAAACCATGGGGGGCGAAGATGAGGAAAAATGACTGTGATTCGTTAAAAAATCAATCTGACAGTATATAGGCATCTCGCATTATAATATCACCATTTAGTTCTTAAAAGTTCAAATTAATGAATACCCTAGAAATCACAGGTACCTACCTACTTGTAAAATTAACTAAGAGGATTTCTTACTTTTATAACTTTTTTTATATTTTATAACTTTAATTTTTATTTAAAACTTTCTACCTTTCAAAGATATCTTATATTTCTAAAATTAATGAATACCTTTAAAATCGCAGGTACCTACTTGTAAAATTTATCATATCGGTTCACATATACTTGGTCAAAGGTTCCAGGGCCGGATCTACGAAATCTGGCGCCCTGTGCAGTAGGTACCGATGGCGCCCCCCCCCCCTACATTTTTATTTTGATTAAAAATTCTTACACCCCATAATACAACGAATTGTTTGTTTGTGCCCGTACCATGATTTAAAATATAGGTTACGAGACAATGCGGGTGGTTTCGCTGAACTAGGTCCATTAGACATTCTTGAGATTTACTGCGTTTATGTACCTATATACCCAACGCGAATATTAGAAAAAGCAAATACAAATACGTTCTCACGGCAACGTAAAACACAAGAATAGCATCTACTAGCTTCTGACAGGCAGTCCCGACGAGAGACAGTGAGCAGTGATAATAAGAATATAACCTCAAATTTGTGCCTTGCATTTCCCCTGTGTTGATCGAACAAATACTAAACAAAACACTGACGTATGGTATTAACGGCTTACGAACAAAAATACCGCGCTGTGATTGGTTATTGAATTTGGATCGCACCTATTCGTCGTAAAAGACGGTAAAAGATATATGGAAAAATACATCTTACGTTTAAACTAAATATATGGAATTTGTAAAAAAATTCTGTAACTGACTATAAATTCGTAAGCCGTTGATACCAACCAGATGCGTGCGCATTCTGTTTCTTTGGAAAGTGTTGCTAGAGCGTAATAATTATTTCGTACTATGGGTAATTTTTAAACGATTCAGGGAATATTATAACTAAATTTCAATACAATATTTATTTTCTCACGGGCGCCGCGGCGCCCCTTCGGAGTTGGCGCCAGGTTTTTGCACGTTTATGAACGTATGGCAGATCCGGCGCTGAAAGGTTCACATCGTTGACATCAAGTTGACATAATCCATGATATCTACCTATTAATTATTTTTACTTTTTATAATTTTTTGTTTTGCTCCTAAAAGGATTTCTTACTTTTATAACTTTTGTATTTTATAACTTTTTATATTTATTAATTTTTATAATTTATATATAAAACCTTGTACCTTTTAAGTATATCTATATTTCTATATTTTACTTTTTACTATAATATTTTTAACTTTTGTTTTTACTCTTTTCTTAAAACTTTATACTTTGTACTCTTTACTTTATATTTTATACCTACTATACTTTATATATACCTACATGTATGTTAATGGCACATGTTGTGCCGTGTATTTCAAAATAAATAAATAAATAAATTTCAAAATAAATAAATAAAAGCAAAATCTGCTTTGAATGAATAGACCTTTTTACATGGGAGTTCGAATTGCTTGCTACGTTAATAACATATTTGCTAAGGCTAAATGCTCGCCCCGAAAAGATTCCCCCAATTCACATAGCAATATTTTGTTGCCGTGTTTAGTTAAGACACTTTTACAAATGTTTCATAATTTACTTACCCCTTAATTTACTACTTAACCAGCGACGAGCACACTGGAGAACCGCCCACATTCGCTATGTCCATATAATATGTGGGTAAAATGTATAGCATATATATGCTACCGTTTTTGGCGTGTTATTTCGAAAAATGTATGGATGTTACTTCCGCGCTATTCAGGACAAGAATGATGACGTCACATATTTTAGATTCAAGCAAGGTTCTCTCCCCTCCCCATGGAGCGAGCTGGGTCCAAGGCGGAGCTCTAGCCGGCTCCATGGGGAGGGGGAAATAATACGTTTTTATCACTTAGGGCAGGTCCAGATATATTCATATGTCCGTGAATCTGACGTATATTTTGGTTCCATGCCAACTTAAAGTCAAGAACTCAACCCCTCTCTGAAAAGCCATTAAAAGCTATGAATTTTTATTTTTTTTTATTTAGAAATTATATATTTATTATTTTTTATGTGAAACATGTTAAGTATATATATAAAATAGAAAATATAATCGTAGTCCTCCTCGCTAGGAGATCCTGTGCTGAGAGGGATTATGCTTTGGATAAGTTTTCAGCGACTTCTATGGTTTAACATCATTGTTTGGATAAGGTTATCCAGAAATTTCTATGACGATGTTTTAAGTATACTAGTAAGTTCAATTTCCGATAGTTCCTTCAGCCAACATTTAATGTCCTTAATGTAGCTATTTTTTGGTTTAATTTGTTTGATACTAAGTGGGAGTTTGTTATATAACTTTACTGCTAAAAATTCAGAACTTCTTTGTCCAAATGAAGAGTTACGCTTTGGTATATTAAGTATGTCTGTTTGTTTGGCTCTGGTTTTATGAGCATGTGAGTTGTCTGCCTCTGAATCATTTTTGTGGTGATGTACTAGAATGTTTTTGGCATAGATTTTCTGTATATGTTCAAAAATTTCTGTTGTTGACGTCCTTATGGGGACCTTTAGTATGTTCTTTATGGTGCAATTCTGAGTTATCTTAAGTTGTTTTATGTGATTAGATGCTGCTGAGCCCCACCCTATTACTCCATATTCTAATCGAGAGTGGCATAAAGCATAATATACTCTCTTTAAATCCCTAAATTATTTCCACAACACTAATCTAACGTTACCTATTTAACCAATTTTTTTGTAATTCATCACTTTTAATAACTAGTCAAAGAAAGTTCTGATTTCATTCTGAATTGCAAACTTGAATTGCACACTCTGATTTTTGAAGTGAAAACTTCTTTAGCACTGTCGTGATTTGAAACTCGATGAAACGAAAAAGCGACACTCAAAAGAGACAAACACATACATCTATAGGATTTGGCCAGCGTGATAATGAGATAGAATAATCGGTATCCTCTTTGTGCGGTGCTTCGTAGCCTCCCCAATCTTGCGTACTTTAGTTTTCCAAAGGTTTCATTTCTACCGCGTCTGAACTGCATCCAGTTATTTTTTCTTCGTTAGCTCTTCTCTGACACCGGTTCCAAGGAAAACAATTTCCCTAGAGATCTGTCATCTTTGGGTTTTCATAATACTTATTACTGATGACATTGCATCGAATTATAAGAAACGTTTTGATCGGTCGTAAATAGTTTTTTTAATCCACTTATTAATTGCACGAAAAACTACAGGTATAAAAAAACTAATATATTTAGAAACGACATATATGTTGTTCTGGCTGAAATAATTTATTGAACTTCATATTTTCACTGGAGTTCCTAATTTATGAAAATATAAATTAATATTTTAACAAGAACTCTCATGTTTGAACCACATTTTGACATCTGCTTGTATAAAATTGGCGCGAATTTTCCGCGCCAAACTTTTCCGCGACGCCCGTTTTTTTATACGGGCCGCATTAAATGGAATAAAAATACTGCGGATTTCCTTCTCATTGCTTCGACTTTCGGTACCACCTGTATTAATTATGCGGGTGCATGGTGTGCCAAAACTCCGTGGTTTTTTGATGGTTTTTTTCCAGAATTGTATAACTAACTATTACATTTTTTTTCACCGCAGGGAATATAGTTATAGAAGGCCACACAACTACTACTGTCACACACACTCGATCACACTGATTTCGATAATAATTTTTAAATATTTGGACATTAAAATATTTTGGGCCCGTTGTCTTCGGATCGATCTCAAATAGACCACTAAAGACGTTCAATGTCCTTTGAAAAATAAATTAAATTATTAAGATAATGTTATTGTTTAAAAAGCGAAGGTTACTGACCTCTAGCGTAACATTTCGAAGCTAGTTTATTAGTGCAGATTTTCTACATGCAACGGCATAGTTGCACTGTTGTAGTGATGGTTGATAAAACAGATTTCTGTATATCACAGTCTGACATAGGGACTCGTGTGTCAATTAGTGTTTACTTGTTTTAGTATGTGTTTTTTTTGGTTATAAATAATGTGTTCTTTAGAAAAACGTGCTTCTGATCTCTTGAAAACAGCTAGAATCAACTAGTTATGGTCTAAACACCATTGTAGTGCTTTGTCGGGTCGGGAAAAAGTATTATTGTAACATGTGATTATAATTTAAAAAAATAAGTTGGAATTAGCCAGTGAAGAAATATTGCGTCTTTATTGAAGATCTTCTACCATAAAAAAAAAAACAAACTAAACAGTTATTGTCACACGAAAAAAAACTCAAATCCGCTAATCTTTGTAAAATTTTCTCTTGCCGGATAAACTTATATTGAGGACCTAATATGTTTTGTGTCACAAAATGTAATTAAATTTGCTGTCGTGCATGGTGATTCTAAATTCTAATTCGTTGAAACCATATAAAGACCACCTGTGCAGCAGATGATCGCTCTATAAGGCATAATATTTTAAAAAATGTTTCATATAAAATGGTTGTTTGGCTGTCTTTGTGTACTTTCAAGGGCATTAAAATATATTGTTCCCGTTGACAGCGGATGGACCAAAAATGAAACACAGATGGATGGCGTTCGAGTGTTGTTTTAAAAAATTATTTTAAGTATTCAAATAATGGTATTGTGACACGTAAAAACATAAATCTGCAAATCATTATGAACTTTGCTCTTGCTGGATCAACTTGCATTGAGGACCTAATCTGTTTTCTGTCAAATAAGTTATTAATAGGTGTTATTGTGTTTACTTATTGGATAACCAACACTTTTGCCATAGGTCACCCCAAATGGTTTGCTACATTTGGTGACTTATCAGAGGTGCCCAGGTTCATGGGGGTGACGTTTGTCTGGGTCTTGGTGGCAGATGAATGAATGACTGAACCTCAGATTCCTATCCACCCCTCGTACCTACCCTTTTCTTTCCCAAACTTCGTCTCTGAAGCCATCACGTAGAGGTATTGCTTTGCTTAAATATTTTTTTCTACTAAAAAACGCTCACTTATCTAATAATGAGATACTGGCCCATTTAAATTATTTTGTACCAGAGTCTCACTCTCGAGGACGTCATCACAACCTCCTATATAGTAGATAAGCCGCACTAATTTACTTATGAACTCACCTGTGGGGAGAGCTACGTGCTTTTTGAATGCGGTGGATAAAAAAATAGATTTATTTTTTGTGTCCTATAGCGCATTTGTAAGATTTTTGGCATTGCATATACACTGCATAAATGGTACAATTATAACGTCTTAGGCTATATTGCCTGTAATTGTTATAAATAAATGTACAAATTATATATAAATAAATAAATAACTCACTGTTCAAGAGTATTTGACGATTCCGACAAAACAGACAGCTTTAAAAATAATATTTTAAAAACAAAAACATTTTTTTACATCAACTCCACTCCATACAGGAAGCCCTGATGAAAATAATTTTTTTCGGGGCCTTTGTCATCTGTAAAGATCCTGTGGATCCATGTGGAAGGTTTCTTTGAGGAAATGAAGAAGTGAACATGGGTGTTAAAGATACCCATGTTGTAGGAGAGAGGAAACGCAGAATCCGGTAAATCTTTCAACAGCCGAGATGTTGAACTCAAAAACGAGTAGCAGAAGCGACCTGTCTAATTGTGAGAAATATCAACCATGCACACCAATACCCATGGGATCAATGACGCTAGTTCTTATGAGAATCTTATATTATAATACCGGTAGAACAAGGACAGCATACATACCTGACAGTTGTGCTCTAAAGATTGCAATCCACTTGTTAAGATAGGTGAATCTATCAAACGAACCGCCCGTTTCTGCACAAACTTACAAATTAAAAGCAATAATTTTACACTGAAGCCCAATGTGTTGCTTTTAATAGCTTTTTTTGTTACTCGTCTTCTTATTTTTTTATGGGAAAACTGTGAAAGTACGTGCTGTTTTTACTACTGCCGGCATAACCTCGTATACCAAACAATAAAAGCGTGGCGGTGCAACCAGCCAACGGTATGTAGCATTTTTTAACCAAGTTTAATGCGTTTTGTGTTTGTTTTTCGTGGCGCCATAAACATTGTAATGCTCTGGTATAAAGTTACTCTCTGTTCACAATGTTTTTAAATAAAACTTTGAGAATGAACACTGTAGGATCATTAAACATTTAAATAAATCAATTTGTAGATGTTTTTAGTATCGCCTAGGTGAAAAACTATTAATCCTGATCGAATGTTGCTTGAAATGGTTTTAAGGTGATACATTAGTTCTGGAGAAATTCGACAACGGAAACCACGCCTCTTTTTGGGAGGGATTTAAAAATACTTGAGAAAAAGTTTTTGGAAGGTTGGAGAAGGAATTTGAGAGTTTCTTTTCACAGGTTGATTTCGTACAGGCCTGTAAAAACATTAACTCCTGCTTTGCGCATTTTTTATTATAATAACAAGGAAATTTAAAATCGATTGCGCGGAACAGAAGCGAAGTTAGCCATCCATAATGGAGTGCTGGTACCTACCCTGATGTATGACAGTGAGGCATGGAACTGGCAGGGAAAGGATGAAAGTAGACTGCTGTAGAAATGAGATCCCTGAGGCGTATGTGTGGTAAAACCATGTACGATCGTGTGAGAAATGTGGAGATCCGCGAAGAATGCACGGTTGATGTAAGGGTAATGAGTAAGGGACGCTCAGATGGTTTGGGCATGCAGAGCGAATGAACGAAGAAAGGAGTGTAAGTAGAATAAATGACGCAAATGTGAATGGTAGAAGAAGTCGGGGACGCCCGAGGAAGACATGGAACGATCAAGTGAATAAGATACTTCAGTCGGGCCATATCAAGAGTCAGAATATTAGAAGAGTATGTACGAGACGATGAATGAATGTGAATGAGGCAAGGAGTGTGTGCCAAGACCAAGTTGTATGGCGATCAGTCCTCTCTGTCTACCCCTGCGGAGAAACGGCGTGATGGTTAGTTAGGTAGTTAATCACACTTCTCTCTACGTGTTTCGAGTCAATCACCTATATTCTGCTGACGGAAAAAGCGATAGTAGCGTGCACAGATGTTATTTGTGGCGCGGCGCGTATTGCGTGGCGTCAGACATGCACTCGAAGCTGGGTTCTGAAATTCAACCACGCAAACGTTATCGTATTAATACTGTTCGATTATTACAATCGTTATTTTTTTCCTCCATTCTCTCAATTTTCCTATAATATTGAGAGCATGGGATGTCTTAGATCCCTGCCCTGAAGAATTAAAATCTTGTGTCGCATAAAAAAAATTAAAATTGGACTTACCAAGTTTAAGTTCCTCCTTTCCCCTGTACCAGACCAGCTTGGCTGCGGGCTTTGCACTCTGAGCTCTGCACTCCAAAGTGAGGTCCTGATTTTCTTGAATTTCGATTTTGGCATTGTGAGCGAAACCAACAATGTCCACGGAAGTAGGGGGCGCTGAAACAATAGAGAAAAAAATCATGTTAGTTTATATATATATATTTTTTAAATACATGTGAATTCTGTACGAAAGTCCCAAATTTTTGTTTTTGTTTTATATGAATACCGCACAAGAGTCCCAACTGCTCCCGTTTGAAGCCAGTAAGACTATGGCATCCTCAATTGGGTATGTTGCGAGGCTGAAGGTTGTGGGGAGGGGAAGGAGATAGGGAAGAGGAAGGTGGGAAAGTACCTGGCTATTCAGATCTGGTCACCAAACACGGCTAATGCCATTTCAAGCAACGTTTCAATTCTGAATGGTGGTCTTACACCAGGGCCATACTGGGAGTATCTTCCACTCTGGAACGTGTCGCAAATATACTATATATTATTTTTTTTTAAATGAATAAATTGTGAAATAACACAAATTAATAAAATAAAATTTATTTGCCACGCCGGGATTCGATCCCGCGACCTTCTGCGTGCGAGTCAAGAGCCTTACCGCTGGAATACGCCGGCCGTCTCTGGACTACTCCCAACTATTTCAATTTGGGAGGTAGTAATTTTATTAGATAACCAACACCCCTGCCATATGTCACCCCAGGCGGTTCGCTACGTTTGGTGACTTAGGAGGGGTGTCCGGGTTCATGGGGTAAGGTTTGTCCAGATCTTGTCCAGCCACTGTGTGGCGAGCTGGCACCGGTGAGACTGGTTGAGGGAAACGTTTTGACCTCTCCAGCAGGTTTCTCTCTACCCACCGCCTTGCAACGCAGTGGGAGGGATGGATTCATACGTCCGTCACTCCTGGACCTACAGATCCCCACAGTCCTACTCACTCCTCACACCTATTTCCTTCCTAGAACTTCTTTTCTTTCCGTTTTAAAAAAAAAACCTTCACATAGCTTCCCCTAAAATGTCATAGGCCCGGAGGAAATTATTTTCCTCATGTACCGTATATATATCATCATCATCTTCTTCCTCTTATCCTATTCGGGTCGGGGACCCATTGCATCGACAAGGCTCCTCCATACGTCCCTGTATTGTGCTGATTGGTGAATCGTGTGACGTCATCACTCCTGAAAAGTTACAATAGGATCAGGAAATCAGCTGATCAACTGCCGCCATTTTGAATTCCGTTGTTCGAAGCATTCTCCCTACAAATAGCTTTACTATTTTTTTGTGCAGTAGTTTTTGAAGATTTTCAATAATAGAGATAAACTAATAAGAGATACCTTTATTTTTGAAACATTATTTAGGCCAAAATAATATTTCAATAAACGTAACAACTAAATCTCTATAAACAGTATGTTAATAAACGAATAAATAAATACGATGGCTTGTGTCATATTATCATACATTTCCATACAATGACTTTACGGTGACGTCACGACAAGTTGAACAGTGACGTCACCTTGACGGAGTGTTTTTACGACCCGATTAAAAATGGACTTTTTAATAATTTTTTAAAAACTTGCGTATAATATTATTAAATTAAACTTATATATTCAGAATCAGTGTTTATTGGTCTATATGAACATATTTTTTTAAAGCCAGAATATTTTTCACTGGAGTTCCTTATTGTCAATTTTTTCACTAATGCATCTAATGTACTGTTTGTTTCTGTTTATAAATAAAATAAAATAAGCATATCTTTTTCTTCAATGATAAAATATTCTGTCACATATACATACACTCGTGTTCATTATAGGCAGGAACCACTCATAACAAAAGATTAAAATAATTAATAACTTTAACAAGTTCGCAGCTTTAAAGGGATAAAAGACAGTGGGAAATTTCCACTGCAAATGTGGAATTAACATTCGTATAGAAATACTGGTTCAACCGCACAGTGGTAACAGTCACATAATCCTCGGCAAACGACTCTAAAAGATAATAACATACTGGAATTCTGGAACGCGAACGTGAAAGCTAAAATAATGAATTGATATGAATAGGATCAAAAGCGAAGCAATTAAAATTTTACACTCAATATCAGAGCTTGTAGGAAAATTTCCTCTCGGTTATCATTTCAGTTTTACTGTACTTGTTGACGCAATACTTATTTATTTCAGGTTCTCCATAAAACAGTTGTCTGAAATTCAGACCTTTAAAAATCGAATTTAGCCAGGACTCACACCTCTCGAGATCCTACGTAAAAACATTAGGTGAGAACTCTCATAGCTAGTTAGATAAATTATCAACAGATGTCACCGGAAGGTACAAAGCTCTGGCCAGCCAAGGAGATTGTTTTATAAATGGCTGTTTTTTAAGGGGATATACCTCTTTCTCCTCGTCGCTTCGCTGAAACCACACCTAATTAACTACTAACTCCTTGGTCTGTCTCGGGTAGTTTGCATCTTCCGATTATAAAAATGTAATTGGAAATAGAATCAATAAACTCAAGAGTCCCTTAAAAATTGTCCTGAAGATGAGTCTTTCTTTTACCAGTTCCTTACCTTAAAACTTTACAACAGTTATACACCAAATTATTACGGAGAAGATTACAAAATTTAAAAGAAGAAACAAAAGTCCAAGGGGGCAGTTTCACCATGTTGTGACGTATGTCAAAAGATAGTTACAGAACTCCCTATAGGTAACATTGAAGATGTCAATGCTCAATGCAGAATCGTTAAGCAGTTGGATTGCTCTATTTAATGGCGCATTCTGAAAGGAAGAAGTTCTCGCTTTCGAAGCATAAAAAAGTGCGTGGGATCTCTCACGAGTATACGCGTTAGGGACATATAGGTTAATCTCCTTTAACATAGGTGGATTCAGTAGAGTACCGGAGTTCAGCTTAAAAAAATAATTTTCGGCGGGCTTCTAAGGTATTAAAATCTAGCATTCCTGTTAAGAACAACGATGGATACAGGAATGTGTAGTATATATATTCCCTCATAATATACAGGTGACGCTTAAACCTTTTTTGTACTCTTTCTATTTCTGGGATATGGTTTTGTTCAGACGGGGCCCAAATAATGGAGCTGTATTCTAGGATACTGTGAACGAGTGCTTCATATGTTCTTTGTATTACAATTCCATTAGTAAATGGAATTGCAATACAAAAATATGCAATATGTACATCTTCCTTTCAGAGCTTTAATATTGACAATTTTAAAGAAGCCTCTGTGCAATGATCAACTCTATAGTGATCTCTCAGTGAGTTTAATTGGAGTCTATTGACGTAACCCGTGAAATGATCAACTCCTATATTGACCTCTCAGTGCTTTAAGATCGACCATGTTAAAGAAGTCTCTGTGCAATGATGTACTGTGACTTCTCAGTGTGTTTAATTGGAGTCTATAGAAGTAACCCGTGGAATAATAAACTCCTATATTGATACCACGATTTAGTGAACTTTCTATTCCGCTCTGCGGTAATGACGCCACTGCTTATCACGGTTATTTTGTACCGGTGAAAGTAGTGGAGCTGGCGACACGGTATCGCTTCTAAGTAAATAAGCACACATTACACCACTAAAAATTACACATCTACCGGATCTGCCCTAATGATGGTAAAGAAGGAGGTAGCGCAACACGGCATAACACCCCAAAAACAAATAACGCAAAAAATTACTATATTGATCTCTCAGTGCTTTAATATCGACCTTGTTTAAGAAGCCTCTGTGCAAAGATCAACTCCGTAGTGATCTCTCAGTGTACTAATGGTTTTTGTGTTTCACCATCCATTTTTTTTTAAATTTAATTTAAATAACATTTAATAATGTGATTATTATTAAGTTTTGCTAGTATTTTAGCTTTTTATTAGCGTGATGGCTATTTCGACTTACAAGGCCATTTTCAAACTGTGGTTATAACACTTTGAGGACTTATTGAAGTGATAACTTCTTTATCTCCGTTGTGATTTGAAACTTGATGAAACGAAAAAGCTACACTAAAAAGAAACAAACACATACATCTATATCTATAGGATTTAGCCTGCGAGAAAATGAGATAGTATAATCGGTCTCCTCTTTGTGCGGTATTTCGTAGTCTCCCCACTCTTGTCTACTTTAGTTTTCAGAAGGTTTCATTTCACAATTGCACACTCATAGTATAAGAATGTAACAAATATTTAATATCTTCCAACTCCCATAGTTGTGTTAACTTTTCAAAAAAGCTGATATAAAAATCGTTGATTACAGTCCATTCATTCACAGTCAATTTATCTGCGACTACAGTACTTATTACGAGTACTCTACTCAGTCTAGTTGCGACGTCCATAATTCAGTAAAATAATATAAAAAAGACGTTGCAGAAACTGCAATTTAATTTTTATAATTGCAGAAGTTGAAAGCGAGCAAATTAAATTGCTAAAATATCGGTTTCCACAAGACATAACCGACCGCACAATGTCGGCAAACATTTTACTTCCCTTAAGTAAAAAAAAACCAAGCATTTAGTTTATTTTTTTATTCCAGTAAAGTTTTCCACTAATTGCCGCGTAGTTTTTTTCCACCGTCTCCGATTCCACAGTCCTGCAGACTGCAGTCCCACAGACGGCTAATTGTATTCAAATCGTTGGAAAAATATATAAACACGGAGAAAAAAAATCCACGAGAGTTCCACGGTTTTATATGGCTCTTTTAATGGTATTCATACCGATGTGGAAGCCCGTGGGAAGTTTAGATGGTTGGAAATTATTCTGTGGAATTAAAATTACTTCAGAGATGCAGCGGAGTTTTTTGTGGAAATTTGTAGAAATTTGTAAAAAATTGTGGAACTGTGGATATTTCTTCAGTTTCGGCGCTTATCAAAGATGTTTATTTTTAAAGTCTGGAACTTTTGATACGGTGAAATGAGAAAAACAGAACTTGCGGGATGATAAATATGAACAGAACTTGTTCGTCCGACAGAGCGCTTTTGCAAGTTACGATAGATATATATTTACCTATGTGAACTAGAGGTGGGTAAGTTCTGCATTTTTCCGGAAGCCTCCGAGACTTGCTTCCTTTTAAAAGTACACGAGTTCTAGGAGCAGGTCCCGGGTCCGAGTTCTTAGGTGCGGACTGGGCACTGGGTATTGTTGCGGCGCACCGAAACGGGACGCACGGGTTCAAAGAACTCGGAACCAGGACCTACTCGTAGAACCCACACGAGAACTCAGAACCCCGGAGTCGGACAAGACCCGTACGAGGACAAGGACCCGTCACCCGTGCAATGTAGGTACATTCAATGTATCTACACTGCACGGTCTTTTATTGAGAATTTAAATAAGTAAATTAATAAGCTGTAATGCTTTACTATAAACTATTATTTTATAATGCACGTCACCCGTTGATTAACGATACCAGATAAGACGCTCTAATTAAAAACTACTCCGTGTCTAGCCGAAGCGGTCACGCACGTGTGTGTCGATCAACGAACAGCGATCGAATGAACGCCCAGCGCCCAGCTCGTGACTCAAGGGGAAGTGTCATAGTTGGCCGGCCGCGGGTAGCGGGGAGTGTCGGGAACTCACCGAGACCCGCGACTCATGAGTGGAATGGTGAGTGACGCCGGACGGTGGATCGCGGAGCAAGCCGGCGGCCACGGGGTGAGTCGTCAGGAATGTATCGTAGTTCGCGCGAGTCCGGGAGTGGGCGGAATGAATGGATTGTGTCGCGATTCACGTAGCTTGGAACAAGGCGCTTGGGTTTAAAGGAACCCGGGACTTGTATTCGAGTGCGGTTTTCACGCTTCGGCGTTGAGTTGCTCGGACCGCCGGATTACCGCCGGATTTATTTGGATGCGGAGAGTACTGGGACTGGGCCGGGTTCTCTGGGAGTAGTCGATTTGAAAAAGGAGTGGGAGTAGGAACCGCTTCCCGCAAAGGAGCGGATCACATGAGCCCATTCCAGCTGAACTGACACATCGCTAATGTGAACCCCTACATACCACTGATCGCTCAGTCGTAATAATTTATTTATTCTCATAAACTAAATCACATTTTGGTAAAACCCGTCTGCTTGTTTAGGAATAAATACATCCCAAAACACGTAATCGCGTTATACTTTCATAAGACCAAAAACGTCCCGACGACCTTACATTTTAAAAGCTATATATCTCTCTTCCTCTCATGCAAACATATGTATTTTTCTTTTAACCGGAAAGATAACGAAATAATGCTTCTTATTGTCTTTGAAATATGAAAGCTATCTTACATAAATATTTTACAATCTCGATCCAAAGTGACGGTTTCAGAATTTACGCGCAAAATCGAGGCTTCCGGATTGTGACGTGCGAATATATTGAACCAAGCAGACGGGTTAAGCTTCGGCGTAGTGAATTAATTTTAATGTAAACCACACGATTTTCCGCACGCCAAGTCATTTCAGTCATGTAATATACAAAGCTAATTATTTTTTCGGTTGCGAATACCGCACAAGAGTACCAATTGCGTGCTGCCGTTGTGATTATGACATCCAGATTTTCGGTAAGCAGAGTGGTTGTAAATAGTGAGGAGGGGAAGGAGATGAGGTAGAGGAAGGTTTGGAAGTACCTGGCTATTCATATATGACATTTTAGTAACACATTGAATAAAGACGGTACAATTTCTATTTCGAATTATTACCAATAAAAAATGCCTAACTATGTTCATCATTCATTACACTAACCCGTAATCCCATTTTCAGACTAACTCCTGTTTTACAGGGACATTTGAGGGTTTAGCTTCGTGCATCATAAGTGCAGCTTCGTTTATTAAAAAAATTAGAGTCCTTGGGAGAGCCCTGAAGGAGTAACCATCTGTTAGTTATACCAGGGCGGGAAAGCGGTTGGATTACCTCAAGTGTACTGAGAAAGAACGAGCAACATTGCAACCGTTCTGATAAGGCGAAGATGAAGGGCTGGTAATTTTTGAATATTTTATACTTTGGTTTTATTTTAGGATTGGTTTTTGTAGTACCAATCTACCTACTTATATTTATATATCGTGTTAAGGAAAAAAAAAGTGAAAATTACATGGATTAAAACAGGTTATTATTTTTTTAATATTTATTTATTTATATAATGAATAAAAAATCACTTTGTTTAAACCACTATTTTTAAAACAAATCAACATGTTTCGACAACAATGTTGTCTTCATCAGGATATGTTACTATAATAAATGACAAACAAGTATAGACAAATTAGAATAAATTATAACATAGACAAAATATTAAAAAGTAGAGGTGATTAATTACTTACTAATCATAAAAATAGTTATACAAAATTAAATATAAAAATTATTTAAGGAAAAAATTGCATTTAGATAATAATTTTTTTTTAAGAATAATTAATTAAAATAATTAGTCTAAATCAAAAAATAATTATAATTAATTGTAACTATTAATAAGAAAATAAATTTAAAAGATGGCTATTTTTAAAAAATGTTTGGTTATTTATAATATTTAATTTACTATTAATGCTTTTTCTAATTTCTAAAATTTCTAAATTATCCAATTGTATGCCCGTAGTGTTAGTATAAATAAATAAATAAATAAATTTATTTATTTATTTATTTATTGCTTCTTCACAATTTATATACATATATTTTTAGCATGTAATTATTAACCCCACTAGGGTTCGCCTGTATCGGGGTTAATAATTTCACAATTTAATAAAAATAAAAATTTATTTAAATAATAGAACCAGATGCTTTTTTTTATAATTTTCGGTGCATACTTTGCGATTTTTCTTTCGATACAATTTCAGATACCTAATTACTTTTTCAAATCGGCAAATGTACCTTCAGATATTATCATAAAAGTAACCTACATTTTCAAGAGCTTAAATTATACAAAAATATATTAATAAATAAAACACTTCCAAACCGCTGAATGGCGTTTAGTTACACATTGAATAAAAACTGCACAATTTCTATTTCGAGTTGTTTCTAATAAAAAATGCCTTTAAATGTGCTGCGAAAGAACAGGCAACATTGTATTTTAATAGACTTCGCATGCGCCATGTGCTTGAGTTTCCCGGCAAAATGACAGATTTAATTTGTGATTGAATCACGCTATTGTTCATTATTTTGTTTCTATTCTAATGACTAATTTCATTTCAAGCAGTTTTAATACTGAGGCGGTAAAGAGGGGATAAAGTACCTAGAAAAAATGAAAAATTCGAAAAAAGCATGTAGACATGCGATCACAAAGTAAAAAAAAATAAAAACTAATAATAAAATAGGGAAGATATTTATTCATTAACAAGACTATTCTAATAATTATAATTTATGGAACACCTTTTTTTCCTTTTATTATCTCATAAACTAGCAAGAGATAATATTTTACAGGAATATTATATGACTTTGAAAATGTAAGTATCTTTTTCATTTTCCCTTTCTTCGATCCTTTCAACCCTTTATCCAATTTATTATCAATTAGGCTGTTGTGCAGGGTGGCCACTGTTTAGAAAATTACTAGAAGTGTAGTCTATACCAAACGAAAACTAGTGTTCAAGTCATAATACAAGGTCTATCATTAAGCGCTTCCTATCTTCTCTATATATAATTATAAAGTAAAGTCCCCCGCGCCGTGTGTCTGTCTGTCTGTTCGCGATAAACTCGAAAACTACTGAACGGATTTTCATGCGGTTTTCACCAATAGATAGAGTGTTTCGTGAGGAAGGTTAGGTATGTAATTTGTCAAGGATTTGTGTAAATTGGTTGAAAAATAACGATAATTGTTAGAAGTGTCGGAAAAAGTCAAGCCGCCTGGGAGATTTCATCAAAAACACTACCTAATCCATTTGAGATATAACAAAACAATGCATGGTGGGATATTCATCTTTTATAGATCTAAAAAAAAGTCTGTGATGGCATACATCAATCTTTTACGGATAGCTTATTATACCCATTTTTCTAAAAAAATGGTCACGTATAATGGGATAATTGGAAAGTTATTTAGACGGATACAGTATTAATCCTTATTAACTTAAATACGTTAGTTACCCTAAGCATTTCATTCACATTATTATAATCTTTCACGCCATCTCTACGTATTATAAATTAAAGTCCTCCGCGGCATCTGTCTATTTCTTCGCGATAAACTCAAAGACGGCGGTGGTTACAAAGGTTGAATTTTAAAAAGTGTTTTATTAGCCACAGCAACGCGTGGCCGGGTCAGCTAGTTAAATTTAAATAAAACAAAGTATTTGCGAGATATCATCTAAATTTTTTATTCGTTTGAAAGGCCTATCGATTCCATTATGTTTGGAATATAACATCGTTCAAATGTCCGCCGCGGCTTATCTGGGTGGCGCGCATCCGAAATGTCCAATTTTCCATGATCTGGCGCATAAATCAGGCCGAATTTGACCGATGGCATGGGTTATGTAGGCTTTGAGGCCCTCTGTTGTTTGTAGCTTATTCGCATAGACCTGCGACTTAAGAAAACCCCACAAGAAAAAGTCTAATGGTGTCAAATCGCACGATCGCGGTGGCCAGTTCACATCACCTCCGCGTGAGGTTTTATCAATAAACAATTTTAAACAATTAATTACATTTCCAACAATTTTATAATTTGAACGTGTTGTTGAACGCTGTATCCGTCCATCATGATTTGGCAAAACAGACTGAATAAATGACAGTCAATTTGGCAGATGTCGCTTCAACAATATGGCTGCTATCAACTGTCAGAGTTCGGAAGTTCCTAACGAAAGACTTTATATTTAATATGCTCCAAATAGCTACCACATACACTGACTTTTTATATTTTTTTATGAATCCTTAAAATGTGGGATAAACGGTTAAATTCATTCTCTCTAACACTATAAGCAGTTTGTCTCCACATTAAAAAACTAAGGTATCATTTTTTTAATGAAGGTGGGAAATTTCCAAACCGGACGCTCAGAAATCCCGGATGCTGGACGCGTGTTTCAATTATTAACGCGAACGCTTGAGTGGTTAATATAAAATATGTCTTTTTAAAAGCTTTTGACTCTCAGACCCCAGGCAGGTTAATGAAAACAATTATCTGTTCAAATAGAAATTTTGTATAAATATACTCAAAATATTTAAAAATGTTTGATCAGTTCAATCATCACGATAAATAAGGAAAATCGTGCTTACTTAGGGCATTCACAACGCATTTCTATCGGTTTGTATTTTTACTGAGTTACAGGCCTCAGACAAGTCAGTAAAACTGATTATCATATCAAGAAAGACTTAATTTTTCAGCTTTGTATTGTTGGAAAAAAACATGAAAAGGTACAAAGTATTGTATACTTGGGCTGCAATGAAAATGAAATACGGGATCCTTCGGTTGAAATCAAATGCCGCATTGAGCAAGCTCATGCAACCTTTATCCGAATGAATGCAGTCTGTTCTGCAGTCATGATCTCAACCTTGGATTACGAATGCGAATTGTCACATGCTACGTGTTTTCGGTATTATTTTATGGAATGGAAGCATCCACGCTTACTGAAGAACTGATAAGGCAACTGGAGTTATTCGAGATGTGGATCTACAGAAGAATACTCAAAATAAGCTGGATGGACAAAGTTACGTATGAAGATGTTATGGTTCGGATGAATAAATAAAAAGAAGTTATTAAAACAATAAAATTCCATAAACTTCAATATCTGGGACATCAAGAGAAGTATGAGATCTTGCTTCTTATAATGCATGGAAAGATTGCCGGAAATCGGAGCCCTGAAAGAAGGAGAACATCATGACTGAAAAACCTGAGACAGTGGTTTTGCCAGTCTACTGCAGAGCTGTTTCGGGCCACAGTAAACAAAGTCCGCATAGCCAATATGATAGCCAACGAACGTTGAACGAGCAGAACAGAACAGAACAAGAATTTTTATCAGTGTCAAGAAAAATTGAGCGAAACGAACACGCCCACAACCCTCGTCTCTCAGTTTATCTGTTCGGTGTATTGTGGCGTGGAACGGATGTGACGTCACAGCTAATGGCGCCAATTATAATTATTCAGCCAATTTTAGGAGGCTTCTCTTTTTGCGACTTTATCTAATTATACTGAAATTATGGAAAATTATAACAACCTGAAATATAACTTGTTCTATTTGTAATTTATAACCGTTCTGATTAAGCGAAGATGAAGGGCTGGTAATTTATGAATAATTAATATTTTGGTTTTATTTTAGGATTGGCTTTTGTAGTACCAATTTACCTACATATATTTATATATCGTATTAATGAAATAATTGAAAATTACACGAAATAAAGTAGATCATTTTTTAAATATTTATTTAAATAACTAGCTGACCCAACAAACGTTGTTCTGACATTTAAATTATTTCTAGTGAATATTTGGTTGTTAAATAAAAAATAACGAATGTATTGTAAGTGTGTGGGGATGGGATCTATGACAGAAAGAGGAATGGATCGCTGTAGACGATGACCGCCGATTAAAACAAAAAAAACACCAACTAAAAATTTTCTATTCCGTTTCGCGGCAATGACGCCACTGCTTGTCACGATTATTTTGTACCGGTGATAGTGGAGCTGGCGACACGGTATCGCTTTAAGTAAATAAGCACACACTACCGGATCTGCCGGACTGCCCTGATGATGGACACTGCAACGATGTCCGAAACATTGGCTAAAGAAGGAGGTAGCGCAACACGGCATAACACCCCAAAAACTAATAATGAAAACGTTTGTTTCAGTTATTTTACAAGTTATATGTATGAAAAAATTCACAGTGTTTCTTAAAATGCTGTTTTAAACAGCCCCTAAGAGATTTTTGATAGCGAGAAATTTTCGCTTAAATATTACCGATTTTAACATTAGCACTCTCTCTTTAACATTCGTATTTACATATCTCTCCATCTTCTTTTTTGAGCGGTTATACCGCGCCTCAAGAAATTAAAAAAATATATTAATCTTATTCTACGACAACTTTTTCGTTTTCAAAATACATCTACACAGTTTCATTAATATTAAAACTTTACTCTAAGCAATATAGGTACCCGTATGTTTAATCCAAAATAATAAGATATTTGATTTAATCTCGCCATTTAAACCCATGAAGACGTAAGAACCTAATAAGTTTTTGATTCCGGCCAAGTTAAGTTAGTTCCGCATTCAATAACGCCGATCCTTCCTGCTTTCTGTGCTCCGTGGATCCGAGATACTAATTGTTATACGGAGATACGCGGATTTCCGGCTTTTGGATAAAAATACTATTAGAGAACGTTTCGTTTTATCCCTCCTGGGACGGCGGTTCATAATATACCCGACTTGAATTAAATGCGGGAAGGAGAAGGCGTAGAGAAAGGTTGAGATGAATTCATCTTGAATTAAATAATAATAATAATATTTTTTAATCGTCTTCCTTTTTTGTGACAAAGATATCGACATTCTCGGTCTCCTGTGCAGAAGATATTTTTCTTTCTTTTTGTTATTGTATAACAGAATATTTATTCCAATTACAAATAATTTAGTCGTCATATCAGCATTTAGGTCACTTACATCCAAATTGTTTGCAAGTTCATTTAAGACTCTGCAACCGGGCCGCGTATTTACAATCCCTACCGCGTTTCAGTCGCTTTACATTTTCAATATCAAAATTTAAATATTTAGAAAAAAAAAAAAATTCTAATATACACATTGGAAAGATTATTTTATCTAGATTTTAGAACAATTTTTGTTTTTGCAAAGTGATAAAAAATTATCAATATACAGGTGTATTTACAATATATGGGAATAATATTAAAATTTAAATATTTAGAGATAAAATTATTAATTTCTAATATTCATATCAGAAAGATTATTTTATCTAGATTTTAGAACAATTTTTGTTTTTGCAATGTGATAAAAAATAACCAATATAGAGGTATATTTAAAATGTAAATTGTCGTTACCGCGACTGAATCGGTATAGGTTTTGTAAATACGCAACCGGGCCCGAAAGAAGAAGATGGAGAGATACGAAATTACGAATGTTAGTGGAGAGCGCTAACATTTACAGCGACAAAATCGATGCGAAAATTGCGAAAATGTTTAATCAAACACGACTCGTTTGAAATAGAGCAAAAATCTCGCGGGCATTATCTTCAACAGCATTTAAAGAAACACTGTGAATTTTTTCATACATATAACTTGTAAAATAACTGAAACAAACGTATTAATAATAATTTTTGGAACATACTTTGCGATTTTTTTCTATCGAGGGAATTTTATATAATTTGTGTTTCGGCGCGGGCAAAGTCTATCTTCAAGAATAACATATATTTTTTTAAGAGCTTTAAAACTTACCATGTTTAAGGGAAATATGTTATAAATCGGTACAAATCCCCTCGTCATGCTATTCTTTGCCAGGACGTCGGTTCTGCCTTTTGGTCTGATTTATATTTATTAAAATACTCGGCATGCGTTGCAATGCCATATTCAAAGAAATAAATTGTTTCTAACTGTATGTCCTTTCCCGTGCATCCCCGTTCCCCTCCCTCGTATTCAGCCTTTTTTGGACTTTAAATGTTAATCTTAATTCTTTTAGAAGTCAAGAGGAATTGGCAAATATGGCCGGCCGCCACCCGAATTTCTACAGATTTCTAACATAACTCTCTTAAACATTTGAAGTTTTTAAGCTCTTAAAAAAATATATGTTATTTTTGAAGATAATATCTACACGCGTTCCACACCGAAACGCAAATTATATAAAATCCCCTTTATAGAAAAAAATCGCAAAGTATGCTACGAAAATTATTATAAACACGTTTGTTTCAGTTATTTTACAAGTTATAGATGTGAAAAAATCCACAATGTTTCTTTAAATGATACTTAAGATACCTTCCACGAGATTTTTGCTCTATTTTAAACGAGTCGTGTTTTATTACACATTTTCATAATTTTCGCATCGATTTCGTCGCTTTAAATACTAGCGCGCTCCTCTAACATTCGTAATTTCAAATCTCTCCATTTTCTTTTTTTTGAGCCCGGTTGCGGCGCCTTAAAGCGATTTTTCACAAAAACGGCGCTACACAAGAGATTCCAATATTTTAATTATTAATTAGATTTTCACCGGGGTTATATTAATAATAATAATGCCTTATAATGTATGCTATTTTAAATATAAAATGAATTAACATAAAATTTCATAGTGATTATACAGTTTCTACACTTATATAACCAAAGAGGTACCCTTCCCCCCCCTTCTTCCCTTACCCCCATCTACTCTTCATACTTTCTACCCTCTTTTCCTCCCGCCCCAATTCGCCGGAATAAAGATCAGGCTTAACATACTAATGAGAAGAAAGTTCAAGTCAGGGCTGGTTTTTGAAAGGCAGCTAATCAACTTTACTTTTATTTAAAAAAAGGTCACAAAAAATAGAAAAAAAACGTTTAACGAAAATTATTTTTTCAGACTTACTTTCAGGCAGGTAGGTTCCATATTTAAATAAAAAATTGAGTGCAGTTCACACGCGGTATAAGCGAAACCTTCACCCACACAATCTCAACCAATGAACCTTGAAAAGTGAGCTCATAAACAGAGCGGCCAACGCGGTAAGGTTTTATTCTATCTCATTCTCTTGTAGGCTAAATCCTATAAATGTACGTGTTTGTCTCTTTTTAGTGTGGCACAACTGGGATAAAAAAGTTTTGAATGAATCTTTACTGACCCATGAAGGCGCCGAATCCCCGCTCAAAAAGAAGAAGATGGAGAGATACGTAATTACCAACGTTGGAGAGAGCGCGCTAATATTTAAAACGATAAAATTGAAGTGAAAATTGTGAAAATGTTTAATAAAACACGACTCGTTTAAAATAGAGCAAAAATCTCGTGGAGGGTATCTTAAGTATCATTTAAAGAAACATTGTGAATTTTTTCACAACTATAACTTGTAAAATAACTGAACCAAACGTGTTTATAATAATTTTCGTAGCATACTTTGCGATTTTTTTCTAGGTTTTCTTCGGGGTTGTCTAAAACAGCATTTAAAGAAATACTATGAAATTTTCATATATATAACTTGTAAAATGACTGAGTCAGACGTGAAAATAATAATTTTCGGAGCATACTTAGCTATTTTTTTCTATCGAGGGAATCTATCTATCTATCTATTTATCTATCTATCTATCTATCTTCTATCTTCTCTTCTATCTATCTATCTATCTATCTATATAAATAAAAATGAATTGCCGAAATGTATGTACGCGCATAACTTCTGAACGACTGCACCAAATTGGATAATTCTTTATTTGTGGGTTCGTTGTTGTCAGGGCAAGGTTTGTATAAAACTACTGGTGAGCTCTGACATTATGAAATTTGTATAAAAAATGCAATATGTGGCACGCGAACTGTTTGAAAACTGAATGTATGGAATGCGGGAGGTTTGAGGGAGAAGGGGGGTTCGCGGGACGAAGGAAGGGGGAGAGTGGAGTGGGGAAAGGAAAGGTGGAGGAGACGGAGTGTGAACGCAAAAGGGGAAAGGGATGCGGGAGAGGAAGGGGAACGGGACGAATGGGAAAGGACACGCAGGGAGAAACAGTTCATTTATTAAACGCACATATTATTGGCTGCTATCTTTATATATGATTACAAGATTCAACTCGAACTAAATGAAATCTAGATAGTGTCTGGATAAATTTTTTATCCATTTTATTTGTAATACGCGACATCTATTGACTTTTTCCAGATTTCGATTGAGTTTCTCTAATATTGTCTTCATTTAATTAAATATTATAATTTGAGATTTTACTCATAAAGTTTAAAAAATTAATAATAAATATTTATCCCAGACTTGCAGAAAAAGTCAATAGATGTCGCGTATTACAAATAAAATGGATAAAAAATTTATCCAGACACTATCTAGATTGCATTTAGTTCGAGTTGAATCTTGTAATCATATATAAAGATAGCAGCCAATAATATGTGCGTTAAGTAAGTGAAGATAATGTTGGTAGTTCTTAGTCGAAGTATGATACAGTTAAAAGTGACCGAATTAATATGGGCTTATTAATAATAGCTTAATCGGTAGAGCTGTTTCCATGTAAGAAAAGGGTTCTGGGTTCGAGTCCCAGCGGAGCCAATATCTTTTCTGATTTTTCTGTCTCCAGATTTCGATTGAGTTTCGCTAATATTGTCTTCATTTAATTCATAGGTTCCCAACGTGGGCGATAACGCCCCCTTGGGGGCGTTTCAGACCTTCAGGGGGACGGTAGAAGGCAAAGAGAAAATTGGGGGGCGTTTCAGACTTTCAGGGGGGCGGTAGGAGACCCAAAGAAACCCATAGCTAATTTACTAGCACATATCGAAGAAGTCGAAGACATGCTAAAAGAATACGAACTGCACATGGTGATGATGAGCGAAACCTGTATTACCGAAGGAATTAACCAAAATAAAACAACATTTCAGGGAGATGCGACTCATTTAGCAGGCATACAGGTGGAGTTATCACATTAATTCAAAACAATATCTCTTACAAAGTCACAACAAATGCGGTACTAGATAAAAATAATACCTGGATACCTACTGGCTATTAAAGGATTTTAAGCTGGGAACCTAGGCAGCTATTTATCATTCCCCAAATCAAAATGATACAAAATTCTTAGATTTTTTTGAAGAATGGTGCCGTTAGCAAATAAAAACGAGAGACTTGAAAATCATCTGTGGAGATTTTAATATTCAATACAAAAAGCACAAGATTACAAATCATCATAAATTGCCTAGGTAGGGGAAGCAACTTGTCAAAAATTATGCAGGGTGGGGCAGAGTGGAGTTACTGGTTTCAAAAAATCACTGAAGGTCCCCCAGACTGAGTAGAGGGGTGGAGCCGGTGCCGTTAGGTCGGGGAAATGATGCCGTTTATGATAGTGACCATGCATGGTCAGGTAAGTGCTGGGGCTTTGTTGTGAAGACGTTCTTTATAAACGGGGAAAGCATTGTGGCTACGCATGGGGCTTTCCGGATCCGGTTCGACAGTTAAATCGCAATGAAATTGTTCCTGATCCTAAAACCATTCGGAAATGGATCAGTAATATAAGGTGAACAGGAACTGCAGATCCTAAAACACCAGTTGGGCGGCTTAAAAGTGTGCAAACACCTGAAAACATTGCGGCTGTAAGGGCGTGAATTGAGGAGTCTCCAAACTGAGTAGCGCGGAAACATGCCGCTGCGCTTGGAATATCGTCCAGAATTAGAAGTCAAATCTTACACTCAGACCTTCACCTGTACCCCTACAAGATGATGCATATATGGGAATTCATCCCACAAGATTTTGTGAAACGTAGAGATGCTTGCATTGCAATCGTTACTGTGGTATCCCTCGGCGCTGTTTTATGCACTAGCGACGAAGGATTAACCTTTACCTTTATTGAGTTATTCATCTCACTATTGTGAGATATTGGAGAACCGTAGGCATCCCAAAATGAAAGAGTATGGCGAAGAACACGACACAGAAGCCTTCTGGTTTCAACAAGATGAAGCCATGGCCCAAGCTGTCCATCGTTCATGTGAAATTTTGCAAAAGCTCTTTCCAGGTCACCTGATCTCTTTGCGGGGGGACATTTCATGGCCCCCTCGCTCTCCCGATTTGACCCCGAGTGACTTTTTTCTGTGAGGATACGTCAAAGCTGAGGTAAACATACGTCGACCTCGAACCCTTGAAGCTCTGAACGAGGAGATTGAGGACGTCATCGCTGGAATTCTGCAAGATACGCTGGGAAGAGTGGCCGAAAACTTCTTTGAAAAGCTCAGTTTATGTATTGCTCGCCAAGGCCGCCACGCCAGACGATATCATTTTCAAAACATCAAGAAAAAAAACGGCATCATTTTCCCGACCTAACGGCACCCGCCACGCCCCTTTGCTTGGTTTGCGGGGGGATTCAGTGATTTTTTGAAACCAGTAACTCCACTCTGTACAAGAATATGAAAAATCTAAAGCCACGATTGATTCAAATGACCTTTACGTGGAAGTTAATGCTGCAGAAAAAGTCAAAATATCTGATCACGAAACAATTATTACAAAAATTAGATATAATAGTCCGAAGCCTCAGGGAACACGAAGTATAATATACGTATATACAGGAATAAAAAGAACTATAATAGGGATAAATTGTGTACGGCATTACACAACAAAAAGTGGATCTGCGATAACTAAGAAAATTTGGACAGAAAAGCCGATGAACTAATAGGACACCTGAAAACAGTATTGAATGAACTAATGCCTACAACTAATATATATTTATATATAAAATGAATTCCTGTTTCCCTTGGTCACGCCTTCAATTAACTTTTTTTTAAAGTTTACCAATACTTTGTAGAAGGTTCTTACGGAAAGAAAATTTAAGAAAATTGCGTAGAAAATTGGATAATTTCAGAAAACTTAACGACTATTTTAATTTCACACGTTTGACAGTTCACGCGTTTGACGAAATTGAATTGTGTTTTTGAACTTTTTTTTTTGTAAAAGAAGAATTATCTTTGGATTATTTAAATTATAGATATTTTAAATAGATACCTACGTTAGGTACCAAATTTGATTGATTGTTCTTATAATATATAAAAATGAATATTTGTATTGAATGAATAGCGAAATTTTGAATAAAAAAATTGTAATAGGTGGCACGCGAAATGTTTGAAAATTGAATGTACTGGGACTGATTATATGGAACGCGGTAGGTGGATTGGCGGGACGGGGAAGTGGAAGAGGGGAGGGGGTAGGCGGGGAAGGTGGAAAGGGAACGTGGGAGGGGAAGGAAATAAAAGGGGAACAGGGACGTATGCAGGGAGAAACAATTTATTTCTTTAAAAATAGTGTATCAACGCATGCCGGGAACCAGCTAGTGGTACATTAAAAGATACAAATAAATAGTATACCTACGAAATCCATACATCTTCTTAAAAAACAAAGGGATACAGCTTATAAAGCCTGTAAAATACAATTTCCAGAAGAAAGGTGTAAGAAACCTGTAAGAAACATAGAAACATGTATAGGTACAGAAATAAAACATTCCAAAAATTCGTATTCTAGGCAAAAAATTATTACCTCTCAAAGAGATTCAAGAAAAATGTGGACTACACTTAGTAAAAAATTATAAGTGGCAAACAGAGGGAAAACATTAAGGAAGTTCGGTTCCCGATGAAGTTGAAGATGATAAAACTAAAATAGCCAAATTTTATACTAAGTGTCGAAAACATAAATAAGAGTATTTCATTATTCACAGATATTTCTTCTCAATCATCGGAAAGAAGAGAGAATAATAATATTTTCAGGTAACAGTGAGTTTTAATGAAAAATTTTAATTCGATGACGCAAAAATCATCGACGTCTGGAATTACTATAGGCATAATTAAATTTAAGGCGTTGCACTAATAAATTAATCTGTGTTAAAGGGAATTTTTCCGCAGTCGTGGAAAACTTCCATAATAACACCAGTGCCCAAAATAATAAATTCTAAAAATTTCGAAGACCTCAGAAAAATAAATGGATAACCTAAATATGAACAAATACTAGAATCCATAGTTAAAGAACAGATTGGAAAATTCATTTAAAAAAAATAACATCCTTGTAAAACAGCAGGGTTTAGAAACAAATATTCATAATGGAAAACCAGTATGGATCAAAAGAAAATCACAATAGTAGTGTTCTTGGATTTTAGACGTGTTTTTGAAACGATAGACAGAGAAATACTAATAATAAAATTAAAAATAGAAAACAAAGAAACAAAATTGGAGATGCTATATCTGAAGAACAAGTAAATCTCGGAGTTCCTCAAGGATCTGTGTTGGGACCGCTTCTATTTATTAAGTATATAGTATACATATATATTAATGATATAGTGAAGTGCCTAAAGTACTGTTCCATCAAACTTTTGCTGATGACACACTTTTATATATTATACCAAATAATATCGAAGATGCATTGTCAAAAAAAAAAAAACTTTTTTTAAAGAATATTTCTATATTATATATTAAAGTTTTTTTTCTTCGAATAAACTGAAAATAAATGTAACTAAAAGTAAATTCATGGTATTAGAAAAGAAACTCAACGAAATTCCTATCCTAAATATAGAAAATCAAAATAATGAAGAAGTAGAAGAAATTAAATACTAAGGAATCATAATCTATAACAAATTAAAACTAAACACTAACTTTGAAATGTTAAATTAAAAAAATTGCAGAAAAGGTTAATTTCTTAAGTAGGATAAAGGGAAAGTTAGACGTCAAAACACGGAAATTGGTCTACAATACCACTGTAGCGTGTCAAGTGTAATCTTTCTGAGCAATAAAATCCAAGTAAAAATAATGAAAATAATTCAGAACGGTTCCATGCCAACTCAGAATAAAACCAACTCAGAAACCCCTCAGAAAGGTCATTAAAAGCCATGAAAAAATAATTTTAAAATTGCCGGTAACCCTAACCTAACTTAACCAAGTTTGATTCTGAGTTGCCTGGTCACCAAATAAAATATACAATAAAAAATTTAAAAAAAGCATCTTGCCCCATCCCATCTCCCCCACCCCCCCCCCCCCCCTCCCCGCCCCCGTTGTGGTAAATATAATCGTGACGACAATTGGTGTTTCAGATTTACGAGTTGGGGGGCGCTAGAAAAAAAAATATTCTCAAAGTGGGCGGTGGGCAAAAAAAGGTTGGGAACTTATGATTTAATTAAATAAATATTGTTAAATTGACTTGCTGAAATACTACTTTGGCTGTTTAGCGGGTGCTTATAATAAAAAATTAAAAAATCTCAGTCTCACTATTTTGTCTTCAAAGGCTCAGAATAACGCTGAATAACAAACCCTAGTTACATAATAATAAAAAATTCTTTAATTTAACTAATCTGATGATTTGCAAATTTAAATAAATGAAATGCAAATACAAGGAGCTGTTTTTCGTTTGAGCCAACAAAGAAGCAAATCCGTTTATCCGTGCAGAAGAAAAAAGGTTAAAATTTCAGTTAGTCTTGGAATAAATTGGATAATAAATTAGTTTGATGGGTGGTAATTGAAACCATGATAAACTTGGATAGTTTTAGTAATTGCAAATCGAATTAAGTCTGATACTTACTCACCTGAACTAAGAAAATATTAATAGAAGGTTGATTTATTAATTAAAAACAGTTTAAATATAACCCTATACAACTAAGTACTGTGTAACTAAAGTACGCTCTTATTTGAAAAATATAGACAGTTTGATCTTACTTTGAAGTGTGCAAAAATTAATCGGTCTTCGAATCTTTATAGTCTGTTATTTACATACATTATACAAATATATTTTTTCATTGTTGCAATATTGTAGTATTTATTATTTGATTTGTTATCTACACATCTCTATCTCAACTTCTGTTTTCTATTTCTTGCTGTTTTACAAGCTCACTAGAGCTGTCTTTTTCATGTTGTAGTAATTATACCTGATACTATTTTATATTATGTAAAAGTCGAAATGCGTTAATATTATAAATAACATAAAACTGTAGATAGATTTGTAAGAAAATCAGGGAACCAAGGAGTGGAGAGGAAAGATGCCGCCCTTTTACCTTGGAGGACTTCAGGGAACCAAGGAGAGATGAGGCTCTCTTCTATCGTGGGGCCTACAGGGAACCAAGGAAGAAAGGAAGAGTGGAAGGGAGAGATGAGGCCTTCTTCCCTTGTGGGGCCTTCAGGGAATCAAAGAGCAGCGGAGAGGAAAGCTGAGGCCGTCTTCCCGAAACGATTTTCGTTTGTGGCCTTTGTGGGGCCTTCGGGAAACCAACGAGGAGTTGAGAGGAGATCTGAGGCCACCTCCGTAGATTCTTCCCTTGTAGGGCCTACAGGGAACCAAGGAGGAATGTAGAGATGAGGCCCTCTTTCCTCGTGGGAACCAAGGAGCAGTGGAGAGGAGAGCTGAGGCTCTCTTCTTGAAACGATTTTCGATTTTGGCCTTCGTGGGGCCTTCAAGAAACCAAAGAGGAGTTGAGAGGAGATCTGAGGCCACCTCCGTGGATTCTTCCTCGTGGGGCCTACAGGGAACCAAGGAGAAATGTAGAGATCAGGCTCTTTTTCCTTGTGTGGCCTTCAGGGAACCAAGGAGCAGTGGAGAGGAGAGTTGAGGCTCTCTTCCTGAAAAGATTTTCGTTTTAGGCCTTCGTGGGGCCTTCAAAAAACCAAAGAAGAGTTGAGAGGGGGCCTACAGGGAACCAAGGAGGAATGTAGAGATGAAGCCCTCTTTCCTCGTGGGGCCTTCAGGGAACCATGGAGTAGTGGAGGGGAGAGCTGTGGCCACCTCCGTGAACTCTTCCCTTGAGAGGGGGCCTACAGGGAACCAAGGAGGAATGTAGAGATGAAGCCCTTTTTCCTCGTGGGGCCTTCAGGGAACCATGGAGTAGTGGGGGGGAGAGTTGACGCTCTCTTTCATCGTAGGGCCTTCAGTGAACTAAGGAGGGGTGGAGGGAAGAGCTGAGGCTACCTCCTTCCCTTGTGGGGCCTTCAGGGAACCAAGGAGGAGTGGAGGAAAGAGCTGAGGTCAACTCCGTGAACTCTTCCCTTGTGGGGCCTTTAGAGAACCAATGAGGAGTGGAGGGGAGAAATGAGGCCTTCTTCCCTCGTGGGACCTTGAGGGAACCAAGGAGTGGAGAGGAGAGATGAGAACTGGAAAGGTACTTTTTGAATAAATTTATTTTTTATGAATAAGATTGATAAACCGGCCTTCCAGACTTCTTTCGCAGTAACCCAAGTAAACAAAGGGAAGCGTCAGCATTGACTATGCGACATGCCCCTATTGCCGCTCAATACCAGCTCAAAGAAGACGGGGATGAAAACAATAGTCGGGGACGTCCAGGATGATAATGAATCTACCGGTGCCTGTTCTATTTGATAAAAGGGGGATGCAAATAAGCGAAAGACGCTAATTTTGAAGTAAATATAACATTTTCTTTTTATTTAATCACTGAAGACAATATTAGCGGCTCTCAAGCGAAAATTTGAAATTGAACCAAAGACCTTAGCCTTGCCGGGCAGTACTCTATACTGAGCTAATGGGATTCTATCCATTTCGGTCATATTTAACTGCATCATACTTCGACTAAGAACTACCAACATTATCTTCATTTGAATCATCTCGAACTAAATGCTACGTAGATAGTGTCTTGGATAAATTTAACATATGACATCTATTGCCCTTGATCCCATCATGAAAGCACAAAAACTAATCATAAAAATAATTCTAAAAATGCCGCTTACTACCAGCACTGATACTATCTTCAATTCCTTCAACGTTATGGACATAAAACAGCTCTACTCAAGATCCATATTACTTAATTTACACAAAAACAACAAAACACCATACAAAGCTACACAAACAATACACAATACCCGAGCCAAAAACAACGAACTTCTCCAAACTCCTTTTTTCAAAACCACCTTCGGGCAAAGACACTCTAAATACATAGCTTGCAAACTATACAATACACTACCAACTACGATCAGACAAAGTGACTCCTTTACAAAATTCAAACAAGATATTAAAAAATGGATTATAAGTATTGGACGCCATACTATCACAAATATCTGTAAAATAAATCACACATAGACATAAATAACTATTCACATACAACCTAACCCATATAAAATAAATGAAAATAATGGAATCCTGTCAAATTTAACCTATAAATAGATTAGGCAGAATTTATTTCATTACTCCATCTCCAACATTTATAAAATAACTCTCTTTAAAAGATTTACCACCCTTCCAATCACCCTTCTGTTTTAATTCTATTCATTATATGTATTTTACCTGAAATATCCTTGTAACTACTATATTCATTTATATACCTGTATGCCTGTCTCGACACAGGTATACCCTAGTGAGACAGGCATACAAATAAAACCATTGTAAATATATTTTATTACCGATAAATAAATAAATAAATATAAAAATTGACTTTTCTACAAGTCCAGGATAAATATTTATTTTATTTTTATTTTTAATGTGATAATATTAATAATTAAACGAAAACAATTCACTTTGCATATGTCGCAGACGGATCGTAAAATCAGGCAGATCACGATGCGCCTTAGGCACTTCACGACCTGCCGCCAGGCACTTGGCGATGTAGCTAGGCGCATCATGATCTGCCTGATTTAACAATCGGCCTACGACACGCCTTTATACACAACTAATTTAATCAAAATTATCAACTTCTTTCGAAACTGATGATTTCTTCGTCAGGATAAAATGAAAATTAACAAAAATAACAAAATGCAAACAATAATAATTCGACCTGCGGTTTTGCCTGCTTACGGTCCAATTTGCAGGACTCCAGCATGCCATCCTGCAAGCAGTACTGCACATCGAATGGCAAGTAGGCCCTATTAGTGTCTGTAAAGATTCAATTCAAGAAAGCGGAACATCAAGACACAAAGTAATTTCATAATTAGGAAGACGGGGACGGATACCGTCGCCCCGGGAACCATTTATTGGATAACCAAAACTCAATTAGTCATCTCAAGTAGTTTGTAGGTTTGGTGACTTAGCAAAGGTGCCTGGACTCATGGGGTGATGTTTGTCTAAGCCTTGCCCATCTACTGCGTGGCGAGCCGGAACGGGACAGACTGGTTGAGGGAGACCTCTCCAGCCGGACTCTATCGCTTTGCCATGCAGAGGGAGGGACTCCCAGATTCCTACTCACCCTCATACCCTTTTCGTTCCCAGAACTTCTTCTTCTTTCTTTCCCTTAAAAGACCCTCTACACAGCATCCCCAAAGATGACACGATCCTGTGTGGTGCTAATGTAATAAAAAAAATCAGAGTGTGCAATTCACACGCGGTAGATGTAAAACCTTCAGAAAACTAAAGTAGACAAGAGTGGCGAAGCACCGCACAAAGAGGAGATCGATTATACTATCTAATTCTCTCGCAGATTAAATCCTTAGATGTATGTTTGTGTCTTTTTAATGTCGCTATTTTTCGTTTCATCGAGTTTCAAATCACAACGGTGCTTAAGAAGTTTTCACTTCAACAATTTTTGTCTTGCTCATGATCCAATTTGTAGGACACCAGCATGCTGTCCCGCAAGCAGTTCTGCAAATCAGTTGGAGAGTAGGCCCTGTTAGCTTCTCCTCAGAATTATTTCAAGACAGCTGCCAATACTATCGCAACAACAAGACACAAATCTTTCTAATATTATAAACGCGAAAGTTTGTGTGGATGTATGAATGTTTGTTACTCTTTCACGCAAAAACTACTGAATGGATTTTAATGAAACTTTACAATAATACAGCTCATACATCAGAAAAACATATAGGCAAATCTATCTATCTACCTTCTATCTAGATAAATAAAAATGAATCGCCGAAATGTATTTACGCGCATAACTTTCGAACGACTGCACCAAATAGGATAATTCTGTTTTTTTTTGTGTTATTATCAGGAAATACAAAACTATTGGTGAGCTCTTGCGTTTTGAAATTGGGGAGGGGAACTCGGGAGAGGGGTTCGCGGGATTGGGGACGGTGGGGATTGGAGTGGCGAGAGGGAAGGTGGAGGAGTGGGAACGCGAGAGGGGAAAGGGACGCGGGAGAGGAAGGGGAACGGAATGAACAGGAAAGGACACGCAGGGAGAAACAACTTCTTTATTAATGACATAGAAAAGTATGCCGGGAACCAGCTAGTAATTTATAAAGTTAACTAGAAGGGGACGCGGGAGGGGAACGGGGACGCACGGGAAGTTGATTCAGGGAGAAACAAATATTTCTTTGAATACGGCATTGCAACGCATGCCGGGGATCAGATAGTTAATAATAATTGCAATAGATCACAATACAAATCCGTCACAATATGGCAAATCGAAGATAACATTTACCGGTATTATGGGACGTGGTGCCATGGCATAAACGAGCCGGACATTAATTTATGACGGCACTGAATGCGTCAGACCGCGCCGTTAATATCGTTTAGTGCCACGATGATGGAGATGCGAAGGAGAAGGTTTGATGGGGCAGGTTGCGACCAATTTGATGAGTAATAAAATACAGGTCGTTGTTGCGATTAAATACAACCTTAGACAGGGTTGCCACAATGCTAAAATGCTTATTTTGAAATAGATTAAGTTTTAAATATGCATTTTGCGAAATTGAATTTGTTATTATAGTAGTTCTGAGAACAGCAGACCTCGGGTTTATAAAAGTACGATGTTTCTAATTTTATGTAACTTTTAATAAAAATCAAAATTTCATTTAAAATTATGAAATTTGTAAGATACTTAAATACATACCTACCTTCTTACTACACAAATTTCACTCTAGAATTTCACACTTGAAAAATTAATGTTTTCTGAAACATTAAATCGGCCACCACCTTGAACCGGAACCGGAATGTAAAATCAAATATACAGACGGATGAAATGCCAAATAGTTGAGTTTTTTTTAATATTATTTTTTCAAAGTCCAAAATTTCATTTAAATGTTTTAAACCAAATAATATCAGGAATCACTGGTTAAAGTAAGTCAATTACCTACCTACGTCCCTTAACACTTTGTATGTGTGTACGCATATATACATTTATATATAATTTTTAAAAATTTACGATTTTATTTTACAAAAATCTTATGAAGTTCCAAACAGAAAAAAATTTTACAAACTTAATCACTTACGCTAGTTTTAGCTTCTTTATTCAACAAAATTTCTGCTTTAAAATGAAGATGAATATTAACAAACCTTAAAAATAAATTTAATACCTATTACCAAATGTTAAAATAATAAATATTGTACTGTAAATGAATAATTCTGTTGTACAATAATCTCTACATATTATAACAACAACAACACTACCTGCCTGACATTTGCTTTACCTTTGCTCCGCAAATAAATAGAAAAAGTTATATTTTTTAATGTAGCTATTACTTTGAACTTTGACCTTGAACACGATGGTATTTATCCACAAAATATTGAACAACACGTTACCAAAATACTTCTCAAATAAAATTGTATACAATAAAGACATTCACAGATATAACACAAGGACGTGCAAGGAAATTAGGCTACAAAAAAAGGACAAAGCGAATACGCAGAACAGTCTACTGTACAAGGGAATGAAGTTGTATAACACACTACCAGAAACTTTAAAGTCCGCACCAATTGGAAAGTTCAAGATGTATTGTAGGAGCTACATAAAACTTGAAAAAATATAGTGAATATGAAATATTTTAATCAATTAGAAATTTGTAAACTTCAATGTACAAATTACTAAAATAAAAATTATTATTATTATTATTACTTTGTGGTTATCCATTATAGAAAAATGAAATAATTAAACTTTGTATAAACCACTTATTTGATGCGCAAATCCGACCGGTTTCGGAACAAACGTTCCTTCGTCAGGGAAAGCTTATACTAATTTGACAGTATCGAACAATGTTTTATTATGGTAGGGGTGGAGCTATTGCTAGATAATAATGTAGATTGGGTAGGTAGGTATTAGTGTAGAGTGGGTGGGTAGGAGAACAAATCCATGATTGGGCTATATGACAATATTTTTTGTTTGTTGATAATAGATTCATTATTTTTAAGGGATTTTTTAATTTCCAAGGCTTCTAAGTTATCTAAACCATTTCCTTTATGATTAATATGAAGAATATTATCCCTGTATTTTTTTCAAAACTATGGTTATTTTCAATGATATGGTTAGCAAACTCAGAAAAATTATTATTATTAAGACACCTTAAATGTTCTTTGATTCTGATTTCAAAATTACGAGTGGTTTTTCCAATATAAAATGAGGGACAATCATTGCATTTGAGTTTATATATTCCGGAATTAGTCAATTTATGGTCTTTATCTTTAGTATTTCTCAAAAAATTACCGATATTATTTCTTGTATAAAACGCTGGTTTAATATTAGAAGGAAGATTTTTGTAACATTGAACTGAAAAATTATTAATATACAAAATTTTACGCCATTCTTTATCATTAATATTATTAGAATTGTATAGATATTTATAAGTTAAATTAAAATTGAATCATACTTCTTCAAAAGTGGCATAATCGCAGCAGTGATTTACAGTGCATTTAATAAAATAATTTATTTGTGTTTACGAGTGCACCTAACAATAAAAATATATTAAACAAAAATCTAAATCCTAGTTCCAAAATACTTACTGGAACATACAACAATAAATTCTCCTATAATAATAAGTCCTCCGCCGCGTCTGTCTGTCGCGATAAACTCAAAAACTAAAGAACGGATTTTCATGCGGTTTTCTCCTATAGATAGAGTGATTCATGAGGAAGGTTAAGGTATATAACTTATCAAGGTTTTGTGTAAATTGGTTGAAATATTTCATTAAAGAAGAATGTATGTATGTGTTGGACGAGCGGGCTGGCAAGCGGATGGCGTGGGTTTGATATGTATGCAAATTAACAGATGGCGGTGTGAGTTAAAAGGTTGAGTAACCATCCAGTAGATGGCGTTGTGTTTTTTAGCCACAGCAATGCGTGGCCGGTTCAGTTGGTATATTATAATGCGTGTCAAGAATGCCCATGTAAAAAAAGTTATGCGTTTGGTGTTTAGGTACAAAGAAAAACAAACGGGGAAGCATTGTGCACCCGATTTCATTCTAAAAATGGTTCCTAACCCGTCTCCTTTGCTTCTATTAACATTGAATTTATTTTCAAGTTTCTGGTAACCCTAATTTTTACCATTTTTGCTCGAGGTACCGTGACGGGAGGTGAACCCAACACAATCGAAGGAAGTGACAACACTAACCACTGAAACGCAGTAGAAGAAGGAAGTCAACACGATTGTCTCCGAGACGCTCTATTGAGCAACTCGAATGGACAGGTTGAATCACTGATTACCTACTATATACAAAAGCTTTTTTTGTTGGTGTTTTTTTTTTTATTTATTTGATACTACGAAAGTATCCAATCTAGGAGAAATATGACCCTTGAAGTAACAGCTGTTAAAATATTTAATTAAATGAAGACAATATTAGCGAAACTCAATAAAAATTGGGAAACAGAAAAATCAGAAAAAGATACGGGTCACATCTAGCACTCGAACCCAGGACCTTCGCCTTGCCATGGCGCAACTCTACCAACTGAGCTAATGTGTACCTAACCGATTCGTTAATATTAAACTGCATCATATATCGAATAAGAACTACAAACATTATCTTCACTTTCTTAAAGCATATTTTTATTGGCTGCTATCTTTATGTACGATTGAAAGTTATGCGGTGTGACGTCAACAACACCATATTTACGAACATAAATGAACATGTGATTTTGGCGTCAAATCGAAAACGGCATATTTTAATACGTTACAGAAAATTTATTCGTCAAATTAAAAATAAAATAAAAACGTCTTAACCATCACAAATTTAAAAAAAAACGTTGAAAATACCCATCCATAAAATTATGAAGTTATTTAAAAGGTACCTTTTATAAATTAGCGTTCTTAGGGCCTTTATTTTACATGAGCTCCACACAGGAGGCCCTGAGGAAAATAATTTCCCTCAGGGCCTATGTCATCTTTGGGGATGCTGAGTGGAGGGTTTTTTTAAGGAAAAGAAGGAGAGTTCTGGAAAGGAAAAGGGTTTAAGGGGTGGGTAGAAATCTGGGGTTCAGTATTTCCTGGTCATTCGGCTCCAAGACCTAGACAAACCTCACCCCATGAACCCGGACACCCCTGTTAAATTACCAAACGTAGCGAACCACTTGGGTGACCTATGGCAGAGGTGTTGGTCATCCAATAAATGTTCTCGTGGCGGCGGTACCCATTCCCGCCTCCCAATTTGGCCTATGTCATCTTTGTAGATGTTGTATGGAGAGACTTTTTATGTAAAAAAAGAAAGGATAGAAAATTCTTAGAAGGAAATACGAAGGTTTGAGGGGTGGGTAAGAATCTGGGGGTCAAAGACGAGACGAGGAGCGAAAGACGGACGGAATATTCCTCTCACTGCGGTGCAAGGAGATGAATCGAGATACTTCGGCTGAAGAGAACAAAAGGTATCCCTCAACCAGTCTCTCTCGAACCGGCCCTCCATGCAGTAGAAGGGCAAAAGTATCCGCCGCGAACACCTGGGTTAACCTCACCCCATGAACCCGAGCACTCCTGCTAAGTCACCAAACGTAGCAAACCACTAAAGCAGAGGTGTTGGTTATCGAATAAATGGTTCCTACTCACCTCCCAAATCCCTTCCTTAAGAGGGTATTACCAGAGAAAACCAGAAATATGTCATTTTTAAATCAGATTTTAGACGTATTGACTCTTTTCCACAAAAAATTATAAATGGATTTCGAAAGATTGTTCTCTTATCTAGCGTTCGCATGTTTTAAATTTTGAAAAAAAGAAAGTTTATTTTTAGTATAATAAGATTATACCATAGGTGGTTGGCAGATTTGTTAAATTTTCAAAAAAGATTTTGTATTATATCACACCCATTTCAAATCATATAATCATGCAGTAAAATAAATCAGTACATTATCTAGGTATCGCATGTTTTAGAATTTTTTGATTTTAGTTTAAATAAAATCATTAAAAAATAAATACACATATGTGTTTCTTGACGAAAATTTATCCGTTTGTGTATTTATTTGCGCACTTACAAACTAATATATTTCAGATTTTTTTTGCATTCTTATTTAACTTAGACATTATTGAAAAATGATAAATACTTATGATCAAAAAATAATTACAAAAAGTAAATAATTTTAATAGTTTTATCATTACGCTTTTCAGCATTTTTGGATGTAGGTATAAATTAAAGCAAATTTGAAATGAAATAAAATCGATTAATTAATCTTTCTCATTGGAACAGCCCTGTACGATCGTAAGAACAACTTTCGACGAAATGTGGGTTTTCGGCCGCTGGCTGGTTAAACGCTTTTAAACAATTTTCTTTTCTGTGAACAGTACATTGATTTCATCACGCATGTACAGTCAATTCGTAAGAAAATTTTGAAAAAACTGAGTAAATAACAAAATGCCTACGAACATATGTGCCACATGGTACACGCTAACAGAGCCAGTCACGTGCCGCGCAAGATTATCCAGAAATGTACAGTGGTGGGCGAAAATAAAGCGTCCGTCAATATTTCAAATTTCATTCTGTAAACTGAAACAATAATTCGATTCCAAATTCCAATTTCGTATTCAGAAGGCGTTTCAAATCTCTGGAGGAATTCGAAAACGCCTCGCTCTTATTTGAGAATTTCTCAAAATTGGGCCTGTTTTCTGGGATAAATAAGGACTAGATGTAATTGAACAAAGCTTTGCAAAAATAATCCAGCCAACGAAAAAAAGGACCGTTAATTTGTCGTAATCTTGATAATTAAATGTCTAAGGCAACGAAAAATTGCTTACATATTATTAAAATGATAATTACGGTGAACAGTAGACCTCGCATTAAAAAACAAAAAAGCTTACTAACTAACCATCACCCGAGGCAGGCAGAGAGGACGGACCGCCAAACAACTCGGTCTTGGCACACAGTCTTCATTGTCTCATACCAAAGATATTGAAATATAAGTAGATGTGCTATCTGCTGTTTTTACTATGTGGGTCTGGATATTGTTTACCAATTAACAAATAAACTAAAAGAACAAATAATTAACGAATAAACTAAACGAACGTTAAACAAATGAACGAATTCTTTCCTTATTCAAAATATATTGTTAACCAATATTAATGCACATTTTCAAAAAATCAACGAAATGAACAAATTCTTTTTGTATGAAAACTACGCTAATTAGCGCGTAGTCCGGCGACAGTTGCGCGGACACCATAGCATATCTCCTTCTGTATTTGAATATCTTTGTCTCATACATACCTATTCTTCTATTATTCTGACTTTTGGCCCGACTCAAGTATCTGATTCACTTGATCGTGCCATGTCTTCCTGGGGCTTCCCCGACTTCTTCTTCCATTTTCATTTGCGTCATATATTCTTCTCACAATATTTTCTTCTTTCATTCGCTCTACATGCCCAAACCATCTCAGGGTCCCTTTCTTAATCTTACTCGTTATGCTTACATCAGCCTTACATTTTTTGTGGATATCCACATTTCTCACGCTCACACATAGTTTTACTACACATTTGCCTCAGGGATCTCATTTCAACAGCATAGATAAAGTTTGACAAAATTAAAAAAAATAACTTATATCATTGATGTCGCTATTCCAAATTCCTATAATATTCAAAAATCTGTTTCTGAAAAAATAAGAAAATATACAGGGTGTTAAGGGACGTACTTGACTTACTTTAACCAGTGATTCCTGACATTATTTGGAGTAAAAAATTTAAATGAAATTTTGGTCTCCGGTGACTTTTATTAACGACTTTTTTTTTTCAAAAATTTTTCCTTCAAAATCAAACAAAAAAAATTTCTTCCGCATGTCGTCACTGGTCACTCAGCCGGGTGTCCGACGAACCCCTTACCCCGCCTCCAACTGTTCAACAACTACCATTTTTTATGTTTTTTAGAAAAAAAAAAAAAAAAAAACTTCAAAAATGTCACCGGAGACCAAAATTTCATTTACATTTTTTACTCCAAATAATGTCAGGAATCACTGGTTGAAGTAAGTCAAGTACGTCCCTTAACACCCTGTATATAGAATTTGGCTTTCTCAGACTAAAAATATTACCATTTGTTATTTCGGCTACCGGCATTATACCTAGCTCTCTCATTCAAAATCTAGGCATATTAAATTTGTCAAAGGATTTATATATAAAAATGCGAAAATCTGTCATTTCAAATACATGTAGGATTACAAAAGATTTTTTAAATATTTATACTGAGGGATCAGTAGGATTCATAGGTCCAATTAGGAGTTCCACCGAGCCGAACCCTCTGATATGAAAATATCTGGGTTCGGTGAATTATTTTCCCATTTGGTCTCTGGTAGATTGACATGTTGTTCTTGTATTATTTTGTATTTATTATACTTATATAGTGCACTTGCATAGCGTGAATTGACTACATGATCATGTGTGGAAAAGTGTGTGAGAAGGTTTAGTTTTTCCTGTGGGGAAGATTTAACCCGGACATAAAATCTGAAGCCGGTAGTGTTTATTCCAGTATGTGGGGAGGATAATCCTAACATTCCATAAACATCTTGATATATTAATAATATAATAAACATTTTTTTTTGTTCTGTGTTGCCATCCGATTCAGTTTTTTAAGCATTGGCATCTTATCAAATATAATAAGTACAATATAAGTGAACGTTCGTTGTCCGTATTTATTTGTAAGTTTTGGAATGGACATACTTTCGTTTTGACTAAATCTTAATTTTTTGTTGAATTTATTGTTGGCTGGCTGTTTTTTGCTGAACGATGTTCAATTAGAGGAATTCATGACATTTTTATTAAATAAGAAGGAAGATTTTTTTATGATAAATATAATTTGATTTAAAATTTTCAGATTAGATTAAAAATGAGAATATTTTAATTATCGAAGAACGCGGTGATTTAGAATCCTCTGAAAGCAATCAAGTTTTACGATACTGGAACCCTAAAATGGGAAAAATTAAACCGGTAGGTAGATACCTTCATCATACAAGGTGGCGCGAAATTAATTACCCTATCGGAAGATGTTATAATTTTTGCAAATGGCGTCGTATGTCAATCATATTTGACATTTGTGAACTAGACAGCTGCAGAATACAAACAAACAAGCAATGGAGCGCTATATTCCACAAGAGCGTGGAATAATTGTGTCGATTTTAGCTTTAATGCTTTTAGCGATTTTGTGTCGAAAGTCATCATGAGCGACGAGGCGCATTTCCACTTAAGCGGTTACGTCAATAAGCAAAATCTTCGTTTCTGGGGCACTGAAAATCCACGTGTGATGCACGAAGAGCTATTACATCCATTTAAAGCCACTGTGTGATGCGGCGTTCACGCGGGAGAAGTGATTTTTTTTAGGACGCCATTGGCATTACGGTCACTGTTACTGGCGAACGCCACAGGGCCATAATAAGCGGCTTCTTACTGCCGGAATTAGATGAGCGGGGTTTGGTGAACACGTGGTTTCAACAAGACGGTGCCACCGCACTCATAGAACGAGCAACAATGGATATTGTGAAGGAAGCATTTCCTGGTCGCGTAAACTTACGTTTTGGCGATTTGGCATGGCCAGCAAGATCGCCCGATTAAACCATTCCAGACTTCTTTCTTTGGGGCTACTTGAAATCGGGGGTTTATGCCAACAAGCCTCAGATAATCGCAGAATAGGAGAATATTCGACAGGAATGCGAAGAGTTATCATCGGAAATCTTGCGAAAAGTTATGGAAAATGCGACAAAACGGGCACAAGTGTGTATCAACACTGGCGGCAGCCACTTGACGGATATCATCTTTTCCACTTAACAGAAAAAATTGTAAAAGTCCAAATAAAGATTTCCATTTCTAAAAATCTTTTTTTTATTTAGTAAAAAAAGTTATTCAAAAACAAATTTGGATGATTAATTTTGCGCCACCCTGTAAAAGACTAACGGCCACCCGCAACTAGCGACTTATTTACTAATTTTATTTAATTTATCCGCGTTATAAACAGTGTTCATAACATCGTGTGTGGCAGTATTATTAGGAACTAGCTGGTTCCCAGCATGCGTTGCAATGCCATATTCAAAGAAATACATTGTTTCTCCCTGAATCACTTTTCCCGTGCGGCCCCCTTTCCCATTTTTGTGTGTCTTGTTCTCTTTCATGTTTTCGTTTAGATTATTAGTAATCCCCTTCCTGAATCACCTATCCCGTGCATCCCCGTTCCCCTCCCGCGTCACCTTCCTAGCTAGCAACATAAATTATAGACTATTTATTGTTATTCTGATGTATAAGCTATAGTATTGTAAAGTTTCATTAAAATCCGTTCAGTAGTTTTTGCGTGAAAGAGTAACAAACCTATGAATTTCCTCCTTGTGACTTTACCTCTGATTAAACAGCTGAGTCTGGTAATTTGAGTCTTCCACTTAAGGTTACTATCTATTACTACACCCAAATATTTTATTTCTTTTTTATTTGATATGCGTAGACAGTTCTTATTTTGGCGTGTTAATATTTTAGTGGTGCATTTTTTTGAATGAATTTTAATATTTAAGGCGATAGAAGGTATTTTTTGCAATGAAGTGTAAGTAGTTTTAAAATTATATATACCACGCTAATTTTTTAAAATTATTTCAGTTTTGTATGTTGGCAAGGAATCATAAAAATGTCTAAGTGTAGTAATTTTTCGTAGTGGATATAAGCTGTGATTGCGCGAGTAATTGGTGAGTTATTTGCTGCCTTAGTGTTGTAGGCTAAATTAAAATATCTATTATTTTGTATTTACTTATCTGTTTGATAATGATCGCTATTCATTTGTGTTACTTTTATTCAACCGTAATATTAACTTCGGCACAAATGAACGCAAGTTGGGTTAATAATTGTACGCTAAACAATACATTTTAATTGCGAAGAAACAACAAATAAATAAATGCTCCTGAAATTTTAAAATTAAAACAAATATTTAAATCATATTTCGTTCGAAACAGCTGCAACGCAGGATTTTGTAAAGTGTTTTTTTTTCAATCACGTCAGATTAAAATAAATAATTGCACTGGTAAAATGATAATTTCTGTTTCTTACATTAATGAAAACTGGAATCTTTTTTATTTAATTTGACGAGACAGTGAGCAGTATGAGACCAAAAATTTTATAAAACAAAAGATTTAGCATATAAAACTAAAATTTACATAAAACATAAAAATATCCATACATTGGTAACCGTAAGAAGCCAGGTCGTACATAAATATATATATAAATCAAAGCGTAACAGAATTTATTAATTATAATAATTAATCCGAATGGCCGCAAGCAGATGTGACTCTTATGCGATAGCCACATAAAAAAAAATATTCCCTCATTTTTTTCATACGTAACTTTAGATTTAATTCAGCCAGAACCAAAAGTCGTGTTCCCTTTAGAAAATTGAGATTTGTGGTAGAATTTATGTAAAGACATTATTGATTCCCCGTCTGGCCAGACGCCAGTGTATGAATAATAATGGAAATTGTCGACATGACGTCTGAAAGAGACGGTACGAGACTTTTGTTCAGTACTGTATTTTGCTTCGTCTTACTTTTGCTGTAAAAATTTTTTAAAGTGTAAAATATTATAATTTTGAAAAAAAAATTTTTTTTTTCACCACTTTGTTGATATAATGTGGTAACATGGTAGTGTTGTAATGTAGTAATATGATAATGTGGCAATAAAGTAATGTGGTAATAAGATAATGTGGTAATGTAGTAATGCGGTAATATGATAATGTGGTAATAAAGTAATGAAGTAATATAATAATGTGGTAATAAAGTAATGTGGTAATATGATAGTGTGGTATGTGGTAATATAGTAATGTAGTCATGTGGTAATGTGGTAAAATGGTAATGGTAATGTTGTAATGTGGTTATATGGTAATTTTGTAATATTGTAATGTGATAATGTGGTAATGTTGTAATATTGTAATGTTATAATGTGGTAATGTTGTAATGTGGTAATTTTGTAATATTGTAATGTTATAATGTGGTAATTTTGGAATATGGTAATTGGTAATATGATAATGTAGTAATGTGGTAATTGGTAATGTGGTAATTTTGTAGTAATGTAATGCTATAATGTAGTAATATGGTAATGTGGTAATGTTGTATTGTGGTATTACGGTAATGTGGTAATATGGTAATATGAATTATGTAGTAATATTGTAATACGGTAGTGTGGTAATACGATAATATGATAATATTGTAATGTGGTAATATTTTAATGTGGTTATATGAAAATGTGGTAAAGTCGTAATGTGGTAATCTGGTAATGTAGTGATCTGGTAATGCGTAATTTAGTAGTGTGTCCTCTTAATTTGCCCTTTTCAAAGTATATACAGGGCGCAACAGCATGTACCCTGAGGATTTTAACCAGTGATTCCTTGAGCATATTTAAAGTACAAAAAAGTAGGTACATGTGATTCGCTGTGCGGTGATATATTTCTTCTATTAAAAACAAAAAATATATTTTTCAATCACACTACGCCAATAATCACATTCCCACACATCTCGACGGGATCACGCGATACGCGCACTGTCTCATGTGTTACCGTGCTGCTAGAACGAGACGGAGTACTTATCATGTTACCCGACTATTCAGTTGCAACGCGTGATGGAAAAATATTTTTATATCATCTTAGGTGATGCTGTATGGAGGGTCTTTTTAAAAATGGGAAGGATAGGAAGTTCTGGGAAGGAAAAATATATGAGGGGTGGGTAGGAAGCTGGGGGTCAGGGTATAAGGGAGTGACGGATGTATGAATCCATCCCTCTCATCTGCAGTTCAAATCAGGGGTGGAGAGAGTCCGGCTGGAAAGGTCAAAAGGCCTCCCTCAACCAATCTCTCTCGATCTGGCCCTTTATGAATAATGTGGTCATGATATTCCTTCTCATTTTCCGACTTGAATTTCTAAGGCAACACTTTTTTTAATTGATACCAATATCACATTATGCACAAGAAAAATATAAAGTAGAAAAGGCTCTCTATCGGTTGATGTTGGAAGAGTCCATGATAATGATGTTTTCGTCCTCTTCTTTCTTCTCAACGTGTTTATTTCTTTACGTAAGGGAATGTAGTTAAATCGAGTGGTCAGAAATTAATCCTCTCTCTATAGGCAGTTACTTTCCTTAATTCTAATAGGGCAGGGATGGGAACCCTTTCTTAATATTTAACTGTTTTTTTGTTTGTTTTATCATTAACACGTTTCATAGTTATTAAATACATTCTCATTAAACATTCGTCATAACGTTAAAGATAAATGTCATTAGAATTCAGACGACACTCAAGGAAAACAATCATAGAACCAAGCAATCGCCAAACAACCAACGCGCCAAGAATACACAGTGTCAATTAATCACAGAAGCATACAATCAAAGCTCTTCATCGTAGTAAATAATCATCTTACTACTGGATCATTGCGCCAAAAATCATTGTACCAAGCAAATGCAGACAAAACAATCACCACGCCAAAAAAAACAGCCAACGCGTCAAGAATACATGTGTTTATCAATCATAGAAGTAAACAATCAAAACATCTGTTCTTCATCGTAGTAAACAACGATGTGAATCAATCACCTTGCTCTTGGGTCATTATGCCAAAAATCATTGTACCAAACAAACGCCAATCAATCAATATACTAAACAATCACCACGCCAAATAAACAGCCAACTCGCCAAGAATACACGTCACATCACAAATCAATCAATCATAAAAGCAAACTATCGTAGTAAACAAAGATGTCAATCAATCATCTTGTTATTGGACCATTGCACCAAAAATCATTGTACCAAACAAACGCAAACCAATCAATGTGCAAAACAATCACCTCGCGCCAAGAATACAAGTGTCAATCAATCATAAAAACAAACAATCAAAACGACAGCTTTTCATCGTCGTAAACAATGATGTCAATTAATCACCTTGCCATGTGATCATTGTACCAAACCAAGGCAAATCAATCTATATGTAAAACGCCAAACAACCAATAAATGCGCCAAGAATACACGTGTCAATCAATCATACAAGCAAAGAATCAATACGTCAGCTCTTCATCGTAGTAAACAACAATGTCAATCTATCACCTTGCTATTGAATCATCGCGTCAAAAATCATTGTACCAAACAAACGCAAATCAATCAATATGCCAAACAACCATCGTGCTAAGAACATACGTGCCAATCAATCATAGAAGCAAACAATTAACAAGTCAGTTCTTCATCGTAGTAAATAGTGATGTCAATCAATCAACTTGCCATTAGATCAATGTGCCAAAAGTCATTGTACCAAACAAACGTAAATCAATCAATTTGTAAAACAATCCCTAAGGCTACGAACGCACAGGCAGGTGGCTGGCTTAGCGCCTAGAGCCTAGTGGCTTGCACTCTGGCTACTTGCTAGGATACATGGTGGCCGCACTGAAGGTGGTTTGCGTGGTGGGTCGCTAGGTGCCTTGGTCATTTGCTTGTCGGCACGTTGACGAGATGTCACTTTCAAAATTAGTTCTAAAACTGCTACTTACAGAAAATTCATTTTTTAAATATTCATAACCATGTACGTCTTTAGATTTTCACGGCCAAAAGTATTTTCGATATTTGTTTTTGGGGTGTTATGCCGTGTTACGCTACCTCCTTTAGCCAAAGTTTCGGACAGCGTTACAGTGTCCATCACCACTATCATCAGGGCAGATGAGCTGCAACATGGCATAACATCCCAAAAACAAATCACGAAAATTCATAACCACAATTAACTTCTCAATGTAAAAAAAAAATCTCATCATAAATAAATTACTTTTTAGTACTAACCATCTTTTTCTACTTAGATTGCTACATCTTCCCATAGTTTCTGACAACTGTCTAATAATATTTCATCCAATTTTTTCTTCTAAAATGCCTCGCGCCTAGTGGCAAAAAAACCAACACGTTGGTTTACCTGGATACACGCCAAGCGACTATCTATTACCTATCTAGGCGCCAAGCGCGCAGTGCGGCCGGTCGCTAAAATTCGAGAACGTTCGTTTTACTAAGCTACTCGCTAGGTGACTCGCTAGGCTCTAGGCGCTAAGCAAGCCGCCTGCCTATGCGGACGTGGCCTAAACCAAGCAACCATCGCGCCAAGAATACACGTATCAAACAATCATAGAAGCAAACAATCAGCTCTTCATCATAGTAAACAACGATGTCACAATCATCTTGCCATTTGATCAATGCGTCAAAAATCATCGTACCAAACAAAAGCCTTCTAATCAGTAATTTGCATTGCGCCAAAAAGACGCATGTTAATATATCATTTTGCCTAACAATCACCTTGCCAGACAATCATCTTACAGAACAATCACCCTGCCAAACAATCACCATACCAAACTTCTCCAAACAAAATTTGGCACGCGTGCCCCGCTGTCCCCACAACTTCAATTATCCGGCTAATGGCCCGCCTCTCCTCGGGGGAGAGAGGGCCCACTCGGCAGTCGGGGCGAGACGGTAAATAATTCATTAGCCAGCCCGCGTCGCATCTTACCCCACTTACCCCGCTAATTCGCGGACTGACGCCCACAAATCGGGATGTAACGACTCGTGGAGGGAAAAAAATCGCACTGGGATGTCGAAGTTTATTGGAAATATCGAGTTTTTGTTTGTACATCGTACTTTGAGTATCGTTCTGTTAGTAAAGTCAATATAATATTATAATTGCTTCGTAGAAATTATTATTACTGGAAGATATGGCAAAGAAGCGTGCCGAACTGAGACCAAACTGGACGGACTATCAAAACGGCTGGGCAATGAAAGTTGGGCGTTTATTATAAGATCCACTGTGGCGGCAAGATTCTGGACATATTCAGCAATAGCTCTCAGAACTTTACTATATTTCTTGAATTTTTGTTTTAACTTGACAAGAAATAGAATTTATTATCTCTATTCTGTTTACAAAATCACAAATTGTACAACAACCGTTATACAAAATGCTTTCAACTGTCTGCCTACAACGAATTTTAAGATACTTTGGACACGTTGCTTGCCAAGCTGAGAAACTTAACATGGAGAAAGTTAGAGGCATATTTTTACATTAGCTCCACGCAGGAGGCCCAGAGGAAAAAAATTCCTCAAGGCCTTTGTCGTCTTTGGGAAAAGGAAGGTGAGACAGTTCTGGAAACGCAAAAGGTATAAGGTGTGGGTAAGAATCTGGGGGTCAATGTGTCCAGGAGTGATGGACGTATGAATCCATCCCTTCCATGACGTGCAAGGCGATGGGTCTCGGAGAGGTCTAGTTAGGTCTCCATCAACCAATTTCGACAAATTTTTAAGATTACCAACTGTATTAGCAGAAAATATACTATGTCTGAACGTCAGGCTTTTTAAAAATACATTGTCTGTTTGCATACTGAACGTTTGTTGATGGCGTTCAAACTAGTCAATTTAAACGATTTTTAGAGGGTTCTATTTCCTACAATAAGTAATTTAACAAAAAAATCAAAATGTACCGACACGCTAGTGATCGATATCTATATTATTTAAAAAATATATTTACAACAGTGTCAAAATTCAGAGAGGAAATTAAGGTAAACGTGACTGTAAATCCATAGGTCGTTGATGAATCCGGCTCGAAGGACCAATTTGTACGGGACAAGCTAATGGAGTCAGCACAAGTACTACAAATTTAATAGGGCACCTGCACACATTTACACCTTGATCCCTGAGTGTCCAGAGAGGAAATTAGGTTATAGCAACTTTAAATCCATAGGTCGCTGATGAATCCGGCTCAAAGGACCAATTTGTACGGGACAAGCTAATGCAGTCAGCACAAATACTATAAATTTAATAGGGCACCAGCACACATTTACACCTTGATCTCCGAGTTGTTCACCTAGAGTCCAGCTTATGGTCAAAACGCCGATCGGTTTCCTTAGAAAAAATACACCACTGTTGAACAGTTTGTATTTATTCCTCGTAATTTAACTTTATAATGTAACTAATCTGTTGGGTACATACACTAAATAAACTAAAATATTCCTCGTTTTTATTATCTACGGTCTTGTAAGGTCCTAAAAATATCCAACATCCTCGTTTATTCTTCTCGCAAAATCCTTAGCTTAACCACCTTACAAATTATCAGCATTTCCACCATAAATCGAAACATTATTTATTGTTGTTATTACTTACATAGAAGCCTCAAATCTTTCGACAAATAACACCAGAATATTGTCTGTTGGTAGTTAATAGGTTTTCTTTGTATGGGAGTTCTATTACTGGGCAGGCGCTTTAACCAACACGTTATCTTTCTATGGACGGATGAGAATTGGTTATCTTCTTATACACTTTACTTTTCCATTCACCTGGGGTTTATTTTCATTTTATACAATATCCAATTTTGGGATTCGATTAAAAACGCCGTGTTTTTATTCGTTCTATTATTATTTTGACGTAGTTTATGTTTTAAGCGGCTGCATTTTGGATATTTTTTTATTTTAATTTTTTATTAAAATCAACAAACAAGTCCTGCTAAGCCAATTGAATTGGCTTGTCAACAGGTGCTTTTTAGTTACATATAGATTTTTACATTTAAAATTTACATCTTATATCTACAGATTCAACATTTTTTTTTTATACATATCAATATCAATATAAATTTTTTTTTTCCGATAACCAATTTTTCACCATATATTTAACCTTATTCATAGAATTACATTTCTTTATATTGTCAGGTAATAAAGTAAATATCTTCGGTATGATGTATTCAAACGTTTTCCGTCCGTACTTATTGTTAAATTTCGGAACTATTAACCCGTCGTTGCGCGTGAATCTAGTGCTGTATTTATGTTCTAATTTCTCTTTATGCTGCGGGGTAAATATATGTTGAATTATAATTTTGTGCCATAGTATTGCTTTAACAGGTAAAATTTTGGCACTCTGAAACAGCAACGGTGTATCATGTCTCTGTTTGAAAATATTAGGGACGACTAATAATTTTACAATTGCGTATTGTACAACTTGTACTTGTTTCAGATTGGTTGTAGAAGTATTTCCCCATATTGTTAATCCATATCTTATAATAGATTCTGCCAGTGACATATAAATTATTTTAAGTGTTTCAATTGAAAGAAAAAAATTTAATGTGTACATTCTGCCAGCAATTGATCTGAGTCTTTTACAGGTTTTTTTAATATGTTTGTCCCATTTAAAAAAAACAATCTACTGTGACACCAAGATACACGTATTCCGTAACTAATTCTAAGCTTTCACATTTACAATTAGTTGGAATATTTTTATGGATGCAATTAAAATCGTGAGAAATAATATTAGGATTAAATAGAAATTTGGCATTAGGTGATCTTATATGCATTACTTTGGTTTTTTTAGCATTTATTAATAGACCTGCATCATGTGACCATTTACAAAGTTGATTAAAGTCAATTTGCATGAGTTGAACAAAAAGCTCAGATGTTATGAAATTTGGGCAACTCACTCATCAACGCAAGTATCTTCAGCTTGTAATGTTAGGTAAGTATTAGTTGAGAAAGAGAATGGTTATTAAAATGATGGGTAGGTACAGAGAAGTGGGATACGGTTAAACGGCACATATTATTTTGAAAAAAAAATACGCCGTATCATTTAAATAGCAATGAGAAACAACTATTTCAGTAATCGAAAAAAATGCATTTTAATAGATCTTTCATTAAAAAAGGTTAATTTGACGTGTTTTCTTCGCACCATACTTTGATGTAATAATATTGGGTCCTTACATAAGAAATTGGCATTTTGCCGTACTGGCAACTTTGATCTCAAATATCTTCCCTTTGGTTAGGAATTCCAAATTCAAATTTATACAGCTATTTACTCATGTATTTGTGTTTCGAAAATTATAATTCATTTGTTTTTTCCTTAATTGTTTTTTTTCTTTGCGTCACTTAGTTTACAAAATGGAAAACTTTAAATATCGCGTTATTTACGAGTACGAGTTCCACCGTGGCACCAGTGCCGCAGAAACGGCTCGAAGGTTTAATGACGTGTATGGCGACGGTGCCGTAAAAGAAAACACGGCGCGTTTTTGGTTCCAACGTTTTCGTTCTGGAAATTTCGACCTGCAGAACAAGCCCCGTGGACGGCCGGAGACCAAAGTTAATGTGATGACCGTGGCCGGTTATCTACATTACCTCTGGACTCCGTTGCTGATGGATCCAGATTCTTCTGATTATGATCTCAGTGGGATTGCAATAATATACGTCGTGGGTAGACTATTACTGTTTATTCTGTGATATTGCTACAGTAGTGCTTCGTAGGAAGTCTGATACGAAAAGAGGACGAATGGACAACATTCACAACCTTTTATACGTTACTCATGCTGTCTCACTCATACACGCATGTCTCTTTTATACCGCAAGACATACGTTCACCACAGTTAATAATGAAGAATTGAAGGCTATTGTGGAAGCGGATCCATCGCGAACCACGTCCGAGTTAGCTGCAGGCTGCGGTGTTCGTGATAAAACTGTTTTAATTCACTTGAAGCAAATTGGGAAGGTGAAAAAGCTTGAAAGGTGGGTACCTCACGAATTGAGTGAAGAAAATCAACAAACGCGCGTTAGAATGGTATACCACACACTACACAACAGACGGCTACCAAATTAGAGGAGCTTCAATTGGAATGTCTAAGGCATCCACCGTACTCTCCGGACCTTGCCCCAACAGATTACCATTTTTTTCGAAATTTGGATAACTTCTTACAAGGGAAAAAATTTAACTCCGATGGGGCAGTCCAAACCGCCTTCAAAGATTTTATTGATTCTCGTCCGAATGGTTTTTTTTAGTAAAGGGATCGATGAACTACCTATGAGATGGCAAAAGTGCATAGATAGCAATTGTACATACTTTGATTAAAGAAATATATTATATTTAAAAAAATCGACTTTACGTTCCTCCCATACAAAACGCCAATTTCATATGTAAGGAGCTAATATTAAAATAGTATATTAAAGCTAATTTAAATTTTAAAAAAAGATTAAACTCAAAATAAGAACCTATTTTGGATTCTTAGGTTTATATTGGTACACGGTTGACATTTTTAGATTCACATGAGTTCAACAGGTCGGCTGTGGAACGATTTGCCGGCCTCTGTGTTTCCTCCCTCCTACAAGATGGGTCTCTTCAAGACCCAGGTTCACTCCTTCCTTCCACAAAAAGATCCTTCACACAGCATCCCCAAAGATGACATAGGCACTGAGGGAAATTATTTTCCGCATGGCCTCTTACATGGAGTTAATGTAAAAAATATATATGTAGATATGTAAATATATTTTGGATTAAATATGTGGTTCCGCCCATACACATACCTACACATACACTTACCTACATAGCACGCATTCATACTGTCACTGCTTGGGATTGGTATTAATAATGTTGCAAATTCCTTTTCTACCTATCCCTATTGCTACCCGTCAATCTTACCCATAGTCAGTCTGTAATAAACGCCCGCCGCAACATATAGCCATTGTGCTTCCAATATCGGTGAACCGACCAAAATAACTCCGCCGTATACTATCAAAAAAACGATACTCACGCCTATTGCTGTTTGTGCCTGTTGGATGGGAGAGAAAGCAGACAAGTGCATTTGCCAGCATAAAAGTTCTTTTATCCTTTTCGGTGAGTCCTTTCCTCTCTATGTAACATGTGTTTTTGTCGTTTCAAGCAGTGATAGTAACACAAAATCAAGGTCCTTCGCAGGCATTCTTTACACAAGCATATGAATCAACTCAAAACAATCATAATCTCATTCAATATGAGTAGAAAAACTAACCTTAAAACTTACACATCAATAATAATGTCTATTAAAATCTAAATATTTGTGAAAATACGCATTTTTCGTGTAAAATTTACTTGTAAGAAATACAATAAAACACGTGTAATTAATAATGAATAAAAAAAATATACAGTGTTACCTTTTTATAATACTTTTCAAAGCGATTTAACTGAAAGAGGCGAAAAGCGCGCGAAACGTTTAATTATTCGAAAGAATTCAATTTTGAAATTCTTTTCTTCTTCGATTAATTACGAAGGGAATAAATTCTACAGACAATTACTGGTAAGGATCTATGGCTTTGAAGGAAGCGTACACAGCATGTTTCAAACAGTATTCTAAACCTTTAACTAGAGTGGAAAATACTCTTAGTATCGCCCTAGTGAAAAACCACCATGCAGAGTCAAATCGTAGCTCTTTCTCTCCATAGTTATTTTAAACTACTTAAGTATTTGTTAGCAGGTATATAATGACAACATTTTTGCAATAACATGGTACAATGGTAAACAGTATGTAGGTATGTATAATGTTGATGATAAATTAACAAATTAAGGTGTGAATAGTCATATTATTCCCAACCTTCCTCTACCCCATCTCCTTACCCTCTCTAATCCCCATCGCCTTGAGTCCATAATATCAAAACTTACACACACAAAGATTAAGATGAAGCCATACCAAATAATGCAAAATCATACAAAATCATATGTTTTTGTTTTGAAAATTTGATGGCTTAGAAGTATTATAGATGCTTCAATTAAATACTACGTGTAGACCACACCTTGGCCCTTAAAAATATCGGTGTTTTTTTTTATAAGTCTTTTAATAAGCCTACAAAAAAATAAAGTATAAGGTCTATAAAAACACTTTCAAGTCCAAACTCTCCTATTTATAAACCCCTTTTCGGATTTGGTTTTATTGTATAATGTGGCAAATATAGTTTCTTTTATAATAATCGCAAAAAAAATTGATATTTACGCTCGAACTTCATAAAATAAAATAAAATATGCATTTTCTCGTTGTTATTTTTGACATCAATCAATACGGCCCGCACTCTACGAATTTGGATTCTTGAAGTGACCCTTAAGGCATGGGCCCAAGAACCATGCACTAGGCACAACCCATTTCGTATCAGTCACGCCCCGGCCGGAGCGGGAGATGCACGCGTACTCCGCGTCGCTTAGTTTCGTGAAATTAATTTTAAATTTCCGTTTTCTTACAATAAACAATGCGTAAAAAAGGAATTAATATTTTTTACAGGTTTTTACGAAATCAACCTGTTAAAAAAACTCTCAAATACCTTTTCCAACCTTTCCAAAAGCTTTTTCTCAAGTATTTTTAAACTCGTCCCATAAAGGGCGTGAATTCCGATTTAGATTTTTTTCTGAATTATTGGATCGCCTTAAGCAAAAAATAAACAAAAACAATATAAGCGCTTTCAAGGAAATATAAAGCCAATACAACGACAGTAGGAAATTGGGTTTCGGTAGAGCAGTTGGTTAGAGCGTCCGCTCAGCAAGCGGACGATTCCGAGTTCAATTCTCGGTGAGGATGATGCAACAGTAATCCGAGCGTGAAATAAACCTATTGGACCCGTCCAGCAAGGCTGTAGTGCAGCGTACCCACAAAATACAATTGTCTAGTACTTCATAAATATCCTGTAGCTCAAATCCAATATTGGATTCTTTGTTAACTTTCTGCAATCTAAATTGTGAACGGATCCAATTAGGGATTGCAATCCCACAATCTCATATAACCGTTTATTATTATTTTGTAACATGGGACTGTGATAAAAATTGTTATATTTTTAATTTTAATGAAAAATTGATATTATAAAGCTCCATAACACAAAATGGAAATTATGTATCTAAATATACTCACATCGATCTATGTGTGGAGATCGTAATAAAAGTGGGAAGGAACTATTTTTAGATGTTAATAATATTATTTAACGCACTGGCAATTTACAACATTAGCGCCACGAGCGGCCGGTTGATGTAAACTATCCTGACAGATTTGACAGCCACTTGCTTTGTGAACTCCGGCCGGATTTGTTGGTTCTTCATTTCTGCTTTTATTACGATCTCGTGTAATCTTAAGAAAACCCTTCTGATTTTAGAGTAACATCACGGTTAATTAATTTGTCAATAAATTGAAGTTTATTATTCAAGAAATATCAGTGTATTATTCACATCCCGTGATCTTGATGGTGCACCAATCCGCGACAGAGGTGATTCATTATTCACCCTACAAATGCCATATTGGTGACAACCACCATATTGGTGACCCCGACGTGATTTGAACACGCAGTAACTGGCGGTCCTTTTGTTTCTATGCAATGCGTTACACAGTGTTTTTTAAAGTCAGTAATTTTCATGTTGGGTCTTGTTAAAGTTGGATATTTGTTCAAAATTACTTTGTACTTCTGCATTGTTGACAATATTGATATGGCAGTAGTAGGTCCTTTATACGTAACTCCGGGGATTTGCAGTCCGGTTGAATGATCCAAGAGGATTGCCTTTTTAAAATTCACAGACAAATTGTAATGGTGAAGGAAATCAGCTCCAATAATGGGTCTTGACACATCGGCTACTATGAAACGCCATCTCAAAGACCGGCGTAGGCCAAAATTTAATTCTAAAATCCTAGTTCCATAGGTCTTTATAGGATTTCCGTTTGCGCCAAACAATGTTGCGGGACAATTATCCGAGGTGATACTGTTATTCTTACTATATGCATTACGTGGTATCACTGAAATATCGGCGCCTGTGTCAATTAAAAATCGTTGACGCGTTTCCCGCTCAAAAAGGAAGAGACGATAAGTAGGTGGAATCTCACACGTCTCTACAGTGGGCTTCCTTTGTCGTTTCCCGACTGGTTCCTGTGGAATGTGCATGGTTTGAAACATTTATACGCTTTATCTCCATATTTAGCGTGCGCAATGCAGTATCCGTTGGGCGATTTTTGAGGCGATCTACCTCGGGATCCTGGCCTAGGTCTCCACGAGTTGTTTGACGTTGAAGGTGGCTGATGATTGTTATAGCGCCTTGGACTTTGATGTCTTCGCCCGCGGAAATTCTTTTGATGGCTGTTGTTATTCATTTTTAATTTCTTCATTTCTTCAGTTAACGCTGTCATCTGATTCTGCAGTTGAAGTAGGATAGTATTTTCGGATTCCATCCTTGAAGGTCCCGGTTGGTTTCTGTTGTCGACTGCAGTACACTCTGTTGTCTGGTAGACGTCGACAATTTTGTCAGCCGCTGATGCCAACTGATCGAGATTGTTATCCGGGAGTGCTGATAAAATTGCTTGAACATGTTGAGGTAGTCTTTGTAGCCAGAGCGTTTTTACGATGTTGCTTTCTGCAAGTGCTGGACCGGCTAGCTCCAGCATGTGACGTAATAAACCCGTCGGCTTTCTATCCTCCAGTTGTATGCCTGTAAGGAGTCGTGTCAATTTTTTCTCTTCCGAATCTTGTAGACGTTCGATGAGTGCTGATTTAATTCGTTGATATTTTTCATTCGCTGGAGGTTTAATTACGATATCTCTGACGCATTGTAGCGCTTCGGAATCCAATGCTGCTACAATGATATTATATTTTGTAAAATCGTCCTTGACCCGTGAATTTGCAAATTGGCTTTCAGCTTGGGCGAACCAGAGTGCGATATGATGTTTCCAGACAGATGATAATCTCACTGTTACGTGCTGTACATCCATGTTTGATTGCTCCATTTTTTTTGGTTTATTAATTTCAGGTCCTTCAAAAAGTTTACTTGTGCAAGGATTGCTATTTCCGATGTGGAGTGTGTTGTCTTCATCACCCGATATGATGTCTTCGTCGGAGATCATTTCATATGTTTCATGCTATTAAGATTTGCTTCACTTCAAAGTGGGTACATTAAATTGGAAATAATATAAATTAAAACAATTCTGTACATATTTTACTTTGAAGCTGAATCGTGACGATGCACGAGGGTTTTAGAATAACCTTGCGGCTACTCCTTGCTAAATATAACGCTTATGGACTTCGATAAGAATTATGCCCGATCACCAAATAAGATCCGGTATACACAATTAAGCAATACTCACTGTTGTGTCTCGTGGCTTGATCTCCATTCGGCGACGGTCATAGGTGTATCCAAAGGCGTACGATAAGATTGTTCGGTTATTAGAACCACGATAAAGTTGAGTCATGAGACGAATAAACGGTTCACATGAAGCATTCGATGAAAGACGACGATATAATGCTTCACATTACACGCTTCCGATTGATAGAAATAACATTTCAACGTAGAGCGAAACGTCACGTTACGATTTGTTACGATGGTTGTTAACAGACTGGCGATATTGCAGTACTTGATTTAGTCCACCATATAGGTAAGTACACTTAATGTGCTGAAGTCCAAAATCTGGATTCCTCCGATCTGCTGGCCGATTGGAACACAAATACGAATGAAATCCATCAGCGTTATGAAACAGAAGCATCATATAAAAAAAATGTTTTTCTCAGTCCAGGGCTTCTTTTTCTGAGGCGGCCGTTTTTAGTTTATGTTTAGTTTATAATATGTTTATATAGTTTTCGTTTGTTTATTTGGTTTCTAGTTGTCTTTACATTGTCTTCATAATGTTTGCAAGTTGATTTTGACTTGCTTTTTACGTTGGTGGGTAAATTCTTCTAGTAGGATATAAAGAAATTTGTGCCACGGCTCAAGGGTATGTGGGGTGGATAGAAATCTGGGAGTCAATGTGGTTATAGTGACGGACGTATAAATCCATCCATCACATTGCGGTGCAAAGCGATGGGTCGAGAGAGTCCGGCTGGCGAGGTCTAGGTTAGGTCTCCCACATCCAATCTTTTCCAATCCAACCCGCCACGCATTAGGTGGACAAATAGGCCGCCGAGACTTTGACAAACCTTACCCCGTGAACCAGGGCACCCCTACTAAGTCACCAAACATAGCGAAACACTTGGGGCGACCCATACATGCCTCCCACATTGAAATTTTCTGTCCATCCTATATGATATCTATTCTATTCAAACTGGGAATAAGCAGTATATTTTGTTAGATACGTTTTTAGATTTTCACGGCCAAAAGTATTTTCGTTATTTGTTTTTGGGGTGTTACGCCGTGTTGCGATACCTCCTTCTTTAGCCAACGTTTCAGACAGCGTTACAGAGTCCACCATTATCTGAAATCTGCCCTGATGATGGACACTGTAACGCTGTCCGAAACGTTGGCTAAAGAAGGAGATAGCGCAACACTGCATAACACACCAAAAACAAAAAACGAAAAAAAAATATTTATGTTGCGCATTGGAGTATTCATTATTTGGTTTTGTTTAAATAAAATATTTTTTGAATAAAGTTAAAACATAATTTAATTTCCTTTTTTTTGAAACGTGACTTCATTCGCTTTTCTATAAAAAATTAGGATGCTCTAGCAATATTGGCTAATTTAAATTTATAACAAGCTCCCGATGGAGCGGGTGTATCATTTATTTAACGGTTGAGAGCCGCTTCAATTTATAGGAGAAACGTGCTCACTGCTCCGGGCTATTTTCTATGTCCGTAAGCTGTGCTTAAAGTACCCAAGATAAAACATATAACGACTTGTACATTGTTCAACTATCCAATTAACCATTATACGCCACGGTTTGTGGAGAGGATGGACCGCAAACATACCCCTGACCATAGAGAACATAAATAAAGGCTAAAATATTACTGTAGCCGAACTACGACCAAACTGCACAGATTATCAAAGCTCCATCAAAGCCAGAAGCTCTCAGACTACAGTGCCCGCAGATACTGCAGATAAGTACTCTGTACAAATCCAGTGCGCCCCATTCTAGAATTTGGCAGCCACTAGCCCCAAAATACTTGAAAAAGAACTAGTGTGCTTTAGACCACACGACTGAAGTAAAACTACAAGTCGAACCTCAACCAATGAACCCAGGTTAAGTAACTAAGTTACCAAACGTAGCGAACAAGGTGACCTATGACCTAGGGGTGACACATGACATCGGCGGTGACATATGACGGAAGGCGTAGTGCAGCGGTAAGACACTTGACTCGCATTTCGAAGTTCGCGGGATCGAATCCCGGCGTGGCAAATAAATTGTATTTGATTAATTTGTGTATTTCACAATTTATTCATTTAAAATAATATATAGTATATTTGTGGCACATTCCAAAGTGGAAGATACTTTTAGTATCGCCCTGGTGTAAGACCACCATTCAGAATTGAAACGTTGCTTGAAATGGCTTCTGCCGTGTTTGGTGACCAGACCTGAATAGCCAGGTACTTCCCCACCTTCCTCTTCCCTATTTCCTTCCCCTCCCCACTGCCTTCAGCCTCACAACATACCCCAATTGGGGATGCCATAGTCCCACTGGCTCCAGACGGGAGCAGTTGGGACTCTTGTGAGGTATTAATGTAAAAAAAAATTGGGGTGAAATATGACCATGGGGTGACCTAAGACCTTGGGGTGACCTACGACCTTGGGGTGACTTACGACATTGGGGTGACCTACGACCTTGAGGTGACCTATGACCTTAGGGTGACCATCCTTATCCTTATCACTCCCTAAGTCAAGCGTGCGTAAAGGCCCGACCGTTCGCCTAGCAATCAATCACAGTTCGCATCGATTACCGTTCGCATGACATTTTTCGTAACAATCACCACTTTTCGTAACGCATTCACCAGCTAACCCCCCAAGTCGAGCGTGCGTAAAAAAGTTTTACTTCAAAATCTGTGCAGAAACAGGAGGTCCATTTGATAGATGCTCCTACCACAGCACAGACGTCAAGCAGGTATTGTCGTACCGGTATTTCAAGATGATCTGAAGAACTAGCGCCATTGATCCCTTCGGCACCGGTGCATATTTGGGAAATACGCGTGCTCAACATATGTACACGGTTGACATAAATTTGTCACATAAAAAAACGACCATACAAAAAAGTTAAGGAAGTTGCGTTTGGTGTAGGTATAGATAGAAGCAAAAGTATGTTGGCGACACTTGTTGTTATCATCTATATATCTAACACACGTTTGTTTAATCATTATTCATACATCTTTACACCGAATATGTGGGAATTGACCAGTCATAAGCCAGTCTTTTCCAGTCCTTTCCGACCTTCCTATATTCCTTCTCTCTCCCCTTCCCAGTTCCATCAGGCTCACAACGGTCCCCTTTGGAATCGCAATCAGCAAAACCAAGTAGAATCATCCCTCTCGGCCACAAAATCAATATCAATCGCTGTCTAAAAGCTAAAACTCAGAAACTTTCCTTATTCCTTTACAATTAAGCACAATCTAATTTACAATTAATCTTCTTTTGTACGAATAAATCGACTTTATTATAACATCTACAGTAGTGTCAAGATTCCGGACATACGAGGGCTGTCCGTAAATAAGATCTCAAAGGTGCTGCGGTGGTAAGGAACGATTTTACGCGCGATTAGTCATTTCTGGCGTGTAACCTGGTTGTCCCACGCCAGACGCCTACCACGCTGCACTCTCTGTGACGCTTAGTCTCGGCGTGGCAGCCGTTCGCGATTAGGCTTCAGCTCACCGCACCCGCCAGGTGTGAATAACGCTCTGTAATTTGTTTTTTCGGAGCTCTGTGACATGGACATATCAGTAAGTCCACGATTGACAAGATTTTCACATAACATTTGGGATACCACAAGGTCTGCGCAAGGTGGGTCCCAAGCGGTAAACTTTCTCGAATCCATTATTTTCATTTGGCTTCTCCTGACCCAAACTCTATTGTCTCTTATTTTCGGTTCTGTTGTTGATGTTTAACATATCTTTTGTTTTATTTAGTTATCGCAAAGGACAATAATTATAATGCATAAACAATAAACAACCTTCCATCGACACGGCACGTCGACAAGTACGAATTATAATCTGGACTTGCCCAAATTAATACCTTCAAACCCAAAAATCAGACGGTTTGTGTTACGAAGATCATTTCGGCTCAGCGTTATCAGCAGGGTTAGTTCAAGAACAGGAGGATATTATTTCGGGGAGGGGAAGGGAGACGAACCAGGGATGCTGCAAAGATTTGGAGAAAAAACATCGAAATTTTCGACGAATTTGCTTTTAGCTAGGGTTTGCAATCTCGTAATCCCGCATCCCGCAATTTGCGTATAACTAGGGTTTGCAATCTCGAAATCCCGCATCCCGCAATTTGCGTATAACTATGGTTTGCAATCTCGCAATCCCGCAATCCCACGAGATTTCAGTAATATTTTATCCTTCGGATTTGTGGGAAAATGTGCGGTATTTACGGGATTGAAAAAATACTAAATTTACACCAAAAATATGCTGTGATGACAGTCTACCAGCTTGTGTGGTAGTATTGAGAGCGATTTCTGCTTCTGGGCTTTGGTGCACAAGTGTCTGTTCACGTATGGATAACAAGACTCTAAATAGTCTCTACATTTGTTTTATTATCTCATTTTTTTAGTCGTCTTAAAATACTTATTACGTGACGTTTTAATGTAATTTTATCTAATGGCTATGGAGAGCCCTCTCATTGACAGTTGTTTTTATATTAATTTAAGATCTTTTCTTTACCAATGTCTTCTTAAAATTCTTATTTTGTTACCCCAACATGATTGACACAAAAAGTAATCTTAAATGACTTACTTTGTTACCTTTTCAATGTCTTTATTTTTAACATACCTACTAGTATCAAAGGTAATTAATATCTACCAAATAATAATAATGTTTATAGAAAATGAATTTTATAAAATATATTATGATAAAACTATACTAACAGACAGAACAATTAGTCATAATAGACCTGATATAGTTTTACATGACAAAATTAAAAAAATAACTTATATCATTGATGTAGCTATTCCAAATTCCTGTAAAATTCAAAAAACTGTTTCTGAAAAAATAAGAAAATACACAGATTTAGGAAATGAGATTAAAAGAATTTGGCATTCTCGGACTATAAAAATATTACCATTTGTTATTTCGGCCACTGGCATAATACCTAGGAATCTGATTCAAAATTTAAGCATATTAGATTTGTCAAAGAATTTGTATATAAAAATGCAAAAAGCAGTAATTTTAAATACATATAGGATTACAAAAGATTTTTAAATATTTATATTGAGGGATTAGTAGGATTTATAGGTTCAATTAGAAATGCCACAGAGCCGAACCCTCTGATATGAAAATATCTGGAGTCGGTGAATTATATTCCCATTTGGTCTCTAGTAGGTTGACATGTTGATCTTGTATTGTTTTGATTTTAAAATACTTATATAGTGCAATTGCATAGCGTGGATTCACTAGATGATCATTTGGGGAAGTGTATGAAAGGGTTTAGTTTTTCCTTTTTTTTTTTTTTTGGGGGGGAAAATTTAACCCGGACATTTAAATCTGGTGCGTTATATAATTATTTATATTTATAGTTTATTGTTTATAATTGCATAGCGTGAATTGACTAGATGATCATTTGTAGAAAAGTGTGTTTTAGTTTTTTCTGTGGGGAATATTTAACCTGGACATAAAATCTGAAGCATTAAAGTTAAGTACATTATTTAAGTAACATTATTACAATTTCATACCCCTTAATAAAAATCCCGCGGGATACCGCAATTAGAAAATGGTGTGGGATTTGCAAAACCCTACTTTTAACCATTAAATTTCCCAAAGTAAAATTGAAAGTAGGTCCATTATTTTGCACATACCCTTCTGTTTGTCTTAACATTTGACTTCACAACTCAAGAATTTGGTTCGATTGATCGTGCCATGTTTTCATCGGGTTTTCCCGACTTCTTCTACCATTCACATTCGCGACACACGAGTATATTCTCCTTGAACACCTTTCTTCGTTCATTCTCCTTACATTCCGAAACCATCTAAGCATACCTTACTTATTAAGCATACATTATCTTACTCATTACGCTTACATCAACCGTGCATAATTTGCAAATCTCCACAGGATGGTTTTACCACACATATGCCTAAGGGATCTCATTTCCACAGCATTCACTTACTTACTGGCGTACACCAGTACCTGGGCACTTAAATCTAATCTAATCTAAAAACAGTGTAAAGAAAAGCCATTTTAAGCCGTTTTAATTAAGAATCGTGACCTGGGAGTGATTTTCATTATGGTGAGAGGTGCAAATTAAAACTCTGATTGCAATTTACTTTAATACACATGCACAGAAACTCATAATTTCATGTTTTATTTGCTCTTTCCAGGATTCGAACCAGCAACCATTCAATCCAGCCCCAAGAACCTTACTGCCCTGCCACAGACATCGTTTTTGACGCCAATGTTTCAAAAATTCATGACTTTCACTGCACATCCCTAGAACGGGTGACTATCTGGCAGAAATTTTAGCTTGTGGGTGTCTCCCCACCCCCGCGGGTGGCTGATGAGGGTAGAACAGCCGGGGGGCTGGAAGAGGGGCAAGGGGAGGGTTAGGATAATGGAATTCGTGCGTATTGACATGACATTATTAGCTCCTTCCAGAGAAATCCGCAAATAATGGGACCGCCCCCTTAGACATCGTCCTGCCCACAAGTACTGGAAAGGTTTTTGATTAAAAAAATATTTTATTTAACGAGTGAGCTCAGACTTATTAATCGAATGACGTACGGGAGATTTTTTTAGCTTTCATGAAAAAAAGGAAAATATAAAACTGACTTATTAAATTCAGCAGAATAATTACATGCTTTAATTTTTTATATAAATCCCAAAGTAAAATACGTAATAAGTAAAATGCCAGTAGGATTTTAAGTAGACTTGTCAACAGCATCGTCACCACAAACATCCTTTAAACGACGATGAATCTCAGTAGGAGTCACTTTTCCAGCAGTAAAAAATTCGATAACAGCCGGCTGTTTATCTTGCGTCGACATAACACAAATACACGTCTCCATACTTCTCCTTCTCAAAATATACGGGATGAATTCAACGATCTCAAACTTGCGCGTACGTATAGAGGAGGAATGTCACTTCCATATTCCACCTGGCGCGCTTCTGAAGGTCACTTAGTTCGCGATGCACAAGCATGTGTTCATTGCTTTTCAGCCTACCCTCGTAGTTTGTAATCTTTTAATCAGAAATACAGACGATGGAACACCTCACAATTTGGCATACACCACACTAAAACTTCACACAGAAGGTCCTGAAGAGCGTTTAACCAGCCAGCGGACGAAAATCCACATTTCGTCGAAAGTTGTTCTTACGATCGTGCAGGGCGGTTACAATGAGAAATATTAATTATTCTCCGTACCAGCTTTTTTAAATGATAACTCAATATCGAATTTATTTCAATTCAAATTAGCTTTAATTTATACCACCTTCTTTTTCTTTTTTTTTCCTTTCAAATACTTTATACTTTGTACATGTATGTTTATATTATACCCTTATGGAATGTGTGGGATTGCACTCTCCTCCCCACATACTGGAATAAACACTTATTTATTTATTTATTTATTTATTATTTATACCTTCATCCAAAAATGCTGAAAGGCGTGACGATAAAACTATTGAAATAATGTACTTTTTGTAGTTATTTTTTGATTATAAGTATTTATCATTTTTCAATAATGTCTAAATTTAATAAGAATGTTAAAAAAATCTGAAATATATTAGTTTGTAAGTGCGCAAATTAATACACAAACGGACCAATTTTCGCCAAGAAACACATGTACGTACATATTTTTAAATGATTTTATTGAAACTAAAATTAAAATTCTAAAACATACGTTTGCTAGATAATGTATTGATTTATTTTACTGCATGATTTTATTATTTGAAATGGGTGTGGTATAATACAAAAACTTTTTTGAAAATTGAACAAATCTGCCAACGACCTATGGAATAACCTTATTATACTAAACAAAATTTATTACATACGAATGCTAGATAAAAGAACAATCTTTCGAAATCCATTTATAATTTTTTGTGGAAAAGAGTCAATACGTCTAAAATCTTTTTTGAAAATGACGTATTTCCGGTTTTCTCTGGTAATGCCCTCTGAAGAACATAATTTCCCACACGGCCTTTGTTATCCTCGAGGATGTGAATGGAGGGTCTTTTTGATGAGAGACAGGGGTGAACATAGGTCTTGAATTTACCCATATTGTGGAAAGGAGGAAACACAGAGGCTGGCAAATTGTTCCGCAGCAGAACTGTTGAACTCAACAATGAGTCGGAGAACATCTCAATGTGATGTGACAAATTCTTGGCAACTGTATACAAACGATGGGCGGCCCCTCAAGGCTCGAAAGGACCTGAGTAGCCACAAAAATCAAAATCCAGGACATATCTGACCGGGGCATCAATTGATGCGATTTATGCATCATATGGATTTGCTATCTGAAACGAGCTTCGAAAGTCTCCAATCTAGAAGGAATGGAACCCTAACAGTAACAGCTTTCAAAATTATAAACTATTACATTGACAGCCCATACCTCTTAGAATGCTATAAACCGAATTTTCGTACCGAACAACTACTGCCAGGGTCGCCACCACGACTTGCTCTGTATCCCACATGGAAGAACAGACGTTCTGGCCCAGCACAGCATGACAAGAGGTATGGTGCTGCTAAATGATATCTCTAGGTTCCTTGACATTTTCAACCTTAGTCTTGAAGGTTTCAAGAGTAATTTTAGGCAAGAGCTCTTAAAATATGTATAATTATAATTTTATTTTTTCTTCTTTCTCGTTTAAAGTTATGTATATTCTATGTGTATTGTAATAGGATTATATTAATCTGTAATGCACAAAAAAAAATTATTACGCTTTCGGCCAGTCAATGATGTGCCTCGAACAAGTACTAATACACTTACGCATGGGTTTAAGACACGTCCTCCGTAAAAGTATCAATAGAGGATCTCATAATGGTGAAACTACCAGTACACCTAGCTTTTGAGCATTTAACACGAATATGGGTTCGATGAAGTGCCTGAGCTGGTCACTTAGAGTTACACCAAGCATATCAATGACAGACTTTTTTCGTTATTTGTTTTTGGGGTGTTATGCCGTGTTGCGCTACCTCCTTCTTTAGCCAACGTTTCGGACATCGTTGCAGTGTCCATCATCAGGGCAGATCCGGCAGATCCGGCAGATCCGGTAGATGACACATCAGATCCGGTAGATGACACAACAAATAACGAAAATGCTTTTGGCCGTGAAAATCTTAAAACTTAAATGACAGACTTGTTTGATTTGCAAATTTGCACTCAAATAACAAACAATTCAAATGTCACAATTCCTCGAAACTTAAAGAATTACTTCCAGCGTTCTGCCCTCCGACTATGATTTATTTCTATTCATCCTACGTTTCCTGTTTCAATGCTTACTTCTTCTCTCTATTATTTGTCACTGGAATTACTGGTCTAGATCGAATCGAAGTAGGAATCGAGAAGTTTTCAATTGGTTGGATAAGTAAAGCTATGTGGAAAATTTCTCGGAAAACTTTCAAAGGCTTCATCTGCGAGGGTATTTTACGTTTTATTTATTAGCTCTGAGCGCGAGTGATTCTGTACGGTTTGCGCTTTACGTGTGGGGTCGTCACACCGTGAAATTCGTCACGTGCAAGTTAAATGGGCTCGTAGTCTCGCAAAATTCTACATGCTAAAGATGGGTTAGGTTAATTATCTGGCAGGTTTTATTGCTAGCTTCCTTGGATGCAAAGTTATCTTGGAATATACTCTTAGTATCCTCGTGATATTGCGTAGTAAAAGGCTAGGAAAGAGTATGGTTGTGTTTCTTCTTTGGCTTGGAGAAAATATAAGTCTTTAGCTTTAGATGAATTAATTATAAGAGTGTAAATGGACTAAATTTAGTAAGAATTTTTAAAATACTAAATACACTAATTTAGGTTGTACATCTGTGGTAACTCCGGTTCAATAAAATTGAGAACTTTTGCTTTGAATGTAATTTTAATTTTCAAAATTGGAAGCGTTTGATACGTTTTTAGATTTTCACGGTTCTTACCTATCTTCTTCTGCAAGGGAAAAAATTCAACTCCGATGGGGCAGTCCAAACCGTCTTCAAAGATTTTATTGATTCCCGTCCGAATGGTTTTTTTAGTAAAGGGATCGATGACCTACCTATGAGATGGCAAAAGTGCATAGATAGCAATGCATACTTTGATTAAATAAATATATTATATTTAAAAAAAATCGACTTTATGTTCCTCCCATACAAAACGCCAATTTCATACGTAAGGACCTAATATTAGGATTGTTTGTTTTTCCAATTCTGCAAACCGTACAGCAAAATCAGAGCATCTTTTACAAGTTACAAGATATAACCTTAAAAACAGGCTTTCACTAAAAATATCGAACTTTTCGATAATGCTTACACAAAATCTACTATATTTCACTTGGTCCATTCTTTAATTTCCAAAGGCTTTCAAAGGTTCCACTTCACCCGATTTCAGCACCACCTTCTTTCAGCGTTATTATAGAATTTTCACTTCAATGGTTCTTGGCTAATTTCAAAGCTCCCGGAGGCTTCGACGGAAAGCTGAATGAGTGGAAATTCTTGGTGGCACCATTGAATGCGCCGACAAACCTTGACTGTTCAATGGATTTTAGATTGATTGATTTGTCTCAAGTTCATTTGATTGATCATAATTCAATAAATCATCGAACAGGAATACCTCGTCATGAATTTTAGACTAAATTTTATAGTAAAACCTTCTGCTGTGTTTACTCTTCGGTTACGCGAATTTTCAAACCGCGACAAAAATACCCCCGGACAAAATATCCCCGACAAACTAACCTACGGACAAACCTCCCCCAACAAAATATCTCCTGAAACCTAACATAACCTAAATTAAACTAACCTAACATAACCTAACCTAACTTAGCCTAACCCAAAGATATTGAAATATAAGTAGATGTGATATGCAGTTTTTACTATGTTTACCAATTAACAAATAAACTAAATGAACGAATAAACCAAAGGAACGTTAAACTAAATGAACGAATTCTTTCCGTATTCAAACAATATTGTTAACCAATACTAATGCACATCTTCAAAAAATCAACGAAATAAACAAATTATTTTTGTATGCAAACTACTCTAATTAGGGCGTAGTCCGCCGACAGTTGTGCGGACACCATAGCGTATCTCTTTTGTATTTGAATATCTTTGGCCTAACCTAACCTAAACCAAGAAAAAAGGGGAAAAATAATACAGACAATCTGTAAAGACAATAAATTATTTTCGTTATTTGTTTTTGGGGTGTTATGCCGTGCCTTCTTTAGCCAACGTTTCGGACAGCGTTACAGTGTCCATCGTCGGAGCAGATGTGTACGGCATTACATCCCAAAAACAAATAATGAAAATACTTTTGGCCGTAAACATCTAAAAACGTATCTCACTGTAAATTATTGTTCAAAAATAGTAAAATATAAAATAAGGTTAGGTTAGTTTAGGTGTTAGTAGATATTTTGTTGGAGGCTGTTTTGTCAGTAGGATATTTTGTCCTTGGGACATAATAATGTCGGGGAATTTTTTTTGTCGGAGTAATTGTGTCGGAGATATTTTGTCTTACTCTTCAGGCCTCGGGCCTATTTTATCAGAAGGTCAAAATATTTCCGCTTTGCAATGAAATTCAAATAAATGGAAAATTTCTGATCGTAACCTCAAACCAAAAACTTTTTTTCAAGAGGTGATAAAATAAGTCTGCAAATTTCATAATTCAAAATAAATAAATATATATTTTTTTATAATGCAAACATAAAAAAGTTTAAAAAATGACTCGCCTTACCGTTTTTCTAACTAAAATTACTGATAACGAAAAAAAAATACAATTATATTTTATGAGGCAAATGTTTTATAAACGTTATCGTTAACTCACTTTTTAGTCGTTTCATGAAAGATTAATTAATAAAAAATACCTAAAGTTTCATAATTTTTTTTGTTTTGAAACATAAACATATAAAAAGGTGTACATTTTAATTATTTTGTCGGTTACTTTTGATTTGAACATAAAGCGTTATTTTTTCTCTTTCTAACACTGTTTAGATCATATTTTTCATCATGATAGTAAGGGAGATACAACGATTTTTATGAAACATATTTTGAGACCTGTCGAATTCCCAAAAACCAAAAAAATCGTCGATAACGGTAACCAATGCGGTACGTACTGCTCGCGCCGCCCCGGGAACCATTTTTTTTTTACATGACCTCCACACAGGAGGCCCTGAGGAAAATAATTTGCCTCAGGGCCTATGTCATCTTTGGGGATGCTGTGTGGAGGGTTTTTTAAGAAAAGGAAGGAGAATAGAGTTCTGGGAAGGAGGAGGGTTTAAGGGTTGGCTAGGAATCTGGGGTTTAGTGTGTCCTGGTCAACCACCTTCAAGACCTAGACAAACCTCACCCCACGAACCCATCACATTTATTGGTAAACCAACATCCATGCCATAGGTCAACCCAAGTGATTCGCTACGTTTGGTGACTTATTGCACTGATGCGGTACGTTTTGTTGACCTTTCAAACATCAAAATTCGCTGATCGTACATTGGATGACGATGAAGATTATTTGAACTTCCCTTTTTTTTCATTACTATAATTTAAAAATACAATTTTCCAAAACACAAAACCCAAATCGAAAAGCGTTTATTAGGAGCAGTAGAAATACGTAATTTTGTGGCCAAACAATCAAAGATTTCGCAAATCGAGAAAGAACGAATTTGGAATTGTTTTATATTATTTCAATCGAAGCTTTCGAATCGAGCCAGGGTAGTCACCTTGTAAACGAAATGATCCCCGAAAAGCTTAAAAGACAGTCGGCGGTTTTATCGACGGAAAAACGGATAACTGAAAATCAGTTGTTTTTTTTTCACGAAGAAAGTCTAAAAATCTGTATACTTCGTAAAAACTGGAGAAAACTGTGAACGTAAAAATCTCGCAGAAGATGCTTTAAATGTAAAACTAACTACGTATAATAATAATAATAACATATGGATGATTTGTATAGCGCTCTTTTTTTGTAGAAGAAATCAGGGGAGCTGTACAAATTTATATTAATATACATATAAAACAAAGTCGGATTAGTTACACAATTTATAACACGAGAATGGCTGGACCGATTTTTATAATTTTTGATTTGTTGAATTTGTTTGCGCCCCGAATAGCAGAATAGCTAAAACATCGGAAAACATGACGAAAAAAAATTATGAAGAAATTAATTTTTTCATACATTTTGTATGGAATGAATTCTCATCTTCTGAAAGAGCTACAGCAATGTTGTGATAAATATAATATTGACTAGTGAGTGAATTCCAAAAATTGAAAAACGTCAAATGTCAATGCACCTTCGACCAAGGATATCTAGACAGGCCGTATAAAAATAATAATGGCTCCTCAAACTCCCGAAACCAGAATAAAATTGGCTTACGGCCCATTTATGAAAAAGTATATGCATCGTATTGCACCGTTTAGAAGGCACAGTTCTTAATTGTATCTTTAATTGGGCTGGAGGGCTACACTGAAACTAATTTGCATTGCCAGCCGTCCAGACGGGGGTAAATTTTTTCAAACACAAAAATATACCACTACCGAATATTTTACAAGGTACACCCCGCGGACTTTATTTTTGAAAACGTAGTCAGCTATCAGAATACAGAAGAAAATATATGTGTTACAGATCGCATTTACACAGCGCATTCATAAACGTGAAAAACATTATAGTTTTTAAAATTTGTCAAGCAATATTCTGACGTCATTCGCGCTTCGACACGTGGCGGGGAGTTGAGATAGAACGGTGTTACCGCTCAGCGAGCGGGGAGGGGGGGGGGGGGGGGGTGAGCGCTTTACAGGGAAGGGCCGAACTGGTAATGGGCTCATTAATTAATTTATTTTTTAATTAAAAAAACGTTTCTCAGTTTTTTTTTCGTATTTTAAGCACAAAATATAATAGCCCATTACCTACGTATTATTTGCTGAATGAATTTCTTTTTCACAATTAATAATTTTCTTAGTTTTAACCACGTTTATTGTTTATAAAAAACCGACATATTTCCTGAGCAATGCTCACTTCCTCAGCGTTTACTTAATTAAAAAAAAGATTATGAAATAAGATTATGATTGATTCGTGTAGATTAAAATATATATATATATATATATATATATATATATATATATATATATATATATATATATATATATATATATATATATATTAGTTAGTATGTATTTAAAAAAAGGATCAAAGTCAAATTTCGCCGTCCCTTGCCCAGGCTGCGATGCAACAACGCGATGGGTACCGTAAATTTAATTCTTGTTACAAGCTTTGGTTTGTTCAAAAATCTGCTTCCGATAAAATAAATTTTAAAATCAGTAAATAAGCTTCCAAATCCGTCCATAAAGAGATTAAAACTTTTCCTAGAAGCGTCAGAAAATCATTTGCTGCAATATCTCTAAAGGGGCATTTGTATATCAAAAGACATGGTTTTATTAATAAACATTTCTTTATTTTATGTACCAATCTTTTCATTTTCCAACCTTGTTTGGTAGTTTCCCAAATCGATCATCAACAAACTGAAAACACCGCAAATAACTCTCCGATTGAGCTAGTGGGAGAAGACTAAGTATCAACTATTTTTTAACTGAAAACTTACTTTGAAAAAAAAAACGTTTCTGGTAGATTTCTGCCTCGAAGTTTCGAAGGAATATCCCACAATTAGTCCAGTCAATGAAAGGTCAAAAAGGTGTTGTAGAGTGCGTGAGCAGGAACAGAAACTTCACGTTCCACAAATGTAGATATTTTCGAAAAAAATCATTTTACCTCACATTTTGAATCAAACATTCCTTCATATCGTCTAAAATATTCATCAATGAATGAAATTTATTTGAAAGAAGTTGTAAAGAATTTAATTCTCTTTTGGAATAAACATATGCAAATTAATCTCTAACCAGTAAATATTTACAGCAATTTTAAGTTTTTTAGTAAAATGTCGTCATTTTCAGAAAAAGCTGTTTTTATCTTATTACTGACACATCACTTTTGTTTGTAACAGATTGTGGGACTTAGACTTGGATTTAATTTATTTTCAGCTTGGATTTAGAAAATTACGTATAGAATAAAAGTTGTACATAATTTTATGAGCGTTTACTTATTATAAGAAAATTGTCCTCTTCGACGCACCGTTTTCGAGATATAAGCGCACATCCGAAAATTGGGACCTTCTCCCCCCCCCCTTCCTCCCCTAGCTCACCACCTAGACGTCAGGACTATTAGTATGTTCACACCCTAAGCACCCTGAACAAGTTTCTGAAGGAATCGCTTAGGTTCCTGCTCACGCACTCTACACCTCCTTCCTTGACTGAACTAAATAGAAATACGGCTGCTCTAACCCATCTCCTTCCCCTCCCCACTACAATCAGCCTCACATCCCCAATTGGGGATGCCATAGTCTAACTGGTTCCAGGCGGTTGGGAGAAACCCATAACCACCATTTATTGGGTAACTAACACCCCTGCAATGGGTCTTTCCAAGTGGTTATTTAATATTTATTTACCAAATATTTTTCACTAAGATAAAACCTTTGCCCAATAATAAAAAATGTAGGTTTACCTACCGTTTTTGGTTCTAGAGGACCTGTTCAGAATGTAAAAACTAAAAATGAAAACTAAAATGTTTCATGTTATTTATAATCCTCTCCCAATTCAGCCCTTCTTTGGTTTCGTGACGTATTTTCTCGACGTTTGTTTAAAATTAAAAGAACACCTCTTGTCACACAATGAACGCTCTCGGGTTATTTTCTTTACGAGCGTGTACGGCTAGTTTATACCAAGTAGGATTGATAAATTCATCTCCATAATACGTCACGCGCGATATCTGATTGGTTGCTAAATGGTAAAACTACATAATAGGATTTGAGAATGAACTTTGTGATCGGATTTACGAACTTCGAGGCGAGGCGCTGGAATACGTACAATAGTTGTATTGTTAACATTTACTTACACGGGGTCAATTTTACTGGCTTGCTTACTAAGATAGGCCGTATCTAGATATACTTGATCGAAGCAATGCACTGATTGTTTTGCTTTTGTTCTTAAACATACAGGGTGTTAAGGGACGTAGGTACTTGACTTACTTTAACCAGTGATTCCTGACATTATTTGGAGTAAAAAATGTACATGAAATTTTGGTCTCCGGTGACATTTTTGATGTTTTTTTTTTTATTTTTTCTACAAAAACATAAAAAATGGTAGTTGTTGAACAGTTGGAGGCGGGGTAAGGGGTTCGTCAAATACCCGGCTGAGTGACCAGTGACGACGTGCGGAAGAAAAATTTTTTTGTTTGATTTTGAAGAAAAAAATTTTGAAAAAAAAAGTCGTCAAAAAAAGTCACCGGAGACCAAAATTTCATTTACATTTTATACTCCAAATAATGTCAGGAATCACTGGTTAAAGTAAGTCAAGTACGTCCCTTAACACTCTGTGTATAATGCTGCACCTCTTTCTTGTTGAAAATGAGACAAATGGTGAACGTATGTCTGCACCCCTCCAAAGGAAAAATACAATAATTATAATAAACCTCCCCCACACGTATAAAGAAAATGAAACGCAATTCCCGTAAGTAAGTGGAAAAGTAAGAAAATTTATAAATCCGAAGACAACGCCATCTTTGATACTGACAAAACAAAACACGGACAGTTGCGCATCGATAATTGCTTCATTGTGTAATTTTTAACTTAATAAAAACACTGAATTTAATTCAGCTAATAAGTTAACACTACAGTTATTGATTCTGGGGCGGTATGAAGTTCGCCGGGTCAGCTAGTTTTTTTATATAAAATCTTTAGCCAATGTTTCGGATAGCGTGTCTGGGGGGTGAGGGTGTCCTGGAGTGTCGAACTTATGAATCCATCCCTCCCACTGCGATTCAAGGCGAAGATGTTCCAAGAAGGTCCTGCTGGAGAGGTCAAAAGGTTTTCCTTAACCATTCACTTCTGATCCGGTCTATCAGGTAGTTGGTAGGCAGACGCATTCGCCGCCAAGACCCTGAGAAACCTCACCCCTCAAACCTGAACCCGGACACCCCCGCGAAGTAACCAAACATAGCGAACCACTTGGGGTGACCTATGGCAGAGGATTTGGTTTATTCAGGGATTGATGAAATTTTGCACACTTGGTCTTCAAAACAAGAGAAAGGTCAGTATTTTTTATTTTTTTATATGAACTCCTTTTTTTTACAGGAGGCCCTGAGGAAAATAATTTCCCTCAGGGCCTATGTCATCTTTGGGGATGCGGTGTGAAGGGTTTTTTTAGGGAAAGGAAGGAGAGGAAAGTTCTGGAAAGGAAGAGGTTTTAAGGGGTGGGTAGGAATCTGGGGTTCAGTGTATCCTGGTCATCTGCCTCCAGGACCTAGACAAACCTCACCAAATGAACCCGGGCACCCCTGCTAAATCACCAAACGTGACACTTGGGGTGACCTATGGCAGAGGTGTTGGTGATTCAATAAAGGTTCCCGGGGCGGCGGTATTCATTCTCGCCTCCCAAATAGTAGACATCTGATTTCGAAAAACTATGCGTGAATCCAGGAAAACGCCAATAAATTAAATAATGAAACAGCGCTTTGGACAGAAGAAATAAATTTTGTATTTAAAATATAACATATTGTTATCACTTACTGCCTAGTGCTTAAACAACAATAGGTACTACGAGATAATATCAAATATGCATTTAAAAAAGTTTAATGCTAGGATTTTCCATTTTCTATTATTGCCGTATCATCAGCGTAAGATACAACTTTTCCAGGGATTACAGCATCACATAAATCATTTATAAATATTAAAAACAAAATTGGGCCAAGGACAGTTCCCTGTGGAACTCCATTTTTATCCCTGTTTCTGTATTTATTTTCATTTTCTGTCTTTGAGATAGTTAGATAGAATGTTTATTGTATCTTTTTTTAAACCTGTGTGTTATTAAACAGAATGGTAGCATAGATAAAAAAAATACTAGCGTTGAAAGTATTAAACATTTTATGATATTCAAAATACTAGAGAAACTAGTTATTTCATGTTTTTCATTGTACGTTTTTATTAAAAAGCGGCATTTATAAAATATTAGTTTGAATATGTGTTCTAGGAAGTTTGTCTTTGATATGGTACGAAACCCTTGTAGCATTAAGAGGTAAAAACATTTAACAATAAAACTAGAATTCTGAAAAACCATTTTAATGTACAAATTGTTTGACTTTGAAAATGTGGGTTACGATTTGAAGGTTAAAATAATTTAATAAGTCAGGTACGCCTCATACGTCGCACACATGTCTAGTAATGTTATATTATCGTGAAAGCAAGCTTATGGCAGTACCGCTGTAAAAAGGACGCTCTTCCTTTCCTTCTGCGCAACGCTGTATACGTGCGAACTCTAGGAAAACTACAAGTTTAGAAAGACTCCGGTTTCAGTACAACAACGCCTTCCGCATAATGTTTGGTCTCCCCAGATATTGCATATAAAAAATTTAGGTTACATAAAATATAAGCGTTAACAAAATACAGGTAACATAAAATATAAGAAACAAAATATAGTCCATAAAATATAGTAGTTGACATAAAGTAGGTAATGTTTAAAAGTGTTGTTCTCATTAGTTCATGGGCTAGGTAGAAATAAATAGTTGGCACATATGGCGTTTGAAGTTTGCTAAGTTCAAATTATTGTCAAATACATCCATATTGTTTAAGTATTTGTTACCAAGACTATGCAAACGTTGTATTGGAGAATGTAAATCATAGTTCGAATGAGATGTACGTATATAAAACGTCAATGTTTGTCTAGTTGTTCGTGTAGGTACATGTAGATTTATTAATTGCAGGAGTTCACAACTGTCGAATTTAGAGTTTAATAATTTTAATAAAAAAGTAAGGTCGTTTATTTTTCGTCGGTTTTCTAATGTTGGAATATTTAAAGTATTTATTAACGACGGGTAATTTATGTGCTCTAAAGGGATGTTAAGTTTAAAATTTACAAAACGTAGAAATTTTCTTTGAATTCTTTCAATAGTATAGATATGAATTTTGTAGAAGGGCGACCAGACTATGGAGTTATATTCTATTAGGCTTCTAACAAGGGATGTGTACAGTAGTTTGATGATTTGTAACGATTCAATGTTTTTAATTGTTCTAAATACAAATCCTAATGTTTTCATACCCTTATTTATATCCTAGTCACTCAGTCCATCATCCAACATTGATGCATACTGGAGAAAAATACTGGCTCCTAATGTGGTCGGAGAATTCTAAAAGCGAATAATTATAACTATCTTCTTATTTTCTTTTATATTTTATTATATCTTATCACCTTTGTTTCATGCATTTATAATTACCTGCTTTTCTTATTTATTTTTTCTCTTCAAATATTTTGCATATTAAGTATTATAACCCTTATGGAATGTGTGGGATTGTTATTATTATTATGATTATGGGTCCGAGTGGTTAAACAATCAGGTAGAATCTTCACGCTAATATAAGGATAGAAATCTACACAATCTTGAATTGACATCCCTCAATATGAATACCGCCCAAAAGTCCCAACTTCTAACAAACGTCTGCAGCCAGTGAGACTATGGCATCCCCAATTAGGGTATATTGTAAGGCTGAAGGTGGTGGGGAGGGAAATTAGATTGGAAAGAGGGATCTGGTCACCAAACACGGCTAAAGCCATTTTCCAACCGCTCAAAACCGTCTGGAGCCAGCGAGACCTAGGCATCCCAAATGGGGTATGTTATGAGGCTTAAGATAAGTGGTGAGGAAGGTGGGGAAGTATCTGGCTATTCCGATCTGGTCACCAAATACCGCTTAAGCCATTTCAAGCAATGTATCAATTCTGAATGGTGGTCTTACACCAGGGCGATACTGAAAGTATTTTCCACTCGGAGCAGTGCCGCAAATATACCCTATTTTATTTTAAAATGATTAAATTGTGAAAATAGACAAATCAATCAAATAAAAATTACTTGCGCACGCCGGGATCTCCAGTCGAAAGCATTGTTCCTCGATCACGGAGGCCGTCAAAAGCATTATTTCTGAATGCGGTTTTTCATCAGGGCGATACTGAATTATCAAATTCAGACAAACAATAACGAATTCAGACTATTCCGTGATTTTTCAAAGATCTGCGGTAGTAGGTATACAGCATTATTAACAATTAGTTAGTTGCACATTGATCTTATCAAGTATTTTATTCGTTGATAATGTAATAAGTTTACCTTCGTAAACTTCAGCGATCGTACTGTCGTGATATCACCGAATCCTTTTTCCATTCACTTCAGCCTTCAGACCTGCCATCACACTATTAAAGCCGCATTTTCATACGCCCAGACAAATCCAAAAATTCATGGCATCAGATACTCAAAGCTGAAATGCAATCCAATCCCAAAACGCATCCATCCAATTTGCCCACAAAAATAATTCTTGATATATGTTATACACCATACTGTACTGGAAAAGTCTATGCTTTTCCGTACTATACTACATGTACAATACTGTAACTAGTAGTACTGTGATCAGTAGACCTCAACCCCAAAAAAATATGTTTTTAATTTTTATTTCAAACATATTTCCAGACAGACTAAATGCAAAACGATCGAGTAAAAATAGAAATCGCTACTCAATCAAAAATATACAATTATCAAAAGCACAGATAGCGCAAATAACACTTCTTTCGCAGTGCGTTTTGAAATTCTATAAAATAAAAAATTGAACACTTCTTCAACACTCGCAAATTCATCCTGTACACAAATCAAACCCCCCACAACAAATCAAATGTTCACGTAACCTATTTAAACAATTTAAAAAAAAAAACATCACCTTTAATGACTTTTCAAGGGAGGTCTTGAAGTTGGCTGATTCTGAGTTATCCGGTTACCGTTTTTATTTGGGGAAGAATTCTAGACATTTTAACCCTAGAGAAATTTTAACCTACGACAACCAATGTGGATTTATGAAAAATAGAAGTACCCAAGATGCGATTGCCAAATTATTGAACATTATTCAGAATACATTACAAATCTTTGAAATGCCTCGGAATCTTCGTAGATCTTAAAAAATTATTTTAGTATTTCTCATGATAAACTTATTAACTGTGCTGGGATAAACGATAAAGCTCTAAAATTGATAAAAAAAAGCTATTCATTTGAACGACACCAAGTAGTCAAGATAAATAACTCCCTAAGTCTACCACACTTTTCGTAACACATCACCACTTTTTGTAACATATCACCACTTTTCGTAACGCATTCACCAGCTTACCCCCCAGGTCAAGCGTGCGTAAAGAAGATTTACTTCAAAAAGGACGTTAGTCCTCGGAATCATAATTAAAGATTACAATACTTCAATAAACATTCACTGTGATTTAAAGAACGTAAGTCTCTCAATAATCATCCTATAGTATTGGAGAACACAATTCTGTGTACTTACAAATAACTAATGTCTCTGGAGAGAACGTTGGAGATATTCACAAAATAAAATTGCAAACAGAAAATTTAATAGGGTCCCTAAATTTATCAAAAAATGTTAAAACATTCTCTGTGGATTTTTCCTTCTCTGAGTGAAATGCACAGATACGGGTAGATTTCAGACTGGTTATATATACTACGTGTGCATACAGACTGGGCTAGTAATCTACTTCATTGTACAATGAATGTAGGTGCACGCGGTGCGGTGCAATGCAATATTGCAACTTGCATACTGCAATGGTGAGGGTACCTACTCGGACAGACGTAGACGAATTTACTGCTGCAGTCCGATTCGGGGGCACCCGGCTGGCAGACTCTAGTAGATAGTATTATGTGATACGGAGCTTTGTAAAGAGTGTTTGGTGGTTGTTGTGCAAAATTTGGCAGTTCAATTTTACAATTTTTATAAACATTCTAGAACAGCGGTTCTTAACCTTGTTGGAGGTACTGACCACCACCAGTTTCAAATGCGCATTCACCGAACCCTTCTTAATTGAAAATCGAACCGAATCATATTAGCCGGGGGTGTGTGACGTGTTTCTTGACCTCCGCCGAACCCGCAAGGCAGACTCACCGAACTTCTGGGGTTCGTCGAACCCAGGTTAAGAACCACTGTTCTTGAAAGTAGATCGCGATTCGTAATATTAATCCCTCAGGCAAACTTGTTGGCTTTTCGAAACAACTCGTATAGGTCTCATAGAAACTCTCCCTTACTATCATAGTTAGAAACATGATTTAAACGGTGTTCGAAAGACAAAACACAGCTTAATCAGTAAAATGAGTCAAATGAACACGTTTATGATACCTACCAATTACAACCTCAGACCGCAATTTGAAAGAAAAAAAATGCGATCCAATATACCTAAGTAGTGAGGCTGACGCTAGTGGAGAATGGAAGGAGACGAGGAAGAGAAAAATGGGGAAGTACCTGGCTATTCAGATCTGGTCACCAAACACGGCTAAAGCCATTTAAAGCACCTTTCAATTTTGAATGGTGGTCTTACACCGCACCGGGCGATGGGGAGATGGGGAAGAGGAAAATGGGGAAGTACCTGGCTATTCAGATCTGGTTACCAAACACGGCAAAAGCCATTTAAAGCAACTTACAATATTGAATGGTGGTCTTACACCAGTGCGATGGGGAGATGTGGAAGAGGAAAATGGCGAAGTACCTGGCTATTCAGATCTGGTTACAAAACACGTCTAAAGCCATTTAAAGCAAGTTTAAATTTCGAATGGTGGTCTTAGACCAGGGCGATACTCAGAGTATCTTCCACTCTGAAATGTATGAAGGTAAATAATAAGAAATAAAATGTTAATATTAATTTATAACATAATCTAAAAAGGGGATATTATTGAATTTTTTTGTCTCATATGTATATCATTAGCCACTGGAGCGACAGCGTAATTTTAAACTTTGTTCTCCGATTGCTCGAGATTTTTTGGTGATCACTTTGAATATTTTCCGCCCACATTAAAAAAATCATACCTCCGAATTTTAAAATTGGAACATACAAACTGATTATAGTTCTACATAACCAATGAATTCATCCATCTTTTTTCGATTATTACAAATTTATAAAAAAAATATTATAAAATCAAAAACTTCTACTTAATTACTTACAAATAAGGGAAAATTTGCCAAAATTGGCAGCAAAGCAATCCGAAGTATTTTAAATAGTGCCATATTTTGGCAAAAAGCGCTCCAGTGGATAAGATAAATAAATTAATAAAAATATCTATCGATTTCAGACAATTTAATCCAAAGGTTTAACGCCTTTCTTCATTTGCGATGTCAATTTCCAGGGCTGACGGGAAGAAGGTTGATGTACCTGGGGGCCAAGTGTGCGGACCAGGAACCGTTTCCAAGCTCAGGTGACAACCCTGGCGATCATTAAAGGGACAAGGGTTGCACCGGGGGAATAAGTTTAAATTTGGGAGATATGGTATTAGGTCTGTGAGCTGAGTGCTTTAGGTAAGAAAACAATTTTGAAATTGCAAAAAAAAAATGTTTGACAGTTTATCGCATCCAAAATATAATATATACCAGCTGGGGAACCATGCTTCGCTTAGGGAGTTGATATGAGATTGGACTGACAATCGAACCCACGATGAATAATACTTTATATATCTCTACCAATGGGTGGTCCTCCCCGTACAAAAAAGCTTCGAATGGTCCACAATATTCCAGCACATTCCACAATATTCGAGAGTGGTCTGGAATGTTTCACAGTGATCTGGGATGTTCCCGAACGTTCCAGACTATTCCCGAACATTTAACAACTTTCCAGAATGTTCCAGGATATTCTGAAATGTTGTGGAGTGCTCTCGAATGTTCTGACTGTTCTAAAAATTTCTAGAGGGCGAAACTTCCAGCCCTTATATCCTCAAAAGAACGCTCTTCAAGTAAAAACGGGAACTTTCTTCATGGATGGGAGATAGAGCGCTACCACACCATATAACTCCCTTGATCGTACCGGGACGGTTTCTGAGTTTTAGTAGCACGCACATTATACACAAAGGGAACTTTAAGACAATTTGGAATCCTTTACAGTCTAATTTAATGGTGGTCTTTACACCAGGGCGATACCAAGAGTATCTTCCACTCTGGAACGTGCTACAAATATAGATACTATATATTATTTTTAATTATTAAATTGTGAAATAACAAAAATTAATCAAATAAAATTTATTTACCACGCCGGGATTCGATCCTGCGACCTTCGGTGTGCGAGTCAAGAGCCTTTCCGCTGGACTACGCCGGCCGTCAAATACAATTCAAAAAGGAATCATAAAGACCATACTGAAATTGAAATTTTCGAAGGGGTATTTAACCTAGGTAACCATTTGTTTGATAATCCATACCTCTGCCATAGATCACACCAAATGGTTCGCTGCGTTTGGGGTCTTAATAGGGGTGTCAATGGTAATCAACTGCCAGGTCTTGGTGGCGGTCCCAAACCGTCTGGAGCCAGTGAGATTCTGGCAACCCGAATTGGGGTATGTTGTGGGGCTGACAGTAGTGGGGACGGAAAGAAATGTTCACGTTTGGTCAATAAACATGGCTAAAACTATTTCAAGCACCGTTTCAATTCTGAATGATGGTATGTTGTGTGGCTGACAGTAGTGGGGACGGAAAGAAATGTTCACGTTTGGTCAATAAACATAGCTAAAACTATTTCAAGCACCGTTTCAATTCTAAATGATGGTCTTTCACCAGGGCGATACTGAAGTATCTTCCACTCTGGAACGTGCCGCAAATATACTATTTATTATTATAAAAAAAATAATTCTGAAGCAACACAATTTTTTTAGCCCGCGACAGCTTACATCTCGAAATTACTTCATAGAAAAAACTATAAGCTAACCCAACCTAAAGCTAACATAAGCTAATATCTAATATAAGCTAACCTAACCAAAAAAATCTAACCTTACCTAATCTTACAAAAAATGGGACAAAAATAATACAGACATCTTCTCATCATCATCATCTGTGGCTCTACAACCCAGGTCGGGTCTTAGCCTCCAGCAGAGCCTGCCTCCATGACTGTCGGTGTTGTGCTGCGTTGCGCCGCCAGTTTCGGATGCCGATGGTGCTTGCATCCTTCACCACTCCATCCAGCCATCGAAGCTTTGGTCTTCCAACTCTTCTCCGACCCCCAGGTGCACCATCCATAATTCGCTTTGGAATATCTCCTTCGCTCATTCTCTGGATATGTCCAGCCCACCTGAGTCTTCCAGTTTTGATTTCCTTGGAGATATTAGGGTCCTCGTAAAGATCGTATAGCTCCTGGTTGTATCTGATACGCCATTCTCCATTATCACAGACTGGGCCGTAAATCCTTCGTACAGACATCTTCTAAAGACAATAAATTATTGTTATCTGTATTTTTGTCCCATTTTTTTGTAAGGTTAGGTTAGGCCCTATGGCACCGAATGTGTGGATTCTTGCTAATGTAGACGAATATGGTTTGTAGACGAATCAATCAAAAAACCTTCCAAATGAAGAATTTTTCAATTTTTTAACAAAATTTCTTGTCTTTACAGGATGTCTGTATTATTTTTGACCCATTTTTTGTTAGGTTAGGTTAAGTTTTAGTAGATATTTCGTTGGGGATGAAAACGCGCATTACCATGAAATATTTTGGTTAGTGGGCAAGATGACATATGTATTTTTCCCACCCAGTAAATTCCTCGCCTTCATCATTACACAATCAACATCAACTGCTTTCAATGATGGTAGTAGGAGATTTATTCAAGTCTTTATTTTCTAAAAAAAGTAAAAAGTTTTTCCGGCATTTTCCAATCGCCCTGTACGCATCACAGTTCAGAGAACAAGTGCATCTTTTTGATTTATGCCTCCAGTCTAGGGTGGCCGCCGTACGTAAATTGAATATGTCCATGTACTGACGTGTATGCATTTATGGCATTGATAAAATACAGCTAGAACTGTATGCCTATAACATTCCCGTGTCTTTGGTAACTCGATACCACTGTAGACAAGAATCGATAGAAGTGATTACATTCCCAAATTAAGCTTGTTGAAAAAGTATCGATATATCGATATTTTTAATTCAATATATCGATATTTTATCTGATATATTTTGATCCGATATATCGATACAAAATATCCAATATCGAAAATTGTATGAAAAACGATATTTTTTTTTTTAATTTATGTATTTAAAGTCACTAGAATCCAAAACCGTATAACGAACGAACGAAAAAAAATTAACTGTATTGGGTCGTGACATCTGGCGGTTGAAATTTTAACTATTAATAGCTAACAAATCTATTGTCTTTGCATTATTATATGTGATCACCAATACTATTTCATGTGTGTAGGTACATACATAGAAATGTATGCTATTTTTCGCCATTTTTTTCTAAGCCACTCCTATGTGTTGGTTCCCAATTGTCTATGATTATTGACTATACCTTGTTCCAAACACGAAGTACTTTTTGACAGGTTAATACGCTAATAGAATGTTACTGAGACGCATACAAACTTTGTATGCGTCTCAGTTTACATATAAGAAGACAGCTTTTTAGTTTTTGATATTTTTGTAATAATTACGTAATAAAAATGAATAGTGATAAAAATACCTTCATTTTTATTGAGATTTTTGTACATTAAAAAAAGCAAATTTTGTACAAAAATTACTATTCATAATATTGAGCTGAATACACTATTATTTTAAAAACGCAAAATCTCTTGAAAATTTGACCAATATTGATATTTTAATAAATATCGATAAATCGATATATCGAAATTTTTTTTCACTTTCGACATCCCTATCCCAAATTATGCACGACTCTGTCTTACTTGGCGTAAAGTTGATTTTTTTTTTCAATTTTTTTAATAACCCGTCTGGGACTTAGGAGTTACTTAAGGATAAAACCATTAGAGGGCATGTCTAAGATCAACTTTTGTTTACTTCAAGAGAAATGCAAACTGAGTGGCGGGCCGGATCGGGAGAAGCCGGTTCATGGAGGCCCTTTGACCTCTCTCGACCACGATGGATGGATTCATTGACCTCCAAATTCCTAACTACTCCTCATACCGTTTTCTTTCCCAGAACTCTTCTTCATTTTCTCAAAAATACCCACCACACAGCATCCCCAAAGATGACATAGGATGACATTCTTCCTACTGGCTCTGGAAATTTGGGATCAGAAACCTTTGTGTTGTATTCACGTATATAAATGACGTAACACAGCTGTCAATCACGTTCAGGTTGGCGCGCTAGATTATCCATAGATTGAGATGGAGCGTTCAGGTTTGGTGGTATAGACCAGGGGTATCCAATAAAAATCGTTTGGTGGGTCAAAAAAACACTGAGCCGGTACCGGTTACATAAACAGACTGTACGTGCGCCAATGTGTCCTTTACACTCACCCTCCACTTATACACCATACAAAGCTACACAAACAATACACAATACCCGAGCCAAAAACAACGAACTTCTCCAAACTCCTTTTTTCAAAACCACCTTCGGGCAAAGACACTCTAAATACATAGCTTGCAAACTATACAATACACTACCAACTACGATCAGACAAAGTGACTCCTTTACAAAATTCAAACAAGATATTAAAAAATGGATTATAAGTATCGGACGCCACACTATCACAAATATCTGTAAAATAAATCACACATAGACATAAATAACTATTCACATACAACCTAACCCATATAAAATAAATGAAAATAATAGAATCCTGTCAAATTTAACCTATAAATAGATTAGGCAGAATTTATTTCATTACTCCATCTCCAACATTTATAAAATAACTCTCTTTAAAAGATTTACCACCCTTCCAATCACCCTTCTGTTTTAATTCTATTCATTATATGTATTTTACCTGAAATATCCTTGTAACTACTATATTCATTTATATACCTGTACGCCTGTCTCGACACAGGTATACCCTAGTGAGACAGGCATACAAATAAAACCATTGTAAATATATTTTATTATAGATAAATAAATAAAAAAAAATAAAAAAAAATCAAGTCAATTGCATTCTACCTCCGAAAGAAAAGAAATGTATGGACAAAATATACTGGTTGGAATTGATTGCAAAAATAAATTTCTACTTCGGCCATGCTTTTTTTTCCATTTCTAATTTGGTAGGCGGGAATGGGTACCGCCGCCCCGGGAACCTTTATTGGATAACCAACACCTCTGCCATAGGTCACCCCAAGTGGTTCGCTACATTTGGTGATTTAGCAGGGGTTCTAAGAACAATTAAAAACTTTGAATCGTTATAAATTATAAACTGTACACATCCCTCGTTAGAAGCCTAATAGAATATAAATCCATAGTCTGGTCGCCCTTCTATAAAATTCATATTCATACTGTTGAAAGAATTCAAAGAAAATTTATACGCTTCGTAAATTTTAAGCTTAACATCCCTTTCGACCAATAAATACCCGTCGTTAATGAATACTTTAAATATTCCAACTTTAGAAAACAGACGAAAAATAAACAACCTAACCTTGGTAAAATTATTAAACTCTAAATTCGACTGTTGTGAACTCCTGCAATTAATAAATCTATATGTACCTGCATGAACAACTAGACAAACATTAACATTTTATATACGTACATCTCATTCGAACTATGATTTACATTCTCCAATACAACGTTTACATAGTCTTGGTAACAAATACTTAAACAATATGGATGTATTTGACAATATCAAACGCCATATGTGCCAACTATGTATTTCTACCTATCCCATAAACTAATGTGAACAACAATTTTAAACATTACCTACCTTATGTCAACTCCTATATTTTATGGACTATATTTTGTTACTTATATGTTATGTTACCTGTATTTTGTTAACCCTTATATTTAATGTAACCTTTTGTTTTTAACATATATTACGTTAATACTTGTATTTTGTAAACTCGTTCTTTTTACTGTAATTAGAAAAAAACATGTACTGCGTTTATGGGCGTTTAAATAAATAAAATCGAAAACACAGAAAGCTGAAATCTCCATTTTGGGCAGCAATACCTGATTTAGACATTCATTTACTATCAAATTGTATTTGATCATTACACTTCTAGAGAGAATCTGTCCAGTGGTCGATACCAACGTTTGATCGTTCCCCTATTTCTTGATAATAATGCATTAGGATTTGCGAAACGCCGATGCATCGAATTTGACGTCAAGCGGGAAATTGAAAATGCAGCTTGGGATCAAATTTATGGACTAAATAATATTAGCTGCAGAAATGCATGTGACACAAAAATCTGCTTTATTTTATTTGCCTACGATACGACATTTAGGATTAATGATTTCAATTTATGAAAGATATGCTTTACAAGCTCTTTAATATTTTTTAAATTTATTTCTTTAATTTTTATTGACAATCTTTATCATTTAAACTAGTGATGTGCTATGCCTGTCTAACTAGAAACTCCTGTTGGTTAGGCATCACAATACGTATTTGTTTTGATTTAAAATAATTTGAAATACTTATATTATCAAAAATGATTGTTTGGCGGTCTTCGTGCACTTTCAGGGACATTAACATATATTGTACTCGTCTATTCTTTCACCAATGCTGTTCAAATTATATTCAGAAGAAATATTCAATGAAGCTCAGCAAGAAGCTACTCAAGGACTTGTTATAAACGGGAAGATTCTGAACAACCTGCATTATGCAGATGATACAGTACTTCTAACAAGTAACATTGAGGATTTACAACTTTTGCTGAATCAAGTAGTGAAGACTTGTTAGAATTTTGGGCTAGAACTGAATATAAATAAAACAAAATACATGCTCATAAGCAAAAATAACGCATTGGATGAAAATCTTGATATTGCTGGAACAAAACTAGAGAAGGTACTGAGTATTGTATACTTGGGCTGCGATGTAAATTGACAGGTGAGATCCTTCGGTTGAAATCAAAAGCCGCATTGAACAAGCTCGTGCAACCTTCATCCGCATGAAAAAATTGTTTTGCAGTAGTGATCTCAACCTTGGATTACGAATGCGAATGGTCAGATGCTACGTGTTTTCGATATTATTTTATGGAATGGAAGCATGGACGCTTACTAATTAGGCGACTTGAGGCATTCTAGATGTGGATCTACAGAAGAATACTTAAAATAAGCTGGATGGACAGGGTCACAAATGAAGAAGTTATGGTTCGGATGAAAAAAGAAAAATAAGTTATTAAAACCATAAAAATCCGAAAACTTCAATATCTTGGACATGTGATGAGACATCTAGAGAAATATGAGATCCTGCATCTCATAATGCAGGGAAATATTGCTGGAAGACGGGGCCCTGGAAGAAGGAGAACCTCATGGCTAAAAAACCTGAGACAGTGGTTTGGCCAGTCTACCGTGGAGCTGTTCCGGGCCGCAGTAAACAAAGTCCGCATAGCCAACATGATAGCTAACGTCCGTTGAACGGACAAGGCACAAGAAGAAGAAGTACTCGTTGACTGCTGGTGGACCACAAATGGACTACAGATGACATTCAAGTATCATTTTGGTCCTTGGCCTACTGTGATTAAACTCATGTGATTAAGAACCTAAGTTTTTTCAATAAGCATCCTATAGAACTGGAGAATACAGGTCTCTATACTTACTTAATTACGATTGTCTCTGGAGAGAACTTAGGGAGACATTACAGTTAGGTTAGGTTAGATTAGGTTGGGTTAGATTAAGTTAAATGAAGTAACGTAAGGCGCAAAATAAAAGCAAGTGTTTGATATTAACTTATTTAGAGTACACGGAGACTGCCAAATAGTAGCGAGTGGCATAAAACATGCAGGCACTCTTTTCATATTAAATTGCGCCTCCGTTTCGCAGACCAACTTGTACCTGCCCTGCACATGTGATGCCCCTACGTATTGGTGCAGCTGAAGGATGTACGAAAGGAAATTCATACCATTTGGTGAGCATTTAATGGGAACACCGTGTGTTTATATATCAAGGAAAATAACTCTCTATTTTGAAGAAGCAAAAAACTGACAATGGTGAGCTGTGGCTTGGAATCTTGAAATTCGCAGAGATTTTTCTGTCTGAAGTTTATAGGCAGAAACCACTAATTTAAGCAGGCTATTTCATTCCAATCCCATCTATATGTGCGCAATATAATACAAAATTTCATAATACAGACTTTTTTGCAATAACCATCAGAAAAATCGGATGAAAGTAACACGCAAGAGTGTAAATTAAAACGAGAGAATGGAATGTGTCTGGAGTATCTCCTGTCCTTATCCTATATTCCTCTTCCTCTCCCCCTAACTAAAATTTAATTTTAAGATACATTATCCTCAATACAATACCAAATAGACTTTTTGGATTTAGCTCAGTTGACTTAATATACAGGGTATCCGGGGGTAAAGTGTATTAACTTCGGGAGGTGAGGTGGAGGTGATCTACATGATGTTATAAGTAAAAAAAAAAAAAAACTTTTTTCGAAATTCCAACTTTTATGGGAAGTTTTGTGGTAAAAGGATAAAATTAGACCGGCGTGTGTCGCCAGCGTTATTATTTTCCGCTGTTACGATACGGGTCAATCACAATCAGGCAATGTTGCCACAATCGTGCCCGGCAGGTTCTCAGCAAGTAAGATCGTACCTCACACTAAAGATATTTAGTAGGAACTTTTTGTATTTTCCTACCGTCCTGTAGAATCACCTCCAGAATTTAATGCACTTTACCCCCGGACACCCTGAATATATTATACATATTTATTTTCGGATTCCAGATAAAAGCGGTTTGTTTCTTAAAAATTATTAAATTCTTATCGTGAGGTAAAAGGCTTTATAATTCCTTTGGAAAAAGATATAAAATCAAAAAAAAAACCCTTTGGCTAAGAGAAAACGAATATAGACACTCGTGACGGTTTATGGATGTGTCAAAGCTCTATAGCTCATGATTAAAGAGACGTAGCGTGATTAAAATAGTTTCTTTGCTTCCATACAGTAAAAGCGCTACAAATTCCTTGTTGATTAAATCTAGCCGAAGGTTAGGTATGTAAGGTTAGGATAGATCTAAATAAACTCCACAGTAGACAGAATGAGGAAACTAATATATATATTTTTCAGACTTAGAAATACTATCTCGTTAAAAATATTAAAACAAATTTACTTTGCACTTGCGCACTCTGTACTACAATACGGAATCATAGCTTGGGGGGGTGCATATAAATCATCCCTTCTCCCACTCGAAACAATAAAAAAAATTCTTATAAAAATTATCCTAACAAAACCGTATTACTACCCAACAATAAACGTATTCCAAGAATTCCCTGTTCCCCCACTTACAAAAATTTACTACTTCGGCTACACAAAGATATCTTTAATAAAAATATTACCCCACTGCTAAATATTAGCATAAGGAATACTTCTATTGGTGGATTAACTGTACCACCCGTACGAACCACAACAGCACAGAGTCACTATGTATATAAAGGAATAAAATTATTTAATCAATTACCCCCGCTGACATGAGAACAGAAAAAAATTACGACAAATATAAAAAAAATAAATTAAATCTTATTTTGGTAGTACCACATAGTTTTTTACTTTCTCCTAAACATATTTTTGACTTGTTATTCCTAATGTTTTATATACACCCTATATACATTTCTTGTTTAATTACCTTATAATCTTTAAAAAATATGTTAAATCTAAATCTCTTCATAAGTTAAATTCTTAAGTTGTGATAAGAATTTTTTTTAATAATTCTTAGGTTATTAACAAGTTATCCTCTCCTAAACACAAGCATTTGCTTTATTAGGAGAGTATTTAAAATATGTAAGCTATATTATGTTATATTATTATGTAAATGTAAAATGAATAAATAAAAATAAAAAAAACAAAAATGAATATCTCCTGTGCGAGGAGAGGGTGGGTTTTCAATGCACGAATGGAAAGAAGATGAGTCGAGGTTAGACAATAGTCAGCGACCTCCACAAATCCGCTCCCATTAGCAGTAATACGGGGTGGCATATTATATCACTTCGAGGATTTTCACTGAAAAAACCTGCATGATTTTCGAGTATGTATTTTTTTACGTTTGATTTTTTTTCAGTGTAAAACCACCAATGCACTGTCGGCGAATTTTCACAAGTGGAAAAGGGGGAAAAGGAAAAATACGCCGATGGAAAAACAAATATTCACCGGTGCAAAGGTTACGCTGCAACTCTGAAAACCAGCAAACAGAATATTACGTGAAAAGAGTACAGGATATTTCTGCAGGTTCCGCGCGTTTTCATCCCGTGAAAAACTACCCCCGACAAAATATCTCCGACAAAATATCCTACGGACAAAATATCCCCCAACAGAATATCTACTAAATTATTGTTCAAAAATAGTAAAATGGAACAAAAATAATACAGATACTAATTATTTATTTTATTTAAAGACAAATAACTTTAAAATTAAAATAAATAATGCCATTACAAAGTGAAAACCTGTCAGAAGAAGTTTTCTTCGAAAAATTAACAATAAAATTTTTTTTAAGAAATTTTTTTAACTTTTGAAGGTTATTCCCATCAACGTAATATATCATTAAAGAAGAAGATAACAATAATAATCTAAACGAAAATATGAAAGAGAACAAGACACAGAAAACAGAAAAAAGACAATGGTCGCAACTGGGACTCGAACCCAGACCTCTCGTCTAACTGAGACGCGCGCGTTAACCAATTTCGCTATTGCTCCCTTCTGTCAAGCCGTCATAACAGTCAATCTCAAATTATTTCAAATTTGAGAATTAACAATATTATCCTCAACTGATTATTAGAAAAAATAAATAAATAATTTTAATTTTGAAAAATAATTTTTTGAAAATAGTATCTACTGTTAATTCTAAAATTTCAAATATGAGATTGACTATTATGACGGCTTGACAGAAGGGAGCAATAGCGAAATTGGTTAACGCGCACGTCCCGATTAGACGAGAGGTCTGAGTTCGAGTCCCAGTTGCGACTATTGTCTTTTTCTGTTTTCTGTGTCTTGTTATCTTTCATATTTTAGTTTAGATTATTATTGTTATCTTCTTCTTCAATTAATAATTTATTGCCTTTACAGGATGTCTGCATTACTTTTTTCCCATTTATTGTTAGGTTAGGTTAGGTTTTAACTGTTAGGTTTTAGCTGTGCGAGAAATTTCAGAGACGCCCGGGTTCTCACAGTATTATATGTACAATGTTTTGGTTAGGAGTAGGCTTGAGAGTGGATCGGTGGTTTGGAGCCCACACCAAGTGAAGTATTCCCTCATGTTGGAAAAGGTTCAGAAGAAATTTCTGAGATTTCTTTACCTGAGGGAGTATGGCTACTAACCATGGCTCTACCACACGGACTTTCTCTTGGGCATGCTCGATATGAACCTTCTAAGGGTCAAAAGGGAAGTGCTCATTGTAACACATTTCTTCAGACTGATTATTGGATGGTTCTAAAACTCTGCTATCATGGAGAGCATTAGTTTCTATGTTCCCGATGGTTATCTCCGTCACCAGAGACTGTTTAACCTCCCGACCTGCAGAACTAACTCGCCAATGGTTATTGGAGGGTATGTATGATGGACAATGGACATTGGAGGGTCTAGTCGTTCAAATAAATGTAGCTTCGTTCAATAAAATAGAGTCTTGACGTGTGCGGCGAAGGAGGAAACCATATGTTTCCTTATAACGCCGTTGGGAAAGTGGTGAGGTCCCCTCCAATTGCCAATGGTTATGCCAGTCGGAAGAACTGTCTTATTTTTAAATAGGATGAATTTGGATATCGATATGTTTAATATCAATGAAGCACAATTTAAACGGCAAGCTTTGTTGCTGTTAGTCTAAATCTTTTTATCTCATCTTAAATATTTTCTCTTTTAAAAACGATTTAAAATTGTAATTTTGCAATGTTATTAAAATTAATAAATTGAATTGAATTTATCAGATATTTTGCTGGGGGATTTTTTCTCCGTAGGATATTTTGTCGGAGATATTTTGTCGGAGATATTTTGTCGGAGATATTTTGTCGCGGGATGAAAACGCCCATTGAGATTTCTGCACGCCCGAGGCACGTGAACACTGAATTAAATTCATAAAGATACAATGTTGGTTTTCTGAGAAAATTTATAGTAAGTAGGGCTAAAAAAGATCATTGGATGTAACTCTACTTGACTTGACAAGATGAAAAATGAGAAAATTGTTTCCACACACTTAAAAAATAAGTTGATTTATTTGTTTAAACAAGCACAGAGAAAAATAATTTCCCTCAGGGCCTCTGTAATCTTTGGGGATGCCATGTGCAGCGTCTTTTAAAGTTTTGCAAAGGTTAAAAGGTATAAGTGATGGGTAGGAATCAGAGGTCAGTGTGTCTAGGAGTGACGGACGTTCGAAGGCGATGGGTCCGAGTCCGGCTGGAGAGGTCAAAATGTCTCCCTCGGCCGGTTTCTTAGGGAACGTACCCATACTACGTGACCTGTTCGGGGGGGGGGGGAGTCGTCAAAATACCACGCTTGGTACAAATGAGCGGCGGCGTCCTTAGGTTTTTTGGTCACCGGGGGGGGGAGGGGTAAAAATTGCAAAAAGTTGGTCATGTAGTATGGGTAATGGGTAAGTTCCCTTACAATCCCGTCACGTGTTCGGTGGGCAGACGAATCCGCCGCATAGATCTAGACAAACCTACGCACAGGAACCCGGGTGCCCCAGCTAAGTCACCACCAGTGGCGGCTAGTTCATGAGAGCTCCCGAGCACCGCACAACCCACAAAAATTGAAGATCATAATACGAAACGCGGTTCGGTTATAAATTACTATAATATTTACTCAAGATCTCGCACAGTAGGTAGGTAGGTACCTATTATACGCTATATCTTTCAGGGCGACGAGAGCCGGCCCTTGCGCCTATCTTCATAGCAGTTCGTTTTCGATAGCGTTCAAGAATCTTACTACTTTGTGAGCAAATCCCGTGAACGGTCAAAACCGTGGGCACATATGGTTCTTTGTAAATTTTACCAAAGCCAGAACGCAGGTCCGAATTTTACCCCCACATCGAAAGGAGCGGTTCGTACAGAGGCGTGTTTAACAAGAACGCTTACATGTAATGTTTTTGTCCACATTTTGTCTTCAATTTAACAGCAGGCTACTATTTTTAACGAATGTTCCGCGCGTTCTTCTCTTCAAGTCAAAGCATGTTTATAATGACAATGAGTAATTAGCTGATTAGTTGTCAGCAGGCGGGCATAAAATGTCAACCGAATCTTTGTATGATATCGATATGATATCATAATTCATTAGTTCAGTTTGGTATGTTTATGGTCCCTGGCTACTACATCCACCATTTCATTTTTTGTCGCATTTCTCTGGTTTATTTTCGTTTAAAATTTACATTTCCGAAGCAATAAGTACGAATATGAATTTTGGGAATTCGCGTTCGAATAACAATTGGGAAAACAGGACCCGTAATTGGAACAAAAGTACAGGTGAGAAACTTCCATTGGTTGTTATTTCAGTGTTCCTAAAGTATTTTTTGAAATATATTGTTTAAATTGTATTTTAAACTGTGTTGTATTTATTTCCGTTTTAACAGAACGGAGAATAGAACTTCTTTATAAGTACCTAGGTATGTACCTTTCCTAAATTTATTGTTTAAATTAATGACTCTGGTGAACTCCCACATATTTTGACCACCGGCCGCCACTGGTCACCACATGAACCATTAAAGTTACCTATGGCAGAGGTTTTGGTTATTGTAGTGTATGTGAATATGTACGTAGTTTAAATGTCTCTCGACAGATGTTGTTAGTTTAGGTAGTAATATGTAGCATGGTTTAAATTTTGAGATTTTTTTTTAATTTTTAGTATAATAAGGTTATTCCATAGGTCGTTGGCAGATTTGTTAAATTTTCAAAAAAGATTTTGTATTATACCACACCCATTTCAAATAATATAATCATGCAGTAAAATAAATCAATACATTATCTAGCAGACGCATGTTTTAGAATTTTAATTTTAGTTTCAATAAAATCATAAAAAAATATGTACGTACATGTGTTTCTTGACGTCCATTTGTGTATTTATTTGCGCACTTACAAACTAATATATTTCAGATTTTTTTAACATTCTTATTAAATTTAGACATTATTGAAAAATGTTAAATACTCAAAAAAATAATTACAAAAAGTACATTATTTTAATAGTTTTATCATCACGCCTTTCAGCATTTTTGGATGAAGGTATAAATTAAAGCTAATTTGTATTGAAATAAATTCGATATTGAGTTATAATTTAAAAAAGCTGGTACGGAGAATAATTAATCTTCCCCATTGCAACTTTCTACGAAATGTGGATTTTCGTCCGCTGACTGGTTAAACTGGCTGTCCGCTGGCTGGCATTGTGATGTGCGTAGATTTTAACACCACACTTAAAAATGTTCACAGCTTAAATAAAGGTTTGGTTGTTACTAGATGGAGATATTACACTAGTGAAATAACAGAAATAATAACAATTAAAATAAAATATAAATGTAATATTAGCATACAGTACAGAGAAAGAGAAAAAACTTTTCCGTGACAACAGCAGAATATTTTCTTATTCATATTATATTATAATTATTAAGGTCACAAAACTTTACTGTTACTCGTGACTATTATTACAGTTAGATTGAATTGCTTTTTTTATTTTTCAAAATGTATTATTCGACTAACTTCGTAGAAGTTCACTAATATATTATATTATTTTAATAAATTAATTTCACAATTTATTTAAATTTTGAACAATCTACTTATGTATGTATTAATTCAATATATTAATTTAGTTTACGGAAGAATTTAAATATTGTAAGGGAATGTGTAACCCGGCAAAAATAACCCATCAGGCTAATTTGTTCAGTTTTCGAAATAACTCATATAGGTCGCATATAAATTACTGTCTCTCTTACTATATGGTTAGAAATAAATAAAAAATAGTAAGAATTTTTAAAAACTTTTTTATGTTTAATTTTTTTCAGCGTATTTCATCACTTTTCGTAACCAGTTTTTAGTTTTTGGATGCGTTCAGAAATATTCCATTTATTTGGATTTCATTGCATAGCGGAAATATTTTGACCTTCTAAAAATACGCCTGATTTTTGGGTGGTTAAATATAAAATAAAACATTTTCTTTACATAAAAATTAATCAAAAAACGAATATTTAGTGTAAACATATTATAATCTAAAAAATTACCTAAAATTCACAATTTTGGAAAAAAAAATGTAAATATGTAATGTGCTGTATTTTTCAATAGAATTAGAGTAATCCTTATAATGCGGTGACCAAATATGTGAGTTATACTCAATATTACTATGGCCTAATTATCATTTATAATATAAAAAAATAAGCCAGTTAGGTTAGCTTTGGTTATCCAATTGCCACGGACGCCAGTTAAGTGCCCCACTCTTACCTTTATCCATTTTACACGACTGGACGTGCTAGGGGGGCAGTGACAGCCACACACGAGGGTGCTAGAGTCTAGTGGGGCACTGAGGGCTTGTCACAGCGAAGGGAGATACAAACACCGTCACGTGACGGAGAGCCAGAACTGATAGAGTGACAGAACTCGAAAAGAGGGATGCCGAGTGACAATTTGTGTTTTATTAAATACGTATTTATAATTGTTTCTGTACAATTTTAAACATTATTATTAACGCTTTCAATACGGTATAACTTCCGCATACATAAACAGATACTTCACAATATTTTACACGTCTGCCCTGATGATGGACACTGTAATGCTGTTAGAAGTGTTGGCTAAGGAGGGAAATACGACGTAATAACCCAAAAATAATCACGATAGTACTTTAACAGTGAAAGCGTTTCCAAAAAATATGTAAAAATGTAAAAAAAATATTTTTTTATTTTAACTTTATGAGTAAAACCTCAAATTGCAATATTTAAATAAATGAAGATAATGTAAGCGAAACTCAATCGAAAATCTGGAAACAGAAAAACATATTGACACCTCTGGGACTCGAACCCAGGACCTCTTGCTTTCCGGGCAAACGCGCAATTCGGTCATGTTTAACTATACCATACTTCGACTAAGAACCACCTACATTATCTTCATTTAACGCATATATTATTGGCAACTATCTTTATGTATGATTGCAAGCTTCAAACCCGAACTAAATGCTCTCTAGATAGTGTCTGGATAAATCTTTATTCATTTTATTTAATATGCGACATCTTTCGACTTTTCTGCAATTTTATAATTATAAAATTTGAAAGTTAATTTTCAAGTTCGTTGAAGGTTCTAATCAAGTCAAATCAAGTTCTGTTATTAAAGTATCATTATTGGCCAGGCGTTTCACACAATTTAAATAACAACTGAACTTTAATAAAACTTTCCCAGAACTTGAAAATTAACTCCGATATTTTATAAGTTGTTCAAATTCTGTGAAACAACTAGCACCAAAATTTACTAACAATGTTATAAAGATAATTGACAATATATTATGTTTCCTTTTTATCTCAATTATAACATTCCGTGATTTTTACGGGTGCGCGGTAGTTTTAAAAAATAAAATAAAAATTGATATTAATTTATTTATTCTTCTTCTTCCTTTGCGCTGTCCCAACTCATTGTGTAGGTAGGCTGTTGGGGTCGGCTCTTCTCGTTCTCAGGTTGTAATATCTTCTGTTCTGGGTATCGCCTTCATCCAGGCCGTTTCTCCGAAGAATTTTGGAACATTGAGTCGTCCAGGAGTTCTTCGGTCTTCCTTTGGATGACTGTCGATGAAGCTCCATAGACATTGCCTGCCTCACTATGTGGTCTGATGGTCTCCGTCTTATATGTCCATACCATCTCAACTGTCGTTCTTCCAGCTTGCTATTTATGTCTGTGATATTATTTTATTTATTACCTACTCAATATTGTTATATTAGACGAAAACTATAATATTTGCCAGCTAACTTTAGTTTGTCACGCGTAACGCGCCCCCATATCAAAATATCACAACAAGAATATTAAATGACTTTGATCAACTATCGGTAACCACGAGACTCGGGTTCAGTTCCGGGAACGGAATCTTGAGAAACAGGGCTATCAAATAATAAATAACAATTATGTTGAATTTTGTTGATCACTGCCGTAATTAAAAGTTTAGAATTAACTACTACAAAATACAATATTACACTAACTTGATTCAATCATTGAAAGCACAAGTAAATCTGACTTCCAAAAACTGGGCGTCTTGTATAGGAGGGTAATAGATTCTTCAATAGTGACCAGCTGCTAACCCTATGCAAATCTCAAGTACGCCTAACAAATGAATTTGGGAGCCATCTCTAGGCTGGAGTCCCGCAATACTTCATTCTGTGCAAAGGAGGGTGGTCTATCTGATTGATAATCAGTTGTTAAGAGGGCATTACCAGAGAAAACCAGAAATATGTCATTTTCAAATCAGATTTTAGACGTATTGACTCTTTTCCACAAAAAATTATAAATGGATTTCGAAAGATTGTTCTTTTATCTAGCATTCGCATGTAATAAATTTTGAGAATTTTTTTAAATTTTTAGTATAATAAGGTTATTATTCCATAGGTCGTTGGCATATTTGTTAAATTTTCAAAAAAGATTTTGTATTATACCACACCCATTTCAAATAATATAATCATGCATTAAAATAAATCAATACATTATCTAGCAAACGCATGTTTTAGAATTTTAATTTTATTTTCAATAAAATCATTAAAAAATATGTACGTACATGTGTTTCTTGACGAAAATTGGTCCATTTGTGTATTTATTTGCGCACATACAAACTAATATATTTCAGATTTTTTTAACATTCTTATTAAATTTAGACATTATTGAAAAATGATAAATACTTATAATCAAAAAATAATTACGAAAAGTAAATTATTTTAATAGTTTTATCATCACGCCTTTCAGCATTTTTGGATAAAGGTATAAATTAAAGCTAATTTGGATTGAAATAAATTCTATATTGAGTTATAATTTAAAAAAGCTGGTACAGAGAATAATTAATCTTTCTCATTGTAACCGCCCTGCACGATCGTAAGAACAACTTTCGACGAAATGTGGATTTTCGTTCGCTGGCTGGTTAAACGCTCTTAACAGACCGATTGCCACCTCTATTGCACAGACTCAATATGGGTGTGCTGTGTCTGTTCTTCAAGTATTTTGATGGAGCATGTCCTTTAATTGCTGGAACAAAACTAGAGAAGATATAGAGTATTGTATACTTGGGCTGCAATGTAAATGATAGATGGGATCCTTCGGTTGAAATCAAATGCCGCATTGAGCAAGCTCGTGCAACCTTTATCGGAATGAAAAAGATGTTCTGCAGTCATGATCTGAACCTTGGATTACGAATGCGAATGGTCAGATGCTAAGTGTTTTCGATATTATTTTATGGAATGGAAGCATGGACGCTTACTGAAGTACTAATTAGGCGACTTGAGGCATTCGAGATGTGGATCTACAGAAGAATACTTAAAATAAGCTGGATGGATAGGGTTACGAATGAAGATGTTATGGTTCGGAAGAATAAAGAAAAAGTTATCAAAACTATAAAAATCCGAAAACTTCAATATCTTGGACATGTGATGAGACATCCAGAGAAGTACGAGATCTTGCATCTCATAATGCAGGGAAAGATTGCCGGAAGACGGGGCCCCGGAAGAAGGAGAACCTCATGGCTGAAACACCTGAGACAGTGGTTTGGTCAGTCTACCGTAGAGTTATTCCGGGCCGCAGTAAACAAAGTCCGCATAGCCAACAAGATAGCCAACGTCCGTTGAACGGACAGGGCACAAGAAGAAGAATATGCTCTAAGGAGCTAGCAGCAGTGATCCCTGTTCACCGGTGCATACAACACTCTTTCATAGTGTATGTAGGCTTCACGAGTACGGGTCGTTTCTACGACTCGTTTTTGTGTAAAACGGCTCGTATGTGAAACGAACTACCGACATCTATTTTTCCTACTTCAAATAATACAGGCCTCTTCTCCCTCAACCAGTCTCTCTCAATCCGACCCGCCACGCATTATGTGAGCAAACGCATTCGCCGCCAAGACCTGCACAAACCTCACCCCATGAACCCGGTCACCCCTGTTAAGTCACCACCCAAACGCAGTAGCAAAGTACTTGGGCTGACCTATACCCGCCTGTGAAGTATGTTTTATTTCGGTCGAAACTCTGGTGGCGCAGTTTTTATTCCAAAACTAGAAATTCTATTCTTAGATACAATTAAAACTTTTTCTGGCTGTTTCCAGTTCATCCCTGTCACTATCCAATTTCGCAGAAGGTCGTGTTGTTGCACCGAAGCTTGAGGTCGGACCCTCGTCTAATTACGCATTCAGCCCCCAAAGTTCGGCGCGCCCTTCGCGCGTATGGACAACCCCCCACCTCCAAATAGTTGAAATACCGGAATGTCCCACCCTTCCTCAACTGAAGACGAAGCGGTGAGAGCGGGCATATTTATAGGCAGACAGATATACCACATATATCGGTCGCAAAACTTAAGTTGTTTGTGTATTGGCTGTAACCACAATTTAAAAAAAAAAAATTATTATTCATCTTTATTAGTTTTTGAGTTAAAATTTGTTTTATTTTATGCCTGTCTCACTAGGAGAACCTGTGTTGAGAGCAGGCGCTTAGCATGAGTAGTTTATAATAATAACCCATACAAAGTACAAATAATAACACAATATTACAAGTAACAGTTAATCATCAACGTAACATTGAAAAAATAAATACTTACAAGTTAGTTTGGATAAAATCTTTGATGTTGGATTTATTTTGGCTGGTAATCCAGGACTTGGTGTCAGATTTATATTTAAGATACATTGTGTTTTGTCTAATTGCCAGTGGAAGTGTATTACATAGTTTTGTTGCAAAGTATCTAAAATTTCTTTGGCCAAAGGTTGTTTTAGCAAAAGGGATAAGTAGGAGATTATGCCCTTTCGTTCTAGTAACTCGAGCAGTTTGGACATTTTCAAAGGTAGTTCTGTGTTTGAAGAGGCATGCTAATAATTGCCCGGTAATTATTACTAAATTTACGTTTTTCCAGTCTTTCTTATTATTGAAAAGTGCATCAATGAATTTTCGCCGAAGTTTATAAAATGCATTTTTGACATATCGATATTTTGATTGGATTTTTAATGGTTATGACTTTTGAAAAGTTATATATTTTTAATCTTGAAAAAAATCACATTTTACATTTCTGATATAGAATTCGTTGTTCGTGATCATATTTAAAAAATATATATGAAAAGGGCTGACAGAGATATCGAAAGAAGGGTAAATGCAGGTTACTCTATTAATGGAGGACTGAACGCCGTTGGCGCCAACAAAAAACTCTCCAAAGAAGCGAAGTTAGCAGTCCATAATGGAGTGCTGGTACCTACCCTGATGTATGACAGTGAGGCATGGAACCGGCAGAGGAAGGATAAAAGTAGACTGAATGCTGTAGAAATGAGATCCCTGAGGCGTATGTGTGGTAAAACCATGTACGATCGTGTGAGAAATGTGGAGATCCGCGAAGAATACAAGGCTGATGTAAGCGTGATGAGTAAGATTAAGAAAGGGACGCTCAGATGGTTTGGGCATGTAGAGCGAATGAACGAGGAAAGGAGTGTAAGGAGAATATATGACGCAAATGTGAATGGAAGAAGAAGTCGGGGACGCCCGAGGAAGACATGGCACGACCAAATGAATCAGATACTTGAGTCGGGCCATGTGAAGAGTCGGAATAATAGAAGAGCATGTATGAGACGATGTATGAATGTGAACGAGGCAAGGAGTGTGTGCCAAGATCGAGTTCTTTGGCGGTCCGTCCTCTCTGCCTACCCCTGCGGGGAAACGGCGTGATGTTAGTTAGTTATTTATTGTGATATAAAAAAAACATGGATTACATTTATACGGTTCCGGGCGTTTTCATCCCGCGACAAAATATCCCCGACAAGATATCTCCGTCAAAATATCCTACGGACAAAACATTCCCCAATAAAATATCCACTAAAGCCTAACCTAACCGAACCTAACTTAACCTAACAACAAAATGGGATAAAAATAATACAGACATACTGTAATGAAAATAAATTATTGTTCAAAAATAGTAAAATGTAAAATAAGATTAGGTTAGGTTAGGTTAGGTTAGGTTTTACTATATATTTTGTTGGAAGATGTTTTATCCGTAAGATATTTTGTCGGAGACTTTTTTTTTTTTTTTTTTTTTTTTTTTTTTTTTTTTTTTTTTTTAATATTGTACAACAGATTTTTATCCAATTACTGTACAATTTTCTCATTTTGACAGTCTTAACACCTAGGAAGATGATTATTATACAAAAAAATCTTAAGGCTATCTAACGAAGAGTTATATATATCTAGTGTTTCCGATATTTCGTTCAACAGCACCATTCCTCTTGTCATGCTATGCTGTGCTAGAACATCTGTTCTGCCGTATGGTATTTTGAACAAGTCGTGTCGACGACTACGGCTGAAATTTTCAGGCACGTATAAGCCATAACATTCCAAGAGGAATGGGCTGTCAATACGATTATGGATTATGTTAAAACTAAGAATTGCAAGATTTGCATAACGTCTAGTTTCCAAGCTAAATCTATTTGTTGCCTCAAGTAATTCCATATGGTGCATGAATCTCGGGTACGTTCCATGCATCCGCATATAGACATACCTAAGGAACTTTTTCTGAATTTGTTCTAGCATATTAATATATTTCGCTTGGTGCGGAGTCCACACACCACTGGCATACTCCAGCTTACTTCTTATGACTCCATCAAACATGGCTATCATTGCATCTGGGTCATCAAATTGCTTACATATTCTGATGATGAAACCCAGGAGTTTGTAGCACGCTGGAGTGAGCCGTGATATATGATCCGAGAATGTCAGTTTGGGATCAAAGACGATACCGAGATCTTTAAAGCTATTGACTCGGCACAATGTTTTCCCTTTAATATTGTATTCAAAAACTATGGGCTTCTGAGAGCGGGTATATGTCATAGTTACACATTTTTTTATATTGAATTCTAATTTGTTTTTTACTGACCATTCTGCAATAGCATCAAGGTCAGATTGCATTTTTAAGCAGTCATAGTAACAGATTATTTCCATCAAAAGTTTGAGGTCATCTGCAAATAGAAGACATTTGCAATATTTTACACAAACCTGGATGTCATCTATAAGTATAAGGAACAGCAAAGGACCAAGGTTTGAACCTTGGGGAATACCTGATAACGCCGGGAATTGTTTAGATTCATGTCCATTTATTATTACGTATTGACTTCTGGCTTTTAAATAGGACGCGAAGAATATAAGCGTTTGTTGATCAAAACCAAGTTTGTACATTTTAAGTAGTAAAATATCATGATCAACTCGATCAAAAGCCTTGGCAAAATCCGTATACACTACATCTGTTTGGTGTCTCGAGTCCAGTCCGACGGCCACCAATCGCGAAAATGTTAACAAATTTGAAACCGTGGATTTTCTTGGCATGAAACCGTGTTGGTTTTCTCCTAGAAATGGCATAATTTGGTGATGTAATTTCTTGTAAATAATCATTTCAAATATTTTTGGTATAGTTGACAGTACAGCTACTGGTCTGTAATTCCTTATATCAGACTTGTCTCCAGATTTGAAAATTGGGCTTACACGCGTGAGTTTCCAAGAATGAGGGAAACAACCAGTCGATATGATATCTGACTTGGTCGAAGGTGGAAACGCGCATTACCCATTTATACATTAAAATTTGTGTATACATACTTCATTAGTCCGAAGCCAAATTGAATATAACTCACGTATTTGGTCACCGCATTACAAGGTTTACTCAGATTCTATTCGAAAATAGCACAAATATTTAAGACATAATATATAAATTATAAACTTAATAGATTCTTAATTTAAATCATACATCAAAATCGAGTTACCAATCAATATCTTAAAAAAAAACCTATTAGAATCTTTAATATAAATTTTGTAAGATATATTACTACGTACATAAGTATATTTTAATAATTAGAATAGAATTACAATTTATTATAATGTTAATTTGCACAAATTAATTTCTAGGAAGCACACATAATTACATAAAATTAATAATACATAAACTAGAATCGCCTGGACACGTTTTCAGAATTGAACCCTAGAATTGTATATTTATGTTATTCAATCATCCTAACTCCTAACAAAGTTTACGCTGGGATGACCCAAATTAATTTTTATTAATTCTGCGAATGAACAAATGCGTCGGGTTCACCTCAGGCACCGCAGGCTCAATTTTATGGTAGCTAGGTCCTCCATCGTTGCGCAAGCAAAAAATACACCATAATAATGGTAGCAGGAGGATTCAAACATTGTAACGGTATTTGTAATCAGGGGTGTTTGTCTTACTTTAAAAAAGCGATAAAGATATTCCTTTTGTCTCGTTATTTTTAGAGTAAAACTTCTTTACGCATGCTTGACTTGGAGGGTAAGCTGGTGAATGCGTTACGAAAAGTGGTGATTGTTACAAAAAATGTCAAGCGATGGGAAATCGATGCGAACCGTGATCGATTGCTCGGCGAACGGTCAGGCCTTTACGCACGCTTGACTGGGGACTTATAAGGATAAGGATGGTCACCCCAAGGTCGTAGGTCACCCCAAGGTCATATTTCACCCCAATGTCATATGTTACCCCTAGGTCATAGGTCACCTCGTTCGCTACGTTTGGTAACTTAGCAGGGATACCTGGGTTTATTGGGCGAGGTTTGTCTTGTAGTTTTACTTCAGTCGTGTGGTCTAAAGCACACATGTTTTTTTTTGTATCAATATCAAAATATTAAGAGCGCTTAAACAGCCAGCGGCCGAAAATCCACATTTCGTCGAAAGTTGTTCTTACGATCGTGCAGGGCGGTTACAATGAGAAAGATTAATTATTCTCCGTACCAGCTTTTTAAAATTATAACTCAATATTGATTTTATTTCATTCCAAATTTTGCTTTAATTTATACCTACATCCAAAAATGCTGAAAGGCGTGATGATAAATTTTGTAATTATTTTTTGATTATAAGTATTCATCATTTTTCAATAATGTCTATAATAAGAATGTAAAAAAATCTGAAATATATTAGTTTGTAAGTGCGCAAATAAATACACAAACGGACCAATTTTCGTCAAGAAACACATGTACGTATATATTTTTTAATGATTTTATTGAAACTAAAATTAAAATTCTAAAACATGCGATGCCCAGATAATGCATTGATTTATTTTACTGCATGATTATATGATTTGAAATGGGTGTGGTATAATACAAAATCTTTTTTGAAAATTTAACAAATCTGCCATCGACCTATGGTATAACCTTATTACACTAAAAATAAACATTTTTTCTCAAAATTTAAAACATGCGAATGCTAGATAAAAGAACAATCTTTCGAAATCCATGTATAATTTTTTGTGGAAAAGAGTCAATACGTCTAAAATCTTATTTAAAAATGACATATTTCTGGTTTTCTCTGGTAATACCCTCTTAAAACAATATCCACCCTATAATTTCACATTCACAATAGTTCTGAGTTATATTTTCGCGTCTTAGCAACCGTGGAGCCCCGTTTCATCCCGAGAACTCGCGGGTGGTAAGAGGGGTTGCTCAGTGGGTGGCAGAAAGAGGGCTGACGGGTGGTGATGGGAGGCTTAAGGGTGGTGACGCGGGTGGCATCACAGGGTCGCATTCATGATGAGAAAGCCTCTCGTTTAAATTACCACCACCCGCCCCGGGAATCATTTAACGGGATAACCAAAACCTCTGCCATATATCACCCAAAGTGGTTCGCTTAGTTTGGTGACTTAGCAAGGGTGCCCGGATTCAGGGGGTGAGGTTTGTCCGGGTCTTGGCGGGGGATGGGTCTGTCCACTAACTGCTTGACAAGCCGGATCGGGGTAGACTAATTGGGGAAGTCCTTTTGACCTCTCTAGCAGGACTCTCTCGGAACATCACCTCGCACCGCAGAGAGAGAGGGATGGATTCGTATGATGGATCCATCACTCCTGGACACACTGACCCCCAAATTCGTACCCACCTATCACACCATGTTCCTTCCCAAAAATTCCCTAAAAATACCCTCCAGACAGCATCCCCAAAAATACAGAGGTCCTAAGTGCAATTATTTTTCTCCGGGCCTGGTATTTGGAGCTAATGTAAGAAACGTTTATATTATATACAACTAAAATTGTTAATAAACCGGAAAACTATCCGTAGAACATCTTATAACTCATTGTTTCTTTGACAGAGTAGTAGATCTCTATGTTATTATTCTCAATCCACATAATAAACAGTAAAACTCTCTCTCTGAATAAGATCACACGAATATCACATTGGCGCAGCCGATTTAACCATGCACACAACTATCATAGTTCACTGCAAGAATTCTTTCTCGCTTGCACGCATCTATTTACTTTACACACTACTGTTCATGCGAGTTTTTATTGTGTTTGTCCATGGTGTTCAACCCAGTATCCCTGCACTATCCCGGCGTTATCCCGAGATATCCCGGCACTATCCCGGGATATCCCGGCGGTATCCCGGCTAGTCCGCCCCTGCCCCGGAGTGGGGGTGTAAAGTGGGCGGAGCGGTGGGTGTTTCCAAGGTTCCTGGCTGCTTTAGCTAACTTCGCAATGTACTGGCAATATTCAGGGCACACCCATGTTATTGTTAGCAGCCTTTGATGGAATATTCATATATATATTTATACTAGATATTATTATAAACGCATGAAAACTACAACGCAGCTAGAATCAGTTTAATTAAGTTTAAAATAAATGAAAGTTTATTCTTTATTGTTTCTTTACAAGGTATTATTGTTTACGTTTCAATTTATACTAACTAGTCTGTGTTGAGGTTAATATATATAAAACAGAATTTATTTGAAGTACTCACCTAATATTTTGAATCGAATCAAGAATTATAGATATTTTAAATTGGTTAGATACGAATTTTGATTGATTGTTGTTATAATATACAAACACGAATATTTGTAATATATAAAAATTTGAATAAAAACATTGTAATACGTGGCACGCGAGCTGTTTGAAAACTGAATGTACTGGGAATGAATATATGGAACGCGGGAGGGGAGTTGGCGGGACGGGGTGCGGAATGGGTGAGGGAAGGCGGTGAAGGCGGAAGGGGAATGCGGGAGGGGAAAGGGGCGCGTGACGGGAACGGGGAAGCACGGGAAAGGACGTGCAGGGAGAAACAACTTATTTCTTTTAATATGGCATTGCAACGCATGCCGGGAAGCAGCTAGTAATTTTTATAAAATAAAAATGACACATAATAAAATATTGAAAAATATTATTATTACATTAATGTTTGTTATAAATAATGCGTATCTATCTAATTAGCTGAAGGAAGCAAGTGACCATGTGTGGATATTCGATTTGAAATAATGTGTTATGCTATTAATATAAAAAATAAAAATAAATCTCTAGAAAAATGTATGATTTGAATATCTCAAACCAGCTAGGAAGAATGACGTAGAATTTAATTCATTGATAATTTTCCACCCATGTGATTCAAACTTTACAACAGAAATTAAATCCATTTTTCTACCTGGATACCTAAACTTTTGACAAATTTAAAGGATAAAGAAAACAATTTAAGCAATTCTCGCATCAAGCTTAAATGTTATGATTGTCCAGCGTTTTACATAGGTAAAGTTGCAAGAAATGTTCAAACGAGGGTAGTGGAATACTTGAGGTGCTTCAACTACAGAATTTGTCACATACTTGATAGATAAAGATCAATCTTTTAAGAAATCTTCGGCAGTATAGGTCTGTGTCTAAATAATAAAGAAGTTCTTGAAATTAAAAAAAAATTAAACAAATTCATTACACAAACAATTATATTTGTCAGCCCCATTTTTAACATATTTCTCATCCACACGCCTACTTTTCTTTACCCCCTCCCTCTTGGGTACTTCCCCCACGCTACCACCAAAATTGATGTTCTCTCTCCCTCTTCTATGTTACCTATAAATACGCTGTAACTCTATAATTAATTTCAATATTTTTATATAGCCTTGAAGAAGGTTCAGGTTGAATCGAAACCGGTTGATTTTATATGCTAAAGATATAAACGATAAAATGGTACTCAAACTAAGTTATTTTATTCTAATTATTATAGATAGGAATATTTCCGAAATTATAAGACAGATTACACTAATTATATTTTTCCCAAAATAGATACTTTCAATACTTAATACAACATCGTTACAATATTAATTACACTTCACATTTTCGTGATAAATAATAATGTAGAATGATATTTTATTATTTCAGTATGAATCGTATTATTATTTGGAGAAGGGACAATATGACAGCAGCGAGAAAAGAGGGAGAGAGTAGTTGGCGACTTCTTCAAAAGATTAATAGTAATTAATTTCAAGTTGTGTCAGTCAGTGTGACAAGAAAAGCGAGAGTAAAAGAATATCGTAAAGATGTGACAAAACACGAATTTCTGAAAAAAAAACTAATAACTCTCCAAGCGGCGCAGAATCGCTAAGAGCAGAGGAGATTACCATGGAAATTGGAGTAGTGATCACGGTCCTCGGAAATGAGAAACCGACTCAAGAAGACTGTTTGTAAAGATGTATTACTGTTCGGTATTGTGAATTTTGCGTGAATGTTTGATGATGATTTCGTATATGTTTGAGTCGTTAGTATGAAAATAAAATCGTAAATATGAAAATAATTATTTTGTAAAACAAAGTTTTTTCGTATCGGCCGCGATAATGTTTTTGATGATTTGTTGTCGCCAACGGCAAAGGCAAATTACGTAGGCTTCCATGCGGTAAACAAAGTTTTTTCGTATCGGTCTCGATGATGTTTTTGATGATTTGTTGTCGCCAATGGCAAAGGCAAATGACGTAAGCTTCCATGCGGTAAACAAAGTTTTTTCGTATCAGTCTCGATAATGTTTTGATGATTTGTTGTCGCCAACGGCAAAGGCAAATTACGTAGGCTTCCATGCGGTAAAAAAAGTTTTTTCGTATCGCTCTCGATAATGTTTTTGATGATTTGTTGTCGCCAACGGCAAAGGCAAATTACGTAGGCTTTCATGCGGTGAACAAAGTTTTTTTCGTATCGGTCGCGATAATGTTTTTGATGATTTGTTGTCGCCAACGACAAAGGCAAATTACGTAGGCTTCAATGCGGTTAACAAAGTTTTTTCGTAATGGTTGTGTTAGAGTTTTCTTTATTTTTTTCCCTTTTACCATTTAGTAACTAATGGAAACCATCTATATTTATGAAATCGTGAAAATATTTATCGAAACGTAAGTTTTTTTTCATATCGTTTCGATCAATATCTTTTTAATGTTTTGCATTTCAATATCATTGGTCTCGATAATGTTTCCACATGAGAATCGGTATTATACGCTTATCATCGATTTATCATGTCCTTTTGTTTACTTTTTAAAGTGAATACCGCACAAGAGTCCCAACTGCTCCCAACCTCCTGGAGTCAGTGAGACTATGACATCCCTAATTGGGGTATGTTATGACGCTTAAGGTAATGGTGAGGGAAAATGAGATGAAGAAAAGGAAGATGGGGAAGTTCCTGGCTATTCAGATCTTGTCAACAGCCACGGCTAAAGCCATTTGAAGCAACGTAACAATTCTGAATGCTGGTCTTACACTAAAGCGAAACTGAGAGTATCGTCCACTCTAAGATTATACACAATGTTATTAATTAGGTACGTCCCTATTTCATGTTATTGTTAGTCAGATTTAAAAAGCTTTCAAGGCGTTAGTAAATAAATAAATAAAAAATATATTAAAGCATATCAAATTGGGAGGCGGGAATGGGTACCGCCGCCCCGGGAACCTTTATTGGATAACCAACACCTCTGCCATAGGTCACTCCAAGTGGTTCGCTACGTTTGGTGATTTAGCAGGGGTGCCCGGGTTCATGGGGTGAGGTAGACTAAGGTCTTGGAGACGGATGATCAGGACATACTGAACCCCAGATTTTTACCCACCCCTTAAACCCTCTTCCTTGCCAGAACTCTCCCCTCCTTCTTTTCCTAAAAAAAGAACCCTCCACACAGCATCCCCAAAGATGACATAGGCCCTGAGGGAAATTATTTTCCTCAGGGCCTCCTGTGTGTAGCTCATGTAAAAAAAATAAAAAATATATCGAAATAAAAATTAAATAATTTAAAAAAATAAAACATAAATGGAATTCAGCTTTCTATTAAGCCTGCAAAGAGAAAGCCACAGAAGGCGAAGATATCCAGAAGTTTCGGCGTTCGGGTTTCTTTTACTCTGCGAAAAATATATATCGCGAAATTGATGTTGACAAAGGAGGAAAAACAGAATTTTGGGTGTCTGCAACCTTTCCACGAGGACCCTTGAATTAATCTAACACATACGATGAATGTAACACCCACTACTGACTGCTGAATTGTGACTGGCGACACTAAACTAAACTTCTTTAAGTCTGTCATGTTAATTCTTTTATATGAGCTACAACACTTTTGATATATATATATTTGAATTAGTTAGAAAAATGGTTTTAGATGTGAAGTCTTACACCGCGTTTAACTATTTGATCTTCTCCTCCTCGTGTGCCAATAATAGGTACAAGTTCTTCATTGAATACCAAAATATTAAGAAACATTCGTACAAGTAATGTATTAGTACTGATACTGTATTGTACCGTACTGTACTGTACCTATTATCACTACTATATACTTAATCAAAATTGATACAAATTATTTATTTTGATTGTTGTTAACGTTTAAAAAATTTAATTATGACAGTGGAAATAAATTAATCCTATTTTAATAATCATGTCCCTCAAAATACTTTATTTTTTATTTGAACACCGCAAAATTTTCAACTGGTTCCGACGGTCCAGAGCCAGCACAGTGGGATAATGGCATCCCCAATTATTGGGGTATGTTGTGACGCTGAAGGGAGTGAAGAGAGGGAGGAAATTTGGAAAAAGATAGTTGGGAAGTACCTGACTATTCAGATCTAGTCACCAAACACCGCTAAATCCATTCAAGCGAGAACGTTGCAATTCTGCATGGTGGTCTTTCACCAAGGCGATATTGAGAGCATCTATTTGTCATATATTTGGTTTATAATTGTGAAATTTCTACTATTTTAGAAATTCTAAAAATTATAGTACTTTATTAAAATTAAATAGTCATAAATACATTGAAATCATATTTAAAATATTAGTTTATAAATCTGTAAATTCTAATTATGCAATTGTAAATGTTCTCTAAAATGGCTAGGAAAGAATCTCGTACCTGTGATCTCACTAAAGAAACCACTCATTCACTCTGAATGCAAAAAATCACATCTTTGCGATTCTTTCAAAGACATAAAGAAACCATCCCTTCGTTCAGAATACAATTTTTAATGTTCTCAAAAGTTGTCTTGACAGAAGAAAATTCCTGTGATATCTTGAACGAAACCATTCCTCTGTTAAGAATATTATGAACTAAATATACAATTTGGCTGTCCTGAAACGGGTATCCTTCCCAGTTGGATAGACAAAGTATCATTTTGTAATGTATTGTAATTTATATATGCATATATAAATAAATAAATAAAATTAAAAATAAAATCTATCAATTTTTCTCCTCATTTGGGGCATTCATCTACGTGAAAATTGTCTCGAAAAAGTGTTTACGCATGCGCCGGGTGTGAATATTACGATGGCGCGCTGGCAGTGTCGTTAAAGATTTTGTAACAAAATCATGTTTTTATTTCATAAAACGGTGAATTTATTATTAGATTTGTTCGTTAGTTTAGTCAAGAAAATATACAGTAATTGTGTGCTGTCAAAAATGGGGATATACCGTTAAAATTTTCAATTTTATGGGCTGTTTACCAGAGTATTTCTTGAAAGTGATGCTTTTTTATAACATAAATGGCTAATTCGTGTGTTGATAAACGCATCAAAGAAATGAACGTCTTTATAGATGCAAGCAATCCGTTCGAATTATCAGTTTATTTTTAGATTATTTTTTGGGAATCAAAAGCAAACTTCAAAATTGTATTTTTATATTTTTATCGGATGAACGAGAAAAAGTGAGGTTCATACCAAATTCATGAAATAAAATGGCTTTTTTAATTGTATTTTTTTTAAATTTCTCCACATATTGGTTAAAAAATTTGTGGAAAGCTTTTTTAAAAAAAAATTTCGTGTTTAACTTAAAAGATAGCAATTTTAAAAATAAAGTATATTTTAAATACAAAATCGGAAAAGTAATTTTATCTAGTTTATATAATAGTTTTTATTTTTACGACGTTTTCAAAAATTAGAAATATTCAAGACATTTAAATAAAATACGTTGGAAAAATTCCAAAATTCGTGCAGAAATTATTAATAAAATAAGCATATACAATAGATAAACAGTCCCTCTGGCTGTGTAAGCAATGGTCATATTTTTTCATGAAATTTTTTAATTAGTAATGTTTTCATATCCACGGTCATGTATCAATTGAATAAATTTTTCACAACGTTTTTGGTAAGGCTGATAAATGTTTATTATATTCAAAATGTAAAAAAAAATAAGATTATCAGATTTCTTTTCATTTTGAAAAAAGATTTCATTTCATTAAAAAAAAAAAAAAGTTTGGGATCCCTGTGTTCCCACTTTGATGATTAATCACAATACTGAATTATAATGGAGTTTCTCCAAATCCATTCTCTCCCACTGAATTCCCCCTCCCTCTAGAAGCTCCCCCCCCCTCTCCGTCTATTATGTGCGAAAAGGGTGTTCCTTGGACATACTGACACATAAAAATACAATCTTCTAAGACATAGGGACACATAAACAAAACATAAAAAAGAATTGGAATATATTACGAAGTTCACAAGAGGGTGGAATAAGAAGAATTGAATGTCAAAAAACGACATTTCACGATCAAATACATCCTTTAGTTAGATTAGTCTTGGGTCGATCAGGATCGACCCGATCATTTTGATCAGATTATTTTGATTCAATCATTTTGACCCAGAATATAATTTTTTACAGAATACCGCACAAGAGTCCCAAATGCTCCCGTCTGGAGCTAGTGGGACTATGGCATCCCGAATTGGGGTATGTGTGAGGTATTTGTGTGGCTGAAGGTAGTGGGGAGGGGAAGGAGATAGGAAAGAGGAAGGTGGGGAAGTACCTGGCTACTCAGAACTGGTCACCAAACACGGCTAAAGCCATTTCAAGCAACGTTTCAATTATGAATGGTGGTCTTACGCCAGGGCGATACTGAGAGTATATTCCACTCTGGAACGTGCCGCAAATATCTATAAATTATTTTTAATGAATAAATTGTGAAATAACACAAATTAATCAAATAAAATTTATTTGCCACGCCAGGATTCGATCCCCCGACCTTCGGAGTGCTAGTCAAGAGCCTTACCGCTGGACTATGCCGGTCGTCAAATTGATCGATGAGCCGTCATATTATGTATGGCCAGCCACGAAAGATGCATAAATTTTGTAAACCAAGTCTCTGGAATATCGTTCTCGCAACATATAAATAGGGATAGCGGATACCTGATTCATTTCAGATTCCATCACTATTTCTGTGCGGCTACATCGCATCGATCAATCTACGGAATTCATTTGTTCTATGTTTAAAAGTACCCGATCAAATATAGGGTACTTCTAACCTGATCACTTCGCCAGTGGTTCGTGTAAAATGTTCGATCAACCCAGGACTGCATCGGATTTAGTGAACACTTTTTTAAAAAACTTTTAAAAATGCAAGGCTGAAGAAACCGTAATGAAATGGACCAAGAAAGGGTCGATAAGATGGTTTTGACCATTAAAGCCAAAGGACTGAGAAAGGGAATTCAGGAGTTCAAACCTTATACGTCGCAAGAACGACAGAATATGAATAAATGAAAAAGATTTTATTTTTTAAAAAATAGGACACGAGCGACCTTGTTCGGGGAGGTTATACGTAAGTCTACGTAGGTCACACACACATCTAAATAACATACAAGTTCAATACTTTTGCAAATCCTGACAATAATACAAGAAATAAGGTATTGCTTGCATGATCAGCGATTTCTGAGAAAAGAAAATACCAGGGGAAGAAAAGAAAAACGAAAAAGAATTCCCAGTAAAAGTACAGCCTACCCGAGGTAATTACAGGTTGTTAATCGAAATGATAAGGTAGTTGATTTCGTTTATATGGCAACGACAGGTTTGTAGGTATTTTTATAGGAATCGAATAGATCATTCAAAGTACGAAAAAAGTCGTATAACTTCTTGGGAAATACTTTTGAATATGAGAAAGAAATAAATAATAATACAAGAAATAAAAATTTCATAAATACAGTGATCAGAAAGGTTTACAAAGAGATAACTAAAGGTTTAAGAATGGGGTTGAAATCAATCATTAAACATTATTAATAGGCTAGAGATTCTACGGTTAAAATTCAAGTATCTGGCTAAGAATACAACTCTGACGCCGCGCCGTATGCAAAACCGTTATCGAACGTGGATTTTGAAATAATAATGATAAAAAAATTATCTTAGTAATTTGTACATTTAAGTTTACAAATTTCTAATTAATTATAATATTTCATATTCACTATATTTTTTCTAGTTTTATGTAGCTCCTGCAATACATCTTGAACTTTCCAATTGGTGTGGACTTTAAAGTTTCTGATAGTGAGTTATATAACTTCATTCCCTTGTACAGTAAACTGTTCTGCGTATTCGCTATGTCCTTTTTTGTAGCCTAATTTCCTTGCACGTCCTTGTGCTATATCTGTGAATGTCCTTGTTGTATACAATTTTATTTGAGAAGTATTTTGGTAACATGTTGTTCAATATTTTGTGGATAAATACCATCGTGTTCAAGGTCAGCATCTGTTTCACGGTTAACCAATTTAGTTCCTTTAACATTTTAATTATTTTTGAAAATCTATTTCGTCGAATCTATTATTTATAATCTATATTTCGAAAATCTATTCTCATTGCCCTGTTTTGGAGAATTTGTAACTTATTTTGTTCTCTTTCGTTACATAGGAAAAGTATACTCGAGCAGTAGTTGAAGTGTAAGGAAATAATTGAACTGTAAATGGTGATTGCAGTTTTTCTAGAAATTTTTGGCCGAATTCTTCCAAAAACGATATCTTTTTGCCAATTAATTAATTAATGTTCTAACAAAATGAACTTTTGTAATAGAGCAATTCCAAAAGATGACGCCACTTACGTTAAAAGACCGCATGATTAGCATTCCCTGGCAGGCGTAAGTACTATGGATTTGTAATTATTATCGTAACTGAAACTGGCAGTTGTGAATAATAATATCACGCGGCTCTATATGAAAATAAATATGACGTCATTGCCTGTCGCGGTTGCTTTGTCACAGTGGATAGCTGTCACTAGATCACAGTGAATCCGAGGACTATTTTTGGAACAGGTTCCTATTGGATTTATAAAATGGTCACCAACACTCAAAATGGAGGAAGCCAAAAATCTGCGGAATTTGATTCTTGGATTGATTTTGTTTGTTTAATCACGCAAAACTACTTCAAAGCATTCGTAAAGGACACAAATAAATAAATAAACAACAATAAATCAGTAAGAAATGATGTTAGATTTTCAGGGTTAAAAGTATTTTTGTTATTTTGGTATTCTTGGTATTCGGTAATTGACGGCTACGCCGAAGCTAAACGCAGAAAATCATTTTTAAGTATACTGTAATACCAGTTCGCAGTGGAGTAGAGCTGGCAACACGGTATCGCTTCTAAGTACTTAAGCACACATTTCATTTAAAAATTACAAATCTGCCCTGATGATGTACACTTTAACGCTGGCTAAAGGAGGAGGTAGCGCAACACGGCACAACACCCCAAAAATAAATAACAAAAACAATAATGATTGTCCAGTTTTAAGCAACGATTCAGCGAAGCGTGTCCGGATTTGCCCCTTGAAAGCTCGAACCTAAAGTTTCATAGCATTCGTCAGAGTTCCAGGGATATTTACATCTTATTTGTGTTTTTAATTTCTCCAGGGATCCTAGGTACATCGCGTCGCGCGTCGGTGGGGTAATATCGGCCTAAGTTTGGGGGACACCCTAAAGATGGGGCAAGTTCGCACAGCTGAGAAGAGGTATTTTCGGAAATTAATAAAAAAATTGTAATATCATTTTTATAGCAACCCGTACCTCTTTTTATGTAAACCCCTAAGGCTAATTTGTAAGTTTTGGGAACAATTCATAAAGGTCTCACAGAAAGCGTTCTGTCTCCCTTAGAATCATTGGAAGAAATATGATCTAAACGGCATTAGAAAGAGAAAAAACCAATCTAAAAGTTAATAACAAAACAACAATCATGGTAGAGCTAATTTACATTATGTATTTCTTATGACTCTCTTTTTGTCTCTTGTATCTCTAGGCTCTCTCCCTCTGTATCGTTTTTCATTTGAGTGAGTTAACATTTAATTTTGTTAGCGTATGTACATATAGAGTAGTTTTTTGTAATTTGATTTACCTGTTTGAATATAAACTGAGTTTTTTCCTGAGGTTTGAGGCGGTTTTTTCCTGGTGTTTTCGGGGATGTGTCATGAAATACTTTCTTGAATTTTAACTTCTAACCCCTGTACGATGATTTGCACCAGGTACTCGATATTTAATATTTTTTGTTATAAGTTAACAACATCGACGTGCCTTCATTGGCCCAAATTTCGGTGGGAGGGGAAGGGCAGGCAGCCGGAGGCTGGGAGAGACCTATGCGCTTCTTCTGGTTCTATACATTATCCAATCATCCCTTATAATTCCATCCATTTTCACAAAAGTGAAAACATCTGTAAGAACTCAGTATAAATATTAAATAACCAGCTGACCCAGCGAACTTTGTACCGCTTCAGAATCAATAACTGTTGTGTTAACTTATTAGCTGAATTAAATTCAGTTTTTTTATAAAGTTAAACATTACACAATGAAGCAATTATAGATGCGCAACTGTCCGTGTTTTTTTTAACAATATCAGAGATGGCGTTGTGTACAGATATATTTATTTTTTGTGAGTTACGTATTTTCTTACTTTTCCACTTACTTACGGGAATTGCGTTTCATTTTCTTTATACGTGTGAAGGAGATTTATTGTAATTATCGTATTTTTCCTTTGGAGGGGTGCAGACATACGTTCACCGTTTGTCTTATTTTCGACTATTGCCATTTAGTGTGTAAGAAAGAGGGGCAGCATTATATGTTTAAGAACAAAAGCAAAACCATCAGCACATTGACAATTGACATTTTTGAATTTTTGGAATTCACTCACTATCCAATATTACATTTTCACTCACTATTCAATATTACAATTCACAACATTGCTGCGGCTCTTTCAAAAGATGAGAATTCGTTTCATACAAAATGTATGTGGAAAAGAATTTTCTTCATATTTTTTTTGGTGAATTTTTGCGATGTTTTAATAGCTATTCTGCTATTCGGGACGGGACGGAGACGAATCCAACAAATTCATAAAAATCGGTCCAGCCGTTCTTGAATTATAAATAGTGTAACTAACCCGATTTTTTTAATACTCGTAGATTAAGGACCCGCAACTCGAATTTCTACCGATTTCTTACATATCTCCCTTAAACACGGTAAGTTTTAAAGCTCTTAAAAAATATATGTTATTCTTGAAGATAATATCGAGACATTGCCCGCGCCGAAACGCGAATTGTATAAAATTCACTAGATAGAAAAAAATCGCAAAGTACGCTCCAAAAATTATTATAAACACGTTTGTTTCAGTTATTTTACAAGTTATATGTATGAAAAAAATCACAGTGCTTCTTTAAATGCTGTTTAAGACAATGCTTGCGAGATTTTTGCTCTATTTTAAACGAGTTGTGTTTTATTAAACATTTTCGCAATTTTCGCATCGATTTTGTCGCTGTAAATGTTAACCTCTCCTTTAACATTTGTAATTTCGTATCTCTCCATCTTCTTCTTTTCGAGCCCGGTTGCAGAGCAAAATCAGCAACATTTAGAAGCAATTTTTTCCACTGCTCTTTGTCACTTTTAGTTTCTATAGAAGTTTAGTTACGGCTGTTGAAAGGTTAATGTTATAGGTTAGGTAAGGATTAATGCTACGTCGTGTCACAGGGCTCAATCCATTCAATAGTCCAACCTTTTCATACCTTACAAAGTAAATAACTAATATACTGCCTTAAATGGGGTGAATGCCATCTTTATCCCCCAAACGTCGTCCCTTCTTCCCTCTCCACAGCTGTAATAATCTCAAGTCAAATGATAATACACGGTGGCTCTCCCTGTCAAGGCAAAGTTAAATGTTAAACCCTGAGACTTAGCCTTATATCTTATCGTTAAAGGGGAAAAATATAATGCTACAATACGTTAAGTCTCAAAGTTAACACTGCAGAGGTATATTTACATTATAGTGTGCGGCATTTCAACTTTGTTTGTATGTTCAGTGTGAGCTTTCGAAAAATCTGCAGCATCCATTTATTATTCAAGTAAGACATAATTTTTTTATGTTAATAACGCACAAGAGTTCCAACTTCTACCAACCACCTAAGGCCAGTTAGACTATGGCATCTCAAATTGGGGTATTTGAGGTTATCCACCACTTACCCAATACAAGTATATACATTTTCGTTAGCGTTGATTACATGTTATTTTAATGGTTTCTTTGCAATTGTTGTTATGCAGATTTATTAAATATAGGTTTTGAGTATGTGTGAGTAAGATTAAGTTAGGTTAACTTAGATTAAGTAGATTAAGTTAGATTAAGTTAGACTAAGGATGTTAAGCAGATTACTAAATACATAAGGTAAATGAATTATTGGGGGGCAAGAATTCCAATATTCCATGCGCTTGATAGCTGCAAGATGAGTTGTTATCTAGCCTCCTAAGTTAAGTAAATTCTAATGTAAAACTCATGCTAATTTGTACAGCGCTCTTGAGGCGATTTTTCGCAAAAACAGCGCAATATAAGTTGTTCAAATTTATTATTATTATTACCCGCCCTGGAATAAGTTACTCCTTCAAGGCTCTCGCAAGGACTCTAATTTTTTTGAATGAACGAATCTACATTTAATTTTGAACGAATCTAGACATCCAGTGTCCCTGCATACGTTGTTAGCAAGCAGTATGCAAATGCTCAGCGGGAAATCAAGATACAATAAATGTGAGTATGATTATAGACAAGACAATGGGACAAGTTGGTGATAGTCCACGAGGAGGCAAGCGCTGGGTGATTGTATCCAGCGTATCCTGCAAGCACCTGTAGGGAGGACGACACAGTACATAAATAAAAATGTAATGGTCAACATAGTTGCCCAATTGGGGTATGTTGTGAGGCTGAAGGGTAGGGTATAGGCAAAATGAAGGTGGGGAAGTACCTGGCAATTAAGATCATCCACAGCCTTACCCCTCGACCACGAAGGCCGTCAAACATTGACTCAGCCGTCGTATTTTGACTAATAATAATAAAAATTGGATAATTTATAAAGCGCCGTTTTTGTGAAAAATCACCTCAAGGGCGCTGAACAATTTATTAGGAATGCTTAGGTTCTAACTAATTTTACTATTTATAAATGGATACAGAAACATACTTACCTGGCAGGTCACTTCCGATAAACACACTTTAATTAGAAAGTTTATGGAGAAGATACGGCTTTGCACGCGGAGGACATTACAGTTAACAAACTGGACATTGCATGATTTTACATTATTTGCTACCCTAGTATTACATTTATGAATAGATTAGTGGCAAAAGAAGAGTTAGTATTTATTTTAAAATACTGGAGAATTTAGGACTATTGGAGATTAGTGGCAAAAGTATTGTTGATATTTAGGACTCACTAGATGGCCAGCTCTGGCTAGAAGTCCTGTTTTAACTCGATTATTTGGTACTTCATGTGTTTGTTAATTTATGTGGCCCCACTTTATTATTCAAGCAAGTCTTACTTTGACTACATGACCATTGGTTACAAGTCACGTTCAACTCGATTAATTGGTATTTTATCTATATGTAGAATTTGTAAGTTCCGTTTCTGGTATCGGAAAGCTGATTTAAAATCTACAATATTAATAAAGCCAGCTTTACTTTAATTGGATAACCAACACCACTGCCATAAGTCACCCCAAGAGGTTCGCTCTTGTTGGTGGATGCATCTGCTGGATCGAAAGAGACTATGTGAGACCTTTCTACCAGGACCCTCTCAGAACATTGCCTTACACCTCAGTGGGAGGGATGGATTCATACGTCCGTCACTCCTGGACGCGTTGACCCCCAGTTTCCTAACCACCCCTCATATATTTTTCCTTCCCGGAACATCATCTCATTACCTTTCCTCAAAAGACCATCAACACAGCATCTGTAGGCCTTGAGGGGAATTATTTTCCTCAGGGCCTCCTGTGTGGAGCTAATGTAAAAAAAGAAACTGGATGGAAGCAGTAGGAAATCAGCAGGGGTGGAGTAGTTTCTTGAAAGTGCTACAATACAGATTTTTTATGTTTGCATGAAGAGAAGAAGACATAATCGGTGTCGTTCAAGGTCCAAAGAAGACATGTTTAATCACGATTGAGAGAAGTAGTATTTGTTAAACTACTACAAAGTCAATTTCAGCTAAATAACAAAAAAAGAAGAAAAAAACTCTGTATTATATTCCCTTTGCCCTTTACACAGTATAATAACATTTTAGCCATTTATTTTTCATGCATGGCTTTGGATAAATAATAAATCTTCCCTGCCGACATCTTAAATAAATGTCTTTTTTATGTCTGGGATGAAATTACTTTTCTCCAACCCAAAAATTATATCAAAGGCATTTCAACCCCCCTAGATCTAATGACATTCATTCGAAAACAAAATCAAATTACTAATTTTTTGCGTATTTACGGTACATTATTTTCACCCCAATGCAAAAATATAGCCAAGTGAATCTCTCCCTATTTTTTGACTGTCAAAAGATTGTACGTGTTTAAGTTTGTTTAGCCTTTTTTCTTACGCACAATTTATAATTAAGCGAATAAAACGTGTGTTTGTTGGAAATATATGAGGCAAAAGTTGACGGAAGAAGTAGGGTTTGCCCCAGGATAATCTAAGGCTGAATTTAGTCTTACGCCGACCGCACGCGCACCGTCGGCGCTGATGGTCGAGGTATATGAACTTCTAGGAAGCGTTTTTTGCGAAGCGCTGATGGCCGGCCGTACGCGTCGCGCGTCGGCGCCGCGTAGCTGTCGGCGCTGACGATCGCACGAGCGCCTCTGCTTTCAGTGAGCGTTCTAGTGTCGAGCGGAGCGGACGTCGTCAGCGTGTACAGTCATGGCGAATCGTTTTTTATTTTTTTGGGATAGGTAGTACAAACCAGCAATAACTAATACACTCCGCATTTTGGTATTCGTCTGTACAGTAAGGCGGTCAGTACGATACTGAAACGAGCCACGCTGAGCCTCAGCGCTGACGAACTACGCGCTGATCTATGAGCGCTGACGGTGAGCGTGAGACTAAATTCAGCTTAAGACATGAAGATGCCAATCCTACTTACAATGATAAAGTTCGTATCTATAAATGTCGGTAATTTGGCATCGCTTCCAAGTACGACGTCAGATCGTCAACGACAACTTATTGGCGTACACTTCTTGCATCATTTACATTCACACAGTATTATTATTAATCATACAACAAATCTATTAACTCTTAACATGTCCAGACTTAAGGACGTATACGGACATTTGGAATAGTAATGAAAACTTATAAAACTCCGCAGTTCACGTTGCAAACGACATAATGAGCTGAAAATAGTTGCGTTGAAATAAAATAAACCACGGTCAACTTATTTAATTTTAAATATCTAACCGTCTTCAATATTGCAAGATTCCAATTTTTATTACGGACTCGAGGGGTAAGGTTCTCGGCTAGCGATCTGAGGGTCCCAGGTTCAAATTCCGGAGTGCTCAAGCAAATTTTATTTGATTTATTTGGGTTATTTCACAATTCAATCATTTAAAAATAATTTGGGTACCGCCGCCCCGGGAACCATTTATTGGATAACCACCACTTCTGCCGTAGGTCACCCTAAGTGGTTACGTTTAGTGACTTAGCAGGGGTGCTCGGGATCATAGGGTGAGGTTTGTCGGGATCATAGAGAGTGGTTGAATGAGTCCCTTTGACATCTCTGGTCGTACTCTCTCGGAATATCGCCTTGCACCGCGGTGGGAGGGATGGATTCATACGTCCGTCACTCCTGGACACAGCAACCTCCAGATTCCTACCCACCCCTAATACCCTTTTACTTCCCAAAACTTCCTTTCCTTCCTTTCCTATAAATACCCTCCACACATAAACCCAAAGAGGACATAGGCCCTGAGGGGAATTATTTTCCTCAGGGCCTCCTATGTGATGCTAATGTAAAAAAATGTATATTTGCGGCACATTCCAGAGTGGAAAATACTCTCAGAATCGCCCTGGTGTAAGACCACCAATTAGAATTGAAAGGTTGCTTGAAATGGGTTTAGCCGTGTTTGGTGAGTAGATCTGAATAGCCCGATACTTCCCCACTTGCCTCTTCCCTATCTCCTTCCTCTTCCCCCTCCCTTCAACCTCACAACATGAATGATGTGCTCACCTTTATTTGGAATCATCGCTGAAACCATGTTCAAAGTGTAAATTAGTGTAATGCGACGTATTGTTGGCGAGAAAAAAAAAAAAAAAATACTCCAATTGGGAATGCCGTAGACTCACTGGCTCCAGAAGGTTGGGAATGTAATAGTTTGAAATTATAATGCTAAGTAAACACCCAGTCATTAAGTCGGTTGCCACACATTAATTCGAATTGATTTTTAATTCCAAATTGGAAAGACAAATAAGAACAAATGGAATCCTCCATTCTTCTGTTGCATAAAACATACTATGGGCAAGCTAATTTTTCAAACAGTCCCAATAGGAAGTCAGAGAGTCTAGACGTTTGTTTCGATGGGGGAAGGCGTGAATCTCTGTTGACCTGTTCGTTAGTTCGTTATATAATAGTTCGTTCAGTTTTGAGTTAATATATTAATATTGAATTACCATTTAATATTCTGTTCAATTTGAACTGACGCCCGCTTGAAGTAAGTTTGAAGTAAATCTTCTTGTAAATGCACAGAAAAGTCTGGAGAGCTTATAGGAAGGTATATCTTCATATCGTCGGCAAATAGTAAAATTTGAGCGTTGTGAAAACATGTCGTAATATCATGTATATAGATAGAGAAAAGTAAAGGACCCAAAATGGACCCCTGAGGCACACCGGAAGTGATAATTTTCCAGATGGAGGAAAATCCAAGATATATAGCTTTTAAAATGTAAGGTCGCTCTGGACGTTTTTGGTCCTATGAAAGTATAACGCGATTACGTGTTTTGGGATGTATTTATTCCTAAACAAGCAGACGGGTTAAAACATTTGATTTTATTTTAAAACGAGACAAGCTATCGATTGATTTTATTAGTTTCTAACTATTTAGTTTCTTTTAGGCTAAACACGACCTAGAGTTTAAAATATTAGAATAATATTTTATTTATGTTATTAGAGTCCATGTTCTGTTTTTTTTTATTGAATAATATAATTTAATTGCATTACAATGGCGCCCAACGTGGTAAATTCTTTATGTACTATGCTTTATTTTTAATTAATTAATTACAATGGCGTTGTGCGGTATTCATATTAAAAAATAAGAACAAAATATAAAACCAAGAACTCTTCCATAAAGTCGCATTAATTGGAAAAGCAAATTGCAGTTCTTGAATTCAATGGGAGTTCATAGTTTGAAATTCATTATTGTAAGAAATCTACGTTGAATTAATCTCTTGAAAATTTAAGTGTAAGTTATAAAATGATTTCCAAATTGGGCAATTATATTCTATTAGACTTGGTTATATTATTGTATTTCACTTGTTAACAGCAAGAAATTTCTATTCCCATCTTAAGAGCGTTTAACCAGCCAGCGGCCGAAAATCCACATTTCGTCGGAAGTTGTTCTTACGATCGTGCAGGGCGGTTACAATGAGAAAGATTTATTATTCTCCGTACCAGCTTTTTAAAATTATAACTCAATATCGATTTTTTTCATTCCAAATTTGCTTTAATTTATACCTACATCTAAAAATGATGAAAGGCGTGATGATAAAACTACTAAAATAATGTACTTTTTGTAATTATTTTTTGATTATAAGTATTTATAATTTTTTTAAATGTCTAAGTTAAATAAGAATGTTAAAAAAATCTGAAATATATTAGTTTCTAAGTGCGCAAATAAATACACAAACGGACCAATTTTGGTTAGGAAACACACGTACGTTTATATTTTTTAATAATTTTATTTAAACTAAAATTAAAATTCTAAAACACGCGATACCTAGAAAATGTATTTATTAATTTTGCTGCATGATTAAATGATTTGAAATGGGTGTGGTATAATACAAAATCTTTTTTGAAAATTTAACAAATCTTTATACATAGAATAAAGCAAAGTCGTTCCCGCTGTCTGTAAGCTTAGATCTTTTAAACTACGCAACAGATTTTCATGCGGTTTTCACCAATAGATAGAGTCATTCACGAGGAAGGTTTCGGTATATAATTTGTCAAGGTTTTGTGTAAATTGTTTGAAACATATAACATATAAAGGGAGCGTGTTAGCAGGGCGGTGTGGATTTGACATGTGTGCAAATTAATAGATGGCGTTTGTTATAAAGACTGGGTAATGACATTGTCAGTAGAAGGCGTTGTGCTTCGTTAGCCACAGCAACGTGTGGCCGGGTCTGATAGTATAACATAAAATATTACATGAGTTTTAATTATGTAGGTATGTAAGTACCTACCCACTTACAAATCTAATGAATTCAAAGGAAATTTTTGTTTTGATTTATTAATTTAAAAGAAAATTTTTGAATGCCAAGTCTTTTGTTCACGAAACTATACTAGAAAATAAATCAAACGAATTAACAACAAATTATTTCATGTCACAAAACAGATATTTTTAATAATCCTTTGAAATAAACCTATCACACGCATTATCAAAGCGTTCTCGATTATTTAACTGTTTCGAGTAACCATTGTTCATATTCGCTCGAATGAATTTCGAAAGGCTGTAGTGGAATCTGTTCATAGAGTTACAATATAACGTATTTAGGTTAGGTTGGGTTAGTACAGTGAACTGCTGATAATTAGTTTGATACCAGTTCATTACTTTCCCTGCATTTACCCACGAAGCCTACTAGATGGAAAATAGTATATAAAAATAATAACTTTGCGTTCAATTCTGTTTTGGAGAGGATAATAGACTGGGCAGAGAATTTATAGATGTCGCTGATATTTTCATTTAAATTTTGACACATTAAAAGCCAAATTAGTTCAGCATTTTTTAGTCAGATATTATACAGAGTATTAAGGCTCTGCAACCGGGCCCGAAAAGAAGAAGATGGAGAGATACGAAATTACGAATGTTAGAGGAGAGCGCTAACATTTACAGCGACAAAATCGATGCGAAAATTGCGAAAATGTTTAATAAAACACGACTCGTTCAAAAAAGAGCAAAAATCATGCGGGCATTATTTTAAACAGCATCTAAAGAAACACTATGAATTTTTCATACATATAACTTGTAAAATAACTGAAACAAACGTGTTAATAATAATTTTTGGAGCATACTTTGCGATTTTTTCTCTCGAGGGAATTTTATATAATTTGCGTTTCGGCGCGGGCAAAGTCTAGATATTATCTTCAAAAATAACACATATTTTTTTAAGAGCTTTAAAACTTACAGTGTTTAAGGGAAATATGTGATAAATCGGTACAAATCCGGGTTGCGGGCCCTTTAGGGACGTACTGGACTTACTTTAACCAGTGTATTCTGACATTATTTAAATAAATGAAATTTTGGTCTCCGGGGAAATTTTTGATGAATTTTTTTTTCCAAAATCAAACAAAAAAAATTCTTCAGCATTTTGTCACTGGTCACTCAGCCGAGATAGCGGTCAACCCCTTACCCCGCCTCCAACTGTCAACACCCGCAATGTTTTTGTAGAAAAAATAGTGTCACCAGGGATCAAAATTTCATTTACATTTTTTGCCTAAATAATATGACTACATTCTACCTACTTGGCCAGTTCGAAATATTATTGTACAATACTATTTACAATACCCACATTTTCAGTTGAAATATTGTCGCGCATGTGGTAACAGCAATCATTGATTTTCTCTCAAAACAATTTTTTCTCATTCAGATAATTTTTTATGATACTGACGGTATAATTGTGGCTAACTAATTAACTAAATATCACGCCGTTTCCCCGAAGGGGTAAGCAGAGAGGACGGACCGCCAAACAACTCAGTCTTGGCACACACTCTTTGCCTCATCCACATTCATACATCGTCTTATACAGACTCTTTTATTATTCTGACTCTTGAATCACTTGATCGCGCCATGTCTTCTTCTTACACTACTTTCTTCGATCATTATTTACCTTAATTCACGTTAACCTTGCGTTCTTTCTTCGTTTTACCACACATTTCATTTCAATATCATTCAGTCTGCTTTTATCCTTCCTCTGTCAAGTCCATTCCCCACTGCCATACATCAGGGTAGGTACCAGCAAGCCATTGTAGACTACTAGCTTCGCTTTTTTGACAGTTTTTTTATTAGCGCCAACGGCATGCAGTCCTCCATTAATGGCGTTACCTGCAACTAATTCTTTCAATATCTCTATCAACCTTCCCATCTCTCCTAAAAATACTACCCAGATACACAAATTCATCCAACCCATAGACATAAGAATATTACTAGAACAGAAAATAATGGCGAGGGGTAGACAATAACTACAACCAGCGGCGCGCAGAGCGGGAAGATGACTTTGGAGACATGTGATTCATCAATAACTCAGTATGACAGTATATAGGCATCTCGCATTATAATATCACCATTTATTTTTTAAAAGTAAACTCTGCTTTTGCATAAATAGACCTTTTTACATGGGAGCGCGAATTGATCGCCGCGTAATGAACAAATTTGCGAAGTCTAAATACGGCAAAGTAAAGTTCGCCTATTTGCAGACTCCTATATTTTGTTGCCTTATTTAGTTAGGACACTTTTACAAACGTTTCATAATTTACTTACCACAGTAAAAATTGACGAGCACACGCCATGTATCTCAAGTGATTGTATATATTTACACGTTTTCAAAACACAAACCATGTTTTTTGTGGTGTTATTTCGTAAAATGCACCGATGAGCGCTCAACGCTGGCTCGCAGAAGAATGATGACGTCACATTTTTTAGATTCACACGAAGCTATACTCAACCCCAGCCGGTTCCAATGGAACCGGTATGGGGAGGGGGGAATAATACGCTTTTATCACTTAGGGCAGGTCTACTAATGTTCATAAATATTCATATGTATGTCTATGATCCACACGCTCCAAGTTTATGCCAACCTGAATAATTGTAAATTATTATTTTTAATTGTAAAACTAACGTTTTTAAGACAAGATTTTTTATGCATAGCACAAAGGGTAACAATTATTATAAGCAATAATTATCAGCCTGAAACACTCGTCCACATTGAAAAATCTTCCGAGAAAAGATACATGACGCCAACGGGACTTGAACCCGTGTCCTCTCGATTGCCGGTCGAATGCTCTGACCACTGAGCTATGGCGGCTTATCTCTTACCCGCCAAATGATTCAATATATGCTAGTGTTTCATTCAACAATTACTGCTTATTATATTTTTTCCACCTGAAAACAACCAACTTTATTTTTGCGAGAGAAACATTGTAAGTGTTGAATCCCTCGCTAGGTGGCGTCGAGACAAATTATGTCTTCATTTATTGGGGAAATACTTAAACTTGTCAAATATTAATTATTATTTTTAATTGTAAAACTAGCGAGGGATTTAACACTAACATTGTTTCTCTCGCAAAAATAAAGTTGGTTGTTTTCAGGTGGAAAAAATATAATAAGCAGTAATTGTTGAATGAAACACTAGCATATATTGAATCATTTGGCGGGTAAGAGATAAGCCGCCATAGCTCAGTGGTCAGAGCATTCGACCGGCAATCGAGAGGACACGGGTTCAAGTCCCGTTGGCGTCATGTATCTTTTCTCGGAAGATTTTTCAATGTGGATGAGTGTTTCAGGCTGATAATTATTGTTTATAATAATTGAATAATTGTAACTCGCAGACGGCCCAACAGATCATCGCATTAAAATGTATGGCTTTTCCCGTCATTCTATTGTTTTGCGATAAAAGAAACCCAATCAAATGTTCAATAACTAAGTATTTATTACGGTCTTCTTAAGTTTTGCTATCGAGCATTAACATCGGTACTGCCACACAAAAACATTGCAAAAAAAAATCATTTACAATATTGTAATATTACAAGTTTTCCATATTAAGTAACTTCGTCGAACTTATGGTAAACTTTTCACCCCCACGTACTAGCAACCCTCACATTATTGCGCAATATAATGGTAAAAGCTCCCATAAGTTATGTTTAAGTGGTAAGTAGTGGAGTTTTGGATTGGTATCAGCGATTTAATATCTGCCATAATTAATTCAATTGTCAAACCTCTATCAGAAAATGAATTTGAAACTCAATGCGAAAATCAGGAAACAGATCGAGGAAACGATATTATTAATTAAATATTATAATAAAAATTATTATATATCATGATAATTTTGGGATTGAGTTAGGTTATGTTTAGTTAATGATAATAATTATATAATTTGTAGAGGGCTGTTTTTGTGAGAAATCACCTCTAGGGCGCTGTAAAATTTATTATGAATTCTTAGGCTCTAACTAATTTTATTATTTACAAACAGATACAGAAAACATACTTACCTAGAAGGTCACTTTCGATTAGGGTTTCCAGATCAAAAAATCAAAATCTCGGAGAAAATTCCTGACATTTGATAAAAATTCGGGACTTTCGAAAGTTACGGAATTAAGATATCGTCGCATTAATTCGTAGAATGCGTAACCACCAAATGTCAAATTTTACAGGAGGCACAAAAAACCTCGTAGTGAAAAAAAATGAAAGTCGGGTCAGTTTTTTTATTTATGTTGCGAACATATAATATATTTCGAAATTTATTTTCAATCATTTAACTTTTGTAAGTTAAGGCTTTCTATTTCAATTCGGAGTTAGGAAGTTTACATAAAAACCAAGAATGGAGATACGTATTTAACAAAGATACCTACGTACAGTTTTATGAACAACTAGCTGAAGACTTGGGAGATACGAATTTTACATTCATAAATTAAAACACAACAATACAGAACTGCGATATTAATTTTATGAATTACTCAGTAACATCCTAATTGACTTTTATATTTAGTCTCAGTATGTAAGAATAACAGGATAAATATAATAGTATTTAGTACACAAAGCATAACAACACAATACTAATACTGCAAATAATTTTGTAGTTAAATAATAAAACCTGAAATGGTAAATAAAATAAAGTATGTGGAGTTAGGGAGTTTCGAAGTATTGGCGAGTAAAAATAGCAGCAATGTGTTACGCAGTTTCCTAATTTGTGTTTATCTAAAAAGTTTTTTTTTTTACGAGTTTTACTAGTCAATGCGGGACTAATTTTAACACCAGATGGCATTAAAAACGTATTTTTGAAAAATTTGGAGTTACGCAGTCTACGAATTAATGCGACAATATGCTCTTATATATTTGCAATGCAGGCACCAAAAGCCAATGTTGAAAGGCTCTTTTTCTTAATAAGAACCCAATGGTAAAAATAAAGGAACAGGCTTTCTGTAGAGTCTGTCGATTCTCTTAACACAGTATAATTTAAAAAATATGAATTGCGAAATGTTCTACAAAATTATTATTAAAGAATCGGAAGTGTTGAACAATGTTTCTGGGAGCATTAAATATCAGAAGTAATGTTTTTACTATGATTTGTAATAAAAAAAAGTGTTTTATTTCATTTTTTATATTAATGTCAACTTTATTGTAGAAATTCCGGACTGCTTAGGATTCCCCCCGCATTCCGGATAAAGACCTATATTTTCGGACTTGTCCGGAAAATTCCGGACGTATGGCAATCCTACTTCCGATAAACACACTTTTATTAGAAAGTTTATGCTTTGAGAAGATACGACTTTGCACGCAGAGGACACTATATTAAAAACACTGGACATTGTATGATATTGCATTTGCTTCCCTACATTCTTTCTGTTGATATTTCTGTTGAATTATGATAAGATTAGTGTCAAAATTTTAATTTATTTTGAAAGGCTGGAGAATTTGACAGTCTTTAGAACAGGATTTTTTTATGAAATAACCTTAGAAATATTACAGTTCTTATTTGCTTTCATTTTTACACAATTACTTATTAACAAAGTCGTGGACTGTGAAGGTGAAAAGACATAGGTTAGTGGTAAAAAAAGATAGAAATTCCAATATATTTAATAATTGACGACAATAAACGACTCACGAACAAAAGATGTGAAACAAAAAAGACAGGAAAAGATTCAGTCGCATCTAGAAATTGAACCCAGGGCTTTTTCTTTGCCGAGGAGTGCTCTGATCACTGATTTAATTCGACCACATCAACCTACGACATTTTTAACTATATTGAAAGTTACGAACATTATTATCAACTTTTTTATGCTGTTGGCCACTGGAGTGACAGCGCAATTTAAAACATTTTTCTCCGATTGCTCGAGATTTTTTGGTGACCATTTTGAATATTTTCCGCCCACATTAAAAAAATCATACCTCCGAATTTTAAAATTGAGACATACAAACTTATTATAGTTCTATACAGCCAATGAATTGAACTAGCTTTTGTCGATTATCACATATTCATAGGATTTATAAAAAAAATATAATAAAATCGTAAACTTCTACTTAATTACTAACAAATAAGGGAAAAAATACCAAAATTGGCAGCAAAGCAATCCGAGGTATTTTAAATAATGCCATATTGTGACAAAAAGCGCTCCAGTGGTTAAAGAAACCATTAGATTCGAAACATGTAGATTTATTTTTATTATCATTTCGCTAAACAACCGACGGCTATTATATGTTTTAATTGGTTATTTCATTTTTATTTTTTTCTTTATCTTCTCCTTTTCTTTATTTTTTTCTACAACACATGTATGTAAGACTATAATATGCAATGCATACAGAAGTTACCTAAATGTTTTAACCCTCTCAATTTCTCTTAGTTACCTCCATGTACCTATTTACCTTTTCTTTTTAAAATTTATATTATTTTAATAACTATGCTAAACAAATAACAGTTACTAGGTTTTAAACTTTTTTATTTTATTTTATATTCTTTCTGTTCTTTTTATTTCCTCTTTTTATTTCATCAATTTTCTTTCTTTTTTGCACAAATCATGTTCCATTTGTTAATACCCATAATAATTTGACTATCCTAAAACGGGAATACTCCTAGTTGGTCAGTCAAAAAAATTAATGAATTATGTATATACATGTATAATCTTGTACTAAATAAAAAAAACAAATAAATAAATAAACTTTGATTAAATAAGTGATGTAAAAGTGATTCGTTTTCATTGAATTAAAAATGACGCCACAAGGTGACTTTGCAATTATTGATGAAAACTAGTGTTGCAACAGAACTCTGCTTCCGCTTCCGCTTCTGCAGAAGTTCCGCAAGTTTTTTCACTTCCGTTTCCGTTTCTGGTTCCGCAAACTTTATAACAGAACTCTAAACGAAGAATAATTTGCGATTGAAGATATCGAAGTGCAGCCTTCTACTTCAAAATCATCATCATCATTACAAATATTGGAATAGATGTTAAGTGTAAATGAAGACCAGGAGGAGAAATCTTCTACAACTGACGATGGTTACAATTTATTTTTAGAGATACAGTCACACCTTCGGGAGTACAAGAAAGAGAAGAGACTACCTCTCCATGAGGATCCCCTTATGTGGTGGAAAGTAAATGCGCACAAATATCCCCATCTGTTGCCAATAGTTCGCCAATACAGTTACAGGGGTAAGTAAATTATGAAACATTTGTAAAAGTGTCTTAACTAAAAACGGTAACAAAATATTCCTCTGTGAAAAAGGTCAAAGTTTACTTTGCGCATTTGGACTACGCAAATATGTTAATAACGTGGCAGGCAATTCGCGCTCCCATGTAAAAAGGTCTATTCATTCAAAAGCAGATTTTGCTTTTAAGAACTAAATGGTGATATTATAATGCGAGATGCCTATATTCTGTCAGATTGATTTTTAACGAATCACAGTCATCTTTCCCCCCTTCGCCTTTGATAGTTTGGTTTTACCCCTCATCTGTATCTTCTCGTCTATCCATTTGGATGTCTATGTAGTTGGCATTGTCTCGGTCGAAACAATAATAATTATGGAAATAATGATTGATCCATTGATAATAATAAAAGTTTGAAACTAAACACCCTGTTGTTTGGTAGAAGAAACGCCGATTTGTCCAGAATCCATTGAACCAATATCCCAAATCTCCTCCCCAGTGGTTATGGGAAAGTTGGGAATACTATTGTCTTGCAGGAGGGCGGATTGGGAAAAAAGTGTAATTAATGAAATATATTTGTGTATAAAAGTGAAAACTTCGTTTGGGTCAGTGTTCAACTACTGATAGCTTGGTCGAACAGGAAATTAAATACAAGAAAGCAAAGACGTTGAACAGAAACAAAACTATAACAAACTTTACTAAAATAGGAATTCGCTAAGACCGATCTCTGCCACTCGAGTGATTGGTGTTTGGTTTTGGATTTGGCCATTGAATTTAATTGTCCCTTATAAAATGGTTACATGACGCAGGTCTAATCATTAATACCAAAAAAACTAAATTAATGCACATACGATCTCCACATGCTTCATTTCAGAAAACGCATAAAATAATATCTCATGACTTTACATGTAATTATCAAAACATTTTGCAGCCCTGCATGTGCAATAATATTGAACTTGTAAATGAATATGTTTATTTGGGAGTGACTGTTGATTGTAATTTCAAATGGGATGTACAAATAAACAAAATTTGTTAACGGCTGAGGGCGATAGTGGGTAGGCTGTACAAACTGAAATGTTTCGTTTCGGCGAATATTTTAAAAAATATTTACTTATCACTCGCAGAATCAACTTTACGGTATGGATTGACAACTTCTAGACACTCTTGCAAAACTAATTTAAACCACTTACAATCAGTACAAAATTCTATGGTTAAGTTATTAGTTCAAAAACATATTTTTTCACAGAGACGAAACATATCATTGTTGTAAGGAAATTTAACAATATTACCGGTGCAGGCCTTATTATGGTACAAAATATTGATTCATCATATGTCTGAGTCTAATTATAAGAGGAAAGAAGAACATGAACATATTACAAGGTTCACAAAGAATGAAGGAATACTTGTTCCAAAATATAATAATAACTACGGACGGCAAACCCTGGAATATATCGTGCCAAAAATATTTAACATATTACCAATTAATATTAAAAAATTGCGATTCTACAAATAGATTCAGAAATATGCTGAAACGATGGCTACTAAGTAGAGATAGTTTATATTAATTCATATGTGTTAATTGTGATAATCTGTATAGTTATAGTAATAATATTATGTATGTATGTTTAAATTGTAACTGAACATTAACATCCTATTGACAAACTGCTTTATTGCGGTTTAACGGGACCTTGACCAACCAATAAAAAAATATATCATTACTCAAAATATTGATTTGGAAACATACTGCCGTTTAAAGCCAATGAATCTACCCAGATTTGACCGCTTATTTCATATTGTTCAGACATTAATTATTGTGTTTGGACTCATCTAGAATAATAATTTCCTTATTACAATTTGGTATATAATGTACTACTGAATCACACGACCGACCTTAACTGTCTACGAATCGAAACTGAGCTGGTAGGCGACCGTTGAAGGCGTTGAACGTCACCATAGGCGGTGGCAGTTGGTAAACCTCGGCAGGATCGAGTAGTCCGCAATTCGACACGTACAGTAGTGCGGAACGAAATTTTTATTTTCTAATTTTTATTTGGAATAGTTGTATTAAGTTGCCAATTGCCATCAATTATCTTAGTTAAAAATATCAGACAACGGTAAAAGCCCACAATGATTTTAGTGATTAAAATCTATTTTTATTTTATCATTTAATGCGTGACACATTATATTTACTCATTATTTTGTTTATAGGGTGTGTAATACAAAACGTCTATAAACACATAAAAAAAATAAAATTTCAAGTCTATGGCGAGAACTCAAGCTGTCGAGCAAGAACTTCCAAATTGAGCAGTGTTATTTACAATCACATAAAGCAACTTTCACCTGGTATTCCAATTCGAATTTCGAAAAAAAAAATCATATGAAAGAGTTCCACCCTAACGTACAGTAGTGGGATGTACTGCTCTAACACATTTGTCTATGGACATATGTCGGAACTTGACAGAAGCTTTAAGCATAATGCATCTATTAATATCAACTGAAATTAGTGTCTTTCAAAAACACTACAATAAGTAAGCTAGGCAGTCCCGAGTAATATTGTTTTGCAAGCTTGCAATAATATGCCAAAAATGGCTACAGTGATCAGAAATTAATAAATAAGGCGCTTAATGGTTGCTTGTCGGTTGTGCACAATATGGAGCTATTCATCTGTAAGGCATTTATTGTTTTCTCTGTGTATCTTTTAAAAACAATTTGAAATATTAATTTTGTAATATTTTTAAAATGAATTAATAAATTGAATTGAATTGATCTATGCTTCCGCATTGCGATAGTGCCAATAACATTAATATACAATCACCATCAATAAGGAGACGGAACTACCTCCCATTAAATTCAATCGACCGGTGCACCATCATTAAATTCACCATTCCCTGGAGGCGGTCCTGCCGCCCGGCTGTCACTTTTCGCGCCATCTATCAAAGTGACAGATGACGGGGACGGACTTCACAACACTAATAATAATAATAATAATACTTGGTGGCCGGACCGAGGAGACTGTCAGATTGTCAAACTTGTCAACCGCAGGCGGTCGATGTCGGACGTGGAACAAACGATTTATTGGAAATGCCAGGGTTGATTATTTCTTATTGTTTGTGTTTTGACCTTTGCGAAATAATTAAATAGACTAAAAATATTTTCCTTTTGTGGAAAAATGCTGACGTCATGATAATTAATTAGAGAAAAATATTATTGTACAAGGAAAAATAATATTACCTCCAAAATACATAATACTTATGGAATTTTTCTTTTGTTTCTGTGAGGTCCTTACGTATGAAATTGGCGGTTTACCGTACTGGCAACTTCGATCTCAAATATCTTCTCTTTGGTTAGGAATTCCAAATTCAAATTTATACAGCTATTTACTTATGTATTTGTGTTTCGAAAACTATAATTCGTTTGTTTTTCCTTAAATTTTTTTTTTTCTTTGTGTCACTTAGTTTACAAAATGGAAAACTTGAAATATCGCTTTATTTTCGAGTACGAGTTCCACCGTGGCACCAGTGCTACAAAAACGGCTCGAAGGATTAATGATGTGTATGGCGACGGTGCACGGTGCAAGGAAAACACAGTGCGTTTTTGGTTCCAACGTTTTCGTTCTGGAAATTTCGACCTGCAGAACAAGCCCCGTGGACGGCCGGAGACCAAAGTCGATAATGAAGAATTGAAGGCTATTGTGGAAGCGGATCCATCGCAAACCACGTCCGAGTTAGCTGTAGGCTGCGGTGTTAGTGATAAAACTGTTTTAATCCACTTAAAGCAAATTGGGAAGGTGAAAAAGCTTGAAAGGTGGGTACCTCACGAATTGAGTGAAGCAAATCAACAAACGCGCGATAGAACGCTAGACCACACACTGCACAACAGACGGCTACCAAATTAGAGGAGCTTTAATTGGAATGTCTAAGACATTCACCGTACTCTCCGGACCTTGCCCCAACAGATTACCATTTTTTTAGAAATTTGGATAACTTCTCGCAAGGGAAAAAATTCAACTCCGATGGGGCAATCCAAACCGCCATCAAAGATTTTATTGATTCCCGTCCGAATGGTTTTTCTAGTAAAGGGATCGATGAACTACCTGTGAGATGGCAAAAGTGCATAGATAGCAATGGTACATACTTTGATAAAATAAATATATTATATTTAAAAAAATCGACTTTATGTTCCTCCCATACAAAACGCCAATTTCATATGTAAGGACCTAATATATACGGAGTCCCGGTGTTTAGTTCTGAAACAGTTTAAAAACTTATTCCAAGTTCTCAAGTCCTTCATTGTTAAATTATTCCTTTATCTTCCTTCTTTCCTTGAAAGTCTCTACTTATTAGGAAAAGAAGATGTTTCATACCTACGTGGAACCCATCTACAATATTGGAACCAAAATCAAAAATTACCTACTTGTATGAGTTGAAAAATCGCAGTGACATCGGTCACTCTCGCCATTGAAATCATCGCATAAAGTACTAATTAATGAACCCCAAAGTGTCGGAAATTGTGACCTTGCGTTTTGCCGTTATTGTGGAAAGCTGCCAGCACCAGAATCGATCCGAAACAGCTGAAGAACCCATCAAAAAGTAGGGACTTATCCTTCCATTTGCCATTTCCAGTGATTGAGTTTAAAAACGCAGTCAATTGTCTTGTTATCGCAAAATTCAGATATACAGTCCACATCTCTCTCATGACACGTAAAGAAAAAATGTCTTATGTTTTAATTTTGTTAATTGAAGATCTTTTATATACACAATATTTTTGTTTTGCCGTCTGGTGCATGTATCGCAGGCCAATCTTAAAATCAGACAGATCATGATGCGCCTAGCCAAATCATCATCTGCCGCCATTTCACGGTGTGCCTAATATAAGTTAGGCACATTATGAAAAGGCAGATTTACAACCAGGCGTATCGATGGAAGATGAACGTCCAACGACCCGCTTTGCCACTGGTTCGAGCACATCGCGAATGATACGAGAAGTTGTAAAGTGCACCAATAGAGGCGCTGCCTGCGCTTTGTTTGTGTTTGTGTGATCGTGTAATGGTCGGCATCGAACAGTGTAAGCGAGTTTTTTTTACAATTGCTCCACACAGGAAGTCCTGAGGAAAATATTTGAGGATGCTGTGTGGAGGGTCTTTTAAAGGAAAAGAAGGGGAGGATGTTCTTGGAAGGAAAAATGTATGAGGTGTGGGTAGGATTCTGGGGGTCAGTGGGTCCAGGAGTGACGGACGTATGAATCCATCCCTCCCTCTGCGGTGTAAGGTGATAAGTCGAGAAAATCCGGCCAAAAGACCTCCCTTAACCAGTTTATCCCGATCCGGCCTGCCACGCAGTAAGTGGGCGGACGAATCCGCTGTCAAGACCTAGAAAAACCTCAGCCCGTAAGAGAATAGTGGTGAAGTACCTGGCTATTCAGATCTGGTGACCAAATACAACTAACGCAATTTCAATCAACTTTCCGATTTTGAATGGTGGTCTTTTAACAAGACGATGTTGAGATTTCCCACCTTCGTCTTCCCATCTCCTTTCAATCTCACGACATAACCCAATATTGGGGATGCCATAGTCCACTGATTCCAGGCAGTTGGGAGTAGGTAGTTACGACGCTTGTGCGACATTTGCAATAAATAGCTGAAAAAAATCTACATTCTAATAGCTTATGATCGTTTTCACCAGAAGTAAGGGAATATTGAGCTTACTTCATGCACACAGACACACCCATAACACATTTCTATCTTTTTTTATCTTTTCGGTGCTAGGGGAAATGAACATAAAACTACATTAAATTACCTTTATCGGAATGAAGTGCCAACCCTGTTTTAATGAATCTCTACTCTCAATTGCAGCGGATGACACTCGGGTCGGACGTAACGACCACTTGCTACGGCGTTAGATGAATCGTAAATCATAACGGCCGTTGCGATTCGTTAAACGGCGCTTAACGGGAGGCGCCGATGTTATTACCGGTCGTTATAATGATTCGTTATTCGTTACCCCTGTCGAAATAAATATGTAGATGGAATATTAAAGACTTACTGATATTTGAGCTGACGCTATTTAAACCATGCTTATCGACTAACCGTACTAATAAACGTGTTTTAAATTTTACAAAACTGATAAAAAATACACAACAGATATACTGATCCCCAGATTCCTACCAACCCCTCATACCGTTTTCCTCCCCAGTACTTTCTCTCCTTCCTTTCCTAAAAAGACCCTCCACACAGAATCCCCTGAGATGACTTAGGCCCTAAGGGAAATTATTTTCCCCAGGGCCTGGGCCTATTTCATCTTTTCTTGTCAAAAGTTATGATTCCCATATTTTGTTATACATATCTTAGCTACTTATGTTACCTTGTTATCATTTAGGTAAATGTTATGTTGTACCTATATTTTGTTATCATTTAGGTAAATGTTATATTACCTACACTATGTTATCTCTTAGCTAAATGTTATGTTATCTATATATTTTGTTATTACTTAGGTAAATGTTATGTTACCTATATTTTGTTATCATTTAGGAAAATGTTATGTTACCTAGCCTTTGTCATCTCTTAGCTAAATGTTACGTTACCTATATTTTGTTATCCCTTAGCAAAATTTTATGTTACCTATATTTTGTTATCATTTAGGAAAATGTTATGTTACCTATACTTTGTTATCTCTTAGCTAAATGTTATGTTACCTATATTTTGTTATTCCTTAGCTAAATTTTATGTTAGGTACCTATATTTTATTAGCATTTAGGAAAATGTTATCACCTATATTTTGTTATCTCTTAGCGAAATGTTACGTTACCTGTACTTTGTTATCTCTTCGCTAAATGTTATGTTACCTATATTTTGTTATTGTTTAGGAAAATGTTATGTTACCTATACTTTGTTATCTCTTAGCTAAATGTTATGTTACCTATATTTTGTTATCAATTAGGAAAATGTTATATTACCTATATTTTGTTATCATTTAGGTAAATGTTATATTACCTATACTTTGTTATCTCTTAGCTAAATGTTATGTTACCTAAACTCTGTAGATAATCTCTTAGCTAAATGTTCTGTTACCTATATTTTGTCATCAATTAGGTTAATGTTATATTACCTATACTTTGTTATCATTTAGCTAAATGTTATGTTACCTATATTTTGTTATCAATTAGGTAAATGTTATAAAACCTATATTTTGTTGTCATTTAGGTAAATGTTATGTTACCTATATTTTGTTATCAATTAGGTAAATGTTATATTACCTATATTTTGTTGTCATTTAGGTAAAAATGTTACCTATACTTTGTTATCTTTTAGCTAAATGTTATGTTACCTGTTCTTTGTTATCTCTTAGCTAAATGTTATGTGTCCTATATTTTGTTATGACGTAGGTAAATATTATATTACTTACATTTTGTTATCTCTTACCTATATTTTGTTAAAACTTAGCTTTATGTTATATTACCTATACTATGCTATATGTTTTGTTACCTATATTTTGTCATCTTTTAGCTATACGTTATATTATCTATATTTTGTTATATGTTACGTTACCTATATTTTGTTTTCTCTTAAGTAAATGTTATGTTACCTAAATTTTGTTATGTGTTATGTTATCAATAATTTTTCATTGTAATTTGTTCAAAAAGCCCTTTGGCCATCTAAATAAAATAAATAGTTAATTCGATATAAATTTGATGCAATGTTTATAGTAAAATATCAGTTATTTCTCTCTCATATCGGAGGTTAGACAGAATCATTGTATTAATTACTAATAAAAGTTCGAATCGCATTTGTTCCCACTCAATTGCATCGTTAAAAACACCGTAAAATGGGCAAAAAAATTCTAAAAGCCATAAAGAACGGTTTAGTGTAGTCCTACTAGAAGGGGAGATATTATCTGTAAGTTATGTTAACCGGCAATTAGCGCTAACAGCAGCTTAGTTCTTCGGTTAATTATACTTAACTGTTACATAATTATTCGCTGCTTATGTGTAGATGTTAATTTTAGTATAATTGTTGGCGTGGTACAATTTGTTCGTCTGGTGTAGTTTGGTAATTGGGTCTAGTCTAGGGGTTACAAAAATCTTTTTAACTCTTTGGGTTTAGATTAAAAAATATAGTGACTCAACAGTTGATCCCCGAAATTATAATTATTCAAAATTTATAATTTTTTGTTCTTTATTTATTAATTTCAAACCTGAAATTGTCTTCAAAATAGGTCTTTAGTATTAAGTTGGTATGGATATCAAACAAATTTATTTACAGTTTAGATCTTTTGTAACTATACGCGGGTATACACAGTGTAAAGACAAGTAGTTTTTTCCTTGATGCATTTAAATGAAAATATATTTTATTATTTTGTTGTTCGGCGGTACCTACTACTCTCTGTATACCACTTCGGGGACACTACAAAATGCTAAATGTTTCTTTAATTTATGATAAACTTTAAAATGCAAATATAAAGCGTGGTTGTCTCCCTTTCTAAAACTGTTAAATCACGCTTCTCACAATTCAATGGTGAGATGCTTGTATTATTAGTAATTCAAAATGTGAATTTTAAGACTCTACGGGTTTTTGACACCTGGGAGAAATATCTTCCAAAAATACTACGGATGTTTGACGTCTGGGAGATAAACAAAATAAATCTTCCAAAAATACTACAGATGTTTGACGTCTGGAAGAAATATCTTCCAAAAATACTACAAGTGTTTGACGTTTGAGAGAAATATCTTCCAAAAATACTATGAGTGTCTGACGTCTGGGAGACATATCTTCCAAAAATACTACGGGTGTTTGACGTCTGGGAGAAATATCTTCCAAAAATACTACAGATGTTTGACGTCTGGAAAAATATTTTTCTAAAATACTACGGATGTTTAACGCCTGGAAGAAATATCTTCAAAAATACTACGGATGTTTAAAAAGACTACGGATGGAAGAAATATCTTCCAAAAAATCAACGGATGTTTGACGTCTGGGAGAAGCATCTCCGAAAATTGCTCTAGGGGTTAACAACAACAATAACAATAATAATTGCAAAGGTTCACAAAACATTGTTAAATAGACAAAAATAATTCTGAATATCAAATTTCATTTTCATATTCGTATAAAAAAGGCTTCTTTGATAATATGCGAAATGATATTTGCTTTACGTAACAGAGCCTGTTTTTGATGAAAATTCGATGATATCAGTCCCCTACAGGCTTTAATTAATATTCCATGGGGTCAGCTTCATGGCCTCCGAAGGGTATTTGCTTGCATTGTACATAATACAGGACAGGAGTATAATAACAAGGATTAAGCATAATTATATTTTTGAGTTGGGGAACTTTATAATTGTTTCAGCTAGCGGCATGATAATTTACAGCAAATTTTGTTTATGCATTGACAATGATAATATTGTAATTGGTATTTGGATTTACTCACAGGAGAGTCTGGAAATGGTATCTTCCGAACACTTGCACTTGGTATTAACTTGTTCCAGTGAACAATTGCGATGCGTGTCTTATTTTTAATAAAAGTAAATTGAATTGTATTTTCTTTCACGTGAATGGTAAATGATCGGCGTTTGCGATAAATATACATCCGGCTTGTACACTGCGTATCTCGGAACACACCGCTCGGTCGGCGGGAGGGGAAGGGAGACATAGGATAGCAATAATTACCACGGAACAATATTCTTGTTCCAAAATACACGCACAATGGATCGCTGCACGCGGCCAAATTCTAAATTGGCGCTAACAATAATATATTCTCAAAATTATTTGTATTAGTAGTTCTGTGAAAAGTGTAGACCTCGCGTCCAAAAAAGTATATTTTTTAATAGTTGCAATATTGTAGTATTTAGTGTTTGCTTTGTAATCTACATTCGTCTTTGATCCCGAACTGACATTCTCTTGCAATATATCGCAGCTCACTCAGTCTTTCTACAAACTTCTTGGATTCATCATCAGGACTTGTAAGCAATTTGATAACCAAGAAGCTATGCTAGCGTTATTCGATGGCATACTGAGAAGCAAACTGGAGTACGCGGGCGATGTTTGGACACCGTACCACCAGAAGTACATTGATATGTTAGAGCAAATCCAGAAGAAATTACTCAGGTATGTTTATATGCGGAAGCATGGAACCTATCCAAGGTTCATGCACCATATTGACTTACTTGAGGAAACTGATTCTGTGAGCCTAGAAACTAGAAGGAAAGCAAGTCTTGCTATTCTGTCTTTCAAAATTTGGAACAATTTCATCAATAGCCCATTTCTCTTGGGATGCTATGATTTATATGTACAAGACCACTACAGCCAAAGTCGACATCATGACTTATTTAAAGTATCGAACGGCAGAACAGACATCTTGGAAAAGCATAGCATGACGAGGGGAGTGGTGCTGTTAAATGAAATTGCAAACCATTTGGATGTAAGTGACTGTTCTTTATATGCCTAAAAAACATTATTGAAGAGTCACTTGCCTAAATGCTGATAGGGTAACTAAATTGTACTGTAATTGGAATTATTCTGTTGTACAATAATAATAAAAAAAAAAAAAATAAAATAAAATTTGTGTCTTTCTCAACATCCGTTTTCTATTTCTTGTTGTTGTACAGCTCAGAGCTGTCCTTTTAATGTTGTAGTTATACACGATACTATGTTATACTAGCTGGTCCCCGGCATGCGTTGCAATGCCACATTCAAAGAAATTCATTGTTTCTCCCTGAATCACCTTTCCCTCCCGCGCAGTGGCATAGCAAGGGGGGCGGACCGCCCCGGGTGCCATCCTAGGGGGGGGGGGGGGGTGACACTGTCCCGCGTCCCCCTACTAGCTAGCTTTCTAATTATTTATTTATTTTGAATTTCACGCCCGGCTGGGCTTTAACATGTTATTTTTTTTTTATTTAGGTATTACAAAGAACATCTAAATAAGCACAACAAAATCAAAAAAACAAAATCAAAAACAAAATAGAAGACAAAATCAAAAACAACAGCTAAAACAAAAACAAAGTCAAAAACGAAATAAAATTGTAACTAAATACTCCACCATTTTTTTGTTTTATTTTTTTTTAAGTTAACTCCACGCAGGAGACCCTGAGGAAAATAATTTCCCTCAGGGCCTATGTCATCTGGGATGCTGTGTGGAGGGTCTTTTTGAGGAGAGGAAGGAATGAACATTGGTCTTGAAGAGACCCATGTTGTAGGAAGGAGGAAACACAGAGTCCGGCAAATCATTCCACAGCCGAGCTGTTGAACACAAGAACGAGTCGAAGAAACGACCCGTTCTCATGTGGCAACTGTCAGCCGTGTACAAATGTTGGGCACGCGTTTGGCGTGTTTCCCGACTATGCACCGGTGCCGAAGGGATCAATGATGCTAGTTCCTCGGAGCATCTTCCATTGTAATACCGGTAGGACAAGGATAGCATTCCCACCCGACGCCTGTGCTCTAAAGATTGCAATCCGTCTGTTAAGATGGGAGAATCTATCAAACGGACCGCCCGTTTCTGCACAGAATCGAGGGTATTTTTCAGGTATTTTGGAGCTCCAGACCAGAGGTGGCTGCCAAATTCAACCGTGGGGCGCACTTGTGATTTGTACAGGGTTAGCAGTTGTGTACTATTAAAGTATCTGCGGGCCCTGTACAGTACGCCCAGTTTCTGTGAGGCTAACTTTACTCTGGCTTCGATGGAGCCCCCATAACTGAGCTGGTCACACCAAGCATTTCAATGGAGGGCCTGTTTGGAAGATTGCTTCCGTTGAAAGAGACTAGATTTTCATTTCGATCCCTTTTAGACGTAATCAGACAAGATTGGGTCTTTGAAACATTAAATTCAACGAGATGATTTTTACCCCAAGAGAAAACACTCTCGAGGTAACCGTCCATTCTTTGCTTCAAAGCCCTACGAGCTGTTGGAGTTTGTGACCATGCAAGATGGAAAAATGTAATACAGGAAAATTACTTTATGTTGGTAAGATAAGTTTATAATCATTACCCAAATTTTCTATACAGCGAACGGGGGTATACAATTGTGATTCTGTGTTGAAGTTATTGTGATTCTGGATTATGGCCTATATGTTAATATGATGTATGAGCTATATTATTATAAAGTTTCATTAAAATGCATTCAGTAGTTTTTGCGTGAAAGAGTAACAAACACACATACATCTTCTCGTTTATAATTTAGTAAGATTATGTAAAAGCCGAAACGTGTTAATATTATATAAATAAATTAATAACCGTGGTAAGAAATGTCTAAAAATTCTCAACACATTAAATACGCGATAGATGTTTATAAACATTGCGTTTTTTTTTTATGCTACAATTTTGAATAATTTTTTGATGTCGTTTCACGTCTGATTTTGTCTCGTAACATTAGAAATTACAGCATTGACCAGGCCGTAACATTAAATTTAACGGTATACGTACATTCGGACCCGTACGACATGCATACGTTATTGCCCCGTCACAGATTTTAATACAGCACACGTGAGAGGTTAAACATGCGTTTACATCCTTTTCACGTATTCGTCGGGGATGATCGGTGTTTAATAGCATTGAATGTGGCAAAAACTGCCGGCCTTATATTATGCGATTTTGAATTAAGTAAATAGGGAGTAACCGACAAAAAAATGGTCGAGGGGTAAGAAGTCGAATTCGAATCCCAGAGTACTAGAGTTCAAATTCCATGGCATGGGCAAGTAATTTTTAAGTGAAAACTTATATAGCAACGTTGTGATTTGAAACTCGATTAAACGAAAAAGCGACACTAAAAAGAGACGACCACATACATCTTTAGGATTTAGGCTGCGAGAGAATGAGATAATCGGTCACCTCTTTGTGAGGTGCTTCGTCGCCTCCCCACTCTCATCTAATTTAGTTTTCTGTAGGTTTCACTTCTACTGTATGAATTGCACACAATTTTTTTTTAATTATGCTTTGTTGTTTGGAAATTAATTCATTACAAATAATACATAGAACGCAAAAAATATTTTTAACAATATGAAACGAAAAAGCGACAATAAAGAGACAAACACATATATCTATAGGATTTAGGCTGCCAGAGAATTAGATAGAATAACCGTCTCCTCTTTGTGCGGTGCTTCGTAGCCTCCCCACTCTTGTCTAATTTAATTTTCTGAAGGTTTCACTTCTACCGCGTGCGAACTGCACACAATGTTTTGCAATTAATTCATTAAAAATAATATATAGAATGAAAACAGTATTTTTATTTTTACAATATTTCCACACGGAAGGTCCAGAGGAAAATAATTCCCTCAAGGCCTATGTCATCTTTGTGGATGATATTTAGAGGGTCTTCCAAAATAAAGGAAGAAGAGAAAGTTTTGGGAAGTATGTATGAGGGGTGAGAAGGAATTTGGAGGTCAGTGGGTCCAAGAGTGACGAATGTCTGAATCCATCCCTCCCACTGCGATGCAAGGCGATGCGTCGAAAGAGTTCTATTAGATATTCCAATTGGTCTTCATCAACCATCTCTCCCGATCCGGCTGCCAAGCAGTATGTGGATAGACGCATCCGCCGCAAAGACCTAGACAAACCTCACCAAATAAAACCCAGCTTGGGGTGATCAATGGCAGAGGTGTTGGTTAACCAATAAATGGTTCCCGGGGCGAAACCCTCAATACAGCTCTGGTGAAAGGCCACCATTCAGAATTGAAACGTATGGCCATGCACTCCCACACCTTAGTCTTCTCATCTCTTTCACCTCTCCACTACCATCAGCCTCATAACATACCACAATTGGGGATATCATAGTCTCACTGACTACAAACGGTTGGGAGAAGTTGAGATTCTTGTGAGGTATTTACAAAAAAATTGCTACTTCAAAATCTTGTATTTCCAATATTTCCTGGAGGTGCCAATATCTTTTCTTGATTTTTCTGTCTCCAGATTTTCGATGGAGTTTCGCTAATATTGTCTTCATTTAATTAAATATTATAATTTGAGGAAAGTTAAAAATAAATATTCATTTTAGACTTGCAGAAAAGTCAATAGATGTCGCATAATAAAAATAAAATGGATACAAATTTATCCAGACACTATCCAGATAGCATTTATTTTATTTTATTTTTATTTTACTTTATTTGGGAAACAAACAGTTGTACATATTTTATTAAATAATTACATTTGACAAATTTGCATGAACCAGTGAAGTTTCCACATTTGAGAATATAGAATTTAAAGAAAAAACAAAAAACTCATTAATATAAGAAGTTATACATACATAATACCTAACTAGATTACAGAAAATCAGACGAAACCAACATAATAAAATCAGATGAAACCAACATAATAATTCATACGAAAATCAGATGAAACCAACATAATAAGAGAAAAACAATAAAATAAGGCACACAGCAGGATTCACGATCAACAATCTGTTTTGACCTAATTATCTTTTTTTTTAGTTCGGGTTTGAATCTTGCAATCGTATATAAAAATAGCAGCCAATAATATGTGCGTTAAGAAAATGAAGATAATGTTGGTAGTTCTTAGTCGAAGTACGATGCAGTTAAAAGTGACCGAATTGGATATAGACACCTTAGCTCAGTTGGTAGAGCATTTTTCATGTAAGCAGAAGGTACTAGAGTTCGAGTCCCAGAGGTGCCAACATCTGATTTTTCTGTCTCCAGATTTTCGATCGAGTTTCGCTAATATTGTCTTCATTTAATTAAAGAAAAATATTGTTGTAACTCAGAGAAATCCGGATAATAACTTATAGTAAACTAGCTGACCCGGCCACACGTTGTTGTAGCTAACGAAACACCCGCTTGCCAGCTGCCCCCTGCCCACTGCCTGATTTGAATATTTTAATTTCTCGGCTTTTCTCTACTATAATAAGCATGTATTAAACAGATAAACATTCCTCTTGAATCAATCTATCTATTGGTGAAAACCGCATGAAAATCCGTTGCGTAGTTTAAAAGATCTATGCGCACATACATTTTGAGCGACTTCATTTTATACTATGTAACTAGCAGACCCGGAACATGTTGCTGTGGCTAACGAAATACAACGCCATTACCCAGTCTTTATAAAATCCACACCATCCGCTTGCCAGCTGCCCGCTGCCTGAATTGAATATTTGAATTTATCGACTTTTCTCTAGTATAATAAGCATGTATTATACGTATAAACTAATTAACTCGCCACTAATTATACAATGCTTGTAATGCAACACTGGATATTTGAAAAGGGAAAATCAAATACCTAGTTACTCTAGGACATCTATTTTCCAATTTCTTCCGTAGAACGAATTTCAAAAGTGACTTATAGTACGGCCCGCCAGCCGTTTTAAATCGTACAAAAATAAGTTTTCTTTGAATTTCTCGGCTTTCGCTAATTCATATAAACATTCCTCTTCAATCACTCTATTTATTGGTGAAAACCATATGACAATCCGTTGCGTAGTTTAAAAGATTAACGCGCACATACATTTTGAGCGACTTCATTTTATACTATGTAATGATAATGATGATGATGAAGCTTCTGACAAATGGAGAACTAAATTACAGATTATTATTAGCTCTTTCATAAAATTTACGTGAGCCATCGATTTTCTACCAAAATTTACTTATCCAAAGCCTCCCAAGCTAAAGTCTCATATTTCGTACCCTCGCCGATATAATGTGCAGGTTATAATAAATAAATACATCCTTTCCTCTGCCTACCCAGGTGGATAATAAAATCGCTTTTATATTCAACCTCCCTCCTCCAACATATCACCCTAAGCCAGATATTAAACGTAATCCTGGCAACTCCAATTTTCAAAGTATTTTCAAGGTACGCAGTATCTATATAGCTTGTGATAGATTTAAGACCGAATTTTTTTTCAATTATAAACGTAATAATCAACCCCCGTTTTTAAGGGTGGTATTTTAAATCAAACGATTTAACAGGCATATTACGAGAAATACGCAAAATTAAAATAAGATAAAATACGTAAAATACTCGAAGATTTTTTTTATTTATTTTTTTAGCAAAATTTTTTAATACATGGGAATAGGTACAAAAATAATAACATAAAATATAAGAGAGAAACAAAAAAGATCCCACAAAGGCGAAGCCTGTGCGTGGGTATTATATTATGTGGATATTAAACAGTGGTGGTTAAAATAGAATTTTAAAAAAAAAATATATATATAATGTCTTTAGAGATCAACATGATCGATTTTATAGGAGTTACTGCGAAATTTCTTAAAATTAAAGATATATGTAGGTATATTGATTGTTTTTATTGGAAATTTTTTTGAAACTTTGCCTACAATTTGGGAGGCGGGTATGGGTACCGCCGGTCCGTGAACCATTTATTGGATAACCAACACCTCTGCATATATCATCCCAAGCTGTTCAATACGTTTGGTGACTTAGCAGAGGTACCTGTGTTCATGGGGTGAGGTTTGTCCGGTTTTTGGCGGTGGATGTGTTTATGTGTTTATATGTGTTTGGTTGAGAGAAACCTTGTGACATCTCAAGTAAAACTCTTTCGAAACATCGTCTTGCATCGCAGTGGGAGGGATGGATTCATACTTCCGTCACAACTGGACACACTGAACCCCAGATTCCTATCCATCCCTCATACCTTATCCTTCCCAGAACTTCATCTCCTTCCTTTTATTTGACCCTCCACACAGCATCCCCAAAGATGACACAGGACCTGAGGGAATATATTTTCTTCCTTTCCAAACGCCCTCCACATAACATCCCCAAAGATGACATAGGACATGAGGGAATATAATTTCCTCAGAGCCTCCTGTGGAAATACTGTAAAAAATATTTTTTTAAATACACAAGTGGATACTGACTTGACAAAAGCATTTGGTTCACTCACCCAGTAAACAATAGGTTTGCACAAGCTTTTTTTATATGAGTACCGCACAAGAGTGTCAAGTGCTCCCAACCGTCTAGCGACACGTGAGACTAAGGCATCCCCGATTGGGCTATGTTGTGAGGCACAAGGTAGTGGAGAGGGGAAGGAGATGGGGAAGAAGAAGGTGGGGAAGTACCTGGCTATTCAGATCTGGTCACCAAACACGGCTAAAGCCATTTCAAGCAATGTTTCAATTCTGAATGGTGGTCTTACACCAGGGCGATGCTGAGAGTATCTTCCACTCTGGAACGTGCCGCAAATATACTATATATTATTTTTAATGAATTCATTGAGAAATTAATTAATTAATTAACACAAATTAATCAAAAAAAAAAAAATTGTACCCACGCCGGGATTCGATCAAGAGCCTTACCCCTAGACCACGCCGGTCGTTAGTAAACTAACGTTAATACTATTTTTTCGTTAATACTATTTTTTTACGTTTTAACAATGAGCTCTATACTTTGTTTAAGGAGCTAAACATCGCAAAATTTATAAAACTGGGAAGACTTCGGAGGCTGGGTCACGTGGAGAGAATAACCGAGCATCAAGCACCAAAGTCCCTGCTGAACTCAAGACCAATAGGGCGAAGGAGCCTGGGAAGACCAAGACTAAGATGGAGCGACAACGTCCTCAAAGACATATCTATTTTGGAGCTTCTAAACTGGAGAGGGCTGGCACAAAACCCACATGAGTGGAGGAAGACTCTTGAGGAGGCCAAGACCCACCAGGGGTTGTAGAGCCAATAGTGATGATGATGATGAATATTATTTTTTCATCTAAAAAATATTTTGTTGTCGCATTTTAACACAAAATCTATGAATAAGCACTCACCAGAATTAATGTAAAAAGTAATGGGTTATTTGCAGTTAAAATTGTGAGCTCGAGTACGTTTTGTGTTTACACAATTTTTTGTTTGACCGGCAGAATCCAAATGAAACGCCGATCCAATTTTGCGGGGATTTTTCGGGGTCGAACGATTTGCCCTCTGTTCAGCACGTTTTTTAACCGCTGCTATCCCCAGAAAAAAAGATAAATAATAGTATGTTAAAACGATTACGAAAGCTTTAAAACCTTTTTACATCCTATTAAGAAGGTTGAATGGTAAAATTGTTTTCAGGTTTCCTCATTTTTCCCTTCCCCCAACTGTCTTCAGCCTCACAACATACCCCAATTGCGAATTCCATAGCTTCACTGGATCTGAAAATTTGGGAGCAGTTGTGACTGTTGCGCGGTATTCACAAAAATACGTACAAAAGGGGAGAAAACGCCGAGTTATTCAATACTTTAAATCAATTACAATTATTATTTTTTTTTTAGATTAACTCCACACAGGAGGCCCTGAGGAAAATAATTTCCCTCATGGCCTATGTCATCTGCTGTGTGGAGGGTCTTGTTGAGGAGAGGAGAAATGAACATTGGTCTTGAAGAGACCTATGTCGTAGGAAGGAGGAAACACAGAGGCCGGCAAATCGTTCCACAGCTGAGCTGTTGAACACAAGAACCAGTCGAAGAAGCGATCCGTTCTCATGTGACAAATGTCAAATGTGTACATATGTTGGGCACGCGTTTGGCGTGTTTCCCGACTATGCACCGGTGCCGAGGGGATCAATGACACTAGCTCCTCGGAGCATCTTCCATTGTAATACCGGTAGATCAAGGATAGCATTCCCACCCGACGCCTGTGCTCTAAAGATTGCAAAATGGGGGAATCTATCAAACGGACCGCTCGTTTTTGCACAGAGTCGAGGGTATTTTTCAGATATTTAGTTGCTCCAGACCATAGGTGGCCGCCAAATTCAACCGTGGGGCGCACTTGTGATTTGTACAGGGTTAGCAGTTATGTACTATTAAAGTATCTGCGGGCCCTGTACAGTACGCCCAGTTAATGACGGTCAGTGACTGAGTTGGCATCGCGTCTGGGTCCTGCGTCACGAGTTCGATTCCTCAGCTGGCTAAGTCCTCCATCACGACGCAAGCATTTTCCGCTTACTGTGGTGGGAGTAGGAGAATTTTTAAATGTTGTCAGGCCATTCACAACCCGGAATGTTCGTCTTTCTTTTTAATTTTATTTTTGTTTTTAAATAATCAGTTTGTATGAATAAAAAATATACATTTATAATAACTTTAAAATTTATCTTCCAATAGTAAGTAAGTAACTACAAAACTCCTTTTATTACATTAAAGAATATTTTTTAATTAAATGAAGACAATATTGGCGAAACTCAATCGAAAATCTGGAGACAGAAAAATCAGAATAAGATATTGGCTCCTCTGAGGTTTTACTCATAAAGTTAAAAATTTAAATTCATCCCAGAATTACAGAAAACAAATGTCACATATGAAAAATAAAATGGATAAGAATTTACCCAGACACTATCTAGACAGCATTCAGTTCGGGTTTGAATCTTGCAATAATATATGAAGATAGCAGCCGATATGTGCGTTAAGAAAATTAAGATAATGTCGGTAGTTCTTAGTCGAAGTATGATACAGTTTAAAGTGACCGAATTGGATATAGACACTTTAGCTCAGTTGGTAGAGCTATTGCCATGAAAGCAGAAGGTCTGAGTCCCAGAGGTGCTAATATCTTTTTCTGATTTTTCTGTCCCCAGATTTTCGGTTAAGTTTCGCTAATATTGTCTTCATTTAATTAAATATTACAATTTTAGGTTTTACTCATAAAGTTAAAAATAAAAATAAATATTTTTTATAAGTTTAGAACTTAAAAGTGGGCAGTTGACGTAAACATCACGTTAATTGACGTAACAACATGTTAAGATAATATCAAAATTTTGAAGTACAAAATTAATACAACAATTTCGTAACATAATTTATAGATAAAATACAAATTTTCAGTAAAAGTAGGAATAATGGATCTATATCTTGTTGTTTCTGAGAAAAAACATCAAAACCGGTAAAACTTTCCTTAATTGAGCTTTTGAGCATACGAACTAAATTGAAAAACCACCCGTTCTCATGTTTAAAATGTCAACTGTGCAAAATGTGCGGGCACGCGTTTTGCATATCTCCCGGCTGAGCCGACGTCGAAGGGATCAATGAAGTTCTCCGGAGCGCTTTCCATTGAAATAGCGGTTGAATAAATTTTATGTAACTAAAATCGAACCGTTCCTCTTGCCGCATCGCACGAGTATTGGCCTAAGTATTGCATAGATACAAAACAAATTATAATGCATTATGGCATTACCATCCATGTTATTAAACGTGTAATAGATACATAGGTTTATTTGAAAAAAAGATAAAAGTTAAAATATTAAACTTTAATTGAAAAAACCGGACCCGGTCATCAATATTGACACAGGCTCCATTTCAAGACTTTCGGGTTCATATGAAGGGCTGGTTTTTCGAGTTGTGTGCTCACCGGACCCCGAGTTCACAGTCAGGCAAACACAATTTAGTTTGTGACACGTCCACAGGTTATATAACACCAGAGAATCCAGAAAAATGATGAAAAAAGAAGACATTTTACAAAAAAATCTACATACCACTGCTGATAAATAAATCTGGTTCAACATGTGTACGAGTATATTCCATCAAAACCTAACTATCGAACCATAAACTCTTTCTAAGCAGGGGTTTAGGTTTACGGGTGTATTTATCTCAACAAGCGGATCGCAATCTTTAGAGCACAGACGTCAGGTAGGGTTGCTGTCCTTGTTCTACCGGTATAACAATGGAAGATGCTCCAAGGAACTAGCGTCGATGATCGCTTGGGTACCGGTGCATAGTCGGGAAACATGCCAAACTCGCGCCCAACATTTGGATACGGTTGATACTTGTCACAGGTCGTTTGTCGCAGGTCGACTCTTTCTTGTGTTAACAGCTCTGCTGTAGAACCATTTGCCGGTCTCTGTATTTCCTCCCTCCAACAACATGGGTCTCTTACGTTCGTTAATATATGAGAATCCATCAAACGGACCGTTGCATAGAGTAGTGAGTTTTTTTTCAGATATTTTGGGGCTCCTGACCATAGATGGCTGCCAAATTCAACAGCATGACAGAAACAATACAAGGTTGCTATAAGCGTGGTGATCAAAGTTAAGAAAGGAGCGGTTTGGACATGTGGAGATAATGAACAGAGAAATGGACGCACGGCACACGGCACGAAAGTAAACGGTAGAAAAAGTCGATAACACTCGAGGAATCGGAATAACAGCAAACAAGGAGCATGATATGCCAAGACAGAGGTGTGTGGCGGTCCGACATCTCTGCCTACACATAGTGGTGGGTTTATATTTGTCTGACGTGTCGTGTCGTAATGTGCTCTGACGTGATGGCTAGCGATCACATCTATATGTCGTGTTCTGACGCTTTCTGACCATATTTTGAGTCATCACAACTAGTGCTGCAACAGAACTCTGCATCCGCTTCCGCTTCTTCTAAATGAAAAATAATTTGCGATTAAAGATATCGAAGTGCAGCCTTCTACTTCAAAATCATCAATATCATTACAAATATTGGAATCGATGTTAAGTGTAAATGAAGACCAGGAGGAGAACTCTTCTACAACTGACGATGGTGACAATTACACCTTCGGGAGTAAAAGAAAGAGAAGAGACTACCTGTCTATGAGGATCCGCTTATGTGGTGGAAAGTAAATGCGCACAAATACCCCATCTGTTGACAATAGTTCGCCAATACTTATCAGCAGTGTAGCCAGTAAGCAATTATTTAGTGAAGCTGGTTTAATATATGAAGAACACCGAAACAGACCCAAAGGTGTAAAAGCAGCCAAATTACTTTTTATGAAACATAATTTTATTAACCTCTGTTTAATTTTGAGTACTAAAAGTACAAAATATAAATTTAATTAAACAAATCTTAAAAAATAAAAATGTGCTTTTTCTTCATAGTATTAACACACCCGGTTCCGGTTCCGCTTCCGCTAAGATTTACTTTTGATTTCGCTTCTGCTTCCGTTAAGACACTTCCATTGCATCACTAATCACAACACAGCACTAGCCCGTGCACACTTATCTGATGTCATGACGCGGCCCCGTGCCCCCCACTTCACCGCTCTGACGAAATTGAGATAGCTTCTGATGCGACACGACAGAACGCATCACGTCAGATAGTGACATACAAATATAAACGTCATCATACTATTAAATGTATGAAACCGATACCGTTCTGACGCGTCACGACACGACACGACAGATAAGTTTAAATCCACCATGAGTTCCAGCGTGATTGTTACAGAGTTGACCTGCAATAATAGTAGTACAGCAGTTCGTTATGAAACTTACACATAAAGCCATCTAGCGTAAATTTGTCAAAGCATTCAAACCAGCCAAACATGAATGAAACAGTAACAATATTCGTAACATTCTATTATCATTATTACGGTTCCGAAGGTCGAGCTTCGCCAGACTGTGAAATCACTTGTCCCAGCCGAAAACAATTACGGCCGCGTGTGTGCTCGCCTGTTTGATTGAGGGAAAGTGGCCCCTATCGACCTAGCAGACCGTAAGAAGAATCTCAAACATCAGCACTTTTTTCAATGTTACTTTTTATGGGAGGAAAAAAAGTTACGTTCAACTCACAATTAAAATTTTCCTCAAAATCTTTTTTTACATATGTTATGTTCACAACGAGTTCAGTAAATTGAAAACATTGTATAATTTTTGAACATTCAAATTCGATCAAAGCATGATATTTGCTGTCCCTTTCACGCTAAAAACAATAAATGGGTATAACTAAGTTGGTTCCGCACGTCTTCGTCTCCCGACAAAATATCATACGGACAAAACATCCTCCACAAGATATCTACTAAAACCTAACCTAACCTAACAAAAAAAAAGAATTCAGCGCAGTGGAGTTACATTTTGTCCTTGGGTTATTATGTCAAGGGATATTTTGTCGGAGGATATTTTATCGGCGATATTTTGTCGGGGATATTTTGTCGGGGATATTTTGTCGGAGGATGAAAACGCGCGGTACCAACTTATTTATACTTCATTACGCGGCAGGTGAAAAAATATGCACAAATACACGCGCAGAATTAAGTATTAAAAAAACTTGGCTTCATTCTCCATAGTGGCAGAGACTATCAAAATATTTCAACATTAAAAATCTTATTTCTTCTCTTGTTCGAAGTAAAGTTGAATATGAATCTCATATTTGGTCCCCTCACTTTAAAATTCACTCCGATTCCGTTGAAAATGTTCAGCACTAATTTCTACGATACATTAATTATAAATTCGGTCTATCTACAAAAACAATAAATTGAAACCACTTGATGAAAAAAATTAAATTATTAAAACCCTCAGAGAGAAGACTTATTTCCGACCTGATTTTTAAAATAATTAGTGGTATTACAGCCCTGATTTTTAACCTTAATTACATTCCATATCCCGAATAGGCGTATTTATAAATAAATAAATGAATTAATTAGTTGTATTTATCAGTACACTGTTCAAAAAATAAATGGGAATAAATAAATCGACTTACATATAACGTGAAGTTCTGCGTTGGCTCTTATGACCTTGTGGTTCTTGGCAGGTCCCACTTGGCACTGATATTCTGCATCGTCGTCCAAGGAGGCGTTCGATATCCGAAGGTTGTATATGCCGTGGCGGCGGTCTCCGATCACAGTGTATCGAGGAAGGCCTTGGATTACAGAGGAGAAACCTGGTGGAAGAAATAGGAATTAGAAAAAATGTTAGAAAGCTAAAGTCATATCATGTAAGATATGTTTAAAATTTAAAAAATGGCTCACTTCACATTTTTTAAAACTGGTAAGGTTGACCTTAGCAGAAATACACAGAAATACATTGACATGTTGGAGCAAATCCAGAAGAAATTTCCTAAAGACTTACTTGAGGAACTGATTCTGTGAGTCTATAAACTAGGTGGAAAGCAAGTCTTGCTATTCTGTCTTTCAAAATTAGGAACTATTTCATCGACAGTCCATTTCTCTTGGGATGCTATGATTTATCGGTTCCATGACAGTTCATCCTGCGACAATTCATCCGGCGACAGTTCATCCTGCGACAGTTCATCCGGCCGACAGTTCATCCTGCCGACAGTTCATCCTGCCGACAGTTCATCCCGCCGACAATTCATCCGGCGACAATTCATCCTGCCTGGGGGCCAAGTCTCCATCTTTTATTGTTTACTAACAGCCTGTTACTTAACATTAATTACGTCACAAACACGTATTTTGACCTTAACGCTATTTTTTGTAGTCTCTATTAATTTCGTAATGCGGAATTTTGTGACGTAATTAATGTTAAGTAACAGGCTGTTAGTAAACAATAAAAGATAGAGACTTGGCCCCCAGATCATTTAGAAGATTTTTTCTTCAAGTAAGTATGCAAAGAGGATATACGGCCGTACAACCTAACCTAACCTAACCTTACCTAACCTAACCTAACCTAACCTAACCTAACCTCACCTAACCTAACCTAACCTAACCGAGTGTTCTTTCACCAGCCGAAAAGCAAACAGTAAGAAATTTTAAAATAATATTCCGTTGTTTAGCTTCAATCACAATTAAATTCCTTCGCATTTAAATTCATTCTAAACTCATTATAAATATTTTTCCTTTCGATCCACGTCAAGTTGCACAAAAAAATAAATAAATCTGATTACATTCGGTGCGTACAAGCGTTTGGTTTAATTCTGTTTTTCAAATTGAATTACTCCGCAGTGTAAGGTAAATAATAGAAAGAACATTCAGGAAAAAAAAAAAACCTAACCTAACCTAACCTAACCTATTTAGTAAAAATATTTTTACAGCGGATTTCCACTCAAGATGCCTTCAGATATAAGTATATCGATTTTGGTTGTACGGCCGTATATTCTCTTTGCATACTTACTTAATAAAAATCTTCTAAATGATCAGGCAGGATGAATTGTCGCCGGATGAATTGTCGGCGGGATGAACTGTCGGCAGGATGAACTGTCGGAAGGATGAACTGTCGGCCGGATGAACTGTCGCAGGATGAACTGTCACCGGATGAATTGTCGCAGGACGAATTGTCGGGTCACCGATTTATCTTATGTACCAGACCACTACAGCCGGAGTCAACATCATGATATGTTTAAAGTACCGAACGGCAGAACAGACCTCCTGGCAAAGCATAGCATGATGAGGAGAGTGGTGATGTTAAATGAACTTGCAAACCATTTGGATGTAAGTGACCGTTCTCTATATCCCTTAAAACTATCATTGAAGAATCACCTAAATGCTGACATGGTAACTACATTATACTGTAATTGGAATGATTCTGTTGTACAATAATAATAAAAAATAAAATAAACTGCCAATCCTTAAAAGACCCTCCATACAGCATCCCCAAAGATGATATAGGGCCTGAAGGAAATTACTTTACTCGGCGCCTCCCGTGTGGAGCTATTGAAAAAGAATACTCCTTAAAAAACATTTTTGCATACTTTCTTAGTATCCAAAAGAATGTTAAAATAATAAATTTTGTACCGTTGATGATTTTTTTTTACATTAACTCCACACAGGAGGCCCTGAGGAAAATAATTTCCCTCAGGGCCTATGTCATCTGGAATGCTGTGTGGAGGGTCTTTTTGAGGAAGGAATGAATCTTGAAGAGACCCATGTTGTGGAAGGAGGAAACACAGAGGCCGGCAAATCATTCCACAGCCGAGCTGTTGAACACAAGAACGAGTCGAAGAAACGACCCGTTCTCATGTGACAAATGTCAACCGTGTACAAATGTTGGGCACGCGTTTGGCGTGTTTCGCGACTATGCACCGGTGCCGAAGGGATCAATGACGCTAGTTCCTCGGAACATCTTCCATTGTAATACCGGTAGACAAGGATAGCTTTCCCACCCAACGCCTGTGCTCTAAAGATTGTAATCCGTCTGTTAAGATGGGAGAATCTATCAAACGGACCGCCCGTTTCTGCACAGAGTCGAGGGTATTTTTCCAGGAGCTCCAGACCAGAGGTGGCTGCCAAATTCAACTGTGGGGCGCACTTGTGATTTGTACAGGGTTAGCAGTTGTGTACTATTAAAGTATCTGCGGGCCCTGTACAGTACGCCCAGTTTTTGGGAGGCTAACTTTACTCTGGCTTCGATGGAGCCCCCATACCCGAGCTGGTCACTTAGGGTTACACTTTTTTTTCTACGGATTTTCATTTCGATCCCTTTTAGACGTAATCAGACAAGATTGGGTCTTTGAAACAATTTTTATATTTATCTGTCGTGAAAAAAAAAACATTATAATAAAATTTTTAATATAAAATAATATTTTTCTTACCTAAAGCGAAGCCATCTTTAGCCCATTGCACCTGTCCGGCCAAATTAGCAATTTCACATTCCAGTACAGCTTCTCCTCCCTCCAACACCTTGGCGTTTTTCGGGCTGACGCGGAAGGACTGCTGTTGGTTAGACGCGGCCAGGACAACTGTGAAACAAAAAAAAAAAAAACAAAAAATATTAATAAAAATATTTTTATATAAGAGAGTTATGCAAGAAGTAGCCAAGCCACATAACGAAATGTTGATTTAGTTATGCAAGAAACGGACAGGGCACATACAAAAAAAAAGGCATTATCAAAAATACTTATATGTGTTATAGAGTTATGAAATTATTATAAAAATATTTTATGCATTATAGCCAAGCCAAATAACAAAATATCGATTTAGTTATACAAGAGGCGGTCAGGACACATTATATTACTTATGTAAATCTATTGAGAATAATATATTCATCACAGAACCTAACAAAATTAAAGAAATAAAACACAAGCTACAAATTTATAAAAAAAAAAAACATTTAAAATAAGAAAAATATTAATTTCGGTTTTGGGCATTAGCGGCTCGTGACATATGAAATTGGCGTTTTGCCGTACTGGCAACTTTGATCTCAAATATCTTCTCTTTGGTTAGGAATTCCAAATTCAAATTTATACAGCTATTTATTTGTGTTTCGAAAATTATAATTCATTTGTTTTTTCCTTAATTGTTTTTTTTCTTTGCGTCACTTAGTTTACAAAATGTAAAACTTGAAATTTCGCGTTATTTACGAGTAAGAGTTCCACCATGGCACCAGTGCTGCAGAAACGGCTCGGAGGATTAAAGATGTGTATGGCGACGGTGCCGCAAAAGAAAACACAGTGCGTTTTTGGTTCCAACGTTTTCGTTCTGGAAATTTCGACCTGCAGAACGAGCTCCGTGAACGGCCGGAGAACAAAGTTGATAATGAAGAATTGAAGGCTATTGTGGAAGCGGATCCATCGCAAACCACGTCCGAGTTAGCTGCAGGCTGCGGTGTTAGTGATAAAACTGTTTTAATCCACTTGAAGCAAATTGGGAAGGTGAAAAAGCTTGAAATCAACAAACGCGCGTTAGAACGCTAGACCACACACTGCACAACAGACGGCTACCAAATTAGAGGAGCTTCAATTGGAATGTCTAAGACATCCACCGTACTCTCCGGACCTTGCACGGATTCCCTGAAAATTTTCATACACAAACCGATTTTCTAAAAAAAATAAAAATTATTTCGTATACTACAACATCAATAATGCTATTTCTTGTAATATTAGCACTTCAGCACAGTCACGAGCCGCCACTGTTTGGGTCTCTCTCTGTGGTTCAATCAAATGTAGATTTGTTTTGAATTTAAGGGTTATTTTCAAAATTCGAACTGATTGTATCAAGAATTTAGACAAGCGATAAAGTACCTACCTATAGTACGTACCTATCTAATATAATTTTTTTTACCAAAAAATTAGATTTTTAATTTGAAATGTGTACTTCTTTAAATTTTCTCAGGATTAATTTTGTAAAGTACTTTCAGGTTCGCGATTTTTCAAGGGTCAGCGCATTTTCCAGTAAATAACTAACAAACATTTCAACAAATAAAAAAATCGGTTAAATTAAAACCTTCAGAAAGTTAGCCTCGGGTTAAATATTTTATTTTACCTATTTAGCAATATGATATTTTTTACCTTCGAATTTCTTCAAGCGTTAATACTAAAAATTGACCTCGAGAAAAACTAATTATAAATCTGCGTAATTGTTAGACTAAAAAATTATTTTCATTATTTTGTATTTTTTATTTCATAAGTACCTACACAGAAAATTGAACTTTTCTCGTTAGTACCTAAGATTGGCTGAATAATCCCAGCATCCCACTTTGACCTTTACAATACCAAGAAGAGGAAAAATCAGTACATTACCATATTTTCAAAATTCTGACAATTGAAAATAATTCTTCATTCTGACTCCGCTAAAACCGGGTAGTAACTAAAAGTAATGATACTTTGGAAAAACAAGGAGCGTCCAACCTTACTGTTACCCTCGTAAACCATTTTCCCGCTATCTGATATTTTTTCCATTATCAAAGATAGATCCCGCAATAGCCCAGTCAGTGGGGAGTTTTACCTTGCAAAAGATCGTGTAGTAGCGATTTTGATATATGTTGTTAAGATTGGGACGACTCTAGACCCTCCAATGTCCATGCATAAGGGGTGAGAAAGCAGTACGCAAGTACTTACATTAACATGAGGGAGAGGCATGGAGAATCCGCCACAATAAAGCTCTATGTTATTTACCAAGCTCCCAGACTCTCCGGACATATTCATCGAATGTCAAGCACATGAGTACCGAAGAAGGTTCTAACAGAACACCCAGGAGGTAAACGAAAGGCGGGCAGACCTAGGCTGAGACGGGAGGATGATGTCAGGAAGGATGCAAGAGGACTACTCCATGTCGCAGTTAGGAAGACGACGGCCGAGGACGGAGGGCGGTGGAGGCTTATGTTGAAGGAGGCCAAGGCTCGAAATGGGTTGCAATGCCATTGAAGAGGAAGAAGACCTACTGGGTACCAATGGGGGGATTTTTAGAAAAAATACTCACATTTCCGCTACTGTAACTCGTTACCTATTAGACTTACAAAAAAAAAATTAAAACAAAAAATATTAAAAATGTTATCTTCTTTAAGTTTAGCTTTCGCAATTTGGTCGTAAGATCAACCATTGCACAATTATTTTGAAAAAACTAAATTTTGGCACATTCAATCCAAGATGGCGGCTCGAGCTCGACCCCCCCAAGGTCGAAAACTTTTTTTTTTCTTTAGAGTCCCAATCTTAAGAACATATATCAAAATCGCTACTATACGACTTATTGCAAGCTAAAGGCCTTTTTTATCCCCCACTGACTGACTACAATGTTTGGGCAGAGTACTGGAATATTGCTAGTCAATCCAATCGAGCCGCTACGTCTCAATACAAAGGACTATCCCATCAAAACCATGTTTTCAACAAATCCCCCATTTTTCCAAAAAAGAAAATTCCTTACTTTTTCGAATGAGAATCGGACATTGCACCGTTCCTTCCGACCCATTTAAAACATCCACATCCTTGACTCCCCAGATTGTACATTCTGTGGTCTAGATGTGGGAACTTTAGGTCACATATTTTTTGGTTGTCCCTCTGTTAACAAATATCCTCTCTTCTATCAAGCTTTATCGAAAATCGCCTCCCCTCCATTCAATTTCTCATCTCTTCTAAGTCTGAACTCTACTCCAATCTTCCATATAATACAGAAATTTGTACATTTAAATTAAATTAAGTAATATATAAATATACCTTTACTTTCTGTGTGATTTTAAATGATGGCCTGGAACACACTTGAAGGGTGAAAGTCAGAAATAAGAAAAATAAATAGTAATTATGTCATCACGATTCTAATATTAACAAAAAATTCGTGAAAATAATTAGATTGCCTTTTTTAAATTAGCGCCACACAGGAGGCCCTACGGAAAATAATTACACTCAAGCCCTATCTCAACTATGTCATGTGTGGAGGGTGTTTTAAGGAAAAGAAGGAGCGAAAGTTCTGGGAAGGAAAAAGGTATCAAGGGGTGGGTATTATTATTATTATTATCAATCTGGGGATCAATGTGTCCAGGAGTAACGGACGTATGAATCTATCCCTCCAACTGAGGTACAAGGCGATGTTCAGAGAAAGTCCTGCTGGAGAGGTCAAAAACTCTCCCTCAAACAGCCGCTCCAAATACAGCCTGCCACGCAGTTGGTGGACAGATCCATCCGCCGCCAAGATCCGGACAACTCTCACACCATAAACCCAGGAGCCCTTGGTAAGTCACCAAACGTAGCGAACTACTTAGGGTGACCAATAGCAATTTGGGAGGCGGGAATGTGTACCGCCGCCCAAGTAACCTTTATTGGATAACCAACACCTCTGCCATAGATCACCCCAAGTGGTTCGCTACGTTTGGTGATTTAGCAGGGGTGCCCGGGTTCATGGGGTGAGGTTTGTCTAGGTATTGGAGGCGGATTACCAGGACACACTGAACCCCAGATTCATACCCAACCCTTAAACCCTTTTACTTCCCAGAACTCTCCTTTCCTTAAAAAAACCCTCCACACAGCATGACTAAAGATGACATAGGCCCTAAGGGAAATGATTTTTCTCAGCGCCTCCTGTGTGAAGTTCAAGTAAAAAAAAAAAAAAATTGGTTTTGATAATCCAATAAATCCCGGGGCGGCAGTACCCACACCCGCCTCCCAAATTGAATTGATTTAAGGCAGTTTACAATTTTTTACATCTACGAAGAAAAATTACCCCCGACTTAAATGCCAGATCATCGAGACCGGGACCTTTGTAGAAGGTCGCCAATTTAATTTATTAAAGGACCCAATTCTATAACGCTCCAACTAAATTTTATGGCTTCTGTAATTTGATTACGTAGTTTTTTAGATATTTTTTACCTTATTTACTAATTCATTAATTCACTTATTTACTGACGACAAGTAAAAACACTGGACTCTAATACGCCTCAGGGATCTCATTTCTAGGATATTCAGTCTACTTTCATCCTCTTTCTGCGAATTACATGCCTCACTGCCGTACATCAGGGTTGGTTTCAGCACTCTACTGTGAATAAACGCAGAAATGAATATATTATGAGGCGAAATTGAATGGCAAAAGAAGTAGGGGACGCCCGTGCAGATATGACACGATCAAATCAGAATAACTGATGTATGAGACGGTGTATGAATGTAGTTGTAGAAATAAGTGTGTGTAAATTAGAATTGTGTGGCGGTCTATTCTCCCGGCCTACCGCTCTGCAGAAACGGCGTAATAATGTAAGTTAATTGTAATAAGGCTGTTTCTCAGTGACTTCTAACAAGGACATCATTTAGGCTCGTTTTCTTCATCTCAATTCAACTTTTTTTTAATATGAATACCGCACAAGAGTCCCAACTGCTCCCGTCTGAAGCCAGTGAGACTATGGCATCCCCAATTGGGGTATGTTCTGAGGCTGAAGGTAGTGGGGAGGGGAAGGAGATAGGGAAGAGGAAGGTGGGGAAGTACCTGGCTGTTCAGATCTGGTCACCAAACACGGCTAATGCCATTTTAAGCAACGGTTTAATTCTGAATGGTGGTCTTACACCAGGGCGATACTGAGAGTATCTTCCACTCTGGAAAGTGTCGCAAATATACTACATATTATTTTAAATGAATAAATTGTGAAATAACACAATTTAATCAAATAAAATTTATTTGCCACGCCGGGATAGGATCCCGCGACCTTCGGTGTGCGAGTCAAGAGCCTTACCGCTGCACTACGCCGGGCGTCAAACTGTGCGCCTTGTATCAAAAATAACGTCTTTTCTGTCATTTTTTACATTAACTCCAGACAAGAAAAATAATTTCCCTCAGGGTCTGCGTCGTATTTGGGGATGCCGCGTGGAGGGCCTAACCTAGATGTAAAATAGTGCAAAACTATCGCGGGAGATAGGTCAGGTAATTCGGTTCCTTGGTAAAGTTGAGAACTCGCTGAAAAGTGTTTGCCTAACAATTCACGAGCCATCGGATTTTGAAAATGGAAAATTCTTCAACTATACTTTACGATTCGGCGAAAATTCGCCTTTCAAAAACTCAAAGACAAAAGAACTTTAGAGAAAAATTTATTACAGTTGAGTTGTTTCCAAATATCTTTCCATTCGATGAACACCAATTTGGGTGGAGGATACTGTACTGCCCCACAAGCCATTTATTGAATAAACAACACCTTTGCCATATTTCACCCCAAGTGGTTCGCTACGTTTGCTGAATTAGCAGGAGTGCCCGAGTTCATTTTTAGCAGGGGTGCACCATGAGGTTTGTCAAGGTGTTGGCGGCGGATGCATATGCCCACCCACTGCTCACAATCAGCAGTTGGAGGGATGGATTCTTACGTCCGTTCCTTCTGGACAGATTCCTACCCACCCCTCAAACTTTTTCTTTCCCAGAACTTCTCTTCCTTCCTTTCCTTAAAAATACCCTCAGCACATCCCCTAAGACGACATAGGCTCTGAGTTTGCTGACAAGCTACTTGCAGTTGCTTAGCGGGTATAAATTCCCATTGTATGTAACGTTTACACAATAATAAAAAAAAGGTTAATTATTTTGCTCAAGAGTGGAGTTAATGTAAAAAAAAATTAAAGGGGTAACTCAGTCAGGTTACATTAATCAGGATTTGACTCAGTTCGTACTGTTTTGTAAGTAGGAAGTTTCAAACCTTAGTCTAGCCATTCTAAATAAAATATATCATATTAACCTGTGAATAATATAAAAAATTTAAAAATTGATTTTGTTTCGTTGATGAATTAATGTAAATCTCGAAAGTGGAAATTAACCCACTTCCCGATATCCGATCGAGCTGAAACTTGGCAGAAAGGCTCGTTATCAACGACGATGCATTCTATCAACTTCTGGTGCCAATCACACACGCACGAGGACCTTTTCGTATATGCGGTTTAGTTCTGAAAAAGCTTATGAACTGATACCATTTTTTTCCCAAATTCCTTCCATTGCTATTGATCTCCTTTTGTCCTTTCCTTCTATGAAAGGCCATACTTAGTAGAAGATGATGCCTACGAAATTGCTAATGCACAGTATGATTGCACAAAATTTAAAATTACCCACATTTAAGTCAGTCGAAAATTGTTGTGAAATTGAACACAGCTATCTCTGGAAATCTCGCTTAAAAGTCGTAAAAAATACCAATTAATACAAAAAGTGACGAGAAAGTGTAACCACCCTTATGCTATCATCATCTTGGAAGATCAGCCACCACCAATATTGGACCACCAAGCAGTGTATGACCACAGCAAAGGTAGGGCTTTCTCCTTTCAAGTTGCCAAATCCTGTGATTGATTATAAAAACGCCATCAATTGTCTTACATCATATAAACTACAGATTTACGGTCCATCCCCTCTCTTATTACGATATCGTTCGTGACATATGCATTTATCTGAAATTGGCTACAAGTCGGCCCAAGATATTACGCATGAAAATTAAAAATAGTTGTGTTATTAAAGCAAAAAAAAATGTTTTTCCATCTTCAGCCAACTTGTTTTAGCAGTATGTTTTCATCGTTTGTCTGAAGTACAACAGAGTTATATGCTCCAATGAAAATCTATCCTGAAAACTTGACACGTCAGCTTTTCGGCATTCTTTTAGAAGTCCCTTTTTGTTTTTGTGCTGGGGTGATTAATAATGTTAGGAAACTGTTAGCGTTAGCAACCGTTGATACAGACTCACCTAGAGTAGCCTAACCTCATAATGAAAGGACAAAAGACTAGTGCGAAAAGTAGACCGTGCGTCCCAAAAAGCATGTTTCTAATTTTCTCTTATTAAGGTCTCACAGAAATCCTTGTGACTCCCTTACTATCATGGTGAGAAATGTTACATAAACGATATAAAAAAGAGAAAATACGAGTACCACGCTATGCATTCATTTACAAAACTAAACTTTCTGACCGCAATAAAAAAAATAAAAATAAATTATAATTATTTTTATACAGGGTGCGGCAGCATAACTTACTTTCTTCAACACTAAATAAAACCCATTGTATGAATCATACATTTTTAAGATGTATGAAACAACAAAAAAGTGAGGCGATAACGTTTATAATATAGGTATTTATTTAATAAAATATGTGCGTTTTTTTTTATTTTTCTTCGTTCCCGGTAATTTTAGAAAGAAAAAAGTAAGGCGAGCCATTTTTAAAACATTTTAATGTTAAAAAAATTAATATTTAAAAAATTATATGGTTATTTCTGATGATAAAATTTGAAAGCACATTTCATCACCGTTCTAAAACAGTTTTCAGTTTTTTGATGTGTTTACAAATATTCTATTAATTTGAATTTCATTGCGAAGCGGAAATATTCTGACGTACTAACAGAATATGGTCGAGGCCTGAGGGGTTAAATCAATCAAAACTAATATTTCATCTGAAATCGTAAGTTCTGTAAATACGTACCTAAATACCCACCAACTTAATTTCAAACCATAAATTTTTCACTTAACATTTTTTTTTGTTTCAAATAAGGAATTATACAAGTAAAGTAATTAAAAAAATTACAGACAGATGAAATGGCAAATGTCGATTTAAAACAGGACACAGGGTCACTTTAGCAAGTCGTGTGTATTACACATTTTACTTTTGGCATGGAATTGTTTTTCGGTTTTTATTCAATTGTCTTCGCTACACGGTCCCAATCGATCGCAAAAATTTGAAAAGCTGTAAGGACAAAGGTGCGGACTTTAAATTTTCCGCTAGCGTGTTAAAATAAAATAACCTTTGTACTTTTTTTTTTGTTCGCTTTGTAATTTTTTGTAGCCTAATTTCCTTGCACGTCCTCGTGTTATGTCTGTTAATGTCCTTGTTGTGTATAATTTTATTTGAAAAGTATTTTGGTAACAGATCAAGTTCAGCATCTGTTTCACGATTAGCCAATTAAGTTCCTCTAATTTAATTTTATTTGCTTTTGTAAGAAGATGTTAATTAGGCTGTAATTGTAAGGTATATCCTGGAATCGCATAGGCCTATCTTGTAAAACATAACTCACTGGTGCCCTTGGATAGATAGATCTGGGTACGTCTCAACCTCGTTATAGCGAAGAGCAAAAAAAAACTGTATTTTCCCATCACGTCATATTCAATAAGGAACGATGATAAGGAAGAATCAATCTTCGTTTTGCTCCCTAACAGGGTATCGAATTACGTTGTAAGAGGGTTTCGCTGTGACGTTCCTCCATAGATAGTCGAAACAAAGCAATTCTTTAAAACAGCGACAAACAGTGTAAATTTTTTATAAAGTCTTATTTTTTCCTTCCTTTCATAAAAGGATAGTTGGATGTTATAGTGTACAATCGCAAATCCTTGATAAATCACGGGCTATTATAATAATAGCAGGATTTATAAAGCTGAACATATTTATAAAATAGATATTTGCTTCAGGATCGTTGTCTTAGGAGCGTTTAACCAGCCAGCGGACGAAAATCCACATTTCGTCGAAAGTTGTTCTTACGATCGTGCAGGGCGGTTACAACGAGAAAGATTAATTATTCTCCGTACCAGCTTTTTTAAATTATAACCCAATATCGAATTTATTTCAATTCAAATTACCATTAATTTATACCTTCATCCAAAAATGTTGAAAGGCGTGATGATAAAACTATTACAATAATGTACTTTTTGTAGTTATTTTTTGATTATAAGTATTTATAATTTTTCAATAATGTCTAAATTTAATAAGAATGTTAAAAAAATCTGAAATATATTGGTTTGTAAGTGCGCAAATAAATACACAAATTGACCAATTTTCGTCAAGAAACACATGTACGTACATATTTTTTAATGATTTTATTGAAACTAAAATTAAAATTCTAAAACATGCGTTTGCTAGATAATGTATTGATTTATTTTACTGCATGATTATATTATTTGAAATGGGTGTGGTATAATACAAAAACTTTTTTGAAAATTTAACAAATCTGCCAACGACCTACGGAATAACCTTATTATACTAAAAATTAAAAAAAAATTCTCAAAATTTATTATATGCGAATGCTAGATAAAAGAACAATCTTTCGAAATCCATTTATAATTTTTTGTGGAAAAGAGTCAATACGTCTAAAATCTGATTTGAAAATGGCATATTTCTGGATTTCTCTGGTAATGCCCTCTTAAGGAAGAAATTAACCTTTCGAATGTTAGCAACATTGAAAAATAACGACATCTATCAAGTATGTGTTAAACATTTATACAAAATAAATACACATTTCACATATAGAATAATTTTAATTAAATGAAGACAATATTAGCGAAATTCAATCGAAAATCTGGAGACAGAAAAATCAGAAAAAGATATTGGCTCCGCTAGGACTCGAACCCAGGACCCTTTGCTTACATGGCAAATGCTCTATCAACTGAGCTACGGAAAATTGGCAGATACTTTCTAGAGTGCATTTCGTTCGAGTTGAATCTTGCAATCATATATAAAGATATAAGCCAATAATACGTTCGTTAAGAAAATGAAGATAATGCTGGTAGTTCTTAGTCGAAGTATGATATAGTTAAAAGTGACCGAATTGGATATAGTTTCCGATTGACAGTTTTGTGTTGTTTATTTTTTATTGTGTTGGTTTACTTCGCTAATATCTTTTTAACCTACAATGTGCCTCTTTAATCTCCACTCTTTTTACTAGAAGCAACAAGTGAATAAATTGGTTAAAGCGCACGTCCCGGTTAGACGAGAGGCCTGGGTTCGAGTCCCAGTTGCGACCATTGTCTTTTTCTGTTTTTCTGTGTCTTGTTCTCCTTCATATTTTCGTTTAGATTAATATTGTTATCATCTTCTTCAATAATATATTACATTGATCGGAATAAACTTCAAAGGTAATAAAAAGAGAGTTTTTCTTACAAAAAATTGAATGTAAATTATTTATTTATTTTATTTTACTCTTTTACATTGGGGTAGATACATTGAAGTGTTTACGCAAAGATTGGTAAAAAACAATGATTTTAAAAAAAAATCCTACATTACCGTTGTTTACTTTCGGAAAAAATACGTTTTATATGAATGATTTGTATAGAGACGGTTTTGCGAAAAGTCACTTTACAAATAACTAAATTAATCATATAAATATCTACTAATTTTTGATTATGGGTCTGTCTATGATTATAAGTCTGGTTCAATAAACTGAAATTTATTTTAAATTAAGTGTATTTTTAAAATTGGACTCATCGGGAATCGGGATTACATTAATAACATCGTAAACAAATCACTTAAACTACTCGGCTTCATTCATAGAATTACCTCTGACTTTAAACATATAAATACACTTAAAACTCTTTACTGTTCGCTGGTCCGCCCTCACCTTGAATATGCTAGTGTCATTTGATCTTCTTTTTATGCTGTCCACATTTGTTACATCGAATCTGTACAACATCGCTTCCTACGAGGAATTGCTTGGAGGTTATGACTTGAAAGAGGAGAATACACGTATGATGAAATTGAACAAACTTTAAACATTTCCTCTTTAGAAAAACGTAGAAAGGACTCTGATCTAATATGCATTTTCAAAATTATCAACAGTATTACTGACACACCTGCTTTGTTACAACTCATCCAGTTCAACATTCCTTCCCGTAGACTCCCAAATAATGAATTGCTGTTCCTCAATCAACATTCTACTAATTATGGATATCATTCTCCTTTATCCAGAATGTCGACACTAGTCAACACAAATCAAAGCATTGAATTTTTTGGTGTAAGCCTAAATGACTTTCGGCAGTCGTTACGCAATGTGGTTTTTTAAGGTCTTTTTAAATCCATCTTCAAGCTACTTGTAGTTATCTTCTCTATGTACTTTTATATTATATGTATTTTGTCAATGCTCTTCATCTATATGTAATCTCCTTTCATTGTGATCTCTCTTTTTTTTCTATTCGTGTTATTGATATATTGTTAATTGGACTAATTATCCGTAAATAAATAAATAAATTAATTGCGTCAAGAATTCGGACAATAAAATACCAACAAATAAATTAACACATTCTCGTATCAACAATTTTTTTAAATATCTACATACCTACTTAATTATAAACCATATATTTTAAGTAACATTTATTAAAAAAAAATTCTTATGTTAAATTTAGCCACAGAAACGTTACTATCTCAAAGATAATATATTTTTAAACTTTTGTTAATCGTACTGCAGCAATTGTCTTTGGGCTGATGTGTTCTTTACATGAACTTTTCACTAGTGTAGGCTATGTTTTAGGCGACTTGAGGCATTCGCGATGTGGATCTACAAAAGAATACTCAAAATAAGCTGGATGGACAGGGTTACGAATGAAGATGTTATGGTTTGGATGAATAAAAAAAAGTTATTAAAACAATAAAAATCCGTGAACTTCAATATCTAGGACATGTGATGAGACATCCAGAGAAGTGCGAGATCTTGCACCTTATAATTCAGGGAAAGATTGCCAGAAGACGGGGCCCTGGAAGAAGGAGAACCTCATGGCTGAAAAAGCTGAGACAGTGGTTTGGCCAGTCTACTGAAGAGCTGTTCCGGGCCGCAGTAAACAAAGTCCGCATAGTCAACGTGACATCCAACGTCCGTTAAACGGACAGGGCACGAGAAGAAGAAGAAGCTATTTTCTTATACAACTGAAGTAATCACATCGAAATAAATATCCTAACTCGACAAAATATCCATAATAAAATTTCCTTTGCAAGGTGTCGAAAAAAAATTATGATAATTTATCTCCATTCACGGTACCACTTTGAATAAAAGAAATGTAAAAATCGTAACAGAGAGGTAAACTTAATAATGAGAGCCTTAATAACGAGGAACTTAATAAAAACCTTTGGACCATAGTACCATTATAACGAAAGGAAAATAATTGAAAGGACAGAAATTCTGTGTTAATTTTTTTGTTCTATTTTGTCGTGTGTTTTTGTTTTATTTTTTCGAAGAACGGAAAAGCAAGGGCGTAAAGGAGGAAACGGTTGATGGAATAAAAGTTCTACGAGCTGTCACGTGTCACTGGACACGTGTCCTAATTAGGTACTTCGCAATATAAAAATAATTATTTTATTCGGGTTTTTATTTACTTGATGGATGAGATATAGAAAAATAATACAATACAATGTTATTAGATATATATTTATTTCAATAAAAATATATTTTGGCTATAAAAAAACTTTAAAATGACGAACCTTCTTCCGCTTTTTTAACTAAAGGCGTAGCTTAATGATACATCACGATTTACATTAATCTTACTACGAATTGGTTAACATTGTACTCTAAGGGCATCCTCTATGGAACTAATTTAATATTTTTTAAATTCGCATGTTGTGATTTATGTAAAAAAAACATTGCCAAAACGCTTGTTTAAGATATTATAATAAATATTAAATTATGTTTTCCAATAATTTTCTCGCAGATACATTAATAGTACACAACATTGTATTAACAACAACTAAAAACTTTAATTCCTTAGAAGCCATTAAACTATTATATGTATCTCTAGTTAGAAGCCAAATTGAATATAACTCGATAGTTTGGTCTCCATCTTAAAGTCATTGTATGGGAATGTATGACATGAAACAAGCCATCGTATTAATTTATTCGTTTATTTACATACTGTGTACAGAGATTTAGTTGTTGTGTTTATTGAAACATTATTTAGGCCTAAATAATGTTTCAAAAATAAAGGTATCTCTTATTAGTTTATCTCTATTATTGAAAATATTCATAAACTACTGCACAAAAAAATAGTAACGCCACTTATAGGGAGAATGCTTCGAACAACGGAATTCAATATGGCGGCAGTTGATCAGCTGATTGCGCGATCCTATAGTAATTTTTCAGGAGTGGGACGTCACACGATTCACCATACATACGGTGGTTTTCGGGGGGTCTTGAAACTATAAAAATAAAACTAAAAATGCAGTTATTTAAGTTAGAAGGTCATCATTATTCATTAAAAAAAGGACTGGAGTTCTCTATTCTAAGAATTCAATTCTAGAATCTCATCCGGAATATCTTATTTTTAATATTTAAACCTTGGCAACCCATCATTATTCCCAGGCTATTTCTCAACCCCTAGGGCCTTTAGGAGTTGAAGAAAAGGAACAAGTTGCAGAGGAAGAAATCAATTTCAATGGTTCCCATTGGTTGGGAAATTCCAGGAAACTTCTCCTCTATTGTGTAAGAAAATATTCCACCCCACGGAAATGCATTTTCAATTTCTGCATTGCACTCGTTCTTCTGTTATTGGACGGAAATAGGAAAATATGATTTCTTTACAGAATATATAGATAATTTCGTTATATTACTTTTCAGACAACTGTATGCGTATGCATTTTATTCAATTACAATATTTTAGCATTATGGGTTATGTTATGTTATATAGATATTTTATGCAGAGGGTTTGACAGTTGCCTTGCCACGTCTGTAAACTGGATGCGTGTATTGTGGAGGTTTTCAATAATAACTCTTGATTAACGCGAGTCAAATATTATTAGAAATTTGCGCAGCTATATCTATTTGAAATGTCTAAAATCAATAAACCTATTTTTAGCTCAAAACACCAATCCTATCATAAGCTTTTAAATACCCTGTAAATAAATTTAGTACTATGATTTTGAAAATCGTAAATATGAGTATTTGAACATGAAACTTGCAACGAGCTTTTTTAAAGATAAAATAAATATGTTTGCACGTGACGAAATGAAAATCTAGGATAATATTATGACACAGTATTTCCTTGCCAAGCTAATAAACTATGTTTCAGTACGCTATGAGCATTTTTTTTGTTCAAAATACTTCTAGAAAATCCACCGTGGATTCGCTGGCACGCCAGAGGTTAAATGTTGAAAAAATAATGTTTCCGACAAAAACCTGGATGAAACTAACCAATATAGACCAGAAATATTTTTAATAGAAATCGCATTTTAAAGTAAAAATAAAGATGGAGAAAACATGAGCGTCTGCTGTTTGATTCCTCAGACAAATTTGTCCGGTTTTCAGAACAATTAGGTCTCATTAAGGCTCCGCAACCGGGTTCGAAAAGAAGAAGATGGAGAGATACGAAATTACGAACGTTAGAGGAGAGCGCTAACATTTACAGCGACAAAATCGATGCGAAAATTGCGAAAATGTTCAATAAAACACGACTCGTTTAAAATAGAACAAAATTCTCGCGGGGAGCATCGTAAGTATAATTTAAAGAAACCTTGTGAATTTTTTCACAAATATAATTAATAAAATAATAGAAACAAAGTTGTTTATAATAATTTTTGGAGCATACTTTGCGATTTTTTTCGAGGGAATTTCATATAATTAGGGTTTCGGCGCGGGCAGCATCTAGACATTATCTTCAAAAGTAACATATTTTTTTTAGAGCTCAAAAACTTCAAATGTTTAAGGGAGGTATGTAAGAAATCAGTAGAAATTTGGGTTGCGGCCCGTTAAAATCGCTGTGTCTCCCTTACTATAACGGTTAGAGATATGATCTAAATAGTGTTAGAAAGAGAAAACACCACACTTTATATTCAAATCTAAAAATCAACCACAAAATAATAAAAGTACACTTTTATGAATCCAAAGCTTGTAGCCGCAATTTGAAAAAAAAAATAAACTTTAAGAATTTTTTTATTAATTATTTTCACATAAAACGACAAAAAATATGAGTTGATGATAACTTTCGTAATACATTAGCCTAATAAAATATGTGTCCTTTTTAATTTTTTCGTTAACAGTAATTTAATTTGGAAAAAACGTAAGGTGAACCATTTTTTTAAACTTTTTTTATGTTTATATAAAGATGAAGTTATACGTGAAATCCTATTTAGATACTATTTTGATTAATCTTTACGACAAATCGGCTTACAGTATGAACATCAAAAAATATGCTACCGATAAATCGAAGCTTTTACTAGCTTTTCTATGTATTGGAATTACAATAAAATTATTATTTACGTAACAAAAAATATAAGCGTAAACCACCAAAAAAATATTTTTTTATGACTTAACTATGAAGTAATACAAGAAACAATTTTTTAAAAATACCCCTTTATGACTAAGATTATGTTCTACCTGTTTTTCGGTCTTATAAAAATATGCACAAAATAAATAAAAACCACTTTTTCGCTTACTTGCCTCGTGCAAATAAGACGCTCGATTTTAAAATTTTGCAGGCACGAAATTCGAAATATTTCTAGCGTTTATATTCCTCTTAAAAAAAATACATATTTCAAAAATTATATATTTAATTTAATTTGAATGTTATTGCAAAGATGTAAAATTTTGACCGTCCGACAAAATGCCTAACCTTCAAAACACCTGTTGTAAGAAATCTTCATAGAAAAAAATCATTTTATTCGATTGCTCGCAAGCATACGCATATAAGACATAATGATATGCATAATTTTCAGTCATCAACAGTCGACAACTCACAAGAAACTAACTTCTCCGGTATCAAAGGTGGTCTTGCATCGCCGCGTTTCCCACAACGGGTAGCGAACCGGGGCCCACGAGTCACGGTGACCGGGCACAGGGCCACATGACCCGACAGGGCTGTCACAGGTCACTAAATTTAAAAAAAAAAAAAAAAATTTCGCAAAGAAAGTTTCAAAATTGTAATTGTATTTAAATTTGATGTGAGATTGAACGAAGCGAGGAAGGGTTGGGAAGAACCTGGATATTCAGATCTAGTCACAAACTAATCTAATTTAAAGTAAAGCAAGGAGAATAGATTTACGATTGTTATATTTGTTCCGCAAAAGAGTTCCAACAGCTCCCAACGTCTGGAGCCAGTAAGATTTTGGCAACGCTAATTGGGGTATGTTGTGATGCGAAAGAGGAAAGAGAGAATGTACCTGGCTATTCAGATCTGGTTGATAAACACGGCTAAAGCTATTTCAAAGTTTTATTCTGAATGGTGGTCTTTCACAAGGGCGATATTGAAAGTATAAACCAGACTGGAACGTGCCCCAAATGGAACGCGCTCTGAAACGAGCAGCACATAATATGTTCAACTGCAAGGAATAGGTATAGTTATAAGAAGGCTATAACATATCTCAATAATAATAATCAATGTTAGCATAATACGATGCTTCTGCACGTACTATAAAATTTAAATAGCATATTTTAATTGTTCCACCAAATTACCATTTTCATCACGAGTTTGTAAAATAAACAGTATACAACTATCTTTTTACTGTCCCAGTTGCGACCGTTATCTATTTATTTTTTGTGTCTTGTTCTTGTTCGTATTTTCATTTAGGTAACGAGTTTTATCTTCTTCTTCAATGATATATTACATTGATGGGAATAACCTTCAAAAGTTATAAAAAGAGAATTGTTCTAATAAAAATATGAAAATTCATTTAGACTTTTACAAAAAGGTCAATAGGTATTCTATTATAAATAAAATCAGATATATTTATCCGAGACGCTATCTAGGTTTCAAACAAATTCATCGAATACTTGTTTGCAATTAAAAAGGTAGCTTCCAATAGTATGGAAAAAAAATAGTCGAAGATAATATTGTAGATTCTGAATTTTGTAAAAAGAAATTTTCAAAAATTATGTTTAAATAAGAGGTCTCAGTAGCCGAATTCGTAAAGCGTTTTGTCCCGGTAAGACGAGAGATCCCGTGTTCGAGTTCCAGTTGCGACCGTCAGCTTTTTAATTTTTCTGTGTCTTGTCCTTTCACATATTTTATCTACTAAAAAGTTGTCAAAGCTGTCCAAAATAAAAATAAAACATTAAAAAGTAATATTGATAAGTATTATAAAATCATTAATATACGTAAATTTAAGGTGGCAACCCTGTATCTCCTCTTCATAAAACGTACTACATGGTAGGTAACCTTGTCTAACAACCCATCGCGACATAATGGACAACAGAAAGAAAAGGTCACCTTGCTCACCTAGGGCTATTGACGGTTGGGGAAAGATCGATTTGCATGATGCATAATAATTATGACTTGTGTTTTTTTTATAGGAAGTTTGCAATTATTTGAAGATGCTACGACACGCGAATGTAGTTGAAAACATGCATTTTAATAAGGATGACCTTAGTGGTGCAATGGACAAGAAATGACTGTTTTATTTTTTTTATTCGACAATATACACGGAGTCCGGAAACTCGTAGTACAAGCGGGAAACTGGTAAATCTACATCACATTCGAAGTCGATTTGTGATATAACTTTTTTGATTTGAGCTTTCTTTTTTAACTCTTTAGTTGCTGAAAAAATGGAAAAATAGAAAAAAAAATAATATTAAAATCGAAATGCTCAGATCGAAAAAAATAAGTTTTTTGGGTTCTTTACGTGATGTAGATTCACCAGTTTCCCGGTTGTACTACGAGTTTCCGGACACGTTGTATAATAAAGAAAAATCCATACTTCTATTCTAATGTTATAAATGCCAAAGTGGGTGTTTTTGTTTGTTACGCTTTCACGCCTAGACCACTAAACCGATTTAAAAAATTATTTCACCAATAGAAAGCTACATTATCAGCAAGTAACATAGGCTTTATGTAATAGTAAGCTTTGGCGTAGTGAAATTTGTATAAATTAAAATGTGTGTATTTTCATATATTTTAGCTGCAGGGAGGAAAGGCATGGGGAAGGTGGGGTTCGCGGAGTGGGAAGAGACGAGGGAGAGGTTAGGCGGGGAAGGTGGAAGGTAACGGGGCCGCACGGGAAAGGACATGCAATTTATTTTTTTGAATGGCATTGCAACAATATAAAGTAAAGTAAAAATACAAAGTAAAGTAGTTTGATCACAGTCCTCCTCAATAAGTATTCCTGTTCCTAGGCGGACTGTGAGATGTTTTGGAAGGTAGTTTTGGGTTCAATTGAACGTAGTTATGCAGTGCCCCCTGCTTCCAAACGTCTGGAGCCAGTGAGACTATGGCATCCCCAATTGGGGTATGTTGTGAGGCTGAAAAGGGACACTGGAGGTCTAGATTCGTTCAAAATAAATAAATGTAGCTTCGCTTAACAAAAAAAATTAGAATCTTGCGAGAGCCTTAAGGAGTAACCATCAGTTACTTATACCAGGGCGGGTAAGTGGTGGATAACCTCCACTGCCCTGATGATGGTGTAAAGCTATTCGAAACTTCTTTAGCCCGACACGCTAGGGAAAGACGGAGCAGCGCAACACGGCATATTTTTTAATATGGCTTCGTAAACTAGGTAACTTGTACGAGTGCAGTTTAAAGACTAGAGATTGTTCTGGTGATAGCTGACATTCGATAAGAGAAGACACCAAAAGAAAAATGATAAAAAGCGAATAAAATAATGTGTTTTTCCCTTTCCTGACAAACCTAAGTCTAAAGTATAGTAGAATTTAATATGTATTTGGAGAGATAGATACCTTATAGCGGAAAAAATAATAGATCGAGAGAAGAAGAATTGACAGAAAGTAGGATAGATGGGAGAAGATACAATTGAATCGCTTTAGAATAAAATTGAAAGGATTCTATTCATAAATTGAAGGAAATGTACTAACATAAGTATCGTTGGAACTGGGTGATTCAAATGTATTTTAATATATTATGTGTACATTATGCGGAATATCACAGTGTTATACGATGGAATAAGATATCTGGGTTCTAGAGGTAGGTGAATCAAATACTTGAAGATATGGGAGAGAAAGAATTATACGACGAATGCATCCGAATGGATCAAGGAATGTGTGCAAGTTATATAATTTACTACATCAAACTGGCTTTGCCCGGGATTTACGCAGAGTTTTTCGAAATCGGATGTAGGGATATTTAAAATGCGAATATAATTTGGGAATCGGGTATGGGTACCGCCGCCCTATTTATTGGATAACTAACACCCCTGCCATAGGTCACTCCAAGTGGTTCGCTACGTTTGGTTATTAGTGTATTTTTGTATTTTGTCCACCTGCGTGGCAGCCCGGATCGGGAGAGTCTGGTTGAGGGAGACCTAACCTAAATTATTCCCATAATTAAATCAACAAATCTTGATCCATCCGTGATCAATAACTACCGACCAATTTCACTCTCAACCACAGTGGCAAGATTATTTGAAAAAAAATTATCTGCTGTCGTAATAGAACATCTAAAAACAGAGGATAACCAGGGGAGACTCCATCCAGGCAGTCATGGCGTTGATGATCGCATTCTTCGAATGGCGCAGTCTGCGCCATAAACTTCCCGTGCGGTGGCGGAAAAGTGCTCGGGCACTCGACCCTCCAGGAACATTTCCGTAGCACTGCAGTATCTCGGTAGGCGGAAAAATTGGCGATAAGCGTTATTGTTAGCAACCTTTAACTTATGCCATTGGGTCAAAATATTAATTAAGAGTCATTAAGAGTGCGTGTTAACGTAACTATGAACGTATCCCTTCCTCCACCCAATTTCCTTCCCATGTACTTTTCTTCTGATAAGGTGTTGCCATTATTATCTACATGTGACACTAAGGAACAATAACTTAAGGAACTGTCACAACAAAAATACCTCCACACAGCAACATGCTATAATTTAAAACTAAATAAGTGAACATCCTTTATAATTTCGACCAACGTCAGTTTATTGCAGTAAACGATCAACTCTTATATTAATCTTTCAGTTCTTTAATGTCGACTACGCTAAAGAAGTTTCCGTGCAATGATCACCTCCATAGTAATCTCTCAGTGTGTTCAATTGGAGTCTATTGAAGTAACCCGTGCAATTATCACCTCCTATGGTATAATTAGGTGAATAATTAATAGTAGGTGACTTTAATATCGAATACGGAAAATATATAATAACTATAATATCGATCTCACAAGAACGTGATGTGTGTAAATTTAAAAAAAGATTCGGATAGCCTGTAAAAGATTCGGCCGAGTATCTTTAATTTGCTCCTAAGAATTGAAGAGGTGGATTCCATAATCAGAGCCTAACCAAACTCTCATCAAACCACCCTTGAATCATCGAAATCGGTTGGCGTGATATTAAGTTATTCGTCCATTTGTCGCGCACATACTTTATCCAAATTTAAGACTTATACGGTTTTCTCATGGATGCCATTGTCAGAACTGGGCCAAATTAAAATGGGACCACACAGGAAGCACCAGCTTTCAAATAAAAAAAGAATCATCAATATCGGTTTACCCAGTCGAAATTTCTGAGGTAACAAACATTAAAAAAAAATACAGTCGAATTGAGAACCTCCTGCTTTTTGAAGTCGTTTAATTATTTATTAAAAGAAAATAACTTAGTTTACATCACTTTATTTTTTATATTTTATACTATCAACATGTTTCGTGAACCATGTTCACTTCTTCAGGAATAAAAGTATATTCGTTTAATTAGTCAGATTCCTTCTCAATGTCTACTGTTCGCCAAACTAATCCCATAGTCGTGTATTTTGCATACTACATTTTTTTTATTATAGTCCATTGATTTTCACTTGTCAACTTATCGCCGACTGGGAAAAGGGGGTGGGGTGTATTTTTGAAAGCTCATGCGGACAGAAAGCCTAAAAATTCCTTTCTGTTGATATTTCAAGCTATTTTAATCCTACTATTATGTATTTGATCTGCTCACAGTGACATGATTAACCACCTAACAATACAAAAACTTTTAATTTAAACTTTAAATCCAATACATTCACCCCAAACCACCCTGTGATCATTTCATATTCGTAGGAAAAATCTCCAATAAATACATATTTCCTGCGAAAAATTCGTTTTCTCTACTCGTTCCCCTTTGAAGAGGCGCGCTTGTTAGAGGCTCTGCTGGGTGCGGCAGTAAGGCTGTACCGGGGGGGGTGATAATATCGCCATAACGCCGTAAATTCGCCGCACTTTTTGTATTGAAATGTGATAATCTAAGCAAAATCGGTACCCGGTCGCACAGTGAATTAATTCATCAAAAATGTGGACAAATTTCATAAAAAACGACTTTTAAAAAATTGATTTTTTTCGTGTGAAATTTAATATATTTGTATTTTTTAATGTAGCTGTCCCCAATTCGTTCCCTGTTTGGCGCCAGGGAGACTGTGGCATCCCAAGTTGGGGTATGTAGTGAAGCTGAAGGTAATGGGGAGTAGAAAAATATGGGGTAGAGAATGGTAGGAAGTATCTGTCTATCCAGATCTGGTCACCAAACACGGCTACAGCCATTTGAAGCAATGTTCGATTCTTAATGGCGGTCTTACACCAGGGCAATACTGTGAGTATCTTCCACTCTGGAACACGCCGCTAAAGTACTTAAAAATATTAATTAAAATAATAAATTGTGAAATAACACTTATTAATCAAATAGAATTTATTTGCGCATGCTGGGATTAGATCCTGCGCCCTCCGGATTAGAGCCTCACCCCTCGGATATTATAGTACATGCATAGTTCATTGTAACCAACGGACCAAACATTTTAAATAGTCATGGTAAAATAAGCACACCTTTTTTATCATTAATCGAATTTTGTATTGTATTCGAAGCTATTAAATAAAATCAATGAACAATTCTGAATACGATTGACAATTGAAACGTTGCTTGAATAGTTTGAGCTTTTTCGATCAGGTCTGAATAGTCTGGAACTTTTTTTTTTACACGAGCTCCACACCACTATGTCATCTTTGTGGATGCTGTATGAAGGTTTTTTTTAAGGAAAAGAAAAGGAGAGTTCTGGAAAGGAAAAAGGTTTAAGGGGTGGGTAGGAATCTGGGGTTCAGTGTGTCCTGGTCATCCGCCTCCAAGACCGAGACACCTAGACAAACCTCACCCCATGAAACTTTTCAGACTTTATCGCAAAATAGTCTCCTTTCTCACATAGATTCAGATATTGGAATGATAAGACACGTATTTCAATAAACACTGTAAGTCTAAGACCATGACTATTTAAAGAGTAAGGAATTTTTCATAACATTTACCTTACCCCTAATTGTAGTTCTGTAGGAATATTTAAAAAGGGCCTAATTATAGCAATAAAAAAACGTGTGCAAATTTTTGGGCAAAAATTCCACTGTGCTTCCAAGACAGTTTCCATCTGAACTTTAGCAAATCCGAATAAATATCGCCCCGTAGGCTTTACCGCCCCCTCACCCCTGAAAGCCTTAAAATATTATCAGCGTATAGTTTATTGACGAGATTGTGAGCTGGAAAGATTAAACTCAGACTTTATTATGCAAAACTTCAAAGGTAAATTGAAAGCGGACGTTCAGTAAACGATATAGCCTGAAAGGATTTTGGATAAGGGAGGGAAATTATTACGTTATAAGGGTGAATGACGCCAATTTTTGATAGCATTTCAAATAAAGGAAATCAAAATATTCAACTCGGTAAATTATCAAGAGTAAACTGACAATAATAGTTGTTGAATGAGAAATTAACACTTTCGATCATATAAACTCGGCCACCCTGATAAATCGAGAATTGCTGAGCATTTAATTGAAACTTACTTTGGACTTGTTCCTGGGAAGACCCAAATACGCAGAGCGCTCGCCTAATTACGGAGGCATTTCGAATTCAAAAAATTCCTCTCAATTTTAATAGGGACGACGGAGCTAAGCTCAATAGTTCTTGCTATCCGGTAATTGACGGCTACATCTAAACTAAACGCAAAAAAGCTATTTTAATTATATTTTAATACCAGCTCGAAGAGGAATGGAGCTGACAACACGGTATCCATCTGCAAACCATACACAAGCACACAACCACTCTCTCTCTCTCTGGTTTCAATCCAGGGATTGGTTTGCAGCAATTTCCTCTATTCTTCTCTTCCATTCTTCCCTGTCTTGTGCGGCTCTTTTGAAGTCTGTATACGATGAGCAGCGCAACATTATTTTACACAACCACTACCGAATACTACTATAATCCGACCTGATGATGGGCACTGTAACGCTGTCAGAAGCGACGCATGCCGGATCGGAAGAGAATGGTTGGGGGAGTCCATTTGACTTCTCCAGGTCTCGGAACATCGCCTTGCACCGCAGTGGGAGGGATGGATTCGTACGTCCTTCACTCCTGGACACACTGACCCCCAGATTTCTACCCTCCCTTAATACCCTTATCCTTCCCAGAACTTTCTCTCCTTCCTTTCCTAAAAAGATCCTACACACAGAATCCCTAAAGATAACACAGGCCCTGAGGGGAATTATTTTCATCAGGGCTTCCTGAGTGTGTAAATGTATTCTATCAACTTTTGGCCGTACACGTACAAACACGTACATACAAGCACAGAAACGCACATATATACACATTTTTCTGAAATTCGATGACATTACGATGCGTATATTAACTATGTTATATTTACATACTAGCAGACCCGGCCACACGTTGCTGTGGCTAACGAAACGTTTATAACAAACGCCATCTGTTAAATCAAAACCACACCACGCTGCCCACTACTCGCTGCCGCTTGGCCAGATATATTATGTACTTCAATCAATTTACACAAAACCTTGACAAATTATAAACCTTCCTCATGAATCACTCTATCCATTGGTGAAAACCGCATGAAAATTCGTTGCGTAGTTTAAAATATCTAAGCGCACATACAGCGTGAACGACCGCATTTTATACTTAGTAAAGATAAAGATTAATATGTAAATACAACATAGTTAATATACGCATTAAATATCTGTCTTATCCAGTCGGTATTTGGCTTGGTTAGTAGAGTTCCTGGGTAGGAAGTTTTGTTATATTACGGACTGATTTTTTAAACTAATAAGGAACTCCAGTGAAAAATATTATGGCTTTAAAAAAAATGTTCATATAGACCAATAAACGCTGATTCTGAATTTATTTTTATTTCATAATATTGAACGTAGATTTCTTAAAAAATTATTAAAAAGTTATAACACAATTGTTGGTAAAAGGTTACTTATTTAAAGTAAGTAAGTTGACAGATCACATAATATGGTAAAAATAGTCACAATGTATCAATTCACTAATTAACTGAGCAAGGGATCGGAGGGAACCTTGCCGTTAGGCTTTGGGAACAACAAAACTGACTGTGGTTCTGCTTAGAGGGTCGTACCATAGGACGAAGCGCAACTAAGGCAGCAGTCGGGGGTCTGGTTGGTGCTTTACTTATGGTAGTAGAATACTCCTTAGAGGGTCGTGCCAGAGGACGAAGCGCAACTAAGAGAGCGTACTAGCCAAGAGCGAGCTGCAGACGAACTGACTAATTTAGGGCGCGCAGCCTGTTATATAGCCCATTCCTTGTTGCGGGGTGTGGTTTATGTAGTGGCTCGAGGGTGGGAGATGCGCAGAAGGCGTCGGCGCATCCTGGTTTGCTTAGGGGTGGGTGAGCAGGATGGCGCTGTACGGGGGAAAGAGATGGTGTAGTGGAAAGCGTAAAAACGGCGCGCTACAAAGTGCATTTTTAAACCTCTCGTCAAAACACACTATAAAGTTGGTATTACTGAATGGTTAGTGCTGACGTCACGCGTCACCAGTCATTGTATTGAAATCTTTGATTATGCAGGTGTGACATAAGCCATCAGTATTAACAATATTTCATGTTTTTCGTTATTTCATACTGTTTATAGAGATTTAGTTGTTGTGTTTATTGAAACAACATTAAAGCCTAAATAATTCAGTATCAAAAATAGAGGTATCTCTATTAGTTTATCTCTATTATTTAAAATATTGAAAAACTACTGCACAAAAAAATAGTTATGCTACTTCTAGGGAGAATGCTTCGAATAACGGTATTCAAAATGGCGGCACTTGATCAGCTGATCAGCCCAATCCTATAGTAATTTTTCAGGAGTGATGACGTCACACGATTCACCGTACATATGGTGGTCTTAGGGGGATCTTGAAAAATTAAAACTTTGACAATTATTAAAACAAACTCTAAAAATAAAAATAAAAATGCAGTTATTTAAGTTAGAAGGTCATTATTCATTAAAAAAATTAAAAAATTGGACTGGAGTTCTCTATTATACACATTTTATCGTCAAATTTATTGTTCAGTTCTAATTGCAAAGTGTTGTATTATGTTCGTTCGAGTTCATATACCTTTGATGGATTAAGAAAGCCACCTATCCAATCAAAGTTAGTCCCTAAATTATATCAAACAGTTTAATAAGTTAAAACATAATTAGTAATTACTTTTCGCGAATTTCCAAGACACGGAAAACAAGGAATCTGTCTATCTATTTCAAAAAGGTTGTTTTGCCAAGTTTTGTATTTTAAGGGATGTACAACGTACATTTAATAATTGTTTATTATTAAAAAACTAAACATTGCGATGTTTACCCTTGTGGTGGGCAGATAGAATGGATCGCCACATGGCTCTGTTTCGGCACAAATAATTTTGGGAATAGTTAGTTTTCGTAAATGTTGGGGAATATGGGTCTAAAAGCTGGCAGAATGTTATCCTTAACTTTGAGTAAAGTTGTCCTAGAAGTTTGGAAAAATTGTCCTCAATGTTGGGGATTGTTGTCCTAAAAGTAGGAAGGATGATGTCAACATTGATCACGAAACATGTAGATTGTGTATGTATAAATAAAGTGATGTAAACTAAGTTATTTGTCTTTTTAATAAAATAAATAATGCCATCACAAAGTGAAAACCTTACAGAAGAAGTTCTTTTAAAAAAATTAAGGATTTAATGTTGGACAACGTTTTTCTGAATAAATGAGCTAAATTGTCCTCAATGTTGGGGATTGCTCTTCTAAAAACTGGCAGAATTTTAACATTATCTTTGGAGTTCAGATAAGTTGTCCTCAATGTTGAGGATTATTGTCCTAAAAATAGGAAAGGTGTAATGTTGGCCAATATTGTTCTAAACATCAGGCGAAATTTTCCTCAATGTCTTAACTATGACAAAAGTTGGAAAAAGTTGTCATCAATGTTGGGGATTGTTCTGCTAAACGTAAGGAGGATGTTATGTTGAGTAACATTGTTCTGAATATCGGGCTAAAATGTCCCCAATGTTGGGGAATGTTGTTATCCTTAACATTGGCAAAAGTTGCCCTAGAAGTTGTGAAAAGTTGTCATCAATGTTGGGAATTGTTGTGCTAAAAATAGGGAGGAGGTTATGTTGGGTAACGTTGTTTGAATATCGAACTAAATTGTCCTCAATGTTGAGGAATGTTGTCCTAAGAGATGGCAGAATATAGTATTTTATCGTTAACCTTGGCAAAAGTTGCCCTAGAAGTTAAGAAAAGTTTTCATCAATGTTGGGAATTCTTGTCCTAAAAGTAGGGAGGAGTTATGTTGATAACGTTGTTCTGAATACTGGATAAATTATCCTCAATGTCGGGGAATGTTGAATTAAGAGCTTGGGTGTAGAATGCAACGTGTTACACTTATCAACGGCAAAAGTTTTCCTAAAAGTTGTCCTCGATATTGAGGATTATTGTCATAGTAGGGAGAATATTATGTTGGGTAACGTTGTTCTGAACACTGGGCTAAACTGTCTTCAATGTTGGGGAATGTTGTCCTTAACTTTGGCTAAAGTCCTAGAAGTTGGGAAAAGTTGTCGGCAATGTTGGGGATTGTTATTCTAAAAGCAGGGAGGAAGTTAAGTTGAGTAGCAATGTTCGGAATATCTGGCTAAGATGTCCTGATTGTGGGGGAATGTTATCCATAATGTGTTGCAAACAAAGTCCAAGATCTTGGAAGGATTTCCCCAAAATAAAAAAAATAAAAGTCTAGATTGCGAATGTTCCGACTACCAAGAAAAGATGTCCTCAACATAAAAGAGCTATTAAAATATTAGAGCCTGTAAATGGACATCCCTATTCAATGTATCGTCTCGCCTGGTACCTCCGTTATTTTGTTACGTTTTAACGTAATTCAACTCCAAAGAAACTGTAGTAACATTAATTTATTAACATACCGTACTCGTTAATTGAATTTATATTCCTACGTATTAACGTGAGAAATTATCTAAAGTATTTCGGAACTTTCCGGTGAGGAAAATATAGAGTGGCTTTCACTAAACCTATATTTTATTACGTAGTTTGTTCAAGGTGTATTCGAGAGTTCTAGAGAATCTTAAAATAATTTATATTGTATGTACAGGGGACTGTAGAAAACTTTATTTGAAAGGAATGAGATTACACTTTAAAGGAAGTTTTCACAAATCGAAAATGATAGAAATAGCTAGTCTACATTAGGGTGTTGATACCAATCCTAAAACATGGCAGTGGGGCATTATAGTGTATGTTAATATTTTATTTTATTTATTATTATACGACAGAATATTTCCAATTACAGTACAATTTAGTTATCCTATCAGCATTTAGGCAAGTGACTCTTCAATAATATTTTTAAGGCATATAAAAAACAGTCACTTACATCCAAATGGTTTGCAATTTCACTTAACAGCACCACTCCCCTCGTCATGCTATGCTTTGCCAAGACGTCTGTTCTGCCGTTCGGTACTTTAAATAAGTCATGATGTCGACTTCGGCTGTAGTGGTCTGGTACATATAAATCATAGCATCCCAAGAGAAATGGGCTATTGATGAAATTATTCCAAATTTTGAAAGACAGAATAGCAAGACTTGCTTTCCGTCGAGTTTCTAATCTCACGGAATCAGTTTCCTCAAGTAAGTCAATATGGTGCATGAACCTTGGATAGGTTCCATGCTTCCGCATATAAACATACCTGAGGAATTTCTTCTGGATTTGCTCTAACATATTATCAATGTAATTCTGGTGGTACGGTGCCCAAACATCGCTTGCGTACTCCAGCTTGCTTCTCAGTATGCCATCGAATAACGCTAGCATAGCTTCTTGGTTATCAAACTGCTTACAAGTCCTGAAACATACATATGTATGTTTCAAAGTCGTTAGTGTAGGTAATGTATCTCAATAGAGGTCAGTAAAGTTTTACTGTATGAGACATATGGCCGATGATATCCGATCGACAGGTGGGCACCTTCAGTAACAGTTTCTCCTTGCTCAGATCGGTTCCATGACAACTTAGAATCATGCAATTTCAACACTCCTTTGAAAAGTTATTAGGCGAGTTTTCAGTTAGCTAGAGCGCTAAGATTGAAAAATATGACTTTATTGACGTTGTTGTAGCTGAAAATTATTATTATTTTTTTTAATTTCAATTTTTTGTAATAAGATCTTCAGAATTCGTTCAGTCAAGGGATGCGCCGCATCCACATACTGAAAGATCTTCACACAAAAAGTGGAAAATTAAAAAAAAAAATTTTTTTCAGCTCCAAGAACATAAACAAAGTCGTAGTTTTCAATCTTAGCACGCTAGTTCAATGAAAACACACGAACCACCACTGGTATATAGGTGTTGATTACGACTCCAGATACTAATATCTACAGCCTGTATGTCGGACGAATATCTACAGCTCATATGTTGAACTAATATCTACGAATTTCAGAGTGTTGACTAATATGTAGATAAGGTCGGACGAATATCTATGACGGTGCCAGTGTTGACTAATATCAACAGAGCGTAGGTTGAACTAATATTTACAGAGCGTAGGTTGGACTAATCAGCTAAATGTGTCCAATAGTCCGATATTAGGGATTTTTACATACATACCTACATAAATTAAGTTTTTTAAAATGCATACGCAATATTACGTTATTCCAATTTGCTATACATAATTGCAAATCCAACCTCTGCCAGTGCTGTAGATATTCGTCAAAACTTTGGTTCTCATAGATATTAGTCAGCGGTTTGAGCTGTAGATATTCCTCAACACTTTGGTTCTCATAGATATTAGTCAACAGTTTGAGCTGTAGATATTCGTCAACACTTTGGTTCTCGAAGATATTAAGTTCGATTTTTTCAGTTTTTGGAATTCCTGTAGATATTAGTAGACGCCTCCGTTGATTACTTGAAGCAATTCAGGACAGTCAATTTTGAAATGTAGTATTTTTTGTAAAAGTATTAAATCTGTGTTTATTCTTCTTTCTGAAAGTTTTAACCCCCATCAACATGGTTTTTTTCAAGGCAGATCTGTTGAATCGAACCTAGGACAGTTTACTGATTTTGTTCTTAACTCTATGGATAATAGGAAACAGGTTGATTCCATTTACACAGATTTTTCTAAGGCTTTCGACAAAATAAATCACGACATACTGTTAAACAAGCTCTCGAAGATTGGAATATGTGGAGATCTTCTGAGATGGTTCTCCTCATATGTTAAAAATAGAAGTCAAGCTGTTGCTTTAAAAGGTTACTAAGGATATTATATAAGTGAGGTAATTATAATCAATGTTTTGTACAGGGGCTATTTGATTAAACAAGAAGAATTTTCTATCGCTTCATCCTCACTGCTAGCCCCTTAAAAACCTTAAAACGACCATCATGAAAACATCAATCATTTCTCATTACTTCTTCAAATCAACTGTCATCCTTATGAACACAGCGGAATAAAAATTTCAAAAAATACTAAAATAATTGCCGCGGCTACCGATTTAATTGCCTCTGGTTATGTGCCTAATTATCCATGGTTCACATGGCCTCTAATTCCCATGAACTTCCCATTGTTGAAGGCTTTGGTTTCCGCTTCGTCCCATGGGAAATTATACCTTTATACACACACCACCTCTCCCATTGTCTACAAGTCTAGATACCGATTTTCTTAGATACTTTTTTTTCTCTAAGATTTACAACGATTATACTGATATACTTTGTACTAGGCGTACAACAGATTTTATTTTTAAATGTAAACATCTGAATTCGCATTAAGGCTCTGCAACCGGGCCCGAAAAGAAGAAGATGGAGAGATACGAAATTACGAATGTTAGAGGAGAGCGCTAACATTTACAGCGATAAAATTGATGCGAAAATTGCGAAAATGTTTAATAAAACACGACTCCTTTAAAATGGAGCAAAAATCTCGCGGACATTATCTTAAACGGCATTTAAGGAAACACTGTGAATTTTTTCATACATATAACTTGTAAAATAACTGAAACAAACGTGTTAATAATAATTTTTGGAGCATGCTTTGCGATTTTTTTCTATAGAAGGAATTTTATATAATTTTCGTTTCGGCGCGGGCAATGTCTAGATATTATCTTCAAGAATAACATATATTTTTTAAAGAGCTTTAAAACTTACCGTGTTTAAGGGAAATGTGTAATAAATCGGTACAAATCCGGGTTGCGGGCCCTTAAATAGAACAATATTATTATTAAAACTTCCATTATGACAGCCGTATGAATCCATCTCTCCAATTGGGGTGCAAGGCGATGGGTTGAGAGAGTCCGCGGGGGGATGTCAACTTCTACAGTCTTCAACCAGTCTCTCTCGATTCGGCCCGCCACGCAGTAGGTGGTTAGATGCATCTGCCGCCAAGACCCGGACAAACTTCACCCCATAAATCTCAACATAGAGAACCATTTGGGGCAGAGATTTTTGTTATAGTGGCAGAGGTTTATGTTATACAATAAATGGTTCCAGAGGCAGCTGTACCCACCCGCCTCTCAAATTACAAGTGTTTGAGAGGAAATTCTGGGAAAGAAAAAGGTATAAGTGGTTGGTCAGTGCAGGAGTACGGATGAATGAATCCAACCCTCCAAAAAGTTCTCCCTCAACCAGTCCCTCCCGATCCGGTCTACCAGGCGCAACTGTCGCCAAGACCTAGGCTTGTTGAAAAAGTATCGATATATCGATATTTTTAATTCAATATATCGATATTTTTAGTCGATATATTTTGATCCGATGTATCGATACAAAATATCCAATATCGAAAATCGTATCAAAAACGATATTTTTCTAAATTTATGTATTTAAAGTCACTAGAATCCAAAACCGTAGATATAATATATGAACGAACGGAAAAAAGTAACTGTATTGGGTCATATCATTTGGCGGTTGAAATTTTAACTATTAATAGCTTACAAATCTATTGTCTTTGCATTAGTATTTGTGATCACCAATACTATCTTATGTGTGTAGGTACATACATAGAAATGTATGCTATTTTTCGCCATTTTTTCTAAGCCACTCCTGTGTGTTGGTTCCCAATTGTCTATGATTATTGACTATGCCTTGTTCCAAACACGAAGTCCTTTTTGGCAGATAATTACGCTAATAGAATGTTACTGAGACGCATACAAAATTTGTATGCGTCTCAGTTTACATATAAGTTAGAAGACAGCTTTTTCGTTTTTGATATTTTTGTAATTATTACGTAATAAAAATGAATAGTGATAAAAATACCTTCATTTTTATTGAGATTTTTGTACTTTAAAAAAAGCAAATTGTGTGCAAAAATTACTACTGATAATATTGAGCTGAATACACTATTTTTTTAAAAACGCAAAATCTCTTGAAAATTTGACCGATATATCGATATTTTTTCCTCGATAAAAAAATATCGATATTTATTAAAATATCAATATCGACGTCGATATATTATATCGACGTCGATATTGATATTTTAATAAATATCGATATTTTTTTTCACTTTCGACATCCCTACCAAGACCCCGACAAACCTCACCCCATGAACCTACCAAGACCCGACAAACCTCACCCCATGAACCTGCTAAGTGACCAAACGTAGTAAACCACTATGATATCTGATTTCGAAAAACTCTGTAAACTTCAGCTAGTATTATAATAAACAAAAATCTACTTCTTGAAAACCTCACAACGTTTTGATAAGCCTTATTATTCATACAATAACTCATTCGTAATCGAATCTGACTGCGGAGCATATTCGTGGTTCGATTATTCATCCCCTCTCGATAAATTAGACAAAATCCACGTCTCCACGGACCGCGCATTGTGTCCCTAGGAGCTCGGCTAATTTATGGTAGAGCCTAATTCTGCTCGAGCTAGAGTTCGAATTTACGATCACATAAGGGCAGGAAGGTCGTTAGAAGCGCTGGCTTGTGAAGTTATAGGGGTAAGGATGGATGACTTAAGTGTAGAAAGGAACCTGATGCGTGTATGGCTGATCTAGACGAAATATTTACCCAACAAAACAGAGGTTAAGCTACATTCAAAGAGTTGTTAAGTATGATAGTCGAAGATGTTTTCAAAATCGTCTTGGTGACTAGATCTGAATAGCCAGGAACTTAACTTTATCAACATCATCAGCTCTTCACTCCCTTCAGCCACACAACATACCCCAAATGCGGATGCCATAATCCTACTGGATCCAGTAGGTGGTGTGCAAATTGTTGGTAGGTACACTTATGCGGTATTCTCATCAACAAAACGTCGGCGATCGAACAGATTAGACAGAGACTGAAAGGTACTTTGAGTAACGCCCTGCTGAAAGGGCAATATTAATGAATACGGGTTGGTTCGTCCCGTCATTATCAGAATGAAAGATTAACATACCTATATTATAGAAATTATTATATCTTTTTTTTACGTGAGCTCCACACAGGAGGCCTTGAGGAAAATAATTTCCCTCAGGGCCTATATCCTCTTTGAGGATGCTGTGTGGAGGGTTTTTTTTAATGCAAAAAAATAACGCAAAAACACAACCGTCCATTAGACTTTGTGTTTTTGAATAACTAAAAACGGTCCCATCAAGCCGTTTCCCCGCAGGGTTAGATGGAAGGGATCAATTAGTGCTTCATTCACATTCATACAACTTGTCAAACATACTACAACTCTTCTATTACTCCGACACTTGATGACTGACCTGGGGCTCGATTCTCTGATCGAGGCCACACCCTATCGTCGTCGAAAGTACATACATTGGTCTCGACTCTGTTATTCTCGAATCTCGTCGAAATTATAGTACACACCGAACGTTACTCGTCGTAATAGGCCAATTTAGGGTCAGAAAAGCGACATGCCTCCCCGCCGACGCCTTTCTCTGTTGCACGTATGTTTTACGAATCTTTCTCTTTCGCTTACGGTCATTGTAAAGTCGCGAGAATGGATCGCATCAAGTTCAGGTCGGCATTAAATGTTGACGTGTACTACAGATACACAGAAGCGAAACGTCAAAAGTCATTCCACTCGAACAACGAAACTCGGACGAACCAGTCAACACCGACAAAACTGTGAAAACTAGTACAATGTATCCTAACCTAAGATCGTTGTTTCCCGCGCGCTCTTCGAAGAATAGGCATCGTATATTTTTACAAAGTTGTTTTAAGGTTTCATATAATGGCTGATTTACCGGCTATGTTGGCTGCAATGCATAATGTGGAGCAAACAAAAGCAGATGCTTTGAGACCAACAAGAACGTCTCGTCGGATGGTAGATAGTTTCACATGAAAATATACATCCTAATTAATCTGTTGCAATGTCGTTTTGCAGGTGTTTACAGCATTTTATTTCATTTCCACGACTGGGTTATCAGCTGTTTTTGGTTTTAAGTAGAATATACCCAAAAGCCATTTCGACGAATCTGGGGTCGTGGTTTTAAATTCACACCATAGAAACGTCAAATCTCTCGTGTGGGTTTGAAAGAGTGAGATAGGTGATGCAAGTATTAAAGCGCGAATATGCGTGCGCATGTTTTAATAAACGGCCAATGTGGATTTACGAGTACAGATATGTTGGGTGTCGTATAGTATTAATACTTAACATTGTGAAACGTGATCTGATATGTCAAGGATATCAGACTATACATGAGAATTGGTATCAGCAATCCATTGTGGACTGCTAGCCTCGCTTCTTTGTATTAACGATTAGGGGACGTACCCATACTACTTGACCAACTTTTAGCAAATTTTAACTCCCCCCCCCCCCCCCCTCCCCCGGTGACTAAAAACCTAAGCCCCTTGCCGCTCACTTGAACCAAGCGTGGTATTTTGAAGACCCCCCCCCTGAACGGGTCACGAAGTACAGGTACGTTCCCTTATTGCATTCAGATTTTTTTTCGCACAGTAGGCCCCGAGGAAAATAATTTCCTTGAGGATGCTGTGTGGAATCATCTTTGGGGATGCTGTGTGGAGTCTTTTTTGGAAAGGTAGAAGTGAACCTCATTGTAGGAGGGAGGAAACACAGAGGCTGGCAAATCCTCCCACAGCCACGCTGTTGAACTCAAGAAAGAATCGTAGAAAAGGCTCATGTGACAAACATCAACCGTATACAAATATGCGAGCGTTTGGCGTGTTTCTCGCTAGTTCCTCCGAGAATCTTCCATTGAAATATCGGTAGAACAAGGACAACATTCTCACCCGATGCCTGAGCTCAGATTGCAATCCAGAATCTATCAAACCGACCGCCCGTTTATGCACAAATTCGAGGGTTTTTTTTCATGCATTTTAGGGCTCCAGACCAGAGGTAGTAGCCAAATTCAACCGTGGAGCGAACTTGCGATTTGTGCAGGATTTGCAGTTGTGTACTATTAAAGTATCTACGGGCCCTGTACAGTAAACCCAGCTTCAATTTTCCATAATACGGGATTTATGCTCTCCAAAATGGCAGAGTTTTATGAGAAACAACCTCTTGACAGTCTGAGGAAGTGGGTGGCGAAATACCACCCCCCTTCTGAGCTGCAGGGAGTGAAATCCGAGCATTAAGTTAGCTCGGTAGAAGGAAAAGTTGTGACCGCACTCCCTAGTGTAGAGAAATTTCAAAAACTTTTGACTAGCGAGTAAACATCATAGCAAAAGCTATTTCAAACCGCATTTGGGATAAAATAAATAAAAGCACAGTTTAACGTTCGCTTTGCTCAAAAAGGGAGCATCTCTTTGGAGTTAAATTAAATCTTATTTTCAAAATTGAAACTTAGTGTGTCAAGAATTCAAATATAAAATTTTAACATAAAATTATTTTAAATATCGTTTTAAAAAATTGAAACCGATTTGGCAAGAATTCAGGCTGTCGCTAACGATAGTAATATATTGTATACATACTATAAATCCTAGAGTAGTAAATACTAGAGATGAAACGGATAACCGGTAACTATCCGGTATCCGGCCTATCCGGCCTAAATTTCCTATCCGGCCGGATACCGGATATTCAAAAACTACGACAATTTCCTATAATAAAATGCAATACATTAATCTTTGTGAGGTAAATATCAATAAAATGGCTTATAATTATGACGGCTTTTATCATATTAAAAGTCATAAGGCCTTCTGAGATATTCACTCTAATGATAAAGATAATACCCTATAATAATACCCTCATAATTAAGCCTTGCTTAATTATGAGGGTACATCAAATATTCTACTATGTAATTAATTACTGTATAAAATTTATTTGTAATTTATGTACCTTCTATTACTAATAAAAAAAATAAAAAAATAAAATAAAAAATACATAAATAGTAAATATCTAAACTAAAAACTTTTAGTAAAAACTTACAAAAACCTTGCAGAGTAGCGAAAACTTAAATTAACATGATTAACTAATCAAATCACAATCACCATTGTAGTGAACTAAACATCGTAAAAAACACAGAGATTATAGGGCCGAATATCCGGCCGCCGGATATCCGGCTATCCGGTCTCGCAGCTCGCCGGATATCCGGTATCCGGCCAAACAACTATCCGTTTCATCTCTGGTAAATATTTGCAGAATCATACAAATACTTGTCGAAATTTGATTTAGCCGTGTTTGATGACCAGATCTGAATAGCCCTGTACTTCCCAACCGTCATCTACTTTGATTTCTTCCCTTTTCCAATTCTTGATTTCTTGACAAAATGGTGGAAATAAATATATTAGGAAATGAAAAAAAAATTATGCACAGAAAAAAGGGATACAAAAAATGGTATAATCAAAACTGCTAGTTTCGGTGACGTGTCTGACCTGCGTAACTCTGGTTCAATGAACTCTAGAACTTGGATTTGCTTTGAATTTAAGTGTCATCATTTTCTAAATTGGGCGTGTTTGCTTGAATAATTCAGATAAGAGTAATGTACATACCTTTAATTTGGTTCCATGCCAACTCAGAATGAAACCAACTCAGAAACATCTCAAAAAGGTAATTAAAAGGTATGAAAAAATAATTTTAAAATAGCCGGTAAAAATTGATTTTTCAAATGAATATACTTATCTTGGCATAATGGTAGCAGAACGCTCGAATATATGGTACCTTTGATTTATAACAAATTGAAGCAAAACTGACAAAAAAGTGGTTAATAAATGAACAACTCATTTATCTATCCTAAATCTTTTATTAGGTATTATTATTAATAATAATAATAATCTTTATTCAATGAAATAACAACAATATAACTAAAAAAAAAGTACATGCTCAAAGTAGTTTACAAATAGATTATTACATCAATCAGTACAGAAAAATTAACAAATAGGAAGTAACGTATGAAAGGTTACACAGGAGTAGTATAGTTATACAGTATTTTTAGTTGTGCATAGCCTGCCTCACTAGGTGAACCTGTATTGAGGCAGAATTTTTGTTAATTGTTTCTCACAATTTTATCTATGGTTTTTTTATAAATGTGTAAAGTAGGTTTCCATACTGCAAAAACTTTATTTTAGTTAACATTATTGTTTGCATATACCTACACAATTCATAAACTGCAAGGTTATTACTACAATAACAACTGTCAATGACTGGGCGTTTGGGTGAGGGCACCAGTATAGGCTCGATCATTAGAATGTATCCATATTTTAACATATTTTTTAAACTCTCTCTGTGTTTGACTCAGTTTGATGTTTTCTGGGAGAATGTTGAATATTTTTGTGGCAAATTATCTTTTATTTATTTATTTATTGTTTGTTTGTAAATATTACATAATACAATATAATGAACTTAAAATGTCCAACTAGGCAAATGCCCGTTTTAGGACATTCCAATATGATAATATGGTCATTCTAAAGCTACGTTGACCAAAGGTGGAAGAGAGTGCTGGAACTTGCAATATGTCTTTGTTGGAGTTACGTGTAAATCTTAAGTTTATTTTTTTTTTCGTAAAGCACATGTTTGTTTTTAAAGAGATGCATGATGATAGTTTTTACATAGATCTGTCGAACATCAAATACTCTCATTATTTTGAATATAAGGTCACTGTTTGCAGTTTATTAATATTTGTTTATTAATATTGTAACTTAAACTAATGTGTGTTATGTAATAATATTAATGGTAGAACCTACAGACAAGCTGATCTGTCACAGCTTTGTGGGACTACCCATAGCTTATATTGTAATAGATGTAATTATGTTCAATTTAATAAATAAAAAAATAAAAAAAACAAAAAAAATTATTAGTTTTTGTGATATTATGTAAGTTGTTTGTGTTTGATGTGTATATGTACCGCCCCATTCTATAATGCCATATTGTATAATTGATTGACAAAAAGCGAAGTATGTGGTTCTAAGCAATTTTTCGTTTAAAATATCTCTTACACATCTAAATATATATGTTAGTTTCCTTACTCTGTCGTTCAGAATAATTATGTATAGGGACCATTTTAAACGCTATAATATTTTTGATTTAATGTAACGAATTCTCTCTTATTATACCAATTTTGAAATCCTCATGAAGTTATATTATTTATAAAAATATGACTTAAGTTGGGCATTAAATTCAGGAGAAGTTCCCTTAGTCGCTTTCAACCCAATAAATTCTTAATCTGTTGTCGATTTGGAGTGTAAACTTTACCGATCTGTTATACTTTTTGAATCGATTATAACTCCAACCATTATAAGCTCTCTGGTGAGGTACGTGGAGAGGATAGTCCGCCATTAATAAGTGGTTTGCCCTTCCCCTTACGAATTTCCTTCCATTTCACAAAATTATAAAGTCCTACTTTTGGTTGAACTAAGTAACACATTCCGATGTGGAACGAGTTTACTTACTGTAGGATATGTAAATATTGTAACGTAATTATTTTCATGGTAGTTACTCAATCGGTACCTACTTGCTCAGAAGGAGTTTTATTAATTTCGGGTGCCGTTGGAACGATTGATAACAAATTCAAATTGCCGGAACATTGTTCGATTGTTTTTTGTTTTAGAAAAAAAGAAACTGTTTATAAGGGCGACGTCATGACATAACGATGGATTGGTCGGAAGTTTTGAGTTGTAAGGAGTTTTGATACTCGTAAGTGATTGTGTAAATTTGTAATATTATGTATATATTATGCTAAAATGGTGCTGTGAAGAAATATTGCTTGACACTCGTAATGACGCAGCAAACAGCACATCGAGAAATGGCCATTGGGATACTGAATGCAGCTTGATACATTGATGTTTTGGTCGGGCGTGTTAGCAGCCACGTACAATCCAATATCACCGAGGACAACTTTGATGAAGATTGCAGGCGCTTCTAAAATGACATCAACAATCTAGAACTATCCTTTCAATGCTCAAAGATGGCCATTTGACGCATTGTGATCAGCGGGCCTTTGTGGATGGACTGGAATCTTGGATGCTTCACGGTGTCATGGGCTTGCGAAGCGGCAGCTCTGGGGCTCTTCTCCAGCTATCTGGAGCCCTTGTCGCTGAGGTTAGAAGAGCTGCGCCATTTTAACTATGGCAAGCTACGAATGATCATTTGGAGTGGATTCTACTAAAATAACTGAATTATCTCTCTCTCTCTCTCTTTCTACACCTTTCTTTATGAGTTTACAAAGGTATTTATGTAGATTATGTTTTTTTGCTTGTCAATAATAACAAGTACATTTTATTTAATGTGAGTTCTTTTATTTACATCAGATAGTAGCTTTCTTTTATCCCACGCAGGACCCTGAGATGATGATAAGAGCTCATGCAAACGGAATTTCTCTGCTAACTGATAAGATGCGTGTCAATATGTACGTACTTTTAGGTTCAATGCCGACTGAGAATAAAGTCAACACAATATCTCTTTAAAAAGTCATTAAAAGCTAAGAAAGAATTTATTTAAAAATAGCCCATAAACCTAACCCAACGTTACCTATTTAACCTTTTTAATAATTTTTTTCATCACTTCTAATGACTTTTCTGGAGTTGTTCTGAGTTGGTTTCATTTGACTTGTCCGGTCACCGTAGTTTTAATGTCTCTCAATAGATGGCGCTAGAGAAAGTAGTTTTGGGATGTCTCAATAGATGTCATTGGTAAGAACTACTCGATATAAAATTCTTTTTATTGGAAAAGACAATATCAGGACCGAGTTATTTAGATTTTTTTTTCATATCATATCTCATATCTCACAAAAGTCTCAGTTGCTCCTGTTTGGAGCCAGTGAGTCTATTGCATCACCAATTGGGGTATGTTGTGAGGCTGAAGGGAAGAGAATGAGATGGGAAAGATGAAGGAAGGGTAGTACCTGGCTATTTAGATCTCAAGCCATTTCAAGCAACGTTTCATTTCTGAATGGTGGTCTTACAGCAGGGCGATACTAAGAGTATCTTCCACTCTGGAACGTGCCGCAAATTACTATATATTATTTTAAATGAATTAATCGTGAAAAACAAGAATTAATTAAATAAATTTATTTGCCCACGCCGGGATTCGATCCCGCGACCTTCGGATTGTGAGTCAAAAGCCTTACCGCTAGATCACACCGGTCGTCAAATGCTTGCATGCAGTCGGCATTACTTTCTCAGAACTAGTAGATGTATTTTAAATCATTTTTATGATTTTGCGGCTAATTTATTGATTTGAATACAAACCGTGGTATTTTCTCTTTCTAAACTAGTTTCACATATAGAAATAAATATAAAATTTAAAATAAATTTACGTACATTTTCATAATCTTATTTTCTACTTTGTATTATAATTTTGCCACCTTTAAACATCATTACATACTAGTATCATATGTTTACACTAGACTTTGCCTCATTCACATTCATACATCGTCTAATACATACTCTTCTATTATTCTGACTCTTGACACGGCCCGTCTCAAGAATCTGATTCACTTGATCGTGCCATGTCTTCCTAGGGCGTCCCCGACTTCTTCTACCATTCACATTTACATCATAATATATTCTTCTTACACTACTTTCTTCATTCATTCACTCTACATGCCCAAACCGTCTGAGGGCCCCTTTTTTAATCTTACTCATTATGCTTACATCGGTCTTGCTTTCTTTGCGGATCTCCACATTTCTCACACGATCATACATGGTTTTACCACACATACGCCTCAGGGATCTCATTTCAACAGCATTCAGTCTGCTTTTATCCTTCCTCTGCCAGATCCATGTCACACTGCCGTACATCAGGGAATGTACCAGGACACCATTGTGGACTGCTAGCTTCGCTTCTTTTGAAAGTTTTTTTAGCTCCAACTGCATTCAGTCCTCCATTAATGGAGTTACCTGCATTTACCCTTCTTTCAATATCTCTATCAGCCTTCCCATCTCTCGTAAACATACTACCCAGATAAACAAACTCATCCACCTGCTTCAAGTATTCATCATTCACAACCATATTGCATACTGTTTTCGTACTCTTTCTTTCAAACACCATGACTTTAGACTTATTACATTCATCATTAACTCATTCTTCATACATACTACGTTCATCCTAGAGAGAGACGGTAGATCTTCCATACTGTTAGAAATCAGCAACGCATCATCAGCATACAATTGGCAACATACTTTGAGATTACTCAATTTCACGCCCATTCCCCGTTCACCGTTTTCAACGCGTAACATGTTTTTTTATAAATAAATAAAAATAAATAACACCGTTTAGATCATCTTTCAAGTCATGATAATAATAATAATAATGTAGTATTTATATAGCGCAGTTTTGTGTTATTTTACACAACGATTTCTATGAGATGTTCCGAAAACCGAACAAATAGTTCTGACGAAAACTGGCTGCGAAACATGGTGCCTATCCGAAAGAGATAAACGGAGACGGAGATGTGGTCCTATAGAAGACTATTATGAATTTCCTGGAGAGACCACATTACAAATGAGGAGGTTCTCCAAAGAATCGAAGGAGGAAGGCACCTGCTCAGGACCTTGTCCGAAAGGCGCGCAAGATGGATCGGCCATGTAATAAGACAAGAACGCCTCTTGCATGCCATAATGGAGGGTATGACCGAGGGGACAAACGCTAGGGGACGCCCACGCCGAGAGTACCTGGAGGAGCTGCTGGTGGACGTGCGCTGCTCATCATATGCAGACTTCAAAAGAGCCGCACAAGACAGGGAAGAGTGGAAGAAACGTATAGATGAAATTGCTGCAAACCAATCCCACGATTGAAACCAGAGAGAGAGAGTTCTGACGGTTAAAATTTCCATTAAACTCAATTTATATCCAATTTTAAGTTCCGTCCTTCCTACGCCACTTACGAATAAGTTCCAGACAGGCGCAATTGCTGTTTAGTTTCCTGCCGACAACTAACTTGGGGAATAAGTCCGAAGGCTCCTGGGCACAAACAATTCACAACCAAACTGACCTACAATCATTCATTTAAATATTATTTGAGATTCACGTCTACTGTTTATTGTTTGTGAAAGCAATGGTAGACAGTAAAGTTTTAACCCCCCGGGACTAGACAAAATAATATCATGTCTTCAAATAATCCAGCTGGACTTCAATTTACAATAGATTCACTGTTTTTTTAACGTATCATAAAATGAAATACTGTTTTTGACAGCAGATTAAAGGTCCGCTACCCGAATTTCTACCAATTTCTTGCATATTGCATAACATTCTCCCAGAAAACATCAAACTGAGTCAAACACAGAGAGAGTTTTAAAAATATGTTAAAATATGGATACATTCTAATGATCGACCCTATACTGGTGCCCTCACCCAAACGTCCAGTCATTGACAGTTGTAATTGTAGTAATAACCTTGCAGTTTATGAATTGTGTAGGTATATGCAAACAATAATGTTAACTAAAATAAAGTTTTTGCTGTATAGAAACCTACCTTACACATTTATAAAAAAACCATAGATAAAATTGCGAGAAACAATTAACAAAAATTCTGCCTCAATACAGGTTCACCTAGTGAGGCAGGCTATGCACAACTAAAAATACTGTATAACCATACTACTCCTGTGTAACCTTTCTTACGTTACTTTCTATTTGTTAATTTTTCTGTACTGATTGATGTAATCTATTTGTAAACTACATTGAGCATGTATTTTTTTTTAGTTATATTGTTGTTATTTCATTGAATAAAGATTATTATATTATAATATTATATCCCCCTTAAATATATATTTTTTTTAACTATTAAAAAAATATATATTATTTTCGAAGATAACATCTATACAGTCCCCACGCCGAAACGCAAATTATATGAAATTCCCACGATAGAAAAAAATCGCAAAGTGTGCTCCAAAATTATTATAAACACGTTTGTTTCAGTTATTTTACAAGTTATACATTTGAAAAAATTCACAGTGTTTCTTTAAATGCTGTTTAAGATAGTACCCGCGAGATTTTTCGAGTATGCTCCGAAAATTATTTTTTTCAAATCTGTTTCGGTTATTTTAAAAGTTACATATACGAGTATGAAAAAATTCACAGTGTTTCTTTAAATTGTACTTGACACAGCCCCCACGAGATTTTTGATCTATTTTAAACGAGTCGTGTTTTATTAAACATTTTCGCAATTTTCGCATCGATTTTGTCGCTGTAAATGTTAGCGCTCTCCTCTAACATTCGTAATTTCGTATCTCTCCATCTTCTTCTTTTCGGGCCCGGTTGCAGAGCCTTAAAGGCGCTTTCAGATGTTGATTTCAAAACCAGACTGCAAATTTTGACGCAAACATAGCGTAAGTTTTAAAAATCGCTAAATTATAATGTTTGAAGTGAAAGTATCTGTAATTTTAGATTAAGGGCGTTTAACCAGCCAGCGGCGGAAAATCCACATTTCGTCGAAAGATGTTCTTACGATCGTAAAGCGCGGTTCCAATGAGAAAGATTAATTATTCTCCGTACCAGCTTTTTAAAATTATAACTCAATATCGATTTTATTTCGTTTCAAATTTGCTTTAATTTATACCTACATCCAAAAATGTTGAAAGGCGCGATGATAAAACTATTAAAATTATGAACTTTTTGTAATTACTTTTTGATCATGAGTATTTATCATTTTTCAATGCCTAAGAGAGATAAGAATGTAAAAAAATCTGAAATATATTTGTTTGTAAGTGCGCAAATAAATACACAAACATGCTATGTGGAGGGAAACGAAATGATGAAAAGAAAAAGCGACACTAAAAAGAGACAAACACATACATCTACAGGCTTTAGCCTGCGAGAGAATGAGATAGAATAATCAGTCTGCTTTTTGCGCGGTGCTCCGTAATCTCTCCACTCTTGTCTACTTTAGTTTTCTGAAGGTTTCACTCCTAACGCGTGTGAACTGCAAACTTATAATTTTTTTAAGCATTAGCTATTTATTATATTTTCCTATAAAGAAAGGCTGAATGAAAAAAACAAACAAAACCTCATTTTAATATCAAAATGTCGATTTTCTCCAGCATTTCGGTCTTTCTGCTTTAAGAGCGTTTAACCAGCCAGCGGACGAAAATCCACATTTCGTCGAAAGTTGTTCTTACGATCGTGCAGGGCGGTTACAATGAGAAAGATTAATTATTCTCCGTACCAGCTTTTTAAAATTATAACTCATTATCGAATTTATTTCAATCCAAATTAGCTTTAATTTATACCTTCATCCAAAAATGCTGAAAGGCGTGATGATAAAACTACTAAAATAATGTACTTTTTGTAATTATTTTTTGATTATAAGTATTTATCATTTTTCAATAATGTCTAAATTTAATAAGAATGTTAAAAAAATCTGAAATATATTAGTTTGTAAGTGCTTAAATAAATACACAAATGGACCAATTTTCGTCAAGAAACACATGTACGTACATATTTTTAATGATTTTATTGAAACTAAAATTAAAATTCTAAAACATGCCTTTGCTAGATAATGTATTGATTTATTTTACTGCATGATTATATTATTTGAAATGGGTGTGGTATAATACAAAATCTTTTTTGAAAATTTAACAAATCTGCCAACGACCTATGGAAAAACCTTATTATACTAAAAATTAAAAAAAAATCTCAAAATTTATTACATGCGAATGCTAGATAAAAGAACAATCTTTCGAAATCCATTTATAATTTTTTGTGGAAAAGAGTCAATACGTCTAAAATCTGATTTGAAAATGACATATTTCTGGTTTTCTCTCGTAATGCCCTCATAAGAATTGATTGCAAATCCAAAACAAGTATTTCACGAAAGACAAAATTAAACAGATCACAGAGAAAAGTACGACCTCTCGATAAGTACTTAAGTTTTTTGCTTTCGTTGCGTAGCGCCCATATTTCAAATAAAACTTCCGTACATAAATTACTGCGAAGCATTTATCGTGGAAATTTATTATTTGAAATACCTACTGCGGATTTGCAAAAGCATTCAATCGAAAGTGATTTAAAGGGAGAATTTAATATTATGTGTAGAAACGTTCACGGGGTGGACCCACCCCTATATATATTTATTATGTATAAATGTCACAGGGTAGGAAAAAATTAAATATTGGACTTTCAAATTTTAACATTCTGAATTAAAATAAACAAAAATTTTAACAAAACAAAAAAACGACTTCAAAAAATGCACTAAAAAGTAAAAAAATAATTTCGTTTTCTTCTACAACTTCATAATCAACTTACTTTTTCTGCTCATCAATATATAGGTACGATTGTTACTTTTGGAGTCGGTGTCAGTCAAGGTAGGTTTGTAACTAACATAGTTATAGGTGTAATGTGCTTGTGTCGCACAAGCGACTTGACGAGGCGAGAGGCGAGAACGGGGCCGCGGCGACGCGGGGAGCTGTCAAGTACTTATGAACACGCCGGACCGGGTACCTTTGCTGACACCGACTCCAAAAATAACAATCGTACCTACATATTGATGAGTAGAAAAAGTACCTAAGTTGATTATGAAGTTGTAGAAGAAAACGAAATTATTTTTTTACTTTTTAGTGCATTTTTTAAGTCGTTTATTTGTGTTGTTAAAATTTTTGTTTATTTTTTGATTTTTAGTGAATCTGAAGTACACTAACTAATTTGTCTGAATATGGGTAAACCTACTAAACGTGCTGCTCATATGAGACAGACATAATTTGACCATAGCGACGTTAGGATCAAATTAAGAGATTCGGCCGAGTTTCGTTAATTTGTCATGGATCCGATAATCAAAACCTAACCAAACTCTCATCAAATTACCCTTGAAGTACATCCTTTCCAATAAAAAAAGAATCATTGAAATCGGTTGGCGTGATATTGAGTTATTTGTCCATTTGTCGAGCACATACTTAATGCAAATTTAAGACTTATATGGTTTTCTCATGGATGCCATTGTCAGAACTAGACCAAATTAAAATGGGACCACATGGAAAGCACCAGCTTTCAAATAAAAAAAGAATCATCAATATCGGTTCACCCAGTCAAAAGTTCTGAGGTAACAAACATAAAAAAAAAATAAAAAAAATACAGTCGAATTGAGAACCTCCTCCTTTTTGAAGTCGTTTAAAAATAACGAAATTTTTGGCTCCATGAACTAAATTTCATAAAGGTTGTTTCGTTTGAACAAATTAAAATATCCGGTGTGTTGAAATCAAAATATTTCGTAAATAAATTATTATAGAAGGTTCGTTGAAGTTTTAGTTTTACTATATACAATACGTGTATAGATAGATATAGTGCGATACCGCACAAGAGTACCAGCTGTTCGGAGCCAAAAAAAACCTTGGCATCTAAAATGACACTTTTATAATCTGGTTATTTAGATATGTCCACCAAACATATTTTTTTTTTGTTTATCTTAAAATTGCTACATATTATAATTTTACTGGTCTTCCATTAAAAGCCTTAGCTTGTGGATGGGAGAAGAGTCGACATTTCATATATTATGTACAAATACAGTCACGTGTACAGTTAATAAAATGCAGTTAAAACAGTTAATACATTTCATATAAGTACAATTACTATTTACTATAGTCATGTATTTCAATATATATGTAGGTGCAGTTAATACAGACACATGGCAATCAGACCCGTTAACTAAAATATGCAAACATATATGTATTCAGTAAGAAGAAAAACAAGTATGATTTTTAGTGTGACATTCTCTAAAATACTTTTTGATGGAGTTCAACAATTGAACTTTGTTCCTAATGCTTCTGATTTCAATTGGTAGGTTATTGAAAAAGAATTTTCCTTGGTGAGTATAATGGTGTTGGGCAAAAGAAGTGTTTAATTTGGGGCACACAAATACATGTTTAAGTCTTACAAATACATATTTAACTAAAGTATATAAATACATATTTAACTTTAAGTCACACAAATACATATTTAACTAAAGCCACTTCAAGCACTGTCTTGATTCTGAATATTGTATTATTACCAGATCGATATTGAGGGTATCTTCCACTCTATAAAAATGTGAAAATATACTACATGTTTTATTAATTTATGTAAATATCGTACAAGAGACCTGACTGCTCCCGTCTGGAGCCAAAGAGACTATGGCATCCCAATTGGGATATGTTGGGAGGCTAAAGGTAGTTAGGAGGGAAAGGAGATGGGGAAGAAGAAGCAAGGGGAAGTACAAAGCTATTCAGATCTTGTCACCAAACACGGCTAAAGCAACTTCAAGCAACGTATCAATTCTTATTTTTCTTCAACGTTTCAATATTATTTTTAATCAATTAATTGTGAAAAAACACAAATTAATCAAATAAAATCAAAATTTGAACCTGCGACTTTCAGATTGCTAGTCGAGATGCAACCCTCGGCCACAGAGCGTAATATATATCAACAATGAATATCCCTTAAAAATAATGAGTCCATTATCAATAAACAAAAAATATTATCTTATAGCCCAATCTTGAAAATGTTCCCATTCAATGTCCGTTCCTTTTCCCCCACCGACTCTTCATTAATCCCTAGCCACGCCCCACCCCTACCACAAAACTTAGGAATAATACATTGTACCCACCCAATGATTTGTAATTGTCAATTCATTATATGTTTGCCCTGACGAAGGAACGGTCGGTCGTTAATAAAATATATATTCTCGTAAGTGGTTCTAATAAAGATATACATATATTTTATTTTATTTATCAACGCCAAGTTATACGCGGTTTAAATTGTTCACATTATTGTAAAAGACTTATATAAGACATTGATATTTACATAAATTACATGAAAGCAAGCATTAAAGCAGTGGTTCTTAACCTTTTTGGCTGGCGACCCAAAGTACGAATATATTTGAAGTACGCGACCCTAATCTAATTTTTTATTTTATTTTCCAGTGACAGGTGCTAAAATGATATATTATGTAATTTTATACAAATTACAACTACATCCCATAAAATTTATAGGATGTAGTTGTAAAATTAGAAATAAACAACTTTATTTAAATGATCTGTATAAAAATCAGACAATTCAGCATTAAAACAGTTAAAAAATTTAGTGACTACCCTGGTGTTGTATTTTTGAGCAAAGATCATGTATATGTGGAGTTATGTTTATAGAAAGTGCACACCGCATGTCATGCTGAGGATCCAATCTATTCCCGTACTTATTCTTCATAACAGCGAGGCATGAAAATCCTGCTTCACATAAATAAGTAGTTGGGAAAGGTAGCAGAGCTTTTTCAGCTTCATTGCTCAGAACAGGTAATTGTGCCCAAAATTTTGTGATACTCGTTCTGGCAAATCTCTCTTTTAAAAGTGCATCACCTTGCATTTCGAGCAATTCTTCTTGTAATCCAGCTGAATCGTTTTCAACGCCCATTGCATCCACTTCATATGGATTTCTTACCCAACTGTATTTCACGATATGGACATTTTGTGGAATATATCTTTCCATTTCATTTTCAAGTTTTCTCAAATGTTCTAAAAAAAATAGTCATGGTCTCCACGAAAATACGGTTTCCATTAAGATTAAGATCTTCCAAAAACAAGTTTAATGTTGGAAACGCTGCCAATTGACATTGACCAATTTTATTTTGCCAAAGTTTGGTTTTGTTTTTAAAAACAGTAATTTTTTCATAAATGACTTCAGTGCGATTTTGACCTAAGTAATAATTGTGACTATACTAGTTTAGTGACATCGATCGAGCTATCAGTACGCGATTTCCGCGACCCAACCCAATACCTCTCGCGACCCGAATTTGGGTCGCGACCCGAGGTTAAGAATCGCTGCATTAAAGTCTCCGTTAGTTCAATTCATATAATTTCCCTCTTAAGCCATCAAAACAGGTAAGAACCTACCTACTTTAACGCTCCCGGAAGCGGCAGCCATTCTTCAGGCTAAGCCTTAACATCCGGTCATTCAAGTACAAGCGGCAAGTCGAGTGAAAAAGCCTTAAACGTATCCTGTCAATCAGTGCTCACTTCCTTTCTGCTGATTCCGCCCTACTCGATTAAATAGAGCCTTCCTTTCATAGATGATGAATAACTTATTTTTCTTTGATAAAATTACAGTTCTTAAACATAATAAAATCACTACAGTCATTATTAAATTCACTTTAATCTCGCATTTAAATTTGAGTTGTCTTTTTAAATATGCGTGTAAAATTTCTCTGTAGTCTAAGAGATATTGTATATTATTAGTACTGGCCATTATCTCTGTATTAGTTGAAAAGACTCAAGATACTAATATATACAGCCTGTAAGTCGGACGAATATCTACAGAGCTAAGGTCGGACGAATATCTATGACGGTCCCAGTAGTGACTTATATCTATGGAGCGTAGGTTGGACTAATATCTACAGAGAGCAGCTGAGCAAGAGGTTGTACGGAAAAGCATAAATTACTTCAATTACGTAATTACTAATTACGTAAAGGCTTAAACGTTTAAAGTACGTACATGAAGTTTTTGCGTAATTTTTACGATGACAATAATTTATTGAACAAACATGGAGGTCATAATACAAAGATATTTATTTATTTATTTTGAAATACACGGCACCACAACCTAACCTAACTGACATAGAAATGGTCATGATAACAGACTAAATAATTTAGAAGCACTCGAAATAAAGAAAGCTGTTAAAATAAAAACCCAAATCCTTAATAATCAGCTAAATGTGTCCAATAGTCCGATATTAGGGATTTTTACATAGATGCATAAAAAAATTAAGTAATTTAAACTGCATTCGCTATATTACGTTATTCCAATTAAGCCATACATAATTGCAAATCCATTCTCTACCAGTGCTGTAGATATTCGTCCACATTTTGGTTCTCATAGATATTAGTCAGCAGTTTGAGCTGTAGATTTTCGTCCTCACCTTGGTTCTCATAGATATTAGTCAGCAGTTTGAGCTGTAGATATTTGTCCTCACTTTGGTGCTCATAGATATTAGTCCGATTTGTTCCGTTTTTGGAATTCCTGTAGATATAGACGCCTCCGTTGAAAGACCTATAGTTCTTTGAGATTACAGTGACGGTTTATTGTTATTTCGTACTATACAAATATGGTTTAGAGGACACACGTCCTTGCAAATCGTAAGCTAGATTTTGTCTGGCAAGCTCTCACAAAATAATGACTTTGCCTAACCGTGTTCTTCTCTCTTAGACACAAGACGTAACCGACACCATGTGGCCGGCAAATAGCATAGACAACTCAAACAATGTTAGAATTGATCCTAGACTCAAATTATGACTCCTTGCATTGAAGATATCACCGGAGAGAAGTGTGTATGGGCGTTTTCATGTTCCGAAGAAAGACTAACTTTTCTATAATGCTGTTTTTTTTATTTGCCAAGTCATCTTTGGGGATGCTGTGAGGAGGATATTTTGAGGAAAGGAAGGAGATGAAGTACTGAGAAGGTAAATGGTATGAGCGATGGGTAGTAATCTGGAATTCAGTATATCCAGGGGTGACGGACGCATGTATCCATCGCTCCAACTGTGGTGTAAGTTGATGTCCCGAGAAAGTCCTGCTGGAGATCTCGTTCAACCAGTCTCTCCCGATTCGGCCTGGTACGCAGCTAAGACCCGGACAAACCTCACCCCATAAACTCGGACACCCGTGATAAATTTTAAGCGGCGGCATTCCGAATTTCTACCGTTTTATAACATATTTCTCTTGAACACCTTAAGTTTTGAAGTTTCCAAAAAATATAATATTATTTTTGAAGATAATATCTCTACATTTGCCACGCTGAAATGGTAATTATATGAAATTCCCACGATAGAAAAAAAAACTCAAAGTATGCTCCGAAAATTATTATAAACACGTTTTTTTCCAGTTATTTTACAAGTCATACATGAAAAAATTCACAGTGTTTCTTTCAAAGCTATTTAAGACATTTCCAATGAAATTTTTGCTCTATTTTAAACGCGACGTGTTTTATTAAACATTTTAACAATTTTCGCATAAATGTTATCGTTTTATATAATAGCGTGCTCCCTCGTATATGTAAATACATTCGTATTTACATATCTTCCCTTCTTCTAGTTTTTGAGCGCTTACTACCAGGCCTTAAGGCTCTGCAACCGGGCCCGAAAAGAAGAAGATGGAGAGATACGAAATTACGAATGTTAGAGGAGAGCGCTAACATTTACAGCGACAAAATCGATGCGAAAATTGCGAAAATGTTTAATAAAACACGACTCGTTTAAAATAGAGCAAAAATCTCGAGAGCATTATCTTAAACAGCATTTAAAGAAATACTGTGATTTTTTTCATACATATAACTTGTAAAATAACTGAAACAAACGTGTTAATAATATTTTTTGGAGCATACTTTGCGATTTTTTTCTATCGAGGGAATTTTATATAATTTGCATTTCGGCGCGGGCAAAGTCTAGATATTATCTTCAAGAATAACATATATTTTTAAGAGCTTTAAAACTTACCGTGTTTAAGGGAAATATGTAATAAATCGGTACAAATCCGGGTTGCGGGCCCTTAAGCTAATAGGGAAATTGTTTTGTGTGGAGCTAACGATCACACAGTTTCACACATTCTCTGTGTAAACCCGTGGGAAAATCTTGTCGATAAACCATCTATAAGTTAACTACAAGTCACTTACCTTGTTTTAAACGATAAAAGCGACTATTTATGTGGTGTACCCATTATATTGTAAGATAATAATTATATGCAGTAATCAAGGCATCAGAACTGTCGGCAGCATCGACGCTAAATTAAATACTACCTACTAGCCTTAAACAGGTTGAATCCGTATCTACCTGAAAAGGCTGCATATTTTTTATTTAATTAATTAGGGCTGTGCTAACGGTTTCGGTGTGAATGTTTTTTTTTTAATTATTCATCTTTATTAATTATATTACAATTAGCGATATCCAATGCCTGTCTCACTAGGAACTCATGTGTCGAGAGCAGACGTATTTATAACACAAGTAGATATAACAAAAATAATATTTAAAATTAGTTATGTTCTGTCTAACTAATATCGTTTATATTGCAGGTTGGAGCAAGATTTTGAATATATTTACTAACCGGTTTCGCACACGAGTAGAATTATTGTGTACATTCTTTTAAATAACACAGGACTGTTACAAACTATCTTGAAAAACTTTTTTTTTTCCAAATGAAAAACTCAATATTATGGATTAAACAATATGGCGTATTGTCTTTACGAAAGTTGTTGATGAATAATTTAAAGCTCCACATCTCGTGATAGAAATGACGTGACATACTGAAAATGGTTTCTTCTTCAATCTTTGCAAATTAACTTTGTGGCGTCATTTTTAATTAATTTATTATGTCAATCTTAACCTGACGAAGAAACCTTTGATTTTGAAACACGAAGTTAATTTTGATTACATAGTGATGTTTTACAAACTGAATTGTTTTAATTCAATTTAAAAAGTGCAAATTTCACGACGGTAGACCACAACGTTTTAGAATTGTAAAAACGCCAGAAGGCTCATTAAAAAGAAGAAACAAAACTGTTTAAATCTCTCAATTATCTATTTATGTACGTAATTGTTCGTATATTAAAAGCAAGATAATACTGTTCATATTTAAATAATTGATTCAAATATTACGAAGAAAATTGAATCGGATTATATAAAAATACCTATTTTCATCGAGGAATCCGAATCGGTCTTGTTAGAGCCAACAATCATACCTGAAACAAGAAAAAAAAACATTTTAATGATATTTCGAAAAGAAACGTATTTTCGTGATTAATTTATAGGTTATGTCTTATTGAGAATCCTCATTATTTTGTCGACGATTTGGTCATTTGTTTCAACAGCTGTTTAATTTTGTATCATGTTTACATATCAACAGATGTCATATAATAGATATAATTATAAAAGGAAAGAATTCAATAAAACATGCGATTAATAAACCAAACAATGCCCCCTTCTTTAACATTTGGTCCTTCGAGCCGGATTTTCTTCAAAAGGCGGAATTTTCAACAATCCCTATATTATTTTTTATGATATTAATTTATTACTTTATAAAGTTATTAACCTCAATACATGATTGTCCTATTGAGGTTAAAAATTGAAATGTAAACAATAATAACTACCTTCACAAACTAAACTGTTGTGATTATAATATTAAATAATTAATTGATTCATTTGTGACAACCCTGTTTCCCAACACATTTTTTGTCACCCATGACAGACCTGGTAACTGACTACAGACTTGACCGTGGGAGACATAACTTGTTCCGAATATTAAATATCACCTTCATCTCGTTAATATTACGTCCCAACAGGTAAATTATACCGTGGATATGTAATACGAGTTCAATTCACAGGGATGGGAATATATTGAGTCGATATAATCACATGCTTTGAGATGCCACCTCTAAAATCTAGAGACACATGGTAAAAAATGTGGATTCACAGGTGCACTAACTCAAATTATAGTTATTAATTTATATTATACGCCTCTATGGGGTTTCATATGCAAGTGATATCTCTAAATACTCGTACTAGGGTCAGTCAATATGTAAAGCCTCCTATTTTTTTCTCCTTTAATTGTCAAGAAATAAAAAATGCAATTACATCGGTTGAAAACCAAAATACTGACGATTAATTTGTTACTTTCAATATAATCTCCATCCATTTCCACAGCTTTGGTCCAGCTTTTAACACGGGCATGTATCACAGTGTTGTAAAAAGCACAGTCATTTCCAGAACACCATCGCCATAACTTTCCCCGCCGATCACTGAGTTTTGATTTTTTTGTCCTTGGTGAGTTTGTGTGATGCTATTCCATTGACTGCCTCTTTGATTTAGGTTAAAAAAAATTAACCCATTTTTCATCTCCGGTCACAATTTTTTCCAGAAACTAAGAGCTGCAAGGTAAGGCCATTGTTTTTATTTTTTTTATGGGTGGCTTTCCGGATCGGAAGAAACTGCTTGAGGCAGACATAATTTAGACTTCTCCAGCCGAACTCTCCCGACCCATTGCCTTGGACCGCAGTGGGAGGGGTGGATTCGTACGTCTCTCACTCCTTGACACATTGTGTACTACAATGTGCGTGCTGCTGAAACTCAGAAACGAGTCCCAGTACGATCAAGGTGTTATAGCCCTCCACCGGTTCACGGCGAGTTCATCGAAAATCAATTCATCGAAAACAAATTCATTGAAAACGAGTTCATCGAAAAAGAGTTTATCTAAAACGTGTTCATCGAAAACCAATTCATCGAATGATCCACTAAGCGAATCGCAAATTCATCGAAAAAAAATATTTTGTAGATATTTGAGGAAATGCCGAGGCCGGGAAGTTAAAAAAGCATTGGTCAATAAAAGTTGACAATAAATTCACACATAAAAAAAAAATTATATTAAAACTTTGGACAAGGAGACTAACCTAACCTAACCTTTTTTTCGATGAATTGGCGAATCGATGAATTGATCATTCGATGAATTGGTTTTCGATGAATTGGTTTTCGATGAACTCGTTTTCGATGAATTTGTTTCGATGAACTCGTCGGTTACCCCCTCCGCCCCTCATCCATGAAGAATATTCCCGTTTTTACCGGAAGGGTGTGATTTTGAAGATATAAGGGCTCGAAGTTTCACCCTCTAGAAAATTCTAGAACAGCCCAGAGCATTCGAGAGTGTGTTAGTCATTCGGAAACATCCCGGAACATCCCAGATCATTGTGTATCATTCCAGAACACTCTCGATCCGAAGCCTTTTTTGGATGGGTGGGGCTACCCATTGGTAAGAATATATAAAGCAAGATCCGTCGTGGGTTCGAACGTCAGTTCAATCCATAGACATATGAATATTAATAGACAAGAACATAAAGGTGAGGGGAAGAACCCAACTACAGCGGGGCGCAGAGCGGGAAAATGAATTCGGTGATATGTGATTCGTCAATAACTCAATCTGAGAGTATATGGGCATCTCGCATTATAATATAATAATAATAATAATAATTGTTGGATGATTTCTATAGCGCCATTTTCGTGAGAAAATCACCTCAAGGGCGCTTTACAATTCATTTACACACTTAATCTATACATGTATATTACAAGTGGCTTATTACTAAGATTGGTAACTAATGTAATGACTTAAAACTAAGACCTATATGACTAGTGACTTAAAACTATACTTATTTTTATGTCACCATTTAGTTCTAAAAAGTAAACTCTGCTCTTTAATGAATAGACCTTTTTACATGAGAGCGCGAATTTCTCGCCGCGAAATGAACAAATTTACAAATTCCAAACACAGCAAAGTAAAGTTCGCTTATTTTCATAGTCCAATATTTAGTTGACGTATTTAGTTAAGACACTTTTACAAATGTTTCATAATTTACTTACCCCACAAAACAGCGACGAGCACACGCCATGTGTCTCGAGTGATAGTGTGTGTCACAAAAACGACCATATAATAAAGTAAAATAATGCTTTCCTATGGAATGTAATACGACAATTGGGTTTATTCTCTTTTTCGCTTCTATTTTTACACGCTTTCAAAACACAAGCCACTATTTTTGCCGTGTTATTTCGTAAAATGCACCGATGAGTGCTCGACGCTGGCTCGCAGAAGAATGATGACATCACATTTTTTAGATTCACGCGAAGCCATACTCGATCCCAGCCGGTTCCAATGGAACCGGTATGGGGAGGGGGAAATAATACGCTTTTATCGCTTAGGGCAGGTCTATTAATATTAATATGTCTATGGTTCAATCTCATATCAACTCCCTGAGCGAAGCCGGATAGGTACCCCAGCTGGTAAATAAATAAATAAATGAAGATGTCAGATACACTATCTCAAAACAAGATATTCCGACATATGAAATTCTAGTCGTGGAATCTGCCATATCAGCAAAACCACCTGATCTGAATATTACCTACGACGTAGTACGACTTTGTAAGGATTCAATTAGTTCCGCTGATAATATGTTGGATGCAGAACACGGTGAAATATCTGAGTTTATAATATCTAGTAAGATGAGATCCAATCTCGGTTTCACAGACGGTGGTACAGAGACGCGCGGCGTTGCAACCGCACTAGACTATTTATCACAAAGGATAAGGAACGCTTCAAAAGAAACAGGATAACTAATTGCAATTTATTAATAATTTTGAAATATTATAAACTTCAAGTTCTAGGAGCTAAAATAATTCTAAAATTAGTATTCAATTTGTGATATAAATAAAAACATATTTTGAGATGTCTTTATTTAATACGTGTAAAATATCATATTAGATTTAGATCTTAAAATTAATTACCAAACTAACTCAAACCTGCCCAACACAATAAAGAAAATAATTCTCCTATAATTGTTTGGCTTAGCAATTAAGAGGGGAAAAACTTGGCTTGGCGATTAAGATTATTAAAAAAACCACAATATTATTTATTCAGTGGCCTGTGGTCCATAGACAAATATCTCTCTCTCTGGTTTCAATCCTGAGATTGGTTTGCAGCAATGTCATCTATTCGTTTCTTCCACTCTTCCCTGTCTTGTGCGGCTCTTTTGAAGTCTGCATATGATGAGCAGCGCACGTCCACCAGCAGGTCCTCCAGGTACTCTCGGCGTGGGCGTCCCCTAGCGTTTGTCCCCTCGGTCATACCCTCCATTATGGCATGCAAGAGGCCTTCTTGTCTTATTACATGGCCGATCCATCTTGCGCGCCTTTCGGACAAGGTCCTGAGCAGGTGCTTCCTCCTTCGATTCTTTGGAGAACCTCTTCATTTGTTATGTGGTCTCTCCAGGAAATTCCTAATAGTCTTCTATAGGACCACATCTCAAAAGCCTCTAGTCTCCGTTTATCTCTTTCGGATAGGCACCATGTTTCACAGCCGTACATCAAGATACTCCATACATAGGTCTTGATGAGGAGTATTCTCAGTTTCAGGTCTATATTATTTGATTCTATTATTTTCGACCTTTTATTGAATGCAAGCCTAGCCTGGTGTATACGGCTGTTGACCTCGCTCTTCGACCGACCGTCCCATGTTATTTTACTCCCGAGGTAGACAAACTCCTTGGTGTTCTTTAGTGGAACTCCTGACATCTCTACTCTCATCTGATGTTGCGTTCGGCCTACAGTCAGCAGCTTTGTTTTGTCTTTATTTATCTTCATGTTGTAATTGTTTTGAAGAATGCTTTGCATGATTGTTAAGGCCTCTTGGAGTTCTTCTTCGCTTTCAGCAACCATAGCAATATCGTCAGCAAACCTTATCATATCCACCTTTTGCCCGTGTATCTTTACACCTTTTCTGTGACTCATTCTCTCTCTCAAGTCGTCAATCGCACTTTGTATATAAGCGTTAAAAAGAACAGGTGACAGAGAGCATCCCTGTCTCACCCCTTGTCTTATACTTAAATATACCTACCTGTTTATCAAGACAATTATTTATCTTAAACATAATCTAGATGCTAAGAATAACTGTATATAGATCCTAACTGCAACTAATCTTTAATTATAATTTATGTATTCGATACTGCCGCTATGGGTCGACCCATAGTGCCTTTCTCATGGACATATGAATATATCTGGACCTGCCCTAAGTAAAAAAAGCGTATTATTTCTCCTTCCCCACAACGGTTCCGTGGAGCCAGCTCGGCTTACGAGAGCCTCGCTTGAATCTAAAAAATGTGACGTCATCATTCTTGTCCTGACCAGCGCGGAGTTCGCATCGTACATTTTACGAACAAATATGAGAGCTTGTGCTATACATTATACCCTAGTATATGTGTATATAGCGAATGTGGGCGTTTCTCCATTGACCTCGTCGCTGGTTACAGGGGTAAGTAAATTATGAAACATTTGTAAAAGTGTCTTAACTAAATACGGCAACAAAATATTCCTCTGTGAAAAAGGGAGAAGTTTACTTTGCGTATTTGGACTATGCAAATATGTTAATAATTGAATGCAGAGCATATGGAGTAGGATAATTGTAGGATTTATTTATTATAATATTGTTACCAAGTCTAAAAAAATATTTTACATTTTATTCTACAAAGCACCGCACAAAGAGGATACCGATTAGTCTTTCTCAATTTCTCGCAGGCTAAATCTTATAGATGTATGTGTTTGCCTCTTTTGATTTAGTGTCGCTTTTTCATTACATCGAGATTTAAATCACAACGGTGCTGAAGAATTTTTTTCAAAAATAGAAATATTATAAATAACTAGCTGACCCGACGAACGTTGTTCTGCCATATAAATTATTTCTAGTGAATATTTTGGTTGTTAAATAAAAAAATAACTAATGTATTGTAAGTGTGTGGGGATGGGATCTATGATAGAAAGATAATTGGAGCGCTGTAGACGATGACTGTCGATAAAAACAAAAAACACCAACTAAAGCAGGAAAATGAAATAAAGAAAATCAACACGAATAAGCTTGATGGTTTGCCCACGCGAGTACATGATGCCGAGTGAAATATCAAAATGACGTGACGCTTCTCGTGAATGTCTTTCGCATGTGTGGATGAAAGTTCGATGAGGCGGATGTAGTGCCATCTGTGATTCAACAATATAAATAATTTCGTTCTGTTTGAAATACTAAAGACGGTTAAATTTGTTCATACAAAAATATTAAAATCGCGATTAAAAATTGAGGAGGGTTAAAATTTGGAGTTATAGGTATGTTTTGATGAAAAATAAACATAAAATACAAAAAAAAATCTTACCAAATATATACATAAAAAAACTCACAAAATCGGTCAAGCCGTTTCGGAGGAGTGCGACCACAAACACTGTGATACGAAATTTTTATATATAAGATTTATTTGTCTCTTTTTAGTGTCGCTTTTTCATTGCAACGAGTTTCAAATCACAACGGTGCTAAAGGAGTTTTCACTTCAAAAATAGAAATATTATAAATAATAAAAGCTTTCGCAGTTCGCAGAGTCTATTGACAGTATCAATGGGACCCACTTTACCGATCCCCGAGACTTATAAAATATCAAACAGGCTTGATTTTACCGCTAAATATGTACAATTTTCCCATACTTGCTTGAGCTGGTAACGAATAAAGGGTGACGCTGGCAAAGTAATTGAATTTCCGTATATATTTTATCTTCCCACAAGTAAGGGTGCCGTAAGTAAAAATATAAGCTTCCTTTGTACGAATAATAATAATATGTAAAGATTCTAGAGGCGTGTAATTTTATTAAATTTTGACTTGAAAGGTGATGGCTGTTGTATTTTTATATTATCTTGAGAAAACTTCTTATTTTGGGAGGTGGTTATGGCTACCGCCACCCATTTATTGGAAAACCAATACTTCTGCCAAGGGGCAGCCCAAGTGATTCGTTAAGTCGGTGGCCAGGTTCAAGGGATGAAGTTTGGCCAGGTCTTGGCGACGGATTTGTCTGCCGACCAAATGCGTAGCAGGCTGGATCTGGAGAGACTGGTTGAGTGAGACCTCCAGCAGTACTCGTCCGAATCCCCAAAAATAATATAGGTTCTGAGGGCAATTATTTTCTAAGAGCTTCTTTATTTACTTATTTATTTATTTACGGACAAATAGTCCACTTAACAATATAACAATAACACGAATAGAAAAGAAAAAAAGAGAGATCACAACGAAAGGAGATTACATATAGATGAAGAGCATTGACAAAATAAATATAATATAAAAGTACATAGAGAAGATAACTACAAGTAGCTTGAAGATGGATTTAAAAAGACTTTAAAAAACCACATTACGTAACGACTGCCGAAAGTCATTTAGGCTTACACCAAAAAATTCAATGCTTTGATTTGTGTTGACAAGTCTCGACATTCTGGATAAAGGAGAATGATATCCATAATTAGTAGAATGTTGATTGAGGAACAGCAATTCATTATTTCGGAGTCTACGGGAAGGGATGTTGAACTGGATGAGTTGTAACAAAGCAGGTGTGTCAGTAATACTGTTGATAATTTTGAAAATGCATATTATATCAGAGTCCTTTCTACGTTTTCTAAAGAGGAAATGTTTAAAGTTTGTTCAATTTCATCATACGAGTATTCTCCTCTTTCAAGTCCTAACCTCCAAGCAATTCCTCGTAGGAAGCGATGTTGTACAGATTCGATGTAACAAATGTGGACAGCATAAAAAAGAGACCAAATGACACTAGCATATTCAAGGTGAGGGCGGACCAGCGAACAGTAAAGAGTTTTAAGTGTATTTATATGTTTAAAGTCAGAGGTAATTCTATGAATGAAGCCGAGTAGTTTAAGTGATTTGTTGACAATGTTATTGATGTGACAGTAGAGAGACAAACATTATTTAGTTTATATTCAAACTGAACAGGTTTTTTAGTTCTATAAAAGGACAAAATTTTGCATTTATCAACATTAAGTTCCATGCAGTTAGTTTTGCACCAATCATTAAATGAGTCAATATCGAGTTGAAAAGTAAACAATCAAGATGGGATTTAATTATCTTAAGAATCTTATTGTCATCGGCAAAAAGCCAAAAACGTGTGTGAGAAAAAACTTTAATGATATCGTTAATAAAAAGGTTAAAAAGAAGCGGGACCAAATGGGCTCCTTGCGGAACGCCGGAAGTTACATCAATGTTAAAGGATTCAAAGTTATTTATTTTAACCCTTTGTTTTCTATTACTCAAGTAAGAGTGAAAGAATGATAACAATGGGTCTCTAATGCCTATAGCCTAAAGTTTGGCCATGAGAATACGGTGATTAACTTTCTTGTGTGGAAGTAATGTATAAAAGAAACGAGTGTGCTTTAGACCACACGACTGAAGTAAAACTTCACTAACTTATATCTCCCTCACAACTTCCTTTCGCCTCGCCCGGTCACACTTTTTATAACGCTCTCATCACGCATTCACCAGCTTACCCCCCAAGTCAAGCGTGCGTACAGGCCCCACTGTTCGCCTTGCCCGATCACACTTTTCGTAACGCTCTCGTCATGCATTCACCAGCTTACTCCCCAAGTCAAGCGTGTGTAAAGAAGTTTTACTTAAAAAAACGAGTGTGCGACCACACGACTGAAGTAAAACTTCACTTATATCTCCCTCTCAACCTCTGTTCGCCACACCCGATCATTCGCCTCGCCCGATCAGATTTTTCATAACGCTCTCGACACGCATTCACCAGCTTACTCCCAAGTCAAGCGTGCATAAAGTCCCGACCGTTCGCCTCTCCCGATCACACTTTTCGTAACGTTCTCGTCACGCATTCACTAGCCTACTTCCCAAGTCACCACATTGATTTTCTGAAATTATGAGAATTATCCAGACACTATTTAGAGAGCATTTAGTTCGGGTTTGAATCTTGCAATCATACACAAAGATAGTAGCCAATAATATATGCGTTAAGAAAATGAAGATAATGTGGGTGGTTCTTAGTCGAAGTATGATACAGCTAAAAATGACCGAATTTGAAATCGACACCGTGGCGCAGTGTTAGCGCGTTTGCCCGGAAGCGTATTTACAAAACCTATACCGATTCAGTCGCGGTAACGACAATTTACATTATAAATATACCTCTGTATTGGTTATTTTTTATCACATTGCAAAAACAAAAATTGATCTAAAATCTAGATAAAATAATCTTTCTGATGTGTATATTAGAAATTCATAATTTTATTTCTAAATATTTAAATTTTGATATTGAAAATTTAAAGCGACTGAAACGCGGTAGGGATTGTAAATACGCTGCCCGGAAAACAAGAGGTCCTGGGTTCGAGTCCCAGAGGTGTCAATATATTTTTCTGATTTTTCTGTTTCCAGATTTTCTATTGAGTTTCGCTTACATTGTCTCCATTTAATTAAATATTACAATTTGAGGTTTTAATCATAAAGTTAAAATTAAAATAAAAAATGAAAATTTATTACAAAAATAATATCGCGGAATCCATCTCAAGTTTGCACGACAGAATTCGCCCCACAAAGGAACGCCATATCGCGACCGTATTATAGATTTTATTTTTTATTTACTTCCGTTCTTTGAGAGTGAAAAAACTTACTGCCGGAAATCCAAACGATATTTCCGATATGTCGCTTTATAAACTCAGAATCGCGTATTCTTTGCATAAAACATAATATATTCCGTGACATCAAAAATATTAAAAAGAAAACTTTAAATATTTTGATGTTAGAAAATTGGTGGTAGACAGAAAGCGATTTCAAATCGGTAGGTTCCTTGGTTCAGGCTACAGTGGTAGTGAAACCTGGTTAATTCATTTACAGATGAACCCCGTGATTGAACAAATAGAATCTTTGACTTGGAACCCAGAGGTTGCGGGTTTCGATACCGGCGTGCTCAAATAAATGTTGTTGAATTGATTTGTGGTAATTCATAGTCGAATTAATAATAAAATATAGTATATTTGTGGCACGTTCCAGAACGAAAGATATCAAGACCACCATTCAGAATTGAAACAGCCGTGTTTGGTGACATTAACAGATCAACATTAAAAAACTCCAAATTCGGACACGATTTATTCGAAAACGAAAGATCAAATCAAAAAATTTATTAATTTTTGGTATTTAATTCGTAGAAATCCATTTATGTTTTTAAAATTTAATTTAAATTAAATTTAATAATGTTATTATCAAGTTCTGCGAGCATTTTCGTTAATATTTTTATTACAGCTGTTTCGGCTTACAAGGCCATTTTCAAACTGTGGTTAAACCACTTTGAGACGACTTATTTATAGGATTCTATATGCCAGTTTTTGAGGGCATCTAAATTAACTTATTACCTACCGATCAATTAAGATACCCTCAAAAATCGACATTTAGTAACCTATAAATAAGTCGTCTCAAAGTGGTTCAACCACAGTTTGAAAATAAAAACTAAAATACTTGCAGAACTTGTTAATAACATTATTAAATTAAATTTTAATTATATTTAAAAGAAAAAAAAACAAAACAAAATTATACTCACCACAAATTCGACTCTAAAATATGAGTAGAATCACCATTTTCCCGCTTGTAGTACTAATTTCTGGACACCGTATGTAATCCTGCCATGGGGTAAGTGAGTTCTTTCCTTCAGGAAAGTGAAAAGTGGAATAAGCGCCGCAGGCGTCTTTTTTTATCTTGCACATATTGATTATATTATCTCGAAAAATCGCAAGCTCAGACAAATTAAAGTTGCACAACGCGTTTAATGCGGGCAGCACATAGAACACGCGAGAAAGAAAATCTAATAATAAAAAAAATTAAATAAAATGAAAGGTTAACTATGGAAGTCTTTTAACGGTTTAGAACGTTCCAGTTATTTGAATAAGCGCGCGAAAACGTGACGTGGTTTAAATCCTCACAGACGGAGGGAGGTAACCATAGAGATATTAATCGGTCGCGAAATCGCAGTGTGAAAATTGTTAAGGACTAGTGATGGGCAAAATCGAAAGTAATCGGTTTTCGAAACATTTCGCGAATCGAAAAAAAGTTTCTAAAGAATTTCATAATTTATTAATTTATAACGCCCTGAAGGCCTTAAAATGATTAGAGTTTTTTTTTTTGCATTTATTCAGGGCCTATGTCATCTTAGGATATGCTGTCTGGAGGGTCTTTTTAAGGAAGGGAAGGATAGGAAGTTCTGGGAAAGAAAATGGCATGAAGGGTGGGTAGGAATCTGGGTGTCAGTGTATCGAGAAGTGACGGACGTATGAATCCATCCCTCCAACTGCGTGATGGGTCGAGAGGGTTGGAAAGGTCAAAAGGCCTCCCTCAGCCAGTCTATCTCGATCCGTCCTGCCACGCAGCAGGTGGGCAGACGCATCCGCCGCCAAGACCTGGACAAAACTCACCCCATGAACCCGGGCAACCCTGCGAAGTGTATGCTAGAGAAACAAAATGTATAAATAAAAAAAGTAACTTAAGTAAATAAACATTACATAAATGGTAGGCACAATGGAAAATTTGAGTGCAAATAATACATCATTAGAAAAGAGAAAGAAAAACAAACAGAAACCATTTTTCAAATTGCAGATTGCAAAATTAATACAAATTCAAAAAACAGTCTCACAACTAAAAAGTTTCTCGTTTGAGTACCTCCATATACTGTAATGGATTTTTCCATTCGCTCCGTTATAAAAGTATCTTGTCTGCAGGAGCTCTTAGTTACATGCTCAAAATAGAATAACTCATTCGAATCGCATATTATTCGATTTTCAAATCGACACCGATTAATTCGAAATCGCTTCTGAACATCACAAAAACAATTCGAGCATGCCCATCTCTACTACGCCTCAAAATTGCATCAATCGTAGCAAGTTAGCAATAAAAACCCTGTTAAAAACACAAAAATAAGCGGCGTGAGTACATTTTAAATTTTTCACACCGTAGCAAATGAAAATAAAACCTCGTACCACGACTAATTTACTATGAGCACGTGTTAGTGTGTACCACATACGTGGGGTATTAAAACACGGCGTTAAAATTAACTCTTTCACACCGTGCATATATTTCAAAATACACAATTCAGATTTTTTTTCTCCCTATCGCCCCGAGAATTATTTATAGGATAATCTTACATTAAATGTTAATAAAACTAAATATCTAACTTTCTCCAAAAACAAAAGAGGACAACCAATGAATGTGCATACCCTCAAATTACATGAATGTCAAAATACTTTTCCACAATGTTCCTGCCCGTCTATAACCCAAACAAAAAGTATTAAATATCTTGGGATTGAAATTGATGAAAAACAACAGTGGAATTCACACATTGATCTTACCTCAAAAAAGCTAAAAAAACTCATCTACTTCTTCAAAAAATTAAGAAACATCATGTCGATGAGGGATCTAAAGAGGGTATATTATGCTTTATGCCACTCTCAATTGGAATATGGAGTAATAGGATGGGGCTCAGCAGCATCTAATCATTTAAAACAACATAAGATAACTCAGAATTGCATCATAAACACCATTCTAAAGGTCCCAATAAGGACGTCAACAACAGAAATTTTTAAACAGTTTGATGTTCCAAGCATACAGAAAATCTATGCCAAAAATATTCTAGTACATCACCACAAAATGATTCAGCGGCTGACACCTCACATGCTCATAAAACCAGAGCCAAACAAGCAGACATACTTAATATACCAAAGTGTAACTCTTCATTTGGACAAAGAAGTTCTGAATTTTTAGCAGTAAAGTTATATAACAAACTCCCACTTAGTATCAAACAAATTAAAACAAAAAATAGCTACATTAAGGACATTAAATGTTGGCTGAAGGAACTATCGGAAAATGAACTTACTAGTATACTTAAAACATTGTCACAGAAGTTTCTGGAAAACCTTATCCAAACATTGAAGTTAAACTAAGAAGTCGCTGAAAAACTTATCCAAAGCATAGTCCCCCTCAGCACAGGATCTCCTAGTGAGGAGGACTACAAATATATTTTATATATACCTACATCTAACTAACATGTTTCACATAAAATGTAAAAAATATTATATAGTTACTAAATAAAAAAAATAAAAAAATCAAAATCCCTGCCATAGGTCACTCTAAGTGGTTCACTACGTTTGGTGACTTAGCAGGGTTGTCCAGGTTTATGGAATGAGGTTTGTCTATGTCTTGGCGGCGAACTGCAAATTGCAAACCAGTCACTTATAGACTGGTTTAGGGAAACCTTTTGACCCCTCTAAAAGGACGATCTCGACACATCGCCTTGCACCACAGTGAGAGGAATGGATTCATACGTCCGTCTGGACACACTGACCCTCAGATTCACACCTACCCCTCATACCTTTTCCCTTCCTAGAACTTCATATCGTCCTTTCCCTAAAAAGAAACTCAACACACAATCTCCAAAGGTGACAAAGGCACCGAGAGAAATTATTTTTCTCGGGGCCTCCTGTGTGGAGCTAATGAAAAAATATATATATTACGAAAAACACTCACGTGAGAACCAATATTCTTTTAAATAAACTTAGCAATAACTCATAAAAATTTCAAATAATTGTAAAAGGTGTTATCACAATTCGGGAGGCAGGAATGAGTAGGTACCGCCATCCCGGGAACCTTAATTGGATAACCATAGGTCACCCCAAGTGGTTCGCTACGTTTCGTGATTTAGCAGGGTGCCCGGGTTCATGGGGTGAGGTTTGTCTAGATCTTGGAGGCGGATGACCAGGACACACTGAACCCCAGGTTCCTACCCACCCCTTAAACCCTTTTCCTTCTCAGAACTCTTCTCTCCTTCCTTTCCTTAAAAAACCCTCCACACAGCATCCCCAACGATGAAATAGGCCCTGAGGGAAATTATTTTCCTCAGGGCCTCCTGTGTGGAGCTCATGTAAAAAAGCACCAAATAAAATTGTATTTTATAATTTTTTTATGACTACCTGTGGCACAATAGTCCAAATTGTTCCCAATCATCTGGAGCCAGTGAGACTATGGCATCTCCAAAAGGGGTAGATTTGTTGTGTGACATGGTGGAGTACCTCTTCAGATCTTGTCACTAAACACGGCTAAAGCCAGTTCAATCACTTTTCGATTCAGGTGGTCTTTCAACCGAGAACATCTATAATTCTAGAACGTGTCCTAAATACACTACATATTTTTTTATAATAATAACACAAATGAAACACTGGAGGGGACCCCACCACTTTCCCAACGGCGTTATAAGGAAACATATGGTTTCCCCCTTCACCGCACACGTCAAGACTCTACTTTTTTTTTAACCAAGCTACATTTATTTGAACGACTCTAGACCCTCCAATGTCCATGCATACGGGGTTAGTAAGCAGTATGCAAGTACTTACACTACATATTTTTTTATAATAATAACACAAATGAAACACTGGAGGGGACCCACCAACTTTCCCAACGGCGTTATAAGGAAACATATGGTTTCCTCCTTCACCGCACACGGCAAGACTCTACTTTTTTTTTGAACGAAGCTACATTTATTTGAACGACTCTAGACCCTCCAATGTCCATGCATACGGGGTTAGTAAGCAGTATGCAAGTACTTACATTAAAATTATACAAAAGATAAATAGAAGTACCAGCCCGTGGAATATTTCTTCTGAAACAGGTAACATCAAAAAGAGATAATAGTGTTAGTAAAAGAAAAATAAAAAACACGGCTATGACCAGTCGAAGAAACCTTCAGTAAATAAAATAGTAATGAGGAAAAAAAAGTTATATGATTATTGTATAATGTAAGTAATTACTATAATAGAGGAAAGAAAATAAAATATATAAAAAGAAAAGTCAGAGAAAGTATTCCATAGACCAACGGGCAGTCCCAATGAGAATGCGTATAGCTATCGGCCTAACCGCAGACGATGCTCGAAGTCCGTGAGCAAATGAAACAAATAAAATTAATTTTTCAAAAGAAGCTAACACATTGTGACTTGACATTTTAAATAAATAAAAAGAAAACACTTTGTTTTACATCACCTTAACCGCGAATGGCGAAGAATTTTGTATATTAATAACCTGTCCTCTTCGTGTACAATTAAATTCCCACCAGAAATTAAACCGGCTTTTTACACGAATAACAACCTAGGAAAACTTTTAATTAATGCTAAAGACAATGAGGACATACTAAGCCATTCGGGCGTTTATAAAATTAGTTGTAACGATTGTCCAGCGTTCTATATTGGACAAACGTCACGCAATGTGGAAACTAGAGTAAAGGAACACATAAGGTGCCTAACCAGTTCAGGGTTTTCAGAATTCGCAGAGCATCTAATTAATAAAGATCATACTTTTAACCGGGATACGGGTATTAAAGTCCTACACAAAAATGCGATAGGCTTAAGATTAAATAACTTAGAGGCTTTAGAAATAAAAAAATCAGTTAATGCAAAGGCTGAAATCATTAATAATCAACTTAATTTAACATTCAGCCCTATTATAAGTATGTTTCCCGTTATCCCACTCGCTCCTCCCCCACTTCCCTCCCACAACTGACGCACTGTCCCGCTCTAATTTACTGTCTCTTTCTTTTACAATTTGTATATATATATATATGTATATTTCCCTGTATTTGTCAATATTTTATATTCAGTCCTGATGATGGTACGGAGGTACCGAAACCGGTAGACGGAAGAAATATCAATAAAGTGACGTAAAACAAAGTGTTTTCTTTTTATTTATTTAAATAAAATTAACTTGTGCAAGACAGGATTTGCACCCGCCACATCCGGATTCGTAGCCAAAGCCAAAGATCGTAACCATTCAAACACATAGGTCGTCAGACTATGTTTTTTCACTGTTAATTTTAGTTCGGGTCTGAAAGAGTTAAATAAACTCCGGTTTGCGAATTGTCGCGGGCTCATGTTGGCATAAAAGCGTGGCGGCCATTTTGTAAGTGTCGAATTTAAATTAAAATTTAATAGAGTACCTTTAAATGTTACGCGCGAATTAGGATGCAAATGGTGATCCTTTGTGGGATGGTAACATCATTTTTATATACGGCAACATTTATTTTTAGCATGGCAAAGGAAAATATTTTCCATGTAGATGATGGTATACGTGCCTACAACATGCAATATTATATACAGGGTGGACGTATTTGACTGACCTTATCCAGGGATTCATGACATTATTTAAAGTAAAAAATGTAAATTATATATTTCGTCGCCTCAGTTCTTATTTGTCCAATAGACCATTTTAGTTTTTGTTCAATCTCCACTTTGAAATTAAAAATAAAGTTTAAAAATGATAGTTCATCACTTAACTAAGAATTATTTAAACTGATGAGACCAGCAAAAGACCAAATACATGGCCGTAGGATGCACCCAACAAATCTCAACTCTCTCATGTGGAAACCAAAATTTCGAAACGGTACCAAGATTCACATACCTAAGCTCCCTGATAACAAACGACAATAATACCACAGAGGAGATCCAGAAGCGCATAATGAGCGTAAATCGCTGTTATTTCCGCCTACAAAACCAATTAAAGTCCAGACTGCTGTCCAGAAACACGAAGATATTAGTGTACAAAACACTTATCAGACCAGTACTTACGTACGCAGCTGAGACTTGGGTACTACCTAAGAGGAATGAGCGAGCACTGGACATTTTTGAAAGAAAAATTTTGAGGCGCATCTTTGGAACCGTTCTAGAAAATGGATTTTGGCGCAGACCTTATAACAATCTATACTTTGTTTAAGGAGCTTAAAAATTTATAAAACTGTGAAGACTTCGGTGGCTGGGTCATGTGGAGAGAATGATCGAGCATTCAATGAACAAACAATGATTCAAGCACCAAAGTCCCTGCTGAACTCAAGACCAATAGGGCGAAGGAGCCTGGGAAGACCAAGATTAAGATGGAGCGACAACGTCCTCAAAGACATATCTATCTTGGAGCTTCTAAACTGGAGAGAGCTGGCACAAGACCGACATGAGTGGAGGAAGACTCTTGAGGAGGCCAAGACCCACAAGGGGTTGTAGAGCCAATAGTGATGATGATGATGAGACCTTTTTTACCTTTACAGAAATAGCTTTATCGCACCTAATGTTTCATTGAAATAATGAAAGAAAACTTTCTCCTCCTGTAAAATTTTCTAATGGTCTATTAGACAAATAAGAACTAAGGCGACGATTGGTCTCCGGCGATTTTTGAAATTCTAATTTTAGTCAAGGTTAGCGTGGTACAGTTTTAATTTTTAAGAAATTGACTCATAAATCTGGCAAAAATATTTTTATTTCCCAAAGGTACACTGTTAGTTTCGTCAGTTAGTTTTATTAGTGTAGCCCTGAGTAAATACCATGAACAGGTTAGAGGCTTTTGAAATGTGGCTTCACCGGAGCATGCTCAAGGTCCCATGGACCGACATGATCACCAACACAGAAATTCTCAGGCGGGCTAGAGCAGATAGAGAACTGCTTACATTAATAAAAATCAAGAAAATTTCATATCTGGGTCATATACTTCGAGGGGAGAAGTATCACTTGCTCCATTTAATATTGAAAGGCAAGATAGAGGGTCGCCGAGGGCCTGGTAGAAGACAAATGTCTTGGCTGCGAAATATACGAGAGTGGACCGTCATTAAAAGTGTGGAGGAGCTATTCCGGGCAGCGCAAGACAGAGAGACATTTTCAAGAGTGATCGCTAACGTCGGGGGGACCTGATACGGCACACAAAGAAGAAGAAGAAACCCTGATAGTTTTATTTTAGACTGATCAAAAGCCGGACTATTCTGAATCGTATAGTAAAAAATTAAATCATAGAATACGGAATTTTGCAGTTGTGACACTCGAAAAACTGATCTACGAGTAAGTTCTCGATTTTCATGAAAATTCTAAAAGTGCCAATATCTCACTAGCACACTAAGGATCTAATGCTAAAATATCGATAGGCGTAACTACCAATAGTTTTATACCGCTTTCTCGAGCACGGCCGCACTGTTGATAGTCAGACCGATATTGACAGGTAATAAATAAGAAATCGATATACGATGGCAACACTGGCGGATATGTCTATGGTTTTTTATGCGTAAATGTCATACGACTTCGTAAAAAAAAATTGCTGATAAATTGACAATTTCGAATTGAAATACTAACTTTCATATACATTTGCCCTTCGCATGTACTTTTGAGATTAAACGGAAATAATTAGTTAATGAGGTTTTTTGTCATATTTCAATCACGTTCGATTCTGCAAGATCTAACGAAAAAATTTATCTCGTCTTAGATTGATTATTTAAGTCCACAAATCAGGTATACGATTTTTAGAGCTTCGATAGTTCTCCTCCATTCATAAGAGGGAATAACCAGACAAAACGGGAAATATATCATTTTAAAATAAAATTTTGGACTTATTGACTATTTTGCACAAAAAATTATAAATTGATTTCGAAAGACTGTCCCTTTTTCTAGTAAAGGTATATTTTAAATTTTGAGAAAATATGTTTATTTTTAGTACAATAAGGTTTTACCGTAGGTCGTTGGCAGATTTGTTAAATTTTCAAACAAAATTTTGTATTATACAACATACATTTCGAATCATATAATCATGCAGTAAAATAAATCAACAAATTATTTGGGAAAGTTACATTTCAGAATTTTAATTTTAGTTCAAATAAAATCATAAAAAAAGTTCCGCGCCCTTGTTTTGTGACGAAAATACTTTTAAGTTTGTCTGTTTATTTATGGTCTTAAAAACTACTACATAGAAAAATACATTCTTATTCTACAAAGACATTATTGAAAAAAATATTTATGATAAAAATATAATTACAAAAAGTACATAATTTCTATAGTTTTATCATCACGAGTTTGAGCATTTTTTAATGCAGGTATTTTATCATGGAAAATTTGGAATGAAATAAAATCGATTTTGAGTTTTTATGTTAAAATGCTGGTATTTATTTATTTATTTATTTATTTAAGGAACATAAACAGTCTTAATAACATAATATACATAAGAAGATAACAAAAAACAGACCAATTATTAATGTTCACAGATAGGTATTTAGAAACATAAAAGTAACTGAATGTAAAATAGAATATTTAAGAAAAGAAAAAAAACAGGACAAAGCAGCAATTAAAAAAAAATATATATATAATACAGGTGTAGATTCAACAAGTGATACACCTAAATATAAAAACACAACAATAAAATAAATGCGATTATAAATGTAAAGAAAATAGGGTGCAAAACAGGTATTTGGATAGGGACAGGTAAGGGGAGGACAGGGATAAGGGAAAGTTGCCACGCAGGTAATTTAAAAATATTAGGTACAATAGGCCACTTGCATCACATTTTTTTAAATTTTTTTCCGGTTTAGGAAAATATTCTAAGACATTCTGCATTATTATTATTTTTTTAATCGTATTTTTGAAACCCTGGGGATTTTTTGAAAATTTCAATCCGAAAAATCAGACCATTTTTTATAAACCGGAAAGACAGGACATAATTTTATAGGTGAGAAAAAACAATAATTACATAGCCGAAAATCATTTTTAAAAAAAAGAACGTTTTCCACACGAATGGCACAGGAGAATAACGAGGCATACCAAAAATATTACATCTCATAAATATTTTTTTCCTTGATCCATCTTATTGATCATAAATCATTATAATGTACAACGTCTATATTAATAAATCCAATGTAATATACTTGTACTTGTAAATTATAATAATAATAAGAATATTATAAAATTTGATTTTGATAAAATCAGCACCATAACCATTATATCTCTAAAACACGCACCGACATCTAAATTGTACGGGGTTCTCTTCACAACATCTGTCAAAAATTCAAACCAAATGATAAGTTCGCAGAGAACAAACAATAAATCTAGTGAACGAAATCAAAAATTCAACTGAAATCAAAGTGATGCCATATAAAAAAAATAAATCAGTGTGGAATTTTACAAAATTGATAGGAACATTTTCGGAGACGGGACATTTTCATGTAGTGACGTCACGAGCCCAAATAATGGATTTATTTATTTAAAAATAAAAAAAAACTGTACATTTCTACAAAATTTTACTAACATTTTCGTAATCTTAGTAAAAAGATCTATCCACACGATTTTTTCCGAGTCGTTCTGAAATCCATGCAAGTGGCCTATTAATTTAATCATCATGAATATGTGTTATGTATTATTCGCACGTAGTATGTTATACAATGAAATTCTGTAGCGAAAGTAACTAGCAGTGAATATGTCAGCAAATGTTTCTAAACGTGCAAATTTAATGTTATAGTAGTTACATGTCCTTTGCATAAATTCATTTTGGTTGGAATTGGTGTTGCATCTATCAATGTAGAAAAGGGTATTATGTCTGCTATATCGAGTCGGCGCGTGGAAATTTATTTTATTTAGCAACTCCGGGCAGTCAACTTTCGAGTTAATAATTTTGTACAGGAGCATCTGATCAGCGACAAGCCAACTGGTATGGAGAATAATTAATCTTTCTCATCGGAACCGCCCTGTACAGTTGCAAGGGTACGGTCGCAAGATCATCGTTCGACGAAATTTAAATTCTCGGCCGCTGGTTAATGGCTCTATAAGCCAGTTATTTTGCAAAACGAACTACATTATTCAAAATGTTTGGTATATTGACAGCTTAAACTTTGACATTGACACTCAATTTGAAATATCTCACCAATTGTTTACCGTGTTCGCAAATATTGATAATTGACCATAGATGGCGGATTTAGTCAATGCTATATCGATATAGAGTTTTATCGATGGTCCGTACTAGACCTCCTGACTCCTGATCCGTGATAAATTGGGCCAATCAGCCGTCCAAGGGAAAACGTTGACTTTTGGGTCAACCTTTATTAGTAAGGAATGTAAGTATACGACATATATTAAATAAAATTATTTTTGTTTAGCTCAGTCAGAATTTCATTTAATCTTTGTGTGCATCGAGATTTATTTGTTTCCAATTCTCGATGTGCAACTCACATAATATTTGGCTCGGTTTTCAAATAAAATACTTAAAAAAATGAAAATAAAACGTCTTGGCAACGGTCACCATTTCGGCGTGGAATCGTTCGCCTTTTCTGCCGCTTCAGGGCTGGTAAACATCTAGGACAGGAGCGACCAACCAAAATTTTAGAGGGGTTTGAAATTTACCTAAAAACAAAGCGGATCACACATCAAACGAATCGACAAAAGGAAGATATGTCTAGGTAAGACGCCAGTTGAACCATACCATCGCCAATCGTGGTATGTTGTGAGGCTTAAGATAGTGAGGAAGGTAAGTAGATGGCGAAGGGGATGGATGGATGAGATACAACAAAACAAAAGAAGATAGTGACTAAACAAGCAAAATAATACAATCTAAACCAGTTTAAAATTTTGGCTAATCATTTTCTGATTGTCATTAACAAAGGTCGTTCAAAAATAAGTCAACTCACCCAAATCCAATTTGAAAGTTTTCTAATCCTATTATTGGAACTATGTATATAATATGTACATAACTAAACGATACTAGCCCGTCTCGACACAGGATATCCCTAGTGAGACGGGCGCAGTAAAAAATACGAAATCTGGCCACCAAACAGGGTTATATTTGTAGAGACCTTTAAGCATCGGCCGCACGCAGCGTTAAAAGCACGAGCACTTACTTATCTGTTAAATCGCGAGCGCTTATGTGGTGTACTGACACACTAGGCTATAAAAGATTTCTTCTTATGGTAAGAGAGGGGCTTAGTTGAATTAAGGAACTGCCGCGAAATAACATTTCTTTGTACTGAATCTGTCAACTTGACAGCTATCATCCACACGTTTTCGCAGCTTTGTAATTAAAATGACCCATCTCCTTACGGCGGAGAGGGGGTCGCAAATCGCGTGAGCAGCGGTTACGGTGTGTAAGGTTGAGCGCATCATCTGCTTAGGTGTGGCGGGTCTGTATGGGATTGTATGGCGAGGGATATTGTGCGTGTGATGATCTTTTATCTTGCATAGCTGTATGTGACGGCCCCATTAACATCGGTAACAATGAAAATAATCATATTCGTTCGTGTAAAATACTACGTAGAATGATTAACCCATATACACAACGCTGGCCTTGTGATAATTATTTTTAAGCGAGACTTTATGGACCACGGGCCTTGGGTAGGGCACCCCTGATCTAGGGGGGGCATCGGGGAAAATAGAGAAATGGCGTGAAAAAAGGATAAGACGGGAATAAAAAAAGGGTACCTAGCACATTTTGAAAACTAAATTGGTATCTACAGTGGACGGAGAAAAAGGTCCGTCATATTCAAAGCACGTCCATTGCGGTGGGGAAAAAAGGAACTAACGGCGATTTCTTTTATTTAATTTTGGTATCTGGCAAGACACGATCATTACATATGTACCTGCTGTTGTATGGAGATAATCGAAGGACTTAAAAAATTAAGGCGATGCATTTTAAATGCAATGCAAAATCATGTGTTTTGGATTTGAAAATTAAACGCCTTAGAAATATTTTAAACTAGCGAATTCCCGGCGTGCGTTGCTATGCCACTTATGAAGAAATTGTTTCTTCCTGCGTGTCCTTTCCCACTCATCCCGTTCCCCTTCCGCCTCCCCTTCCTCTCCTGCGATCCCCGCCTCGCAAACCCCCCTCTGGAGTTCCCCTCCCCCCTCACGCATTCTATACACTCAGTCCCGGTACATTTAGTTTTCAAACAGCTCGCGTGCCACCTATTGCAATTTTTTTATACAAATTTCATTATGCCAATGCTCGCCGCTTCTTTTATACAAACCTTGTCCTGACAATAACGAACACAAAAAAAAAAATATCCAATTGCTGCAGTCGTTCGGAAGTTAGGCGCGTACATACATTTCGGCGATTCATTTTTATTTATATAGATAGATAGAAGATTGAAGATAGAAGATAGAAGACAGAAGATATAGAAGATAGAAGAAGATAGTTAGATATATAGATAGATAGATAGAAGATAGAAGATAGATAGATAGATAGATAGATAGAAGATGGACAGATAGAAGATAGATAGATAGATAGATAGATAGAAGATGGACAGATAGAAGATAGATAGATAGATGGAAGATAGATAGATGGATAAATAGACAGATAGATAGATGATTTCATTAAATACTGCAAGTAGAACACATATTCGCCTTTCGAGTAAACGGGTATTTTTTTGTTAGTCTTTTTATAAGCCCAGAAATAACAATATTTGGATTATAAAAAATTGCATTAAAGTTCAAGAACTCCTACTTACGAACCCCTTCTTAGTTATGGTTTTATTGTATAATGTGGAAAATTAAATTCTTTAGAAAATTATAGTAAAATATTTAACCATTTTTGCCTGAGCTCGGTAAAATAAAATAAAACACGCTTTTTGTGATGTTTTTTTCTTGAAAAAATCAAAACAGGCGGTTGGTGTTAAGGCGCCGTATCCAGGCTCAAAGAAGATGGAGATATATGTAATTACGAATGTTGGAGAGAGAATATTAAAAACGGTAAAACTGAAGCGAAAATTGTGAAAATGTTTAATTAAACACGACCCGTTTAAAATAGAGCAAAAATTTCTTGGGGGCTGTCTTAAACAGCATTTAAAAAACACTGTGAATTTTTCATACATATAACTTGTAAAATAACTGAAACAGATGTGAAAATAATAATTTTCGAAGCATACTTTGCGATTTTTTCTATCGAGGGAATTTCATATAATTTGCGTTTCAGCGTGGCGAATGTATAGACAGTATCTTCAAAAATAACATATATTTCTTTAAGAGCTTTAAAACTTCAAATGTTTAAGGGGGATATGTAAGAAATCGGTAGAAATTCGGGTAGCGGCGGCTTAAACGGGAATTTAAACCTTATTGTCATCTTTGTAAGGAGTGTTATTGATAGCGGCCTGATCCTGAATTTTACACGACGTGGTACAGTTAATGTAGTAGTATACGAAGATTAACATATTGTGGTCTCACTCTATACATTACGTGAAAAGACATCCATTCTAACCTCACAAATTGTGTTAATTTTCAGATGCCCTCTCTTATCGGAAGTTGGCTATCACCCTAGCTGCAGCCTAGAACAACTGAGTGGAACTGCACTCGTAATAATAACGTGGATTTCTAAGCTAGGATGTGCGATGTCTTTCTCTGCTTCGTTTTCTATCAACCTGTCCTCGAATATAATTTGAAATAGTCTTAACTATATTTTGATAAAATATGGTACTTTAAAAAAAATTATGACCGTATATGAATAGCTCATTAGTACCCAAGCTTTATCTTCCCATCTCCTTTCCATTTCCCACCCCCTTCAGACTAACAACAAAACCCAAAATCGGGATTGCCATAGTCTTACTGGCTTCGGTTAGCACGGAGCTGTTGAGATTCTTGTGTGGTATTCACAATAAAAAAATAACTAAGAAAGTTTGCATGCATCGGTGCACAGATGTGCACTTCCAACAGCGAAGTTCTTGCGAAGTGACACTGAGAAACAGCCTTAACAGTAAACACATTATAACTGCATTAGGGTAAAATCGGCCAACGACCCTTAATGTGTTGTTGTTCTTGTTACAAATGAATCTACACATAAGACTGAACACACAATGCCTAGAAGGGCAATCTATGCCGACTTGAAAGAAAACGGTTGTCGCCAATTCAAATAAGGTCTTTGGACTACTCGGTCACAGACTGGTCAATGAGATTGATAATCTGTTCAAGAAAGTTAATTCCAATTTAGGAGGCGGGTATGAGTACGAACGCCCGATAACCATTCATTAGATGTGTACACCTCTGCCATAGGTTACCACAAGTGGTTTGCTACGTTTGGTGGTTTTATGTGAATACCGCATGTACAAGACCCGTAGGCTTGCACAAAGACTGTAAACAATAAGTGCCGGTACACGTAGACGCCCGACAATTCCGATGTCTTGACAGAGATGTATTCTCGCCTTGACAGCGGTTGAAGTTCAGTAGAGTATCTGGTTACAGAAGCATCCATGCTGGGTATCTTCCGCCACGCATCGTGAGATGGAATGCTCTTGCATCGGAGTATGTAGGCTGCGCTGGACGCTGGTTGTGTATTATGTGAGATGGGCTGCGCTCCAGATGATGTCCGAGTTTGTTATGTATGCAAGGGAATAAAATCCTAGGCGGGGGCGGTCACAGCAACCCTTAAGTAGGCCGGCTTGTCATTGCATGGCAGTGGGTCGCTTGCATCCTAGGCTAGGGCAGTTGCAGCCACTCACGTCTTGATTTGGGCGTGCTGCACGTGGCGTCATGATCAGGTAGGTCTGCGTTCAAAGGAGCCCAAGGATGACCGTGGGGCTTAGATAGGCTCCAGGGTATCGGTCTGCATTCTATTGGGCGTGCTGCACGTGGCGTCATGATCAGGTAGGTCTGCGTTCAAAGGAGCCCAAGGATGACCGTGGGGCTTAGGCGTTATCATCAGGGCAGAGAGATGCAAGGCTCGATGCAAGGGGGCCCCGGGCTAGCAGCCCGGAGCCAGATGTTCAAGGGTAGCGCAGCAACTTCAAGGGCTTGGTAAGAATCAGCAAGTTTAAAGGAGTCCAAGGATGGCCGGGGCTTCGGCGTTGTCTTCAGGGCTGAGAGATGCAAGGCTCGATGCAAAGGGGGGGCCCCAGGCTAGCAGCCTGGAGCAAGATGTTCAGAGGTAGTGCAGCGACCTCAAGGGCTGGTAAGAATCAGCAAGTTCAAAGGAGTCCAAGGATGGCCGGGGCTTCGGCGTTATCTTCAGGGCAGAGAGATGCAAGGCTCGATGCAAGGGGGCCCCGGGCTAGCAGCCCGGAGCCAGATGTTCAAGGGTAGCGCAGCAACTTCAAGGGCTTGGTAAGAATCAGCAAGTTTAAAGGAGTCCAAGGATGGCCGGGGCTTCGGCGTTGTCTTCAGGGCTGAGAGATGCAAGGCTCGATGCAAAGGGGGGGCCCCAGGCTAGCAGCCTGGAGCAAGATGTTCAGAGGTAGTGCAGCGACCTCAAGGGCTGGTAAGAATCAGCAAGTTCAAAGGAGTCCAAGGATGGCCGGGGCTTCGGCGTTGTCTTCAGGGCAGAGAGATGCAAGGCTCGATGCAAGGGGGCCCTGGGCTAGCAGCCCGGAGCAAGATGGTCAGGGCTCAGGCGTCAACGTTTTGTAGGTATTATCCCATCGGGTGCTTGAGGTGAAAGAGTTGCGTCTTGGAGCTCCGAAAGGGTGACGGCTACGGCGAGACTGATGTCTTGAATTGAGCAGCGTTTCGATGTCGAGGATCTTCAGGTAGTAACTTTGTAGAGATGTTATTCTGATCGCTGGTGGTTGAAGACTGAATGCCAACTGCTTTCTTCGCAGACCTTATATAGTGGCAGTTTAGTCGGTTTCACAATATTTTAAATTCATGCAATAATTCCTATTTCCGCGTGAGTCATCTCATGTTGTAATTTCACGTTGTGCAACAAAATAATTTATATTTTTGGAAGCATGAATCACCTCATATTAAAGTGTTGAGAAATCAATATTTCGGGGACGCGCCGTTCAAATGAAGAATATTTCCTCTTCAATAAAAATGCATGATATGAAATAACACGTTCGATATACCGCATGAGAGATCCAAGTGCTCCCGTCTGGAGCATGTGAGACTATGGGAACCCCAATCGGGGTATGCTGTGAGACTAAAGCTAATAGCCAGAAACACAAGGTCAGTACTAACGTTTTATTGTGGCAATACTACGACTATGTCCCATTTAAATATACCACTACACAGAATTCAAAACTTAGGCAACATGTTTTCGCACATATATGTATGGAGTGTGTCGCTGATAAAATATAAGTATGAAATAATAAATCATTTATCCTCTTTAAGATAAGTTATTTGCATGCATTATATACAAATGTATTTTTTCATTGTTGTATTATTATATTGTATATTGTAATATTTAAATATCGTAGCATTTATTTTCAACTCAACTATTTCTTTCTGTTTTACAAACTCACTAGAGCTGTATTTTTCATGTTGTTGCTATACACTATGTTATATTATTTTTTTATTTTATTTTTTTTATTTTTTATTTGAATTTTATTTTAGTAATTTGTACATTTAAGTTTACAAATTTCTAATTGCTTATAATATTTCATATTGCAGTTTTTTTTAATTATAATATTTTAAATTCACAAAATTTTTTGAAATCACAAAATTTTTTGTTTTTGTTTTATGTAGCTCCTACAATCCATCTTGAACTTTTCAATTGGTGAGGACTTAAGAGTTTCTGGTAGTGTGTTATATAACTTAATTCCTTTGTACAGCAGACTGTTTTGCGTATTCGTTTTGTCCTTTTTGTTTAATCTTATTTCCTTGTAATGTCTGCGAATGTCCTTATTGTATACGATTTTATTTGTGAAGTATTTTGGTAACATGTTGTTTAATATTTTGTGAATAAATATCAACGTGTTCAAGGTCAGTATTTGTTTCACTGTTAACCAATTAAGTTCCTTTAGCATTTTAATTATTTTTGAAAATCTATTTCTTCGGAGTATTATTCGCATTGCTCTGTTTTGGAGAATTTGAAATTTATTCTGTTCTCTTTCATTACAAAGGAAAAGGATACTTGAACAGAAGAACTTATGTAAAAGCTGAAGGGCGTATTATAAATAAATAAATAACTAATAGGCAGGGAAAGGAGATGAGGAAGAGGAAGGTGGGAATGCACCTGGATATACAGATCTGGTCATCAAAAACGGTAAAAACCATTTCAAGCAACGAATGGTGGTCTTACATCAGTGCAATACTGAAAGTATCTTCCACTTTTAAAAGTGCCACTAATATACTATATATTATTTATAACACAGGTCTACAACAAAAATGCTGTCTGGATGTTTTCAACTGATTTTCTTGTATTTAGGTGTTCTGAAAACTAGAAAAATACTAAAAAAAATTCCAGAACGTCAGGTTATTTTGCAAAACGGTGTACATATATACATAGATATGGATAGTGTATACAATAGTGAGCTCTGGCAATAAACATTTCATTGCTAAACCGTTCATCCGATTGCGATGAAACTTTGGGGATTTGATGTGTGCATGCCCGCGATGGTTTCTGTATACAATAGTGAGCTCTGGCATCATGAAATTACGAAAAATTAATTAATTAAATAAATATGAATCTCAGAAATGTATGTACATAATAACTTTTGAACGACTGCACCAAATTGGATAATTCTTTTTTTTTGTGTTCGTTAGACAAGGTTTGTATAAAACTACTGGTGAGCTCTGGCGTTATGAAATTTGTATTAAAAAATTGCAATAGGTGGCATGCGAGATGTGAAGACTGAATGCACTGGGACTGAATGTATGGAATGCGGGAGGGGGGAGGGGAACGGGAATTATAATTAATCAATTATGAAATAACACAAATCGAGATCTTTAGCCCTCGACCTCGGGGGCCGTCAAAGCTGGGGTGCCCGGGTTCATGGGATAAGATTTGTTAAGGTGTTGATGATAGAGGCGCCTACCCCCAACTGCATGGCGGGCTGGAACGAGAGGGTTTGGTTGAGGGTGACAGTTTGACCTCTCCAGACGGACTCTATCGACCCATCGCCTTGCACCGCAGTGGGAGAAAGATTCATACGTCACTCCTGGACGCAATGATCCCCGGATTCTTACCCACCCCTCATAGATCGATATTCGTTGATATTACAAGTTAATTTATTTACGTTATAGTAAAGTTTACATTGAATATTTAACTAGGCTGGACGTCCTTATTCTAATAGGCTCTAAGTTATTCTGAGGCACCGAGTCGCCAGACTGATGCCTTCGGCTATCATTGGAATCTTCGTTACTTAACTGACATCTGTTTGGATATCACAAAGCATCATATAACTAACAATTCTAACGACATGTCTTTGAAATTACATGATGCTGTGTGCCTGACCGGCAGATGCCTACGGCTAACATAGGAACCATTCGTTCATTAGACACGAACGACGATAGATGATACTGTTCTAATATAATACTTAACTGACAACTGTTTGGATAATATCACAAAACTTCGTATAACTAACTTTAGATACTAAGGACTTCTATTGAAAAATGTTGAAATTACATTATGCTGTCTGCCTGACCGGCAGATGCCTTTGGCTATCATAGGAACCGTTCGTTCGTTCGTTAGATACGAACGAAAGATAGTTGATACTGTTCTAATGCAATACTTAACAGACAACCATTTGAATTCTAAAAACTTCGTATCAATAACTATACTGACGAAATCTAAAAATGGCTAGAAAGTGAGTCGCCGAGGGCCTGGTAGGTCTTGGTTGCGAAATGTACGAGAGTGGACCGGTATTAGAAGTGTGGAGGAGCTATTCCGGGCAGCACATTTACCAGAGTGATCGCCAACGTCGGGGGACCTGATAGGGCACACGAAAAAGAATAAGAACGAAATCTATTAAACGATGTTGAAACTACATGACTAACTTATACACTAAATAGAGTAAGGTAAAAATGAGCTTATTTGGGAGCACGGATATACGCACAACGCACTTCTGACAATTTATCTGTGCTGTGGCACACTACAACACAACCAGGACTAGTGCTATGCTGGCTGGGTTTCCCCGCAGTCCGATGCAACGGGCCGTATCTTGATTTGGATGCCTGCCAACGGTGGTAATCTCTCGGCCTGGGATTGCCAGAGTAATACGATGTTGGCCGAACTTAACCGAACTTTTCCGAAAATGAGATGAATCCGAAGATATCCGGATCTAAAGGGGTGTTGGCAAGTCTGGAAACCAGTTTTAATCATAACAGTTGCACAGAATGGAAATTGCTGTTCTTAAGACAAACATTGGTACGAGCCAACTAATCATTAAGAATTTCCTATAATATGCGTTTAAATATTTCTAATGGACAAACTTTTCATTAGCAGTTTACGCTTATATTTTTTAACAAGTAATTATTGTAATTTACATTTTTATTATTATTGTATTCAAGGAAAATTGAAGGAAAAGCTTTAAAAATGTATTAAAAGCTGTTTTTGGTTTTCATAATGTTAACTAATTTATTATGAGTTATTCTCTATCTTTTGTGGGATGGTTATCGAGATAACGGATATGATCTCATGTCAGATTTGTGTGATTTTTACATATTTACCGAGACATATTTTAGTTTCGATAGTTTTAAACACTAATTCCTGCAAGTGCACATGATTATTTATTCATTTAATATACGTTTCACATAGAAAAAGCAAATAAATCACACAAATCTGACACGAGATTACATCCGATATCTCGTGAACGATCCCACAAAAGATAGAGAATAACTCTTCTGATTTGTAGAAACGTTTCAATTGACCCCACATATTGTTTCAATTGACAACACTATGGGTTCAATTAAAATAGACTTCCCCATTCACTTTAAGTCGTTATTGTAGCTAATCTGTATGAGTTGCCGCCTCCAAATAAATTTTCTGGATAGATTTATATATGATCTAATATGAACGTTATATCTGTAAATGCAAAATATGCTCCACAACACACAATTAAAGCAAAATTGTTTCAATTACCCCCCGGTTTAAATAACCTATCTACCTATTAGTACTAACCGGTTTCATCTGAGGTTTAAACTTTAATTTAAGCAATTGATTAGGACAGACAATAAGGCGTTTCGCCGTATTTTCAGAACCTTGTTCATAACAATATTACCTCAACGCTGTGCTAATTTTATTACACCAAAGTTATCCGTACGAAGAAAATATGGGGCTTTACAGAATAACTGTATTCATTTTTAAAATGAAGAGATACAGGTATTCATTATTAAGCGTATCACTGTTTTTGTAATGAATATTATTATTCTTGGTTAAAAATGCTGTCGATAACAACTAATTTGCTTTCGACAGCATTTTTAACAATCTGCTAAAAATTGAAAATCTTTTTGTTGACTTATTTTAATTTCATTTTGTTGACTTAAAACGCTCTAGAGTCCAAGCTGCCGAAATGAGGTACTTGAGAGAAGTGGCAGGAGTTACGAATTGGGATCAATCAAGAAGCTCGACGATCTGAGAAGATCTAAACATTGAACCACTGCTACTCTTCAAAGAAAAATCGCAACTGAGGTGGCTCGGGCATGTACCATCGTACCAAGAATGTCTGATGACCGAATTCTTAGGAAAATACTGAGTGCAATTCCAGAGGGCAGACGTCCAATCGGCCGCCCCAAACACAGTTGGGCGAGGCAACTCCAGAAACTGTGTAAGGAGAGGATGGGAGTATAGGAATGCCAAGGACGGAGGCCGAACAATCAGCACAAGACATGGACGAATGGATGCGCCTTGTCGATGCAATGGGTCCCCGACCTGAATAGGACAAGGGGAAGAAGATAGTGATGATTTAAAATTTTGTATTTTCGGAATTTTTAATAAAATGCAATGAAATAAAAATATATTTTCTTACATGCTATTTTGCTTGATCTCAAAACAGTAAAAATGCAGGATCGAAACTTTTAACATTTCTCCTGCCGTTCGCCCATCCAACATTGTTGTTCGGAACCGTCACTATAATATTTTAGACACCCGGTTGACGAGTTTTAAAACTATAACAGTAGTGGCTTTCATCTAAGGATAAGTATCCAAAGAATATTTACAATATTTCCTGCTTATTGTGTGTTTCGAGAGTTGCGTACACCACAGTCACTAGCATGCTATGACATAATAAGATTTATCTTTTGGCAATAAATCAAAAGAGTCGACTGCATGGATTTTATATGCGATGGAGGGAGAGCTGATTCAGCTGGGCATAGAGGAATGGATGCTGAGTGGCTTTACATATACCTACTTACCTACCCGAATGTTTAACTGGACCGTATATTGTAATCTTCAAAATATTTAAGCCCATCAGATCCCGGGCATATTCTGTTAAAAAAGTCAGAAAATTTTCATTTTGTAAAAAAATTCATATAAATGGAACATTTCTGAATGCATCCGAAAATTAAAAAAAAAAGAGTGTGCAATTCACTCGACGGCCGGCGTAGTCCAGAGGTAAGGTTCTTGACTCCCATTCCGAAGGTCGCGGGATCGAATCCCGGCGTGGCAAATAAATGTTTAAAATTATTGTTTAACTGGACCTGTTGTCCATTTTAACGGATGCTCTGTGTAATTCTGAAGGGAACTCGGCACTGATGATGCCCTGCTGTCTATCGGATAGCATCGGCTATTTCCGTAACCATTTGGGTATTAGACACGAACGGCGACAGTTGACACTCTCCTAAAATACTACTTTGCTGACATCTGTTAAGACACCTCGAAACTACCTATACTATCTGTTGAAGGACTTTGAAACTACATACATAATTATAACACGCCTGCTACAGGTCACTTTGCCGGATTTATGGGGGACGTTTGTCCAGGTTTTGGTCGCGAATGCGTCTGTCCATCAGCTGCGTGACGGGCCGGATCGGGAGAGGACGGTTGTGGTCAATTGACCTCTCCATTGAGACTCGCAAATCCTTGCATCGCGGTGGAAGAGGTGGATTTATATGTCCGTCACTCCTAGGCACACTGTACCCTACTTCCTTTCCTTAAAAAAACAATCCACGCAGCATTCACAAAGGTGACACAGACCCTGAAGCAAATTATTTTCGAAAAGTCTACCAGAGCAGCAAGAACTGCGTTCATTAAAATGAAATCCCTCTTCTGCAATGACAATATCAGCTTTAAACTAAGGCAGAGAATGTTAAAATATTATGTGTGGTCGGTCCTGCTGTATGGATGTGAAACAACATGGACCTAGAAAGTAAATACCATGAACAGGTTAGAGGCTTTTGAAATGTGGCTTCACCGGAGAATGCTCAAGGTCCCATGGACCGACATGATCACCAACACAGAAATTCTCAGGCGGGCTAGAGCAGATAGAGAACTGCTTACATTAATAAAAATCAGGAAAATTTCATATCTGGGTCATATACTTCGAGGGGAGAAGTATCACTTGCTCCATTTAATATTGAAAGGCAAGATAGAGGGTCGCCGACGGCCTGGTAGGAGACAAATAAATGTCTTGGCTGCGAAATATACGAGAGTGGACCGGCATTAGAAGTGTGGAGGAGCTATTCTCTATTCTAGACCTGATATGGCACACAGAGAAGAAGAAGAGCCTACCGTGTGGAGACAATGCAAAGTTTTTTTTTTTATTTCGTGCTGTGTCTGCCACGGGCGTCTCCAACTAATTTTCCATTCACTTACTGGTACTTTATTCCCCTTGACACTCCTAGTACCTATCTCAACCACGAGGCACTCCAAAAACCCCTTCTGATCTGCCTAACCCTTTCGCGATACAACACGTCGATTAAACCCTCCCAACATCTTATTAAACCCTCGTTCGCGTCGGTATTTATTTTCGGACGCGCGTTCAACTCGAAACCTTGCCGATTACTTTTGCGGAGTTCAAAAGGTTAAGTCCGGGTCACGAGATATACGCCGGATCTTATTGGTACATTCCCATCGGCTATTGCTCCCATAATTCTTCCGAAACACCCTCGGAATGGGACTTATCTAGCGGTTAAGTCAATAAATACACTATTGCAACTGAAACAGATGATCTTTGGGAGAATTTGTTGCCGAATTCGCTTGTTAGTTGTTGGTTTTGGTCGAATGGGGGGGTTTTATAAGCAATATAAATTTTAGAAGCAAACTAATTCTTACAATATAAACAACAATTATTTGAATTAGATCCTGCTTGTGGTTGAGTTGTCCAAAGCCTCGGGTTAGACGCAATTTCAATTTCATTTTAATTAAAATAACAAAAAAGGGAATTTGACGATTTAAAAAAGGAGTTCACTTTTCACCGCTGTAACTCGTTATACGAGTATATCAATACTTAGAAAAAAAAGTTAGATGAAAAAGAAATGTAATATTTATTTATTTATTTATTCTTAGTACATTTACATTACAAAGGTATAATATATTGTCCTCCACACTAGGAGTTCACCTGTGTTGTAAAGGATATTTATCAGTTGTAAATTATGAATTATAAATTATGAATAGTAAAACAAAAGAGTATTAATTGCTAATACAAAAAGAGAAACAATAAAAATCAAAATATAAAATCGACTTCCAATCGAAAAAATTATAAATTAAAAGTTAAAAAGATTGTAGCCAGTTTCTTATGTTTTTTTTTGGATTCAATAATATTAGTTGTTTTATATTGTGTAAGAAGAGAATTGTATAGTTTTATAGCCTGGTATCTGTAGTGTTTTTGTCCAAAGGATGAGTTTGTTTTTGGTATTTGTAGTTGGCGAGCATGTCTTGTTCTAGTATTGCGAGAATTTTGTGAAGTGTTAAATGTGGATAAGTTCTTGTAAAGGAAAGTAATATAAGTTTGTTTTGAATATAATTTTTGAATTTTCAGCACTGGGAATTTTTCGAATATGATTGAAGTGGGTGTTAGTATTGGTAACTTAAGTATTACTTTTATTAGGGTTTTCTGAGCTTTAAATACTGTATTAATGTATTTTTTACAGGCACAGCCCCAGGCAATAATGCCGTATTCCATTATGGATTGTGCAAGTGCGTGTTGTCTTCTTTTAGACAATATTTGTGGTACGGAACAAGTAAAAAATTCAATAACTTTAGAACAATGAAAATCCTATATTTTGCTTATATCCGCAGCTTACTAGAATACGCATCACAAGTTTGGAAACCGCAATACAAATGATATGTGGAAAATCTAGAACGTGTTCAAAATCGTTTTCTACGATACTTAGATTTTCTCAGTTACCGCCCATACCTAAGTCACCAAGATTCAGCCGCGTACTTCAATATACTATCATTAGAAATTAGAAGAAGCTCGGCCGATGTACTTTTTCTTTAAAAAGTAGCCAGATCCGTCGTAGATTGTCCAGAACTCCTAGAACGAATACAGATACGAGTTCCTAACAGACGAACAAGATTAGACATGATTCTTAGCTCGGTGCAACACTAATTCTAAGCAGAACTCCTTCGTCTATCGTGCATCCAACACTTTCAACACACACTATATACAATTTGACATTTTTAACTCTGCACCACACTCCTTAAAATCACACAGACGCTCCTCTCGATACTCCACCATAACAATACTTATAGATATCATCTAATACAACCACCACTCTATAAACTTCCCTTTTTTCTCTTAACCGATCCCCCCCCCATCCTACCCCCTTCCCACCTAAATAACTCGTCTCTTGAAGTGTAATTTTTTATTAGTAAATATCTCTGAAATATCTATGGTTCAATTATCACACTCAATTATTATACTCTGTTATTAATGTAAACTGTTGGTCTCGCAAATAAATAAAAATAAAATAAAATAAAATTAAATTAAAAATAAAATAAGTAAAGTATATAACTTTGTGGTAAAATCAAACGATGAGGAATTATTTAATAAAACTCCTTATGTTTGTAGCGATAAGGTCTAAATTCCTGCCTAACACCAGTCGCCCATTTTGCATTATGCAAGAAAAGAACATCGCCAAAAAAACGTTTTTTTATTTTATTTTGCGAAAATCAGGTAGAAATATTTAAATATTTTACGATAATTTTCCAAAGAACTTTATTTGTCACATTTCGCGATAAAACCATAACCGAAAATGAGTTCGTAAACAGGAGATTTTGAAGTTTTAAGCAGTTATTATAGGCGTGATACTTTTCTTGGACTTATCCATCTAAAATATTTCTAAGCAATCAAATTTTTAAACTAAAAACTCTTGATTTTGCATAAGTGCGTGGGTTCTCAACGTGAGCGATGACGCAACCTTGGGGGCGTTTCAGACCTTCAGGGGGGCGGTTGAAGACCAAGAGAAACCCATCCCATCTTGCCCCATCCCGTCTTGCCCCATCCCATCTTGTCCCACCACATCTTGCCCCATCCTATCTTTACGCCCCCCCCCCCCCCCCCCCCCCCGTTGTGGGAAATATAATCGTGACGACGATTGCTATTTCAGATTCACGGGGGGGCTAGAAATAAAAATACAAGCCTGGAGCCTTTAGTAAATATTCAAAAACTAATATAGAAGGTTAGTCTTAAAGTCCCGTTGAGAACGAGCACTGGTTTTATTTTTAAGACACTAAATGTTCCTAACCTGCAAAAATAGTATTAAAAAATATCCTGCTTTATCAATTTAAAAATACACACATGTTTGAAGAACGAATAAGCACTAGAGCCTTAAGAGAGTCAAATGTAAAATCTTTTAACATCCCAGTTTGTGAAACCTCTTATGGGCTTAGAAATTTTAAATATAATGCAACAAAGCTGTTCAATTCTCTACCTCCTGAAATTAGAAACACGCAATCCAAAAGTGCATTTAAAAGTAAAATCATTGATCACCTCAAATAAACATTTCCATCACGAGTATTTAATAACATACTTACCTTTATACCTACAGTGTGTATATATGTAACCATGTACCTACTTCGATCTTCTGTATATATATATATGTAATATACTTGAATTGTATATTTAAAGAAAAAAAATATTTTATATCAAATTGTCATTTTCTTAATATTTTTCATAATATTACTTAAACAAAATCATAGATAACCACTCTGTAAATTGCCATCTGAACACAGGCGTTTCACACCTAGTGAGATGGGCAATACGTCTTTAATATAACCAGGTGTAATATGAAAATAATGAAATAAATAAAAATTCTCAAAGTGGGCGATGGGCAAAACAAGGTTGAGAATCTATGCATTAGTACTTCGTCTTAAAAGGAAATGCAATTAACTAACAAGGTAGAACACTAAGATTTTTTTATCAGGTTACCAGCATTGGGTAAACGAATTAGTGATACAATCTATTTCTAAGTGATATAAAGAAACATTTGATCGAATTAATAACCCAAATATTAATAAGAAAGAAACTAGAAAACTTTAGTAGAATTTAGTATAAAATATCTTCTCATATAAAATGTGTGATAAATTGATAAAAGTTTGTCGTATCCAATTATTTTCAACAGGGGTATTTAATCTCGACGCTGGTCGGGTCCACCTCTTATTATTACCATTGGGTCTCTAGTGCAAATACGTTTTGAAGTTGGTCCTCTGCCCTGAGGACGGAGACACGAAACACGATGGAAACGAAATTCAGGTACGAGCTGGTAAATTGCTACGGGATGCAGAAATAAATATGAAAAGTAGTGTTAAAATGCAATTGTTAAATGCAATTGTAAATGTTCTCTAAAATGGCCTGGAAAGAATCTCCTACTTGTGATCTCACTAAAGAAACACTCAGAACATTAATAAATGCATTCACTCTGAATGCATTTATTTATGTTCTCCAAATTGACCTTGAAAAAAATCACATCTTTGTGATTCTAATTTAAAGACATAAAGAAACCATCCCTTAATTATATACAATTCTTAGTGTTCTCAAAAGTTGTCTTGACAGAAGCAAAACCATCCCTTAATTATATACAATTCTTAGTGTTCTCAAAAGTTGTCTTGACAGAAGCAAATTCCAGTGATATCTTGAACGAAACTATTCCTTTGTTAAGAATATTATGAACTAAATATACAATTTGGCTGTCCTGAAACGGGTATTCTGTCCAGTTGGACAGACAAATGATCACATTGTAATGTATTGTAATATATATGCATATGTAAATAAAATAAAATAAAATAAATAAATAAATTACATAATTGAATCATTCAAGAACTATCCGGTTTCGGAATCTTTATCTTTACTCTTTACTAAGTATATAAAGAAGTCGCTCCCGCTGTGTGAGCGCTTAGATCTTTTGAACGTCGCAAGGGATTTTCATGCGGTTTTCATCAATAGATAGAGTGATTCATGAGTAAGGTTTTAAGGTATATAATTTGTCAAGATTTTGTGTAAATTGGTTGAAATACATAATATATCTGGACAAGCGGCAGCGGGCTGACAAACGGGCGGTGTGGATTTGATTTAACAGATGGCGTTGGTTATAAAGGTTTCGTTAGCCACAGCAACGTGTGGCCGGGTCTGCTAGTAATAAATATGGTACAAAAATAGGGTATCTCGTCTTGTTTTTACAATCAAATTAACGTAACTATGTAGCTCGTAAAAATGGGCAAATTTCAAGACGCCAAAGCGGTTACGATATCCGGCACGATAGCTGTGGAAAACAGCACGTAAGGAAGACGTGTTATTGATATATTTATTCAATCGATAATTTATTTTTGAGTTATTATGCCGCGCTAAACTTCCTCCTTCTTTAGCCAACGTTTCGTTCAGCGTTACAGTGTTCATCATTAGGGCAGATTATATAGATTGTGGTTAAAGAGTGTTTTTATTATACAGAAGTGATATCGTGCAGCGCGCGTCAATTCTCTTAGGGCCGGTATTTCATTACAATAATTAGTTGAATTGATGTGGTTTTCGGTGTTTAGTTTTGGTATAGCCGTCAAGTACCGGATACCAACAACTATTAAGCTTAGCCCTGTCGTCTTCATTAATATTTATGTGTGAATTTTGTGTGAATTTCAATTGCGTCCGAAATTAGGTATGCACGAAGCGTTTTGGTTTAAAACCAGTTTATCTGAGTTATTTCGGGCTACAGAATGATTTTTCGATTGTTTTGATGATATCCAACCTCTGATAAGAGATATAACTATTAATTGGATAACCAACACTCCACAAATGATTCGCTACATTTGGTGTCTTGGCCGTAGTGCCCGGGTTCATGGGGTGAGCTTTATCTAGGTCTTGGCGGCACATGCGTTAGCCCACCTACTGCGTTGCGGGCCGGATCGGGAAAGGCTGGTTGAGGGAGACCTTATTACCTATCCATCCGGATAGGTAATAAGCTCTCTCTACCTATCACCTTGTACCGCAGTGGGAAGGATGGATTCATACGTCTGTCACTCCTGGACACATTGACCCTCAAATTCTTACTCAGCCTTCATACCTTTACCCTTCCCAGAACTTCCTTTCCGTAAAGAGACCCTTCGTCCAGCATCCTGAAGGATGACAAGGACCCCGAGGGGAGTTGTTTTCCTAATAAGGGCCTCGTATGTGGATCTAATGTAAGAAAAAAATAATAATTACAAGAATACAATTAAAAATAATAAGACAAGACTAACGCATTCATAAGGATAATTACTACAGCCTTCTCAGAAGCAATAATAGTCATGAATTTCAGTCAGGAAGGAAGGTTCTAGCCGACCTATCAGTTGCCACAAAGCAGCCATGACGTCAGAGCTGAAACCCGCCCTCTCCTCCTCCCCCTACAGTAGGTGTACCGTGAAGTGTACACTAGACAAGAACGGTCGTTTTCTTCGGTTTGGACAGCACTGGGCTCATTTCAGGAAGCATGTAAACTTTCTGCATTTTTTAGCCATTTTTATTTATAATTACTACATATCAGTGGCGGCAAGTTCATAAGAGCTACCGAGCGCCGCACAACCCACAAAAATTGAAGATCATAATACGAAAAGCGGTTCGGTTATAAATTACTATAATATTTTCTCAAGATCTCGTACAGTAAGTAGGTGGGTACCTATTATACGTGTTATCTTTCAGAGCGACGACGAGAGCCGGCCCTCGCGCCCATCTTCATAGCAGTTCGTTTTCGATAGCATTCCAGAATCTTACTAATTTGCGAGCAAATCCCGGGAACAGTCGGAAGCGTGGGTACATAAAATTCTTTGCAAATTCTACGAAAGCGCGAACGCCGTTCTGAATTTTACCCCCACATCGAAAGGAGCGGTTCGAACAATGGCGTGATAAATAAGAACGCTTATATGTAATGTTTTTGTCCACATTTTGTCTTCAATCTAACAGCAGAGCTACTATTTTTAACGAATGTTCCGCGCGTTCTTCTCTTCAAGTCAATTGTATAATGATAATGAGTGATTAGCTGATTAGTTGTCAAATTGTCAGCAGGCGGGCATAACTCCGATCCAAAATGTCAACCGAATCTTTATATGATATCATAAATCATAAGTTCACTTTGGTTTGTTTATGGTCCCTGGCTACTACATCCACCAACAGGAATCTTTTATTTATTTTTTGCATTTCTCTGGTTTATTTTCATGTGAAATGTACATTTCCGAAGCAATAACTAAGAATGAGAATTCGCGTGCTTATGAGAAACTTCCTTTGGTTATTATTTCAGTGTTCCTTAAGTATTTTTTGAAATGTACTGTTTAAATTATATTTTAAACTGTGTTGTATATGTTTCCATTTTAACGGAACGGAGAATAGAACTTCTTTATAAGTAGGAATGTTCCTTTCCTAAATTTATTGTCTAACTTAATGACTCTGTTGAACCCCCTCATATTTTGACCACCGGCGTCCACTGCTCCATATAGGAGAACCTATGATATCTTTGTCTGGATAATACTATTGTGGAAAGGACGAAGAAAACTGTATCTTGAAGAGGCCCATTTTGTCGGTGGGATTATAGAAGAACATATGGCTTATACGTGCCTGAAAATTTCAGCTGCAGTTGTTCAATATACCACATGGCAGAACCGCAGGACATAATTTGTTCTAGCACAGCAGAGTAAGATAAGAGTAATGGTGCTGTTGAATTAAATTTCTAAAACAATGAAAATGTTTGAATATTTTTTTTACGTTAGCTCCACACTCCAAAAGAAAATAATTCCTTTCAGGATCATCATTGGGGATGCTGTGTGGCAGGTCTTTTTAGGAAAAGAAGTTTTGGGAAGATTCCCACTGCGGTGCAAGGCGATGTTCAAAGAGAGCCCGGCTGGAGAGATCAAAAGGTCTCTATCAATCAGTCTCTCCGAGACGCATCCGATGTCAAGATCCGGATAAACATCACCCCATGAACCCGGGCACCCCTGCTGAGTTACTTAACGAACCACTTGAGGTGGCACTATGGCAGAAATGTTGGTTATCCAATATATGGTTCCTCCCAAATTCAATACAACTTAACTTTAAATATTTAATATTTAATCTTAAAACCTCCCAAATGTTAAGATGGTTCGTTTATCTAGCATTCGCATGATTTAAATTTTGAGAAAAAATGTTTATTTTTAGTATAATAAGGTTATACCATAGGTCGTTGGCAGATTTGTTAAATTTTCAAAAAGATTTTGTATTACACCACACCCATTTCAAAAAATATAATCATGCAGTAAAATAAATCAATACATTATCTGGGTAACAACTCCAAAAATAACAATCGTACCTACGTATTGATGATTAGAAAAAGTAAGTTGATTAAGAAGTTGTAGAAGAATACGAAATTATTTTTTACTTTTTAGTGCATTTTTTTAAGTCGTTTTTTTGATTTGTTAAAATTTTTGTTAATTTTTTTGATTTTTAGTGAATTTGAAGTACACTAACTAATTTGTCTGAATATGGGTAAACCTACTAAATGTGCTGCTCATATGAGACAGACATAATTTGACCATAGCGACGTTAGGGTCAAATTAAGAGATTCTTTCGAATGAAAGAATCTCTTAATTTGACCGAGTTTCGTTGATTTGTCATGGATCCGATAATCAGAACCTAACCAAACTCTCATCAAATTACCCTTGAAGTACGTACTTTCCATTAAATAAAGAATTATTGAAATCGGTTGGCGTGATATTGAGTTATTCGTCCATTTGTCGCGCACATACTTAATGCAAATTTAAGACTTATATGGTTTTCTCATGGATGCCATTATCGGAACTGGACCAAATTAAAATGGGACCACACGGGAAGCACCAGCTTTCAAATAAAAAAAGAATCATCAATATCGGTTCACCCAGTCAAAAGTTCTGAGGTAACAAACATAAAAAAAAATAATTTTTTTTTTTTTTTTTTTTTAAATACAGTCGAATTGAGAACCTCCTCCTTTTTGAAGTGTTTCTTGACGAAAATTGTTCAGTTTTGTACTAATTTGCGCACTTACAAACGAATATATTTCAGATTTTTTAACATTCTTATTTAATTTAGACATTATTGAAAAATGATTAATACTTATAATCAAAAAATTATTACAAAAAGTACATTATTTTAATAGTTTTATAATCACGCCTTTCAGCATTTTTGGATGTAGGTATAAATTTAAAGCAAATTTGGAATGAAATAAAATCGATATTGAGTTATAATTTTAAAAAGCTGGTACGGAGAATAATTAATCTTTCACATTGTAACCGCCCTGCACGATCGTAAGAACAACTTTCGACGAAATGTGGATTTTCGTCCGCTGGCTGGTTAAACGCTCTTAACAAGTTTCTAACATAAAAGATTCTTTAGTTTTAGAACGAATACATTTTCCACTAAGCAAAACTAAGAACCTTTACATTGCATTATAAATAATAGTGGGTCCATTAAAGAGATCGCCACTGTAAAGCAGAGATGTGGTCGTATGAAAAATGTAGCGGACAGTCTGAAGAATTACTTCAGTTCGCATCCTTAACCGCTAAAGAATAAATATACCTTCATGAGGCGATTTTTCTCGGCGCCGCAAGGGAGATAAAATATTCTTGATGCGAAAAAATCGAGAAATTTAGTTAATAATTTTAAAAATAATTTGAAAATTACGTATTTTTAAATTATGAATTATAAATTGATTTTATTTATCACTGGAATTGGCGAGTTTGCTACATGATTTGTTTGTGAACATTGACAATGAAATAGGTCGTTACGCTGGTTTCATGTCAACTCAGAATCAAGTCATCTCAAAACCTCTTTGAAAGGTAATTTTTATTTTTACATGTATACCGCACAAGAGTCCCAACTGCTCCCGTCTGGAGCCAGAAGGACTATGGCATCCCCAATTGGGGTATCTTGTGAGGCTGAAGGCAATGGGGAAGGGAAGGAGATGCGGAAGAGGGAGGTGGGAAAGTACCTGGCTATTCAGATCTAGTCACCAAACATGGCTAACGCCATTTCAAGCAACGTTTCAATTCTGAATGGTGGTCTTACACCAGGGCGATACTGAGAGTATCTTCCACTCTGGAACGTTCCGCAAACATACTATATATTATTTTAAATTAATAAATTGTAAAATAACACAAATTAAGCAAATAAAATTTATTTGCCACGCAGTGCCGTAAATAGGGCGGTGCCACCGGTGCCCAGGCACAGGGCTTAGACTCTGGGGGGCGCAAGAATGGCGTATAATAGGTGAAGGGTCCACTTAAATAGGGCGCAGTTATAGAAGCTCGCACAGGGCGCAGAAAAGACTATTTACGGCACTGTTGCCACGCCGGGATTCGCTCCCGCGACCTTTGGAGTGCAAGTCAAGAGCCTTACCGCTGGCCGTCAAAAAGCTATGAAAAAATTATTTTAATGTTAATTTTATGTTGAGGTGACCAAACAACAGAATTATACTCTAACTGACTACGAACTAATCACATACTTGACAATTATAATAACAGGAATTAATTAAAGATTTTAATGGTTCTAAGTAAAAACCCTAACTCTTTCATACTGTGATTTATGTGGTATTTCTGGTATTTCATCTAATACACCATGGAGGTCTCTAATTTTAGTTAATATCTCCATTTAAATGGTTTTATGACCAGATCTGAATAGCCAGATACTTATCCACGTTCTCCTTCCCCATCTCCTTCCCATCTCTATTTCTTAGTAATTAAGATTAACACGCCACTAAAATCAAGCAAAATTGAATTCTTAAATAGTCTATATTTTATGATTTAAAACATAAATAAATAAATTAGCACATATCTGTACTAGACACTTGCTATATTTTTCGTTTAAAAAATAATTATTCAATTTGGTTATGCATTTTGGCCTTAACACTAGAAAGACCGGGTAATGCTCCATACCTATAAAGACCACGACCGTCACTTTGACGGGTGATCACTTTTTTCAAATTGGGAGGCGGATATGAGTACCGCTGCCCCGGGAACCATTTATTGGATTACCAACACCTCTGCCATAGGACACTCCAAGTGGTTCACTAGGTTTAGTGACTTAGCAGGGGTGTCCGGGTTCATTGGGTGAGGCTTGTCTGGGCCTTGGTGGCGAATACGTTTGCCCACCTACTGCGTAGCGGACCGGGTCGGGAGACACTTGGTAAGGGAGATACTTATCTTGTCCTCTCCAGCAGGACCTTTATCGTCCCGTCGCCTTGCACCGCAGTGGGAGGGATGGATTCATTCGTTCGTCACTGCTGAATATATTTAAGAATTTTTCCTATTCATCTCTCACACTTTTTTCTTCCGAGAACTTCCTCTCCTTCCTTTCCATAAAAACACCAATTAACACATAAATTCACACAGCATCCCCAAAGACGACATAGGCCCTGAGGGTTTTTTTCCTCGGGGCTTCCTGGAAAAAACATGTGAGTGCAAAATGCTGCAATTTTAATACAAGCTTGTGTTATGTTTGTACAATATCAAATCGTTACGTTTTTTATAAAATCGAATGCACTCTCCGCAAACGGGTTTCTTACAATTACCTACCACCTATCATTTATTTGGTTTTTATTATATTTTTTTATTAATTTGGCACTGTCGTCTTTCAGTAGTTTTATTTTCCAGTTTCTTTTCTTTTTCGTTTATATTAGCTCCACAAAAAAGCCCTAAGAAAAATAATACCCTTCAGGGCATTTGTCATATTTTGGAATGCTGTGTGGAGGGTACCTATAGGAAAAGGAAGAATAATAGGTTCTGGGAAGGAAATGAGGTGAGGGGTGGGTGGAAAACTGGGGTTCAGTGTGTTCAAGAGTGCCCGACGTATGAATCTGTCCCTACCACTGCGGTACAAGGCAATGTTCTGAAAGTCTTGCTGCCGAGGTCAAAAGATCACCCTCAACCGTTCCCTGCCAATCAGTTGTTTGGCAGATGCATCCGCCAAGATCCGGATAAACCTAATCCCATGAACCCGGGCACCCCTGCTAAGTCACAAAACATGAGAAACCTCTTGGGGTGACCTATGGCAGACGTGTTGGTTATCCAATAAATGATTCTGTCAGTTCTTCAGAAGCTAACGCAGCTGGATCAACTCTGGTATTTGTATACTCTGTCCTTCTCCAACAAGCCATAAAATAAATTTGGGCGAGAGCAATATTTTTTTGGTATTTTTATAAATTATGTGACAGTGACCAATCAACGTACAGATCGAGTATGAATAATACGCAATAACGAAAGAAAGAAACAGACATAATAGTACTATCATAAACGAGGAGGAATGGGTATGTTGTTAACTTGGGTAAAGAGGGTTGTAAACGAATCAGCATTATGGCCCAAACCGTCACATTGACGGCGGCGGTCTTTGTAGGTATAAGTCAATATATCTCAAAAAGTAATTAAGACACATGCCTGTTTTTTTCACCATAGTTGTTAAACCATAAATCATGAAATGTTAAAAAAAATAACACCAATACAATAATTATTAAGCATTATATCGTCACTTTACTTCGGGCTGCCGTCAAAATGAAGGCTCCGGTCTTTCTAGTGTTAAATCAAAATTAATTTTGCATGAAAAAGGCCGCGCTGTCGTTCCCCTTAATATTAAAAAAACTACTATTCAGTTACAAATTTAAGATATTATTCAAACAAAATTATTCGCACTCCTGCTCAGTGTGAATACTAAAACTCCATATTTCTTCCATTGAAATTTCTCTTTTAACTGCACAAATGCTAACACACATCTCTGCACAGTAACTGGCATGAAATTCCCAACATTCTAGCTCTTCTAGTACACATCTCCACACTTCACTTTTAGACACGGCTACCCTTTCATCCGTTGCACTAATGCACACGAAGAAATGCACTATAATACATTATGCAGCTGTACTGGAACAAGATCCATCTAGAACTAGGGTACTCACGTATGGTACTACAGGATGGGGAGAGGATGTGTATAAAGCCGGTAGCAAGCTTTCAGTTTGTCGGTGCCGATATTATTTAAATTATTTGAACTTATACTATACAAGGCCCGGTAGTACCCGCTCAAAAGAAGAAGATTATTAAGATATTAAAAACGATAATATTTAAACGAAAATTGTGAAAATCCTAATAATATTATAAAGGCGAGAGTTTGTATGGATGTATAGATGTTTGTTACTCTTTCACCAATATAAAGCTACATTATTTACGAGTAATATAGGCTATATATATTGGTAAACTCAAGCGTTATGAATATGATTTGGCGTTATGAAATTATTTAGAAGAAAAGCAAAACAAATTGTTGCCTTGGAAACAGTGTTGGCGTTCTCTAAAAATGAATCGCCGAAATGAGTCTACGCTCATAACTTCCGAACGATTGCACCAAATTGGTAATTTTTTTGTTGTTATTTTGTATAAAACTACTATTGAGCTCTGGCAATATGAAATTTGTATTAAAAAATTGCAATAAGTGGCACGTGAGCAGTTTGAAAACTGAATTTACCGGGAATGAATGCGTGGTATGCGGGAATGGGGAGGGGGGGGGGGGGTGGTAAAAAGGGAGGGGGTGGGCTGATGGGGGCAGTGGAGTGGGTAGAGGGAAGGTGGAGTGGGTAGAGGGAAGGTGGAGGATGCGGAGTGGGAACCACCCTAATACCATGCGAGCGAAGCCGCGGGAAAATGCTAGAATTTGATAAAAAACGACTCGTTTAAGATAGAGCAAAAATCTCGCGGGGAATGTCTAAAATAGCATTTAAAGAAACACTGCGAATTTTTACATACATAAAATAACTGAAAAAACTTTGCGTTTTTTTATCGAGGGAATTTCATATTCTAATGTTTTGCAAAAGGGTTTGGCGGCAAAATTTAGAATGTCTTCAAAGTTTTTCAGCATAATTTTCTATTCTGTGTTAACTATTGAATTAAGAAGAAAATTAAAAGTGCATAGAATGGAAACCAATACATCATTTAGCGCATTTAGCCCGAGCTCTATCCCACTTCTCACTCTCCTGATGTCGTCGATCTCCATGCCATCCGAATTTCGTAAAATCATGTTGAAACACAGCTATGTATAGAAAAATTAAGGCAGAGGTGCTCGGGTTCATGGGGTGAGGCTTGTCTAGGTCTTGGCGGTGAATGCGTTTGCCCACCTTCTGCATAGCGGGCCGGATCGAGAGAGACAGATTTATGTGACAATAAAATCGTACGTTCGTCACTCCTGAACCCATTGACCCCAAGATTCCTAACCACTCCTCATACCCTTTTCCTTCCTAGAACTTTCTTTCATTCCTTTCCCTAAAAAGGCCCTCCACACAGCATCATCTTAGATGACATCGGCCCTGAGGGAGTTTTCTTTCCCAGAGCGTCCTGCGTGGATATAATGTAAAAGCCTTAGTAAAATCCAAAATATAACTAACTAACAGCCGTTTCCCCGCAGGAGTAGGCAGAGAAGACGGACCGGCAAACATCTTGGCACACACTCTTTGCCTCATTCACATTCATACATCGTCTCCGACCTCTCTTCTATTATTCTGACACTTGATATGGCCCGTCTCAAGTATCTGATTCACTTGATGGTGTCATAATGAGTCCATCATCAATAAACAAAAAATATTATCTCATAGACCTATCTTAGATATGTTCCCTTTCAATATCCATTCTGTTTCCCCCACTTTTCATTAATCATCACTAGCCACTCCCCCACCCTACCACATAGTAATACATTGTTTTAAAATTGTCAAGTCATTATATCAGAATTTCTTTAAAAACCTGTATTGGTTCCAAACAGCAGAAATAAGACATGGGAATGAGAGATCTAATGCAATTGCCATTCAGCTTGGAGTACGACAAGGCTGTATCCTGTCGCCACAATTGTTTAATCTCTATTCCAACTATATCTTTAAAAGAGCCCTAAGTAATACTGAGAAGGGTCTGAAGATCAACGGAGTTGTCATTAATAACATAAGATAGCAAATGATACTGTATTACTAGACTGTATCGATGACCTCCAAGACCTAATAAATCTTGTTAATGGATGACATTTGGACGACCAGATCACTCTAAATCATTAATACAGTTAAATGGTTGTAATGTCGAAAAGGTGGAAAGATTTAGATACCTCAGCAGTATTCTCACGGAGACTCTTGACCGAGATGTAAAGGTTAGGTGCAGAATTGAAGGAGCAAGAACTGCGTTCATTAAAATGAAATCCCTCTTCTGCAATGACAATATAAGCTTAAAACTAAGGCAGAGAATGCTAAACTGTTATGTGTGGTCGGTCTTGCTGTATGGATGTGAAACATGGACCTTGAAAGTAAATACCATGAACAGGTTAGAGGCTTTTGAAATGTGGCTTCACTACCGGAGAATGCTCTAGGTCCCATGGACCAACATGATCACCAACACAGAAATTCTCAGGCGGGCTAGAGCAGATATAGAACTGCTTACATTAATAAAAATCAGGAAAATTTCATATCTGGGCCATACACTTCGAGGGGAGAAGTATCACTTGCTCCAAGTATCACTTGCTCCATTTAATATTGAAAAGCAAGATAGAGGGTTGCCGAGGGCCTGGTAGGAGAGAAATAGACGAGATTGGACCGGCATTAGAAGTGTGGAATAGCTATTCCGGGCAGTGCAAGACAGAGAGACATTTTTAAGAGTGATCGCCAACGTCGGGGGGACCTGATAGGGCACACCATAGAAGAAGAAGTCATTATATGTTTGCCCTAAAGAAGGAACGGTCGTTCCGAAATCGGACGGCGTTAATAAAGTAGATAAGTGGTTGACAAAAAGCTATATTCTTTCATTAATAAAAAAAAAAACATTGTTCGGATACCGGATGCGATGAAAAAATGTTTAAGGGTTTCGTCTCTGCTTTGCGAAAACGTACATATCATTAAAAGCACAGGACGATAAATTGTATGAAATAATTCCCAGGTATTTCTACTATTAAAGCATTCGTATAAATCCTCTTTTAATTTAAATTCTACGAAAGGTGATATTCCTGCAAACACACAAAAGAACGCGAAGCGTATTCACCTAACAGAAAGGACTAGAGTAATGATTGGAGAACTCTGAATTAAAACTATCCTCAGAAACACGAGTTTATGATATTCACCGCCTTACTTATATGCCAGTATTTTTATTATTTTTAGGCACGTTCGTTTTAAAATAAAAATAATATTGTTTACCTCGATGTCAAAAATCGCAATTCAAAAAGCGCATAATTTAAAAAGGCGCAGCTATTAGTGAAAAAATTTTTGAAACCATTTATTATTTATTTATTGTTTTCAAGTTTAATTTGCAGTACTCCATTTTAATTTTTATTTCGATTATATTATTATTCAATAATATTATCATTAACCCCCGACGCCGACGTAAGGAGCGGTGTCATAAGTTTGACTTTCTGTGTGTACGTCTGTGGCATCGTAGCTCCTGAACGAAAGGACCAATTATGATGCGATTTTCTTTTTTTTTTAAAGCTGACATGATCGAGATGGTTCTTAGCTACAATTTATGAAAATCGGTTCGGGCGTTTCAAGGTAATCAGTTCTTTTTTTGTCGTGGGTTGCTTAAAATTTTGAAAATTTTACGTATCTATAAGGTACCTATTTTCCGGAGATGAATAAATTTTTTTAACTTATAAAAACAGTTTATTTATAAACAAGTTCTGCTATGTAATTAATACTATGCCTAACAGCTGTTTCGCGATGATACATTAATATAATTTCTAGATGGGTACTTATGATGAAAAAAAATTGATTGCTTTTATTTTTATTACCTATGCCCTTATTGATATCCGAGTAAAATGACGGAAATTATGAATGGTTATTATCCTTATTAAATTGTTCTACTCATTATGTGAATTATTTCCAAATAATGACTCACGGGTTCCTTTCCAGGATAATTAAATATTTGAAATTGGCTTAAACATATATATCTAAGAGTGGCGAGCGAATCATATATTTTTGTTCATTTATCAAAATAGCTTTCGATAATTAGAATTTTTGCTAATTTCCAATTTTTTGCTAAAAGATTGGCCCTTATTTTGTGTGTGTAACGTAGTTGGCTTATTATTGTCACCAAGCAAGCGATTTTTATCTAAGAGAATTGTGAGTGAATTTTATTATTTTTTTTAAATGATAGCATGTGTTCTTTGAATCTGGTATAAAGGACCGGATAGTTTGTTCAACATAAACAGCGTTGCTTTCGTCACACTGGAATTTATAAATGCCGCTATTTTTTGGTTTGGGTACTTTACTTTATGAGTTTTTAAGAGATGATTCTAAATTATTATTTGTGCGGAAGACAATACCTAAACCACAATGTTTTCGAACTTTAGCAACTTTATTAGACGTCGGTCCGACAAATTTCAAACACCCAAATTTATTATTCGTTTTATCTTTAACCGCTGGGTAAATTAAGTCAAGATTATTTAGGTGTTATTTAGCTTAAAAGAAATTAAAAATTCTCTGGAAATTTTAAATAATAAAATCCAAAACTTTGATCTGCCAACTGCCAATTTTTGTCTTTAGACGTAGTTAGCTGTTTTAGCAGTGTCCTTATCCAAGAGTGCCATCAAATCATCAAGTAAAGTTAAAGTAAGTCAAGTACGTCGCTTAACATTTTGTATATATATTCCTCTGTATAAATCCATCTTTAATACAAAATTGCAACTTCCCATTGATTATAAGCTCTTTGCCTACAAAACTATTCCAATATGCAAGTGGAGACGTATCATCTAACAAACGGCAGCTCGCTAGTAGTTTCTGGAAGTGATTCCATCGCATTCCTTCTGGAGTTGGCTATACAACAATAAATAAAGGTCCTACAGAGGGAGGCTGTGTATTGCTGAGTGATGTATGGAGACGGTTTCCGCGATGCAACCGCGTATCTTTGCGAACTTAGTATTGCGGAGTTTCAACCACTGCTACAAATGGATTGCAATCTTTAGAGCACAGGCGTCAGGTGCAGTCCTGGATCTGTAAATAGGCCGTATAAGCCGCGGCCTAGGGGCGGCAGCCTATAAGTGAATGATTATGATAGGTGGCAACTTCTAAGAAGGAAGAAAGGGCGGCGAAAATGAAGTGACCTATACATATGAAAAGTATAAATCCGTCACTGGTAAGGTGGAAAAGTTGTCATTGTTTTACCGATATTTCAATGGAAGATGGTCACCGGTGCAAAGTCCGAAATGCCTAGCCCAACATTTGGACGCGGTTGACATTTGTCACAATCGAACGGGTCGTTTTACGACTCGCTCTTGAGTTCAACAGCCTTATTCTGGTTTTCTTCCCCCACAATACAGGTGTCTCCAAGACACATGTTCATTCAAAAAGACCCTCTATACAGCATCCCCAAAGATGAAAAAGGCTCTGAAGGAAAATATTTTCCCCAGGTAGGTACTTCTTTAACCCTCGGGCCACTTTTTTTAAGTGAAAATTTCTTTAGCATCGTTGTGATTTGAAACTCGATGAAACGAAAAATAACGACACTAAAAAATGACAAACACATACATCTGTAGGATTTAGCCTGCGAGTGAATGAGATAGACTAATCTTCTACTCATTGTGCCATGCTTCGTAGCCTCTCCACTCTCGTCTACACTTTTACCGCGTGTGAACTGTTCACACTGATTTTTTTTTTATAATGTGAATACCACACAAGAATCCCGATTGCTCCCGTCTGGAACAGTCAGATTATGGCATCCTCTTTGGATTTGTTGTGAGGCTGAAGGTAAGTGGGGACGGGAACAAGATGGGGAAAGGAAGGTGGGAAAGTCTGCAGCTACTCAGATCTAGTCCCCAAGCACTGATAAAGCCATTTCAAGCTAAGTTTCAATTCTGAATGGTGGTCTTACACCAGGGCGATATTGAGAGTATCATTTACTCTGGAACATGCCGCGAACGATTCCATGCCAACTCAGAATCAAAACAGCTCAACGCTTTTTTGAAAAGTCATGAAAAGCTGTGAAAAAAATGATTTTAAGATAGCCGTTAACCCTAACCTAACGTAACCTATTTAACCATTTTTTGTATTTTTTTATCATCACTCTTTACGACCTTTCTGAGGTGGTTCTGAGTTGGTTTCATTCTGAGTTGTCGATCACCACCGCAAACATACCGTATTATTTTTCAATAATTATATTGTGAAACACAAATCAAATAAAATTTATCTGCGCACGTCGGGATTCGATCCTGCGACCTCCAACCAAAACTCTCCCTAAACCAGTCTCTACCGATCCGGCCTGCCACGCAGCTGGAGGGCAGAAACATTCACCGCCAAGACCCGGACAAACCTCACCCCATGAACCTGGGCACCCCTGCTAAGTCACCAAACGTAACGAACTACTTGGAGTGACCTATGGCAGAGGTTTTGGTTATCCAATAAATGACCCCCGGGGCGGCGGTACCCATACCCGCCTCCCACATGTTGTATTATATACTAGATATATCAAATAAAAATGTATCCGAGGAGTTAAACGAAAAATACCATCTTGTCTATTCTTTGTCTATAAAAATGAAGTTTAACCTCTCCAAATACCAACATGTTCTAAATAATTTTCGTTCAATTGGAACAGTTTTAACCCTTGGAGTCCCTAAGGGCAAAAACCTTTTTGCATAGACCCTAGATCCAAAATGTTTTTTAAGAAACTCGTGCAATACACTAAAAAAGCCTTTAAAGACACTTTCAATACGTTCCAATCTACCTTTAAATGAAGTGAGTCCATATAGCCCTATTTGCCTTAGAGTCAATCGTTTGAAATATCGGAAAGCAATAATATTTTACATCGCATTGTTTTTTCCTTTTTTCTTTTTTTCCAATCGACGAATTTTCGCTTTCTCTATTTTATAGGGTCATCTGAAATTTTATGGATTATTGGTTTCTGGTAAGCATTATTGAATGGACATTATATTTTCTGTTCCAACGAACAGATCAAATACTATGACTTAAGTGCAGTAAACAACGTACTCAACAGAAAAAAACAAGGTGATAATGAGAGTTCATTGAAAAATAATGCTAAATTCATGTGTTTTTAATTTAAAAAATTGATCGCATCTTTTTATGAACCTGTACACAAACACAAGGTTTGAGACCTGTAAGTAATCTTCACAAATCTTTTTTTCGGATTGGCTTTAATCCCTCGGGCATCGTGTCTTGGTCAAGGCACTATATAGATAGCATTTAGTTCGAGTTTGAACCTTGAAATCATACATAAAGATAGCAGATAATATTGGTAGTTCTTAGTCGAAGTATGATGCAGTTAAATATGACCGAATCGGATAGGGAAACATTAGCTTCGTTGGTAGAGTTGCGCCCAGGCAAGGCGAAGGTTCTAGGCAGGGGCGGCCCTAGCTAAATTATTAGGTGGTGCGAAATCTCCTGGTGGCGCCCCTCCCCTCAAATAATAGAGCTCTTTCTATGCAGTTTGCAACTTTAATAATTGAAGTAGGACGGATGAGAAATAATATAACAGAAAAAATATATGTTTGATTACATTTATTTAATTAAATCTGCGAAATCAATAAAAACACTAGAACACAACTTTCCTTGTTTTTGCGCTTGCAAATTTTTTAGTAATGGGTTTAGGCTCAAAAGTCTTTCAACCAATTCGCGACTAGAGACATCACATTTTTCCCCATCGGTTAAAATGATTTGCCAATCTGCACAGGCTTTTTCTAATGAAGACTTATCGGGAATTATTTTGATGTTATACCTACAAAAAAGACCATGTGTCATTGAATTTAGATAATTTATTTATTTATCTATATAAGGTATGTTTACATTACATTATTTGATGCCTATCTCACTAGGGTATACCTGTGTTGAGACAGGCGTAGAGGTACATAAATGAGTATCAAACATAAGAATATTTAATTATAACATAAGAATATTTAAGGTAAGATACATACTGATTTATACAATTCAAACAGAAAGAAGATTAAATTTGAGGGTTAATATCATAAAGAGAGCATTATATAGGTGAAGGAAGATAATTGCCCAAACCGAGTGACCAATGCATTTTCAATTGTATCTATCATAGTATAAAAGACGTTAATTTTAAACAGTTCTTCGGGATTTGTTGGTGTCTCATCTGCAGCTTTATATTCAAATAATCGCTACTTTCTTCAGAGGCTTAAACGTAGAATCTATCCCAGCCTGGGAAGCTATTTCCTTAGCTGTTATGTGAGCAGACGAATTAGTGGTACTGCTTTACAAATTTCAAGCAGTTTTTCAGCAATTGCGTTTCAGACTGCTTAGCTTTACACACAATGTTTACTTGAAAAAGTATATCGTACCAAGCTACCATTGTAACTATGAATTCAAATTGCTCCATGTTCTGAATCAGTGACAAAGCCTCTGATGCAGCAATTGAGTCATTCGTTTTATATGAAGATTCAAAGGGGCATCAAGAACGGAAGAGCAGTTATAGCCTACGTTGGCAACACTGCTTGCTCCCCGCACCGACCACACAATTTAAGCGCACGATCGATAGCTAGTCGATCATGGTCGGGTGTTTTTGGCGCCCCCTTTATGACGGCGCCCTGTGCGGTCGCACCGCCCTAGGGCCGCCCCTGAGTTCTGGGTTCAACTCCCAAATGTGACCGTATCTTTTTCTGATTTTTCTGTTTTCAAATTTTCAATTGAGTTTCGCTAAGTCTTCATTTAAACTTCGACTGCCATAATACGCGCATGTGCCTAGTGTGGCAGTCGAAAAATCTGTTAAAACTGTATACACCTAATGTGAGAGAGGTTTTAGGGTGGCACACCTGGTTCCGGCCTTACAAGAGCGAGACAGGTGATCCCGCATATAAAAGGAGATGCAGGCCTCTCCTCACTCTCTTTTTCCAACCGCCAGCACATTAGATAGGACGTATTCATAGCCATTATTATAATAAATATCCATATCGCCAATACGCGCTTTATTAATAAATAACCTCGCCTACACTCGAGTCTGTATTTAACAGTGGCGCAGCCTACGGTACACGATTCTGCACAATACGGCAGAAATATCGCGAAAAGAATCGACGCGCAAAAAAAAATTTGGCACAAAAATTTGGCAAAAATACGCGGTAACATTATTATTTCGGGTCGGTAAGAAAGGCCGGACCGAAATTATTCCAACACTTCACTGCAAGGAGTGAAGTGCAAGAAGACACTGGAGCCAGCCAGCTTTTCGGAAGGGGGAAGCACGGGAGGTCCAGCGTCAATCGACATCTCTGAGGGTCAAGGATCGGAGATCCAGGTCGCAGGAGTGATCTGGGGTAGCCATCGGTGTTACTGTGTGACGGGTCTGGAAGGAGCCATCAATTCACAGGGTCAAGGAGCAGTTTCCGGAGCAGGGTCCAGGGAGCAGACGGCAGAAGAAGAAGCCTCATTGGGAAGTTTTTGTTTTTCTGTTTTCTTTCTCTCTATTTGGGTACCTTCTGGGCATTGGGAACATGGAGTCTCGAGGATTGGAGTCCTTCAGTTTGCGTGACGGGAACTGGGAGAACTTCAAGGTCCGCCTCGGACAATTTCTCCTCGTGAATGATGAAAAGTTTGCATCGGATGATAAAAAAAGGGCTATTTTCCTGAATGCATTGAAAGATGATTGTTTTTCCTTATTGGTTAATTTGTGCATTCCTAAAAAGGTAACAGATATTAAGTTAGAAGATTTGATATCTAAACTTGATGAGTATTGTTGTTCAACGAAATGTTTTTTTGAAGAGAGATCTAAGTTTTACAGTGCTAAACAAAGAAATGACGAATCAATCCGTGAGTTTGCAGTGCGGTTAAAGTCTCTTTCTACTAATTGCAAATTTGGGAATAGTTTATCAGTAAATTTAAGGGATTTCTTTGTTTTGGGTTGTAAACCAGGAAAGGTAAGGGAAAAATTGTTTCTCGAGGGTGAATTACACTCGTTCGAAAAATGTTTACAAGTCGCCGAGTGCATTGACCTCGTAGCTTCAACTCAAGCGCAGTCCCGAGTTGATAATACGGTTTACGCTAATGTACAGCTCAAGGCCGGTCGACTCTCTTTTAATAATTCGCGTGTGAAAGACAGAGACGTGAAGCGTTTCGGGCATAGCAACAAGGCACGGTCACAGTCGCCAGCGAACGCTGTGAAACAAAATTGTACCGTTTGTGGTCACAATAATCACATCGCGACGGAATGTAGATATAAAAATTATTTATGTAAAATTTGCAGTACGAAGGGTCATCTCGCAAAACAGTGCAAGCGTTCCTCAACACGTAAGAGTGTGAATACTTTGTTGTCGGACACAAAGTTGGGTGAAGTTAATAGTGTCGAACCATTTTTTATTGAAGTTTCACTAGACGGGATCAAGAGTAAATTCATGGTAGATTCTGGAGCATCTTGTTGTGTAATTTCCAAGGAGTGTTATTTCAGTAAATTCAGTAGAATCAAGCTAGTGCACGAAGACATTAGTCTACGGGGTTTTGACAATACGCTCGTGAAAGTGGTAGGTACAATTACGCCACAAGTGGAATTTAACGGTCAGTGTCACAATTTGAAATTTGTTGTTGTCACAAGTGCTTCGTTATCGATAGTGGGGCGTGATTTTATGAATCTTTTTAACGTCGGGATTAACGGAATCGTAAACAGTATAAAACAGAATACTTTGAAGCAGCGATTAGTAAAAAAATTCCCGGAAGTTTTTACGGATAAACTAGGAAAATTTAATAAGTACGAAGTGAATTTAACTTTAAAAGAGACCGCTATTCCGATATTTCGTAATCACAGAGTTATGCCGTTCGCTTTGAAAGAAAAAGTCGAAAGGGAGTTAGATAGTTTACTGTCAGACGGTATTATAGAACAAGTCCAGTTTAGTGAGTTTGCAAGTCCAATTGTTCCAGTAATTAAGAAAAACGGTAGTATTAGATTATGTGGTGATTATAAATCGACAGTGAATAATCAGTTATTAGTTGACAAATATCCATTACCTAGGATAGAGGAGCTATTAACGAAAGTAAATGGTGGGAAAGTTTTTGCAAAAATCGATCTTAAATCGGCGTATAGTCAATTTGTTTTAAAAAAGGAGTGTAGGCGTTTTACAACAATCAATACCCATTTAGGATTGTTTCAGTATAAGCGGTTAGTGTACGGGTTATCTCCCGCGCCAGCTATATTTGCAAAGGCAATGGCAAATTGTTTGTCAGGATTACAGAACATGACGTTTTATTTGGATGATATTATCGTGATAGGGGAAGACGAAGACGATTTAGAGAAAAACGTATGTGTCGTGTTAGAAAGGTTGAAACATTGTAATCTAACAGTGAATAGTGACAAGTGTGAATTCAATTTAAAAGTTATTGAGTTTTTAGGTTATAAAATAAGTGAACAAGGGATTCAACCGTGTGAACGGAATAAAGAAGCCATTTTAAATGCACCAGCACCTAGTGATTTAAATAATTTAAGAAGTTTATTAGGTATGATTAGTTATTATCGTAATTTTATTCCAAATATGGCAAATATATTGTCACCATTATACGAATTGCTTAAAAAAGATGTTAAGTTTCAATGGGGTACGGAACAAGAAAATAGTTTTGCGATAATTAAAAGAATATTAACTTCGGATAGGATTTTAACGCATTTTGACGAAAATATACCTGTGAAACTTGTCACAGATGGTAGTTTTAATGGGGTAGCAGCAACATTACTTCATAGGTTTCAAAATGGCGTAGAAAGACCGATTGGGTTCGCAAGCAGAACTTTAACTAAAGCGGAAAAGAATTATTCTATTCTAGATATTGAAGCAACAGCAATTATTTTTGGAATTAAGAAGTTTTATCAATATTTGTACGGCAGAGAATTTATTTTAGCTGTGGATAATCAGCCGTTAGTGAGAATTTTAGGTGAAAATAAAGAAGTACCTAAGATTGCCGCGTCAAGGTTACAGAGATATGCTATTATGTTAGGTTCGTTTAATTTTAAAATTGAATATGTAAAATCGAAAAATAATTGTTCAGACTTTCTGAGCAGGTGTCCGATTGAAAAGGTTAGCTGTGAAGATGAGATAGAGTCTGATTACATTAATTATTTCGAGAATAATGGGTTTAATTTGTCTTTAGACGTGATAAAAAGCGAAACCGAAAAGGATGATGTGGTAGGTCAAGTAAAAAATTTTCTTATCGAAGGTTGGCCAGCATCAGTAAAAAAGGCACAAAGTGGTAACTTTATTAGAATTTTTTGGGAAAAAAGGTTAGAATTGTCTTTGATAAATGGGTGTGTTTTATATCAACATAGGGTTGTTGTACCTGAGTCTTTAAGACAAGAGGTTTTAAAGATGTTACATAGATCTCACTTAGGGGTTTTTAAGACTAAAGGTATTGCAAAAAGCTTTGTCTGGTGGCCAAAAATTAATCAAGATTTGGAGAAAATAACGGAAAATTGTAGAGATTGTTTAGAAATTAAACCAGAATCACAAAAGAGTTCTTTAGCAGTGTGGCCATATGAACCTGAAGTATGGTTCAGGGTACATATTGATCATGGTAGTTTGTATAACAAAAATTTTTTAGTGGTGGTAGACTCTTCTTCAAAGTGGATTGAGTGTCTGGAAGTAAACAGTCTGTCTTCAAAAGAAAATATCGAAATACTTCATAGATTATTTTCGCAATTTGGTTTTCCAGCAACTTTAGTTAGTGATAATGGTACGTGTTTTTGTTCTGAGGATTTTGAAAATTTTTGTAAGAAAAATGGGATAGAACATATCACTAGTCCAGTCAATCACCCTAGTAGCAACGGGCAAGCTGAAGCTACAGTAAAGACTTGTAAAAATTTCCTTAAAAAAATTTGTAAACATAATGGATTTCCTTCAGATTATAAAGAAAAGTTAGGTAACTTTTTAGCAGACTATAGGAATACAGTTCACGCAACAACAGGATGTGAGCCATCTGTATTATTAATGGGTAGAAAAATTAGAACAGTATTTGACTCTCTGATTCCAAGGAAAATTGAGGATAGAACGGGTAGTTCAGGTTCTACTCGACGAAACAAAGTAATAAAAAAGGTTACTCAGAGCCAAAACAATCAGAAAAGACAATATAAGGGTAGAGTTAAATCAGGTTTTAATATAGGTCAGAAAGTAATGACTAGAGATTTCAGATCTCAGGGTAATAGGTTATGGGTCCCTGGGGTTATTGTTGATAAAAAAGGTAGTAAAATATATTTCATAAAAATTAACAAGTCTAATATGGTGTGGAAAAGACATTTAGACCAGCTAAAGGAATTACATGTTTCATGGCAGGAGGAAGATAACCAGGAATTCGCGTCTGACACGTTGGAATTGTCGACGGACGAATTAGATCTCTCCGGTATGTTACGTAATAGAAGTGTCTCTAATTCTGTTTCTCCATGTTTCAGGTCTAACCCATGGCAAGGAAGGCTTCGGCCCAGGTGACAGCACTTCGCAGTCGAAATGGACAGAAATGGACAGAAGGGAAACAGAAAGAACAAAAACAAATGTTTTGTTAATTTTAAATGTAATGTGTTAATTTTAAATGTGAAATATGAAATATAAAATATATTGTATGAAATATGTAGCTATAGGTATCACTTATGTAGCCAGGATTCTCCCGTTTAAGTAGGGGAGGATGTGAGAGAGGTTTTAGGGTGGCACACCTGGTTCCGGCCTTACAAGAGCGAGACAGGTGATCCCGCATATAAAAGGAGATGCAGGCCTCTCCTCACTCTCTTTTTCCAACCGCCAGCACATTAGATAGGACGTATTCATAGCCATTATTATAATAAATATCCATATCGCCAATACGCGCTTTATTAATAAATAACCTCGCCTACACTCGAGTCTGTATTTAACACCTAAGATATTTTTATGAATAAAGAATAAAAAAATAAAAATAAATTGACATCATTAATTTGGTTTGCTTTAAATTTAAAAATAAACAAATGGAGTACACAATATACACAAACCAGTACCTATATAAAATAAATCATCGTCTAAACTATGACGTTACATACTATTAGACGAGGGGTAGAAATCTCAAAGTGGGAAGACAAGAACAAGACAATTGTAACGATCTCGATATCTAGTACTTTAGTACTAAACTACTACACGTCGAGTAAGGTTGCGTCTTACCAGCACTTACCAGTAAGTAAATTGCGTTTTAAAAAGTGTCAAAATGCCCTCCTGCGTGATGAGAAAATGTTTCAATTACACGGCAAATAATAGTAAAGGCGAATGAATAACATTTCATTTGTAAGTTCACGCAAATTACTTAATATTATCGATTATTATAAATATTACAATTAATTTTCATGTTTCCCGCTCGCGGTTTTACATGTCATTAGAGAAAATTCAAGTCCTACTAAAGTAAAGGGTCTGGACGCGCAATAGCCAAATTTCTGTTGCTAAGTAAACTTCACTGTTTTAAATTAGACTAATCAGCCTAAACACTCTGTTTATTTGTTTGCTTGCGGTAAAACGACACATAAATCAGTAGTTCTAACAAGTATTGATGACAATCGCCACCATTTGAAAACTGTCGTTGCCTTATTGTATTTATTGTATAGCTCGACACATCAAACTCCGACAGGCAGCCGGACCTTTTATTCTAGTGGGCCTCAAGAAAAGAAGACAGCGAACGTTCCATCAAAAAGTGACAAGCAAAACGCCGCCCGCTCCTATATTCATGTCATTCATACACACGCATTATTTGATTGTCTATCTTTATCACACAGGAATAAACTTTTGAATTAAGAAATTATACTGAAAATCGCTGAAAATAAAATAGTGTTCCTTACTTTCCACATTATAGTGTGAGTATATGAGACTATGGCGAGTCTATTTATTTATGTAACGTCATTGCATCTAAAAGCGTATTTTATTTCAATTTTGTGAAGCGCAGTCACAAATGTCAAAAAGTTTTCCGGTCAATCTAATTGAACTGACACCCATGCTTATCAACTGTACTCATGAATGAGCATGTTCAAAGCCAACGATTATTGAATACATATGCTTTTTGTGAGCATGCTCTCTTGTCAAATAAATGTCAACAAATAGAGGCAATTCCATTCGCTCAGAACTAAACAAAAAAATATTTTGTTTTTCAATATTAGCTATTTTTCCATATTTGAATTTTATTTTTATTCTGACGAAGAAACCATTGGCTTCGAAACATGTTGATAATTTTGATTCCTTCGTCAGGAGAATATTATAACTTATAGAGAGAAGGAAGGGTGCTTCTGAAACCGGTAGAGTGTTTTAAAATAAAAGTGGTCTTAAACAAATTTATGTGTTTTTTTATTGTAAATTATGGCGAGCCACAAAGTTAATGCTTTTTACAAATATGTATATAAGAATCTTTTGACAGAAAATAAAAGGTTGGTTTTGGGTCCAATTTATTTTGAACTATTTGACCCGGCGAACTTCGTACCGCCTCAGGATCAATAACTGTTGTGATAACTTAGTAGCTGAATTAAATTCAGTTTTTTATTAGGTTAAAAACTACACAATGAATCTGTCCATGTTTTGTTTTTGTCAGTATCAGAGATGGCGTTGTGAACGTATTTATAATTTTGGTGATTTTATTACTCTTCCACTTACTTATGGGAATTGCGTTTCATTTTCTTTATACGTGTGAGGGAGATTTATTATAATTATTATATTTTTCCTTCGAATGGAATTCACTCACTACTCAATATTATACTTATCACAATATTCCTGCATCTCTTTCAAAAGATGATAATTCGTTCTATACAAAATGTTTGATAAAAAAAATTTTTTCGTAATTTATTTTATCGTCAATTTTTGAATTTTTTTAATAATTTATTTTATCGATGTTTTAATAACTATTCTGCTATTCGGGGAGGAGACAAATCCACCAAATCAAAAATCTTCAAAATCGGGCCAGCCGTTCTCGAGTTATAAATGGTGTAACTAACCCGATTTGTTTTATGTATTAAGTTCACGCCCGGTTGGGCTTTTACACGTATTTTCTTTTTAATAAAGAACATCTAAATCTAAATATGCATAACAAAATCAAAAACAAAATCATAAACAAAAACAAAATTATAAACAAAATCATAAACAAAAACAAAATCATAAACAAAAACAAAATCACAATCAAAATCATAACCAAATCTGAAATAAAAATACAAACAAAAACGATTTGAAATAAAAATAAAATACTCCACCATGCAAGCTGAAAAAACTGTAGACTGGGAAAAGTACAATAAATAAGTCGAAGCAGAGCTTTGCAGTTGGTTTAATTAAATTAGTTGTTCTTCTTTCTGATCTATTATGTTCTATTATGCAGTGGCGGTTCTTCACAGGGGGACAATGGGGACGGTCCCCGCCAGTTACACTCAAAACCTACTAAAGGAAAAGGAAATAACAGTCGATGCGTTGTCTTCACCAAAATGAATGACTTCTTTAAACATAATTGTATGTAACATTTGCAGAAATAAAATACAAATAATTATTCCGGGTGATTTTAATAAGACCCTACGCGCGTACAGCGAACAATGTACGGAGCACAAAACAGCGGGTCAATTTCTCAGTGCGCAGAATCTAATGCGCACTTGGGGGACGATCCAAAGTATCCCCATACTTTCCTTGCGTTGTTTCGCGATCGTATGCAACTGCGCATGCGCAGTCGTATGTGAATTCAAATATCCGCGGGGACAATTCTTTGGATCCCCACAGAAACATTTGTTTGCGAAGTTTCGGGCGGGAATCGCTCGCGTTCAAATTAGTTTGATAATAATCTTGCAAGATAAAGCTTTATTTTTATTATATTATATTGTAAATTGGCATATATCTTTGGATATTTTATATTATTTTGTGTTTAGATATCCGACTAGCATGATTAGACCATAAAATATTTTTTTGAAAAATTTTATATTATATTCTACGGGTGGTGAGATTGCGGTACAGTACGTAAAAAAATATCGATCCCCACCACAAAAAAACTGCTCGAGCCGCCACTGCAGTATTATGACTTGTTTATATTCAGTGAATGATGTGTTAAATATGCCAACAACATCTTTAATGCAAGTACAGTTGACATACTTACTGCTTATGTTTTATTTACATACCTTTGACAAATGTATTTTAAAGATGCAATAAAATTTTCAATTTTCTAATGATTTTAAAACAATAAGGGCCGGATTGATACCATTTTAACTAATATTTGGTCTACCGCTTGATTTTGCCGTTTTATAAACATTCGCAAGGCTACCGGTCGGTTATGTAGCGGTTAATGGTTTACGGACCGATTTTGGCCAGTTAAATGGTTAACGATCCGTTTGCTGACGTTTTTCGACAGTTTTAAGTAGGAAGTTGTTCTCGGCGCTCGGTTATTTATATATTACTAGCTGGTTCCCGGCATGCGTTGCTATGCCATTTAATAAAGAAATTGTTTCTCCCTGCGTGTCCTTTCCCATTCGTCCCGTTCCCCTTCCGCCTCCCTTTCCTCTCCCGCGTCCCCTTCACCCTCTCGCGTTCCCACACGGGCTTTCCTCTCCCCACTCCCCTCGCCTGCTTCTCCCGTCCCGCGAACCCTCCTCCCGAGTTCCACCCTCCCGGATTTCATTCATTCAGTCCCGGTACATCCAGTTTTCAAACAGCTCGCGTGCCACCTATTGCAATTTTTTTATACAAATTTCTTAATGCCAGAGCTCAACAGTAGTTTTATACAAACCTTGTCCTGACCATAACGAACACAACAAAAAAAAAATTATCCAATTTGGTGCAGTCGTTCGGAAGTTATGCGCGTACATACATTTCGGCGATTCATTTTTATTTATATATAGATAGATATAGATAGATAGAAGATAGATAGATAGATAGATAGATAGATAGAAATCAGTCATTAACACCAGCCCAGCTCTATTTCTTTTATAATAATATATTCAATAATATTGTTATTCAATTTATAAAAACAGTTTATTTATAAAAAAAGTTTTGCTGTGTAATTATTATTATGCGTGACAGCTGTTTGAACAAAACTTTGCGACTTAATGTAACCGATGACCGCTAGTAATGCACATTTGTTTACAATACGTAAAATAAGATAACGAATGGATAGCGGTCCGTTAACGAAAAACGGTTCGTTACGTAACTGAAATTATGTCCTTCGTTTATAAAACCGGCCCTAAATAAATTGAATTGAATTGTTAAATTACTATAGCGATAAAAATTGAACACGAAAAAAGTATTAAAGATATAAAGTATGTACAATACCAGTTTTACTTAAACCAAAGCCAAGAACATAATGTTTTAGGTTTCATACAATAGCTGATCCAAATTTCGGTACCAATAAGCACGAAGCCAGCATAATCGTTTAGATTCCAAAACAATAAACAAATATTAACTTTACTACTAAGTATAATGGTTGCCACGGACCGGCTGCTAGACCATTGTCATAAAAACAGTCCTGGTTGTATTACAAGAACTACATAACATTGTCTATCTACAGTCTACAGTGTAAAAGTGTTCTAAACGAGAAACACTGAATTGTACAGGAGAGCATTTTTTTCTGATTTCGTTCACGTAAAAGTGTGATATAGGAAGAGATTAAAAGTAACCAAAGATTTTTCGTTAGGCCGTCGCGCGTCGCCACCCGAATTTCCACTAATTTCTTACATATCCCCCTTAAGTGTCTGCAACCGGTCCCGAAAAGAAGAAGATGGAGAGATACGAAATTACGAATGTTAGAGGACAGTGCTAACATTTAATCGATGCGAAAATTGCGAAAATGTTTAATAAAACACGATTCGTTTAAAATAGAGCAAAAATCTCGCGGGCATTACCTTAAGAAGCATTTAAAGAAACACTGTGAATTTTTTCATATATATAACTTGTAAAATAACTGAAACAAACGTTTTAATAATAATTTTTGGAGCATACTTTGCGATTTTTTTCTATCGAGGGAATTTTATGTAATTTGCGTTTCGGCGCGGGCAAAGTCTAGATATTATCTTCAAGAATAACATATATTTTTTTAAGAGCTTTAAAACTTACAGTGTTTAAGGGAAATATGTAATAAATCGGTACAAATCCGGGTTTTGAAGTTTTTAAGCACTTAAAAAAATATATGTTATTTTTTAAGATAATACTAATACAATCCCCATGCCGAAACGCAAATTATATGAAATTCCCTCGATAGAATAAAATCGCAATCATGCTCGGAAATTTTTTATTTTCATGTCTGATTCAGTTATTTTACAAGTTATATGTAAGAAAAAAATCAGTGTTTCTTTAAATGCTGTTTTACACAGCCTCCAAGAGATTTTTGCTCTATTTAAACAAGTCGTGTTTTATAAAACATTTTCACAATTTTACCGTTTTAAATATTGGCGCACTCTCTCCAACATTCGTAATTACATATCTTTCCATCTTCTTCTTTTTGAGCGGAGATACGGCGCGCGGCGCCAAGGAGCATATTTGACTTACTTAAACAGTGATTTCTGACAATATTTGGAGTAAAAAATGTAAATGAAATTTTGGTCATCGGTGACAAAAAAATTGTATTTTGAGAGTTGGGGCGGGATAAGAAGTTGAGTGGTGACCAGTGACGACATGCAGAAGAATTATTTTTTTTTGATTTTGAAGAAAAAACATTTTGAAAAGAAAAACATCAAAAAAGTCACCAAAATTTCATTTACATTTTTGACTCCAAATGATGTCAGGAATCACTGGTTAAATTAAGTCAAGTACGTTCCTTAACACCTTGTATATATTTTTTACATTTGCTCCACACAGGAGGCCCTGAAGAAAATAATTTCTCTCGGGGCCTATGTAATCTTTAGGGATTTTGTTTTTTGGAGATGATGTTCCGGAAATGCAAAAGGTATGAATGGTGGGTAGGAACGTGTGCTTCAGCATATCCAGGAGGGACGGATGTACAAATCGATCCCTCTCACTGTGGTACAAGTCGATGTTCCGAGAGAGTTCAGCTGAAGAGGTCAAAAGGTCTCCCTCAACCAGTCTCTTTCTATCCGACATGCCACGCAATTGGTGGGCAGACGCATCAGCCTCAAAGATCCGGAAAAACTTCACCCCTATTAATCCGGGCACCCTTGATCAGTAATGAAAGATAGCAACCAATGGCAGAGGTGTTGGTCATACAATGAACGGTTCCCGGGACTGCGGTATCGAGTTGTGATTTTATTTGTGTTTTATAGCTTAAAATTTCAAATTCGTAATGTTTCATAGATTAATTTAATTGCTAGTGTGGAGGTCCGTCAACACCAAAATAATAAAATGAGATTATTGCAGAAATACCTATTTTTGAAGATGCGTTTGAAGTCAAGAGTTCAATTGTTAATCAGCCAATTTACCTGAAACAATAGAAAAAAAAACAAATTAATAATAATGCAAAAAGAAGATTTTTTTTATTTTTTAGTTTTTAAAAAGAAAGACAAACATTCCCAAGTTACAAATAACCTGACAATATTTGAAAATCTTAAATTTACTACCACCACAGTAAGCGAAAAATGTTGCTTGTGTCGTGATGGAGAACTTGCCAGCCGAGGAATCGAACACGCGACGCCTAGGTGAAACCCAAACGCTATGCCAACTCAGCCATTGACCAGACTATAAATTTAAATTTTGGTTAGTTTGTCTCAGCAAAAACTGTGAGTTAAAGAGTCATGCAATTTTCAAAGCTTTTGTATATATACATAAAAACACTAATTTCGGTTGTCGGTGCATGGGATAAAATCAATGAAATTTTCGTTTCAAAATAGGAACTGATAAGTCACATCAGACAACGACAAAATTATTTTATTATTAATTTTTTAAACTTTATGAGTAAAATCTCAAATTATAATATTTAATTAAATGAAGACAATATTAGCGAAACTCAATCGAAATCTGGAGACAGAAAAATCAGAAAAGATATTGGCTCCGCTGGGACTCGAACCCAGAACCCTTTTCTTACATGGAAACAGCTCTACCGATTAAGCTACGGAACCCATATTAATTCGGTCACTTTTAACTGTATCATACTTCGACTAAGAACTACCAACATTATCTTCATTTTCGAGTCCCAGCGGAGCCAATATCTTTTCTGATTTTTCTGACTCCAGATTTCGATTGAGTTTCGCTAATATTGTCTTCATTTAATTAAATATTAAAATTATTTTATTTAAAATAAAAACTTATTGAAATGTGCATTTCTTTTGTTTAAATGTTTGACAGATGTCGTAATTTTCAAGTTTACTAACATTCGAAAGATACATTTCTTCTTTTGATCCGGAGGCAATATACTTACTTATATGTTTGAAATTAATTATTTTTTCTTTCTGTATAAATATGTATATCACAACCCAATCAAATTACATGAAAGCTGAGTCTATTTAAATTATACCATAATATTGACAAGAATCTAGTTGGAACAAATATTTGCCAACCTTACAAACCTTGATAGAATAAAAATTCTTTACGAAATTTATTCGCATAGAAATAACAGCATTTTCGAAATAAGCATAGAAAAAAACATAGCTAATTATTTGAAACATTTGGATTATAACCCACGCAAAATGTCATTATTCTGCCATGAATTTATACAACGGAATTTAATTCCAGGAATAAATCCTAATTTCGAAACAATATAATTTTTTTCGACGAAGAATTTACGTATATTAATTCTTTTTACAAAATCTCATTTCTGTTAAAGACTTAGCAATAGAAATTCCAGGTAGATACTTATTTATTTTGACAAAATAAATAAAAAGATGTTAAAATGGTTGAACCAGCGTTGTTCCATGACAACATATTTTTATTTATTTATTTATCATTCTTCTTCTTCCTTGCACTGTCCCAACTCATTGCCTAAGTAGGCTGTTGGGATCGGCTCTTCTCGTTCTCAGGCTATATCTTCTTCGGTTCTGGGTATCGCTTTCATCCAGACCATTTCTCTGTAATATTTTGAAGCATTGAGTCATCCAGGAGTTCTTTGGTCTTCCTCTGGATGACTGCCGATGAAGCTCTATAGACATTGCCTGCTTCACTGTGTGGTCTGGTGGTCTCACGTCACGTCATAACTTCAGAACGACTTTATCTAATTCATTCATCTTTTTTTCAAAGTTTTCTAATACTTTGTAGAAGGTTCTTAGGGAAAGAAAAATTAAGAAAATTGGATAATTTCAGACAACTTAACGACTATTTCAACTTCGCACGTTTGACAGTTCGCGCGTTTGATGGATGTGAATTTAGCAGGCAGCTGTTGTTTTTTTTTGTAACAAAAGAATTGTCTATGAATTTTTAAATGACAGATATTTTAAATAGGTACCTATGTTAGGTACCAAATTAAATTGATTGATTAATTAGACATATACGAAAATGAATATTTGTAATGCATGAGAAATGAAAATTTGAATAAAAAAACTGTAATAGGTGGCGCGCGAGCTTTTTGAAAGGTGAATGTACTGGGGCTGAATATATGGAACGCTTCAGAGGGGTTGGTGGGACGCGGGAGCGGGAGAGGAGAGAGGGTAGGCTGTGAAGGTGGACGGGAACGCGGGAGGGGAAGGGGATGCGGGAGCAGGACACACAGGGAGAAACAATTTATTTCTTTGAATATGGCATTGCAACGCATGCCGGGAATCAGCTAGTTTAATTTATATAATCTCACAACTTAAAGTATTCGCTTCCTTCTATAAAATTAAATTGGTAAGAAAGCGTTTTTTGGGACGAAATTTTAGATTAGTGAATTCATATTTGCGTTAGTGCGCTGTTTGATTGCATTGTACCTTCTGGCAATTCAGATCTTGTCACTAAACAGTCACTGAAGCACGGCTAATGTAATTTCAAGCAAATATCGATTCTGAGTGGCAGTATTTCCACCGGGGCGATACTGAGAGATCAGCCTCTTTGAGAATGATTAACGACGTTAGAAAAATCAGATGATTTATTATAATTTTGGGTGATTGTACATAATACGATTACATCCCAACGAATTTTATTTTTCAATCCATCAAGCGATCTTTCAGACCTTTCGGGACTAGTAATACATTAGACCTTGCATCATTCTTAATGTCAACTTTCAGGCCCTAAACACGATTATACTCTCCGCTCACCCCGCCTCCGCATCAATACAGCCTCGAAACACCCCGAAACCTGCTGAACTACAATACAGCCTTCAGGAAACAGCCAAAATCAAGGGTCTGAAGGTCTGAAGACTAGGGATGTTATGGAGCTCCGTAACCGTAACCGAAACTATCGGATATCCGAAATAAAAAAATATCCGTAACCGTAACCGAAACCGATATAAAAGTGACGGATAGTTTCGGATAAAGGCGGAGTCTAAATGACAGGTTACGACGACAGGTTTTTGTTTGTTTTGCCCGGCCGAGCCGTCATTTGTCACACAAGCCGCGCATGTGTCCTGCAATTTGCATTGTTGTGATTTATTTTTTGATTGTGGGTGTACAAACATTAAAACTTATTATTTACGAGAACCTATTTACTTAGTTTCAAAGTGTTGTGTAAACAAATTGTTATGGTTTTGGGAAATGGCAAAATGCGTCCTAAGTCCTAAGTCTAGTTTAGTGTGGACATTTTTTGATGAAATTAATGTAGATCTGAAAAATGCAAACAGTGCGGTAAAAGTTTTCACGCAAAGGAGGTGGCACTACTTCTCTAAAACTTTATCTTAAATCAAAACACATAGTTAAATATGAATAACTGTTGTTGCTGGAAAAGGATACTCAACAAAAACAACAAATACCACTTCAACAGCTAACACCTTTACAAGAGTGTAAAAAACAGTTGTCAATAACAGACTCTTTGAAAAATAGAGGTTCCTGGGAAAATTCTTTTTTTTTATTATTATTAAGTTAAAAGAAACATAATATTTCACTTTCTTAACTTAAATACAGAGCATTTATAATACAGTAGTAATATCCTTAACCGAAATTATCCGAAACTAGCGGATAATCCGAAATAATTTCATATCCGTAACCGTATCCGAAACCGGTATAATATTATTCCTATATCCGTATCCGTATCCAGATCCGAAATTTCGTATCCATAACATCCCTACTGAAGACCAAAGCCGCAAATTCTAAAAAATACTAATTTCGGTTGCGGGTCTGTATGTAACTCCGGTTCAATAAACTCTAGAACTCAGATTCGCATTGAATATAAGTGTAATTTTCAAAATTAGATTGATTGTAACGAAGAGACTTCTTGCCAATATTTTTTTCCAGATTTCTTTAGTGGGTAGCATTTTAAGTAATTAAGTACCTAACTGTAATGTTCTTTTATTCTGTTGTGGCTCATTAGCCCACAATGTAAATGATTACAACGTAAGTTCTTGTTTAAATTTATTGTGAATTATAACATTAGGAAGTAATATTGTATACCAGAGCTCTCTAATTAGGTCTGCACGCGTGCATTTCGCTGGTTCGCTCGGGAAACTTCGGAATACCCGAGCTTCACCGAACGAGCGCGGTGTGAGTGTACTACACTACGTATATACCATACACTACACTAACCATCTACGATAATATAATTTTTTTACCAGAAAATTATGTTTATAATAAATTCTATATGTGAAATGTATATTTCTTTAATTTAATTTTCAAAAGTCAGATTTTGTGATTTTTCAAGGTTCTGCGCTTTTTCAAGGCAGCGTTATTTATTAAGGCCTTGTTATCTCACACAAATTCACGTGTGAAAAAGTCATCAAAAGGCCATTCAGCGGAATATTGTTATTTGGACAGTTGAAAGGTTCCCCTTAAACGCCGATTCTAAGAAGGTTTCAGCTTTTGAACAAATTACGAATAGCAGCAGAAAACAACTTTTATGTTGTTAAAACCTGTTAAAGGCCAGGCCCTTTCACGAAAATTCACTAAAAAAGCACCACTTTGAATTTTGAATTGAATGTTTTATGGATTAATTTTGAGCTATCGTATATTTTATTGACCGAAACACATTCCTAGAACAATAAACTCAATATTACTTGCGTTAATTGTGTAAATTGATAGATTTTACGACGTTTTCGTCAAGTAACACGCATCGACATCGACAGAAAGAATCGCGGCAAACTTGACATTTTGATGCCACAGATAAAATCATTTTAAAAAGTTCTGGGGTTGCAAGGTGAATGAAATTTTTACCCATCTTATGGGGAAATGTTGGCGCAAGCGATTCTGACTCTTATTCTTCATACAAATTCTGTACATAGAAGGGTCAAAATCGCAGACAAACATATTTTTTTCGAAATATTTTTTAAACTTGTCAACTTATTAAAATTTCATAGAAAGCTGAAACGCACCTAGAATCAACGTTTATTGGGGACCTTTCAAATGTCAAAAAAACAAAATGGCGCTGAATGGCCAATTGACGACAATGTTATCTACATTTGAATTTCTGCGACACAACTGAGCCTAACTATTAAATAATATTTTCCTTTGGTCAACGTAGCTTTGCCACGAAAATATTCAACATTCTCCCAGAAAACATAAAACAGAGTCAAACACAGAACGAGTTTAAAAAATATGTTAAAATATGGATATATTCTAATGAACGATCCTATACTGGTGCCCTCAGCCAAACGCCCTGTCATTGACAGTTGTTATTGTAGTAATAACCTTCCAGTTTTTGTATTGTGTATATGCAAACAATGATGTAAACTAAAATAAAGATTTTGCTGTATAGAAACCTACATTATACACTTATAAAAAACCATAGATAAAATTGTGAGAAACAATTCACAAAAAATTCTGCCTCAATACAGGTTCACCTAGTGAGAGGCAGACTTTGCACATCTAAAAATATTGTATAATTATACTACTTCCGTGTAACAGTTCTAACATTACTTTCAATTTGTTAATTTTTTTTTTTTGATGAAATCTAATTGTAATCTACATTGAACATGTACTTTTTTAGTTGTAATGTTGCCAATTTCATTGAATAACGATATATTATTATTATTATTATATTGTTACGTTTATAGGACGTCGTTTTCATTTAATAAATTAAGAAATTTTGGATGAAAATCGATTAATTCGGTTTTTAGGTACCCACTTTTCTTAATAAAATACAGAAATCTAAATTTAATTTTTAAAAAATATTACCTACACTTTGAAATACGTGCTTAAAATTCATCAAAGTACACGTCTGATTTTAATAAATATTATCTCAGTGTAAAAAGGTCATGAAACAACTCCAACGTTGAATCAACGCGTAGAAATATTCTAACTATCTGCAAAAAAGCCAATTTCTGTTTTATTATATTACGCATTGAAACATTTGCTCCCCGTCTGTAATAGGCTTATTTCTTGCTGTTATCATGTTACGGGGATGAACTTTGTTTGAAGGCATTACTTGTTGACCGTAGAATAAGGGGTGGTTTGAATCCACTTAAAAGTTTAAAGGAAGTTAGGGCTTGTTTGCCTTTCAGAGATTTTATAAGTTTTTATTGGTGGTTAAAATACGGTAAGAAATCTATCGGCTGTTTACTTTAGAATTCTAACTGTTGCTTTAAAATTTGTATTGAATACGGTAGATTATTGAGGAGTCTTCGAACAATGAACGGAAAAATCATAGAAGTGTGATTTACAATGATTTGAAATAAAATTGAAGTCATCAAATTCCATAAGAACCGGCTTTCTATTCCAAGAGCTCAGACAGGTAATGAAATTTAGTAGTTCCGAGACTTTTCAACCCGCAATAAAATAACCCCGACAAAATATCCTACGGACAAAACATCCCCAAATATCAACTAAAATCAAACCTAACCCAAAAAAAAAAATTAGACAAAAATAATACAGATATCCTACAAAGACAACAAATTATTGTTGAAAAATAGTAAAATGGGACAAAAATAATACAGATATCCTGTGAAGACAATATATTATTGTTCAAAATTACAAGGTGCCGCAAAACAAACAGTGCAGTTTTGATGGGCTACTAAAAAAACGGCGTAACTTACAGAAATGGGATTTGTTTTATTTTATTCGGTATATCATGCCGTTTACGCATCAAGTCCTGAAGATGAAATCAGAAAGACGATGGCCCTCAGCAGCGATATATATATGATGAAGGCAATTTCTGAAGTTTTCGGATGCATTTTGGCACATCTCGAATATACAAAATTTTCGGTACTGGGCTGGAAATAACCCAAGGCAGTTCACGAGAGACGTCTTCACTTCTCAAAAGTGACCGTGTGGTGTGCAATTTCCGAATTTGGGGTGATTGGGCCGTTTTTTTTAGGAGAATGGACGAACCCTGACTGTCAACGCTCAACATTATGTTTCCATGTTGGAAATTTTTTTGAACTTCAATTAGAAGAATTAAGGAGGGAAACAGATCTGGGAGACATCTGGTTTAAATAGGACGGTGCAACGGCCCATACGGCTCGAGTTTCAATGACAAAGCTGCGACAGATATTCCCTGCGCGCCTCATCTCTCTGTTACGTGGGTTACGTGGGAAATCCCGTGCGCTCACATGATTTCAGCATTTGCGACTTTTTTTTTTTTTTTTTTACAGTGAATACCGCACAAGAATCTCAACTGCTCCCGTCTGGAGCCAGTGAGACTATGGCATCCCCAATTGGGGGTATGTTGTGAGGCTGAAGGTAGTGGGGAGGGGAAGGAGGTGGGGAAGAGGAAGGTTGGGAAGTACCTGGCTATTCAGATCTGGTCACCAAACACGGCTAAAGCCATTTTCAAGCAACGTTTCAATTCTGAATGGTGGTCTTACACCAGGGCGATACTGATAGTATCTTCCACTCTGGAACATGCCGCAAATATACTATATATTATTTTAAGTGAATTAATTGTGAAATAACACAAATTAATCAAATAAAATTTATTTGCGCATGCCGGGTTCGAACCCGCGACCTCCGGATTGTGAGTCAAGAGTCTTACCCACTGGACTACGGAGGTCGACTTCTTCCTGTAGGGCATCTGCAGGAAAAAGTTTTTAAACATCGGCCTCGGGATGAAATCGCCGTTACGCCCATCGAGATGTGCCAAAATGCATCCATAAACTTCAAAAATCGCTTTCATCAATGAATCGCTGCTGGGAGCCATAATTTTTTTGATTTCATCATCAGGACTTGATGCAAAAATGGCATGATGTAACAAATAAAATAAAATATACCCCATTTTTGTAAATTACGAAATTTTTTTTAATAGCCCTTCAAAACTACACCGTCTGTTTTGTCACACCTTGTAGTAAAATAAGGTCAGGTTAGGTTAGGTCAGGTTTTAGTAGATATTTTGGTGGGGGATGTTTTGTTCCTAGGATATTTTGTCACGGGATGAAAATGTGCAGTTCAAATTTAGTTAATTACAGAAAATTCATGACAGAATTTTATTAATTTCTTCTCAATCTAAGGTTTCTTAATTTCCAATAACAGATATGTTGGGTATCTTCCAAATAAGTTATAGGTTCGAGAGATTACTAGTTGGTTTATTTAGGTATCATATTTTTAGATACATACTAACAAACAGATTATTTGGTTTATAGATAATATATATTTTATTAAATTCGATTCCTAGAAATACAATTTCGACATAATCCCAATAGATAAGCATAAAAAAAGCAAAAATATTTTTATAACTGGCTGTACGTTTTGGTTTGACTATTTCTCGCTACGAAGCTTTCGATATTTCGGCGAAAATATTTTAAGGCTGTGTTATAAATATGAGGAGCTTCTTTTTTCCGCCGCCAGAGCGCCGGAAGCGCCGCGGCCGGATGTCCCGCGGCAACCGGAAGTCAGGTTGGAAAAGGGCGGGAAATTGAAGACTGTCTGTCGAACGTCTTTCAAAACGCGGTGAGCCCGAAATGATTTATTTTGGAAAATCGAACGTTTCGGATTAATATAAAAATCATGTTATTTTTGTGGTTAAAATAGCACTAGTTTTACGAAAAATTGTGTTTATTTTCAATATTATCGCTGAGCTGTGAACATTTTTAGCATCTGCTTCTCTTAGAAATACAAAAATTCCCGGATTAGGTTAGGTTCATGTAGAAAAATCGTGTTTATTTTCATTATCGCTTAGCTTTAATCGTTTTTAGCAACTATTTCTCATAGTAATACAAAAATTTTCGGGTTAGGTTAGGTTATGTCAGGTTTACATAGAAAAGTCGAGTTTATTTTCAATATTATCGCCTGTGAACGTTTTTAGAAACTGTTTCCCTTAGAAATACAAAAATTCCGGTGTTAGGTTAGGTTAGATTTATATAGAAAAATCGTGTTAATATTCAATATTATCGCTTAACTGTGAACGATTTTAGCAACTGCTTCTCTCAGCAATAAAAAAATATGATAGGTTTGCTTAGGTTAGCTTCATACAGGGTGTAACAGTACGTACTCGAAGGATTTTAACTAGCGTTTACTGAGCATATGTATAGTAAAAAATGTCGATGTAATTTTTCTGTCCGATGACACTGTTTTCTATTAAAAACATAAAAAAATATTTTTCCATCACACGTTGCAACTGACTAGTTATGAGGGTGGCGCGTTTATAGTCTTCTAGCAGGTTCGATTCCTTGACGCGACCGTATCTTTTTTCTAATTTTTCTGTTTCAGATTTTCGATTGAGTGTCGCTATCACTGTCATCATTAAGTAAATACTAAAATTGTTAATTTCTTTATAAAAAATATAAGTGGTAACTAATAAGAGATGTGTTTTTGGAATTTTTTATTAGAAACTAGCGGGTCCCGGCATGCGTTGCTATGCCATTTAATAAAAATATGGTTTTTTTCATTCGTCCCGTTTCCCTTCCGCCTCCCCTTCACTCCTGCGTCCTCTTCCCCTCTCGCGATCCCACTCCGTCACCTCCACCTTCCCTCCCCCCACTCCACTCCCCCCTCTTCCCCCGTCCCGCGAACCTCCCTCCCGAGTTCCCCTCCCCCCTCACACGTCCCCTTCCCCTCCCGCGTTCCCCTTCCACCTTCCCCGCCTTCCCTCTTCCCTTTACCACTCCGTCGTCCCGCCAAACCTCCTCCCGCGTTCCATATATTCAATCCCAGTACATTCAGTTTTTATACAGCCCGCGTGCCACCTTTTACAATTTTTATTCAAATTTCCATTTTTCATGTATATTAAATTTGGTACGTAACATAGGTACATATTTAAAATATCTAAATTCTTGATTCGATTCAAACTATTAGGGGAGTACCTACTTTAAATAAATTTATCAACTTAAAGATTTTCAAAAATAGAATCCTGATTTAAAATGTCATTCTCAAACACGCGAGCTGTCAAACGTGCGATAGTCTTTTATTTTATTTATTAGCGTTATAAACAGTCTGTACAAAATTCATAAATGACAGTGATAAAAATAAGTATGTCATAGACCAATAAAATAACGACAAATAATTTAGAACCGTAATGCAAGGTTAGGTTAGGTTTTCTGAAATTATCCAATTTTCTGCGCAATTTTCTTAATTTTTCTCTCCGTAAGAACCATCTTCGTACTTCAAGGAATATTCTAAAAAAAGAATTAGCGAAATTGGTTCAGCTGCTCTCGAGATTTGCGCTTAGCAACACATTCTGCGATTCATTTTTATATACATATAAGATGTGCGAACGAATATAAGAAACAATTTTATATCTAAAGTTATCTGTGACAGTTTCAGTGATGAACTTTTTTCTTCATTATAAAATTATTTACAAAATAAATATTAAAAAAATCACTTTTGATCTTGAATTTATGACCTCTAGACTCCGTTTGCTAAGCTATTCTTATGCCTATTACCTATATTTGTGGCGATATAAAGCACACACAAGCCTCGATTACTTTGAGCGAGTTTACAAGCTAATAGCCGGTAAGTTTAAAAGCGGGTGAATTGGCATGTTAGATTGTCATGACATCACACAATACTGTCTACTCGCTCAGTAGCGACAATATCAACTAAAAAAACGACTCCCGTGCGAACCAATTCGGTCGACAATTCGTAAAAAACTTGAGCTCGCAGCTAGAGCCACACTCTAGCCAGTAGCGAGAATTACGACTCCCGCGCGAACCAATTCTGAGAGTTACGAAATCAGCTGTTAACGTGTCCCCCATAGGCTATCTTGGAGTAACTTTGGACAGCCTGAATTGCAGGAAACACATAGAAACAGTGGGCAAAAAAACCAGGACAAGACTAAACTTAGACAATAAGCTAGCTGGTACTAGCTGGGGATGCGACGCCAACACGCTCAGAACGGCATCCATTGCCCTGGTTTTCTCAGCAGCTGAATACTGTGCTCCAGTATGGGCCAGAAGCGTCCACTCTTCCATGGTCGACGTTCAGCTTAATGCCATAATGCGAACCAACAGCGGAACCTTAAAATCATTCCTCTTCCTTGGCTCCCCGTACTTGCAAACATAACCCCGCCAAATACTAGGCGAGAGAATGCAACACTGAGGAAATACCTTTGCACGATGATGTCGTTTCACCCGGCATGCCGCTTGAAGTCTCGAAAACCCTTCTGGACGGAAGGAGAAAGACTCCTTCGAACACCTCTCACCCCAGAAGATAGGCGGAAGCTTGAGTGGCAATCAGCCAACATAAAAACGCCCATCTCGTTCATTCCTCACTGAGAGACAGCCTGGGTTCTCATTGCCTCGCAAACTCTGGACTGCCATCAACAGGATAAGGTGCTCCCATAGCCGTTGTGCTCACATGATGCATAGACGGAGCCTTAAAGAGTCGGCGTTGTGTGAATGCGGTGCGGTGCAGACCACCGAACATGTGGTCAACGAATGCCCGCTACATTCATTCCCCGGCGGGATTGATGAGGTCCACAGGGCAACGCCTGAGGCCCTAGTCTGACTCGCAGACCTAGATGTCCCCCTCTGACCCTCCACCATACGAAAGACGAAGAAGAAGTGGGCCACCATCTTGAGCGAGAAGCGAGTAAAGTTGACCACCTTTCGTAGATTGTCCACAATCGCTAGTAAGCTAGTAATACGATTACACTGAGCAAGTTTACTAACAGATAGTGAATTTCCCAGACAGTAGCTTGCAAACTCGCTCAATATCAGCGAGGCTTAAGAGTACTTACATTTTTGGATTGTGGCTTTCTCTTAAACAATTCCACGATGTTTTCATATTTTGTTTTGATTACAACTCAAAGAAGCTTTAAACTCAGTAGGAGGGCGACCTATGTTTGAGAAGATGCAGATTGGCGGTTACAGCTACATGGTGCCCAGTACACAGTACACAGTAAACAGCCCCCTGCTGTCTTTGGCCCCAGGACAATAATAATATGTAGATTACTTGGGACCAGTGAAATGGGATTGGTTAGATTGTTCTACGTGGTATAAAATAATACTTAAAAAGTAATGGTATTAAAAACCCGCGTTTCGAATATCTTCCGATTTATAACATATTTCCCTTCAACATACAAGTAATAAGCTCTTTAAAAAATTTGTGCTATTTTTTAAGATAATCTCTGCACTTCTTCAATCTTTGCAAATTCACTTTGTGATAAAAACAAATCACAGTGATTTGTTTTCATTTACCTGTACCTTTGCTGAGCCGAAAATATAATTATATAATGAATAACATATCACTTTGTTTAAACCACTATATTATAAACAATATCTACATGTTTCGATAACAATGTTATCTTCATCAGGATATGTCAATATAAAGAAAAATAAATGACAAACAAGTATAGATAAATTAGAATAAACTATAACATAGACAAAATATTAAAAAGTAGAGGTGATTAATTACTTACAAATCATAAAAATAGTTATACAAAATTAAATATGAAATTTATTCAAGGAAAAATAAAATTGCATTTAGATAATAAAAAAACTTTTAAGAACAAATAATAAAAATAATTTTTAATTAAAGTATTTTTCTAAGTAATACTGCGAAGGGTCTGAAGATCAACGGAGTTGTCATTAATAACATAAGATACGCAGATGATACTGTATTACTAGCTGACTGTGAGACTTCCTAGACCTATTAAATCTTGTTAATAATGCTGGTGAGCAACTGGGCCTAACAATCAACGTCAATAAAACTAAATGGATGATATTTGGACGAATAGATCACTCTGAATCAGTGATACAGTTGCAATGTCGAAAAAGTTGCAATGTCGAAAAAGTGGAAAGTTTTATATACCTAGGCAGTATTCTCACGGAGACTCTTGACCCAGATGAAGAGGTTAGGTGCAGAATTGAAGCAGCAAGAACTGCGTTAATTAAAATGAAATCCCTTTTCTGAAATGACAAAATCAGCTTAAAACTAAGGCAGAAAATGCTAAAATGTTATGTGTGGTCGGTGATGCTTTATGGATGTGAAACATGGACTTTGAAAGTGAATACCATGAACAGGTTAGAGGCTTTTGAAATGTGGCATCACCGGAGAATGCTCAAGGTCCCATGGACCTACATGATCACCAACACAGAAATTCTCAGGCGGGCCAGAGCAGATAGAGAACTGCTTACATTAATAAAAATCAGGAAAATTTCATATCTGGGTCATATACTTCGAGGGGAGAAGAATCACTTGCTCCTATTAAAATTGAAAGGCAAGATAGAGGGTCTGGTAGGTGACAAATGTCTTGGCTGCGAAATATACGAGAGTGGACCGGCATTAGAAGTATGGAGGAGCTATTGAGGGCAGCGCAAGATAGAAAGACATTTTCAAGAGTGATCGCCAACGTCGGGGGGACCTGATACGGCACACAAAGAAGAAGAAGTATTTAATTTAAAATAGTACATTTGGTATGTACAGTGGTTACATTATGTGCTCATATAAAAAATAAAGTTTCATATTATGTCGTCCCTCCTTTTTTTAAATTTAATACTGTAAAGTTCCTCCGCTGTTATATTGTTCGGTATTATTTCTTGGAAATTCTTCACCGCTCTGTTATTCTGTGATTTTGACTTCTTTTTAAAGAGAGGTTACATTTCATTTTTTCTTTTTGTAGACTGATTATGTCTGTGTGATGTTTATCTATTTCATATTTTAACCGAGAGTTGTTGACACTATCTTTTAACATGATTTTTATTAAAAAAATTTCGGTCGGCTAGTTTCCCTTCCAGGATCAATACGTACAACACGAAGGAAATGGGCAATTTCATACCCCAACAAAATATACCTCGAAAATATCGCAAGGAAAAAACGTACCACCACGTCCTCCATTACGCTGAACTCTTTCTTATAACTATTTTTTAACAATAATTTATTGTCTTTACAGGATGTCTGTGTTCTTTTTGTACCATTTTTTTGTTAGGTTACCTAGGTTGGGTTAGGTTAGGTAAAGTTTTAATTCCTAATTGGGATATTTTGTCCGTGGGATATTTTGTCGGGGATATTTTGTCAGTGAATATTTTTTCGTGGGATGAAAACGCGCGGAATCAAATTCACCTTCAAAACGAACAATTTTTAAAAGTTTACCGCTTTCAGTGTTGGGCCCATCTAGCGCAATCTAAATCGATGTCTGTTGGGCTCAAAGCAGATGAGCTAAACAAAGAAAACTCACCCTTGATTGAAAGTATCGATCCCGTTACACTGTTAATTCGATTGAGATACCTGCAAACGAGCGTCAATTCGCGAATCAGTATAATGAAATGTCGCCAAATCTAATAAAAACGGCGAAAAATAGCGCGAAAAAGAAATTCAAACAATAAAAAAAATAAAAAAAAGTTCAAAGAAAATCCTAATTGACACTTAACTTCGGAATAATCATTCCGTCTCTATCACTCCCATTAAAACTCGCACGAGTGCGAGAAAGACAGAGATATCACTTAATACTGAATTTCAAGAAGAAGACATTTGTTACTGTCGCGACGAAGTAATTGTCATCTCTTTCGCACTTGTTTGTCCTGGCTTAAGAAAGAGTGAAGCGGTTAACTTTGCGAGGTGAAGTTTACTGGGGGATAAAAATTGTTTTATCCGTAGCTTTGAGCGGATCCCATTTGAGTTCTGAAGGGTAATCCGAGTTTTAGGTTAATCCGGTCTATTGTAAAGCGTACAAAACCGAGGTTTAAAGCAGTTTTAAGTGTCATAAAGAAAACAACATCAAAACTGAGGTTTTAAGCGGTTTATAACGGCTTCTAGAATATAGTTTCGATAGGTTTGTTAAACTTGAAGGCAAAAACCGAGATTTAGCAAGGTTTAAATTGTCTCCGGTGAAAGATTTCGCTTCGTAGAGGATAACTGCGTAGTTTTAAAGTAAATCCAATCGCGACTTTATACGTCAAGTCGGGTTTAGTGGCGGTTTTAGCCTCGCTGTGAATAGCGCCCGCCAAGACGGTGCTTGAATATCGAATAAGCGCCTGTTACATATTCAAATTTCATAAAAGCGCGCGAAATTTTCGCGCGGAAATTCGTTTTATATTATAATTTACTTAAAAAAGGGGAGATTTGTTTTAAAAATGTAAATGTTGCCCGTTTTCGGACAAATTATTCCGTTTTAATTTCTATCGGGCAATGAATTTTAATATAGGAATCGTTGTTTTTTGCGTAGACAACAGACAAATTGAGATTTATTAGGACAATCGCTCACCCTGGCGCGGCGTACGGTGGATTATTTTCATAATTAATTTATTTATTTTTGAAAATTCATTTTGTTGAAAACAAGGGACAACGAATATTATTTATCTATATACTAGCAGACCCGGCCACACGTTGCTGTGGCTTAAGAAACACAACGCCATTACCCAATCTTTATAAAATCCACACCACCCGCTTGCCTGCTGTCCGCTGCCCGCTGCCTGAATTGAATAATTGAATTTATCGGCTTTTCTCTACTATAATAAGCATGTATTATACATACAAACTAATTAACTCGCCACTAATTATACAATGCTTGCAATGCAACACTGGATATTTGAAAAGGGAAAATCAAATACCTACTTACTCTAGGACATCTATTTTCCAATTTCTTCCGTAGAACGAATTTCAAAAGTGACTATAGTACGGCCCGCCAGCCGTTTTAAATCGCACAAAAATATGTTTTCTTTGAATTTCTCGGCTTTTCTCTAATATAATTTACATGTATTATACATATAAACATTCCTCTTCAATCACTCTATCTATTGGTGAAAACCGTATGAAAATCCGTTGCGTAGTTTAAAAGATTAACGCGCACATACATTTTGAGCGACTTAATTTTGAGTACTATGTAATGATGATGATAATGATATGAAAATCAAAATATGTTTGTTTCAGGGTTTGTTTGTATGTGAAATGTCTATGCGCTGCTAAACCACTCGTCCGATTGCGATGAAATTTTGGGGATTTGATGTGCGAATGCCTGCGATGGTTTTTATATATAATATTTAGCTCTGGCGGCATGAAAATGCGTTGCTAAACCGTTTATCCGATTGCGAGGAAACTTTGGTGAGTTGTTGTGAGCATGCTCGCAAAAGTTTCTATATGCGCCAGTATGCGAGCTCTGGCATTATGAAATTTTTATAAAAAAATTGCAATAGATGGCACGCGAGCTGTTTGATGTACCGGGACTGAATGTATGGAATGCGGGAGGGGGGAGGGGTACTCGAGAGGGGGGTTCGCGGGGCGGGGGAAGCGGGAGAGGGGAGAGAGGAGAGGAGTGGGGACGCGTGAGGGGAAAGGTATGCGGGAGAGGAAGGGAAGGCGGAAGGGGAATGGGACGAATGGGAAAGGACACACAGGGAAAAAAAACTTTAATAATATAGCAACGCATGCCGGGAACTCAGAAGCAAGCATATTTTGATTTTTATATTTATAGATTTCCCCCTAATACCATGCGGTTTTGTATAAAGCTAGTTTTGTATAAATTTTGGGAATGTGGTTACACTGTGTCACATGTTTGGTAAAAGTTACAAAAAAACTATATCGATCGTCCAGGTGATTAGTCAGACATCTCCAATTACGAAATTTGGAGATCAAAAATAAGGAAAGCAATATTCGAATGCTCACCATAAATCGTGTACAGTTGAGCGCGCGTTTTGCGTGCTTTCCGACTATGTACCGGTGCCGAAGGTATCAATTCCTTCTCCAACTCCCAAGTTCCTCGGAACATCTTTCATTGAAATATAGATAGAACAAGGACAGTACTCCCACCTGATACCTGACGCCTGTGCTCTAATGATTGCAGTCCATCTACTAAGATAAGGTAATTCATCAAATGGACTGTTTAGGGTTTTGTTAGTATTTTGGGGCTCCAGACCAGAGGTAGCTGCCAAATTCAACCAGGGTCAGCAGTTGTAATACAGGGTGTCCGGGGGTAAAGTGCATTAACTTCGGGAGGTGATTCTACATGATAGTACAAGTAAAAAAGATATATAACTTTTTTCGAAATTCCAACTTTTAGGGGTAGTTTTGAGGTAAAAAGATAAAATTAGCCCGGCGTGTGCGGCCAGATTTATTATTTTCTTCTGTTACGATACTGGCCAATCACAATCGAGTCGGGCGCCCGGCAGGCTCTCAGCAAGTAAGATTGTACCTCACACTAAGGATTTTTAGTAGGTACGTCTTTTTGTATGGGAAAAAAAGTTGGAATTTCGGAGTTGTTAATCTTTTTTACTCTTACCATCATGTAGAATCACCTCCCGAAGTTAATGCATTTTACCCCCGTACACCCTGTATAAGAGTAGGTACCTACGTGTGAATAAACGTGAATAAAGCAAGGAGTATGTTTACAGTGGTACTCTCTGCCTACCTCCGCGGGGACACAGTTTCATGGTTATTAAACAAATTAGCTAAAATTTAATTTTTAACAATTTATTTATAAGAAAAACTCTCTTTTTATAACATTTGAAGGTTATTCCCATCAATGTAATAATATCATTGAAGAAAAAGATAACAATAATAATCTAAAATATGAAAGAGAACAAGACCAGAAAAACAGAAAAAGATAATGGTCGCAACTAGGGCCAGATGACCAGTTCTCTTTCATATTTTCGTTAAGATTATTATTATTATCTTTTTCTTCAATGATTGATTTTTAATGGTTATTAGTAAGGTTAGGTTAGGTTTGTTTGGGTTAGGTTGGGGTTATTTTTTTAATGCCTGAAAATGACACAAAAAAATCCCACCCTCCCACAATGAAGACCATCAGAATGCATATTATTTAGTGTGTCTTCACCAAAGCGATATTATGTCCCTGACCGTATAAATTAAGAAAAGGGGAACACAGTAAAAGCGAAGTTAAACAAATAAAATTTAACACCCAACTCGACAATAAAAACTAATTACATTTTGAAATTTTCCGGAGCAAATGATAAAATTTAACAAATACGTAATAAAACTTATTTGGTAGAAGGTTTCGGTATAGTCCTGCCAGCGGGATACTGGTATGACTAAATTGTTTACAAATCAAATAAATTTATAACATACTACCGCAGACCGCTGAAAAGTTACGGCAGTCCTAGAGGCGATATTGCGTACTGATATTTCGTCGCAGCATGTTTTACTACTATCAGGCGAGTAGAAGTGCGTGGGGAGCGGATTCGGTAGTTTCCGGTCGTTCGATGTCAAATTGGACTAATTGGAATTAAGAAAAGTGGAATTTTCGCTTTTTTTCTCATCTAAATATACCTCAATGGCCACAGTATGAATTCCCGACAAATCGGTTCCAATTTTAAAAATAGCAATTAAAACAATTTTCTGTAATAAATATTATACTAGTGCACACCACGGTTGAATTTGGTAGCCACCTCTGGTCTGGAGCTCCAAAATACCTAAATAAAACCCTTGACTCTGTGCAGAAACGGGCGGTCCGTTTGATAGATTCTCCCATCTTAACCGACGGACTGCAATCTATAGAGCATAGGCGTCAGGTGGGAATGCTATCCTTGTTCTACCGGTTTTACAATGGAAGATGCTCCGAGGAACTAGCGTCATTGATCCCCTCGGCACCGGTGCATAGTCGGGAAACACGCCAAACACGCGCCCAACATTTGTACACGGTTGACATTAGTCACATGAGAACGGGTCGTTTCTATCACTCGTTCTTGAGTTCAACGGCTCGGCTGTGGAATGATTTGACGGCCTCTGTGTTTCCTCCCTCCTACAACATGTTCACTCCTTCCTTTCCTCAAAAAGACCCTCCACAGAGCATCTTCAAAGATGACATAGGCCCTGAGGGAAAATTATTTTCCTCAGAACCTCCTGTGTGGAGTTAATGTAAAAAAAATAATACTGTAATATAGGTAGGTACTTTAACGTTTTCTCGATTCTCCATATTTCTTGTTTTAAAACTGAACCTTAAATTTAAAGCAAAAGTTCAACAGATGCCTGGACCGGAGTTACAGACAGAGGCACAACTGAAAATAATCTTTTTAATCATTTTTATATTATAATATAAGTAGGTACTTTATCGTTTGTCTGGATTCTCAAACAAACAAATCTAATCTAAAGATGAAGCCATTTAAAGCATAAGTCCTAGAGTTCTTTGAACCCAAGTTACAATAGACATTAATTACTTAGATGATTTTTTAGGTCGTCCCGCTTTTTAAGTATTATTTTTAAAGTTCACGATTTTTCAAATGCAAATAAGTGAAAAAAAAAATTAAAGTGTCATGGGAAGAGTTTTGTAGTAACTATGTATAATTAATGATTCATTTATATTATCAAAATAATTATTTTGAAATACAGAAATATGCAATTAGATTTAATTAATTAATTCCAAAAATATTCCAAAGAAATATTTTTGGAATATCCAGCTTTTGCTCCTAAATTCCAATATTTTTCACTTTTTATTCAAACGCTCCATTTAAGAGGCTCAGAGGAAAATAATTTCCCTCAAAGCGTGTGTCATCTTTTGGGATGCTCTGTGGAGAATCTTTTAAAAGACTGGAAGTTTTGGCAAGGAAAAAGGTATGAGGAGTGGTTATGAATCTGAGGGACAGTGACGGACGTATGAATCCATCCCTCTCAACGCGGTGCCAGGCGATAGGTCGAGAGAGTCCTGCTGAAGAGGCCAAATGATCTCCCTCAACCAGTCTCTTCCGGCCTGCCAGGCAGTAAGTGGGCAGACTCTTCTGCCGCCAAGACCCATACCCAGACAAAACTCATCACGTGAATCCGGACATCCTTGCTAAGTCACCAAACGTAGCGTACCACTTAGGGTGACCTATTAGAGAGGTGTTTGTTATGGTTTTGTTGGTCGAAAATTTCACAAATTATGTGAACCATCAAAGAAATGAATAAAGAAAAATTTAAAAAAAATCAAATCTTCAGTAATGAGAAAGCGACGAAGTAATCTAGTTTGTTTCCCTGGAAAAAACGACAATTTTATCCAAAGTCATGCATCATAACCACAGTAAAACAAAATTAAAAACAGTTACACCAGACCATTCGCTGGAAGAATGTCAGTCGTAAAAGCGGTTCGCCTAGCAGCTCCGCTAGCTGACCCGGCGCGGCAGTAAAAGACCGAGACAAAGGGCTTGAAATATTATTGTCGAACTAATTATTCTCGGAACCTTAGTGTCGCACCGGGCGAAGAGTTACCATGGTATGGGGGGGGGGGGAGGAACTGACGTTTGGAGATAATAAATAATAGCACGCAGAATGAACACAAGCCACAGTGTTTAGATAATTTAGAGTTTTCGAATATTGAAGGCTCAATCGAAACTAGAGTTAAGTTAGCCTCTCAAAAACTGGGCGTTCTGTACACGGCCCGTAGATACTATAATAGTACACAACTGCTAACCCTGTACAAATCGAAAGTGCGCCCCAAGGTTGAATTTGACAGCCACCTCTGGTCTGGAGCCCCAAAATACCTTGATTCTCATAATTTAACAAACGGATTGCAATCTTTAGAGCAGTGTTCCGCAAACTTTTTATGTTCACGGTACACCTAACTAATCAAGAAATTTTAACGGTACACCAAAGAAAAAAAAAAAGGTAAATTTTGGATAGGATTGGCTAGGCTTATTACGAATAACGGCGAACTTTGAGGTAAAACTACGAAAGCTGCATGTCATCATAATTTAAAAAAAACATCCCAGGTTTTGAATGGTTTGTTTGGCAAAGCAGGGTTTGTCTAGCGGGTTTGTGTAATTATGATTGATATTTATCACATAACAGTGACAGAATGACCGCGAACTGTCACCGAATCGGTTCGAGAAGTGAATTTTAATTTTACGCAATTGATAATTAAAATGCATCTTTTTCCGCCGCCACCAAGCCAAAAAGTTTCCTTTTATAGTATTTACGGCATATCTAAAGTTTTTTTCTAAAAATTATTCGTAATAAGCGTGGCCACTCCGAACCAAAATTTACCAAAAACAATATTTTATTAATATTTATTATTAAAATCAATATAACATGAAAAGATGTTTAATGCGAAATGTGAGCCTGTTTAACTGAACACAGACGATCAAAATTTGGAACAATCGTTGATAACGCTGCTCGCATCTCTTCGTCGATCGTCCTCATGCGTTCTCTTTTTTTTGACTTTATCGTAGTGAGAGTTGAAAACCCCAATTCGCATAAATAGGTCGTGGCAAATGGTAATAGAATTGCAATAGCTCGCTTTGACAGCAGTGGATACTCATTTTTTACGTGGGGCTAAAAATGTGCTAACTCTGTTTCAGAAAATTTTAATTTTAGTGTCCGATCAGTTTTAAGCTCCATGAATTCTTCCTGCTCGTTTATTGGTAAATGTCCAAGGGAAATGCTTTCCGAAAATGGATTTCTTACCCAGTCCATAGGTTGCAGGTCACACTTAGGAAAATATGAGTTCATTTTTTCTGCTAACAGCCAAGTGTTTCACTATCAAAGCCTGCACTTTTTTTCTGAATCGGCAGCCATGACATTTGGAAACATTTCGTTACTACCATTGGTAGCGTGGCTGATCCATAGCACAAACTTAGCGCGAAAGCTTTCAATCTTGTCCGAAGACGTTAAAATGTTACAATTTCTTCCTTGCATTTTTTTGTTCAGCTCATTTAATTGAGCGAATATGTCCGCCAGATATGCAAGTTTTGCTACCCATTCTTCTTTTTTAAAAGTCTGAACCCTGGGTTTCTAGAAATGTCTGGGTCTCATTTTTCAGCTCGTAAATCCGAGAAAGCACTTTTCCGCGAGAAAGCCATCGTACTTCTGTATGAAACAGAAGTGACTGATGATCTGCTCCCATTTCCTGACACAATGCATTAAACATACGAGAGTTCAGCGGTCGCGACTTGATGTAATTGACAATTTTGACGACTTCTTGTAAGACAGACAAAATTCATCAGGCAGAGACTTCGTCATCAGTGCCTCTCTATGTAAAAAGCAATGTAAATTTTTAATATTAGGATTTTTTTCAGAAGCCCTGGTTATAAATCCCCTAATTTTTCCTGTCATAGCTGCTGCTCCGTCTGTGCAAATGCTTAAGCAGTTGCGCCATTCCAAATTATGTTCACTGAAGTACGGGTTTGTTACTCTGAATATTTCATCTCCAATATACAGGGTGTAACAGGACGTACCCGAGGGATTTTAACCAGCGATTCCTGAGCATATTTGGAGTAAAAAATGTAAATGAAATTTTGGTCTCCGGTGACTTTTTTGGACAACTTTTTTTTTTTTTTTCAATTTTTTTTTCTTCAAAATCAAACAAAAAAAAAAATTCTTCCGCATGTCGTCATTGGTCACTCAGCCGGGTGTTCGACGAACCCCTTACCCCGCCTCCAACTGTTCAACAACTACTATTTTTTTATGTTTTTGTAGAAAAAAAAAAAAAAAAAAACATCAAAAATGTCACCGGAGACCAAAATTTCATTTACATTTTTTACTCCATATGATGTCAGGAATCGATGGTTAAAATCCCTCGGGTACGTTCTGTTACACCCTGTATATAGTGGCAGACAAAATAAAAACTCCTCTTTTATTTCATATCCATCCGTGTACCTCACATTTGTGATGAGATGCGCGTGACCACTGATATCAGTAGACTCGTCGACTTGTAGCTCGAAAACTCCACTTAGCCTTAATTTTTCAATTAACGTTGATTGAATGTCGGTGGATATTTCATTAATGCGACGTGAGATCGTATCTGCTGACGCAGGTATTTTTTCGATTTCCTTAGCGGCTTCTTGGCTAATCATAATTTTGACAATTTCTTTGCAGACAGGTAAAATTAAAGTTTCAGCGAGAGAATGAGGTTTCTTCGATTTAACCAGCATATTAGCGATCACGTAGCTTGCTTTTTGCGCTTTGCTTGATGTATTGAAAGACGAACTCATGAGAGTTACCTGTTTCTTAGACTGGTCTTTCATACGTTGAAAGAAGGCTTTATCTTTGTGAGCCACCGATGGGTGTTTAGTTGTTAAATGTCGTGAAAGTTTACTGGGCACCATCGAATTATTAGCCAAAGTTTCTCCACAAACAAGACATTTTGGGATTGGGCACGATTCGTCACGGCAATATATAAAGCCATAACGCACATAGCTCTCATCGTATTTCCGATCAAAAAGCTTAGGTTTTTTCTTCGTTGACTCTGCTTCTTCTTGGGAATCATTAGTTTCACTGGACAAACTTGCGGAACGAATTAACGAATTAATTCGTTCCGCAATTTAAACGAATTTAACGAATTTATCCATTATATACACGTAATATGGGATATTTTTTTGCAATTAAAAAAGTCAATTAAGTTCGCGACGACACAACCAAACACTAGCATTAACGAATGACTACTAAACAAGCGGGCGCAACGTCGCCGTCGTAATTCGTAATGTTATGTTGTCACGCGCATGCACCCCGATAACTCGTGCGCAATCACGTGATAATGTAGCGTAGCGGCGTAGCACACGGCCACTTCGCAGCGATCGAGTCCCACCCACGCCACCTCCGGCCGCCGCGCCGCACAGAAAAGTAAAGACCGATTTACAGAGCACTTTGTGCGAAGTGACGCGGGACTCGCGGCACACTTACAAATGGCCACGGCACACCAGTGTGCCACGGAGCACACTTTGCGGAACACTGCTTTAGAGCACAGACGTCGGGCAGGAATGCTATCTTTGTTCTACCGGTATTTCAATGAAGATGCTCCGAGGAACTAGCGTCATTGATCCCTTTGGCACCGGTGCATAGTCGGGAAATACGCCAAACGCGTGCCCAACATATGTACACGTTTGCCTTTTGGAATCTTCATAATATAGGCGTCAGATGGGTATGCTGTACTTGTTCTACTGGTATTTCAATAGAAGATGCTCCGAGGAACTAGCGTTATTGATCCCTTCGGCACCGGTGCATAGTCGGGTAACACGCCAAACGCGTGCCCAGCATATGTATATGGTTTGGAACTCGTTATTGTTTTCAATACCTCGGCTGTGAAACGATTTGCCGGCCTTTGTGTTTCCTCCTACAACATGAGTCTCTTCAAGACCAATGTTAATTCCTTCCTCTCCTCAAAAAGACCCTCCACAAAGCATCTCAGATTACATAGGCCCTGTGGGAAATTATTTTCCTCAGGGTCTTCTCTTGTGTGGAATTAATGTAAAAAAAAATAAAAACACAATAATTACAAAATCCGAAAGACTAGAATAAAATTTAAATTGACACAAAAAAATTAAAGGCTTGGTTTACTTTTGCGTAACACCCTTTTAAATTATGCGTGTTTCCGTTCCTGGGTAGAACAGAATGAAAACGATCGAAGATAACAGATATTTCCGCCACAATTAGTGCCAAAGCACAGCGGACGACATTAAGATACGGTCCGTTATTTGCTGCGGAATTTCTAAAATAGTTCAACATTATATTATTTTACTTAATAATTAATATATTTACTTAAAAATGTACATTTTTATTATTTTACTTCCTTTTTGTACATTAGGTTCACACAGGAGGCCCTGTGGAAAATAATTCTCCTCAGGGCCTATGTCATCTTTGGAGATGCTGTGTTGTGGGTCTTTATGGAGAAGGAAGGACAGGAAGTTCTGGAAAGGAAAAGGGTATGAGGGGTGGGTAGGAATCTAAGGGTCAGTGTGTTTAGAATTGACGAACGTATGCATCCAACCCTCCCATTACGGTGAAAGGCGATGCTCCGAGATAGACCGGTTGTAGAAGTCAAAGGGACTCTCCCAACCATTCTCTCCTGATCCGGCCAGCCATGCTGCTGGTGGGCAAACGCGTCCGCCGCCAAGACCCGGACAAACCTCACCCCATGAACCCGGGCACCCCTGCTAAGTCACCAAATGTAGCGAACCACTTAGGCTGACCTATGGCAGAGGTGTTGGTTATCCAATAAATGGTTCCCGGGGATGCAGTGATGAAAATGAAACGTTGGTTGAAATGAGCAGATCTGAATAGCCAGGTACTTCCCCACCTCTCATCCCCATCTTCTTCCATTCTTCACTACCTTCAGCCTCACAACATACCCCAATTGGGGATGCCATAGTCTCACTGACTCGAGACAGGAGCAGTCGGGACTCTTGTGCGGTATTCACTTAAGGGCCCGGAACCCGGATTTGTACCGATTTATTACATATTTCCCTTAAACACGGTAAGTTTTAAAGCTCTTAAAAAAATATATGTTATTCTTAAAGATAATTTCTAGACATTGCCCGCGCCGAAACGCAAATTATATAAAATTCCCTCGATAGAAAAAAATCGCAAAGTATGCTCAAAAAATTATTATTAACACGTTTGTTTCAGTTATTTTACAAGTTATATGTGTGAAAAATTCACAGTGTTTCTTTAAATGCTGTTTAAGATAATGCCCGCGAGATTTTTGCTCTATTTTAAACGAGTCGTGTTTTATTAAACATTTTCGAAATTTTCGCATCGATTTTATCGCTGTAAACGTTAGCGCTCTCCTCTAACATTCGTAATTTCGTATCTCTCCATCTTCTTCTTTTCGGGCCCGGTTGCAGAGCCTCAAAAGTCATCAATATACTTTTTATCGATATCTCGTTTTTACTGTTACATATTTCCATACATTAAAATGTAAAGAATTTAATTAACTTTAAAATTCGCAGAAAAACTAATTTAAAAATTGTGTAGGTTTGCACTTATTGAAAAATGCTGCATCAGCAATTTTATTAAGCCCGGAAACTATTATCGGAGGTTCCAGAAGCGTATTTACATTATTTTTTCCCCGGAAACCTTTTAAGTCCTTTGACCTGGAAAGGCTGTATGCATTCAAACACCCCTGCTTTAAAAAGTTTATTATTATCATGGTATGTAGTCAAAGTTGCTTTGCATAGGTGGATTTGGCATTGCAAAACGTTAACATTGTGAAAATGTTATACAATACGTACAAGTCAATAGCGAAAGGTTGAATTTTTGGTAAACTCGTATTCTGTCAAAGGGAGGCATTATTTTCAATTCCCTACAGTTTGAAAAGCAGTAAAAAATTCAATTCAATTGATTTGGTTCATTTAAAAATCATGTCAAAATTGAAATTCAAAACGTTTTTAAAAGAGAGAAAATATTTAAGATAAAACAGGCAGATTTAAACTAACAGTAACAAAGCTTGCCCTCTAAATTGGCTTCATTGATGTTAAACATAACGATATTCAATATTGGTTTTTTACAATAACTCCACACAGGAGGCCCTGAGGAAAATAATTTTCCTCAGGGCCTATGTAATCTGAGATGCTGTGTGTAGGGTCTTTTTGAGAAGAGAAAGGAATTTTTTTTTACATGAATACCGCACCAGAGTCCCAACTGCTCCCGTCTGGAACCAGTGGGACTATGGCATCCCCAATTGGGGTATGTTGTGAGGCTGAAGGCAGTGGGAAGGGGAAGGAGATTGGGAAGAGGAAAGTGGGGAAGTACCTGGCTATTCAGATCTGGACACCAAACATGGCAGAAGGCATTTCAAGCATCGTTTCAATTCTGAATGGTGGTCTTACACGAGGGCGATACTGAGAGTATCTTCCACTCTGGAACGTGCCGCAAATATACTATATAATTTTTTTAAATTGTGAAATACACAAATTAACCAAATAAAATTTATTTGCCACGCCGGGATTCGATCCCGCGACCTTCGGAATGCAAGTCAAGCGCCTTTGACATTGGTCTTGAAGAGACCCGTGTTGTAGGAAAAAGGAAACACAAAGGCCCGCAAATCGTTCCACAGCCGAGCTGTTGAACACAAGAACGAGTCAAAGAAGGGACCCTTACATGTAACAAATGTCAACCGTGTTGCGCGCGTTTGGTGTGTTTCCCGACTACGCACCGGTGCAGAAGGGATCAATAACGCTGGTTCCTCGGAGCATATTTTATTGAAATACCGGTGGAACAAGGATAGCATTCCCACCGGACGCCAGTGCTCTAAAGATTGCAATCTGTTTGTAAAACTAGGAGAATCTATCAGATGGACCGCCCGTTTCTGCACAGAGTCGAGGGTTTTTTTAGATATTTTGGGGCTTGGAGCTTCGGCAATAGAGCTAATTAGAGATAATATTTTCTTGATTAATCGCATCTTGTTCGTGGGCTAGTCTGTAAGTATTTATATTTGATATTACGTAGGTATATACTTCAACAACCCTTATACAAAAAGTCACCGACCACCACTGGATTACACGTATAACTAAGGGATTTAGCCGACGAGATGAGATAGAATAATCGGTCTCCTCTTCGTGCGGTGCTTTGTAGCCTCCCCACTCTTGTCTACTTTAGGTCTCTGAAGATTTCACTTCTACTGCAACCTTGAATTTTTTTATTCGTTGGTTGTTCGGGCAAATCTATACCTACTCCCATGTATCCCTCCTGTCTTACCTACCTATCCTGATATATCCATCTTGCTATTGTCACCGGTTCAAGATTGATTCCTAACCGCGAAATCAGTGCAATTTCAACACCGCGCGGTATTGGCAGCCAAATACTTTGGTCTCGTCGCTTTATAGTCGAAATCCGGATCCGCGCAAGATACGTGTTTTCAACCGTGGAGTTTTCTTGAGTGCATGAGTGTGGGACCCCCGGGACATCACCAGCAAGGTAGGGTCATCTTGTTTTCGGTGGACATCCCATTTTTCCCCTTCATCCATTTCATTCCAACAGTGGTAGGTAGAGATTCCGAACTCCGCGGAAGAAAAGATACAGCTTCCAACAGCAATCGAAACATTAGTGGTATGGGCTATTCAGATATAATTAGATTAAACTAGCTGGTTCCCGGCATGCGTTGCTATGATATTTAATAAACTTTCCCTCCCACCTCCCGGGATCCCCTCCCCCCTCCCCCCTGTCCCCTCCCGCGTTCCATACATTCAGTTTTCAAACAGCTCGCGTGCCACCTATTTTATTTTTTTAATTCAAATTTCATAATGCCAGAGCTAACCAGTAGTTTTATACAAACCTTGTCCTGACAATAACGAACACAAAAAACAAAGAATTATCCAATTTGGTGCAGTCATTCGGAAGTTATACGCGTACAAACATTTCGGCGATTCATTTTTATTTATAGGTATAGATTTTGTATACCCCTATAGTTAATTATTTACACCACTTTCCCATGTAGTAAATGCTGTCAGTACCGCGTAGGACCTCATATTTCAAACGTGGCAATTTCACCCAAACTTCTAAAAATTAATTTGCGACGGTACTATCCACATTGTCTTTGATATAATCTCTCGAGTGCGGATTTCAATTATGTTAATTATTGCGGCAGCGCCACGCTCAAGGGGTTAAATGACACGTGACAGCCACACCTACACACGCTGAAAGGTGGAAGAACCATAGAGGAAGACCACCATAGAGTTTTTTTATGAAATATTGGCATTAAATATATTATATTAAGGTAAAACAGGGTTTGATAAATAACAAAATTCGTGCATTTATAAAACTTTACTGAACGGAATTTAGTTACAAACAGGCTATAATAACATACTTCAATAAAGCAATGTTAGCATATAATACCTATTATTCTTCTACACGGGTTCTATACAATTTAATTAGCATATTTTACCTTATGATTACCGTTACACAAAATTATTATATATACATCGCATATTTTGTAAATGCCCGTAAAGGCATGAGCATTTTATAAATCCGATAGGAACTGGTTCCAAAAATAGACGGCTCCTCGGATCCAGTGACAGCTAGTCACAGGGACAAAGTAACCGCGACAGGCATTGACGTCATATATAATATGTAGACGCGTGGTATTATTATTCACAACTCGCAGTGAAAAAATTACCATCAATATCCATCTCATCAATAAAAGTATTACCATCAATCTCTCTATATCCGGAGAGATTCACGAAATTACAAATCTAATAGTACCAACGCCTGCCAGGCGACGCTCTTCAAGCTAGCTGTTTACGCAAGTGGCGCCATCTTTTGGCATTATTGGCCACTTGCTTGAATTCGGTTCTACTACAAAAGTAGCTTTTTGAAGTAAAACTTCTTAACGCACGCTTGACTTGGGGAGTAAGCTGGTGAATGTGTGATGAGAGCGTCACGAAAAGCGAGGCGAACGGTAGTTTAGAGAGAGATATAAGTTAGTGAAGATAGAAAGAGAGAGAGTTTCGTATATCTAAGACTCAATGCCGGCCTATTGTCTGTATCACACTGTAAGCAAGAGAGAACAGTGCGCGCGCACATTTTCTTTTTCTCTTCCTATCATATAGATCGAGCTAAAGAAGTTTTACTTCAGTCGTGTGGTTTAAAGCACACTCGCTTTTTTTAATAAACTTCAAGTACGACGATGGTTTTGAATAAGGCGTGGCGTCAGAGATGTATTCGAAACCGGGTTCTTAAATTTCAACTGTACAGTTGTTAGGCTATTAAAACCCGCCCCTTGCCGCTCGTGCACCGGTGTGTCATGAAAAAAAAAATTGAACGCGATTTTCACCCTTATGTATAAAGAAACTGTATAAAAAACAAGGTCAGAATCGCTTGCGCCAACATTTCCCCATAAGATGGGTAAAAATTTCATTCACCTTGCAACCTCAGAATATTTTAAAATTATTTTATCTGTGGCATCAAAATGTCAAATTTGCCGCGATTCTTTCTGTCGATGCATGTTATTTGACGAAAACATCGTAAAACCTATCAATTTACGTAATTAACGCAAGTAATTTTGTTTTCGTACATAGTTTATTGTTCTAGGAATGTGTTTCGGTCAATAAAATATACGATAGCTCAAAATTAATCCACAAAACATTCAATTCAAAATTCAAAGTGGTGGTTTGTTAGGAAATTTCCGTGTTTTTTCTGGCCTTTAACATTAGAGCATAAGAATTATATAATTTTTCATAATTATTCAGCCTTCTCTACATTTTTCTAATATAAAGGTTCGCATAACCTGCGTCACCTTTGGAGGCGACACACGGTAACATTAATATGGCCATTTCGTTCGCCTGCGGCGCTTCCTGGCAGGTGAACCGGGCAATTAGCAAGTTCTATGGAACAACGCGGGAAGATTAGGGCCTGACAGAAATTGACATGTCACCGTTACTAAGGAATTGGTAGAGTGAACGAGGGAAATGCAGCTAGGAACAAAATATTTCATTTTAATATTAGATACAATGTTAAAAGTTTTAGAATTTTCTTACAACTACTGTGGATATAATCAACTGTACAGCAAAAGAATCCCAACTGTCCGGAGCCACGGAAACTATGGCATCTTGTTTTACATATTAAATATGCTATTGAATTAGGATGCGTTGTGAATCTGAACGTATCGGGGATGGAAGGAGATGGGAAAGAGGAAGGTGGAAGGTGGGGAATACCTGGCTTCCTCTTCTTCTTGTGCCTTGTCCGATCAAAGGACGTTGACTATCGTGTTGGCTATGCCGACTTTGTTTACTGCGGCCCGGAACAGCTCTACAGTAAGTAGACTGGCCAAACCACTGTCTCAGGTTTTTCAGCCATGAGGTTCTCCTTCTTCCAGGGCCCCGTCTTCCGGCAATCTTTCTCTGCATTATGAGATGCAAGATCTCATACTTCTCTGGATGTCTCATCACGTGTCTAAGATATTGAAGTTTTCGGATATTTATAGTTTTAATTACTTCCTTTTCTTTATTCATCCGAACCATAACATCTTCATTTGTAACCCTGTCCATCCAGCTTATTTTAAGTATTCTTCTGTAGATTCACATCTCGAATGCCTCAAGTCGCCTAATTAGTTCTTCAGTAAGCGTCCATGCTTCCGTTCCATAAAATAATATCGAAAATACGTAGCATCTGACCATTCGCATTCGTAATCCAAGGTTGAGATCATGCAGAACATCTTTTTCATGCGGATAAAAGTTGCACGAGCTTGCTCAATGCGGCATTTGATTTCAACCGAAGGATCCTATTTATCATTTACATTGCAGCCCGAGTATACAATACCTAGCTATTCAGTAGGAATTAGCATCACTGGTGCGTAGTCGGAAAACACGCAAAACGCGTACCCAACATATGCATACTATTGACATTTGTCACATAGAACGGGTCGCTTCTTCGACTCGCTCTTGTGTTCAACGGCTCGGCTTAGTGTTTCCTCCTTCCTACAACATGTGCTCTTCAAGACCAACGTTCATTCCTTCCTCTTCTGAAGATGACCCTCCACACAGCATATCAGATGACATAGGCCTTGAGGGAAATTATTTTCCTCCCGAGTGGAGTTAATGTAAAAAAAATCAGTTCTGGTCAACCAACACGGATAAAGCCATTTCAAGGAATGTTTCGATCCTTTATGGTGGTCTTTCATCAGGGTGATACTGCGAGTGTCGTCTTACTGCGAGGGTATTTTTAGGGAAAAGAAGGAGAGGAAGTTCTGAGAAAGAAAATGGTATGAGGGGTGGATAGGAATCTTGGATTCAATGTTTCCAAGAGTGATGGACGTTTGAATCTATCCCTTCCACTGTGGTGCAAGGCAATGGGTCGGGAGAGTCCCGCTGGAGAGGTCGAGGTCTCCCGATCCGGCCCGCCACGCAGTCGATGAAAAAACGCACTCGCCACCAAGATCTAGACAAACCCCACCCCAAGAACCCGGGCACCCCTGCCATAGGTCACACCAAGTGGTTCGCTACGTTTGGTGATTTAGCAGAAATGCCTGGGTGCATGGGGCGAGATTGGTCTTGATCTTGGGGACACGTGCGTTTGCCCAACTGCGTGGCGAGCCGGATCGGGAGAGACTGGTAGATAGCGATCTTCTTACCTCTCCAGACGGACTTTCTCGTCCCACCTCACTTGTACCACAGTGAATTCATTCATCCGTCAAATCTAAACACATTGATCCCCAGACCCATCCCTCATACCTTTTTCGTTCCCAGAACTTCCTTATTCAAAAAGATCCTCCACACAGCATCCCCAAAGATGACATAGGCGCGAGGGAAATTATTATCTTTGGGGCCTCCTGCGTGCAGCAATAAAAAAAGCTGGTCAGTAAACGCGGCTAAGCCACAAATTAGAGTCTATATCATTATTAAGACGTTCCTATTTCTTTCAAAGCGAACTACTAACCATTATTTCTTCAAATGGATCCAATTTTATTTCGTTAGTTTTGAAAATTAAACCATAAATCTTAACAACTGTACCCATCTCCTCGGTAAAGTAAAAATAGATGAAGTAGTTATACATTAAAGCAGAAAAAACGAAACATCTATCACTTTAACGAACCCCCATTAGCGCAACTAACTTACCGATCGCTCTGCGAGAGAGAGGCAACCCGTCACCTGTATTATTAACCGCGGGCGTCGTGCCCCGTCTCCCTCGCACCGACGCGCAATCCAATTACGGCGAGAGACAGAGAAGACATGCCTTGTGCCCGGATGGTTCTGGTTTTCATTAATTATTCGAGAGCCAATCTCGGCACATGCAAGGCGATCTGACAAACAAAGGCCAGGAGTGCAATTGGAGATTTAAAACAATACAAACTTCCCAGAAGAAGAGAGAAGAGAGCAGAAGTTTAGAAGAGTGTCTTAAGTTCCTACAAACTCTAAATGAGAGTCATTAAAAATACACATACAGTTATTTATTTATTTAATATAAACGGTATAAATATACTATAAACAACGATTAAATTGAGAAGTGACACCAGAACAAATAAAATTAATATTGAAAAAATTGACAGTATAGCCCTCTTGTACCTACTCCCGTGCAGTTAAATAGATCTGCCACATCTGCTTATCTATTAGTAACTTCATGTAACCTAGGTACAAGCTTGTGTTTCGTATACTCGTCCTGTTATTGCTGCATTTAAACAGGATTATAGAACGAGTTGCTCTTGTGGGTATATGGAATTCAATAAGGTAAATTTAATCAGGACTGTCTATTCTATCATTTACAATTTTGAAAATAAATATTAAGTCGGATTTAATTCTTCGATCTGAGTGTCTTAATAAATTCAATTTAATTCTTCCATCAAGTAATTATAGTTTATTGGACGAGGTGGACACTGTACATCTGACCCGATGATGGACACTGTAACGCTGTCCGAAACGTTGCCTGAAGGAGGGGGTAGCGCAACACGGCATAACACCCCAAAAATAAATATAATAAAAATTATAGTTTATGTTTTCAATGGGAACACCGAGTTTAAAATTAATGTGTATTACGAATTTTTTCGATTGAATCTGAATGTACTTTAAAATCTGGGGACCAGATCGAGGTGTTATATTCGACTTGACTACTTACTAAGGATGTATACAAAATTTTTAAAGTTGAAATATTTCTAAAACCTCTGGAATTTCGAGAGGCTAAGCATTTTCATTCCTTTATTATTGATTGTGTTTATATTTGATATAAAGTTTAATTTAGATTCGAAAATTATGCCTAGGTTATTAATTTGTTCGACATAATAATAATAATAATACATAATATATAGATAAGCGAAACAAGGGAGATTGGCCATAGGCCGTTAATTCACACTGCTGCAAATTGCATGTATCGATCGTCCAGTTTATTAGTCAGAATTCGAGTATGCAGTTCTATATAACAGTGTGCCCTCTATCTGATACAATACTCGGATTACTCATAAACAACCACCAAATCAATTAAACACTGGAGGTACAGCGCAATTTAAAATTATTTTTGTGATGACGGTTTTGAATATTTTCGGCCGACATTATCATACCTTCGAATTTTAATATGGAGGCTTGAGGCTCAATTGATTATAATTCTTTATAGCCAATGAACTCACCTATCTTTTGTCGATTATCACATATTCGTAGGATTTATAAAAAATAAAAAAATTAAATCGTAAATTTCTACTCAATTTTTTTTTTTTTTTAATTATTTTTTTATTTTTTTTTATTTACAAAAGTATACATAAATTATAATATATTTTTTACAATAATTAATTACATAATATATGTATATTTTGTACCCCCATAAATAAGCAGGGCTTGTGTGTATGGGGGGTGTTATAATATTGGTTCAATTTATTATTTTTTATTCAGTTCAAATTTTCAGTGTAATTTTTTAGCAGAGTTTTAAATTTTTTTATGTTTCTGTTCATGTTTCTGATTTTACAGGTAGTGAATTAAAAAATTTAACTCCGAGATATTTATGATTTAACTGTCCTATTGTTTTTTTACATTTTGGAATAGGAAGTATTGATGTTTGTCTAAGATTTCTGTAATTTTTGAAGGGTGCAACTTTATTTTGAATATTATCTTTATAAATTTGTAATGTTGCGTGATAAAAGTATAACGCCCTTAATTTTCTGACCTTAAATTGTTTGATACTTGTTACTTACAAATTAGGGAAAAATTGCCAAAATTGGCAACAAAGCAATCCGGGGTATTTTAAATAATGCCATATTGTGGCAAAAGGCGCTCCAGTGGTAAATTAGAAGAAAAACTTGCTGAGAATTACAACATGAAAAAACACAATTCAAAGAAGTTTTCAAAGAAATAATGACCTTCTTGAGATATTCCAAAGCGAATTATGGATGGTGCACCTGGGGGTCGGAGAAGAGTTGGAAGACCAAAGCTTCGATGGCTGGATGGAGTGGTGAAGGATGCAAGCACCATCGGCATCCGAAACTGGCGCAACGCAGCACAACACCGACAGTCATGGAGGCAGGCTCTGCTGGAGGCCAAGACCCGACCTGGGTTGTAGAGCCACAGATGATGATGATGAATGACCTTTATACTCATTTGAAAACGTAAAATATATTAATATTTCCGCCATTGACAGCTGCCGAAAATCACCCCCAAATTTCATAGAATTTTTTTTTAAATCATAGAGTAGCTACAATAATCAAATAGAACATAGGTCCCAGATTGATATTGGCCCAAGCGATTTTAGCCTTGTCCTTCATACAGTTTCTTTATACATAAGGGTTAAAATCGCATATAAAAAAATAAATTTGAACTTTCCTGCATTTACCTTTTTTTTCAATATCCCAATCAAAATATTCACTTCACTTGATCGTGCCACGTTTTATAAACTTAAAGTCTTGTAAATCTTAATTTATTATTGCAACACTAAATATTGTAATATATTTACCATCATCTGTGCAAGTATGTGCCTGGTAGCATCTAGCGGTCTGCAGGACAATACATGGGACACTACAGGGTGTCCAGGAGACGTTATACCTACGGTACAGGGTAGCCAGGTGTCTCTAAGTGACCCTAACAACGTGGGCGGCTAGAGAGAATAATAAATAAGTGCCTGAGGGGGTGGTCTGCCTAATTACAAACACAATCACAGGAGCAAATAAAGGGGTGAAAATAAAAGCCTACACAGTACAGTATGTGAAAATGCGGATGACACAACATTTTTGTATAGTTACTAATACTTGAAATAAATGTCTTGATTATTGTTTAGTAAACAATTATGAAAATCCAGGTATTACCTAATCTTCCTCTTCCCTATCTCCTTCCCACCCCTGCTACATTTAGGATGCGTTGTTAAAAAAAATTTAACATAATTGTCAATCTCATATTTTCAAATTTTAGAATTAACAATTAATATCGACTAATTTTTCCATATCATAGGTAACTACCCTTTTCATTGGAAACAATCGTTTTAAGAAATGGTTTGAAACATAGATAGCGTCTCGGATAAATATATCCGATTTTAAATAAATAAAAAGAAAATACTTTGTTTTAAGTCACTTTATTGTTATTTTTTTCCGTCTACCGGTTTCGGCACCTCCGTACCATCATCAGGACTGAATACAAAAATACTAACGAATACAGGATAATACATAATTGTGAAAGAAAGTGACAGTAAATTAGAGTGGGACAGTGCAGAAATATTTATGAAAGAAAGAGACAGTAAATTAGAGTGGGACAGTGCGTCAGTTGTGGGAGGGAAGTGGGGAAGGAGAGAGTGGGATAACGGGAAACATACTTATGATAGGGCTGAATATTAAATTTAGTTGATTATTAATGATTTCAGCCTTTGTATTAACTGATTGTTTTATTTCCAATGCATCTAAATGATTTAATCTTAAGCCTATCCCATTTTTGTGTAGGACTTTAATACCCGTATCCCGGTTAAAAGTGTGATCTTTATTAATTATGTGCTCTGCAAATTCTGAAAATCCCGAACTGGTTAGGCATCTTATGTGTTCCTTTACTCTAGTTTCCACATTGCGTGACGTTTACCCAATGTAGAATGCTGGACAATCGTTACAGCTAATTTTATAAACGCCCGAGTGGCTTAGTTCGTCCTCTTTGTCTTTGGCATTAATAAAAAAATTTCTAGGTTGTTATGTGTATAAAATGCCGGTTTAATTCCCGGTGGGAATTTATTTGTACACGAAGAGGAGAGGTAATTAATATACAAAATTCTTCGCCATTCGTGGTTAAGGTTATTATTGTTAAAAGTTATTGGACTAGGGTAAATGTATTTATTTATGGATATTAATCTTAATTTTTTTGCTAGGATATATTTTTCTATCCATGAGATCTGTTTCGTATCCATTATTGTGAGCTATTAATTTTATTGTATTTAATTCATTAGTATAATTAACATAATATCCGATTTTATTTACATGGATCATAGAATAGTCCTTTTTACAAAAGTCCAAATGAATATTCAATTTTTTATAAGAACAACTCTCTTTTTATAACTTTTGAAGGTTATTCCCATCAATGTATTATATCATTGAAGAAGAAGATAACAATAACAATCTAAACGGAAATATGAAAGAGAACAAGATACAGAAAATAGAAAAAGATAATGGTCGCAACTGGGACTCGAACTTGTCTCTTTCATATTTTCAAAATTAATGGAATACTTAGTTTTTACCACTTTAATTGTTTATAAAACAAAAATTTTAACAAAACAAAACAACGACTTCAAAAATGCACTAAAAAGTAAAAAATAATTTCGTATTCTTCTACAACTTCATAATCAACTTACTTTTTCTAATCATCAATATGTAGGTACGATTGTTACTTTTAGAGTCGGTGTCAGTCAAGGTAGGTTTGTAACTACATACATAGTTATAGGCCAGATGTGCTTGTGTCGCACAAGCTACTTGCTGTCACCGACTCCAAAAATAACAATCGTACCTACATATTGATGATTAGAAAAAGTAGGTTGATTATGAAGTTGTAGAAGAAAACGAAATTATTTTTTACTTTTTAGTGCATTTTTGAAGTCGTTTTTTTGTTTTGTTAAAATTTTTGTTTATTTTTTTATTTTTAGTAAAACTGAAGTACACTAACTAATTTGTCTGAATATCTGTAAACCTACTAAACGTGCTGCTCATATGAGACAGACATAATTTGACCATAACGTTAGGGTCAAATTAAGAGATTCTGCCGAGTTTCATTAATTTGTCATGGATCCGATAATCAGAACCTAACCAAACTCTCATCAAATTACTCTTGAAGTACATCCTTTCCAATAAAAAAAGAATCATCGAAATCGGTTGGCTTGATATTGAGTTATTCGTCCATTTGTCGTGCACATACTTAATGCAAATTCAAGACTTATATGGTTTTCTCATGGATGCCATTGTCGAAACTGGACCAAATTAAAATGGGACCACACGGGATGCACCAGCTTTCAAATAAAAAAAGAATCATCAATATCGGTTCACCCAGTCGAAAGTTCTGAGGTAACAAACATAAAAAATAAAAAAATAAAAAAATAAAAAAAATTCAGTTGAATTGAGAACCTCCTCCTTTTCGAAGTCGTTTAAAAAACCAACATGTTTCATAAGCAACGGTCACTTCTTCAGGGAAGGTAAACTCTGAAGAAGTGAGCGTTGCTCATGGTTTAAATATTTTGATTTTTATAAATAACTAACTGGTACCCGGCATGCGTTGCTATGCCATTTATTAAAGAAATTTTTGTTTTTTTTTTTTTGTTTCTCCCTGCGTGTCCTTTCCCATTCGTCCCGTTCCCCTTTCGCTTCCCTTCGTCTCCCGCGTCCCCTTCCCCTCTCGCGTTCCCACTCCGCTTCCTCCACCTTCCCTCTCCTCACTACACTTCCCCCCTTCCCCCGCCCCGCGAAACCCCCTCTCCCGAGTTCCCCTCCCCCTTCCCAGGATCCCCTCCCTGGTTCCCCTCCCTGTTTCCCTTCTCCCCCTCCCTCGAACCCCCTACCCGATTTCCTCTCCCCCCTCCAGCATTCCATACATTCGGTCGCGGTACAACATAGAGTTTTCAAACAGCTCGCGTGCCACCTATTGCAATTTTTTTACGCAATTTCATAATTCCAGAGCTCACCAGTATTGTCATACAAACCTTGTCCTGACAATAACGAACACACAAAAAAAGAAATATCCAATTTGGTGCAGTCGTTCGGAAATTATGCGCGTACATAGGTACATTTCGACGATTCATTTTTATTTATATAGATAGATAGATAGAAGAGAGATAGATAGATAAAAGTGATAAAATCTAAGTACTCCATTAATTTTGAATTAAAATCTTGTTGATATATTACATCGATGAGAATAACCATCAAAAGTTTTAAAAAGAGAGTTGTTCTTATAAAAAATTGAATATTATAAAATAATTTAATAAATATATACAGGCTTTTAAATTACTGTCGCTTTCTGTACGCAACAGCTCACATCAACTTGACAAATCAATTATTCACACTGCGAAGGCAAAAACACAGCCTGAACGATTTGCCAGTAAATCGAGCACGAAAATTGAGTTTGTTTTTGATACGAGAGCTGATTGCAAAAATAAGTCATTAATATTTATTGACGCATTACAAAAAGCTTGCGTTTAATATCAACAGATTTTAATTAATTAATAATCAACTGATGTCGAGATTGACACACTATTTGTCAATGTTGAAGAATCATTAAAAATAAATATAAGAAATTTGAGAGAGGAGATTTTTTCGGTTCCATGCCAACTAAAAAGCTATGAAAAAATAATTTTAAAATGTCCGGTAACTCTAACCTACGAGTGTCTTAACCATTTTTTAATTTTTTTTAATACTCTTAAGCCTCGATGACACACGGCGAGTTTACAAGGTACTATCTGGGAAATTCGCTATCTGTTAGTAAACTCGCCCAGTGTCATCGTGTTATTTGCTAACTACCAGCGACTAGAAAATTGTTGACAATCTACAAAAAAAAGTTGAAAGGTCGTCAACTTTACTCGCCTACACGCTTGCTCGTGATTGGTTTATTTATGTTTCCAACATGGCTTCCGATAAACAGCTGATTTCGACTGTCAAACATCTGAAGAATTAGTTCACGCAGGCGTCATTATTCTCGTTACTGGCGCTAGTAGCGGTCTCAGTTTCCTATGCTTCTGAGCGAGTGGTCAGTTTTGTGTGTCATCATGACAATCTCACTCGCCGATTTACCCGATTTTAAATTTAGTAAATAGTAGCTTGTAAACAAGCCGTGTGCCATCGACGCTTTAATGACCTTTCTGAGGTGCTTCTGAGATGGATTCATTCTGAGTTGGCCGGTCACCAATTTTTTCATACCGTAAAGCAGACACATGAAAGTGACTATAATACGCGAAAGATGGGTTTTGATGTCATTAAATTTGCACAGCTTTTTTCTTGTCGAATTTCTACGTAAACGCAACAATTTTGCAGCGCCATTTTTTTTACCTTAATTCCACACAGGAGGCCCTTGAGGGAAATAAATAATTTCCCTCAGGGCCTATGTCATCTTTGAAGGTACTGTGTGGAGGGTTTTTTGAGGAGAGGAAGGAGTGAACATGGGTCTTGTGGAGGGTTCCATGCCAACTCAAAATCAAGTCAACTCAACATCTCTTTGAAAAGACATTAAAAACCATGAAAAAAATAATTTTAAAATAGCCGTTAATCCTAACGAAACGTAATCAATTTGACCAATTTTTTATATTTTTTTTATCTTCATTCTTCATGATCTTTCTGAGGTAGTTCTGAGGACTCCAGTTGCTAATATCTACAGCCCGTATGTCGGACGAATATCTTCAGCTCATATGTTGAACTAATATCTACGAACTTCAGAGTGTTGACTAATATCTACAGAGCGTAGGTTGGACTAATCAGCTAAATGTGTCCAATAGTCCGATATCAGTAATTTTTACATACATACTTACATAAATTAAGTTTTAAACTGCATACGCAATATTACGTTATTCCATTATGCTATACATAATTGCAAATCCAACCTCTGCCAGTACTGTAGATATTCGTTAACACTTTGGTTCTCGTAGATATTAGTCAACAGTTTGAGCTGTGGATATTCGTCAACACTTTGATTCTCATAGATATTAGTTCGATTTTTTCAGTTTTTGGAATTCCTGTAGATATTAGTAGACGCCCCCGTTCTGAGTTGGCCGGTCACCCTTGTGGAGACTCAAGTTATCGCATGGAGGGAGGAAACACAGAGGCCGGAAAATCTTCCATAGCCGAGCTGTTGAACTCAAGAACGAGAAGTAGAAACAACCCGTTCTCATGTGACAAAGATCAACCGTGACTATGCACCGAGGGGATTAATGACGCTAGTTCCTCGGAGTATCTTCCATTGTTATACCGGCAGATTAAGGACAACATTCCCACCTGATGACTATGCTCTAAAGATTGCCTTAATTAAAAATCCGTTTGTTGAGTTAGGAGAATCTAGAAACGGGCGTTCTGCATAGAGTCGAGGGTTTTTTTGGGTATTTTTGGGCTCCAGACCAGAGGAGGCTGCCAAATTCAACCGTAAGGCGCACTTGCGACTTGTACAGGGTTAGCAATCAAAAAGGAAGACGCGCTACACAATTTTTAAATTGTCCAAAATGAAGAAAAAAAGGTCTGAAATCTCTGGCGAAGTCACGTGATTACCACTAGATCCTATAAATTAACCCGTCTGCTTGGTTCAATATATTCGCACCTCATAATCCTGAAGCCTCGGTTTTGCGCGTAAATTCTGAAACCGTCTCTTTGGATGGAGATTTTAAAATATCTATGCAAGATAGCTTTCATATTTCAAAGACAATAAGAAGCATTATTTCGATCTCTTTCTTTCTCTTCCTGGTTAAAAGAAAAATACATATGTTTGCATGAGAGGAAGAGAGATATATAGCTTTTAAAATGTAAGGTCGCTCTGGGACGTTTTTGGTCTTATGAAAGTAAAACGCGATTACGTGTTTTGTGATGTAGTTATTCCTTAACAAGCAGACGGATTCAAACAATTTCTGATAGAGTAGATACATGACTTCAAAACAAATATTTATTTCAATAAAGTTGCTAGAACAGAAGAACAAAAAACCTTCTATACTTCTAAGTTTATCTCTTAACCCTTTGCATTTTGCAGGGTTTTGAATATTGCAGGCCAATAAATTCTGATATTTTAATCATGAATGGCAGTTTTTAACTACGCTACTGAGAGCATCTAAATTGCAGAAGTAATTTTTCCGAAACTCTAAAATCCTTGAAACTCTGTCTATTATTTAAAGCGCGACTTCACAACTTTGAGAAGAACGGCTAACAGTTGTTAAGTTAAGAAGAGACTCGGAGCAAACAGGGATATGTAGCTCAAATGAATTGTTAATTGAGCCAAGACTCTTTCAGGAGAAGAAAGCTTGCTTAAAAGAGAGGGAGACAATAAACAAAGATTGCACAGTAGAACAAGGAGGGAAGCTTTTAAAAGTCGAATTAGCAAAGAAAGAGAAAAGTAGATTGGACGAAGAAGAGGTGAGCTTGACGCTCAGAGCAGAATCAGGATAAAAGAAAGGCTACAATTAATATTTTAAGTAAGAATTTAATATGATTTAGAAAGCCAGGTAAATTTGCTATTTTCCCATGCCATGGGGAAGACTCTTATTGAGACGAAGAAGCTGTGAAACTGGGTCTTGAAGAGACCCATGGAAGATAGTAAACAAAAATGTATGAAAGCTATACCAGAACCAAGTTGAACTTTATGAATACATGTACAGTAAAAGTAGTAAAAACCAACCAATTTTATGTGGAAAATGTTAAAGATTTATTATGTTAGTTCTTTAGAGCGTCTTTTATCAAAATACATGGTAAAGTGAGCACAGTATTAGCACATGATATCTATGTTCTGGAGAATGTATCCCGTCCATTAGGATAGGGTAATCCATCAAACGATTGCCCAAGTGAGTTTTTTAGGTATCAGAGATTGGCTAGCAACTGAAGTACACATTTGCGATTTGTGCAGGATTTTTAATGCGAGTCTCAATTGCGGGAATCGCCTGAAGCAAGTGGGACTGTGGCATCCCCAATTAGTGTACGTCGAGAGGCTAAATGGAGTGGAGTTTGGAGGAGATGGGAAAGAGGAAGGTTGGGAAGTTAGCATTATAAAAAGTACCGTGCGAAAGTCATTTCAAAAGTAAAAAAAACTTTAATAAAGCGGGTACTTTGAACTTCTTGCAGAATGAAAAATCAATAATTGCCAGAAAATATAGCCTACAACTGAGATAACCTAACAAAAAGCAAAAAAAATAACAAATTTCACAAAACAAGTACATACTGTGTGTTCAAATATCAGAAACAAACTTTTGAAAGGTTCTAATTCTAAATCTATTTAATACCTGAGGTCCAATATGTGATCCTTGCTGAACTCTAAAACCCATTAATTAGTGAATAGAATTTCGTCAGTATTTGACTGGGAACCCTATTATAATCAGGGTTTTAGCGAGGATTAAAGGAATTGAACCTTTGTTAAAGGGCTAAGCTGCCGGAGAGTGTGAAAAGGAACTTGGATTAATGGTGGAAAACTATACAGGTCAAGGATTAAATGTATGATGATTCAATGCATTCAGAAATTAGAGTATTATTTGTTGATCTGTCATGAGTACAAGCCAACACACAGCCATTGTGAAATGTTTTGAAATAAATAAATGTAGGTGGATGTGATTTAATAATTAAGATGCAATTTGCTTAGTAGGTACAATACCAGAACCAAAGAACATAATCTCTTGCTTATCCCTTTCGCTAAAACAAATTTTGGTCAAAGAAATTTAAAATTCTTTACAAGAAAGCTATACAATGCTTTTTCACTGACCATTAGGCAGAAAACAACTCATCTATCTTCTATATATCTATCTATCTTCTATCTATCTTCTTCTATATAAATAAAAATGAATCGCCGAAATGCATGTAAGCGCATAACTTCCGAACGACTACACTAAATTGGAAATTCTTTTTTTTTGTGTTCGTTATTGTCAGGATTGTACAAAAAAATTGCAATAGATAGCAAGCGAGCTGTTTGAAAACTAAATGTACTAGGACTGAATGTATGTAAAGCAAGAGGGGGGAGGAGAACTTGGGAGGGGGGTTCGCGGGGCGGGGGAAGTGGGAGTGGGGAGCGGGAAGGCAGGGAAGGGGCGGAGTGGGAACGGGGCGAATAGGAAAGGACACGCAGGGAAAAACAATTTATTTATTAAGTGGCATAGCAATGCATGCCGGGAACTCGCTAGTTTCGAATATAAATCAGACACCAAGTCTGGGGTCATCAGCCAAGACAGAATTAACATCAAAAATTTTGTCAAAACCAATTTACTAGAATGTATTTTCAATGGTAGGATGCTGATTGTCTTTTATTTTAAACGTGACATTGTGTGGTTAATTAATTATGTTATAAACTGCACTTCCACTCATAAGTCAGCATTTCTAGTGGTAAGATTATGATTGTCTGTTATTAGTTATTACATAATGAAATAAATAAAAAGAAAATACTTTGTTTTAAGTCACTTTATTGATATTTTTTCTGTCTACCGGTTTCGGTACCTCCGTACCTTCATCAGGACTGAATATAAAAATACTAACAAATACAGGTTAATACACATATATATATATACAAATTGTGAAAGAAAGAGACAGTAAATTAGAGTGGGACAGTGCGGCAATATTTATGCAAGAAAGAGACAGCAAATTAGAGTGGGACAGGGCGTCAGTTGTGGGAGGAAAGTGGGGAAGGAGAGAGTGGGATAACGGGAAACATACTTATGATAGGGCTGAATGTTAGATTTAGTTTTATTATTATTGTAGAAAGCAATCACTTTGTGGTTTGACATATTTAATAAAATAAAATACTTTTTTGTTTAAAACCACGAAATTGTTAGTTTTAAACAAAAAAAATGGTAGTTTTAAACGAAATTTCGTGGTTTTAAACAAAAAGTATTTTATTTTATTAGATTTAGTTGATTATTAATGATTTCAGCCTTTGTATTAATTGATATTTTTTTATTTCCAATGCCTCTAAATTATTTAATCTTAGGCCTATCCCATTTTTGTGTAGGACTTTAATACCGCAAAAATGGGATAGGCCTAATATTAAATAATTTAGAGGCAGTGGAAATAAAAAAAATCAGTTAATACAAAGGCTGAAATCATTAATAATCAACTAAATCTAACATTCAGCCCTATTGTAAGTATGTTTCCCGTTATCCCACTCTCTCCTCTCCCACTTTCCTCCCACAACTGACGCCCTGTCCCACTCTAATTTATTAACCTGTATTTGTTAGTATTTTTATATTCAGTCTCGATGAAGGTACGGAGGTACCGAAACCGGTAGACGGAAAAAATATCAATAAAGTGACTTAAAACAAAGTATTTTCTTTTTATTTATTTAAAATGTCAAATCACAATGTGTTTGCTTCTTTTGAAAAATTATTACATAATGTGTTGTTATTTGCATTTGTATTTTGAACTGCGGGTGTTACAAATGCGCCTGCTCCCAACACAGGAGTTCCTAGTGAGACAGTCATAGCACATCACTAATTGTAATAGAATTAATAAATATAATTAACAATAATAAAGATGAATAACCACGTCATTATAATAATTATTATTGTGTTTACGTTGGGGTAGGAATCGAACCAGCAAAGTTCCCGTCACAACTCAAACGTAATTTTCGCTACACAGCGTTAAGTACAACATTTACGGCAGCAATTTCCAAACTACCCTTAGCACATAGTTAATGTCTTAGGAGGGTTGAAAAAAGGTACCCACTCCATTACGGAGGGACATATCTCCTGGTCCAGTATTAAACAATTGTTTGGTTAACTTCTTACAGCTTGCGCCATCTGTGGGTGATGATGATTTATGACAACAATAAACAACAATTAAACTAAACTAAGTTAATTTTATTTTAGAAAGTTAGTGAAGGTGTCGGTAGGTATGTAAAAGCCCTCTGGGCGTAAAATAAAAGAAATAAATAAACAACTAAATAAATTAATATTTTTGAATGTAGCTATAACTTTGTGGTTATCCATTATAGAAAAATGAAACAATTTAACTTTGTATAAACCACTTATATAATGCGTAAATCCGACCGGTTTCAGAACAAACGTTCCTTCTTCAGGGAAAGCTTATACTAATTTGACAGTTTCGAACAATGTTTTATTATGGTAGGGGTGGAGCCGTTGCTAGTTATTGTAGATATTAATGTAGAGTGGGTGGGTAGATATTAATGTAGAGTGGGTGGATAAGGGAACAACCCCATGATTGGGCTATAAGACAATATTTTTTGATTGTTGATAATAGATTCATTATTTTTAAGGGATTTTTTAATTTCCAAAGCTTCTAAGTTATCTAAACGTTTTCCTTTATGATTAATATGAAGAATATTTACCCTTGTATTTTTTTTTGCTATAAATAACGGATATGAACCAAAATTAATTGATAATATCCTAAATAAAAAAATAAAACAAAATTTCAAAAAATAAATATCTATACAATTCTAATAATAATGATAAAGAATGGCGTAAAATTTTGTACATTAATAATTTTTCAGTTCAATGTTGCAAAAATCTCCCTTCTTATATTAAACCAGCTTTTTATACGAGAAATAATATCGGTTATTTTTGAGAAATACTAAAGATAAAGACCGTAAATTGACTAATTCCGGAATATATAAACCCAAATGCAATGATTGTCCCTCATTTTATATTGGAAAAACAACTCGTAATTTTGAAATCAGAATCAAAGAACATTTAAGGTGTCTTAATAATAATAATTTTTCTGAGTTCGCTAACCAAATCATTGAAAATAGCCAAAGTTTTGAAAAAAAATACAATACATAATAAAAAAAATAAAAAAATACATTATAATAAATTCTTAATACTAATCATAAAGGAAAACGTTTAGATAACTTAGAAGCCTTGGAAATTAAAAAATTTCTTAAAAATAATGAATCTTTTATCAACAAACAAAAAATATTGTCTTATAGCCAAATCATGGATTTGTTCCCCTACTCACCCACTCTACATTAATAACTAGCAACGGCTCCACCCCTACCATAATAAAACATTGTTCGAAACTGTCAAATTAGTATAACCTTTCCCTGAAGAAGGAACGTTTGTTCCGAAACAGGTCGGATTTACGCATTATATAAGTGGTTTATACAAAGTTGAATTGTTTCATTTTTTTTTTATAAATTAATGTTCTCCAAAAGCTTGAAAAAAAATGATTTGTCATATATTTGGTTTATAATTGTGTAATTTCTACAATTTAAGAAATTCTAAAAATTATAGTACTTTATTAAAATGAAATAGTCATAAATTCATTGGGAATTCATATGTCAAATGAGGTGTGTAGATGCAAAGGCAGCAATCTCCCACTTATGTGTTTTTGAGAAAAAGGCAAAAAACTTGTAGACATTAAATGGGATTTCACAGAACATTGAAAAAATTACATTAAATAGCTGTTTGATATCATGGATTATTTGCATCATCAGATTTTTTTTTAATGCAAACCTATAAAAAGATAAATAACTTTTTAATCCGGAGATTGCTGCTTTTGCTACCAAGTGTTGGAGATTGCTGCTTTTGCTACATACAACATTGGAGATTGCTGTGTTTACTACAAACCTTCCCAAAAAACCGCCATCTTTGTTTTGTGTTGATTGGCTTCAAGGAATACTTTATAACTCAATAAGGGGTAATTGCAAAAAATAAACTTTTTGAAGATATTTTTGAACATTTTTTCCAGAAAACAGGTGTTATGCGCGGAGCAAAAAATATGAGAAAAGATGATACATAATATTCTGAATAATTAATAATTCAGACCAAAAATGGCTACTAAAATATATTATTTTCCATTTTCGGAAACGGAAATACTTACTTCTCATTATCATTTAACTGATACTAGGTATTTTTGAAATAAAAAGTGCAAAAGTGAAAAATAAATAAATTATCATTAATAGATAATTTTTTGAGAGTTATAATGCTTTCCTCTAAGCCAAAATAAAATCTGACAGCTACATTCCATGATATTTTTGTAACATTTTGTATCTAATTTTCTGACTTAATAATAGGTTTGCGGGCGTCTTTTGATAATGCTGGGGTCGGGTGACAATCCATCTTCAATAATTATCGAAAATATTTATTCCAAACACACTTTTACATACTTCAAAACATCAAAAACTCACATAGAAAAATCAGCACCAAATGCTACTTTAGTATGGAGCGGCCATCTTGTCACGTGACACTTCCTATGAATTTGATTGGCCGAAATGGAGAATGCTACGTTTGCTTTGAAAAGAACATGGATATTGCTGCCTTTGCTTTTAATACGTATTTTCAAACTCGGATTTTGATGGGAATAAGTTGAGTATGTAAATAACCAATGCATTTATTAGGTGCACAATTTGAATATCTATGGAACTGCATTCATAACTTTTTTTTCGATATTTTGGAGATTGCTGCCTTTGCATCTACACACCTCAAATATTGGTTTATAAATGTATAAATTCTAATTATGCAATTGTAAACGTTCTCTAAAATGGTCTGGAAAGAATCTCCTACTTGTGATCTCACTAAAGAAACCTCTCATTCACTCTGAATGCAATTATTAATATTCTCCAAAATGACCTTGAAAAGAAATCACACCTTTGCGATCCTTTCAAAGACATCCAAACCATCCCTTCGTTCAGAATACAATTTTTAATTTTCTCAAGAGTTGTCTTGACAGAAGCAAATTCCTGTGATATCTTGAACGAAACCATCCCTTTGTTAAGAATATTATGAACCAAATATACATTTGGCTGTCCTGAAACGGGTATCCTTCCCAGTTGGACAGACAAAGTATCATTTTGTAATGAATTGTAATATATATGCATGTATAAATAGATCTCTACAAATTTTAAATAAAAAAATTTCATTACAGTATTTAGCAATGATTCGGGACGCATTTGTTAGATACATCAATCACGAGTTTGCGTTTTAGCTGCAAAATATTTTTTTTTTATATATCTTATTCTATTTCGCATTCTTTGAAAATTGTTGTAAATAGAGTTATGTGGCATTCCTCTGTTACTTAAATATATTATTCTTCTTGTGCCATGTCCATTCAACGGATGTTGACTATCATGTTGGCTATGCGGACTTTGTTTACTGCGGCCCGGAACAGCTCTACAGTGGACTGGCCAAACCACTGTCTCAGGTTTTTCAGCCATGAGGTTCTCCTTCTTCCAGGGCCCCGGCTTCCGGCAATCTTTCCCTGCATTATGAGATGCAAGATCTCGTACTTCTCTGGATGTCTCATCACATGTCCAAGATTTTGAAGTTTTCGGATTTTTATAGTTTTAATAACTTCTTTTTCTTTATTCATCCGAACCATAACATATTCATTCGTAACCCTGTCCTTCCAGCGTATACATTATACAGACAAAAAATTAAGATTTTGCTGTCCGGTGATATTTTTATCAAAAATATGCATTTTTCCATCACACGTCGTGCAAAATTGCGTATCACATAATGCGAAATCCGTCTCGTTCTTTTGTTATTATGCGTGAATTGACGTTAAAAAAATGAGTAAGTTATTTAGTTTTTAGTTTATAAAAGCGGTAATAATATCGAAATTAGTTGGGAAGCGGGTATGGGCGGGAGGAAACAAGAACAAGTCGAAGAAACGACCCGAATTATTAGATAACCAACACCTCTGCCATCATTTGTTATGTTTGATGACGTAACAGGGTGCCTGAGGTTATTTCTTGTTCATGTCTTGGCGGCGAGTGCGTTTGCCCACCAACGGGAGAGACTGGTGAAGGGAGACATTTTGACCTCTCCAGCAGGACTCTCTCGGAACATCGCTTTGCAACGCAGTGAAAAGGATGGATTTGTGGAGATCGTAATAAAAGTGGGAAGGAACTATTTTTAGATGTTAATAATATTATTTATCGCACTGGGAATTTACAACATTAGCGCCACGAGCGGCCGGTGGATGTAAACTATCCTGACAGATTTGACAGCCACTTGCTTTGTGAATTCCGGCCGTATTTGTTGGTTCCTCATTTCTGCTTTTATTACGATTTCGTGTAATCTTAAGGAAACCCTTCTGATTTTAGAGTAACATCACGGTTAATTGATTTGTCAATAAATTGAAGTTTATTATCCAAGAAATATCAGTGTATTATTCACATCCCGTGATCTTGATGGTGTACCAATCCGCGACAGAGGTGATTCATTATTCACCCTACAAATCCCATATTGGTGCCAACCACCATAGATTCATACGTCCTTCACTCCTGGACCCCACGTTCCTACCCGTACCTTTTCCTTCTCAGAACTCCCACTCCTTCATTTCCTAAAAATACCCTCCACACATCATCCCCAAAAAAGACTTAGGACTGGAGGAAAATTACTATCACCGGGGCCTCCTGTGTGCAGCTAATTCTAGATAAGTTCTATGAAATTTCTGTCACACAATCCTTGTGGCGGATTCATACATTATACGTGCGAATAGTATGTAGCGTGTTCCTATTAATATGAATGACACAATCAGCGTGACAGGAGATAGGTTATGAATTGTAACATCTATCTCATATGCATTATCCTGCAGGGATAATAATGTTATATATAGGTTAACATAATGTCTTCAACACCGACCAACAGTCACGGTGAGTGGCACATATCACATATTCTGAAACAATGTGTGATTATTCAGTATTCTGTGTACATGTCTGCACGATAATAACGAGCCAATCTTCGGTCCTTTGTGTTGTGATATTTAATTTATAAATTGAATATAATAAAAACAAAGTACAGTCTAAACTGGTTTTGGCGATAAAATTTTTTACTAGGTCTAAATGGTACTTTTAAATATTTATTTACTGCAAGAATAAGGTGTTTAAAAGAAACAAAATTCTATGAAAGAATCAAGCAAAACACACTAAATTAAAACGTCCATAACTAAATTAATATTTTTTATTAATTATTTTATTTAAATGAAATGAAAATAATAAACTTGACCACACATTCGATGCCCCGATAGCTAGCCCCCCGAAATTATAATTATTATAAAATTACTAGCTGACCCGGAAAAGGCGTGCACATTATTATAAATTAAAGTTAGCCACACTTACATTTATAATAATGTGCATGAAATGCTTGAGGTAATTAACGTACATATTTAAGTTAATAAGGATTAATACTGTACCCGAATAAATAACTTTCCAATTACCGCATTGTACGTGACCATTTTTTTAGAAGATAGGATGGGTATAGTAAGCTATCTGCAAAAGATAGATATATGCCAACGTGGACTTTTTTGTACATCTATAAAAGAGGAATATCTTTTAGTACATTTACAGTACATTTTTTTTAATTAATAAAAAGAAAGACAAACATTCCCGGGTCACGAATAACCCAACAATGTTTGAAAATCTCCTACTACCACCACAGAAAGCCGAAATGTTGCTTGTGTTGTGATGGAGGACTTAGCCAGCCATTTAATTAAACACGCGACGCCCGGATGGGATCCAAGCGCTATGCCCACTGCCCACTCAACCACCGACTAGTCATAGACAAGTTGTTTTATCCTTGATGCATTGGAGTGAAATTAAGGTATTAATTTCTCTATGCCAAACAATACGGTTTCAGAAAAATACTCTCTCTGCAACTAATGATCTTATAAATAAACTTAGAACTAGCATAGATAATAAAAACTATGTCCTAGCAATTCTCGTAGACCTTCAAAAAGCCTTTGACACCGTAAGTCATGAAATACTGATTAAAAAAATAGAAAAAACAGGTGTAACCGGTACAGCTATCAAACTAATAAAATCCTATCTGTCCAACAGAAAACAATGTGTTAACATAGGAGATAAAAACAGTCAACTCGAGAGTATAAACTACGGAGTTCCACAAGGATCAATACTGGGGCCACTTTTATTCCAAATATACATAAATGATATCTGTCAGCTAAAACTACATGGTGAAATCTTCTTATACGCAGATGACACGGCAATTTTTTACTTCGGCAAAAACTTAGAAAGTCTATTAGAACAATCTCAAACGGATCTCAATGTACTAAACGATTGGCTAATAAAAAATATATTAACAATAAATATTAATAAAACCGGTTACATGATCTTAAGCTCACCTAAAAGAATAATACCATCGCATAAACCATTACAAATAGAAGAAAGAGACCTACATATCCTAGATAGTGAAAAATACCTGGGCTTATATATTGATAAACATTTAACATTTAAACAACACGTAGAAAAACAAAAATCATCCCATTAATTGGTGTATTTGGTAGAATTGCTCATCTTCTACCAACAGAGGTAAAGAGGGGCTTATACTTTAGCTTAATCCAGTCCCACCTAAATTATTTAATAGAAATATGGGGAAACACATACATTACGTACTTAAACGACTTGCAAATAATACAGAACAAAGTTATTAAAAAACTCTTCAACTATAACCCAGACACTCCCACAAAAAAACTATACCAGGAAATGAACCTTTTGAAAATAAGAACATTGTACGAATATAACATATGTATTTTAATCTACAAAATACAAAATGGACTTATACACACAAACACAACATTTATAAAAACATCACAAGTACACGAACATTATACTAGACAACACAATAAATTGTACACAAATACTGTCAAGACTGAAAGTGGCAAGAGAAGTATTGGTCACGAGGGAGTTCATATATATAATCTCCTTCCAGATAACCTAAAAACGGAAAATAATATAAAAACCTTTGAAAAAAAACTATTTAAACTCAAAATGTTGGAACAAAATTAAAAATATTACTTCTTACTACTGTATTATATATGCTCTGTATTTAAGTTAAGAAAGCGAAATATCATGTTTCTTTTAACTTAATAATAATAATAAAAAAAGGTATACTTTTGGTACATACTATCTGCACACTCCTTCGTGGACATTCAGTTATATTTTTGTAAGTAAGGAAATGTGGATATTTTCCGCATGTCCTACAACGATTTTAGGCGTGAAATATTACTCGTGTTTTAATTTGTACTCTAAATGTAAATGTATTTATTATCTCACTTTCTTTACCGCTTAGCAATTTCTTAATTTTTACTCTGTTTTTGCAAATAAATACCAAATTTTCTCTAAATCGACTTCAAATCTTAATATATACTCGTAAAACAAAGTCTTAATCTTAATATATACAGAATTTATAACTCAAGAACGGCTAGACAAATTTTTATGGTCTTTGATTGGTTGGATTTGTCTCCGCCCCGAATAGCAGAATAGCTATTAAAACATCGGAAAAATAAACGAAAAAAAATATTTTTCTCATACATTTTTTATGGAAGGAATTCTTTTCTTTTGAAAGAGCTGCAGCAATATTGTGATAATTATAATATTGAATGGTGAGTGAATTACAAAAATTCAAAAACGTCAAATGTCAATGCGCTGATTGTTTTGCTTTTGTTCTTAAACATATAATGCTGCCCCTATTTCTTACACGCTAAATGTCAAAGGTTGAAAATGAGACAAACAATGAACGTATGTCTGCACCCCTCCAAAGGAAAAATACAATAATTATAATAAATCTATCTTACACGTATAAAGAAAATGAAACGCAATTCCCGTAAGTAAGTGGAAAAGTAAGAAAATCACAATAAATATAAATCCGTACACAAATCCATCTCTAATACTGACAAAAACAAAATACGGACAGTTGCGCATCGATAATGGGTTCATTGTGTAATTTTTAACTTAATAAAAAAACTGAATTTAATTCAGCTAATAAGTTAATTATTATTGATTCTGAGGCGGTACGAAGTTTTCCGGGTCAGCTAGTTGTATGTAAATATGCCGGGGGGTCAACTGTCGGCGGATCAAATGTCAATATTAACGGCACATATTGTGGTGTATATGTCACTGTAAATCCTAAGATTTTCCGGTAAATCCTAAGATTTACCAACTCTTAATGGTAAAAGTCCGAACCGTTCTATAATCATAGTTCACCAGCCTAACCTAACCTAACCTAACATAACCTAACCTAATATGTACTAAATTCTAATGGTAAAAGCCCGAAAAAATCGTTTATAATATTTAAATAAGAAACGATTTTTTCGGGCTTTTACCATTAGAATTTAGTACATGTTAGGTTAGGTTATGTTTACCAATATTCGGGCTTTTACGGTAACATGGGTATATATGACAAAAACTATAAATCCATATAACATCAATCGCGGAAATTAGGTACATAAGTTGCAATGTGAATATCCAACGTAAAAGCCCGTATGATCGATGACTGAACGAATCCAAATTCTGAAATGGCTGGAGGCTGAAGTTTTAAAATATTTATAAGGCAATCTATCAAATGCCTTTCAGGCAACGTTCAGTACAGGGACATGTTTTATACAATGAGACACAAAAGATGCAAATATGTGCAACGAGTTTCATTCAACGCTCCACAGGGGCACTCCGACAGAAATGCTCTGGAAATCGAGTTATTTACAATGAAATGGACTTAACATGTAACAGGACTCTGAACAGCGTGAATGCGGACACTTTGCAGACACAATATCGATTTTTGATACGTGTCCCTTCATCAAATTCCGGAGCCACTTCCGCGTAGACATCTTAAAAACTACGCGTATCAACTTACAAAATCCAAAGAGCTCGGTAAGCTCCTAGGCCCTTTTTTGTCAGAAAAGGTCTATGCCAGGCGATCGAAGGGGCTCAGTAGAAGATTTACTGAATTGAGCTGTAGGCTCTCTGGGGCCTTTTAAAAGTGTCGGCGACCAAAGAGGCGCAGTGGTACGAGTCTTCTTTGGAACAGGAAAGTAGGCGTTATGGATATCAAATTACGCGTATCAACCCGAATGGCACAGTGAAAAGTTGAGCAATAAGCTCCTAGGCCACTTTTTGCGAGAAAAGGTCTATGCCGGGCGATGGAAGGGGCTCAGTAGAAGGTATACTGAATTAAGCGGTAAGCTCTCTGGGGAGTTTTAAAAGCGTCGGCGACCAAAGAGGCTCAGTGGTACGAGTCTTCTTTAGAACAGGAAAGTAGGCGTTATGGATATCAAATTACGCGTATCAACCCGAATGGCACAGTGAAAAATTGAGCAGTAAGCTCCTAGGTCCCTTTTTGCGAGAAAAAGTCTATGCTGGGCGATCGAAGGGGCTCAGTAGAAGGTGTACTGAAATGAGCGGTAAGCTCCCTGGGGCGTTTTAAGAGTGTCGGCGACCAAAGTGGCTCAGTGGTAGGAGTCTTCTTTGGAACAGGAAAGTAGGCGTTATGGATATCAAATTACGCGATCAACCCGAATAGCACAGTATAAAATTGAGCAATAAGCTCCTAGGCCCCTTTTTGCGAGAAAGGATCTATAGAAGGGGCTCAGTAGAATGTGTTCTGAATTAAGCAGTAAGCTCCCTTTTTTTACGTTAACTCCACGCAGGGCCCTGAGGAAAATAATTTCCCTCAAGACCTATGTCATCTGGGATGCTGTGTGGAGGGTCTTTTTGAGGAGAGGAAGGAATGAAAATTGGTCTTGAAGAGACCCATGTTGTATGAAGGAGGAAACACAGAGGCCGGCAAATCATTCCACAGCCGAGCTGTTGAATACAAGAACGAGTCGAAGAAACGACCCGTTCTCATGTGGCAAATGTCAACCGTGTACAAATGTTGGGCACGCGTTTGGCGTGTTTCCCGACTATGCACCGGTGCCGAAGGGATCAATGATGCTAGTTCCTCGGAGCATCTTCCATTGTAATACCGGTCGAACAAGGATAGCATTCCCACCCAACGCCGGTGCTCTAAAGATTGCAATCCGTCTGATAAGATGGGAGAATCTATCAAACGGACCGCCCGTTTCTGCACAGAGTCGAGGGTATTTTTCAGGTATTTTTGAGCTCCAGACCAGAGGTGGCTGCCAAATTCAACCGTGGGGCGCACTTGTGATTTGTACAGGGTTAGCAGTTGTGTACTATTAAAGTACCTGCGGGCCCTGTACAGTACGCCCAGTTTAAGAGTCCTGGGCCGTTTAAAGAGTGTCGGCGACCAAGGTGGCTAAGTGGTAGGAGTCTTCTGTGGAACAGGAAAGTAAGCGTTATGGATATCAAATTACCCGATCAACCCGAATAACACAGTGAAAAATTGAGCAGTAAGCTCCTTGGCCCCCTTTTGCGAGAAAAGGCCCATACTGAACGCCTTGACCCCCTTTGGTGTACAAAATTGAGCAGTAAACTATCTGTACTATCTACATTCAAACATAGTTTTTTTTTCTTCACATATTTAATTTAACCCACACTCCTTGTTTCATCCACGTTCAAATGTCAAATCGCTTAGTATTTTAACCATTTAGTTACCTGCAATGGGCAAAAAGAAAGTCCAAATAGACTTGCCGTTACATGAAATCTGGATATTATTTCGACGAGCTGGAGGCTAAAGACGCGACGTGATCATATTTTTGGGCACAAGAACAGTACTAGAATACATTTAATAAATTACGATATCCGTCAAACATTGACCACCGAAGAGCGTACATTGAAAAAAATCAGAGTGTGCAATACACAAGCGGTAGAGGTGAAACCTCCAGAAAACTAAAGTAGACAAGAGTGGGGAAGCTACCAAGCACCGCACAAAGAAGAGACCGGTAGGCTGCGAAGCACCGCATGGAGAAGAGACCGATTAGTCTGTCTAATTCTCTCGCAGGTTAAATCCTATAGAAGAGTGTGTTTGTTTCTTAAGTGTCGCTATTTTTCGCTTCAACAAGTTTCAAAACATGACGATGCTAAAGACATTTTCACTTCAATAACCAGACCCTGAACTAAAGTAAGGCAAAAGTTTGCAGTGTAGTCCATTGTGGGACATTTCTACGCAGGAAATGATGTTCGTTTTTAAACGAACCGCCTATTAATTATTTGTAAAACACGATATTTGTAAAAGTGTCTTTCCTATAACTAATAGTGTAAAAAAATATTAGTTTTGTTTATACGATTTGGGATTCACAGTTAAGCTTTTACGCAGCCAGTAATTTGCGCAACTCTGTAAAAGTTAGTAATTCGTAAGCAGTATGCATTTTTGAAGACATAACGATGCGAGTTGCCTACAAATTTTCAGATTCATTTATTGATAAACCATAGAAATAGGGACGATCACTTGGCGCTCCGCGTGACTTGGTTTGTTCTCCTTTCTCTGATTGGCTGGTCTATTATTTTGAACAGATATTCTAGCACAGCACAACATGACAAGAGAAATGGAGCTACAGAATGAAAACTCTACAACAGTAGATACAAATAATTAATCACTCGTTAAATTACGTTAAAAAAATTGTATCCCAAAATGTTAATAATGTTAGAATAAGAAATCTTCTACTGTAAATGGATAATTAATCTGTCGTACCTACATACAATAATATAAATAAATAAAATGGAAGAAACATGGAATTTCACTCAAGATTGCAAAGTCACCCTTTCTACAACGTTTAACTAAAACGGTCAACAATGTTAGGTGTACCCACACTTATACTTTGTTCACTTTCTGCCTTCCCATAAAGCAGGAGCCACTTTATGTACGTATGTATGTATACATGTACGTATGCATGTATACATGTACGAATGTACGCAAACACATATGTGTTTACCACAGAAAATAAAACGAGAGGGAGATATAGGCTAACTATCGCCGAGCTACCAAACTACATTTAAAAAAAAAATTATTATTTATTTTTATTGTTTCATTTATTAAACTTACAATTTTACAACATAAAATAACAATAATAATAATAATAATGATTTATTGTCTTCATTTCTTATTAACAGTAGGGATAATGATATCCTCACTGGGATCTCCCGTGCTGAGGATTTCATTTACATATTATAATTTAATTATAAGAAATTAATATGAATTAGACATAACATGATATCATGTAGTATCTTTTTTAAATAATCATAAAGTAAATAAGATAGTGGTTTTTTATAATTCAGTTTCCTAGATTTGGTTTTAGTCTGTATTTGATATCAGTATATTTTCTATTTCTGATCTCCCTATATTTAGTATCCAGCTTTTTATTTGAAATTTAAATGTTATAATCAATTCTTCTAATAGTGCAAAATTATTTTGTGGTAACATTTAACATAACATGTCGGTTTTTATAAATAATTAAGTGGTTAATACAACGTAATTTATTAATTTGAATTTAAATGTTATAATATTGAGGTTTTTGAGTGAGAGTGGTATTTTATTGTAGAGTTTAATGCCATAATATAAGAAGCTTTTTTGCCCAAATGTTGTGTTAGTAGTTACTTGTTGGATAAGTTTTTGACCATGAGATCTAGTGTTTCTAATGTACACATTAGTTGTTACTTCTTGGATTTTGTACTTATGAATGTAAATGGGTATAGTTTTAGAATATAGTTGTTTAATTGACATGATGTTAAGATTGTTGAAGATTTCGTCAGTGCTAGTTCTTACAGGAACTTTCAATCACTATTTCAATATACACAATATTTCAATCACTCTCCTAATAAAGCAGCTGCTTGTGTTTAGGAGAGGACAACTAAATACTTTTACATCTATAAAAAATTTAAAATATTACTACAAAAACTAATAGTAATTTTATGATAAAATACGATACATGTAATAAAATTATCGGTTAGTTAATAAATGATACATAGGATTGATAAATCAAAACTTGCAGGTAGGTACTACCGCGTTTGTTGTGTAGGTGGAAACAAAGACGGGCCGCCGCTATGCTTAGTAAGAACAGCGTTACTATAATTCATGAACAGGAATTTTAAAAAATATATATACATAGAGGTACATTGTTTTTTTCAAAATATCAACATCAATAATGTCGTATTTTTCAATCTTACCATACTAGCTCACTGAAAAGTAACTGTTATATATGTAATAGATTTAGCCCCGTAAGTCTGTATCTTGTCTATAGTCTACGTCTATACTATACTATACTATACTATATATAGGAGTTCGCCCCGCCCACATAATGCGAGTACCGTGTGTGCCGGCATAACGACCCTTCGGCGTGACGTCATTACGTTACAAAGTTACAAAGAAAGGCTTTCGGGACACCCATTACTCGCCCGTTGGGTACACGGGGCCTTATAATTTATTCCGGCGGTGGCCGTGCCTCCAATTTTACGGGACACCGTGTATAATATGCATATATACAAGGTGTGCAAAAACAAACAACTTTCCAAAATGATAAAACAATACATTTAAAAAAACAACTAACTAGTAATGGCTCATCCGGAATTTGCGAAACCATCTCATTGAAACCATAAATTTAAAAATAATACAGGCGTACCTAACCTTATTGCTTAAAAATGGAATAGGTATCAGATTGGATAAAATGAATCACTGGAGCTAAGGAAAGCCAAAAACATTTATAGCAAAGTAATTAACAACCAAATAAATCTAAACAAAAATCCGATACTTAGATTGTTCCCCATTGACAAAGTACAATAGAGAACTCCAGTCCAATTTGTTTTAATTTTTTTAATGAATAATGACCTTCTACCTTAAATAACTGCGTATTTTTATTTTTTAGACTTAGTTTTAATAGTTAGAATAATTGTCACAGGACATCCAGACTCTCGGCGAGAACCTCCGAGAACACCCAAGAAGCGAGAATGTGAGGTGTTTCTCGCATTCTCTTTCTTGGGCTCGGCTGTTCTCGGATCGTTGTCGGTAAATTTGGCCGCTTCAAAGGATTTCTCGGGCGAGAAGCGAGAAGGCTACTACACTCACGTTTTGTCTCAGTGTTGTTTAGTGAGCGGTTGAGAGTAGACGTGCGTTATATTTTTGTTTTTGTTTCGAAAATTTTGTTTCCTTGTGTTAAAAATGTGGAACAATCAACAAGAGTTGCAATTTATCGCACAGAGCCAAACCTGCAGCATTTTGAATATCGTCTGTAATGTCGTCCATACCGGATGGGAAACAGTTCACGAGTGAGAAAAATGAGAGTGTGGATAAGTGCTTGTTCTTGCGAGAAGTCTGGAATCAGCATCAAAGTTTTAATTTTCAAGTTCCCCAGAAAACCACCGCCATGTGTAATGAATCGTTTGACGTCACCACTCCTGAAAAGTTATTTTTATTTTCAACAGGTGTTGTCTTGTTGGCGCCCAGATTCATGGGGTGAGGTTTGTCTAGGTCTTGGCGGCGGATGACCGATGATTTGGCATATTATCCAGAGCGACTAGAAAACGTGAATTAATTTATTGAATTAGCAAATTAATATATACTTTTCTTAATTTACCTTTATAAAAATTAATATATTTTGTGTAACATCCTGTAGTGATGTTGGAATAAACGGTAGAAAAATTATTACTTCCGCTCAGTACTAGCCTATATTCTTTGGGGTATTTCGGTCAGAAATTTGCATTTTTAGGGTAATTTATAATCGTTCTGACCGTAATTTTAGGTAATTTAAGGGAATTCTGGGTAATTAATGTGAATGATATTCAATGGCAAACTTCTTTATTGATTACATGTTTGACTTGTATCCCCTTTCTTATCTGAGGGTGGACAGCATCACGAAAATTAAAACAGTTTATGGCGGGATTCGACAGCAGAGCGTCGATCGCAAACGGACGCAAAGGTCGCACTGAAGCAGCTACCAAGCCGGATCACCGCACGTTTTTAAGAGGAAAGTCTGACCTACACGCTAGTGCCGCCATATTTTGAGAAATAATGTCTACGTCGTCGAAAATAAGGAACCGTCTTTAATTCTTGGACAATCCTAGTATAACGACAATCAATTGGACAATCAATTTGGGAGGCGGGAATGGGTACCGCCGCCCCGGGAACCTTTATTGGATAACCAACACCTCTGCCATAGATCACCCCAAGTGGTTCGCTACGTTTGGTGATTTAGCAGGGGTGCCCGGGTTCATGGGGTGAGGTTTGTCTAGGTCTTGGCAGGACATACTGAACCCCAGATTCCTACCCACCCCTTAAACCCTTTTCCTTCCCAGAACTCTCCTCTCCTTCCTTTCCTTAAAAAACCCTCCACACAGCATCCCCAAAGATGACATAGGCCCTGAGGAAAATTATTTTCCTCAGGGCCTCCTGTGTGGAGCTCATGTAAAAAAAAAAAATAACGTGTATATATATATATATTTATTTGCATAATGAAGACAATAATAGCGAAACCTTATCGAAATTCTGAGATAAAAATCATAAAAAGATAGGTCATATCTGGGACTCGAACCCAGGACGTACGCCTTTCCGGGCCGGAACTCTACCGACTGAGCTAATGTGTCCCTATCCGATTAGGTCATATTCAACTGTATTATATTTCGACTGAGAACTACCAACATCTTCATTTTCCTAACGCATATTTTTATTAGCTGCTATTTTTATGTATGATTGCATGATTCAAACCCGAACTAAATGCTATTTAGATAGTGTCTTGGATAAATTTATTCATTTTTATTTAATATGCGACATCCATTGACTTTTCTGCAAGTCTAGGATTAATATTTAGACGTTTTGTTAAATTAATAATAAAATCTCTAATTGTAATAATTTTTAATAAAATTTAAAAAAAAAATCATTACAATATTACAATTCGAGTTATTACTCATTTAGTTAAAAATGAATATATTTTTTTTCTTTGCAGTTAAACTAATATTTCGAAGCTCAACGGCTCGTTATGGAAATGAAAAACTAATCTAAAAATACTTGCGACAAGGAGGAATTTAATCACCCAAAAAAAACTGTGAAAATTTCGTAACGCTCTAGCTCATTGTAAGAGAGTTCTGGTGGCTTCATAAAACAGATTTCAGATAATATGACCTTAGCTACTAATAAAGGTGTTTTAAACTTAATGATAAAATTGATAAACAACGTTTTAATGTATCGTAAAATGTTGTTTAACAGTTATGTAAACTTCAAAACACATTTATTAGTAAGGTTTGTATAGATTAATTAATAATATCTACGTAGGTATTTTTAATGTTTTGACAAAATGTGTGTATTGATTTTGTATTGTAGTGCCATTTTTGTTAAAGTTATAAAGGATAATTATCCAAGTCTACAAATTATTCAGGGTCTCAGGGTCTATGTCATCTTTGGGGATGCTGTGTGGAGTATCTGTTTAGGAAAGGAAGGAGAGGAAGTTCTGGGAAGGAAAAGGTTATAAGGAGTGATAAGGAATCTGGGAGCCAGGAGTGACGACTCTCTCATAACATCGCACTGCACCCACTGCGGTGCAGTGCGATGTTGTGAGAGAGTACGGCTGGAGAAGTTAAAGAGATTCCCTCAACCATTCTCTCCCTATAAAACCCCCCATGCCGCTGGTGAACGGACGCATCCGCCACCAAGACCCGGGCACCCTGCTAAGACACCAAAAGTAGTGAACCACTTGGGTTGACATATGGCAGAGGTCTATAAACATAACCAAAGCTATATCAAGCAACGCTTCTATCATGCATGTCAGACAGTGGATTCTAGAAGGAATATTTATGAGAAGCTAATAAAAAAAGTTAACTGCACTCGCACAAAATTTTTAAAATTATAAACTATCCTAACATGAGGGTAAAACAAAGAAAACAGTGTTCTTAATTTAAAAATGCATCGTCTTTTATTTTTTGTTTAAGAGGGTATTACCAGAGAAAACCAGAAATATGTCATTTTTAAATCAGATTTTAGACGTATTGACTCTTTTCAACAAAAAATTATAAATTGATTTCTAAAGATTATTTTTTTATCTAGGAAACGCATGTTTTAAATTTTGAGAAAAAAAAATATTTTTAGTATAATAAGGTTACACCATAGGTTGGCAGATTTGTCAAATTTTCAAAAAAGATTTTGTTTTATACAACACCCATTTCAAATCATATAATCATGCAGTAAAATAAATCACACATTATCTGGGAAACGCATGTCTCAGAAATTTTATTTTAGTAGCGTTTCTTAACGAAAATTGGTCCGTTTGTGTATTTATTTGCGCACATACAAACTAATATATTTCAGATTTTTTTTATTTACATTCTTATTTAACTTAGACATTATTGAAAAATAAATACTTATAATCAAAAAATAATTACAAAAAGTACATAATTTTAATGGTTTTATCATCACGCCTTTCAGCATTTTTGGATATAGGTATAAATTAAAGCAAATTTGGAATGAAATAAAATCGACATTGAGTTATAATTTTAAAAAGCTGGTACGGAGAATAATTAATCTTTCTCATTGTAACTGCCCTGCACGATCGTAAGAACAACTTTCGACGAAATGTGGATTTTCGTCCGCTGGCTGGTTAAACGCTCTCAAGTCAAAAAATCACATTAATAATAATACAAATTTTGATTATACTTCTCTAAATAACTTTAGATATGAGTGTGATCCGTATTAACGAAAGATACCTATTCAATCCCAATTAAGTTCGCTTCCCGACCGCACGCTACCCCACTGTACCCCTTTCGCGCAAAAACCGAGCTCACCCTGCACATAAAAACTGCACCGCCCTAGCCCAGTTTACCCAACAATGGCCATATTTTATTACGGATATCATTCTCCGTTCCGATTCCGGGCTCTCTCCGTCCTTCCTCTTCCCCCTCTCCTTCCCCTTCCCTTCCCCACTTGCCTCACACTCCCCGTGGTCCGTATTACTCGAGGCGTGCCGAAGTATTTTAATTTGATGGTTTTAAACGGTGATGGCACAAGAGAATCTGCGAACATTGAGGCTTGTTTAATTCTTTGGATAATCGAATAGATTTTTTAGCATTTCAAAGCGTTTTGAAAGACTTTGAAATGGTAATGGAGATTGCTGATTTCTTTACATTTTGACTGGATCTTTAAAAATGTCGATCTTTTCGAAATTGTTATCCCGATTACAGGCATTAAAATGAGACCTGTAGATAAGTATAAGATAAGTGTAGAACATGAAATGCATTAGTCAACTAAGCATCAGTCGACAAATAGGTACTAACAATAAAGAAAGAGGTACACAGTCAATAATATAGAGGTTGAAGATCAACATTGAGGCAAACGGAAAACATAAAGATAGACAGTTAAGAAATATGTAAACCGTTGGCAACGAAGTCTAAAATTACAACAAAGTTAGACAGTCAACGTACACGTTGCGAACTAAAAATGACAAAGACAATCAGTAAAGTGGCATACAATTAATAGATACCAAAGTCGGCAGTCAACGTAGATCAGACAGTAAAAAATAGAAGGTAACGAGGATATTTAAAGTCAATGCTAAAGTAGATAACAACTAATAAAGGAATAGACAATCAAATAAAATTAAAAATTCAGTTAAGTGGCATACAATTAAAACCAAAGTCGACAGTCAACATACACACAGACAGTCAAAATAAGAACATAGTTAAGAAAGATGTAGACCATAATGAGGAAGTCTAAAGTCGAGACTAAGTTGTGACTAAAGTCATCGCAAAAGCAGGAAACTAATAAAGAGATTTGACAGACAATCAAATAAGTTACACAAGTGGCACACAATTAATACCAAAGTCGGCAGTCAACATAGAGATAGACATTAAAAAATAAGCATTCAGTTAAAAAAGATGTACAACGTAACGAGGAGATTTAAAGTCAAGACAAAGTTCTGACCAAACCAAAACCAACGCGAAAGTAGTCAGTCAACACAGAGACAGGCAGTAAAAAATGAGCATATAATAAAGTAAAGGCAAAGTCAGATCAAAAGTAGAAAACTGACAAAGAGAAAGACAAACCAATGAAGAGACATACAATCAGTAAAGTGGCGTACAATTAATACCGAAGTCGGCAGTCAACGTAGAGACAGATGATAAAAAAATAATCGCACAGTTAAGAAAGAGTAACGAGGATGTCTAAAGTCAAGACAAACTTCTGTCTAAAGTCATCACAAAAACAGAAAACTAATAAAGAGATGGACACTCAAATAAGAGTAAAAAAATCACAAATACAATTAATACAAAAGTCGGCAGTCAACATACATCACTCGGTCAATAAAGATGTAGGACGTAACGAGGAGATCTAAAGTCAAGACTAAATTCGGACTAAAGTCAACGCAAAAGCAGAGAACTAAAAAGAGATAGACAAACAAATAAGAATTAAAAAATCAGTTAAGTCACCATAGAGACAGATAGTTAAAAAAAGCACAGAGTTTTAAGTCAAAAGTCAAGGCAAAGGCAGATAGTCAAAGCAAAAGTAAAAAAGAGAGAGACAATCAATGAAGAGACAGACAATCAGTAAAGTGGCTTACAAACCCCCCCATACACACAAGCCTTGCTTAATTATGGGGGTACATAAAATATTCTACTATGTAATTAATTACTGTATAAAAATTATTTGTAATTTATGTACCTTATATTACTAATAAAAAAAATAAAAATAAAAATAAAAATTAATACCGAAGTCGACAGGTAACATCGAGACAGATATTCAAAAATAAGCATACAGTTAAAAAGATGTAGAACGTAACGAGAAGGTATAAAGTCAAGATAAAGTCCTGACCTAACCAAAACGAACGCGAAAGTAGAGAATTAATAATGAGATAAACAATCAATTAAGAGTAAAAAAAATATAAATAAGTACAATCAATACAAACGTCGCCAGTCACCATAGAGACAGACAGTAAAAAATAAGCATACTAAAGTAGAAAACTGACCAAGAGAAAGACCCATCATTTAAGAGACAAACCATCAGTAAAGTGGCATTCAATTAATATCGACAGTCAACATATAGACAGTTAAAAAGAATCATACAGAAAAAAAATCAAAAAAAGACTTCCAGACAGTCAACACATAATTAGGAAGACGTAAAAGAGTGAACCTGACAGTTTACAAGAATAATCAAAAATGAAAAAGACAGACAGTCATAGAAGAAGCATACAGTCAACGGTGGCATACATTCAAAACTCGAGGTACAGTCAGAAAATGTAGAAGTAAAAACTTGGCATAAAAAATTCTGGATATAAAAGAACAGTGACAAAATAATGTGTTAGATTTGTTTTTTTATTTCTTTACTTTTCTTCGCTGTTCTGCTTTGTCCTGCTTTTGTTTTGTCATGAGACCAAAATTTTCACGTGTAAAATAAACAGAAAAGCACTGAAATAAGCACATTATAACGATTGGTTGTTTGGCGCGGCACGCCCTTGTGTCGCCCCACTCCCCGCTCTCCCCGTATAATTTCGTTTTATAATTACTGCTACCGCCGGAGTTCAAATGGGTAAAATGAACAGAGGCAAATAATAGAGGAAGGGGGGGCGCACTGCCGCCGGGGCAAGATGGCTGCTAATTGTCGGAAAATGGGAATTTTCACATTTTACTAACGTTATTTTGTAAGTGGAGTCAATGGGATGAATTAAACAAGATTGGTGGCATTTTTTTTCTTTTCATATTCATAAAATTTCATTTCAAAATATTATTTTTTTATAAGTAAACTAACCTCTCAGGCCTCAGCCATATATTGTCAGAGGGTCAAAATATTTCCGCTTTGCAATAAAACCCAAATAAATGAAATATTTCTGAACGTATCCAAAAACTCAACACTGTTTTTGGAAGGTGATAAAATACGCTTTTAAATTTTATAATTCGAAATCTTATATATAAAAATCTCGTGTCACGGTGTTTGTGGTCGCACTCCTCCGAAACGGCTTGGCCTATTTGTATGAAATTTTTTACGTATATTTGGTAAGTATGAGAATAGGTTTTAAAGTATATTTCATACCGCTAGGTAATTTGGGTGTCCCTATCCAGAAAAAAATATCATTTTTTTTGACTAAAATTTTATTTTGTATTATTTTTTAATTTGGCATCAAAAATACCTATAACCTCAAATTTTAGCATACCAACCCCTCCCTCTCAGTTTTTAATCGCGATTTTAGTATTTTTGTATAAACAAATTTAACTCTTTCATACTTCAAACAAAACGAAATTATGTATGTTGTTGAATGACAGATGGCGATACGTCCGCCTCATCGAACTTTCGAGCTTATTTGTGTTGGCTAAAGACTGACTAACAAAAAATATCGTACACTCAATTGCTCTTCGAAATTAAAATTGATTTTCTTTATTTCATTTTCCAACTTTAGTTGGTGTTTTTTTTTTGTTTTTATCGGCGGTCATCGTCTACAGTGCTCCATTCCTCTTTCTGTCATAGATCCCATCCCCACACACGTACAATACATTCGTTATTTTTTATTTAACAATCAAAATATTCACTAGAAATAATTTATATGGCAGAACAACGTTTCTCAGGTCAGCTAGTAAACATATAATTCTTTTTAAATAAAAAAATTGCATGAAAACATAAAAAAGTTTTAAAAACGGCTTATCTTACGTTTTTATAATTAAAATTAATGATAACATATTTTATTAGATAAATGTATTTAGAAAGTTATTGTCACCTCACTATTTTGTCGTTCCATGTAAAAATTATTCGTAAAAAATTCCCAAAGTTTCACAAATTTATTTTAAATTGTGATTCGAAACTTTGATTTCATAAAGGTCTACATTTTACTACTTTTGTGGTTAATTTTTATATTTGAATATAAAGCGTTGTATCTTCTCTTTCTAACACCGATTAAATCATATTTCTCATTATAAGAGTAAGGGAGGACACATCGATTTCTCTAAGTAATATAAGAGTTGTTCCGAAAACCAAACAAATAGACTATAAGAGTTGTTTTAACCCTAGATCACTAATCATTCGTCTCAGAGTCGACCAGCACCTGTCGCGTTCGTTGTTTGGGTATGTTCCCGACACTTTGTCGCTCCGCCCCTCTCAGTACCTTCCAGATTGGCTAATTAGTGACTCGTGCGGAGGCGACGCGAACGCACGCTTACTAGTTCTGGAGTTATAGCAAACAAAATAGTCGGCTCACAGACGAATATAAAAATATAAATACATACATAAATACATATCTACTACATACATAAAAGAAATTCTAAAAATCATTCATGTTTCTCTTAGTACGTCTCAAGGACAAACAAATAAACGCAAGGTATGCGGATTTTGTCCATATAAAAAACGTAGAATGACTAAATATCATGCCACTCATGCAAAAAAGCAATTTGTGGCGAGCACACAGTTCCTACAGTAATGACTGCAAAGATTGAAAAAAAAAACAACGTTATAATAATATTTAGATTAATAAAATAATGTTATATGTTACCATAACACGCACATGCAAATCGCTCTTCAAGATATAACTTATCCCTACTCTCTTACCAAATAGTACTTTCTTTGATTTTATATTGTATTTGTTTTTTTACAAACACACTTGTACTTAATGTACTTGTATTTTTATTACATTATAATAGTACTTTAATTACACAAATGTACTTGTATTTTGTTATTTTTTTTTTGATACATGCTCCTTGTATTATTTTTAATTCAATAATACGTATTTTCTTTCATATACTTTCCATATTATTTTTAATTTTTCTGTTTTTCCATACTTATTTTTTATATTCATATATCTTAAACTTATGTAGATATTTTGCATTATTTTAATTCCTTTATACATCATACTTGTTATAGATGTATAAATTATTCTATTTAATTTTTATATTATTTTGTTTTTCATTCAACTTATTTTTAATTTGTATTATTATACTTAACATAAAATTGGCCAATACAACACGGGCATGTGCCTAGTGTGATGGCCAAAAACATTATCTATTTACCGTAATGTATAAACTGTACTGAATAAAGAACATTAAAAAAAATCTTGTCTCTGCCGTTAATTATTCCATTTAATTATAATAAATAAGTAAAACACATGCATTTTTATTTGTTCATCTGTAAGTCGAATGTTTAGTGACAGTTACATCGAAATATGTCTAGTGAGCTAGGGTTAAATAAAAATACTTCAGCTTAAAAACATTTTCCAAAAATTGATGCAACGGGTGTGTTGACTTTGGGCAGTTTAGACTATTGAGCGATAGCATTTAAAAGGTCTAATCTAGTTAATTTTATACCGCCGGTTAAGTGGGCAGATTTTAATTTGGTTAGAATATCATTATTGGTAATGTTATCGTGTTCCGGGAGATCAATAGCGGGGTTCGTTATTTAATTACAATATAACAATATCAAGGGCTATTGATAAATAATAATTAATTGGAGATGTTAACGAAGAAAACAATAGTTTGATAATCCCTGTATTCACTTAATACTTCTCGCTTCTTACCACGTATGTTTACGTAGAAATAATTACTACATAGTGTATTTATTTATAAAAAAATCTCCCAAAAAAAATACATGCCGCCGACGAGACTCGATCCTGCGTCCTTCTGATTTCCGGTCAACTGCTCTTATCCACTGAGCTACGTCGGCTTATCTCCTGCCCGCGAAATAATTAAATATATACTAGTGTTTCATTCAACAATTACTGTTTATTACATTTTTTCACGTGCAAACAACCAATTTAATTTTTACGTGAGAAAGGCACTGTAAGTGATAAATCATGTCTACATTTTTGGTGAAATACTTTAACTTGACAAATAATGATTATTATTTGAAATTGAAAGATTTTTGGCATAGCACAAACGGTATCAATTATTATAAGTAATAATTATTAGCCAGAAACACTCATCTACATTGAAAAAATATGATATGATAAGATACATGTATGTGAAGAGGTTTACAAATTTGTTCGAAAAATCTTTAAGCCTAAAAGTTCTTCGGGTCTAGTTCCACATCATAACAAAAGAAACAAAGGAAGATGTGGCATGGAAGCGTGCCGATTGTCGCCGAGCTTCGACCATTTTGCATGGACTATCGAAGAGGCTGTGCAATGAAAATTATACTAGAAAGTTAAGTTAGTTAAGGTATGGCACTCACAGAGACTAGCGAAAGGTATTGCGTATTTTTGAGAAGACGAATCTTTGGAGCTTTACAAGAAGATAGTGTTTGACAAAATAGGGATTTAGATATAACAGTAATTGCTTGAAGAACCGTCAATAATAGGATTTACAAAATACAGGATATTGTATCAAGAATGGAAGATAACTGAACATCAAAGAGGTAGATCTTTAATAAGTTTAAAGGACGAAGAAGTTAAGGGAGGCCTAAAAAAGTAACGGGACGTGGCCGTAGCCAGTGTGACTATGGCATCCGCAATTGCGGCGTATTGAGAGGCTGAAGGAAATATGAGAGGAACGAGAAGGAAACAATAAGGTGTGAAAGTACCTGGCCATTCAGATCTTGTCACTAAATACGGCTAATTTAGACATTTCAAACAAAGTTTCGATTTCGAATGGTGGCCTATACCAGGGCGATACAGTATCTTCAACTGTACATCTTTGAGCATAAAGAACTGGAGAGAAGCAGCAGAAGGCCGATAGGAGCAAAAAAAACACCGTTAAGCTGAGTGGACAAATGCGACGGCTTTCCATTTACGCGTCTGTCATAGTAAATAATTCTAGTAATGATGGTAGTAGGGATAATGCGCGTTTTCATCCCGCGACAAAATATCCCTGACAAAATATCCTACGGACAAAATATCCCCCAACAAAATATAATACTAAAACATACCTAACCTAATCTTATCTAATAAAAAAATGGGACAATAAAAATAATACAGACATCCTGTAAAGACAATAAATTAGTGTTCAAAAATAGTAGAATGGGACAAAAATAATACAGATAACCTAACAAAAAATGGGACAAAAATAATACAGACATCCTGAAAAGACAATAAATTAGTGTTCAAAAATAGTAGAATGGGACAAAAATAATACAGATAACAATAATACAGACATCCTGTAAAGACAACAAATTATTTTCGTTATTTGTTTTTGGGGTGTTATGCCGTGTTGCGCTATCTCCTTCTTTAGCCAACGTTTCGGACATCGTTGCAGTGTCCATCATCAGGGCAGATCCGGCAGATCCGGTAGATGTAACGTTGGCTAAAGAAGGAGGTAGCGCAACACGGCATAACACCCCAAAAACAAATAACGAAAATGCTTTTGGCCGTGAAAATCTTAAAACTTTTACAACAAATTATTGTTCAAAAATAATAAAATGGGACAAAAATAATACAGATAACAATAATTTATTGTTATTATTTTTAATTGATAAACTAACTTTTAAGACAAGATTTTTATGCATAGCACAAAGGGTAACAATTATTATAAGCAATAATTGTTAATAATTTATTGTCTTTATAGGATGTCTGTATTATTTTTGTCCCATTTTTTTGTTAGGTTAGGTTAGGTTAAGTTTGAGTAGATATTTTGTTGGGGGATGTTTTGTCCGTAGGATATTTTGTCGCGAAATGAAAAGTCGCGGAACCGGTAGGAAGAGATTTTCAACTATTTTCAAGTTATGTTTGTCCTTCTTAAAAAATTTGGAAATGTCAACTGTCGCAACCACTATGCCGTAAATACATTTATATTCAACACAAAATGATAAAATTACTTAATTTTCCATTAATTTAAACATCTTCAATAAATTCCTACCAGCTTTTCAAATATAATGATCTTTAGCATATTCTAATCTGTAGAAATCTCAGCATATTTAAGTGCCTACTTAATTCTATGGCATGGTGGGGGGATGCGGATTAAACGGGGTGGGGGGGGCACAAGAAAGGGAACGAGAAAGGGGAGACGAAAGAAAATAGGCGCAACGGCTAGACAATGAAGCCAAGATGGTAAATGGGGCCCTTGATGAGATTTGCCCCAATATCCCCGAAACTTAAAAACAGCACTGTTTTTAAGTTCGAGCTTGGTTCATCGTTTGGGTGCTTCTTAAGTTGACTTCAAGGGGAAGTTAGTAAATGGAATTATAAAAACTTTGATAGTTTTTTTTCAGGGAAAGTCAGTTGAACTCTAACGTTTTATTATTATTTATATTTTTTTTCAATTTTTATTGGAATAATTGTGACATTTTTTAAGGTTTCCATCATTGTAATATATCTTTGAAAAATAAGATAATACAAACAAATCTAAACAAAAATAAAAAAAGAACAAGACACAGAAAATTAATATAAGTATAGGAAAAATTAGTCAAAGATAATATAGCTAATTCTATATGTGAAATATGATATCGACAAAAGTGACTTAAAATACCACGTCCCAATGGTCGAGCGTCTCTCTTAGCAGAGAGACTGGGTTCGATTTACCATTTTATTTTTATGTGTCTTGTTCTTTTCCATATTTTCGTTTAGATTTGTTAGTATATATTATCTTTCTTTCCGATGTTATATTTTTATTAAATGAAAACAAATCACTTTATAAAACACCACTTATTTAATAAATATTACGAGCATCTAAGTGTTTTAAAACCAAAGATTTCTTCGTCAGGATAAGATTAACACGTTTATCTTATCCTGACAAAGAAATCTTTGGTTTTGAAACAAATAGATAATTTTAATTAACATGTTAATCTTATCCTGATGAAGAAATCTTTGGTTTTGAAACACATAGATTATTTGTATTTAGATGTTAATCTTATCCTGACAAAGAAACCTTTGGTTTTAAAACACATAGATAATTTAAATTAACATATTAATCTTATCCTGAGGAAGAAACCTTTGGTTTTGAAACACATAGATAATTTGTATTTAGATGTTAATCTTATCCTGACAAAGAAACCTTTGGTTTTGAAACACGTAGATAATTTGTATAAACGTGTTAATCTTATCCTGACAAAGAAACCTTTGGTTTTGAAACACATATGTAGATACTTTGTATTAACACGTTGATCTTATCCTGACAAAGAAACCTTTGGTTTTGAAACACGCAGATAATTATTATTAACATGTTAATGTTATCCTAACAAAGCAATCTTTGGTTTTGAAACACATATGTAGAGACTTTGTATTAACATGTTGATCTTATTCTGACAAAGAAATAAGATAATATATTAAGAAACCTTTGGTTTTGAAACACGTAGATAATTATTATTAACATGTTAATCTTATCCTAATAAAGAAACCTTTGGTTTTGAAGCAAGTTGATAATTTTTATTAATATGTTTGACAAAGAAAACTTTGGTTTTGAAACACGTAGATAATTATGATTAAATAAGTGGTGTTTTTATGCGATTGATTTGTGATTCGTTTTTATTTAATTAAAAATGACGCCACAAAGTGAATTTGCAAAGATTGAAGAAGTAATTATATTTTCATGTTTAATAACTTTACACCTCGGCTTTGCCCGAACATTGGATGAATATTGTAATAATTATGTACTAAAATATAAAAAAATATATATACCTTAACGGCTGTTTAAATCACGCCATTAATTAATGGAACTTAATTGGTTTAAAATAATATGATCTTTCTTAAAAGGTCAATACTTTTCATTTTCAACTGTTTGTTTCCTAAATAAATTAAACATTAAAAACTAACATTGAAAATCCAGTCCTGTTTAGTTTATCAAAGGGGGCTCGCCGATTTGTCTCGAGGGACGGAGCTAAGAATTTCAGTCTCAGAATTTAGTAAACGATTTTAAATTCCATTTTCTAAACAGAATCCAGATTAACTAACTTTGTTAACGGGAGAGGGAGACGGAAGACGGTGGCCGATTTCAAATTTAGAATAAGTATCAGGGACGGCGGGAAAATTAAGAAAGAATTTAATATTATTTTTAATGAATACTATTAGACAATATTTCAATAAACCAAGAAATTTACATGAAAAAAAAACGCCATGAGTAAAATGCAAAAAATATGGAGTGACAGGAGCATAAGGAAGAACACCAAGCAAAACACATTGTTCAATGCATTTTACACTAGCCTATATACATGTGAAACATGGTGTCACTACCGAACCAGCTCAATAGAACGACTCCGGATCCAATATAATGATGCTTGCAGAATTATATTTGGATACAGAAGATACAGCAGCGCATCTTCAATGCTTACGGAGCTAGGACTACACGGATTTGCCGGTCTGATGAGACACCGGGTCACTGGAGCCAGGATGCGGCGAATGGCTTCCGATAACACAGTGGTGATCGCAGCCTTCCAGCAGCACCACTCCTGAGCGAGCGCTGGGCCCGAGCTCACTCCAGACCACGTCCTACATTATAATTGATTATTTATTTTATCTCTATTATCGCTTATGTTTTTTTTTCTTTTCAATATACTTTTTTTACTTTATCTGTAGTTTAAATATGTACAACTTTATGGGACGTGTGGGACTGCACTATCCTCCCCACATCCTGGAATAAACATTATTATTATTATGAAACTAATCCGGGCGCGCTGATTTTCCCCATATGTCTTTATGTTGTGGAAACATGGACACAGAGCCAGCGAAAGAATGCGGAGAGACGCCCTCAAAATTTGGTGCTGAAGAAAAATGCTCAGGATTCCATGGATAGCCAGACGCACAAATGTATTCGTTCTGGAAGAGCTAGCCATACACAATAGGCTTTCAACAATCTGCCTACAACATATCTTACGATACTTTGGACACGTTGCTCGCCAAACTAAGGACTCTAACTTGGAGAATTCTTTGCCACTGGCAAAGTGTTTGGCAGAAGAAGCAGAGGAAGGTCTCCAATGCGCTGGAGTGACAATCACTGGTACTAGGGAAGGTTGAAGGAACCAAAGCGCACACCAGATACTAAATTCGGTGAGCGTGCTTTCGGAGTGTCGGGACCTAAAGCCTGGAATGGACTACCACACGAGTTAAGAATGATCACAGATTCAGCGCAATTTAGAGCTAAACTTAAAACTCATCTTTTCAGACAGTCGTATCCATAAGTTAAAAAAAAAAAAATAAACTTTCACCTTCGCCTTCACGGCTCGCAACATTGTAAATAACCAAGTGTGTAAAAGCAAATTCTTAAAATTCTCCAGACTTTAAAAATAAATATTAACTCAACTTTGGCATTAATCTTCTGTTAAATACAAATATAAATGTAAAACTCATGCAATGTCCAGTGTTTTGAATATAATGTCCTCCACGTGCAAAGTCGTATCTTCCCCATAGCATAAGCATAAACTTTCTAATAAAGTGTGTTTTGTCGGAAGTGTCCTGCAGGTAAGTATGATTCTGTATCTATTTGAAAATAATAAAATTAGATAGAGCCTAGGATTCATATTAAATTGTAAAGCGCCCTTGAGGTGATTTTTCACAAAAACGGCGCTATACAAATTATCCAATTATTATTATTATTATTATTAGGGTGTCCTTAGCTTTCCACGCAGCGCAGAACCGCAAGGAGTGCAGGGGCCTTGTCCACCACGGAAATTGAAAAGTCAGAGCGGTCACAAGCAAATCATTTTAAAAAGGACCGTTAACCAAACCGTTATTATTGATAGTAAAAAAAATCAGACTGTGCAATTCACACGCGGTAGAAGTGAAACCTTCAGAAAACAAATTAGACAAGATTAGGGGAGGCTACGAAGCAAGATTTTTGATTAATGTGAAGGATGATTTTTTTCCATATTTTTGTGTCGAATTCCAGTGCACCTTTTCCTATACACTTGGTGATCTTATAATTATTTGTGTTTTCTTCTTCGGAGTCGCTAGTAGTCGCTTTCTTTTGTGTTTACTTTGCATGTTCATTTTGGAGTGGTTTGAAGATATAAATGAACATTTTATTTTTTTGGATTTCATAACATTCGATCCCTTGTTCGCTGAATGTCTAAGATTCGTCAGGCGCTACCACTAGACTAATGGAGACTTGCGTGGGGCCGTGGATTTACCATTATATTGGAACCGAGTACCCGTGAATTAAATAAATATTTTATTGCTATCTCATCCTCTCGCAGGCTAAATCCTACAGACGTATGTGTTTGTCTATTTTTAGTGTCGCTCTCTTCGGTTACATCGAGTTTCAAATCACAACGGTGTTAAAAAAGTTTTCGCTTAAAATATCGGATAGCCCGCAGTCCCCTCTTACCTCGCATAATGAGTGCGCAGCGAAAATTCAAATATAATATTGTCATCAAATAAAAATAGTCACAATTGGATAATTTGTAGAGCGCCGTTTTTGTTAAAAAATCACCCCAAGAGCGCTGCAACAACAACATGATGTCCTGTTCTGCTGATAACAGTTTGTTTAAAAGCTGAAACGAACTAAGAATCGGCATTTAACGATGACCTTCCAACTGTCAAAAACAGAAAAAGGCGCTGAATGGCCATTTGATGACAATGTTACAATTGAATATCTGCGAAACAACCCATCCTTACAATCGCGATTCGTGGTGCGGCAAAAAATATTCAAGACTGCATTTCAAGCGCGTCGCAAAGGAGTGACAATTAAACAACGGGACTGAATTTCGTAACACAAAACAGAGCGCGGATTGTGTCCAAAAACAATTCTAGTATTTTTATTATTTTGTACGTTGTTTTTGGAGCACCACCAAAAAAAAATAATGCAGACATTTAAATTTTAAAGCCCTTTCTAGTGTAAAACTCTACAAACGCATTGGATGGGCGACGAAATAATTTCAGAGAATGTGTCACTATCATAATATAAAGTGAGAAACGTAGAATCTAAACTATAAATCAGAAGACTTGTAATTAACACTCTTGTGATGAAACCTTCTTACGCACCGTTGTTTTTTTTTACATTAACTCCACACAGGAGGCGCTGAGGAAAATGATTTCCCTCAGGGCGTATGTCATCTGGGATGCTGTGTGGAGGGTCTTTTTGAGGAGAGGAAGGAATGAACATTGGTCTTGAAGAGACCCATGTTGTAGGAAGGAGGAAACACAGAGGCCGGCAAATCATTCCACAGCCGAGCTGTTGAACACAAGAACGAGTCGAAGAAACGACCCGTTCTCATGTGACAAATGTCAACCGTGTACAAATGTTGCGCACGCGTTTGGCGTGTTTCCCGACTATGCACCGGTGCCGAAGGGATCAATGATGCTAATTCCTCGGAGCATCTTATTTCTTTATGAAAATTTATTTATGATTTTTTATTATTCCTACACGACGAAGGCAAAGGACGTGTCAAACGGAGTAGTTTTTATTTTATTTAAAAACTAGCACGTTCCCGGCATGCGTTGCTATGTTACTTAATAAAGAAATTGTTTCTCCCTGCGTTTCCTTTCCCATTCGTCCCGTTCCCCTTAATCTCCCGTGACCCCTTCCCCTCTCGCGTTCCCACTCCGCCTCCTCCACCTTCCCTCTCCCCACTCCACTCCTTCCCTTCCCCCGTCCTGCGAATCCCTCTCGCGAAATCCCCTCCCCCTCCCGATTTCCCCTCCCCCCTCTTTCCCGAACCCCATACCCGAGTTCCCTCCCCCTCCCCCCTTTAACCCTTCCCCCTCCCGCATTCCATTCATTCAGTCCCGGTTCATTCATTTTTCAAACAGCTCACGTGCCACCTAATGCAATTTTTTTTAAACAAATTTCATAATACCAGAGCCCGCCAGAGTAGTTTTATACAAACCTTGTCCTGACAATAACGAAAACAAAAAAAAGAATCATCCAATTTGGTGCAGTCGTTCGGAAGTTATGCGCATACATACATTCCGGCGATTCATTTTTATTTATATGTAAGAAGATTTTTTTTACATTTACTCCACTCAGGAGGCCCTGTAGAAAATAATTTCCCTCAGGGCCTATGTCATCTGAGATGCTGTGTGGAGTGTCTTTTTGAGGAGAGGAAGGAATGAACATTGGTCTTGAAGAGACCCATGTTGTAGGAAGAAGGAAACGCAGAGGCCGAAAAATCATTGAACACAAGAACGAGTCGAAGAAGCGATCCGTTCTCATGTGACAAATGTCAACCGTGTACAAATGTTGAGCACGCGTTTGGCGTGTTTCCCGACTATGCACCGGTGCCGAAGGGATCAATGACGCTAGTTCCTCGGAGCACCTTCCATTGTAATACCGGTAGAACAAGGTAGAAGATATAGAAGAGAAGATAGATAGATAAAACACGAGAAGGTGATAAGGTTGTAGGTTCACAAAATAGTCGGCTTTTCAATCAAATACAATATTATTCTCGGTGATTTTAATAAATTACTTTTCCGATGAAATACTTAAATAATTACCAAAACATTTAAGCCGCCATCTTGCTACAAAGTTTTCTCCAGAAAACGTCGTCTCAGATCTGCCTCCTAGAAAGTTCCATAATCCCATCTCGCTATTACTAATGCAGTAATTAATTCAAGACTGGGAGTAATAAAATTAACTTCAAACGCTCCGTCGCTTCCACGATTATTTTAAAAAGCTATACAAAGTAGACTTAAATTCAAATCCTGGCTTCATTGTACGGGGTAGTTAATAATACACTTAAAGCGAAGCACAAGTAATGCAAAATCATATGTTTTTGGTTTGAAAATTCGATCGCTTTGAAGTACCTTAGATTCTTGTTAATAATGCTGGTGAGCAACTGGGCCAATCACAATCAACAATCAACACCAATAAAACTAAATGGATGACATTTTGACGACTAAATTACTCTGGATCAGTGATGCAGTTGAATGGTTGCTGTTCGGGAAAATCTATACCTACACGTCCTACACCCATGTATTCCTCCCGTCTTACCTACCTATCCTGATATATCCATCTTGCCATTGTAACCGGTTCAAGATTGATTCCTAACCGCGAAATCAGTGCAATTTCTACACCGCGCGGTACTGGCAGCCAAATACTTTGGTCTCGTCGCTTTATAGTCGAAACCCGGATCCGCGCAAGATACGTGTTTTCAACCGTGGAGTTTTCTTGAGTGCATGAGTGTGGGACCCCGGGACATCACCAGCAAGGTAGGGTCATCTTGTTTTCGGTGGACATCCCATTTTTTCCCTTTCATCCCTTTCATTCCAACAGTGGTAGGTAGAGATTTCGAACTCCGCGGAAGAAAATAACAACTTCCACTAGCTATCGAAACAGTTGCAATGTCGAAAAGGTGGAAAGATTTAGATACCTCGGCAGTATTCTCACGGAGACTCTTGACCCAGACGTAGAGGTTAGATGCAGAATTGAAGCAGCAAGAACTGCATTCAGTAAAATGAAATCCCACTTCTGCAATGATAATAAACTAAGGCAGAGAATGCTAAAATGTTATGTGTGGTCGGTCTTGCTGTATGTATGTGACACATGGACCTTGAAGGTAAATACCATGAATAGGTTAGAGGCTTTTGAAATATGGCTTCACCGGAGAATGCTCAAGGTCCCATGGACCGACATGATCACCAACACAGAAATTTTCAGGCGGGCTGGAGCATATAGAACGCTGCTTCCATTGGTGAAAGTCAGGAAAATTTCATATCTTGGTCACACACTTCGAGGGGAGAAGTATCACTTGCTTCAATTGGTATTGAAAGGCAAGATAGAGGGTCGCCGATGGCCTGGTAGGAGACAAATGTCTTGACTGCGATATGTACGAGAGTGGACCGGCATTAGAAGTGTGGAGGAGCTATTCCAGACACTTTCCAGAGTGATCGCCAACGTCGGGGGACCTGATAAGGCACACCAAGAAGTAAAGAAGTTTTACTTCAAAAAATAAAACACGATAAAAAAAAGATTAGGTAAGGTTAGGTTTTTTCCACTTTTCTTCTATATACCGTTTAGTAAAATAAAGAAAAATTAAAGAAACTTACAGAAACGTTGTACATTTGTCCTTTGAAGATAGTCTAATTTGGAAAGTTCATCAAAGACGCACATACCTGAAACAAGAACAAATAAAACATATTAGTTGATTGTTAAAACATTTTACAAAATACATTATGTATAAATTATTATTATTTTTAATTGATAAACTGACGTTTAGACAAGATTTTTATGCATAGCACAAAGGGTAACAATAGGCCACTTGCATCAATTTTTTTTTAATTTTTTTCCGGTTTAGACAAATATTCTAAGACATTCTGTATTTTTTTTTTTTTTAATTGTATTTTTGAAACCCTGGGGATTTTTTGAAAATTTCAATCCGATAAATCAGACCATTTTTTATAAACCGGAAAGACGGGACATAATTTTATAGGTTGTGAAAAAACGATAATTACATAGCCGAAAATCATTTAAAAAAAAAAATAACGTTTTCCAAACGAATGGCACAAGAGAATAACGAGGCATACCAAAAATTTTACATCTCATAAATATTTTTTTTCTTTGATCCATCTTATTGACCATAAATCATTATAATGAACAGCGTCTATATTACTAAATTCAATGTAATATACTTGTACTTGTAAATTATAATAATAATAAGAATATTATAAAATTTAATTTTGTTAAAATCAGCACCATAATAATTATACCTCTAAAACACGTACCGACATCATCTGCACGTTCTGAAGAGAACCCCGTAGATCATTAAAAGTACGGGGTTCTCTTCAGAGCATCTGTCAAAAAGTGAAACCAAATGATAAGTTCGCAGAGAACAAACAATAAATCTAGTGAACGAATTAAAAAATTCGCCTGAAATCAAAGTGATGCCATGTAAAAAAATAAATCAGTGTGGAATTTTAAAAAAATAATAGGAACATTTTCGGAGACGGGACATTTTCATGTAGTGACGTCACGAGCCTAAATAATGGATTTATTTATTTAAAAATAACAAAAACTGTACATTTCTAAACAATTTTACCAACATTTTCTTAATCTGAGTAAAAAGATCTATCCACATGATTTTTTCCAAGTCGTTATGAAATCCATGCAAGTGGCCTATTATTATAAGCAATAATTATCAGCCTGAAACACTCATCTACATTGAAAAATCTTCGGAGAAAAGATACTTGCCGCCAACGGGACTTGAACCCGTGTCCTTCTGATTGCCGGTCAAATGATTTAATTTATAAAAATAAACAAATTTACATAATGTATATTTAAGTACATACAAATGAATACAAAGGAAATAGCACGGGATAGCCAAAAAACAATTCAAACACCAAAAAATACAAAACATCTGCAATTCCTATTCCAGACTAAACAGACCAAATAATGTAATCTAAGAATCATAAAAGTCATTAAAAGTGGTGATTTTTTTTTAAATGGTTAAATCGGTTACTTGAGGTTAGGTTATGGGATATTTAATAAATTTTTTTCATAGTTAATGAATTTTCAAAGAGGTGTTGAGTTGACTTGTTGGTTGATTCTGAGTTGGCATTGAATCTAATTAACCATAATCTCGGAAGGACACAACTTATCAAACATATCATTAAAAAACTCCTAAAAAATACACATTTTTCTAAATATAAACGCTGGAGCGACTAAGGTCAAATATGGACCGCAATTTATTTTTCTGCGATTGACAGCGGTCTAAAATTGGACCAAAGTTTACGATTTTATAATATATTTTTTATAAGTCCTATGAATATGTGACAGTTGTCGAAATATAGGTGAATTCATCGGCTATATTTTTATTTTATTTTATTTTTTATTTTGCAGAAACCAACAGTAAATTATTACATAATGGGAAATAGTTACAAAGTTATAGAATTAATACAATAATTGGTACCAATGACATGTCGCTGTTATATACTTATGTTTTTGTGAGATAAATAATACATTATACCTAAATTAAATTAATAAATTATTGAAGGAGAGGGGTGTGTGAGAGTGTTTGTATGTGTGTGAATGCGCGTGAGGGTGTGTGGATGTGTGTATTATGTGTGCGAATTCAGTGTGCTAAAAATGTTTTTCTTAAATAGAGGGAAGGAATCAAAAAATATATCGGTATTTGTGGTTTTTTGAATTGAGTTGAATCTTTGAAGGATGCGAGAAATGGGGGAGTTGGCTGCAGCGTTCGTATTATTACTAGTTGTGTAAAAAAGGTTGGTGTGGCGAGTTCTTTAGGAAGGGATGTTAAAATTTATTTGAGATAGAAGTTCTGGACAGTCTATTTCGTTATGTATTATTTTATGGAGAAATGTCATGTCAGCTACCGTTCGCCTGGATTTTAGGGATTGGAGAGTGCCGATGTAATTATTGTTGTATTTATAACCGAGATACTTAATAAATTTATTTTGTATGCGCTCTATGCTATTGACGTATTGGGTGTATTTGGGATTCCAGACAGGCGATGCAAATTCCAGTGTACTTCTGACTAGTGAGGAGTAAAGCATTACTAGAGTATGTGGATTTCTAAATAGTTTACTCAGACGTAGTATGAAACCCAACATTTTGTAAGATCTATCAGTGATTGAATCAATGTGCGTATTAAATATAAGTTTACTGTCTAAATAGACTCCAAGGTCCTTACATTCATTTTTTGAGATCACGGGTTCATCGCAGAGTGAATATGAAAAGTTAATTATGTGCTTGTTTCTAGTAAAGGACATAGTGTGGCATTTAGAAACATTGAGGTCTAAATGGGGGTCGAAGGGTTGGTAGGTCGTGGTGGGACACATCAAGCTGGATGGTGTGCGCCTCAAAAAATGCCACAAAGGACGTTGCTGCATCAGCAGCACTACCAACAAGTCCAACTCTCCGGCGTCCACGAGTGGTCGTCATGGCCCCGCGACCCCTGGGCAATGTGATCGCCGGTGTGGGACGTCCCTTCCATATTCGGGTTCATAGCCGACGGAGGGGGGGCGAATGGCGAAACTCTGGCGCCATAAAACCAGAACCTCCCAGCTAAGGGAAGGAAAACCCCTACAGAAAAACCCTCGCCTCCAGTAAGGGGTTGGGCGAGTGGCTAATAACCACTCCCTGTAAAAATAGCATTATTACGAAACCGGAAACTAAGCCTCGGACAGCGAAAATACCCGGCAGACAACATGGCAATCGAAATATGGACTTGAGAATGGCAACATGGAATGTAAGAACGATGTACAGAGGTGGGGCCCTCAGAGAAGTAATTGGTGAAATGGAAAAGTACAAAGTAGATATATTAGCAGTGCAGGAAACAAGATGGACAGGCACTGATACTTTTGATACTAGAACGCATACAATAATGCACAGTGGCAACGAAAAATACCATGAGTTCGGAGTAGCCTTCATCGTTAACCAAAGATTAAAAAACCAAGTAATTGGTTTTAGGGCTGTAAACGAAAGAATATGTATACTTCGTATAAAAACTAAATTCTTTAACATTTCCATCGTAAATGTCCACGCTGAGACAGAAGACAAAGATGAAGCAACTAAGGATACTTTCTATCATAAACTGGAACAGATATATGACACCATACCATCCAATGATATAAAAATGGTAATTGGAGACCTTAATGCAAAAATTGGTCAGGATCCGGCACACCAGCAGGTTACAGGAAAAAACAGTCTTCATACGGAAAGCAATAACAATGGATCAAGAGTGATTGACTTTGCAGAATCAAGGAATATGATAATAGCATCAACACAGTTCCCACGGAAGAATATATATAAATGGACATGGACATCACCTGGCGGCAGATACCATAACCAAATAGACCATATCCTAATTGAAAGAAGAGGGGCGACCAGTATCACAAATGTAAGAAGCTACAGAGGAGCTAACTGTGATTCGGATCACTATTTGGTAGTAGCATCCTATAGATGCAGAATAGCAAGGGATAAAAGGTCTAATCAGCCAAGTATCCCAAAGCTAAACATCGATGCTCTTAAAACACCAGAAGGATTGGAAAGATATCATGACTCATTGTCAACAAACCTACCAAACCAACTGAGTGATCCGCTCTCCCCAAATGATTTAGAAGAGGATTGGACCAATCTGAGAAATGCACTGCTGACAGCGGCGGAATCAGGCATTGGAAATAGACCAAGACAGGCTAGAAATCCCTGGTTCGATGAGGAGTGCATACAGAGCGTCTGCAAGAAAAATGTTCTAAAAAAATTATGTATAGAAAGAGGAACTAGAGCAAAAAGACAAGCCTACGAACAAGCACGAAGAGATGCTAACCATTTAATTAAAAGAAAGAAGAGATTGTATTTTAACAACATATTGTTGAAAATGGAACATGACTTTGCAAATAACAATCCACGTGAGGCATATAAAGGCGTCAATGTATTTAAAAAGGGCTTCAAACCCAACACATCTCTGTGCAGAGATAATAATGGAGACATAATAGGAGATAAGGAAAAGATCAAGACTAGGTGGAAAGAATATTTTCAACAGCTCTTAAATCCCAATAACAACCTGACAGTCGAACCAACTCACATTCCGGACGAGCTAAATAGTGATGAAACAACGAGAGCGCCATCAATGGCAGAAATAAGGGCTGCCCTAAAGAAACTGAAAAACAATAAAACTCCGGGAGGAGATAATATCCCTGCAGAGCTCTATAAATATGGAAACGAACAACTGAAGAACCTGCTACACAATCTCATTGTGAAAATATGGACCGCTGAAAGAGTACCAGAAGAATGGAAAACTAGCATAATATGCCCCATACATAAAAAGGGAGACAAATTGAAGTGTGAAAATCACAGAGGAATATCGTTACTTTGTACAGCGTATAAAATTTTCACAATGATTTTGAAAGAAAGACTAGAATATTACTCAGAAAACTTACTAGGAGAATATCAGGCAGGGTTCAGGAGGGGGAGATCCACCACTGATCAACTCTTCACTACTCGACAAATCCTGACAAAATGCTGGGAATTCGATATAGATATATATCAACTATTTGTTGACTTCAAACAGGCGTATGACAGTATAGATAGGGAGAAAATATATGAAATACTCCTCAATTTTGGAATACCGCCCAAAATAGTCAAGCTTGTAAAAGCAACAATGGTCGGATCACGGTGTCGAGTAAGGATAGGAGGTGAAACAACGGAGGATTTTAACGTTTCCCAGGGGCTGAAACAAGGTGATGGCTTAGCACCCACCCTTTTCAATATTGTACTGGAGCACGTCGTGAGGAAGACAATGATCAGTACCGACTCAAACATCTGCTACAGAAGCAATCAAATAGTTGGCTACGCAGATGACCTTAACATTGTCGGAAGATCCCTACAGGCTGTAAGAGAAGTGTTTGACCCTTTGGAGACTGCGGCAAGAGAGGTGGGTTTGCAAATAAATGAAAATAAAACAAAAATCATGATGCAAACCAGAACCCCTCACCGCAGAATAAAAGACAAAGTGAAATTCAAAGACAATTATAATTTCGAAGTGGTCGAAGAGTTTACCTACCTGGGCTCCATCATAACGCAGGACAATGAAGACCCAGTAGAAGTAAGAAAGCGCATTACAGCCGCTAACAAAACTTACTTCGCGTTGCTGCCAGTGTTCAAATCCCGAAACGTCCATAGGAAAACCAAAATAACCTTATATAAAACAATTATCAGAACGGTCTTGGCCTATGGATGTGAGGCGGGAACACTGACAGCAAAGTCAGCGGAACGGCTGGACATCTTCGAAAGAAAGGTACTTCGAAGAATCTTAGGAGCGGTGCGAGAGGGAGAGGCATGGAGAATCCGCCACAATAATGAGCTCTATGATATTTACCAAGCTCCCAGACTCTCCACCCATTTAAGACTCCAAAGATTAAGATGGGCCGGACATGTGCACCGAATGTCAAGCACACGAGTACCGAAGAAGGTTCTGACAGGACACCCGGGAGGTAAACGAAAGGCGGGCAGACCTAGACTGAGATGGGAGGATGATGTCAGGAAGGATGCAAGAGGATTACTCCAGGTTGCAGATTGGAAGAAGACGGCCGAGGACAGAGGGCGGTGGAGGCTTATTTTGAAGGAGGCCAAGGCTCGAATTGGGCTGTAGCGCCATTGAAGAAGAAGAAGAAGAGGTCTAAATAGTTAGCTGTGCAATAGTTGCAGAGCCTATCTAAGTCACTTTGTAGCTCTTTACAGTCCGATAGAGAGCGAACCGTTTTGTAAATTTTCATATCATCTGCAAACAATAAAAATTTAGAGTGTTGGAAACATGAGCCTATGTCGTTTAAGTATATATGGCACTATAATCAGTTTGTATGTCTCTATATTAAAAATCAAAGGTATGATTTTTTTAATGTTGGCGGAAAATCCAAAAAATCACGAGCAATCGGGGAAAAGAATTTAAAATCGCGCTGTCGCTCGAATCGTTGAAACATTTATATAAAATACAATTTTTCATTTTTTTTAGATTAGCTACTCACAAGAGGCCCTGTCACCTGTCATAAAGACCCACCACAAATCACTGTATGGTGGGTCTTTTTATGGAAAGAAAGGACAAGTTCTGGGAAGGAAAAAGGCATGAATCTGGGGGTCAATGTGTCCAGAAGCGACGGACGTATGAATCTATTCCTACCACTGCAGTGCAATACGATGGGTCGAGAGATTCCGGCTGGAAAGGTCTATAAGATTCCCTCCATCAGTCTCTCCTGATCTGGTCCGCCACGCAGTCGGTGGGCAAAGGCATTCATCGCCAAGACCTAGACACACTTCAAACCATGAACTCGGCACCCATGCTAAGTCACAAAACATGGTTATTTACAATTTGGGAGGCGGGAATGGGTACCGCCGCCCCAGGAACCTTTATTGGATAACCAACACCTCTGCCTTATGTCACCCCAAGTGGTTCGCTACGTTTGGTGATTTATCAGGGATGCTCGGGTTCATGGGGTGAGGTTTGTCTAGATCTTGGAGGCGGATGACCAGGACATACTGAACCCCAGATTCCTACACACCTCTTAAACCCTTTTCCTTTCCCAGAACTCTCCTTTCCTTCCTTTCCTTAAAAAACCCTACACACAGCATCCCCAAAGACGACATACAGGGAAATTATTTTCCTCATCGCCTCCTATGTGGAACACATGTAAAAAGAAAATGCGGAGTGGAATGAAATGAAGAGAAAGGACTCAAAGAATCTGGCCATTCAAATCTAGTCAACAAACATGCCCATTCATTCGCTCTTCTCATTGCGTATTCTGAGTATTTTATTTCAACACATTCATTACGTTTATCTCGCAGATCCAGGGGGGGTTTTACAGCGGCCCGGGGCCCTCTTAGTATCGCTTGGGCGCTCCTGAATGGCGGATTTGTCCATGGGTTGTCCTCCCACCGAGCTGTATATTACGTCCATCGCAATTCGCTTTTATTCCAAGAATTACAGTTATTTTTATAAATTAATTCATTTCTAAAGGATTAATTCTTCATTGTCTTTTTGAAATTTAACCAACGCAAAATCTAATATTACATACTTAATTCGTATTTTATAATTTCTCTCCTCTTTGATGTTTTTCTGGAAAATCGTGTTTTTCTTATGTGATTTCACCACATTCGTGCAACCTTTATCCGCATGAAAAAGATGTTCTGCAGGCATGATCTCAACCTTGGATTACAAATGCGAATGGTCAGATGCTACGTGTTTTCTATATTATTTTATAGAATGGAAGCATGGACGCTTACTGAAGAACTAATTAGGCCACTTGAGGCATTCGAGATTCGTGGATCTACAAAAGAATACTTGAAATAAGCTGGATGGACAGGGTTACGAATAAAGATGTTATGGTTCGGATGAATAAAGAAAAATAAGTTATAAAAACTATAAAAATTCGAAAACTTTAATATCTTGGACATGTGATGAGACATCAGAGAAGTATGAGATCTTGCATCTCGCAATGGTGACCTTTAACTAGACGTTAACTAGATATCTACCAATATAAACTATAAGAAAAACATTGTTCAATGCATGCCTATACACGTGTGAAGCATGGTGTCACTACCAAATCAGCTCGATGGAACGACTCCAGATATAATATAATAACGAATTCAGAATTATATTTGGATACAGAAGATACAGCAGCATTTCAACAATGTTAAGATAAATATAAACGCTAGAAATATTTCGAATCTCATGCCTGCAAAATTGCACTGCGACTTTTTGCACGAGGCTAGTGAGCGAAAAAGTGGTTTTTATTTATTTTGTGCATAATTTTATAAGAATGAAAAAAAGTTAGAACATAGAAAACCTCAAAAATAGTCTTAGCCATAAAGGGGTATTTTTAAAAAATTGTTTCTTGTATTACTTCACGGTAAAGTCATGAAAAAACATTTCATTTTGTAGTTTACGCTTAAATTTTTTGTTACGTAAGTAATAGTTTAATTGTAATTCCAATACATAGAAAAGCTAGTAAAAGCTTCGATTTATCCGTAGCATATTTTTTGATGTTCATACTGTAAGCCGATTCGTCGTAAAGATTAATCAAAATAGTATCTAAATAGGATTTCACGTATATATTCATGTAACGTATACAATTAACGTATACAATTAACGTATACAATTAACGTATACAATTTTTTGAGACACACTTACCTTAAAAAGATGATGTATATCGCGCAAAGTCGCATCTATTATGATTAGGTATGTTTTGTATGTATTTTTATTCTAAAAAACAACATTCAATGCTTTTAACCAAAACTCTATTTAAATACTTAACCTCTTTTTCTGTTAAGCTCAATAATATATGTCTTCTACTTACGAAATATGAGTATCTCATATCCTTACAATTTTTTTCTTCTCCAACTATATTATATTCTGAATTATTGTCTGGTAACCACAGTGTTAACACGCTAATATTGAAATGTATGTTGTTGTTAGTCTATCCTTTGTTCACTCGTACATGCAGAAAAAATATTTATTGTTGTCAATTATTAAACCAAATATGTTCTGATCAAAATCAAAATCTAACTATGAATATGTTGTTAATGCTTACTGCTATAAAAACATTGATTTGTATAATTTGCCTTTATAAATCTTCATACATGTTGACATACTACTCCCGCATATTTAAATATTTAAATATTATTCAGTATGGGTGATTTGAACGGAGATTTTGACATATCAGAAATTGATTATGAACGTACTCACAATTTTGAAAATTGGTCAAATAAACATGTAATAGGAATTAATAATATAACTGCCATTAACCCTAACATTCGATCCTTATCAAAACATTTTGATACTTTCCTCCTAACTATTTCTAGTTCCTTGCGAAATATTGGCATAATAACGCTATGTGAAACGTCGATAAATGAAAATAATGTAAACCTATACAAAATATCGGGTTTCAACTCTTACTATTTTTGTCGTACAAAAAGATCGGGTGGCGGAATTATTGTATACGTGAAGGATCATCTTACATTCGAAAAAATAAATTTAGTAACAACTAATTTTGAATGCGTTTACGGCACTATTTCTATTTACAAACATAAACGTATACATCTATTGGCAATATACAGACCTCCAAACACAAATAAAAAATTATTTCTTCATGAACTGGAAACTATATTGGGCAGTATTGACATTAAAGAATCCTTTTTAATTCTTGGCGATTCGAACGTAAACATTTTACATGAACTCGAACCGATTGTAATCCAATACGAAAACCTAATGGCCAACTTCGGATTTGTCAAAACTATTCACGATGTGACACGAGAAGCAGTATTGTCAAACTATATAACGGCTACTTGTCTAGACCATATTTATATAAGAGAGAGGGAGACCATAGAAATCAGTTCGTGCGTATGTGAAACAATAATAGCTGACCACTACCTAATTGCAACGACGATTTATTTCTCTAACTACGACAAACACACTTTAGACAAATCGCACACTGAGTACTATACTGCACTCTCTGAAAAAAAAGTTAATCTATTTATCTCAATCACCGATTGGAATGAAATGCTAAAATTATCTGAACCAAATGTATTGTACGAAGAAATGAAATCGAAATTTAAAAATATTTATGAACTAAGTAACATCACAAAATTTAATAAAAAATATCGCAATTATCAAAAAACTTGGATGAATGATAGCCTCATTGAAAATATACAAACACGAGATACTCTTTGGAGGAAATGGAAAAACTCACCTAACAACAAAAAATATGAAATCGATTTAAAAAAATACAGAAATAAATTAAATAAACAAATAATAAACACAAAAAAATTATACTTTAATTATAAATTTAAACACTGTTTCAAAGACATTAAAAAAACATGGAATGAAATTAATAAAATTTTAGGTAGAAAAGATAAATCCGGTTGTGATGAAGTCATATCAAAATATTTCTTAAAATCCGAATCGAAAGATGCAGTGGCAGAAAATTTTGCAGACTTTTTTGATGAGGGGGTAAATAAGTTATTACATGTATGTGATGTCCGAGCGTCAGAATACACGCCAGAATATTTAAATCACACAATGTATCTACCACGAGCAAATACAAAGCAAATCGAATTAATTATCGGAGGTATGAAAAATTCCAAGACACCAGGCATAGATTTAATTCGTATGTATGATTTGAAAACACATGTTAAATTACTTAGTCCTATAATCGCTCACTTAATTAACAGAATAATTGATACGGGCCATATTCCCGATGAACTAAAATATAGCATTGTAAGGCCTATCTTTAAAAATGGAAATCACTCTTTAATAAACAATTACAGGCCGATTTCCTTACTTCCTGCATTAGAAAAAATCTTAGAAAAATATATATCAATAAATTTAGATAAATACTTAAATAATCTGAGTATTATTGATGAATGCCAGTATGGCTTTCAAAAAAATAAAAGTTGCGATAAATTGCTCGAAAAATTTTCTAATCATATAAATTCACAACTAAACTGTAAACAACATGTATTGGTTCTATTTATTGATTTCTCAAAAGCTTTCGACACACTTAGCCATTTACAAATAATTAAAGTACTTGAATTTATAGGTATCCGGGGTAAACTCCTCTTATTCTTCAAAAACTATTTGAAAAATAGAAAAATGAGTGTTAAGATTTTAAATATAATAAGTAAATCAAGATACATCAAATCGGGAGTACCGCAAGGGTCAATTCTAGGTCCAAAATTATATATTATATATGTAATTGCTATGTGTAAGATTTTCAAAAAAGCTCGTCGATTCGTTTTTGCTGATGATACTGCTCTTGTTGTATCACATGAAAATCCTGAAATAGCTATACAAGAATTACAAAGAGATTTTAACGAGCTTCTCAAATGGGCTCATGATGTAGGATTAATTATTAATGTGAAAAAAACCAAATGCATGTACATAAAAACACCAAGTTTGAAAATGTGGAATGTTCCTAAAATAACCGCTCATAGCTTTGACTGTATACATAGAGGAATTGTTAATGTTTGTGACTGTGAAAAAATAGATTTCACAAATGAATATACTTATCTGGGAATAATTGTTGATAACAATTTTAAGTGGGATAAACAAGTGGCTAAAATTTGTAACCAGCTCAGATCCTTAGCTAGTAACTTTTACAAATTAAAATTTATTTTGCCTCATAGTACTCTTAAACTCATATATTTTTCTATGGTCGAATCCATCCTTAGATATGGTATTCGAACTTGGGGACATGCAAGCACTACTTACATTAAATATATTGAAAATTTACAAACTGCCATAATAAAAAAAATTGTCACAACAAATATTTACAAACAGAGACATAACGGCTCAGAGAGCCTACTTACAATAAAAGGTCTCCACTGGTTCACTACTATTATGGATAATATGGGGGAAAGCCCTTACAAACACCTCCTTGTACACAAACATACCACAAGATTTAGAGAAGGAAAGGGCCTAAAAACTCCTCGAATATTAAATAAATATGGAAGCCGTACTCTTGAATATCTAATACCAGTGATTTTCAATAAAATCAATAAAAACATAAAATTTGAAAAAAATGAGAGACTAAGTCCTAAAATGATAAAACTATGGTTAATGAACGAAAACTCCATGTATCTTTGAATATCTTAATATAGCTGCCTACATATCTTGTTATTAGGCAGATATATTGAAATATCTTATATATTATGATTGTAAGTTAAAAAATCTAATATTACTATGTGATCTATTCTAATGTTTCCTTAAAACTATAAATGTATTTACAAATATTTTCTCAGATATTATATTAAGAATGTTTAAATTGTTAGAACCTGCAGACAAGCTGTCATATGACAGCTTTGTGGGTCTACTCAAATTTTTGTACTAAATGTATATTTAATCTAATAAATAAAAAAAAAAAAAAAAAAAAAAAACAGAATTATGCTTGCATGGATTGGCTGGTCTGACAAGACACCGGGTCACTAGAGCCAGGACGCGGCTAAAGGCCTCCGACAGCACAGTGATGAACGCAGCCTTCCAGCACAAAGCGCCACTCCTGAGTGAGCGCTGGGCCCGAGCTCACCCAAGACCACGCCCTACATGATAATTGTTTTTTTATACTACTTTTTTTCCTATTCTATGTACTCGTTTCTTTACTTTAAATCTAATGTGTAAATATGCATCACTATTAGGGACGTGTGGGATTACACTATCCTGTCCTCATCCTAGAATAAAATCTCTACATATTATGAATTACTGTCTGTTCGCGATAAACTCAAAAACTACTGAACTGATTTCCATAGATAGATAGAGCGATCCATGAGGAAGGTTTAGGTAAATAATTTGTCAAGGTTTTGTGTAAATTGGTTTAAATATATAATATAGTGGTGGACGAGCGGGATTACAAGCAGGCGGTGTGGATTTGATTGTATGCAAATCTACAGCTTTATGCCGAGGTTGGAAGGTCACTGTCTACATTTGATTTCGAAAACTCTGTGTAAAGCCCTGGCAACGCCGGGGACTTCAGCTAGTATTACTATAAAACAGAAAATCGGTCGGTGTGTCCCACAAATAACTCTCAAGCGGTGAGCTCCGGCATTAATCAATTTTTCACAGCCTAAATAAACGTAACTATTTGCAAATAACGCCCTAGATAATTTAAATCATGAAATATTAGAATTTTTTGAACGATTAACTTTTAAATAACGATTTAGAAAAAAATACGGACAGAGCCGGGTGTAGTAAAAGTAGCCAGGTGTAGTGTGGTTGGATAAATTAAACACTAACTTAAAACTTAAAACGTCTCTATTCTAAAACACCTGCCATTGTTATTTACAACGGTAAATTTCAAACAAAATCACTTGGAAAGTACGATAATTACAGTCTAAAAAAAAGGAGGAAGATACACTTTCTTCCCCGTTCTTACAATAGTAATTTTAATACACCTCCAACAACTTCATGACAAACAACCGGGTAACTTCCATTCTTGTAACGTATTCCAGTCAGCATTCGGCGTTTTTACAAATCAGCCAAGCATGAATTTCTCATACATAAGAAACTAGATGTTTTAACCCTGTGGATGCCAGAACGATGTATCGTTGTTCACAATATAGGCGAACAACGATCGTTGTTTGAGCAATTTTTTAAAATTAAATAGTTTTTAACATTCTCATACACAAGAAACTATATATTATAACCTTGTAGATGCCAAAACGATTTATCGTTGTTCATAATATAGGCGAACAACGATCGTTGTTTGAGCAATTTAAAAAAATTAAATATGTTATAAACATTCTCTATATTATAGACGCCCTAGAGTCCAAGCTGTCGAAATGAGATACTTGAGAGGAGTGGCAGGGGTCACGAAATGGGATCATATAAGAAACTCGACGATCCGAGACGATCTTAACATTGAATCACTGCTACTCTTCATAGAAAAATCGCAACTGAGGTGGCTTGGGCATGTACTAAGAATGTCTGATGACCGAATTCCAAGGAAGATACTGAGAGCGATTACAGAGGGTAAACGTCCAGTGGGCCGCCCCAGACACAGTTGGGCAGGGTAATTCCAGAAACTGTGTGAGGAGAGGATGGGACTGCCATGGAGGGAGGTCAAACAATCAGCACAAGACAGGGACTTATGGAGGAGCCTTGTCGATGCAGTGGCTCCTCTACCCGAATAGGACAAGGGTAGAAGATTATGATTATGATAAACATTCTCATAAGAAACAAGATGTTGTAACTCTGTGGATGCCAAATGATTTATCGTTATTCGTAACACAGGTGAGAAAGGTGAACAACGATCGTTGTTTTAGCAATTTAAAAAAAATGTAAATATATTTTAAACACGCTGTATTTGAGTTCAATTAGATTCAACACATTAAGTCTTAATTTCTTCGTTTTTTACTAGCACATATACCTACAAATTAGTTTTAGTTTCTATTTTAAATATATATAAATGGCATATAATATCCCCCACACTAGTATTTCGTCTGTATTGTGATTAAAAATATATACTTTGAAGTAATAATAATTATAAGTTTCGATATAAATATAACGTTACTGCTTTTTGAAACATAGACCTTATTATATTTTGTGTAACTTTTAATACATTTTTAAAAACTATATTTAAATAACACTACTAAAGATTTAAAAGCAAAAATTAGAGATGGAAATTGGTAAGTAAGAGTTAAATAGAGCAAAGCAATAGTATGAAGAAATTAAAAAGAAAATTGAATTTTTTTCTTTAAATATTCAATAAAAGGTATTATAATTTAATAAATTCTGCAGCATAATAATTATCATTACTCGTGACAGCTGTTTCGCCTTCTGACGGCATTAAAACATTATCAAACGGCTTGATAATGCCTTCTGCCTGCAAAAGTTATAAATAAAAATTTAATTGAATTTTACAAATTAAACTTGATAACAATAAATAATAAAAAAAAATGTTGCGAGTCGCGTCCTAAACAAATAATAATTTATAGTACATGAACAATAATATTATCGAATTTTTAAAGCGCTATTTATTCAAATTTTACAAAGTTCTCAAAACATATTTTGATCAGCATCTACCTTTTTTGAGTAGATAAAGATAGATATATAAATATAAACCATGGATGGCATTTCTGATATATATACCACTTCAAAACATGTCGGCATTCACAGGGTTAAGACAGAAATAAAACTTCTGCCCCCTTTCGAGTGAATAGATCTGAATAATGGGAACACCCCCGTGCGTGGGAACTGATCTAAAGAAAAGATTAGTTCCGTGGCACAGGGGTAATTGACTTTCATGCTGTTTTATGGGTTCTTTTACGACGGTGAATATATTACGGAGCTAAGTTGATATTTCTATTACACGTATTTGTTCGGTTAGATCATAGGTTCCCAACCTTTTTTTGCCCACCGCCCACTTTGAGAATATTTTTTTTTCTAGCGCACCCCAACTCGTAAATCTGAAAGAGCAATTGTCGTCACGATTATATTTACCAAAGGGGGCGGGGGGGGGGGGGGGAGATAGGATGGGGCAAGATGCGTTTTTTTTGGCATGGAACCGTTCTGAATTATTTTTATTTTTTTTTACTTGGGTTTTATTGCTCAGAAAGATTACACTTATGCAGTAATTCACGCGACACGCTACAGTGGTATTGTAAACCAATTTCCGTGTTTTGACGTCTAACTTTCCCTTTATCCTACTTTTCTTTTTCATTTTAATCTTTTCTGCAATTTTTTAATTTAACATTTCAAAGTCAGTGTTTGGTTTTAATTTGTTATAGATTATGATTCCTGAGTATTTAATTTCTTCTACTTCTTCAATATTTTGATTTACTATATTAAGGGTAGTAATTTCGTTGAGTTTCTTCTCTAATACCATGAATTTACTTTTAGTTACATTTATTTTCAGTTTATTCGAAGAAAAAAAAACTTTAATATATAATATAGAAGTGTTCTTTAAAAAAAAGCTTTTTTTGACAATGCATCTTCGATGTTATTTGGTATAATATATAAAAGTGTGTCATCAGCAAAAGTTTGATAGAACAGTACTTTAGGCACTTCACTATATCATTAATATATATACTTAATAAATTGGAGCGGTCCCAATACAGATCCTTGAGGAACTCCGAGGATTACTTGTTGTTCTTCAGATATAGCATCTCCAATTTTGTTTCTTTGTTTTCTATTTTTAATTTTATTATTAGTATTTCTCTTTCCATCGTTTCAAAAACACGTCTAAAGACCTAAAATCCAAGAACACTACTATTGTACATATATTATTTTTTTATATTTGTATTTTTTTTCTGATCCATACTGGTTTTCCATTATGAATATTTGTTTCTAAACCCTGCTGTTTTACAAGAATGTTATTTTTTTCAATAAATTTTCTCATCTCTTCTTTAACTATGGATTCTAGTATTTGTTCATTTGTAGGTTATTCATTTATTTTTCTGAGGTCTTCGAAATTTTTAGCATTTATAATTTTGGGCACTGGTGTTATTATGGAAGTTTTCCACGACTGCGGAAAAATTCCCTTTAACACAGATTAATTTATTAGTGCAACTACTTAAATTTAATTATGCCTATAGTAATTCCAGACGTCGATGATTTTTGCGTCATTGTATTAAAAAATTTCATTAAATCCTCACTGTTACCTGAAAATATTATTATTCTCTCTTCTTTCCGATGATTGAAAAGAAGTATCTGTGAATAATGAAATACTCTTATTTATGTTTTCGACACTTAGTATTAAATTTGGCTATTTTAGTTTTATCATCTTCAACTCCATCGGGAACCGAACTTCCTTAATGTTTTCCCTCTGTTTGCCACTTATAATTTCTTTAAGTGTAGTCCACATTTTTCTTGAATCTCTTTGAGAGGTAATAATTTTTAGCCTCGAATACGAATTTTTGGTATGTTTTATTTCTGTACCTATACATGTTTCTAAGTTTCTTACAGGTTTCCCACCTTTCTTCTGGAAATTTTATTTTACAGGCTTTATAAGCTGTATCCCTTTGTTTTTTTAGAAGATTTAGGGATTCCGTAGGTATACTATTTATTTGTATCTTTTAATATACTACTAGCTGGTTCCCGGCATGCGTTGATATACCATTTTTAAAGAAATAAATTGTTTCCCTGCTCCCCTCCCGCATTTCCTTCCCCTCCCGCGTTCCCTTTCCACCTTCTCCGCCTACCGCCTCCCCTTTTCCACTTTCCCGTCCCGCCAATCCCCATACCGCGTTCTATATAACAGTCCCAGTACATTCAGTTTTCAAACATTTCGCGTGCCTCCTATTACAATTTTTTTATTCAAATTTTCGCTTTTCATTCAAAACAAATTTTCATTTTTATATATTATAAGAACAATCAATCAAATTTGGTACCTAACGTAGGTATATATTTAAAATATCTATAATTTAAATAACCCATAGATAATTCTTTTTTAACAAAAAAAACGTTCGAAAACACAATTCAATTTCGTCGAACGCGCGAACTGTCAAACGTGTAAAGTTAAAATAGTCGTTAAGTTTTCTGAAATTATCCAATTTTCTGAGCAATTTTCTTAAATTTTCTTCCCGTAAGAACCTTCTACAAAGTATTGAGAAACTTTAAAAAAAAAGTGAAATGAAGGCGTGACCAAGGGAAACAGGAATTCATTTTATATATACTTACTATCTGGTCCCGGCATGCGTTGCTATGCCATTTAATAAAGAAATTGTTTCTCCCTGAGTGTCCTTTTCCATTCGTCCCGTTTACCTTCCGCCTCCCCTTCTTCTCCTGCGTCCTCTTCCCCTCTCGCGTTCCCACTCCATCACCTCCACCTTCCCTCTCCCCACTCCACTCCCCCCCCTTCCCCCGTCCCGCAAACCCTTCTCCCGAGTTCTCCTCCCCCTCCCACGTTCCCCTCCCCCTCCCAGGTTCACCTCCCCCCTCTCGTCTTCGCCTTTCACCTTCCCCGCCTTCCCTCTTCCCTTTACCGCTCCCTCGTACCGCCAACCCTCCTCCCGCGTTCCATATATTCAATCCCAGTACATTCAGTTTTTAAACAGCCCGCGTGCCACCTTTTACAATTTTTATTCAAATTTCCATTTTTCATGTATATTAAAGTTAGTACCTAACATAGGTACCTATTTAAACTATCTAAAATTCTTGATTCGATTCAAACTATTAGGGGAGTAACTACTTTAAATAAATTTATCAACTTAAAGATTTTCAAAAATAGAATTTTATTTAACAATCATTGTTTTGCAAAATATCCTTCTCAAACACGCGTTCTGTCAAACGTGCGATAGTCGTTTAGGTTAGAAATAGGTTTTGTAAAATTATCCAATTTTCTGCGCAATTTTCTTAATTTTTCTCTCCGTAAGCACCATCCTCGTACTTCAAGGAATATTCGAAAAAAATAATCAGCGAAATCGGTTCAGCTGATCTCGAGATTTGCGCTTAGCAACACATTAAGCGATTCATTTTTATATATAAGCGAAGATATATTTGTTGTAGGCATTAGTTCATTTACTACTGTTTTCAGGTGTCCTATTAGTTCATCGGCTTTTCTGTCTAAATTTCCTTGGTTATCGTAGATCCACTTTTTGTTTTGTAATGCCGCACACAATTTATCCTTATTATAGTTCTTTTTATTCCTGTATATATATTATACTTCGTGTTCCCTGAGGCTTCAGACTATTATATCTATTTTTTGTAATAATTGTTTCGTGATCAGATTGATTTTGAATTCTTCCGCAGCATTAACTTCCGCGTAAAAGTCATTTGAAATTACCAAATTAATCATAGCTTTAGAGTTTTTTCATATTCTTGTATAATTTTTGACAAATTGCTTCCTACCCAGACAATTTGATGATTTGTAATCATGTGCTTTTTATATTGAATATTAAAATTTCCACAGATGATTTTCAAGTCTCTTGTATTTATTTGCTAACGGCACCATTCTTCAAAAAAATTTAAGAATTTTGTATCATTTTGATTTGGGGAATGATAAATAGCTGCATAGGTTCCCAGCTTAAATTCCTTCAATAGCCAGTAGGTATCCAGCTATTATTTTTATCTAGTACCGCATTTGTTGTGACTTTGTAAGAGATGTTGTTTACACACTCACACACATACCCTACAGAATTAATGTGATAACTCCACCTGTATGCCTGGTGCTAAATGAGTCGCATCTAATTGTCGAATAGCTCTGAAATGTTGTTTCATTTTGGTTAATTTCTTCGGTAATACAGGTTTCGCTCATCATCACCATGTGCAGTTCGTATTCTTTTAGCATGTTTTTGACTTCTTCGATATGTGCTAGCAAACTAGCTATGGGTTTCTCTGGGTCTCCTACCGCCCCCCTGAAAGTCTGAAACGCCCCCCAATTTTCTCTTTGCCTTCTACCGCCCCCCTGAAGGTCTGAAACGCCCCCAAGGGGGCGTTATCGCCCACGTTGGGAACCTATGGGTTAGATGTAGGAGTATGAGGTGCAAATAAGTGCATTTATATAGAACATATAACATCTCGGTCAAATTATGAGACACCGGTTAGTAGCCGAGTGAACAAATGCACTGGGTTTCCACCCAAAGGTTTGTTATCTTAGGGGATGCTGTGTTTATTTATTTATTTATTTCTATTCTATTCTTGAACATACACTTTACAAATGATTACATTGGTTTACATAGATAATAAGTTTAGTAATAAGAAGAAAAAATGTTAATGATCCGTAGCTGTATGTAAATAGGTTAGTAGAAGTATTTTTTGAACACCTCACTAGGCGAACCTGTGCTGAGGTGTTCCCATGTTCGCTATTCTGTCGACATAAGTAGAAGCACCGTATTCTCCTTGATATTGTCAAGGAGGGAACTGTGGGTCGACCCATGGTGGCAGTATCGAATTCGTAAATTAAATATTAGTTGCAGTAGGATCTATGTACAGTTATTCTTAACATCTAAATTATGTGTAAGATAAATACTTGTCTTGATAAATATGTAGGTATATTTTTCTATGGACCACACGCCACTGGTGTAAGTAGTATTGTGGTAATATTTTCTGTCCCGAAACAAAGTTTTATTTTTATAATGTTTAGGTTGGGTTATGTTTGGTTCGGTGTTATAATGTTTTGAGTAAATTGAATACAGGGTGGTTTTAAGGAAGGGGAGGATAGGAAGTTCTGGGAAGGAAAAGAGTATGAAGGGCGGGTAGGAATCTGGGGGAGTGTGTCCAGGAGTGACGGACATATGAATAGATACCTACAACTGCGGTGCAAACGACTCTCTCGACCCCTACGATGGGTCGAAAGAGTCCGTCTGGAAAGGTCAAAAGGCCTCCCTCAACCAGTGTCTCTCGATCCTGAGATCGAGACTTCTATTTTTATAATGTGAATATCGCACAAGAACCCCAACTATTCCCAACCGCCAGTATACAATGAAACTATGGCATCCCCAGTTGGGGTATGTTGTAAGTGGGGAGGGGAAGGAGATGGGGTAGAGGAAGGTGAGAAAGTACTCGGCTATTCAAATCTGGCCACCAAACACGCCTTAAGCCACATCAATCAACATTACGATTGCGAATAATTTTATTTTTTCTGGAAAGTGAAATAAAAGTACTATAATATATTATTTTAAATGAATATATTTAATGCAATTAATCAAATAAAATTAATTTCCTTTTTTACATTAACTCTACACAGGAGGCCCTGAGGAAAATAATTTCCATCAGGATCGTGTCATCTAAGATGCTGTGTGGATGGTCTTTTTGAGGAGAGGAAGGAATGAACATTGGTATTGAAGAGACCCATGTTGTAGGAAGGAGGAAACACAGAGGCCGGCAAATCGTTTCACAGCCGAGCTGTTGAGCACAAGTACGAGTCGAAGAAGCGACCCGTTCTCATGTGACCAATGTCAACCATGTACATATGTTGGGCACGCGTATGGCGTGTTTCCCGACTGTGCATCGGTGCCGAAGTGATCAATGACGCTAGTTCCTCGGAGCATTGAAATACCGGTAGAATAAGGATAGCATTCCCACCCGACACCTGCGCTCTAAAGATTGCAATTCGTCTGTTAAAATGGGAGAATCTATCAAACGGACCGCCCGTTTCTGCACAGATTCGATGGCATTTTTCAGGTATTTTGGAGCTCCAGACCAGAGGTGGCGCCAAATTCTAGTGGGGCGCACTTGTGATTTGTACAGGGTTAGCAGTTGCAGCAGCTTAGGCTCAGGATAGGTACAAGCACTCTATTGTGGAAAGCTAAGTTCGCTTCTTTGCATAGTTTGTAGTCAATCGCATTTCCTGCATTCAACTTTATTTTAAAATACTATCATTCTTTCCAACTCTAAAAAAATAATAAATATTATAAATCAACAAAACAAATATTTTCTTTCTCGCATAAGATAACAAATAAGAACGTACAATATGCCAGAATGTATAGATTATCATTTTGAGTAATGCTTTCATTGTGGTAGCATTTTCTCATAACATAAAGCAGTCAATTTCCACCGAAAATAGGAGAAATTCTCGTATAAAAAGGTATGTGAAAAATGATCCGAACTTCGGATATGTTATTACGGTGTCGTACGGCATAATAACTCAAAATTATACGAGGTCGGAGCGAGGAAATACAGTGAAATAGCTTGGGCCTACGCACGAATCTATTTAACACAATTTAATCGAGTTGGGCACAATAAAAATGTGCCCATAAAATTTATACCCCAAGAAATATAACAAATAATTAATTATGTACGCGACGTTCTCACCTCAAAAATTATGGTCAAGAATTGTCTAAACATATTATAATGAAATGTGAACTCACCTGAAGATTTTTATTTTTACATTAGCTTCCCACACGAGGACCTGAGAAAAATAATTTCCCTTAGAGCCAGTGTCATTTAAGGGGTTGCTGTCGGAGGGTCTTTTTAAGAAAGGGAAGGATTTTAAATACTGGGAACGAAACCCCTATGCCTGATTTACATAATTTGTTTACATTTTAATCTAACTTTAATTATCAAAGATGATGTTATTTCTTATCCATTTAAGGCTCTTAGTAAGCGTTCAAAAAGAAGATTGTTTGAAAGAGAGATATGTAAAAACGAATGTTAATATTAAAAAACTATAATAATTAAGCGAGAATAAAATAAAAATTTAAAAAAAGAGCAAAAAAACTTTCGGCAAATAAAAATTAAATATTACTTTTTAAGAACAAAACCAAAAAAAATTTCAAGGAAAATCTATATAATATATCGGTGAGAATAGAACATCGAATAATGACTAAAAAATATACTTAAGAAGCTTGTGTTCAAATTTGAGACTGATTGGTTCAGCCGTTTCCGAGAAATCTTGGTCACGGACTGAAAAACACAATTTTATTTATTTATTTATTGATTTATTTATTTTCGGGAAATCGACAGTTTACATTTTTCCAGTTTGTACATGTTTGTATAGCCAAAATAAAACCAATTATGAATTTCCTCCTTGTGACTTTACCTCTGAATAAACAGTATAATAAAAAAATTGAAATAATAAAATTTATAAAAAAGGAGTATGTGATCAAAAATTTCATAAAACAAAAGATAAAATATATAAAACTAAAATTTACATAAAACATAAGAAGCTAGGCTGTACATATAAATCAAATCATAACAGAATTATAAGTATAAACGATAGAAACATATACACATAACATATTCATGAAACATCAGAGAAATACTCTTTTATGTATCCCTTATTTTTGGTAAGGTCAGAATTGAAAATGTCCACCTTGGATAATACGCTAATCAGGCAAGAATTCTGCTTATAGTTTGTCTTGCATTGACCCACCCCGAACAGGTCAGAAGAGCGTGTTGTACGTGCAGGTACATTAAATTGAATTTTATTTAGCAACTCTGGGCATTGATTATCATTGTTAACTAATTTATACAGGAATATTGCATCCATATGATGCCTTCGTACACTCAATGAATCAATTTTAAAGTATGAAGCTGCCTCTGCATAATTATTAAATCTTACATATGACTTGTGACAAAGATATTTGAGGAATTTGTTTTGAATTTTGAGAAAAGCGAGTTTAAAATTTGGCCTCATCCTTTCTAACGCTCTGACATGCCTTTAGATATAAATATACGTGTTACTTCGAAAATAATCGCCAGATTGCCTTGAAATTTTCTGTGTGTACTTAAATATATGTACATTATAAAATTGAAACTAAAAAAATATTGATTTTTTCAAAATTCAGACTGTATACAACCCCTTGACACTTTTCTACGGGATGTGTGATATGTATTTATTTAATTAATTTAAACAGGTAAGGAATGGCATTTTATCTCGCCATATTTCCCACATATCTTATAAAATATAATAAATATGACTAGCCACGAACGAGCCATAAATCACCCAAAACAACCGACACACAAAAAAACCTTACATAATCAAAAATGTCTTCATTAACTCTCGTGGTACAATAAACCATTATTATCAACGTCACGGGTGTCAGACGACTTGAATGGCCGACGTTTCAGTTCTTTCGTGTTCTTCTTATTCCGGTCTTATCAGTAAAATCGTGTTTGGCAAAATAGCCGGGACAAAACAGCCGCGATAAAATGGTTGAGTAAATTTTATTATCTAAGAGAGAGTACGAAAACAATGTGCAATGATGAATAATAATAAGTTAATAAACAATAGTTTGGAATGATGAATACTTGGAGCAGGTGGATGGGTTTGAGTATGTTTACAAGAGATGGTAAGGCTGATAGAGATATTGAAAGAAGGGTAAATGCAGGTAACTCCATTAATGGAGGACTGAACGCCGTTGACGCACAAAAAACTGTCCAAAGAAGCTAAGCTAGCCTAACTAACCGAAGGTAAGAAGAGGAAGGATTGAAGTATACCGAATGCTGTAGAAATGAAATCCCCGAGGCGAATGTGTGGTAAAACCATGTACGATCGTGTGAGAAACGATCCGAAAAGAATGCAAGGCTGATGTAAGCGTAATGAGTAAGATTAAGAAAGGGACGCTCCGATGGTTTGGGCATGTAGAGCAACCCTAAGTGACCAGCTCAGGTATGGGGGCTCCATCGAAGCCAGAGTAAAGTTAGCTTCCCAGAAACTGGGCGTACTGTATAGGATCCGCAGATACTTTAATAGTGCACAACTGCTAACCTGTACAAATCGCAAGTGCGCCCCACGGTTGAATTTGGCAGCCACCTCTGGTCTGGAGCTCCAAAATACCTGAAAAATACCCTCGACCCTGTGCAGAAACGGGCGGTCCGTTTGATAGATTCTCCCATCTTAACAGACGGATTGCAATCTTTAGAGCACAGGCGTCGGGTGGGAATGCTATCCTTGTTCTACCGGTATTACAATGGAAGATGCTCCGAGGAACTAGCATCATAGATCCCTTCGGCACCGGTGTATAGTCGGGAAACACGCCAAACGCGTGCCCAACATTTGTACACGGTTGACATTTGTCACATGAGAACGGGTCGTTTATTTGACTCGTTCTTATGTTCAACAGCTCGGCTGTGGAATGATTTGCCGGCCTCTGTGTTTCCTCCTTCCTACAACATGGGTCTCTTCAAGACCAATGTTCATTCCTTCCTCTCCTCAAAAAGACCCTCCACACAGCATCCCAGATGACATAGGCCCTGAGGGAAATTATTTTCCTCAAGGCCTCCTGTGTGGAGTTTATGTAAAAAAAAAAAAAATGTGAATGGTAGAAGAAGCGAGGATGCCCAAGAAAGACAGGGCACGATCAAGTGAATCAGATACTCGAGTCAGGCCATGTCAAAAGTCAGAATAATTTAAGATCATGTATGAGACGATGTATGAATGTAGACAATGAGTATGTTGGTTGGCGTCCGTCATCACTGCCAACCCCTGCGGTGAAACGACGTGATGGTTAGTTAGTTAATTAAAAAAAAAAACTGAACAAATAACTACAGATTTTTCCGGTCTCATTACTAGGTATAGACAAAAACGGTGTTAGTCAAAATAGCCGGGTAAAATTAGTAGGTTCATAGGTTTAAGAAATTATTATCACATTTTATTTTTTATTTTAGACATTCCAGAAAAAGCTTTGCAAATTTTATGCGGTCGGACCTCAAAATTAGTGCTTTTTCCGCTTTTCACAATCAGACTTTTCCTTGCGATGATTTTTTTTAAATGTGAATCCACACAAGAATCCCGCCTGCTCCCAATTGTTCAGAGCCAGTGAAACAATGCCATCCCAAAATTGGCTATGTTGAGATGTTGGGAGGGGAAGGGGATGGGGAAGAGGAAGGTGGGAAGGTACCTGACTATTAAGATCTGGTCACGTGGATTTATATAGTTAACATTTCAATTCTTAATAGTGGACTTACACCAGGGCAATACTTCCACTTAACGTGCCGTAAATATACAGTGTATTATTTTTAATTGATAAAATTGTGAAATAAACACAAATTATTGAAATAAAATGTACTTGTGCAACACTCGACCTCCAGATCGCTAGTCGAGAGCCTTGCCCCTCTACCACGGAGGCCGCAGCTATTTCAGTTTGTCTTTTTATTATTGAAACTTTTCTTTGCGATGCTTTTTTATCCAGGTTTTCAGTCGTGAGTTCTTATTGCCGAGGCTGTTTTGTCCCGTCACCAATCTTATCACTCCTCTCTCCTCCGTCCTTCATCTTCCCTTCTCTGTCTCTTTCACCCTTCCGTCCCGCCCTTCGCTCAAGTCATAAATCTGCCAGTGTCTCGGAGGTGATTAATAGAGGTTTTTATTTTATTTTTTTATATTATTCTTGCGCGTCAGTTTTTCGGTTTTGCGTTGTTCGCTAACACGGAATTATTTTCGGTATTTTTTTAATATAAGAAATTTAAATGCGCGTAAATAACACGAAATAACCTGCCTGAGATGTATTTTTCTAGGTTAAGATCTGTATTAACTGTAAATGGGTAATGTTTTTATTTGATTTATTTTTACTTGAAGACCGCGTAGATAGTCACAACTGCCCGGAGCAAGTAGGATTATGGCATCCACAAATGTGGTATTTTGTGAGGCTGGAGGAAGCAGAAAGGGCACGGAGATGGGTCAGATGGAGGTTACGAAGGTTGGCTATTGAAATCTGGTCATAAAATTAAGTTTGTTTTTAGAAATATTTTTAATCAGTTCTTTTTTTAACAATTGTATTTTACATACATCAGTAAGTTTTATTTCGAATATTTGAAAAAACAATTGGTACGCAATGTAAGATGATATTAAAATTAGGTTTTATTATATTTTTTTACGGTGGTTACCTATGTAGTTTTTTAGCAATAAAATAATTGCCCTAGGGCCAATATCGTCTTTAGGTGTGCTGTGTGGGGGGTAGGAAAGAAAGGAGAGAAAGTTCTGAGAAGGAAAAAGGTATAAGTGGTGGGCAGGAATCTGGGGGACGTACAAATCCATCCCTCCCACTGCGGTGCAAAGCTTGCGTCAAAAGTCCTGTTGGAAAGGCAAAAGGTCTCCGTCAACCAGTCTCTCCTGATCCGGCCCTGCAATAGGAGGGCAAACGCATTCGCCGCAAAGATTTAGACAAACCTCACCCCATGAACCCACCATGGACACCTCTGTTAAGTCACCAAACGCAGCGAACCATTTGGGATGACCTATAGTTTTGGTTACCTATCCAATAAATGGTTCCCGGGCCATACCCACCTTTCAAATTTAACAAAAATATGAATGCCATTATAAACTGGGTTTCGATTAACTTAAATTTTAAACCAAGACGAAACTGAGAGTTTTTTGTTACGGTTTCAAAATGTCTATAAATAAATAAACTGGCAAAAGTGTGATTTGGGCTTGTCCGATATGAGTAAGGTCAATTTTACCTCAAATCAAAAGGAAAGTGACAAATTTAAAAAATATAAATTGGCATAGATCACATTTCTCGGTATTTTAAATAAAAAAATCATGAAAACACTGTAAAATAAAACTCCGTAATATAATTTGTCCGATGAAAAAATAACTGTACCTCTCGTTCAACAATGCCCCATTCATAATTCTTTCTCTCAATTAAAACTGGTCTAGAAATGAATACTTGTCATTAGTATTATCGTATCTCAAGACACAAGTCGAGTGTGGCTTCAAAACCAGTGTAATTATGGTTTTTCACGGTGTCTTCAAGTAGAATCAACCTTCTGGCATCTCCCTGGTGCTATTGAAGATTGTTGTAGAGCGCGACCGAAACTTGTAGGCGGTGGCGGTTTTGAAAAAACATTACAGTTTAAAAATACGAGTAAGAGGAACGAAATTAATGCAATGTGTGGTTCATACATTCATCTTAAGCAGAAATCTTAACTATAAAGTGGAATATCCAGGTGTTTAATTAGAAGAAAAAACTTTGAGATTTGGTGTTATGAAATTTGCACATTTTATTTTCCTAATGGGATACGGCATTTCAATCAATAGCTTTGGAGCTTTGAAAAATCCATTGAAATGTAAAAATAAATTAAATAATACTCTTCGTAAAAAAGTATTATTGAGGTGCGTAGGTAACTTACAAATAATTTGAGGATTAATAAAAAATAAAAGATTTTGAGGAAGGAATATTACGTTAAGTAAGTATAGGAAATAATAATCTTAGAGGGACTCCAATTAAAAACAGGCGCATAAAATTTTGGAAAATACGATAAGATAAGATAAGATGGAGTAATACGGATAATATCTGTTGAATGAGGTAAGGTTAGTTAACGTATACGTTTTATAAAATATATATAAAAAATTCAATCAATACAATAAAATAATTTGCCTTACCAGAAACCCATTTGAAACATCAAATATACACATTTCGGTTGTCTGTGATATGTGTTAGTTATTCCTGCATGAAATCTGGTTCAATGAACTAAAATTTGCTTTGAATTTAAGTGTTATTTTTAAAACACGAACAGAATGCGTAAAGAATAATTCAGATAAGCGATAAAGTAGGTACCTACATATTTTAAGAGAAAATTATGTTAATAGTCATTTTGAAAATAGAAATAATAATATTCCGTGATATTTCACGGTCTGCGCTAGTATTTAAAATCTAGTAAAAATCAAAGTGAGTATGATTGCTGTTAAGATGAATATATACGTGAAATCCTATTTAGATACTATTTTGATTAATCTTTACGACGAATCGGTTTACAGTATGAACATCAAAAAATATGCTACGGATAAATTGAAGCTTTAACTACTTTATCTATGTATTGGAATTACAATAAAATTATTATTTACGTAACAAAAAATATAAGCGTAAACCACTAAAAAAAATGTTTTCTCATGACTTAACTATGAAGTAATGTAAGTAACAATTTTTAAAAAATACCCCTTTACGGCTAAGACTATTTTTGACTTTATCTATGTTCTAACTTTTTTTCGTTCTTATAAAATTATGCACAAAATAAATAAAAACCACTTTTTCGCTTACTATAGCCTCGTGCAAAAAGACGCTCGATTTTAAAATTTTGCAGGCATGAGATTCGACATATTTCTAGCGTTTATATTCCTCTTAAGTTTCTAGAAGTATCTTTCCTGCCACTATCCAAATCAGATTTCTTGCGTATCTAGAATTATATTAAGTTAGGTTAGGTTAAATTTAAAAAGAAATACAGAGTATGCAATTCATAGGTGGTAGAAGTGAAACCTTCGGAAAACGAAAGTAGACAGAGTAGGGAGACTACAAAGCACGGCACCAAGAGGAGACCGACTATATATTTATCTCATTTTCTCGTAGGCTAAATCCTATAGATGTATGTGTTTGTCTCTTTTTAATAACGCTTTTTTTCATTTCATCGAGTTTCAAATCACAACGGTGCTAAAGAAGTTTTCACTTCAAAATAAACAAAATAGTTTCTTAACCAGAAAACGTTACAAACATAAAAAATCACCTGTTCTAAGTGAATTTTATTGCACTCACAAAGCGCCTACAAGTTTCGTTCTTGCCACTATTCAAATCAGGGTTCTGCCATATATCTAGGGTTAGGTGTCCGTGGGAATTTTCCCAGGCTGTAGTTCGCTCCCATGGCCCGCACTATAGAATATAGACTATATTACACAGAACACATGCTTGTCCATTGTTCAAGAGGCCGTTTTTATTACCGGAGACCGATGTGGTACCTATGTGCTCCTGGTAGGTAGTGCTTTGATGGTAGGAGAAGACAGTTGAATATATCGACTGTTTCACTGTTTATGAAGGGTTCGTTTGATTGATTTCATTGAAGAAAATACTTTCCATGGTGCACTTGTCATATTAGAGGATGTTGTGTGGAGGGACCTTTTAACGAAAGGAAGTTCTGGAGCGATTACGGTAAAAAAATGAACCATTTTTATTTTTCTGCATTTGATAGCGGTCCAAAATTGGACCACATTTTCCTACCATTCGTAAAACATATATTGTAATAATTTAAAACATTTCAATGGCCAGCCATTTGTTTAAAACGAAGCTATTGAAATGCTTTATCTATTATGACCATAGATTTGCAAATCCGAACATCGTAGACTATTTTAGAACGAGTTAAAAATGAATTTTTAAAATATTTTTTTCACACCGAATTTTCGATCAGCTGTTTACGGTTAAAATTAAGTTTCTTTTTCAAAGATATTCACCTTTCATTATTATACCACAGACAATATACAGAAATCGAAAATATTCTATATTGTCTCGAATAAGTACCCCTCACGGCAATTTCAAAGTAACAAACACGCAGGAATCGCGCGGTTATAAACTTTACAATATTTTTATATTTTTTTTATAAATCTTACAAATATGAGATAAACGGTAAAATACAGGTTAATTCATTGGCTATATAGCACTTTAATAAGTTTTTATGTCTCCTGTTAAAATTCGAAGGTAGGATTTTTTTAATGTATGCGAAAAATTATAAAATTAATTTATTTCGCTTGGTCGCTACAGTGGCTATACTGTACAAGAGAGAAAACATGTATACACACAGCGTATACATTTTTAATAGCGTATAACACAGAAATTACCCAGTGTAACACATTTAAGATGGATTAGGTAATTTAAAATTAGGATTCTCAATCTATCCCAGCGATGGCATTATGTGAGTAATTGTTCATTATTATACATAGTACATTAAAATCTCTGCTTTAAATCTACAGTGACTACAAACCCGTACAATCTAATTACCCCCAGTAAGTTCACACGAACAGGACCCATTGTTTGTATAAATTATTATTTAATCCGGCACTTGAAAAACACAAGGACAGATCCACCCACATTAAATTTTAGGGAGACGATGTAGAATAATATAATACTGTTTTAACTTATCTCTACAATAAAACAAAGCCACAAATTTTATAAAGATGCACTAAGGCTGAATTTAGTCTCACGCTGACCGCACGCGCACCGTCTGCGCTGATGGTCGAGATATATGAACTTCTAGGAAGCGTTTTTGAATGACGCGTAGCCATCTGCGCGCAAGGTGGTCAGCGCTGATGGCTACGCGGCCGTACGCGTCGCGCGTCGGCGCCGCGTAGCTGTCGGCGCTGACGATTGCACGAGCGCCTCTGCTTTCAGTGAGCGTTCTAGTGTCGAGCGGAGCGGACGTCGTCAGCGTGTACAGTCATGGCGAATCGCGAAGTGGATACAGGTCAAGTTATCGATGAGGTACGCCTGAGGATTTTGGTCTTCGTCTGTACAATAAGGCGGTCAGTACGATACTGAAACGAGCCACCCTGAGCCTCAGCGCTGACGAACTACGCGCTGATCTATGAGCGCTGACGGTGAGCGTGAGACTAAATTCAGCCTAAACCAATTTCAGTAGAACGCTTTTTTTAATAGGACGAAATATATACAAACAAATGATGACCTTCGTGGAGGAGCGGTTGATATTCTAGATTCTCGGGTCGTTCTGGTGAAAGACGGTCATTCAGAACTTGCTTGAAATGGCTTTAGCCGTGTTTGATGACTAAATTAGGCAGGAATTTTCAAATCATTCATTTTCCCTTCTACTTCCTTTATCACTACCTTCAGCCTCACAACATACCTCAATTGGGAATGTCGTAGTCTCACTGGCTTCGAACAATTGGGAATCTTGTACATTTGTGGTCGTCAACGCGAAATGTTAAAGATATCACAGGGCAGAACAGATGTTCTAGCACAGCATAACGATTTGATAGGCAGGTATGGGTATTGCCGCCCGGGAATTTATTTGATAACCAACACCCCCGTCATAGATCACCCAAAATAGTTCGCAAAGTTTGGTTTGGTTTCGGGGTGCCCGGGCTCACGGGGTGAGGTTGTTCTAGTACTTGGCGGTGAATGCGTTTGCCCAACCGCTACGTGGCTGATCGAGAGAGAACTTTTGATCACGGATTCGACCTATCGACTTGCACCGCAATTGGAAGGGTGAATTTATACGTCCGTCACTCCCGAACACATTGACCTCCAGATTCCTAACCATTCCGCATGACTTTTTCCTTCCCAGAACTTCTTTTCCCTAAAAGGTCCCTCCACACAGCATTCCCAAAACTGACAGAGGACCTGATGGATTTTGTTTCCTCAGGGTCTCCCGAAAAAAATATTAAGAACATTTATGTTCTAGCACAGCACAACTTTCTAGTCCAAGAGTGAAGCCTGGCACTGGCCCTGGCCCTCCCACAACGAGGGCCAGTGGGGATAGTTCTAAGTAACGTCTCACTCAACCAATCTCTACCGATCCGCATTCCGCAATTCCACGCTGTAGATGAACAAACGCAAATGCCACCAAGACCAAGACAAAACCCATGAACCTGGTCATCCCAAAATGTAGCAAACCACCTGGGGTGGCCCCTATAGCAGGGGTGTTAGTTATCCACTAAATGGTTCTCGGGGCGGCGGCAAACATAATTGAAAATAATAAAGTTAACCATTTGATGGACAAATTTATATTATCTTCTACGTCTTCGTCGTTTTTGAAAATTTATTCCTGAAATCGAAAGCTTTTAGTAGCTTGACAATGCGAAACATCTGTAAATATGTTAATGCGACCTTCCGTTTATTTTAGAAAGCCTTCTCATAATCTTAAAGTTAGTTGTAGCTACGCATATTTAGAGTAATTTTACATAACAACTATATTTGTATGTAAAGCCTTGGAAACAAGCCTACAATTATTTTATTATTTTACCATAAAATGAACACACACTTTAATACGAGTCGATAATGGAGCTTTTCCCGGAAATATTTTTCAAAAATATTTTTGTTTTGAGAAATAAGAAAAAAAAACAATTATTTCGTTTTATATTTAAAATACAATAAACATAAAATTCTTAGTAAAAAAATATTTCAACAAATCGGTACCAGATACGTTTTAAGATTTTCACGGCCAAAAGTATTTTCGTTGTTTGTTTTTGGGGTGTTATACCGTGTTGCGCTACCTCCTGGCTAAAGAAGGAGGTAACGCAACACGGCATAACACCCCAAAAACAAACAACGAAAAAAAATCAGTAGGTACCATTTTAGAAAATGATTATTAAAATAATTTTCTTTTAAAAATATTACATTATAGTAGGTACTTTATCGCTGGTCAAGATATTTTAAAAACTTAACTAACCATCTAACTAACTAAACATTACGCCGTTTGTCCGCAGGGGTATGCAGAGAGGACGGACTGCCAAACAACTCGGTCTTGGCACACACTCTTTGCCTCACTCATATACACACATCGTCTCATACATGCTCTGACTTTTGACATGGCCCGGCTCAAGTATCTGATTCGCTTCCTGTGCCATGTCTTCCTCGGGCGTCTCCGACTTCTTTTACCATTCACATTTGCGTCACATTTTCTATTTAAAATATTTTTAAGTATAAACATTTTCAATAATAGTTTTGAGCATGGCTCTCTTTATGTTATCACTTAAATTAATGATATCGAATAAAAAAAAATACATACTGTATTAAAAAATGTATTATAAAGGTTATCGTCACACCATTTTTTGTTGTTTCACGTAAAAAAATAATTCTAAAAAAATTCTCAAACTGTCGTAATTTTTTTTTCAAGTTGCAAGTTGAAACTTTGGTTTCATAAAATTGTGCATTTTAATTATTTTGTGGTTAGCTTTTCTTCTTCTTCTTGTTGTGCCTTGTCCGTTCAACGGACGTTGGCTATCATGTTGGCTATGCGGACTTTGTTTACTGCGGCCTGGAACAGCTCCACGGTAGACTGGCCAAACCACTGTCTCAGGTTTTTCAGCCATGAGGTTCTCCTTCTTCCAGGGCCCCGTCTTCCGGCAATCTTTCCCTGCATTATGAGATGCAGGATCTCATACTTCTCTGGATGTCTCATCACGTGTCCAAGATATTGAAGTTTTCGGATTTTTATGGTTTTAATAACTTCCTTTTCTTTATTCATCCGAACCATAACATCTTCATTTGTGACCCTGTCCATCCAGCTTATTTTAAGTATTCTTCTGTAGATCCACATCTCGAATGCCTCAAGTCGCCTAATTAATTCTTCAGTAAGCGTCCATGCTTCCATTCCATAAAATAATATTGAAAATACGTAGCATCTGACCATTCGCATTCGTAATCCAAGGTTGAGATCATGACTGCAGAACATTTTTTTCATGCGGATAAAGGTTGCACGAGCTTGCTCAATGCGGCATTTGATTTCAACTGAAGGATCCCATCTATCATTTACATTGCAGCCCAAGTATACAATACTTTGTACCTTCTCCAGTTTTGTTCCAGCAATATAAAGATGTTCATCCAATGCGTTATTTTTGCTTATGAGCATGTATTTTGTTTTATTTATATTCAGTTCTAGCCCAAAATTCTCACAAGTCAGCTTTTACCTTTGAATATTCTTCTCACAGAATTCTCACAGGTTAGCTTTTACCTTTGAATATTATAAAGCATGGGATTTTCCCATTCTAAAATCGTTTAGATTATATTTCTCAGTATGATAGTAAGGGAAACACAACGATTTCTATCAGAACGGTAATATAAGTTGTTCCCAAAAGCGAATAAATTAGCCTGAGCGGTTAATTAAATTTACAGACAGACGTAATCGCAACCAACTTTAGCATTTTTAATAAACCAACAAATTTTATCAGGGATCTTTATGGGGAAGCAATCATATCGCAAAATCACTTCGTGACAAAATTTTAATTAAATGAAAATGATTCATCCAGATTTAAATGATAATTCTCAAAATCAATTTTTTTAATTACAACGCCCACTCTTTATAAGAGTTTTAATGGTACACGTGTAGGAAATCGAAGAAAATTGCTTGCCCATTAATTATGTACGGCAGAATTATAAATCAAGACACGAGGTATCCGATTAGGAATTCCTCAAGGGGATGGAGCGAAGTTGTATGGAATAATATTAATGAAACATCCAAATGTACACACTTACAGAGTGATCAAAATTGATATAAAGAAAAAAATGGTACATTCACACCTATCTTATCTCTGCTGTATCTGGGAATTTGCCTCAAAGAAATTGATAGCTGATCAGCAGGTGCTTCAAAACCGAGCTCTCAAGTTTTTGGACTTCCGTGGGACACCCATGTCAGAGACATCTATTCAGTTTCCGGTATTCTTCCAATCACAGTCCTTCCTAAACATGAAATCACAAGCACCATCCTACAAATTACCCAACAATCAACTCACACTAACATCAAGCCACTTTACAATCAAGACATCCACACTCACAATACTCGAAATAGCAATAAAATCCGCATACCTCAAACACACACTACAAAATATGGGATAAAATCTCTGAACTATGTTGCCTATACACTATATAATTCGCTTCCAGATATGTACAAGTGAATCCAGAAAAATAAAAAAATTCAGAGTAATGCTTTAAAAGGATATTTTTTAAGTACGTTTAAGGATGAAACTTTGTAATTTTCTTGTCAAGTTCAATTGTCTTGTTTCTTTTTCTCTTCTTTTCTTTTCCATTTAGTTGTAACCATCCATATTTGTATAACCTTGTTCCTTTTTTATTTAATTGTTTTCTATTGTTGTTTGTTCTACTCAACCAATCTTTTATTTTTCGTCTGCATTGTTTGTGAAACTTATATTTTTAATATCTAAATTTGTATGTTCCTCCTGTCCTAAAGTTCTAAGTTCCTGAGTTCTGTAGCTCATCGGGATTGCTCTAGCAAGATATAAACACAATAAAAAATAAATAAAAAAGATATAATGAAATATTTAAAAGGGCACCAAAATACAGGTCACCTAATATACTGATTTGGATATCAAAAAATGCTATGTAAAAGAGCTCCAAAATTCTTTTTTACATTATCTCCACACAGGAGGCCTGAGGAACAATATTGCCTCAGGGCCCATGATATTTTCAATGGGGTCAATGTGCTCAGGAGTGACGTACGATGAATCCATCCCTCCCACTGCGGTGCAAGGCGATGGGTCGAAAGAGTCCGGCTGGAAAGGTCAAAAGGTTTCCCTCAACCAGTCTCTCCTGAACCGTCCCGCCACGCAGTATGTGGGCAAAAGCATCCGCCGCCTAGACCTATACAAACCTCACCCCATGAACCTGGCATGAAATTAATTGCACCCCTGCTAAGTCACCGAACGTAGCAAACCATTTAGGGTGACCTATGGCAGGGGTGTTGGTTATCCACTAAATGGTTCCCGGGGCGGTGGTACCCGTATTTGTTCTCAAATTGAAAAACAAAGCGTTTAATAATTTTTTTTCTTAATTATTTTCGAACACAAATCATCAAACAGTATTAATACGCTCGCATCTGCGTGGTGGAATCCCAGAACCCGACGTTCATTGCATGTCCGACGCCACGTCTTATGCGCCGCGCCACAAATACAAACATCTGTGTTCGTGAAATTTCAAGCAAAGCTACCGTTGTAATTCGGTTTGTAATTCAAGAATCTGTCTAATTCCGTCAGTAGCTCGCATATGGACGTTTATTCCCTAGGTATAAGTATCTACTAGGATTTATAGGCGGCCATATGCAATATATAGTCTTATATACGTCTCGGTTATGTTACTTTGTCACGGTTACTTTGTCTCGGTGACTAGCTGTCACTGGATCACAATGGATCCGAGGAACTGGCTATTTTTGGAACCAGTTCCCATTGTAAAATGGTCACAAACACTCAAACTGGGCGAAGCCGAACTAAAATCCTCCCGCAAGGCCTAGACCTGCGGAGCGGGTTTTTAACTTCTAGTTTATTTATGACTGGTCATCGTAATCTTGATAAAGTCACCACAAAATATTGTTTTTAAAGATTAGAACTTTTTCATTGTAATAATGAAATTAAAAGTAGGGTGCTAATACTGCTAATATTAAGTTCTATAAAAGACCAAAAAGAATCTTGCAGATAGAACTTGATTTTTGTTTTCAAGTAACACTTCAATCAATTGATCGTCAAATCGTTAATAAATTGGTGCTCAGATGAAAGTCATACGTAAATTTGCTAGAAAATAAAAATCAGACAAAAACATATATTTGCATTTCATCTTCAAACGGCTCCAGAACACTGATTTTGTGATAAATCTATCTTCTATATATCTATATATAAATAAAAATGAATCGCCGAAATGTATGTACGTGCATAACTTCCAAACGAATGCACCAAATTGGATAATTCTTTTTTTGTTGTGTTCGTTATATTCAGGACAAGGTTTGTATAAAACTAATGGTGAGCTCTGGCATTACGAAATTTGTATACAAAATTGCAAAAGGTGGCACGCGAGCTGTTTGAAAACTGAATGTACCGGGACTGAATTAATAGAATGCGGGAGGGTGGAACTCGGGAGGAGGGTTTGTGGGACGGGGGAAGCGGGCGAGGGGAGTGGGGAGAGGGAAGGCGGTGTGGGAACGTGAGAGTGGGAAGGGGAGAGGAAGGGGAGGCGGAAGGGGAACGGGACGAATGGGAAAGGACACGCAGGAAGAAACAATTTCTTTATTAAATGGCATTGCAACGCATGTCGGGAACCAGCTAGTAAAATATAGAAATACGAATATAAAGTAACAGAACTTAAGTAGGCATTCTCCCTCTTTTTAAACGATCAACTAAATATGTTTTCTATCACCCTGTATCGTTATTATATCTCAAGGGAGTCATTGTCTTTCGTTTAGCGTTAAAAAATATGTGTTCTGGGACCAATATAAAGCCCGAGACGCACAACACTGAATATTTATAACATAAGCTAAGAAATAATATTAATATTAAAACGTTACTTACAAAGTTGTGTCCATCAAAATTACATTCTAAGCATCTTTCCTTTGGAACACCACTGAAAATAGCGCTTAGAATGTAACCTTGAAAAACGTACATACAAAATTGTGCCCGCGTGAAAAACAATCTAAGCGTTATTTCCCTTGGAAAATCACTAAAACAGCGTTTAGAATGTGACCACTATAAAATACGTATCAACAAAATTATTTCAGGAAGAATTACATGCTGAGTGTTTTTCTCAAAGAGTGCTGAAGGGAAAAGCGATTAGAATGTGACCCTCAAAAACGTACCAACAAAATTGAGTCCGCAAGAATTACATTCTAAGCGTATTGTTCATAGAACGCTGAAGGTAAAAGCTATTAGAATGTGATTTTGTATTTAATTAACTCAAATAATGCAATGGAAAGTTTCGAGCTTCGAACAAACCGTCACATTATAAGCGCGTTTTCGTTGAAAATCGTCAAAAGTTGGGGCTTAGCTTTGCAAAGCTAAAAATCTTTCCGAGAAATAAGGACATTCCAAGCGAACGAAGCGGCAAATTTTCATAAGCCGGGCGTTTGGAATGGGCAAACGAAACAACATAAGCTCTCTGGCAGGTCAGAAAATCTGTTGGACATATTATTTTTCATGTTCAAAACTGAAAAACTGTTTTTATGTTTATTGTTCATGGTAACTGAAGAGGATACACAGATAGAAGTGTAAGTAAGCCAAAGTAAGCTCAATTTTCCCTTACTTTTGATAAAAATTATAAAACTTTCACAATTTTCGAAATTCTTTTTTCGATTTCTTCGGTCTGTCTTGAGCCTAGGCATTTGAGGCACGTTCCAGAGTGGAAGATACTCTCAGTATCACCCTAGTGGAGGACCACCATTTACAATCTAAAAGTTCCTTGAAATGGCTTTAGTCGTGTTTAGTGACCATATCTGAAGAGCCAAGTATTTTATGCTTTATGTCATTCCCGTCTTAAGTACGGAATTCTAGCATGGGGATCTGTTACATCAAATCATATTAACCACTTAGATATTGCTCAGAAGAGCATTATAAAAACCATACTAAAAGTACCCATCAGAACCCCCTCAAAAGATATTTTTAAGTGTTTTGACATTCTAAATTTAAAACAAATATATGCCAAGAATATTCTTATACATCATTTTAAAAACAGAAAATCTCCTAATGAAACTCGGATACATGACACAAGAGCCTCAAAAAAGGATATACGAGATGTTCGAAAATTCAAGACAAGTTTTGGCCAAAGAAACCACATATATCTGGCAACCAAAATTTACAACATCCTTCCTCCAAGTTTGAAAAAGCTAGAAAAGAGACATAAGTTTAAGGAAAAAATCAAAACATGGGTGAAAGAAATTAATGCAGACATACTAGAGAATGTATTAAAAACATCATAGAAACTAAATAATGGAAAATCAAAGAAATATACCAGTCCGCCTAAGCACAGGACCACCTAGCGAGGAGGACTAAGAACAAACAGATGAAATATTTATATACATTATCATATCTTGTAATTCTCATCAAACCTGTAATTAAATAGTCACTAATAAAAAAAATTACCAAACACCATCCTCCCCTTCTCCTCATCTCTCCCGTACTTCGTTCCGCACCAGAAACGAACCAACACATATGGTAAAAACAGGGGAACGAATTACGCGAAATTTAATCTAATTTTTAAAAAATGATGCTTCTTTGTTTGTCCCGTATGCTTTCCTATACCATTCATCCGATTGCGATGAAACTTTGGTGATTGGTTGTGCGCACGTCTGCAAAGGTTTCTTTATATATAACTGAGCTCTGGCGTTATGAATTTTGTATAAAATTTGTACAATAAGTTGCGCAAAAAATTGTTTGAAAAATGTGTGTATTTTATATAGCTTAGCGGTAGGGAGGGAAGGCGGGAGGGTGGAAGGCGGGGAACGAGGGAGGGGAACGCTGGAATTGAAAAACATAGTAGCGGTAGGGGGTAAATTTGGAAAATCCATGCTTCTCACACAGACAGCAGCTGTATGTGGCCTGCTCAAGCGTCGGAAAACCTACTTACTCGCGTACCCAAAAATAAATTAGGGTGTGTAATTCACACGCGATAGAAGTGAAACTAGAAAGTCGCTAGCTTACTTTTGCCTGTTTATTTTAAAGTGGTTTGAAAATTGGATATTGATTTACAAAAAAAATGGTTGTTGGATTGCTTAGGATTCGAACCTCCGTCCGCTGGATTACTCTGGCCGCTGAGATTTGCGACGCACTATACCGCTGCGCTTTGGGACACGCTCGCGAATTGACGCATTATATTCCGACGACCCGTAAAAAAACAAAGCGGCCAATGAGCGCAGACATATCGTCGTTTCCGTTTTATATCTCAACTAATAGGAGCCTTGAGCGCAGTTTGATGCTTCGCAGGTGCCGTAGTGCGTATTTTCCATTTTATCCGAATTTCAAATCACTAAAACAATATTCACTTCACAAATACGTGTATCCAAAAGCACTCACAGAATTAAAATTAAAACACTTTCTATCTTTGAGTGGCATTGCACCGCATGCCGGATACTCGCTGGTTATATTTAAATATGTTAGGAGACGAAGACATGGCACGACAAAGTAAACTACTTAATAGTTGAGGCAGGTCATTTAAAGCTAAGGAAAAATAGGCCAACATTATTATTTTAGTTTGAAAAATAGTAAAATCATATTGCAAGGTGAAACTTTCCCGGTAAAATCCTCAAAGGCAAATTCGCATCGACGCCCGTTCAGAAATGCGGAACAAGAAGCGCTTGGAATGCGCCAAACTTTTTACTTTGCAACAGCAGTACGAACACTTCCGCGTCTCGAGTGTAACATTCCTAGCGCTAATGACGCCCGAATTTACTCGGAACTGCGCTTGGAATGGGCCATTTTGGACGATACGCCGGTTTCGTAAGTGTGCCATACAAAATACAGGAGTTTGGAAAATTTTCTAGATTAGTGACGTCATACTAGGGATGAGAATACATAATTCGAAATCTTTTCGAACTATCATAAGACATAACCAAAAAGTTATATACTAATAAGGTCAAACTTGCCTGAAAACTGTGGTTGCATTTTCTTAAAACTATAAAGCAGAAAATCTGTTTGTACGTAACAGAAAAATCTCGAAAGGTCATCTAATCTATGGTTCCATGACATCGGAGTTCCCAACGGCGTTATAAGGAAACATATGGTTTCCTCCTTCACCGCACATGTCAAGACTCTACTTTTTTTTAACGAAGCCACATTTATTTCAACGACTCTAGACCCCCCAATGTCCATGCATACGGGGTTAGTAAGCAGTATGCAAGTACTTACATTAACATTATATAAAATGATAATAAATCTAGCAGCCCGTAGAATAATTCTTCTGAAATCTATAGAGAAAAAAAAAAAAATATATATATATATATATAGCTGCGCCCGGTTGAGGAAACCTGGATAAGAGAAATGGTTCCATGACAGTTGGTCCGGCGACAATTGATCGTGCGACAGTTGGTCCGCCGACAGTTGGTCCGGCCGACAGTTGGCCCGCTGACAGTTGGTCAGGCCGACAGTTGTTGAACCTTTAGAAGATTTTTTCTACAAGTAAGTATTCAAAGACGATATATGGCCATACAACCAAAGTCGATATACTTATATCCGAAGGCATCTTAAAAATAATTTTACCAACAATAATTTCAACTCTCCGACACGCAGGGAAAACAATTTCTACACTAATGGCATTGCAACGCACGCCGGGAACTCGCTAGTTTCTTATATTTTCATCTCGCGACATGAATTCCGTCATGATCTTTGGGACGTGAAAATACCAAATTAACAGTAAAATAAACAAGTTTATTTCATATCAATCAAAAGTTTGAATTTTTATAACGATTAAAATCTTCAGAAAACTAAATTAAAAAAAGAATGGGGAGGCTACGAAGTACCATCTGCACAAAAAGGAGATCGATAGGCTACGAAGCACCGCACAAAGAGGAGACCGATTATTCTTTGTTGCAGGCTAAATCCTACAGATGTATGTGTTTGTCTTTTTTTAACTGGGGTTTTTCGTTTCATCGAATTTCAAATCATAACGGTGCGGTGAAGTTTTCACTTCAAAAAACCATTTTCATCTTTTTGAAGCTTAACCCGTCTAATCACAGGAGACCCAAGTTGTCCCAAAACATCATATGCCGTTATAATAACAGGAGACCCAGATTGTCCCAGAGCGACAGTACATTATTAAAAGGTAATATCTCTCTTCCTGTCATACGAATATTTGTGATTTCTTTTATGTTAGAAACGGAATGAAATAATGCTTCTCATTGTCTTAGAATTAGATTGGCTAAGTTTTATAGATATTTTACAAACCCGATCAAAAGTGACGGTTTAATTTTTCACCAATTTGTGACGTATCACACATTTATTTTAAAATAAAATTGTATGAAGGCGATAAAAAGTGAGGTGACAATTTTATTACAAATTTTATTTAGAAAAGGAGTCTGTATTTTAAATTTTAAGTTTATTCTATTTTAATTATTTAATTCGAATATTCGCAGGTATGCATTTTTTAGCCAATTTAAATTTCCAATATTAAAATTTTAATATTTAGAAACAAAAATGTTGATTTCTAATAAACACATCGGAAAGATTATTTTATCTAGATTTTAGAACAATTTTTGTTTTTGCAAAAGCGTTAAAAAAAACAATAAATAGGAACATTTAAAATGCATGGGTAGAACCAAGAATTTTGCGCGCAAACCTTGACAGGCAAAAGTTGACAGAAAATTATTTTCTTTTTATTCGAAGGGTTAAAACGATTGCAACACCCTCTATTATTTATTTTCTGACTTATATGTGATATGGAACCCCCCTCATACGTGCTGACATACGAGTAGCTGATGCCGTATATCCATAATTCTACCTAGTTTACATAATTATATAAACCATTGTTTACAATTCCTTGGAACCGACAAACTTGCACGTAGAATTTTATCGCATTTTTTGCAGCGTTTACTTACCACAAGCTAAAATCCCTTCAAAACCGTAAAGACCATTTTGCTCTCCGCCTCGGCCGGTTTAGCCGAACAAAGTGTATGTGGCGGCAGGAAACTGGCTCAAGCGATTTTAGACCTTATGATTATGGCGCTTGCTATCACATCCCCAGCGTCGCTTCCGCAAACGCTGCTATGTCATTAGCGATAGGAATGTGAACAAACCATTGAAAAGTAATACACTAGATTAACCTAAATATCTGGAAAATTTTCAGCCATTTTTCCCTTTTTTCAACTATAATAATATATTATACTGGTTGAAGTCATCGGGGTTACCCGGACTTTATATTTGGGAGGCAGGTATAGGTACCGTCGCCCCGGAAATCGTTTATTCGATAATAAATTCGATAACCGCCCGCACAGTTTCATAAAGGCTTGTCGGCCAATACGAGTAGATATTTACAAAAAGTGGTTTTAAACAAATTTATGTATTTATATTTATTTATAAAAGCAATTACAATATAATTTTGACATCAACCCCTCAGGCAATTTTTTTCGGTTTTCGGAAAAACTCATATAGGTCTCATGGATATCGCTGTGTCTCCCTTAAGGCGGCGGTTCGCGCCGCGACCGCGACCGGAGACCGAGACGGGAGACAGAGGCAGGCGACAGCGACAAGTGTCTCGGTCTCTTCGGCACTACTGTGGGTAGAGACCGAGACGGCGAGACCGCGACCGCCTTCACCTTCAGTATAGCGCAGTCTGTCGATGAGGTCGGTATTGTTGTACTGTTATTAATTTACACTAATGGAAACCCAAGTAGAGTTACTAATGGAGGAAGAAGAAGACGATGATTTGTACATATTTTAGGCGATTTTTAGTTTACCTATCACCTATTGTTTGACAATAATATGTTCAGGACTTATTTTAGAATGAATAAAACATAGTTACAAAAAGACAATGTCTACAAAAGGAAGAATATCATTGAAAATAAATTTAATTTAATTTAATTTAAAAATTAATAATTTATTATTTTTTTTTAATTTGTTAATTTAATTAATTTTTTTTTTTCGGAATCTAATTGTGCATTGTATATGCTGTCTGATCAGTTCAATCAGCTTCTCACAGTATTAGTCAGAAAAAGCGGTCATTTTTTACAACAACCACACATACTTATCAAGCGCGACGCGAGACACTACTTGTCCAGGGCAGCGACCGTCTCGCTGTCTCCCGTCTCCCGTCTCTGTCTGCTGTCTCGGTCGCGCGCACCGACTGGCCCCCATACAAAGCTAAAGGACAAGTACCCGTTGCGGTCGCCTGTCTCTGTCTCCCGTCTCGGTCTCCGGTCTCGGTCGCGGCGCGCAACCGCCGCCTTTACTAATAACGTTTAGAAATATGATCTAAACAGTCTAAGAAAGAGAAAACACCAGTGTGTTACAAATTGAAAAAAATAACGACAAAATTATTAAAATGTTATGAAACCCAAGTTTCGAATCACAATTTGAAAAAACATTACGAAATTTTGGGATTTTTTAAAAATTATTTTTACATGGAATGTCAAAAAAATGAGGTTACATAACGTTTAAAATACATTTGTATAATAATATATGAATAAATCTACTTTCATAATGGAACCGAATTAAATCCTCCGTCCTCCGTAGTCCAGTGGGTAAGACTCTTGATTCACAGTCCGGAGGTCGCGGGTTCAAACCCGGCATGCGCAAATAAATTTTATTTGATTAATTTGTGTTATTTCATAATTCATTCATTTAAAATAATATATAGTATATTTGCGGCATGTTCCAGAGTGGAAGATACTATCAGTATCGCCCTGGTGTAAGACCACCATTCAGAATTGAAACGTTGCTCGAAAATGGCTTTAGCCGTGTTTGGTGACCAGATCTGAATAGCCAGGTACTTCCCAACCTTCCTCTTCCCCACCTCCTTTCCCTCCCCACTACCTTCAGCCTCACAACATACCCCGATTGGGGATGCCGTAGTCTCACTGGCTCCAGACGGGAACAGTTGAGATTCTTGTGCGGTTATTCAATGTAAAAAAAAAAAAATCAATGCCAAAAGATGACACCACTTACGTTAATATTTTGCATGAGGAGTATCGCCTGGAAGGCGTAAGTACTGTTGGATTTGTAATTTCGTGAATCTCTCCGGATATGGAAAGATTTACGATAGTATAATTATTATTGTAACTGGATTTATAAAATGGTTACCAACACTCAAATTGGGTGAATCCGAACCAAAAGTCGCCCGCAGGGCCTAGCAGTAAAAATTTGCGGAGCGGGTTTTCAATTGCGAGTGTATTATTATTAACCAGTAAACCCCGCGCACGCGCCCCAACACAACGCTAAAGTAAATTCTTTGCCCTTAATCCCCAGTCATTTCACGGCTAATTAGGCATTTCAATTGATTGACTTCGCAAAGCTCTTTAAGACTTATTTCCATGACGTGTTTATACTGTAGAGGCGATTAGGTCCATATAGACGTATTCACAGGTCGTGTATTAATACTGCTAAAGACATAATCTATTCAGGGGGTAATTACGTATTAGGAAAGTCATTAATATAATTATTTTAATTGCCAAGCAAATACACCACAGTCAAATGCGTTTCGGCTATATTAAAATGTTTTAAGGCAAGGCAGAGGTACTGGGTTCAGTTCCTAGATGCGACTGAATCTTTTTTCTGTTTCACATTTTTCGTTAATATTGTTTTAAATAATAATTTGATACGTTACCCAATAATTTATTCCACTGTTAGAAGTGTTGTTTGCACGGTTGAGAAGCTGGTGGAGAATGTTTGACTTGGTGCTCCGTCTCCACATCAGACGAGGTAGTACCAATACTTTACCATTAGGGATAGTCAGGCTCCTGGGGATCACGGTACTTCTAGGCCGCGATCCGGTGTTTAGTAATTATATTGGATGATGATTGATAACACGTGCTCATGTTCGAGTGATTAAAATTTATTTGAGATTAAATATTTACACGATTTAGTGTTCACGTATGAAACGGGTAGAGAGGTACAAAACGCGAGTGGCCGGCCGGATCGAGCACTGTAGACGGAATAAATTGCTCGGTCATCGCCGGGGCGCGTATTTACAAAACCTATACCGATTCAGTCGCGGTAACGACAATTTATATTTTAAATATACCTCTATATTGGTTATTTTTTATCACATTGCAAAAACAAAAAATGTTCTAAAATCTAGATAAAATAATCTTTCTGATGTGTATATTGGAAATTAATAATTTTATTTCTAAATACTTAAATTTGAATATTATTCCCATATATTGTAAATACAACTCTATATTGATAATTTTTATCATTTTGCAAAAACAAAAAAATGTTCTAAAATCTAGATAAAATAATCTTTCCAATGCGTATATTAGAAATTAATAATTTTATTTCTAAATATTTAAATTTTGATATTGAAAATTTAAAGCGATTCAAACGCGTTAGGGATTGTAAATACGCCGCCGGGGCTATCCAGAGGTGCTTCCTTGCGTGGTGGGGATACCACACGCATAAATAAATAAAAGTTATGCCCATACCACTATAAGAATATTGAATATTCATCCCAGACTTATACATAGATTTAAAAACTTGATGTACTTATCCAGGACACTATCTAGATTGCAATTTAATTCGTTTAGAATCTTGCAATCATACATACATAAATATAGCAGCTAAAAAATTATGAACCCGAGAACCCCTGCTAAGTCACCACTTAGCAGGGGTTCTCGGGTTCTCAGGGGGCAGGTTTGGTGAAACGTAGCGAAAGACTTGGGATTACATAAGGCAAAGATGTTGGTTATCCAATAAATGGTTCCAGGTGCGGCGGTAGCCATACCCGCCTTCAAAATTGAGATAAAGTAAGGAAAGAGCTTATTTCTTCAGTAGTTCAGGAATGAATTATTTAATGTGAGAACTCTCCGGAGCCAGTGCGACCATGACATCTCTTAATTTGGTGAAAGGAGTGACAAAAGGGATGAAATGAGATAGAGGAAGGTTGGGATGTATTCGGTTGTTCAAATCCGGTCATTAAACATAGCTGTGATGACCGTGGCCGGTTATACACATTACCTCTGGACTCCGTTGTATGAATCCAGATTCCTCGTAATGGTGATGATCTCAGTATAGGATGAGATTGCAATAATAATACGTGGGTAGACTATTACTGTTTATTCCGAGATATTGATACAATGGTGCTTCGTAGGAAGTCTGATGGCAAAGAGGACGAATGGACAACATTCACAACCTTTTATACGTTACTCATGCTGTCTCACTCATTCACGCATGGCTCTTTTATACCACAAGACATACGTTCACCACAATAGCTAACGCATAATTGCATTTTGAGAAACGCGCAACGATACAATTGCAAACTGTGGTTAATCTAGAGTTCAGTTCTAAGATTATTCCATAATCGTAGCCGCTACACAAGATATTGAGTGAATATAAATTAAAAATTAAAACTTGTAAATCAATTGAAAATGTATTTATGTTATATTGACGTAGCTGCATTTTCGATTTTGTGTAATTTAACGCACAGACCTCCGAATGAATCCTAAGACACGAAACATTTCATGCAAGAATTTTGTTGGTAGTATGAAAGTCTGTTACATCTTGATAAAGTGTTGTATTCACACACCTTTTTAATATGGTGTCACCGTAAGGATATAAAATTTTCAAAACAAATTGTTTTCACACGGGGAAGAGATGGGTTGGCTAAAATAAAAGGAAGGATATAATGTGAAAGAGGAGCTCTGGTGGCAACAGAAACTGCCACTTGAGTTTTGCATTTAAGGTGACCTCTCGAGGGGTCCCGCGGTGTTTCTATGATGGTAAGGATAAGTGGGACAAACAGGTTACTTTGAAGCTGGAATTCAGAACTGAAGTGCTACTAGGTTAAACTATTTATACTTGACAGAGGTTTTTTGATATTCAGCCTCTCAATATTTAAACCATTATTTAATACAAAATGTTGAGTCTTAACACTTAACTAACATAGGTATCAATTTTTGTTGTCATATTACAGGGAGTTTTATATTTTCGGAGACCGTGGATCTATGGTAACCACATTGGGAGAATGGATAGAAAGGAAATGAAGAAGAGCAAGGTTGTTAAGTGCTCGTGTAACTTTTAATAAAACACGACTCGCTTAAAATGGAGCAAAAATCCCGCGGGAATTGTCTTAAACAGCATTTAAAGATACACTGTGATTTTTTTTCATACATATAACTTGTAAACGTGTTTATAATAATTTTTTAAGCATACTTTGCGATTTTTTTCTATCGAGGGAATTTTATATAATTTTCGTTTCGGCGTGGTCAATATCTAGATATTATCTTCAAGAATAACATATATTTTTTCAAGAGCTTTAAAACTTACCGTATTTAAGGAAAATATGTAAGAAATCGGTAGAAATTCGTGTTGCGGGTCCTTAAAAACTCCTTTTCGGTTCATTTGAGATTCACTGGGAAGTTCATTCTACCCCGTTTTCCGACCCATAGTATAAATTATGTCTTCTGCAGTATAAAACTCTACAATTAGGCCCAATCCAGAGAATGTATTATTCTCCCCAGTGTGTTATGGGGCGCGTAATTAGACGATTGTTGCACGATTAGATAACATTTACATATATTAAGGATAGGAAAGAAGACGAGACTAGAAGAAAAAGAGGAAAACTAACTTTTCTCTTAAGAGATGGTATAATAAAGCAATGCTTTAGTGTCACCTTTGTGAAATAATCAATTCAAAGTTGAAAAATTCGTGGAAATGTTGTTTAGAACGTCATTTATTTATTTATTTATAAACAGAAACAAACAGTACATTAGATACATTGGTGAAAAAAAATAATTATAAGTATATTTCGTGGTGTGTACCTATTATGTGTTTTATTGTAGAGTCTTATTTAAAGTGCCCATATTAAGTAATTACCGGGTGATATGAGTAGTGGGAAGGTATGTGTGTGTGTGTGTGTGTGTGAATATGTGTGCATGTATGTATGTATTTTTTTAAATGAGCTCCACACAGGAGGCCCTGAGGAAAATAATTTCCCTGGGGGCCTATGTCATGTTTGGGGATGCTGTGTGGAGGGTTTATGTGTGTGCATTGAACAATTTATATTATTGACATAATGTTCTTTTTAAATATGGGCAGTGAATCGGAGAAAATGACGAAGTTAGAATTTAGACCAATATTATTGAACATATGAAGAGCACGATTGATTGGCGTATTGGTTGCTGCAATGTCATGCTAACCTTACTATTGATTTTTAGCATTCTACCAAATTTTTTTATAAATTTTCATTCCGGCATATGGCATGTTGTGAGGCTGAATGGAGTAGGAAAGATAAAGAGAGGGGAAAGAGGAAGATATTGTATGGATGGATGAAATTTTTTGTGAAGATTTATGTGAGAGTTCCAACTGTTCCCGTCTGAGCCAATGAAACTATTGCATCTCTAATTGGGGTACGTTGTGAGGCTAAACGTAGTGGGAAAGGGAAGAAGATGGGGAAGAGGGAGGTGGGGAAGTACCTGGCTATTCAGATCTAATCACCAAGCATGGGTAAAACCATTTCAAACAGCGATTCTGTGGTCTTTCACCAGGGCAATACCGATACCAATACCAATTCGATCCTTCATCACAAAATTCTATACATCATCCCCTCGATTGTGCTTATGTCCATAATAACTCTGGTTCAATATGCATTCAATTTTGAATTTAAGTTTCGATTGAATTTAAGTGTCGTTTTCAAAATTTTTAGTAATATGTCTAGATGTGGTGTAACCCTAAGTGACCAGTTCAGGTATGGGGGCTCCATCGACACCAGAGTAAAGTTACCCTCCCAAAAACTGGCGTACTGTACAGGGCCCGCAGATACTTTATTAATACACAACTGCTAATCCTGTACAAATCACAAGTGCGCCCCACGGTTGAATTTGGCAGCCACCTCTGGTCTGGAGCTCCAAAATACCTGAAAACTACCCTCGACTCTGTGCAAAAACGGGCGGTTCGCTTAATAGATTCTCCCATCTTAACAGACGGATTGCAATCTTTAGAGCACAGGCGTAGGGTGGGAATTCTATCCTTGTTCTACCGGTATTACAATGGAAGATGCTCCGAGGAACTAGCATCATTGATCCCTTCGGCACCGGTGCATAGTCGGGAAACACGCCAAACGCGTGCCCAACATTTGTACACGGTTGACATTTGTCACATGAGAACGGGTCGTTTCTTCGACTCGTTCTTGTGTTCAACAGCTCGGCTGTGGAATGATTTTGCTACAACATGGGTCTCTTCAAGACCAATGTTCACTCCTTCCTCACCTGAAAAGGACCCTGCACACAGCATCCCAGATGACATAGGCCCTGAGGGAAATTATTTTCCTTCTGACCTCCTGTGTGGAGTTAATTTAAAAAAAAAGAATTCTTAGGCTCAATCTTGACAAGTAAAGTTATATTTCATGATTTTTCAAGGATATGCGTTAAAAAGTTGACGATATAAATTATATTTGCGAATAGCAATTAGATTATTAACCCTAAAATTAATAAATACCCCGCGATTCTTCATTGGTCTGCGGTAGTGTAACATAAAAGTTGCCAATATAAATAAAATAAGAAATTATATCAGTAGGATTTATAGGTCCAATTAGGAGTTCCACCGAGCCGAACCCTCTGCTATGAAAATATCTGGAGTCGGTGAATTATTTTCCTATTTGGTCTCTTTGATATGTGGTTAAGGATTTTTTTGTATTTATTATACTTATATAGTGCAAGTGCATAACGTGGATTGACTAGGTGATCATTTGTGGAAAAGTGCGTGAAAGGGTTAAGGCTCTGCAACCGGGCTCGAAAAGAAGAAGATGGAGAGATACGAAATTACGAATGTTAGAGGAAAGCGATAACATTTACAGCGACAAAATCGATGCGAAAATTGCGAAAATATTTAATAAAACACGACTCGTTTAAAATATAGCAAAAATCTCGCGGGCATTGTCTTAAACAGCATTTAAAGAAACACTGTGAATTTTTTCATGCATATAACTTGTAAAATAACTGAAACAAACGTGTTTATAATAATTTTTGGAGCATACTTTGCGATTTTTTTCTATCGAGGGAATTTTATATAATTTGCATTCGGCGCGGGCAAAGTCTAAATATTATATAATGAATAAAAAATCACTTTGTTTAAACCACTATTTTTAAAACAAATCAACATGTTTCGACAACAATGTTGTCTTCATCAGGATATGTTACTATAATAAATGACAAACAAGTATAGACAAATTAGAATAAATTATAACATAGACAAAATATTAAAAAGTAGAGGTGATTAATTACTTACTAATCATAAAAATAATTATACAAAATTAAATATAAAAATTATTTAAGGAAAAAATTGCATTTAGATAATAATTTTTTTTTTAAGAATAATTAATTAAAATAATTAGTCTAAATCAAAAAATAATTATAATTAATTGTAACTATTAATAAGAAAATAAATTTAAAAGATGGCTATTTTTAAAAAATGTTTGGTTATTTATAATATTTAATTTACTATTAATGCTTTTTCTAATTTATACTTGTTTGTCATTTATTATAGTAACATATCCTGATGAAGACAACATTGTTGTCGAAACATGTTGTTTTGTTTTAAAAATAGTGGTTTAAACAAAGTGATTTTTTATTCATTATATGAAAAATGATACCACAAAGTTATTTTGCAAAGTTCGAAGAAGTAATCTAAATATTATCTTCAAAAATAACATATATTTTTTTAAGAGCTTTAAAATTTACCGTGTTTGGGAGATATGTAAGAAATCAGTAGAAATTCTGGTTGCGGGCCCTTAAGTTTTTCCTGCGGGAACTATTTAACCCGGACAGAAAATATAAGAAATAATATAAATTATATAATTATATAACACCAAAATAGTTAGTTTTTGTTAAGGTGAAACACTGTATTTTCAGATTTTATTTAATAACGTCTATGTCGGATTTTGTACATTCTGCTAAAAACCGATGAATAGATAAAAAGAAAAAAAATATATATTCAAGACGGGAATTAATTTAAAAGGGGAAGAGCGGAAACAATGACTAAACAGCAACAGTCAACAGATTCCGATGTTAATAATACTTATACCTTACCTACTCCTTCCCATTCCCGTTCCCGAATCTACCCACTCGCTAAAATAAAGGAATGAGGAGAAATGGAAGAAAGAATTTAAGAAGGTTATGTTGTATTTAATAATGTGGGAAATGGGCTGAGTGAGCACTGCTGGCCACGACAAAAAGACTTTGAACCCACAGCACCACTAGTGGAAAACCGTCCCGGACGTGTAAACGTGTGTAGGATGGAAAAGCCAACACCATTTTTCTCTACAGATTTCAGAAGATTCACATACCTAGGCTCCCTGATAACAAACGACTATAATACCACAGAGGAGATCCAGAAGCGCATAGTAAACGCTAACCGCTGTTATTTCCGCCAACAAAACCAATTAAAATCCACTCTGCTGTCCAGAAACACGAAGATATTAGTGTACAAAACACTTATCAGACTAGTACTTACTTACGCAGCTGAGACTTGGGTAATAACTAAGAGGAATGAGCGAACCCTGGAGGTTTTTGAAAAGAAAATTTTGAGGCGCATCAGTTCTAGAAAATGGATTTTGGCGCAGACGTTATAACAATGAGTTCTATACTTTGTTTAAGGAGCTAAACGTCACAACATTTTTAAAACTGGGAAGACTTCGGTGGCTGGGTCATGTGGAGAGAATGACCGAGCATCAAGCACCAAAGTCCCTGCTGAACTCAAGACCAATAGGGTGAAGGAGCCTGGGAAGATCAAAATTAAGATGGAGCGACAACGTCCTCAAAGACATATCTATCTTGGAGCTTCTAAGCTGGAGAGAGCTGGCACAAAACCGAGATGAGTGGAGGAAGACTCTTGAGGAGGCCAAGACCCACCAGGGGTTGTAGAGCCGACGCAGATCAGATATTTCTTCCTATGGTAGGAGAGGGGGTCAGATGAATTAGAGAGCGGCCACGGAGTGCGCATTTGTTGTACTGAATCTATCAACTTGACATCTGTCATCCACCGGTCTAGGCAGCTTCGTAATTAAAATGACCTCATCTCCTGTTTTCGTCGGAGTGGGGGGCGCTTAACTGTTATAGCTCCACTACACTACTCGCGAAGTTGATCGAAGTTAATCGAATACTAGACACGAACTTCACTTCGCTTCGTGCAACTTCGCTTCGCTTCGCCTGACTTCCGATAATTGTTGGTATTTTTCCCGAGTCCGAAAGGACTCGAAGTGCTCCAACGTTCGATGCGAGTAGTGTAGACACGCGCTTCGAACTTCGGCTAACTTCGTCGAGGACTTCGTCGAAGCATCGAAGCGAGTAGTGTAGCGGACGTTTAAGCATATCGCCTCAAGAGCGGTTATGGCGTAAGATGTGCATTGTCTATGGTTGATGTGCGCATAAAGCGCTTAGGTGTGAACGGTCTAAAGGGATTGTATGGAGAGCGATATTTGGCGTGCTATGATCTTTTATATCTATATGCTCAATCTGAACAGGCGTTAATTGCATCACCGTGACTGAAATGGTATAGGCTTTGTAAATACGGATCCCTGGCACGTCTAACAAAAACAATAAGTGCAGATGCGACATCAAATATCTCGATCTTAAAATAGATATACCTATAATAAGCCACCTTCTGAATTAGAATAAGTCTTTTATTAAACAAATTCCTCAGATGTTAAAATATAAACTACTTCCCTAAATTGTAAAAAAACCTTTAACAAATACCCCCATCTTTCTTCTGCATCCCCTAAAAATTCCCCCAAACATTTAAAAGGGGGTGAGGGGTTACGGGGATGGCGGCAGAAGCGGCACGCCGACAAGCAGAGAGATTAAATCTTTTTTCACCAGGACTGTGAAAAAACCCTCTGATACTTAAAGGATAAAAACATGGCATCGTTCGGATCAACACTTTCTCAGATTAGCACTAATTTGTCGACTGTTCACGTTTGTTTGTTTCTTTGTCGTTTGGTCGCCTATTGTAACGGTGTTTTTATTGCAATTATATGTACTTGAGATAACGGCTTTTAATGTTATTAAAAAAAATCTTTATTTTTATTTTTAACATTATGAATAAAGCCTCAAATTTTAATATTTTATGTGCGTTAAGAAAATGAATATAATGTTGGTAGTTCTTAATCGAAGTATGATACAGTTAAAAGTGACCGAATTGGATATAGAGCTGTTGCCATGAAAGCAGAAGGTCCTGGGCTCGAGTCCCAGAGGTGCCAATATCTTTTTCTGATTATTATATCTCCAGATTTTCGATTGAGTTTCGCTGGTATTGTCTTCATATAATTTATTTTTATTTTTATTATTCATCTTTATTAGTTTTGAGTTACAATTTGTTTTATTCTATGCCTGTCTCACTAGGAGAACCTGTGTTGAGAGCAGGCGCTTAGCATGAGCAGTTTATAATAATAACACATACAAAGTACAAATAATAACACAATATTACAAGTAACAGTTAATCATCAACGTAAAATTGAAAAAATAAATACTTATAAGTTAGTTTTGATATAATCTTTGATGTTGGATCTATTTTGGCTGGTAATCCAGGACTTGGTGTCAGATTTATATTTAAGATACATTGTGTGTTGTCTAATTGCCAGTGGAAGTGTATTATATAGTTTTGTTGCAAAGTATCTAAAATTTCTTTGGCCAAAGGTTGTTTTAGCAAAAGGGATAAGTAGGAGATTATGCCATTTGGTTCTAGTATCGCGAGCACTTTGGACATTTTCAAAGGTAGTTCTGTGTTTGAAGAGGTATGCTAATATGTTTTTGGCATAAATATAAAAAAATCTATTAATAAGGAACTCCAGTGAAAAATATTATGGCTTTAAAAAAATATGTTCATATAGACCAATAAACGCTGATTCTGAATATATAACTTTTATTTCATAATATTAAACGCAGAGTATTTAAAAAATTATTAAAAAGTGCATTTTTAAACCTCTTCTGAAAACACAGCGTTAAGTTGGCATTACTGAAATGGTGAATGGTGACGTCACGCGTCACACTCACCCACTGTCACCTGGTGATCGCGTGTATTGACATTTGAATTTCATTTGAAATGACATTTGAAGTGTACATATTATGCAATTCAAAATTTCGTGTTTTTGGTTTATTTTCATACTGTTTATAGAGATTTAGATAAATAATAGTTATTGTGTTTATTGAAACATAATTTAGGCCCTCAACAATTTACGAAAGGGGCTATATTTGCGGACAATCTGGAATAAATTTTGCCTATTTGAGGTTAAAAGTCGTGTCATATTTTGACATTGTATTTTCAAGTTGTTTTTAGTAAAGAGATACAAGCTATTACGCAATCGTCATGCAGTGTATATAAATGCCAGTTTCTGTGTATGTTATACATAAAACAATGTACAAAATCACGCCTGAACCGATAAAATTGAAGAACGATATCACTTGTATTTGCAAAGATGATTCATTATTTTTATATTGCACTTTGTTAAAATACAATAACAGTAGCGGTGAAATGTGGACATTTTACCAATGTTTTTCTATATTAAAAGCAGTTAATCTTAAATAAAAAACGCCTCAATTTCTCACAAAAGTCATTGAGTCATTCTATCACATCCTATCTTAATTTTATTCCGCCATTTTCTTAAATACAAAATCAGGGATGCTCTGCCCAAAAAAATTATTTCCCTAGATTTCGAAGTGAAATTTCCCTAGAATTTCACATTAACGCAATTACCTACGTAGCCACCTGATTGTGTAACACTAATCCTGTTATATGTTAATTAACATGATTAATTAATTGGAAAGATATCGGAACTTGGTAAATATACTAATAATACTGTGTTTTTCCAAATAAAGCACTTTTTGCTACGTGAAGTAATAATTTAAAAGTACGAATGCACTCACCACTGAATTAGAAACTGAATTCCAAATAAAAAAAAACACTTTGCAAAATAAAAATTAACCACAATCACCAAAAAAACAGAACTTAAAACATAAATTAAATTTTTTTTCAGAGGTCCCATTTATCTTTTTAGATACATATAATATCATTTTGAGTTGTCAGTGTTAAAAATAACATTGCAAGTAAGTACATGAACAATAATTAAGATTCATAAGAATTCCAAAAAATATATATGTATACGTATATAATATATATATATATATAAAATAATACCAGTAATATTGTCATATGTAATAAACATTTTGAGTTCGAAATTTCCCTAGATTTTGTCCTGATTTCCCTTATCCCTAAAAAATATTTTTCTCCCCTAGATATAGGGAAATTTCCCTCGACATAATATCACTGATACAATATGACAACTTGAAGGTAAATAAAATGTCGGTGGGTGAAGACCATATCACCATATTAACAATTTACCATAGATATGGTGCTTTTCTGATGGTCTAGAAAAATTAAAACTTTGACAATTATTTTAACTATTAAAACTAACTATAAAAATAAAAATAAAAATGCAGTTATTTAAGTTTGAAGGTCTTTATTCATTAAAAAAAATAAAAAAATTGGACTGGAGTTCTCTATTGTTATGTTATAAGAGTTTGCTTTGTAAGACGCGCCACCAAAGTATACAATCTAAGAGGAATGTGGACTTTGCAACATCAGAGTTAAAATAAAACACTGTACATATTACGAAACATAAAACAGAACAAGATACAGAAAAATAAATAAGTAACGGTCTTATCGGGTGCCTTAACCAACTCGGCCACTGGGATATATATTTTTTCTGTCATTTTTGTCAATCTCATATTTTGAATTCTGAATTACCAATATTCTACCAATTTTCCCAAAAATTTGGCAGTTATTGTTTTGATTGATTTTTTTTTTTACATGAGATCCACACAGTAGGTCCTGAGGAAAATAATTTCTCTCTTAGGCCTACATCATCTTTGGGGATGCTGTGTGGAGGGTTTTTTAGGGAAAGAAAGGAGAGGAGTGTTCTGGAAAGGAAAAGGGTTTAAAGGGTGGGTAGGAATCTGGGATTCAGTTCGTCCTGGTCATCCGCCTCCAATACCTAGACAAATCTCACCCCATGAACCCGGGCACCTCTGCTTAATCACCAAACGTAGCGAACAACTTGGGGTAACCTATGGCAGAGGTGTTATCCAATAAAGGTTCCCATTCCCGCCTCCCAAATTGTAATGAAAGAGTAATGTAATGTAGAATATTGACATAAATTATTTTTGAAAAAATATATTAATATTTGTAGCATCAATGACATGTTGTGGAAGTTTTTTACATGCTTCCACTACTCTATTTGCAAGGATCGGTTTCTCTTATAATTAATCTTAGAATTGGATGTAAAATGAGTTTTATAATGTTTATTTTGGATACCCACACTTATTATTAAATTTTTGAACTATTGTGGGGTATTTACACGAACTTTCATAACCTCAAAACTAAATCGATGTTTTTTACCATTACTCCACAAATTTCGTCTACAATTTTCCATAAATTATTATCTATCGTGAAAATCTATCCAAAACACATTATTATATTATAATATTTATATATTATGGACAGTTGTGTTTTTTTGGCGTTTTCACAGGGGGAAAGTGGGAATGAATAGCGTAACCCCTGATTTATGACACATAATAAAGGAAGGAAATATTCCGCAGGAAAAAAATAATGCTTTTATTTTTTCCAGTTGTGATTTGTTGCGTTGGCGGCACTTTTTCAAGGATTTGTTTATTACGAAATACTTTTGAGTTTAGTTGTAAGTATGTTTATTTTATGTTGTATTTTGTCGTGTTTATGAGTGTATGTCGACCGTTAACATTGTAAGAGCGATTCGAAGGTTAACTCGACAATCTTATAACTTATACCAATAAAAATAATGAATTACAATGTGTTTTGTGAACTTTTTTATGGTGAAGATAGGAACATGTCGTATATTTTATTCATTTTTATTGCTGAGATATTATTTATTTACTAGCGCGGACCGGTAGAAAATCACGGGATATTATAATTGTTCGATGAATAATTATTTATTGCATAATTAGCTAAATTGCGCAGACCCTTGTAAATCACGAAGTGCTACTTTACTTTTCAAAATTAACGTTAATAAATTTAAACAAATATATACACATATAATATATACACAATCAATACATATATACACAATCTGGAGGTCGCGGGTTCGAACCCGGCATGCGCAAAAAAAATTTATTTGATTAATTTGTGTTATTTCACAATTAATTCATTTAAAATAATATACAGTATATTTGCGGCATGTTCCAGAGTGGAAGATACTATCAGTATCGCCCTGGTGTAAGACCACCATTCAGAATTGAAACGTTGCTTAAAAATGGCTTTATCCTTGTTTGGTGACCAGATCTGAATAGCCAGGTACTTCCCAAACCTTCCTCTTCCCCACCTCCTTCCCCTCCCCACTACCTTCAGCCTCACAACATACCCCAATTGGGGATGCCATAGTCTCACTGGCTCCAGACGGGAGCAGTTGAGATTCTTGTGCGGTATTCACTGTAAAAAAAAAAAAATATATATATTTTTTACATGAGCTCTACACAGGAGGCCCTGAGGAAAATAATTTCCCTCAGAGCCTACGTCATCTTTGGGGATGCTGTGTATAGGGTTTTTTTAAGGAAAGGAAGGAGAGGAGAGTTACTAAAAGGAAAAGGGTTTAAGGGGTGGGTAGGAATCTGGGGTTCAGTATGTCTTGGTCATTCACCTCCTAGACAAACCTCATCCCATGAACCCGGGCACACCTGCTAAATCACCAAACGTAGCGAACCACTTGGGGTGACCTATGGCAGAGGTGTTGGATAATATATAGAATAAATGTCAATAAAAAAAATGTTCTCGTAAAAAAATCTTTATTTTTATAGGTAAGTTACTTAACCCTAAGGCCAGTTTCTTTTTTTTACATTAGCTCCACACAGGAGGCCCTGAGAAAAACAATTTCTCTCGAGGCCTATGTCATCTTTGGGGTTGCTGTGTGGAGGGTCTTTTTTAGGGAAAAAGAAGGTGAGGAAGTTCTGGGAAGGAAAAAGGTACGAGGGGTGGGTAGGAATCTGGGGATCAATGTGTTCAGGAGTGACGGAGGTAATAATGCATCCCTCCAATTGCGGTGCAAGGCCAACGGGTCGAGAGAGTTCTGTTTCATGATGCCAGAACTCACTATTATATACAGAAACCATCGCGGGCATGCACACATCAAATCCCCAAAGTTTTATCGCAATCGCATGAACGGTTAGCAATGCATAATTTCATGATGCCAGAACTCACTATTATATATAGAAACCATCGCGGGCATGCGTACTTCAAATTTCCAATCGGATGAATGGTTTAGCAACGCATAGGCATCTCGTAAGTTTGCCTTTTTTGTTTATTTTATAGAGGAAGACGAAAATATGGTTAAAAAAATTCTTATATTAAAATATATTCAGATAACCGAGACCGCCTTATAATCAATACCGGACAATCGGGAGCTAACTGATACAGACTAACTAACAGAATAACTAACAGACTAACTAACAGACTAACTTTAAAAAACATAGACTTACTGATACAGACCAAATATTCAACCGTTGTGACGTACTAGACATACGACAATTATACGTTAAATCGCTACTAAATTACATTTTTGACCAAAAAAACAACCTTCAACAAACACAAAATATCACAAACAGACCAGTTAGACAAGCATACAAAGAAAACTTAAGAACTCCGACGGTAAATACAAGCTTTGGACAAAGACACCACCAATATCACGCTATAAAAGCATTCAACAGTCTAACACTTGAAAATAAAATTGAGGAAAACAAAAATAAATTCCGAGACAAAATGACAAAATGGATTAAAGACCAAAATAGACAATACTACCAAAATATCAAAGCATAAAATAAAAAAAATTTAAGTAACACACAAAACCAACTTAAAACACAAACACACAATACTTATTAAAAATATCGTTTTTAACCTTATACATATAATATTATTTATTTTCAAATTTACATTAATTTTAAATCTCTACTTTTTAAGTTTAATTTATCTTAATCATATGTTTTTTAATTTACTTTTTCTGTTTTTTCACCAATATTATTTATATGTATTGTATAATTTTGTGTATAATTTATGTGTATAATTTTGTATATGAAATGGAGGCCTCAGCACGGGTAAACCACCCAGTGAGGCCAACATCATTGAATTGTTTTTTTATAATGTAAATATATTGCATCAAATAAAATAAACAAATAAATAAAACTTAATAAAATTATTAACATTTTTTTTTAATAATATAAGATAAAATTGGTCCGGATAATCCGGACCGCCTTATAATCGATCAGCTGGGAGCCGGTTAAACGGGAGCCAGCTTAATAAAGTTAATTAACAACCGCTCATTCGGGATCTTCCCCGTGGGAATTAAACCCCGGCTAGAAGGATGGCCGGCGGATATTCTACCATTATCGCCATGGAATTAATTGCAATGTCCCTCATAGTCTCTCTATTTACTTAATAGGCCTTCTTAACTTGCCCGGAGTTGGCAGGGATCGATCTAAAGAAACTTAACCTAAGAAAAAAGAAGAAAATAAAACTGTACTAGGCAATTCTCCCCAACAAATGTGTTTAAAAACTCACTAATGAAATGGACGTCAAACGGGTGGTTTGACATCACAAAAGGTGTTGATAAGCAAGGCTGCGTAATATAGCGGTAGTTATTCAATCAATACATGGCTAATTAAATGCAAGAATTGAAAGAGATGGGATTGGGCACGAAATTGAGTAATCTGAAAGTATGTTACATGTTGTCTGGCAGTGAGGCTTGAAACTGGCAGAGTAAGAATGAAGATAGACTGAATGCTAAAAAAAAGAGATCCCTGAGGTAAATGTCTTGTAAAGAGATCCGCAAAGAATGCAAGCGTTATGAATAAGATTGAGAAAGAGACGCACAGAAGGTTTGTTTTTATGAAATACAAACATTCCCGGGTTACGAATAACCTGAAAATATTTGAAAACCTCCTACTACCACCACTGTAAGCGTAAAATGTTGCTTGTGTTGTGATGGAGGACTTATACAGGTGGAACCCAAACGTATTGCCAACTCAACCACTGATCGGTCAAATTAAAATTAGTTAGTCCTGCAGGCTGGAAGATAAAATAGTCTATGCTGTCGTTGACGAAGATAATCATCGGGAACATAGAAATGAATGCTCTCCATGATAGCCGTGTTTTCAAACAATCCATGAATCAATCTGAAGAAATAATATGCAGCAATGTAAGAATGACATAGTCCATCGGACTTAGGACAGCATTATGCGGCATTTACATTATACAAAAAAAAAATCATTATTTTTCTTATGTGATAATGAAGCCATCAGGTCGAACCGAGAGCAAACGAGAGATATTATCTTGAATCGCATCAACCTTCGATCCAATCCGGCTCGAAGGACCATGTTAAAAATGATAGGATCCTTTTAATAAATGTTTTACAAAAAACTTCACTTTTTATTTCAATCACAGGATAACATGTTTTAAATGTATAAAATAACGGTGTGAATACTAAATACACCGGGCCCAATTGGCGTTGTTTATTATTTAAACTTTGCGTAGTAAAAGAACACTAAAAACCAGAAGCGAGCCTTTTTATAAGGTAAAAATCTACCACCAACTGACATTTTGCAAGTGTTAGTTAAACATGACTCGTAGTAAAAAAAAAAAATCCTAAACTACCGTGGTGTGAGCAAAGGCTCACACCATTTTGTTGATATGCTAATTAAATTGGAGTTTACTCAAGCAACCCACAGATGTCGGTAGCTTGCCAATTTTCAACACATACTATCGAGTTCGATAATAATGAACACCAGGTAACCATGACCTAACAAACGCACGATCATTTCATTTAATTCATTAAAGAAGAAATGGAGCGTCCAATATAAATTATATATCGGACATTTCGTTATCTGAAGCCAACACTCGACATCACCCTTAGCCGAGAAGGGCCGCAAAAAGAAATAAATAAACCCAAAAAGAAAAAAAAATACTGAGAAATTAACTGCCTCCACAAACCAGCGACCGAATTCTTGTATGGAATATTGCGAATTCTCTGTCTCAAGAGAAAATCTGAACTATAAATCGTAAAAAATGTAACTGCAGCATTGATAGGAACATTATTTGTCTATCTGTTTCCATGTTTTTTTTATCTCTAATTGACTTAGCATGGTTTTAATTCGACCGTTTTGTATTTGTAACTAGCTGACACGGCGAACTCGTAACGCCTCAGAATCAATAACTATATAATATAATATATCTTTATTCAATGAAATTGGCAACATTACAACTAAAAAAGTACATGTTCAATGTAGATTACAAATAGATTACATCAGCACAAAAAATTAACAAATAGAAAGTAATGTTAGATCGGTTACACAGAAGTAGCATAATTATACAATATTTTTAGTTGTGCATAGCCTGCCTCACTAGGTGAACCTGTATTGAGGCAGAATTGTTTGTAAATTGTTTCTCACAATTTTATCTATGGTATTTTATAAATGTATAATGTAGGTTTCTACACTGCAAAAACTTTATTTTAGATTACATTACTGTTATTATTACACAATACAAAAAATGCAAGGTTATTACTACAATAACAACTGTCAATGACAGGGCGTTTGGGTGAGAGCATCAGTATAGGCTCGATCATTAGAATATATCCAAATTTTAACATATTTTTTAAACTCTTTCTGTGTTTGACTCAGGTTGATGTTTTCTGGGAGAATGTTGAATATTTTCGTGGCAAAGTATCTAAAGCTACGTTGACCAAAGGTGGAAAAGAGCGCTGGTACTTGCAATATTTCTTTGTTGAACTGTTGAGTTAACTTTATAGCTGAATTAAATAAAAAAAATTTATTAAGTTAAAAATTAAGCAATGAAGCAATTATCGATGCGCAACTGTCCGTGTTTTGTTTTTGTCAGTATCAGATATGGCGTTGTTTACGTTGATTTTTCTTATTTTTACACTTACTTACGGGAATTGCGCTTCATTTCCATTATACGTGTGAGGGTGATTTATTATAATAACAGTATTTTTCCTTTGGAGGGGTGCAGACGTACGTTCACCATTTGTCCATTTTCGACTTATGAAATTTAGTTTTTTTTTTTTTTTTTTACAGTAAATACCGCACAAGAATCTCAACTGCTCCCGTCTGGAGCCAGTGAGACTATGGCATCCCCAATTGGGGTATGTTGTGAGGCTGAAGGTAGTGGGGAGGGGAAGGAGGTGGGGAAGAGGAAGGTTGGGAAGTACCTGGCTATTCAGATCTGGTCACTAAACACGGCTAAAGCCATTTTCAAGCAACGTTTCAATTCTGAATGGTGGTCTTACACCAGGGCGATACTAATAGTATCTTCCACTCTGGAACATGCCGCAAATATACTATATATTATTTTAAATGAATTAATTGTGAAATAACACAAATTAATCAAATAAAATTTATTTGCGCATGCCGGGTTCGAACCCGCGACCTCCGGAATGTGAGTCAAGAGTCTTAGCCACTGGACTACGGAGGTCGTAAGAAAGAAGTTGTAATAAAATAAAAAAGGTCGTAAGTCGTGTGTAAGAAAGAGGGGCAGCATTATATGTTTAAGAACAAAAGCAAAACAATCAGCGCATTGACATTTAACGTTTTTGAATTTTTGGAATTCACCCACTATTCAACATTATAGGTACTTACCAAAGTATTGCTGCAGCTCTTTCAAAAGATGAGAAGAATTCAAGAATTCGTTCCATACACTGTGTGGAGTTAATGTAAAAAAAAATACACAATGTATGAGAAAAAGAATTTTCTTCTTAACTTATTTTGTCGTGAATTTTTCCAATGTTTTAATAGCTATTTTGCTATTCGGGGCGGAGACAAATCCAAAAAATCAAAGATCATAAGAATCGGTCTAGCCGTTCTTGAGTTATAAATGGTGAAACTAACCCGACTTTGTTTTTGTTATATTAAGATTTAATACATAAAATAGACAGCTTAAATCATACTTAATTAATGGCGAGCATTTGAATATTGCTTTCTTCATTATCTCAATACTTAGTATTTCGAGATGTCTGATTAATCCAAGAGACGATCGATTTATTTAAAGGAACTCCAACGGCTCGGAGGGCTTTGGAGCAAAGATTGGACGATTACTTCGAGAGTGTTTTCTCTTGGGGTAAAAATAATCTCGTTGAATTTAATGTTTCAAAGACCCAATCTTGTCTGATTACGTCTAAAAGGGATCGAAATGAAAATCTAGTCTCCTTCAACGGAAGCAATTTTCCGAACAAGCCCTCCATTGATATGCTTGGTGTAACCCTAAGTGACCAGCTCAGGTGTCGGGGCTCCATCGAAGCCAGATTAAAGTTAGCCTCTCAAAAACTGGGGGCCCGCAGATACTTGCAACAGACGGAATGCAATCCTTAGAGCATAGGTGTCGGGTGGAAATGCTATCCTTGTTCTACCTTATCGTCATTGATCCATTCGGCATCGGTGCATAGTCGGGAAACACGCCAAAAGCCTGCCCAACATTTGTACACGGTTGACATTTCTCACATGAGAACAGGTCGCTTCTTCGACTCGTTCTTGTGTTCAACAGCTCGGCTGTGGAATGATTTGCTGGCCTCTATGTTTCCTCCTTCCTACAACATGGGTCTCTTCAAGACCAATTTTCATTCCTTTCTCTCCTCAAAACAGCATCCCAGATGACATAGGCCTTGAGGGAAATTATTTTCCTCGAGGCCTACTGTGTGGAGTTAATGTAAAAAAAGGAATCCAAATCCATATCTAAATGAAGAAGAATTGAATGGACCAAATGAATCGCTTGCACATAACGGATTTGATTTCGTGCATATTTTACTAAAATAGTTTTATAATGAAATTAGGCACCAAAATTACCTGATTCAATTGCCATAATCCAATTTTTAAAATGTAGACTTGATCTATCTTCCATAAAAGATCACTAGGTTTTAATTGCACGTGCCAATTCGCTTTAATAGGTCAACTTTAAAATTTAATTGTGCCAATATTTGAAAAAAAAAATGCCTGTGCCTTATTTTAATTGGACCTTTGAAAGACGTGAAATTCTTTCGCGCTAAAAAGACGGAAAAATTGAAAAGCTAAGTGAAAATTCCTTAATTTCATTCGATTAGAAGAATTATATGAATAACGAAGCATTAAAACCTGGATTAATGACAAGAAATGGACGGTTATATTCTATCTTGGTAAATTCTGCTTACGTATGGTGGAGGTAAGGTATCGAAAAGAGACATTATTTGAAGGCCATAGGGAATGTGGGACTACATAGTGGCTAACATGACTTGCCGGGTACATGAGGGAGACAGAGATAACAGGGTATTTCAATGATGGTATTAGTACCTAGGTCTCGCTATCTAGAAAAGCTTCCAGCTAGACAATAGATATTGATCTTCTGTATTCGTTATCCTAATAAATATAATCTTCAACTACGCGCATTTCAAGTAGGTATACCATAATGCAAATATAACAGTGAAAAATACAAAGAGCGTCAACTCACGAAAAAGTTGCATCAATCAGAGTTTAATGTTGAAAAGTCTACATTTTGTAACTGACATCATGCTCTGTTAACCTATTTGTTCACCATCATCAGCATTGATTTTTAGTCTATTTGCGTGCAGTCATTCATGATTCTTGCCTGCCATAAATAACGAAATAAACCGTCATACTTTTCGACAGCGATGGTTGTTGCTAAAACAATTTTGCAGAGTGAAAGATAACCAGTAACACCACTAGATGGCTTACTTACTACAATTTTGGATATTGACAGTCCTTTTTTCCCTACGGTCTTCATTTCAGCGCCCCCTAATTTTATCTGGGTCTTCTACTGCCCCCCTGAAAGCTCACAAGGGGGAATTATTGCCCACGTTGAGAGCCTATTTTTTTTTTTTTTTTTTTTTACATGAGCTCCACACAGGAGGCCTTGAGGAAAATAATTTCCCTCAGGGCCTATGTCATCTTTGAGGATGCTGTGTGGAGGGTTTTTTTTAAGGAAAGGAAGGAGAGGAGAGTTCTGGGAAGGAAAAGGGTTTAAGGGGTGGGTAGGAATCTGGGGTTCAGTATGTCCTGGTCATCCGCCTCCAAGACCTAGACAAACCTCACCCCCATGAACCCGGGCACCCCTGCTAAATCACCAAACGTAGCGAACCACTTGGGGTGACCTATGGCAGAGGTGTTGGTTATCCAATAAAGGTTCCCGGGGCGGCGGTACCCATTCCCGCCTCCCAAATTTCAAGGAAGTTTCAGCTTCCTTCAATAGATGTCGATAATAAGAAGTTCTGCTATACTCCAACAGATGGTAGTTGAAATTGATATCAGAAGAGTCTTAGGTACGAACGGTTAGCTACTACCGTCCGCTCACCGCAGCGCCAAAACTGCATATAGTCTGGTCTATTAGGACGTCTGTCCAGTTTAATATTAAATTTATTGTAAATATCTACGATAACAAAATAAACCAACTAGTAATCATAGAACCTATAAATTATTTGGAAGATACCCAACATATTTTAAGTTGTCTTATTGTTGGAAATTAAGAGACCTAACATCATAATAATAATAATTGGATAATTTGTATAGCGCCGTTTTTGTGAAAAATCACCTCAAGGGCGCTTTACAATTTATTGCGAATCCTAGGCTCTATCTAATTTTATTATTTTCAAATAGATACAGAATCATACTTACCTGCAGAACACTTCCGACAAAACACACTTTATTAGAAAGTTTATGCTTATGCTATGGGGAAGATACGACTTTGCACGTGGAGGACATTATATTCAAAACACTGGACATTGCATGAGTTTTACATTTATATTTGACAGAAGATTAATGCCAAAGTTGAGTTAATATATATATATATATATATATATTTTTTTTTTTTTTAAAGTCTGGAGAATTTTAAGAATTTGCTTTTACACACTTAGTTATTTACAATGTTGCGAGCCGTGAAGGCGAAGGTGAAAGTTTTTTTTTTTTTTTTTTTTTTTTAACTTATGGTTACGACTGTCTGAAAAGATGAGTTTTAAGTTTAGCTCTAAATTGCGCTGAATCTGTGATCATTCTTAACTCGTGTGGCAGTCCATTCCAGGCTTTAGGTCCCGACACTCCGAAAGCACGCTCACCGAATTTAGTATCTGGTGTGCGCTTTGGTTCCTTCAACCTTCCAATCGCTGATGTTGCTGCTGACCTGAGGGTTGATTGTCGAGAATTGGAATTTTCTGGAATACACATTTCCGATAAGTAAGTCGGAGCCATTCCGTTAAGAGACTTGAATACCATCCAGCAGAGCTTAAACTGGATTCTCTCGGGGCACTTGAGCCAGTGAAGATTTTTGAGATGCTCAGAAATATGGGAATATTTAGATATGCCTGTGATGAGCCTTGCCGCAGCGTTGAAAACAGATTGTAATTTGTTGATTTGATATTTTGGGAGACTAGCATATATTCCGTTGCAATAATCTAGACGTGAAACAACATACGAATTGACTAGTAATTTAGTTGCCTCCGTTGTCAAGTTTCTCCGTACTGCTTTAATTTGCCTTAATTGAAAGAACCCCGTGCTTACAGTTCTGTTCACTTGAGTTTTAAGGGAAAAATCAGCGTCCAGATTGACGCCTAGTAGTTTTATGCATGTCTTTGGAGTGATGTCACTTCCTGAAATAGTTATTGGGGAGTTATCAATGTTACGCTGACGTCTACTTGTGGCTGTCCAGAGAAACTCAGTCTTTGCAGGATTCAGTTTCAATCTATTTGAGGTCATCCAGCGAGTGATTGCTTCTAGACACTCGGTTATGCGAGTTTTAAGACTGTCTATTTCATCTGGTAAGCAGTAGAAGTAAACTTGCTGGTAATCAGCGTAGCAGTGAGATAGAAGACCAAATTATTCGATAATTTTAGCGACATCATTTGTGAAGAGGATGAAGAGAAGTGGGCCCAGAACAGACCCCTGGGGAACTCCAGATGAAAGGGTTGCATATTTTGATTGTTTTTTCCCCACTTTTACGGCTTGTACGCGGTTGACCAAGTAAGATATCAGCCAGTCCTTTACACCGCAGTTTAAACCAAAGGATTCTTCTAATCGTTTAATAAGGAAATCATGGTCAATCGTGTCAAAAGCGGCACTCATGTCTAAGACTGAAAGGAGTGCCAGTTTACCCGACTCGATAGCAAGCGTTATATCCGAAAAACACGTAGTAATCCAGTTTCCGTCGAGTGAAACCTTCTATATGCGGATTGATATTTAGTCAGCAGTTCATTTGAGTTTAAGTGACGTATTATCTGTGAAGCAGTGACATCGCACGAATAATCCATACACTTCTTCTTCTTCGTGTGCCCTATCAGGTCCCCCCGAGGTTGGCGATCACTCTGGTGAATGTACGAGTATCTCTATCTTGCGCTGCCCGGAATAGCTCCACCACTCTCGTACTCTCGCAGCCAAGACACTTGTTTTCTCTATCCATACACCACAATTATCATTTGTGACCTTTCAACAGGGCGGTTTTAGGATATTGTCCGTAGTTTTCTGTTAGAATTAAAATTAGTGTTTTTGGAATAACATTGTTCGAAGCTATAACTAAACCAGCTTGTGACTCCAGATCAGAAGGTTGCGTGTTCAATCACGTCGGGGCAATACGGGGTATTATTTAGATATTTCATCCAGGGTCTGACAGTCCACAGGCCTTGCCACGTCTGTAACTGGATACGTGTGTGTGGAGGTTTTGAAATAACAACTCTTGATTTAACGCGGGTCAAAATATATTTACAGCGGAAACTTTTGTGTTACAATATCTAATATTTATATTGCTTATACGTACAGCAGGTAGAGAGGACGAACACTAAAACCGGAATGAATTTGCAAATGAAATTGCGTTGTCACGCACCTAGCCAGAGAGTGGTGACCGGTGATACCACGGACATATGAATATATCTGGACCTGCCCTAAGTGATAAAAACGTATTATTTCCCCCTCCACATGGCGCCGGCTGTAGCTCCTCCTTGGAACCGGCTCGCTCCATGGGGAGGGGATATAGCCTCGCTTGAATCTAAAATGTGTGACGTCATCATTCTTGCCGTGAACAGCGAGAAGCTGACATCCATACATTTAACGAAATAACGGCAGCTTGTGCTATACAATATATCTACGTATCAATATGCACATAGCGAATGTGGGCGGTACTCCAATGTGCTCGTCGCTGGTTACAGGGGTAAGTAAATTATGAAACATTTGTAAAAGTGTTTTAACTAAACACGGCAAGAAAATATTGATATGTGTATTGGCGCGAGTCTTTTTGGGGCGAGCATTTGGCCTTAGCAAATAAGTTTTGAACGTGGCAAGCAATTCGCGCTCCCATGTAAAAAGGTCTATTCATTCAAAGCAGATTTTGCTTTTAAGAACTAAATGGTGATATTGTAATGCGAGATGCCTATATACTGTCAGATTGATTGTTCAACGAATGACAGTCATCTTTCCCCTCTTGCTCTCCATAGTTTGGTTTTACCCCTCATCTGTAACTGCTTGTCTATCCATTTGGATGTCTATGGGTGATACTATAGTGTAAAATCGGATAAAAGTGGTATTATATGGTTGTTCGTTGCTTCGCTACACCATGTTTGACAAACAGATATTACCACTTTAAGGAACCACCATTATATTACAAACTTCGCACTTCTAAATCCATACTTCCTACATACATTTTTATTATTATTAGAGGAGAAGAATAAGAACCGAACCGATGGCTTAGGAATTTCTTTGTGAAATTTAATTAAAAGAATTGCTCGTATCGGGCGTTAAAATAAAATGGTATTAGAGAATTACAGAATTTGGTGAAACAATAGTCAAGTAAGTATTTATAATACTATCAGATATATTAGTTATTTATTGAACTTAATTAATGTTCAATTTTCTTAGTTTTTCTTACTTAAGCGAGCAATTATTTGTTTCATTTAATTTTCTTATAAATTTCATTATTTTTCATATTGTTATCTTATTATACGTGGAGTCACAAGCATGATATCCATAATTGGTTTAATTTTGGATATGTTAACCCTAAACCACTCTCGGGGTAGTAGAGTCCCCCACCAAGCAGGTTTTCGTAAATTTTTCTTTTATTTTAAGCCTTACGCGCTTAAAGCCGAGGCTGACCTGGAACCTAGGACCTAGGACCTAGGACCAGGGACCTAGGTCCCCCACGAGCGTTCGTAGGTAAAATTTCTTGATTATATTTTTATGCATTGGTGACTCAGAAAATAACAGCCCAAGAGGCCTTGCTCAATCGAAAAATGAGATGACTCCGCTTGAAATTCCTATAAATGTCACATGTTTGTTAAAAAAGGTAATAAAGCAGTTTTCTTGGATTTATTATGCAGGTTGTTAGGGGACGTACTTGACTTACTTTAACCAGTGATTCCTGACATTATTTGTAGCAAAAAATGTATTTTAATGAAATTTTTGTTTCCGGTGATATTTTTTATGGTATTTTTTTCCTTTTTTCAACAAAAATGGTAGGTGTTGGACAGTTGGAGGCGGGGTGAGGGGTTGGTCGGTTACTCAGCTGAGTGAACAGTGACGACATACGGAAGAAATTTTTATTTGTTTGATTTTGAAGAAAAAAAGTCATAAAAAAAAGTCACCGCAGACAAACATTTCATTTACATTTTTTTACTCCAAATAATGTCAGGAATTATCACTGGTTAAAGAAAGTTAAGTACTTCCATTAACACACGTTATGTCTTTTATTAATTTTAAATAAATAAATTCCCAAAAAGTGCTTACTTCTTTTTTTATAAAACATACAATCATGGGGGACCTAGGTCCACCACAAGTAGGGTTGCCATACGTCCGAAATTTTTCGGACAAGTCCGGAAATATAGGTCTTTGCCCGGAATGCGGGGGGAATCCTAAACAGTCCGGAATTTCTACAATTAAGTGGGGATTGATATAAAAAAAATGAAATAAACCAAATTATTTTTTTTACAAATCAAAGTAAAACCATCACTTCTGATATTTAATGCTCTCAAAAATATTGTTCAACACTTCCGAATCTTTAATAATAGTTTTGTAGAACATTTTGCAAGTCATATTTTTTTAAATTATACTGTGTTAAAAGAATCGACTTGACAAACTCCACAAGAAGCCTGTTTCTTTCTTTTGACCATTGGGTTCCCATTGGAAAAGACCCTATCAAAATTGGCATTTTGTGCCTGCATCGCAAATATATAAGAGCATATCTATGTTAATTCTGTAACTTTCGAAAGTCCGGAATTTTTATAATCTCGTATGTCAGCAATTTTCTCCGGGATTTTAATTTTTTGATCTGGGAACCCTAACCACATGTGAATTTGTGTAGGCTGAAAATAGTGAGTGTTGCTAAGGGTTAAGATTTTAGGTCACTTCTGTAAAAAACACTAGGAATAATTTTAATTCGTAAGCGGGAAAAGCGATTCCTTCAGACTTAGCCGGTGCTCTTGTGGATAGAAATTTAAAAAATCATTATTTATATGTTGTATTGTGAATAAATTCAAATTATTTATTATCCGAAATATTTTTATCCTAAACTGACCTGAAATCTTGATAGAATAAATAAAATACTACAATTATAAAGGGTATTATAAAATTACTAGAGAAAACCCCGTCCTAAGACGAAGTAATTTAATTCGCATTTCAATTAATTTCCCCCATCTCTTTAGTGTATGATATCAGTTCAATTTTCGTATTTCGCCTACAAAGAAAGTGTTGGACACAAAACCAGGCGTTTATTTACATTTTTAATATAGTATAACATGATATCGATGTAATGACACCTACTGATATACCTGGGAAATTTTCGAGGCGCATCTTCGGACCGGTTCTAGAAAATGGATTTTGGCGCAGGCGTTATAACATTGAGCACTATACTTTGTTTAAGGAGCTAAACGTCACAAAATTTATAAAACTGGGAAGACTTCGGCGGCTGGGTCATGTGGAGAGAATTACCGAGCATCAAGCCCAAAGTCCCTGCTGAACTCAAGACCAATAAGCCTGGGAAGACCAAGATTAAGATGGAGCGACAACGTCCTCAAAGACATATCAATCTTGGAGCTTCTAAACTGGAGAGAGCTAGCACAAAACCGTGATGAGTGGAGGAAGACTCTTGAGGAGGCCAAGACCCACCAGGGGTTGTAGAGCCAATAGTGATGATGATGACTGATATGAATAAAGCTGTGAAATCTCAAAAGAAGGATAAAGCTCCAGGATCAGACGGCATTACCAACGAGTTTTAATGAAGTACTACATAGCGAAATTATATCCAACAGATGGACAATGTCGACTATAAAACTCTTGCACAAAAAATGAGATAAAACTAACATAGATAATTATAGGCCCGTCAGCCTGTCGTCAAATATCTACAAAGTCTTTGCTAAAATAAATAGCAGGTGGTACATGGACAAGAGTAGCTAATGATAGAGAGAAATGGTGACAGTTGGTGGAGGCCTTTGTTAACTAGTGACATACAGACAGGGAATCGATGCATGATAAGTGTTATAAATGTGAAAAGTTTATTATATATAATGTAATTTAATTTACTGTCTGAATAAAGGCTATTATTATTATTATTACTGATATACAAATATTAATTAAATAATAATAAGTATTATAGTGTAGAATTAATTACTGCTAGTGCATTGTGGTGGCGTGGCTTTTCTTCTTTAAAAAGCCTGGCAGAACTTGTCTTTCCAGGAGAAAACCTAATTTGTCATTCAACGTAAAAAACCTTTGAATTCTTCGTAACTACTTTCAAAGTAATTAACTTAAGAAGTTTGAATTCTTACCAGTGGCATTTTACCCTTTAAGCACGGGGCAAAATACATCATTGTACCATTGAGAAAATTCTAACAAGGTTTAATTTTCACAAACAAGCTTTCTAAAAAATCAACCCGTAATAAAAACGAAGTGTTTTTAATAAATTTAGGTTAGGTTAAATTTCAGAGAATTGCGTTTGGGAGCGCGTGTGTGCGCGATTGCCACCAAAAGTTGACAAAATATATTGTCATCTACAACGAGTCTATCTGCCGAGTTTCAGGTCGATCGGACGTCGGAAAATGGGTTAATTCAATCAAGAAAGCAAAAGTGAAGTTGAAAAAAATGTGTTTAAAATTTCATCAAGTTCTTTATCGATAGCCGTTAAATCTATTAGGAAATTGAATTTATGACAAGCACAAACATAAGTAGTAAACCTATTACGAAATTGAATTTATGACAAGCACAAACATAGGAAGTAGTCCCGGTAAGACAGAGATTCTGGGTTCGATTCATAGTTGCGACCGTCACCTTTTTTCTTTGTCTTGTTCAGTTTAATATTTCATTTAGATTTATTAATATTTGTTTATTTGTTTGTTTACGCCTTGATGGCTTTTAGATGTAAGGTAAAGTGTACAGGAGCATTATAACAAGTATGTAGCATCATAACAAGTATCTTGTCAAGTCACTTCATTTCATCTGGGGTGGTGGACTTTTTTATTGTAAAACACTTTTTTAATGCAGAGTCGTTTTATTTACAATCATTTTTGAGTAACAATGAAATCAACACTTTTTTGTAACTAATTTATAAATAAAATACCGTCTTTCAGATTATTAAAAATACGAGAATAACAAATAACAATGGTACTAGACACCTACTGCGTCACGTGGTCTATTTTAGTTAGTCAATAACACTAGCTTCAATAAAATTCTTTCAGAGGTCTCTAGCATTTATACTCTCTTAATAAGCTAATCAAGATTAAATCAATGTGATTAACTACAGTATTTATCTCATAGATGTCACTATTCTTAACATACATACATAGTACATAAAATAATAATCAGAGCATGACAAACATAAGTAGGCCCAACACAAGTAGGTATGAGTATTCGATAAGTAAATTGTTAACAAAGGAGTTCAACCAGCAGATTCGTATTTGGGCTCAGGCTACAGTAGATTCAGTAATTATTATTGTCACAATATTATAAAAAACATGATTACAAACATACTCGAAGCATACTGGTTGGCAGCGGTAAAATTTTGAAGTATGTAGGTATAACCTTTAATAAATTATTGCAATAAGACGAATAAACATTTTTTCTTCTTCAAATTTTGCAAATTCACTTTGTGGCACCATTTTATTAATGAAATAATTAAAAACAATTTGTTTTTACCACGATAATCTTTATTTAAAAAGTCAACCTGTTTCAAGAACTATGTTCTCTTCATCAGGATATTATATGTAGATACTAAAACTAAATGATTAAATATAGAAAGACTGGGTAAAAATGGAAGTGGTGGAGGAGGAGAGAGGTTGAATTTAACCATTCATCTATCTATCTAGCTATCTATCTATCTATCTATCTATCTATATAAATAAAAATAAATCGCGGAAATGTATGTACGCGCATAACTTCCGAACGACTGCACCAAATTGTATAAATCTTTTTTTGTTGTGTTCATTATTATCAGGACAAGGTTTGTATAAAACTACTGGTGAGCTCTGGCGTTATAAAATTTTGTATAAAACAATGCAATAGGTGGCACGCGAGCTGTTTGAAAACTGAATCCATCGGGAAAGGGGGGTGTGGAGTGGGGAGGTGGAGGAGGCGGAGTGGGAACACGCGGGAGAGAAAGAGGAGGTGGAAGGAGAACCGGACGAATGGGAAAGGACACAACTATTTCTTTGTTAAATGGCATAGCAACGCATGCCGGAAACCAGCTAGTTTGATATAAATACTGGTTTTAAAATTTTACACACTAACGTTAGTGGTTTTCACTTAGATCTTTTAGAAATATTAGAAATTAGGAAAAATGTCAATAGAAATTTAAATATTATTAATAATGAAATTAATTTTGTGAATAACCCTATCTTAAACATATTTCCATTGTAATTTTTTGTCTTGCACCCCCTTTCCCCCCCTCCCACTTGTTGACCTTCTAAGCACCTCCCCTTTCCACTCTCTCCTCCCCCACCACTTACATTTCTACCCACGCCTGTCTTTCTATATTTAATCATTTAGTTTTAGTACACATAATGTCATGACGAAGAGAACATCGTTCTTGAAACATTTTGACTTTTTAAATAAAGATTATCTTGGTAAAAATTAAGTGTTTTTAATTATTTCATTACATATTTTTTCCCTGTTTAATTTTGAAGAACGTTGGACACATCTAGTGAAATTAATTTCACTGCTAAAGTATGCTTATAAAATTGCAGGTAATAAATAAGTTCATAGAGGCAGATTAATTCGGTTGGTGTTCCGGCTGGAAAGTTCGTTTTCTTAAAAGGGGAGGGGAAGGAGCCAGAAATGTTTTAAATTTCTTCTTCAGTGAAGAGGAAGTCCTCCACAGGAATTTTTCTTTCTATGCTCTATTGTCCATCAGTTAGGTATTTGTGGTAATAATGTTATTACAATCTGAAATCTTATATATAAAAATCTCGTGTCACGATTTTTGCGGTCGCACTCCTCCGAAACAGCTGGACCGATTTTTATTAAAAAAAAATATGTATATTTGGTAGGTATGAGAATAGGTTTTAAATTATATTTCACAAAGCTAGGTTATTAGGGTGCCCTATCCAGAAAAAAAAATCAAAGTTTTTGACAATTTTTTGTTGTTGTATTTTTTTTTATATGGCATCAAAAAATACCTATAACGCCAAATTTTAACCCTACTACCCCCACCCTCCCATTTTTAATCGCAATTTAAGTATTTTTGAATGAACAAATTTAACCGTCTTTCGTATTTCAAACAGAACGAAATTATTTATGTTGTTGAATGACAGATGGCGCTACGTCCGCCTCATCGAACATTCATCAACACATGTGCAAGATTTTCACGACAAACGTCTTTCATATTTCTATTTACTAACGAAGGACCGACAAAAAATATCGCACACTCAATTACTCTTCAAAATTCATATTGATTTTCTTTATTTCATTTTACTACTTTACTTAGTGTTTTTTTTGCTTTTATCGGCGGTGATGGTCTACAGCGCTCCATTCCTCTTTATGTCATAGATCCCATCCCCACACACTTAAAAAAACATTGGTTATTTTTTTATTTAACAACCAAAATATTCACTAGAAATAATTTACATGGCAGAACAACGTTTGTCGGGTCAGCTAGTAAGAATATAAAAATAAAAAGGTGAAAAAATATCAAAATATAATAAATTAGGCGTAGATAATGTTTTCATCTTCATCATTTCAATTTGGGGGCGGGTATGGGTACCACCGCAACTGGAACCATTTATTAGATAACCTAACCCTTGCCATATGTCGCCCCAAGTGGTTCGCTACGTTTGTTGACTTAGCAGAGGTGCTCTACTGGCGGCGAAAGCGTTTCCCCATCTACTGCATGGCGGGATGAATTGGGAGACCTAATGTAGACTTCTCCAGTCAGACTCTCTCGATCCATCGTCTTGCACCACAACCAGAGGGATGGGTCGGTCACTCCTGGAAACGCTAACTTCTAAATTCCTACCCTACTAATACCTTCTTCCTTCCCAGAACTTCCTTTCATTAAAAAGACCCTCCACACAGCATGCCCAAAGATAGGCTCAGTGGGAAATTATTTTCATCAGGGCGTCCTGCGAGGGCTTAATGTAAGAAAAACGATGCATTTTTTTAACCCTCATATTTGTGATCATTACGAAAATATCATTGTGCAAAATTTCCTAATACCCGAGCTCACCGTTGAAGTGCTTTTGCCGAACCATTTTTTTTTTTTTACATTAACTCCACACACTATGTCATCTTTGTGGATGCTGTGTGGAGGGTTTTTTGAGGAAAGAAAGGAGTGAACATGGGTCTTGAAGAGACCCATGTTGTAGGAGGGAGGAAACACAGAGGCCGGCAAATCGTTCCACAGCCTAACCGCTGAACTCAAGAACGAGTCATAGAAACGACCCGTTCTCATAAACAACGGAAACAACGAATAAACTACTTTTATGAAAATTATTCGTGTTTTCCTAAATATAAAACAAGTTAGGTACTTTAGACAAAGCTCGTTAATGATTATAGGGTATTTTTAACCGAAATTTCAAATTAAAACGCCAGAGCTCACCGTTTGAGACTCATCTAAAATAACTCAAGATTAAGACGGAGAAAACAACCTTTCAAAATATTATAATGAACATTTTCGTAAGCACAACAATGCGCAGTTATTAAGGGAGGTACTAGAGTTCATTGAATCTACAACCCTTGTGCTATTCAATGGAGATGCTGTAGAACAACCCCTAGAGGTCTGATTCCCAGAACAATTCTCGGAGCCAAAATTCTGCACCCTCCAAACTTTGGAACTGCATTGCGGGCAATGCACCGAACCGAAAATCACTAGAATTGTGACGTATTAATGTGAACGCACATAGATGACAGAGACAATCAAGTGTTGAGTGTATCATTTATCTATGTTGCTCGCATCCACGCACAGCGGTGCCTCGCCTTTGTTTTTACCTAAACAATAAATTCATAACTTTCATTGGATAGCCTTTCACTGGAAATCCTTGTTCTATTGTACCGCCCACTTCGACCAAGTATATCTAGACGAGGTCTTAAAAATGACACCGGAACAAAAAATATTGGTTTACGAAACATTTATCAAAAAGTCCATTATCTCACAGTCAAAAGATCGCAAGAAGCATTGGTTTGTACCTTAAGTTGATCTGCGTGGAGCTATTTTGTTTTCCAGCAAGTTCGCGGCAACGGAACTACTAGCTTTGTGAAGATCATTTTCTAAACACAAATTTCAGGCAGTTAGAAATATTTTAGGTATGCGTTATCGCGGACTTTATTATTAACATTTTAATCAGTTATATCTAAAAAATATGTACATAAATATCTAAAAATATGTACATAACATGTGAATTCGGGGCAGCGTATCGAGAAATGTAACATTTGATAAAAAATGTTTAATTTCTTCCTAGCAAAACAACTACGTCACCCAAGAGATGCAACGGAATTCGATGGGTAGAGTTATATTATGAAATTTCTCATAGGTGGTGTCACTTTACTTTGGGATTGGAACTGGGTATGGGAGGACTAATCTATAGTTATTATATCGATGACCGCCCATCATAAAATTTTGGTTTTTGCTTTCAAAGTAGGCTCATTAAAGAACATATTATATATTATCGTTCCAAGTTATGTCCTCAGCGTGCAAACTGTAGCAAAATTTATCTAAATAAACAATAAACAATAAACAATGCTAACCTCAAGTGACCTCCCAGGTAAGTATGGTCCTGTATATTTTCTGCCTGTGCAGTACATTTTTACATGCGTTCATTGGTCAAATCATTGTACATATAGTTTCGGATCGGTGATCGATGAACCGCTGGATGCAATTTTTAGTCATAAGTTTTTATAGTGGTTTGTCTAGTTTGTAGTTAGAAGTAGGATTGCAGCAATATATTATAAGTTTGTACAGTGCCCAGGAGTGATTTTTTTTATAAAAAAGGCAGTGTACAATATAGAAGTCATCTAAATATTATTATTTTACGCGAAGTAAGATAAAATTAAGCTTGTTTCGGTCACACGGACATGCCCACTAGACGCTTCTATCTGCGAACATCTTCAGTGGGACGAGAGAACAAAGCGGAGGCGTTACCACCGCATCAGGGGGCAACTTTCAAATTAGTTGTGCAAAAAAACTTTCAAAGAACCTCCAAAATAGGCTAGTTTTTTGTTCGAATAATGGGGTTTGTATTGGAACGTGGAACTCTATGGAAAAACTAATTTTGTTAACTGGTTTTGATGAATAAAAAGATATTATACAAATGAGATCGAGGCGTCTAAAAAAAAGCATGTAATAATTCAAAATAGTATCTATAAGAAGAGACTTATATACGCATTATTCACTGATAAAACGCCAATAGGGCTTTTACAAACAACACGTGTCGAATAAGGTAAAAGAAATAGGTCTACAATTTAGGAGGCAACCCACACCTCTGCCATGCGTTTCTCCAAGTGGTTCGCTACGTTTGGTGCATGGGTGTCCGGGTTCATGAAGTGAGGTTGGTCTGTGACGCGGCGGATGCATCTGCCCATCTGCGTGGCAGGTCGAATCTGAAGGGAATGGTCGAGGGAGGGCTTTTGATCTCTCCAGCAAGAAAAAGAGAGAGCATCTTTCTTTTGTGTTAACCTTAGAATCTTAACTCTGTACTGTAATTTAGTTTATATGTTTATTGTCCTGAAGAAGGTTGAGTTCAACCGAAACCGGTCGACAAATATAAATAAAAATAAAGTGGTTTTTAAACAAAGTACTTGTTTCATTCTATATAATTTCAAGCCACAAAGTGTTTGCTTTCTACGATAACAAAACTTATATTATGTTTATCTATCTATCTTCTATCTTCTATATAAATAAAAATGAATCGCCGAAATGTATGTACGCGCATAACTTCCGAACCACTATATCAAATCAGATAATTCTTTTTTTTCTGTGTTCGTTATTGTCTGGACAAGGTTTGTATAAAACTACTGGTGTGCTCTGGAATTATGAAATTTGTATAAAAAAATTGCAATTCGTGGCACGCGAGCTGTTTGAAAAATGAATATACTGGGACTGAATGTGTGGAATGCGGGAGGGGGGAGGGGAACTCGGGAAGGGGGTTCGCGGGACGGTGGAGGGGGGGAGTGGAGTGGGGAGAGGGAAAGTGGAGGAGACGAAGTGGGAATGCGAGAGGGGAAGGGGACGCGGGAGAGGAAGGGGAGGCGGAAAGGAAACGGGACGAATGGGAAAGGACACACAGGGAGTAATAATTTCTTTATGAAATGGCATAGCAACGCATGCCGGGAACCAGCTAGTTTCGAATAATAAAATTTGAAAGCGTATTTCATCACCTTTCAAAAACAGTTCAAGTTTTGGGAAACGTTCAGAAATATTCCATTTATTTTGATTTTATTGCAAAGCGGAAATATTTTGACCTTATGACAAATAGGCCCGAGGCCTGAGTGGTCAACATTTGAGATCGGCCTACGAAATTAATAAGTAATTTAAAAAAGTAAAAGAATATCATTAATCGGTCTTGCGGTAGAAAATAGCGGAAGTTTTAGATTTTTCAGTTCAGTTTCAGTGCCGGCAACCCGGGCGTTTATTTAGTTTCATGGTTATTTACATTGTTTTCTTTTCTTTTACCCGCCTCACTAGACAAAGTCTGTTCCGAGGCGAGTAAATCACATATTATGTTTGTTCCAAAAGAAATGTGTTTAAACAAATATATATATGTATGTAAAAAGATAAAAAAGATAAATTATATGTTGGTATATTAAATATTTACATACATACTTTGTTTTTTAGATAAAAGTAAATTAAAATTTTGTGACAGTTGAATATAGCGGTTACATAATAGAAGTAATAATTAATAATTAATCATAATAATTAATATTGCAAAATTGCAGTTTCTCGTATTTGTTTTATTTGAATATTATATAATTTCGTGAGAACTTGTATGAAATGTTATTTATTTAGAATATTTTGAATGTCTGTTCTTTCCTTTTCATTCAACCATATTACAAATCTTTTGAAAAGCCAATTCAAATTATTTGGGGTGACGTAAGTTTTTGTTTGTGTTAGGAAGGTATTGAAAATGTGTGGTGCTAGGTAAGATTCGTATTTTTTTGCAAAAGTTGATTTGATATGGGGAACTTGAAAGTGCTTATTAATTTTTGCTCTTGTGTTTTGCATTGATTGATTAGACATTTACAAGTAAGTACCTACCTAACAAAAAGACGAAAAACATTCAAAATCTCCCTGGGAGCGGGAGGGAGGAAGAAATGACGGAATACAACAAAACTCTAACTTAAAAGACGTCGAGTAAATTTAACAAAAAATACGTAAAAAAAACTTTACAACATCAAAAAAGTTTCCTGAAAGTTCTTCAAAATGATCTTTGAAAATCGTAAATTGGTTCCAAGTTCTTCAATAACTTACTTCTAATTTCCGTCACAACTTTTAGACACAAAGCTTCGTTTTTTCGTTGTGCCAAGTACCAGCAAACACGCGTCAAGGTTTTTTCTACTAGCTCCATTAAATTGAATTTTATAAAAAAAATTTTAACACACAAAAATAATTCAGAACGTTGGAATTCAATCGAAACACGAGGCAGGAAAAATATTTTTCATTTTTTTAAATGTGAATACCGCTGAAGAGTTCCAACTGCTCCCAGCTAATCGGAGTCTGTGAGACGTTTATTTTGATTAGACATTTTTGAAAAATGATTAATACTTATCAAAAAATAATTACAAATAGTACGTAATTTTAACAGTTCTATCATCACGCTTTTAGCATTTTTGGAAGAAATTAAAGCTAATTTGGAATGAAATAACATCGATATTGAGTTACGATTTTAAAAAGTATGGAGAATAAATAATTAATCTTTCTCTTTGGAACCGCCCGAAATGTGAGAAAATGTTTGAAACTTTCAAAATATCATCTTTCCACCTACGCAAAGGTTTCTCGATTCGACGACCTCCGTAGTCCAGTGGGTAAGACTCTTGACTCACAATCCGGAGGACGCGGGTTCGAACCCGGCATGCGCAAATAAATTTTATTTGATTAATTTGTGTTATTTCACAATTAATTCATTTAAAATAATATATAGAATAATTGCGGCATGTTCTAGAGTGGAAGATACTATCAGTATCGCCCTGGTGTAAGACCACCATTCAGAATTGAAACGTTGCTTGAAAATGGCTTTAGCCGTGTTTAGTGACCAGATCTGAATAGCCAGGTACTTCCCAACCTTCCTCTTCCCCACCTCCTTCCCCTCTCCACAACCTTCAGCCTCACAACATACCCCAATTGGGGATGCCATAGTCTCACTGGCTCCAGACGGGAGCAGTTGAGATTCTTGTGCGGTATTCATTGCAAAAAAAAAATAATAATAATTACACCACAATATTTATGACAAATACATCTGAAAAGTTATTCAACCATTACAAAAATTCTTACGAAACTATCAACCATCTCACACTTAAAGAATGAAATTTTGCAAAATATGATTGTTCAGTCAAAATTCAATTTTGGAAACAACTCTTTAAATTAATGAATATAATCGAAGTTCTCACTTATGTTACTAACCAAGATCGAACATTTTGAATCTAATTAAAAATTATATTTATTTTAAATAGGTACCTATGTTAGGTATTAAATTTGATTAGTTATTCTTACATAAACATATATGTTTGTAATATATGAAAAATGAAAATTTGTTAAAAAAAATTGCAATAGGGGGCACGCGAGCTGTTCGAAAATCTGAATGTACCAGGAATGGGTATATTGAAGGCGGGAGATGGGAGGGTATTCCGGGAGGGAGTTTGCGGGAGAGGGGTTAAGGAAGGCGGGGAAGGTGGAGGGCGAACGCGTGAGGGGAAGAGAATATGGGAGGTGGAGGGAAGGCGTGGAACGGGACGAATGGGAAAAGACACGCAGGGAGTAACAATTTCATTATTAGTGGGCATTTTGACGGCCGGCGAAGTGCAGCGATAAGGCGCTTGACTCGCATTCCGAAGGTCGCGGGATCGAATCCCGGCGTGGCAAATAAATTTTATTTGATCAATTTGTGTATTTCAGAATTTATTCATTTAAAATAATATATAGTATATTTGCGGCACGTTCCAGAGTGGGAGATACTCTCAGTTTCGCCCTAGTGTAAGACCACCATTCAGAATTGAAACGTTGCCTGAAATGGCTTTAGCCGTGTTTGGTGACCAAGTCTGAATAACCAGGTACTTCCCCACCTTCCTCTTCCCTATCTCCTTCCTTCCCCACTACCTTCAGCCTCACAACATACCCCATTAGGGTACTTAATAAACGTAAAATAAATGAAAAGCGATTAAAAAATATCAATACGTAAATGACATCATATACATTGCGATGGCAATAATGTTACGATGTACACGAAACAGTGGTTAGAATTCAACCTGAAATTAAGCATTGGGGATTAATATCACTACCCTGGAAAATCTTAACGTTAACGTAACGTTAGAAGTCCACGTTCTGGGACCGTTAACTAGAATTTCTGCAGTTAAATGTAATTGACTCGTATAACATCTTGATACTTTGAATAATTATATAAAGTAAAATGTTTTAAGAAGATTTTCATTAAATTCTAACCCCCTTCCTTAAGAAGAAGATGGAGAGATATGTAATTACGAATGTTAGAGGAGCGCGCTAATATTTAAAGCGATAAAATCGACGCGAAAATTGCGAAAATGTAATAAAACACGACTCGTTTAAAATAGAACAAAAATCTCGTGGAAGGTATCTTAAGTATCATTTAAAGAAACATTGTGAAATTTTTCACAACTATAACTTGTAAAATAACTGAAACAAACGTGTTTACAATAATTTTCGGAGCATACTTTGCGATTTTTTTCTATCGAGGGAATTTTATATAATTTGCGATTCGGCGTGGAACGCGTCTAGTTCTTTAAAAATAATTTTTTTTTTAAGAGCTTAAAAACTTCAAATGTTTAAGGGAAGGTTCCATGACAGTTGGTCCGGGGACTGTTGATCCGGCGACAGTTGATCCGGCGACAGTTGATCCGGCGACAGTTGGTCCGGCCGACAGTTCTTCCGGCCGACATTTGGTCCGGCGATAATTGGTCCGGCGACAATTGGTCAGGCCAAAAGTTTAGAAGATGTTTTCTTCAAGTAAGTATGCAAAGAGGATATACGGCCGTGCAACCAAAGTCGATATACTGATATCTATGCAAAGAGGATATACGGCCGTGCAACCAAAATCGATATACATATATCTGAAGGCATCTAGAGTGAAAATCCGCTGTAAAAATATTTTTACCAATATTTTCGACTCTCCGAAGTAGCATGCGGCAATCACAAAATACGACATACTTATGCGTGCAGTCGGGTTAGCAAAAAAACGCTAAAGACTCCTACTTGCGTATAATATAACTTTTGTATCTGAATATAACACAAGAGTCCCAACTGCTCCCAACCGTCTCCAGCCAATGAGACTATGCATATTTGCCGTTGAAATAATAGACATTTTTTATTATTAGCCATTTTATAAGCACGACATTCTCTCTTGATCCGGTCTGCCATGTAGCTGGCGGGCAGACGCATCCGCTACCAAGACCCGGACAAACCTCACCCAATGACCCAGTCACCCCAGCTAAGTCACCAAACGTAGCGAACCGCTTGAGGTGACCTATGTCAGAGGTGGTGTTGGTTATACAATAAATGGTTCCCGAGACGGCGGTACCCATACCCGCCTCCCAAATTGTTAATGAAATGTGTTAATGTAAAAAAAAAATCTGTATATTTTTGAAATTTATTAAATTACTAGCTGGTACCCGGCATGCGTTGCTATGCCAATAAATTGTTTGTCCCTGCGTGTCCTATCCCTATCGCGTTCCCACTCCGCCTCCTCCACCTTCCCTCTCCCCACTCCACTCCCCTCCTTCCCCCGTCCCGTGAACTCCCCTACCGAGTACCCTCCCCCCCCCAGGTTCCCCTCCTTCCTCGCTGTATCCCCGCCCCACTTGCAATTTTTTATACAAATTTCATAATGCCAGAGCTCACCAGTATATTATAAATAGAAACCTTCGCGGGCGTGCTCACAACAACTCACCAAAGTTTCATTGCAATCGGATGAACGGTTTAGCCACGCATAATTTCATGATGCCTGAAATCACTTCTTCTTTTATACAAACCTTGTTCTGACAGTAAAAAACACAACAAAAAAGATTTATCCAATTTGGTGCAGTCGTTCGGAAGTTATGCGGGAACATAGATTTCGGCGATTCATTTTTATTAATAACTAGCAGACCCGGCCACACGTTGCTGTGGCTAACGAAACACAACGCCATTACCCAACCTTTATAAAATCCACACCACCCGCTTGCCAGCTTGCCCGCAGCCCGCTGCCTGAATTGAATATTTGAATTTCTCGGCTTTTCTCTACTATAATAAGCATGTATTATACATATAAACTAATTAACTCGCCACTAATTATACAATGCTTGCAATGCAACACTGGATATTTGAAAAGGGAAAATCAAATACCTACTTACTCTAGGACATCCATTTTCCAATTTCTTCCGTAGAACGAATTTCAAAAGTGACTATAGTACAGCCCGCCAACCGTTTTAAATCGCACAAAAAATGTTTTCTTTGAATTTCTCGGCTTTTCTCTAATATAATTTACATGTATTATACATATAAACATTCCTCTTCAATCACTCTATCTATTGGTGTAAACCGTATGAAAATCCGTGGCGTAGTTTAAAAGATTAACGCGCACATCCATTTTGAGCGACTTCATTTTATACTATGTAATATATAATATAATATATATATAATATAATAAATAATAATAATAATGATGAAGATATTTAAATATGCCAACGTAGACAGAATTCGATGAAAAAGTGGAATTTACTTCAAGTCAATATTTAACTATGTAGGCACTAGCAAAAACCTAACCAAAAGGAATTCTTAAAAGTCCCTTGAGTTTATTTTGCCCCCACTAAAAACATATTAGTTCTTGATCGGAAGACGAGCAATATGAATTAGTAATGATAAACCGAATCGTCTCGGTTATTCCGAAAAGCAATCAATATTTAATATTCTACCAACGAGATAGGATCAAGAGCTTAAACATATTGTACTATAAACGTATATTGTACGTTTATTTGTTCATATTCGAGGGAGCAAGAAATTCCTGGTTACGCTACTGACACTGCTGAGGAATATTGTGAACAACTTAAAAAAAAAGGATGTGTGACTTTTTTTTTTTAATTTATGTGATTGAAATAAGTAGGTATATGAACAGTAGAGTAGGAATCTGGGGTTCAGTGTGTCCTGGTCGCGTATTTACAAAACCTATACTGATTCAGTCGCGGTAACAACAATTTACATTTTAAATATACCTCTATATTGGTTATTTTTTATCACATTGCAAAAACAAAAATTGTTCTAAAATTAAGATAAAATAATCTTTCTGATTTGTATAATAGAAATTAATAATTTAATTTTTGCATAGATATTTAAATTTTAATATTATTCCCATATATTGTAAATACACCTCTATATTGATAATTTTTTATCACTTTGCAAAAAAAATAGTTCTAAAATCTAGATAAAATAATCTTTCCAATGTGTATATTAGAAATTAATAATTTTATTTCTAAATATTTAAATTTTGATGTTGAAAATTTAAAGCGACTGAAACGCGGTAGGGATTGTAAATACGCGTCCTGGTCATCTGCCTCCAAGACCTAGACTAACCTCACCCTATGAACCCGGGCACCCCAGCTAAATCGCCAAACGTAGCGAACCACTTGGGGTGACCTATGGCAGAGGTGTTGGTTATCCAATAAAGGTTTCACGGGGTGGCGGAACCCATTCCCGCCTCCAAAATTGAATGAAGACAATATTAGCAAAACTCAATCGAAAATGTGGAAACAGAAAAATCAGAAAAAAGATATTGGCACCTCTGGGACTCGAGCCCAGGATTTAATTAAAAATTATAATTTGAAAATTTACTCGTAAAGTAAAAAATTAAATCCAGCATTCTATGTAAAAGCCCTATAGGCGTTTAAATAAATAAATAAAAAAACACACTGAAAATTGCATCCCTTATCCGAACCTCTGACAGTTAAGTCATCCCAGGGTGGTAAGACAAGGGTAGAATTATATTCGCCGAATCGCGAACATAATAATACCGTGGCGTCTTTTTGTTTCCCACACCATCTTCAATTTCAGGCACAATTTAAGTACTACCGAATGCCGCACAACCTTCCATCTGCTGCTGCAGAGCTTCCCAAACTTACTAATGTGGCAACCGCCCCCCATTCAAATGATTTTTTTTTGTTTTGGCTATCATTCATAGTTATGGCCATAAAGCAGTTCTTTATTGATGCAAATTAACCAAAAACAATTTTGGTTAATTTGCATCAAAACACTAAGTGTTAAGATTTGTACGGTCCTTCTTTAAATAATAAACACTCCACGAGACTGAACTACCCACTGAGTTTTTTTATTTCCAATTTTAGGTTACATGAAAGGACACTTTTAAATGTGATGAAATACTCTTGGGGGCCGGTTCCCCGTTTATGAAAAAGAAAGGCGAATAAGCCTTGTTTGTTATACGATTATTTTACAGCAAAAGAGAAAGAATCTACGGGAACCGGCTCTTTTATTTTAAAAAAAATTAACACATTATAAAGGTATTTACAAGAAACGACATCTGGAAGTGAAACAGCACCCTGTATTACCGTCCCATAGTCTGTCGGTACAAAAGAGCACACTTAGCGAAGGCTCGAACATATTAAGAAGGATAGAGGGCAGTAATTATACAATGATAATTAAGAAATAAATACACTACCATAAACAACAACACAAACTATACACAACACCGAAATCAAAAACAAAGAACTTCTCCAAATTTGTTTTGCTAAAACTACCTTTGGATAAATACTACATTTTAAATACATAGCTTGCCAACTATACAATACACTTTCAGCTACGATTACACAAATATAAACAATGACCAAATTGAAAAGCGAAATAAAGAATTGCATTGCAAGTATAGGTCGTCCCACTATTGCAAATATGTATCTGTAAAACAAATCACACTTAGTTATGAATTTCAATTTACATACAACCTAAGATAAATAAATTGTGCATAGCCTTGCACCGCAGTGGGAATTCATACGTCCTGGATACACTGTCTTCAGATTCCATCCCACCTTTCATGCCTTTTTTCTTCCCAGATCTTCCTCTCATTCCTTTGCTTAAAAAAACCCTGCTCATAGCATCCCCAAAGGCCCTGAGGGAAATTATTTTCCTTAGGACCTCCTGTGTGGAGCTAACATTAAAAAAATCTGGTCATCAAACGCGGCTAGAGTAATTTCAAGGAACTTTTACAATCAGAGGAGTATTTTTTTATATTATTGTAGAAAGCAATCACTTTGTGGTTTGACATATTTATTAAAATAAAATACTTTTTTGTTTAAAACTATGAAATTTATTAGTATTTATTTATTTTTTAATAAATTTCGTGGTTTACAAAAAATTATTTTAATTTTATTAAGTATTTTTTAACTAGGCGATTTGAGAAACCGACCACTCTGTCGTATTGCCTTCCCCCTACCGCTCCCACGGATTCCTACGGCGCCCCCAGGGGGGCGATAGCGCCCACTTTGAGAACCACTGGATAAAGGATGACATATCATTGCCACGAGAAATACTTCTACAATATACTCCCCGGTTACAAAGTCATTATTTTAAGTGTATTACGTATTGTAGTTGTTCTAGTTCGTGAAGTGGCCACAGACATAAATACTTACATTTAACTTATATATTTTTCTATCTGTGGGATGGTGTTAAATTTTCTTGTGGTGTAAACCGATTTCAAAAAAAAACTGCTATCGTAAATTTACCGTTTAGTTACTGAGTAGACAAATGCGTGGAGTTCCCACCCAGGCGATGTGAGTCCAATTCTTCTGTTCTCTGGTAAAGCAGTGTTTCAACCTCTAATCTCTGGCTTGAAAAAAGTCCTCTTTCATTAGTTATGCGATTTTAACCCTTACATATAAAGAAACTGTATGAAAGACAAGATCAAAATCGCTTGCGTCAATATCAATCTGGGACCTACTTTCTATTTATCTTTACTCTGAATGATTTCAAATGAATTTTCTATGATATTTGCGCGTCACTTTTAGCAGCTGTCAAAAAGACAATTGCTTTGTTTTTGTATCGAAATTTGACACGAACTCATCAAGGATATTTTCGCGCGGTTTTTGAAATGTCATTATACATTCAACAGGTCAAAATCATATTGGTAGGAGTTATTTTTAATATTTTCAGTAACAAGGGAACGACAAATAAACGTACTACTCGTACTTAAGAAAGAAATTCGATATTTTAACATTTTTGATCAAACCAAGAAATAAAAAAAAATTGATTCCTTTGGGCACACGATCACGCTCACAACTCACTTCAATCAGTTTATCTTTATATTTTCTCATCCTAGAAAATAGTCCATGTCAAACCCCACACCTCAGGGTTCAGAGCCAATAAGCTTAACACGCTACTCTGAAATGATTTTTTTCTTCATTTTTTACGAAAACCACCACATACGAGCGCCTCTGTCTGTACATTGTAAAGATGTCTGTACTATGTCGCCACCCGGTTGGGCAGCGTTGTGAGGCTGGTTAAGATAGGGGCTATAGGAAGCGATTTATTAATGCGAGTCTCAAAGAGGCCCGGATAAAATGGAGGAAGAAAAACAGATGCCGGTAGCTCGTTCCACAAACGAGATGACTTACACAAAAACGATCGAAGAAACGACCCGTTCTCGTGAAGCCAAAATGTGATGAACGTGCACCGGGGATCAATTGTCAAACTTACAATTTGAGAAAAGGATATGTGTACCGCCGCCCGGGAACCATTTATTGGATTACCAACACCTCCGTCATAGGTCACCCCAAGTGGTTCGCTACGTTTGGTGACTTATCAGGAGTGCCCGGGTTCATGAGGTGCGGTTTGTCCGGATATTGGCGGCGGATGAGTTTGCCCACCAACTGCGTGGCGGGACGGATCGGGAGGGACTGGTTGAGGAATACCTCTCCAGCAGGACACTCGGAACATTGCCTAGCTCGCAGTGGGAGGGATTGATTCATACGTCAGTCACTCTGACCCCCAGATTCCTACCCACCCCTCATACCCTTTTCTTCCCATTACTTCCCTTTACCTATAAATACTCTCCACGCAGCATCCCCAAAGATGACATAGGCCCCGAGGGGAATTATTTTCTTCAGGATCTCCAGTGTGGAGCTAATGTAAAAAAAAAATCAGACGGACTGCCCTCTAAAGCGCAGAATTATGTAGGTTTGTCAAGTATTTTGGGGCTACAGCCCAAAGGTGGCTCCCAAGTTCAATTTTTGGACGTAATGTACATAAAATAATTTTGTATTATTCATACATCCATTATTAATCGTAACCTTCTAACTATAAATAGTGGCACCCCAAAAATGATCAATCTAGTGTTTTTTTGTGCCGATACATTTTAAAGTGAAATTCTTTATTTATTGCCTTCACTGACAGCCTCTCCTTTATATCGAAATTCTCCAAATAAAATATCACTTCTTACACAGAATAAAATACGTCTTAAATAAAAAAAAAACTTTTTTCGCTTGTGATGGAATCCCATATCTTGTTTCTGCAGCGGTCGACAACCATCGGCAGAATAACTTTACACATTTTACACTTTATCAGTAAAGTATTCAGTAACCCGCGTACAGTAGTAATGTTATATTTTGCATTAGTCAGAAGTACACTGGAATATGGCTCGCCAATTTGGAACCAGCAGTACAAACTGTATATTGATAACATTGAAAACATTCAACACAAATTCATAAAATATCTCACCTTTAAATTCAACAATAACTTTGAACGCACATTTCAACTTTGCAACAAAGGCGAGCAATAGCTGATTTAATATTTATACATAGAATTTTAAATAATAACATCGACTCTACCGAACTTCTTTCCCTAATTAATTTTAACCTACCCTTAAGACGTACACGTCACACAGAATTATTCCACATTCATAATTATAAAACAAACGCAGCAACTAATTCGCCAATTAACCGTGCTCTTCATATGTTCAATAATGTTTGTCTAAATTCTAAAATTGACATTTTCTCCGATTCACTTCCCAAATTTAAAAAGAGCATCATGTTAATAATGTAAATTATTCAAGGCGCATACATACATACATACATCGCCAATTCTCACATCTACAGACGTACTCACACACACACACACACACACACCTACCCACTACGCACATCACCCGGTAATCACTTAATATAAATAAGATACTTCAATGAAACATATCATAGGTATCACATAATTATACTTAATAACTGTAAAAAAATTTCACCACTGTAAATAATGTACTGTTTGTTTCTTCAATAAATAAAAACATTATTTCATAATGTGGACATTATATTTATTTACAAAACAATTTAGATTGGGCTGTTCAGTGAAAACGCTGAATACATCTTTACACATTTATAAAAATGTGTAAATAAAAATATATCAAGAATTTTACGAACTAATGAGAAATGGAAATCAATTTAATACATCTAACTTTAAAACAACTCAAATGCAAAACCATTTTATTTACCAAGCCTAAAAACTACAATAACCTCCCTTCTAAATTGCACCGTATTATCCACCAATCAGAACAAATTAATAAAATTAAACAATTTCTTAAAAAGAACTTATATCAAAAAGTAAATATTTTATACAAAACATATTATGACATACGACCTAAGTAAGAATCGTGGCTCCCTTATCATGTACAAGAGCTCCTCTTTACTGATACGGTATACACAACCAATGACGACCTTAAATGTAATATTTTGTAAAATATATATTTATAAATGTAACACATAGTCTTCATATTAATAAAAAAATAAAAAATAAAAAATAAAGTTTTTAGTTTCAACAACAGATGTCGTTGGTATAGGAAGTTATATGTAGTTTTAAAGTGTCTCAACAAAGGTCAACTAATATCCGAACGGTTGCGAAGATAGCCGATGGTATCCGATCGACAGGTGGTCACCTTTAGTGACAACTTCACCTGCCACAGAGCATTATTAACGGAGATATGCGTCGTAAATAAGACGATAATAAACACGACCCATAATCTGACGAACCAAAGAATTACTGAAACTCCCGATTATCCGAGTTGTATTGTTTAAAAAAAAAAACAGTACATCACATGTAACACGAATGTTACAAAAACAAAATGACCAATCACCGCCATTTTTTGTGGCAATTGAAAGGTCCTCGTAAAATGCTTATTCTAAGTCCGTTTAACCTTTTGAACAAATTGTGTCCAGCATAACAGTAATGTTGTTATGCTGATCACAATTTAATAGAAATCTAAAACAGATTTAGAATAAGCATTTTACGAGAACCATTTAAATGTCACAAAAACAAAAAAGCGCTGATTGTCAATTTAATGGCAATGTTACATTTGATATTCTGTGACACACCCCAACCTTAGTAGCATTGGTTGTTATCCACGAAGTAATATTACATTTACCCTTAGCGAATCGTGAACAATTGGAAAATGATAAATTGGCTACACTGTTCGAAAGGTTGTGCATGGCTGTTCTACAACAAAGGCTGTATGGTATATAGTCAGCGTAGCCGGTATTAAATTCAAAATTAATTAAAAGTTCCCTGATGGAAGGCTTCTCGCCGTTTAACTTTAATGAAATACATTTCACGCGAGTGTATTATTCATAATAATAGTAATTAAACCCTATCGAAAAAGTTCGCGGCCAAGCCTCTGATTTATATCCAAACAAAACTTCTATATTGGCTTCTCCGGAGAAGTAATTAAGAAATTGCTCTGGTTTCTGGTTTTTTGGATTGCATAATAAGGCAAAAGGCTTTAATTTTGTTGGTGGAATATATTTTTTAAAACGATCTTACCAGATTTTGTAGAATCCTAAAAGAGGAAAACTTTAAGTGTAATGTTCTTTTATTTGTATTGTGGCTCACCAGCCCACAATGTAAGGATTACAACATAAGTTCTTTTACTGGTTTATTGCGAATTATATTAGGAACAAATATTGTTAGTAGCGTCTGTTTACAGGCGATCTCTAATTAGGTCTGACGACGGTTCACCGAACGGCCGGCTACTTTCCAAGTTCGGAAACACTCGGCCCCGCCCGACCATCTCCGAACGAACACGGTCTTTTTGTTTGGCATTCTACACCATTACATTCATATACTACACTAAGGAAACCCAATTCCATTGGGTTCCATTAGAGTTTTAAGGGAAAGATGAGAAAATCATTGGACGAAAACTTAATGAAAACCTTACCGAGGTCTACCTCAAGATGACGTCAGGGGAACCTTAAGGTAACATCAAGAAAACATGAGGACACCTTTGGGAGAAAACCTCTTGAAAACCATAGGAAAATCTCAGTGTAACATCAGGCTTACCTCAGGACAACCTCAGGGAAACGAGGACAAAGATGACAAAATCTTTGGGAGAAAAACTTTATGATAACATTAGGGGAATTTTTTTTTAAAAGAAAGACAAATATCCCCGTGTTACGAATAGCCCACCAATATTTGAAAATCTCCTACTACCACCACAGAAAGCGGAAAATGTTGCTTGTGTAACACGCGAAGCATGGGTGGGACCCAAACGCGATGCACACACAGTTCCTGACCGGTCAAATAGCATCATATCATAATGCGTATCTCAGTATAAAATCAGGTTTACCTCAGGATAACCTCAAGGAATTCTTAAATTAAACTTAGGGGAACGTCAAGGTAACCTCAGGGAAAGGTCTCCTTTGGGAGAAAACTTCATGAAAACCTTAACGAAATCTTAGTACAACCTTCCAGGATAATCTCAAGGAAACCTTAAGTTAAACTCAGGGAAACGTTAAGGTAACCTCAGGGAAAGATGACGAAATCTTTGGGAGAAAAACTTTATAAAAACCTTAGGGAAATCTCACGGTTACCTCAGGGTAATCTTAAGGTAAACTGAGAGAAAGCTTATCGAATCTTTTCTTATAATGTTATTTCGTAATGAAGCAGAGTAAAACGGTGGAAAGGTTATCTCTGGCGCCATGAAATTTGTACAGTATTTTCTATCTGGAATATATAGATCAACGCAACTTAAGCGTTATATCAGTTTGCATGTTTTTCCAACTTGAGCAATGGAACTTTGATAATCACTTCAACTATTAAAAAAAAATAACATAAACAACAAAATAACATAAACACTAATAGTTTATCATTGATAAATTAGATATTACCTGCGACTCTCGGGTGAAATTTATTTAAAATATATGCATATCATTCATAAGAAATAATTTAAACATAATGCATCAAAATATTGGAAGTATCAATAAAAACTTTGACGAATTACAAACATTGATAAAAAGTTTAAATTTAAACTGGGATATAATTATTCTTACTGAATGTTGGTTAACTGGTAAATACTATCCCCTACACATTAGTAAATATGTCTCTTACTCTAATACAAAAAATTATGGTGTTATTTTCAAGTTCTATTTAAATACACCATCGTTCCCAATTAAACATTTAATGCCAATAATTGTGGTAAATCTATTTCCGTATTTCTCGATAAATGGAACGATTGAATAGATTCATTAAGTGGTATTTAGCGACATGAATTCATCCCCATCCACAAACCACGTCAAAATTTTGAGAAATATGTCAGACACGTGTGACTTACTCAACTGTACAGAATGTTTGCATATCGCTCCAGAGTTGAACATGTTCTCAGTATTTTAAAACCACTATTCAATTCGGTTCTAAATCTGGAATAACGAATGGTTATTGATTTCCATAGTATGATTGACTATTCATTTCATTATAAAGCAAACATAGAACATACGAAGCACTTGTCCGCAGCATCCTGGAATACAGCTCCATTATTTGGGCACCCTCTGAACAAAACCATATCCTAGAAATAGAAAAAGTACAAAAAAGGTTTATGCGTTACCTGTATATGAGGGAATATACATACTACCCATTCCTGTATCCATCGTTGTTCTTAACAGGAATGCTCGAACTTAATACCTTAGAAGCCCGCCGAAAAATATTTTAGGGGAAACATTTTTTAATCTGATCTCCGGTACTGTACTGAATCCACCTGTGTTGAAGGAGATTAACCTATATGTCCCTAACGCGTATACTCGTGGGAGATCCCACAAACTTTTTTATGCTCCGAAAGCGAGAACTTCTTACTTTCAGAATGCCCCATTAAATAGAGCAATTCAACTGCTTAGAGATTCTGCATTGAGCATTGACATCTTCAATGTTACCTATAGAGAGTTCAGTAACTATCTTTTGACATACGTCTCAACATAACTTCGTTAATTTGATGTATAACTGTTTTATGCGGAACCTGAAAAAATAAATAAATAGGATGAAATTTAGACCCGTAACAAGAATATTGTGTGTCCCGAAAATGCCTACAAAACTTAAAGGAAAGATATACCAGACTATTGTTAGACCCGCGATTATGTATAGCTCCGAATGCTGGACTACGAACTGCGAGTATTATAATATATTTCTCAAAAATACAAATTTAAAAAAAAAAAACGAAGAAGACACAGCACCCCTTTAAGCAGGAAAGCCAGAGTCCCACTGGTTCCGCACAGCGAGACACTTTTGTTGAATTCACAATTTAAAAAACTACAAGTAGCATTTTAATAACTCTCCAAAAATGAAAATTAAAAAGCAGATTTTTACAAGACACATCGCGGCGACACATTTTTGACGCGCGCTGAACGGTGAATTTCAACTTGTAATTTCGCTAAGTGCCACCCTTGGAGCCTTCGAGCCACCCTTAAAACATTTGTTCGTTTCTCCACCCCCTCGTGACGGATATCCTCGCGAAAGCTATCGCGCTGAATGAAACTACCCCAAATAACAACTGTAAGGGTAGTTAATACGATTATTTGAGCATTGCCAAATTGGTACGTTTATGCAAAGTTCGTAGCGGAAGATTGGCTTCGAAAGGGCTGCTTTACTATGCTAAACTATGAAGGGTTGAAAATTTGTACAAGAGAATCGGCGGGAGATTTACGATTATTTGTTCAAAATTGCTAAGGTTTTGATTGCGACTGTTACAACCACGGAAATCTCAGTAACACTTCGCTTGTAAAGTTATAATACTGATTCCAAGGTTTCGAAATTCACTGTCAAAAAACAATAAATCAAGATGTTTAATTAATACTACTGTTTAATGCTCTATTGAAAATATACTTTTCCAAATTATTCATTGCTTTTCCCCCCATAGTTCACATTATTTAGTAAGAGTTTTATTCCTAAACTATGGGAGGCAAAAAAATATAATGTAAGAATCTGTTGTTTGTTAACTTACTAAGTCCATCATTGTTTTCTTTTTACATTATCTCAATCTACATTGGACGATGAAAATAATTTCCCCAAGGCCAATGTTATCTTTGGGATGGATGCTGTCTGGAGGTTCTTTTTGGGGAGAGGAAGGAGTGAATGTGAGTTTTGAAAAGACTCATGTTGTAGGAGGTCGAAAATACAGAGGCCGGCAAATCGTTCACCAGCCGAAATGTTGAACTCGAAAAGTCATAGAAATGACCAGTTCTCATAATACAAATGTCAACCGTGCACAAATGTTGTGCGCGTTTGGCGTGTTTATACAAATAAATGTGTGTATAAATAATACAAGAAATACCGGTAGAACCTGGATAGCACTCCCACATGACGCCTGTGTTCTAAAGATTGCAATCCGTTCGCGAATCCATCAAATGGAGCATCTGTTTCTGCACAGCGTCAAGGCTTTTTTCGGGCTCCAAACTAGAGATAGCTTCATTAAATTCCTCTTCCAATATTTAATGTCAAGCAATATTTTATCTTTTACTCTACGCCAGATATGACAGAAAGTTATCATACTAGTGATATATTTCTATCTAGAAAGAATACCAATCTTGAAAAGCATGCCAAATTATTTCTGTCTGCATCGTGAACAAATAAATATTGTTTTCTTATAGACTATTTGTTTTTTTGATAGACTATCTGCAACACAAATATTGTATTCTGTACGCAAAGCAGACAATTAAAATTATTTTCCCATCCATTATTATCGTAAATAAAATTGAAGCTAAAACCCCTAGGCCCTAGGTCATCCTTAACGGTTCCATGACAAAATGCGTGTCAATATTCTTGGATCTATGCAAAGCATTTGATACTATCTCCCATTCCAAACTATTACAAAAACGTATAAGTGGTTTATACAAAGTTAAATTATTTCATTTTTCTATAATGGATAACCACAAAGTAATAGCTACATTCAAAAATATTCAAAAATATATTACAAAAACATTGGAATAAATGGTAATGAACGTAGTATTTTTCGAAACTACCTGTCAAACCGTAAACATTGTGTAAAAATCAACAACTGTCTCAGCAATCAATTTACAATTAGTTTTGGCGTGCTTCAAGGAAGCATTTTGAGTCCCACTTTATTCTTAATTTATTTAAATGAATTGTTTAATATACCCATCGATGCCAAAATTGTAAGCTTCGCTGATGATACAATTCTCCTCTTCAAATCAAATAATTGGAATAATGTCTATCTAAAAGCAAACATGTCTGCGAAGCTCTTGAATTATAATGACTCCGCACATCTAACCTCAGTTACCTTCGGCACAACTTGGACACGAGACCATGTGACCCGAAGAGCCTGTAGACAACTAAAGTAATGCGGAAATTAATCATGGACTAACATCGAGTTGCTGAATTATCTTAAAAAAAAACTATTTCTTACATTCTGACCGTATCAATGAACGTCATTATATCAGCTATAGAAGTGAAACCGCGCAATCCAAGACCGCGCTAACCTTACTACCCTTGGGGAGGAAAAATACCAACTTCCACCCTTAAAATCCGAGTTTTTCAGAGAGCCACGTACCGCCGCGGCAGGTGTTCCACCGTGTCGCCACACTCAGACCAGATTAATATTATTGCTACTGTGATTTGAGTGAAACGCCCCGGCGAAGAAGTATAATAATAAGAGGTGTATTTGCCTTAATGAAGGTGTGCGGTGATCATTGTTATAACGTGACGAAACGTCGGGGCTGGGGTGGATTTTGTAATTGTTTTATGCGCGGGCAGAGTTATTTTATACGCAGGAACAACAACCCAGAAATATACAGAGGTCGTGGGGACTGTTTTACGACTGTTAATTTGGTGATATGCCTCAAAAGATAGTAGCTAAACTGTCTGAAGCTAAATCGTTTAAAATAAAAGTATCATCGGTCCACGCAGCATCGTTAAACAGTTGTTTAATGATGTTGAGTCTCTCTGTCGTTTGCCGCGATCTGATAACTGTACTACCCGCCCCTCATACCTTTTTCCTTCCCAGAACGTCCTCTCCTTCCTTTTCCAAAAAAAACCCTCCATATAGCATCCCCAAAGACGACATAGGCCCTTAGGATTTTTTTTTCTTCAGGGGTCCATGTGTGGAGTTGATGTTAAAAAAACCACAATTCCAATTTTGAAAATTTCAAATAAATTCGAGTTCATTGAACATGAATAATTTCACGAAGAAATATTTCACTTCATGCAACTTTAACATCCAAAATTAGCAATTTTGACGATATCTTTTCTGTTGTGCCTACCTATATATTGCAGCGCGTTATGAAAATATGTTATTGATTCGTTCAACCCATCAACATAGGTGGGAATCCTTAGCTACCTGACTATGTACGCTGAAGGCTTCGAGACATCGAATATACAATAAGTTCCAATTTCGGAAATTTCAAAGCAAACTTGAATTCATTGAACGTGAATAATTTGGCGCAGGAATATTTCACTTCACACAACGACATCCGAAATTAGCATTTTTGATAATACCTTTTCTGTTGTGCCTACCTATATATTGCAGCGCGTTATGAAAATAAGTTATTGATTGGTTCAACCCATCGATAGGTGGGAATCCTTAGCTACCTGACTATGTACGCTGAAGGCTTCGAGACATCGAATAAACAATAAGTTCCAATTTTGGAAATTTCAAAGCAAACATGAGTTCATTGAACGTGAATACTTTTGGCGAAGCAATATTTCACCTCACGCACATCCGAAATTACCTGAATTTGCCTAATTGAACTGAAATTACCTAAATTTCTAAACTACCTATCAAACCGTAAACAAAGTATAAAAATCAACAACCTGTCTCAGCAATCAATTGACAATTAGTTTTAGCGTGCTTCAAGGAAGCGTTTTGAGTCCTATTTTATTCTTAATTTATATAAATAAATTGTGTATTCTACCTATCGATGCCAAAATTGTAAGCTTCGCTGATGATACGATTCTCCTCCTCAAATCAAGTAACTGGAATAATGTGTATCTAAAAGCATTTGATAATTTCTGTTGTGCCTACCTATATATTGCAGCGCGTTGTGAAAATAAGTTATTGATTCGTTCAAACCATCAATATAGGTGGGGATCCTTAGCTACCTCGAATCTTATGGTCCCTAATGTCGCTACATTTCTCTTCGCGACAACGAACCGTTTTTCCTGACAGTTGCCCATTAATTTTTCATCAATTTTCCATAAAAAAGCGATGTTTTCATCAATCTTGTCGGGTTTTTGCGAGCGCAAATGATTACTATGCATTTTATTCTATGTCAGTTTTCAATGATTGGCATTTTACGCGTACGTTATACGTGAGGCTTTATGGTATAATAACAATACATTTATATGGCAGAATTTGGTGATATTTCACAGGACGTGCGACGTGCACGTACATTGAAACACGTCGTTTATACCTACAAGATGGTGAAATTTAATCATATCTGAGTTATAATTTAAGTTAAATCGAAGATTAAAGCTAAATCACTATTTTAGATTAATCTTTACTATGAATCGGTTAACATTGTGAACACCAAAACATAAGCTTTGGATAAATTGAGGCTTTTTCTATCATTTCGCTTGAGTACAATTTAAATTAAATTGTTAATTACTTTATAAAAAATATAAGGATAAATTACTAAAAAATGTATTTTTTCCTTAGAAATGTACGAACGCATATAAGAAACAACTATAAAAAATTCTATTTTATGTCTAAAATTATAATTATCTGTGATAGTTTCCGTTGATTAACTGTTTTTCTTTCTTATGAAATTATTCACAAAATAATTAAAAATCATTTTGGGCTTTTTGCGAGACCTCTGTTTTTTTTTTTATTTTTATTTATTTATCTATAAAAAGAATGTTTGTATTACATTATTCGATGCCTGTCTCACTAGGGTATACCTGTGTTGAGACAGGCGTAGAGGTACATAAATGAGTATCATACAAAAGAATATTTAATTACAACATAAGAACATTTAAGGTAAGATACATACTGATTTATACAATTCAAACAGAAAGATGATTAAGATTGAGGGTTAATATCATAAAGAGAGCATTATATAGGTGAAGGAAGAGATGAATAAAGTAGTAAATCCTTTCGAATCTATATAGGTAGTTATATTATACATATAGGATTTTACTATTTTAAGTTCTTTAATAAGGGTAAGGACATACGTGAGATGGTAATTCTGTCTATTTGTACTCTATTTTACAGATGTTAGCAGTAGTGTGACGTCCAATACTTATAATCCATTTCTTTATATCTTGTTTGTATTTGGTCATTGATTCAGTTTGCCAAGGCGATTTGAATGATTCCTTGGCGTGGCGTTATCATGGCGAAGTAAGATACACTAAGAATAGATACATTTTTGGCTTATGGTTTCCTCTTAACGTGATTTTGTAAGTTTTGACGGATTGTGAAATCAAATCAATCCAATCAAATTTACTTGCGTACGTCCAATCTTTGAATTGCAGTAAATCCAGATTAAATTATTTATTTGCGATTACATGCGCAATAATCATAACATTAGCAGTTAAAACCCGGTCTGCAGGTTTTTACTGCTAGGCCCAGCGGGAGGCTTTTGGTTACCATTACTGTTGGTGACCATTTTATAAATCCGGTAGGAACTGGTTCCAAAAATAGCCCGTTTCTCGGATCCAATGTGATCCAGTGATAGCTAGTCACCGGGACAGGCAATGACGTCATATGTAATATATAGCCGCTTGTTACAACATGTGTTACCGTCCATCTTTCCAAATCCGGAGAGATACTACATATTCACAAATTCGTAGCAGTTATACCTAGGTAGGAGACGTCCCCGTCCTACCTGCTGGCGGATTGTGAGGAATTCTTGAATTCGAAACCGAATTATAGCAGTAGCTTCGTGTGAAATTCCACGTACACAGATGCTATTTGCGGCGCAGCGCGTATGATATGGCGTCAGAGAAGCCCTCGAAACTGGGTTCTAAAATTCAACCACGCAGACGTTACTGTATTAATACTGTTAGATATTTTTTTATCGAATATTTTGAATTAATCGCAGTTATAAACGAAAGCGGGGGAATCGCTTTGACAGATGGATTACTTGCGGGAAAACGGACGGATTAGGAGGGGGGTTAAAATTGGGCCGAGTTTACAGGTGTTCAGGATTTATAAATGTTATTTGGGGGAACTGAACAGTAGAGATAAAGAAAACGTGGATTTTTTAAGATTTTCAAAAGAATGTCTTTTTTATTAGTAAGTTAATATCAAGTTCCCAGTTTATTTTATAGTCCACTGATAAGCCTAGATACTTGATATTAACAGTATGTTCTATTTTTCGCAGTTGTGGTTTGAGGGATTTGAGATAATATCAGGTTGTAGGTGTAAAAGCGGAAAGATTTTTGGTTGAGTTTTGTGATGTGTTCGTTAAATAAAGTTTAAATGAAAACTGGCTGAAAGCTGAATATACTGAGCGCTCTGAATTGGTTCATAGTGAAAGGTGATGCCTCCATTCTCCTGTTGAAAGTTAATTAAATTAAAATTTGCTTTGTGCCATCCATGGTAAAAAGTAATTGAATGCGTGATTTTTTCTAAACAGTACACACGTTGTTAACTACGTATTATCAAGTTTTATAAGAAAAATTCTCTTCTTACAACTTTTGAAGGTTATTTATTCCTCTCAATGTAATTCATTGAAGAAGATAACAATAATAATTTAAACGAAAATACGAAAGAGGATTAGGACTCGAACCCAGATCTCTCGTCCAACCGGGACATGCGCGTTAACCAATTTCGCTATTGCCACCTTCTGTCAAACCGTCATAGGTATTTGTCAATTTCATATTTCAGATTTTAGAAATAACAATATTATCTTCAACTAATTATTTTTCCATATTATGGGCAACTACCATTTTTATTGGAAACAATCATTCTAAGAGGTGGTTTGCAACCTGGATAGCGTTTCGGATAAATATATCCGAATTTATTCATAATATATGGTGAATCGGTACCGGTGCACAGTAGGGAAACACGCCAAACGCATGCCGAACTATATATGTTAGGCATACTGTACAGAGCCCGCAGAGAGTTAAATAGTACCTAACTGCTAACCCTGTACAAATCACAGTGTGCCTTACGATTGAATTTGCCAGCCACCTCTGATCTGGAACCCCAAAATACCTGAAAAAATCCCTCGATTCTGTGCAGAAACGGGCGGCCCGTCTGATAGATTCTAGTAGTTTTACAGTTTGCAATCTTTAGTTCTGCTGGTATTTCAATGGACGATGCTCTAAGGAACTAGCGCCAATGATCTCTTCGGCACCGATGCATAGTCGGGCAACACGCCAAACGCATGCCGAACATTTGTACACGGTTGATATTTGTAACACGAGAACGGGTCGCTTCTTCGACTCATTCTTGTGTTCAACGGCTCGGCTGTGGAATGATTTGCCGGCCTCTGTGTTTCCTCCTTCCTACAACATGGGTCTCTTCAAGACCAATGTTCATTCCTTCCTCTCCTCAAAAAGACCCTCCACACAGCATCTCAGATGACATAGGCCCTGAGGGAAATTATTTTTCTTAGGGCCCCCGGTGTGGAGTTAATGTAAAAAAAAATGTACTCTCGGCGTGGGCGTCCCCTAGCGTTTGTCCCCTCGGTCATACCCTCCATTATTGCATGCAAGAAGCCTTCTTGTCTTATTGCATGGCCGATCCATCTTGCGCGCCTTTCGGACAAGGTCCTGAGCAGGTGCCTTCCTCCTTCGATTCTTTGGAGAACCTCCTCATTTGTAATGTGGTCTCTCCAGGAAATTCCTAATAGTCTTCTATAGGACCACATCTCAAAAGCCTCTAATTTCCGTTTATCTCTTTGTCAAGATAACAAGACACAGAAAAACAGGAAAAAATATGGAAAAAGAATTAATTGAAGATAATAATTGTTAATTCTAAAATCTGAGATACAAGATTTGCAAATACGGTTTGACAGAAGAATTTTCTTTTTCTCTTTTTCTGCGTCTTGTTCTCTTTCATATTTTCGTTTAGATTATTATTGTTATCTTCTTCTTCAATGATATATTTTCAAGTGTTTAATAATAAAAAAGGGTATTGAAACTAGGACTAAGTCTACTTCATATTATTTTTAATAATTTGGTCCATCTGTTGTCCATAGAACCGCTAGACAATAGAGTATATCTCAAATCGATTATTTGGCAAAGGTTACGGTAGCAACAATATCAGCGATCATTAAGCCATAAGCAGTGCTGTGTATTTGTATCGGGAACGTTGAACCCTTTTCGGGAATATTAAGGGTTGATTTTCTCCTGAAACCGACAACTGAAGCTATTCAAGTGAAAGCGGTCATGGCTCAAGAATTGTGGAGAATGGGTTAAAACTAGGCTGTCTATGATTGTCTACAGTAAAATATTAGGTCCTTACATATGAAATTGGCGTTTTGCCTTACTGGCAACTTTGATCTCAAATATTTTCTCTTTGGTTAGGAATTCCAAATTCAAATTTATACAGCTATTTACTCATGTATTTGTGTTTCGAAAATTATAAATCATTTGTTTTTTCCTTATTTACGAGTACTAGTTCGACCGTGGCACCAGTGCTGCAGAAACGGCTCGAAGGATTAATGATCTGTATGGCGACGGTGCCGCAAAAGAAAATACAGTTGTGTTTTCTTTTGTTTTTTTGTGTCGTTCACTACAGCTTTCTTAAATCTGGCCAGACGATTGCGGCAGATGTCTATTGTCAGCAACTGCAAACTATGATGGAAAAGCTAGCTGCTAAACAACCGCGGCTGGTTAATCGCTCTAGGCCACTGCTGCTTCATGACAACGCTAGACCACACACTGCACAACAGACGGCTACCAAATTAGAGGATAACAATTATTATAAGCAATAATTATCAGCCTGAAACACTCATCCACACTGAAAAATCTTCCGAGAAAAGATACATGACGCCAACGGGACTTGAACCCGTGTCCTCTCGATTGCCGGTCGATTGCTCTGACCACTGAGCTATGGCGGCTTATCTCGTACCCGCCAAATGATTCAATATATGCAAGTGTTTCATTCTGATAATTATTGCTTATAATAATTGTTACCCTTTGTGCTATGCATAAAAAATCTTGTCTTAAAAACGTTAGTTTTACAATTAAAAATAATAACAAATTAGAGGAGCTTCAATTGGACATCCACCGTACTCTCCGGACCTTGCCCCAATAGATTACCATTTTTTTTTCGAAATTTGGATAACTTCTTGAAAGGGAAAAAAATTCAACTCCAATGGGGCATTTAAATTCGTAAAATTAAGTTTCAGCACAAATTGTTCAATATTTTCACGAGATTTCTGCATCCCTACATTTACAAAATCAAACCAACAATATGTATGTGTGTTCATCTTTATTCGAAAACCAATTATTAGAAGGTCTTTATAATCATTATTTCAGAGCCTTATTAAGTTCCTCCATTGTTGATGTTCAAGAAATAATACACAACTTGTGGTTTATTTGAAACGAAGAAGTACGTACTTTGGTTGATTTGATGTTTCATTTATTTATTTATTTATCTATAAAAAGAATGTTTGTATTACATTATTCGATGCCTGTCTCACTAGGGTGTACCTGTGTTGAGACAGGCGTAGAGGTACATAAATGAGTATCATACAAAAGAATATTTAATTACAACATAAGAACATTTAAGGTAAGATACATACTGATTTATACAATTCAAACAGAAAGATGATTAAGATTGAGGGTTAATATCATAAAGAGAGCATTATATAGGTGAAGGAAGAGATGAATAAAGTAGTAAATCCTTTCGAATCTATATAGGTAGTTATATTATACATATAGGATTTTACTATTTTAAGTTCTTTAATAAGGGTAAGGACATACGTGAGATGGTAATTCTGTCTATTTGTACTCTATTTTACAGATGTTAGCAGTAGTGTGACGTCCGATACTTATAATCCATTTCTTTATATCTTGTTTGTATTTGGTCATTGATTCAGTTTGTCTAATCGTGGCTGGAAGTGTATTGTGTAGTTTGCAAGCTATGTATTTAAAGTGTTTTTGTCCAAAGGTGGTTTTGTCATTATTATATGCTTTTAAATAATAACTAAGAATATGCCATTGTTATTCGATTCTCATTGTAAGGATCTTTAAAAATATTTGTTTTATTTGGTGACCGGACAACTCAGAATGAAATCAACTTAGAACCACATTAGAAAAGTCGTTAAAAGTAAGGACAAAAAAAATGTTTATTTTTTTTTTACATTCATATATTTTATTTATTTAAAACATGAATTATCCAAAATACATAAAGTTTTTTTGTGATATTTCACCCTCCATGCTAGGGATGACCCTGTGTTATGGCGGGTGAAGTTTACAGTGTGCATTAACTCCACACAGAAGGCCCTGAGGAAAATAATTTCCCTCAGGGCCTTTGTCATCTGAGATGCTGTGTGGAGGGTCTTTTTGAGGCGAGGAAGGAATGAACATTGGTCTTGAAGAGACCCATGTTGTAGGAAGGAGGAAACACAGAGGCCGACAAATCGTTCCACAGCCGAGCTATTGAACACAAGAACGAGTCGAAGAAGCGACCCGTTTCACCAATGTCAACCGTGTACATATGTTGGACACCCGTTTCCCGACTAAGCACCGGTGCCGAAGGGATCAATGGTGCCAGTTCCTTGGAGCATCTTCCATTGTAATACTGGTAGAACAAGGATAGCATTCCCACCCGACGCCTGTGCTTTAAAGATGGCAATCCGTTTGTTAAGAGCGTTTAACCAGCCAGCGGACGAAAATCCACATTTCGTCGAAAGTTGTTCTTCCGATCGTGCAGGGCGGTTACAATGAGAAAGATTGATTATTCTCCGTACCAGCTTTTTTAAATTATAACTCAATATCGAATTTATTTCAATCCAAATTAGCTTTAATTTATACCTTCATCCAAAATGCTGAAAGGCGTGATGATAAAACTATTAAAATAGTGTACTTTTTGTAGTTATTTTTTGATTATAAGTATGTATCATTTTTCAATAATGTCTAAATTTAATAAGAATGTTAAAAAAATCTGAAATATATTAGTTTGTAAGTGCGCAAATAAATACACAAATGGACCAATTTTGGACCAATGTACGTACATATTTTTTAATGATTTTATTGAAACTAAAATTAAAATTCTAATACATAACTCTGCTAGATAATGTATTGATTTATTTTACTGCATGATTACATTATTTGAAATGGGTGTGGTATAATACAAAAACTTTTTTAAAAAATTTAACAAATCTGCCAACGACCTATGGAATAACCTTATTATACTAAAAATTTAAAAAAATTCTAAAAATTTATTACATAACTATGCTAGATAAAAGAACAATCTTTCGAAATCCATTTATAATTTTTTGTGGAAAAGAGTCAATACGTCTAAAAACTTTTTTGAAAATGACGTATTTCCGGCTTTCTCTGGTAATGCCCTCTTAAGATGGGAGAATCTATCAATTGGACCGCCCGTTTTTGCACAGATTCGAGGGTATTTTTCAGATATTTTGGAGCTCCAGACCAACGACAGATTTGTATAGGGTTAGCAGTTGTGTACTATTAAAATTAATTAGATAGGTTACGTTAAAAAAAGTTAAATAGGTCACGTTAGGTTAGGGTTAAGGGCTATTTTTAAACGATTTTTTCCATAGCTTTTAATGACTTTTCAAAGAGTTCAATTGACTTGATTCTAAGTTGGCATGGCTTCGTTTTATTTATTGTAAGAATAATTGTTGCCTGTTGTAAGCTGATGTAAATGTTGTATGCTGATAATGCGGTGCTGATTTCTAACAATATGGAAGATCTGCAGTCTCTCTTATCGAGAACGAACGAAGTATGTATGAAGAATGAGTTAACCCGTTTAATCACGGGAGATCCATGTTGTCCCAAAACATCATACAATAACAGGAGAGCCAGATTGTCCCAGAGCGACCGTGCATTATTAAAAGTTAGATATCTCTGTTCCCGTCATGCGAACATTTGTGATTTCTTTTATGTTAGAAAGCGAACAAATTAATGATTCTTATTGTTTTAGGAACATACGAGCTATATTGTTCAGATATTTTACAAACTCGATCATAAGTGACGATTTTATTTTGCGCCAATTCGCGACATCACAAATACGAGTACCTACTTAATTTTAAAATAAAATTGTATGAATGTGATAAAAAGTGACAGTTTTTTATTAGAAATTTTATTAAGAAAAGTAATCTATGTATATTTAAACTTCCAAGTTTATTCTGTTTTAAGTAGGACTTTAATTCGAATATTCGCAAGTATGGCATTTTCAAGCCAATTTACATTACCAATATCAAAATTTTAATATTTAAAAAGAAAAATGTTAATTTCTAAGAAACACATCGGACAGATTATTTTATCTAGATTTTAGAACAATTTTTGTTTTTGCAAAAGGTTAAAAAATAACCAACAAAAAGGAACATTTAAAATGCGTGGGAAGAACGGGCAATTTTGCGCGCAAATCTTGACAGGGAAAAGTTCGTAGATATTATTTTCTTATTATTCTAAGGGTTTGATAAATATAAGTCTAATAAAAGTCACGGTGTTCGAAAGAGAGAGTACGAAAACAGCGAGCAATTTAGTTGTAAATAATTAATACTTGAGCAGGTGGATGAATTTGTTTTTTTGGGAAGTATGTTTACGAGCAATGGAAAGGCTGACAGAGATATAATATATGATTTATTTATATTGAATAGACTAATTATATATGTATATCTCTTCCCGCCTGTAAACTGTGCTAAGTAAACTCTACTATTTAAGCCATTTTCAGATATCTCGGTATTAAGCCATTTTAAGTAACCCCCGAATAGATCATCTTTAAAGATACATTATCGCATTAACTTCCAGTCACCCCTTATAACATTTTATTACACAAATAAAGCTTTAAACGTTTCTTACATTTTTCCTATGATAACAGACGTGAAAGTATTCACATGAACGTAATGTTCGCATTATGGAACGAACATAATAATATTTAATATGACAATATTTCAAAGCACTTACGGTATTTACATGCTACATAAATAAACTTTCGTTAGAATAAGAATATTATTAAAACTGCATCGTGTTGCAATGCAATTGAGGCAATTGCATGGCTTTGTTGGGAGTAAACTGAATATGTCGTCTGTGTGCAATTGTGCATATGCCGGAATGACACTCTGGATTGTACGAGGAAAGTAAATAAACAGAATTCACGCAGAGCTTTTTATATTGCCCACCATACAAAGAGCTTACACAAATAAAACTTTCATATATCTATAATTTTAACTTACTGTAATGTTTCTCTTTGGTCCTCTATAGAGATTTTGTATTTTATTAGTATCTATCGGCCAGTATCTCAGTACTAATATAATCCTACTAATATCATAAAGGCGAAAGTTTGTATGGATGTATGTGTGTTTGTTACTCTTTCACGCAAAAACTACTGAATGGATTTAATGAAACTTTACAATAATATAGCTCATATATCAGAATAACATATAGGCTCTAGCTCAGAGCTCTGGCATTATGAAATTTGTATAAAAATATGGGCACGATTAGTAAGACATCTATAATTCTTTATTCGATTCAAATTATTAGAGAGTACTTCAAATAAATGCAGGAGGGGGAGTGGGAGGGTGGAGGAGGGGAGGGGGGGAGAGAGGGGGAGGAAGGATAGGAGGAGGGGGGAGGGGGGAGAGGATGGAGAGGATGGAGAGGGGGAGGGGCGAGGGGAGGGGGGAGGGAAAAAATTAGTATTATTAAAATTTAACATAATTTAACAATGGCGAGTCCATAGATCTAGATCTAGTTTTAAACGTCATTTCCTTATTAAAGTGAAGTGAAACTTACCCCAGGCCTGTGGAAGATGGGGTTCTCTTGTTGTACTTAATGTCAATAGAGGAATTCGTAGCTCAAATTACTAGAAAGACGAGTTGACATATATAAACTTCGGACATACCTGAAACAAAGAAAAATAAACAATTTCAATAAAGGTACATATATCAGATATTAATAAAACAGGTAAATACTCTGACGCATAGAGTGGAAGATACTTTTAGTATCACCCTGGTGTAAAACCATCATTCAGAACTGAAATGATGACATAAGCAGTGTTTGGTGACCAGATCTGAATAGCCAGGCACTTCCCAACCTTCATCTTTCCCATATTCTTCTCTTCCCCACTTTTTCAGCCTCATAACAAACCCCAAATAGTAGGTAGGACAATCCGGACAATTGTGAGCGGTGTTACCATTAAATAATACAATATCTTAGGGTTTTGATGAAACCGTGACCCCTCTATTCTAGAATCTTAAATTTATAATTTGGGAGGCGGGTGCGGGTAACTTTCCACACGGCAACCTCGAAGATAACATAAGCCCTGAGGGAATTATTTTCCTCATGGCCTCCTGTGTGGAGATAACGTACCAAAAAAATTAAAAAAAACAGTAAAATATTTTTTCATTTGGCATTAGGTAAGCAAATCGGTAAACCAACTTTATTTAAAGAGCAATTATTCAGAAATTTGAAATAGGAACTTCTGGCATTAAGCCCCAGATACATTATAAAGTCGGAGCTAGTTTTTTAGTTGTTTATAATATACTAGCAGACCCGGCCACACGTTGCTGTGGCTAACGAAACACAACGCCATTACCCAACCTTTATAAAATCCTCACCACCCGCTTGCCAGCTGCCCGTTGCCTGAATTGAATATTTGAATTTCTCGGCCTTTCTCTACTATAATAAGCATGTATTATACATATAAACCTTCCTCTTGAATCACTCTATCTATTGGTGAGAACCGCATGAAAATCCGTTGCGTGGTTTAAAAGATCTATGCGCACATACATTTTGAGCGACTTCATCAAATAAAATAATTCGAACCAAATACCTACTTACTCTAGGACATCTATTTTCCAATTTCTTCCTTAGAACGAATTTCAAAAGTGACTTTAGTACGGCCCGCCAGCCGTTTTAAATCGCACAAAAATATGTTTTCTTTGAATTTCTCGGCTTTTCTCTAATATAATTTACATGTATTATACATACAAACATTCCTCTTCAATCACTCTATTTATTGGTGAAAACCGTATAAAAATCCGTTACGTAGTTTAAAAGATTAACGCGCACATACATTTTGAGCGACTTCATTTTATACTACGTAATGATGATGATGATAATGATGATGAATTCACATTCACACAGTTTTAACGCGTATATTTTTAACCTTAACTTTTAATTAAATCTTTATTCTCAAACTCGAACTTTTATTATCCTGTGTAATACACATGTCGCCATTTTTTTCATTATATTTGGTGACGTTTTACATTAAACACTGATGCTTGCAACTTTATAAATCAACACAATAACTGTGGGAAACACATGACGCCCAAAGTGTAGACAGCAGACAGTGTAAACTTTAAAATTTTAACACTGTCTCGAAGAGACATTGTTGTAAACATTGCAGGTACATTATAGAATTAATATACAGCCTTACAACAAACCCCCAACTTCTAACAAATTAGAAGGTCAAAATATTTACGCTTTTTTATATGAATACCGTACAAGAGTCCCAACTGCTCCCGTCTGAAGCCAGTGAGACTATGGCATCCCCAATTGGGGTATGTTGTGAGGCTGAAGATAGTGGTGAAGGGAAGGACATAGGGAAGAGGAAGATGGGGGAGTACCTGACTATTCAGATCTGGTCACCAAACACGGCTAGAGCCATTTCAAGCAACGTTTCAATTCTGGATGGTGGTCTTACACCAGGGCAATACTGAGAGTGTCTTGCATTCTGGAACGTGCCGCAAATATACTATATATCATTTTAAATGAATAAATTGTGAAATAAAACAAATTAATCAAATAAAATTTATTTGCCGCGCCGGGATTCGATCCCGCGACCTTCGGTGTGCGAGTCAAGAGCCTTACCGCTGGACTACGCCGGCCGGCTTCATAATAAAATCCAAATAAATGAAATATTTCTAAACGCATTCGAAAACTAACAAGTGATTTTGAAATGTGATGAAATACGCTTTCAAATTTCAAAATTCAAAATCTTACTAATATTATAAACGCGAAAGTTTGTATGGATGTATTTGTGTTTGTAACTTTTTCACGCAAAAACTACTGAATGGATTTTAATGAAACTTTACAATAATATAGCTCATACATCAGAATAACATACAGACTATAATTTATAAAGCTACCTAGGAAGGGGACGCGGGAGGGGAACGGGGACGCACGGGAAAGGTGATTCGGAGAGAAACAATGTATTTCTTTGAAGATGGCATTGCAACGGATGCCGGGAACCAGATAAGTAAACATGTAATTTTTTAAATATAAAAATTTTGAAAGCGTGCATAAAATAGTTTTAAAAATGGCTCACGTTACATTTTTACTACGCAACTAAAATTACGGATAGCAAAAAGAAACCCACACATACGAGTATTTTATTCTTCTTTTTCTTCTTGTGCCCTGTCCGTTCGACGGACGTTGGCTATCATGTTGGTTATGCGGACTTTGTTTACTGCGGCCCGGAACAGCTCCACGGTAGACTGGCCAAACCACTGTCTCAGGTTTTTCAGCCATGAGATTCTCCTCCTTCCAGGGCCCCGTCTTCCGGCAATCTTTCCCTGCATTATGAAATGCAGGATCTCATACTTGTCTGGATGTCTCATCACATGTCCAAGATATTGAAGTTCTTGGATTTTTATAGTTTTATTTACTTCCTTTTCTTTATTAATCCAAACCATAACATCTTCATTTGTAACCCTGTCCATCCAGCTTATTTTAAGTATTCTTCTGTAGATCCACATCTCGAATGCCTCAAGTCGCCTAATTAGTTCTTCAGTAAGGGTCCATGCTTCCACTCCGTAAAATAATACCGAAAACACGTAGCATCTGACTGACTGAAAGGTTGCACGAGCTAGGTATTTTATTAGGGAAGAGTATTACAAACATTATCCTTTTAACTCACTTTTTTATAATTTCATGTAAAAAAAATTCTACAAACTTTCATAATTTTTTTCAAATTGCCGTCCTAATCTTTGGTTTCATGATGGTGTACATTTTAACCATTTTATGGTCTTAACTTTTAGAATTTTATATTAAGTCGACGCTACCCGAATTTCTACCAATTTCTTACATATCTCCCTTAAACATTTGAAGTTTTTAAGCTTTTAAAAAAATACATGTTATTTTTGAAGATAATATCTAGGACGCGTTCCACGCCGAACGCAAATTATATGAATCTCATTGATAGAAAAAAATTGCAAAGTATGCTCCGAAAATTATTATAAACCCGTTTGTTTCAGTTATTTTACAAATTATAGTTGTGAAAAGTTGTGGATGAGGTTTGTGTATCTGGGTAGTATATTAACGAGAGATGGGAAGGCTTATAGAAATATTGAAAGAAGGGTGAATGCCGGTAACTCCATTAATGGTGGACTGGTTGCCGTTGGCGCTAATAAAAAACTGTCAAAGAAGCGAAGCTAGCAGTCCACAATGGAGTCCTGGTACCTACCCTGATGTATGGCAGTGAGGCATGGAACTGGCAGAGGAAGGATGAAATTAAACTGAATGCTGTTGAAATGAGATCCCTGAGGCGTATGTGTGGTAAAACCATTTTTTTTTTACATGAGCTTCACACAGGAGGCCCTAAGGAAAATAATTTCCCTCAGGGCCTATGTCATCTTTGGGGATGCTGTGTGGAGGGTTTTTTAAGGAAAGGAAGGAAAGGAGAGTTCTAGGAAGGAAAAGGGTTTAAGGGGTGGGTAGGAATCTGGGGTTCAGTGTGTCCTAGTCATCCGCCTCCAAGACCTAGACAAACCTCACCCCATGAACCCGGGCACCCCTGCTAAATCACCAAACGTAGCGTACCACTTGGGGTGACCTGTGGCAGAGGTGTTGGTTATCCAATTAAGGTTCCCGGAGCGGCGGTACCCATTCCCGCCTCCCAAATACCATGTATGATCGTGTGAGAAATGTGGAGATCCGCAAAGAATGCAAGGCTGATGTAAGCGTAATGAGTAAGATCAAGAAAGGAACGCTCCGATGGTTTGGACATATAGAGCGAACGATCGAGGAAAGGAGTGTAAGGAGAATATATGACGCAAATATGAATGGTAGAAGAAGTCGGGGACGCCCGAGAAAGACATGGCACGACCAAGTAAATCAGATACTTGAGTCGGGTCATGTCAAGAGTCCGAATGATAGAAGAGCATGAATGAGACAATGTATGAATGTGAACGAGGCAAGGAGTGTGTGCCAAGACCGAGGTGTTTGGCGGTCTGTCCTTTCTGCCTACCCCTGCGGCGAAACGGCGTGATGGTTAATTAGTTAGTTAGTTAGTTGTGAAAAAATTCACAATGTTTCTTTAAAGATACTGAAGACGCCTTCCACCTTCCACGGGATTTTAGCTCTATTTTAAACGAGTCTTGTTTTATTTAACATTTTCGCATAGGTTTTATCGTTTTAACAGTCTATATAATAATAAATCTCTCCATCTTTTTCTTTTTGAGCGCAGTTGCGGTGCCTTAAAGCGTGGTGTTTTCTCTCTCTAACACCGTGTGTTTATTTTTTCTAACCATGATGGTGAGATAGACACAACGGTTTCTATGAGACCTACATGAGTTGTTCCGAAAAGCGAACAAATTGTAGCCCGAGGGATGAGTTAATTCTGATGAATTTTTTTTCCAAATTTAAAAAAACTCATCTGTCTTTGAGTTAACTTGATTATAGCATTTTTCTTGGATGAGGAACATTCGTAACGCTTAAACTTAGTTTTACTTAAAATTCATAGTCTGTTCTGGGCGGATTACACGCACAAAGAAATGTCGTGTTAACTTGGAGTCATTTGCGTTTGACGTAAAGATATTTACCACGCATGAAAGAAATAATAATACAATTTACACAAAGCCTCACCCTTTCACGTGATTCATTCTTCGCTACAGGGTGACCGTAACGTCAAAGTTACAATTTTTAACGGGTGTATAAGAGCAAAGGCAGCAATCTCCAAAATATCTAAAAAAAAGTGAATCAATTGGGGTATTTCCACAAACGAGGTATTCTGTTGAAAATGTACGGAATATTTAAAGATCATTTTTCTGATTTTAATCATCCTACTAAACATGTTTGTTTTTTATGTTTACATTTAATATTATTGATTTTAAAAACGATCTAAAACTGACAAAATCAAAATGGCAGTTGAAAACAAAATCAAAGTTGGCAAATCGGATTGTGACGTCACAAGCGTCGCTCAGCTTGGCCAGCATAAATAAACACTGTCATGACGTCACACGATAGCCCCGCCCCAAAATATCGCGTTTTAGCGGTAATTCAAAAATGGGAAATTTTGACTAGCTGTAGAAAATTTATTCGTCAACATAAAAATAAAATAAAAATGCTGTAGTCATTGTAATTTTTTGTTAAATTTTATTAAGCAATAAAAAAAGTACATACGTATTAAAAGCAAAGATAGCAAATCTCCATTTTTTACATAAACTCAACACAGAAGGCCCAGAGGAAAATAATTTCCCTCATAGCTTATGTCATCTGAGATGCTGTGCGGAGGGTCTTTTCGAGGAGAGGAAGGAATAAACATTGGTCTTGTAGAGACCCATGTCGTAGGAAGGCGGAAACACAGGCCGGCAAATCGTTCCACAACCGAGCTGTTGTACACAAGAACGAGTCGAAGAAGCGACCCATTCTCATATGACAAATGTCAACTGTGTACAGTGTACATATGTTAGGCACGCGTTTGGCATGTTTCCCGACTACGCACCGGTGCCGAAGGGTTCAACGACGCTAGTTCCTCGGAATATCATCCATTGTAATACCGGTAGAACAAGGATAGCATTCCCACTCGATGCCTTGCTCTAAAGATTGCAATCTGTCTGTTAAGATGGGAGAATCTATCAAACGGACCGCTCGTTTCTGCACAGAGTCGAGGGTATTTTCAGGTATTTTGGAGCTCCAGACCAGACGTGGCTGCTAAATTCAACCATGTTTTTTCAATTCAATTGTCTTTTCAAAAGCAATCACAGCAATCTCCATTTTGACCAATCGAATACAAGGAAGTGCCACGTGACAAGATTGCCGCTCCTACGGAGTTTTAAAAACGAAAATTGAATAAAAATTAGCATTTAAGGGTTATAGGAATAAAGATGAGAAAAGTCAGAAATTTTTGCCTGCGGCGCATTTTGCTTCTTCCTGAATTTGGTTTTGTCATATCTAATAGACGTTTCTGACTTATATAATGTTATTATTTATTTTAGTCTCAACTACTTTTTAATTACAAAATTAATTTATTTTCTGTATGTATAATTTCTAAAAGCCACCGATTTCTTTATTGTTATTTCGTAATTGCTGTGTACCTTTTATTTTATTTTTTTCCTGATAATAACAAACTAATGTAAAAATCCTTAAATGTTTCCACATTGTTAACAGTAACAAACTTAATACCCACTGCTCTGTAACTACATTCATGATAACTACATTCATAGTACCTACTTACTTATTTACATATGTAATTACTGTGTACCTTTTCTTTTTTTTTATCTTTTTCATAATAATAACAAACATACGTACATTTATGATAGCAAAAAAATAATAATAAAAAAAAAATAAATAAAAATAATTAATTACAAGAAAATTAGCTACTTTTATATTAATCGTTAAAAATGTTTTACACCACTGCAATACCGGTATGCTTCAATTATATTTAGAATCACATTTTGTGTGATATTGTGACAATAATTATTGAATATAATGTAGCGTGAGCCCAAATACGAATCCGCTGGTTGAACTCCTTTGTAAACAATTACTTGAATATTAATACCTACTTATGTTAAGCCTACTTATATCTTTTTAGCTCTGTTTATCATTTTATGTACCATATACTTATGATACTGCATACTTGTTATAATGCTCCTGTACAATTTATTTTATATGTAAAAGCCATCAAGGCGTAAACAAAAAAATAAATAAATATTGTAAAAAGTCATTTTCAATTATTTTCCAATTTATATGTTCTGACAAATTTCCAAACGCGATGCCAACTCAGACACTGACCGGTCTTTTTTCTATAATGCGGAGATATGTTATTTGTCCGTCGTTGGAAAAAAAATTACTTATTCTTCTCAGTTTGTCTCAAATATTTATTCTTGATTCCATGGATAAAATCCCAAGAATTGTCAAAGTACCTATGATTACAAGTTGTTGGGATTTTTTCAAGATGAGCAGATTTTTTACTCATTCCTTACAAAAAAGTATTACAATTTTAAAAATTTGCACTCTCTACAAGTATTTGAAGTTTAATGTGTTTTTTTTTTCAACTTTTTACACTTTATAAATCGAAATATTCTAATTTATAAATCATCATCATCGTCTTCATCCCCTTGTCCTATTCGGGTCGGGGACCTACTGCACCGACAAGGCTCCTCCATTCGTCCCTGTCTTGTGTGCTGATTGTTCGGCCTCCGTCCATGGTAGACCCATCCTCTCCTCACACAGTTTCTGGAGTTGTCTCGCACAACTGTGTCTGGGGCAGCCCACTCGACGTCTATCCTCTGGAATCGCACTCAGTATCTTCCTCGGAATTCGGTCATCAGACATTCTTAGTACATGTCCAAGCCACCTCAGTTGCGATTTTTCTATGAAGAGTAGCAGTGGTTCAATGTTTAGATCATCTCGGATCGTCGAGTTTCTTATATGATCCCATTTCGTAACCCCTGCCACTCCTCTCAAGTACCTCATTTCGGCAGCTGCGTTTATAAATATTAACATTTATTTCAAGTACAAAAATGTATACGGAAATTTTATCTGATTTCTAAAATGGCATTTCTTTTTACGATAACTTCAAAAATAAGAAATATTTATCACATTTGAAAAACCTCGGAAGCATTCCAAAGATCCAAGAAATTTCACCTTGTCGTTGGAACTTGTAGGTAAAAATATTTTAAAGACAAAGGTTATCTTACTTTCTCATCACCCGGTACTCAACAGTACATATTTCGCTGAAAGGCTTACGGAGCAATTTGTAAGGAAAATTACCTTTTTAAAAAACACATTTCCTCCGTTCTTCCTTTCCACAAACAACTTCCCCGTCCCCTTCCTACTCTTTAAGCAACAGATTTGTTACAAGCCAGAGTGATTGTTTGAGAAATTGTACTCGCAGATTACGCCATAAATAAGATCTAAGATTAAGAAAAGAATGACGAACGAATAGAGTGGGTCCAGCAAGAGATTTCGGATTTAAAATGGAAGGAAAACTTTATTTTGAGGTAGGTTTTAGAAAGAATAGAATAAAAATAGCGAGCGAGATTTACAAAAATGATGAATTATTCCAAAAAGACAATATATTATGATCTGAAACAATAATTTTGTTTTAAATCACTGATGTTATTTTTGCATTAAACTTTGGGAATTTCCTCCTCGTGGTAAGAAATAGAGAGAATTACAAGAATAATATAATATAATAAAACAAAACCATAACATTATAATATACCTATTCTGTAAAATCATTACATTACATAGTATAAAATGAAGTCGCTCAAAATGTATGTGCGCGTTAATCTTTTAAACTACGCAACGGATTTTCATACGGTTTTCACCAATAGATAGAGTGATTGAAGAGGAATGTTTATATGTATAATACATGTAAATTATATTATAGGAAAGCCGATAAATTCAAAGAAAATATATTTTTGTGCGATTTAAAACGGCTGGCGGGCCGTACTATAGTCACTTTTGAAATTCGTTCTACGGAAGAAATTGAAAAATAAATGTCTTGGAGTAAGTAGGTATTTGATTTTCCCTTTTCAAATATCAAGTGTTGCATTGCAAGCATTGTATAATTAGTGGCGAGTTAATTAGTTTATATGTATAATACATGCTTATTACAGTAGAGAAAAGCCGAGAAATTCAAATATTCAATTCAGGCAGCGGGCAGCTGGCAAGCGGGTGGTGTGGATTTTATAAATTGGTGTGGCGGGTGGTGTGTTGGGTAATGGCGTTGTGTTTCGTTAGCCACAGCAACGTGTGGCCGGGTCTGCTAGTAAACAATAAACAGTGTTAATCTCAAATGACCTCCCGTGTAAGTATGGTCCTATATATTTTCTGCCTACGCAGATAGTAGGGTAGGAGTAGGTTGATTATTTAGATATGGTCACCAAAACTCAGCTAAACACATTTCAAGCAACGTTTCTGCACTAAAAGTTAGCTTTTATTTATTAAGGGCAATATAATTTTTGGGGCACATTTTGCGATTTTTTCCATCAAGGGAATATTAAATAATTACTGTACTAATCGGTTGATAAATAGAGATTATCTCAAAAAAAACAGAGTGTGCAATTCACACGCGGTAGAAGCTTAGGGTAGAGAAGATTTAGGGTGGGGCAAAAAATAAAATTCTAGAGTAGGCACCAAAAGATAGTAGACTTTTACAACATATTCATGCTTTTGAATCTATGAATACAAATGTACGAAAGAAGGAAAAACCATATTATGAAGTGCTGTAAATTTGAAAACGCGACTCGGTAGACAATCCCAGACGTCATGTTCGGCCAGCCAGGGTGGGGCAAGCGCCCCAATTTGCACCACCGTTCCTACGCAGATGACCGGCCAACTCAGAATGAAACTAACCCAGAACCACCTCAGAAAGGTCATTAAGAGTGATGATAAAAAAATGGTTAAATAGGTTAAGTTAGGTTAGGGAACGTACCCATACTACGTGACACGTTTAGTGGGGGGGGGTCTTCAAAATGTCACGCTCCATACAAATGAGCGGCGGGTTGCTTAGGATTTTGGTCACCGGGGGGGGGGGGGGTTAAAAATTGCAAAAAGTTGGTCACGTAGTATGGGTACGTTCCCTTAGGGTTACCGGCTATTATAAAATTATTTTTTCATAGCTTTTAATGACTTGAGGTGGTTCTGAGTTGGTTTCATTCTGATTTGGCATGGAACCGCCTACGCCTAAGGGTAGAAGTGAAACCTTCAGAAAACTTAAGTAGACGAGAGTGAGGAAGCTACGAAGCACCACACAAAGAGACCGATAAGTAACGAAGCACCGCACAAAAAGGAGAAAGAATATTCTAATCTCTATTATACCGATTATCTTATCTGGCAGGCTAAATCCTGACTGACAGATGTATGTGTTTGCCCCTTTTTAGTGTCGCTTTTTTCGTTTCATAGAGTTTCAAATCATAACGGTGCTAAAGAGTATTTACTTCAATAACATATTTTTTGAGCTTCAAAAATGTAAGTGCTCAGGGTTATGTTATACATATCTGTAGAAATTCAGAAAGGTGGGTCTTAAAAGCCATCGATCTAGAATGGCGGTCTTTAATCAGGGCGAAATTGAGAATATTGAGTGATGATATCAGGGGAGCCAGGTTATCCAGATCCAGTAAATAAATGTATAATTTACGATGGCCGATCGCCAATGCTTACTCATCCTCCCAAAGCTCCCTTTTGCCATTAATCCGGCATCGGCAATCTGATTTATTCATTTATTTATTTAGGGCCATAATCCCGTGCGTGGATAACGCGAGTTTTATGGCCGTCGTAAAACGGCACGCTGCGATCCTGCACGCCAATATGTGCTCTGTGTCATACGACAGATTCCTAAAACCAATGTAAGGCTGGTTTTAATCATAGAAATGAGAAATACTAGAGATTCCCTGCTGACTGAAACATTTTCATGTGATAACCTCCATAGTTTAGTTTAATGGATCACATACTTTTAATAGAGATGTTAATTGTATGTATGCCAGCGCCCTTGAGGTGATTTTTCACAAAAACGGCGCTATACAAATCATCCAATCATTATTATTATTAAGATTACCAATGCAGCGCAAAAAAAATATATTTAACGCTGTTTTTTTTTAACATTAGCTCCACCCAGGAGAACCTTAAACCTCGATGACATTGGGCGAGTTTACAAGCTACTATCTGGGAAATTTACTATCTGCTAGTAAACTCGCTCAGTGTAATCGTATTACTTGCTAACTAGCAGATTTTTGACTATCTACGAAAAACGTTGAAAGGTCGATAACTTTACTTGCAACTCGCTTACTCGTGATTGGTATATTTATACGTTCAATATGGCCGCCAATAAACAGCTGATTTCTACTGTCAAACATCGATAGAATTAGTTCACACAGGCGTCGTTTTTCTCACTGTGGCGCTAGCAACGACCTGCGAACTCAGTTTCCTACAAAAATGTCATCGGAATTAGTCGCTAGTCGCTACTGAGCGAGTGGACAGTTTTGTGTGTCATTATGACAATTTCATAATTGGGGATGCTGTGAGGAGAGTATTTTTAAGGAAAGGAAGTCCTGAGAAGGAAAACACTAAGAGGGGTGAGAAGGAATCTGGGATTCTGTGAGTCTAGTCATCAACCGCCAAGACGTAGACAAACCTCACCCTATCAACCCGGGCGCCCCTGCTGAGTCACCAAACTTTGGGTGATCTATGGCAGAAGTGTTGGTTATCCAATAAATGAAATGATACTCTGCATAATAAATATACAGTAAAATAAATACAAGGGAGATTTACCATTGCTATCATCACACCGCGTGTCGCCTACATCGTTCACCCATATTACTATAAATTACACACAGTACGCACAGCGACCCACCGCATTAGTTTCTACCTAAACACCAAATGTACAACTTTTATTACTTAGCCGCTTAGTCTTAATTTGAAAAGTCTGTCATTTATAGTCTCACAAGGACCAATTCAGAATAAATAATTCAATGGTACGAACACATCCAAGTGGAAATCGTAATTTGGGATTTTATTTACTTTTTATGGAAAGAATTTTAGATACTATCTAACATGGGTTCTGTGATGTCATGACAATGAACCTTAACATTTTATTCTAGGCGTAGTACCTTCATACCGTCACGTCAGGTACCCGTAGGGATATGCAGATACAATGTGTATCATGTTACTACGCTTCAATATGAATATTGTCTGACCTACCATTGAAAATACAAACGTTGATTTTTTATTTACGAAATATCAAGAGTTCATAACAAGTTACATATATAATTATCTCACTTCGAAAGACTTTCATATAAAGCAAAAATTAAAAAAATGGTGTTACATCTCATTCCTCTCATCTGTGGGTCGCACAAAAAAATATGTTTTTTTTTAATGCGATTTTAACCCTTAAGTATAAAGAAACTGTATGAAGGACAACGTCAGAATCGCTTGCGCCAATATCAATTTCGGGACCAATGTTCCATTTGATTATTGTAGCTAGTCTGAATGATTTTAAAAGATTTTTCTATGAAATATGCGGTTGGCTTTTGGCAGCTGTCAGTGGCGAAAATATCGATATTTTACGTTTTCAAAATGAGTATAAAGCTCATTACTTCTTTGTGTTTTTTTAATGTTGGGTATGTATTCAGGTTTGTGTAGAAATAATAAAATTAGTTTATATTTGAATGAATATATTTTTTGACAATTACTTCCATTTGCGGGAGATTTTAAAAACTTTTTTTTATTATTTATGTATTCAGATATTTGACCAGAACTCATCAAGCTAATTTTTGCTCAGTTTTCGAAATACCATCCTACGGTCAACAGGTTAATGTATCTCAAAATGTTGTAATTATTGTACGACTTTTTCCGACACCTCCCATGATTTTTTTTCAGTAGAATTTGCCGGGCTAAGTCAAAAGCGCTCCTCTTGGCAACAATACAAATCAATTTCAATGAGAAAGTCTACTAAGAAACCCCGAAACTTTTCATATTCCTTTCCAAAGAACCAACTTAACCTTCACAACATCAAAATAACACCGACCGTCATAGTGGCAAGATACATTAAGGATAGAATTTCACTAGATTTTTTTTACATTTACTCCACACGAGAGGACCTGAGGAAAATATTTTTCCTGTCGTCTTTAGGGATGCTGTATAGAATGGAATGAGTGAACTAGGGTCTTAGGTTTATTATATAATCAAGCTATTCTTAAAGATAGTTAATAAGTTATAAACTGGTGCTCAAAATATTGTAGTTCTTTTACGATAGATAACCTTCGGTTGGCTGCTCGTACGCCAATAGTAAACACAGATCTTTTATCATCAGCGGCGCGACAGGTCGAGCAAAAAACCGATTCATTCTGTTTCCGATTGCCGTCGACTTTGCGCTTGAGCTTGCGAATTGGCCCAGTGTTAGCTTTCCACCTTCTGATAAATAATTTCTTTTAAAAGTACCAATTATGTAATTGAATATTTTTTTAATATACCCGTAAGTACAAATTCTTTATTATTTAATTTATAATTGCAATTATTCGTATCACCATAAATGTAATATTTTATAAAGGTTAAACTGAAGATATGAATTATATGCCCTTGTAAATTAAATTAAATTAAACTTGCCCTTTAAATTAAACTTAAGAATAATAAATAAATAAAATATTCAATGGTTATTACATCGCATTGAAATATAATAAAATAATAAATTATCGCAGGAGTTAACTAAACGATTTATGCGACAGGCCACGGAGGACCAATTGAAAGCAGACATATGAAATTACATGGACTTAATAGTATTATAGGGACTGTAACTGTGAATCTCGTACAGGGTGGTTAGAAATAAAACAACAATTTCAAAATATTCAAAAATTCATCTTTCGATCTCATATCTTTCCCCATTTGCTCCACCCTCACAACTTCCAAATTAGGGATACCGTAGTATCACTTGCTCTAGATCTGCGTGGAGCGTGGACGCAATCCGTAGGTCTCGGGTTCAAAACTCGGCATGCGGGAGTGAATTTTATTTGATTGATTTGTGTTATTTCACAATTATATCAATTAAAATAACATAAGGTATATTTGCGGAACGTTCCGGAGTGAAAGATACTCTCAGTATCGTCTTGGTGTTCTTACTTCATGGTCTTCCATGATTCAACATTTAGAAACGTTGCTTGAAATGGCTTCAGCCGTGTTTGGTGACCAGTCTGAATAACCAGGAACTTCGTCTTCCCCATTTTCCTTTCCCTCTACCCCACCTTCAGCTTCACAACATAATCCAGTTGGGGATGCCATATTTACTATATATTTGCGCCACGTTCCAGTGTGAAAGATATTCTCATCGGTGTAAGACCCTGGTTTAAGACCAGCATTCACAATTGAAACTTTTTTGAAAAGGCTTTAGTCTTGTTTGGTGACCTGATAGAATAGCCAGGAACTTCCCTGTCTTCCTCTTCCTCTTTTTCCTTCCCCTCTCCACTCTCAGACTTACAACATTTTTTTTAAATTTTTTTTTTAAAGAAAGACAAACATTCCCGGGTTACGAATAACCCGACAATATTTGATAATCTCCTACAACCACCACCAAAATGTTGCTTGAGTCGTGATGGAGGACTTAGCCAGCAGAGGAATCGAACACGGAGCGCCTGGGTGGAACCTTAATCGGGGATGCCATAGTCTCATTGGCTCCAGGCGGTTGGTTGGGACTCTTGTGCGGTAATCACAACACGTCATTAATGCTCTAGAATCTGTAGAAAACTCTACAAACACTATTTATATTATAAGTTTTCTAGTGAATCAATAATTGTCAAAATAATAATTATCAATAGTTGTAGATACTCACTTGTGCCTAGATTACGTGCAGTTGGGAGAAGCAAATTTGGGAGGCGGGAATGGGTTCCGCCGCCCCGGGAACCTTTATTGGATAACCAACACCTCTGCCATAGATCGCCCCAAGTGGTCCGCTACGTTTGGTGATTTAGCAGGGGTGCCCGGGTTCATGGGGTGAGGTTTGTCTAGGTCTTGGAGGCGGATGACCAAGACACACTGAACCCCAGATTCCTACCACCTTTCTCAGACCTTTTCCTCCCCAGATCCCTCCTCTCCTTCCTTTCCTTAAAAAAACCCTCCACACAGCATTCCCAAAGATGAAATAGGCCCTAAGGGAAATTATTTTCCTGAGGGCCTCCTGTGTGGAGCTCATGTAAAAAAAAAAAAAGTTTGCAATACTTTTTCGAAAGTAGTGGATGAGTTTAACTGCACGGAATATGGTTACAAGAAGGATATAATAACATACGTCAATAATAATAATCGATTTTAGCATAATACTTTCTTCTGCGTTGGTTCCATATAATTTAAATAGCACATTTTACTCCGTGATTACTTTCCACAAAATAAATTTACCCTATTAATAGAAATAATTTTTTTAAGTGAAAACTTCTTTAGCACCGTTGTGATTTGAAACTCGATGAAACGAAATATGGCGACACTAAAAACAGACAAACACAAACGTCTATAGGATTTAGCCTGCGAGAGAATGAGATAGTATAATCAGTATCCTCTTTGTGCGGTCCTTTGTAGCCTCCCGACCCTTCTCTACTTTAGATTTCTGAAGATTTCTGTTTTTGCTTTAAAAAGGCAAACTGATCAACTATAAAACATTTAAAAATAAATTTAATTGCGAATTCCTTACACCATTCATAAAGCTCATTACGACAAGATACCATAAACTCTAGTAACAGTGCACTTGTAATAATAGCAGAGAGAAACAATAACCATCCAAACACAACAAAACAAACCCGCCAGGCCACCCTGCGCCATAATAATGTATTTGTTCCCGGGCGCAGTAAATTTAAATGCATACAACGTAATGCACTTTAGGTATTTCCGGCACCCTGCACTAACCCAGCATGGCTTCCTTATAGAAATAGCCACGGCATTATTGTAATCGCAGTTTAACTGTTGATTCGTTGTTTTTTTGAGAGATGTTGGGCAAATTTAATTAAAAAGGTTAATTAGGACCAATAATATGAAAATATTTAATGGACTTTTTAAATCCGTTTAATCACAGGAGACCCAAATTGTCCCAGAGTTACTAGGCCTGTGCAATTAGCGCCAAAAAGGGGGTCGCGATCGGAATTATTCCGGTAGTCCCAATTTTTTTATATGTTTTATATACTCAACCCCTGATGTAAAATCTGAGTTTTCGACCTTGGGTCACTTGAGCTTTCGCCGCCATTTTGAAAAAACCAGCCGAAATCGCGCCAAAATCTAGTTTTTCTCAAATATCTCGTTTCCAAAAAAATCTTCTATATAAATAAAAATCAATCACGGAAATGTATGTACGCGCATAACTTCCGAACGACTGCACCAAATTTAATAAATTCTTTTTTTGTTGTGTTCGTTATTGTCAGGACAAGGTTTATATAAAACTACTAGTGAGCTCTAGCATTACGAAATTTATTAAAAAAAATTGCAATAGGTGACACTCGAGCTGTTTGAAAAATGAATGTATAGGGACTGAATGCATGGAATACGTGAAAGGGGAGGGGGGAACCCGGGAGGTGGGAGGGGAACTCGGGAGGGGGGTTCGCGGGACGGGGGAAGTGGAGTAGGGACAGGGAACACGTGAGGGGAATTGGACGCGGAAGGGGAACAGGATAAAAGGGAAAGGACACGCAGAGAGAAACAATTTTTTTATTAAATGGCATAGCAACGCATGCCGGGAACCAGCTAGTTTCGGATAAATTAGCTTTACAAGTTTAGTAGATCATAAAATTACCTACAATTTTTATTGAAAGAATTTTCTATTGTTATTTTATTACAATTTTTCTTAAGAAAAGGAATCTGTATTTAAAATTTAAAATTTATTCTGTTTTAAGTACTTTAATTCGAAAATTCGCAGGTATGCATCATAAGCCAATTTACATTTCCAATATCAAAATTTTAATATTTAGGAACAAAAATGTTGATTTCTAATAAACACATCGGAAAGATTATTTTATCTGTATTTTAGAACAATTTTTGTTTTTGCAAAAGATTAAAAACTAACCAATAAAAATAAATATTTAAAATGCATGGGAAGAACCGGGAATTTTGCGCGCAAACTTTGACAGGCAAAAAAGTTCATAGATATTATTTTCTTATTATTTGAAGGGTTAATGCTTCACACCACGCAAAGTGTAAACAAATTTGGTAAAACTTAACTAGAAGATTATTAGTTAGTAAAATGGATACTAGTAGTTATGTGAACAATAGACGGTAACAGTAGACCACGTCCAAAGAAGTACATTTTTGATTTATTTTGATTAAATAAGAAAAAGACAAAATTTCCTTCGTTATCATAAGATTTGTTACAAGATAGATCTTAAATACCTACCACCTTAAATAATCGTGGACAGTAGAAAGAGGAATGAGGAACACGATAAAAAGAGGTCACATTGGTGCTATTCGAGTCTGTTGTATAGAATAAAAGACTAGCAGAGTACGGCTTCGCCCAGTTTGAGGGTAGGTAACCATTTTATAAATTCGATAAGAACTGTTTCCAAAAATAGCCAGTTCCTTGAATCCAATGTGATCCAGTGACAGTTACACCCATATGCATAGTCGGTTCCTCGAGACCTCCTCCACTCGACCTTAGTCGAGGTCACCTCAAGGAAATCTTAAAAACTTCCTTGAAATCAGTATGTTCAGTTACGGCTTCACCCTCCAGTGAGGAACCACCAGTAAGTCGAGTTGAGGTTGAGTGAAGGAATGACGTCTAGAGGATTACTCCATGTTGCAGATTGGAAGACGACGGCCGAGGACAGAGGGCGGTGGAGGCTTATTTTGAAGGAGGCCAAGGCTCGAAATGGGCTGTAGCGCCATTGAAGAAGAAGAAGGAATGACGTCATTAAATTTCTTATTATTATGTTGGCAAACTGTAGAGAATATGTTTATGGTTCACTTTTTTCATCTATAGGCTGTCTTCCTCTGAGATTGTGTTCTACTTCTGTGGGACTATCTCAATTCTGTCATTCAACTCAACTGTCGAGTGCAAAAGTGGCAAGAGGACATTTATTATTGCATCTTTTCTAAATCGAAATCTTCTTCGGAATTCCACATCATAAAAAAATTCTGCGGATTTTCTGCATCCCGTAAATTCCGCTTTAAAGGACGATATTGGTACAAATCTTAATAAAGATAGTCAATAAAATCATGGAAATTATTCATTATGGTAACAAAAGTTGAAATAACCTCAGAAATAATGTAGTGCGCGCTGTTAACAAGCTTTGAGGAGACCTCAAGGTAGATCGCGACGTACCTTGAGTTTGACAGTTCATTACTCGACTCGACTGAGGAATTAGCTCAAGTCGAAGATAGTTTTTTCAATTCTGCATACCGAATTTGTCCTTGAGGCTGAGTCGAGTCACAGTCGAGTGGAGGAAATCTCGAGGAACCGACTATGCATATGGGTGTTAGTCAGCGAGTTAAAGTAACAATGACAGGCAATGACACCATATGTAATTTCTCCATATCCAGAGAGATACCTAAATTCAATGAATCCGTAGTACTTATACCTAGGGAATAAACTTCCGCATGCGAGCTGTTGACGGAAGTAGCGACTTATTTTGCAGATTCTTGAATTATTAAAAACCGAATTACAACGGTAGCTTTGCTTGAAATTTCACGAACACAGATGTTATTTGTGGCGCGACGTGTAAGGCGTGGCTTCAGATATGCAATGGAAGTTGGGTTCTGGAATTGAACCACACAGATGCAAGGCTATTAATATTGTTTGATGATGATTAGAGACACTGATTCATCGCATTAACGATATATTCGCGAATTAAAGCGATAAATGATGTTTTTAGCGATAAAAACGTTAAAACGCGAAATAGCAGCGATTTTTACAACAAAACTCAACAAATTGGTAAATGTATTAGAAGGGTCAAAATATCCATACGCTCATTTGCTTTGGGAGGACTTGGTGTTCCTAAGCCTTTCTTTTCAAAAATTGAGTGGTGTTTTCCCTGCCAAAACCTTAAAGGCTGTGCAGGAGGTAAAGAACCGGGTTGTCTTAACCCAAATAAAAACTCAAATAAGAGAGAATTGTCAGAAGAGTTCTGTGAAACTGGCATCTCATATGCTGAACCGTCAAGACAACAGCACTAATTAATTTCTTGAGCACGCAGGTAAAATGTTCAATCCTGTAATTGTAGGTCAGAATGTCCAGCGATTAGACGCTATTCTTTTAGCAAGTAAAAGTAGGCTTGCTCCAACGTTTAAATCTGTTGATGGCAGTAAATTCCTGGAAGGTAACAGGTATTTTCAAAGACAGCTTGTAGAGCAAGTGAGGGATGGAGTCACTGTACCTAGACATAATTCAGCTTCTCTTAACTGTTAAAATTGTTCACAGAGAATTTGCTGAGGCAGCTCTGATGACTGTATGGGCCCCTGTGAATAGCGTTGACGCAGAAAGATTTTTTAGTTGCTATAATCTTGTATTGACAGATTGTAGATCGAACATGACACACTCTACTGTAGAAACATGTGCCATGTTGAGTTTCAACCAATAATAAAATAAACATGTTTCAAGAGATTTTGCCAATTTAATTGTTTTTCCCCTCTTGCCGACTCCCATTCCTTGACGTTATCCTATTTACCTATAAACGCTATGAAAACGCAAAATTAAAGCTATAAAAGCTATTTATTCAATAATTAATGCTACATTTCTTAAAAATTAAAGCTATGAATCAGTGTCTCTAATGATGATGAATACTTGTCAGTGAAATTACGTAAGATTATTACCGATAGTCTTGTTTTCTTATTACTAAACTTTGGAGACTCAGTGTATCGTCCCTCTTTATATATTATATTAAAAAAAAACAGGTGCAACGTTTCCGAAATGCTTGCATCCGATATTACAACAATATCCCGAGCGTAAGCATATTTTGCCTAAGAGCTCGTTCACATTGAGCATATAAATATAAAAGATCATAGCACGCCACATATCGCTCTCCATACAATCCCTTCAGACCGTTCAACCTGAGCGCTTTATGCGCACATCAACCATAGACAATGCACATCTTACGCCGCAACCGCTCCTGAGGCGATATGCCAACAGTTAAGCGCCCCCCACTCCGACGAAAACAGGAGAGGGGGTCATTTTAATTACGGAGCTGCCAAGACCGGTGGGTGACAGATATCAAGTTCATAGATTCAGTACAAAAAATGCGCACTCCGTGGCCGCTCGCTAATTCAACTGACCCCCTCTCCTACCTCTCTCTCTGGTTTCAATCCTGGGATTGGTTTGCAGCAATTTCCTTTAGTTTCCTCTTCCATTCTTCCCTGTCTTGTGCGGCTCTTTTGAGGTCTGCATATGATAAGCAGCGCACGTCCACCAGCAGGTCCTCCAGGTACTCTCGGCGTGGGCGTCCCCTAGAGTTTGTCCCCTCGGTCATACCCTCCATTATGGAATGCAAGAGGCCTTCTTGTCGTATTACATGGCCGATCCATCTTGCACGCCTTTCGGACAAGGTCCTGAGCAGGTGCCTTCCTCCTTCGATTCTTTGGAGAACCTCCTCATTTGTAATGTGGTCTCTCCAGGAAATTCCTAATAGTTTTCTATAGGACCACATCTCAAAGGCCTCTAGTCTCCGTTTATCTCTTTTGGATAGGCACCATGTTTCGCAGCCGTACATCAAGATACTCCATACATAGGTCTTGATGAGGAGTATTCTCAGCTTTAGGTCTATATTATTTGATTCAATTATTTTCGACCTTTTATTGAAAGCAAGCCTAGCCTGGTGTATACGGCTGTCGACATCGCTCTTAGACCGACCGTCCCATGTTATTTTGCTCCCGAGATAGACAAACTCCTTGGCGTTCTTTAGTGGAACTCCTGACATCTCTATTCGCATCTGATGTTGCGTTCGGCCTACAGTCAGCAGCTTTGTTTTGTCTTTATTTATCTTCATGTTATAGTTATTTTGGAGACTGCTTTGCACCTCCTACCATAGGAAGAAATATTTTATCTGCGCCGTGTGAACGGCACGAAACATAAGCGCTCGCGGTTCAACAGATACCTGCTAGCGGTTATATTAGATGTCTGAACACCCCTTCACCTCTATCGGCATACAATGCTAAATACATTGAACAGAGGCAAGTTACACCAAATGTGTCATATGTACAGGTCGACGAATTCCAAAGTCCTGCCTATCTGTTTGACAGATTGCAGTGCTCCTGTGACTCTCATATACACAGTACACACAAAAGAGACCATTTACTCGTCCTCTCCATACATTAAATTGCTGTATTTGAGGGTAGTTAGTTACAGCTTTTCCTCATCAAAACTTTGGAATGAAACATCTACCACTGTCTATTAGAATATCGACATCGTTGCAGTGCTTCAAGAAGCTCTGCGGTGAATAGTTACTAAGTATAGTGTACAGTCAGCTGCACAACTATATAATTGATTGAGTCTATTTATAAATGCTTATTAAAAGGGATGACCTACCCATTTGTGATTATGTTTATATGTAATTTGAATTTTATTTGATTTAATCTGAATTATTTGATTTAATCTGAAATTCTATTTTATTTCATAATTTTCTAATTATTTATAATTAGTTAGTACCCGGCATGCGTTGCTATGCCATTTAATAAAGAAATTGTTTCTCCCTGCGTGTCCTTTCCCATTCGTCCCGTTCCCTTACCGCCTCCCCTTCTTCTCCCGCGTCCCCTTCCCCTCTCGCGTTCCCTCTCCCTTTCCTTATTCCACTCCCCCCTTTCCCCCGTCCCGCCAAACCCCCTTTCTGAGTTCCTTTCCCCCCTCCCCCCTCCCTGGTTCATCTCTCCCACCTCCCACTAACCCCCTACCCGAGTTCCCCTCCCCCCACCCCCCTCCACATTCCATACATTCAGTCCCGGTAAATTTAGTTTTCAAACAGCTCCCGTGCCACCTAATGCAATTTTTTATACAAATTTCACAATGCCAGAGCTCACCAGTAGTTTTATACAAACCTTGTCCTGACAATAACGAACACAAAAAAAAACATCATCCAATTTGGTGCAGTTGTTCGGAAGTTATGCGCGTACACATTCGGCGATTCATTTTTATTGATATCGATAGATAGATAGATTATCACAAACACAAAAGAGACACTGCTGAAAACCAGCTGCAGTCTTTCTCTTATTCTGACTCTTGACATGACCCGACTTAAGTATTTGATTCACTTAGTTGTGCCATGTCTTCGAACGCCACCGACTTCTTCTACCACACTTTCGCATGATAAATTCTCCTTAAACTCCTTTCTCTTTTTATCCACTCTATATCCAAACCGTTTAAGCATTCATTTCTTAATCTGGTTTACCGTGTTTGAGTGGTATAAACTTTCAATATCACCCTGGTCAAAAAACACCATTCAGAATCGTAGAGTTACTTGAAATGGCCAGGTCTGAATAGCCAGGTACTTCCCCATCTTCCGTTCACCCATATCCTTCCCTTCACTTCCTTCAACATCGCAACATACTCCGCTTGGGGATGCTTTAGTCTTAATGGTTCCAGAAGGGAGTAGTAGTTGGGACTATTGTTCGGTATTCAAATTAAAAAATTTAATGTGTAACAAGCTAATGGTCTATTGGCAAATACTATTTTAATTAATAATTGCATAATTTGTAGAGCGCCGTTTTTGTAAAAATAATCCCTCAAAGGCGCTGTACAATTTATTATGAATGAATTCTTTACAATTTTACAAATAGATACAGAAACATACTTACCTGGCAGGTCAATTCCGATAAACACACTTTAATTGGAAAGTTTATGCTTGGAGAAGATAAGGCTTTGCACGCGGAGAACATTATACAGGGTGTAACAGGACGTACCCGAGGGATTTTAACCATCGATTCCTGACATTATTTGGAGTTAAAAATGTAAAAGAAATTTTAGTCTAATAATGTCTAGTAAGTAAGTCTTATAATAAATAAAAAAATGTCATAAAAAAAGTCACCGGAGACCAATATTTCATTTACATTTTTTACTCCAAATATGCTCAGGAATCACTGGTTAAAATCCCTCGGGTACGTTCTGTTACACCCTGTATATAAAACACTGGACATTGTATGATTTTACAGTTGCTATCCCCATCACCGATAGTTTTACGTTTATGAAAAGATTAGTGGCAAAAGTACAGTTGATTTTTACTTTGAAAAACTGGAGAATTTATGTCTCTTCAGGGCTGGAGAATTTTTATGAAATGACCTTTACAAATAAGAATTTTTAACATTTTTATGCAAGTCGCGGGCAGTGAAGGTGGAGGTGACGGTTTTTGAAGTAAAATTTCTTTAAGCACGCTTGACTTGGGGGAGTAAGCTGGTGAATGCGTGGCGAGAGCGTTACGAAAAAGTGTGATCGGGCGAGGCGAACCGAAGTTGAGAGGGAGATATAAGTTAGTGAAGATTGAAAAAGAGTGAGTTACGTTTGGTATATTACTGTAGGGGCAAGAGAGAGAGGTGCGGGCACAAGGAATCATTTATTGAATAACCATGCCATAGGTCACCCCAAGGTCATAGGTCAACCCAACGTCATAGGTCATCCCAAGGTCGTAGGTCACCCCACTGTCATAGGTCACCCCAAGGTCATAGGTCACCCCAAGGCCATAGGTCACCCCAAGGTCGTAGGTCACCCCACTGTCATAGGTCACCCCAAGGTCATAGGTCAACCCACAGTCATAGGTCACCCCAAGGTTATATGTCACCCCAAAGTTATAGGTCACCCCAACGTCGGTCACCCCAAGGTCATAGGTCATTCCAAGATTATAGGTCACCCCAAGGTCACAGGTCACCCCAAGATTGTAGGTCACCCCAAGGTCATAGGTCACCCAAAGGTCATAGGTCACCCAAAGGTCATAGGTCACCCCAAAATCATAGGTCACCCCAAGGTCATAGGGCACCCCAAGGTCACAGGTCACCCCAAGGGTATAGGTCACCCCAAGGGTATAGGTCACCCCAAGGTCATAGGTCACCCCAAAGTCATAGGTCATCCCAAGGTCATAGGTCACCCAAAGGTCATAGGTCACCCCAAAGTCATAGGTCATCCCAAGGTCATAGGTCACCCCAAGGTCATAGGGCACCCCAAGGTCACCCCAAGGGTATAGGTCACTCCAAGGGTATAGGTCACCCCAAGGTCATAGGTCACCCCAAAGTCATAGGTCATCCCAAGGTTATAGGTCACCCCAAGGTCATAGGTCACCCCAAGGTGATAGGTCACCCCACGGTCATAGATCACCCCAGGATCATAGGTCACACATTTTCGTTCTATTTTAACTTTATTGATACGATTGTCTGAAAAGTTGAGTTTCATCAGAGTACATCAGTTCTGCCGTATGCTATCTTGAACAATTCGTGGCTTACTGAAAATACCACCAGGTAGGTTATAAATTATAACCCTGAAAAATAAATTTTCCCACATCCCTGTCATAATAATAATGATTAAAAATAATCACCCTGACCATGTTGGAACACCCGCAAAAGGGAAATTATTCAATTAAACATCCTTTCATTAATCAATGCCTCCCTAAAAGGTACACAAAGTAATAAAACAACCAACCCTTTCCTCTCTTCCCCTTTCCCATCTTCTCATCCATCTACTACGTGTTATTCTGCTTGTTCCTCTGTTCTAGTGGTCGGTCGATTGCGTGATAGTGATGCTTTAAAATAACCCTTATGGACAATGCGTTAAAGCCTAGCTTTTTAAACGTAGAAACTGTTAAGCTATGATGAAATTTAGTGTACTTTTTTTTTAAATTCAAGATGACGGTCTGTCAGATTTTTGACAATTTTGTAAATAACTACAATGAAAATTAATGTCGATTTTTTTAAAATTTGAATACCGTACTAGAGTCCCAACTTTCAGAAGTCAGTGCAATTATGGCATCCCAAATTGGAGATATCTTGTAAGGCTGGATGGAATAGGGAAGGGAAGAAAATAATCAGGAGAAAAGTTGGATTAAATCAGGTAAGGTTAGATCTGAAAAGTCAGGTACTTCACAATCTTCCTCTTTCGCCATCTCCTTCCCTTCCCCACTGCCTTTAGCCTCACAATATACCCCAATTGGGGATGGCATAGTTTCACTGGCTCCAGACAAAGTTGGGACTCTTGTGCGGTATTCACATAAAAAACGACAGGGATCAGCTGGGACTCTTAAAGTATTCACATAAAAAAGAAGACTGGGATCAGCTAAGACTGTTGTGAAATTTTCACATAAAAATACGTCTGATATCAGTTGGGACTCTTATAAAAATAAAACACATAAAAATACGACTGGTATCAGCTGGGACTCTTGTGAACTTTCACATAAAAAAGGTCAGCTGGGACTTTAATGAAGTATTCACATAAAAAGTTGATTGGGTTCAGCTGGGACTCTTTGAAATATACACATTAAAAGGACGGCTGGAAACAGCTGAGACTCTTGTGAAGTATACAAACAAAAAAAAACGGCTGGGAACAGCCGGGACTCTTGTGAAGTATTCACATAAAAAAGGCGGCTGGGATCAGCTGGGACTCTTGTGAAGTATTCACGTAAAAAGAAGGCTAGAAATAGCTGGGACTCTTGTGATGTATTCACAAAAAATAACAAAAAAGTCATTTGAAGCTGAAAATACGGATAATTTTAGCTGGGACTCTTGTGAAGTATTGAGATAAAAAAGTCACTTGGAGTTCCACATTAACGATTATTGAAAAATGAATACAATTATATTATATTATTAACAATGAATATACTTATCCCTTATTTCTTTTCACAAATAATAAAGGAATGCTTGTTCCAAAATATAATAATAACTACAGACGGCAAACCCTGGAAAATATAACGTGCCAAAAATATTTAACATGTTACCAAGTAATTTAAAAAATTGCGATTATACAAAGAGACTGAGATATATGCTGAGACATAGGTTACTAAATAGAGATTGCTTATATTAATTCATCTGTGTTAATTGTGACAATCTGTGTAGTTATTGTCATAAAATTATGTATGTATGTTGAAAATTAACATCCTGTTGACAACTGCTTTATTGCGGTTTAACGGAATTGTACCTTGAAAACCAATAATATAAAATAAACAAAAAAACGACATAAAAAAATGCACTAAAAAGTAAAAAAAAATAATTTCGTATTCTTCAACAACTTAATAATCAACTTACTTTTTCTACAAATCAATATGTAAGTACGATTGTTATTTTTGGAGTCGGTGTCAGCCAAGGTAGGTTTGTAACTACATACATAGTTATGTATAGATGAGATGCGCTTGTGTCGCACGAGCAACTTGACGAGACGAGAGGCGAGAGCGGGGCCGCGGCGTGAAGGGAGCTGTCAAGTGAACACGCCGGGCCGGGTACCTTTGCTGACACCGACTTCAAAAATAACAATCGTACCTACATATAGATGAGTAGAAAAAGTAAGTTGATTATTAAATTGTAGAAGGATACGAAATTATTTTTTTACTTTTTAGTGCTTTTTTTATGTCGTTTTTTTTGTTTTGTTAAAATTATTGTTTAATTTTTGATTTTTTTTTATTTTTAGTGAATCTGAAGTACACTAACTAATTTGTTTGAATATAGACCTACTAAACGTGCTGCTCATATGAGACAGAGATAATTTGACCACAACGACGTTAGGGTCAAATTAAGAGATTCGGCCGAGTATCGATAATTTGCTCCTAAGAATTGAAGAGTTCCGTTACTTTGTCATGGATCCCATAATCAGAACCTAACCAAACTCTCATCAAACTACCTTGAAGTACATCTTTTCCAATAAAAAAAGAATCTTCAAAATCGGTTGGCGTGATATTGAGTTATTCGTCCATTTGTCGCGCACATACTAAATGCAAATTTAAAACTTATATGGTTTTTTCACGGATGCCATTGTCGGAACTAGACCAAATTAAAATGGGACCACACGGGAAGCACCAACTTTCAAATAAAAAAAGAATCATCAATATCGGTTCACCCAGTCGAAAGTTCTGAGGTAACAAACATAAAAAAAAAAAATACAGTCGAATTGAGAACCTCCTCCTTTTGAAGTCGTTTAATAAAGAATATTCTTAGTTACAATAAACTTTGTGACTATATCTGGATACTTCTCCTAACCTTCCTTTAGATACTTCTATTTCTTTGAACATACAACGTATTTTTCACTAATTAATTCAAATTCACCGAACACTCTTTTAGTGTAATATTACACTGTAACAAATTCTCTAAACCTATTCTGTACATTTCCTTTGATTCATACCACCTCTTTAATTATAACACTGTACAGCACTTCTATTATGCTCTTCGCTTCTCAACAAAACGCCATTATATTAGGTTACGTGCGCTACTGGAAACAATATATTACAATAATTGTTGTTATTAATTCTGCTTGCCACGAGTGGCCTCTCAAATAATCACTATTTAGGTATTATTATTTTGCACTATTGTTAAGGGATGTAAAATTATAAGTCTCTCGGAGTTGGGTGGGGAGGGTGCTTGGAGGGGTGGTTTGGATTTTAGGTAAGAGAGGTAGATTTGAAAAAAGAGGTATTATTTATTATTTAAGATGGAAAAGTTGAAAAGAAAATTAACTAGCAGTTCTGTGAACAGTAAATCTAGCGTCAAAAATAGTATTCTTTAATTTTTCTCTTGTTTAATAAATCAAAAACAAAATTTCTTCTGAAATCAAAGGATTTGTAAGTAGGTACATAAATACCTATCTACTTAATTAAAAACCATTTATATTTTATGTATTTTCTTGAAAATTTCAAATTAGGAATTATATAATTTGTCTTAAGTAATGTCACTATCGCAATGACAATTCTGTTTTCGAACTTTCTTCAGGCAAGTAGGTACCATAATATTGATTACTAGCTGTTAAAAACCCGCTCCGCAGACTTTTAGTTCGGCATCGCCCGGTTTGAGTGGTTGAGACCATTTTATAAATCCGATAGGAACTGGTTCCTAAAATAGCCAGTTCCTCGGATCCACTGTGATCCAGTGACAGCTGGTCACCGTCAGCGACTCACCGAGACAAAATAACAGTGAAAAAGTAACCGTGACAAAGTAACCGCGACACGCAATGACGTTATATGTAATTTATAACAACTTCGACAAGTACTGCCGCCAATCTTTCCAAATCCGGAAGAATACCTAAAGTATTTTTTTTATATTATATATTGGTTTTTGGCAAGTTACAGGGAGAAATTAACCCCTTTGTCTTGCAAACTGTAGTAATGTCACCTGATGGATTTTTTTTTGCCCGATGTTCGGGCTACCTTGGGCAAGATGAAGGACATTAATAATTTTTTTTGATAGTTTGTTTATCTGTGAGTGGTATACATTTTGTATAGATAAACACACACATACAGAAATTTTTAGATACACCCATGCATATATGTATTCATATACAACAAATATGTATACCATAATAAATATATATAAATATTTATTTATTTTTTATATAAGAGAACAAAGGTAAATGTTATAGCCCGCGCATCAAGGTGGATGAAGGATGGATATGGGCAGGCGGTGGAGGAGATTGTCATCGGGACTTGATTGCCCGAGACATGAGATGCTTGGATTTGAATTTGAAGCAAGTTTGGAGAAAAATGTTTTGGCTAGATCTATTATGTGTTTTTCAAGTGGAGGGATTTTCGTGCCTGAATTAATAAGGATACCTAAAGTATATAAATCCGTAGCACTTATACTTAGGGGAGAAACACCCATATGCGAGCTGCTGACGGAAGTAGTGACATCTTGTGTCGAATTTTTGAATTTGAAACCGTATTTTAACAGTAGCTTCGTGTGAAATTCTACGTACACAGATGTTATTTGTGGCGCGGCGCGTATGGGTAGCGTCCGAGATGCGCTCGCAGCTGGGTTCTGAAATTCAAATACGCAGACGCAAGCCTATTAATACTGTTTGATTCCGATTTGATAGCTCATAGTAGGAACGATTATGTGAAATCTGTTGGAATAAAAAGTAAGTATTCAACGGTTCCATCCCATTATAATCATGCAATTTCAACACCCCTTGCGTGCGCAAGTAAATTTTATTTATTAATTTGCATTGTTTCACAATTAATTCATATAAAAGTGTAAGATAATCTCAGTATCGCTCTGGTGAAGTACCACCATTCAGAATAAATTAAAACATTGCTTAAAATAGCTTTAGCTGTGTTTCATGACCAGATTTGAATAGCCAGGTACTTCCCCATCATAATCTTCCTCCATTTCTTTCCCCTCACTAATTTCGGCCTCACTACATACCCCGATTGAGGATGCCATAGTCTTACTGAATCCAGACGGTTGGGAGCAGTTGGGACATTTGTGCGGTATGCACACCTCGTAAACTCCATCTCGTCCATAAAAATGCCCTTAACACTGCTCCCCAGTATCGTCCTGGTGAAATTTATTTATTTATTATGAAATAACGCCGATTAACGGCTTTTACATAGGAATTGCAATAGTTTCATGACCAGATTTGAATAGCCAGGTACTTCCCCATCATAATCTTCCTCCATTTCTTTCCCCTCACTAATTTCGGCCTCACTACATACCCCGATTGAGGATGCCATAGTCTTTACTGAATCCAGACGGTTGGGAGCAGTTGGGACATTTGTGCGGTATTCACACCTCGTAAACTCCATCTCGTCCATAAAAATGCCCTTAACACTGCTCCCCAGTATCGTCCTGGTGAAATTTATTTATTTATTATGAAATAACGCCGATTAACGGCTTTTACATAGGAATTGCAATAATTTGAAAGAATATACATAGTTAAGAAAAAAAAAATAATATGACAAACAATTAAAAAGCACATATTGAAGTAACAGTATAAAGCAAAAATAGTAAGCTATTATAAATACAAACATGAAGAAAAAGAAAACCACATATACATGATTGTGTACAAGATATTATGAACTAAAAAATTACTACGTTAAGTACGTGTAATGAATTTTAAAAAATCCAGAATTAAAAATTGATGAAGAATATAAACATGCAAAGCATATTAGATTAAAATCTAACTGAGAAGCGCTGACAAACAGCTTTAATTAAATAATGTTTGTATGTTGATAATCTTTCAAATATTTATCACATCATCAACAACATATTTGTTACCAAGTAAATGCAGGCGATTTATTATGGCACATAATTCAGCATTAGATCTTGAACTATTACAATGGTAAGGTAATTTGTGACGAACTGATCTACTCAGTACATGAAAACATATTAACGAAAAAAGTTCAGGAGAGTTCAACAAGTTATTAACAATTTTAAATAAATAAAATAAATCAGAACAAATTCTTCTTTCTTTTAATACCACCATTCATAATTTAACATTACCAAAAATGGGTTTAACCGTGTTTGATGACTAGGTCTGAATACTTCCTTCTTCCCCCATCTCCTTCCTCTTCCCTTTACCTTCAGTCTCACAACGTACCCAAATTGTGGTTGCCTTATTCTCACTGGCTTCCAGACAGTTGGGAGCAGTTGAGACTGTTGTGCGGTATTCACAAAACTAAACAAAAATTAAATAGGAATAATCATAGATATTCAAATTCGTATAACTTAATCTCACTGGCTCTGGGCTATAGGGACTCTTGTGCGCTTAACACATAAAATTATGTAGTTATTAAAAAAAGTACCTTTTTAAATTTTAAAGCTTATCGAAGAAACATTTTTTCCAATTAATTTTCAATGTTTAGTTGATAGTGTAATACCGAAGATCTCTTCTTGTAAACATATATACACAAACAACCCTTACACACCAGTACAAATATACCTTCCCTCTACAAACCCTTAAACCTTACCCACCCTTCATACAAACCACCCCCTAAGGCATATCCACATACGCTACTACGATCCCTTATTATTATATAAAGGTATGCACACTGCTGAAGTCATAATATTTGGCTAGTAGAAACCAGGGAATGCAATCTCGACTCGAGTTCGCAAATTCGGAATTTTCGGGATCTCGTTAATAAAAAGAAAATATTATTTGAAAGAAAACAAAAACCTTTTTTCTTTAATAAAACACGTAACACAGGGTTAAATTTGACAATTAATGGTGAAAAAATTGGAAAAGTAAATGAAATCAAATACCTGGGTGTAATACTCGACTCAAAACTGACTTTCACAGCAAACTTTGAATATGTGCTAAAAGAGGTATCAACAAAGCTATGAGATGTATACTGGGGAAAGGCAAATACGCAAGAACTAATCAAATGAGAGAGGATCTAAATTGGATTCCATTAAAAAAGAGACTACTATTTAATGTGTTAATTTTTGTGCATAAAATTATGAAAAACCAAATGCCAAAATACTTTAAGGATGAAATTGTTTTTAATAGAGACATTCATAATTACGAAACAAGAAATATAAACAGAGTTCGATTGCCACAAATGAAGAAATCAAAATCACAGAACTGCCTAATGTACAGAGGACTAAAGATGTATGATGAAATGCCTGAAAGTATGAAGAATTGAGAAAGAATGAATGTATTTAAAAAGAAATGTTATGCTTACTGTAAAAATATTTAAATTTATCAAATGAAATGTTACATTGTGCTTATTAGTTTATATTCATGTAGTATAAACTAACTCAATAAATAAATAAATATTAGTTACTAAATAATTAACAGTTTTTTGAAAATTAAAATAATCAAAAGAAAAAATATAGCTTAAGGAGATTAGAAAGTAATTACGGGTAATTTTGAAAGTAACTTCTTAAAAAACAAAGTGTATTAAGGGTGCTATCTTCTAAACGGCATCTAATGTCCTTTGCATTGTACCCAGCTGCTGAAAATGCCCTCTTCGATTCAACACTGGTTGGCAGCAGCGTGACTAAGGAAATATATGCAAACTGCAAAAATCTATTCCCTGTTCCTCCCCACTCAAATAGATCCATTTCTTATTTTATGACTGACTCTAATTTATCTAAACTCTTGGATACACGCGAAAAAGGACTTTTAGATGCTCTCAGAGTCTATTCTAATTCCTCTTGAAGTAAACGACTGCTAAACTCAACATACACTTGATCTGGATTATTTTTAGACATTTTAAGGTATTAACAACGGAAGAATTCAAAAATTATGTTTATTTAACTCACATAAACAATAAAAAATGTACAATTTAAGAAAAAGTAATGACCATAACTGCACAACTAAAACAAACAAATGGATTCTGCACGCACGCAAGTATCTCTTTCTCACTTACTCGACACAGTTTTATATTATCTGTCCCGCTCGTCATCCGTCGCTAATATTCGTAAATAGTCGGGATAGTTTTCTTTCTTCGATCGACACTCCCGCCCGACCGTCAGTCAATCAGCGCACCACTCGCGCCACGAGTGGACGTGTGTAGCGTCGCTGACTACTGCCGCCCAATTCTGTCGACCTCGAACGGGATCTCGTCATATTATGCTTCGGGATTGATCTCGAAAAATGTCTCGAGATCTCGCGAGACCGAGATCCCGCGAGATCGGGTTTGCATTCCCTAGTAGAAATTAGGTAAACAATACGTAAAACAAGTGCATTAGAACAAAAGAAAACCGCTCTTAAATTATCAACTATACTAATTCCGGTTGTCTCTGAATATAACACTTATAATCTAAACGAAAATATGAACGAAAACAAGACACAGAAAAATAGAAACAGCTCGCGTGCCACCTATTGCAATTTTTTTAATTCAAATTTTCATTTTTGATACATTACATATATTCATTTTTGTATATTATATAAGAACAATCAATCAAATTTGGGACAAAGGTACCTATTTTAAATATCTATAATTCTTGATTCGGTTCAAATTATTATGAAAGTACTTCAAATTAATTCATTACTCTAATGCTGATTCCAGACTCACGGCGAGAACAAACACTTATCCACACTCTCATTTTTCTCACTCGTGATCTGTTTCCCATCCGGTATGGACGACATTCGACTATCATTGTTTTGCAAAATGTCATTCTCAAATTTTTAACAGTTTCGCAAGAATTTTGTGATGATTGAAAAACATTTCAGATGTATTGTCATGTGGTTGAAGTAATCAAAAACTTTCGCTGGGGTTTTAAGAAGGTATTTTGAATGTTTAAAAAAAATTTATGCTTAATATAGCAATATACTATACACTAATCCCCAAACATTTTTTTACATATATATAGATTGCCACAAAGTTCAGACCACAGCCAATTCTAGTAGTATGATTTTGATGCGTTCCTTCTGCAATATTAACATTTTCTGTTAAGCCATGCGAAATAATGCAAAATCAGAAAAAATCATGTATTTTTGTTTTGAAAATTTGATCGCTTAGAGAAGTATTATAGATGCTTCAATTAAATACTGCGTGTAGAACAATATCTCGGACCCTTAAAAATATCGATAATTTTTTTTATAGATCTTTTATCAAGCGTAGAAAAAAAAAAGTATTAAGTCCAACTTTACAAAATAAAATAAAATATACCTTTTCGCGTAATAAGTTATTTTAACATACGGCTGGCAGTCAACGAATTTGGATTTTCAAAGTGAACCCTATGCCGTTAACCTAAGGACTACAGACTTACCACACCCATTTTGTATCAGTTATCAGTTTGGCACCGGCCGTGACGGGGAATAGACATCTCAGACTCAGCGTCGCTTGATTCCGTGAAATCAATTTTAAATTTCGTTGTGATTATAATAAACAATGCGTAAAAAAGGAGTTTACAGGCCTTTATAAAATCATACTGTAAAAACAATCTCATATACCTTTTCCAACCTTTCCAAAAGCTTTTTTTAAACTCCTCCCAAAAAGGGGCGTGAATTCCGATTTCAATTTTTTCCTGGACACGGTTTATTTTCGGACTTATCTCCTTTACCAAGCGATTCTTTGAATACGTTATATCGTCCCTAGCGATTCGCCCCGTAAATATGTAGATACAGGGCGGCCCTGACTTCACTTCTCTTTACATGCAAATCCAATTTGGCCGCAGCGTACCCATTACAATAAATTACTAACCACCCTGTAGTGGTACTATGCGAAATTGAAGATGAAAGTAGATTTCGTTTGAAAGGAATTCAAATGGCTTAGTACGGTTTATCCGATGCATCAATTTGGGCTGATTGAATTTTATTTTATTTTATTAAAGCGCAACAGTAACAAGGTTAAGAACGCGAGTGTGCTAATAATCTTAACTATAAAGCTGAAAATCTGTATTAATGAAAAAGCGAGATCTTCTGAACTTAACTTAATTTTATTTTATGACAGATCTATGGTATCAGGTGTAATTAATTTTGACAGATCTAGGTTATAGAAACGTAAACATGATGATAAGCATATAACAGTTGCACAAAAGAATGATTTCATTAAGAGATGGAGCCACTTCCGTCGGCATCTCGCAAACGGACTTGCCCCTGGCTAGCATAAATACCACGTTTTAATGAACTTTCTATTCCGTTCCGCGGCGATGACGCCACTGCTTGTCACGAGTATTTTGTACTAGTGAAAGTTAGTGCTGCTGGCGACACGGTATCGCTTCGAAGTAAATAAGCACACACTTCACGACTAAAAATTACACATCTACCGGATCTGCCGGATCTGCCCTGATGATGGACACTGCAACGATGTCCGAAACGTTGGCTAAAGAAGGAGGTAGCGCAACACGGCACAACACCCCAAAAACATATAACGAAAATGCTTCTGGCCGTGAAAATCTTAAAACTTATCTTAACTTAATTTGTTCGCTAATCGGAACAACTCATATAGATCTCACAGAAAACGTTGTGTGTCCCTTGCTATCAGGGTTAGAAATATGATCTAAACAGTGGTAGAATATAAATTATTTTTACATGAAAAGACAAAAATTTATAATCCGGTCATTTGGTCTCCTTTTGGGTTTGGGTAAGGTTGAGAAGTACCTGGCTATTCAGATCTGGTCACCAAACACGGCTAAAGTCATTTTCAAGCAACGTTTCAATTCTGAATGGTGGTCTTACACCAGGGCGATACTGATAATATCTTCCACTCTGGAACATGCCGCAAATATACTATATATTATTTTAAATGAATTAATTGTGAAATAACACAAATTAATCAAATAAAATTTATTTGCGCATGCCGGGTTCGAACCCGCGACCTCCGGATTGTGAGTCAAGAGTCTTACCCACTGGACTACGGAGGTCGTATTATAAAATTTGATAGCGCATTTCATCATCTTTCAAATACAGTTTTTAGTTATCGCAAGGGTTAAGAAATATTCCATTTATTTGGACTTTTATTGCAAAGCGGAAATATTTTGACCTACCGAATGGTCCTACAAAATGGTCCAAAAGTCCGAGGGGTTACAACTTACACCCAAAAAAACAACAGAAGAAGAAGGCTGTATTTCATCAAAACTTCACAAAAAGTACATATCACACTGTGTACTGTAAAAACATACCCCTTTAACGAGAAATTCCAAAAATACGCATTCACCCCCCTCACATAACTTTGAGCATTCCGCGGAGCAGACAATAAAACAAATACATACATAACACATATTCCCGGCATCAATAAAAGCCTGAAAGATTTACTGAACCGAGAGACGTACGCTGAAAGAATTTGCTCCATTTTGTGCGTGTGATGTTGGCATCCGTGATTCCGAGAGCTTTACGACCTGCAGGAATAACAGCCCAGCGAGGGATTTGCATGATGAACAACTCGGATTATTTATAGTTCAGTTAGAATGAGAACTAAGACGAGATGCTTCAGAACTTAAAAAGCCAAAAAGAAACTTCAGAGGAACAAATTTAAATAATTAAAATAAAAAAAAATTGCACCAAAATACAAATACAAAAGGTATAACTTATAGGTACATCCTATTTCTTCCAGTTAACCCAACAAATACAAATATAATACAATACATCTACTATCTATCTATCTATCTACCTTTCTATCTATCTATTTATCTTCTATCTTCTATCTTCTATCTTCTGTCTTCTGTCTTCTGTCTCCTGTCTCCTGTCTCCTGTCTCCTGTCTCCTGTCTCCTGTCTCCTATCTTCTATCAATCTATTTATCTATCTATCTATCTATCTATCTATCTATCTATCTATCTATCTATCTATCTATCTATCTATCTATCTTCTATCTATCTTTCTATAGATATAAATAAAAATGAATCGCCGAAATGTATGTACGCGCATAACTTCCGAACGACTGCACCAAATTGAATAATTCTTTTTTTTTGTGTTTGTTATTGTCAGTTATTGTGTGGTGGGGGGGAGAGGGAGTGGGGAGAGGGACGGAATGGGAAAGGAAACTCAGGGAGAAACAATTTCTTTATTAAATAGCATAGCAACGCATGCCGGGACCAGCTAGTTTTACAAAAAAACAAGAGAACAGCTGCCGAGCGCGGATAAATATTAATTACAAAGGTGTGTTTGTACGAGTACTGTGCGTTTTCATCCCGCGACATAATAAACATCCTTCAACAAAATATCTACTAAAACCCAACCTAACCTAACTTTACAGGACGTCTGTATTATTTTCGTCCCGTTTTACTATTTTTGAACAATAATTTATTGCCTTTATAGGATGTCTATATTATATTTATCCTATTTTTGTTAGCTAAGGTTTTAGTAGATATTTTGTTGTGGATGTTTTTTTCCGTAGAACATTTTGTCGGAGGATATTTTGACGGGGATATTTTGTTGCGGCATGAAAACGTGCATTACCCTTTACACTAACTATTTTCTAAGGCTCCATGGCTGATTCCGTGTTCTAGTTAAAACCATCAAATTAAAACCCGCTTAATGACAGTAGTCCTTAATGACTTGCCCCAGGCGGGGTCAGTATGAACACAGTAGGTGTACTTTGCCCGCGATACGGCTCTTTAGATCAACAGCTTCGGTCATTGCAACTAGCTGCTTAGCCGCCAGTCGGCCGACCTTGCTAATAAGGTGTATCAATTGAACCTAATGCGACACGACACGGAACGACAGGGCTTCTGCGAACTACAGGGAGTGCATATTTATATATTTACATATCTAAATACAGCACTTACAGAAATACATTCAGAATTATCCGCCTGAAAACATATTCTTTTATCGGGCGTTATTAATAAGCTTACGTTTAGGGTTTAATTTAAAAATCCGGCTAAGAATGCAACTCTGACGCCGCGCAATACCAATTTCGTACATGGAGTTTGTATACAAATCTACTTTTGTATTTGAATCGAATCAACGCAGTGCCAAAAGAGCAACCCCTGGCAGGCCGAAGTACTACTCGATTTTTAACTTCTTTCTTCTGAATATTATTGTAACTGGCAGTTGTGAATAATAATACCACGCATCTATATATTATATATGACATAATTGCCTGTCGCGGTTACTTTGTCCAGTGACTAGCTGTCACTGGATCATTGGAGGTTATTCACCACTTACCCGCCCTGGTATAAGTAACAGATGGTTACTCCTTCAAGGCTCTCGCAAGGACTTTAATTTTTTTGAAAGAACGAATCTCACTGGATCACAGTGTCACTGGATCACCGTGGATCCGAGAAATCGGCAATTTTTAAGAACCAGATCTTATGGGATTTATAAAATGCTCACCAACTCTCAAACTGGGCGAAGCCCGAAGGGCTTAGCACCAAAAACCTGCGGAGCGGGTTTTAAACTGCTAGTGACTATTTAATACACAAAAATGTGTCCATTCTGGAGGAGCTAGGCATCCACAATAGGCTTTTGACTATCTGCCTACAATGTTTCTTAAGATGCTTTGGACACGTTGCTCGCCAAACTGAGGACTCCAACTTGGAGAAACTCATAGTCACTGGCAAAGTGTTTGGCAGAAGAAGCAGAGGAAGCTCACCAATGCGCTGGAGTGACCAAGTACCACTGGTATCTAGTACGTCAGTGTCCTTGGCTCTCCAAGCAGCGCAGAACCTTGACTCTCCACGTGGTGTAGGAGTAAAGGTAAACCATGGAAATTGGAGTAGGGCTCGTGATCCTCAGCAATGACGAACAGATAAGAATACTTTAGCGTTGATTAGTGAAAATCAACTTGTCTTGTCCACTACAATTTAAACCAATAAAGCTTTGAAAATGTTGGGATTTATTTTAAGGATATCTAGTGATTTCAATACTTTTAATACTGTAAAAACATTATATGTATATGTCACTCGTAAGGAGTCATTTAGAATACAATTCCACGGTTTGGTCACCAAATTATGAGGTTCATTCACATGCGATTGAAAGAATCCAATATAAATTTTTAAGATACGAAAATTTTAAAATGGGCATTCCTAGTGAATACCTAAATTACGATAACCCACTTTGTCCATTAAATTTAATAAAATTATCTGATCGTAGAATCATTTCCGATTTAACCTGTTTGTATAAAATCATTAATTCAATGTTTGATACCTCTGATTTGTTATATGTAATCTCTTTTCATACTCAATGCAGCTCAGTCACAAGACAGCACCGACCATATTATTGTAGCAATTCTAAGTCAACATCCCAATATTACACTTCTATGCGACGGATTCAACAGCTTGGAAACAAATACTCCGATGTTGTTGATATATTTAGTACATCAATTTTAATATATAAGCATACCTTAATGAAGTTTTTTTCATTAAATAGGAGAATATTTTGATAAAGCTATTAAAATTGACTAACACATTGACAGTAATTTGTCGGCTGAAAGAAAAAAAAACTATTTTGGATTTTTTATATTTTGTACCTACAAACTGTGTGGTTCAAATTCAATAATATTTTTACTTTGTATTTATTTTTGTGCAAGTGTTTTAAATAGTAGTTTTCTGCGCTATATTTACTAGTATAATTTCGTTAATATTGTTATATACCTATATGTATGTAAAAGACTAAATAGGCGTAAATAAATAAATTTAATATGCATCAAGTTATCAAAAACATAAAATGTTTTTAATTTTAAACACCCTTTCAAATTTCACCCAAAACCTATAGGGCAGGCTTGTATAGCATGTCAACCTAGCCTCAGGCTGTACAATACACGATGTTGGATTCTATTAGGCGACCGATATGAGAGCTTAGATTGGATTAGTCTGACTAGGGCTCATTAGCCGGGTTTATAGGGAGATAGAGAGAGAGAGAAGCCCACCATGTCCCGTAGAGTCGAAGGCTGTATGCTCAGGAAGATACAGCCTATATACCACATAATTAACAACGTATCGAGGTCAATTTAAGCAATTAATTGAGTCCCTTCGGTTTGGTGTCGGCTTCGATACAAATATGTTAAATAATTTAGGTGACATTAATATAAATATCACCTTAATTATATTAATTAATTTATTAAAATCTTAACAAATTATAGAGGGCGTTAAGGGACGTAATTGACTTACGAAATGATAACCAGTGATTCCTGACATTATTTGGAGTAAAAAATAAATGAAATTTTGGTCTCCTGTGACTTATTCGATGTACTTTATTCATTTTTTTTTCTTCAAAATCAAACAAAAAAAAATCGTCCATGTGTCCTCCAAGAACGTCCCTTAAAAAAACTGTAGATTTATGTCCCCGCAGGGGTTGACAGGCACTTTTTTAGCACGTAATCTATGATTTAATTCGATTGATCTTCTGTTATCGACTATTGAAAAGATCCGACTCTAGTGTTTAATTTACTTGGTTACATGCCTTTTCCGGTAAGACCCCGACTTCAATCAATGATTTCAAACAAACAAAAAGCTGGATACGTTTTAAGATTTTCACGGCCAAAAGTATTTTCGTTGTTTGTTTTTGGGGTGTTATGCCGTGTTGCGCTACCGCCTTCTTTAGCCATTCCGCTCCGCGGCAATGACGCCACTGCTTGTCACGGTTATTTTGTACCGGTAACTGTAGTGAAGCCGGCGACACGGTATCGCTTCCAAGTAAATAAGCACATATTTCACCACAAAAAATTACACATCTACGCATCTACCGGAGCTGCCCTGATGATGGACACTGCAACGCTGTCCGAAACGTTGGATAAAAAAGAAGGTAGCGCAACACGGCATAAAAAACAAATAACGAAAACAAAAAGCTGTACTTTGTTGTGAACCAGAAAAAGGGAGATAAGCCATGAAAACATTAGTAGTGTTGCAAAGCTGCGTGGGTCGCCAACATCGTTAACCTATTATACCAAAGATGCTCTTATCTGTACCTTTATACCAAAATCTTCATATTTTTGTACAATGAGCATTTGTATTTTTGGTACTGGAGAAAAATTCTCAGGATCCCATAGACAGTCAGACGCGCAAATGTGCCTATTCTGGAAGAGCTAGGCATCCCCAATAGGCTTTCAACTATCTGAATGCAATGTATTTTAAGATACTTTGGACACGTTGTTAGCCAAACGAGGACTCCAACTTGGAGAAACTCTTTGTCACTGGCAAATTGGAAGGCAGAAGAAGCAGAGAAAGGTCATCAATGCGCTAGAGTGACCAAGTATCACTGGTGTCTGGTACCAGGGTTTCCTAGGCTCTCCACGCAACGCAGAACCGCGAGGAGTGGATAGCCTTATCCATCAGAGAAATTGGAGTAGAGATCATGATCCTCAGCAATGCGGAACCGACTTGACGAGAATAAGAAGACCAAAAACATAACTTTCATTAAATTGTCGATTTGATAGTCCGAGAGTTCGATCATAGCTTGCACGCTTTCAAGCCATATGCCGTTGTTTCTATTATGTATGCGACATAAATTATCGTCATCATCATCTTCTTTCACTTGTCCTATTCGGGTCGGGGGCCCACTGCATTGACAAGGCTCCTCCATATGTCCCTGTCTTGTGCTGATCGTTCGACCTCCATCCATGGCAGTCTCATCCTCTCCTAACACAGTTTCTGGAGTTGCCTCGCCCAACTGTGTCTGGGGCGGCCCACCGGACGTCTACCCACTGGAATCGCACTCAGCATCTTCCTCAGAATTCGGCCATCAGACACTCTTCATACATGTCCAAGCCACCTCAGTTTCTCATAATATTTTCAACTAAATAAAAGTTCAGTTAATCTTTCTACTAACTCGAATGCAAAACCAGGTAAAGTAAACCGGACTTAGACCAAAGATAGGACAAGCAATGAAACACCCCTCAACTTAATTCCGACCAAATGAATCAAATGAATACATCCAGTCATGAATGGGCCAGGTAAGAAAGCACTGAACAATGAACAGATAAACAAATAGAAGTGTATTGTGGGCTTGTGTCCAAATGAGCTCAATTTTTCCTCAATTCTGGAGAAATAAATAAAAAAATTTCAAATGTTTTAACCTTTCAGGCTAATTTATTCGCTTTTCGGAACAACTCACATAGGTCTCACAGAAATCGTTGTGTCTACCTTACTATCATAGTGAGAAATATGATGTAAAGCGTGTTTGTTTTTTGTGTGCCCTACCAGATCCCCTCGACGTTGGCGATCACTCTTGAAAATATATCTATGTCTTGCGCTGCCCGGAATAGCTCCTCCACACTTCTAATGCCGGTCCACTCTCGTATATTTCGCAGCCAAGAAATTTATCCCCTACCAGGCCCACGGCGACCCTCTTTCTTACCTTTCAATATTAAATGGAGCAAGTGATACTTCTCCCCTCAAAGTATCTGGGTCATATACCCAGATATGAAATTTTCCTGATTTTTATTAATGTAAGAAGTTCTCTATCTGCTCTAGCCCGCCTGAGAATTTCTGTGTTAGTGATTGTAGTGTACGGGGTACCTATCACCGCGGGGGAATCGGTTGCCGGAGATGGTCGAACGTAGCCGAAGGTTTCCGATCCTACCCGGACAGAAAGAGTGGAGGGGGCAGGCCGAGCCACGAGCACTCGCTGCGCGGCGCCGGCATTCCTTCGGCTAGCTTCTTTGAGCATGCAGTGTAAACCTTTATCAATTGTACTTATAAAAAATATACCGTCGTATAAAACGAAACCTCTTTTAATAAATTTTAATAGTAGTATCAAGGACACTACAGTGATCATGTCGGTCCATGGGACCTTGAGCATTCTAAAAAGGGTATTTATAAAGGGTGTTAGAAAGAGAAAATACCACGCTTTTTATTCAAATATAAAACCTCAACGGTTTTCCTTCAAATTGGTTGGTTTAGAAGCTACAAGTGTGCTAGACATTTACCGTTCAGTGGAACCAGGTAATTTAGGACTTGTTAAAAAGTTTTCTTTCACGAAGAAAAGTTCCAAACGTTGAAACTTTTCATGAGTTTTTTTTTTCGATCGTATTTTTGTGTTACTGCGATTTTTGTTGGAAAGTTTGTTTAATTTTATTTAAGTTCAGTTTATAATTATTATTAGGTGATGCGAGAGAATTGTAAAGTACTTTGCAAACTCGAATATGAAATATTTCCGAAAGTAAATCATGAATTTTGGAAAATTTCAGCTTTTTTATTATGCTTCTGAATCGTTTATATTTCTTAATATTTCATATCATCAAAGAGCAACTTCAATGTTGTTAGGGGAAGAAATATTAGAAAAAGGCTGAAGAATTTCACCCCCAATAATGCATTTTCCACTTAATGGGGTCTGTAAGCCTTTGGAAGAAAAGCGAATTGTATCGCGGAAGGGTTTATGCATTGAAAATTTTCAGACATTCCGATGCTTTCATGAAATTCAGGATTATAATAAATAATTGTATGTTATTTAGAAAATTAGTGATGTTGAGATATATGTGAAAAAAATGTAATGTTTGTGAATGTTGTGAACATTGAAAAATGATGCACAATAACTTTGTGCACGTAAAACAATTGGTACATAATAATAATAATAATTTTGTATACATTTAAAAAATGATACAAAATAACTTTGTGTATATTGTAAAATGATTCATAATAACTTTGTGTATATTGATACGCAATAACTTTGTGTACATTGAAAAATGATACACAATAATGTTAAAACGAGGCGCAATAGTGCACATCGAAATGTGACACGCAACAACTTTGTACAGCTACATTATACAAAATAACTTTGTGTACATTGAAAAATGATACACAATAACTTTGTGTGCACTGAAAAATGATATACAATAACTTTGTGTATATTCAATAAGATACTCAATAACTTTGTGTGCATTGAAAAATGAATCACAATAACTTTACATGATACACCTTAACTTTGTGTACGTTGACAAATCATGCCATTCAGCCAATGTCTCGGGCAGCGTTACAGCGTTCATCATCAAGGCAAATGTGTAGATTGTCGTGTTTGAAGTGTATGTTGTTGTATTCCTCTTACGGCCAGTATTTCAGCATTTAAATTAGTTCTAATAATGTGGTTTTAGACGTTTAGTTTTGATGTACCCGTCAAGTACCCGATACCAAGGATTTAAAATAACCGAATAAAAAATGATGTACCCAATGTTACAGTTTCATTCAACAACTATTTATATCGCAATCATCGACTCGGACGTTGCTTAAAATGGTTTCAGTCGTGTTAGGTGACTAGAACTAAACAGCCAGGTTTTAGCTTCCCAAACTTCCTCTTCCTCGTAACGACATTTATTTTCAACCAAAAAAATGTTTCTCTCAATCTTCGGTATTTTATATATCATATTATAGTTAAACATAATTGAATCTACAAAGTTCTAAGTACGCATAATATTTTCCTACCGGTACTGACGATTACCAAAAATTAAAAAAATATATATTTTAGTTATGTTCTTTGCAAGTAAATACAAAACACCGCTTTCTGTGAAACGCTTTCTTTGGCGTAAAATTAAAAATAACTAATGCATTAAATATTTGACAACATCAAAGCCATAGCAGGTGGTACATGGACAAGAGTAGCTAATGATAAAGAGAATAGAAGTTGGAGGAGGCCTTTGTCACCTAGTGACATGCAGACAGGGAGTCGATGCATGATAAGTGTTATAAATGTGAAAAATTTATTATAAACAAGCTGACCCGGCCACGCGTTTCTGTGGCTAATAAAACACTTTGTAAAATCCAACCTTTGTAACCACCGCCGTCTTTGAGTTTATCGCGAAGAGATAGACAGATGCCGCGGAGGACTTAAATTTATAATACGTAGAGATGGTGTGAAAGATTATAATGGCAAGGAAATAAGATTAAACAAAAAGGACAAAACGAATACGCAAAACAGTCTGCTGTACAAAGGAATTAAGTTATATAACACACTACCAGAAACTCTTAAGTCCTCACCAATTGAAAAGTTCAAGATGGATTGTAGAAGCTACATAAAACAAAAACAAAAAATTTTGTGATTTCAAAAATTTTGTGAATTTAAAATATTATAATTAAAAAAAAAAAAAAAAAAAACTGCAATATGAAATATTATAATCAATTAGAAATTTGTAAACTTAAATGTACAAATTACTAAAATAAAATTCAAATAAAAAAAAAAAAAAAAAAAAAAAAAAAAAATAATAATGTGCTTGAAATGCTTAGGGTAACTAACGTATTTAAGTTAATAAGGATTAATACTGTATCCGTCTAAATAACTTTCCAATTATCCCATTGTACGTGACCATTTTTTTAGAAAAATGGGTATAGTAAGCTATCCGTAAAAGATTGATGTATGCCATCGCGGACTTTTTTTAGATCTATAAAAGAGGAATATCCCACCATGCATTGTTTTGTTATATCTCAAATGGATTAGGCAGTGTTTTTGATGAAACCTCCCAGGCGGCTTGACTTTTTCCGACACTTCTAACAATTATGGTTATGTTTCAACCAATTTACACAAATCCTTGACAAATTACATACTAAACTTTCCTCACGAAATACTCTATCTATTGGTGAAAACCGCATGAAAATCCGTTCAGTAGTTTTCGAGTTTATCGCGAACAGACAGACAGACAGACAGACGGCGCGGGGGACTTTACTTTATAATACGTAGAGATGTAGAGATAATGTAATGTAATTTACTGTTTGAATAAAGGCACAATTCAGACAGCAAAATTAATTAATTATTCGATTTATTAATATGCATTAATTATAGTGATTAGGCTAAAAGACATAATACAAAACAAGAAAACACGTTAAATAAACCAAACTACGTATCACAAAATTAAAAACAAAAAAATAACCTTAAGCCCCTTTATCTACCAGAGCTCTGAAAGAGAAAAGAATACAAGTAAAGAAGCCTTCAGATGAAAGAACAGGCCCGGAAGTATCCGATACAGAAACAAACCGGAAGACGGAAGTAAAGGAAGGAGGGGAATGAAGGAGGAAGAAGTTGGAGGAAGATAAAAAATAGGAGAAACCGATTCTGACTTTCTTACAGCCGGGATAATAAAACTGTAAAGAAACCACAAATGAAACACATCAATCCTCACATTTTAATGTATATATTGAAAATTCTTCAGTCTTAAAGAGTCGTACATTCTTGAAATACTAAAATATCAAGAAAAAAATAATTTCGAGATGATAAGTTTCACTGAGTTAAATTATTTGCAGACTTTCAGGTTAAAAAAACGCTACGAAATGATAGATACAGTTATTTTGTACAGTCCGGTTCCCCGTTCTTTAAATAAAAGGCTAAATCAAGCCTTGTTAAGTGTTCTAAGGTTGGCGATAAAAAAGAGAGCAAATACACAAGAAACAAGCCTATTAATATCAAAACATGGACTTCATAACAAATGCACCATCATTTTTGACACTAGCGCTATATTAACATACAACAGAAACCTGCATTATCGATACATAACCGTCGCGTCGGTAATCAAACTAGACAAAAAACCTACAGAGGCCAGTGATTGTACTATAATTATAATTTCAACAAAGTCTACTTTGCCACTAATTTTTTCAATAATGTAATACTAACAGCGGTGGGGTTAGCAAATGTAAAATCATGCAATGTGTAGTGTATTAATTATTGTGTCATCTGCGTACAAGTCGTACTTCCTTCAAGCATAAACTTTCTAAATAAGTGTGTTTATTAGAAGTATGTATGTTTGCCAGGTAAGTATGTTTTTTTATGTTGTAGAGCCTAAGAACTCACAATAAATTGTACAACGCCCTTGAGGTGATTTTTTTTTATAAAAAGAGCATTCTACAAATTATCCAATTATTATTATTATTATTGTGATTTTTCACGGGACTTAAAATTTAATATACAAAGGAATCGAACCTCGTTGGACTTCTTGGAATGCAACTATGCTGACTATTACACCACAAAAAAAACAGAACGGCGGCATAAATTCAGTAACAACTCGGACTCATAAGCTCGTTTTCACGATAACATAACATTACTAGACATGTGAGGCGTACATGACTTACTAAATATACTGAAAATATAAGAATTACGTACTTTTGAATATTGGAATTTTAAATACATACATATATACATACACACATATATAAGTGGTCAGGTCACACTATCAGAGGAAGTGAAAAATAATCAAAATTAGCCATGAATTGGTTCACAAGTGACGAGAAGAGAAAACGAGGTAGACCATTAAGACGGTAGGTTGACGACATCAAAGCCACAGCAGGTGGTACATGGACAAGAGTAGCTAATGATAGAGAGAAATGGCGACAGTTGGAGAAGGCCTTTGTCAACTAGTGACATACAGACAGGGAGGTGGTACATGGACAAGAGTAGCTAATGATAGAGAGAAATGGCGACAGTTGGAGGAGGCCTTTGTCAACTAGTGACATACAGACAGGGAGGTGGTACATGGACAAGAGTAGCTAATGATAGAGAGAAATGGCGACAGTTGGAGGAGGCCTTTGTCAACTAGTGACATACAGACAGGGAGGTGGTACAGGGACAAGAGTAGCTAATGATGAGATAAATGGCGACAGTTGGAGGAGGCCTTTGTCAACTAGTGACATACAGACAGGGAGGTGGTACATGGACAAGAGTAGCTAATGATAGAGAGAAATGGCGACAGTTGGAGGAGGCCTTTGTCAACTAGTGACATACAGACAGGGAGGTGGTACATGGACAAGAGTAGCTAATGATAGAGAGAAATGGCGACAGTTGGAGGAGGCCTTTGTCAACTAGTGACATACAGACAGGGAGGTGGTACATGGACAAGAGTAGCTAATGATAGAGAGAAATAGCGACAGTTGGAGGAGGCCTTTGTCAACTAGTGACATACAGACAGGGAGGTGGTACATGGACAAGAGTAGCTAATGATAGAGAGAAATGGCGACAGTTGGAGGAGGCCTTTGTCAACTAGTGACATACAGACAGGGAGTCGATGCATGATAAGTGTTATAAATGTTACAAATTCATTAAAAATAATGCATGCATATTATATTTGCGGCACGTTCCAGAGTGGTAGATACTTTGAGTATCACCCTTGGTTAAAGACCACCTTTCAGAATAAAACATGGCTTGAAATGACTTTAGCCATGGCCCGATCTGAATAGCCAGGTACTTCCTTACCTTATTCCCCATCTCCCACCACCTACAGCCTCACAACATACCCCAATTGAGGATGCCATAGTCTCACTGGCTCCAGGGGGACCTCCGTAGTCCAGTGGCTAAGACTCTTGACTCACATTCCGGAGGTCGCGGGTTCGAACCCGGCATGCGCAAATAAATTTTATTTGATTAATTTGTGTTATTTCACAATTAATTAATTAAAAATAATATATAGTATATTTGCGGCATGTTCCAGAGTGGAAGATACTATCAGTATCGCCCTGGTGTAAGACCACCATTCAGAATTGAAACGTTGCTTGAAAATGGCTTTAGCCGTGTTTAGTGACCAGATCTGAATAGCCAGGTACTTCCCAACCTTCCTCCTCCCCACCTCCTTCCCCTCCCCGCTACCTTCAGCTTCACAACATACCCCAATTGGGGATGCCATAGTCTCACTGGCTCCAGACGGGAGCAGTTGAGATTCTTGTGCGGTATTCACTGTAAAAAAAAAAAAAAAAGGGGGACTCCTGGAATCTCTTGCGAAACTCTCATAAAAAAAAGATGGTGCATTTCACACGCGGTAGAAGTGAAACCTTCAGAAAACTAAAGTAGACAAGAGTGGGGAGGCTACAAAGCATCGCACACAGATGAGACCGATTATACGATCTCATTCTCTCGCAGGCTATATCCTATAGATATAGTTTATCTCTTTTTAGTGTCGCTATTTTTCATTTCATCGAGTTTCAAATCACAGAGCTGCCAAGGAAGTTTTCACTTCAAAAATTACATTGAGTATTACACGGTAATAAGATAATAATAAGATAGTAAAAGGTATTAAAATTACGTTGAGTATTATACGGTAATAAGATAAGAATAAGATAGTAATAAGGTATTAAAATTACATTTAGTATTACACGATAATAAGATAATACTAAGATAGTAATAAGGTATTAAAATTACATTGAGTATTACACGGTAATAAGATAATAATAAAATAGTAATAAGGTATTAAAATTACATTGAATATTACACGGTAATAAGATAATAATAAGGTATTAAAATTGCATTGAGTATTACACGGTAATAAAGTAATAAATACACACTTCTAAGTACATAAGCACACATTTCACAACTAACAATTACACATTTGCCCTTATGATGGACAATGTAACGCTGTCCGAAAATAAAGGAGGAGGTAGCGCAACACGGCATAACTCCCCAAAAATAAATAATAAAAATACTTTTTTAATATACGCACCAGATTTAAAGGTCCGGGTTAAATTTTCCCCAAAAAAAAAAAAAAGGAAACAAAGAAGGAAAAACTAAACCCTTTCACACACTTCCCCAAATGATCATCTAGTCAACCCACGCTATGCAATTGCACTATATAAGTATTATAAATACAAGAACAACATGTCAACCTACTAGAGACCAAATGGGAATATAATTCACCGACTCCAGATATTTTCATATCAGAGGGTTCGGCTCTGTGGCATTTCTAATTGAACCTATAAATCCTACCGATCCCTCAATATAAATATTTAAAAAATCCTTTGTAATCCTACATGTATTTAAAATGACTGATTTTTGCATTTTTATATACAAATTCATTGACAAATCTAATATGCTTAAATTTTGAATCAGATTCCTAGGTATTATGCCAGTGGCCGAAATAACAAATGGCAATATTTTTATAGTCCGAGAATGCCAAATTCTTTTAATCTCATTTCCTAAATCTGTGTATTTTCTTATTTTTTCAGAAATAGTTTTTTGAATATTACAGGAATTTGGAATAGCTACATCAATGATATAAGTTATTTTTTTAATTTTGTCATGTAAAACTATATCAGGTCTATTATGACTAATTGTTCTGTCTGTTAGTATAGTTTTATCATAATATATTTTATAAAATTCATTTTCTAAAAATGAATTTGGTTCATATTCATAATATGGTACTATATTACGGCAGTCAATCAAGTTATGTTTAATTACCAAACTTTGGTGAATTATTTTTAAAACCTGATTGTGCCTAAATGTATACTCGGAAGGCGCTAATATAGAACATCCCGATATAATATGTTCTATAGTTTCGGGAAAAGCCAAACATTTTCTACATAAATCAGTTTGTTTTATTACATACAGTAATATTATTAGATGATTTGTACTCGTACTTTACCTTGTTATCTCTATGTGTGAATCAGTTTTTACATCATCGATGTCAGAAAACAAGAGTATAGAAGAAGTCTGTAGAACAATGATTGCTTTTTATTTTATTTTGTTATTTTAAGAAACCTTTTAGGTAAAGAAACTATTAGCGCTAATTGAATCGGTGTTTACAGAAAAGAGGTTTGTCCGGATTCTATCCATTTTATTTTTCAGAGAAATGAAATATCGATCAGACGCGGACAAAGGGACGATGTGAATTGCATTTTCTTTGCTCGCGAGTGCCTTACCTACAAGCACTATTTCCTTTATATTTTATATAAGAACAATGTTGAATTTAGCTTTTATTTTTGTGGTAAATGAAAGATTGAGTGGATTAGGACAAACATACGTTGTGTACAGCCTTTTGCTTCCAATTCACTTTTTCACAGTTGAAATTCTACAGTAAATATTGGTTGAACGTTCACAAAATAATCTGTATTTCGTTGTGAAAGCGTCCTTTACAGTTTTCGAAACTTGCAGTTTTGAGAACAGTTGACCTCGCGTCTAAAAAAGTATGTGTTTTAGGTAGTATTTTGTCTTATTAAAGCTCAGCTGTTTTACAGTAATTCAAACGTAACATTGTCATCAAATTGCAAAAAATTAACCTAAAAAAATGATGAATTGTTAAAATTGTTTTAAACTACCTGTCGTTAGAATCGGATTTAAAAGGAATCTATAAAAAAAAATGGCGCTAAATGGCCATTTGTCACACGTGAATTGCCATAATAAATTTTAAATTTTTTTTTTTCTGAAATCGTAAGATTTGTAATTAGATAGGAACTGAAATACATGTCTATTTAATTATGAACCATAAATTTTATGAAAAATAATTATAATTTCAAACCAGGAATTATATAATTTTTTTCCAAAAAAACGTCACTTAATCATTTTTTATCTTGAGGGGGTTATACCAGAGAAAACCAGAATATGTCATTTTTAAATCAGATTTTAGACGTAATGACTCTTTTCCACAAAAAATTATAAATGGATTGTTTTTTTTATCTAGCATTCGCATGTTTTAAATTTTGAGAAAAAATGTCTATTTTCAGTATAATAAGGTTATACCGTAGGTTGTTGGCAGATTTGTTAAATTTTCAAAAAAGATTTTGTACTATACTACACCCATTTCAAATCATATAATCATGCAGAAAAAAAAATCAATATATTATCTACGTATCGCATGTTTCAGAATTTAAATTTTAGTTAAATAAAATCATTAAAAAATATACCTATACGTTCATGTGTTTCTTGACAAAAATTGGTCCGTTTGTGTATTTAATTGCGCACTTACAAACTAACATATTTCAGATTTTTTAACATTCTCATTTAACTTAAACATTATTGAAAAATGATAAATACTTATAATCAAAAAATAACTACAAAAAGTACATTATTTTAATAGTTTTATCATCAGACCTTTCAACATTTTTGGATGTAGGTATAAATTAAAGCAAATTTGGAATGAAATAAAATCGAAATTGAGTTATAATTTTTAAAAGCTGGTACGGAGAATAATTAATCTTTCTCATTGTAACCGCCCTGCACGATCGTAAGAACAACTTTCGGCGAAATGTGGATTTTCGGCCGCTGGCTGGCTAAACGCTCTTAACAGACTACATTTCAGATCAGTAGCAAAATCGAAAACAGAATGATATCAAAGATTTTCTTTGATTAACACAACTTTTCTGTTGAACGTTAAATAACATCAAGACTATAAGACGTATGAGCACTTTAATTAATTAAAGCATAGGAAACAACAAACCATTGAATTCGTACGCCAAGTTTTCACCATCCAACCATAAACTTTCAAACAAATGGTAGTTTTAAAACGTTCAAAAAGAGAACGGAACAATTCATTTGTTTCTCCATTAAGGCTGTGCCGCTGTTGTGCGTCCAGGCTTCGGACCGGAAACAAGATGGCCGCCGCTCCATCCTTGACCGGAAGCTGGAGGAAAAGGCCGGAAAATGGCGGCTGCCGGTTTCGGTTACATAGAACACCGGCCACGCTGGGAACTAAACTGTAAAGGGAAGTTAGTAATTCAGGCCTTGTTTATTGGACGAAGGTAGTATATAAGGGGTGAGGGATGAGAGCGATTCAGTACACCGGCGGTACTTGTATTACTATTCTATCGGAGGTTGAACAACATAGATAATAGAAACAAGGGAGGTACGACATGGAAACGTACCCTCTCTCAACTAGCTACGACCAAATTACGTGGACTCTTAAGGCTCTGCAACCGGGATCGAAAAGAAGAAAATGGAGAGATACGAAATTACGAATGTTAGAGGAGAGCGCTAACATTTGCGAAAATGTTTAATAAAACACGACTCGTTTAAAATAGATCAAAAAATCTCGCGGGCATTATCTTAAACAGCATTTAAAGAAACACTGTGAATTTTTTCATATATATGTTACCGTAAAAGACCAAATATTGGTAAATTCTAAGATTTTCCGGTAAATCCTAAGATTTACCAACTCTTAATGGTGAAAGTCCGAACCGTTCTATAATCATCGTTCACCAACCTAACCTAACCTAACCTAACATGTACTAAATTCTAATGGTAATAGCCCGAAAAAATCGTTTCTTATTTAAATATTATAAACGATTTTTTCGGGCTTTTACCATTAGAATTTAGTACATGTTAGGTTAGGTTAGGTTGGTGAACGATGATTATAGAACGGTTCGGACTTTTACCATTAAGAGTTAATAAATCTTAGGATTTACCGGAAAAACTTAGGATTTACCGTAGTTCGGTCTTTTACAGTGACATATATATGAAAAAATTCACAGTGTTTCTTTAAATGCTAATATGATAATTTGGATTTTGAAAGATATAGGATGAAAGTAATAGTTGTAAAGAATATTTTACTAATACATTTTTTTTCCTAAATCAATATCATTATTTTCATAACACAATTTTGGTGATTTTTTGTTGTAATAATAATATTTACTTACCAAATTAATTATTTTGGGCAAATTAAATCTGAGATAAAAGTTCACCATACCTGAAAAAAGAGAGAAATAAAACATTAATATAGGATATAACTAGATTAGTTTTGAAAAAATACAAACGTTTTTTTGATGACAAAATAAATGTAATCAAATTTCAATATTAATTTCAGCTGAACACGATCAAAATAATGATATTAACGGTGAGGTTTGGATATTTCCATTTTAACCCCTCATTTCGAGCATTTCCGCTGTGCGAAAGAATCCAAATAAAGGGAATATTTATTTTCTGAACGTTTGCGAAAACTAAATGCTGTTTTTGAAAGGTTATAAAAACGCTTTCAGTGTTTTATCATATTGAAATTGAGAATGCAAACATACAACGGTTTTAAAAATGGCTCACCTTACATTATTTAAAAAAAAAATGTACACCTATTTTATTAGACCAATAAACCATGTTTTCGCCTAACTTTTTAGTCGTCTTAAGGTATATGCCCACTACACCGTTCCATACCGTGACCGTACTATGAACGTATCAGACACGAAATAAACACGCTACGCCCTACTATGCCCACTAGAACGTGCTAACACCGTATTATACCCGTAGGTCTCTGCCAACTACACCGTTCCATACCAAGACCGTAACCGTAGCGGCGCATTCAAAAGAGTATTCTTTGTATCGATCAGTATGAAACGCTGCCCACTAGCCCGTTCCGTTCCGTCGCGTGCCAGGCATAGAGCGGACCGGCACCTGCAAAATATTGTCATCGTGAATTCGCCGTCAGTCCGGTCATGGTATGCGACGGTGTTGGTCGGTGACGGAACGGTCTAGTGGGCAGCGTTTCATACTGATCGATACAAAGAATACTTTTTTGCATGCGCCGCTACGGTTACGGTCATGGTATGGAACGGTGTAGTGGGCAGAGACCTTTATGTAAAAATAATTCATTCTAAATTCAAGAAAACTTAAATATTATTTTAATTGCTGTCGGAAACTTTGGTTTCATAGAGGTGATCATTTTAATTCTACTGTCGTTAAATTTTAGATTTTAACACGAAACGTGGTGTTTTCTCTTTCTAACATCGTTCAAATCATATTTCTCAATATACCATTAAGGGAGAAACAACGATTTTTATGAGACCTTCTAAGCTGTTCCCAAAAGCGAAAAAATAGTCTGAGGGATTACAAAATTTTAGTTCCAAAACTATCGTTCATTTCACAGATATTAGTCGAAAGTTCAATATGAAAATTTTAATAATTAATAAACCTCATTAAAGAAATAAGAAAACCATTTTCTGTTTACAAATAACCTGTTCATTTCTGATAAACCTTTTACTACCATCATTATAAGCAAAAAAAGTGTTGTTTCGGTAATGAAAGAGGACTTAGCTAGCGAAGGATTGAAACCAGGACGAATCCTGAATGGGAATCTGAAGCATTTGTCCACTCAGCTATTAGCGGGCCTATCAATATAGAACATGACTATTTTCTATTAATCTTAATTACGAATTAAAGTAAATTCAATATGTTTTCAATCCCGCGAATCCGAGACATCAAATATTGCTGAAATTCTGCGGGATTGCAGAATGCGGCATGGCAGGATGCGGGATTGCAGAATGCGGGATTGCGGGATGCGGCATGGCAGGATGCGGGATTGCAGGATGCGGGATTGCAGAATGAGGGATTGCGGGATTGCAGGATACGGGATAACAGGATGCGGGATTGCAGGATGCGAGATTGCAGGATGCGAGATTGCAAGAGGCGGGATAGCATTATGCGGGATAGCATTATGCGGGATTGCAGGATGCTGAATTACGGGATGCGGGTTTGCAGGATGCGGGATTGCAGGATGTAGAACATGACTATTTTCTATTAATCTTAATTACGAATTAAAGTAAATTAAATATGTTTTCAATCCCGCAAATCCGAGACATCAAATATTGCTGAAATTCTGCGGGATTTCGGGATGCGAGATGACATGATGCGGGATAGCAGGATGCAGGATTGCAGGATACGGGATGGCAGAATGCGGGATTGTAGGATGCGGGATTGCAGGATGCAAGACTACAAGATGCGGGATTGCAGGATTCGGGATTGCAGGATGCGGGATTGCAGGATACGAGATTGCAAACCCTTTTCACAATCTATGTTTACTGTTTTTACAGCCACAATATTACAGCCTAATCAAAACAGATAACACATTCGATGAAAATAAAAATATTTTACGATACACTAAGTTACATCAAAGAGGAGAGATTGAGACAGTTTATAAAGAGGAAAGTCCCTAAAAATCGTCTTATTTCGTATAAGTAGGTACCTATTTTACGAGGCCTTTTTAAGAGGTTTATTTTCAGGGTCTATCATAAAATTGATAGTCAGTTTAGTATATTTTTTTCCTTTTAAGGAAGCAGCCTCAGATACAAAAAATAAAGGCATCTAATTCTAGTACTGGAAGTGAATTTCGACAATATTTTTTACGTTGAAGAAATGACTAATTTCAATTTCTATAAATTGGGTTAAGTGATTTTTACTGCGACAGTCGCGCATAGTTTAATTTTTAAAGTAAGCAAAACTTCTTTACGCACGCTCGAATTGGGGGGTACCTAAGCTGGTGAATGCGTTACGAAAAGTGGTGATGTGTTACGAAAAGTGGTGATGTGTTACAGAAATTGTGATGTTACGAAAAGTGTGATGTTATGAAAAGTGTGATACGAACGATAATCGATGCGAACGGTGATCGATGGCGAGGCGAACGGTCGGGCCTTTACGCACGCTTTTCTTGGGGAGTCATAAGGATAAGGATAAGAATAAGGATGGTTACCCCAAGGTCGTCGGTCACCCCAAAATCGTAGGTCACCCCAATGTCGTAGGTCACCCCAAGGTCGTAGGTCACCCCAATGTCGTAGGTCACCCCAAGGTTGTAGGTCACCCAATGTCAATGTCAATGTCAGTGTCAATGTCAATGTCATATGTTCTTTTATAAGTTAGTGAAGTTTTACTTCAGCCGTGTGGTCTAAAGCAATCCGTTTTTTTTTAGGTAATAGATATTTACCGCACGAGGGGATGGGGATATGGGAGGGAAAGTGGAACAGCACGTATGGGAAAAGACACGCAGTGAGAAACGATTTCTTAATTGTCGTTGCAATGCATGCCGGGAACTTCGCTAGTAATTAATTAAAAAAATCATATTCTTTTCCCAAATTACGGTCGGAAACTTAAATTTCATTGAAATGTACAATTTAATCTGGCCCAAAGGCACATTAACTGTATTGCCCCAAAACTGTTCAATTCCCTATCCAATTCAATCAATATGTGTCAAAATCTGAATGTATTAAAAAAAAAATTTAAAAGCTGGGTAAAAAATAATTTGGAAGTGAGAAATTTTTTTCTTTAAATTGTTTTATATGTTTTCTAAATTCCTAAAATATTCCATGTCTTTCTGTATTTTAGATTAATAAAAGGAAATGTATGTGTATTATATGTACACATATTTATTAACGTGTGTATGTACTTATTGGGTGTATACATACGTTATTATATGTACATATCTTTAATTTTAAGAAATCTCACAGTAACTCCTGAAAAATCGATTATGTTGATCACTAAAGACACTATATATATATATATATATATATATATATATATATATATATATATATACATTTTTAAATTCTATTTTAACCACCACTGTTTAATATCCACATAATATAATACCCACGCACAGGTTTCGCCTTTGTGGGATCTTTTTTGTTACTCTCTTATATGTATCAAAAAATTTTGCTAATAAAAACAAAAAAAATAAATAAATCTTTCTGTGGTAAACTTATCTTATAGATTCAAATATACAGCGTAATGTTTTCTCTTTCTAACGCCGTTTAGATCGAATAGAAGGACGAAGCGCAACACGGCATATTAACCCAACAATTAAAAACTAATTAACTGTCTTTTTCTCTATTTCTTGCACTTCATAGCTTATAAAATAACATTTATATTATTATATGAGCTAACTCGACCGTCTGCCTCTACTGAAATAAAAAAAAATACTAAATAATTGTTCTATATTTTATTACAGCGAAAAAGCCTGGAGGAAAAGCTTCGCCAAAGGAAAATAATAATTTTATTCTCTTTAAAGCAGGACGGTTTTCGTTAATAATTTATTTTTACCAAATTAGCTCTCAATTTTTTTGCGAAATTGTTTTTTTTTCGTCGTAATGAGATGTTTTCTTGTTCTTTTTTTATATGCCAATTAGATCCATGATTCGTCCTCTCCGGCGAAACGAAAAATAATATTTAGCTTTGATAAAATGAAAATCATTGTAAATTAAAATATGTCTAGCTTTTCCGAGAAAAAAACAAAGTTAGTTTAGATATAATTTGAGATATTTTCGGCCAAAAGTATTACCATGATTTGTGTTGCGCCTCCTCTTTCTTTTCGTCCTGCATCTGCATCACACATTTGCCCTGATAACGATGATTGTAACGCAGTCCAAAAGGTTGGCTAACGAAAGAGGTAACGCAACAGCAACACTATAACACTTTTACATAAAGCACTAGCCTTGTTTCTACACGGTTTTTCTGTATTTTTTTCGGTACTTGTTAATTTGTTAATGCTTGGCTTCATTCTTCGAAATTCCAGAGGTTTTAGGAATATTTCAACACAAAAAATTTTGTATACATCCTTAGTACGTAGTCAAGTCGAATATAACTCCTCGATCTGGTCCCCCCATTTTAAAATACATTCAGATTCAATCGAAAAAATTCAACATAAATTTCTAAGACATATTAATTTTAAACTCGGTATTCCCATTGAAAACATAAACTACAATTACTTGATGAAAGAACTAAATTTATTAAAACTCTCAGATCGAAGAATTATATCAGACTTAATATTTATGTTCAAAATTGTAAATGGTAGCATAGACAGTCCTAATTTAACTAAGCTCATTGAATTTCATATTCCCACGAGAACCACTGGATCTAAAATCCTGTTTAAATGTAACAATAATAAGACTGAGTATACTAAACACTCCCTTTTACCTAGGTTACATGATGTTACTAATAGATATGCAGATGTTGCAGATCTATTTAACTGCACGAAAGGTAGGTACAAGAGGGCTATGCTATCAAACCTTTTCAGTCAATATTAATTCTATATTTTGTACTATAGATTTTTGTATGTAATTGTCTATCTGGTGTCATTTCTAATTCAAATGCCACAATCATTTGTTAAACATTTTTTTTTTTATTATTTCTCATTATTTTTTTTTCATTTTGTGACACGTACTCAGTTCTTATGGTATATGTATACCGTTGAAATTAAATAAATAAATAAATGTATATGAAATTATGAGTAACAAATTGGCAAGTGGTTTTCTGGACGATTGAAAGCCTCATAGCTCGTGGTGGAAATGGCGTTTACGTAAACATGGATGCATTCTAAAAATTATAGTACTTTATTAAAATTAAATAGTCATAAATACATTGGGATTTCATATGTCAAATATTGGTTTATAAATGTGTAAATTCTAATTATGCAATTGTAAATGTTCTCTAAAATGGCCTGGAAAGAATCTCCTACTTATGATCTCACTAAAGAAACCACTCACTCACTCTGAATGCAATTTTTAATGTTCCCCAAAATGACCTTGAAAAAATCACATCTTTGCGATTCTTTTAAAGACATAAAGAAACCATCCCTTCGTTCAGAATACAATTCTTAAAGTTCTCAAAAGTTGTCTTGACAGAAGCAAATTCCTGTGATATCTTGAACGAAACCATTCCTTTGTTAATTAAGAATATTATAAACTAAATATACAATTTGGCTGTCCTGAAACGGGAATTCTTCCCAGTTGGACAGACAAAGTATCATATTGTAATGTAATATATATGCATATATAAATAAATAAATTAGGAATTTAGGTTATTAAAAAAAATAACCGACATGGAATTCTTATTAAATTCACGCTGAAAGTCAATTAAAAATAAATTGTCAGAAATAACCTCACGCGCATGCGTCAGTCTGCCAAAATACTATGTTGCTAGTTCTTTCGCAGCACAGGTAATGATGTTTTTTATCAGTAAGATTTCAAAACAGAGCAATAGTCTTTATTCAATTGCCAATTAACTGAAACACCGTTTAACGGTTGAGAAATGCTTGTTTTTACTAATTACACTGGAGATCGAATACAATCGAAATTACATATCAAAATATCTGTCGAAAATTGTTAGGTAATTATTATTATTATTATAAAATTATATATATATAATACGTTATAAATACATATTACTAACACACTATGTAGATACCTAGATTGAATAAAAAGTACATTACCGCAGCATCGGGTTCCATTTTCAGTTACATTACAATATTTAATGTCATTTTTATCATATAAATTAAACATGTCTTCTGCAATGTAAAAAAATAAATAAAATCTCTTGTTTATTTGACCTACGGTACGTCGGTGAAAACCTATTATTGGTTAAATATATTACACACATTTTATCATACATTATAAATTATTTTAACTGTTGGTTATCCAAATAAAATAAGATTTTAAAAACGTATCTAACGTGACATTACTGATATTTTTCCTATTTCCATAAGTGAAGCCTGTATTAATGATTGCTTGTGCAGTGATGGAGGACCTAGCTAGCAGGGGATAAAACAAGGGGCTTTAAACCCTCGGCAATAAACGGGGTAAGATGTTGGCTAAAGGAGGAGGTAGTGCAACACGGCATAACACCCCAAAAACAAATAACAAAAATACTTTTGGCCGTGAAAATCTGAAATCACATCGGGGTAAGACACATTGAACTATTTATAATTTGTAAAAGTCTAAAATTAATAAAATAAATCTGAACAAAAGCAATTTTCGAAGACTCGACTAAAAGCGCATAATAAATCAAGACGTCTTTAAATGACAAAGTACTGACAAAGGAGAGGCAAACTAAAGTCTGAAACCAACTAAATAAAGCCATTATGAGACATTGCAGCGCTTTCCTATTAAATTCTCAGTCTATTGGCCTGCCAGCGAGAGAGCAAGTATGACCAAAACCCCCTTCATTAAAAGCCCGCAAAGATGTGCCAAGATGGCCGCCGGAACAGTCTAAAACATTATTTTTTTACACGGGAATTTTCATTACTTTACTCAAGTTTTTACAGTCAAATACGGACACCTATAAAAGAAACGCCTTCTTCCAGCGTTCTCGACTTTTTCTACCATTCACTTACTCGTAATTTAATTTCTGAACTCCTTTCTTCGTTCATTTGCTTTATATGTTCAAATTATCTAAAATTCCGTTTTTGAACCTTGTTTAATAAGAATAAGATTAAATCAGTCTGGCGTTATCCGCGAATTTCCGTTTTTCTAAAACTCCACATACGCCACAAGGATCTCATTTTCCCGTACTTCAAGTCCTCGTCAGCCTTTCCATCTATAATTGTATGATAGACGTTCTTATTTACATATATACTCTTCTTGTTTAGTTCTGAAACAGTTTAAAAAATAAACCCATGTTCCCAAGTCCTTCATTCATTCATTATCCCTTTGTCTTCCTCCTTTTCATGAAGTCCCTACTCAGTTACTACAAAGGGAAAGGAAGATGTTTTCATACCTACGTGGAACCCATCTACAATATTGGCACCAAAATGTGTTAACTCATCAAGACTCCACAAGCTTAAAGAATAGTTACACACAGATCAAGCAGATGATTTTTCTCTGGTGTGCACCTCGAATTTAAAGCTTTTCTCAAAACTGGTTTGAATTTAACAGTGAATCTATTTGCGGGAAGTCGTTTTAATCTACACCAAGAATATATGAAGCTGCAACTATTCATGTTCTCAAAAGGAACATTTAAAAGTCCACAAGACGTCTCACAGTTGAGAAAAACCCTTTGTATTGTTAGAAGTGTTGTTTCCAGGGCTGAGGAGCTGGTGGAGAATGTTTGACCTGTACTCCGTCTTCTCATCAGACGAGTGTATACAAATACTTTACCATAAGGAATCGTCAGGCTCCTGGGGATCACGGTACTTCTAGGCCGCGATCCAGTGTTAATTGATTATATTGGATGATGATTGATAACACTTTACTCATATTTGAGTGATTCACATTTATTTAAGATTTAATATTTCACACGATTAAGTGTTCACGTATGAAACGGGTAGAGAGGTACAAAACGCGAGTGGCCGGCGGAATCGAGCGCTGGAGGCGGAACAAATTGCTCGGTCATCGCCGGAGCGATCCAGAGATGTTTTTGTGAGAGACGTGGTGGGGATGCCACACGTATAAATAAATAGAAGTGATGCCCATAGTATGTTTCGATTGCAATAATTTATGGGCTAGAAAGGAGACTTTGAAAACCCACAAGTTTACTCAAGTGGAGAAAAACCATTTTCATGTTCCGGCTGCAACTATTCATGTTCTCAAAAGGAACATTTAAAAGTCTACAAGCCAGTGGAGAAAAAACACATATAATAGGAAAAAACCACACTGGAGAAAAAACTTTTTCAGGTTTCGACTACGACTATTCGTGTTCTCGAAAGTGACAATTTAAAATCCACACGCTGACTCACTTTTTCATGTTCCGAAATTTTTCAAATATTGGAAAATAATTACAAATTTAAAAAAACAAAAATATGGAAAAATGTGTGAGCATACGATACTAATGTGCTAGCGGAATGTGTGCTAACCAGAGACTGATGAACTGGCGCGGAAGTCCCGTATCATAAGTGAGTGACGTGAAGATGAGACTTCTCCTAACTTTATGCGAAATATCGCTCGTTATGCGAAAAGTCGCTCGATAAGGGAGCGTTTTTTTTTTTCAAATCTGTTTTGCTCGTTATGCGAATTACTCGTTACGGGAGGTGCTCGTCATGAGAGGTTCCACTGAATTTTTTTTGTAGATAATTATTTATTTTTTTATTGCGTGTATTCGATTTTCTTTACGTTATTTTGATTTTTAAGGCGGCCCTTGCGCGGCTCAGTACTATTTGGGCCACGGCCTGGGGACGGGTTGGGGACCACTGCTACAGATGTATGTGTTTGTCTCTTTTTAGTGTAGCTCGTTTCCGTTTCAAATCACGACGGTGGTGAAGAAGTTTTAACTTCAAAAACAGTTGCACTGCTATCATACAGAATGATTTTTGCTAAAACCTAAATACGCCTTAAAAGCCTCCATTAGCTATACAACAGTTTTATCCCCAGGCGATTATGTAAGGGTCGGTTCTCTGCAAGGACTGCGTCAAAGGGATGAATAAAATGAAGAGAAGCAATCCAGTTAGGGGATGTATTTACATTATTTTATTTCCACATCTTCCACCCCCATCTACCTCCTTTCCGCTCTCTCCACTCTACATATTTACACACACAATAATAATAATATATTCCGCTTATAATCTGCGATTTACTCTGCAGTACTTTTGCAGCAGGAAGTTTAACATTTGAATAAACTGTTTTATTTATTTGTGCATCCTTTGGCGATTTACAGAGCGCTGTTATTTTATGCTTAAATAAACATCTATATAGCAGTGACCGGTCAGTGGTTGAGTGGGCATAGCGCATGGGTCCCACCTGGGCGTCGCGTGTTCGATTCCTCGGCTGGCTAAGTCCTCATCACAACACAAGCAACATTTTCGGCTTTCTGTGGTGTTAGTAGGAGATTTTTAAACATTGTTGGGTTATTCGTAACCCGGGAATGTTTGTCTATCTTTTTTAAATAAAAAAAAATATATGTTTGTTGGACATTGGAGGGTCTAGAGTCGTTCAAATAAATGTAACTTCGTTCAATAAAATAGATTCTGGACGTGTGCAGTGAAGGAGGAAACCATGTGTTTCCTTATAACGCCGTTGGGAAAGTGGTGGGGTCCCCTCCAATGGATAACCAAGACCTCTGCAGAAGGTTACCCCAAGTGATTCGCTAAGTTTGGTGATTTAGCAGAGATGCCAGGGTTCATGGTGTGAGGTTTGTTTAGGTCTTGACTGCGGATTGGATGGATATGGCATGGAACCGTGTCGATGGATGTTGTCATACGACCAAATTCATGCATTTTGTGGGCAAAAACAAAGGCGGTAGATGCGATCATCAGTAGCATGGGTGAACGATGTTGGGGACACTGACTAACTAACTAATCATTACGCTGTTTCCCCGCAGGGGTAGGCAGAGAGTACGGACCGCCAAACAACTCGGTCTTGGCACACACTCCTTGCCTCATTCACATTCATACATCGTCTCACACATGCTCTTCTATTATTCTGACTCTTGACATGGCCCGACTCAAGTAACTGATTCACTTGATCGTGCCATGTCTTTCTCGGGCGTCCACGACTTCTTCTACCATTCACATTTATATTCTCCTTACACTCCTTCCCTCGTTCATTCCAAAACCTACATACCATCGGAGCGTTCTTTTCTTGATCTACTCATTACGCTTACATCAGCCTTGCATTCTTTGCTGATCTCCACATTTCTCACACGATCATACATGGTTTTACTGATCTCATTTCTACAGCATTCAGTGTACTTTCATCTTCCTCTGCCAGTTCCATGCCTCACTGCCATACATCAGTACTCCAATATGGACGGCTAGTTTCGCGTCTTTGGACATTTTTTTGTTGGTGCCAACGGCGTTCAGTCCTCCATTAATAGAGTTACCAGCATTCACCCTTCTTTCAATATCTCTAACAGCCTTCCCTTCTCTCGTAAACATACTTGGGGACACTGCATTACTCATAATGGTTAATGGAGTATCTTCTTTGTTTCTATTATCTACGGGTTTGCCGTTTTCTTCAGAGTGTGCCAAATAAGAGGGGAATAAAATAGAAAATGTATAGGGACAAGGTTTATGGTCGTATTCGAGGTCGGTGCTGAAAATGTTGGCAGGATCAAGAAGAACCTTGAAAAATAGGGTGACCAGCCAACTCAGAATGAAACTAATTCAGAAGTACCTCAGAAAGGTCATTAAGAGTGATGATAAAAAAATATTAAAAAAATGGTTAAATAGGTTAAGTTAGGTTAGGGTTACCGGCTATTTTAAAAGTATTTTTAATGACCTTTCTGAGGTGTTTCTCAGTTGGTTTCATTCCGAGTTGGCATGGAACCGGAAAATAGATACCTATTATTGTTATTTTAAGTTAAAAATTTTATGTCAGTTTGCTTCTTACTTCTATTTTATAATACCGCATGAGAGTTCCAATCGTCGTAGAGTCAGTGGGTCTACGGCATCCCCATTCATTGGGGTAAACTGTGAGGCTAAAAAGGGTGTGAACGTGAAGGAAACGAAGAAGAGGAAGGTATGATTTTAGATTCTCCAAATCCGGCCAAAAATATTATCGTTATTTAATTTTTGGGGTATTATGTTGCGCCACCTCCTTTAGCCAACGTTTCAGACAGCGTTACAGTGTCCATCATCAGGGCAGATGTGACATCAGCGCAACACGGCATAATATCCCAAAAGTAAATCGATAAGAGTAAGAGTAAAATTGCGAAGAAACTTTTTATTCATATCTGAACACCAAAACTCAACTAAAGTCATTTGAAGCAACGTTTCGATTTTCACCAGGGCGATACTGTCTAACACTCTGAAATTATATTACGCAAATAAGAACTTAAAACATAAATAAAAAATCAGAGTGTGCAATTCATACGCGGTAGAAGTGAAACCTTTAGAAAACTAAAGTAGACATAGTGGGGAGGCTACGAAGTGGAAACTGATTATACTTTCATGACGGCCGGCGTAGTCCAGTGGTAAGGCTCTTGACTCGCACACCAAAGGTCGCGGGATCGAATCCCGGCGTGGAAAATAAATTTAATTTGATTAATTTGTGTTATTGCACAATTTATTAATTAAAAATAATATATAGTGTATTTGCGACACGTTCCAGAGTGGAAGATACTCTTAGTATCGCCCTGGTGTAAGACCACCATTCAGAATTGAAACGTTGCTTGAAATGGCATTAGCCGTGTTTGGTGACCAGATCTGAATAGCCAGGTACTTCCCCACCTTCCTCTTCTCTATCTCTTTCCCCTCCCCACTACCTTCAGCCTCACAACATACCCCAATTGGGAATGCCATAGTCTCACTGGCTTCAGACGGGAGCAGTTGGGACTCTTGTGCGGTTTTCATATAAAAAAATCTCATTCTCTCGCAGGCTAAATCCTATATATGTATGAGTTTGTCTCTTTTTAGTGTCGCTATTTTTCGTTTCATCGAGTTTTAAATCACAAAGGTGCTAAAGAAGTATTCACTTCAATAAAAAGAACGTGACAATATTTTAATTTAACAATTTTATAAGCTTTAAATGTTGCTTGCACAATGATGGAGGACTTAACTAGAAGAGGAATTGAATAGTCCGGGGTAGGACTAAGAACCATACGCATCTGACCACTTAGCTAATAGCCTGACAATTACCAATATTAAAACTTGTGTAGGTCCGTATAAAAATATTGTTTCCAATCAAATTCATTCAGCTAAAACATGCAATGCAATCATGATAAGTGACACTAATCCCTGAGGCAATTAAAATTAAAGTTGTGTCGCATAAAAACAAAACATATTTCTCACTCTAAAGTTGTAACAATTATTGCAATTTCCACTCTGCAGCGTTAAAACGTTTGTGCTACCATAAAATAACGTTACTGCATTAAAATGTAGATAGAACGAAGCAATAAAGGGTAGGTAAAGGGTGGTATATAACCGATATAGCGCCTCCCTTTGAAACCGAACTTTACCGAGCTCTCCCGAACTTTGCCGAATGCGCCCGAATGCGAAATTAACATTGACATGTGGTGCAATAGATTGGTTTGGAGTTGTGATTGACACAATCGGAATATTTTAATTTAAATTAAATTAATTACTATATGTCGATGTCGATAATTATTGTTTTAACAGGAGACTCTCGAGAGATATTCTTCCTCTTTAAAATCTATGTCATCTTAGCGAATGCTGTGTGTAGGGTCTCTTGAAGGTATAGTGTTCTTTAACCAAAGTGATTAGGGCCCGGTGTGCTCGCTCAAAAAGAAGAAGAAGGAGAGATATGTAAGCACGAATGTTAGAGAGAGCACGCCAATATTAAAAACGATAATATTTAAGCGAAAATTGTGAAAATGTTTAATAAAACATGACTCGTTCAAAATAAAGCAAAAATCTAGTGGAGAATGTCTAAAATAGCATTTAAATTAGCACTGTGAATTTTCTTATACATATAACTATTTAAATAAGTGAAAAAAAACGTATTTATAATTATTTTCGGAGCATACTTTGCGATTTTTTTCTATAGAAGCAATTTTATATAATTGGCGTTTCGGCGTGGGGAATGTATAATATGATTTTGAAGAATAATATAGATTTTTTACGAGCTTTAAAACTTAAACTGTTTTACTCATAATCGCAGAATAAGATAATACCACGATAAATACGAACGGGTTAGGAGAAATTGTTACAACAATTTTATTTACATTTTTTTTACTCCAAATAATGTCAAGAATCACCGGTTCAAGTAAGTCAACAACCCTCAACACCCCGTTTAGATCTGGTCTCCAAACACGGCTAAAGCCAATGCAAATGACGATCTTTTATCAGAATGACACCGATAATAGGTATACTATTCTGAATAACAGATAATGATCTTGCCTAAGAAAAGATATTTCTATGACCTTTTCTTATGTATATATCGCCTTACATAGATTACGTAAGCTATAAATATAAATATTTACTAAGAAATTCTATTCAGAGATACTTTCCTTACACAGGTAAGTTACTCCAAGGGTTCAGTTTACATAGATTTTTATTTATTTATTTATTTTTTTTTATTTATTTGAGACACAAACAGGATATTTATAAACATTTTTGTGGGTTAAATATAATAAATTAAAATACAAATATAAATATCCCTAGACCAATGTGTCTGCAGTAATCACATTTGAATATTTACAGAAGCAAACACATGAAGAACAATGCCAGTATTATTTATACATAACTTTAAAAACAAAAAAAAACTAAATACAAAATTGAAATACATTATAAGTATACAATATTTATGAAGTATTTCCTGAGATGTAATAAAACAACAAATAAATTATTATTATTTTTTTTAGGTGCACAAATCGTGGAGATATATTTTGAAACATGTTACATTGTTTAGAAAAATATCTATAAAAGTGTGTGTCTTGACAAGATCATTGTATGATCGACATATTCTGGACATAGGATTAAAGTATCCAGTATTATTAGTAAAGATTTCAGTCCAGAATGTGTTTAGGTTTCTGGTAGATTTTGGCCTGGCGTATAACTTGATTTGGTTGACTAAGTTACTGTCTACACGATTATTCACAATTTTATATAGCATTAAGAGGTCATTTATGTTTCGTCTTTTAACCAGACTTTCTAATTTGAAATGTCTAAGTCTTTGTTCGTACCCGTCTAGAAGAAACCAAATCGGAATATCAAATTCTATTGGAGCGAATTGAATTTTATGAAACAAAAATAAGGTCCCATAATATTTTTCATTGTTAATAGAAAGCTTGAAAATCTCTCGATAAAAGAAACACTTGAGATTTTTTTCATACGTATAACATATTAAATAACAGAATCAGACGTGTTTTAAATAATTTTCATAGCATAATTTGCGATTTTTTTTCCATAGAGGTATTTTCGTATAAATACATTTTCGGCTCGGCAAATGTACAGAGATAGTCTTGAAAAATAACATATTATAAGCGCTTAAATACTTTAGGTGTTCAAATGTTGTAAATCGGATGAAATTCGGAATGCGGAGTCACTGTGTCACAAGTGGTAATCAGAGAAATAACGGAATAAACCGATAATTGTTAATTTGACGTGCTAATTTCAGACAGAGAAAGCTGTGAGAATTTCGAGACACTGGCTCGTCCTTCGTGAGGTTATTATTAGAGATGAAACGGATATCCGGTAACTATCCGGTATCCAGCCGGGTAATTAATTTAGGCCGGATACCGGATGTTCAAAAACTACAACAATTTCCTTGAATTAAATGCAGTAGACTAATCTTTGTGAGGTAAATATCAATAAAATGGCTTAGAATTATGTCGGCGTTTATTTAAGGTCGAAAAAGTTACAAAAAGGCATAAGGCCTCCCAAAAAACTAAAATTTTCACTCTAATGATAAATACCTAAATAGTAAATAATGATTATAACACCATTATACTCACCAAGGAAAATTCTTTTTCAATAACCTACCAATAGAAATCAGAAGCATTAGGAACAAAGTTCAATTGTTGAACTCCATCAAAAAGTATTTTAGAGAATGTCACACTAAAAATCATACTTGTTTTTCTTCTTACTGAATACATATATGTTTGCATATTTTAGTTAACGGGTCTGATTGCCATGTGTCTGTATTAACTGCACCTACATATATATTGAAATACATGACTATAGTAAATAGTAATTGTACTTATATGAAATGTATTAACTGTATTAACTGCATTGTATTAACTGTACACGTGACTGTATTTGTACATAATATATGAAATGTCGACTCTTCTTCCATCCACAAGCCAAGGCTTTTAATGGAAGACCAGTAAAATTATAATATGTAGCAATTTTAAGATAAAAAAATTATTTCAATCTTCTTCTTCTTCTTCTTTATACTAAAAACTTAACAAAACCTCGCAGAGTAGCGAAAACTTAAATTAACATGATTAACTCTTCACAATCGCCATTACAGTGAATTAAAAATCGTAAAAAACACAGAGATTATTGAAATGATTAAATACTGACATTGAAGCACCATAATATACCTCTTGTTCTTCTTCTTATCAAAGGGAATATTTTCGCGATCACTCACGAATACTCACGATGGCAACCGAAACAGCCCGAATTGATCTGTTCGCGTTTGCCGTACCTGTACGGCGCTAAACTCGTCACGACATGCAACGAGACAATGGGCCGAATATCCGGCCGCCGGATATCCGGCCATCCTGCCTCGCAGCTCGCCGGATATCCGGTATCCGGCCAAAAAACTATCCGTTTCATCTCTAGTTATTATACCCCTTTTTTTAAAGATAGTAACGAGAATTGTAATTGTAAGAATGCAAAAGAAAAATCAACTTTTTGGCATTATTTTTCGTATATATATATTTATATTTCATAAATTCTGGTATTTAATTACCTAACCCGTAAAAAAAACGTAATATTCAAAATTTTGTAGGACATGTGAAGTTAAAAGTAATCTTAATAAAATATTTGTATTAAAAAATATTTACGTATTTGTGTTAAAAATATTTACGTATTACGCTGGATATCGCTTTATATTGTATTTTATTTAACCTATTCATTTTGGAATGGTTTGAAGATTGGATATTAAATTTACAATTTATTTTTTATTGGATTTCGTAGCATTTGATCCTTGATCCGCTAAATGTCTGCACAGGTTCGTCAAGCGCTTTATACCACTAAACCAAAGGAGACTTGCGTGGGACCGAGGATTTAACGTATTATATTGGAATTCAATACCCGTGAAATAAATAAATATTTTATCGCTATTCAAACAAAAAGAAGATAGTCACCGAAATGAACTAGACGGACCAACCCACATGGACCTATTTCATTGGCAAGCTTCTGCTGTGAAAGATATGGACCAATTATTTGCCGGCGAACGAGTCGACGCCATTGTGCTGTACGCATGACGTCACGACTGCGCTGTTTAATTTCAAAAATGGAACGAGAAAGATTAACACTGGGAGATGAATCAACACACAAACAAAAAAGGGGCCACCACATATTTATAGCTACTACCAGAATGCAGCATTCGATGCAACTCATAATAAGGGTATGTGGACCCTTTTACGTATCAAAGGAAACAGTTCATAGCACATCATGAATTCATATTTATATTATATAAAGCCCGGCTTTGCACGGGTTAATTACTTGTTTCTTCATATATTATTGTTTATTTTGATTCAGTGAAGTTAAAATCATGTATTCTGCCCACGGACATATGAATATATCTGGACCTGCCCTAAGTGATAAAAACGTATTATTTCCCCCTCCACATGGAGCCGGCTGGAGCTCCTCCTTGGAGCCAGCTGGGCTTACGAGAGACTCGCTTGAATCTAAAAAATGTGACGTCACCATTCTTGTCCTGACCAGCGCCCAGCTAACATCCATACATTTTACCAAATAACACAGCAAAATATGAGAGCTTGTGCCATACATTATACCAATAATATGTGAACATAGCGAGTGTGGGCGTTTCTCCAGTGAGCTCGCCGTGGAGCCAGCTGAAGCTCCTCCTTGGAGTCAGCTCGCTCCATGGGGAAAGGAGAGAGCCTCGCTTGAATCTTAAATATGTGACGTCATCATTCTTGTTTTGACCAGCGCGGAACTAACATTCATACATTTTACGAAATAACACGCAAAAAACGGCCTTGTGCTATACATTATACCCACATATTATGTGCGCATAGCGAATGTGGGCGGTTCTCCACTGAGCTCGCCGCTGGTTACAAGGGTAAGTAAATTATAAAACATTTGTAAAAGTGTCTTAACTAAATACGGCAACAAAATATTGCTATGTGAATAGGGGCGAACCTTTTCGGGGCGAGCATTTGGCCTTCGCTAATATGTTATTAACGTGGCAAGCAATTCGCGCTCCCATGTAAAAAGGTCTATCATTCAAAAGCAGATTTTGCTTTTAAGAACTAAATGGTAATATTATAATGCGAGATGCCTATATACGGTCAGATTGATTTTTTAACGAATCACAGTCATCTTTCCCCTCTTCGCCTCCCATAGTTTGGTTTTACCCCTCATCTTTATCTTCTGGTCTGTTGAATTTGGATGTCTATGATTCTGCCTTAGTTTAGGAAGGTTAAATAATTTCATTTTTTATTTTAGCGACTTGTACATACAATGTAATGGTGAAATTAAGTATAAAATATTGTATTTTTTAGTCCTCCTCACTAGGGGGTCCTGTGCCGAGGCGGACTAAAGTTATTTAAATATATTTTATTTGTCTTCTATGTCGTTTTTAGTGTCTTTATTAGGGTTTTTTCATTGACCTCTTTCAGCCATAGTTTTATTCTTGATTTCTATTCATTAGGATTTATTATTAGTTTTATGTCTTGGGGAAGGATGTTCTGAAGTTTTGTTGCAAAGTATGTATAACATTATAACATATAAAATGGTACACATTTACAGAAGTGCCTCCTACGTCATCTTAAGAGATGCTGTGTGAAGGGTCTTAAAATCTGGAATCAGTATAACCAGGAGTGACGGGAGTATTTCTTTTTTTTTCGTTAGTTCCACAAATAGGCCCTGATGAAATTAATTTCCCACAGGGCTTATGTCGTCTTAGGGGATGCTGTATGTGAGGGTTTTTTAAGGAAAGGAAGGAGAAGAAATTCTGGGAATGATATAGGTACGAAGGGTGGAGAGAATCGGGGGCTCAGTGTGTCCAGGAGTGACGGACGGAGTGAATTCATTCCTCCCAACTGCGATGGGTCAAGCGATTCTGGCTGTAGGATAAAAGATCATCAGCAGGTGGGCAGACGTATCGGCCGCCAAGACCTGGACAAATCTGCTAAGTCACCAAACGTAGCGAAACACTTGGGGTGACCTATGGCAGAGGTTGGTACCCAATAAATGATTTCACCAACCAAAATTAAAAACAAATTGTAAAACAAAATTGAAAACAAATTGTGAAACAAAATTGAAAACAAATTATAAAACAAATTGTGAAACAAAATTGAAAATAAATTGCGTAACAAAATGAAAACAAATTGTGAAACAAATTTGAAAACAATTTGTGAAACAAAATTGAAAACAAATTGTAAAACCAAATTGAAAACAAATTGTAAAACAAAATTGAAAACAAATTGTGAAACAAAATTGAAAACAAATTGTAAAACAAAATTGAAAATAAATTATGAAACAAAATTGAAAACAAATTGTGAAACAAAATTGGAAACAAATTGTAAAACAAAATTGAAAACACATCGTAAAACAAAATTGAAAATAATTTGTAAAAGAAGAAAAATTGCACAAAAATGGAGAGAAAATCAATGACATTGTATTATAATATTTAGTCATCAAGCAAAACTATAATTTAAGGGAAAAAAACCAGACACTTCTATAAAATTGCTTATGAATACATCCGTTACATAAATCCATGATTTCGTTTTCTTTCTCTCTAATTAAGGTCCGTAATACTATAATCTCCAAATTCTGCCGCACAGTGGCGTAACATGTTTATTTGCAAGACCAGGGGCAGTTACACAGGGACTCTGTGTAGTGTTGTTGCATAATCAGCAGATTTGCGCAGTGGCGTCCCTACAAATTAACGCCCCCCGCCTTTAATACATTTAATTGCAGTGAAATGTTAATCGCTGTTTTTTGTAGGCAGTGGCGCGCGTGCGGAATGATGGTGAAAAACTGTACTAGAGAATGTGTTGTTAGGTAATAATAAGGAAAATATTATCAAGTAAATTAAAATTTAGATATTATATTTTTAAAAAAAGCACCTCCGTCATAGGTCACCTTAAGTGAAAAACACCTCTGCCATAGGTCACCTCAAGTGAAGCGCACCTCTGCCGTAGATCACCTCAAGTGAAAAGCACCTCTGCCATAGGTCACCTCAAGTGAAAAGCACCTCTGTTATAGGTCACCTCAAGTGAAAAGCATCTCTACCATAGGTCTCTTCAAGTGATTCGCTACGTTTGATGACTTGTTGACGGGTTGTCCCGATCTTGGTCTAGATCTCAGCGAGTGCGTCTGCCCACCAACTGCGTAGCAGACGGAATCGGGAGAGACCGGTTGAGGGTGACCTTTTGTCCTCCCCAATAGGTCTTTCTCGACTCGTACATAGTGGGAAGGATGGATTCATCGTCCGTCACACCGACCCCCAGATTCCTACCCACCCCTCATACCCATTTCCTTCCAAGACCTTCCTCTCTTTAATTTTCCTAAAAAGACCCTGCACACAAAGATGACATGGGATTTTTTCTTTGGAACTAATGTAAAAAAAAATGATAAAAAATCATTAATGTTCGGCATTAACATATGATGCTGTTGTTTCCAATGGAACTTCAAACGATCATAGTGCGGGGGTTAGAAACGAACAAAAAATATTATAAACAATTTAAATACTAAATTTTTTATAAGAAAAACTCTATTTTTATAACTGTTGAAGGATATTCCCATCAATGTAAATATATCATTGAAGAAGAAGCTAACTTATAGTCTAAAAGAAGATATGAAAGAGAACAAGACACAGAAAAATGAAAAAGATAATCCTCGCAACTGGGACACGAATCCAGAATCTCTCGTCTAACCGGGACGGGCGCCTCTACCAATTCGGCCGTTGCCACCTTCCGTCAAACCGTCATATGTGTCGAAGATATATAAGAAAGAGAACAAGACACAGAAAAATAAAAAAAGATAATGGTCGTAACTGGGACACGAACCCGGAATCTCTCGTCTAACCGGGTCGGGCGCATCTAACAATTCGGCCGTTGCCACCTTCCATCAAATCTCAAATTTCAAATTTTATCTTCGACCATTTTTTCCATATTATAGGCAAATACCCTTCAGATTGGAAACAATCGTTCTAAGAACCGGTTAAAAATATCCGATTTTCTTTTCAAATGGACTGTACAGGGTGTCCGGGGGTAAAGTGCATTAACTTCGGGAGGTGATTCTACATGATATTATAAGTAAAAAAGATAAATAACTTTTTTAGAAATTCCAATTTTTAGAGGTTGATTTGTGGTACTTCTTCTTCTTCGATGGCGCTACAGCCCATATCGAGCTTTGGCCTCCTGCAACAGTCACCTCCAACTCCTCCTTTCCTCAGCGGCTGACTTCCAATTTGGTTGGTTGTTTTGTGGTAAAAAGATAAAAATAGACAGGCGTGTGTCGCCACCTTTATTATTTTCCGGGCTACGGATACGGGCTAGTCACAACCATGCAATGTTGCCACAATCGTGCCCGGCGGGCGCTCAGCAAGTAAGATCGTACCTCACACTAAGGATATTTAGTTGGTACGTCTTTTTGTATGGGAAAAAAATGTTGGAATTTCGGAAAAATTGTTAATCTTTTTTACTCCTACCATCATGCAGAATCACCTCCCGAAGTTAATGCACTTTACCCCCGGACACTCTGTATATTTACTTTTTCATAAAAAAAATTTTTCAAATGAATGTTCAGTTTTTTATAAGAACTACTATCTTTTTATAACTTTTGAAGGTTATTCCCATCAATGTAATATACCGTTGAAGAAGAAGAAAAAGCTTTTAATCCAAACGAAATATCTTTACGAAAGTCAAAAATTGAGCAAATGACCTCGCGAATGAAACCTTATCTTGCATCCCCTGTAATCCTCGTTTCCACAATCTAGGGGTAGGTTGTTTGGTTGTATATTTAAAACGGCATTGGCTAACCGCAGCGGCGCGGTTGCAAGGCGCCCGACTGAGCTGGGCTTGAGTTTATACGAACCGGCTAATAAATGGCTGTCATAATTATTAAACTAATAATTACTTGCTCAAACTCTCAAACGGGGCATTGAATTCGCGAATTGAGCGAAGCAAAGGCAAAAATTAAATGATAATTAACTAAAACGCCTCAGGCTTTAAGCCTATTATGTCGGAAGATCAAAATATTTCCATTTTGCAATAAAACCCAAATAAATCGCGTATTTCTGAACGCATCTGAAAACTAAAAACTGTTTCTGAAAGGTAATCAAATTTTATAATTCGAAATAAACATATCATTTTTAAAATATAAAAATTTTGTATGCAAACATAAAAAAATCTTTAAAATGGCTTATTTTTTTTCTAACATAAAATGATGCAATAACACACACATATTTTATTAGATATTAAATGTTTTATAAACGTTATCTTTAACATATTTTTTGTATTATCATGTTAAAAAATATTCATAAGTTTTTTGAAGTAAAAACTTCTTCAGCACCGTTGTGATTTGAATCTAGACGAAACGAAAAATAGCGACACTAAAGAGAGACAAACACATACATGTGTATATAGGATATAGGATGTAGCCTTCGAGAGAATGAGATAGCATAATCGGTCACCTCTTTGTGAGGTGCTTCGTAGCCTCCCCACTCCTTTCTACTTTAGTTTTCTGAAAGTTTCACTTCTACCGCGTGTGAATTGCACAATCTGATTTTTTTTTCAAATCGCGGTCGGAAACTTTGCTTTCATAAAGGTGTATATTTTTTTCTGGTTAATTTAGATTTGAATATGAAGTGTGGTGTTTTCTCTTTCAAGCACCGTTTAGATGATATTTCTAACCATGACAGTAAGAGAGACTACGAGACCTGTGTGAGTTGTTCCGAAAAGCGAACAAATTAGCGTGTGGGGTTAAACTAATAATTACTTCCTGAAATTCTCAAACAAGGCACTGATTGAGCAAAGGCTAAAATTTAATGATATGAAACTTTGTACGTAGATAATAATTAACAAATTAACTAATAGTACTATAAACAGTAGTCCTGCACTTCGTGTAACGTGTTGGTTTTACCAATTTGACAGCTAGTGCGCACGAGCGCGCTCTGGCGGAAAATAGTTACTATCAAACACGGCTACCACCCTGAAAGGATTCACAGTACCCGGAACACAGCAAATTTACAGACATTGGAGGTTATCCATCACTTACCCGGTATAAGTAACAGATTGTTGTTACTCCTTCAAGGCTCTCTTTACGAAATTATACTAGCAAATAGTGCAGGTAATGACTGTTTAAAACACTTGCACAAAAACAAATATAAAGCAAAAATAATATTGAATTTGATCCACACAGTATGCAGGCACAAAATATTTAAAAAAAAAAAACAAAATAGCTTCTCTCCTTCAGTCGACAAAACACCACCAATATGCTAGTCAATTCAAACAGTTTTATCAAAACAATCACCTACTTGATGATAAAAACTTCAATAAGGTACCCGTATATATTAAAATTGATATATTAAATATATCAACAACATCGGAGTATTTGTTTCCAAGCTGTTGAATCCGTCGCATAGGAGTGTAATATTGGGATATTGATGTGGAATTGCTACAATAATTTAGTAGGTACTGTCTTGTGACTGACCTGCCTGGAGTATGAAAAGAGATTACATATAATGAATCAGGGGTGTCAAACATTGAAATAATGATTTTATACAAACAGGTTAAATCGGAAATAATTCTACGATCAGATAATTTTATTAAATTTATTGCAGTATTTAACAATCGTAAACGAAGATTGCAACGACGTAAACAAATCTGTGGATGGAATGAGACGTGCAATGATGATATGGATTGAAAATGGCAGGCCTAATGAGGGCTCGATTGCGGATGAACGAAAATTAAAGCGTGCTACGTTCAAACTAGCACTGAAAAAATGCCAAAACGACTGCGAGCAAATTCAAATGGACAAAATAGCAGGAGATTTACATAGTCGTGATTTCAAACAGTTTTGGCTGAAGACAAATAAACACTGCAACGTGAAATGTAAAATTCCGTGCAACATAAATGGAGAAACAAACACTAAAGCAATTGCTAACATTTTTGCAGATCACTTCTCCATCTCTACTCCGACCTCACCGAACTCTGCAAGCAAACCACCACCTAGTCCTATCCCAAATGAAGACAGTGGCCTCTTGATCACAGCGGACATGGTCAACACCGCCCTGAGATACATGAAAGCTGGAAAATCAGCAGGTCACGACGGATTGAGTATCGAACACATCAAACACGCTGGAGGACCAATTCTTCAACTGCTGGCGAGTCTGTTTACCGACATCTTAAAGAATGGATACCTACCAACTGACATGACAAGAACAATAATAACTCCCATTCTCAAATCAAAATCGTTGGACTCTACCTCCCAGGGTAGCTACAGACCGATTTCAATTGCCACCACCATCGCACGATTATTCGAACGTCTACTACTAAACCAGATCGGTCCCAGCTTGGAAACTAAGGACAACCAAATGGGCTTCAAAAAGCAAATGTCTACCGATACTGCTATATTTACTGTGAAAAGATCCCTGGAATACTACAGGAATAAAAAGACCACCACGTATGCATGTTTTCTAGATCTGAGCAAGGCCTTCGACAGGGTTTCTCACTCTCTACTATGGGATAAACTCAGGGAAAGAGGCATATCACCGGCGGTGATACATATCCTCGACTTGTGGCATAGACAGCAGGAGAACTTAGTAAGGTGGAAAGATGGACTCTCCGAACCTTTCCTCCTGAAGAGCGGCGTTAGACAGGGAGGATGCATGTCCCCGATATTGTTCAACCTGTACATGGACGAACTCACCGACAGGCTAAACAATGCAGGGGTAGGCTGCCAAATTGGAGGACAGTTTCTGAACAACATCAGTTATGCGGACGACATGGTATTGATGGCACCATCCATAAGGGGCCTACGAATTCTTTTAAAGATCTGCTAAGAGTTTGCTGAAGAAACAAACATGCAATACAACCCCACTAAAACGGCTCTACTGGTCGTAAGATATGGACAAGGACCAAAAAATATTACTCCAGCTACCCTGAATGGTGTGAACCTGCAGGTGACTGAAGGAACTAAATACCTTGGACACATAATCACCAGTAATCTGATGGACGATGACGACATCGATAGGCAAAGAAGAGCTCTCAGTGTAAAAGCAAACATGCTCAGTAGAAGATTCCGCCTTTGCAGTACTGCTGTAAAAAGGACGCTCTTCCTTTTCTTCTGCGCAACACTGTATACGTCTGAACTCTGGGCAAACTACAAGAAGAGTAGTATAGAAAGACTTCGGGTTCAGTATAACAACGCCTTCCGCATAATGTTTGGTCTCCCCAGATATTGCAGCGCTTCCCGGATGTTCACGGAGGGGCGAGTTCCTGGCTTTGCAGCCCTTATTAGATCCAGGGTGGCAGGAATGAGGGAAAGGATAAGCAGCTCTGGAAACATCCTCGTCATGGAAGCCCGCCTCAGTCCATCATCCAGTATTGATGCACACTGTAGAAAAATACTGGCTCCTTACGTGCTCACAGAATCCTGAAAGCTAATATTATTATTTCTTTTGTTCTCCATTTACTACTATTAGCGTATTATCTTTTTTTGTTTCGTGTACATTCATATCCAACTTCTTTTTCTTTTTTTTCCTTTCAAATACTTTGTACATGTATGTTTATATTATACCCTTATGGAATGTGTGGGATTGCACTCTCCTCCCCACATACTGGAATAAACACTTATTTATTTATTTATTTATTTTTATTTTATTTTTTACTTCAATTCCACCTCCCCATGGCGTTATTCCATATTTTTCAAATTTTCATTAAAAAAGTGTTGAAACTCTAACGAAGTCAGAAGATAGTTACAAAGATTATTTCGTTTAGTAGTGAAAATTCTGTCTTATAGAGTCGTAACTTTAAAATTACGTAGGTAAGTATATTGCTCCGCATATCCCCACGGGTACGGGCGACTGGGATAAAAAGTTAAGTCCTCGCTAACTCGGACAAGTCTCTCGTGAATAAATAATCAGTAAGAGACGGTCGGGCACCTCGAAACTGAGATGGGGGATATTCCAGAACTCCATCAGAACTCCATACTGCAAAATACCATATCTTAGAATATAAGGAGTGGAACATTTTTTTACATTATCTCCGCACAGGAGACCCTGAGGAATAAAATTTCCTCAGGGCCTATGCCGTCTTTGAGGATGCTGTGTGGAGGGTATTTTTATGGAAAGGAAGGAGATGAAGTTTTGAGAGGCAAAAGTTTTTTTTTAATTCATTTATTTGTAAACTAGCAGACCCGGCCACACGTTGCTGTAGCTAACGAAACACAACCCCATTACCCAACCTTTATAAAATCCACACTACCCGCTTGCCAGCAGCCCGCTGCCTGAATTGAATATTTCAATTTATCGGCTTTTCTCTACTAAAATAAGCATGTATTATACATATCAATCTTCCTCTTGAATCACTCTATCTATTGGTGAAAACCGCATGAAAATCTGTTGCGTAGTTTAAAAGATCTATGCGCACATACATTTTCAGCGACTTCATTTTATACTATGTAATGATGAAGACAGACAGCTTGCACATAATTATAGAGATAAATATATACGTCGAAGGCCGATCGTAAAATTAGGCAGATCATGATGCGCCTACCCACATCATTGGCCTGCGATATATACATTGAATACATATATAAAAAATACACTGCTTCAAATACACAAAGACTATTCTAATAAGTCGCACCACGCCATGGTCCGCGTTGAGAGCAATAGGCAAAACACAGTGGGTCGCTTGTGTACGCCATTAATGCATACCAGTTTTGCACAACACTACTACACGTACAATGAAGTGGTGTGGTTTAATCAACTAGCAATAGAGCTGAGATTAGAACCTGACTACAATAAATTCAAAAATAAATTAAACAATAATATCTTAAATAATTTAGCCACTTAGAACCGCATTAACCTTTAATTAACAATACTTATTCAAAAATTTATTTTATATTATTATTATTTTTTTTTAATATTATTTTTTTTTTACACATTCGATTTATGTAAGTACTTAAATATAATGAATGTGTTATAATTTAAAAAAAATATATATATTTATTTTTCTCTTCCCTTTACACACGAGTAGTTACACTCTCGTAAAGGTTATATATTATATACATATATATGTTTATACTGTTTCTAATCAATGTTGCATGTTAGTATTTAATGATTTGAGTTTAATCCGATTGTAACCTGAAAAGGTAATTACTCATGATTATATTACATGTATATGTATATAAAAAAAACTAATAAAAAAAATATTACGTTGGATGAATTTAAGCCAAAGAGTATCCCATGTTAAAGTTGCTTGGAGACAGATTTTTATCGTATCTTAAAATTTAGGTGAGGGAAAGGAATATATATATAAGATAACGATAGGAGATATACTCCCGATGCATTCTATGTATTAATTTTCGATCGTACGCGTTATTTCTATAGGATAGATCGATAGAAATAGATAGATAGATCCTATAGAAATAACGCGTACGATATAACTTATTTGAGAAAAATTCAATCATACAAATTATAAAAGAAAAAGATAAATTCTCATTCACAACTGAAAATCGTACAAGACTTACACATGTATTTGTACGCCCCAAACTAAACACGTCTTTTGCTCAACACCATTATACACACCAAGGAAAATACTTCTTTAATAACCTTCCAGTAGAAAGAGGAATATAAACGCTAGAAATATTTCGAATCTCATGCCAGCAAAATTTTAAAATCGAGCGTCTTTTTGCACGAGGCAAGTAAGCGAAAAAGTGGTTTTTATTTATTTTGTCCATAATTTTATAAGAACGAAAAAAGTTAGAACATAGATAAAGTCAAAAATAGTCTTAGCCGTAAAGGGGTATTTTTTAAAAATTGTTACTTACATTAATAACCTTCCAGTAGAAATCAGAAGCATTAAGAGGAATATAAACGCTAGAAATATTTCGAATCTCATGCCTGCAAAATTTTAAAATCTAGCGTCTTTTTGCACGAGGCAAGTAAGCGAAAAAGTGGTTTTTATTTATTTTGTCCATAATTTTATAAGAACGAAAAAAAGTTAGAACATAGATAAAGTCAAAAATAGTCTTAGCCGTAAGGGGGTATTTTTTAAAAATTGTTACTTACATTACTTCATAGTTAAGTCATGAGAAAACATTTTTTTTTAGTGGTTTACGCTTATATTTTTTGTTACGTAAATAATAATTTTATTGTAATTCCAATACATAGATAAAGTAGTTAAAGCTTCAATTTATCCGTAGCATATTTTTTGATGTTCATACTGTAAGCCGATTCGTCATAAAGATTAATCAAAATAGTATCTAAATAGGATTTCACGTATATATTCATCTTAATGACAAAGTACAATTGTTGAACTCCATCAAAAAACATTTTAGAGAAATCACCAACGGGAAAATTGCTGCTTCCCTCATCACCACATGAATGTCACACTAAAAATTATACCTATTTTACTTATTACTGAATACATGTGGATGATTTTATCTTTTAGTTAAAGGATCTTGATTGCGATATGATTAAACTGTGTTTTAATGGTGTATTAACAGTATATTAACTGTGAATCTGTGCATATATTATGTGAAACACCTGACTGTATAAATTGTACATATTTAAAATGTATCCACAAGCTCCTCCATCCACAAGCAAATGATTTTATTGGAGGAAAAATGACACTGTAACATGTTCCATTTTTTAAGATAAGATAAATATGATGGGTGGGTAGGAAGCTGGGGGTCAATGCGTTCAGGAGTGACGAACAAAAGGAATCAATCCCTCCCACTGCGGTGCAAGACGATGGGTCGAGAGAGTCCGGCTGGAGAGATCCGAAGATCTTCCTCAACCGGTCTCTCGTGATCCGGCCTGCCACGCAGTTGCTGGAAAAAGGCATTCTCCGGCAAGATCTAGACCATAGATTCTCAACCTGTTTTTGCCCACCGCCCACTTTGAGAATATTTTTATTGTGGCGCCCCCGACCGGGAGGGGCATAATGAGATAACACGATGGGGTTACATTTGCCACGGATGGATGGATGGCCCCCAATAGGATGGGATGGGGCAAGATAGGATGGGGTGGGATGGGTTTCTCTGGGTCTCTTACCGCCCCGCTGAAAGTCTGAAGCGCCCCCCAATTTTCTTCTTGTCTTTTACCGCCCCTCTGAAGTTCTGAAACGCCCCTAAGGGGACGTTATCGCCCACGTTGAGAACCTATGATCTAGAGTCTAGATTCTAGACAAACCACACCCTATGAACCCGGGTACCTTTTCTAAGTCACCAAACGTAGCGAACCGCTTGGGCTAATATGTTGACTGGAGTGTTGGTTATCCAATGAATCGTTTCCGGTTAAAATTAAATCATGCCCAAAAATGGAATTAAAAATGATTAAAACCAAATTTCGTATATTATAGAAACGGCGATGTAGAATCGCCTCCCAAGAACACAGACAAAATAGAAGAAACGAGATAGTACTACCAGCAGCTCCTCTTCAAAAAACGAGGAAAAAGGATGCTAAAAAAAGGAGTAGAAAAAAATGCAACGGAGAGATATTGCATACATTACTCCCGGAAAGGGGAGATTCAGATCGAGGCGATTCCGGAAAGCCGGAAATTATATTAACTTTGAAAATATTCTCGCGAGGATATTTAAAATTTTCCGCACGAGGATATTGCAATGGTGACATTATTATGAATTTTATTCAAATTAAAAGGACCGCATTGCTGCACTACGTGTGGAAATTTTACGTGTTAATGCGACAGTTTTCAGAAGTTTGTTGAAGTTGAGGTTTGTTTCTTTCTGAAGAGTGAGACCTCCGCTCATGGAGAAACTGAAAAGAAACCAGTTCTCCACGCAATTGCAATCAACTTCCTTAACAAAAACGATATATTTCTGATCTGACAGTCGTCCGCGTCTGAATCTGGTTCGCGCCTGATATGGTTTAGGTCCTTCAGAATATGTTTTGGTAGTCTATTTACGTATCTGAAAGTAAATTCAGTAGGTGCATTGTATTGAAGGAGAAAATGTGTAATCGAAGATTCTAGTTTGTTTAAGTGCGTAGATATGATACCGTGTTGCCAGCTCACACGTTAAAATGATTTTCAGCATTTAGTTTTGGTGTTGCCGTCAATTACCGGATACCAAGAACTATTGAGTTTGCCACTGTCGTCTTTATTAATATTAATTGGATTTTTCTAGTTCAATATTTTCTGCAGTTCAAATCAAAATTGTAAAACGTTCAAAATAAACAGACTTCTGACACAAACTCGCTTTACAAGCTTTGAAAGTATATTCAAATGAATATTTTTTTACGTAATTTTTCTGCGTCTTCGCATTCGTATGCCGTTTAATAACGCACGAAAAATCGTAACAAAAGACACGTTTTTAAATAACCGTTTTGGAATGAATACGAAAACCAGTAGAATATCGTTCATTTTCTGCCTTGAAAAACATCAAACGAATTCGGATCAAAGAAAAAACGGAGCATATACCGAATTTTGTTCATGCATTTATTTTTTTACTTCTTTTCCCAATCTGTTTTGATTTCCACACATTTTGAATTTTAATATTTGCACTCTTCCGCTGTTTATTGCTCCCAACTCGCAGCTACTGAATCGACACTAATTTCTCAACTGAATAAAAAAATTTAACGAACAAAATGTGAATTTTTTCGGTTGGGTTCTGGTGAAGATACGCCACTGGGAATTTATACTAATACTCCCGGATGTGGCTATAATTTTGTGGCTATCCATTGTAATTAAATTAAACAACATCACATAAGTTTTAAGATTTTCACGGCCAAAAGCACCACTGACAAAAGCGGCCAAGAGCCACTTCCGTCGGCATCTCGCAAACGGACTTGCCCCTGGCTAGCATAAATACCACGATTTAATGAACTTTCTATTCCGTTCCGCGGCGATGACGCCACTGCTTGCCACGAGTATTTTGTACTGGTGAAAGTTAGTGGTGCTGGCGACACGGTATCGCTTCGAAGTAAATAAGCACACATCTACCGGATCTGCCCTGATGATGGACACTGCAACGATGTCCGAAACGTTGGCTAAAGAAGGAGGTAGCGCAACACGGCATAACACCCCAAAAACAAATACGAAAATAAACAACATCACTTTTTCGTTATTTGTTTTTGGGGTGTTTCATCACTTTGTTTAAATTACTATATTATTAACGCCGACTTGTTTTGATTTTTTTGGTTTTTATTCTTCACACCAACACTACCTAACATACTAGGGCCCGTCAATAAGTATTGCCTTCTATTTTTTTTCTCCTTTAATTATCAAGAATTAAAAAATGCAATTACATGATTCGTAAACCACACAATCGACGATTATTTTTTTTCTTTTCAATATAATCTCCGTCCATTTCCACAGCTTTGGTCCATCTTTTAACAAGGGCACGTATCACAGTGTTGTAAAAAGCACGGTCATATCCAGAACACCATCGATTGATTCAGGTTTATAAAAATGTACCTATTATTCGTCTCCGGTCACAATTTTTTCCAGAATCTAAGAGCTACAAGTGTTGTGATGCCATTGTTTTTCTTGTTTCTTTATTCTGGCCGGTTAAGTTGCTTGGTACCCAACTTGCAAAACTTTTGTTGAAAAATCAGTTGTCGAATATTCGTCATCACACTGCCTTCACTAAGGGACAGAATGCGACATCTGCAGTTATCTGGGGTCACCACGAATGAGTGCAGTCGCTGCAATCAACGGTTTGCGCCGCTCCGCTTCTCCTCAGCCAACGGTGTTTGTTCTCCAGCCTCGTTACAGTAACGAACCCATCGTCTAGCAGTGCTGATGTCCACTGTTGCATCATGGTATACATTTTTCAGTCTTTCATGAATGTGAATTTTTGTGTTTCACCTTCTACAGTCAAGAACCAATCACAGAACGCTATCTATTACGAACATCGATATTGGACATTTTGCAAGCGACTGCAGTGCTGCCACCTGTTGACGCAAAAACTCACGATTGCAACAGATTGCAGAAGAGGTTTGAGGAATCGCACCAAATTCAAATTTTTCACTCAACTAACTTTATTTAAGTAGAAAGAAATAGGAGGCTTTACTTATTGACTGACCCTCGTATTTATTGGTTAACCAACACCCCTGCGATAGGTCACCCATAGTGGTTCGCTACGTTTGGTGTCTTAAGAGGAATATAAACGCTGGCAATATTTCGATTCTCATGCATGCAAAATTTAAAAAGGTAAGTATTATTTGCACGAGGCAAGTAAGCGAAAAAGTGGTTTTTAATTATTTTGTGCTTAATTTTATCAGAATGAAAAAAAGTTAGAACATACAAAACCTCAAAAATAGTCTTAGCCATAAAGGGGTATTTTTAAAAATGGTTTCTTGTGTGACTTCATAATTAAGTCATGAATCATGAAAAAACATATTTTTAATAACTGCTAACCCTCTACAAATCACAAGTGTGACCCACGGTTGAATTTGGCAGCCACCTCTGGTCTGGAGTTCCAAAATACCTGAAAAATACCCTCGACTCTGTGCAGAAACGGGCGGTCCGTTTAATTGATTCTCCCAACTTCACAGACGGATTGCAATCTTTAGAGTACAGGCGTCGGGTGGGAACGATATCATTGTTCTACCGGTATTACAATGGAAGATGTTCCGAGGAACTAGCGTCATTGATCCCTTCGGCACCGGTGCATAGTCGGGAAACACCCCCAACACGTGCCCAACATTTGTATACGGTTGACATTTGTCACATGAGAACGGATCGCTCTTCGACTCGTTCTTGTGTTCAACAGCTCGGCTGTGGAATGGTTTGCCGGCCTCTGTGGATCAATGACGCTAGTTCCTCGGAACATCTTCCTTTGTAATACCGGTAGAACAAGGATAGAATTCCCACCGGACGCCTGTGCTCTAAAGATTGCAATCCGTCTGTTCAAATGGGAGAATCTATCAAACGGACCGCCCGTTTTTGCACAGAGTCGAGGGTATTTTTCAGGTATTAAGGAGCTCCAGACCAAAAGTGGCATATCTGAGCTGATCAGTTAGATTTACACCAAGCATCATATCAATTGAGGGCCTGTTCCGAAGATTGCTTCCGTTGAAGGACTCTAGATTTTCATTTCGATCCCTTTTAGACATAATCAGACACGATTGGGTCTTTGAAACATTAATTTCAACGAGATTATTTTTACCCCAAAAGAAAACACTCTCGAGGTAACCGTCCATTATTTGCTTTAAAGCCCTCCGAGCAATTGATTTTGTGAGCCCTTTGGGGGCTTGTCAAACAAAAAGCTATCATGGAATGTAGTGTCATCCGCATAACAATCATGGCACAAACTGTCTCTGTCATTGCACAAACTGTACGAAACTCTCTAAGCCCACCCCACCCCTCGTACCTTTTAACTTTCAAGAATTTATTCTCCATCCCTTTCTTAAAAAAGACACTCCACACGGCATCTTCAAAGATGACGTGAAATTATTTTCCTCAGGACCTCCTGTGCGAAGTTGCTTCTCCGACGAAAGAAAGAACCTTATAAAAGAAATCTAGCTATTCCAACCTAATCATAATCAAGAATCAAAAGCACTAAAAGTATTTTCCATTTGAAAGAGCAAATCTCCTTTCTAGAAACTCTCCTATTTCCTTTATTAAGTATATTTATTTAAAAATAATACGTACACTTTACGTCCGGGAAGCTGCTACCGGCGGGAAACTCGAAGCAAAGGAAATAAAGAGAGGAGCAAGGAGAGGGTTGGGGGAACAGAGAAGGTAGCTACCTAATCATCTTTGTGGAAAAACAATTTGGAGAACTCATTATTTCGCCAGAGCGAGACGAAACGCGGACAGAGGGAGATGGAGGTATTATTATAAAGGTAGATGCATCGTACTCGGTGGGCCGGAAGTTGGTACTACTTCCCGTAATAGATGAGCCATAAAAAATATTGTACTTGAACAAAATAATATATTATACAGGCGTTAAGTTTTATATTTACGTAAATAAATCAAAGGTGCGCCCCATTGTTGAATTTGGTAGCCACCTTTGGTCTGGAGCCCCAAAATACTAGAAATAAACCGCGACTCGTGCAGTTGATAGATTCTCCCATCTTAACAAACGGATTGCAATCCTTAGAGCACAGGCATCGGGTGGGAATGCTATCCTTGTTCTACCAGTATTTAAATGGAAGATGTTCCGAGAAATTAGCGTATTTGATCGGTGCATAGTCGGGAAACGTTTGTCACTTGAGAACGGGTCGTTCCTACGACTCGTTCTTGAGTTCAACAGCTCGACTGTGGAATGATTTGCCGGCCTTTGTGTTTCTACCCTCCTACAACATTGGTTTCCTCAAGACCCACGTTCACTCCTTCCTTTCGTCTAAAAGACGTTCTTCACAACATCCTCAAAGATGACATAGGCCTTGAGGGACACTATTTTCCTCAGGGCCTCGTGTATGGAGGTAACGTAAAAAAAATAAATTATTTATGTCTAGTCTAGTCTTATATCTAGTCTAGTCGTACGGATATTCCCATGAAAAAACTCAAATATCATATATCTATCTATCACTATAAAGAAGAGTGTCTGTGACCGATAACGGGCGGGAAGACACCGGGCGTATGGCGTGGATTTGATTTGTATAAAAATCTAAAGTTTTATTCCGAGGTTCATGAAATTTTTAACACTTGACCTCCAAAACGAGGGAAACGTCATTGTCTATTTGAGATTTCTAAAAACTACCCCAATGTAATTTTTCCACCCCTAAAGCAGTATTTTAACACTACTTGATGGGATTTTGCACACTCGATGTTCAAAATAAAAGGAAAATTACTGTCTATCTGATTTTAAAAAATCCTGCATAAAGCTCGAACAACATGGGAAATATAGATAAAAAGTTAACTGGGTAAAAGTCGCAACTAGGGTAGGAATCGAACCCAGGATCTCTTGTCTCTGATGACGTCTTTGTTCCCCTTACCATATTACTTTTTGAAGTGAAAACTTGTTTAGCACCGTTGTGATTTGAAACTCAAACGAGCGACACTAAAAAGAGACGAACACATACATACATGATGAAGATTTAGCCTGCGAGAGAACGAGATAGCAATCAAATATTTATTTATGTATTTTACGGGTACTCGGTTCTAATATAATACGATAAATCCACGGTCCCAAGCACACCTCCTTTGGTCTAGTTCTGGTGGTATAAAGCACCTGGCGAACCTTAGCGGCCGGACATTCAGCGGACGAAGGATCGAATCCTACGAAATCCAAAAATAAATAAACTGTAAAATTAATATCCAATTTTTAAACCACTCCAAAATGAACAGGCAAAAGAAAACACAAAAGAAAGCTACCCCGAAGAAGAAAACACAAATACTAATAAGATGAACAAATGTATAGGAAAAGAATTATGCAACTGGAATTCGATGACAAAACTATGGAAAAAATCATCCTTGACATTAATATAAAAAAGTGCTTCGTAGTCTCCCCACTCTTGTCTACTTTAGATTTCTGAAGATTTCACTTCTACCGCGTTTATTTACATTACACACCAGATTTAAATGTCCTGGTTAAATTTTCCCCACAGGAAAAACTAAACCCTTTCACAGACTTCCCCAAATGATCATCTAGTCAATCCACGCTATGCAATTGCACTATATAAGTATAATAAATACAAAACAATACAAAAACAACATGTGAACCTACCAGAGACCAAATGGGAAAATAATTCACCGACTCCAGATATTTTCATATCAGAGGGTTCGGCTCTGTGGAAATCCTAATTGAACCTATAAATCCTACTGATCCCTCAACATAAATATTTAACACATCTTTCGTAATCCTACATGTATTTAAAATGACTGATTTTTGCATTTTTATATATAAATTCTTTGACAAATCTAATATGCCTAAATTTTGATTGAGAGACCTAGGTATAATGCCAGTAGCCGAAATAACAAATGGTAATATTTTTATAGTCTGAGAATGACAAATTCTTTTAATCTCATTTCCTAAATCTTTATATTTTCTTATTTTTTCAGAAACAGTTTTAGTATTAACTTTTTTTTAATAATAAAAATATTGAGTGTTATTTTATGCTTGTGATTAACAGATCTAAGATCTATTGTATTTTTTCGGTCCCATAAAATGGGTCTCTTCAAGTCCCTGAGTCACCACATCCTCTCCTTAAAAAGAACACAAAGCATCCCCAAAGATGATATATTATTATTATTAAAGCTACGTAAGGCGAATACAAGAGACGTAAGCCCATCAACCAATAAAATAGTTGATATAATATCAATGCTTAAGCCTCAATTGAAAAATATAAGGACTTCTTGCCCATCCAGTATAGAGAGTAGAGTAGAAGGGAGCGTAAGGCTGCTGTGTTTTCATTTTTCCAGGACGACTTTACACGCCTCGCCTGGCATTTCAATTTCATAAAGATTACAAGGATACCTACTATGGTACTGCCTGCTACCAGCCCCTAGTGCCCAGCGGCCACCACACAGCGGTGCAATTAGCTGGACAAAAATACGATTTTTTGCCATACAAACCTGGAGTTCACTGTATATTTAGCCCCTTCATGCGACTTGCAGAACCCAACATGTTGAACTGCCAACCTTCTTCTTCCTTGCGCTGTCCCAACTCATTGCCAAGGTAGGCAGTTGGGGTCGGCTCTTCTCGTTCTCAGGTTGTAATTTCTTCTATTCTGGGTATCGCCTTCATCCAGGCCGTTTCTCTGAAGAATTTTGGAGCATTGAGTCATCCAGGAGTTCTTCGGTCTTCCTCTGGATGACTGTCGATGAAGCTCCATAGACATTGCCTGCCTCACTGTGTGGTCATATAGTCTCCGTCTTATGTGTCCATACCATCTCAACTGTCGTTCCTCCAGCTTACTATTTATGTCTGTGACAACCAGGCTACCACGAATGCGTGAACTATTGATCTTATCGTTTAGTGATACTCCTGCCGACCATCTAAGCATTCGCATTTCTGCTGTTTCAAGTTGCCTAGAGTAGGAGTTGTACATAGTCCAGCATTCGGAGCCATACATTGTTGCGGGTCTTACAATAGTCTGGTATATCTGCTGCCAACTAATTATTATTATTTCGACGGCAAATAATTAAACATTAAAGATAATATAACAACTCTCAAAGTGAAAATTTGAAACAGAAAAATCAAAAAAGATTTATTCGTTCAGCGGTTTTACGTATACATGATCCGACTTGCAGACACCCAACACATTAAGTCCTGCAAATTGGATGCTATGGAGGGACAATTATTTGAAAAAAAGATCATGAAATACATTATTAAAAATACTGATTTCGACTGTGCGTCGTGCCTGTCTGTAACTTCATATAAATGGACTCTAGAACTGAGATTTGCTTTGAATTTAAATGCAATTTTCAAAAGAACTAAGCGATAAATCGTTTAATTACCTAACTATAATACACCAATAATAAAGAATATTTGAAAAAATGATCTTCTTAAAAATTTGAATTATAATATCCCGTAATTATTCGCGGATCTTTTTTACAGAGATAATTCATGTTTACAAATTAATATATTCATACTAAAAAATGAGCCGCTACACCAAAAGATTTCTTTGAATCTGTTGCGCCGAAATAGACTAGACCAGGGCTTCCCAATCTTTTTCAGCCCGCGGCGCACTTACAAGTTTAGTATTTTGTCACGGCGCCCTACTTTAGTAAGCTTTTTGGAATAGATATAGTGACTATATATATATTATAGTCGAAAGAAATAGATATCTACGATAGTAGTAGTTAGTTAGATTAGGCACACAAATTAAAACATCCACAATATCAAATTGAGTTTTATTAAGAATTTTATAAGAATTCAGAATTGGAACAGAGAACAACAAAAAAGACTTAAAAAAATACGACAGTTACTCAATCAAATCAATGTGACGGGTAAGCTTGATGATTTCCGCACAGTTTTTCAAAGGGGAATAAGACTCGAGACTGCTACTCTCATTTCTTGCTCACTAGACAAATATCAATAAAAATAATTGTTTATTCAACAAAAATTGGAAACTCTCTAGGATGCGTACTTTCTCGTTTCGAGATATTAGTTCTTCGAACGAGAAGTGTTTGCCAAGGTGTATTCAAAACGATTTTTAAAATAACACTTTTTGAAAACTCTATTCAAAACGAAAAAAAATAAAAACTAATGGTTTACTTAAAAACGTTGATAAAAATATGGTACAAATAATAATCAAATAAGCGTAAAAATCTAAAACCATATAAAAATATTTTCACATTTTTTTTTTCACAAGTAATTTTGTCCGGCTAAATTTGCGATTCGTACCTTTGTGCTTCAATGTCTGGTACATACCCCTTCTTACCGCGCTACCGACCGAAACATCGCCTTAAGATAACTTTTGGCGCAATTTGTTTTTATTTTAATACGTTTTGCTGCACTACGACAATGGCTTTACGAAAGACTTGTAATTTTGGCGGCACATAATATCTCGCATCAAATACTGACAAAAGTACCTATAATCAAAATTTAGGGAAGAACGCTGATAAGTTACCTTTACAATAAATAAATTAACGATAGTTCTAACTCTCTGTTCATAAATATATCTGAGATATTTGTTTTCATGTTATGTATTTTACATACCTACACATTTTACTCTTTTATGTGCCCATGGGAATTTTACATTACTCACATGAAATAGTAATAATTTTTTGTGTGTCAGTATTTTTACCTGCCCACGCCCTCACTGTGCCGTCACAACGCCCCCTAATTTTCTCTGGGTCTTCTAGTGCCTCCCTGAAAGTCTCGAACTTTCACAAGGGGGCGTTATCGCCCACGTTGAGAACCTGTGTTATTATGTTATTTTGTATGTGTTTGTCTCTTTTTAGTGTCGCTCGCTTTCGTTCCACCGAGATTCAAATCACAACGGTGTTAAAGAAGTTTTCACTTCAATACGTATCATTAAGGCGATCCAATAGTCCAGGAAAAAATCGAAATCGGAATTCATGCCCCTTTATGGGAGGAGTTTAAAAATACTTGAGAAAAAGCTTTTGGAAAGGTTGGAAAAGGTATTTGATTTTTTTATAGTTTGATTTCGTAAAGGCCTGTAAAAAAAATAACTACGCATTGTTTATTGTAATAACAACGAAATTTAAAATTGATCACACAGAACCAAGCGACACGGAACCACACGTCTATTCCCCGCTCCGGCCGGGGCGTAACGCGTAACTGATTCGAAATGGGTGTGCCAAGGGCATGGTTATTGTGCCCATGGCATAAGGGTCACTTTAAGAATCCAAATTCGTAAAGTGCGGGCCGTACTGATTGATGTCAAAAATAACAACGAGAAAATGCATACTTTGTTTTATTTTGTGAAGTTAGGGGGTAAATATATATTTTTTTGCGGTTATTATAAAAGAAACTGAATTCGCCACATTAAACAATAAAACCATATCCGAAAAGGGGTATATAAGTAGGAGAGTTTGCACTTGAAAGAGATTTTTTATAGACTTAATAATTTATTTTTTTCTAGGCTTATTAAAAGACTGATATTTATAAGGGCCAAGGTACTTGTATGTTCTATACGTAAGTATTTAATTGAAGCATCTATATAACTTCTAAGCGTTCAAATTTTCAAAACAAAAACATATAGTCCACTCATACTCAAAGAATTTCATCAAATCCTCATCTGATCGTTTGCTTATACACATCCGCTGAAACAGCAATGTTGGGTCAACTGTAACCTTTTCATCGTGACGTTTTATCGACGAGCTGACAGAGACATTGGGAATGCCCGATCTTTGCGGGACAACTTGATGTCTGAGAATGTCAAGCCCACTATCGCATTCATTGACTTTTCACCAACTCGAACAGCATCGTAGCACGTTATTGTAGCATCTCCGACGACTAACCTAATCACCCATCACAATAATAATGATTATAAAATGAATTCCACTAATCATCTGTTCGAGAACAACTTACCTGCTTTCTTGCGTGCAAAAATTAATAAGGAATTTCCCATGAAGAAAAAACCCGTCTTAATAATTTGGTAAGAAAAAACAGCTTTTTCTGAAAATGACGACATTTTACGAAAAAACTTAAAATTGGTGTAAATATTTACTGTTCGGAGATTTATTTACATATGTATACATATTCTAAAGGGTAATTAAATTATTTACAACTTCTTTCCAATGAATTTCTTTCTTGAATGAATATTTTATTTTAAATACATGTATTGTTTCATAGTGCTTTCACACAAACGAAGTATTGAATTCCGTAAGTCTAAACTTAAACTTTAGGGCGCACAGTTTACACCCGTGCTGTGCAAGCGGGTTCCCTACAGAGCATCGGACCATATGGAGGAATCAAATCAAATCATCGAACCATACTTTAGACGATATGGAGGAATGTTTGATGAAAAATGTGAGGTAAAATGATTTTTTTCGAAAATATTGACATTGTGGAGCGTATAACTCAAAAACGGCTGGGATTTCCAAAATTACGTATAGAATAAAAGTTGTAGATAATTTTATGAGCTTTTACTTACTCTATAAAAGTTTTCCTCTGCGACGCACCGTTTTTGAGATATAAACGGAAACCCGAAAATCGGGACCTTCCACCCCCTCCCCCCCTAGCTCACCACCTAGACGTCAGGACTTTTAGTATGTTCACACCCTAAGCACCCTAAACAAGTCCTGAAGGAATCGCTTAGGTTCCTGCTCACGCACTCTACACCTCCTTTTGGACCATTCGTTTACTGGACTAATATGATTTTGCCTTATTTAGTATGGCTTCATCTTAAGAGTTGGAATTCGAAATTAATATTTTAATAGTTGGTTTAAACATTAGGGCAATTAGGTGATTTTCCTTCCATGTGGATTATATTCGCGCCAGGAGCATATATGTACGTAAAAAAACAGATATCGGGTTGTAAAGACTGCTTTGATATTGCATAGAATTTATGGAGTTTAGATGCCTCATTAAGTCTGCCGGATGCAGAGAATTCCGAATCGAAGTTCTGTTTATCCTTACCAAAAATTTCTAGCAAATAAGAGATAAATTGAGGCAATTGGGTACCTAATAATTAGCGCAAACAAGTAAAGATTAAGTCTTATATTATGACAATATCTTTATACCTTTTGCATATGTTATTAGGATTACGATAGCGATTATAATTACGATATCTACTGATATCGTAATTATAATCGCTATCATACATCGCTGTCAAACATTTCAAATTATTTTATTTACATCATTTCTAAATATATATAACACTAGCAGACCCGGCCACACGTTGCTGTGGCTAACGAAACACCACGCCATTACCCAACCTTTATAAAATCCACACCACCCGCTTGCCAGCTGCCCGCTGCCCGCGGCCCGATGCCTGAATTGAATATTTGAATTTCTCGACTTTTCTCTACTATAATAAGCATGTTTTTATACATATAAACCTTCCTCTTAAATCACTCTATCTATTGGTAAAAACCGCATGAATATCCGTTACGTAGTTTAAAAGATCTATGCGCACATACATTTTGAGCGACTTCATCAAATAAAATGATTCAAATCAAATACCTACTTACTCTAGGACATCTATTTTCCAATTTCTTCCGTAGAACGAATTTCAAAAGTGACTATAGTACGGCCCGCCAGCCGTTTTAAATAACACAAAAATATGTTTTCTTTATATTTTTCGGCTTTTCTCTAATATAATTTACATGTATTATACATATAAACATTCCTCTTCAATCACTCTATCTATTGGTGAAAACCGTATGAAAATCCGTTGCGTAGTTTAAAAGATTAACGCGCACATACATTTTGAGCGACTTCATTTTATACTATGTAATGATAATGATGATGATGATGATAATGATGATGATGATGATAAGATAATATATAAGATACAATTAATTTAAAAGTACCTAAATATACATATATATAGAACTCAGTAGATAATGGGAACCCACTAAGGCACTGCCTGTGCATGGGTAATATAAACAAAAGTGCACATCAATTGCTATGTCTCCCGTACTATCATAGTAAGAAATATGATTTAAACAGTATTAGAAAGAGATAAAAACACGGTTTAAATTTAAATCAAAAAGTTAACCACAAAACAATTAAAATATACACCTTTATGAAACCAAACTTTACGACCGCAATTTGAAAAAAAAAACTTTTCGATTTCTTTACAAGAAACCACAGAAAAGTAAGGTGATGATAACGTTTATAATATATTTGTCTAATAAAATGAGTTGGTGATTTTATTTTTTTTTCGTTATCAGAAATTTTTGTTTGAAAAAACTTAAGGTGATCGATTTTTTAAACTTTTTTGTGTTTGCTTTAAAAAAAATTATATTTAAATAATTACTGTTTACTTCTAATAATAAAATATGAAAGTGTATTTCATCCTCTTTCAAATACAGTTTTTAGTATTCAGATACTTTCAGAAATATTCTATTGATTTGGATTTTATCGTAAAGCGGAAATAAGGGTTAAATATCAATTTTACCTACTTACTACAAAATACTACGTCCACTGCAGCAAATAGCGATATGAAATTTTAAAAGCATTTTCTTTCTGGAATTTGTAGGTTAATAAAAACTTTGTTCAGCTCGCAACATTATTTATTAATATCGTGAACTATGAAACTTTTAACAAAAATATTGCTTCTCTTTGAATACAGTAAAGTGGATTCGAAAAGTATCCTGTAATCAATAGATATTATAAAATAAAGTGTACAAAAGTGTGCGTCCCGCTGAAACTCAGAAACGAGTCCCGGTACGATCAAGGGAGTTAAGTGGTGTATTAGCCCTCTATTCCCAATCCATGAAAAGGGTTCCCTTTTATATCTGAAGGGCATGATTTTGAAGATATAAGGGCTGGAACAGTCCCCAGTCCCAGTCGCCCCAGAACAGTCCAGAACATTCGAGAGCATTTCACAACATACCAGAACATTCCGGAACATTCTGGAATGTTGTGGAATGTTCGGGAATTTGTCTGGAACGTTCGGGAACATCTCTAAACATCCCAGATCATTGTGGAACATTCCAGAACCCTCTCGAATATTGTGGAATGTTCTGGAACATTGTTGTGCAATATTATTCTGGAACATTCGAAGCCTTTTTTGTATGGGTGGGGCTGTCCATTGCTAGGGGTGTATAAAGCAAGATCCGTCATGGGTTCGAACGTCAATTCAATCTCATATTAATTTAAAAAAAAGCTCTCTATTGTGCCCATTTCAACACAGAACACAGCAAAAACCTAGATATCACATTTGTTTCAAAGCCTTGTAATACCACCCTTCTTGGACATTAATTATTCCGTGGGCTCCGGTACGAGCTGACTGTGTGTATTATAGTTGTACTGTGTGTGCGGTAGGTGTCGCTGATATTCCGTTAATAACGGCCGATTAGGCAGATAACGGATAACGGACTAACGGTGATTACGAAGCGTCCGGGAACGGTTAGCGAATAGCGCCAAGATGGCGGCAACTGCGGAAACAAAATGGCGGAACGTTTGAATTAATATAATCATAATAGAAATATAAAATAGTTTACTTAAGCAAATGTTTAATTTTGGGTATTTCTGCGGTCTGAATGATATGTTCCTGTTGTGTTCGTCAATTGCACAATACAGGCGTCTTGACACATGTTCAATTTATCCTTATCAAACTGACCCTCAGCACAGCATCCCCAAAGAAATTCTCAAAATTTCACTTTACCATTAGTTTCCCTCTGCTATAGGTTACCCGAAAACAATGGTTCACTACGTTTGGTGGCTTATCAGGGGTGGTCGGGTTCTTGGGGTGAGGTTTGTCTAGATATTGGTGGCGGATGCGCCTGCCCACTTACTGCCCACTTATTTCGACTGAAAAGGTCAAAAGCTCGCTCTCACCCAGTAGTTGAGAAAACGCATCCATCGCCAGGATTTAGACAAATCACAATCCATGAACCTGGTGTTAGACAACCAAACCATTAGTGAACAAATTGGCGCGACATGTGGTAGGGGTGTTGGTTATCCAATAAATACCGGGGCGACGGTACCCATACCCACCTCCCAACTTATATGTAATATATAGGAAATTAATATAATATTTCAACAATTTCTTTAAAATAACCCATTCAAATAATTAAATATATTTTTATTTCATCTCGCGAATTCTGATTCCATAGCAAAGGAGTTTGACATTTCGCTACACAGGTCAACACAATTTCTGAGCACGCTGTCAAAAAATGCGCGAATTTTCCGCAGTTTTTCCGCCACGGGGCGTAGCTGTCAAAACGTGATCGGTGACGTATGTTGCCATCAAATGCGATGCATGACAGAGCGCCGGCCGTTTTAGATTTTATTACATGGGGGGACGAGACAAATAATAAAAAAAATCGGCCATTATTTTTACGAACCCCGGGGCTCGTAAATCGGGAAACTGGTGGAATTAAAAGCAATGATGGACGTTGGAAAAGACATACATCGAATCTGTTTCGACGGATTGGATTTTTTCGAGCGATTTTCATTAAATCAGAGAGCTTATACCGTGTCATATATACGTCAAGAATTCATTATTATCAACGACTATTTTAAACTAAACTGCAGTCTCGTTGATGGGAGGCAGTAACTATTGCCCGTTCATTTGGAATAAACAAATGTAAATCATATTCAATCAGTTCAAAATTCATTAGTTAAATTATTAGCTCATAAAAGTTTATACGAAAGGCATAATGTTCCGTACTTTTACCAGAATTTCAAAATATGATGATTGGGCACCGTACCACCAGAAGTACATTGATTTGTTAGAGCAAATCCAGAAGAAATTCCTCAGGTATGTTTATATGCGGAAGCATGGAACCTATCCAAGGTTCACACACTATGTATATTGACTTACTTAAGGAAACTGATTCTGTGAGTCTAGAAACTAGACGGAAAGCAAGTCTTGCTATTCTGTCTTTCAAAATTTGGAACAATTTCATCAATAGCCCATTTCTCTTGGGATGCTATGATTTATATGTACCAGACCACTACAGCCGAAGTCGACATCATGACTTATTTAAAGTACCGAACGGCAGAACAGACGTCTTGGCAAAGCAAAGCATGACGAGGGGAGTGGTGCTGTTAAATGAAATTGCAAACCATCTGGATGTAAGTGACTGTTCTTTTTATGCCTCAAAAACATTATTGAAGAGTCACTTGCCTAAATGCTGATAGGGTAACTAAATTGTACTGTAATTGGAATTATTCTGTTGTAAAATAATAATAAAAAATAAAAATAAATTCTGCCCATTAAGGGCAATTCTGTGGCATAAAATTATTTTTTACCATATGAATAGCCGTACATAAATAGACTGGACCACACATACAATACTCGTTTTACATTAAATGAAGGACTAATCGTACCTAAGCTCTTAAACAAATATGGACAAAGAACGCTGGACTACATGATACCTACTTGCTTAATGAAAAAATGTACAAATAATGTAAAAACCAATATTATATTGAAAAATTGGCTCGCCAAAAGAATTAGTTTGAATTAGACTCTAACACAAAAAAAATCTAACTGCATAATAAGTTTTATTTTTTAAACTTCAAAGTAAAAGCACCCATTGATAAACTACTTAAAAGAAGTTTATTGGGACTTTTCTTTTTTCTGTAATAATTTATTTTATTTCATTTCCTGTAATATTGCTAAAAAAAACACTTTTTCTCAGCTCTTACTAATATCCAAAACCTGGCTGAATTTAAACGGGCTTAAAAAAACATATTTTTTAAAAATCATTCCTTTCTTGAATCTTAACTCCTTTTCAATATACTCTAAAAAGTTATGTTTCCCAAGTTTCCGTTAATTGTTTGGTTTCGGTTTCCTCCTTACTGTACTTTTATATTGCACTCACAATTTTTATATTGCACTCACAATTTTTATATTGCACTCACAATTTTTATATTGCACTCACAATTTCTAAACATAAACTGCCTTCTGTTTTACATTATGTTTTACTTTTAATGATTCTTGTTTAATGAGACCGTTATTGTTTATCATTATCTATTGTCCTGTGCCAAAACAGTACTGTTATTGTTAATTTTGTTCTCTTGGTATTGCTTTGTATATACTGTGTATTCTTTGTTTCATATTATTTGATCAACAAGGACTCGTAAGGATCACCACAGGATTACTTTTAAGTTTATTATAGTTAAAAGCACTTGAAATGAAATAACACAAAACTGCGCTATGTAAATGTCACGTTATTATTATTAACAGAGTGAAAGATAATCTCAGTATTGCCCTGGAGAAAAAGCTCCATTCGGAATCAAAACATTGCATTAAAAGGCTTTAGTTTTGTGACCAGATCTGAATAGCCAGGTACAACATAACCTTCCTGTCCCCATCTCAATCCCTCCCTCACTCCCTTCAGCCTAGCAACTTACTCCAACTGAGGATAATAAAGTAGGTCTGGATGTACTATAATATACTTTAACAGCATGTTATATATTTATTTATTAATTTTCAACGCCCTGATGGGCATTTACATGACAAGTTTATAATACAGAGACAGTTTTTTTTTAAATAAAAAAGATAAACTATAAAAATATAACTAATAAACATCACATGAAAGGTAGGTATACAGATAAATTTACGGAAAGATAGTGCATTACAATAAAAGAGAAAGTTTCTAAGTTGTAAATGGCATAGAAATAAACTAGTAGGTATGTTAGTAATTACAAAATTTACAGGTGACTGATTAAATGTGATGAATAATACATGACAAAATGCAAGATACATAAAAAGGAAAGGCAATGATATTATATTCCGTGATTTCACGGATTTTTTAAGTGATTCACGGGTGTTTCTTTTTTTAATAACAATCAGGCATGACTATATGAAGAAATTAAGAATTAGATCGTAAAAAATGAAATTTTTTAAAATACGGATTTTGAGCTTCGTGATATTCGAAAACAACTCCGGATTTGCAATCCCTACCGAGACATACACCGACCTAACTAACATGTGAAAATATTGTATTTTTACTACACGTCAAACGCGGGTTAACCTCCCCTAGTGACGTCATTGCCATTTTATATGGAAAATGGCGCGAAAAATACAAACAGGCAGATAAATCATCCCTACCTACGAAATACCTACCCCTGGAACCCGCCCTAACTACCTATAGCCACAGGAACCGAGACAGGTGTTGCTAATGAAAAGATTTTTATTTTACAATATTTTGATTTCATATTTTTTTGCAAACACGATAAAAAAATTCTGAGAAAACTCCTATAACCTTTTCAGAAATGTAGACAGCCTCTTTTATTTAGAAAAAAAAAACATTATTTAGATATTTTTTGTTATTCATTCTTTCTGGGGTTGTTATTTTCACGCATGACAGTCATTTTACCGATCGAAAATGATTTTTTTAAATGGGGAAAATTCATATAAAAGAAACTCTTATCATTATTTCCATTTTCGATACTGATAATTTTGTGATGGAATTCCACTACTTATATACATATATTATTGAAACAGTGTTAAATTTTATTTCTCTTATTTTATTTAATGACTAGCTGGGTTACCCGGCTTCGCTCAGGACAACATTTGAGAATGTTCTTAAATGTTCCACAATGATGCTCCCGATTCTCTATTCACGGACATTCCACGACATACTCCGCCACTCCTTCCAGAACTTTCTAGAGCTCTATGGAACCTTCTAGAACTTACCGGAAGATGGTCCCGAAATTCTAGAAATATTCTAGAAATTTCAAGAGGCCGAAACTTCCAGCCATTATATCTTCAAAAGCACACCCTTTGGGTAAAAACGGGAACCGTCATCCTGGAGGAGGGATAGAGATCTACCACAGCACATAGCTCCCTTGATCGTACCGGGACTCTTTTCCGAGTTTTTGCGAGCCGCACGTTTTTTTGTACTTTCTTTTGATATATATGTATATGTTGATTCCCGGTTTGAGGAGTTACCGATTATGCATATTAATAAATAAACAAATGAATGCTCGCAACATGTAATAAAAACGTAACTTATCCTATATATAGCCACTATTTATAGGTTCAAGTGCCGAACACTAAACTCAGACTTTTTAAATAAATAATTAATCGAAAATGTACGTTATCGTATGGATAATCCATAAGGAGGATGGTAGAATACCCTCTCAGCCTATTATGGCCATCTTCAGACCGGTACCTACAATGATTACTTAACCTATGGCTTACATATTCATCATTTGGGGGGGAGGAGTTAACGGGGTAATATAAAATGAATTTATTTAAATGATAATTTTAATAAAATCAACAGGAGTCCCTCAGGGGCCAATTCTCGGCCCGACATTATAAATAATATTTGTTTCACTCATGAATAAAATATTCACCTTTGTTAAGCATTATGTATTACGCTGATGATACAGCGCTGGATATATTGCATGAAGCATTATAATTATATTGCATGAATTTGTTGCCTGTTTATATCTATCTGTCTATGTATTTAATACCGTTGTTTTGTAGTTACTTGAAATGTTATTCTTCTATATCTATTTTCTATATTGTAGTTTTTCGTTATATATATAATGCTTTAGTGTTGCAATTAATATTGTGAAATTAATCTGCTGACAAACTGCTTTGGCAGTTTAGCGGGTGCTTATAATAAATAAAAACAAATTAAATAGTTAAGGGAATCGAACCCATAAATTATGGTTAAGAAATATATCAATGTGTCTGTTGAACACCACCTTTCGGTATTTATTGAATAAGATTGTTGCTCTGTTATTTAGTGATGAGATTCATTCAAATATTCTCTTCATCCATCTAAACATATATAATTTTCAATTTGGACGGCGGGTATAAGAACCGCTGCCCCGGGAACCATTTATTGGATAACAAACACCTCTACCATAGGTCACCCTAAGTGATTCGCTTAGTTACTGACTTAGCAGGGGTGCCCGGGTTTATGGGATGGGGTTATACGGCGGATACCCACTAACTGCGTGGCGGACCCGATAGACCGGTTGAGGAAAATCTTTTAATCTCTCCAGCCGAACTCTCGAGACCCATCGCCTTGCATCGCAGTGAGAGGAATGGATTCATACGTCCGTCACTCCTCGATACCGATATCGAGATTCATACCTTTTTCCTTCTCAGAACTTTCTCGCCTTCCTTTCCCTAAAAAAACTCCACACAGCATCCCCAAAGATGTCAGAGGGAAATTGTTTTTATTAAGGCCTCCTATGTGGAACTAACGTAAAAATAAACTGCTCCCAATTGTCCGAGGTCAGTGACATATTCAATAATTGTAGTATGTTGTGAGTAGGGATGCAAGGTTTTTAAAAATATCGATATATCGATATCGATATATATCGAATTAAGTCGATATCGATATATCGGCCTACTAGACCGATATATCAATATTTTTTCTTTTTTTTTTAAATTCTAAAGAAATCCAATGTAGTTATAGTTATATAAAACGTTTATCGATTATGTATGTGCTGCCTTTGAAAAAAGACATTTATAAGGAACACTTGTTGCCACAATTGGTAGATGACTCATTATCACTTTAAAAAGATTGGGATATAAACCTTACATCTCTTGCCATGTTTCAAGAATGTTTACTTTTAGGGTATTTACAGGAGCAGAAAGACATAACGTAGGCTCGTCGTCACCGTCTGTTTTTTTATCTTTTTATTTGCGTGTGAGCCAAAATTTATGGGGCTTCCAAAAATCAAATTCACCTTTATCATCATCCGGTATTTCGATACGATATATTGAGTTTTTCGATATCGATAAATATCGAAATTTTTAGGGGTCGATACGTCAATATTTATCGGTTTTCCGATATATCGTTGCATCCCTAGTTATGAGGCTGAAAGAGGTGGCACAGGAGATAGAAGAGGAAGGTTGGGAAGTACCTGGCTTTTCAGATTTGGTCAGAAAATCGGGTTAACATTTACATTTAAAGCAAAATCGTTTTGATTCTGAATTACGCTTCCTCACCAGAGCAATCTGAGAGCATCTACGCGATCTGTACCATAACGTAGATATTATTATTTCGGAAGGATAGTTGTTGAACCTTCCTGGATACAGCCTCCGGTCAAGTGTGATATTAATTACAACGCACGTGAAAATAAGGGATGTATTTCATAAAGGGGCTGGCAATTATTCATCTTGGTATAACGGTCGGACGCCATTACTAATATTATTCTCTCCAGGATATTTGTAGGCATTATTATTTTGTAAATACAGAATAATCAGGACTTCCATAAGGTTCTGTTTTGAAAGGGTACAAATTGAAATCAAATAAAATATTGTATGACTCGTAAGGGATTCATTTGTTTCTTGGTAATAGGTAATATGTATTTGTTTTAGAACAAACGTTGCAAACAGACCATAGCGCTGTTAATATTCGAATTAATGCGAGGAAAGCTTCAAATGTAAGAAGTCAACTTGAGTACAATTCTCCCGTCTGGAACCCACATTTTGTTTACATTAGCTCCACGCAGAAGGCACCGAGGAAAACAATTTCCCAAGGGACCTATGTTATATTTGAGGATGCTGTGTGGGGGGTTTTTTAAGGGAAAGGAAGGAGAATAAGATATGGGAAGGAAAGGGGTATGATGGGTGGGTAGGAATCTGGGGTTCAGTGTGGCCAGGAGTGCTTTTTCAGGAGGAATTTTATATGTGAGTAAATCCGACCGGTTTCAGAACGACCGTTCCTTCTTCAGGGCAAATGTATACCTACTGATTTGACAGTTTTGGAATATGGATGGGAACAATGTATTATTATGGTAGGGGTGGAGCCGTTGCTAGGTATTAATAAAGAGTGGGTGGGTAGGGGAACATATCCGTGATTGGGCTATAGATTGGGCTATAACACAATATTTTTTTGTTTGTTGATAATAGATTCATTATTTTTAAATAATGAATCACTACCCACCCACACTTCATTAATACCTAGCAACGACACCACCCCTACCATAATAATGGTGACCCGACAATTCGTCCTGCGACAATTCATCCGGCGACAGTTCATCCTGCGACAGTTCATCCGGCCGACAGTTCATCCTGCCGACAGTTCATCCGGCCGACAGTTCATACCGCCGACAATTCATCCGGCGACAATTCATCCTGCCTGATCATTTAGAAGATTTTTATTAAGTACCTAAGTATGCAAAGAGGATATACGGCCGTACAACCAAAATCCATATACTTATATCTGAAGGCATCTTGAGTGGAAATCCGCTGTAAAAATATTTTTACTAACAATAATTTCGACTCTCCGAAGAAGCATGCGTGAATAACAAAATACGACATACTTATACTTATAGGTTATACTTATAGGTTAGGTTAGGTTAGGTTAGGTTGAATTGTCAGGATGAATTGTCGCCGGATGAATTGTCGGCGGGATGAACTGTCGTCATTTTTACAGTAAGCATAACATTTCTTTTTAAATACATTCATTCTTTCTTCATTCTTCATACTTTCAGGCATTTCATCATACATCTTTAGTCCTCTGTACATTAGGCTGTTCTATGATTTTGATTTATTCATTTGTGGCAATCGAACTCTGTTTATATTTCTTGTTTCGTAATTATGAATGTCTCTATTAAAAACAATTTCAATTTCATCCTAGTATTTTGGCATTTGGTTTTTCATAATTTTATGCACAAAAATTAACACGTTAAATAGTAGTCTCTTTTTTATTGGAATCCAATTTAGCTCCTCTCTCATTTGATTAATCCTTGCGTATTTGCCTTTTCCCAGTATACATCTCATAGCTTTGTTTTGTATAACTTCTAGTTTGTTCAAACTTCCTTCATTGGCCAAAATTTTGGGAAAAATAAGTATATTTATAAAACAATGTCTTATAAAAAATGCCAATTAATTTATTTATCCATTATCGAACGTACGTACTTATATTATAATAACGTTAGATCAAATTTCACCCAGCAATAAACTCTGTTTTATATTATTTTCTATAGACAATTCCTTGAAATCTCTTATCCCTCATAATAGGAGCTTGATGATTTGCTTTTCGTTTGACGTGAAGTAAACAATACGATATTCTTATTTCTACTTCTGCTTATAGGCAATTTGATGCGAAAATCAATGTTTGATTTATATTAAAAAATAAATAATGATTTCAACACATATGTTATTTCGATTTATTGCGTAGATGTTAAGATACGAAAAACATTCATTATTTTGTATTACAAACAATTAAATTCAGAGGTATAATTATTTTCAAAATGATGTGACAGCTAAATATTTGAAGTTCAAACGTATTAAACAGGTTGGTATGTATTTTTTTATTACTAATAACACATTTGCCTTGCGCTACTGTGTGTGTGTGAGAGCTCCACATAAGATATAGAAAAGAAGTTATTTGACAGTTTTATGCTAAAAAATGATAAAAGATCGTACCAATTTTACCTAAACAACATTTTTTTAAACATTTAGGGCGCCTTCAATTTAGACGTTTCGTGTCGGACCGCTGCAGTGCCGAAGCGGTGCGTTTGTCGTATGGCGCAAGGACGGTCATTTGTTTTCATACAAAGTGCACGGAGCGGCAACAGCCGAGAACGCTCGACGACAGAACGGCAACGTCGCAAGCTCCACGTGTTCATTTCGCTGTTGAATAGTGCGGTGACAAGACGTGAGAGCTAATTTCATCGAATTTTCATGTTTATTGTTTCCTTAAAATGGTTGATATAAACGTGGAAGAATTTATAAATGAAATTGAAATACGTCTTGCTGTATGGAACTCCAAAAGCGACAAACACAGTAATCGCACGGAAACAAAAAATGCTCGTGAAGGTATCTGTGAAAAATTTATAGAGGATTTTAAAAATAAAACTACTGGTGAAAAAAACTGCTGTCAAATGAATTTAAAACATCAAACGACCCACGTCTAAACATCACAAGTGTGTAAACGCAGGGCAGTCAATACGCTTTCAATTTAGGCGTTTGGTATCGGACTGCTACCGTACTGCAGCGGTACGGCAGCGGGTTATAACCAACGACACGGTAAACGTGCGGCAGCGGTCCGACACGAAACGTCTAAATTAGAAGAGCCCTAACTCAGTCACAGAGGATGCCCTGAAGAAAATAATTTTTCTCAGGGTATGTGTCATGTTCGGGGATGCTGTGAGTAACATTAGTTTGCTTACTAATGGTTGTTAGGTATTACTAACGCCAAAAACAGATGTTTTCCGTCATGCTTTAATATTACGCAATTTTATTTGTAATGTAAAATTAATTACAAAGAAATATAATGTATTTTTTTAACATTAACTCCTCTCAGGGCCTAATGACATCTTTGAGGTATGCTGTGTGGGGGGTCTTTTTAGGAAAGGAAGGAGATATAGTTCTGTGAAGGAAAAAATGTATGAGGAGTGGGTAGAAATCTGAGGGGCAGTATGTCCAGGAGTGACGGACATATGAATCCATCCCTCCCACTGCGGTAAGGCGACATTCCGAGAGAGTTCTGCCGCAAAGATTAAAATGTCTCTTTCAACTAGTCTCTCCCGTTCCAACCTACCACGCAGCTGGTGGGTAGACGCATCCGCCGCCAAGATCCGGACAAACCTCACGAATTTTTTAACGAATCACAGTCATCTTTCCCCTCTTCACCCTCCATAGTTTGGTTTTACCCCTCATCTGTATCTTCTGGTCTATTAAATTTGGATGTCTAAGAACCTTCCTCTTTCCCATCTCCTTACCTCCCCACTGCCTTCAGTCTCACAACATATCCCAATTGGAAGTTCCACAGTTTCAACCGCTCAGAAAATTCGAAACACTTGTGAGGTGATCACATTAAAAAAATAACCATGGTAGTATGGTAGGTTACATAATGCGAATCGCCCGTCTTTTTTTTCAAATATTCCGTAATATTTTTCATACACCGTTCTAGGCAATTTATTAGCCCGTGTAATGGGGACTTTCTGCAATAACTTTTGCCAGAGACAAAAGAATATCGAGGTAATAAAAAAATAAAACAAAACAATACATGAAAAGCAGCGCTCCATTTACAAACGTGATTTTGAAAAACACGAATGATTCGATAAATAATAAAAGATATGTGAATTTTGGACAAAAAAGGATTGATTTAACGCCATGTTTTTGTTGTAACTGTATTTGATGTATTTTTTAAATATATCGAAAAATGATTTATACGATATTTTTTTAAAGGTTTTAAAAACCTTCAAATGGTTATCAATTTTCAATTTTGTTCGAAGTTATACTCTACTGCAGAGATGTGTTCGAGTATAGTGAATGCTGTATACGTACCCTGCATACAATTGAATCTGAATATTCCCTCTAGTCTGGAACCCCTGTATAACATACCTTAAAAAATCTCTCCGATTTACAATGTAGTATTCTACAGTTATTTTAAGGATATTTCGATTGATTAGCGTGGGAGATGTGCCAAAAGCGTTCACAACATTTCCACATCCTAAGAGGTTTTTTTACAACCTGATATTGTATTACTATTTTTACCTGCCAGTTACTTAACTTACATCAATATTAAAATTAGAGACTTTTGGAGCGACATCTGTTCTATTTACGGATAAGGATTTGATCTTAACCTCAAAATTAACGAGTTTAGGAGCGGTTTCGGTTCTATTTACGGATAAGGATTTGAACTAAACCTTAAAATTAACGACTTCAAGGGCAATTTTGGTTCTATTTACGAATAACGATTTGACCTTAACCTTAAAATCAACGACTTTTGGGACAACTCTGGTTCTATTTACGGTTAAGAGTTTGAACTTAATGAACGATTCCGGTTCTATATTAAAAGATTATATATACCATATACCTATAGTTCTAAATTACGTTCAATACGTAAGTATTTGATCTTAACCTTAAAATTAACACCTTTAGGAGCCATTCCGGTTCTATTTATGGATAAGGATTTGACCTTAACAATAAAATTAACGACTTTAGGGTGATTTCATTTCTACTTCAGTAAAATTATTAATCTTAAAATTAACTGCTTTAATGGCGATTCCATATCTTCTTAAGGAAAATTCTTTATCATAAGGATATGGCTAAGGACACAACCTTATGGCAGGCTAAGGAAAAATCCTTTTCCTTAAGTAGAATCGGAATTGCCCCTCCATCCTTTCCTTAAAAATACCCTCCATACAGCACCCTCAAATAAAACATGGGTGGCTAACATGACTGTCTCAAAATAATGACAGTATTATATTTTAAACACAAAAACTTACCTGATTAGTAAAACTGATATTTTTTCTGAATAATACGCTGAAATTGCTGAGAGCGCATACCTGTAACAAAAGAAAACAGACGAATTAGTTATATTTCAGATCGGTTAGAGAAGCGAAAGAGCAAGGTTGGATAGTTCCTGGATTTTCATATCTGGTTAGACTAAAGCCATTTCAACAAAACATTTCTATTCTGACTGTTATCTCACCATGACGATACCCAGAGTATATTTCACCATTTGGGTGCCACCTCTGGGCTGGAGGTCCAAAATACTTAAAACTACTTTATTCGGTGCAAAGGAGGGCGATCCTTCTGATTGGCAATCCGTTAACATGCTGAGTTAATATGATTAGGCATGCTGATATTTCAACTACTGCTGCTACGGGTATTTCAATGGAGCCTGCTCGAAGAAGCTAGCAGCATTCATCCTATTCCATTCATTCACAGTTGACGTTGGCTTCATGAGAACGGATCCTTTCTTCGACCCGTTTTGTGTGAGCCAACTCGCATATGAAAAAAGAACTACCGGCATCGGTTGTCTCTTCAAGATCCGCAGAAATAAATTCCTTCCTACAGCCCGTACTTTAACCCGCCTTACAACACTGTCCAACCGGGTGGCAGTGTCACAAAAAATAATAATTATTAAAAATAAATAAAGTAAAATAGAGCTTTTTTGCTACTTTCGGATACAAGACCTTAATTGGAACCAAAATTCTTAACTTGATCATGCCATGTCTTCCTATAAATACATCGACTCTCTCTTTCATTCACTTAATAATCAAAATATAATGGTACCGCTCCTTTTCATTCCGCAACAAAATACTCCCGACAAAATATCCCCGACAAAATATCCCCGACAAAATATCCTACGGACAAAACATCCCCCGACAAAACATCCTAACCTAACGTAATAAAACCTAACCTAACCTAACACAACAAAATCTTTCGGCGCCAAATTTAAAATTTAAATCGAAACTGTAAGTTAATTGATCTGTCTCCTTTCTACCTTGTCGGGGGATATTTTGTCCATAGGATATTTTGTCCGTAGGATATTTTGTCCTTGGGATATTATGTCGCGGGTTATTTTGTGGGATATTTTGTCGGGGGATATTTGGTCGTGGATATTTTTTCCTTGAGATATTATGTCGATGGATATTTTGTCGGAAGATATTTTGTCGGGGGATATTTTGTCGTGGATATTTTTTCCTTGAGATATTATGTCGAGGGATATTTTGTCGGAGGATATTTTGTCGGGGGATATTTTGTCGTGGATATTTTTTCCTTGAGATATTATGTCTAGGGATATTTTGTCGGGGGATATTTTGTCGGGGTATATTTTGTCGTGGATATTTTTTCCTTGAGATATTATGTCGAGGGATATTTTGTCGGAGGATATTTTGTCGGGGGATATTTTGTCGTGGATATTTTTTCCTTGAGATATTATGACGAGGGATATTTTGTCGGGGGATATTTTGTCGGGGGATATTTTGTCGTGGATATTTTTTCCTTGAGATATTATGTCTAGGGATATTTTGTCGGGGGATATTTTGTCGGGGTATATTTTGTCGTGGATATTTTTTCCTTGAGATATTATGTCGAGGGATATTTTGTCGGAGGATATTTTGTCGGGGGATATTTTGTCGTGGATATTTTGTCCTTGAGATATTATGACGAGGGATATTTTGTCGGGGGATATTTTGTCGGGGGATATTTTGTCGTGGATATTTTTTCCTTGAGATATTATGTCGAGGGATATTTTGTCGGAGGATATTTTGTCGGGGGATATTTTGTCGTGGAATTTTTTCCTTGGGATATTATGTCGAGGGATATTTTGTCGGAGTATATTTTGTAGGGGGATATTTTGTTGTGGAATTTTTTCCTTGAGATATTATGTCGAGGGATATTTTGTCGGGGGATATTTTGTCGTGGATATTTTTTCCTTGAGATATTATGTCGAGGGATATTTTGTCGGAGGATATTTTGTCGAGGGATATTTTTTTTTCGCGGGATGAAAACGCGAAGTACCAAATATAATAATCTAATACAAAATTTATTCAAGATAATGATGATTTATGAAAGGGAATTTTCTTTTGTTGAAGGGTGAAGTTCATTTAATTTCTTGTCAAAATTAAATTGTTTATTTTTTCGAGAAATTTAATAAAACAATATTTTGGGGAATGGCTTCCACAAGACATGGACGCTACGCTATGTCTTGATAATTTCCAAAGCCGATAATAATTCCACAAATAATAATAGATGGCGGATAATGGGGAATGTTGTGACAGCGATCGGCCATGGATACGAGATTTGGGGGTTAGATTGAGATGAAAGAAAGAACTGGAGGATATCGTCATGCACCATTCAATGAACATTAACTCAATAACTAAGGACCAGTGTACATGAGTCCGAGAAATTCACAGGACAAGCGAAAAATAGTGAATATATATCACATAGACAACCCAACTATTTTTTAAGTAAAACTTCTTTACGCACGCTCGACTTGGCGGTAAACTGGTGAATGCGTTACGAAAATTGGTGATGTGTTACGAAAAGTGTGATGTTACGATAAGTGTGATGTTACGAAAAGTGTGATGCGAACGGTAATCGATGCGAACGGTGATCGATGGCCTTTACGCACGCTTGACTTGGGGAGTCAAAGATAGGATGGTCACCCCAAGGTCGTAGGTCACCCCAAGGTCATAGGTCACCCCAAGGTCGTAGGTCACCCCAAGGTCGTAGGTCACCCCAAGGTCAAAGGTCACCCCAAGGTCGTAGGTCACCCCACAGTCGTAGGTTACCCCAGGGTCATAGGTCACCCCATGGTCATATGTCACCCCAATGTCATATGTCACCCCAATGTCAATGTCAATGTCCTATATGTTCTTTTATAAGTTAGTGAAGTTTTACTTCAGTCGTGTGGTCTAAAGCATACTCATTTTTTTTCTAATTTTCCATTTTTTTCGGAAACTAGATTAAAAAATCAAAAAAGCTGTATCATAAAATAGACTCAGAATGTGTTAAAGATTCACCATTTTCCTGCTACGGGTTTCCAGCCACCCTGTATAATATAAATATAATGGGTGTATTAGGACGTGTACGACAAACTTTATCCAGTTATTCAAGCTTTTGGTTATCAGGAGGCATTTTTGTTTTCAATTAAAAACATTAAAATCTATTTTCGTTAAATATTTTTATGGGCTGTCTCTAGTCATCTTTACTACCTAAGTGTAAAATGAAGTCACTCCTGTTGTATGTGCGTTTAGACCTTTTAAACTACGCAACGCATTTTCATGCGGTTTTCACTAATAGATAGAGTTCATTCAATTCAAAAGCGTGCGGGCAGCGGGCAGCTGGCAAGCAACCGGTGTGGAATGTGGCGTTTGTTATAAAGGTTGGGTAACTACGTTGTGTTTCGTTAGCCAAAGCAACGTGTGGCCGGGTCTGCTAGTATCTAATAATATCAAAATATATAAATCACGAAAATCTTTCAAATCCTTCGAACAAATAGATAAATATAAACAATCAGTACCTACTCTAATTTTGAACGCAAACGTTGATATATTTCTTTTGGATCGTATTTCGCTCATTATTCTAATAAAAATACTACAAATTCATTCAATTTACCAGAACAAGCATTCAACCTAGTCCTGGGTCGATCACGAACTACGATCATTTTAACCCGATCACCGATGACCGACGGATTGCTTACTATAAAAAAAAAAATTCTATCATTTGATCGGTGAGCCGTGAGCCCTATTTGTGTCGAGAGCGTGACTGGAACGCACAACTTGTACAATTACAACCCTAACAAAGAGGGTAGGTACTTTTGAAAGGGAATACTACATATACTTTCAAAGATCGGGTACTTTGGACATCGATCTATCTATGACATTTCGTATAAAAGTAGCCGATCACTCCGCCAGTGGGTCAAAGTGGGTGCAAAATGATTGATCGATTGATCCAACTCTAATTTAACCTAACATAAAAGTCATACGTAATTCCAAAATTAGAAAAAAAAGAGATCCGTAAAGCTGGAGTAAGAAAAAAATCTTACGTTGTCGAAGTCCAGCACTTTTTCCCATAGAGCGCTAATAAAACCTTTGTGAATATTTTCTCCGTCGAAACGGATTTCGAATACCAAAATACAAGTTATTACAACAAAAGTTGACACTTTTCGTGATCCTTAATAAATAAATATTGCTAAAAAAAAACACTTATCATAAAGACACCAATAAACAATAAAAATAATTGTTTAATTTGTAAGGCTACATTTTTGAGAAATATCGCCTCAGGGAGAGTAGAAATAAAACAGAAAAAAAATAATAAGCAATTATTTCTGATAAACAACTTATTTCTATATCAATAAGCAATAATTCTAGAAAAAAAAACAATATTGGAGATTTGTTTCAACGTAGTTATTTTGTTTGACCTCTAAGGCAGACCTCCTTGACGCTCAACACAAGGGTCACAATCGAGGGCAAATTAAGAATAATATTATTTTCAAAGAATCGTCATTTTTACGAATAAAATTAAAAATTAATCATAGTTACAGTAGACGATACTCACAGAATCGTTTTGGTATAAGACAACCATTCAGATTAAACGTTGCTTCAAATGCTTAATGCTACGTTTAGTAAACAGATCTGCGTAGCTAGATACTTCCCGACCTACTTCATTTTCCTCTCCTTCAAATCCATCTTCAGCCTTACAACTTTCTTGAATATGAGGATACTGGATGTCAAATGTTTAAAACGTGTGTCCATCAAGAAGGATCTTAGAATCATCTTCGATATTAGGCTAACATTTCATGCTTATCCCATTCAGACCCCTTGAGCATAATTATGCACACTAATTTCAAAGCCTAATATAAGGTGTAATTTTATGTTTTTTAAATGTTTCCCCTTTTTTATTAGACTAGCATCATTATTATTACCTAAAAATATGACTAGTGGAGACATTTACCCGTGAAAGTTATAAATATTGGTTCTTTAAAATAGTGCGACTGAACCATTTGACAGAAGTGCCGGTAAGTACATTTTGTTTTCATTGTTTTTACTAAAATTTCATATATATTTAACAAAGGTGCAATTTTAAAATGTTAATAATAATAATTAACGAATTGAAGAAGTAAATAGTGAAATACATAAGCGTATGGACGTTTTTGAATTTTGATGTGCAGAATTGTGCACAATCAGTCTCTGTGGCACCTTTCCACGATGTATACAAAATGTTGTACATCTTTGTTTATGATTTGGAAAACTTATTTTTTCTGGTTAATTTTGGGAAAAATGTATAATCCTATGAATAAAGAAGACTTAGAGGTGATTTTGAGATTGTTGGAGAATGGTTCTGACGCAGACCTGAGTGACGATGATAACTTTGACGTAAAAACTGTACATTTGGAGGACAATTCTTTGGAACGTGAACCTTCGACTTCTACAAAACGAGTTAGAATAGGTGCAGATAAAATTTCTCAGATACTATCATCGACGAAGAGGTATACTAATATAGAAAAAACTACTTTTGTAGCTGTGTAACTCTAAGTGACCAGCTCAGATATGGGAGCTGCATCGAAGCCAGAGTAAAGTTAGCCTCTCAAAAACTGGGTGTACTGTACAACAGGGCATGCAGATACTTTAATAGTACACAACTGCTAACCCTGTACAAATCACAAGTGCGCCCCACGGTTGAATTTAGTAGCCACCTCTGGTCTGGGGCTCTAAAATACCTGAAAAATACCCTCGTCGTCCGTTTCATAGATTCTCCCATCTTAACAGACGGATTGCAATCTTTAGAGCACAGGCGTCGGGTGGGAATGCTACCCTTGTTCTACCGGTATTACAATGGAAGATGCTCCAAGTAACTAGCGTCATTGACCCCTAAGACACCGGTGCATAGTCGAGAAATACACAAAATCTGTGCCCAATTTATGTACATGGTTGACATTTGTCACACGAGAACGGGTCGCTTCTTCGACTCGTTCTTGTATTCAACAGCTCGGCTGTGGAACGATTTGCCTGCCTCCGTGTTTCCTCCTTCCTACAACGTGGGTCTCTTCAAGACCATTGGAGGACCCACCACTTACCCGCCCTGGTATAGGTAACAGATGGTTACCCCTTCAAGGCTCTTGCAAGGACTCTAATTTTTTTGGTGAAAACGACTCTACATTTGATAATGAAACTAGACCTCCAATATCCCTGCATACGTTGTTAGTAAGCAGTATACAAGTGCTTAGCGGGAAATACAGATACAATAGGTGTTAGTATGATAAAATATAGACAAGACAATGGGACAGGTTGGTGAAAGTCCACGAGGTGGCAAGCGCTGGGTGATTGTATCCAGCGTATCCTACAAGCACCTGTTTGGGAAGAAGACACAGTAGATAAGTAATAAGGGAATGGCAAACGGTTGGGAGTCCTCTTCAATCGATTGGCAGTCCCAGCAAGAATGAATCTCTTCAAGACCAGTATTCATTCCTTCCTCTCCTCAAAAAGACCCTCCACACAGCATCTCAGATGACATAGGCCTTGAGGGAAATTATTTTTCTCAGGGCCTCCTGTGTGGGGTTAATGTAAAAAAATAATAAAAAAACAATAATAAACTTACACTGAAAATTTTGTATTAAAATATATATTAAAAACATATAAACAACCTATTCAACAACATTCCTTTTTCAGTTTTCTGCGTACGTTGAGACCTATTGGGCATAATTATGCACATTTTCAATTTCCTAATAAACAATACAAAAAAAAAATTTAAAAATATTTTTGTTTTATTAAAACCCCAATGAAGCCCAATCCACTCTTAAATATTTTTTTTCTCGCTCAACAATAATTCAGGTCTGAACGGGTTATATTGAGATGACTTGAGAATGAAGGGCTTCGTTCTAAGCACTGCAGTTCCTTGGAACAAATGGCCTTGAAAGTGGGTCGATAATTTGGAGTCCACACTAGGTAAAGTATTCCCTCATGAGTTCGGAAGAAATTTCTGAGATTTCTCTGTATGAGGGAGTATGGCTAAAACCTTTGGCTCTATCTTACTGACTTTCTTTTTTGACGGTCATAAGGGATGTGCACATTACTTCACATTTCTTCAGACTGATTCGAGGATAGTTTGAAAACTCGGCTATCATAGAGAGCCTTCCTGGATGGTTATCTCCGTCCATGATAGCATAGCTTGCAGGACTAATGTAAGGTTGTGCGGTACGGCGTAACAAAACAAGGAGTACGGCGACTCAAGCGGCGATCGACTGTACGCATTACGCAGATGCAACCTCACTGGTCGAATCCTGGTTTCGTCATTGGCGTGAAGCAGAACAAACACATCAAGGACAAAATGCGTCACGAAACAACTAACTTTGTGATGATCATACGTGCCAGTGGGGAGAGGAATCTTGCTGTTAACCAGAATCATTTATCAATTTAACATCGACTTAGTTATTGCAAAATTATGTTTTTGTAAATTGTACCGTCTTACCAGATAATGCGTTTAAATATATTTTTTAAATAGTATATCAGCTACTGTAGTGTATTGAAAGAGCTTCTATCAGTTGCCAAGAGATGCCAGTAGAGATGTACTGGTAGCAGTGGCTGTCGACAGCGGACGTCAGCCTACCGGGCAGATTCAATTAGCAGCCAGTATAGACAAGCCGTGCAACCAATATTGTAAATACTTAAACTCGTAATAAACCCGTTTGCATCAAAAACTTGTATTATTAAGAAGTAACCCCACAGAACAAACAAATAGTGTTTGATTGTAAATAAGATAAACAATACACCTACCACAGGTAGCTTCCCGAAAATAGCAACTTTTTTGAATTTTTGAAAATATCCTCGGATATGTTGGCACACAAGAGGTCCATTCAAGCCGAATTCATGTCAGTCCTTGTTATTATGATAATTCATTGTTGTAATGTATTGAAAGAGCTTCTAAGTGATGCCGACAGATGCTAGCACGGAAAGTGCTTATGTCGATTGCCGACATTGATCCAGCCTACCGCTCAGATGTAATTAGCCGCTAATTTAGGCAGGTCGTGTGATTTGTAACATAATTGTTGCAATTACAAAAACTCTTAATAAAGCAGTTTGATACCAAGGACCTATTGTCGTTGTGAAGTACCCCGATTACATTAAAATTCAAATATTTCAGTTGTCTTTCTGCGTCTTCCAAGCTCTTTGCTCGGACCGTTAACCGACCACATTCTGTAAGGAAGTTAGCGGCCATCCGAATGAATATTAATTTCACCCTAATTGACAGGCCGACATCCGGCAACAGGCTTTCGCTCCGACGTCCCTCCGTCGATAATTGTTTTAGAGTTTAACGAATTCAGAGTTCAGAATCAATTGATCGAGAATTAATTAAGAAAATTTCATTTGATCGGCTTGTGAAATTTATATCTAGTTTTTCGACAACAATGATAATGAGATCGACTCACTGTCGAATTGCGATATTTAATTTTAATTAACCGGATAATTTTTTGATACTTATATCTCTGTTCAGGTTGGAAAACTGGGCAAACTTAGCGTATAACGTATCTACTAGCTGGTACCCTGCATGCATTGCAATGCCTTTCAAAGAAATCTGCACGTCCTTTCCCGTGCATCCCAGTTCCCTTCCACCTTCCCCGCCTTCCCCCTCCCTCGTCTCTTCCCTCTCCGGAACCTGCCTTTCCTCCCTGCCGCTAAAATATATGAAATACACACATTTTCATTTATAAAAATTTCATAACGCCAGACCTTACCATTATATGCAGCCTATGTTACTCGCTAATAATGTAGCTTTCTATTGGTGAAAGAATTGTTAAAATCGGTTTAGTGGTTTAGGCGTGAAAGCCTGACAAACAAATACACGCACTTTCGCATTTATAATATTAGTACGCATTCATAGGTTACTGCCATACTATCTGAAAAGCATAAAAAATGAAAATTGTCGCCCTACCCTCCAAAAGTACCTACCTTAAAAGAGAAATGGTAATGAGGTGTTATAAAGCGTGTGTAATTTTATGTAAATTCATGCATCAATCACGAACCAGCAACAAAATAATTTGAAGAGTATGTTCGTTCCATGCAACCAATCTAATGAAGTTCAAATGGGAATATGTAAACACAAAATTCCTCTAATCAAATTTAATTATGGGTGCTTAACAACACCTGTTATCGAGCGTTATAACAGCAGAATCATATTGTAATTAATTTAAAATTTAAATAAATAGATAGTTTTCCAATTTTCTTAATTGAATAAGTGAGATAATATGTGTGGTTTGCATTATGGGACTTGGTCAATTGTAAATTATATTTATTATTACTTTTAAAAACATTTTCGAGAACGAATAACTTAACCGCTCAGACCTATTTATTTATAAAACGAAAATAAACAGCGTATTACTTTTTAAGATTTTCACGGTCAAAATCATTTTCGTTATTTGTTTTGGGGGTATTATGCCGTGTTGCGCTTCCTCCTCCTTTAGCCAACGTTTCGGACATCGTTGCAGTGTCCATCATCAGGGCAGATCCGGTAGATGTGTTAAGTGTGTGCTTATTTACTTCGAAGCGATACCGTGTCGCCAGCTACACTAACTTTCACCGGTACAAAATAACCGTGATAAGCAGTGGTGTCATTGCCGCTACGGAACGGAAATTACACATCTACCGGATCTGCCCTTATGATGGACACTGCAACGATGTCCGAAACGTTGGCTAAAGAAGGAGGTAGCGCAACAAGGCATAACACCCCAAATACAAATAACAAAAAAGCGTATTTCTTAATGCATCTCAAAACTAAAATTGTTTTTAGAAAGAAGATGAAATATCCTTTCATATTTTAGTGTTCGAAATAAAAACATAAGTTTTGAGATACAAAATTTTTTTACGTTAAAAATATTGAAAATGTCTTTCCTAACATTTTTTTCTAACTTAAATTATCTACTGATAACGGAAAAAATAAATAAAAGATACACATTTTATTAGGAAATGTATTTTAAAAGGTTTTCTTCAACTAACTCTTTTGTTGTTTCATGTAAAAATAATTAATAAAAAATTAACAAAGTTTCATAATTTTTTTTTCAATTATTGCGTGGAAATTTGATATCATGAAGGTGTACATTTTAACGTTTTTGTGGTTAATTTTAAGATTTTAATATAAACCGCGGTGTTTTCTCTTTCTAAAACCGTTTAGATCATATTTCTAGCCATAATAGTAAGAGAGACAAAACGATTTCTATGAAACCTATACGAGAAAAGCGAATAAATTATCCTGAGTTATAATGCCAATTACTTTTTTCGGTTAATCTTTACTAACAATTGGTTTACATTATAAATAAAATATGCTTTAGATAAATTGAAGCTTTTTCTAACGTTTCCTTTGAGTAGAATTAAAATAAAATATTTAATTATACTTTAAAAAAATATAAGAATCAACTACTAAAAAATGTGTTTTTTCATTAGAAACGGGCTAACGCATAAAAGAAACAACTTTTAAAAAATATAATTTTATGGCTAAAGTTATCTACGACAGTTTCCCTTGATTATTTTTTTTCTTTGTTATAAAATAATAAATGATAAAAATCACCCTTGTGCTTGAATTCGTGACCTCTAGACTTCTTAACAATGTCATAAACTGTTATATTTTGCAAATGTTAGAAGTCAACTTGAGTACAATTATCGCGTCTGGAACCCATATTACAATATACATGCACAAGCTGTTGAAAAAATACAAAACAAATTCTTACGTTTTCTTAAATTTAAAATGGGTATTCCAGCAATTATGTTGAACTACAACACTATTTTGAATGATATGAATATACTCAAATTGTCAGACAGAAGAACTTTCACTGACTTGGTATTTTTGTATAAAATTCTAAATGATTTAGTTGATAGTCCGGTATTGCTCGAATTGATAACCTTCCGGATTCCACTACGTAATACAAAAGTCAGGAATTATTTAATTGCAGTAATTCTGGAACTAACTACCATATGTATTCCTCTTTGCCCAGAATAATAATGGAGGGAAACAATTATACCAAGTCAGTGGACATCTTCAATTTATCTTTAAACGAATATAAAATATTATTACGAAGGCAGTTCAGTTATGCACAATAACTACTGTATATTTCATAAATATAATAAATAAATAAATTTTAAAAATCTACTACGCATAAAAAAACCATTTCTTAAAAAAAACAGCTTTCTCGTGGCCTTCAAAAATAGAATGAAAAATTTGAATAAGCACAAAAAAAATCTGTTATTAAATAATTGCACGTTGGTATTAAGAGAGAGGCACCGGGAATTCTAAAAAAAATCTTATTATTAAATGATGTAAGTAACAATTTTTTTTTTAAATTTTGCCATTTTGACGTAAAAATGTAACACGCTTCCGCAGGGGCTGCCAACACGTGTCACCGTTTATAACTTCTTCAAAGCGATCATCATCGAATCATAATGAAATATCAATTTAACGCGGTGACGTCAGACCGCGAAGGGTTGTTTGAACTCCCCTGGAAGGGTGGGAAAAACCAATGAAGCGATGAACCAGACAGAAGTGCATGGTGGACGTTCATGTGTGCCCAAAGTAAGCTCAATCACGCCTTACTTCGGGTGTAATTAAAGTTGATCAAACATTTAAAAATACCGAACGTGTCAGGAAACCTCGCAAGACCATATCGCTAACTAAGCTATATCAATACGATAAACTTAGTTATCGACGTTGTTTTATAGACCGACAATCGATAAATTAATCAATGTAGGGAAAAACTCAGTAAAATGGTAACACTGATGCATTTTTATTAATGTTGAAGATGCAATGAAACGAAAAACTATACGTGTTTCTTTTACAAAAGTGATTTTACTACGTAGTTAAGGCACACGCGTAGAAATGTGAAAAATTGCGGAATATTATGTCTAGTAAATTTGCGAATAATGCCTTCTTAAAATGGAAAAAGCGAAGATCCTTAAAAAGTCGTCAAATCTATTAGTTAAGATTATTAGTATTATCTTCGTCTTCAATGATATATTTTACTCGTCTTGATTAACCCTATTAAGAAATTTAAACGAAATGAATACACGCTTCAAATATAGAGTTAAAATATGTACTTTATCGCTTGTCTGAATTATTGTCATATCAGTTCCAATTTCTCTACACTTCGGAAAAGCTGATGCGGTAGCATACCGGCTACTGACTTCTTCGGCAAAGCACGGAGCCATGACCATAGTATGACTTCTACAACACTCCTTCTACTTATTGTCACTAGCAGAAGACGGATAACAAGTGTATACGATGCTCGTAAAATAATATTGTTGAGAAGATTTCAGCGTGTTCTATTCATATTGATGAGAGGCGTCACGCCAGGTAAAAAATTGTGGGATAATCGACACGCCTGCCATGGGTCAACCCAAGTGGTTTGCGATGTTTGGTGACAGGTTCATGAAGGGAGATTTGTTTAGATCTTGGCGGCTAATGCGTTTTCTCACCTTCTGCGTGACTTCTTCAGCAAAGCACGGAGCCGAGACCACAATCTGACTTCTACATACAATAGCCATGCGATTCTGCGTCTTTTGTGGATACGGAATCGCCTGTCAAATTTGTATGATTGTCTCTGGCTTGCAATTGATTTTTCTACGGGCTGAAGTCGCCGACTTAAGGCTCTGCAATCGGGTCCGAAAAGAAGAAGATGGAGAGATACGAAATTACGAATGTCAGAGGAGAAGAGGAGAGCGCTAACATTTACCGCGACAAAATCGATGCGAAAATTTTTAATAATACACGACTCGTTTAAAATAGAGCAAAAATCTCGCGGGCATTATCTTAACAGCATTTAATGAAACACTGTGAATTTTTTCATACATATAACGTGTAAAATAACTGAAACAAACGTGTTAATAATAATTTTTGGAGCATGCTTTGCGATTTTTTTCTATCGAGGGAATTTTATATAATTGGCGTTTAGGCGCGGGCAAAGTCTGGATATTATCTTCAAGAACAACATACATTTTTTTAATAGCTTTAAAACTTATCGTGTTTTAGGGAAGTATGTAATAAATCGGTAAAAATCGGGGTTGCGGGCCCATAACTAATTTAAAACACGAAATGCGTAAGTATACACGATTATTAATTCATTTAATGTACGTTTTAAGTTTAAAGTTGTATACCATGGAATTGACATTTGCGAAGTCGGCAACAGCGCTCACAGCTTGAGCTTACACACCAGCCCGTAGAAAAAGCAATTGCAAGCCATAGACAATCACACAAATTTGAAAGGCGATTACGTATGTAATCGATTCCGTGTCCACAAAAGATACAGAATCGCTCTTCAGGTCTCACGTAATCGGCCAAAATCAGTAATTATTTTCTTTAAAATCGGTATGGATCCAGTTCTAGTGACAATCTGTACAGTGGAAGGAACGAATTAAGCGGGACTTGTTAAGTTTCGCGTCGGGAAGTTTGAGACGAGTAATCAATCACCGTGTTCGGAGCCACGTCGCGCGTCGAGTGGAAACCAGCGGAATATGGACATGTTGGACACCCGTGTGTGTATAGCAGGATGGAAACCGGGGGTAATCAATGTGGGAATAGTGATACCACGTAACAAGATACATTCAGAAAATTTCAAATTTTGAAAGAGATATCGATATGAATAATGAAATTTGTAAAAATAATTCTATAATCGAACGAAATATGTAGAAATAATTCTATAATCGAATGAATTTTGTAGAAACAATTGTATAATCGAATGAAATATGTAGAAATAATTCTATATTCGAATGAAATATGTAGAAACAATTCTATAATCGAATAAAATCCTCATATGTGGAAACAATTTTATGATTCAATGAATTTTGTAGAAACAATTCTATAATCGAGTGAAATATGTACAAACAATTCTATGTTCGAATGAAATATGTAGAAACTATTTTATGATAGAAAGAATTTCGTAGAAACAATTCTATAATCGAATGAAATATGTAGAAACAATTATATCTATAATCGAATGAAATATGTAGATTTTTTTATCGAAAGAATTTTGTAGAAACAATTCCATAATCGAATGAAATTTGTAGAAACAATTCTATAAACGAATGAATTTTGTAGAAACAATTCTATAATCGAATGAAATATGTAGATTCTTTTATCGAATGAATTTTGTAGAAACAATTTCATAATCGAATGAAAAATGTAATAACAATTTTATAATCAAATGCATTTTGTAGAAACAATTGTATAACCTAATGAATTTTGTAGAACAGTTATATATTCGAATAAAATATATAGAAACAATTATAAATTCGAAAGAAATATGTAGAAATAATTCTATAATCGAATGTAATATTATATATTCCATAATCGAATGAAATAATATGTGGAAAAAATTTTATGATTGGATGAATTTTGTAGAAACAATTCTATAATCGAATGAATTATGTTGTAAAAATTTTATAATCGAACGAATTTTGTAGAAACAATTCTATAATCAAATTACTTTTGTAGAAACAATTTTATAATCGAATAAATTATGTATAAACCATTCTATCTACAATCGAATGAATGTTGTGGAACTGAAAATGAAATCTAGCAAATCGTGTAAAATAATTCAATCGAGGTGAAAGTCAATCAATTATTAGATAATAATTGAAAAGTTGCTTTTTTCACATTATTCCCACACAGGAGGTCCTGAGGAAAACAATTTCCCTCGGGGCCTAATTCATCTTTGGAGATGCTGTGTGGAGGGTATTTTTAGGGAAAGGAATGAGAGGAAGGTCTGGAAAGGAAAAGGGTATAAGGGGTGGGTAGGAATCTGGGGGTCAATGTGTCTAGGAGTTTCAAATGTATGAATCCAACCCTCCCACTGTAGTTGGTGGGTCGAGAGAGTCCCAGAAGTAAAAACGTCTCCATTAATCAGTTTCTCCCGATCCGGCGCGCAGTAGGTGGACAAACGTATGTGCCGCCGAGACCCATACAAACACTTTACCTATACCACCATTCCTAATTGCACAATTGCACGTAAAAATAAGTTATCAACTATCATAAACCCGTGAAAAATCTCGGGGTAATCTGAAATCTTGACAAATCAGTTTCAAATCTGTTAAAAATATTATATTTTATGAAGATACCTACCAACTTTGCTTCCTATTTTGAAAATGACAATATTTTGTATTCGATGGCCGAAAGAAGTACCCGAGTAGGCGGTGGCCGTCGAGACTAGTTCTGGCCAGCCTACCGCCTAGATTCAATTAGCTACTAGTATAGACAGGTCGTGTGACTTGTAGCATAATTATTATTGTAAGTAAACTTATAATAAACCAGTTTGTTATCAAAAACATAAAGTTATTGAGAAGTACCCCCACAGAACTAACAGAGTTTGAATGTAAATAATACATAACATTACAGTTATCTTGTTCATTAACCTAACATCAGTAAAACAATCTTTTTTAATAAATTCTCATTCTTAATACGGTCATACGCCGTGTTACCGCATTTCCAGGATAATAAAAATTCCGGTAAATTTTCTGTGCCTGAATCCTAGCGATAAATTACTGTCCCATAAAACAAAAGGCGAGATATAATATTATATACATAAAGATATAATTTGATACGAGATATATTATACTCTATTTCGTATCGGCCATGAAGCAGTTTCAGAAATAGTAAGACCATAATATTCGTTCTCTGTATCGGTCAAATGGACATCGGAATCGAAATAAGTATAAGTAGCGCAGCGAGAGTTGGAATATTGTCACTAGCGGAAGAGGAACAAAGAGCGTTTACGATGATTGCAAAATATTATTGTTAAAAAGCTTTTAGGATGTCGTATTCGTGTCGTCGATTTGAGAGGCTCGTATAGAGCGCAGCCTGAAAACATGTACAGTAGAAGTCCATTAGTCCGGCATCCAATAGTCCGGAATGCCCGATAGTCCGGCATCGGAGCTATTCGTAAGTTTTCGGGATAGTTGACAGATTAACCGTTTTGCCATGTGCTAATGCGTCTGGAAACCACCGAGTGACCCCTTTTGTGATAGGTAAATCTAAAAAACCCAGAACTTTTAAGAATGTTACACACTTGCCTATCCAATACGATGCTCAATCAAATGCGTGGAAGACTGCCGCCCTCTTTAAAGACTGGTTTTTTCACCACTTTGTGCCTGAGGTCAAGGAATCCTTCAAAAGTCTTGGTCTACCGGAAGAAATATGTTTTACAGTACGTGTACATACATTGACATTTGATAGACCGGAATTTTTGATAATCCGGCACCGAGCCGGTCCGGAACGTGCCGGATTATCGGACTTCTACTGTAATGGAAAACCAGAAACCTGTGTTATAAGTCACCCCAAGTAGTTCGCTACGTTTGATGAATTAGCAGAGATGCCCGGTTTCATTGGGTGAAGTTTGTCTATGCCTTGACGGCGAATGCGTTTGTCCACCTATAGCGGATCGGAAGAAACTCGACTCATCCCCTCGCACCGCAGTTGGAGGGGATGAGTCGAGTCATTTTTTCCTCAATTTAAGGCGACGGTACCCGATACACATTTTGACTAAAGCAATATCAAGAATCGTTTCGGTCCTTAATCCTTCAGGCTAATTGGTTCGCTTTCGGAACAACTCATATAGGTCTCAATGAAATCGTTGTCTCCCTTACTATAGACAGAAATATGATATATCTAAACGGTGTTAGGAAAGAGAAAATACCAAGCTTTATATTCAAAATGTACTCATTTAAGGAACATGAACTTTTTATGAAAAAAAATTAAACATTGAGAATTTTTAATTAATTAATTTTACTTGGAACGACAAAAAATGAGTTGACGATAACGTTTATAATACATTTGCCTAATAAAAAATTAGCTTTTTTAAATTTTTTTCGTTATCAATAATTTAAATTAGAAAGAAAGTAAGGTGAGCCATTTTAAAAACTTTTTTTATGTTTTCATTCAAAAAATTATATTTAAAAAAAAATATACGTTTACATCATATTATAAAATTTGTAAGCATATTTCATGATATTTAAAAAAGATTTTTTAGTTTTCAGATGCGTTCATAAATATTCCATTTATTTGGATTTTCACAGTCCTACTATAGGTAGGTATTACACTGACTAGACACTAGACACAGTGAAATTATGAAAAACTAGTGCATAGTAGGCGTGAGCGTTATTTAACGAGACTAGTTACAATAACTAGTTACGCGGCATGTAACGGAAATAACTAGTCTCGCTAAAATCACAAGTAGTTATTTTTGTAAATGCGTTATTTCCGTTATTTCTGTGTTGGGTGTGATGTGAGTAATTGAGTACAGAGTAGTTTCGCCGCGTTTCGCGTTTCGCATAGTTGCGTTTGCCGGCCGGCCGAGCGTGCGAGATTTTGAATCGAACATTTTCGAGTAAGCGGGAGTGGGTTCCGTTTCTGGGAAACGAGCCACCATTTTTTGAATTTAAAGTAAAATAATTTAGTTTGTTTTAGTTCGTCGTTGTACTTGTGTATAATTTTGAGTACTTTCGGTAAATTTTCGATCTTACTGTCAACGCTTATTACGAATAATTTAAAAAAAACACCTTTAGATTCACTTTAATTACTATAAAAGGAAACTTTTTGCATTTGGGGTGGCGAAAAATAATGCATTTAAAATTATAGTAAACACTAATTAATCATAAAAAACATTTAATGCAGTCAGTCCTAAGCCTGAATAAAGTACCTATGAAGGGAAGTTAATTTCATGTACGTTGATTTCACTGTATAGCTACAAACACTTAGATAGTGCTTAAATTTATTTTCGTTTCGTGTGTAACTTTATAGTTGGTGGAGGTATACAGTTTCGTGTGCAACTGAAACTAAGAAAATAACTAGTTACAAAAATAACCTGTTTCGAAACAGATTATGCCGACCAAGAAACTGGTTTCGTTACGTTTCTTGAAAACGGCGTAACGACCCACGTCTAGTGCATAGTTAAAAAACCGCTCCGCAGTTTTTGGTGCCAGGCTCTGGGGGCGGCTTTTGGTTCGGCTTCGCCCAGTTCGAGTGTTTGTGACCATGTTATAAATCCGTTAGGAACTAGTTCTGAAAATAGCCGGTTCCTCGAACCCACTACGATCCAGTGACAGCTAGTCACCGGGACAAAGTAACCCTGACAATGACGTCTATGTATTATATAGCCGCGTGTTACTATTATTCACAACTGAAGTATTACCGTCAATCTTTCCATATCGGTAGAGATACTCAAATTTACAAAATCGTAGTACTTATACCTAGGAGAGCCACGTTCTCATACGACCTACTAACAGAAATAGCACCATCTTTTGACGAATTCTTGAATTCGACACCGAACTACAACGGTAGCTTTGTTTGAAATTTCACAAACACAGATATTTATATGGTGCGGCGCATACGGCGCGGCGGCAGACATGCACTCGAAGCCGGTTTCTTAAACTCAACAACGCAGACGCAAGTCTATTAATACTGTTTGATGATGATGATGATGATGATCAAGCTATATTTATGTTTGTCTATTTTACTTGGATTTTGTTGCTAAGTCATCTGTCTGGGGAACGGGAGTTGTTTTGACCATTTGGGATTCACAATGCAAACATGAATTGCGATTTTTAGGGGATGAGCAATAACACAAACCGAAAATATTAGGGCATGAATTGTTACGTTTCAAGGGTATAATAAAAACAGAATTCATCGGCCTCCGTTGTTGAGCGGATACGATCTTTTGCTACGAATTCGGAGAACACGAGTTAATTTGGGTAATTTCACAATTTATTCATTTGAAATACCTAGTAAATATATACATACATTATAAAAGAAAGAGTACAATGTGCGTGTCGCTAAAACACAGAAATGAGTCCCGGTACGATCAAGGGAGTTACATGGTGTGGTAGCCCTCTATCCCCCATCCAAAAAGAAAGTTCCCGTTTTTACCTGGAGGGCGTGGTTTTAAAGATATAAGATATGGAAGTTTCGCCCTCTGGAAATTTCAAGAACAGACCAGAGCATTCGAGAGCATTCCACAACATTCCAGATCATCCCAGAATATATATGTTCGGGTACAGTCTAGAAAGTTCGAGAACATCCAGGAACATCCCAGATCATTGTGGAACATTCTAGAACACTCTCGAATGTTGTGGAATGTTCTGGAACATTGTGGACCATTCACAATTTTTGTATGGGTGGGGCTACCAATATAAAGCATATGGGTATTTTCTTAGTGTGACATATATCACCACGAATACAGGTAATAGGCAAAAAAAATCACTTGGCAAACGGAGTATAAAAAATAAATATTGATTTTCAATTATTTTGTGAACAATTTTATAAGAAAGAAAAAAGTTAATCAGGGGAAACCGTCACAAATAATCTTACCCATAACATTGTATCTTTTTAAGTTGTTTTTAACATTCAAACATTTCCAATAAAAAAATCAGAGTGTGTAATTTACACGGTAGAAGTGAAACTAGAAAGTCGCTTTCTTTTCTTTTGCTTATTTTTTTAAAGTGGTTTGAAGATTGAATATTGATTTCACAAAAAAAAAAAATTATGGATTGCGTAGGTTTCGAACCCCCGTTCGCTTGATGTCTGTTTTTCTGGCCGCTGAAACTTGTCAGGTACCTTGCCAACTACGCTATGGAAAACATGCGCCGAGGTGCGAATTTACAGCATTACAATAGAACGAGTATTTGGGTAGAACTGAGTTGTGACGCATTTCCGTTTCACCCGAATTTCAAGTCACTAACGCGACTAAAAAAGTTTCACTTCAAACATATTTTTTAGTATTTTGCTTATATTTTTCATAAAGTAATTGCCAATTTTATTTTAATTCTACTCAAGCCAAATGATAGGAAAAGCTTAATTTTTATAAAGTATAATTTTGGTATTTATAATGTAAACCAATTCGTAGTAAAGATTTAACTAAAGAAGTGATTTTACATTAAGCTTAGCCTTATGGTGTGCCCTCTCTCCTAATGGATTTTCCCCGTGTATTATTAATATTATTTTTATAATGACTTCACAACTGTCGTGATTACCTTATATTCAATTAATAAAGCACCTTTCTAAGTGCTAAAGTATTAAAAAATCCAAAGAATGTAGATTGGTTCCGGGCCATTGTAGTGTTTTTAGTTCGGAGTTTGTCCGCTTTGGCGCTAATGGTCATTAATCACAATGGCGGCCGAAACAATGGCTACCTACTTCCGGGGCGGGCTTATCGGAAAATTGGCGGCAAAATGAAATGAAACATAAAGATGGAGGCGAAGAAGGCTGTCAGGGTAACTAATAGAAGGACGAAACAGTTTTATTACTAATTTTAACCCTTTCACCATCTCAATTTTTCTTTTACGTACCTGTCTGAATTTTTTCGTAAAAAAACAATTCTTGAAAGCTCTTTTATTTAAAAAAAGAGTTATTTTGTTTAATGAAGTTTTAAGAACCCGACAGTTGGGTTTCAGGGACGGAAAATATAAAAATACTAACTAACTAATAATCACGCAGTTTCCCCGCAGGGGTAGGCAGAGAGGACGGACCGCCAATCTTGGCACACACTCCTTGCCTCGTTCACATTCATACATCGTCTCATACATGCTCTTCTATTATTCCGACTCTTTACATGGCCCGACTCAAGTATCTGATTCACTTGGTCGTGCCATGTCTTCCTCGGGCGTTCCCGACTTCTTCTACCATTCACATTTGCGTCGTACATTCTCCTTACACTCCTCTTCTCGTTCATTCGCTCTACATGCCCAAACCATCTGAGCGTCCCTTTCTTAATCTGACTCATTACGCTTACATCAGACTTGCATTCTTCGCGGCTCTCCATATTTCTCACACGATCGTACATGGTTTTAACACACATACGCCTCAGGGATCTCATTTCTACAGCAATCAGTCTACTTTCACCCTTCCTCTGCCCGTTCCATGCCTTACTGCCATACATCAGGGTAGGTACCAGCACTCCATTATATGAAGACTAGACAAAATTAGACAGATAACTGGGTTTCGGTTGAATTAATAATAAACAAAATTTCTATATTCTACTAATAATCGTGTTTTAAATTTTACATACATGTGGAACTACTTTTATGTATGTTAAACTGTTGTTTATCAGTTGTGTAAAATTTAAAACCCGTTTATTAATAAGGTCCATAATGTTTTCCAGATTTTTAGAACTATGGTATGATTTAAGATTTTCACGGCGTTATTATTCTGAATAGTTTTGGGATGTTACGCCGTGTTGCACTTCCTTTTTCTTTGGACAACGTTTCAGACAGCGTTACAGTGTCCATGATGAATGGTCTGCCCTGTAACGCTGGCTAAAGAATAAAGAAGAACTTGTTATAATAATTATAATAAAATTATTTATGGCTTTATAGACAGCCCTGATTTATAAGCCTAAAATTACCTTCCATATGCCAACAAGAACTACTCGATCTAAATTTATTTTTAACAGAGTTTTTACACAGAGTTTTCGAAATCAAATGTAGATAGTGACCTTCCTCTTGTTTTGAAGGGCACATGTGCAAAATTTCATCAACCTCGCCATAAAACTGCAGATTGCATAAAAATCAAATCCACACCGCCCGCTTGCCAGCCCGCTCGTCCTTTTATTTATTACATATTTCAACCAATTTACATTGGAAAAATCACATGTGGAGTGCCACAGGGCTCGATTCTAGGACCCCTACTTTTCTTACTATACATCAATGATATAACTAAATGCGGCATCTTGGGAAAAACTTCAACTTTACGCTGATGATACTGTGATTTATTATCGTTGTAAAAATCTGAAGGAACTTGAATCTCTAATGAATAAAGATCTCGCAAAGCTAGCTAAATGGTTGCGGATAAATAAATTAAGCCTCAATGTCAAAAAAACTCACTACCTCACTTTCGGGAAAAAAGATTACATGACAATGAATATTACTCTTGGAAATGAAAAGCTCCAAAATGTATAAGTAACGAAATATTTAGGGTTATTCATAGATTCTAACCTATCGTGGAACTCCCATGTTGAATATGTTAAATCCAAAATTTCCCCGATAACTGGTGTACTCTATCGACTTCAAGATGTGCTCCCCACAGCTTTACTGCGTGCCACATATTATGCTCTGATCCACTCTCACCTAAGTTATCTGGTTAGTATCTGGGGCACCATTACTAAGAAACAAATATCTGAAATACAAGTAATCCAAAATAGAGCCATAAGAAATATATACCATCTACCATGGGATACGCATGTCAAAGACATATACTCACTGACACAAATTCTTCCCTTTACCATTCTGCCAAAATATAGCATCACCACTGCCATCCTACAAATAATTCAACACTCGTCACACACCAACACTAAACCAGCCTTTAATTCCGATATACACCAGCACAAAACACGATCACAAAATCAAATACACCTATCGTCATCTACACACACAACTAAATTTGGAATTAACTCCTTACAATACATCGCACATACGCAATACAACGCATTACCTAATGTCCTAAAACTACCAGAATCAAACAAAAAAATATTGGCAAAGGCTCTAAAAGGATATTTTCGCAGCAACTTTATTAACCAGTGACGAATTTATCTGTCTTCCTTTGTAACTCTTGTATATTCTTCAATTACCTGTATCAAGTTAGTCCAGTAAACGAATGGTCCAAAAGGAGGTGTAGAGTGCGTGAGCAGGAACCTAAGCGATTCTTTCAGGACTTGTTTAGGGTACTTAGGGTGTGAACATACTAAAAGTCCTGACGTCTAGGTGGTGAGCTAGGGAGGGAGGGGGGGGGGGAAGGTCCCGATTTTCAGGTTTCTATTTATATCTCTAAAACGGTGCGTCGCAGAGGAAAACTTTTTTAGAATAAGTAAAAGCTCATAAAATTATCTACAACTTTTATTCTATACGTAATTTTGGAAATCCCAACCGTTTTTGAGTTATACGCTCCACAATTGTCAATATTTTCGAAAAAAATCATTTTACCTCACATTTTTCATCAAACATTCCTTCATATCGTCTAAAATATTCATCCAAGAAAGAAATTTATCAGAAAAAAGTTTTAAATAATTTAATTACCTTTTAGAATATATATACATATGTAAATAAACCTCCAACCAGTAAATATTTACAGCAATTTTAAGTTTTTTCGTAAAATGTCATTTTCAGAAAAAGCTGTTTTTTCTTACCAAATTATTAAGACGGGTTTTTTCTTCATGGGAAATTCCTTATTAATTTTTGCACGCAAGAAAGCAGGTAAGTTGTTCTCGAACAGATGATTAGTGGAATTAATTTTAGTATCATTATTATTGTGATGGGTGATTAGGTTAGTCGTCGGAGATGCTACAATAACGTGCTACGATGCTGTTCGAGTTGGTGAAAAGGCAATGAATGCTATAGTGGGCTTAACATTCTCAGACATCAAGTTGTCCCGCAAATTTCGGGCATTCCCAATGTCTTCTGTCAGCTCGTCGATAAAAATTCACGATGAAAAGGTTGCAGTTGACCCAACATTGCTGTTCCAGCGGATGTGTATAAGCAAACGATCAGATGAGGATTTGATGAAATTCTTTGAGTATGAGTTGGCCCCATTTCTCTTGGCACTGTTCTCAATAACATCATGTTACACTCTCAACTTTATATGGATTCACGTTATCATATCGTCTTTGGACGTGAGGGTCCTGGCAAGCGTTGTTCATCCATGGCATCGTCATTCTCAGTGGTGGATAATTCTTGCTGAAAGGGCTCTACTTCGTTTTCATCGTCGTCCTCGGCAACAGGCACGCTATTGAAGCATCTCCCTTGGCAGTGAAGGCACGCTGCAGAATAGGTCAGCATTGCTTTTCGGCATCCACATTTGCCAATTGCAGAATCCTTGGTGCAGCGGCAAAATATCATTTTCAGAAGGACCTCAGGTGCTGGAGGATCTTCTGTTGTAATTGGCACCAGGGTGTCTCCTTCGTATTTCCACCCCCATTCTTCAGGGGGCAGCTCAATTCCCAGCCACTGCTGAACGTGGTGGTATGTCCGCCGGGAATGATGTTTAGCTGCACTCTCTGTTGGAGGGAGGGAGCTGATATCAGGCTTCATATTTGCCACGGACCTTATGAACGACTGGAAGCGGTACTGGTTAAGGGAGGTCTGTGTTTTTGGCGCCGCATACCATTTCAGGAAGCATTTATTTCCAGCCTCTTCAACCTCGTCGTGAGTGAAGGAGGGATTGTAAAAGATCATTGCCGCTTGCTTGATCATTTTTGACTCCAAATACAATTTTACAAGCCCACCTTGCTTCTCCTGAAAGTTGCAGACGTTGTATCGCATCCAGTAAATGAATGAAAAAATATGATGTGTTCAAATTTACGATGCTGCATCTCTTGGGTGGACAGTGCCTTTGTTTTGGTTTTCCCTCGTCCGGGTTTCAGCAGCAGAATATCTTAGGTGGGAGGAGTGGTAGCAGTCAAAAGGACAGTGAGGTCCACATTCTCACCAAAGACAGCCACAGAGTTGTGAAAGGATAATTCCACAGCAATCTTCACGGTAAGGACGTCAGCATCATCGGTGGCCTGAAGAGTGTGTATCCCATTCTCCCGAAACTTTGTCTGTAGTAAGGAGATGAAGTTACTTTTGTTGGTAGGATTGGAAAAAACATCTTCCTGTTTAACGGGTATTGATTTGTTCCATGTCAAATTGATGTCGGCTGACCTTCTCAGTCTGTATCGTCGCATCTGTTCTTATGATTTCGTACTATTGGATGGGTTTGCGTACCCATCAAATACCACAGTGCGAGTCATTCCAGGATAGTGGTGATAGACATAGGTGATATAACGATCACAAATTGCGGCAACGGAGGTATCTTTTTGTCAAATTACTCTGTGTAGTAGAAATCCTCCGTCCACAACTATGTTCATCTGAGACAGTAGAACAGTTTTTTTGGTAGGCTCGAATAAGCTATGCAGAACAGATTTAGTTGTCTTTCGCATCCCACTTCCATTCAACTGCAACTTTTTCATCGTGAATTTTTATCGACGAGCTGACTGAAGACATTGGGAATGCCCGAAGTTTGCGGGACAACTTGATGTCTGAGAATATCAAGCCCACTATCGCATTCATTGCCTTTTTTACCAACTCGAACAGCATCGTAGCACGTTATTGTAGCATCTCCGACGACTAACCTAATCACCCATCACAATAATAATGATACTTAAATGAATTCCACTAATCATCTGTTCGAGAACAACTTACCTGCTTTCTTGCGTGCAAAAATTAAGAAGGAATTTCCCATGAAGAAAAAACCCGTCTTAATAATTTGGTAAGAAAAAACAGCTTTTTCTGAAAATGATATTTTACGAAAAAACTTAAAATTGCTGTAAATATTTACTGGTTGGAGGTTTATTTACATATGTATATATATTCTAAAAGGTAATTAAATTATTTACAACTTTTTTCAAATAAATTTCTTTCTTGGATGAATATTTTAGACGATATGAAGGAATGTTTGATGAAAAATGTGAGGTAAAATGATTTTTTTCGAAAATATTGACATTTGTGGAGCGTATAACTCAAAAACAGTTGGGATTTCCAAAATTACGTATAGAATAAAAGTTGTAGATAATTTTATGAGCTTTTACTTATTCTAAAAAAGTTTTCCTCTGCGACGCACCGTTTTTGAGATATAAACGGAAACCCGAAAATTAGGACCTTCCCCCCCCCTCCCCCCCCTTAGCTCACCACCTAGACGTCAGGACTTTTAGTATGTTCACACCCTAAGCACCCTAAACAAGTCCTGAAAAAATCGCTTAGGTTCCTGCTCACGCACTCTACAACTCCTTCCTTTACTGGACTAAGTGTGTCTAGTCCATTTAAAAATCTATGTATTGTTCATTGATTTCCGTGTTCTTATGTAAAAATAATTTTCCTTTAGAGGTATAATGTTGTCCTTCCCGAAATGAGTTTTATTAAACTCATTGGGAGTAATGTATTATAAATTTTATGTAATAATTTTGTAATATATTATCCCTAATAAATAAAATAAAAATACATAAAATCTCGACAAATTATAAACCTAAACCTTCCTCGTGAATCACTCTATCTATTGGTGAAAACCGCATGAAAATCAGTTCAATTGTTTTTCAGTTTATCGCGAACAGACAGACAGACGCGGCGGAGGACTTTAATTTATAATATGTAGAGATAGAGATTTGCAACAACAATATAAGGACTGAATCGTTTAGATATTCGCTTGTAGGTACTGCAAGCAGTAGGCAATACTTTCTCGGAAATAGTAGATGTATCCAACTGCACGGAATATACTTAGTTGTAAGAAGGCTATGGTTTTATGACAATTCAACAAATTGGCATTGAAAAGTTATTAAATGTGAAGAAAAAAAATAGCTTATAACCTTATAACCTAATCTATATATTTTTTTTAAATAATTTTGACGACTTCGAATGAGTGATAAAGTTGAATGTTGTAGAGTTGTCTGGTCACTGAAGGCTATAATAACATACCTCAATAACAATAATCATTGTTTCAATAATTCTATTCTTCTGCTTGGGTTCCATATCATTTAAAAAGCATATTTTATTTTATGACTAGCTGGCTCCGGGCATGCGTTGCAATGCCATATTCAAAGAAATAAATTGTTTCTCCGTGCATGTCTTTTCCCGTACGTCCCCGTTTCCCTTCGTCATCCTACCCCGCCTACCCTCCCCCCGCTCCACCGTCCCGCCAACCCCCCTCCAACGTTCGATATATTCAGTCCCAGTACCTTCAGTTTTCAAACAGCTCTTTTGCCACCTATTACAATTTTTTTATTAAAATTTTCGTTTTTCAAATATTACAAATATTCAGTTTTCTATATTATAAGAACAATCAATCAAATTCGGTACCTAACATTGGTACATATTTAAAATATTTATGATTTAAAAAATCCATATACAATTTTTTTCTTAAAAAAAACAGCTGTCTACTAAATTCACATTCATCAAACGCGCGAACCTTCAAACGTGCGAAGTTAAAATAGCCGTTAAGTTTTCTGAAATTATCCAATTTTCTTAATTTTTCTTTACGTAAGAACCTTCTACAGAGTATTAGAAAACTTGAAATAAGATGAATGAAATAGGTAAAGTCATTCTGTAGTTATGGCGAGACCAAGGAAAACAGGGATTAATTTACATATACATATATAGATTGATTACTTTTCCACAAAATTATTATGTAGTTGTATCACATATGTCTATTAATAATTCAATTATATGCGTGAAGATTTTTAGTTTCTGTTTACATCTTTATCTGTGTATTTTGTTTTGTGTTTTGCAGCAACATTTTTTGTTATTATCTTTATATTTTTCTTTATTGTTTAAATTTGTAAGTATTTACTTTGATACAAATAGTTTGTAAAATTTTATAATAAAAGCCCACTAGGGCGTGTAATAAATAAATAGCTTAATAGCAAATTAATAGCTTTTTATACAAGAAATAATATCGGTAATTTTTTGAGAAATACTAAAGATAAAGACCATAAATTGACTAATTCCGGAATATATAAACTCAAATGCAATGATTGTCCCTCATTTTATATTGGAAAAACAAGTCGTAATTTTGAAATCAGAATCAAAGAACATTTAAGGTGTCTTAATAATAATAATTTTTCTGAGTTCGCTAACAATATCATTGAAAATAACCATAGTTTTTTAAAAAATACAGAGATAAATATTCTTCATATTAATCATAAAGGAAAACGTTTGGATAATTTGGAGGCCTTGGAAATTAAAAAATCCCTTAAATATAATGAATCTATTATCAATAAACAAAAAATATTATCTTATAGCCAAATCATGGATTTGTTTCCCTATCCACCCACTCTACATTAATACCTACCCACCCAATCTACATTAATAACTAGCAACGGCTCCACCCCTACCATAATAAAACATTGTTCGAAACTGTCAAATTAGTATAAGCTTTCCATGAAGAAGGAACGTTTGTTCCGAAACCGGTAGGATTTACGCATTATATAAGTGGTTTATGCAAAGTTGTATTGTTTATTTTTTCTAAATAAATAAATGATAGACAATCCAAACTATTTTAACTCCACTCACTTTTGCTTGCAAAGTAATATGCAACTAAAATGTGCCCTTTCATACATACATTCCTTCATTCCTTTCAGTGAAACTCCTGCTACTTCTATGTTCCCTTTTAATGAGCACAGTAAACTTTATGCTTCGAATGTCCTTATTAAATACGACTCACGTTCCTTTTCAAAGGAGTTGGCATTTTCAGTTACAAAATTATTCTTTATTTACATAGTGATATGACATCGAAAACCTCAGGCAACGGAGCATCTAGCTATTTGCATGCGCCCGAGCTATCTTGCGTAGTTCGTATCCACAATATAACTTATATTATTATTTGTAAGTTGAGCACTATTTGGGCTCAGTTAGCAGAGCGCCTTAAAACAATACGACAACATTGGTAACGTTGGTGTAATGAACGCAGCTTAGCGTTGACGTTATTTTAATTTTCTAAGCTAAAAAAATAGGAATGGCCAAAACGACAATGAATCTCATGAAGTCAAATATAACAGAGCGTGAACAACAAGTACAGATTGACAAACGAAAGAGTAAGCCATTACCACTAAAATATGGCGTCCCCCAAGGAAGGGTACTGGGACCGATTCTAATTCTTATCTGTATAATGATATAACTAATCTTATCAGTTTTGCTGATGACACCGTAATATTATTTCGAGAAGAAAACTGGACGGTATCATTTCATGTGGCTGAACAAGGGCTTAATGCCCTTGAAAATTAGCTTAACAGCAACTCGCCTACTTTTAATGTAAGTAAAACAAAATATATAACTTTTTCAATTCTCGAGGAAACCAGTAAAATCACTAGAACCAAAATTACTTGAATAATGCCATTGATTTAATGCAATTCATTTATTTATTTATTTATTTTTAAAACATTACAATATTAAAAATTCCAAAGCGTTTTAAAAGAGATAAAGTATTTAGATTCAAACAGATTTAAGCAATTTATACTTCAATGAAGCACAATCGTACTAACAGCAACAAAGCTTGTCGTCTGAATTGTGCTTCATTGATGTTAAACATATCGATATTTTAACATAATAAATTAACAATAACAATTTCCAATAAGGCCATGCAAATTCTAGGTTTTGTAATACGTAACACAAGGACTTTTCAAAACACAGAGTCAATTAAGCTACTTTACTGCTCTCTTGTAAGATCGCAGCTGGAATATGCATCTCCTGTATGGTCTCCGATTTATACCTGCAACTTACACCGTTTGGAGAGAGTACAAAGAAAATTTCTTCGATACGTTCAATTCAAATTGAGACAGCCTGTAATTGAAGACCGCTACAATGCATTAATGTCTGATCTAAACCTACCACTACTTTCTACCCGGCGTACTATTAATGACATTCTTATATTTTTTAAATTACTGAACAATCTCATAGACTGCCCTCAAATGTTAAGTGTTATAAATATTCGTGTCCCTGTTAAATCAACTCGACTCCACCACCTTTTCCACAGTGACAATCATAGCACTAACTATTCCTATCGTTCACCGCTAGTGCGTTTTCACCGAACTGCCAATACGTATACAGACCTTTTCGATATTTTCAAAACCTCACCGTCTTGCATCAAAGCAAAAATAACTAGTTATTTATGTAACTGATATGTTTGTAAAATGATAAATATTTGTTGTAATAATATGCATCGTAAGTATGTACTGTATGTTATTCTATATATATAATGTTTGTAAATGTTCGGCACACTTGTATTATGTATGTAATAGCCCAATGTACGGGCGTTTGAATAATAAATAAAATAAAAATTTAAAAAAGATATTAGAAGTGATTCTATTTAACAACAAGACTGCTCTCCCGACAGGCATTACCATTGGTAAGTTAGTTCTGCATGCCGGGAGATAAAACAGTCTACGCTGTCGGTGACGGAGATAACCATCGGAAATATATAAACTAATGCTATTCATGATAGCCGAGTTTTCAAACCATTCACGAATCAGTCTAAAGAAATGTTTTAATAGCTATAATTATTTCAAAGTTCTCCTTTCCTCGGTCAAAAAGAAAGAACTATTTTATATCTTGATCATTTACGAACAGATCTCCGATCTCAACGGTCCAAAGCCCATTAAGAATTTATCGATAATTTCGATTAATCACCGGCATGACTGCTGTAGATCCTTAACGTACGAACAAAAGCTCACGATAAATAAATTTAGGCTTGTTGAAAAAATATCGATATATCGAAATATCGATATTTTTAATTCAAAATATCGATATTTTTAACCGATATATTTTGATCCGATATATCGATACAAAATATCCAATATCGAAAATTGTATCAAAAACAATATTTTTTAAAATGTATGTATTTAAAGTCACTAGAATCCAAAACCGTATAGAAACGAACGGAAAAAGTAACTGTATTGGATCATGACATCTGGCGGTTGAAATTTTAACTATTAATGGCTTACATATCTATTGTCTTTGCATTAGTATTTGTGATCACCAATACTATCTCATGTGTGTAGGTACATACATAGAAATGTATGCTATTTTTCGCCATTTTTTTCTAAGCCACTCCTATGTGTTGGTTCCCAAATGTCTATTGACTATACCTAGGTCCAAACACGAAATCCTTTTTGACAGATTAATACGCCAATAGAATGCATACAAACTTTGTATGCATCTCAGTTAACATAAAAGTTAGAAGACAGCTTTTTAGTTTTTGATATTTTTGTAATTATTACGTAATAAAAATGAATAGTGATAAAAATACCTTCATTTTTATTGAGATTTTTGTACATTAAAAAAAGCAAATTGTGTACAAAAATTACAATTGATAATATTGAGCTGAATACACTATTATTTTAAAAACGCAAAATCTCTTGAAAATTTGACCGATATATCGATAAATCGATATTTTTTCCTCGATATATCGACGTCGATATTGATATTTTAATAAATATCGATACATCGATATATCGATATTTTTTTTCACTTTCGACATCCCTAAATAAATTACGAATATTAAGTCGTTGTGAACTTATTCGTTGGCGATCCGAAGCAATGTTCTGGAACGATGACAAATTATCGACATTATCGATAAAACTTTTATCTATCGACAAATATGAAAATAAGTATAATACCTAATGAGTATGAAAATTCACCGAGAGAGCTGGTGGCTCTATTAACTAGCGAAGATAAATCGTTAATCTTTTCGTGAAGCTTTCACATAAGATTCATGAGAGTCTCGAACTCATTCATTTGACTCGTTCATTTGAAGCCTATCTTCACTAGAGTTCCAAAAAACTCAACAAATTGGATTTTAACACTCCTTTGAAGTCATTAAAAGTGATTAAAAATAACCCATAACCTAACCTAACGTAACCTGTGAACTTAGTTTTTCACTTTTAATGATTTTTCAATGGAGTGATGAAGTGCCAATTAAATATAATTTTTTTAAAATTTTAAATATTTTGAAAAATTTTAATTTTTTTGTAAATTAAAATTTTTTTAAATTAGAAATTATTTTTAAAATATTTTTTTAAAAACTATAAAATATAATAATAATATCCACTATTTTTCAAAAATATTAGATCCCGAACGAATCCAGTAAATGTCTGCAAAGTAAAGATATAGGACTATAAATTTTACACACAAGAAAAATATAAATAAGGTATTTTCAAGGAAAGACTGGGCCTGTAATGTATAAACAAACCTACACATTCTCCAGAGTTTTTTTTACAATTGAACAAATAAACCTGCCTACATATACAGAAGCGTAGTTAGCTTTTGTCTGTTTGTTCAGTACTGACTGTTTGGGTTTATTTGCCTTTACGTTTGCTGGAACAACTGCTTGTTTATTCAATGACAAAACCGCGGACCGTCCTAGAAACGAAAATGTTTAGGATGCCTGGAGTTTGTTAGTCCATTGGCAGAGATAACAATAGATTAGCCCCGAATTTGTTAATCACCACAAGTTGTTAAGAGGGCATTACCAGAGAAAACCAGAAATATGTCATTTTCAAATCAGATTTTAGACGTATTGACTTTTTTCCACAAAAAATTATAAATGGATTTCGAAAGATTGTTCTTTTATGTAGCATTCGCATGTAATAAATTTTGAGAATTTTTTTAAATTTTTAGTATAATAAGGTTATTCCATAGGTCGTTGGCAGATTTGTTAAATTTTTCAAAAAAGATTTTGTATTATACCACACCCATTTCAAATAATATAATCATGCAATAAAATAAATCAATACATTATCTAGCAAACGCATGTTTTATAATTTTAATTTTAGTTTCAATAAAATCATTAAAAAATATGTACGTACATGTGTTTCTTGACGAAAATTGGTCCATTTGTGTATTTATTTGCGCACTTACAAACTAATATATTTCAGATTTTTTTAACATTCTTATTAAATTTAGACATTATTCATCAGCCTATTATTATGCTTTTCTTGATTTACTACACTAAACGTTTTCTTGATTTACTTTCTCGAAAGTAAGAAAATCAATTAGCAACTGGAGCGACCACGTAAAATAAATAAATTTGAATCGATTGCTCGAGATTTCCAGAAGATTTAAAAAATTTCATTTTTAAAATTTTTATTAAAAAAATTAAAAACAACAAACGCCAACAATAAAAAAATCCTACCTTCGAATTTTAACATGGAGACATAAAAACTTATTATAGTGCTATATAGCCAATGAATTAACCTGTATTTTACCGTTTATCTCTTATTTGTAGGATTTATAAAATAAATTTTACAAAAATCGTAAAGTTTATAACCGCGCGAATCCTGCGTGTTTGTTACTTTGAAACTGCCGTGAGAGGTAGGTACTTATTCGAGTCAACATAAAATATTTTCAATTTCTATATATGTTGTCTGTGGTACACTTGATAATGAAAGGTGCATCTATGGAAAAAAGACGTAATTTTAACCGTAAACAGCTGATCAGAAATTCTGCGTGAAAAAAAAATTAAAAAAAAAATTTAAATCGTTCTAAAATAGTCTAAATAGTCATAATAGATAAAGCATTTAAATAGCTTCGTTTAAAGTCCAAAATAAATTTAAAAAAAGTGGGAGCTACAAATATATATTTTTTTAAATGACGAATCAAGGGATAATGGGCTTTTTTTTATCTGTAAAGCAATAGGAGACATTTAAAATGGCGCCAATATACGGCAAAAATCGCTCTAGTAGTTGGGACGGGTTTTGAAACTCGACGATTCATATTGCCTATTTTATATCGCTGGTGGTCTAGAATTCTCCGTGTGTTTGAAAGCAGTGGTGCTTATCATAGCAGAAGGATGTTTTGGGAAAACATGCCCCGAGTTATTCTTGCCGCAAAAGTACAAATAATAATACAACACGACTTTCCGCCATTTATATGTGAATTTATAATAATGTTTGCAAACTGCGTCAGAGGACAACAGCTCACTCCGGAGACGTTCGCATGACATTGTGAATGATATAGATTGGTGAATTGAAATTTTGAAGGGTTTTGACGAGACTAGAATGAAAAGACAGAAAAATATAAGAGCAGAAATTTTGAAGCATTATTTGCACTACTTAAAACGTTTATTTCTTGAATTCATATTTATCTACACACTAGCTGGTACCCGGCATGCGTTGCTAAGCCATTTAATAAAAAAATTGTTTCTCCCTGCGTGTCCTTTCCCATTCGTCCCGTTCCCCTTCCGCCTCCCCTTCCTCTCCCGCGTCCCCATCCCCTCTCGAGTTTTCACTCCTCTATCTTCCCTCTCCCCACTCCACTTCCCACCGTCCTGCGAGTTCCCCTCCCCCTACCTGGTTCCCCTCCTCTCCGTCCCGCGAATCCCCTACCCAAGTTCCCCTCCCCCCTCTCGCATTCCATACATTCAGTTTTCAAACAGCTCGCGTGCCACCTATTGCAATTTTTTTATACAAATTTTCATAATGCCAGAGCTCACCAGTAGTTTTATACAAACCTTGTCCTGACAATAACGAACACAAAAAAAAATAATTATCCAATTTGGTGCAGTCGTTCAGAAGTTATGCGCGTACATACATTTTGGCGATTCATTTTTATTTATACAGAAGATTAATTACGCATTTATGTTAAAAAAAACGCCACTTGCCATTGTCGGTGGACTACTACTAATGGGCATAGTTTGAATACGGAAATAATCCGTTCATTTAGTTGATTTTTTGAAGGTGTGCAGTAGTATTGGTTAACAATATCGGCGACGCCAGGAAACAGTCCCATCCAGTAAAAACTGCGGATAGCACATCTCTTATATTTCAATATCTTTGATATAACCCCACTTTACGATATAAATTGAACGTGCAATTTACGATTTGCCATTACTATAAATTGATTATTTTATCAACAAACGTACGATTTATGAAGATATTAGAGAAAAATTAATATAGAACAACGCATATTGGCTGAAAAACTAAGAAAAATGTGCATGCATGGGATTGTTGCCAGATGCCCAACGCGATGTTACCGGATGAAAAAAAAAACAGAATCAAAGATTTTTTATTAGCACCTATAAAATGGAATCTGAGCTAGTTCATTCTTTACTCAATGTTTAACTAAAACACTGTTTAACAGTTGTGAAGTATTTTTTTATTAGTACGGCTGTAAGCATATCCACCTTTTGGAATAACAAGGTTCCATCTAACGTGGTAACTTCATGCTATAAAGGGATCTATGAGTAAGGCACTTTAAAGTTCATTATCGCATGAAGTTACCGGACCAGATAGAACCTTGTTATTCCAAAGAGTCGATATTCTTACATATAAACAAGAAACAATAATTTTGGGTCAAGTGAAGTCAAATGAAAGCAAGAGTGATACGTCAAGAATCTTGCCAATATGTTGAAAATTATATAGTCGACACTTTCACAAAACATGTTGGGAGAGGGTTAATAAATTTGATTCTTTGTAAAGAAATATGGAAACTTTCAAGGTTTAGTAGACGTTGATTGATATTGATTTTGATTAAGGCTTAATTGCACTTAAAAAGGCTCTACAGAAGTCGCAAAGAGCATTGCAGATTTGCTCTCAAACAGATTACTTTAAAAGCTTTCAAATATACGAGGAGTGTTCAGAAACTTTTCGATTTCATTCCTTTTACAAAAATCATTACTTGCCTCCACTCACCTGATGTAATACCAATGTAAGTACACCCATAAGCTATTTGTTACCGACTATACCACCCCCATAGCTCTGTAAAATGATTTATCCCATGTTCTTGTCAGGAGAGATAACAAGTCGCATTACTCTCGCGTTGGAAATGTGTTGGAGGACGTGTTTCGTTGGTTTCTGCTCTTCTTGGCAGCAATTTTAAAGTGGCCCTTCTGGTCTGGAAATGTAGAAGCTGGTTTCTCTTTCAAGGACCCAGAAATCTCAAAAACTTTACCACCTCAAGTTGTGGCATTTTTATTTAAAGAATCGCATTGCTTAAGTTCTGATATAGTTAGAAACATGGATAATAAAATCAATGGTAGATATGAAGAAAGATAACACAAATCTTTCACCTTCACTTTCAATGCCCGCGACACTGTAAATAACTAACCTGTACAAATGTAAGAAATAAAAATTTAAAAAAAACCTATTTGTAAGCTTTTTTGTTATTGGTTTTTGGGGTATTATGCAGTGTTGCGCTACCTCCTTCTTTAGCCAACGTTTCGGACAGCGTTGCAGTGTCCATCATCAGGTCAGATGTGTAATAAACAGATGTAGTGCCAGCTCGTAGAGGAGTGGAGCTGGCGACACGGTATCGCTCCTAAGTAGACAAGTAAAAACATCACCCCTAACTATTACACATCTGCCCTGATGATGGACACTGCAACGCTGTCCGAAACGTTGGCTAAAGAAGGAGGTAGCGCAACACGCCATAATACCCCAAAAAATAATAACAAAAATATTTTTGGCCGTGAAAATCTAAAATCGTACCTATTTGTAAGCGTTTGTAAAGGTCATTTCGTGAACATTCTGCAGCCCTAAGGAGTCCTAAATTATCCAGTCTTTTAAAATAAATATCAACCCTACTTTGCAACTAATCTTTTCATAAGTATAATACTAATGGTGATGGGGGTTGCAAATGTAAAATCGTGCAATGTCCAGTGTGAACTATAATGTCCTCCGCATGCAAAGCCGTATCTTCTCCAAGCATACACTTTCTAATTAAAGTGTGTTTATCGGAAGTGACCTGCCAGGAAAGCATGTTTCTGTATCCATTTGCAAATAGTAAACAGTTGCAGATAGAACCTAAGAATTCTTAATAAATTGTACAGCGCCCTTGAGGTGATTTTTCATAAAAACGGCGCTCAATAAATTATCCAATTATTATTATTATAATAAATTGCAAATATATTGAATTATACGAATATAATACTGTACCATAAAGGATAAATCACGTATTCCACAGCTAATTCTACAGCTATGTGTGGTTTATACTTTAATTTACAGAGCAGTTAATTGACCATTTTATGAACAAAAACAAGACTTATGAAGACATTAAAAAAAACGGTCACCCTCAGTAATTCACAACGCATCTTAGCGGAAAAAACACAAATGCGCATGCGTGGGATCGTTTCCAAATGCCAAATGCGATGTTGCAGGATTCAAAAAATTGGATAAAGATTTTGTATTAGTATTAACTGCGAGTCAATGAGTATTAGTATTAAGCGACTGTCGCCGAACTATGATCAAACTGCGCTGACTATCAAAGCGGCTATGCAATTAAAGTAATACGTTTGGTGTATAGGTAGAAACTAAGACAATGCGCCGCTGTGCATATTTATGAGCAGCAGTAGTATGGGTGAATGATGTTGGCGATCATAGACATCCAAATTTAATAGACGAGAAGATACAGATGAGGGGTAAAACCAAACTATGGAGGGCGAAGAGGGGAAAGATGACTGTGATTCGTTAAAAATCAACCTGACAGTACCTACGCATCTCGCATTATAATATCACCATTTAGTTCTTAAAAGAAAAATCTGCTTTTGAATGAATAGACCTTTTTACATGGGAGCGCCAATTGCTCGTCACGTTATTAACATATTTACGAAGTCCAAAAGCGGCAAAGTAAAGTTCGCCGATTTTCACAGAGGAATATTTTGTTGCCGTATTTAGTTAAGACATTTTTACAAAAGATTCATAATTTACTTACCCCTGTAACCAGCGACGAGTTCACGGAGAACCGCCCACATTCGCTATGTTCATATATTTTAGGGTATAGCATGTAGAGCACAAGCTCTCATTTTGCCGTGTTATTTCGTAAAATGTACGATGTGAGCTCGGCGCTGGTCAGGACAAGAATGATGACGTCACATTTTTTAGATTCAAGCGAGGCTCTCGTAAGCCCAGCCGACTCCATGGAACCGGTATGGGGAGGAGGAAATAATATGCTTTTATCACTTAGGGCAGGTCCAGATATATTCATATGTCCGTGTTGTCGATACTTTTTTGCGAGCCATTTCATGCTAATTATGGTTCACGGTGCTTCTTTGTTGTTTCTATTTCCTTTGAGAGGAGCAAAATCAGATACAAATTCTTGTCCTATAGAAAAATCGTTATTTCAAATCTCTTCTGCACCCTTCTTGACTATACAGTCCCGCCCTTATTCACCAAATGTTGTTTTTATTCGACGAATCGGTCGATACAGATTCAATTTGTCGACTGATTTGGTTGACGCGAATTGAGGAATTGGTCGGGGGGTTGTACCCGACATCTTGTACCATCTGCTTAGTCATTTTGGCTGTCTATCCTGATAAATAAGGCGAATTCGCTGCGGATAAGGTGTAGGTAATACATCAAGGAAGCTGCTAGGCCGATCTCATAAAAGAAAGAATTGTTAGACGAAAGTGGTCGTTATTCAAGATGGGGCTGATAATGGATTGGATTTCGGTATAGGCTTACCTTAGGCTAAGGGTACTAAGCTTAAAAGTGACTTTTCCTTACTTACTTGGCATTTTCGTCGATGTAAATACTTAGAAACAAAGACGTGCATTCCAAGTACTGCCTATCTTATTTTACACACACATAAAACTGAAATAATGTAATTCATTAAATTATTGCAACAAATCTATCTACATTTTCTAAAATACGCGCGAAATACCATCATGAACTTCAATGCTCTTCTAGAAGGTGTCAAAGGCAAAAACTAAGTTCGCAAAATGACATACACGTCGAATTCGTGTTCACTGTATTCTATACATATTAAAAAGAAGTTATTAGAATTATAAAAATCCGAAAACTTCAATACCTTGGGCATCTGGTGAGACATTCAGAGAAGTATGAGATCTTACATAATGCAGGAAAAGATTGCAGGAAGACGGGGCCCTGGAAGCAGGAGAAACTCATGGCTGAAAAATCTGAGACAGTGGTTTGACCAGTCTACTGTAGAGCTGTTCCGGGCCGCAGTAATCAAAGTCCGCATAGCCAAAGTCCGTTGAACGGACAGGGCACAAGAAGAAGAAGAAGTATTCTATACAAAAAATGTACAAATAGGTGCAATGCTCATTCAAGGGACGATTTTCGTGTGTTAGTGCCTAAAAAGGCCGTGGCTTTTGGGAACAAATTATAATTATGACTGCCTCTATGTTCTAGGGGGAGGGCTTTAATTCAGAGGTCGCGGGTACAAATCCGGGAGTGAGCAAATAAATTTGATTTCATTAATTTGTATTATTTCACAATTTAGTCATCTATCTATTTACGCACCAGATTTAAATGTCCGGGTTAAATTTTCCCCTCAAAAAAAAATAAAAAAAATTAAAAAAAATAAAAAAAAAAAAAAAAAAGAAGGAAAAACTAAACCCTTTCATACACTTCCCCAAATGATCATCTAGTGAATCCACGTTATGCAATTGCACTATATAAGTATTATAAATACAAAACAATACAAGAACAACATGTCAACCCACTAGAGACCAAATGGGAATATAATTCACCGACTCCAGATATTTTCATATCAGAGGGTTCGGCTCTGTGGCATTTCTAATTGAACCTATAAATCCTACTGATCCCTCAATATAAATATTTAAAAAATCTTTTGTAATCCTACATGTATTTAAAATTACTGCTTTTTGCATTTTTATATACAAATTCTTTGACAAATCTAATATGCTTAAATTTTGAATCAGATTCCTAGATTTTGAATCATTATTATTATATATAAATAAAAATGAATCGCCGAAATGTATGGACGCGCATAACTTCCGAACGACTGCACCAAAATGGATAATTCTTTTTTATTGTGTTCGTTATTGTCAGCACAAGGTTTGTTAGTGAGCTCTGGCATTATGAAATTAGTATAAAAAAATGCAATAGGTGGCACGCGAGCTGTTTCTAAACTGAATGTACCGGGACTGAATGAATGTACGGAACGCGGTAGGGGGGTGGGGAACTCGGGTAGGGGGTTCTCGGGAGGGAGAAAGGGGGGGAACGGAGTGGGGAGAGAGAAGGTGGAGGAGGCGGAGTGGGACGCGGTAGAGGAAGGGGGACTAGACGAATGGGAAAGGACACGCAGAGAGAAACAATTTCTTCATTAAATGGCATAGCAACGCATGCCAGGAATCAGCTAGTTAAAAATAATAGTAAGGCATATTTGCGGCACGTTCCAGAGAGATGACACTTTCAGTATCGCTCTGGTGTAAGACATCATTCAGAATTGAAACATTGCTTGAAATGGTTTTAGTCTTGTTTGGAGACCAGATCTGAATAGCCAGGTACTTCACCACCTTCCTCTTCCACATCTGCTCTCTCTCCCCACTACCACGTCACAACATACCCCAATTGGGGATGTCATAGTGGCTGGCTCCAGACAGATGGGTCGGTAATTTGTTGTAACTTGGCCAATCCCGATAAACTTCTCCTAACATATGTACTTCGTTCATTCCAGACTCGAGGTCTTCCATAGTGTTAGAAATCAGCACCGCAACAACAGCATACAACAGACAACATACTTTCAGATTACTCAATTTCTCGCCAATCCTTGCTTACAATTGTTTAGTGACCAGACCTGATTAGCCAGGTACTTCCCCACCTTCCTCTGCCACATATGCTCTGTCTCCCCACTACTACCTCATAACATACCCCAATTGGGGATTCCATAGTCTGGCTGGCTCCAGACAGTTGGGTCGGTCGTTTGTTGTAACTTGGCCAATCTCAATAAACTTCTTCTAACATACTTTGTTCATTCTAGACACGAGAGGCTGTAGATCTTCCAGTGTTAGAAATCAGCACCACATCAACAGCATACAACAGGCAACATACTTTTAGACTACTCAATTTGTCGCCCAATCCTTGCTTACAATTAGACGTGTAGAGATCGAATAACTAAGGTTACATAACGGAGCCTTGTTTAACACTTTTTGTGTTAGAAATCATACACAGCATCATCAACATACTCGTACATACAACAACAGCCAGCTTACTTTCAGTCACTACTGTACATTTTAGCAGTCCGTTTCTCTTTTGGTAGTCTCTATACAGAAAACTTTATAAATCCGCATCAAAAATATGTCAAATTTTATGCAGCCATGTTTTTCTTCTTATTTGCATACATCAAAATGCGGGATTTCGTGGCTCTAAGATGCACAAATCCCGGCATGAATCCGGGGCCGATCCGGGATTTATATCTGGGATATAATACGGGATTTGAAACCCGGATTTAATACGGGCTTTGACACGGGAAAAGATATCTTGATTGATGGCGAACAATAAAGAAGTGAATGGTTGGTGTTTGGAGGGTATTTTGTTTTTACAGAATGCAGTTAGGGAGAATTTTTAATTTAAATAATTTACTTAAGAGCAAAATGTACGAGTAGGTACATATTTACTATAAACATTTAAGAAATCGAGGTTTCAAAATCGTCTTTTTTATGCGATGATGAGTTTAAATATCCCGAAGCAGTAGTACTATGGCATCCACATACATTTAAGACTCGGGTTTAAGCGTTCAAAAATGAGAAGAAGATTACGGAAGATGGTGTGAATGATCTTGATTCTAAACTCCATTTCGATGCGCACATTGAGAATATTGTGAATAAAGCTTACCGCATGCTAGGATTTGTCATCAGGAACAGCCGCGAATTTCGAAAACCTGAAACTTATCTTCTACTTTACTACACGCTGGTCCGTTCTCAACTTGAATACTGCACCTCCATATGGACACCACTTTACGGTGTCTATAAAGACAACATTGAAAGTATTCAAAAGAAATTTCTGCAATACCTCAATTACAGAATGAGTGCACCTAAACGGGGGTACATAAATATGCTCTCGAATTATAACGTCTCCACTCTAACTAACCGGCGAACATACCTTGACCTCATGACGCTTTATAAAATCTGCAATAAAGTTATCGACTGTCCTGACCTACTGAAACTAATAAACTTCAAAATACCACCCAGAGTAACAAGGCTTAACGACTTATTCCACATTAGCCGGACGCGTACAAATGCTGGTGTCAGGGATCCAATCAGAAGAATGTGCGAATCGTTTAATCAAAATCAAAACCTCAAGGATTCCGACTTATTTTTTGACACACGCAGTACTTTTAGTAGAAAATTGAAGGGTGTTTTCCTACAAAGTACAATAACTTGGCTTGGTTTATAATTTTAACTACCTTTCTTTTTTAAATTTCTGTATGACATTATTTTTTATATATATATATTTTTGGTCTTAACATCAAAATTTTTCCAAAAACAATTTGTAAACTTTTATAAGGATATTGCGCATTTTTTCATCTCTCTATTTGTAAAATAATATTTACTTATGTATATGTATACCTCCGTCTTTTCCGTATTTAAAGGTAAAAATATTTGTATATGTTTTTATCTGCTGTTATAATGTTAATTCGTGAGAAATAGTTTGGATGCAGGTGAATTCTCTATTAATTGTTTTGTATATTCTTGTTAATTAAAATCTGTATCTGTATTTTCGCCATTTTTCATTTTATTAATTTTTTTAATTTTACTTTAATTTTTAATCTTTATTTTTAGTTTAATTTTGTTATAATTTTAAGTGTGTTTTCGTCACCAAGATTATTTTTTTTTTTTCAAAATGTATTATGTATAAATTCTTATATCATAAAATGGGGGCCTCAGCACGGGTAAGCCACCCCGTGAGGCCAACATTACTGGATTGTACTATGAAATGAAAAATATTGAATTAAAATAAATAAATAAAAATACATTTTCATGCAATTTGAATTAAAACAAAATAGTTTGTATTCAAACTCAGTTTAATCCTAACCAAAAAATTATTTCTATAAGAACTTCATACATTCGAAACTTACTGAGACTACAATCAGCCGGGAAAATATACAAATTTTATCAGGTAATTTATACATTTTACCACAAAGGAACGATAAAGTATTCTTTCATAAAATTCCTACAAAACTAAATGTATGTACAAAATTCAGACACGTAGAGCAGCAGAAACTCCTTAGGTTATTTTATATATAAAATAAAACCGACCCAAAGTCTCATAAATTGAAAATAAACAGAAAAGGCATGAGTCTAGTTTTCAGTTTCACTTAACTAACCCCTCAAAAGGTAACCTTTCTTTCTAGATACGCTTTACAGCAGGAGTCGACAACCCTTGGAACGAGAGCTGTTTAGGTCTGAAACAACTTATGAACTTAAACCCATTTTCCCAAGTCCCTTGCATTGTTATTTTCTCCCTTGATCCCTCTCCTTCCTTGAAAGGCACAACTTACTTACTACAAGAAGAATAAGATGTTGACTACCTACCTGGCACAAATACACAATATTGCACAAAAATCGAAAGTTACCCAGTTTAATTCAGTTGAAAAATCGTCGTGAAATCGTTCACAACTCGCTCTTGAAATTTCTCGCTTAAAAAAGAGTAAAATACTAACTAAGAGCAGCCACCACCAAGATTGGACCATTACAGCATAAGAATCCAGCAAAGGTAGGGGCTTTCTCTTTTCCAATTGCCATTTCCTGTGATTTGACTTTAAAAAACGCCGTCAATTGTCTTGTCTTTTACAAATAAAGATTTACAGATCACGGATCACGATATTGTTCGTGATATTTTTGGTCCTTCGAGCCGGATGAATCGGTTTCAGCTTCTTTATCTTCCTCCTTCTCTTTCGATCTCCTCAAATAACTCAATAACAATGGAGTAGGTACTTTTTGAAACTTTTTTGAAGTGAAAACTTCTTTAGCAGCGTTGTGGTTTGAAACTCGATGAAACAAAAAAAGAGAAAAACACATACATCTCTGTAGAATTTAGCCTGCGAGACAATGAGTTAGTATAATCGGTCTCCTCTTTGTGCGGTGCTTCGTAGCCTCCCCACTCCTATCTACTTTATTTTTCTGCAGGTGTCACTTCTACCGTGTGAATTGTACACATTTTTTATATGTGTGAAGAGGAAGATGGGGATTTACATGGCTATTCAGATCTAGTCACAAAACATAGCTAAACGTTATTTCAAGCGTTTTAATTCTGAATGGTGATCTTACACAAAGGCGAAACTGGGAATTCTGGAACGTGCCAATAATATACCATGCATTATTTTTAAATGATTAAATTTTTAAATAATACTAACCAATTAAATATAATTTACTGGCGCACACCGGGATATGAACCTTGTACCCGCGAAATCCGCATCGCTAGTCGAGAGCCTTACCCCTCGATTAAGGCGGCCGTTAAAATCTAAATGTTTCTGACGTCATTTGACCCTTAATCACAAAATAGTTGCGACATCACTACCCTGAGGGTTTTTTTTTTTATTTAGAGGGATTGTGCTGAAAATATCAGAACTGGCTGAAAGGGGCAGTTTTCCTTACAAATACACCTGAAAAATAACACATAAAATAGCTGTGAAAGCCACAAAGATGTTTGAATCCATAAAAAAAAAATCATGCTAATCTGTATGAATTATTACAGTTCGAAACTGTTTTACAAAATCACCTTTTTACGCACTGTTTGTGTTTTTAGCGTAAAGAATAATTATTTTTTTAGGGTCGTATTTAAAAGGTTGCGGACGGCTGCCTTAGATACAAGGTTCTATGCCCACCCCACCGACTGTCGTATTACATCTTACCTGAAAACATAGATAGACTATTGATCTAAGACTGATGTTTGGATTTAGAGAGAAAGCCCAATTTATGCGAGCCGGTGTACGTACTGCTTAGAATTAAGTACAATTCGTAACATGTGGGCCTAGTCTAAGGATCATGATTAAAAACTAACAAAAAAAGTATTCTTCATTAGTATTTAGTTTCGTGAGTTCTACAACCTGTTGACAAATGCAAAATTTTGTCCTTTTATAGAACTAAAAAACCTATTCAGTTTGATTATAAACTAAATAATGTTTGTCTCTCCACTGTCACATCTATCAAGGACCTTGGGGTCACTCTGGATTGTAAACTTTCTTTCCGGGATCACATTAATAACATCGTAAACAAATCACTTAAACTACTCGGCTTCATTCATAGAATTACCTCTGACTTTAAACATATAAATACACTTAAATCTCTTTACTGTTCGCTGGTCCGCCCTCACCTTGAATATGCTAGTGTCATTTGGTCTCCTTTTTATGCTGTCCACATTTGTTACATCGAATCTGTACAACATCGCTTCCTACGAGGAATTGCTTGGAGGTTAGGACTTGAAAGAGGAGAATACTCGTATGATGAAATTGAACAAACTTTAAACATTTCCTCTTTAGAAAAACGTAGAAAGGACTCTGATCTAATATGCATTTTCAAAATTATCAACAGTATTACTGACACACCTGCTTTGTTACAACTCATCCAGTTCAACATTCCTTCCCGTAGACTCCGAAATAATGAATTGCTGTTCCTCAATCAACATTCTACTAATTATGGATATCATTCTCCTTTATCCAGAATGTCGAGACTAGTCAACACAAATCAAAGCATTGAATTTTTTGGTGTAAGCCTAAATGACTTTCGGCAGTCGTTACGCAATGTGGTTTTTTAAAGTCTTTTTAAATCCATCTTCAAGCTACTTGTAGTTATCTTCTCTATGTACTTTTATATTATATGTATTTTGTCAATGCTCTTCATCTATATGTAATCTCCTTTCATTGTGATTTCTCTTTTTTTCTATTTGTGTTATTGATGTATTGTTAATTGGACTAATTGTCCGTAAATAAATAAATAAATAAATAACCTTCGGAGAGTCCTGAGAGGCGATTCTGGTTGTACTCAAGCTCAAGAATAAGGAATTGTTTTCTTCTTCCTTGGACTATCCATTGCCCTAGGTACGCTGTTGGGGTCGGCTCTTCTCGTTCTCAGGCTATAACTTCTTCGGTTCTGGGTATCGCTTTAATCCAGGGCGTTTCTCTGTAATATCTTGCAGCATTGAGTCATCCAGGAGTTATTTGGTCTTCCTCTGAATGACCGTCGATAAAGCTCCATAGACATTGCCTGCTTCACTGTGTGGTCTGGTGGTCTCCGTCGTATATGCCCATACCATCTCAACTGTCGTTCCTACAGCGTTCTGTTTATGTCCGTGACACCCAGGCTACCACGAATGCGTGAACTTTTAATAATATCTTTTAGCGATTCTCCTGCCGATCATCTAAGCATTCGCATTTCTGCTGTTTTGAGTTGCCTAGAGTAGGAGTTATACATAGTCCGGCATTCAGAGCCATTATCGCGGGTCTAACAATAGTCTGAAATATCTTTCCTTTACGTCACACAAGATTCCTGTTACGGATTTAAACTTAATCCATCCCACATCTATTTTAAGAGTAAGGAATTGTCCTTAACCTTAAAATTAACAACTATTTCGAAGCCATCCGCAAGAATTCTGACGGATTTCCACTCTTCCTTAGCTAAGGGTAAATAATAGGAATCTGCTTCCTGGAATCGCAGTTAACAAAAGTTATCAATTTAAAGATAAAGGACATATTCTTATCATAAAGTAAAACCGAAAACGCTGCTAACTGCGGTTAAAGTCGGTAATTTTAAGATTAAGGACAATAATTTCTTATCCTTAAATAGAACACGGTGTTCGGAAACACGTAGTACACGCGGAAAACTGATAAATCTTTACGTTTGGAGGAGACATTTGGAGCCGATTTTTACGGTATAAAGTTTTTGATCTGAGCTTTTGTTTTTGATTGAGTACGAAGTTGGAATTTTTCGATTCATCTTTACGATGAAACGGTTTAAATTATGAATACAAAAAAAAAAATGCTTTAGATAAACTTAAGCTTTTACTATCGTTTCGCTTGGGTAGAAACAAAATAAAATTGTAAATTACTTTATAAAAAATGTAACCGAAATGTAGAAAAAAAAATTTTTTTCATTAGAAATGTCAAGTAAGAAACTACTTAAAAAAATGCAATTTTTATAATGATAATAATAATATATCTTTATTCAATGAAATTAGCAACATAACAACTAAAAAAGTACATGTTCAATGTAGATTACAAATAGATTCATCCTTACAAAAAATTAACAAGTAGAAAGTAATGTAAGATCGGTTACACAGAAGTAGCATAATTATACAATATTTTTAGTTGTGCATAGTCTGCCTCACTAGGTGAACCTGTATTGAGGCAGAATTTTTTGTAAATTGTTTCTCACAATTTTATCTATGGTTTTTTATAAATGTATAATGCTAAGATATTATATTGCTAAGATTATTTGTGACAGTTTCCCTTAACAATTTTTTTTCCTTATTATAAAATTATTCACAAAATTCACTTTTACGCTAAAACCGACCGTTTCTAGACCCCGTTTGCTATGCAATTTTCCATGTCTATTACCTTTATTCGTAGTGATATAAGGCAAAATAAAAATATACACATTTGTCGCTCGAGTATTCCTCTTAATATTTAATGTTTTTGAAATGCGTCAAAGCTTAGAAGGCTCCAAAAGTAACAGGCTTAGTCCTCCATCATTGCACAATCACTAAATTGATGATCGAAAGAGGAATTAAAATATTGTCAGGTTATTCGTAACCCGGTAATGTTCGTCTTTTCTTTTTAATTTATTTATTTATTAATTTACGGAAAACAGTCCAGTAAAAACATAATAATAAGACGAATAAAAAAACAGAGATGACAGTGGAGGGAGAGCACATAAAAATTAATAGCAATGACAATATAAAATATAAAAAGTACATATAGAGACACTACAAGTCAAAGCATGAAGAAGCATTTAAATATTGCGTATCGACTTCCGAAAGTCATTTAGTGTTACACCAAAAAAATCAATGCTTTGACTTGCGTTGACAAGTCTCGACATTCTGGATAAGGGAGAATGATATCCATAATTAGTAGAATGTTGATTGAGGAACAGCAATTCATTATTTCGGGAAGGGATGTTAAACTGGATGAGTTGTAACAACGCAGGTGTATCAGTAATACTGTTGATAATTTTAAATATGTAAATTAGATCAGAGTCCTATCTACGTTTTTCTAAAGAAGACACGTTTAAAATGTGTTCAATTTCATCATATGAGTACTTGCCTCTTTCAAGACCCAAACTCCAAGCAATTCCTCTTAGGAAACGATGTTGTACGGATTCGATATGACAAATGTTGACGGCATAGAAAGAAGACCAAATGACACTAGCATATTCAAGGTGAGGGCGAACCAGCGAACAGTAAAGAGTTTTAAGTGTACTTATATGTTTGAAGTCAGAGGTAATTCTACGAATGAAGCCGAGTAGTTTAAGTGATTTATTTACGATATTATTAATGTGATCACGGAAAGAAAGTTTGCAGTCTAGAGTGACCCCAAGGTCCTTGATAGATGTGACAGTAGATAGACAAACACTATTTAGTTTATAATCAAACTGAATAGGTTTTTAGTTCTATAAAAGGACAAAATTTTGCATTTATTAACATTAAGATCCATGCAGTTAATTTTCAACCAATCGTTAAATGAATCAATATCAAGTTGAAATAGTAAACAGTCAAGGTGGGATTTAATAATCTTAAGAATCTTATTATCATCAGCAAATAGCCAGAAACGTGCGTGAGAAAAAACTAGTGATATCATTATTAAAAAGGTTAAAAAGAAGCGGAAAAAAAACAGACAGAACTTTCGAGAAGAAAACTATCGCCTACATTTATTAACCTGAATGTAACTTTAATACGAAACACCTCAATAAATTACTTAATTAGTTCAAAAACTATTTCGTTAGACAAACCCTTAGTAAAATACGCAATACCCGCCAGTATAAATTGGTCTCAAAGACTGAGAGAGGCAGTATTTCGCGTGTTTTCTTTTATTTAGCAGTAAGGGACGTATCCAGGTAAAAATAGGAAGTACTGAGGGTAGAACTGAAAGGTTTTTACGAATAAGGGAAGATAAATCTACGTCCTTAAATACGTTTCAAAGAATCCGCTTTTGAAAATCATTCTTGATTGTAAATAATTGATGGTTTTCCGACGGGACCCGCGTAATTTTTTTTTCTACATTTAATAATGGTACTCATGTCTGGTTTTTAACCCTAGAAAGGAAATTTGCGTAAAATTTACGCATGCGTGTTAAGAATTATTGCTCTCTCGTTCTAATTAGTACGCGTCCGTAATAATATCCGTCGCGGTGCTTTTTAGACATCTCACCCGCTGCTTGGACCGTGATGATAAATCTAAGACAAATGATAAAATGCAGTATAATTCATTGGCCATATAGCACTATAGGAATTTCCTGGAGAGATCACATTACAAATGAAGAGGTTCTTCAAAGATTCGAAGGAGGAAGGCTCCTGCTCAGGACCTTGTCCGAAAGGCGTGCAAGATGGATCGGCCATGTAATACGACAAGAAGGCCTCTTGCATGCCATAATGGAGGGCACAACCGAGGGGACAAACTCTAGGGAACGCCTACGCCGAGAGTACCTGGAGGACCTGCTGGTGGACGTACGCTGCTCATCATATGCAGACTTCAAAAGAGCCGCACAAGACAGGGAAGAATGGAAGAGCAGAATAGAGGAAATTTCTGCAAACCAATCCCAGGATTGAAACCAGAGAGAGAGAGAAAGTGGTCTACGAAGTTTGGATTTGCGATATCTATGGTCATAATAGATAAAGCCTTTCAATAGCTTCGTTTTAAGTCCAAAATAACAAACGTAGGAGCTAAAAATATTTTTTAATAATTTTTTTGCCGAATCAAGGAGATAATTGCCTTTTTTATCCGAAAAACAATCGGAGACATTTAAAACGGCGCCAATATATGGAAAAATTTCTCCAGTGGTTAACAAAATTCGATATATTTTATTTGCCTACTCTGTACTACTTAAGAGCCTAATTCAAAGGGAGACATTTGATCACATTATTTACTTATTTGGTTTGAAAGAACGAATTTAAAAGAGCTGTAATCGGATTGGTTTGTAATAGGCTTCACATTACTGGGAAACATACATAATTTTAAATGGTTTATTGTTTTGTATTACGTGTAATAAAAAAAATGATGTATTTTATTAAATATCTAAAGAAGGTACAAACCTTAATTATTATTATACATTATTAATTTGGGAGGTGGGTCAAATCATTTAATGGAAAACCAATAACCCTGCTATAGGTCACCCCAAGTTATTTAGTGGTTGAGTGAGACCTAACGTAGATCTCTAGCCGGACTCTCTCGATCCATCGGCATGCACCGTAGTGGGAGAGATGCATTCATATGTCCTTCACTCCTGGACACATTGACCCTCCGATTCCTACCCATCTCTCATACCTTTTACCTTCCCAGAACTTCATCTCCTTCCTTTCCCTAAAAAGACCCTCCAAACCGCACCCCTTGGGGGCCTTCTGGGCGGAGCTAAAGTGAAAAAACCCAAACTCAACAATGTACCGAAACGAAAAATCCGTAATAGATCCACCAATTAGTAACTGAGTGGACAAATGCATCGGGAACCGACAAATGCGTCGTGGGTTCAATTCCTCTATAAGTCTCGCAATACTTTAGATCATAGATGACAGGTAGGAATGCTGTGTTGGTTCTACCCGTATTCTATCGGGAGTGCATTGAAGAACTTTCACCGATGATCCCTTCTGCACAGACGTACAGTCATGAAATACATCAAACGGGTGTTCAAAATTTGTACAATGTTGACATTTGTAATAAAAGATCGGGTTGTTATAACGATTCGTTCTTGTGCACAAGAAATCGGAGCTATGACAAGATCTCTTCACGTCTAGCCTAACCTAACCTAACTATTCTAAAGAGCCAATTCATACATGACCCAAATATGAGAAAGAGGTTCCTCAGGTGATTAAGAGAAAAGATTTTATTTTTTTTACTTTAACTCCACACAGGAGGCCTTGAGGAAAATAATTTCCCTCAGGGCCTATGTCATCTGGTATGCTGGGTGGAGGGTCTTTTTGAGGAGAGGGAGGAATGAACATTGATCTTGAAGAGACCCATGTTGTAGGAAGGAGGAAACACAGAGGCCGGCAAGTCATTCCACAGCCGAGTTGAACACAAGAACGAGACGAAGAAACGACCCGTTCTCATGTGACAAATGTCAACCGTGTACAAATGTTGGGCACGCGTTTGGCGTGTTTCCCGACTATGCACCGGTGCCGAAGGGATCAATGACGCTAGTTCCTCGGAGCACTTCCATTGAAATACCGGTAGAACAAGGATAGCATTCCCACCCGACGCCTATGCCCTAAAGATTACAATCCGTCTGTTAAGATGGGAGAATCTATTAAACAGACCGCCCGTTTCTGCACAGAGTCGAGGGTATTTTACAGGTATTTTGGAGCTCCAGACTAGAGATGGCTGCCAAATTCAACCGTGGGGCGCACTTGTGATTTGTACAGGGTTAGCAGTTGTGTACTATTAAAGTATCTGCGGGCCCTGTACAGTTCGCCCAGTTTTTGGGAGGCTAACTTTACTCCGGCTTCGATGGAGCCCCCATACCTGAGCCGCTCACTTAGTATGATTATAAAAACGAAATATAATTTTTTTTTCAAGAATGTAAGTTGGTAGGTAAATTTCTCTACATTAGACAGTACTTAAAATTTAACACGAAGAACTATAAATGAAAATAATTTCACGTTCCATTTAAAATAAAAGAATTTTGCGTAAAATAAATCCTTTTCGGAAATAAAACATTAATCACTTTATTTTTATTTTAACGGATTTATAGCGTTTTAAAGCCGGACGATTGATTTATTGACAAAAGATTGCGAATAAAAATATTTGAATGTTTCGAACAAACGCCCGAATTCTATAGAATAGCTCGTGTCAAACAGTCAAATGAAAAACAGCCCATGTCACAAATAAAAAAGAAAAATAAAATTTACGATTTCGAAATTTTGCGTCCAATGCAATGTACGTTTACTTAATAAAGCGAGCATTTTACTTCAAAAAGGCAGAAACGAAAATAAAAGTAGAAATTTATTATTATTATCATATTCTAAAAATGTGCTATTTTTTATTTAATTATTTTGCTCTTTTATACGCCCCTGGGGCTTTTTACAGTGAAATGGCTTGGAAAAATTGATTTCTTTATAGAACAGTGGTTTTTTTAAAATTTACTATTCATATGTACATCGCACAAGAGTCCCCAACTATTCTCATCTGGAGTTAGTGAGACTATGGCATCCCCAATTGGGATATGTTGTCAGGCTGAATATAGTAGGGAGGGAAAGGAGATGAGGAAGAGGAAGGTGGGGAGGTACTGGGTTATTTAGATCTGATCACCAAACACGGCTAAAGCCATTTCAAGCAACGCTTCAATTCTAAATCTCACAGTCTTACACCAGGGCGATACTGAGAGTATCTTCCACTCTGGAACGTGCCGCATATCTAGAACTTATTATTTTTAAACGTATTATGTATGTGAGAAATAACTCAAATAAAATTCATTGGCGCACACCGCGCCGAGATTCGATCCCGCGACCTTCGGATTGTGAGTCAAGAACCTTTCCCCAAAACCACGGTGGTCCTCAAATGTGATGTAGATTCACCATAGACATCCAAATGGATAGGCAAGAAGATACAGATGAGGGGTAAAACCGAACTTTGGAGGGCGAAGAGGGGAAAGATGACTGTGATTCGTTAAAAAATCAATCTGACAGTATATAGGCATCTCGCTTTATAATATCACCATTTAGTTCTTAAAAGCAAAATCTGCTTTTGAATGCATAGACCTTTTTACATGGGAGTGCGAATTACCCGCCACGTTATTAACTAATTTGCGTAGTCCAAATGCGACAAAGGAAAGATCGCCCTTTCACAGAGGAATATTTTGTTGCCGTATTTAGTTAAGACACTTTTATAAATGTTTCATAATTTACTTACCCCTGTAACCAGCGACGAGCTCACAGGAGAAACGCCCACATTCGCTATATCCATATATATTAGGGTATAATGTATAGCACAAGCTCTCATTTTTGTTCTTAAAATGTACGATGCGTTCTCGGCGCTGGTCAGGACAAGAATGATGACGTCACATTTTTTAGATTCAAGCGAGGCTCTCAATCATTCGCCAATTTTTTAATGGCTTTCGCAGCTTCTTTTAGAACCTTTTCCAAATAAAACCACCCTTCTAGCTTCTAGCCACACCCAAAAAATAATAATGAATTCTGGTTTTCAGGACTTACTGGTAGGTAGGTACTCGTACCTTACATATTTTATTTCAATAAGGTGTTTTAGAGACCCGTTTTAATGTAGGCAATATTAAATAGATCCCGTATCCAGAATTTTTTGTGTGATTCGGTCTATTGAATATTTATAAAGGTTTCGTTTGAAAGAAGTCTCAAAAAGGGATGAACCCGTGCTCAACCACGAACAAAATAATACACTGTGTATTACAGAGGTTTTCAAACCTATTTGACTCACCGTGACCTTTACCATTAAAATATGTAAAATTTTTGAGAGTTATGTCTGTCAATATACTATTATTTTTAAAATAAAAAAACACATATAAATTTGTTGTAGACCATTTTTATTTTATACACACTCTACCGGTTTCAGAAGCACCCTTCCTTCGTCAGGAGAATATTATAACTAAACTATGATACAGAATGTTGACAGATATACAAATCAGGTGTTTGAGTGGGAGGTAGGCAAATGGGTGGGGGTAATTAGGGGATTTCCGGAAATAACAGAGCGGTTAATTGGAAAAATATTTAGAATGGGACTGAAAGATAAGTTAATTTGGTTTTTCACCAGATTTAAATGTCCGGGTTAAATTTTCCGCACAGGAAAAACTAAACCCTTCCCCAAATGATCATCTAGTCAACACACGCTATGCAATTGCACTATATAAGTATTATAAATTGGTAAATAATATAAGTATTATAAGTTGCACTATATAAGTATTATAAATTCAAAATACCTAGCATTATTATTTAGGGATTTTCTGATTTCTAGTGCTTCTAAATTATCTAATTTTTTGCTTTTATTATTACGGTGAAGAATTTTAACCCCTGTGTCCTTATTAAAAGTGTGATCTGTGGAAATTAGGTGATTAGCAAACTCTGAAAAATTATTATTATTTAAGTATCTTAAATGTTCTGTGAATCTGATATTTATTATTCTAAATATTTTTCCAATTAACCGCTCTATTCTTTCCGGAAATCCCCTAATTACCCCCACCCCTTTGCCTACCTCCCACTCAAACACCTGATTTGTATATCTGTCAACATTCTGTATCATAGTTTAGTTATAATATTCTCCTGACGAAGGAAGGGTGCTTCCGAAACCGGTAGAGTGTGTATAAAATAAAAGTGGTCTACAACAAATTTATATGTGTTTTTTATTGTAAATTATGGCGAGCCACAAAGTTAATGCTTTTTACAAATACGTATTGTTTTTAAAATGGTTGAAGAAGATAACATTAACTTCTTTAGGAAACGATCATGTATGTATCATAAAAATCGTTGTGTCTTCCTCGTAGTGATAAATATAATTGAAACGGTGTTTAAAAAATACAGTGACTAAAGAGAAAACACTATCTTACCAATATTATAAAGGCGAAAGTGTGTATGGATGAATGTATGTTACTCTTTAACGTAAAAACCACTGAATGGATTTTAATTAAACTTTTCTATAATATATTTAGTTCATAAATCAGAATAACATATATGAGCTCTGGCATTATGAAATTTGTATAAATAAATTGCAATAAGTGGCACGCGAGCTGTTTGAAAATTGAATATACTGGGAAAGAATGGATGGAATGAGGGATGGGGGAGAAAACTCGGGAGGGGGAAGGAAACTCGGGAGAGGGATTCGCAGGAGGGAGGAGGGGAACCTGGGATGGGGGTTCGCGGGACGGCGGAAGGGGTGGAGTGGAGTGAGGAGAGGGAAGATGGAGGAATCAGTGTGGGGAAGAGAGCGCGGGAGAGTAAGGGGAGGCGGAGGGGGAACGGGACGAATGGGAAAGGACACGCAGGGAGAAACAATTTAGAGAAATGTAGCAACGAATGCCGGGAAAAGTAGTATTTTATAATCAAATCTAAAAGTTAACCACAAAAGAATTGAAATGGACATCTTTATGAAACCAAAGTTTCCGAACGCAATTTAAAAAATATTTTTGAAACTTTGGAAATTTTCTTTAAATTATTTTTATACGAAACGAAAAAAAGAGGTGAAGATAAAATTTATACATAAAATACATTTATCTATTAAAAAAATTAGTTAGAATAGGAAGGTAAGCCATTTATATCTTTTTTGTTTGCATTAAAAAAACGTAGGTTTATTTTAAAATATGATAATTTATTTCGAATTATAAAAATATAAACGTATTTTGTCACCTTTCATAAACAGTTTTTAGTTTTCGGAAACATAAAAACGTGCATCGATTATTTTCTGCTTTTCAATGTTCCACGTGGTATCTAAAGACACCGGATTTGTCCAACCCCTATTTTGGGAACCACTGGCGTTCATAGTGAAATACAGCTGAAATATTTTTTCTGTTATTGTTAAATTTACCTCCAATATAAATTGTATCCGTGTTTCTCTGTTGAATATACATTTGCGAACACGCGAGCCGAAACTCGAATTATAGGAAGGGAAAGGAGCAACCGTAAACTGAGCGAAACGCCGCACAGTGATTCGTTTCATACATGCTAGACGCTAAAAACTCTTACACATGATTAAATTATTTTTAACCCTCTATTGAGGTGTAGTCAATACTAATTTTATGAAAATTTGTGTTAAAAATTATTAAAATTTTTTTCCTATCGTTTTATTTTTTTTATAATTTTTAAATAATGCATGAATAGAGTATTTGAGGTTTATAAAACAATTATATGTAAAAAGTAGAAAAAGTGTATTTTGATTGTAATAAATTGCTAAAATTACGGTCCATTTTCTGCTTATATTCAAAGATATAAGCCTTATTTGGTTTTTCAACTTTTTTTCACCACTTGCACTGAGCTTATCAGGTTCAAATGTACTTAAATTTTTTTTAAACATTCCCTCAAGCTTTTCCTTCTTTGGCCAACTCTTCCATGTCACGAACAATTCCAGCCTGGAAATCTCGTATGTGGTTCTCAGATAAACTCTCGAGAAGTTAGAAATTTAATATTTTTTAGGCCAAAAAAAAAAACACAAAACTTATTTATTATTTAAAAAACAACTAAAATTATTTTCACTAAAATATTAAGAAAAAACTTTAAAACATACCTTCCAAAGTAGCCATCATTTTACAGAACCGAAAAAAACACTTTTCAAACATAGTACACAATTTTAAACGTCGAGCTGCGAATAAATGCAAATGATAATTTCAAAACACATTATTCGACTTTAGGCCTCTGGTATGAGTCAATGCGTGCACTAATCACCCCAATTAAGAATACATTTTTTATCCTGTCTATCTGGTGATGTCACCATGACGTCATTGTTTGGGAATTCAAAAGTGACTTATTAGTGTCTAGCTTGTATGAAACGAATCACTGTGCGCCGCCGCTTGCGTTTACTTCGATACTTTCCCAAAATTCGTGGATCGACTCACGTTAATACCTACCCGTTTATACGCACTCTAATATTTGTTTTTCAAATGAAACGTAAATCTTTTAAGCTGCTTTTGAAGTCTAGAGATTATGGTTTTGATTGAAGTAGACACAACATAATTTCAATAGCCTGCTACGTGAATGATGATGCTATTAATTCTCATTAACAATAACAATACTCTTGAATACATTTCAATTATACGATTTGTTATGGCTGCATAATCCTTTAATATTTTCCCCTATGTTTCCTTTATATAATATTTTTTGGAAAAACAAATTTTCTTTAATTACCTCATTTTTAATTATTTTTTGAAGAGGTTCTACTTCAGAACCTTGCGGAAACCAAAAAATACTTTCTTAAGTTAATTCTTACTATTCTTAGCTGCATTTTGCTTTAAGTTTTTATGAATAATGACATCCGTTATTCTCCATTCCATTCATATAAAATACTTATGTTTATTTTTGGGAGACGGGTACGGGTACCATTAATTGGATAACCAACAACTCTGCCACAGGTCAACCCAAGTAATTCGCTAGTGGTATGTAAAGGTAGTGGGGGCTAATGCGCCTGCTCGCTAGCTGCGTGACGGGCCGGATCTGGAGAGGTCGGTTTAGGGAGACCCTTTGACCACTCCAGCTGCTCTCTTTTGACCGCAGTTGGAGGGATGGTATCATTCACATACTTGTGAAGCCACTAACCTGTTCATGGTATTTACTTTTAAGGTCCATGTTTCACATCCATACAGCAAGACCGACCACACATAACATTATAGCATTCTCTGCTTTAGTTTAAGCTGATATTGTCATTGCAGAAGTGGGATTTCATTTTAATGAACACAGTTCTTGCTGCTTCAATTCTGCACCTAATCTCTACATCTGGGTCAAGAGTCTCCGTGAGAATACTTCCTAGGTATAAGTGGAACCTTGCGGAATCAAAATTATGGAGACTTCTGTTCGCACGTAATTATTTAAAACGAAATAATAATTTTTGGTCATATCATAAGCATTGATAAAAAAACAATGTTAACCAACTGATTACGAAACGATTGATAAAATACTGAGTGCAAAGGAAAAAGTCATACCTTCCTCGTGAATTTTTGGCTCCACACATTTTCAATATCTTCCTAACACGAACAAAAACTTACGTAACGACAAATAACTCGAACTGGCTGTTCAAAAGATTTTTAATATGATTGACTGAAAAGAAAAGAACAGATATTCGAAATATCCTAAATAACTAACACGAGTACATTAGACACATTCTACATAATTTCCTCAGGAAATTATATAATATCAAAATACACATTAATTTTCATGTTTCCACTGTATTTATACTTTCTCATTAATTAATTATCATGCACCTATTGTATTTACATTTAGTTCCATGTGAATTTTAAATTACATATGCATTATTTTTATGGAAATATATGTGGCGAGCCAACGCTCAACAAAACGTTGAGCAACAACAACGCTGAACACGGAGAAGTACTTACCTATCTGGCAAATATTTGGCATATCGTCGCACCTTAAGGAAAGTACCGGAGCATTCAAATTCCCTGTACATTAGTCTTTAGAACAGCAAGCCAAAACAAATGGTCCCGTTATTTTACTACTGTCACGCTCCGTATTCCGATAACATTGTGAATTTTAATTCTTAGTAAAAACTATCAACAGTTAATTCTAGTGTTTTCTTTTATACGTTTACGTAGCACGTCCGGTTGCTACAGTGGTGACCCCGACGTGATATGAACACGCAATAAAGAAACAAAATATAAATCTAATGATTTAATGTATTATAACAACATTATGTTTGTATGCATGTGTGTATATGGATAAGTATGTTTTTTATAATATTTTTATTTATTTTTTTATCTTTTATTTTGTCTTCTTATATTATTTTTCATATTTTTATATCCATGTCAACATCGATACATATCTTTTTCACTAAATAAAAATTGTTATTTACCCGCCTCGGAACAGACTTTGTCTAGTGAGGTGAGTAAAAGATTATGTACATACCGGCACTGAAACTGAAAACTAAATTAGTTGACTGGTTGATGAGCGTTTGCACGTCGAAGATTATCCTACCGATAGCCAAAATTTGAGTACCAGAATAAAGAATATACACATAAAATGAATTTGTACCATTTGGATGGTGTTTACTTTGTCCTTCGTAGAAATGCCGCGAATTTTCGAGAAAATGGATCAAAAATCCTCTCAAAAAAGCGAAATGGTAAACTTCAGTCAAAAATCTCCCAACATGCTTAGCGATTCTCTCTTTCCGCCTAATGGACCCGCCGCCTAGCCGAGGCACCTGTGAATAATTGATGGGGATCAAACGGAACAAAGTGCCATTCTTTGGAAAGGAAGCAAATTGCGATGTTTTCCACCTCTTCGCTAATTCTGAGTGCCTGGTACGATAGACGGATTAAAGATTGATTCTGGCATAAATAAAACAACTTTTATATATTACTCGCACAGACGCATTATTTAAAAATGTTGGGATTTATAACTAGGCTAACGAAATTTTAACAATATAAAATGTATTAAACTGTTATATTTTGCATATGTTAGAAGTCAACTTGAGTACAATTCTCCCGTTTGGAACCCATATTATAATATACATGTACAAGCTGTTGAAAGAATACAAAACAAATTCTTACGCTTTCTAAATTTTAAAATGGGTATTCCTGTAATTATGTTAAACAACGACACTATTTTAAATGATATGAATATGCTCAAATTGTCAGACAGGAGAATTTTCACTGATTTGGTATTTCTGTAAAAAATTCTAAATAATTTAGTTGATAATTCGGTATTGCTTGAATTGATAAGCTTCCGGATTCCACTACGTAATACCAGAAGTCAGGATTTATTTCAGTGCAGAAATTCTGGAACTAACTACCATATGTATTCCTCTTTGCCCAGAATACTAATGGAGGGAAATAATTATACCAAGTCAGTGGACATCTTCAATTTATATTTAAACAAATACCAAATACTGTTGCTGAGGCAGTTCAGTTATGTACAATAAATACTATATATTTCGTTGCAAAATACCTTTTATATTTCTTTGTAAAAAGAAATATATAAAATAGTGTAATTTGTAAATTTCTTACTTATGTAAAAGAAATAAATAAATTACTTGCATGCAACATATTTTAATCTCGTTATTCAACAAGAAAGAAAATTCTAGTGAAAATGATAAAAGCTCAATTTTTTGGAATTTTCAAATTCGATGATCGTATCAAAACGAAAAAGTTTGGTCAAATGTAGTTTCAGCTGTACTTTGACTAGATCTGAAATACCAAGAACTATCCAACCTTCCTCTTTCTCTTCCTCACATTAATCAGCCCTCAAAACCTTCCCAAAATGGGACACAATCATAGACATCAGAATTCAATAGACCAGAACATACAGATGAGGGGTAAAACCAAACTATGGGGGGCGCAGAGGGGAAAGATGACTGTGATTCGTTAAAAAATCAATCTGACAGTACATAGGCATCTCGCATTATAATATAACCATTTAGTTCTTAAAAGCAAAATCTGCTTTGAATGAAATGACCTTTTTACATGGGAGCGCGAATTGCTTGCCACGTTAATAACATATTTGCTAAGGCCAAATGCTCGCCCCGAAAAGAATCGCCCCAATTCTCATAGCAATATTTTGTTGCCGTGTTTAGTTAAGACCCTTTTACAAATGTTTCATAATTTACTTACCCCTGTAACCAGCGATGAGCACATTGGAGAACCGCCCACATTCGCTATGTCCATATAATATGTGCGTAAAATGTATAGCACAAGCTACCGTTTTTGGCGTGTTATTTTGAAAATTGTATGGATGTTACTTCCGCGCTGTTCAGGACAAGAATGATGACGTCACATATTTTAGATTCAAGCGAGGTTCTCTCCCCTCCCCATGGAGCGAGCTGGGTCCAAGGCGGAGCTCTAGCCGGCTCCAGGGGGAGGGGGAAATAATACGTTTTTATCACTTAGGGCATGATTGTGTCCACGGACATATTAATATATCTGGACCTGCCCTAAGTGATAAAAGCGTATTATTTCCCCCTCCCCATAACGGTTCCATAGAACCGGCTTACGAGAGCCTCGCTTGAATCTAAAAAATGTGACGTCATCATTCTTGACCGTACCAGCGTCGAGCTCACATCATACATTTTACGAAATAACACGGCAAAAATGACAACTTGTGCTGTACATTATACCCTAAAATTATGTCGAACATAAAGAATGTGGGCGGTTCTCCAGTGAGCTCGTCGCTGGTTACAGGGATAAGTAAATTATGAAACAATTGTAAAGTGTCTTAACTAAATACGGCAACAAAATATGCGTCTGTGAAAGGTGGCGAAGTTTACTTTGCCGCATTTGGACTTCGCAAATATGTTAATAACGTGGCGAACAATTCGCGCTCCCCTGTAAAAAGGTCTATTAATTCAAAAGCAGATTTTGCCTTTAAGAACTAAATGGTGATATTATAATGCGAGATGCTTATATACTGTCAGATTGAATTTTTAACGAATCACAGTCATCTTTCCCCTCTTCGCCCCCCCATAGTTTGGTTTTACCCCTCAACTGTATCTTTTCGTCTATTAAATTTGGATGTCTATGGACACAATACACTGTCTCCGAGCAGAACTTGTTGTTACTTAAATTATAGAAGTAATGTATCCCAAAACGTTGGACAAAAATGTAGTTTCCGCTGTATATTGTAGTGACTAGATCTGAATAGCCGGGAACTATCCAACCTTCCTCTTTTGCTTCATTCCATGAATCAGCTCCATAACGTTCCCAAAATGGCACACAATACAATGTTTTTGAGCAGAACTTGTTTTTTACTTAAATTATAAAACTCCGGATTTTCTCGCGAACTCTTTAAAGGTGATAGATTACAATAAGCCCAGATGGCTTATTTATAAGGCGGTAAAAATGTTTCTGGGCCCCGACCTTGAGTTTGCAAACGTATTTATCAAAGTCTCAATTTGTTTAAAAAGCGAAAGTTACTGACCTCTAGCGTAACATTTCAAAGCTAGTTATTAGTGTAGATTCCTACTTGCAACGGCTTATGATTCCTAAGCTTGTTGTAATGATAGTTGATAAAACAGATTTCTGTATATCATAGTCTGACATGTGTTTCATTGTTTATATTTGTTAGTATTAGTTTTTTTTGGCTATAAATATTGTTTTCTGATGAATAAAATGCTTCTTATCTCTTGAAAACAGCTAGAATCAACCAATTATGGGTCTGTAGACCCCTTTTTAGTGCTTTGTTGGGCCGGGAAAAAGTTGGGTTGTAAAATGTGATTATAATTAATAAATATAAGTTGGAATTGGCCAGTGAAGAAATACTACGTCTTTATTGAAGATCTCCTGCCATAAACAAACCAAAAATAAACACAATCCCTGCATTATCGACAGCTTTATTTGTTAGCAGTGCCACCTAGGAGAAGCCTCTTAAACTACTGTCTATGATGTCACAGAATCTGAATTTCTTTCATAGAGAAGTAAAAAAAACACCCAGAAGTCTTTAAATATCCTTGTTATTTCTTAGGAAAATAACACAGCGGATTTTTTTGCTCCATTTCTAAAAAAGGCTTTATGCACAAAGTGTGTTTTTATACGCAAATTTCATTTGCAAAAGCTCATTTTTCTTCATCTTCTGTAGAAGTTCACGAACGCTTTTTTTGTATGTGATTACCGAACAAGACTACTATTATCTTTCCAGTGCCAGTGCGACTATGGCATCAGTATTTGTGGTACATTGTCAGGAGAGGAAAAACTATTAAAGTTAATAGGTCGACAATAATGCGGACCAACGTGTTTTCTCTTTAAAAAATCCATAAAAGGATTAAAAAAATCGTTACCTAATTATAAAAATATGGAGATTTTTTGGTTATCGTATTTACATATCAAAGTCAGATAATATTATTAAAAGCGAAAAGAGAAAATAGAATATTCCTGCTTTAAAAGGCTATGGAATATTTTTATAAAAATATTTTTCTGATAAAATGGTATTTTCTTTGTTTGTTTTTCGTTGACAAACATTTTTATTGCGAGAAATCTAGCACTTATAATTATTATTGTACAAAGGTTGCACCAAGGTTGTACAAGGATAAATATACAAGGTGTCCGGAAACTCATAGTTCAAGCGGGAAACTGGAGAACCCACATCACATTTGGAGTCGATTTTGTGGTTTAACTTTTTTTGATTTGAGCTTTCGTTTTCGAGTAAATCAGGTCCGAAGTTGGAATTTTTTAGGTTAAATTTGAAAAAATTTTCACTAGGGGGTTGATTTCAGCTGTGTAATGTCTTATAAAATGCAACGAAGGGTAAACCGGGCTCAAAATTTTTTTAACCCTTTAGTTGCCGAAAAAATGGAAAAATAGAAAAAAAATAATGTTAAAATCGAAATGCTTAGATCGAAAAAAATAAGTTTTTTGGGTTCTCTACGTGATGTAGATTTACCAGTTTCCCGCTTGTACTACGAGTTTCCGGACACGTTGTATAAACAGGTGCCTTTATTTATTTTTTTTTTTTTATTAGTGAATACCGCACAAGAATCTCAACTGCTCCCGTCTGGAGCCAGTGAGACTATGGCATCCCCCATTGGGGTATGTTGTGAGGCTGAAGGTAGTGGAGAGGGGAAGGAGGTGGGGAAGAGGAAGGTTGGGAAGTACCTGGCTATTCAGATCTGGTCACTAAACACGGCTAAAGCCATTTTCAAGCAACGTTTCAATTCTGAATGGTGGTCTTACACAAGGCCGATACTGATAGTATCTTCCACTCTGGAACATGCCGCAAATATACTATATATTATTTTAAATGAATTAATTGTGAAAACACAAATCAATCAAATAAAATTTATTTGCGCATGCCGGGTTCGAACCCGCGACCTCCGGACTGTGAGTCAAGAGTCTTACCCACTGGACTACGGAGGTCGTCTTATATATTTTACTCTCAATGTTGCCCTTGTGAAAGGGTTCCGCGACTTTTTTTCCAGCGACAAAATATCCTCCGACAAAATATCTACTAAAACCTAACCTAACTTAACAAAAAAAAAATGGGACAAAAATAATATTAAGATCCTGTAAAGACAATAAATTATTGTTAAAAAATAATAAAATAGGACAAAATTAATACAGACATCCTGTAAAAGCAGTAGAGGATAAAAGACCTCCGTCAACCAGTCTTTCAATCCTACCCACCACACGGCAAGTAGGCAGACGCTTCGGACAAGACCATTAGACCTGGAAAAACCTCGCCCCATGAACCCGAGCACCCCTGCTAAGTCACCAAAGCGAACCACTTGTGCCGACTTATGGCAGAGGTGTTGGTTATCCAGTAATGGTTCCAGGGGCGGTGGTACCCAGACCCGCCTCCCAAATTGTGTTTTTAATAAAAAGTACTGGTATTTAAGTTAGAATGTGAATATTCATTAAAAATGAATGGACTTCCACGGGCTGCTACTTCTATTTATCTTTTGTATAATGTTAATGTAAGTACTTGCGTACTGCTAACTAACCCCGTATGCATGGACATTGGAGGGTCTAGAGTCGTTCAAATAAATGTAGCTTCGTTAAAAAAAAAGTAGAGTCTTGACGTGTGCGGTGAAGGAGGAAACAATAATATGTTTCCTTATAACGCCGTTGGGAAAGTGGTGGGGTCCCCTCCAATGTACTTCCTTAAACCGCGTTGCTAAGAGACTAAAAGTGAATAGCAAGGTTTTCAACCATTCTATTTCCCCTCTCGTTCTCATTCGAATAAATTCACCACTCGTAGAGTGGTTTCTCCGGTGAAATAATAAAGGCTAGCTTCGTTTTTAAACAGAAATACATTACATATTACAATAATACATCCTTTCTGGTGCCCGGAGCGCAGAAGGCGGAAGGAGTAAAACGGGTGGATTTATTGAGGGTTCCCCTCGGGGTATTAACACTTCGCGATTAACGAGATCGATTTGTTTGGCGGCCGTATGGGGAGTCTCAAAAGGCCTTATATACTAGGGAAGTACTACCTTATACCAGCGTGCGTGGAGATCTATGCAACTCTTTCGGCAAAGTAATGCGTTGGTCGTATATTGAGTCAAAAAGCTTTAAGCTTTTTTCCTTCTTTATTTTATCCTTCACGTTGGTAATAGGGGTAAACTAAATCTCTAAATTGACAGGTAATCTGGAAAGATCGAAGTAGATGGCGCTAGTGTGGTCGGCGGTCATTTGCAAGATATGATAGCTATGTGCCACGGTTTCAAATACATTGTTTTATTGGAATTAAAGTAATTTTCTTTTAAATATGGTGGCTGGAATGTCAATAAGTTATTAAAAATGAATTAAGATGTAGAAACGCAAAATTAATCGGGGAAAAGAGAAGATTTAGTTTGTTTACAACACCAAGCTATTTCAGATAGTTTTCCTATTGATGCATGCATTTTTATTTACATTAGCTCCACACAGGAGGCCATGAGGAAAACAATTTCTCTCGGGGTCTTTTTCATCTTTGGAGATGCTGTGGGGTGGGTCTTTTGGAAGGAAGGAGAGATATTTCTGACAAAAATATATGAGAGGTGGATAAGAATCTGAGGGTCAATGTGTCAGAGTTAGAATCCACCCCTCCGATTCAATTCTGAATGATTGGCTTTAACAAAAATATCACTTTCAATGAATTAATATTAATTTAAATTGATTAAATAAAATTTACTCACGTATGCGCATGCCGAGATTTGAACCCGCGACCTCCAAATACTTGGTCGTATTATCATTATGACCTCCACATTCTCCACTCAGCAATGAGATTAGAGTTATAATACACAATCATCATTCATGTATTAACAAATCTCATTTAAAATGTAGGATATTTGAGTAGAGTGATGCGAGATCGTTTACAAATGGAATCGCAATACGGAGAACATATTGTGAAGCACTTGTTAGCAGCATCCTGGAATATAGTTCCATTATTTGGGCCCCTTCTGAACAAAGCCATCATACCCTAGAAATAGAAAGAAGAACAAAAGAGTTTTACGCGTTACCTGTATATGAGAGAATATACATATTATCCATTCCTATATCCATCCTTGTTCTCAATAGGAACGCTCAATTTCAACACCTTAGAAGTCCACCAAAAAATATTTTAAGGAAAACATTTTTTTAAGTTAATCTCTGGAACTATACTCAATGCACCAATGTTGAAAGAGGTTAACTTAAATGTTCCTAACAAGTATATTCGTGGGAGATCCCACGCACTTTTTGACTTCTGCCTGGCAGATCGAGTCTACTGCTGAACGATTCTGCATAGACCTTCGACATGTTCAATGTCGCTTACTGACAATCCAGCAACAATCTTTTGACGCATGTCTAAAAATAGTAAAACTGCCCTCATACATTTTATTTGTGATCTTCTCCGTGATATATAATTGCATGCTTTAACGAGTGTGCTTTAGACCACACGACTGAAGCAAAACTACAAGACAAACCTCGCCCAATGAACCCAGGTTTCCCTGCTAAGTTACCAAACGTAGCGAACGGGATAACCTATGTCCTAGGGGTGACCTATGACATTGGGGTGAAATATGACCTTGGGGTGACCTACGACCTTGGGGTGACCTACGACCTTGGGGTGACTTACAACCTTGGGGTGACCTACGACCTTGGGGTGATCTACGACCTTGGGGTGACCTACGACCTTGGGGTGACCTACAACCTTGGGGTGACCTACGACCTTGGGGTGACCTACAACCTTGGGGTGGCCTACGACCTTGAGGTGACCTACGATCTTGGGGTGACCTACGACCTTGGGGTGACCATCCTTATGCTTATTACTTCCCAAGAAGTAATAAGCTTCAAGCCCGACCGTTCGCCTAGCAATCGATCACCGTCCGCATCGAATGCCGTTCGCATGACATTTTTCGTAACGCATTAACCAGCTTACCCCCCAAGTCGAGCGTGCGTAAAGAAGTTCTACTTCAAAAACCCTTGCTTTTAACTCGGGGCAAAAATCTAAGACCTCCTCCACCATGTGAATGATAATAGATTTACATTTATCATTTAAATATATGAACGAATCTCATTTAAAATATAGCAGATTTCAACTTGCGATCTCTGAGCTTAAGAGCGTTTAACCAGCCAGCGGACGAAAATCCACATTTCGTCGAAAGTTGTTCTTACGATCGTGCAGGGCGGTTACAATGAGAAAGATTAATTATTCTCCGTACCAGCTTTTTAAAATTATAACTCAATATCGAATTTATTTCAATTCAAATTAGCTTTAATTTATACCTTCATCCAAAAATGCTGAAAGGCGTGATGATAAAACTATTAAAATAATGTACTTTTTGTAGTTATTTTTTGATTATAAATATTTATCATTTTTCAATAATGTCTAAATTTAATAAGAATGTTAAAAAAAATCTGAAATATATTAGTTTGTAAGTGCGCAAATAAATACACAAACGGACCAATTTTCGCCAAGAAACACATGTACGTACATATTTTTTAATGATTTTATTAAAACTAAAATTAAAATTCTAAAACATGCGTTTGCTAGATAATGTATTGATTTATTTTACTGCATGATTATATTATTTGAAATTGGTGTGGTATAATACAAAAACTTTTTTGAAAATTGAACAAATCTGCCAACGACCTATGGAATAACCTTATTATACTAAAAATTTAAAAATTTTCTCAAAATTTATTACATACGAATGCTAGATAAAAGAACAATCTTTCGAAATCCATTTATAATTTTTTGTGGAAAAGAGTCAATACGTCTAAAAACTTTTTTGAAAATGACGTATTTCCGGTTTTCTCTGGTAATGCCCTCTTAAAGCTATGTCCATTCTGTCAACGCGCTCATAAAAATAAATATTACTTACTACGAATGAGAAACCAGTACGAAAAACTTAATACGGTAAGGATAAAATCTCCGATAAAGCATTAATAATCGGCGTAATAAAATATACAGAAAAGCTTACAGAAAGATAACGTATTTTACGCGCATTTACGTATCATAAGAACTCGTGTATATTACGCACATTTACGTAATTTAAGAACTTGCGTATTTTATGCACTGGCCCGTAGAATTTAGTATTTGTGACGAAGTGAAGAGGAATATAGAAGGAAGTGTGATTTGGGCGTGTCCGTTTGCTCGAAATAAGGCATTTTTTGAAATTACTCCTGCTGAAATTTAAGTTCTTCTTTGTGTGCCGTATCAGGTCCCCCCGACGCGACGTTGGCGATCACTCTTGAAAATGTCTTTTTGTCTTGCACTGCCCGGAATAGCTCCTCCACACTTCTAATGCCGGTCCACTCTCGTATATTACGCAGCCAAGACATTTGTCTCCTACCAGGCCCTCAGCGACCCTCTATCTTGCCTTTCAATATTAAATGGAGCAAGTGATAGCAAGTTCTCCCCTCGAAGTATATGACCCAGACATAAAATTTTCCGGATTTTTATTAACGTAAGCAGTTCTCTATCTGCTCTAGCCCGCCTGAGAATTTCTGTGTTGGTTATCATGTCGGTCCATGGGACCTTGAGCATTCTCCGGTGAAGCCACATTTCAAAAGCCTCTAACCTATGCATGGTGTTTACTTTCAAGGTCCATGTTTCACATCCATACAGCAAGACCGACCACACATAACATTTTAGCATTTTCTGCCTTAGTTTTAAGCTGATATTGTCATTGCAGAAGAGGGATTTCATTTTAATGAACGCAGTTCTTGCTGCTTCAATTCTGCACCTAACCTCTACATCTGGGTCAAGAGTCTCCGTGAGAATACTGCCGAGGTATCTAAATCTTTCCACCTTTTCGACATTGCAACCATTTAACTGTACCACTGATTCGGAGTGATCTAGTCGTCCAAATGTCATCCATTTAGTTTTATTGACGTTGATTGTCAGGCCCAGTTGCTCACCAGCATTATTAACAAGATTTAATAGGTCTTGGAGGTCATCGATAAAGTCAGCTAGTAATACAGTATCATCTGCGTATCTTATGTTATTAATGACAACTCCGTTTTTTTAAAATTTAACACAAAACTTAACGTAATCAAAATATTTACTTCTGTTTTTATTTGTCATTGCTCGAAGCCATTTGTATTATGAAATCCCCTGGGTGCATTAAGAGGTTGAGGGAATGGGGAGGGGAAGGAGATGGAGCAGAGGAAGGTTGTAAAATAAATGAGTATTAAAATCTGGACACCAATCATGACTAATTACAATTTAGTAGGTGGTTATGGGTACGGCCGCCGCGGGAACCATTTATTGGATAACCAATACCAACGTCACTCCAAGAGTTTTGCAACGTTTAGTGAGTTTTGGTTAGCAGGGGTGCCCGGGTTCATGGAGTGAGGTTTGTCTAGGTCTTGGCGGATTCTTTGCCCACCTACCGCGTGGCGAACTGGAACGGGAGAGACTGGTTGAGGGAGCCCTTTAAGAGGAATATAAACGCTAGAAATATTTCGATTCTCATACCTGCAAAATTTAAAATCGAGCGTCTTATTTGCACGAGGCAAGTAAGCGAAAAAGTGGTTTTAATTTATTTTGTGCATAATTTTATAAGAACGAAAAAAAGTTAGAACATAAAAAACCTCAAAAATAGCCTTAACCATAAAGGGGTATTTAAAAAAAAATGTTTCTTGTATTGCTTCATAGTTAAGTCACGAAAAAACATTTTTTTTAGTGGTTTGAGCTTATATTTTTTGTTACGTAAATAATAATTTTATTGTAATTCCAATACATAGAAAAGCTAGTAAAAGCTTCAATTTATCCGTAGCATATTTTTTGATGTTCATACTGTAAGCCGATTCGTCGTAAAGATTAATCAAAATAGTATCAAAATAGGATTTCACGTATAACTTCATCTTAAACTCTTCAGCCGGACTTTTTCGACCCATCGCGCATCGTCTTGCACCGAAGTGGGAGGGATGGATTCACACGTCCGTCACTTCTGGACACACTAACACCCAGATTCCTACCCACCCCTCATACCTTTTTTCTTTCCTAGAACTTCTTATCCTGCCTAAACTTAAAAAAGATTTTCTACACAACATCTCTAAATTGTCATTTTCATTACATTTTTCTCAGGACCTATTGTGTGGAGCTAATGTTAAAAAAGCCAAATGAACAATAGTAAGCACAAAATTGTCTTCACTTCTGTTATCTTGCGTAGATAGACTAAAATTTCATTAACCCTTTGGGACATGAGGCATGATAGAAGCATGACTTGTCTGTGTGCCCAAAATAAACCAAAAATATCGTCACTTTTGAAATTGAAAATGATCAAACATATTTTTGAGCTGAAAATCAATTTCACTGTCTCACCCATTCTGGGCTGTATGCAAATAAACTGATGACATATATGCTTGTATAGCGCGAACAAAATGACATTCAGAAGCGCGCCAGGTGGAATGTGGAAGTGACATTTCCACTGTATAGTGCTAACAAAATTACCTTCAGAAGCCAGGTGGAATGTGGAAGTGATATTTCCACTGTATAGCGCTAACAAAATGACTTTCAGAAGCGCGCCAGGTGGAATGTGGAAGTGACATTTCCACTGTATAGTGCTAACAAAATGACCTTCAGAAGCGCGTCAGGTGGAATGTGGAAGTGACATTTCCACTGTATAGTACTAACAAACTGAACTTCAGAAGCCAGGTGGAATGCGGAAGTGACATTTTCACTGTATAGCGCTAACAAAATGACCTTCAGAAGCGCGCCAGGTGGAATGTGGAAGTGACATCTCCCCTGTATAACGCGAACTAAATGACCTTCAGAAACGCGCACAGGTGGAATGTGGAAATGACAATTCCACTGTATAGCGCTAACAAAATGACCTTCAGAAGAGCGCCAGGTGGAATGTGGAAGTGACATTTCCATTGTATAGTGCTAACAAAATTACCTTCAGAAGCCAGGTGGAATGTGGAAGTGATATTTCCACTGTATAGCGCTAACAAAATGACTTTCAGAAGCGCGCCAGGTGGAATGTGGAAGTGACATTTCCACTGTATAGTGCTAACAAAATGACCTTCAGAAGCGCGCACAGGTGGAATGTGGAAATGACATTTCCACTGTATAGTTCTAACAAAATAAACTTCAGAAGCCAGGTGGAATGTGGAAGTGACATTTCCACTCTATAGCGCTAACCAAATGACCTTCAGAAGCGCGCCAGGTGGAATGTGGAAGTGACATTTCCACTGTATAGTGCTAACAAAATGACCTTCAGAAGCGCGCACAGGTGGAATGTGGAAATGACAATTCCACTGTATAGCGCTAACAAAATGACCTTCAGAAGAGCGCCAGGTGGAATGTGGAAGTGACATTTCCACTGAATAGCGCTAACAAAATGACCGTCAGAAACGCGCCAGGTGAAATGTGGAAGTGACATTTCCACTGTATAGTGCTAACAAACTGAACTTCAGAAGCCAGGTGGAATGAGGAAGTTACATTTCCACTGTATAGCGCTAACAAAATGACCTTCAGAAGCGCGCCAGGTGGAATGTGGAAGTGACATTTCACCAGTGCAAACAAAATGACCTTCAGAAGCGCACCAGGTGGAATGTGGAAGTGACATTTCAACTGCATAGCGCTAAAAAAAAAGTCATTCAGAAACGCGCCAGGTGGAATGTGGAAGTGACATTTCCCCAGTCAAATTCACATTCTAGAGATTATTGGTTCAGTGACTTGGACCGAATAGAGAAAACGTCTTAATTTATGAAGGCACTATCGTTATGAACGATTATGAATGTGTTTTTATTTTTTCATTGTTCGTAAATACAAGTTTTATTAAATATAACACATAAATTTCACGTGTTTCTTCGTATTGGTGATTTCCATTAGCGAGTTTCTGCTTTCATATTTTGGGATAGGGATAACCCTAAAAGGGTCGAGTTTGGTAGGATTAATTTTCTAGTGATGCAAATACATATACCTAAGTTTTTACTGTGAGTAATAAAATTCAGAAAATAATCACAAAAACGAAAAAGATTTTTAGAATAAGTATTTATTTTTACACTTTTAAATGTAGCTATAACTTTGTGTTTATCCATTACTAGCAGACCCGGCCACACGTTGCTGTGGCTAACGAAACACGACGCCATTACCCAACCTTTATAAAATCCACATCACCCACTTGCAAGCTGCCCGCTGCCTGAATTGAATATTTGAATTTCTCGGCTTTTCTCTACTACAATACGCATGTATTATACATATAAACCTTTCTCTTGAATCACTCTATCTATTGGTGAAAACCGCATGAAAATCTGTTGCGTAAATTAAAAGATCTATGCGCACATACATTTTGAGCGACTTCATTTTATACTATGTAATGATAGATAAATGAAACAATTTAACTTTGTTCAACCTTTTTAAGATTTTCACGGCCAAAAGCATTTTCGTTATTTGTTTTTGGGGTGTTATGCCGTGTTGCGCTACCTCCTTCTTTAGCCAACGTTGCAGTGTCCATCATCAGGGCAGATCCGGTAGATGTATCCCAAAAACAAATAACGAAAATTTGTTTGAACCACTAATATATTTGAGTAAAGCCGACCGGTTTCAGAACGACCGTTCCTTCTTCAGGGCAAATGTATACTGATTTGACAGTTATGAAATATGCATGGGAACAATGTATTATTATGGTAGGGGTGGAGCCGTTGCTAGGTATTAATGAAGAGTGGGTGGGTAGGGGAACATATCCATGATTGGACTATAAGACAATATTTTTTGTTTGTTGATAATAGATTCATTATTTTTTAGGGATTTTTTTATTTCCAAGTTATCTAAACGTTTTCCTTTATGATTAATATGAAGAATACTTATCATATTTATTTTATAATATTTAACCGGTCGGCTTTACTCAAATATATAAGTGGTTCAAACAAAGTTAAATTGTTTCATTTTTTACATTAGCTCCACTTAGGAGGGCCTGAGAAAATAATTCCCATCAAGGCCAATGTCATCTTTGGGGATGCTGTGTAGAGGGTATTTTTAAAAACGAAAGGAGAGGAAATAAGGGTTGGGAAGGAATCTTGGGGTCAGTATGTCCACGAGTGACGGAAGTATGAATCCAACTCTCCCACTGAGCGCTGTGGTGAGAGGCGATGTTCCTAGAGTCCTACTGGAGAGGCCAAAAGGTCTCAAGCAGTCTCTTCCAATCAACTGCCGCCAAGACCCGGATAGACCTCACCCCGTGAACACAGTTAACACATAACGAACCATTTGATGAAACCTATAGCAAAAGTGTTGGTTATCAATACAAGGTTCGCTGTTTTGCCCATATCCGCCTTACAAAATAATGTGAATAAATCACAGTGTGAATGAAGCCAGTACGACAATAGTTTTCTCATTGGGGTATATAATGAAGCTGAAGATAGCGCGGAGGGGTATGAGATGGGGAAGAGCAAGGTGAGGAAGTACCTGGCTATTTAAATCTGGTCACTAAAGAAGGTCGAACTAGGGATCAACACCAGAAACAAACTAAGAATATTGTTAAACTGATTAAAATTCCAAGATTTTTACGACCAAAAGCATTAACATGATTTATTTTTGGGGTATTATGTCGTGTTGCGCAACCTCTTTCTTTAGCCAATTTTCGGATAGCGTCACAGTGTCCATCATCAAGGCAGATGTGTAATCGATTGTGGTAAAGTGTGTGCTTATGTATGTAAATGCGACACTTTGCCTCCATGAGCCAAAATTATGATTTTAAATGGTTTTCTGCGTTTAGTTTTGGTGTAGCCGTCAATTACCAGATACAAAGAACTATTGTGCTTAGCCCTACCATCTTTATTAATATTATTGGGATTTTTAAACATTTTAATTGCCTTCGTAATAAGATGTGCTAAATGCGTTTTGGGTCTTCCCAGGACTTCAGAAATAAACGGTATAACACCGCAAAAATAAATAACGATAAAAAAGATTGTTCAAACTATAAATAACGTAACCTAATTTTCGTAACAAGTAGGTATACAAAATTCTAAAGATGCGTTATTTTTAGAAAATTCCCAAAGCCTTTAATGGACTGTTTTGACTATATTAACAATATGTAAATTTTATTATGTAATTTAATATTTTAATTTAATTACATAACATTAAATTAATTATTCAAGTAATAAGAAAACGCGTTAAGAATTTATTCTTTCGTGTTTCCTGAAAAGTTGTTCATTTCAGCCGTTTTCAGCGGTGGAATATAACGGGAGAAGCTTAGATATAGAAAAATACAGAAGGGCTTTTCCTAGGCCAGCAAATAAAAGAATATAATTGAGACAATAAAGTAACTAACCATTTATTATGCCATTTCTATTTTAGATTAGATGACACAATTCTGTATTGGCATATTCTCTTGCTTTATTCACATTCATAGATCGTCTCATACATACTCTTCTGTATTCATCACACTATTAGTTCCAAATTTCGAAAATACAGGTTGTTAAAGCCCCGCAACCGCGCAAAATGAAGAAGATGGAGAGATATGTAATTATGAATGTTACAGGAGCGCGCTAATATTTAGAGCGATAAAATCGATGCGAATACTGTGAAAATGTTTAATAAAACCGACTCGCTTAATATAAAGCATAAATCCAAATGTAATTTTGGTCTCCGGTGACTTTTTGGAGTTTTTTTTCTTCAAATCCAAACAAAAAATCAGGAATCACTGGTTAAAACCTTGTATTTTTATTATTATTTTTTTTCATACAATCATGAAAAAGAAATTTCAGAAAGAAAAATATTAACTAGGTATGCAAATTTCATGTCGACAACATATTTCAACCATTTCTACTACTGCTTTTCGCTTCTATCCGCAGCAGCGCGCACCGCCTTTGTTTCAACCTTACACACCAAATGCATAACTTCATTAAGATGTGAAATGATGTAATGAAACTTTTTTACGAATCGGTTTACATTATTAATACAGAAAAATATGCTTTGGTTAAATTGAAGTTTTTTCTACCGTTTCCAATAAGTGGAGTTAAAATAAAATTGTTATTTGCTTCAAAATAAAACCGTAAACTACCAAAAAATGTATTTTTTCATTAGAAATCTATAAACGCACACGAGAAAAAACTTTTAAAAAATACTAAAAATTATCTGTGACAGTTTTCATTGATTAACTTTTTTCTTTCTTATTAAACTATTTAAAGACAAACATACTTCAAAGACAAACAAACTTCCTTTTACGGTCCTACCTAAATACAATATCACTAATCCAATATTACAAATAATACATAGATCCTCACACACTAACATCAGACCAGCCTTTAATTAAGGTTTATTTAGTTTTATATCACTTTCTCACAAAACTTTACACCTATTATTATAATGTAAATCATTTATTACAGTATACACGTATTTAACCGTACACTATTGTATACACTTTTTGTACAAACTGTTAAAACAAATTTTGTTTTTGTTTTAAATACCACTGTTAGTTTATTTCTAGGTACTAAATAAAACGTATTTTAACTATATTACCCACGCACAGGCTGCGCCTTAGTGGGTTCCCACATTATTGTTATGATTTTCAAAATATGTAAATATAAATTGTAAAATATGGGAAAAATAAAGGAATTAACAAAAAAAAATTCAGACATACACCAGCACAAAACACGATCCCAAAATCAAATACACCTAGCATCATCTACCCACACAACTAAATTTGGTATTAAGATGAAGCCATAGTAAATAATGCAAAATCATACAAAATCATATGTTTTTGTTTTGAAAATTTGATCGCTTAGAAGTGTTGTAGATGCTTCAATTAAATACTGCGTGTAGAACATACCTTGGCCCTTAAAAACATCGGTCATTTTTTTTATAAAACTTTTAATAAGCCTATAAAAAAATAAAGTATAAGGTCTAAAAAACACACTTTCAAGTCCAAACTCTCCTATTTATAAACCCCTTTTCGGTTATGGTTTCATTGTATAATGTGGAAAATTCAGTTTATTTTATAATGATCGCAAAAAAAGTTGATATTTACACCCAATCTTCCCAAAATAAAATAAAATATGCATTTTCGCGTTGTTATTTTACAATACGGCCGCTAGTCGAAGAATTCGGTTTTTCAAAGTGAACCCTATGGCGTCCACCGAAGAACTACTGTTGACGCCATAGTCGATAGTCGGTAAACCTCAGTCACGCCCCGAACTCAGCGGGAGATGGACGCGTCACTTCGCGTCGCTTGATTTCATGAAATCAATTTTAAATTTCCGTTTTATTACAATAAACAATGTGTAAAACAGGAATTAATATTTTTTACAGGCGTTTACGAAATCAACCTGTAAAACAAATCTCTCAAATACCTTTTCCAACCTTTCCAAAAGCTTTTTCTCAAGTATTTTTAAACTCCTCCCATAAAGGGCGTGAATTCCGATTTCGATTTTTTCCTGAACTAGTGGATCGCCTTAACTCATTACAATATACTGCATATAGACAATACAATGCATTATCTTGTGAAATAAAGCAACCAGTAGCTAACAAAAAAATATTAGTTAAAACGCTTAAAGAAAATTTTTTAAAAATGTTTGTAAATGATTTCCTTTAAATATTTTTGAATGCTCGCCTTCATACGTTTATTTTATTTTTATGTTTTATGTGTATGGATTTCTCTCGGTGTTTCTAAAATCTCTATTCCTGACAATGCATCTTTTTTTTTTCAATATGTTGTATTTTTTTTTAAACCTGTAATATCCATGTAAAATGTACTTATATGTGTCTGTCCTTCCAGTAATGAGTTTTTTACTTAACTCATTGGGAATAATGTGTTACCATGTTTTTTTGTAATACATTATAATTAATTAAATAAATTCACAAAATAAATAATAACCATTTTTGCGCGTGAAATCGTGACACCGTTCGCAAAACGATTTTTATAGTTTTTACTATGGTTTTTTTTAATAGTTCATTTTTCTTACAGTGGTATACCATCTGTCGACTTTATTTCAAACAACGAGTTAATAAAAGTGCTTTCTGAGCATGCAGGGTTCTTCAACAAAAATTAAATTTCATGTTTACCCGTTAAAGTACGGTATAAAATATTAGTTTCTAATGGCTAACACACCCGGCGTTATTAGGGGCCAAAGTTGTAACCCACCCTTAAAAAGTTTAAATAATGGCAGTGTGCTTTTGGACCATAAAAAATAATCTTTTCTTGTCAAAGAATTATAAAGTTAATACACATTTTAATTATGCATCAATCTCTAAAGACAGCTAATTTATTAAGGTTCATGTAATGTAACGTGAAGTTTTTATATGTCAACTTTTTGGATACTATACAATTAATTACACGACCGAAATTATTATTAAATGAAGACAAATCAATTTTTATAAAACTCTTAATTTGTCATAATACGGCTCAGATAAATACGACAATCAATATTAATTATAACTGATTCAACGATTTATAAATTGCACTAACGAAATAGATATTTTAATGAGGGCACAAAGTGAAGTTGCGATTATTAAAGATTAAATTGCTATTGTTTTTCAATACCATTGCCAAAAATCAGTTATGTCTTTAATTTAGTAGGTAGTTTCACCAATATAATACACGACAACACAACAAACTATAAATCAAAAATATACTCAACAAAGTTCGGACTGAAATCATTAGAATACATTGCCTACACTAACTATAACAAATTGCCTGAAGAATTAAGACAGGTATGCACCTGTAACAAATCTCGAAACGATATATTGAAATCCTATTTTTTCAAATGTTATTTGGAAAACGAGTCATAAGTAGGTACAAACCACGGACATATGAATATATCTGGACCTGCCCTAAGTGACAAAAACGTATTATTTCCCCCTCCCCATGGAGCCGGCTGGAGCTCCTCCTTGGACCCAGCTCGCTCCATGGGGAGGGGAGAGAACCTCGCTTGAATCTAAAATATGTGACGTCATCATTCTTGTCCTGACCAGCGCGGAACTAACATCCATACATTTAACGAAATAACACGCCAAAAACGGTAGCTTGTTCTATACATTATACCCACATATTATGTGGACATAGCGAATGTGGGCGGTTCTCCAGTGTGCTCGTCGCTGGTTACAGGGGTAAGTAAATTATGAAACATTTGTAAAAGGGTCTTTGTAAACACGGCAACAAAATATTGCTATGTGAATTGGGGCGAATCTTTTCGGGCGAGCATTTGGCCTTAGCAAATATGTTATTAACGTGGCAAGCAATTCGCGCTCCCATGTAAAAAGGTCTATTCATTCAAATCAGATTTTGCTTTTAAGAACTAAATGGTGATATTATAATGCGAGATGCCAATATACTTTCAGATTGATTTTTTAACGAATCACAGTCATTTTTCCTCTCTTCGCCCCCCATAGTTGTTTTTTTTTGTAGTAAACATCTTGTATTAGGTCTGCATATTTTTGAGCCCGTACCTTTTATTGTATTTTCCTGATTTGGTTTTTTTATGCATTTCTATAGTCCATCATGGAGGATACTTTGTTTTAACTTTTTTACACCAACAGTACATAAATCAAAGTGGTTATAATTCATAAAATCTGATAAGACATGTTTCTGTGAAATATTTGTAAAGTGATTCTTCATAATATGTTGTGTCTGTATGTTGCTTCTGTGAAATGTTTTGTAAAATTTTTCTTCGTATATATTGCGTCTGCATATTGGGTTGGGTTGGGTTTAACTTTTCAAAAGTACCAATTGGCGATTCCTTAATGAGTTTTGACAACTCATGGGAATGCAACTTCGTTGTATGTTTTATTTAAATAAAAATTTAAAATTAAAAAAAAATACTTACAAAAGGGCGAATCGTTTGATTGTAGAATTTGCATACCTGCAACAAAAGAAAATAAAAATATTAGAAATTGTACAAATGCATGAAAATTTTGACAAAAAATTGAAACCGCATTCAGACCATTATTGGCACTTTATACATTAGGGCTTTTTTCTGCTGACCAAAAGAATTACGACTATAAGAATAAAGCTTTGCTACTGTTTCCACACAGATCTGAATACGGCTCAGATAAATACGACAATCTATATGAATTATAATTGATTCAACGATTTATAAATTGCACTAACGAAATAGATTTTTTTATTGGAATTTATTTGTACACAATATATACATAATTGTTGACAGAGTAAATTTTCTTATGAAACTATAATAAAACACATTAACATTTAATTTTCATAATTAAGTATTTTATTTTTATTTAAAGATGTATATCTTTAAAAAGCTATGCTTGTATGTTTGGGTGGGGAGTGTTATTTATTCAGTTGTTGAGAAGATTTTCATTATTATTATTTTTTTTTTAAATTTAAATAATAATATGTAATAACTAATTTGAAAGTACAAAAGTAAAAATAGATACGTAAAATAACAAACATGAAAAGTTGGTCTACAAACATACAGATGAAGAAATCAACAAAAATGAAGATGAAGTCAACAAACATGAAGATAAGGTGTACAAGGTTTATGAAGCCGAGCAAATAACAAACATGAAAATGAGATCTGAAAACATGACGCCTAGTAAAACAATAAACATGAAGATCAAGACTATAAATATGAAGATGAGAAAATCAACAAACATGAAGTTGACGTCTTTAAACATGAAGATGGGGTCTATAAATACGAAGATGAGTAAATCAACACATGAAGAAGAGGAAATCAATAAACTTAAAGATGAAGTCTACAAACATGAAGATGAGGAAATCATGACGACACAAACACAAAAACCTATAGTCCGCCTCAGGGCGGAACAGGAATTCATAATGAGGAGGACTGTAAAAATATTAATTATTATACTTTGTAATGTAAAACACGAACACGCTCTAGAGTCCAAGCTGCCGAAATGAGGTACTTGAGAGGAGTGGCAGGGGTTACGAAATGGGATCATATAAGAAACTCCACGATCCGAGATGATCTAAATATTGAACCACTGCTACTGTTCGTAGAAAAATCGCAACTGAGGTGGCTTGGGCATGTACTAAGAATGTCTGATGACCGAATTCCGAGGAAGATACTGAGTGTGATTCCAGAGGGTAGACGTCCAGTGGGCCGCCCCAGACACAGTTGGGCGAGGCAACTCCAGAAACTGTGTGAGGAGAGGATGGGGCTACCATGGACAGAGGCCGAACAATCATCACAAGACAGGGACATATGGAGGAGCCTTGTCGATGCAATGGGTCCCCGACCCGAATAGGATAAGGGGAAGAAAATGATGATGATGATGATGATGATGCAATGTAAAACATTAATAAAAAAAATAAACTATTTCTATTTTTTTTTCGTTAACACATCTACCGGATCTGCCCTGATGATGGACACTGACTGCAGCGATGTCCGAAACGTTGGCTAAAGAAGAGGGTAGCGCAACACGGCATAACACCCCAAAAACAAATGACGAAAATACTTTTGGCCGTGAAAATCTTAAAACGTATCCCTATTTTCCCTAAAAACCACTATCTTATTTACTTTATAATTATTTAAAAAAAATACTACATGATATATGTTATGTCTAATTCATATCAATTTCTTATAATTAAATTATAATATGTAAATGAAATCCTCAGCACGGGAGATCCCAGTGAGGATATCATTATCTCTACTGTTACTAAGAAATGAAGACACATTATTATTTTCATTGCACCAGATTTAAATGTCCGGGTTAAATTTTCCCACCAAAAAAAAAAAAAAAAAAAAAAAGAAGGAAAAACTAAACCCTTTCATACACTTCCCCAAATGATCATCTAGTGAATCCACGTTATGCAATTGCACTATATAAGTATTATAAATACAAAACAATACAAGAACAACATGTCAACCTACTAGAGACCAAATGGGAATATAATTCACCGACTCCAGATATTTTCATATCAGAGAGTTCGGCTCTGTGGCATTTCTAATTGAACCTATAAATCCTAGTGATCCCTCAATATAAATATTTAAAAAATCTTTTGTAATCCTACATGTATTTAAAATTACTGCTTTTTGCATTTTTATATACAAATTCTTTGACAAATCTAATATGCTTAAATTTTGAATCAGATTCCTAGGTATTATGCCAGTGGCCGAAATAACAAATGGTAATATTTTTATAGTCCGAGAATGCCAAATTCTTTTAATCTCATTTCCTAAATCTGTGTATTTTCTAATTTTTTCAGAAACAGTTTTTTGAATATTACAGGAATTTGGAATAGCTACATCAATGATATAAGTTATTTTTTTAATTTTGTCATGTAAAACTATATCAGGTCTATTATGACTAATTGTTCTGTCTGTTAGTATAGTTTTATCATAATATATTTTATAAAATTCATTTTCTATAAATGAATTTGGTTCATATTCATAATAAGTACTACATTACGGCAATCAATCAAGTTATGTTTAATTACCAAACTTTGGTGAATTATTTTTAAAACCTGATTGTGCCTAAATGTATACTCAGAAGGCGCTAATATAGAACATCCCGATATAATATGTTCTATAGTTTCGGGAAAAGCCAAACATTTTCTACATAAATCATCAATTTGATTTATATCTTTGATTATATGCTTTCTATAATTTTTAGTATTAATGACTCTATCTTGAATGGCAAGCATAAATCCTTCTATTTCTGCGCTCAACTCTCCAATACTCAACCATTTGTTTGACGAAAGTTTGTCAACATACGTTTGGTTAAGATAATTGAAGTGTTTTGCGTGAATAATTTTATTTGACCAGGAATCTAATAATTCCTGGTTAGTATTTATAAGAATGTTGGCATTCTCGTCATATAAATTTAAAGGTGTAATATTTCTATCTGCCTTGCAAATTATTTTGTGCATTTCTGAGCTATTAGCTTTCCTATGGAAAAAATTTCTAAGCATTTCTACCTGATTGTGTTTCAAAGATGTTATTTTGACTACACCTCTACCTCCTAAATTTCTAGGTAAATTAATTCGTTCTATAGCTGAATTTGGATGATGGCAATTAAATTTTGTTAACGTAGTTCTAATTAATCGTTCTAAACTATCTAAATCTGTATTGGACCATTTAATTATGCCAAATGAGTACGTTAGTAGAGGTATTGCCCAAGTATTTATTGCTTTTACTAAATTTTTAGCAGATAGATTGCATTTTAAAATTTTTCTGATCCTAGTTTGAAATTTAATCCTAATATCATTTTTAATACTAGTGTGATCTAATCTATTCGATTGCGGGTATCCTAAATATTTATAAACCTCATCCCCTTTCATACTTTGAATTTTGAAATTTCTAAATAAACCCTCGTCTCCATCTACAATTTTGCCTTTCTCTATATGGATAGTTTTACATTTATCTAAACCAAAAGTCATTTTAATATCATCTGAAAAAATTTTAACTACCTTAATCATTTTCTCTAAATTTGATTATTATTATTATTATTATTATTTCTATTTTATTCATTTTTTAGACGACCGACAAACAGTAGAATCTACGTATAGATGTCGAATCTCGCAGCAAACATAAAATCAATTTTAAGACCCATGATTTTTCACGACTCTGCGCTAGTTATTAATAAAAAATTCCAAATTTTTCAGTTGAATCAGCAATGCTCAGTGTTAAAATAACGAAAGAAAGATAATGCGGGGTTTTTCACTAGTTACATGTTTACATATGTAGTTATAAAATGCAACTATAATTACAATCTTAATTAATGTGTTGAATTTTATCCACTTCATTTTACCTCTTAGCCTCCTAACATCGCCGTTCAAAAGCCCTACACGCACGGCCGGGCGTAAAACGGCGTTACTTTCACACACTCCCGTTTAATATTTAATTATCGCGTCATTAGACGCTACACTCGCCTTGTAGTTCATAATTTTACCGCCAGGAGCCGAGTTTGTAGCAGAATTATTAGTGAATTTGTACCTGCGCGTTGTAATTGAAGGAGGTAGATACATACTTAATAAGGGAAAAGAATACAGGGCGGTCAGGAAGTATGTTGTACTAATAATAATTAATTGGTAGATGAACTGTATTTATGGGTGACCCGATAGTTGACGGTTGGCCCCCGAAATTATAAATATATAAACATATATATTTTTTTTGCATTATACACCAACTAGCTGGTTCCCGGCATGCGTTGCTATGCCATTTAATAAAGAAATTGTTTCTCTCTCCGTGTCCTTTCCCATTCGTCCCGTTCCCCTTCCGCCTCCCCATCCCCTCTCGCATTCCCACTCCGCCTCCTCCACCTTCCCTCTCCCCACTTCACTCCCCGCCTTCCTCCGTCCCGCGAACTCCCCTCCCGAAATCCCCTCCCCCTACCCGAGTTCCCCCGCCCCTCCCCCCTCCCGCATTCCATACATTCAGTCCCTGTATATTCATTTTTCAATCCCCGGTACATTTAGTTTTCAAACAGTGCGCGTGCCACCTATTGCAATTTTTTTATACAAATTTCATAAAGCCAGAGCTCACCTTTTACAAACCTTCTCCTGACAATAACGAACACAACAAAAAAAGAATTATCCTATTTGGTGCAGTCGTTCGGAAGTTATGCGCGTGCATACATTTCGGCGATTCATTTTTATTTATATAGATAGATAGATAGATAGATAGAAGATAGATAGATAGATAGATAGATAGATATATTGATAGATATATAGATAGATAGATTATCCTTCACACTGATAAAAAAAGTGCTTTGCAGACTCCCCACACTTGTCTGCTTAGTTTTCTGAAAGTTTCACTTCTACCGCGTGTGAATTGCACACTCTAATTGTTTTTAGCAACCCTATACTCCCAACAAGCTACTTGCACCCTTGATACGAATAAAGAAGACGTGCTCTTACTAAATTTCACCCATTGTATTTTAATTCCGCCCTTATAACATCCTTCCAGTGAGGAATTTAATCTCTGTTCAGAATATCGCGTTCGTCTTGCAAATAATATTAATGTTGAATCAAAGACCCGCAGGGGCTCTTTCTTTCCAACCCCCGAATTGAAGGAGAAGGTGAAGAGGTAGTCGGTGATATCCTATATTGCAGAATCGAAGAGAAGTTTGTGTAACCAGAGATCAGAGTGGAAACACAGACGGAGTATTATTATTTGTTGTAAAATTGATTGGAGAAGATACGATTTTTTTATATATTTCCGCTGTGCAATAAAATCAAAATAAATGGAATATATAACATATATTATCTCTACATATTATAAATTAAAGTCCCCCGCGTCGTCTTTCTGTCTGTCTGTTCGCGATAAACTCGAAAACTACTGAACGGATTTTTATGCGGTTTTCACCAATAGATAGAGTGTTTCGTAAGGAAGGTTTATGTATGTAATTTGTCAAGGATTTGTGTAAATTGGTTGAAACATAACGATAATTGTTAGAAGTGTCGGAAAAAGTCAAGCCGCCTGGTAGCTTTCGTCGAAAACGCTGCCTAATCCTTTTGGGATATAACAGAACAATGCATGGTGGGATATTCCTCTTTTATAGATCTACAAAAAATACCGCGAAGGCATATCTATATCTATCTTTTACGGATAGCTTACTATACCCATTCTATCTTCTAAAAAAATAGTCACGTACATTGTGGTAATTGAAAAGTTATTTAGACGGATACAGTATTAATCCTTATTAAATACGTTAGTTACCCCAAGCATTTCATGCACATTATTATAATCTTTCACACCATCTCTACGCATTATAAATTAAAGTCCTCCGCGGCATTTGTCTGTCTCTTCGCGATAATCTCAAAGACGGCAGTGGTTATAATGGTTGGATAACCATCCAGTAGATGACGTTGTCTTTTATTAGCCACAGCAACGCTGTCCGGGTCTACTAGTATTACATATATGTAGGTATACATCTCACGTTACGATGTTCGTTCGAGATAAACTTAGAAAAAGTTAACCGATTTTTATGAAATATAGCTTATTGTGTGTAATTTGGTCCAACTTAAAAGGTAGGATAGTTTTAATCAACATTATTGACCTAAATCAAACGTTATTATTACCATAGCGTCTGCGTTTCAGAACCCAGCTACGAGTGCATCTCGGACGCCAACCATACGCGCCGCGCCACAAATAACATCTGTGTACGTGGAATTTCACACAAAGCTACTGCTATAATTCGGTTTCTAATTCAAGAATTCGACACAAGATGACGCTACTTCCGCCAGCAGCTCGCGTGTAGACGTTTCTTACTTCGTATAACTACTACGGATTTATAGAATTTATAATATAAGTATTTATCCGGATATGGAGAGATTACATATGGCGTCAATGCTTTTCACGGTTACTTTAACTCAGTGACTAGCTGTCACTGGATCACAGTGGATCCGAAGAACGGGCTTTTTTTGAAACCAGTGTTTATCAGATTTATAAAATGGTTTTCTACACTCAAACTGGGCGAAGCCGAATGCAGAAGTCGCCCGCAGGGCAGTATTTATTATTGCGAAATAAATTTTCATTAAATGTTTATTAAAGGACAATGCTTTGTAATTATTTATAAGATCCATAAGTTTCTAACAGACGGCGGTGTGAGTTAATTTATCGTCACAACAATTGGTTTTCTAGGTTGGGTAAAAATCCAGTATATGGCGTTGTGTTTAGTTAGTCACACCCAGCGTGGCCGGGACAGCTAGTATATATATACATTTTTTTAAAAAGAAAGACAAATATTCCGGGGTTACGAATATGACAATATTTGAAAGTTTTTTTTTCCAAAATATTTAAATTACCACCGTCTATGAAAGAGCAGATTGTAAATTCTTTGAGTGCATCTTTAAAAGTGAATTTTTCAGTTAGGGAACGTACCCATACTACGTGACCAATTTTTTTTTTTTTGCAATTTTTAACCCCCCGCCGGTGACCAAAATCCTAAGCAAACCGCCGCTCATTTGTACCAAGCGTGACATTTTGAAGACCCCCCCCCCCGAAGAGGTCACGTAGTATGGGTACGTTCCCTTATGTACATTAGCTTGTGTCGCTCTCCATAGAGAGAAAAAAAATTGCCTTATTTTTAAATGCATGGGTCTCAAAAGTTGCTTATGATCTGTAGCTATTCGAAAATGTAAAAATAAACGAAATTGGTGTTCATTATTAGCTCGCTAAAGTGGCCGGAAGTTTTGAAATAAATAAAAAATAGAATTCGTGATTTGGGAAAAATATAAAACAAAGAGTTCACGTTTTATATTTTGCAGCAAACTTCATTTTTATTTCATAACTGCAGTATAAAGAAAGCAATTTTTTTTAAATCTTATGATGTTATAATCTTATGATAATCTTGTGATGTGTTTGTTAAAAATTTGTTAAAAGAGGAAAAAACGTCTTTTCTGGATAAAATCAGTATTCTTGTAGAATTACTTGTATTCATATACTTGATTTTGTTATCAATTTTATTTATTTATTTTTTTCAGGTTCTCCATTAAACAGTTATGCACCAAATTATTAAGGAGAAGATTACAAAATATAAGAGAAAAAAAGGCCAAGGGGGCAGTTTCTCTATGTTGAGACATATGTCAAAAGATAGTTACTGAACTCTCTATAGGTAACATTGAAGATGTCAATGCTCAATGCAGAATCGTTAAGCAGTTGAATTGCTCTATTTAATGGGGCATTCTGAAGGGAAGAAGTTCTCGCTTTCGGAGCATAAAAAAGTGTGTGGGATCTCCCACGAGTATACGCGTTAGGGACATAGAGGTTAATCTCCTTCAACATAGGTGGATTCAGTACAGTACCGGATATCAGCTTAAAAAAATGTTTCCCCAAAAATATTTTTCGGCGGGCTTCTAAGGTATTAAGATCGAGCATTCCTGTTAAGAACAATGATGGATACAGTAATGGGTAGTATGTATATTCCCTCATATACAGGTAACGCATAAACCTTTTTTGTACTTTTTCTATTTCTAGGATATGGTTTTGTTCAGAGGGTGCCCAAATAATGGAGCTGTATTCCAGGATGCTGCGGACAAGTGCTTCATATGTTCTTCGTATTACAATTCCATTAGTAAATGATCTGAATGATCTCGCATTACGAAGAACAAATCCGAGCATTTTGTTCGCGCGGGAGACAATGTCTGATATGTGAGATTTGCTTCAAAAATCACGCCAAGGTCTCGAATCTCGTTTTTGCGTGTTAGTATAATTTTTTTGTCAGCTATACGCAGTTTTTAATAACAAACAAACGTTAAAATGATACGTTTTAAGATTTTCACGGCCAAAAGCATTTTCGTTATTTGTTTTTGGGGTGTTATGCCGTGTTGCGCTACCTCCTTCTTTAGCCAACGTTTCTGACATCGTTGCAGTGTCCATCATCAGGGCAGATCCGGCAGATCCGGTAGATGTGTAATTTTAGTGGTGAAGTGTGTGCTTATTTACTTCGAAGGGATACCGTGTGGCCAGCTCCACTAACTTTCACCGGTACAAAATAACCGTGATAAGCAGTGGCGTCATTGCCGCGGAACGGAATAGAAAGTTCACTAAATCGTGGTATTTATGCTAGCCAGGGGCAAGTCCGTTTTTGCTAATTGCCGATGAAAGTGGCCTAAAAACAAATAACGAAAACGTTAAAATGTTAAATTATTGTAAAAAAAAAATTATTACTTACCATTATTTAAAAATATGTAAATGTGTCGGGTTTTTTTTTTTCAATGCATTTTAGCGAGCTTATATCATTTAAAAAAAAAAAATTTAAATGAAATTCTCATTTTCTTTGTAAGACGCAACTGGCGTTTCTGAATTCAAAAGTTGAAATAATTGACAGACCCTATATGTACATTAACCAGGTCGTGGTGAGGGTGGAGAGAGTGGAGGGGTACAAGGGATTAGTAGAAAGGGACGAAAGTAGATGGGAAGGATGTTTGAGAAAATAACTCTTTGGTTTTAAAATTAGAACAAGCTTAGTTCTTACAGGGATGTCGTTTATCTAATTCTTACCTCTCCCTAACAACCTCACGTTGCTGGAAAAGTATTTTTAAATTTGAAACAATGGCAAGAAAAATAGTGCAAATTCGAATGCATTTGTTTTGAAAACAGAAGAAGTTTTGGGACTACCTTGGAAGTAAGTTGTTGGTGTTTTTCGTGTAAACAAACTCGTTTTTAACTAAAAAGAAGGAATTTAACCATCTCGGAAGTAAGTAATTTCGTTGTGAACTCATTCGTTTCGTTGTGGCGATAATTACCTTGAAGTATTGGGTGGAACTTTATAAATATATTGTGGATGTGTGTGTCTTCATGTGTTTATTTTTAGAAAATTATATTTTAAGTCTTCTAGTCAAAGACTATACTGTAGACGAGGGGTAGAAATCTCAAAGTGGGAAGTCAAAAGCAAGACAATTGCACTGGTCTCGATTTCTAGTACTTTAGTACTAAACTGTCACTCGTCGAGTAAGGTCGTGTCTTACCAGTAGGAAAATTGCATTTAAAAAGCGCCAAAATGCCCTCCTGTGATGAGAAAATGTTTCCAAACTCGGCAAACAGTGCAGTAAAAGTGAAGAAATAACATTTCATTTATATGTATGCACAAATTACTTATTATTATAAGCAATACAATTAATTTTCATGTTCCCCGTCCGACAATTTTTTTTAAATAACAAATTCCAACAACTTCCAACTTCAAACTTTCGGATGATTGCGTAGAAGGGTAGTTCTCGTGTTGGAAGTTTGGCTTCGGTGTGGATGTAGCATATCTTTTTAATACATGAATAACTTTTGAATTAAGAAATTACTGAAAACCGCTGAAAACAAAAGAGTGCCGGTAGAGTAGAGTAGAGTATGGCGAGTCTATTTATATAACGTCGCTTCTAGTGGGATATTTAATTTAAAATTTATAAAAAGTAGAATTTTGTTTGTATTCGCTCAATGTTATAAATGTGAATTTTTTAAGATGGGGACCAAACTACCGAGTTATATTCAATCAGGCTTCTAACTAGAGATATGTATGATAGTTTAAAGGCTTGTATGGAATTTAAAGTTTTTAGTAAAAGCCCACTAGGGCGTAAATAAATATCTCATACCATGGGTACATCTTACGACAAACGCCTATCTGTTATCTTCGTCTCAATGGAATATGTACAATATTATTTTTATTCAACCAAAAATACAAGTAGATGATATTCGCGGATTTCGTACATAGCAATAAATTTCGCGTTTACGAAATTAATTTTCTCAGTGTATTTCTGGAATCAGAAGTTTGTATACAATTATAATTTCGTATGGTAAAGGGAAGACGGCCGTAAATATTAAAGATTTCAATTTATCTTTCCGTGTATAACTTGTGTACAACGAATAAATCTTTATATCTTAACGACGAAGCGCCTGCTCCGCAGGGGCATGAAGAGAACAATTTTGGAAGATAATAACAAGATTATGTAAGATAAACAAATAACAAAATCTTACATTAGATTGTTTATGATTAAATTATTATTGCTGATGAATAAAACACAACCACGTGTAATGTGTTCACGGGGGGTTAGACCAACCTAATGAGATGTTAGAACCAAATATTTATAAGTAATTGAAAATCTGTTTCAAAATATATTGAAACTTTGTGATTATAAATAATGAGTTTGCTTTTCCGAATTGTCGTACAAAGAAAACGTCAAAAGCAAACAGGAATTTGCTCGATAAATGATATCTTATTAACCATAATACCGCCGTCCCAGGAACCATTGATTGGATAATCAACCCAAGTGGTTCGATACGTTTGATTACTTATTAGGGGTGCCTGGCTTCATGAGGTGAGGTTTGTCCGGGTCTTGAACTTCCTCTCCTTCCTTTCCTTAAAAATACCCTCCACACAGCATCCCCTAAGATGACTTAGGTCGTGATGGAAATTATTTTCCTCAGGACCTCGAGCGTGGGGTTAATGTAAAAAAATAATTTTATGAAGGCGCCGCAACCGGGCTCAAAAAGAAGAAGATGGAGAGACATTGAATTCCGAATGTTAGAGGAGCGCGCTAATATTTTGAAATTATGCGAAAATTGTGAAAATGTTTAATAAAACACGACTCGTTTAAAATAGAGAAAAAATCTCGCGGGGGTTGTCTTAAACAGCATTTAAAGAAACACCAAGAATTTTTTCATACATATAACTTGTAAAATAGCTGAAACAAACGTATTTATAATAATTTTTTGAGCACACTTTGCGATTTTTTTCCATCTAGTGATTTTTTTTATAATTTGCGTTTCGGCGCGGGGAATGTCTAGATATTATCTTCAAGAATAACATATATTTTTTTAAGAGCTTTAAAACGTAACATATGTAAGGGAGATGTGTAAGAAATCGGTAGAAATTCGAGTAGCGGCGGCTTAATAGGTGTGTTGTGTAGCTTCTTAAGTGGGGAGGGGAAGGAGAAGGGAAAGAATACGGTTGGGAAGTATCCGGTTATTCAGATCTGGTAAACACGGCTAAAGCATTTTCAAGCACAATTTCGTTAATGAATGTTGATATTTTATATTTTACCAGGGCGATATTGAGAGTATCTACCACTCTTGACTTGCGCCCTGTCTGAGATTATGATCTTACGGTCGACCACAAAGGTCGCCTGGTCATAAATTACAAATAAATTTTACAAGATCTGTCCCATCTTAATTTACCCTTCCAAATAATAACAAACGGCCGATATTCCCGCGCCTTATCCGGCAGATATTTCGCCCAGCGCCGGTTTCAAAATTGGACCCGGAAGCAATTGGATTGAGCCAAGGGCACTGAACAGCGAATCCGTAGAAGGATTAAATTTGAAAGAAAACTGTCAACTATGATCTGTCAACTGCTCGACTTAGTTAACAGATGGCCGTTGATATCATTGATTATTTGGTCGGGAAAGAATTACGATTTTTTTTAATTTATTCATTTTCTAGACCGTGGCGGACAGGGGTGCCCTTCTGCCATACCTCTGGTGACCTGATGCCATAGACATCCGAATTCAATAGACCAGAAGATACAGATGAGGGGTAAAACCAAACTATGGAGGGCGAAGAGGGGAAAGATGACTGTGATTCGTTAAAAAGTCAATCTGACAGTATATACGCATCTCGCATTATAATATCACCATTTAGTTCTTAAAAGCAAAATCTGCTTTGAATGAATAGACCTTTTTACATGGGAGCGCGAATTGCTTGCCACGTTAATAACATATTTGCGAAGGCCAAATGCTCGCCCCGAAAAGATTCGCCCCTATTCACATAGCAATATTTTGTTGCCGTGTTTAGTTAAGACACTTTTACAAATGTTTCATAATTTACTTACCCCTGTAATCAGCGAAGAGCACACTGGAGAACCGCCCACATTCGCTATGTTCACATAATATGTGGGTATTATGTATAGCACAAGCTACCGTTTTTTGCGTGTTATTTCGTAAAATTTATGGATGTTAGTTCCGCGCTGGTCAAAACAAGAATGATGACGTCACATATTTTAGATTCAAGCGAGGCTCTCTCCTCTCCCCATGGAGCGAGCTGGCTCCAAGAAGGAGCTTCAGCTGGCTCCATGGGGAGGGGGAAATAATACGTTTTTATCACTTAGGGCAGGTCCAGATATATTCATATGTCCGTGCCCGATGCTCACTTTTATCACGAGAGTCCTCGGGTTTCTTTCCCCCTTAATCCCAACACATTCTTCGAGGGCCTACGGGAAGCCGGCTTAAGGGCGCGGACGCCGAGTCTCGCTTGCGACTGGACTGATCGCTCCGCTTATCCTCGGCGGGACTGCCGGACGACTGCAGCTCAGCTGCTTTAGTTAAATCATACAATCTCGTCATAATATGGAATTTTATGATTCTGTTAACTCTTTTTCTTTTAAATTAATAAATTTGTATTTCAGCTACATCAAGTGGCGGAGAAGAGACATGATACAGTGAAACAAATAACTAACAACATGTACGCACTCGCATACTGCTTGTTAACAATGTATGCCCGGACATTGGAGATATAGTCATTTTAATAATAGTCAATAAAAATTGGCTTCTTTATAAACAAAAATTAGTGTCCTGACGTGTGTCGTGAAGAAGGAAACCACCTGTTTCCTTAGAACGTCATAGGAATGTGGTGGTCACCCTCCAATGTCCTCAAGAATACCCTCGACTCTGTGCAGAAACGGGCGGTCCGTTCTCTGACTCTCCCATCTTAACAGACGGATTGCAATCCTTAGAGCGTAGGCGTCGGGTGGGAATGATATCCTTGTTCTATTACAATGGAAGATGCTCCGAGGAATTATCGCCATTGATCCCTTCGGCACCGGTGCGTAGTCGGGAAACACGCCAAACGCGTGACCAACATTTGTACACGGTTGACATTTGTCACATGAGAACAGGTCACTTATTCGACTCGTCCTTATGTTCAACAGCTCGGCTGTGGAATAATTTGCCGGCCTCTGTGTTTCCTCCTTCCTACAAAATGGGTCTCTTCAAGACCAATGTTCATTCCTTTCTCTCCACAAAAAGACCTTCTACACAGCATCCCAGATGACATAGGCCCTGAGGGAAATTATTGTCCTCAAGGCCTCCTGTGTGGAGGTAGGGCCTGAGAGAAATTATTTTCCTCAAGGTCTTCCTCCTGCGTGGAGCTATTGTAAAAAAACATTTTTTTTGTATTTCTTAGGCATTAACTGTGAAACAATTTCTAGACATTTTGTGGATGTGTCCAAACCAGTAGCAAGGTAACTAAAAATGATGTAACATATGTACATGTGAAATAAAACTCTTCAAAACAAAATGTTTTGTTTTTCAATTCAGTATAAGTAAGGTAAAATGAAGCTTAATTCGGGTACGCAGACTCACTTCTGTTAATTTACATCTTCAGTGGCTCTTCTTTGACTCGGCACAAAAGGTTCCATCGTTTGAGGGGCACAAAGGAACGAATACATCGCTAGATCCGCCTCTGGTCTTGGATAAAGGAAGAATATATATTTTGGAGGACTTTTTGATTTTTACAATAAGATCGCTGTTAAAAGGGATTTTGATTGCTTTAACTTTAAAATATATAATAAATATTTCACAACCGACTTCATATATTGTGATTTTAATACTTGGCCCATTTTTTATGAAAGATAAACACCACAGGGTTATGAATAATCTAATAATTTAATTTAAAAAAACACATGGTGAGCCATTAAAAAAAATGCGTTTGCATTCAAAAATTGTATTTCGAATTATATTGTTTTTCGAATTTAACATTTCTTAGTTTTCGGGTATGATCAGAAACGTTCCATTTATTTGAATTTTATTGCAAAGCGGAAATATTTTGACCTTCTAAGATTTTTTTAAAAATTAGCTCCACACAAGAGGCCCTGCGGAGAAAAATCCCTCAGGGCCTATGTCATCTTTGGGGATGCTGTGCGGAAGGTCTTTTTAAGAAAAAAAAATGAAGTTCTGGGAAGGAAAAAGGTATGAGGGGTGGGTAGGAATCTGGGGGTCGAGACGGAAATATAAATAGTCGTACATCCCTCCCACGTCGGTATAAGGTGAGAGTCCGGCTAGAGGTCAAGGTTAGGTCACCCTCAACCAAAGATATTCAAATACAGAGAGATATGCTATGGTGTCCGCGCAACTGTCGCCGGACTACGCGTTAATTAGCGTAGTTTTCATACAAAAAGAATTTGTTCATTTCGTTGATTTTTTGAAAATGTGCATTAATATTGGTTAACAATATATTTTAAATAAGGAAAGAATTCGTTCATTTAGTTTAACGTTCGTTTGGTTTATTCGTTAATTATTTGTTCTTTTAGTTTATTCGTTAATTGTTAAACAATATCGGCGACACCCGGAAGCGCACACCCACATAGTAAAAACAGCTGATAGCACATCTACTTATATTTCAATATCTTTGCCCTCAACCAATTTCTCCCGATCCCGATGTCCTATGGCAGGGGTGTTGGTTATCCAATAAATGGTTCCAGGGGCGGCGGCACCCACACGTCCCTTCAAATCAAATATTCCCGAAGCATGAGGGGTTAACAAGAAATATAAACACTGCCGTATTTCACCTGGACCGGTTTCATCCTAATACGGACATTTTCAGACTGGTAGTTGAAATTCTTATGCTGCGGAATTTATACAAACTTAGGCAGGGGTACACAAGTTACAACAATGTAATTCCACCACGAAATAACAGTCCAAAAACTAGACATATAGTAGGTTATTATTAGACCATAGATTCTCAACCTTTTTTTGCCATCGCCCGCTTTGAGAATATTTTTATTTCTAGCGCCCCCTAACTCGTAAATTGAATCCGAAACAGCAATTTTCGTCACGATTATATTAACCACAACAAGGGGGTGGGGAAAATATTTTGTGGCAAAATGGTGTCGCGAAACTGCGACTCCACTGCAAATTGGCGGTAAGTGCTGCAGAGCAAAGCCTATGCAGCCCTCGAAAGACCAGTCCCGAAACTACGTAAAAAATTAGATAAGCCCAGATTGGAATAAGGAAAATAGGACTCACCGTTGCAGATGGGGCCTCGCTGATCGCCAGTGGTGTACACTTCTCACTGTTTAATTTAAAATTCGCAATATTCTTATAACAAGAGGTTACGATACATGCGCCCTGTCTGAGATGTTATTTTGTGGCAGTCGCTATAGAGATGGGATGGGTTTGTCTGGGTCTCCTACCGTCCCCCTAAAAGACTGAAACGCCCCACAATTTTCTCTTGGTGTTCTACCGCCCCCCTGAAGGTCTGAAACGCCCTTAAGGGGGCGTTAACGCCCACGTTGAGAACCTATGTATTAGACTAATGTTTAACAAACAAAATTGTATTTTTAAAGCTGGTGTGACAAAGATTAAAAATATATTTTAATTGATGGCATCTAGCAAACGTTTGATGTAAGGCAAATGAATAAAATTATAACATGAAATAAAATCATTAAAAAACCTGAATTGCCAGTAATTCTAACAACGTTTGTCGGGGATTTTAAAATCAATCCGATTCAACAGCGATTCCACTGCGCACACTTAGATCAAACTCAGTTTAAATTCTTTAGTACGCAAAAAGCTAACGAATCCACATTTATACCTATTGGTAGCGATCCATTCTTCTTCGGAATTCGTTCATTCTCTTCAAGGGAGAATTAGATTAAATTCAATTTAATTTGCAGGCGATTTATAGGTTGGATAAATAATGGAATAAAATGGCACGTGTTTGGGTATCATAGTAACAAGAAATTATACAAATACTAGCTGGTTCCCAGCATGCGTTGCAATGCCATGTTCAAAGAAATTCATTGTTTCTCCCTGAATCACTTTTCCGGTGCGTCCCCGTTCCCCTCCCGCGTCCCCTTCATAACTAGCTTTATATATTATAGCCTATATGTTATTAGCCTATATGTAAAGTCTTATTAACATCCATTCAGTAGTTTTTATGTGAAAGAGTAACAAACACACATACATCCATACAAACTTTCGCATTTATAATATTAGTAAGATATATTCTTTTATTTTACAAATCAAAAACATCATTTTGTTATCATGAGCATATAAGTAAATACTTAAGAGGGCATTACCAGAGAAAACCAGAAATATGTCATTTTCAAATCAGATTTTAGACGTATTGACTCTTTTCCACAAAAAATTATAAATGGATTTCGAAAGATTGTTTTTTTATCTAGCATTCGCATGTAATAAATTTTGAGAGTTTTTTTTAAATTTTTAGTATAATAAGGTTATTCCATAGGTCGTTGCAGATTTGTTAAATTTTCAAAAAAGATTTTGAATTATACCACACCCATTTCAAATAACATAATCATGCAGTAAAATAAATCAATACATTATCTAGCAAACGCATGTTTTAGAATTTTAATTTTAGTTTCAATAAAATCATTAAAAATATGTACGTACATGTGTTTCTTGGCGAAAATTGGTCCATTTGTGTATTTATTTGCGCACTTACAAACTAATATATTTCAGATTTTTTAAACATTCTTATTAAATTTAGACATTATTGAAAAATGATAAATACTCATAATCAAAAAATAACTACAAAAAGTACATTATTTTAATAGTTTTATCATCACGCCTTTCAGCATTTTTGGATGAAGGTATGAATTAAAGCTAATTTGAATTGAAATAAATTCGATATTGAGTTATAATTTTAAAAAGCTGGTACGGAGAATAATTAATCTTTCTCGTTGTAACCGCCCTGCACGATCGTAAGAACAACTTTCGACGAAATGTCAATTTTCGTCCGCTGGCTGGTTAAACGCTCTTAAATATCTACCTGTTTAATTATAAACCATATGTTTTTGTACTTTTTTTATTATTTCAAACAATAAATAACAAAATTTGTCTAAAGAAACGTTACTATCTCAATGTCAAATATTTTTCAAACTTTCCGAATGTGGGTAGGGACCTATCATAATATTGATAATAAAATGCGATAAAATTCAAAATAAACACGATTATTTCACATTTAAAAAAATAATCTTAAAATACTGCACCATTAAACGGTCACCATCTTAAATCGGACACGTAACATACAACCACATTTACAGACACACGAAATTCAAAACGGCGAGTTAAAACACGATTTACACTACTTAGGCTACGATCAGTCAATAAATTGCTATACGAGTATACTTATGACGGCCTCCGTGGTCGAGGGGCAAAGCTCTCAACTTCAAATACCGGCGGTTTTCAAAATTTAATCACATAAAACAATGTAAGGCATATTTGTGGCACGTTCCAGAGTGGAAGATACCCTCAGTATCGACCTAGTGTAAGACCGGCATTCAGAATTGAAACGTTGCTTGAAATGGCTTCAGCCATGTTTGGTGACAAGATATGAAAAGCCAGAAACTTACCCATCAACACTACCTTCAACACAACATAACCCAATAATTGAGAATGCAATAATTCCACTGGCTCCAAATAGTCGCGAGCAGTTAAAACTCTTGTGCGGTATTCACCAAAAACATAATGTAAAAATTACAATATAACAAAAGATCAGAATTTAACAAAAGCATTTTACAATAAAACGATAATTATATAATATAAAAAAATGAATTACCTTCGAGATAACAATTAGCAAAAGCCTCCATTAAATGGGGGTGATTTTAAATTAACGTTTTTTTATCAAGGGTAGTTTCAGTAGTTAGGGGCTTGGAGCGAATTTAATTGTTTGTAAGTATCAAAACTGGATTATTTGCCATGTAGAAATGGCACGAAAACGGTTTTCAGGGACGTAAATTTAATTCCGGAATGTTAACTGCTTACGGTGTTGTGAATAGACGATGATAATAATTAACTTTAATGGTAAAATGGTGCATGCTGGGTTTTGGATTTTCGGCGTTAAATTTAACTGAAAATTGGAAAATCTTTTATTTTTAGAATTTCATCTTTGTAATGATGGCTGCAAAGTAATTTTTACAATGATACAATGAACTTCAAAAACTTTTATAAATTACTTTTATTGTTATAAACGTGCGTATGAGAGAGATAGGACACAAAAGCGAGACGACTGTAATGTTCTACGCTTTAAAAAATATTATTTCTTCCCACTCGAATAGCTATTCTATTTAAGATTTGAAATGCGAGGGTGGCCATTTTGTTGTCAGAAAACATTCATTATTCGCAAAAGTAAAGCTACGATAATTTTTGTTAAAGTTTTTTTTTTTTGGTAATTAGAATAGCTTTATTTAAAAAACTTTATGATTTTTCCTTAGATTATCATTAATAATCACCCCCCCCCCCCCCCAAATTTACGCGGTATTAGCGTGAAACACGGTGTACAAGAGCGTATGTGTAATTATAATGCCATAGTCTCACTGGCTTCAGACGGGAGCAGTTGGGACTCTTGTGCGGTATTCACATTAACAAAAAAAAGTCCATTCCCGTGCGTCCCCGTTCCCTACTACCTTCCCCGCCTTTCCCCTCCATCGTCTCTTCCCTTTCCGCAAACTCCACCTTCCCCTTGACTTTCCTCCCTGCCGCTAAAATATATGAAATACACACATTTTCATTTATACAAATTCCATAACGCCTTGGCTTACCATTATATACAGCCTATGTTACTAGCTATATGTGTAGCTATTGGTGAAAGAATTTTTAAAATCGGTTTAGTGGTTTAGGCGTGAAAGCATAACAAACAAACACACGCACTTTCGCATTTATAATATTAGTAAGGATAACCATAAAATCCCCTTAACATGTTTGTAAATATAACCTCCTCTCATAGGGCTAAAAAGTTTAATAATACGTGCGAAGCATCCAATGTGTGTATATTATTTTTAATGCACCATAACACGTACTTGTCAATTTGATCCCCCCTCGCTTCCCATACATCTGTCAGATCGCTCCGTCAATTTCCCGTCCGCGGCGCACGGGGCGGTTCAATTTGTAAGGCCTGTCGTAAATCAATTATCGGCCGATTTAACTTTATTGAGACGTTTAGCCCTTTATTTGCACGGGCCCAACGGTCGATACGCCCATTTGTCAGGTCCGTTGACATTTATTTTCTCACTTAGAAAAATAAAACCTTCATCTTCTGGAGAAATAGTCATTTCTTATGTTATTTCAGAGCTTCGTGGAAATTTACTTTCAATTTGCGGTATTTTTAACCGCAGACAGGGTTTTTTCTAGTGTTTATTTGAAACGGTGAGATATCTTAGATGAAGTCTAACTCTTTGAAATAACCACATCTAATTAAAGAAAAACAGTAAATTTTTTCAAGTCAACGGTTTGTTTGAGTCTACACCTCTAGAAAAATCCGAAAATTATAAGTGTTGAAATAATACCAATTATCTTGAAAGATTAAATTGAAAGGCAATTTATAAAATAGAATTGATATTCGATTCGCCAATTGTATTTTTCAATTTTATACAGCGTTTGGAAGGTAAAAAAGGCCTAGAAAATACAGAGAGACTAGTAATATTGGATAAATAATTGGTACCGCGCGTTTTCATCCTGCGACAAAATGCAATTTTCAAGAGGCAAATAATTTCGAATTTATCTGCTAATAACTAACTTTTATTATATTCGTTCTTTTCATATCTTTCTCTCATCTAAAACCATACCAGTAATTAATATCCTTCTTTTATTTTATTTTACTGTTCTATTTAGTTCTGTTTAATTATCCTTGAATAATATACACATACAACTACTGTTTGTTTATACTTACTAACTAGTTCTTACACATTGCACTTTATTTTATTTCAAGTCTTATTACTGATTTTATATATGAACAATGAACATATATTTTAAGCTAAATTGTATTAGTTTTTTATAAGTACTACTCATACTATTTCATTTCTTTTAATCTCTTTTATGATGTTCTATACCTTGCGATGATGATTGCATTCTTATTTATTCTGTTTTATTTATATATTTATTTATTCTTAGTACATTTACATTACAAAGGTATAATATATTATCCTCCACACTAGGAGTTCACCTGTGTTGTAGAGGACATTTATCAGTTGTAAATTATGAATTTTAAATTGTGAATAGTAAAACAAAAGAGTGTTAATTGCGAATACAAAAAGAGAAACAATAAAAATCAAAATATAAAATCGACTTCAATTCGACAAAAATTATAAATTAAAAGTTAAAAAGATTGAAGCCAGTTACTTATGTTTTTTTTAAATCAATAATATTAGTTGTTTTATATTGTGTAGGAAGAGAATTGTATAGTTTTATAGCCTGGTATCTGTAGTGTTTTTGTCCAAAGGATGTGTTTGTTTTTGGTATTTGTAGTTGGTGAGCATGTCTTGTTCTAGTATTGCGTTAAATATGGATAAGTTCTTGTAAAGGAAAGTAAGTATTTGTTTTGAATATAAATTTTTATTTTCAGCACTGGGAATTTTTCGACTATAATTGAAGTGGGTGTTAGTATTGATAACTTAAGTATTACTTTTATTAGGGTTTTCTGAGCTTTAAACACTGTATTAATGTATTTTTTACTGGCACAGCCCCAGGCAATAATGCCGTATTCCATTATGGATTGTGCAAGTGCGAGGTATATATTTTTTATATCACAAATGTTTAAAATATTTCTCAAGTTTTTAAAAAAGTAAATCAACTTGTTTAGTTTTCCTATATTATTTTCCTTATTGGTTTAGTAACACACAAAAGTAATATTGTGGGTATAAATTTCCTTCTATTCATGTAAAAGCCCAATAGGACTTAAATAAATATAAATAAATAAATAAAATAAAAAATATCCCCGACCCAAAATACTCCGACAATATATACCTCGACATAATATCCCAAGGATAAAATATCCTACGGACAAAACATCGTCCAACAAAATATATACTAAAATCTAATTTAACCTAACCTAACCTAACCTAACCTAACCTAACCTAACCTAACCTAACCTAACCTAACCTAACCTAACCTAACCTAACCTAACCTAACCTAACCTAACCTAACCTAACCTAACCTAACCTAACCTAACCTAATCTAACCATATTTTACATTTTACTATTTTGGAAGAGTAATTTATTATCTTCAGAGATGTCTGTATTATTTTTGCCCCATTTTACTCTTTTTGAACAATAATTTATTGTCTTTACAGGTTGTGTGTATTATTTTTGACCCATTTTTTGGTTAGGTTAGGTTTTAGTAGATATTTTGTTGGGAGATGTTTTGTCCGGAGGATTTTTTGTCCATAGGATCGTTTGTTGAGGATATTTTGTTGGGGGGTACCCTAATAATTGATGCAAAAATATTAAAATTAAAAATATTAAGTGAACAAAATCAAGTAGGTACCTAAAAAACAAATATTTACGAAGTACGCTGGACTTGGTATAAAAAACACGGAAACAGCTTATTTTTAAATTACTAATTTCTATGTACTTAAGGAAATTTATAATGTCCGTATAAACTAGTAGAATTTTTAGTAGTTTGGCTAACTTATAATACTTAACAACTTTCCTCGAGGATGTTATCTTTAGGGATGCTGTGTGCAGTAATTTTAAGGAGGGGAAGGAGTGAACATCTTGAAGAGACCTATGTTGTAGAAGGGAGAAAACACGCGAGGCCGGCAAATCGTTCCAGAGTCGAGCCGTTGAACTCAAGAAAGAGTCGTAAAATTGATATGTTCTCGTGTGACAAATGTCTACGCTTTACACATATTATGTTTGGCGCGCTTTCCGACTATCCTATTAATATTATAAAGGCGAAAGTTTGTATGGATGTATGTTTGTTACTCTTTCACGCAAAACATACTGAATAAACTTTTAAAATTCTTTCACTAATAGTATTAGAAAATAATTCACATTATTTGCGAGTACTATAGGCTGTGTGCATTGGTAAGCTCTGGCGTTATGAATAAGCTCTGGCGTTATGAAATTATTTATTATACGTTTATTGTCCAGACGAAAAGCAAAGCATTGCTAAGTAATTGTTTGACGTGCGCTGTCATTTCGTTATTGTTTAGGTTACTTTGACAGTAAAAATTAAAATATGTATAAAATACTTATCTACACAAATATTACAAATGTCTATACTAATATTATAAATGCGAAACTGCGCGTGTTTGAGTGTTACGTTTTAATAGGTAGCACGCGAGCTGTTTGAAAAATGAATGCAACGGGTATGGAGGGGGAACGCTAGAGGGGGGGGGGTAGGGTGGAGGGGGAAGGGGGGGAGTTGGGATAGTGAAGGTAGAGGAGGCGGAGTGGGAAACCCCCTAATACTATGCGACCGAAGCCGGGGGCAAAAGCTAGTATATATTATATATATACGAAAAAAATATCTATGGTTAGTACTAGGATAAAGTCTGTAAAAAAAAATTGTAGAGCCCTAGAGGTGATTTTTCAAAATAATATTTGAATTTCAATTGAAATCGAATTGTAACGCGCGCTGGTAGTTAACAATAAATTGGAAAGGGGTATTTCCAAAGATATTCAAATACAGAAGAGATATGCTATGGTGTCCGCGCAACTGTCGCCGGACTACGCGCTAATAAGCGTAGTTTTCATACAAAAAGAATTTGTTCATTTCGTTGATTTTTTGAAAATGTGCATTAATATTGGTTAACAATATATTATGAATAAGGAAAGAATTCGTTCATTTAGTTTAACGTTCGTTTGGTTTATTCGTTAATTATTTGTTCTTTTAGTTTATTTGTTAATTGGTAAACAATATCGGCGACACCCGGAAGCGCAGACCCACATAGTAAAAACAGCAGATAGCACATCTACTTATATTTCAATATCTTTGGGTATTTCTATAATAGTTACTTCTGAAGATTTGAAATGCTGCGGCTCCTTTATCAAAAGGTATACGACCACAATCGTTTGAGAACCACAAATAGGATTAAACGTCTAACGTAAAGTCTTTTGAAAAAACACCTTGAGACGCATGAAGTTTGTTTGATCTCTATTTAACACCTGCAAGGTAAATAAACTCCAGTCTACAAGTTCGACGCAATAATCTTTCAAGGGTCGTTTGACAAATAATTCGAAGTGAAATGAAAGAAAAACGTAGTACTTGGAAAAAGGAGACTTTAACCCTTTCAAACCCGAATTAAAGCTGGTAGTGAAAAAAATGGTTCCATGACAACTCGGAATACACTCAACTCAACACGTCTTCGAAAAGTAATTAAAAGCTATGAAAAAACATAGTGTGCAATTCACATACTATAGAAGTGAAACCTTCAGAAAACTAAAGTAGACAAGAGTGGGAAGGCTACGATGCACAGAACAAAGAGGAGACCGATTATACTATCTCATTCTCACGCAGGCTTAATCCTGTAGATGGATGTGTTTGTCTCTTAGTGTCGCTATTTTTTCGTTTCATCGAGTTTTAAATCAGAACGGTGCTATTCACTTTAAAAAAGAATGAGTGTGCTTTAAATCATACGACTGAAGTAAAACTACACTGAAGAGAGAAAGAAAATATGTGACTTATCCCTGGGGTGACCTATGACCGTGGGGTGTCCTATGACCTTGGGGTGACATATGAACTTGGGGTGACCTATGACCTTGGGGTGACCTATGACCTTGGGGTGATCTTTGACCTTGGGGTGACCTATGGTATGGTTATTCAACAAATGATTCCTTGTGCTCGCTCCTCTCTCTCTTGCCCCTACAGAAATATACATAACGTAACTCTACTCTCTTTCTATCTTCACTAACTTATATCTCCCTCTCAACTTCCGTTCGCCTCACCCGATCACATTTTTTCGTAACGCTCTCATCACGCATTCACCAGCTTACTCCCCAAGTCAAGCGTGCGTAAAGAAGTTTTACTTCAAAAATAGCCCATAACCTACTCTAGCGTAACCTATTTAACCAGTTTTTTTTCATAATTTTTAATGATTTTTTCAAAAGACGTGTTGAGTTGTATTCATTTGGAGTTGGCCGGTCATCATAAAAAAATATGTGATCACAAAAAATAGTTATTAATTAATAATTAATTATTAATTTATTTTATTAATATTATTATAATTATTATTCACCTAAGAAGAATTTTTGATGCAATTTTTTTTTTTAGTTATTGCAAAGATCATCATAGAAAGAACACAAGGTCGGACAGGGTGTGTTTCACAATACAAAAAATGATACAACCCATAAAAAAAATTCAATATTTTTAAACATTTTAATTTGAATATTCTAAAAAAATTTATACTACTCCAAAAATAACAATCGTACCTACACATTGATGATTAGAAAAGGTAAGTTGATTATAAAGTTGTAGAAGAATACGAAATTTTTTTTTTACTTTTTAGTGCATTTTTTTAAGTCGTTTTTTCGTTTTGTTAAAATTTTTGTTTATTTTTTGATTTTTAGTGAATCTGAAGTACACTAACTAATTCGATTAAGATTCGGCCGAGTATCGTAAATTTGTTCTTCAGAATTGGAGAGTTCCGTTACTTTGTCATGGATCCCATAATCAGAACCTAACCAAACTCTCATCAAATTACCCTTGAAGTACATCTTTTCCAATAAAAAAAGAATCTTTAATTAAAATGAAGACAATATAAGCGAAACTCAATCGAAAATCTGAAAACAGAAAAATCAGAAAAAGATATTGACACATCTGGGACACGAACCCAGGACCTCTCGCTTACCGGGCGAACGCGCTAACCACTGCGCCACCGTGTCGATATCCAATTCGGTCACTTTTAACTGTATCATACTTCGACTAAGAACCACCCACACTATCTTCATTTTTCTTAACGCATATACTATTGGCTGCTATCTTTATGTATGATTGCAAGATTCAAACCCGAACTAAATGCTCTCTAGATAGTGTCTGGATAAATCTTTATCCATTTTATTTAATATGCGACATCAATTGACTTTTCTGCAAGTCTAGGATGAATATTTTTATTTTTATTTTAACTTTATGAGTAAAACCTCAAATTGTAATATTTAATTAAAATGAAGACAATATAAGCGATTCATCCTAGACTAGGCTAGGATGAATAAAAATATTCATCCTAGACTTGCAGAAAAGTCAATTGATGTCGCATATTAAATAAAATGGATAAAGATTTATCCAGACACTATCTAGAGAGCATTTAGTTCGGGTTTGAATCTTGCAATCATACATAAAGATAGCAGCCAATAGTATATGCGTTAAGAAAAATGAAGATAGTGTGGGTGGTTCTTAGTCGAAGTATGATACAGTTAAAAGTGACCGAATTGGATATCGACACGGTGGCGCAGTGGTTAGCGCGTTCGCCCGGTAAGCGAGAGGTCCTGGGTTCGTGTCCCAGATGTGTCAATATCTTTTTCTGATTTTTCTGTTTTCAGATTTTCGATTGAGTTTCGCTTATATTGTCTTCATTTTAATTAAATATTACAATTTGAGGTTTTACTCATAAAGTTAAAATAAAAATAAAAAAAAAGAATCATCGAAATCGGTTGGCGTGATATTGAGTTATTCGTCCATTTGTCGCGCACATACTTGATGCAAATTTAAGACTTATATGATTTTCTCATGGATGCCATTATCAGAACTGAACCAAAAATGGGACCACACGGGAAGCACCAGCTTTCAAATAAAAAAAGAATCATCAATATCGGTTCACCCAGTCGAAAGTTCTGAGGTAACAAACATAAAAAAAAAAAAAAAAAAAAAAAAAAAAAAATACAGTCGAATTGAGAACCTCCTCCTTTTCGAAGTCGTTTAAAAAATGATACAACCCATAAAAAAATTCAATAGTTTTAAACATTTTAATTTGAAAATTCTAAAAAAATTTATACCGTGCCTAAATCTATGTTGGATACAAATGTCTCCTGTTAAAACATATAAACACGGTTATTGTCTGAAGAGTGTCTACAATACAACGAAAAAATAGTACGCAAAACCAGTATTGACAGCAAATAGACGCTTTTATAATTCCCGTGACGATTAACGGTTACGGTACCGTCACGGCAAAAAAAGACCATTTACTCACAAAAAAATACATGTGAATGTTTCCTCCAAAGTACTAATTTTTGCGACGGGAATTGCGTTGTATTTTCTTTAGTGAGGTGACTTGTATTTGCATTAATTTGGTTTTGATTTGGGGAACTTGAAACACATTATTAGTCCTTTCGCTAATTCTATTTTCGTTTTTAACGAAAAAATTTTTATTTTTAAATACATATTTCATAGTTTGCAATATAAATAATTTACGGATATTGAATATTTTTGAATCTTTGAATAATAACTCGGTCGGGAATGTTTTATTTCTATTATGCATAATTTTAATGATGCGCTTTTGAGCATTTTGTAAAGGCTTAATAATTTTTTATTTTTTATATATATATATATATATATATATATATATATTTTTTTTTTTTTTTATTGAGTTAGTTTATACTACATGAATATAAACTAATAAGCACAATGTAACATTTCATTTGATAAATTTAAAGATTTTTACAGTAAGCATAACATTTCTTTTTAAATACATTCATTCTTTCTTCATTCTTCATACTTTCAGGCATTTCATCATACATCTTTAGTCCTCTGTACATTTTAGGCAGTTCTGTGATTTTGATTTCTTCATTTGTGGCAATCGAACTCTGTTTATATTTCTTGTTTCGTAATTATGAATGTCTCTATTAAAAACAATTTCATCCTAAAAGTATTTTGGCATTTGGTTTTTCATAATTTTATGCACAAAAATTAACACATTAAATAGTAGTCTCTTTTTTATTGGAATCCAATTTAGCTCCTCTCTCATTTGATTAATTCTTGCGTATTTGCCTTTCCCCAGTATACATCTCATAGCTTTGTTTTGTATAACTTCTAGTTTGTTCAAATTTCCTTTATTGGCCAAATATAACATCGTAGAGCAGTAGTCCAAATGTGGAGCAACGATAGTTTTGCATGCATCAAGCGCACCACCCCATCCTACAATGCCGTAGATTATTGAAGATTGTACCAGGGAAAAATGTTTTTTTATTTTTTAGAAAATTTAATTAATATTAAATATGATGTTATTATCGAGTTCTGCAAGTTTTTTGGTTAGTGTTTTAGTTACAGCTGTTTCGACGTGTAAGGTCATTTTCAAACTGTGGTGAAGCCACTTACGGATCTACGAATAAAACACAAAAACAATTAATAGGGAAAAATAGATCATTTTCAATTTGATACGTTTTAAGATTTTCACGGCCAAAAGCATTTTCGTTATTTGTTTTTGGGGTGTTATGCCATGTTGCGCTACCTCCGTCTTTAGCCAACGTTTGGGACATCGTTGCAGTCCATCATCAGGGCAGATCCGGCAGATCCGGTAGACGGTTTCAATTTGTCAAGATTGAGTACTTCCTTAAGTTTGTAAAAAGTATATGTAAGATATCTTAATTTCGAGATGGTTTCATCAATTTGTTTTATTGTCATGGAAATATTTTCAAATATACGTCAGGATCGAAAAGGTTAACCTCCTTCTGTCTCCTACCACCCTTGCAGGGGATGGGAAGGTTGAGGAGTGGTTGGGAGGACAGACTGTGGAGTAAAGGTTTAAACAACACTAGAGGGTGAAAGTTAGAGGTGAAACTAGACGAAATGCAGGGTGACAAATGCCTTTTAAAATCGGGTAGCGATAAATCGAAGCCTTTAAAAAGTACGAGTAGAGCCTATCTGGGAATCAATCGTTCTACATTTGATGTTTTAGTTTTTACATTGGATTTCTTGGAAATACATTAAACGTTTGTAGCCGAGTGGACCAAAGCTTCGGGTTTCTATCTAAGTGTTCAATCTTTTGCTAGATAAGTACTTCATCATTGCGCAAGCAACACCACTTATCGCTTATAATGATGGTTATAAAAGAAAAACAATGTGTTTAATTTATTGGCTGTTCGTAACCATAGATAAAAGAATCAAAGTGATATATTACTTAAAAATCTATGTATTGTTCATTGATTTCCGTGTTCTTATGTAAAAATAATTTTCCTTTAGATGTATAATGTTGTCCTTCCCGAAATGAGTTTTATTAAACTCATTGGGAGTAATGTATTATAAATTTTATGTAATAATTTTGTAATATATTATCTCTAATAAATAAAATAAAAAAAAATAAATTATGATGTGGAAGCTTTGCAACTGTCGCAGAACTACGATCAAACTGCACGGACTGTCAAAGCGGCTATGCAGTTAGTATGTACCTAGAAACAAAGGAGGGGCGCTTTAGGCTTAGGGAACGTACCCATACTACGTGACCAACTTTTTGGCAATTTTTAACCCCCCCCCCCCACCCCCGGTGACCAAAAACCTAAGCCTACCGCCGCTCATTTGTACCAAGCGTGACATTTTGAAGACCCCCCCCCCCCCTAAACGTGTCACGTAGTATGGGTACGTTCCCTAATACCTTAGCTCTACACAGGAGGAAAATTATTTCCTTCAAGGCCTGTGTAATCGTTGGGGGTGCTTTGTGGAGGGTCTTTTTAAGGGAAGGAAGGAGAGAAAGTTCTGGGAAGGAAAAAGGTATGAAGGTATGGGTATGGAATCTGTGTGAAAAAGGGCAGTGAGTCCAGGAGTAACGGACGCATGAGTCAAACCCTCTCACTGCGGTGCAAGGCGATTAGTCGTGAGAGCCCAGTTAGAAGGGTCAAAATACCTCCCCAAAACAGCCTTTCTCGATCCGACATGCAGTTCTGGAAATGAGCAGATGCGTCCGCAGTCAATAACTACACAAACCTCACCCCGTGAACCCGGGCGCCGCTGCTAAGTCATCAAACGTAGCAAACCACCTGGGGAAACTTCTGACCTAAGGCAGAATGTTAGTCCCAAATTGAAAGTTTTAAATGTTAATAATAATGGTTCATCTCCCTTGTTTCTATTATCATTTACCTACTGTTAAAACAGTAAACTATATTTGAACTCAAACCCCTCGAGATATGCCTGCTTCACTCATAGTACAAATGTATAATTGCCCTACCTCTAGTTTCAACGCGACCACTCAGAATTTCAACCCTCTGAATTCAGGTTTACCCTCAGTCTCACTATCTTAACACCTAGGCCTTTAAGGCTTTGCCGCTATCGTGATTGAGCCCCGGTGTCAATAAGACTTAGGCTATTAAGTGGTAGGAATGTCTGGAATACAGCCTCCGAAGCAATGTAGCAATCAGAGAACCTTTAGCATTTACTTAGTCATGTTATCTTAGGAACTATTGCAAATTTTGAAAGCCAGAAATTCGCATTCTGTAAAAGGTATTAGCAGTATTTTTTATACTATCTTTGCTCTATTTTGAAGTGAAAACTTCTTTAGCACCGTTGTGATTTGAAACTCGGTGAAAAGAAAAACAGCGACACTAAAAAGAGACAAACACATGCATCAATTTGGGAGGTAAGAACCTCGAACCGGGAACCTTTATTGGATAACCAACACCACTGCCATTGGTCACCCCAAGTGGTTCGCTACGTTTGGTGATTTAGCAGGGGTGCCCGGGTTCATGGGGTGAGGTTTGTCTAGGTCTTGGAGGCGGATGACCAAGATACACTGAACACCAGATTCCTACCCACCCCTCAAACCCATTTCCTTCCCAGAACTGTCCTCTCCTTCCTTTCCCAAAAAAAACTCCACACAGCACCCCCAAAGATGACATAGGCCCTGAGCGAAATAATTTTCTTCAGGGTCTCCTGTGTGGAGCTCATTTAAAAAAAAAATTGTAGGATTAAGCCTGCGAGTAAATGAGATAGTATAATCGGTCTCCTATTTGTGCGGTGCTTCGTAGCCTATCGGTCTCCTCGTTGTGCGGTGCTTCGTAGCCCCCTCACTCTTTTCTACCATAGTTTTCTGAAGGTATCACTTCTGCCGCGTGTGAATTGCACACTCTGTTGTTTTTTTTTTGCCATTTTACCTGACAATACTGAATCCCGTTCGCGTTATATACAGTATCTGGAAATTCATAGTAAAAGCGGGAAACTGGTAAACTTACATCACATTAAAGCACACAAAATTGGTTCAATACCAAAAGCACGATGAAGTAATTAATTTTTTTTTTTAAATGTCTATTTCTTCTTAAGTCGGTTCCTTATTAACCCCTACTCCAATTTTCATGGTGGACAAGTCTTCTGCACTTCTCGCAGTTCTGCGCTGCGTGGAGAGCAAGTCGTATTTTTGTCGCTCCCCCGTTTTGGACCGATTGAAATGAGCACGGAATTTTTCATTACTTATTCTGTGACGAAACCAATAACCGTCAACACGCGAACATTGTTTTCCATGACTAAGTTTCCACGTTGTATTCTCGAATGCAAGTACGAAAGAAGTGCTTCAGAAAATCGACAAAATTATATAGTTGGTTTAATGCCTACTACAATCTGTGCACAGTTGAAACATTTTTATGTGAAATGTGAATCTTGTGTGGACGTCACCAATCCAGCCTGCTACATCAACCATGAGTTTTACGCTTCCTTATTTCTCACCTTCTAAGAAAGCTCCTTACATACACCAATTTTTACATACACTATGTATGTGCTGCCAGAATCAAAGAGAAACCATTTTCATGTTCTGAGTGTAGTTTTTATTCGCCGCACACAGATTTAATTATTTAAACCAGTTAGATCGCCAGCAGTTCAAGTTTGAGCAACCCTGCTCCAGCGCATTGGTGATCTCCCTCTGCTTCTTCTGCCTTCCACTTTGCCAGTGTCCATGAGTTTTTTCGAAAGAAAGTGCTCATTTTGTCGAGCAACGTGTCCAAAGTATCTTAAAATGCGTTAAAGGCAAATATTTGAAAGCCTAATGTGGATGCCTAGCTCTTCCTGAATGGAAACATTTGTGCGTTTAGCTGTCCAAGAAATCCTGAGCATTTTTACACGCCTACAAGCTTCTTAAAATATCACATTTAATCGAACACCAAAATGAATTAGGTACCAAATCATTTAATAAAATAAATTGATTCACTTAATGAATTATTAGACCAAATTAATTCACCGCCCACTTCTAGTAAGAATTAATATATCTACATCCACTTCAGACGAAGGTAATGCAATTAGTGTAACAACAATCGAGAGATAAATAGATTTCTTTATTGTGCCTGTTTTTCATCTTAACATTAAGGGCCCGCAACCCGAATTTCTACCGATTTCTTACATATCACCCTTAAACATTTGAACATTTAAAAATATATGTTATTTTTTAAGATAATATCTAGATGCTGCCTGCGCCGAAACGCAAATTATATGAAATTCCTTCGGTAGAAAAAAATTGCAAAGTATGCTCCAAAAATTATTAAAAACAAGTTTGTTTCTATTATCTTATAAATTATATTTGTGAAAAAATTCACAATGTTTCTTTAAATGATACTTAAGATGCTCCCCGCGAGATTTTTGCTCTATTTTAAACGAGTCGTGTTTTATTAAACATTTTCGCAATTTTCGCATCGATTTTGTCGCTGTAAATGTTAGCGCTCTATCTTCTTTTTATTGAATTTTCTGTAAGTCTAGGATGAATATTTATTTCGGTTCGAGTCCTCGATGTGATTTTTCAGTTTCAAATTTTCGAATGAGTTTCGCTAATATTGTATTTATTTATTACATTTTACAATTTGAGGTTTTACTCTTTAAGTTGAAAATAAAAACATAATTATGTTAATAGTCTTTTTCAAAATTGGAATTATAGGTAATTATAACACGTGACTTTTCACGGGTTATGGTAGAATATTAAAATAAAATACGCCGTTTTGATTGTTTACATATTATGATAGACTTATATATTATATGGTTCAACCCTTCGACAAGAAAAAAACATGCGGTCTCTAAAAACGAAATAGTGCGAAACCGGTTAGTAAAATCAATGCCATATAATATTATTTGATATGGTAAAGGTAAATACACTTTCATATACTATGCAAAGGTATAACAATCATTAATTATTTTAATAATAATTTTATCTATTTGTTTAATGTTCAGAATCTAGTTATTTTTGCATCATTGGCTAAATAAAATCATTATATTCATTTTCATTACAATAACTTTATTTTCATAACTTTTGAAGGTTATTCTCATCAATGTAATATGTATATCACTTAAAAAGAAGATATAGATTATCAAGTGCGCCCCACGGTTGAATTTGGCAGCCACCTCTGGTCTGGAGCTCCAAAATACCTGAAAAATACCCTCCACTCTGTGCAGAAACGGGCGGTCCGTTTGATAGATTCTCCCATCTTAACAGACGGGTTGCAATCTTTAGAGCACAGGCGTCGGGTGGGAATGCTATCCTTGTTCTACCGGTATTACAATGGAAGATGCTCCGAGGAACTAGCATCATTGATCCCTTCGGCACCGGTGCATAGTCGGGAAACACGCCAAACGCGTGCCCAACATTTGTACACGGTTGACATTTGCCACATGAGAACGGGTCGTTTCTTCGACTCGTTCTTGTGTTCAACAGCTCGGCTGTGGAATGATTTGCCGGCCTCTGTGTTTCCTCCTTCCTACAACATGGGTCTCTTCAAGACCAATGTTGATTCCTTCCTCTCCTCAAAGAGACCCTCCACACAGCATCCCAGATGATTTAGGCCCTGAGGGAAATTATTTTCCTCAGGGCCTCCTGCGTGGAGTTAACGTAAAAAAAAAACGCTAATAATCTAAACGAAAATATGAAAGAGAACAAGACACAGAAAAATAAAAAGATAACGGTAGCACTGGGACCCGAATCCAGAACCTCTCGTCTTACCAATGAGGCCACTGCAACCTCTTACCAAACCGTCATATTTGTCAATCAAATTTTAGAATTAACAATATTATCTTCAACATTTTTTACCATATTATAGGCAACTACCCTTTTCAATGGAAATCGTTCTAGGAACTAATTTATTACCAAGATAGCGTCTCAGATAAACAAAACGAGAGGTTCTGGTTTCGAGTCCCAGTTGCGACTGTTATCTTTTACCTTTTTGTGTTTTGTTCTCTTTCATATTTTCGTTTAGATTATTGTTAGATTATTAATGTTGTCTTCTTCTTCAATGACATAATATATAATATTAATATTTAAAATACTGAATAAAATAATATGGATTGTTGCGATGGATCTCATGCGAAGCCGGGTAGTATGTGCTAGTATTTTTTTATTAAAAAAACAGTGTGCCAGACAGAATAAGGGATAGAAGTGATCTATCATACGTGATGAGTGTCAGATTGGAGTATAGAGTGAGATGCCTTGATGGATTGATGTATGACATGCTATACTACATAGAATAAAGACTATAACACTAGAAGTGCCTTCCATTATTAGATTATAACTAGCAGTTAAAATGAAGCCATACTAAATAACGTAAAATCATTCAAAATCATATGTTTTTGTTTTGAAAATTTGATGGCTTAGAAGTATTATAGATGCTTCAATTAAATACTGAGTGTAGAACACACCTTGGCCCTTAAAAATGTCGGTATTTTTTTTCATAAGTCTTTTAATAAGCCTATAAAAAAAATAAAGTAGAAGGTCTATGAAAAACTTTCAAGTCCAAACTCTCTTAATTATAAACCCCTTTTCGGATTTGGTTTTATTGTATAATGTGGCAAATTTAGTTTCTTTTATAATAATCGCAAAAAAAAATGATATTTACGCCCGAACTTCACAAAATAAAATAAAATATGCATTTTCCCGTTTTTATTATTGACATCAATGCGGCCCGCACTCTACGAATTTGGATTCTTGAAGTAACCCTTATGGCATGGGCACAAGAACCATGGACAGGGCACACCTATTTCGTATCAGTCACGCCTTGGCCGGACAGGAGACAGTCGTGTGACTCCGCGTCGCTTAGTTTCGTGAAATCAATTTTAAATTTCTGTTTTCTTACAATAAACAATGCGAAAAAAGGTATTAATATTTTTTACAGGCCTTTACGAAATCAATCTGTAAAAAAAATTCTCGAATACATTTTCCAACCTTTCCAAATTTGCAACTTTCTCATTCGATTAATTAATAATTCATTGAAGTATAAAATTCGATCTTCGATTAAATAATAATTAATCGAAGTATAAAATTAAGTATTAATTAATCGAAGGATTAAATTAAGTATAAATGAATCGAAGTATTCAATTAAGTATTAATTGTATTAAATAAAGTATTAATCAATAAAAGCAATAATTAATCGAAGTATTAAATAAAGTACTATTTAATTGAGTATTAATTAATCGAAGTATTAAAAATTTCGAAGTATTAATTAATCGAAGTATTAATTAATCGAAGCATTAATTAATCGAAGTATTAATTAATCGAAGTATTAATTAATCGAAGTATTAATTAATCGAAGTATTATTAAACGAAGTATTAATTAATCGAAGTATTAATTTGTTCTATTTCTTATTCACAATGTACCGACTTGTTTACACGCTTTTTAATTTCGAGTACATTAGGAATTAATTTATATTAAAGCAATGAATTCGAAGCAATTAAGGTTTATTTTCTAATCTTGTTTACGTTGCCAATACTCGACTGCAACTAATTGAAACAAATAATAGCCAACTTAAAATCGCTTGTTAACTAATTGGAATGACAAGAGGCGGATTAATACACTGCACGAGAACTAGGACGAAGGAGAAGGGAAGAGGAAGGACGGGCGAGTTGGGAGGGGGAAATAGATTAATGATGTTTGGATTAAGATATTACTGTCCCTAAGAAAACAACAAACAATTAACATTTGGACAGATATTTCGGCAAAGGTTCAAACAGGGTTGCCACAAATAAATTTTCTAAAAATTCTATGGTGTTCCAGCTTTTTATTAATTTGTATGATATTTCGATTTTATTTAGACCAAAGTACCCAGTGAGACCCAAATTATCAAATAATGTTTTTAAATGTTGAAAGTTATAGCATCAAAAAAAAATGTAATAAAGCAAAATACTAAAAAAATTAACCTCACCTCATTCACCTCACTTTTTTTTAATTTTTTAATTTTTTTTTTTATTTCATACAATTTTTGAAAATACACTTGTTATGTTTTTTTCTTGATTACCATACTAGGCTAATGCCCGTGTTAAGGTAATCTGTTCTGAGGCGGGTAAATAACAATTTTTATTTAGTGAAAAAGATATGCATCGAAGTAGACATGGATATAAGAAGATAAAAATACAAAAAATAATATAAGAAGACAAAATAAAAGATAAAACAGAAATAAAAAATATACATATAAAAACATATGCGTATACACACATGCATACAAACATAATGTTGTTATAATACATCAAATCGTTACATTTAAATTTTGTTTCCTTACATATTTCCATAAAAAGATTACATATGTAATTTAAAATTCACATGGAAATAAATGTAAATATAGTAGATGCATGATAATTAATTAATAAGAAAGTATAAAACAGTGGGAACATGATAATTAATGTGTATTTTGAAATTATATAATTTCGTGAGGAAATTATGTAGAATGTGTTTAATGTACTCGTGTTAGTTATATAGGATATTTCGAATATCTGTTCTTTTCTTTTCAGTCAACCATATTAAAAATCTTTTGAATAGCCAGTTCGAGTTACTTGTGGTTACATAAGTTTTTGATTGTGTTAGGAAGATAAGTAATAGAAGCTGCAAGAGAGCGCGAATTTAATCTTGCACTCCTATATTAAATTACGAAATCAGTCCTTGTTTAATTGATCGCAGAGTTTGGGCACAGTAAAAGCATTCCACCTTTTGATGTAAATAATTAATCAAAAATATAAACAATGGGGTGTTTCCACAAACGAGGGATTCTGTTGATAATGTACGGAATATTTAAAGATCGTTTTTCTGATTTTAATCATCCTACTAAAATGTTTGTTTTATATGTTTTCATTCAATATTATTTTTTTTTTTAAATTGTCTAAAACTGGCAAAATCAAAACGGCCCATGGTTTGAAAATTGGAATGTGACGTCACAAGCGTCGCTCAGCTGGGTCTGCATAAATTAGCACTGTCAGTAAGCTTTCACGCTCATGACGGCACACGATAGCCCCGCACCAAATTATCGTTTTGGCGGTAATTCAAAAATGGGAAACTTTGACACGCCGTAGAAATTTTATTCGTCAACATAAAAATAAAATAAAAATGCTGTAATCATCGTAATTTTTTGCTTAATCTTTTAAGCAATAAAACACGCTGAAATACCCCATTGTATGACTAAATAAAGTACACAAATTTGCATGTTAATTTCATTCTTCGCAAGATTTTTCTATTCTGTTTTATTAAGTATGAAAAAAAATCTTTCAAAATTCGGGGACATGATGAAAATTACAAATATTAGCAAATTTGTAAAAATATTGAACAATATTGGCGAAAATGCCCAGACGGAAAGATACTTGCTTTCGAGGAAAGTGTTACAAAAAAAATTGAAAAGAGATAAGCGGGCTTTATAATAATTGGAACGCAGTAAGGTTGCAAGTAAATTACATTGGTTTTTAAGGAAAATTATGACATAATATCTTTATAATTTTTACTATTCTAAAGAACTATACACAAATAGGATTAAATTATAACAAAACTAGCAGACCCGATCACACGTGACTGTAGCTAACGAAACACAACGCCACGCCGTTACCCACCCTTTAAAACCAACGCCAACTTTTAAATCAAATCCACACCGCTCGCTTGGCAGCCCGCTCCCTATATTTATATATTTCAACAAGTAGATGTGCTATCTGCTGTTTTTAATATGTGTAACTGCGCTTCAGGGTGTCGCCGATATTGTTTACCAATTAACAAATAAACTAAAAGAACAAATAATTAACGAATAAACCAAACGAACGTTAAACTAAATGAACGAATTCTTTCCTTATTCAAAATATATTGTTAACCAATATTAATGCACATTTTTAAAAAATCAACGAAATGAACAAATTCTTTTTGTATGAAAACTACGCTAATTAGCGCGTAGTCCGGCGACAGTTGAGCTGACACCATAGCATATCTCTTCTGTATTTGAATATCTTTGATTTCAACCAATTTACACAAAACCTTGACAAATTATATACCTAAAAACCTTCCTCGTGAATCACTCTACTTATTGGTGAAAACCGAATGAAAATCCTTTGCGTAGTTTAAAAGATCTAAGCGAACAGACAGCAGGAGAGACATCATTTTATATTATGTAAAGATTAGTATTTCTTGGAATGAATCACGAATTTCCTGATTTTCCTGGCCAGTGGCTATCCTATTGTATACTAACTTGAAAAATATATTACGAAACAATGATTTAAAAATGAAATTGTACCGTTGGAAAAAATGTTGAAACCTAAGAATCCTCTGGCATAGCCCTGACAATTCCGGGTTGATTTAAATTCCCTTAGGTATAATTTCGGGTTGTGGCCACCCTGTCGGCCCTGTAACTGTTGTTAAAGGGGTGGATAATTTGATATTGTATTATTCGAACTGTTTAGCTAAACAAGATTCATTACAAAACAGGGTGGCCTCGACAGAAATCAATTTCCTGCCGATTCCGGATTGATCCGGCCTTCTGATTCTAATTAAAGGGCTTTTATCACTAGACCAACGACACTGAAAAAAATATAAAAAAAGTTAGGTTAGATTTCCTTCTGTTCGCGAATACAAGAAAAATAGGAAATCCGTTTGGAAAGCTCTCTAACACGAAAAGAGACCAGCTACCCCTGTTTGTTTTTAGCTCTACAAGATCCAACCAAAATTTCCGAACGCAATTTGAAAAAAAGATTATTAAACTTTGAAAATTTTTTAGGAATTATTTTTACATGAAACGACAAAAAGGTGAAGTGAGGATAACGTTTACAAATCATTTGCCTAATAAAATATGTATGTATTTTTTTTTTACATTATTGGTGATTTTTGTTAGAAAAAACGTAAAGTGAGCCATTTTTTTTTTAAATTACACTGATATTTCTAATAATAAAATTTGATAGCGTATTTTATCATCTCTCAACAACACGGAAACGTTCTGGTATACGTTCACAAACATTCCAAATATTTGGATTTTATTGCAAAAGGGAAACGCCGATTTTCGAAGGGTCAACCCTTAAATAAATGTGCACATTTCATGCGACCAGAACACCATTCAAAAGCGTACAGCTTTATAGATACAGAACTTCTTTTAAAATACTCGATAGTTAAGAAAACAATGTTATATTATATACTTTTGAATGTAGCTGTAACTTTGTGGTTATCCATTATCAATAAATGAAACAATGTTACTTTGTTTCAACCACTTATATATTTGAGTAAAGCTAATTTATAACATCTTAAATAAAAAAATAAAAAAATATATATCTATACAATTCTAATAATATTAATGATAAAGAATGGCGTAAAATTTTGTATATTAATAATTTTTCAGTTCAATGGTGCAAAAATCTCCCTTCTAATATTAAACCAGCTTTTTATACAATAAAAACCATAAATTGAGTAATTCCGGAATATATAAACTCAAATGTAATGATTGTCCCTCATTTTATATTGGAAAAACAACACGTAATTTTTAAATCAGAATCAAAGAACATTTAAGGTGTCTTAATAATAATAATTTTTCTGAGTTCGCTAACCACATCATTGAAAATAACCATAGTTTAGAAAAAAATACGGGGATAAATATTCTTCATATTAATCATAAAGGAAAACGCTTAGATAACTTAGAAGCCTTGGAAACAAAAAAAAACCTTAAAAATAATGAATCTATTATCAACAAACAAACAATATTGTCTTACAGCCCAATTATGGATATGTTCCCCTACCCACCCTCTCTTCATTAATACCGAGCAACGGCTCCACCCCTACAATAATAATACATTGTTCCCATCCACTGTCAAATCAGTATACGTTTGCCCTGAAGATGGAACGGTCGTTCTGAAACCGGTCGGCTTTACTCAAATATATAAGTGGTTCAAACAAAGTAACATTATTTCATTTATCAATATTATATTTGTCAATGTTATTCTGGAGGTACGAAAAATCCCCAAATCAAACCGATTGAATCATCATAGAATGTAACTCAACAAGATGACATTGCATTAACTTCGTCCATAGTTCATTTTCTCCGAAGAATACGCAAAAAATCCTTTAAAAACGGACGACCTCTGCCGAAGTTCGATTCCTTTGTCCGTAGAGCGTCCAACAATGTGTCTTCGGCTAGGGATTTGTGGACGCACTACTTGTAAGAAGACGTCGGCAAAAAACAACCTTTTTACTGCGATAGAAGCCTTTGAGAGATTAAAGGTCGAAACATCGGATTTGAAATTGTGACGAAGGTTGGAAAGAGACAGAGAATATAGTCAGGAGTGGAAGATACTCTAAGGGTTACTGATGTAAGAAAATCATTCAGAATTGAAGCGTTTGTTTAAAATGGTATTAGCCGTGTTTGGTGACCAGATATAAATAGCCAAGAACTTCTCCCTCTTCCTCTATCTCATATCCTTTTCCACTAATATCAACCTCACAACATACCCAATTGGAGATGCCAGAGACTCCCTGGCTCTAGGGATGTCGAAAGTGAAAAAAAATATCGATAAATCGATGTATCGATATTTATTAAAATATCAATATCGAGGAAAAAATATCGAGTATCGATATACCGGTCAAATTTTCAAAAGATTTTGTGTTTTTAAAATAATTGTGAATTCAGCTCAAAATAATCAATAGTAATTTTTATACACAATGTGCATTATTTTAATGCACAAAAATCTCAATAAAAATTAAGGTATTTTTATCAGCATTAATTTTTATTAAGTAATAATTACAAAAATATGAAAAAATAAAAAGCTGTATTCTAACTTTGTATGCGTCTCAGTAACATTCTATTGGTGTATTAATCTGTCAAAAAGGACTTCGTGTTTGGAACAAGGCGTAGTCAATAACCATAGACAATTGGGAACCAACACAGGAGTGGCTTGGAAAAAAATGGCGAAAAATAGACAGTATTAGTGATCTAAATACTAATGCAAAGACAATAGATTTGTAAGCTATTAATAGTTAAAATTTCAACCGCCAGATGTTATGAACCAATACAGTTAGGTCTTTTTTCCGTTCGTTCCTATACGGTTTTGGATTCTAGTGACTTTAAATACATAAATAAATAAAAATATCGTATTTGATACAATTTTCGATATTGGATATTTTGTATCGATATATCGGCTAAAAATATCAATGTATTGAATTAAAAATATCGATACATCGATATATCGATACTTTTTCAACAAGCCTACCTGGCTCCAGGCGGTTGGGGGCAATTAGAACTCTTGTGCGGTATTCACCAAAAAATCGAAAAAAAGTCAAATAAGGTTAGGTTAGGTACTAATTTTAAGTATGTGTAATTTCAGTAAGCATAATTCTCTCCATGTGTATTGTGTAATTCTCCCCATATGTAATTCATACAGGCAATGTAATATTGGCACATAAGTTGTTTCGCTACGTTTGGTGACTAAGCAGAAGTACCCGTGTTCATGGGGTGAGGCTTGTCCGTGCTTTGGTGGTGGATGCATCTGCCCACCAGCAGCGTGGCAGTCCGGATCGAAAGAGATTGGTTGAGGGAGACCTTTTCACCTCTACAGCAGGATCATCGCCTTACACCGCAGTGGGAGGGATAGATTTATACGTCCGTTATTCCTGGAGACGCTGAACCCCAAAGTCCTACCCACTGAGTGGTTTTCATTCAATTCAATTTATTCATTTTAAAAAACATTACAAAATTTACATTTCAAAATTTAAAAGAGAGAAAATATTTAAGACTAGATAAGCCGATTTAAACTAAAAATAAGCTGGATGGACAGGTTTACAAATGAAGATGTTATGGTTCGGATGAATAAAGAAAAGGAAGTAATTAAAACTATAAAAATCCACTTCAATATCTTGGACATGTGATGAGACATCCAGAGAAGTGTGAGATCTTGCATCTCATAATGCAGGGAAAGATTGCCGAAAGACGGGGCCCTGGGAGAAGAAGAACATCATGGCTGAAAAACCTGAGACAGTGGTTTGGCCAGTCTACTGTAGAGCTGTTCCGGGCCGCAGTAAACAAAGTCCGCATAGCCAACATGATAGCCAACGTCCTTGAACGGACAGGGCACAAGAAGAAGAGGAAGATTTAAACTAACAGCAACAAAGCTTGCCGTCTAAATTGTCATTTTTATGTTCCCGATGGTCATCTTCGCCATCGACAGCATAGGCTGTTCTATCTTCCGGCCTGCAAGACTAACTTGCCAATGGTCATGCCGGTCGGGAGAGCAATCTTGCTGTTGAACAGAATTAATTCGGATATCGACATATTTAGCGTCAGTGAAGCTGCCTTTAAAAGGCAAGCCCAATTGATGCTTATATAGTTTTTTTTGCCTACCATTTATATTTATGTTTAATGTAATACTGTTACAAATATATTTTAAAAACGCATTAAAATTTTAAATTTTGTAATGTTTTTGAAAGAATAAATAAAATGAATTGAATTTCATATTGCAAACTAAATTTTATGTAGTTTTATGTAGCTCCTAGAATACATGTTAAACTTTCCAATTGGTGTGGACTTTAAAGTTTCTGGTAGCGTGTTATATAACTTCATTCCTTTGTACAGTAACCTGTTCTGCGTATTCGCCTTGTCCTTTTTTTGAGGCCCGATTTCCTTGCACGTCGTTGTGTTATCTCTGTGAATGTCCCTGTTGAATATAATTTTATTTGAGAAGTATTTTGGTAAAATGTTGTCTATTATTTTATGTATAAATATCATCGTATTCAAGGTCAGCATCTGTTTCACGGTTAGCCAATTCAGTTCCTTTAACATTTTGTTTACTTTTGAAAATCTATTTCGCCGAAGTATTATTCTCATTGCCCTGTTTTGGAGAATTTGAAACTTATTTTGTTCTCGTTCGTTACATAGGGAAAGGATAGTTGAGCAATAGTTAAAATATGGAGCAATAATTGATTTGTAGATAGTGATAACAGTTTACTAGATAGTTTTGCCGAATTCTTCCCAAAAAAGATTTTTTTTTCCAATTTTCTTTTGTGTATATTCAACAGTGTAGATATAACTGTCTATGTTGTCGTTGACGGACATAACCATCGGGAACATAGAAACTGATGTTGAAAAAAGACCGTCTACACAGCTACCCTAAAGATGGCACAGGTTGTGAGGGGAATAATTTTCATCAGGCCCTCCTGCGTGGAGCTAATGTAAAATAAAAAATAAAAAATTCACGTCTCTTATTCGTCTGTTATTTTTTCTCTTCACAATTTTTGCAAGTGTTTGACGCTGTGAAAATACTCGTATATTTTTATTATCTCTTCATTTTTTATTAAAATTCAGTGGAAATGTATATCTGTGGATGATTGTAGTTCCACGGCTGTAACAATAGAAGGAACAAAATATGTAAAACGCCGACCAAAGTATTAAGTGGAATTACTGAGCAGTGGGGAGGAAAAGGAGAAAAAGGGATGGTTGGAGGGGGAAAAATTGTTCAGACATTCTCTATTTCTGGAGAAAGCAAAAAGGAACAAAAGACCTCTTCTTGTTATTGTTGTTTGCTGTGGAAATGTTTTGTTGAGGACTAGGAATTCGAATGGATAACGAAAATTAATATTTCGTTGACCTGAGTGACAGAGCGTAGATTTTTTTTACCACCTTTGTGATTGACTCCATGAAACGAAAAAGCGTCACTAAAAATAAATAAACACATACATCCATAGGATTAAGCCTGCGAGACAATGAAATAATCGGTCTCCCGTTTGTGCGGTGCTTCGTAGCCTATCGGTATCCTATTTGTGCGGTGCTTCGTAGCCTCCCCACTCTTGTCTACTCTAGTTTTCTGAAGGTTTCACTTGTACCGTGTGTGAATTGCACGCTCTTTTTTTAAATAATTTTTTTAACTGTACATTTACAGTAATTATCACCAATAATAAACATATATAATACGGGTTCACGACAAATCATGCAATTTCAACACTCCTTTGAAAAGTCATTAAAAGCTATGAAAAAAAGTAGCCAATAACCTAACCTAGCGCAACCTATTTTTTATTATTTTAAATACATACATATAACAGATTAAAAAAGAAAAGGTATGGTTATTAAACTAATTAAAATTATCTATTATTATATTTTTTCTTGTAATTAACGAAACAACCCAACTCAATAAATAAAATATTTGAATTTGGGAGTAGAGCGCCATTATAAAATAAGGTATAGAAATTTTAGAAAAACTTTCTTTTTATAACTTTTAAAGGGTATTCCCATCAATGTAATACATCATTGAAGAAGATAGTAATAATAATCTAAACGAAAATATGAAAGAGAACAAGACACAGAAAAACAGAAAAAGAAAAAGGTTGCAAAGGTATCTTTTTCTGTTGCTTATCTTAAACAAGTGGCGTTTTAATTTTAAAAATCACATTTTTCTTGTAATTATTATGGTTTTTTAATACAAGCGCGCTCCCTCTAACATTCATATTTACAATTTTAACGAATTCAATGCATTCTTGCTTAAAAACGTCGCTCGCAAAATGATTTGTATTTAACAACATCCTTTTTTTAACATACGCGCATTTCTGTACACACGCACAAGAACATCCATGATATTCCGAGCCCTTTTTATACATTTATTTACTTACTCGCCCTTTTCTCTCTTATTATTATTATTATTTAGTATTATTGCTTTCGGACACGAAATGGCGAATTCAAAATGAAAAATACGTTATCTTGATTCCGTTGATTGAAGGCTTGTCAACTGATGATGAATTTTGTTTGCCTGATTCAATAATAACTGATGGAAAGAAATTCATTCTAATAATGACGAATCTAATGACATATTTCTTGTTTACTTTTTAATCAGTGAGGAATGGGATTTTCGATTTATTAATTACGCTAATCAAATACGGACTGATATAATATTTTAATTATGAAAATATTGATTCCACGAAAACTCAGAATCAACTAAACCCAATACTTCTTTGAAAAGTCATTCAAAGCTATGAAAAATAAAAATTGAAAATAGCCCGTAACCTATTTAACCAATTTTTTAATAATTTTTTTTCATCACTTCTAATGACTTTTCAAAGGAGGTGTTGAGTTGAGTTCATTCTGACTTGTGCAGTGACGGAAAATAGCAAAGATACTAATAATTCGTTAAGGCTTCGTAGTTTTAAGCGTTTTAAAGGGATGTAATACGTAAGTGCTAATATTACAGGGTGTTTTTTTAATAATAATTTTTAAAAAAACGATAGGGATTAAGCGAAAAACGTGTTTTTTAATGTGAAAACTTTGAAATTAGATGAAACGAAAAATAGCGACTGAATGATATTTATGATTGTGTAGAATGGATTAATATGTTTGTGTAAAAAATGACTGGCGAAGGACCTTGATTTTGTGTTACTATCACTGCCTGAAATGATAAAATACATGTGGCATAGAAAGGAAAGGACTCACCGAAAAGGGTTAAAAAAACTTGTAGGGTGGCAATGCACTTGTCTGCTTCCTCTCCCATCCAACAGGCACAAAACAGCAATAGTTGTGAATTTCGTTTCTTTGATAATACACGGCGGAGTTATTTATAATGGCGGATCACCGATAGCGGAGCACAATGGCTATATGTTGCGGTGGGAGTTTATCACAGACTGACTGTGGGTAAGCTTGACGGGTAGGCAATTGGGATAGGTAGAAAAAAGGAACTTGCAACAATATTAATACCAATCTCAAGCAGTGACAGTATGTATGCGTGCTATGTAGGTATGTGTATGTGTAGGTATATGTATGGGCGTAACCAGCGACAATAAAAAGAGACAAACACATAGATACATCTACAGAATTCAACCTGCGAGATAATGAGATAATATAATCGGTTTCAACTTTGTGTGGTTCTTCGTAGCCTTCCCATTCTTTTCTACTTCAGTTATCTGATGGTTTCACTTCTACAGCGTGTGAATTGCATGCTCTCATTTAAAAAAAATTAAAACATGACTCGTTGAAGAAACGACAAAAATCTCTCGACAAATTTCTATGTTGAATTTAAGATACACTGTGATTTTTTCATACCTTTAACATATTAAATAACTGAACAAAATGTGTTTTTAATAATTTTCAGAGTACGCTTTACGATTTTTTTCTATCCAGGCAATTTCATGTTAAAACCGTTTTAGCTCTACAAATGTAAACCATTTTAAGCAACATTTCAAATCTGAATGGTGGTCTTACCAGGGCGATACTGATAGTACCTTCCACTCTGGCACGTGCCGCAAATATACTAAATATTATTTTTAATTATTATTATTATTTGTGTCACACAAATCAATTTTTTTAATTATTATTTGTGTCACACAAATCAATCAAATAAAATTTATTATGGCACGCCGATATTCGAAATTGCAACCTTCGGATTGCTAGACGAGAGCCTCACCCCTCGACCACGGAGGACGTAAAACTCTTGTGCGGCATTCACATAAAAAAGCTCATAAAAAATCCTTGCCTCACATAATTATATATTCCATATGATTGTCGATACAATTTTCAATATTCACAATAACTACAAGCTTACCGACTTTAGTGAATATTTGTGCAGTAATCACCGACTGGAGTATTGTACTCGAAGATCACTTAAAGCTCCGTCCTGTTAACTTTTAACAAATACAGCCTTGTGAATGGGATATAGAACCTCCTAAAAACACATTCAGACCGGGAAACAGATTGCAGTTGGTCTTAAATCTGGAGTTTTAGAGGCAATACAAAGCAAAATAACAAAATCAGTTTTTTTTTCATTTAAACAAAGCAATTTTAATGTTAAAAAAAATGTTATCAAAATTGTACAGTGTGATCATAGCATTAGTTTTGCACGAGTAATGAACATGTTCGGTTAACAAAATGGCCACCCTCACATTTCAAGTCTTACGCCGCCGCTACCCGAATTTCTACCGATTTCTTACATATATCTCAATACATTTGAAGTTTTTAAGCACTTAAAAAAAATAATTGTCATTTTTGAAAACAATATCTAAACGTTCCCCACGCCGAAACGCAAATTATATGAAATTCCCTCGATAGAAAAAAATCGCAAAGTATGCTCCGATAATTATTATAAACACGTTCATTTCACGCATTTTAGAAGTTATATGAATGAAAAAATTCACAGTGTTTCTTTAAATGCTATCTTAGATGTTCCCCGTGAGATTTTTAATCTATTTTAAAAGAGTCGTGTTTTATTAAACATTTTCACAATTTTCGATTTAATTTTATCGTTTTAAATATTAGCTCGCTCTCTCCAACTTTCGTAATTACGTATCTCTACATCTTCTTTTTTCGGGTAAATGGCACCTTAAATAGAATAGCTGACCGAGTGGAAAAAATAATTATTATAAAGATGTGTTTATAGGAACGCTTTGTAAACCGCACAAAAATAATAAATTTATCGTAGTATTTTTATTTGGGCACCAATGAAAACAAAATATATTTCCTTGTAATATTATTTAAATTATTTTCTCTGAGTAGAACGGCTTAGGTTTAATTGACGAGTTTTGTTGATAGTTACATAAAAAAAAATATCAGGCTTGCAAAAAATACACGAATTGTAAAAATACGTGTGAACGCAGCTTTTTTTGGATTTGGTTTATTTTATAATATTGTAAAGGTTAGAAAAATATTTTCGTATTTATATCTTGAGGCGGACTTTTTTTTTTTTTTTTTACATTAACTCCACACAGGAGGCCCTGAGGAAAATAATTTCCCTCAGGGCCTATGTCATCTGGGATGCTGTGTGGAGGGTCTTTTTGAGGAGAGGAAGGAATGAACATTGGCCTTGAAGAGTAGGAAGGAGGAAACACAGAGGCCGGCAAATCATTCCACAGCCGAGCTGTTGAACACAAGAACGAGTCGAAGAAACGAACCGTTCTCATGTGACAAATGTCAACCGTGTACAAATGTTGGGCACGCGTTTGGCGTGTTTCCCGACGATGCACCGGTGCCGAAGGGATCAATGATGCTAGTTCCTCGGAGCATCTTCCATTGTAATACCGGTAGAACAAGGATAGCATTCCCACCAGACGCCTGTGCTCTAAAGATTGCAATCCGTCTGTTAAGATGGGAGAATCTATCAAACGGACCGCCCGTTTCTGCACAGAGTCGAGGGTATTTTCAGGTATTTTGGAGCTCCAGACCAGAGGTGGCTGCCAAATTCTACCGTGGGGCGCACTTGCGATTTGTACAGGGTTAGCAGTTGTGTACTATTAAAGTATCTGCGGGCCCTGTACAGTACGCCCAGTTTTTGGGAGGCTAACTTTACTCTGGCTTCGATGGAGCCCCCATACCTGAGCTGGTCACTTAGGGTTACACCAAGCATATCAATGGAGGGCCTGTTCGGAAGATTGCTTCCGTTGAAAGAGACTAGATTTTCATTTCGATCCCTTTTAGACGTAATCAGACAAGATTGGGTCTTTGAAACATTAAATTCACTGAAGGAGCCCGCCCAATCTCACTGAAGCTTTCGCCCGTCATCGTAACCGTTCGTACTTGAGACAAGAACGGCGATAGATGGTACTCTTCTGATATCTAACTTAGCTGCCATCTGTTGGGATGTAGCATAACTTACTATTACATCCTAAGCTGTCGACATCTATTGTAAGAAGCTGAAACTACATGGATAATCAATTCACTACAAAAATATTATATAATTTTGGCCAAAATTACTAGACCAAACATTAACACGGGAGATTCAAAATATATATGAACACGGTGTCCGGAAACCAGTGGAACAAACGGGAAACTCTATCATACAGAAATTAAAAAAAAAGGCTTTTTTCTTTCTTTAACTTTTTAATCTGCTAATTTGTTTAACTTTTGAATCTGCTAATCGAGAGCCTTACCCTTCGACCACGGAGGTCGTCGAAAATTTTTGTTCATTTTAATCATATTATTATTTTTACACGGTAAAATTGTTATGAAAAAATATTTTATCTCGCATGTAAGTAATTAAATAAATAAATAAATCTCTGAAATACCAACCTATGTTTGTAAAGTATAACCAATATAGAAAAGAGTGTTTGAAATCACGGTTAAAGCCGGGTGCTTAACTCTTAACTTTTAACTCCATGATACTGCTTTAAAAATCAAAAAGAAAATTCGGTCTGAAAGTGTTTCAGTAGACTTAGTTAGGAAACAAATCTTCTTCAGTTAAAAGAGAGAGAGAAAGGGATGAAGCGATATTTCAGCGCCCCAAAACAATACGAGAGAGGAGGATAGCAGACGATACTTGAGGAAACTCCATATAATATGTGCATCCAAAGCAGAGATCCAAAATTTTTCATCGCAGAAATATTTTGAGGAATTAAAAAATAAATTTAAAGTGAATTCCGGACAACAGTTCCAATTGTTCCAAACAGTATTAATTCAGTGAGACTATAGCACCCCCAATCGGGGTATGTTGTGAGGTTGAAGGTAGTTGGTGGATGGAAGGAGATAAAAAGTGTAAGGTGGGAAGTATCGGGCTATTAAAACATGACTAAAGCAACGTTTAAATTCTGTTTGGTGGTATTTTAGCTGGGTGATATTAATAGTATCTTACCAAACTGACAACTAATAACTAACTAAAAAACTGACAACTGATAACTAACCATCACGCCCTTTCCCCTTAGGGGTGGGCAGAGAACGGACCGCCAAACAACTAGGTCGTGGCTAGGGTTCCCAGATCAAAAAATCAAAATCCCGGAAAAAATTCCTGACATTTGATAAAAATTCCAGACTTTCGAAAGTTACGGAATTAACAAAGATATGCTCTTATATATTTGCGATGCAGGCACAAAACGCCAATGTTGAAAGGGTATTTTCCTTCATGGGAACCCAATAGTCAAAAGAAAGGAACAGGCTTTCTGTAGAGTCTGTCAATCTTGTACTGCGAGTTTCAAATTGGCGAGGCATATTCCAGTGTACTTCTGACTAAAGCAAAATATAACATTATTACTGTACGCGGTATTAATGTAAATACTTATTGAAAGCAGCGCAAGGTTTTCCACCCCTATGCCAGAGTCACACACATAACGACAGAGAACGTACAGTATGTACTTTGTACACATCCAATTAAAACTTACACACTACGTCTGCTAAAACTTTTACAAGGGACATGCTATATCTTAAATCTCTTAACGAAATTCCTCTCCCTAACTTTCCGTTCCCCCCCCCCCCCTCCCCGTTTCCCTTCCTTTCTTGTTTAGTTAGTTCCGTTGGATGGAGCTTTGTTGTTTATTGCAAAGAGAAGGAGAGAGGGCGTACAATTACTTGTGAAGCTATCTCGTAAAGGAAATAGATTCTATAATGCACTTTTAAACGAGATTATATTACTTTTTAATAAGGCAATTAAAATTAACTATGAATGCATCAAAAGAGTGGCGTGCACAGAGTATATAGTCAGGGTGGGCAGAAGGAAAACTGATATTTTTAAAAATTACCCCAGAAGCAACCTTCGTGCCAGTTTTGGCTATGGCTAATGACAGGTTGTGTAATTATTTATAGTACCCTGCGGGCGATTTTTGGTTCGGAACTGGTTCCAATAATAGCTGGTTCCTCGACTCCGGACAGCTAGTCACCGGGACAAAGTAACCGAGACAGGCAATGACGTCATCTTTACATAGTATAAAATGAAGTCTCTCGCGCTGTATGTGCGCTTAGATCTTTTAAACTACGCAACGGATTTTCACGCGGTTTTCACCAGTAGATAGAGTGATTCAAGAGGAAGGTTTATGTGTTTAAAACATGAATATTATAGTAGAGATAAGTCGATAAATTCAAAGATTCAATTAAGGCAGCGGGCAGTTGTCAAGCGGGCAGTGTGAATTTGATATGTATGCAAATTAACAGATGGCGTTGGTTATAAAGGTTCGGTAAGTCACAGCAACGTGTGGTCGGGTTTGCTAATATGTAATATATAGCCGCGTGATACTATCATTCACAACTCTAAGTATTACCGTTAATCTTTCCATATCCGGAGAGGTACTCAAATATTACAAATCCGCAGTAGGTACTTCATAGGGGGGCATGCGACCTGCTAACGTAAGTGGCGCCATCCTTTGACGAATTCTTGAATTCAAAACCGAACTACAAAAGTAGCTTTTTTAGCGGATTAAAAATATAGATGGCAGCACTTCCGTTCGTATCTATTTGTGAATCGCGCGTGTTCGACAGACACAAGGCCATTAATTTCAGTAATTGTATAACAATTTAGTTTATTCTGTGTTTACGTATTTACAATAATAATATTACAAGTCAGCCGACGTGCCTACAAGAAGGAAAGAGGATCTGCAGACCCGTCTACATGGGTATCCCGGTCGGCCATCGGGAGATGCACTTTCCTTCTGACATCAAAAGCTTTTTCAATACATTACAGCCAAGTTGCTAGCTGTAGCCGATGTTGATTGGGATTAAATAAATCAGGTTGAATAATCTATAACCGCTTTATTTATGAACATTGTTGTAGTTTGACAGCCTCCGTGATCGAGTGGTAAGGCTCTTGACTTGCAATGCGAAGGTCGCGGTATCGAATCCCGGCACGCGCAAATAAATTTGATTTATTCATTTATTTTTAACTTTACGAGTAAAACCTCAAATTGTAATATTTAATCAAATGAAGACAATATTAGCGAAAATCAATCGAAAATCTGGAGACAGAAAAATCAGAAAAAGATATTTGTTTCTGGTGGTTGGTAGAGCTGGTAATGAAAGCAGAAGGTCCTGGGTTCGAGTCCCAAAGGTGCCAATATCTTTTTCTGATTTTTCTATCTTCAGGTTTTCGATAGAGTTTCGCTAATATTGTCTTCATTTAATTAAATTTTATTTCATTAATTTATGTTCTTCCACAATTAACTCATTAAAAATAATATATAGTATTGCGACACGTTCCGGAGTGGAAGAAACCTCGGTTTCGCCCTGGTGTAAGATAACCATTCAGAATTGAAACCGATTTTTCATATTTACTAACGGTGTTCACTCGAAAGGTAAATTTCTGACGTCTCCAGTCTCTAATTTGTAAAAAATAAAAGAAAAATATATTATAAATAAAATTGGCTAATGGCTATATATGTTTTTGAAGTGTGATCCAACTATGCAAATATTTTATAAATACTTTGAACTTTCAAATCCTTCAATTAGAGCTAAACTTAAAAGTTACCTTTTCAGACAGTCGAATCCATAAAAAAAAACTTTCACCGTCGCCCTCACCGCCCGCAACATTGTAAATAGCTAATTGTGTAAAAATAAAAGAAAATTCTTATTTGTAAGCTTTTGTAAAGGTCATTTAATTAAAACTCTCCAGTCCTAATGAGCCCTAAATTCTCTAGTCTTTCAAAATAAATATTTACTCAACTTTGGGATTAAACTTCTTATAAATGTAAAATCATGCAATGTCCAGTGTTTTAAATATAATGTCCTCCACGTGCAAAGTCGTATCTTCTCCAAGCATTAACTTTCTAATTAAGTGTGTTTATCGGAAGTGACCTGCTAGGTAAGTGTATATTTCTGTACCTTTTATTAAATAATAAAATTAGATAGAGTATAGAATTCATAATAAATTGTACAGCGCTTTTCAAATTATCCAACTATTATTATAAAAACATATGAAGCACTTGTCCGCAGCATCCTGGAATACAGCTCCATTATTTGGGCCCTCTGAACAAAACCATATCCTAGAAATAGAAAGAGTATAAAAAAGGTTTATGCATTACCTGTATATGAGGGAATATACATACTACCCATTCCTGTATCCATCGTTGTTCTTAACAGGAATGCTCGATCTTTACCTTAGAAGCCCGCCGAAAAATATTTTTGGGGAAACATTTTTTTAAGCTGATCTCCGGTACTGTACTGAATCCACCTATGTTGAAGGAGATTAACCTATATGTCCCTAACGCGTATACTCGTGGGAGATCCCACGCACTTTTTTATGCTCCGAAAGCGAGAACTTCTTCCTTTAAGAATGCCCCATTAAACAGGGCAATTCAACTGCTTAACGATACTGCATTGAGCATTGACATCTTCAATGTTACCTATAGAGAGTTCAGTAACTATCTTTTGACATACGTCTCAACATAGTGAAACTGCCCCCTTGGACTTTTTTTCCCTTAAATTTTGTAATCTTCTCCGTAATAATTTGGTGTATAACTGTTTTATGGAGAACCTGAAAAAAAAATTATTATAATGTTTCGTAATTATTCACGGGTGTGCGCTCGTTTATAACTAAAAATATTCTTCCTCTTTGTGACATGCCTGTTGCCTGTCCTTTTCTCTGGGCGTTTGAAAGCAGAAGCCTTAAAATTGCAGCCTTAAAGACATTGTTCTCGTCCCTACTACTGCCAAACATCTAAAGTGGATTCCAGATTCCAGTGCGCTTGCATTTTATTAAATATTTTTCGTTAGAATTCCAAAGAGCGTTCGTTACTCTTAGTATCGCCATGATGAAAGACCACCATTCAGAATCGAAACGTAACTTGAAACGGCTTTATTCGTGTGTTATTTACAGTCATTTATAGCCAGATACTTTCTTTCTTACATCTTCTTTTCCTTTACATTCCTTTCAGTCTCATAACGTACCCTGATCGAAGATTCTATAATCTCACTGGATACGGGCAGTTGAGACTCTTGTGCACTATTATAATATTATTAAATTTAAAAAAAAATAAAGTCGATCAAAATGCATATATCTTTTAAACTACGCAACGGATTTTCATGCGGTTTTCACCAATATATAGAGTGGTTCAAGGGGAAGGTTAGTAAACATGCTTATTAAAGTAGAGAAAAGCCGAGAAATTCAAATATTCAATTCAGGCAGCTGGCAGCGGGCAAGCGGGTAGTGTGGATTTTATAAAGGTCGGGTAATGGCGTTGTGTTTCGCCACAGCAACGTGTGGCCGGGTCTGCTAGTTAGATAATAAATTATCTTTTCTACTACTCGTTCTTGAATTGGTCTCTTTGAGATCCATAATCACTCCTTGCTCTCACAGTATTCCAAACATATTATAGGCCCTATGGGTTCCATCATGGTCTTCTGTGTGGAGTAAATGTAAAAAAAAAACAACGTAGACGATAAATGTGTAAAAAACGTATAATATTTTTTTTATGTAAATACCGCACAAGAGTCCCAATTGCTCCCAACCATCTGGAGTCAGAGAGACCATGGCATCCTCAATTGGGCTATGCTGTGAGACTGAAGGTAGTGGGGAGGGGGAAAAGATGGTAAAGAGGAAGGAGAAGAAGTACCTGCCTATTCAGACCAAGTCTATTAAGCCATTTCAAGAAACGTTTCAATTCTGAATGGTAATCTTACACTAGGGCGATGCTGAGAGTATCTTCCATTATTTTAAATGAAAAAATTGTGAAATAATACAATTTAATCAAATAAATTTGGATTTTTAGTCCAGAGCCTTACTTCTCAATCACGGAGGCCGTCTAAATTATTAGTAGGCAGATATAAAACATTGAAAAAAGAAATTACATAAAGATAGGAACATGTCCAAAAAACATTAAGTTGGTACCCACATAAAAAAATTCAATTGCTTAAGAGGACATTACCAGAGAAAACCAAAAATATGTCATTTTTAAATCAGATTTTAGACGTATTGACTCTTTTCCACAAAAAATTATAAATGGATTTCGAAAGATTGTTCTTTTATCTAGCATTGTAATAAATTTTGAGAAATTTTTTTAATTTTTAGTATAATAAGGTTATACCATGGGTCGTTGGCAGATTTGTTAAATTTTCAAAAAAGATTTTGTATTATACCACACCCATTTCAAATAATATAATCATGCAGTAAAATAAATCAATACATTATCAATAAAAAAAAATCATTAAAAATATGTACGTACATGTGTTACTTGACGAAAATTGGTCCATTTGTGTATTTATTTGCGCACTTACAAACTAATATATTTCAGATTTTTTTAACATTCTTATTAAATTTAGACATATTGAAAAATGATAAATACTTATAATCAAAAAATAATTACAAAAAGTACATTATTTTAATAGTTTCATCATCACGCCTTTCAGCATTTTTGGATGAAGGTATAAATTAAAGCTAATTTGGATTGAAATAAATTCGATATTGAGTTATAATTTAAAAAAGCTGGTACGGAGAATAATTAATCTTTCTCATTGTAACCGCCCTGCACGATCGTAAGAACAACTTTCGACGAAATGTGGATTTTCGTCCGCTGGCTGGTTAAACGCTCTTAAATGGTGTCCAACCTCCAATAAGAATAAAAGAGGAATAATAACCAGAAGAGGCAAATTTATTTATATTAAAAGCCATAACGTCCAAGAATCCTTTTTACTGAAAATTTGTTCTTTTTTCCCCTTATGCGTGCACGAATTCAACGGCTCTCCCCTTTTGAGAAAAGCGGTCGATATTACATAGGCGACTAAACGAATAAAGGACGAGACGAAACCTTTGAGAATGCTACCTTTGGCAGGAAGCACCTTTGTCGACCACGTGACCGCAATGTGTGGACAAATAATAATACGGAGGTAATCGAATTCCACAGTTTGAAGGAGGAAGCCTTCTTTAAAATTGAAAATTTTCCACATTCAAAACGGTCCGAGGTTCAAAGGGAAAATGGTTTGAAAGGTTTGAATAGAATATAGACGAAAATGTGCTTTCATTTTTGTTTGGAGGTGCTTCTGAGCTTAAAGGAAGTATAATAAAAACAAGGAAGATGGGGCGTGAACCATTATTAGATACTATTGCACCGAGCGCATCGCAAATGTCGCCAACATCAATCACTTTGAAGAAAATAATTTTCGAATAGAAAATAATTGACCCGCCGAAGTTTGGCCCCCGATATTTGCTATAAAATTATATTTTTTTAGAAGAGAAAACCGGAATATGTCACTTTTAAATCAGGTTTTAGACGAATTGACTCTTTTCCACAAAAAAAAAAAAATTCATTCGCAAGATTGTTCTTTTATCTAGTAAAATTATGTTTTAAATATTGAGAAAAAATGTTTATATTTAGAATAATAGGATTATACCATAGGTCGTTGGCAGATTTGTTAAATTTTCAAATAAAATTTTGTATTATACAACACACATTTCAAATCATGTAATCATGCAGTAAAATAAACCAATAAATTATCTGGGAAAGCTATGTTTCAGAATTTTGATTTTAGTTTAAATAAAATCATTAAAAAATATAAACGTACATGTTTTTCTCGATGAAAATTGGTCCGTTTGTGTATTTATTTGCGCACTTACAAACTAATATATTTCAGATTTTTTTTACATTCTTATTTTGCTTAGACATTACTGAAAATTGATAAATACTTATGATCAAAAATTAATTACAAAAAGTACATACTTTTAATAGTTTTATCATCACACCTTTCAGCATTTTTGTATGTAGGTATAAATTATAGCAAATTTTGGATGAAATAAAATCGATATTGAGTTATAATTTTAAAAAGCTGGTAGGTAGAATAATTAATCTTTCTCATTGGAACCGCCCTGTACGATCGTAAGAACATCTTTCGACGAAATTTGGATTCTCGGCCGCTGGCTGGATAAAGGCCCTTAATAATAAGTTGGTATTACTATCAAACGAATTTATACACAGTGTCGATTTTTTTGTACTTATGTGCTGGTATCCAGTGTATTTAGAGAGGCAGATTTTTCCTTGATACATTTGAATGTAAATATGTTTTATGCTTTTGTTATTCGGCGGTACACCTCTCTCTGCATATCCCTTTTATATTTTGTGAAGTTAGGTATAGCGTATTTTTTTCAAAATCAACTGGTATAAGTACGTCAGGGGGCCGATTGTCGGCGGAACAACTGTCATGGAACCGTTTTCTTTGGGGGATCTTTTGGATGTTAGAGGGAGGAAATCCAAAGGCCGGCAAATCCTCTATTGAACTCCTCTTTTACAAAGATAATATCATGAAAAAATTTGAAACTCACCAATCAAAAAGATATGAAAACAACATCAAAATACCAAAATTTAATACCAAACTAATGCAAAACAATTATGTCTATTTAGGAATAAAGTTTTTCAACAACCTTCCCACTGAAATAAAAAAAACCAAAGACATCAATATACTGAAACTTAAACTGAAGCTACACTTCATCAGCAATAATTAACTAAATAATTACCTGTTTTTCTCTTTCTTTCTAATCTCTATTTTATTTAGATTTTTCGAATTTCTCCTAAGTGCACAATATTTTAGTATGAAAACGTATCCTATGTATGTACACCTACACATATAGATGATCCAGAAGTCTCAATTGATCCTATTATATATTTACCTATTGCATAATGTTATTCTATTTCAGTTATAATTAGTGTAACTCGCTCATCAAGCACAAGAACTAGCTTCTTCTTTGGTGAGATTGCAATTTTTAAATAATTTCTGTACCGATATTTTGTAATTTATAGAACTCCACTGTACAATTATATATCTATATATTAAATAAAAAAAAATAAAATAAAAAAAACTCGACTGTATCGTAGAAGCGACCCTTTCTCGTTTGACAAATTTCAACCGTGCACAAATTTTGGACGCTGGTGTGGTTTTTCCTGTTGAACAAGGGTTTTTTCAGATATTTTGGGGCTACAGACAAGATGTGGCTGCCAAATTCTAATGTGAGGAGTTCAAATTTCCTTTAATTCTAGATAGACACCAGCGCATAACTCTCATTGCATAAGCGTTTTGATAGTTCGTGCACTCTAAATCGGCGACAGTCGGCATGCTTTCATGCCACATCCCCTTTCGATTAATCCACGATAAAGCATTTAATAAACACTAAAATAAACTATTGTAATTTGATCTGAATTGAAGCATATATTCATTTACGATGCGATATGAAATTTGAGTCAAAATTTAATTCGTTTTACGTTAAATTATCCACTATTTCCAATCTAGTTATGGTAATTCTGGTAGTAAACCTATTCGGACATTTATGCCAACGTTAAACTATTTCACATTGTATGCAATACATGTTTATTTTACGTGCTTAAATGCATAAAACATAATCGTTTATTTTTTTTATTTCACAGATACCTACTATTCAGGGTGTAATAGTATGTACCTGAAGGATTTTCATCACCGATTTTTGAGCTTATTTGGAGTACAAAAAGTAGATATCGTTTAGTTTAAGATATTTTTTTTCTATTAAAAACAAAACAAATTTTTTAATCACACATCGGCACTTAAAAAAAAAAATCCGAATACCTCCAAGAGTCCAAGGTGCACCCGTCTAAAGCCAGTGAGACTATGGCATCCCCAATTGGGGTATAATCAATCCATTTTATTACGTTTTTTTTTTTAATTAGCTTCAGTATTGATGATCTTATTTTATATAATAACTAGCTGGTCCCGGCATGCGTTGCTCTGCCATTTAATAAAGAAATTGTTTCTCCCTGAGTGTTCTTTCCCATTCGTCCCGTTCCCCTTCCGCCTCCCCTTCTTCTCCTGCGTCCTCTTCCCCTCTCGCGTTCCCACTCCGTCACCTCCACCTTCCCTCTCCCCACTCCACTCCCCCCTTCCTTCCCCCGTCCCGCTAACCACCCTTTCGAGTTCCCCTCCCCCCTCACACGTCCCCTTCCACTCCCGCAATCCCCTTCCACCTTCCCCGCCTTCCTTCTTCCCTTACCCGCTCCCTCGTCCCGCCAACCCTCCTCCCGCGTTCTATATATTCAATCCCAGTACATTCAGTTTTTAAACAGTCCGCGTGCCACCTTTCACAATTTTTATTCAAATTTCCATTTTTCATGTAGGTATATTAAATTTGGTACCTAAAATAGGTACCTATTTAAAATATCTAAAATTCTTGATTCCATTCAAACTATTAGGGGAGTACCTACTTTAAATAAATTTATCAACTTGATTTTCAAAAGTAGAATCCTGATTTAACAATTTTATTGTTTTGCAAAATGTCATTCTCCAACACGCGAACTGTCAAACGTGCGGGTTTTCTGAAATTATTCAATTTTCTGCCCAATTTTCTTAATTTTTCTCTCCGTAAGAACCATCTTCGTACTTCAAGGAATATTCTAAAAAAAGGAATTAGCGAAATCGGTTCAGCTGATCTCGATATTTGCGCTTACTAACACATTTAGCGATTCATTTTTATATTATAGATAAAGCTCTGCTATAGCAATATGCGATATTCAGAAACAGCTGTTTCGGCCTAGTTATCCTTTATCACTGTCCAAAAAGTGAAGGCTACTGCCATCTAGCGGCGTATTTTTGTAGCTTATTGTTTTTGTTGATAACAGATTACAGATTAGCGACGTAAGGCGCGCACTGTTTTAAGTGCTAGACGATAAAGCAGATTTCTGGTATCTGTGTCGTATTTATGATTTGACAATGGTGGTTTGTTTATTTTTGTTGGTGTAGGAAAATGTTATTTATAAATAGCTTGCGTGCAAGTTAAAAACTCTCTTAATACGTGGATCTCCTGTAAACAGCTAGCATTATCTGGCAAGTGGTCAAAGTGACCAAATTGAGTGTTTTGTCGGGTCGGGAACAAATTTATTGTAACATGTGCCGTTAATACACGAGAAGAATTCCGCCAATTGAAGCCAGATGTTTTCCTTGAAGTCCTTCTGCCAAATTACCAATTTATAACACACACTATATTTAATTTGAAACGGTTTTCGCGTAATATGCTACATCTAAAATATATTTTAATATAAATTACTGAAGAAAAATCAAGCATAATAAAAAAATATTAATAAAAAAAAATTTAAATGGTTTTACAGTCCAGATTCGTAGGGTGACAATATGTGCCACGCACTAAGGGATGATCTATTATTTAACAGATAAAAAATAAAGGCATTACCGCTTTAGAGAGAAAGGGTTTTAATCTGTCCTTTTCACATTTATAATGTTACAAAGGGTTAGGTACTCGTATGATAATACGAGATTTAAAAAAAAAGATTTTTTGACATTACCTTATGGATGTGATTTCCTTTGTCACTTTATGTAACTTGACGACTTTAGTGAATGGAAGTATCATCATGTTTCGAAGTCAATAATATTTTTTTAAATAAAAACTTCTTTAGCACCGTTGTGATTTGAAACTCGATGAAACGGAAACGAGCGACACTAAAAGGTGACAAACACATACATCTATAGGATTAAGCCTGCGAGAGAATGAGTATAATCGGTCTCCTCTTTGTGCGGTGCTTCGTAGCCTCCCCACTCTTGTCCACCTTATGTTTCTGAAGGTTTCACTTCTACCGTGTGCGTGTGAACTGCACACATTTTTGTTTTTTTTTTACTAGAACATACGTTTATCTTGATAGAAACCATTGCTTTCGAAATATATCGATTATATTTGGGAGGCGGGTATAAGTACCGCCGCCCCGAGAACTATTTATTGGATAGCCAACACCTCTGCCCTACGCCATCCCAAGTGGTTCGCTACGTTTGGTGACCTAGCAATGGTGCCCGGGTTCACGTGGTGAGATTTATCTAGGTCTTGGTGGCGAATGCGTTTGCCCACCTACTGCGAGGCGGGCTGGATCGAGAGAGACTGGTTGAGGGAGACCTCTTCGGCCGGACTCTCTCGACTCATCGCCTTAAACCGAAGTGGAAAGGGTGGATTCATACGTCCGTTCATTCTGGACACGGTAACTCCTATATTCCTTCCCAGAACTTAATTTCTTTCCTTTCTAAAAAGACTCTCCACACATCATCCCCAAGGATGCAAAGGCCCTGACGGATTTTTTTTTCATATGGCCCTCCTGTGTAAATCTAATGAAAAAAAGAGCAAGAAATATATAATAAACGAAAAAAATAACTAAAAAAAGTAGAAGAATGTAGTTTAGAGGCCATAATAAATTCTAATTATGGTTAAGAACCAGTTTGAAAAACGCATTTATAAACCTAATTTTAAAATGCAATATTTTGTAAATGTAAAAAAGGTAATTTCAGTTTGCAATTTTAAAGCAAAATTATTATTACGAGATACATCCATCCAACATATTCCAGTTGAAATTTCAATGTGCTTTTTAAGAATTTAAAAAATACGCGAATTTCATATTATTTTCAGTGCGACTATTTCCCTTTGGCTTAACGATACAAACATAAGGACTCGCCTCGAAAATCACGATTTATTTTATTTTTCATCATTTTTAAAATCATTTTTAAAAAATCACAAAAATCAAAAATTCATCCTTTGATTAAAAAATATTTTTTATCGTAAAAAGTTCTTTGTTGTTAGTTGTATTTGATTTGAATTATTCGTTTGTAAGGAAAAACTTTTGATTCAAAAAATGATTTTATTTTTATTTATTACTTTGAAAAAGAGTTTTTAATAACTAGGACTAATTCAAGAAACGCGTTTTAAAGCGATGGCTTCGGATTTCTGCTAACCCAGAGTAATTATACTCGTTGAATCACTTGGTAAATCAAACTTTTTAAGAAACAAGCAATTTTTCTTTGGGAAAACTGCCTTTACAAGGGATGAGACAGCTTTGAAGACCGATATAAGGTCATCTGTTAACTCCAGAGATCAAGATGCCATCCGATTCTTACCGCGCATCTTCAATAAAAAGTCAGGCAGGTCTGAATCAAGGGACGCATTGTAAAGCGTCGACTTCTGATTTCTGCTAACCTTGAGTAAATATACTCGTTGAATCCCTTTTGGTAAAAGGTAAATCAAACGTTAAAAGAAACAATTAAGTTTCCTTTGGGAACACTGTTTCTACAAGAATTGGGACAGCAATGATGACCGTTATAAGGTCATGTGTTAAACTCCAGAGAGCAAGTTCTTTCCAAATCTTAATGCACATCTGTAGGAAAAATCTCTGGCAGGAGTGAATCAAGATATGCATTGTGAAGCGTCGATTTCGGATTTCAGCTAATCTAGATTGAATATACTCCTTGAATCACTTTTGGTAAAAGTAAACTGTCTTTACACTGTCTTGCTGTTATTGGACCGCGTCATACTTGCAAATCGATTGTTTTCCAAATAAAGACTAATTATGTTTAACGTTAAAATTGTGCATTTAATTTAATTATCCCGTTACAACATGACTTTTGACATGGTGTGACAAACATTAACGGTCCTTGTTAGCACTCGTATAACGATTTTGTTTTGTTAAACAAACTTGTTAACATTAAACACGACAAGAATTGACCGCACAATAGTAAAAATTCAAAATAATAATAATTATGTGTACGACAGACTTTAGCGTTATAATAAACAATATTACATAATAATAACTGCACTGCTATCAAAAAGCCGCAATGCCTTTGGGAAAATGGGGAATGTTGGAAACAGTGTGTCGCTTGATTAAACCGTTCCCAAACGGATTTGTGACAAAACCAGTTTTGTTGTTGTTTGTCATATTACGATTATTATTGGGATTATAATATGGCTGTTGAATTATAATTTTGATTCACAAAGACACAAATCTGACTAGAGTAGTATTTTAGGTGTGAAATTAATATTACAATAAGGAACTCCAGTGAAAAATATTATGGTTTTAAAAAATATCTTCATATAGACTAATAAACGCTGATTCTGAATATATATAAGTTTTATTAAATAATATTAAACGCAGAGTTTTTAAAAAATTATTAAAAAGTCAATTTTTAATCGGGTCGTAAGAATACGGCATCAAGTTGGCATTACTGAAATGGTTAGTGGTTACGTCACTGTTCCTCGTGTCGTGACTTCACTGTAAAGCCATTGGATGGGAAATATACGGGAATATAGGAATGACACAAGCCATCGTATTAATTTATTAGTTTATTTACATATCTACTGTTTATACAGATTTACTTGTTGTGTTTATTGAAACATTATTTAGGCCTAAATAATTCAGTATCAAAAATAGAAGTATCTCTATTAATTAAAATATTGAAAAACTTTAAATTGTACGAAAAAACCGTATAAATATACTATATCATAATGCTACCTACTGCTCCACGGCCCAATCAAAATGGCCGCAATCGATCAGCTGATATCGTTTGCCTACACTTTTGTGGGTGATTCTTCCTTTTTGATAACACTGATTTTGCTACACTTGGAGGCGGGTAGCCGCCCCAGGAATCATTTATTGGACAATCAACACTCCTGCCATAGGTTACCCTAAGTGGTTTGCTACGTTTGGTGATTTAACAGGGGTGCTCAGATTCATAGGGTGATGTTTGTCTAGGTCAAAGATATTGAAATATAAGTAGATGTGCTATCTGCTGTTTTTACTATGTGGGTCTGCGCTTCCGGGTGTCACCGATATTGTTTACCAATTAATAAATAAACTAAAAGAACAAATAATTAACGAATAAACCAAACGAACGTTAAACTAAATGCACGAATTCTTTCCTTATTCAAAATATATTGTTAACCAATATTAATTCACATTTTCAAAAAATCAACGAAATGAACAAATTCTTTTTGTATAAAAACTACGCTAATTAGCGCGTAGTCCGGCGACAGTTGCGCGGACACCATAGCATATCTTTCTGTATTTGAATATCTTTGGTCTAGGTCTTGCGTCAATGCTAGGCTGTAATAATATTAGAGGGAGCGCGTTAGTATTAAAAACGATAATATTTAAATGAAAATTGTGAAACTATTTAATAAAACACGACTCGTTTATATTTTTTTTAAATATCATGGGGAATGTCTTAAATAGCATTTAATGAAACACACTGAATTTTTTCATACATTTAACTTGTAAAATAACAGAAAAAAGGTCTTTATAATAATTTTCGGAATATACTTTGCAATTTTTCTATCGAGGGAATTTCATATAATAATTGTCGTTTCGGCATGGAGAATGTATAGATATTATCTTCAAGTATAACATACATTTTTAAGACCTCTAAAACTTAAGGAAAATATGTAATAAGTCGGTAGAAATGCGGGAAGCTGGGCATTAAGTTCCGAAGCAAAAATGAGGAGAATGTATAGATATTATCTTCAAGTATAACATATATTTTAAGACCTTTAAAACTTAAGGAAAATATGTAATAAGTCGGTAGAAATGCGGGAAGCTGGGCATTAAGTTCCGAAGCAAAAATGAGGAGAATGTATAGATATTATCTTCAAGTATAACATATATTTTAAGACCTTTAAAACTTAAGGAAAATATGTAATAAGTCGGTAGAAATGCGGGAAGCTGGGCATTAAGTTCCGAAGCAAAAATGAGGAGAATGTATAGATATTATCTTCAAGTATAACATATATTTTAAGACCTTTAAAACTTAAGGAAAATATGTAATAAGTCGGTAGAAATGCGGGAAGCTGGGCATTAAGTTCCGAAGCAAAAATGAGGAGAATGTATAGATATTATCTTCAAGTATAACATATATTTTAAATTTTAAGACCTTTAAAACTTAAGGAAAATATGTAATAAGTCGGTAGAAATGCGGGAAGCTGGGCATTAAGTTCCGAAGCAAAAATGAGGAGAATGTATAGATATTATCTTCAAGTATAACATATATTTTAAGACCTTTAAAACTTAAGGAAAATATGTAATAAGTCGGTAGAAATGCGGGAAGCTGGGCATTAAGTTCCGAAGCAAAAAATATAATTATTTCTCGGTACAATTAGTTTAAATTATATTTGGTGAATGTTATTTTTAATGACAACGAATTTTAGTGAATTAATTTGAACCCGCACTCTTTGAATTCGCAGTCGAGAGCCTAATCCTTCAACCACGGAGGCAGTATAAACGTACCTACGAAAATAATTTGGTAGGTTTTATTTTAAATTAATTTCTACTAATTCATCTAGTAAATTTAATCTCAATGGTTGCACTATAAAACGCGGTGTTCCCATATTAACTCGCTAATCCCGCAGCGGTTTCCGAAACACACGTTCGGTGGTGTATTTCAATATTCTGTATAGGGTTCGATAACATAGACACTGGTTAATTAGAAAACCCGCACAATACATTTTAAAATTATATAACACAATTACATCACAACAGTTTATTATTGTCTCAAAACTCAGGGGTCAACAAAACACTTTGGACGTCATTACGATTGCTTGACAATGGACTCTGATATCTTATTTAGCAGGCGGTTGGAATAATCTGGACCTCGACCTTGAGGATCCCACCGTATTTATTATACACTCGATCTCTACAATACCGACAGCTACATACCATCTGTGGATAACCTGAAAAGACTACAATCTAGTGCCATCTATGGGTGAGCTCTTACACTAATATCAAGGACAACCTCACCCCACGAACCAGGGCACCCCCGCTAGGTCTTGGTGTGACCTATAGAGGAGGTGTTGGTTATCCAATGAAATCCTGGGGCTGCGGTACCCATAACCGCCTCTCAAAAAAAATTATACTCTTACAAAAAAAATTTCGACCGGACGAGTCGGAATCATGCAACTTCAATACCTGATTTTAAAAATCATTCTGTGATGAAAAAAATGGTAAATAGGTTACGTTAGGTTAGGTAATAGGCTATTTTACAAAAAAAATTATAACTTTTAATGACTTTTCAAAGGGATGTTGAAGCTGCATGATTCTGAGTTGTTATGGAACCATCAAAAGACCATTGTTCAGCAATGAAACGTTGCTTGAAATGGCTTAAGACATGTTTGATAACAAGATGTGATCATCCAGATGTGATCATCCAGATACTTCCCAACCTTCATCTTTTACAACAGAATTGAGAATTCTACAAATTCCACTTGCTCCGGACAGTCGGGAGCATTTGGGGCTCTTGTGAGGTAAAAAGCAAAAAGTGTGGGCAAGGAGAGGATTATTTTATAGCGCCATTTTGGTAAAATATCATCTCAAGGATTATTGGGTGGCGTTTAACCTCTCTGCATACCTTTTCTGATGAACTGCGTGATTTCAAGTTAGTTAAATTAATGGCAATAACAGAAGAGTATTTAAGGCTCTGCAACCGGGCCCAAAAAGAAAAAGATGGAGAGATACGAAATTACGAATGTTAGAGGTGAGTGCTAACATTTACAGCGACAAAATCGATGCGAAAATTGCGAAAATGTTTAATAAAACACAACTCGTTTAAAATAGAGCAAAAATCTCGCGGGCATTATCTTAAACAGAATTTAAAGAAACACTGTGAATTTTTTCACATATATAACTTGTAAAATAACTGAAACAAACATGTTAATAATAATTTTTGGAGCATACTTTGCGATTTTTTTCTAGCGAAAGAATTTTATATAATTTGCATTTCGGCCCGGGCAAAGTCTAAATATTATCTTCAAGAATAACATATATTTTTTAAGAGCTTTCAAACTTACCGTGTTTAAGGGAATTATGTAATAAATCGGTACAAATCCGGGTTGCGGGCCCTTAAGAGGGCATTTACCAGAGAAAACCAGAAATATGTCATTTTCAAATCAGATTTTAGACGTATTGACTCTTTTCCACAAAAAATTATAAATGGATTTCGAAGGATTGTTCTTTTAGTTCTTTTATCTAGCATTCGCACGTAATAAATTTTGAGAATTTTTTTAAATTTTTAGTATAATAAGGGAACGTACCCAAACTACGTGACCAACTTTTTGCAATTTTTAACCCCCCCCCCCCCCCCCCGGTGACCAAAATCCTAAGCAATCTGCCGCTCATTTGTATGGAGCGTGACATTTTGAAGACCCCCCCCCCCCTAAAAGTGTCACGTAGTATGGGTACGTTCCCTAAGGTTATTCCATAGGTCGTTGGCAGATTTGTTAAATTTTCAAAAAAGATTTAGTATTATACCACACCCATTTCAAATAATATAATCATGCAGTAAAATAAATCAATATATTATCTAGCAAACGCATGTTTTAGAATTTTAATTTTAGTTTCAATAAAATCATTAAAAAATATGTACGTACATGTGTTTCTTGACGAAAATTGGTCCATTTGTGTATTTATTTGCGCACTTACAAACTAATATATCTCAGATTTTTTTAACATTCTTATTAAATTTAGACATTATTGAAAAATGATAAATACTTATAATCACAAAATAATTACAAAAAGTACATTATTTTAATAGTTTTATCATCACGCCTTTCCGCATTTTTGGATGAAGGTATAAATTAAAGCTAATTTGGATTGAAATAAATTCGATATTGAAATGAGGATTTTCGTCCGCAAACGTAACTTCGTAACTTTCGACGAAATGTGGATTTTCGTCCGCTGGCTGGTTAAACGCTCTTAAGAGACAATGCATGAACGTGGATAAAGCAAGTATCCCGTGGCAGTTTTGACTTCTCACCAAATCGGCAAACGGCGTAAATGTTAGATTTTAGTTTGTAAGCTAAATCATATTTTTTCTTACTTCAAAGTTCAAAAGTTAGGTTTAGTCTAAAGAGGTTCGTTTTGGGCCCGATTCACACAGATCGGGTCTGCCGACAGTAGATGTAGATATACCAACAGACAAAAGCCATCGGATATAATACGGAACGTTCCGCCGTGAAATCTATTCACTGCCTACCCCGTTATGTATTATATAATCGCGCAGTAATAATAATTTCTCGGGATGAAGAGAAATATGGGGAGGGGAGGTGAAAATGAAGCAGAGATCGAAAACCTTTTTTAAAAATGGTTAATTCAATTTCAGAAATATATTAGTTCTCTCAGATTCAAAGAAATTGAAGACATTCAACACACTTTACGATGCACCATGTCATGTAAAATTCGGGATCAGCAGTGTTAGAGCTTGGTTTTTGTGGCAGAAGAACTTCAATGAAAACAATCTTCCTTCAATGGCGAAATTCAACTTATTTATTCACTTTATAAAGCACATATGTTACAATAACTTTTTCCCGACCCGACAAGCACTAAAAATTGGTCACCAGACCATTTACTAGTTAATTCTAGCTGTTTGCAAGAGATAAGAGAGGTTTTTACCTAAAACGCACACTATTTATAACATAAAACCTCACACAAACAAACAATAAAAACTACACATGTCAGCCTGATCAATGTAATACGGGGATACACAGAAATCTGCTTTATCGACTATCATTAATCAGTGAAACCCTATATTGCAAGCAGGGAATCTGCAAAAATAAACAAGCTTCGAAATGTTACGCTAGAGGTCAGTAACCTTCGCTTTTTAAACAGGCAGCTTAAAATAACACCCGTTATGTGGATGGCGATAAGGGTTAAATTCCCATTTAACACAAGCCGCATGTTTAGTTTTATTCATGAAAAAATCATCGCCAAAAAGCGTGTTTTATTTTATTTTGCGAAGCTCAGGCACAAATATTTAAATGTTTTACAATCGTTGTCTAAAGAATTTAATTTTTTACATACCTAATATATAAAACCAAGTCGGGTTAGTCACATCATTTACATACATTACAAGAATGAATGGACAGATTTAAAGGATCTTTGATTCGTTGGATTTGTCTCCGCCCCGAATAGCAGAATAGCTATTAAAACATCGGAATAATGCACGAAAAAAAATTATGAATAAAATTCTTTTCCTTATACATTTTGTATGGAACGAATTCTCATATTTTGAAACAGCTGCAGCAATATAGTGATAAATATAATATTGAATAGTGAGTGAATTCCAAAAATTCAAATACGTCAAATGTCAATGCGCTGATTGTTTTGCTTTTGTTCTTAAACATATAATGCTGCCACTCTTTCTTACACATTAAATGTTAATAGTCGAAAATGAGACAAATGGTGAACGTATGTCTGCACCCCTCCAAAGGAAAAATATAATAATTATAATTATTTCCCGTAAGTGGAAATATAAGAAAATCACAAAAAATATAAATCCATACACCACGCCATCTCTGATATTGCACAAAAACAAAACACGGACAGTTGCGCATCGATAATTGCTTCATTGTGTAATTTTTAACTTAATTAAAAAACTGAATTTAATTCAGCTAATAAGTAACCACAATAGTTTTGATTCTGAGGCGGTACGGAGTTCGTCGGGTCAGCTAGTTATACAATAAAACCACAACCCAAAAGGCATTCTTAAGAAGGAGATTATGAACTTTAAAGCAGTGTTTAAAGGCGTGATACTTTATTTATTTCTGGGCTTATAAAAAAACTAATAAAAAAAAACTCGATTATTTGAAAGGCAAATGTGTGCTACTCGCAATATTTAGTTAAATGTTAGTATTTAATTTTTTAAAGGAGCCGGTAACCCGGGCGTTTATTAACATCAATAGTTATTTACATATATGTGCGCTACCCGACTCACTAGACAATATCTGTTCTGAGCCGGGTAGCAGTATATCTATAATTACATATATCATAAAGATTAAAACAAAAACATAAAAAAAATAATACATAAAAATACAAAGTACAAAAGAAAAACTTAAATAATAATAATACAAAGTACAAAAGAAAAACGTAATTTGCTGGGAATGTCAGTTTACAATCCAATATTACTGTTGGATGTTGTGTGTTGTGATTGTCCTATTTTATATTTAAATTCATGTAGCACTGAACATTTCCTTATCATTTATTCTAATCTCGATGTGTAGAGCCCTTTATCTTAAACTTTCGCGTCTATGCCACCTCTTACTAAAATATCGCCATAAAATGTCTTGTCTAAAATCTCTTTTGTTTGTGGCGCATAAAACTTTCTCTTTATGTGTCTATAAAATGGCGTGTTTTGACTCTGCTTGTCATTCTCAATCTTACAAACAGTCATTCTCCCTTGTTATTATCATCGATTGTCTAAACTCTGCTTGTTTAGCATTAAATCAAACCGTCTTTCGCTTCTGCTAACATTAATTAGTCTAAATTATTATCGCCAGTCAAGTGTTCAGACCAAAACCACTCTGTACAAATTTATTCACAAGAATAAACAGCAAAACATCCAGTATCACAACACAATGTTTTTTACTACAAAGGATTACCTCAAAATACCTCTCTCTATCATCTCACTGTACCGTTCGTTCCCTGGTGTGGAACTGAAGGAAGTCAACAAGGGCAGCTCAGATTTACAACCTGACTACAGACTATCTGGAGAGAACTACACCTGGGAATTGCGCAATTACAGCTAGGTACTTTTTAAAATTTTTCAGCATTAATTAACACCTTGTGTTATGCGAAATATTTACCATTGGTTACAGAAAAAGAATCGTCCTAACGAGGTACATCTTAAAAATGTAGGAGCCTAGAGCAAAACTCACCCACTATACTTGCTAAGACATAACGAACCTCATTTCGCTTCCATTTAATATCAGAATAATTGATTACACCATATTATTATTATTACCGATCCGAATACCATATTTCGTTTGGCAAACCAAACAATCATCGATTTATAGAAGTACCATTAATTAATTTCGCATAACGTCCAATCGTTTCGCGTGCCGCTATCTAGCACCAACAAGGAAGACAGGGGTATTGAGAGAGATGTGTAGAAGTGTTGTAGATAGAAAGATAGAACAGTGATACGTAACCCTCGGTATATAAATTATTACACCAAATCCACTGAACTCCACAACTTTACACGAAGTATAATTTTTGATTAAATCTTATTATTTAAAATTCTGAATTACGACCTGGACTCACCAGAGCTTTTCAATTTAATAAAAATTCATATACCGTCAAGATCATCACGACAAACCAATTTTTTCATTTGCTCACATGCAGAACCAACGCTGGAAAAAAAACCAATTGACCCAATACGTGAGTAGAATTTCAAGATATAAACATTATTGAAGTAAAACTTCTTTACGCACGCTTGACTTGGGGAGTAAGCTGGCGAATGCGTGACGAGAGCGTTACGAAAAGCGAGGCGAACTGTAGTTGAGAGGGAGTACGCTTCGTATTTTACTGTAGGGGCAAGAGAGAGAAGTGCGAATACACATTTTCTTTGGGTATCTCTTTCTCTCATAGCTGGTTTTTTTTTATTTTTTTATTTATAATAAAGACATTATATGACAAGAAAATATAAAAATATTTTACAGAAAAAGAAAAGTCCCAATAAACTACTTTTTAGTAGTTTGTCAATGGGTGCTTTTACTTTGAAGATTTAAATAAACTTATTTTACTTTATTTTGCAGTTACAATTTTTGTGCTAGTGTCTAATACAATTTTTTTCTTTCAATTCTTCAGCATAATATTTGTTTTACCATTTGTACATTTTTTAATTTCAGCAGGTATATTCAATAAATTTGGTTAAGTTGCACAGTACAGGCCTATTGTCTGTATCACACTGTAGTAGCAAGAGAGAGCAGTGCGCGCGCATATTTTCTTTCTCTCTTTCTATCATATAGATGGAACAGAAGTTTTACTTCAGTAGTGTGGTCTAAAGCACACACGTTTTTTTTATTAATAAGCCTTCAAAATTATCAAACAGAAATTAATTTATACATGAGTAGATATACATAGAATGTATCGGGAGCATCTCGTATCCTTATCACATATTCCTCATCCTCTCCCCTTTTATTACTATTTACTTTTGAGACACAATAAAACGTATATCTCTAAGCAACTTTACAAAAAGAAACTTTTTTGTCTTAACTATTACATTTCCAAACTTGAAAAAGTCACTCGCCGGGCAGAAATCTGAGTCGAATGAGAAGGTCATCGCTTCCACGGAGGCCTACTTTGCAGACCTCGAGAAAACGTATTTTTCAGACGGGTTTAAGAAATTGGAGCATCGCTGGGTCGAGTGTATCGAGCTAAAAGGAGATTACGTTGAGAAATAAAAAAATAAAAAAATTCCAAAATTTTCGTTTTTATTTTGTAGGCTAAGTACTTATCGGATCAACCTCGTATTTATCTTTCTATTATGTAAGCTGTTTGTTTCTTACAAATAAATATATTATAAACACAGATTCCAGAAATGAAACAGATATTACCAATGTTGGGAATGTGTGATATGCCTAATGTATACTAGAACCAGAGCACACCACGGTGTGATTTGCTGGAATTACCACTGGAATGGTTTTGGTCACATTTTGAAATGCAATTTTGCAAACATTCGCGAGCGCCTGTTGGCCAAAATCGGGCCAATTTGAAGAGATATTTTATAACGTATTTGGATTTTTAAAAATGTTCTTACGTGTTGTGATCTTCGGATAACCACAAAGCTAATATAATTTTTTATTTTGAGCATTTTTACAGCTGCGACTGAAAATATTTCTATATTTTTACTAGATTTTGGGTTTTAGCATTATTACGGTTTGTCGAAATCTCTATATCTCTACATATTATAAATTAAAGTCCTCCGCCGCGTCTTTCTGTTCGCGATAAACTCAAAAACTACAGAACGGATTTTCATATGGTTTTCACCAATAGATACAGTGATTGTGGACGAGCGGGCTGGCAAGTCGGCGGTATGTATTTGATTTGTATGCAAATTAAGAGATGGCGGTGTAAGTTAATTTATCGTGGTTATAAAGGTTGGGTAAACATCGTTTCGTTATCCACAGCAACGCGTGGCTGGGTGAGCTAGTACATGTTAAAGCGGGCTATGTTCGGTACGCAATCCTCAGGTCATGCAACCCTGCATTAGAGAGAGACAGAAGAACACAAAGCAGAGCACCCTTAGCGCGATGCTGAAACAAAGAAGATTTCCGATCTTTTGTGCCTGAAGACAGAGGTGAGCTGGATGTTATTGTATGGACCAAAGTCCTGATAATATGCACTGGGCTGAATGGGGGGATAGGTAGATCCCAGTGGAGATTTGTAGAGTTCGGTCCCGGATCGGTTAGCGTGTGAATAGCTCCTTTTGTCCTTTTCAATATTGTGGATGTCGAATTAAACATTATAAAGGACGGGAATGAATGGTGGGTAATTGTTTTTCAAAGTTGTGGTCGCTTTTAGATTTAATGATTAATTTTAGTTATATCAGGAGAGATGGGTTAAATTGATAAAAATAAACGCTTTTCCACCTCTTTACCCTCCCCACTACAGCCTTTGTCAAATTAAATCAGCAAAAACTCTTCAACGCTGAGCTCTAGCATTATAAAGAGATCACAACTTTTTTTTTACAATTTCAAATGTGGGCATGGGTACCGCTGTCCCGGGAACCATTTATTGGATAACCAACACCCCTGCCATAGGTTACTTTGGTGGTTCGCTATGTTTGGTGACCGGAATCATTTATTTATTTATTTATTTATTTACGCCCTTTTACGGGGCTTTTACATAAGTATGAAATTTACAAATTACACTATGATTAAATAATATATAAATACTATTTCTTTAACAAAGAAATATAATAGGTTTTTGCAACGCAATATATAGTATTTATTGTACATAACTGAACTGCCTCTTGTATTTGTTTAAAGATAAATTGAAGATGTCCACTGACTTGGTATAATTATTTCCCTCCATCAGTTATTTCTGCACTGAAATAAATCCTGACTTCTGGTATTACGTAGTGGAATCCGGAAGCTTATCAATTCTAGCCATACCGGACTATCAACTAAATCATTTAGAATTTTATATAGAAATACCAAGTCAGAGAAAATTCTTCTGTCGGACAATTTGAGCATATTCATATCATTTAAAATAGTGTTGTAGTTCAACATAATTGCTGGAATACCCATTTTAAAATTTAGAAAACGTAAGAATTTGTTTTGTATTCTTTCAACAGCTTGTATATGTATACTATAATGTGGATTCCAGACGGGAGAATTGTACTCAAGTTGACTTCTAACATAGGCAAAATATAACAGTTTAATACACTTAATATTGTTAAAATTTCTAGTTAGCCTGGTTATAAATCCCAACATTTTTAAGCCCTTATTAGAGATTTCTGTTATATGGTTAACAAATGAAAGATTTGATTGAAAAGTGATGCCCAAGTGTTTAATTTGTGTTAATGTCTCAAGAGTATTGTTATCAATGTTGTAATTAAAGATCACTGGATTTTTTATTCGAGAAAATCTAACCACTTGGCATTTTGAGATATTTAAGTAAAGTCTATTCACCAAATTAACAATTTGTTGATATTATCTTGAAGAATGTTGCAATGGTAAATATTTTGAATAATTCTAAACATTTTGAGGTCATCAGCAAAAAGTAAGAAAAATACATCATGAAATATTTTTGTTAGATCATTTATAAACAAGAAAAATAAGATTGGGCCAAGGTGTGAACCATGGTGTGAGGTTTGTCTAGGTCTTGGCGGTGGACGCGTCTGCCCGCCTACCGCGTGGCAGCTGGATCGGGAGAGACTGACTGATGGAGATATTATACCTCTCCAGCCGGACTCTTTCATCCCATCACCTTGTACCGCAGTGGGAGGGATGGATTCGTACGTCCGTCATTCCTGAACTCATTGACCCTCAGATTACCACCCACCCCTTACATTTGCCTTCCCAGAACTTCCTCTCCTTCCTTTTCCTAAAAAAGACCCTTCAGCATTTTGTGTTGAAAAATCAACACGACTATATTTCAGCTCCAAACCTTAATAATGAGCTATAATAGGGTTGCCATCTCCAAACTTTGAAATCCAGGATTTGAATGTAGAAATACCAGGACATTTCGGTTTAAAGCCAGGACTATATATGTAATAAGAGCAGGAACTAATTGCTATAGTTATATTGCGCTGAAAACAGGGTCAATAAAACAACTAATACAAATCTCATTTTTTAACAAATCACATATTGAAGTGTTCAACTAACATTTGGACACTAACACGGGACAGCCCAGGACATCCCAAAAAGCAGGACATGTCCTGGGAAAACAGGACGGTTGGCAATCCTAAGCTATAGAGAATCGAAATATCAATCCTCCATGGTAGAGGGGTAAGGTTCTCGACTAGTAATCCGGAGGTCTCGTGTTCAGATCCCGGCATGTGAAAGTAAATTTAATTGGTACAATTTGTGTTATTTCATAATTAAATTTATTCATTTAAAATAATATATAGTGTATTTGCGGCACGTTCCAGCACGTAATATTCGCAGCAATGGCTAGTAAGGCCACCATTCAGAATTGAAACGTGCTTGAAATGATTTCAGCCGTGTTTGGTGACCAGATCTGAACAGCCAGGTACTTCCCCACCTTCCTCTACTCTATCTACTTCCCCTTAGCGATGTGTCAGTTCAGCTGGAATGGGCTCATGTGATCCGCTCCTTTGCGGGAAGCGGTTCCTACTCCCACTCCTTTTTCAAATCGACTACTCCAAGAGAACCCTGTCCCGGAACTCGGGCTCATTCCCAAACCCGAAAAACTCGGATGCCTCCACCGGCCGGCGGGTGTCCCCGTGTTCGCCGCGAGGCGAGGTACTCCGGTACTAGTGAGTCTAGTGACTGAGTAGTAGTAACCGTCCGGTGTCCCCGAAGCGCTACACTCTCCACTCCACTCACGAGTCGCGAGTCTCGGCGAGTGTCGGGTTCTTGGAACTGCGTGAATCGTGAAACACTCGAGCTACTCAACGCCGCAGCGCGAAGCCGCGGCGCAGATTCGAATTACAAGTCCCGAGATCGCCGAGTACGCTCAATACAAACCCATGCATCTTGGTCCGAGCGACGTGAGTCGTGAACCGCGACAAACACCCGCCACTCTTGTCACTCCCTCCCACTCCCGCGACACACGAACCACGATACATTCCTCATTCAGTCTTCAGTCATTCCTGCCCCGGCCGGCAATCAACACGCACGTGCCTGACCGCTTGGCGTAACAGTATACTGCTGCCTAACGTCATCGCGGAATTGTTTAGAATATTCGACTAGACACGGAGTCATTTTCAATTAGAGCGTATATTGGTATTGTTACTCAACGGGTGAAGTGCATTATAAAATAATAGTGTATAATAAAGCATTACAGCTAATTTACTTATTTAAATTCTCAATAAAAGCCCGTGCAATGTAGGTCCATTGAATGTACCTACATTGCACGGGTGACGGGTCCGAGCCCTCGTGTGGGTCTTGTCCTGCTCCAGGGTTCTGAGTTGTCGTGCGGGTTCTACGAGTAGGTCCTGGCTCCAAGTTCTTTGAACCCGTGCGTCCCGGTTCGGTGCACCGCAACAACATTCAGTGCTCAGTCCGCAGTGTCCGCACCTAAGAACTCGGACCCGGGACCTGCTCCTAGAACCCGTGGACTTTTAAGAGGAGGCAAGTCTCGGAGGCTTCCGGTAAAATGCAGAACTTACCCACCTCTAGTGATGAGGGGAACTTCCCCTCATCACTACCTTCAGCCTCACAACATACCCCAATTGGGGATGCCAAAGTCTCACTAGCTGCAGACGGTTGGAAGTAGTTGGAACTCTTGTGCGGTATTCAAATAAAAAAAACAATTAAATCTAACCAGAGTGATAAAACTCAGGCAATTCCGGGTAACAAAAACTTTTCATTCCTATATTTCTGATCAGATAAGGTTACTTTGTTCATGTTGGGTTAGATTAAGATAGGACAGCTTAATTTGATTTAACCCATTTAAAAACAACTCAGTTTAAAAATGTAGTAGTTTCACCGGAAACAGTCAATAATAACACCAAATAGTTAACCCAACAAATACCAAATCCGATAACGGCTTTAAAATTAAACCAGTATAACTGGCCAGTTAAACTCTTGTTTAAATTAAACTGCCACTATACCTACCCACAATCGAGAACATCTATGGCTAAACTGTGGTTCTCAAACTAACGATATGCGTAAACCATTATTATTTTACACTGATGATCCCAAATTACTATGGTAATTTGTGTTTTCAGTAAATTGTACAGCCCTTTTCAGAGAATGTTTTTTGCTAAAGTCAAATTGGAAGCATTCTGTATTAAATTCTTTTCAATTTTGAATTATCGATTACGTGATCAAGAGGTATAGCTTTGAAGTCTAAGGCTATAACTTTACATAACTTTGAGGTCTAAGAGCGAGGTCGACAGCCGTATACATCAGGCTAGGCTTGCATTCAATAAAAGGTCTAAAATAATAGAATCGAATAATATAGACCTAAAACTGAGAATACTCCTCATCAAGACCTATGTATGGAGTATCTTGAAGTACGGCTGCGAAACATGGTGCCTATCCGAAAGAGATAAACGGAGATTAGAGGCTTTTGAGATGTGGTCCTATAGAAGACTATTAGGAATTTCCTGGAGAGACCACATTACAAATGATGAGGTTCTCCAAAGAATCGAAGGAGGAAGGCACCTGCTCAGAACCTTGTCCGAAAGGCTTGCAAGATGGATCGGCCATGTAATACGACAAGGCTTCTTGCATGCCATAATGGAGGGTATGACCGAGGGGACAAACTTTAGGGGACGCCCACGCCGAGAGTGCCTGGAGGACTTGCTGGTGGAAGTGCTCTGCTCATCATATGCAGACTTCAAAAGAGCCGCACAAGACAGGGAAGAATGGAAGAGAAGAATAGAGGAAATTGCTGCAAACTAATCCCAGGATTGAAACCAGAGAGAGAAAGAATTAGGAGACGGATATCTGTACCGCCGTCTCGGGAAACAACATTGATAACCAACACATCTCCCATATGTCATCCCGAGTGGTTTGCTACGTTTGGTGATTTAGAAAGGATGCTCTCGTTCATGGGTGAGATTTTTCTAGGCCTTGGCTGCGGATAACCAACACATCTGCCATATGTCATCCCAAATGGTTTATTACATTTGGTGATTTAGTAGGGGTGCTCGGGTTCACGGGTGAGATTTTTATAGGTCTTGGATGCATGTGCCTCCTTATGGCATGCCAGATTGGGAGAGACTGGTTGAGAGACCATTCGGCAACTTCAGCAGAACTCTCTCGAACTCGCGCCGTGTACCGTGTAGAAGGGATGGATTCATACGTCCGTCAATCCTGGATCCACTATCCCCCACACAGGATCCCCAAAGAAGACATAGACCCCGAGGAAAAATGGTTTCCTCGGGGTCTTCTGTGTGGAGCTATTGTAAAAAAATCTTACATTATAATTAAATCACTGATAATGTGCAATCATAGCCGTTGTTGCCATTGTTTGTTTTGTAACAATTTGTTAGGTTTAATTCTCTCAATTGGGCTTTTCCAGGCATTTACACATGGACGATAGAAAGGTGCAAACATTTAATTTTTCTAAATAATCTGATTGATAAAATAATTTAATTTAAAAAAAAGCCTATAATGTGATCTACGTTAAAAATTTGATTAAATTGCAGGCACCCAGGCGTTTAATGAAAGTAAGTTACCCACCTCACTATACGATGTCTGTTCTGAGACGGGTAATAATTCAAAAATTTAAATATTATAAAAAGTGAAAAAGGAGTTCACGCACTACAGATAGAAGACTGATGACTAAACGAAAACGGGAAAGTCTTTTTAGAAGGAGTGTTAAAAAAATATATTTAAAATTTGTTTTCTCTACTAAATAAATAACAAAATATTCGAAATGGTACTTTATACGACTGACGCTTAAAACGTTCCCTCTGCGTAACCAGTACCCTTTGACAACCTCTGCACTATACTATATACTTCTATCTCCATACACATAATTGAATTACTTGGCCGGCCAGATTTATTGTGACATATCGCACTGGCCCATCTTCCGGGGCGTGTCCCTAATGGGTTAAGGGACAGTGATATTGGGGCCACCAGATGGGGTCTAACAAACAAATAAACCTAACTAATATACTCTAATTAACTAATATTAACTTGTAAGCAATTGAGCTCTATACTCTGTTTATGGAGCTGAACGTCACAAAATTTATAAAACTAGAAAGACTTCGGTGGCTAGGTCATGTGGAGAGAATGACCAAGAATCAAGCACCAAAGTCCCTGCTGAATTCAAGACCGATAGGGCGAAGGAGCCTGGGAAGGTCAAGATTAAGATGGAGCGACAACGTCCTCAAATACATATCTATCTTGGAGCTTCTAAACTGGAGAGAGCTGGCACAAAACCGAGATGAGTGGAGGAAGACTCTTGAGGAGGCCAATACCCATCAGGGATTGTAGAGCCAAGAGTGATGAAGCAATCGACCTAAATAGGCATTTTTGATGCCCTTAAAATAAAGTTCACGCTGCAGAGATTGGAAAACTAGTAAACGTCTAAACAGTCAAAAAGTCGCAATATCAGAAACAAAGAACCTCAGGCGCTCCAAGAGTTCAAAAAGAATAAGAAGATTACTGAAGATGGTTTGAAAGGGAGATACGTAAATATGAATGATAGAGGGAGCGCGCTTGTATTAAAAAACTATTATAATTAATAGGATTAAACGATAATATTTAATAAAACAGGACTTATTTAAAATAGACCAAATATATATGTATTGATATCTGAGTGAAGGAGCATTTAAAGAAACAGTCTTAATTTTTTCATACCTATTTATTACAGAAAATAACAAAACCAGATATATTTTTTTATATAGAACTTAAAAAGGTGTACAGTGGAAGTGAGTTATAATGTCGGCAGAAATTCAGAATGCCGGGTATTCAGTCAAACGCTTACGTGGTTAATGCTGCAATATAAACTTAAATCTAAGTAAAGTTACTTGACCATGTTTGACAGTCATTAATATTCCTTACAGCTTTGAACATTTCGCATCATCCGCAAATACTAAAACTTGGACGTCGTTGAAAACAGTAAGAACAATATCATTCCCAAATGGCAAAAATAAATTTGGTCCTAAGTGTGATCCTTGGGGAACACCGCTGGAAGCGACGAATGTATATGATGTTAAGCCAACTAAGAGCAAATCTCTTGATTCTCAAATAACTGTTAAATCAATATATTTATAAATATCTGACTACGCCAATTTTCCAGAGCTTTTTGAACAATAAATCAATATAGACATGTAATAATGATGATTGGATTATTTCATTATTGCATTGAAAATCGTCTTAAAGATGAAAATTGATATATTTATCTAAGTGGAACGTACTTTCAGAATCATCGTGGTGAAAAACAAAAAGCAGCAGTTAAAAATTTACTTGCAGATCGAAAATGCCATCAAAATAGCGCAGGAAATATGATCGGGAAAATGACGTTTTAATTAAAAATACAGTGCATAATTTATGCCCGGAGTTTTTCGTGGCGAATTCTAAAGAGAAGTCTATGATTATAAAAGCAGCCAATTATTATTCATGCCGGCGAATCATCGCTTAAGTGAACACAACACGTGTACCAATGTTTTTTAAATTTATTTTAAAGAACAGTCTTTTTTACCTCAACTAACTAACTAAGAGCAAATTGCTTGAATCTCAAATAGCTGTTAAAGCTATACATAAATACCAAGCCATGCCAAATTTCTAGAGCTTTTTAACAATAAATCGTGATTCAATCTGTCAAATGCTGTGCTGAAATCGGTAAGATATGTAATAATAATGATTGCATTACTTGTACAGCGTGTTTTCGTGGTAAAATCGTCTTAAAGACGAAAATTGATATGTTTATCTAAGTGGAACGTACTTTCAGAATCACCGTAGTGAAAAACAAAAAAAAAAACAGCTGTTAAAAATTTGCTTGCATATCGGAAATGCCTGCAAAATAGTGCAGGAAATGTGATCGGGCGAATGACGTATTATTATCAAATTGTTTGCAGATCGGAAATGCCTTCAAAATAGTGCAGGAAACATGATCGGGAGAATGACGTATTATTTAAAAATAAAATGCATAATTTCGATCCGGATTTTTTCATGACGAATCATAAAGAGAAGTCTATTATTATAGGAGCAGCCGATTAATTATTCATGCTGGCGAATCATCGCTAAAGTGAACACAACACGTGCAACCGATCTTTATTTATTTATTTATTTATTTTAGAGACCGTTTAGAATATTATATGCTATTGTCAGCAAAGCAGCTTTCCTTCTGTCGGCGAGGCTATTAATACCCAGCATGTCCAATGACGTTACAAACTATATTAGACGAGGGGTAGAAATCTCAAAGTGGGGAGACAAAAGCAAGACAATGGCACCGGTCTCGATATCTAATACTTTAGTACTAAACTGCTACGCGTCGAGTAAGATTGCGTCTTACCAGCACTTACCAGTAAGTAAATTGCATTTTAAAAAGGGCCAAAATGCCCTCCTGTGTTATGAGAAAATGTTTCAATTACACGGCAAATAATAGTAAAGGCGAATGAATAGCATTTCATTTGTAAGTACACGCAAATTACTTAATATTATGGAGTATTATAAATATTACGATTAATTTTCATGTTTCCCGATCGCGGTTTTACACGTCATTAGAGAAAATTCAAGGCCTACTAAAGTAAAGGGTCTGGACGCGCAACAGCCAAATGTCTGTTGCTAAGTAAACTTCACTGTTTTAAAGTAGACTAATCAGCCTAAACACTCTGTTTTTTTGTTTGCTTGCGGTAAAACTACGCATAAATCAGTAGTTCTAACAAGTATTGATGACAATCGCCACCATTTGAAAATTGTCGTTGCCCTATTGTATTTATGTATTGCTCGACATATCAAACTCCGACAGGCAGCCGGACCTTTTATTCTAGTGGGCCTCAAGAAAAGGAGACAGCGAACGTTCCATCAAAAAGTGACAAGCAATACGCCGCCCGCTCATATATACCCATGTCATTCATACACACACATTATTTGATTGTCTATATTTATCACACAGGAATAAACTTTTGAATTAAGAAATTATACTGAAAATCGCTGAAAAAAAAAGTGTTCCGTACTTTCCACATTATATTATGAGTACATGAGACTATGGCGAGTCTATTTATTTATATAACGTCATTGAGCATGTCAGACAAAAAGGCTGGTGGATGCACCCAGGGATATCTCTAAGATATAAATATCTCAGAAACTCTCTGAAACTGAAAAAATGTCCAGGACTTACGCTAGCATCTATAATACATAATTTGGAGTTTATGCCACTACATAGCAAATGCCTATTTTGAAAATACGGTCATTTGCAGAGCCCTGTAGGTAAAACTAGTGTCCTCTGTATCGCTGGTTAACCACGGAGATGTACGTAGGCATATATAGTTTCTAATTAATTCTCTCGCAAAACGTACATGGCAAAAAATTAATGGGACATTAAAGGGCTGTATAGTTATGGGATTAAATTTAATAGGTCGTGGGGAGATGAGATCACTTAGAAGAATAATATGAAGATATTTAAATAAAGAAAGGACAAAAAGCAACACTTAAGGCGAGATGATTTTAAGTGAAATATTCTAAATTGACACAGCCTGCAGGGGGAAGATTTACACGGATCGAGGCCGACTAGAGTACAAGCCTAGCGCGACAGAAGTCAGTGCCATCGAGAAACGGCAATTCGCAAATAGTGGCGTCTGTTGTTGATACTCGTTATTACTGCTGATTTGGGTGTTTTTATCGGAAACATAATGTATATAGAAGTTTACTAAGCAACAGCACTGACTTCGCAATTTTAATAACTCTAGCTAACCTCCAAAAAAGGGCACGAAAAGAAGAAAAGGTAAAAAATCAATCATATGATACAAAATAACTCAACTTCCGTTCGCCTCGCATGATCACACTTTTTCTTAACACTCTCGTCACGCATTCACCAGCTTACTCCCCAAGTCAAGCGTGCGTAAAGAAGTTTTACTTTAAAAACTGTAAAAAAAATTGTATCCTGTAACTTCCTAAACTACAAAATCTCCCACACATCCCCACTTTATACAGCCTAACAACATCCACCAATTAGGGACGCCATAGTCCCACTAGCCCTGGACGGTCGAGAGCAGTTGGAAATCTTGTGTGGTATTCAGTTGAAATAAGTTGAACAGTCCAAAGCGTTGGGTTCAAACGCTTGGTTCAATGAACAGCAAACTGCAAGACTTCCTCCATAATTACAAGAGCAACATTTATCGTTTATAATGTATTTTAGGTAAAAGGCATTTTAACTTGGGAATGTTAGTCCTTACCAAAAAAGATTGTAATACGTGATCTATAATGTAACCTTTTAACCTTGAGATTCAACCTTTTGAATTCTAAAAAAGGCTTTGAACTAAAAACACCCCCAGAACAGCCAGATGAAAGAATAATGAGTATTATTCCAAGCGAAAAAAAAACGAGACGTGCTATCACAGACGACTCGAAGGACATCGAGAAACGAAGAAAAGCAATACTCGTTAGAGAAGGTCAAGAAATGTTCACATTTATAAAAAGAAAGTCGCAATAATACCTACTTATCCAGATTATTTTTTATGTTTATGCTGTACTGTACGCGAAACTTATATTTTTGATACCAAAATATAAATGTAAAATTGTACCTTCTACCTCCCAGCATTGGATGAAAATCTTTATATTGCTGGAATAAAACTAGAGAAGGTACAGAGTATTGAATACTTGGGCTGCAATGTAAATGATAGATGGGATCCTTCAGTTGAAATCAAATGCCGCATTGAGCAAGCTCGTGCAACCTTTATCCGCATGAAAAAAATGTTCTGCAGTCATGATCTCAACCTTGAATTACGAATGCGAATGGTCAGATACTACGTGTTTTCGATATTATTTTATAAAATGGAAGCATGGACGCTTACTGAAGAACTAATTAGGCGACTTGAGGCATTCGAGATGTGGATGGATCTACAGAAGAATACTTAAAATAAGCTGGATGGACAGGGTTACAAATGAAGATGTTATGGTTCCGATGAATAAAGAAAGGGAAGTAATAAACAAAAACAAAACACGGACAGTTGCGCATCGGATAATTGCTACAATGCGTAATTTTTAACTTAATAAAAAAACTGAATTTAATTCAGCTAATAAGTTAACACAACAGTTATTGCTTCTGAGGCGATACGAAGTTCGCCGGGTCAGCTAGTTAAATTATTAAGAGTCGGGCACTATGAAAGTGGTAGGAGAGGGGGTCAGTTGAATTAGGGAGCTGCCACGAAATATCATTTCTTTGTACTGGATCTGTCAACTTGACAGCTGACATCCGAACGTTTACGCAGCTCCGTAACTAAAATGACCTTCTTTCTTGTTTACGGTGGAGAGAGAGTTGCATAACTTTTCAAATATAGTGTGAGCAGCGATTAAGGCGAATAACGTTGAGCTTACAGCGCATCATCTGCTTAGGTTTGGCAGGTCTGTAAGGGATTGTTTGGCGAGCGATATTGTTCGTGCGATGATCTTATATCTTTTATAGCTAAGTCTGTCGACCCCATTATTACTAGTTACGAATATCCTGACTTTAAATACAATACTCTACAATTGATTATTGGAAAACGTTTGTTGTGCAAAGATTGAGGACTCAGCTAGCAGAGGATTAGACTGCTCCATGATCTAACCGATGCAGCTAAGCTACGTTTAATCTTAAACCGCAAACATAAGAAAATGGTTAAAATAAAAAGCTTCACAGTTGAACATAGTATTTTCTGCTTCAATTTATAGCCATCGTTTACCGTCACGTCGTGTTCACTCAACTATGTTGAAATCTAATGTGTTGTATTGTTGAATAACAATGTAATAACGTAACATAGGTTGTCTGTTGTTTCCCTCAAATGACAACACAAATCCATTAGCCGTGATGTGTACTCTAGTAGTGACGTAAACATCGATACATAACACATCAGATAGGCCCATTAAGAAAGGTACATACAAGTAATAACAGCGAAAACACTTAGGAATCGATCAGAAATAATAAATGCAGTATTTTTATTCTGAGAAAATCTGAATAAAATATGTTTGGTCGTTTGGTGAGTTAAATACAAACATTCATGAGTTACAAATAATCTGAAAATATTTGAAAATCTCCTACTAATACCACAGTACGCGGAAAATGTTGCTTGTGTTGTGATGGAGGAGCTAGCCAGCCGAGATATTTGAATAAACGACGCATGCGTGGGACTTAAATGCGATGCCAGCTCGGCCACCGACCGGTCAGATTGTCTTTCGATTTTTTTTACATGAGCTCCACAGGAGGCCTTCACAAAAATAATTTCTCTTACGGTCATCTTTGAGGATGTGTGTGGAAGGTCTTTTTAAGAGAAGAAGGACTGGTAAGTTAAAAGCATTTTTTTTTTACATGAATACCGCACAAGAGTCCCAATTGCTCCTGAAGCCAGTGAGACTATGGCATCCCCAATTGGGATATGTTGCGAGGCTGAAGGTAGTGGGGAGGGAAAGAGATAGGAAAGAGGAATGTGGGGAAGTACCTGGCTATTCAGTTCTGGTCACCAAACACGGCTAAAAGCCATTTCAAGCAACGTTTCAATTCTGAATGGTGGTCTTACACCAGGGCGATACTGAGAGTATCTTCCACTCTGGAACGTTCCGCAAATATACTATATATTATCTTAATAAATTGTGAAATACACAAATTAATAAAATAAATTTTATTTGCCACGCCGGAATTCGATCCCGCGACCTTCGAAATGCGAGTCAAGCGCCTTACCGCTGCACTACGCCGGCCGGCCGTCGGTATGAGGGGTGGATAGAAATCTGGTGGTAAGTGTATCCAGGAGTGACGAACGTATCACTCCATCCCCCTCACTGCAGTGCAAGGCGATGTTCCTAGAGAGGTCATAAGGTCTCCTTCAACCAGTCTCTCAACTGCCGCCAAAACTAAAAGAAGTATTGTTGCTCGTAACTGACGAAATTATTTGTACGGTGATGCACGTTTTCATCCCCTGACAAAATATCCCTCGACAATATCCCAAGGACAAAACGTATCTCCACTAGGCTGAATTCTTTCATATAACTACTTTTGGATAATAATTTATTGTCTTTACAGAATGTCTGCATTATTTTTGTCCCATTTTTTGTTAGGTTGGGTTAGGTTTTAGCAGATATTTTGTTGGGGATATTTTGTCGGGGGATATTTTGTCGTGGGATGAAAATGCGCGGAATCATTTGTACAGCTGAAAGAAGGAGAAATTATGATGAATATGTTCAAGTCCACGAAAAAACACGCTGGAGACGTCTCAAAAAGGCAAATAACAGTTCATCAAAATAACAGAACACTATATGTGTATAAATGTGGATGAATCAAGGAATAAGTCCCAGGACAGAATTACATCCTCTCTGCCCACCCCTGCGTCAAAATAGCATGATAGCTAGTAAATTAGGTAGGTAATTCTGTACCCGAGAAGCATACGGATGCAAGTCCAAAATTTGAAGAAATGAGTTTTTAATGCAGGCTTGAAGTAAATTATCATGTTTATCAGTGGCAGAAAGATACAGGTCCTATCATGAAGAAAAATAGGATTTTATAGGGATGCAACAACCTTTGATGCAACAACTATCTTAGAAGCAGAAAGATGTACCTACCATGAACTTGCATATTTACATAGACATCCAAATTCAATAGACCAGAAATAACAGGTGAGGGGAAAAATCAACTATGGCGGTACGAAGAGGGGAAGATGACTGTGATTGGTTGAAAAATTAATCTGACAGTATATAGGCATCTCGCATTATAATATCGCCATTTAGTTCTTAAAAATAACATCTGCTTTTTAATGAATAGACCTTTTATGTGGGAGCGCGAATTGCTCGCTACGTTATTAACATATTTGCGAAGTCTGAATAAGCAAAGTAAAGTTCGCATCTTTTCACAGACAACTATTTGGTTGCCGTATTTAGTTAAGACACTTTTACAAATGTTCCATAATTTACTTACCCCTGTAACCAGCGAGGAGCACATTCGAGAACCGCCCACATTCGTGATTATCGACAGATTTTAGGGTTATCACAACCGCTCTGTTGCTATATAATTACATAGTATAAAATGAAGTCACTCAAAATGTATGTGCGCATTGATCTTTTAAAATACGCAACGGATTTTCATGCGGTTTTCATCAATAGATAGAGTGATTCAAGAGAAAGGTTTATGTTTATAGTAGAGAAAAGCCGAGAAATTCAAATATTCAATTCAGGCAGCGGGCAGCAGGCAAGCGGGTGGTGAGGATTTTATAAAGGTTGGGTAATGGCGTTGTGTTTCGTTAGCCACAGCAACGTGTGGCCGGGTCTGCTAGTTAATAAAAATAATGTAATTATCTCTTTTAATTAAAATTATTTTACCTAAATTATTTCACACGTTATTTAATTACAATAATACGTAGCACGTAGCAGTTACATTATTATTTGCTCCTTTTTGTAGATACTCTTAGTATCGCCCCAACTGCTTGAAATGGCTTTAGGCGTGTTTAGTGACCAGATTTACATAGATAGGTACTTCTCACCACCACATCGACGAATTGTGTATAGGCAACAACTTCCCCCCTCCCCCCTAAACCTCCCGACTTATCTGGGTTCTGCAAATCGGATCGTGCGTAGCCAGGAGTGGGGTATTAATTGGAATATTTTGACGACGAAGGTGCTTTTTATTTATTTTTTGGGTATAATATTTTTTGTTTAGCTACATTTAAGCATATATCAGCAGAAACTTAGTAAAACTGTATTATATACCTACACCGACACAGTAACAGTATTCTCAGACTATGCATAATATTGTTTAAAGAAATAATATTTATATAATATATATAACTTCCATTAAATTATTTCTTACATTGTCTATGGACAAAGGAAGAAGTGAAAAGAAAAAGACAAAAAGGGTTAAGGATAACATTATATTTGTGAGAACAGCATTCAATAAACAACTTACAGAGGTTTAAATAACGTACAAAAATAACAGCACAGCTTAAGAGAAAACAACATAACATGTACAGGAGTTATATTATTGATGCTAAAAACAGTACAATAATAACAGCTGAATATATTAAAAAGATGAGCCAACATAGTAAGAAGGTATTAATCTGTTGACTGTGATGATGGCCGTGAGCACTCATTCTCGTTCCAGCACTCAGCAATACCGTAAATACGAAACAACGCGCTTACCTAACACGTGGTCCGCTGAGACGTGACAGTGTGATCCAAAGATAATATAATCGGTGGCGACGTGCGTTAGAAAAATATTTTATTTTAAATTTTGATTGATAAAAAATATCATCGGACAGCAAAATGTCACATACATTTTTCATTCCAAACATGCTCACTGTATCTACATTTTACTTCTAAACATACCACGATGGAGTACATAATTAAGAAAGCAAAATATACAATAACGCCTAATAAAAAAAAACCATACTTTATTCCACGTTTATGAGTTGCGTAAAATTCAAAACTCGTTTAGAAATAAGGCCCTTAAAGTGTGATAAATTTAAAAATTATTGGTTTATTATCCTTTATTAATACCACGGATTTCCAGCAAGAAATAACACATGAAAAGACAGACGTTCCAAATGATACGATTAGATATTTTAGCAGAGCGCAAAAGGCGAAGGCACACCCCTGATTCTTTTGCAAATGGCTGTGTGTTTTACGTCGCAGCTGTGTGTGAACACGCCCTCTGAGCGTTAACACGTGTTCACACACACAACTGTAATATGCGTGGGATGGCGTATTTCGGCATATCGCTCGCCGTACATTCCCAATCGGAATATATGGCGAGCGATATGCTGAAATACGCCATCCCACGCATATTACGGCTGTGTGTAAACACGTTCATGATAGTATATGTTACAAAACTGATAATATAATAATATAATTCGAATAAGCTTAAAATAAAGTAAAATAATGCTTCCCTATGGAATGTAATACGACAATTTGGTTTATTCTCCTTTTCACTTCTATTTTTACACGTTTTCATAGCACAAGCTACCATTTTTGCCTTGTTATTTCGTAAAATGTACTATGTGACTTCGGCGCTGGTCAGAACAAGAATGATGACGTCACGTTTTTAGATTCAAGGGAGGCGGCTCTCGTAAGCCCAGGCGGTTCCATGGAACCGTTATGGGGAGGGGGAAATAATACGCTTTTATTACTTAGGACAGGTCCATATATTCCTACGTCCGTGCATATTTATGATTTGGTTGCATTATGAGTATTATGACTCAAATCATACGTATTATGTAGGATTATGAGTATTATGACTTATGACTTAAATTATACATTACAACGCTTTCTATGGAAGTGAACAATTTTCAAACATTGATCCTTTCATAATACACCACATGTCATAACAAAATATTCCACTTCATTTTGAAGCAAAAGGACCCAAGTCCGTGTTTTTGTTTGTTTCAAGTCAGCGTTTTTTTTAAACAATATTTTTAAAGGCTTTACGTACAAAATATTTCGTTTTATTTGCTCGTTTTTAAAACAAAATTAATTGATTAAGTAATTCTCTTGGGGTAAAAATAATCTCGTCGAATTTAATGTTTCAAAGACCCAAACTTGTCTGATTACGTCTAAAAGGGATCGAAATGAAAATCTAGTCTCTTTCAACGGAAGCAATCTTCCGAACAGGCCCTCCATTGATATGCTTGGTGTAACCCTAATTAACCAGCTCAGGTATGGGGGCTCCATCGAAGCCAGAGTAAAGTTAGCCTCCCAAAAACTAGGCATACTGTACAGGGCCCGCAGATACTTTAATAGTACACAACTGTTATCCCTGTACAAATCACAAGTGCGCCCCACGGTAGAATTTGGCAGCCACCTCTGGTCTGGAGCTCCAAAATACCTGAAAAATACCCTCGATTCTGTGCAGAAACGGGCGGTCCGTTTGATAGATTCTCCCATCTAAACAGACGGATTGCAATCTTTAGAGCACAGGTGTCGGGTGGGAATGCTATCCTTGTTCTACCGGTATTACAATGGAAGATGCTCCGAGGAACTAGCGTCATTGATCCCTTTGGCACCGGTGCATAGTCGTGAAACACGCCAAACGCGTGCCCAACATTTGTACACGGTTGACATTTGTCACATGAGAACGGGTCGTTTCTTCGACAGTGTTCAACAGCTCGGCTGTGGAATGATTTGCCGGCCTCTGTGTTTCCTCCTTCCTACAACATGGGTCTCTTCAAGACCAATGTTCATTCCTTCCTCTCCTCAAAAAGACCCTCCACACAGCATCCCAGATGACATAGGCCCTGAGGAAAATTGTTTTCCCCAGGGCCTTCTGTGTGGAGTTAATGTAAAAAAAAAACTTTCTTTGTTATCCATCATGCATCAGCATGCTACCAGCATGGATATCCGAAGAAGTTACAAGACCATAGTTCTATAAAAAATATTTTTTTGGCTCTCCTGAACATTCACCTTTTTTGACTTGCATCCGTATGCTTCCCGGGTACAGAATTATATTCTCGTATGAAAGCAAGACAAAAACAAACAAACAAAAAACATTAACATATTAACATCCGATATCAAACTGTGTACATATATATATATATATATATATATATATATATATATATACTTATTTTTTTACACAATCTCTTAATTACACTCAATCAAAACATTTCTCGTATTTTACAGTCAAAATAAATTCGTACCAATTAGAGTCCTTTTGCCGAAAGCAACGAGCAGTAATAAAGCTTCTATTTACCTTAATATTATTTTTTTTCTTGATAAAAAAATCGTATTCACATCGTTATTACGTCAAACCTTTGAAGTCCTCGTCTGTTTTGACTGGAATACTGGCAATTAAGTTACTCGAACATACCTGAAACAAAGAAATAAAAACATTAATTTCAAAATCATTTTGTTTAACAAAAAAAATATTTTCACTTTTAAGAACCTGTAATTATAACTAGTTGTAATAGCTGTCACCACCCTCAATGGTTAATGCTTTACTCGGGTATGTATGCAATTGTTTTTAATTTGACGGTGGAGGACTTTATTTTATAATATGGTCATTCCCACCATATTATAAGACGCAATACAAAAGAATGCTCCATGATGACGTACATCGACCTCTGTCTGTTTTACTTCGAATATATCATTTAAAAATAAAATCGAACTTCAAAGAAACGATCATTTTAATTTCGAAGCTAAAATTCATACTTCCAGTGAATTACTTTTAAAGGACCTATTTTAAATATTTCAACCTATTCATTATTAATTTCGAAAACGTTCAAATAAATACTTAAAGGACATTCAGAAATGTCAAATTCAAAATTTCTAGTTACAAATTAGTTAATTCAGCAGAACATTAACTAGAATATTCAAATTAATATATTACAATTTGCTAAACATGGACTAAATTTAAGCCTTGTATTGCGTCAAAGGAAATTTCGAAATTTTAATAAAATAGTTCTGATAAATCTGCGGGTAAAATGGAGATATTCAATTGATTCATATTCAATCATTTGCTTTACGCGTAACGGCAGCGCGCCCTCTCTCATGTAATACTTAAATTTGGATATGAGACCAAAATACACAACCTTTCGTTAATTTTTTTTTGGTGTTATGCCTTTTTGCGCTACCTCCTTCTTTAGCCAACGTTTCAGACAGCGTTGCAGTGTCCATCATCAGGTCTAGGGATGCAAAGATATATCGGAAAACCGATAAATATCGATATATCGACCCCTAAAAATATCGATATATCAATATCGAAAAACTCAATATATCGGATCGAAATAACGAAAAAAAAAACTTTTTTCAAAGGCAGAAGCCACTATAACTGTCAAAAGACTGTCAAAGTTACTATTTAATGCATAGTTAATTAATAAATAGTTATGATAGCTAGTACAAAATACAGGACAAAACGAAAATGAGGGCTCCAGTCTGACAGAGAACAATGAGGATCCAGCAGAAATCAGAAGGAGAATCACAGCAGCCAACAAAACATACTTCTCTTTGCTGCCAGTGTTTAAGTCACGTAGTGTCCACAGAAAAACCAAAATAACCATATATAAGACCGTTGATAGAACTGTATTGGCATATGGATGCGAGGCGCTGACACTGACGGTAAAGATGGCTGAAATGCTGGATACTTTTGAAAGAAAAGTGCTGAGAAGAATATGTGGACCCGTGAAAGAGGGTGAACAGTGGCGCATCCGGCACAATACAGAATTGAATGATATATATATAAGTCCCCTAGCATCTCAGCACATATGAGACTCCTCAGGCTGAGATGGGCTGGGCATGTACAGAGAATGCCGGATTCACGCGTCCCAAAAAGAATTTTGACTGGACACCCAGGTGGAAAGAGAAAAGTGGGAAGACCCAGACTGAGGTGGGAAGACGAAGTAAAAGGGGATGCAATACAGCTTCTCCAGGTACCAAATTGGAAGTCAGCCGCTGAGGACAGGAGGAGTTGGAGGCGACTGTTGCAGGAGGCCAAAGCTCGACATGGGCTGTAGCGCCATCGAAGAAGTACAAAATACTGGAATAAATATATTTTTTAAATAAATTTATTAAAAAAGAACAGATTTTATATACTTATCGAAATTTTGTGATTATTCACAGGTAAGTATAAAAATATTATCCATACATAATCGATAAATGTTTGATATAACTAAAACTACATTGGATTTCTATAAGCTTTTAAAAAAAGAAGAAATATCGACTTAGTTCGATATTTATCGATATCGATATTTTTTAAAACCTTGCATCCCTAATCAGGGCAGATCCGCATGAAATGATGGACACTGCAACGCTGTCCGAAACGTTGGCTAAAGAAGGCCGTAGCGCAACACGGCGTAACACCCCAAAAAAAAATAACGCAAATACTTTTGGCCGCGAAAATCTTAAAACGTACCTTCAATTAATGTCTCCTGGCCAAAGAAGGAGGTAGCGCAACACGGCTTAACACCCCCAAAACAAATAACGAAAATAAATTGAAGATATCCACTGACTTGGTATAATTGTTTCCCTCCATTAGTAGTATTCTTGGCAAAGAGGAATACATATGGTAGTTAGTCCCAGAATTTCTGCACTGATAAAAATCCTGACTTCTAGTATTACGTAGTGGAATCCTCTGTGAAATTTTGTCTGACAATTTGAGCATATTCATATCATTTAAAATAGTGTTGTAGTTCAACACAATTGCTGGAATACCCATTTTAAAATTTAGAAAACGTAAGAATTTGTTTTGTATTCTTTCAACAGCTTGTACATGTATACTATAATGTGCTACAAATATGTGCATTTTAATATGAATATAAAGAGTAGTGTTTTCTCTTTTCAATACTGGTTAGGTCATAGTAAGAGAGACACAACGATTTCAATGAGATCTATGTGAGCTAGGACAAATATGGACTCCTGTGATTAAACGGGTTAAAATGTTAAATATAGGCCATTAAGTAAGAAATTTTCATGATTTTAAAGAAAACTATTTGATAAATATCATCATATTTATTATGGTTAGGTTGGGTGAATTTTAATTCATAATATCATTTAACCTACTTATACTTAAGAGCGTTTAACCAGCCAGCGGACGAAAATCCACATTTCGTCGAATGTTGTTCTTCCGATCGTGCAGGGCGGTCACAATGAGAAAGATTGATTATTCTCCGTACTAGCTTTTTTAAATTATAACTCAATATCGAATTTATTTCAATCCAAATTAGCTTTAATTTATACCTTCATTCAAAAATGCTGAAAGGCGTGATGATAAAACTATTAAAATAGTGTACTTTTTGTAGTTATTTTTTGATTATAAGTATTTATCATTTTTCAATAATGTCTAAATTTAATAAGAATGTTAAAAAAATCTGAAATATATTAGTTTGTAAGTGCGCAAATAAATACACAAATGGACCAATTTTCGTCAAGAAACACATGTACGTACATATTTTTTAATGATTTTATTGAAACTAAAATTAAAATTCTAATACATAACTCTGCTAGATAATGTATTGATTTATTTTACTGCATGATTACATTATTTGAAATGGGTGTGGTATAATACAATTTTTTTTTGAAAATTTAACAAATCTGCCAACGCCCTATGTAATAACCTTATTATACTAAAAATTTAAAAAAAATTAAAAAATTTATTACATAACTATGCTAGATAAAAGAACAATCTTTCGAAATCCATTTATAATTTTTTGTGGAAAAGAGTCAATACGTCTAAAAACTTTTTTGAAAATGACGTATTTCCGGCTTTCTCTGGTAATGCCCTCTTAAAAAGGAAGATTTTAATAAAATAAATTAAACAAATTTTGCTAGCTTAAATCGTCAGAATCAGGATCAGTTTAAACCTAAATTTCTACATCTCAAAATAAATCCTTTTGGTATAGAATTCATAATACGATATTAAGTCGTCATCAGAGATTACACCGGCTGAATGATTATAATTAAACCATTATAACAGTTATTGTTGAAACGGGTTTATATTGTCCTTTGTTGTGAGGACTATAAAAGAGGATGTGTTATAATAAAGACAAAATAATTAAATAGTCGTAATTTACAATCCCAACAATTATTCTTTGTTTCTCTTTCATTTCGTTGAAATTTTAATAGTTTTAGTTTTAGATGCTTCCATAACTATGTGTATCTAATGAATTTTGGTTATATGAAACTATGTTTATGCCATTTATTCTTTTTTGATTTTATATACTGCTGTTTTTATTGTATCTGTATGATTATGTGGAGAAGTTTGACAGGAACAAGGAAACAGGACAGAGTGATATGCAGCACAATAAGAGAGAAAACTCAAGTTGCCGATGTAGTTACCCGAATAGACCAACAAAAGTGGAGATGGACAGGACACATGATACGCGATCCACAAGAGAAATGGTGCAAAAATGTCACTGACTGGTATCCCAGAGATGGCAAGAGAAGTAGAGGACGTCAACACATAAGATGGGAAGATGACCTAAAACTCACTGCTGGACATCAATGGAGAAGAATAGCGCGTGACAGGTCCCAATGGAAAATGTTAGAGGAGGCCTATGCCAAGAGGCAAACTGAGCTTCGGGATATACTATAACAAATAAGATCATGTCTAATACATACCTAACAGAAGTCCAGAATAAAAAGGCTTATTATTATTATATTATCTGTGAACGTATGTATATGTACCCGTCTCAGAATAGACATAGTCTAGTGAGGCGGGTTACTTACTTGTTCATAAACGATACTTTAAAACAAAAAATAATTAATATAAATCTGGGGCTTAGTGCCAGAATTACGGATAGATAATGAATTAGGTCAGTTTTAGTTATTTTAGCTAGGTGTCAGAAAGAACTCTAAAATATCCATTCTTTGAATGCTCCCAGAGCCTCTATGACAGTCATTCACGATGAAAGAAATTGTGGCCTAACCGAATATGAAATTGATAAACAATAACCTCTCCTGAATATATCACGAACAAATTTACAGAGAGAGGAAATGCCAAATGGTCGATTTTTTTAACATTAACTCCACACAGGAGGCCCTGAGAAAAATAATTTTCCTGGTTGCCTATGTCATCTTTAAAGATGCTGTGTGGGGGTCTTTTAGAGCAGAAGGAATGAACATGGGACTTGAAGATAACCAAGTTGTAGGAGGGAGAAAACACAGAGGTCGGCAAATCGTTCCATAGCCGAGCCGAGTCGTAGAAACCGTTCTCATGTGACAAATGTCAACTGTGTACATATGTTGGGCGCGGGTTTGGCGTGTTTCCCGACTATGCACCGGTCCCGAGGGGATCAATGAAGCTCCAGATGAATCATCTTCCGTTGAAATACCGATAGAACAAGGACAGCATTGCCATCTGACGACTGTGCTCTACAGATTGCAATCCGTTTGTTAAGATAGGAGATTCTATCAAACGGACCGCCCGTTTCTGCACACGGTCGAGGTTTTTTTCAGGTATTTTGGGGCTCGAGACCAAAGCTGGCTGTTAAAACAGGACTTGGCCAAAATTGTCGGTTATTTATTAGTGTTTATTAAATTCTTAGATATAGTTTTGCGTTATTTACTCATCGTAGTACTGCATTCTCTACGCTTAAAATAAAACGTAAGGTTTTGTCTAAACTCAAAGATTTTAGGGTCAGGTTTAAATTTAAGATAGAAGCCTTCCATCCCCCTCCCTTATCCCTTGGGGAAAGGGTTTTAACATGACCAAAACTAGACACGAACTTGAAACAATCAAAGGATTTTCAAAGCCCTTTCAGAACGGAATATATAGCTCGTTATTTGACAAAGTCGAAATTAAGTTGGCAGTGTTAAGAAGGAAAGAGCTTTTGAAAGAAGTATCGTTTGTGGATAAACTGTGTGGTTAGAAGACTGGAAACTGAGATTGTGTTACTGAGTTCAACTCCCAGCAAAGTATAAAATGTATTTTTTTTAAATTATATTCTTTTTATGTTTTCATTTAGCATTTAGAGTACATTTCATAAGGCCTTCCGTTCATGGAGATACTTACAATCTACGTAATTGTGACGAAACCACAAGTACCCTGCTGATATACCACTTTTTAATGCTAGTCTCCGTACACGGCGCTATCCGAAATATACTGAACTTGATCATTTTTCACGTGCAGCCGTGGAGTGAACACGCTGTCAAGCGATGTCATATGACTTTTTTTCCAACATCAATCCATGCCTTCTCCACTAAATCCTTTCTTACGTATTCTGGTAAAGTATAGTTATATAAACATGCATTTTTTCCACTTCCAGAACAAATCTAACATTACTTTCATGTTCCGACGCCATTCTGTCAAACTTCAAATGAATAAGTAGCTGACATAAATGATGCGACGCATCGCGTGCGATCAGCACTGTCGGTATCGTGACACTGATTGGAAACCAACAGCCACCGCATACCGCATACCGCCGTGAACGGGCACCAGCAAAATCGTACGGGGGGTACTTACGATCGGCGCGTATGATACCCGCACGAGGATTGAGTATCTTGTACGTATCTCCGTGAACGGAGGCACTAAGAGTACAATGTGACGGAAATTGGTAGTACACGTGAGAAACTGTTGAATCTACATCAATAGATAACCAAAAAAAAATGAATCATTCAGTAGTGTGGCAGTGTGATCAATTCGGTCTTGGCATACATTCTTTGACTCATTCACATTCATACATCGTCTCATACATACTCATCTATTATTCTGACTCTTGACATGGCCCGACTGAAGTATCGGTTTCACATGATCGTACCATGTCTTTATAGATGGTCTCTGACTTTCTCTACCATTCACATTTGCATTTGTCATAATATATTCTCCTTACAATCCATTCTTCGTTCATTCGCTCTACATGTCCATACCATCTGAGGGTCCCTTTCATATTCTTACTCATAACGCTTATTGCTAAATTGCATTATTTGCGTATCTCCACATTTCTCACACGATCATACTGTATTACCACATGTATTACTACACATCGGGGATCTCATTTCTACAGCAATCAATCTACTTTCATCCATCCTCTGCCAGTTCCGTGCCTCATTGCCATACATCAGCGTAGGTACAAATACTCCATTGTGGACTGCTAGCTTAGCTTCTTTAGACAATTTTTGTTAGCACCAACGGCATTCGTTCCTCCATTAGCTGGTATATTCGTTCCTCCATTAGCTGGTCTATTCCGGAATTAGCTGCATCTACATTTATTTCAATACATCTATCAGCCTTCCCATCTCTCGTAAACATACTTCCCAAATACAGAAACTTATCCACCTGCTCTAAGTATTCAACATTTACAACTACATTGCACACTGTTTTCGTACTCTCTTTTTCACAGCGCCATGACTTTAGATTTACATTAATCATTCTTCATACATACTTCGTTCATCCTAGACACGAGAGACCGTAGATCTTTCATACTGCATCAAAGATCTACAGCCTCTCAGCACTATAGCACCGCATCATCAGCGTACAACAGGCAACATACTTTCAGATTACTCAATTTCGAGCCCAATCCCATCTCTTTCAATTCTGCATACATGTATAGATTTAATGTATATCTATAATCTATACAATTATCCATGCGTCATGACCACAGCGTCATGACTTTAGACTTACTTACATTCATTATTAACTCATTCTTCATACATACTTCGTTCATCCTAGGCACGAGAGACTGTAGATCTTCCGTACTGTTGGAAATCAGCCCCGCATCATCAGCATACAACAGACAACATACTTTTAGATTACTCAATTTCGCTCCCGATCCCATCTCTTTCAATTCTTGCAAACAATTATCCATGTATAAAATTAATAACCATAAAATACAAAAGACGAATATAGAAAATATAACAAGGAACCATTCTGATTCTTAAATAAGTATTCTGGAATTTCAACTCAATGCGAACCCTTACTTCCTGAAATGGATCCCATTTGACGTTAACCCAAGATACTATTAAGAAATTCGTTTTATTCTATTCCAACTTACAAATTGCCCAATCTTATACTAAAATTATAAAATAATTTAATTTAATAGCTCGCTCTAAAAAAAGATCGATGTTTTATTCGGTCTAAATGCCTGTTAAAATAAATAAAACTTCCCCTTACAATTTTCCAGGATATTATCTCTGGCCCTTTCTTTTTCGTACAAATGACATCAATTTGCCGAAATTACCATAAAAGTAATAGTGGAACTCCTTCAAATAATTTGGCACCAAATCGTCCCCATCAACTTTGCGAATTATTCACTTTTGTTCCAAGTTATGGGGCGAGCGTGACCCGCTCTAATTCGTCAACTCTTTTACTTGTTATTACCCATTACGTGATATTAAAATATTACTCCTCGCTCCTTCTGCGATCCGGAGCAAATACTAACATTTCCGGGTAATTTCTACACTAAAATGACACTATTTTTTAAGTCATTCTTAAATCTCCTTCGTTATCATTCGTTATCGTTAAAATGGGGTGAAAATTCGTACATCAATTTTAAGGATGTGAATAAAAAAACACATTTTTAAATTAAGCTTTTTTATTGAAAATATAAAGTCAACCTCCCTCTCTCCATAAGTTCAAACTATGGCCTAGAACACCCTCGGAGGGTAAAAGGAAGAACCATTGAAAAAAAAAACCTTTTATTCGTAACTGTTGATAAAATTTTACTTCTCGTCGGTTCTGCTATCCGGAGCAAATGCTAAAATTTCCGGGTAATTTCTGTACTAAAATGATACAATTTTAAAGTTATTCTTAAATCTTCTTTTTATCATTCGTTATGGGGTGAAAATTTGTACAACAATTTAAAGGATTTGTATAAAAAAAACCCTTTTTTAATTTACCTCTTTTTTATGTATAAAATTGCCTTCCCTTTCTCCATAAGTTTAAACTATGGCCTAGAACACTCTCGAAGGGTGAAAGATAGAGAAACATTGAAAAAAAAGCCTTTACCTATTGGTATTACTAATATTTTACTCTTCGCCGGTTCTGTGATCCGGAGCAAATGCTAAAATTTCCGGGTAATTTCTGTACTAAAATGACACTCTTTTACAACATCATTCTTATACAACATTCGTACATCAATTTAAAATATTTAAATAAAAAATTAATACATAAATTCGACTTCCCTTTCTCCATAATATCAAATGATGGCCTAAAAAACTCTCGAAGGGTAAAGAGAAGTAACATTGAAAAAATACCTTTACATATTAGGTACTGTTGACAATATTTTACTCCTCTCTTGTTCTGCGATCCTGAGCAAAGATTTCGGAGTAATTTTTATGATAGGTTATATACTATTTCTGTGTTTCCCATATTTTTCAATATTTTTTACACATTTTTCGATTTGGGGGGCGGGTATGGGTATCAATTTTGGAATAACCAACACCTATGTCACAGTTCACCCGCCGCCCGCGAATCAATTTTGAAATAACCAACACCTCTACCATAGTTCGCCCCAAGTCGTTCGATACGTTTAGTAATATAGTAGGTGTGCCCGGGTTCATGAAAAAAACAACATTCTTAAAAATACAATAACGTAATTCCATTCTGACCTGACTCTGGGAAAAAAAGACAACCTAACCTAAGTTCACAATCAATGTAGTTCTAATAGGTATTACGAAATATATCCTTCATTTCTTATACTATTATTTGTCGACACTTTTACTTGTAATTACCCATAATGCAATAAGAATAAAATATTACTCCTCCCTCGTTCTGTTATCCGGAGCAAATGCTAAGATTTTCGAGTATTTTTTTAGTACATAAAATACCCTCCGCCAAAATATTCCCGACAAACTATCCTACGGACAAAACATCCTCCGACAAAATATCCTACCGACAAAACATCCCCCAACAAAATATCTACTAAAACCATAGACATCCAAATGGATAGACAAGCAGTTACAGATGAGGGGTAAAACCAAACTATGGGGAGCGAAGAGGGGAAAGATGACTGTCATTCGTTGAACAATCAATCTGACAGTATATAGGCATCTCGCATTACAATATCACCATTTAGTTCTTAAAAGCAAAATCTGTTTGAATGAATAGACCTTTTTACATGGGAGCGCGAATTGCTTGCCACGTTCAAAACTTATTTGCTAAGGCCAAATGCTCGCCCCAAAAAGACTCGCGCCAATACACATATCAATATTTTCTTGCCGTGTTTAGTTAAAACACTTTTACAAATGTTTCATAATTTACTTACCCCTGTAACCAGCGACGAGCACATTGGAGTACCGCCCACATTTGCTATGTGCATATTGATACGTAGATATATTGTATAGCACAAGCTGCCGTTATTTCGTTAAATGTATGGATGTCAGCTTCTCGCTGTTCACGGCAAGAATGATGACGTCACACATTTTAGATTCAAGCGAGGCTATATCCCCTCCCCATGGAGCGAGCCGGTTCCAAGGAGGAGCTACAGCCGGCGCCATGTGGAGGGGGAAATAATACGTTTTTATCACTTAGGGCAGGTCCAGATATATTCATATGTCCGTGACTAAAACTAACCTTACTTGACCTAACCTAACAAAAAAATGGGACAAAAATAGTACACAACTTGTAAAGACAATAAATTTATTGTTCAAAAATTGTAAAATATAAAATAAGGGTAGGTTAAGTTAAGTTAGGTTAGGTATTAGTAGATATTTTGTCGGAGTATATTGTGTCGGAGATATTTTGTCGCGGGATTATATCGCGCGTTACCATTTTTTTCTTTTGCCTTGTTATCATCACAAATTTTTTATAATTATCGAACAAATTTTCATACGAATCAGATTGTTGCAGCCAGAGAACTTACGAAAAAAAATAACCTAACAAAAATCTCTTCAGATAGTACGTATACATGCGATAGTAGTAAATTGTTAATGTTAGAAGTACTTATTTACATAAGAACACATAGTCATCCACACAACTTGTTATTCAACCATTACGTGACAAAAAATATTACTCCTAGCTTATTCTGAGATCCGGAGCAAATGCTAAGATTTCCGGGTAACGTTTAATAATAAAGAGATTTCTATCCTGTTTTTAAGCATTCATATCACAAATCGGTCTTTAAAGTATAATGGCGACCAGGGGTACCCAATCTCCGGATCGTGACCCACCGGATAGACATTAGAACAATCAGGTCAACCATCACGTCTTTACTATAAGCATCAATGTTTGTCGTTTTGTTTGTTTATTTGACGATACGCTCTCTCTTATACTTTACTGAGATATGGTTTGATGACATATTGTTGTCTGTCTTGAAGAACGTACATTTTAAGGCCTTTGGAGAAGAAGAGGAACGGGAATGATTCAAATCGGATCAGTAAGAACACCTGGAATAATGTACGAGATAAATAATGTATCCAGAAATAAACATCTCTAAAACGGAATGTAAAGACCTTGGTGTTTGCCATGATAGAAAACTTATATTTAATTAAGCACATAGACTCAATCGTTTACAGGTCATTTAAAATGCTTGGTTTTGTTCTTCGTATAAATAAATAAAGTGTTCAGTAACCCGAGTACAGTAGTAATGTTATATTTTGCATTAGTCAGAAGTTACTCATTACTCAGACCTCCGTAGTCCAGTGGCTAAGACTCTTGACTCACATTCCGGAGGTCGCGGGTTCGAACCCGGCATGCGCAAATAAATTTTATTTGATTAATTTGTGTTATTTCACAATTAATTCTTTTAAAATAATATATAGTATATTTGCGGCATGTTCCAGAGTGGAAGATACTATCAGTATCGCCCTGGTGTAAGACCACCATTCAGAATTGAAACGTTGCTTGAAAATGGCTTTAGCCGTGTTTAGTGACCAGATCTGAATAGCCAGGTACTTCCCAACCTTCCTCTTCCCCACCTCCTTCCTCTCCCCGCTACCTTCAGCCTCACAACATACCCCAATTGGGGATGCCATAGTCTCACTGGCTCCAGACGGGAGCAGTTGAGATTCTTGTGCGGTATTCACTGTAAAAAAAAAAAAAAAAAAAAAAAAAAAAAAAAAAAAAAAAAAAAAAAAAAAAAAAAAAAAAAAAAAAAAAAAAAAAAAAAAAAAAAAAAAGTACACTGGAATATGCTTTGCCAGTTTGGAACCCGCAATACAAAGTATACATAGATGGCATAGAACTCATTCAAAACAAATTTATATCTTTCCTTCAAATTCAACAATAACTTTAAATGCACATTTCAAACTTTGCAACAAAGGCGAGCAATAGCTGATTTGACATTTATAAACAAAATTTTAAATAATAACATTGACTGTACCGAACTTCTTTCCCTATTTAATTTTAACACTATTAAGACGTACACGCCATACAGATCTATTCCACACGCTTAATTACAAGACAAATGTAGCATCTAATTCGCCAATCAATCGTTCTCTTCGTATGTTCAATATTATTGGTCTAAATTCTAAAATCGACATTTTCTCCGATTCACTGCCCAAGTTAAAACAGAGCATAGTGTCAATTTTTTTTTCAATGCGCATACATGCATACATAAATACATACACACACCCTCCCACTACATACAACACCCGGTAATTACTTAATATACATACCATAAAAAAGACACTACAATGAAACACATGATAGGTACTCACCATGAAACATACTTTGTAATTGTTTTTTTTTTTAACCAAAGAATCTTATGTACCGTTTGTTTCGGATATAAATAAATGAGACGATTCAAGCAGAGAATGGGCGGTTACCTCGAGAGTGTTTTCTCGTGGGGTAAAAATAATCTCGTTGAATTTAATGTTTCTAAGACCCAATCATGTCCGATTACATCTAAAATGGATTATCTCTTTTTAATGTAGCTTTTTCGTTTCATAGAGTTTCAAATCACAGCGGTGCTAAAGAAATTTTCACATCAAAAAATTGTGTGCAGTTCACACGCGGTAGAAGTGAAGCCTTCAGAAAACTAAAGTAGACAAGAGTGGGGAGGCTACGAAGCACCGCACAAAAATAAAAGAGATGGTCTATACTACCTCATTATCTCGCAGGCTAAATCCTATAAATTTATGTGTTTGTCTGTTTTCAGTACGGCTATTTTTCGTTTCTTGGAGTTTCAAATAATGTGCTAAAGAATTTTCACTTCATAAAAGCTATGTAAATTGTGCGCCATCAGTTTTTCTTCGTATCTTACTACAGAGTAGATCACACGTTCAAAGATTATTTGTTTAGCGTTCAAAATGAAAATAAAGAGATTCAAAGGCCTGTCAGAAAGATGGCGGCCTGCTCAGTTCGCTCACTCCCGATAAGTGGCCCTAGAAGTGCGTGAAATTCAACGACTCAATTTAATAAATTATTAAGAGAGCTTTTCCGAAAGTCTCCGGCCGCCAGTTTCCACGTTTCGTCCTTCCCGTTTCCTTCCTGATGTATAAATATTTAAGCATTCCGTTTGAAAGCAAACCGAGATCTTTTACTTATCCTTATTTCTGTACCAACTCGTACCTGAAACGCGTTAAGGATGTATAATGAATGATGCTAAGAAAAGAACGCACGGATGGTGGAAATTTGATATAATTTAGAGCATAGATTCTCAACCTTATTTTGCTCACGACCCACTGTAAGAATATTTTTTTCTAGAGCCCCCCATTAATATCTATACAATTCTAATAATATTAATGATAAAGAATGGCGTAAATTTTTTTACATTAATCATTTTTCAGTTCAATGTTGCTGTTTAAAAAGTGGAGATTAAGGACATCTAGCGTAGCATTTTGTAGCTTGTTTTTTTAATTACAGATTACATGCTTGCCACCTAGAGTTTCACTGGTTAATGATAGTCGATAAAGCAGATTTCTGTATCGCATTGACAGGCTGACATAGGTAGCTTGTTTTTTGTTGGTGTTAGGATTTAGGTTATAAATAATATGCGTTTTAGGTAAAAAGCCTCTATAATATCTCTGATCCCTTGGAAAACAGCTAGAATTAACTAGCAAGTGGTCAAGTGACCGAATTCAGTGCTTGTCGGGCCGGGAAAACATTATTGTAACATGTGCTAAAGTGAATAAACAAGTTTAAAATTCGCCATTGAAGGAAGACGTTTTTCATTGAAGTTCTTCTGCCACAAAAAACCAATCTCTAACAGTTGCAAAAATCTCCCTTCTAATATTAAACCAGCTTTTTATACAAGAAACAATATCGGTAATTTTTTGAGAAATGCTAAAGATAAAGACCATAAATTGACTAATTCCGGAATAAATAAACTCAAATGTCCGTCTTCCATGATTGTCCGTCATTTTATACTGGAAAAACAACTCGTAATTTTGAAATCAGAATCAAAGAACATTTAAGGTGTCTTAATAATAGCTAATAATTTTTTTGAGTCCGCCAACCATATCATTGAAAATAACCAAAGTTTTGAAAAAAATACGGTGATAAATATTCTTCATATTAATCATAAAGGAAAACGTTTAGATAACTTAAAGACTTGGAAATAAAAAAAAAATCCCTTAAAAATAATGAATCCATTATCAACAAACAAAAAATATTGTCTTATAGCCCAATCATGGATATGTTCCCCTACCCACCCACTCTTCATTAATACCTAGCAACGGCTCCACCCCTACCATAATAATAGATTGTTCCCATGCATATTTCATAACTGTCAAATCAGTATACATTTGCCATGAAGAAGGAACGGTCGTTCTGAAACCGGTCGGCTTTACTTAAATATAAAAGTGGTTAAAACAAAGTTAAATTGTTTCATTAAAAAATATAAAAAAAATATTTGTTTAGCATGTTGAAAAAACAATTGTTTTGTTTTTTAAGTACCGGATTGCTACCTCCTTCCTTCTTGTATTCATGATATAGTGCAAATTCTTAATAATAATAATACACGTAGATTTGATTTGATTGCAATGTAATCTTTCAATTCAATTTTCATCTACATCCCGAACTATTGAAATATGTGAATTTTCGCATGAAAATGATTACAGTACATACAATAACAAAAATTAACCAATATTAAATAGTGCTTCGCTTTATTAGTACGTGATTACCTTTTTTTTATATACCATATTTTTTTTATCTGCCCACGCCCTCACTGTGCCATCTCAACGCCCCCTAATTTTTCTGGGTCTTCTACTGCCCCCCCGAAATTCTCAAACACTCTTTAAAGGCGGAGGACACTATACGTAAAATACTGGACATTGCATGATTTTACGTTTGCTACCTCCATTACCGTTAAAATTATATTTATAAGAAAATTAGTACCAAAATCAGAGTTTATCATAGACATCCAAATTTAATAGACGACAACATACAGATGAGGGGAAAAACTATGGCGGTACGAAGAGGGGGAAGAGGGGGAAGATGACTGTGATTCGTTAAAAAATCAATCTTACAGTATATAGGCATCTCGCATTATAATATCACCATTTAGTTCTTAAAAGCAAAATCTGCTTTTGAATGAATAGACCTTTTTACGTGGGAGCGCGAATTGCTCGCCACGTTATTAACATATTTGCGAAGTTCAAATATGGCAAAGTAAAGTTCGCATCTCTTCACATACGAATATTTTGTTGCCGTATTTAGTTAAGACACTTTTACAAATGATTCATAATTTACTTACCACTTAGCACACTGGAGAACCGCCCACATTCGTTATGATCGACATATTTTAGGGTGTAATGTATAGCACAAGCTAGCATTTTTGCCGTGTTCTTTCGTAAAATGTACGACGCGAGCTCGACGCTGGTCTGGACAAGAATGATGACGTCACAGTTTTTAGATTCAGGCGAGGCTCTCGCAAGCCCAGCCGGTTCCAAGGAACCGATATGGGAAGGGTGAAATAATACGCTTTATCACTTAGTGCAGATCTATATATATTCATGTCTATGATCACAATGGAATTTTTAAATTAATTTTAATCTTCATCCCGAACTATCGAAATATGTGAATTTTTGCATGAAAATGATTACAGTACATACAATAACAAAAATTAATTAATAATTATAGACCATATTATTTTTATCTGCCCACGCCCTCACTGTGCCATCTCTACGCCCCTTAATTTTCTCTGGGTCTTCTACTGCCCCCCTGAAAGTCTCAAACACCCTTTGAAGACGGAGGACACTACACGCAAAATACTGGACATTGCATGATTTTACGTTTGTTAACTCCATTACCGTTAAAATTATATTCGACTCAGCCACTGACCGGTCTTAGACAAAAATCGAACCTCCTAACATTCATGTCAATTCGCAGGAAGGTTTTTGAAGTTTTTAAGGTTTCCCTCGGGATCTTTGACTTTTTAATAGATGCTGTGTAGTGGGGCTTTTTAAGGAGAGACAGAAGGTAATATAATCCAGGTATTACCCCTAGTGTACCAAAAACTTCACGTATTTTCTGTAGTCTCGATTTTATGGTATTTTGAGCATTAAAAAATGCTCTTAACATACTGAAATATTTTTTATTCGTTTGTCAAGTTAATATCTTATCTTAATATTATTCTTGCTCGTCATTTCGTCACTGGCAAACACGTTTATTTTTTCTGTGAAAAAGCGACATCGCAAAATTCCATGTTAAATATCATAATTCGCAGTACTGAATTTATTTTCAGGAAATCCTCATAATAAATATGAATTATTTTATTGTGTAGAGTGCTAATTTAGCTGGAAAATTTAATTAAACTCAAATACATTTTCGTACGGCTTCATTACAACTAGAAAAAAAACGTTTATCTTATTACAGGTTGCTATTCTGGGAAAACTACATAGAATAGATATACAAAACGAATTGCAAATATATAAACAAATAGCTTGTAAGACGGAAAAAACCTTTCACCTTCACCTTCACAGCCCGCGACATTGTAAGTAACTAATTATGTAAAAATGTAAGCAAATTCTTATTTGTAAGCTTTTATAATTGTCATTTCATAAAAATTCTTCAGTCTTAAAAGAGTCCTAAATTCTCCAGTCTATCAAAATATAGGGTGGCGCAAAACTACCGATATGCGTTGAATCTTATTACACGTTACAATAAGATTCAAAATAAATAAAACGATTATTCAGAGATACAATCGTTATATGGCAAGGTACCGTTTAATGTACAATTTATTTTATGTACTGGCAATTTTGAATGCTGGTCACACCGGAAAGACTAGATGTAGTTCCAAATGCTACCGCAAAATCATTCCGTCCCGAATTGTCCTGGTGTATACAGCTATCAGATTTAGCCCCGCAACTTTCTGATATTGATAATGATTTTGTAAAATATAATTTTTAAAATATAATGATTTTGCGGTAGCATTTGGAACTACATCTAGTCTTTCCGGTGTCACCAGCATTCAAAATTGCCAGTACATAAAATAAATTGTACATTAAACGGTACCTTGCCATAGTCAAAACGATAATCTTGGCATCACCACCAAAAAGTTTGAATCGAGATTCCTTTAACAATCACTATCATAAACGTTTCTTTCAGAAAGTTTAAATAATAATTCGCTGGGACTTCTAAAATAATAAAATATTAAATGGGTAGATGGTCGGGGCATTAAACATTAAGAAATATGTCTGCAGGATTCCACTTTGAAAGGCATTCCGGCATAAGGAATAGCGGAATAAACGTCTTCGGCCCCTTATAAAGAGGTCGAAACGGCCCTTTGCTAAAAATTGAAGCAATTAATTTCAGGAATTGAATTATTATAGCCTGAAGTCAAACGTTGCTCTAAATGTTATAAATTTGTGAATTTTTACTGGGGAAAGTAGAACGGGGTGAAAAGCGACTCAAAACAAAACTATGAGTTTATATAGTTTATATAAGATAAATTTTTTTTAAGTTAAAACTTCTTTAGTATCGTTGTGACTTGAAACTCGATAAAACTGAAAAGAGCAACATTAAAAAGAGACTAACGCATACATCTGTTGAAAATTAGCCGGCAAGAGAATGAGATAGCAAATTTTTATTTATTTATTTCACTCGGTTTCAATATAATACGGTCCCACGCAAGTCTCCTTTCGTGTTGTGGTATAAAGCTCCTGCGAATCTCTGCAGATATTTAGCGGACCAAGAATCAAATCCTACAAAATCAAAAAAAATAAATATATTATTATTTTAATTTTTGTAAAATCAATATCCCATCTTCAAACTACTCACAGGCAAAGAAAACAGAGAAGAAAGCGACATCTAGCGAATCCGAAGAAGAAAACACAAATACTAATAAGTAGACCAAATGAATAGGAAAAGGTGCACTGTGAAGGACATGCGAGGGAGAGGTGAGGGACGAGGCAGAGGAAGGAATTGTAAATGACAGTAGCTGTAGGAGATAGCAGGGGTAAATTTGGAAAATACTTGTTTTTCACATGATCAGCTGTGAGAGTTTGTGTATTTAATATAGTTTAGCGGCAGTGAGGGAAAATGAGAGGGGGAGGGGAATCAGGGATGGGGGATGACAATGAAGATACTGTATTCCAAAATCTTGTTTGACAATAATACGATAAAAGCTGCGAAGACTGAGAACTAGGAATTGAAAAACGAAAGTTCAAAAGAATTGAAAATAAAACTTTTACTCTTTAGAAACCTTCAAAAAATTCAATGGAATATATTATCTTTATAACTTTGCCACTAACATTACAAACAAACACATTAATCACAAAAAAACACTCGGTATTTTTTTTATTGCGCGAAGATCGCATTAAACGATTATAAATTTGGTTTATTTCACCGAAATATCAACCAACTTTCAATGTAGTTTTTAACCATACCATAAAACAGTTTTGAAATAAAAGAATAAATTGAGTTTTTACAAAACATACGGATACAAAATATAGCAGCTACGAAGCGCATGAAAAAAGAAAAATAAAAAAATATAATACAATTTCGTACACGTATACAAATATTTGTGTTTTTTCAACTCTCCTGTCTGAGCCCATTCGCCCCGTGCTACGGTAATTAATTTAGAGTTTCCAGAGAAGTCTTTGAAAAATATATGAACATTTCCAGGAAAGAAGAACTAAGAAGACGAACTGAAACAACATGAAACCAATTCAGAATTTTTGCGGAATTCTTTTTGGGAGATCCGACAAAGTTATTTTAGTAAATAAATTATAAATCCTTAGAACGAACGTAATACGTAAATACCTGATGAGTAGTTTTATGGAAATATTAATAAATAGGTATTCTATAATATTTTAAAAAATTTACTACAAATCAACAATTGCTACAAATTGCGTGCCACTAAAACTCAGAAACGTGTCCCGGTAGCGTATTTCTAATCCCTAACGCGGTTGAGGCACTCTAGCGACTGAGCCGCGTTAGGGATTGGAAGACGTAAATCGCCTTACAAACACTACCGCATTTCAGTCGCGCTAGTGACTGAACCGCGTTAGGGATTGTTATGCATAAATCACCTTACAAAAGCTATACCGATTCAATCACCTACGCGCTTCGTTGCTCTATCAGTTTCTGTGAGGGCGACGACCGTAATTATAGAGAGGTTAGCAGAGAGGATGGACAGCGTTTTTTTAGTTAGCATTTTTTTTACATTGAAAATTTATTTTAAGTTAATAAAACTGAGGGTGACGACCGTAATTATAGAAGGGTAAGCAGAGAGGATGAACTGCGTTCGTTTTTTACTTAATTTTCTATGTAAAAAAACAAAAAAATTAAGTAAAAAATTAACGCGGTCCATCCTCTCTGCTTACCCTTCTATAATTACGGTCGTCACTCTCAGTTAAAAAAAAACCCGCGTTTTTTTAACTTAAAATAAATTTTCAGCAAAAAAAAATGCTATCTAAAAAATCGCTGTCCATCCTCTCTGCTAACCTCTCTATAATTACGGTCGTCGCCCTCACAGAAACTGATAGAGCAACGAAGCGCGTAGGTGACTGAATCGGTATAGCTTTTGTAAGGTGATTTATAGTCACTAGCGCGACTGAAATGCGGTAGTGTTTGTAAGGCGATTTACGCCTTCCAATCCCTAACGCGGCTCAGACGCTAGAGTGACTCAACCGCGTTAGGGATTGGAAATACGCGTCCCGGTACGATCATGGTGGTGGTGGTATCCGGTGATAGTCCTCTATCCCACATCCAGCCCAGATTCCCGTTTTTAATTGAAGGGCGTGCTTTTGAAGATGTAAAGGTTGTAAGTTTCGCCCTTTAGAAATGTCTAGAACAGTCCAGAATATTCGAGAGTATTTGAGAACATTCCACACCTTTCCAGAATATTCCGGAACATTCTGGAATGTCGTGGAATGTTCGGGAATAGTCTGGAACGTTCGGAAACATCCCGGAACATTGGGGAACATTACAGAACACTCTCGAATGTTGTGAAATATTTTGGAACATTGTGGACCATTCAAAGCCTTTTTTGTATGGGTGGGGCCGTGGGGCTACCCATTGGTAGGGGTATACAAAATAAGATCCGTCGTGGGTTCGAACGTCAGTTCAACTTCATATCAACTCCCTGACTGAAGCCGGGTACCCCAGCTAGACAATATTCATGAAAAGAAATTAAAAAAAATGCCAGGTTAAAAATAACTTGATACTATTTTAAAAACTCATACTACGACCAAACGAATGATGTCGTTTGTGTAATGGTGGATGAATTAGCTAGGAGAGGAATTTGATATTCCCTTATACTTCAGTCATCAGTGAAAAGCGCTGTAAAAATGACAGAATAGTAAAATATTTAGTACTTTTTCGAACATTTGAAAAATATGGCTTCATTTTTACAACAATTTAATGCACACATTTCAAAGTTCCACAACTTTGGATAGAATTCGTAAGCGTCCTGAAATGAATTAGAATAGCAGACACAACCAACCACGCAAATTATATGAAGCCAGAGTTCACAGTTCAAGATTTTTTGTGGATGATGACAAAAACGGATATTTGCTTTATATTTATGGTAGAGGGAGCATACAAAACCTCAATTTTGCCACTGGAAATTCCTCAAAGACATCAAAATTATAACTGAGAAACAACCAGATCATTCAACCTCTCAACTTTTTTTCAAAACTCCATCTCTATAAATACATATATAAAAAAAATGCTGCTTCAAATACAAAAAGATCATTCATTCTAAGAAGTCGCACCATGCCATGGTAGGTGTTGAGAGCAATAGGCAAAACACAATGGGTACAACACTATTACACGTACAATGGAGTGGTGCGGTTTAATCAACTAGCAATAGAGCTGAGACTGAGAGTAGAACCTGACTACTTATTAATAAATTCAAATATAAAATATATATATATTTTTAATTAATAAATATTTTTAAAATTAATGTCTTAAATAATAAAGCTAATTAGAATCAACTAATATCACAATAAAAATTAATTAACAACACACTTAACCCATTACCTCCATGATTTTATTTTTATTTTTATAAACTTGAATCATCATTATAACCCGATAGTATAGACTTAAAGAAGAGCCCAAAATCAGTTTTAAAATTTTCCGCCCGCCCACCCTCTCACCAGAGCGTCTAGAAAATTGATGCCTAAACGCAACTCTTGGAGGTAACCCCTCTAAGCAAAATTTATGTCAACTATGGGTTAAGTGCAGTCTACTGTGTGATTTATATTGATAATATAAAATAAATGATTACCTTTGTTTATAATTCAATGAAAAAAAAATATTAATGGAAAATACGCAAAATAATAAAAAAATTCAATTAAAAAAAACATTCAAGAATGAGGAAACTAACCAAATCTAAGCAAATTATTCATTAAGTGATACTGTTCGAAGTAGTCAAAATGAAGGGCTCGGTTGCAGGCCCGGCACCGATAGCCTGTTGGATTTTTTTTACACAGAGCATAACGAATATGAGATTTGCCACGATATTGCAAATGAAATTCTTGCATTCGAGGCACACAATTCCCATCTTCTGCGTCATGGCCTTCCTTCACAGAAGGTTCTCCAAATTCGGTATTGACCTGATTTGGAAAAGACAATAAAAGAGTACGGGTAAACTCCTCATGGAATGCCTTCTGGGAAAGGTTTTTCTGTTGCCTAGTCATCTTCTGGTTTCCCATATTATGCTCGTACTTCCTCAATAAGCATTGCAACTTCCATCCATTCACAAGAGACAAGAGCGCTGCTGAGGCAAGATACAAATAAAGGCCAGTACCACTTCTTTGACCGAACGTTGACCCGATAATTTTGTATACCATTATCTTGGAGGTCCACCCATTTCCTAATTGTAATTTTGTATTGGCGCCGGGCAATCGATTTTTTTGCATGCTTTCTCCAAATTGTTACCTTTTTTGTCTTTCTTCGATATCTGCCAACGCTGCACTTGACGTACTGGCTCCATTCGATCATAGTTCGTGGCCACTTGACTGTTACTATACGGCTGTCCTTCCAACGGCATACGAGGATTTGGTTTTCTACGTCTACTACCGCATCAAATTTTCCTATAAGAGCGATGAGAGTTACACTTTAGCTAGGTAAATGAACGCTATGCGCAAGGGAAATATAAAAGAAAATGATACCTTTAGGCAATTGCTTTCCTGTCTTCAACTTGCCTGAAGCCTCAAGGTTAAGAAGCTACATGTGCCAGTAGCGCGCATTCTCTTATCCTTCAGGATACACATCAAACGGTGAAATGTGAAAAAATTGTCCATAAATACCTCATGGCGTGTGGGGAACTCTATATATTCTATCGTAGAAGTATGACGGATAATCCTTGATCTAATTCAGGGTCATATGTATCAGATGCTCCGGAATATGGCACTGCTTGGAACAGGTAGCCTTAGACCACTTTTGTTTATAGTGAAACTTCTTTTTGAACTGTAGTTTTGATTTTTTGGCTGGTGGTGCATTTGAAATAGATATTCGCACGGTATTACGACTCACACGCGTGACTCAAGGCATGACTCATCAATTTTCTCAATTTCGATGTTGCGCTCGATTACAAATGTGCCGGCAATATCTCGAAAGTTATCCACCTCCGCATCTTCATTATATGTCATCAAATCATCGTCAATATGGTCTTTGTTCATCTGTTGATCAACGTTCTCTGGAGGAATCGCAACAATAGCGCGTTATTAACAACATTATTGTCATCACTTTCCCTTACGCTAAAAGAGCGCTCCAATTCAGCCATCATTTCATCGTGATTCAAAGATTTCGTTTTATAACGACGGATTAGGTAGGTATAGGAGAAGTAGGTATTTTCGACATGATAACAAATATACGAAAACCGCAGACAAACTATTGATTTCAACAAAAATCACTCATAAAAACACTACAAAACCGTATTATTTGAAGGCAAGCTAACCAAAAACGTATGTAAACACTGTCACAGCTAACCTCCAAAGGTTGCGCGCAGGCATCACCTGATTTCAGTGACATCTAACTGTCATCTTATGCATATAATACTATGTTAAAACAGTGTTTCCGACCATTTAATCTTTTGATAACAATATGTGATTCACACATGTTTTATTTTTTTCCGATTTAAATTTTTTTTTTTTTTTTCAAAATGGGTCTATTTTCAGGGCTTTAGTAAAAAAATAATTAAAAATAGGATAATTAAAAAAAATTATCAAATTATGTTAATAATTGAAAGCTAACATACCAATCTGTAAATGCTGCATAACAACTTGGTGGGATTTGGCTTTATTCATAGTGAAAAAAAAATCATACTTTTCATCAATTTTTTTGATGCCTATAGACATCGTCATGGAGGTAATGGGTTAATTAACAAATTATTAATTTATTTTATTTTGTTCATTTATATTATTTTATTTTAACATACGTGTTATAATTTTTATTTTTCCCCTTTACACACGAGTAGCCACTCTCTTGAAAAGGTTATGTTTTATTTATATTTCTTCAAACTTAGCAAATTATATATTATTATATATAAGTTTAGGCAGATTCCGATCAATGTTGCATGTTAGTATTTAATGATTTGGGTTAAATCCGAATGTAACCATAATACCACACAGAAAATGTAATTACTCATAAACATATTACATCTCTACATATTATAAATTAAAGTCCCCCGCGTCGTCTGTCTGTCTGTTCGCGATAAACTCGAAAACTACTGAACGAATTTTCATGCGGTTTTCACCAATAGATAGAGTGTTTCGTGAGGAAGGTTTAGGTATGTAATTTGTCAAGGATTTGTGTAAATTGGTTGAAACATAACGATAATTGTTAGAAGGGTCGGAAAAAGTCAAGCCGCCTGGTAGCTTTCATCGAAAACGCTGCCTAATCCTTTTGGGATATAACAAAATAATGCATGGTGGGATATTCCTCTTTTATAGATCTACAAAAAAGTCCGCGAAGGCATATATCTATCTTTTACGGATAGCTTACTATACCCATTACATCTTCTAAAAAAATGGTCACGTACAATGGGATAATTGGAAAGTTATTTAGACGGATACAGTATTAATCCTTATTTACTTAAATACGTTAGTTACCCCAAGCATTTCATTCACATTATTATAATCTTTCACACCATCTCTACGTATTATAAATTAAAGTCATCCGCGGCATCTGTCTGTCAAAAGCAGAAACTCAAAGACGGCGGTGGTTACAAAGGTTGGATTTTACAAATTGTTTTATTAGCCACGGCAAAGCGTGGCCGGGTCAGCTAGTGTATATATAAATTAATAAAAAAAAATTAAAAAGTTAAGTTTTTTAATTTTATTCGATTTTGATAATGAAATATGTACTCGTACGTTGGGAAGATAGCATTTTTTTGTATTAAAACAGTGGTAAATTTGTACCTTCGTTTATATTCAATCATAAGAAACACAGTCAACATTTACAATTGAGCCGAGTTGACGCTTATTTACGTTTCGAAATTCGAAATTCGTGAATTATTTACCCAAGCAAGATTGCAAACATCTCCAGGGTAAAAATAACACAGATTTCCGAGAACGCCTAAGAAATTTCAAAGCACATCGTTATCGTCTGAATCGATGCCGCTTTTGATAAAAAAAAAGGTAGGTACACGGTAAATATATTTAACAAAAGGCCTCAGTAGAATAAGAGCGTAATCATAATTTTCTTTCCCTTATTCTAGTCGGGTCATGGACACATCGCCATCGTTTCGAGAAGGCAGGCGCCTCTAGGCGTCGGCGTCGGTCAATTCAGCCTCCTACAACCTTAGCATGCCCAACCTCTCCATTCACGGCCTCTGGAGTTGTTTCTTCATGTTGGAGATAGTTCAGAAGGAATTTTTGAAATTTCCTTATCTGAGGGAGTATAGCTACTATCTGATCTATCCAAATGACTTACTCTTGCGTACGCTCGGTGTATATTTTTAAAATTGAATTGTATAGTTACTACCCTCTACCTGCCTTAATCTGTTTTATTTACCGATAGGCTGTGTGTCGATAACGCAGATTTCTATTGAGCGTCCAGATGGCGCTCCCGGCTGTACAGATTAATTGTCGCATGTTAAAGTATCCAGTAGTGTTAATCTAAAAGTCTTGAATAAAAAAAACTCAGTTCAAATCTCTTGGAGTGCTTATTGTGGAAGCAAGGACCCCACCAAATCCTAACACTGGGACTGAACCAAATACGGGTCTGAAGGGATTTGCATTTTGCTAACATTTCTTCAAACTGATTCTTGGATGGTTTGAAAACTCAGCTATCATGGAAACCATTTATTTCTATATTCCTGATGGTTATCTTCACAGCATAGATTGTTCTATCTCCCAGCCTGCAAGACTAACTTGCTAATGGTCATGCCTGTAGGCAATCTTGCTGTGGAATAGAATCAATTCGGATATCGACATATTTCGCATCAGAAAGACGGCTTTTACGGCAAGCCTTGTTGCTGCTATTAGGTGTAGTATCTTTAGAAACTTTTAATCCATGCTTTACAATATTTAATTTAAAAACGCCTTAAAGTTCAAAATTTCGTGATGTGTTTAAAATAATAAAAATTGAATTGAATTCTCCCAACTATGTCTGGACGGTCTTTTGGGTGGACCCATTCCCTCTGGAGCCGCCAACAGTATTTTATGGTCTTTTGGCATAAGTTCTGCGTCTTTTGCATGAAGGGTTCGATGCCAAATAAATTGAATTTAAAACTTCTATTGTCAGGGTTTTTTAAAACCTTTCACCCACCGAAAAGATAAAACGATAGAAGAGTACCGTGGGCATGTTCGTGTGACCGAAAAAACTGAACAGAACCAATTTCATTGGCTTCTCTGAGACCTAGTGGTGGAAAGGTATTACGAAAATTGTTTTCTTTCTAAGTGAGGATGTAGATCATTTCCATGTGTCGTGTATCCAAATTAAGATAAGCGTATCTGTGTGTCCAAATTAAGATCATTTTTTCCTTTCTACTGATAAAATCGATAAAATATTTTCAAAATCGAATTATTTATTTGGGACAGGACCTAGGAATCGAAGGTCTGTAGGAGTCTGACTGCGACCGTGGCTCCGTACTTTGTAAGAGTAGTGCTTATGCCAGTAGCCGCCTGGCTACCAAGTTAGCCATTTCGAGGCTTAGAGAAATGACAACACGTCGATTACGTATAGTGTTTATTGAGTGACAATATAGAATCTGGTCCAAACTCCATCGCCCTCTGTTGAACTCGAAAGTGATTCTGTGTCAACTGGGAGTATCTCTCCACAAACACTTCTTCAAGGGTACTCGTGGGAAACCAGCTAAGAGACGCGGGTGCGTGGACTCATTGCGGCCAGGCCGATCACAACGCTCATTCTCGAGGTTGACATTGGAAGGTGTAGACTCGTTTTAAAAATAAATGTAGCTTCCTTTAAACCAAAAAAAGTCCTGACGTGTGCGGCTAAGGAGCTTAAACAATCAGTTTCCGCACACAGTCGTTGGAAAAGTGGTAGGCCCCCGCCAATGGGTTGAATTCGATTGCTTCGTCAGCGATCTCGTAAAACGTTTCCATCTCGGTGATAAACAGCCGTCAATAGTCAGCCAGGAAAATGAATAAATCAGCATATCGCTGGACACTGGCTTCTTGAGTTCAATGAATTCGGTACAGCTTCTTATAAGAATAGTAATAGTGTATAAATATGCAGGTCTTAACGTAAATCTGAGATAAAAGTTTTCTTTAATACTTTTCATCTTATGATTATACTCTTTTCACTTTCTTGAAGGCACATATAGATAGAATTAAATTTTCAACCGACGAGCAGCTGCAGAAAGAGGTGTTGGATTGGGGGAAGGAGCTGGCGGGAGAGCTCTTCGAGGAGGGCATAAAGAAGCTTGTGCCACGACTCACCACATGCATTGAACGGGTTGGCGATTATGTGGAAAAATAGTCAACAATTGTAACAACAAAATCCTGTAATTTCTCAACAAATATATTTTTTCTAAAAAAAATTAAAATCTAGTACACTTACTTTCTGAACATGCCTCGTAATTTAAAATTAGTATAGATAATACTTCTAGGGATATTTTTTCCTCAGTGCTTTCACTTCAGTAATTTCGAGTGTAAGGAAAAACTGTACCCTGGACGATATATATTATTATTATTAGGTATAGGTATTCCACGTTTTACGGAAAATTTCGAAGTTTTCCGGAGACCGCCGAAGACCGTCGGGAATGAGTACACGTAAGGGTTCGGTTTAATAACGCGTAAAGAGGGTGGAATTTTTATTTATAGGCAGGGGTAGAAAGGGAATATTGAATACCTATGAAGAATCGGAGTCGGATAGCCTAGGTTGGTCACCACACATTAAACTGTCACGAAATCAATAATTCGATTAAAAATATATTAAATTATTTGTCACACCTTTTTGGTTAGCAAGTTAAAAAAGCAATTCTTTAGAAATTCTTTAGCAATTCTCCTTCCTTCTTGTATTCATGATATAGTGCATAGACATCCAAATTTAATAGACGAGAAGATACAGACGAGGGGTAAAACCACGGACATATGAATATATCTGGACCTGCCCTAAGTGATAAAAACGTATTATTTCCCCCTCGCCATGGAACCGGCTGGAGCTCCTCCTTGGCGCCAGTTCGCCCCGTGGGGAGGGGATAGAGCCTCGCTTGAATCTAAAATGTGTGACGTCATCATTCTTGCCGTGGGCAGCGCGAAGCTAACATCTATACATTTAACGAAATAACACGCCAAAACGGCAGCTTGTGCTATACAACAGACCTACATATCAATGTGCACATAGCGAATGTGGGCGGTTCCTTAGTGTGCTCGTCGCTGGTTACAGGGGTAAGTAAATTATGAAACATTTGTAAAAGTGTCTTAACTAAACACGGCAACAAAATATTGCTATGTGAAAACGGGCGAATCTTTTTGGGGTGTACATTTGGCCTACGCAAATATTTTATTAACGTGGCAAGCAATTCGCGCTCCCATGTAAAAAGGTCTATTCATTCAAAGCAGATTTTGCTTTTAAGAACTAAATGGTGATATTATAATGCGAGATGCCTATATACTGTCAGATTGATTTTTCAACTAATCACAGTCATCTTCCCCTCTTCGCCCCCCCATAGTTTGGTTTTACCCCTCACCTGTCTCTTCTGATCTATCCATTTGGATGTCTATGGGTAAAACCAAACTATGGGGGGCGAAGAGGGGAAAGATGACTGTGATTCGTTAAAAATCAATCTGACAGTATTTAGGCATCACCATTTAGTTCTTAAAAGCAAAATCTGCTTTTGAATGAATAGACCTTTTTACATGGGAGTGCGAATTGCTCGCCACGTTATTAACATATTTGCGAAGTCCAAATGCGGCAAAGTAAAGTTCGACACTTTTCACAGAAGAATATTTTGTTGCCGTATTTAGTTTTAAGACACTTTTACAAATGTTTCATAATTTACTTACCCTTGTAACTTAACCAGTAACGAGCTCACAGGAGAACCGCCGACATTCGTTATGATCGACATATTTGTATAGCAGTGCTAACTAAAATGATAGCTTGTGCTATAATAGCACAAGCTATCATTTTTGCCGTGTTATTTCGTAAAATGTACGATGTGAGCTCGACGATGGTCAGGACTAGAATGATGACGTCACATTTTTTAGATTCAAGCGAGGCTCTCGTAAGCCCAGCCGGCTCCATGGAACCGGTATGGGGAGGGGGAAATAATACGCTTTTATCACTTAGGGCAGGTCTATATAATATGTCTATGATATAGTGTCAATTCTTAAAAACAATCATACCCGTATTAGATGATAATATTATATAATAAAAAAATAAAAATTCATATCACCCAATTTAATATAGATCTGAATATAAAGGAATCTTTCAGTTCAATTTTCATCCACGTCCCGAATTACCGAAATATAATGTGAATTATCGCGCACGTGATAGACGTGTTTTGTCTTTTTTAGACCATATTTTTTACATGCCCTCACTGTGCCATCTCAACGCCCACTAATTTTCTCTGGTCTTCTACTGCCCCCCCCCCTGAAAGTCTCAAACGCCCACAAGGGGGCGTTATCGCCCACGTTGAGAACCTATGACTAAGAGGTTTAGATGAATAAGAAAAAACGGTTCCATGACAACTCTGAATCAAACCAACTCAGAAACACCTCCGAAAGGTCATTAAAAGCTATAAAAAAATAATTTTAAACAAGCCGGTAACCCTAACCTAACATGACTTATTTAACCAATTTTTTTATCATCACTCCTTATGACCTTTCTGAGATGATTCTGAGTTGGTTCCATTTCAGAGTTGTCTGGTCACCGAAAAACATATCTTATATTTTGGCGGTTAAATGGAGAACGATAACTCAATAGCTCTTGATAGAAATAATGTTGAAAACGATTGCGATCACCAAGAATTTGCAGTGAGCTCAATTTGAGCTGCATAAATTAATTCAATATTTTTTATTGAAGGCCCTATCTAATAAAATTGACATCACTTATAAACATTTAATACCGATGAACCTATCGCGACTACCCCTCATAAATCAAACGCCAGACGTGAGCGAAAGTGTTGCTTATGACACTACCCGAAAGGGGTCAAAATCAATTGACACACATTCATAACAAGGGTAGTTTTTGAAAAATTACAAAAAAAAGTTTTTTTTTTAAATCTGAACAAAGACGTTGTTATTTTAATTATTTCATGAGATGGAAATATGTGGCGCAATGTTCAAATAACCCCCTTTATCTCCGAATAGGTAAGCAGATACGATGCAGGTCATAAATCACGTATTCAATGGATTCGAATGAACGATTTTCGGTGCTGTATTTTTGGTATTTTTTTGCAAGCAGTTTCTTTTGGGCCATTTTCCTCTCTTTGTTCAATTTGGTCTCTACTTTGTCCTTTCATACAAAATACGAAAATGTTTACCCCATTTGTAGTTGGGGTTGCAATATTGAATGAAAAGCCGGGATGCTGGTGGATTGGGGTTGGATGATTGGAAAAAAACTCGGCTTTTAAGATCTGGTCATTGTAAATACATTTAATATTCATCGTCTCAATTCAACTGCTGATACCAAAGTGCAAAAAATGTTGTGACATGTATACTGATCGATTAGTCAGACATCTCCGAATATCGAAATTTGAGTTGCAGTTATATGTTGGGTACTAACTAAGAGAAATGAGCGAGCACTGGACGTTTTAGAAAGAAAAATTTTGTGGCGCATCTTCGGACCGGTTCTAGAAAATGGATTTTGGCGCAGACGTTATAACAATGAGCTCTATACTTTGTTTAAGGAGCTAAACGTCGCAAAATTTATAAAACTGGGAAGACTTCGGTGGCTGGGTCATGTGGAGAGAATGACCGAGAATCAAGCAGCAAAGTCCCTGCTGAACTCAAGACCAATAGGGCGAAGGAGCCTGGGAAGACCAATATTAAGATGGAGCGACAACGTCCTCAAAGACATATCTATCTTGGAGCTTCTAAACTGGAGAGAGCTGGCACAAAACCGAGATGAGTGGAGGAAGATTCTTGAGGAGGCCAAGACCCACCAGGGGTTGTAGAGCCAATAGTGATGATGCAGTTATATGTTAAAGTGTATCCTCTATCTGGTACAATACTCAGATTGCTCATAAACATCACCAAACCAATTACAATGCAGAAAAACTTGTAGTGAATTAAACAATATATTGATGTTTTCTGAATATCACTGTCGGATACTTCAAAATGTCATACTAATGCACCGAACCATAATGCCTCCCGATGTTATTTTTTAGCAAATTTAATATGTAAAACACAATCACGTATAAAGAATACTTGATTTATGGTGAGGTTTCGAATCTATCTATTTATCTTTTATCTCATAACTAAGTATTTGGAGATGTCTGGCTAATCGATTGGACGGTCGATATTGTGTACCAAGATATGTCATTTAATGAAATGTTATGTCCTCTTATATGTATATGAACATTGAATAAACAAAAATTTTAACAAAACAAAAAACTACTTAAAAAAATGCACTAAAAAGTAAAAAAAAAAATAGTATTCTTCTACACCTTAATATTCAACTTACTTTTTTTAGCTGACATCGACTCCAAAAATAACAATCGTACCTACATATTGATGAGTAGAAAAAGTAAGTTGATTATTAAGTTGTGGAACAATACGAAAATTATTTTTTTTACTTTTTAGTGCATTTTTTTAAGTAGTTTTTTTGTTTTGTTAAAATTTTTGTTTATTTTTTGATTTTTAGTGAATCTGAAGTACCTACACTAACTAATTTGTCTGAATACGGGTAGACCTACTAAACGTGCTGCTCATATGAGACAGACATTACTTGACCAAAATGACGTTACGGTAGGTGACACAAAGATCCGGATAGCCTATAAAAGATTCGGCCGATTATCGCTAATTTGTTCCTAAGAATTGAAGAGTTGCGTTACATTGTCATGGATACCATAATCAGAACCTAACCAAACTCTCATCAAACTACCCTTGAACTACATCCTTTCCAATAAAAAAAGAATCATTGAAATCGGTTGGCGTGATATTGAGTTATTCCTCCATTTGTCGCGCACATACTTAATGCAAATTTAAGACTTATATGGTTTTCTCATGGATGCCATTGTCAGAACTGGATCAAATTTAAATGGGACCACATGGGAAGCACCAACTTTCAAATAAAAAAGAAATCATTAATATCGGTTCACCCAGTCGAAAGTTCTGAGGTAACAAACATAAAAAAATTAAAATAAAATAAAACAGTCGAATTGAGAACCTTCTCCTTTTTGAAGTCGTTTAATCGATCGCGATTACATTTTTTTTTATTCAACAATAAACAGTATGAAGGTAAGTAACACTGACTGTTTAACAGTCAAATGTTATGTTTAGAAGCTCCATAGCTCAGATAAAAATGATGTTGTGATCTGAAAATAGTTTGATTAACACAAAAAATGTTGACAGAACACAGATAAAAAAACGATGTGTACATTATGAGACCAAATTCACATTTGAAAGCTTTTGTTGCTCCAGATACCTTCAACACTTCTGCCAGAGGTCATCATAGGTGGTTCGCTACTTTTGGTATCTTAGCAGGGGTGCTCGGATTCATGGAGTGAAGTTTATCCATGACTTAGTAGAGGGTACGTCTGCCTATAAACTACGTGGCGGGTCGGATAGGGAGAGGCCGATTCAGGAAAATCCATGGACCTCTCCAGCCGGACTCTTTCGATCCCAATGCCGTGCGTCACAGTCGTAAGAAGGGATTTTACGTGACTTCTGGACACACTGACCACTAGATTCCTACCCACCTATCATACCTTTTTCCTTCCCGAAACTTCCTCTCATTCCTTCCCTTAAAAAGACACTCCGCACAGCATCCAAGATGACAGAGGCCCTGATGGAAATTATTTTCTATGTTAGAGCGAGCGCTGTAATATTAAAACGATAAAAGTGAAAATTGAGAAAATATTTAATAATACACGCTGGTTGAAAATCAAAACGCAAAAAATTCTCAACAAATGACTAAGTTGCATTTAAAGATATATTGAAATTTTTTTTAATACCCATAACATGTCAAATAACAGAAAGAAATGTCTTAAATTTTAGATGCATATTTTGCGATTTTTTTGTTGTAGAGGAAATTTCATATAAATACCGCTTCGGCTCTACAAATAATAATAAAAATAATTTTTGGATGATTTATATAGCGCCATTTTTGTGAAAATCACCTCAAGGGCGCTATACAAACTTATAATACATTTCTAAAATCTAAAAAACTACAAGCTAGACAAACAATTAAAAACAACTTATGGCCAAAAATTGCATACACCGGTTCATTGATCACCGATACGAAAATATATGTACAATATTTTGACCAATGAACGCGATGCTGCCTAAAATTTAATGAAAACAGGACCATACTTACCTGAGAGGTCGCTTGAAATTAACACTGTATATTGTCCATTAAAAGAAATTTTGATAGAGTTCGCACGCAGAGGACATTATTGTGAACACATGTTATTTAATCCTGAAAAATATTTTCATATTAATATGTAATGTATTCTTTGACGTGTGTATTTTGGAAAGTAAAAACAACATGTAAAGGTGGGTGGTGCAGTAGTACCTATAAGGATTTGATCTTTCTAAATGTGATTCGTCAAGAGACAGATTGATGTGTAAGGAATTGAGTAATTTTAATTCAGTAAGAAAAGTGTGATTAAGACGTAGCACAGATAATACAAGTATGATACTCTCAAATAGGTATATTTAAATTACGGGTATGAGAGCCCAAAAAGGAAGGTTTTTAGTTTGGACCTAAACTCTGTTGGGCTTGTTATGCATCTTAATTCCGGAGGGAGTCTATTCCAAGCCTTAGGCCCAGATACTCCGAAAGCACGATCTCCAAACATAGTATTTGGCTTTCGTTTAGGTTCTATTAGTCTGCCTTTAGCAGATGAAGTTGCTGTGTATAGTCATTTTCTTAAAAACTAACACATATTTTTTTAGAAACATAAAAACTTACAGTGTTCAAGAGAAATATGTTATAAATTAAAATTGTTAAAATTCGAAATGAGGGGGCTTAATGAACGAGTAAATTTATATTCGTTCGCTCGAAGAATCGAACTACTCGCCAACAAGCAAGGATGCGCGCTATCTTCCATCTAGTTTCGTCCTAATTTCCCCTAACTATAGTTGTTTGTACAAACTTTAATTGTAATTCTGGCAAAGTTACAAGTACAGTACACGGCCGATTTACATAGCGGCGTCAGTCGGATAAACGTCGTTTAACATGTATGGTTTTCATTACCGGAAAATGTGTGTTTAGCATTAACCCGATCGTTTACCTTGCGTCGGGTCTTGTTGAAAGAGCAAATACAGCGTCGATCAGTGTTTCTCAAACTTATGTTGTTCAACTTACCGCCCCCCTTTTATTAATATACAACGTGTCCGGGAACTCGTAGTACAAGCGGGAAACTGGTGAATCTACATCACGTAGAGAACCCAAAAACTTATTTTTTTCGATCTGAGCATTTCGAGTTTAATATTATTTTTTTTTCTATTTTTCCATATTTTCTGCAACTTAAGGGTTAAAAAATTTTTTGAGCCCGGTTTACCCTTCGATGCATTTATAAGACATTAGACAGCTGAAATCAACACCCTAGTGAAAAAATTTTTCAAATTTAACCAAAAAAATATCAACTTCGGACCCGATTTACTCGAAAACGAAAGCTCAAATCAAAAAAGTTATATCACAAATCGACTCCGAATGTGATGTAGATTTGCCAGTTTCCCGTTTTTACTACGAGTTTCCGGACACCGTGTATATGTTGAACCCTTAAAAATTCGGGCATATTTTGGCAGTAGATAAAAATATTTCCGCTTTGCAATAAAATCCAATATTTGTGAATGTATCCGAAACTGTTTTCGAAGGGTGATTAAGCACGCTTTCAAATTTTATTTTAGAAATAACCATGTAATTTTTTAAAATATTAATTTTTTTAATGCATCCCAGAACTTCCTCTCCTTCATTTCCTTTAAAATACCCACTAAACATCATCCCCAAAGATTAAAAACGCTCTGAGGGATTTTTTTTCCTAAATGCCTCCTATGTGGGGCTGATGTAAAAATTTATAAATTTTTAAAATAAAGATTTAAAAGTTTTCAAAATTGTCTTGGTCTAAATAAAATCACCATTCGGAACGTCACGTGAATTTATTTAAATGGTTTTAGGTAATTTAGTGACCAACTCTGATTAGCTGGCACCTTGCAACCTTAATTTTATCACCTTCCCTTTGAAACTGCCTTCGGCTTCACAGCATAACTATTGAGAATGTCATAGTCCCAATGAATCCCTTCTAAGTCCCTTCAATCATATGCGAAAAATTCCCAGTGCTGAAAATTCAAAAATTATATTCAAAATAAATACTTACTTTCCTTTACAAGAACTTATCCACATTTAACACTTCACAAAATTCTCGCAATACTAGAACAAGATATGCTCACCAACTACAAATACCAAAAACAAACACATCCTTTGGACAAAAACACTAAAGATACCAGGCTATTAAACTATACAATTCTCTTCCTACACAATATAAAACAACTAATATTATTGAATGCAAAAAAAACATAAGAAACTGGCTACAATCTTTTTAACTTTTAATTTATAATTTTTGTCAAATTGAAGTCGATTTTATATTTTGATTTTTATTGTTTCTCTTTTTGTATTAGCAATTAACACTCTTTTGTTTTACTATTCACAATTTATAATTCATAATTTACAACTGAAAAATGTCCTCTACAACACAGGTGAACTCCTAGTGTGGAGGACAATATATTATACCTTTGTAATGTAAATGTACTAAGAATAAATAAATAAAAATAAATGGCTACATACAATTGAGACTCTTAGGTGGTAATGATACAATTTAAAAAAAATAAAGGTTCATACGCTTCATTCTTGCGAGATGCACGACCAATTTGTAGTCATATTAAACAACTTTTTAAAAATTATTTAGCTCACCGCCCCCCTTTTCCTTCCAACGCCCCCGGGGGCGCTAACCCACAGTTTGAGAATCACTGCCTCAGATGAATACATAAATATGCAGAAGCGATAGAAAACAATTATAATATTGTTTGATTCATTATTGTTACTAAAATAGACACTCGTTGATTGCTGTTTTGAAACTAATTACAAATTTCGCGATGAAAGTAAAACTTTCTTTGAAAAGTGATTTAAACTTTTGATGAAATGGTATATTTAAGTATTCAAATCAAGTACTGCGCAACGCCTTTAAGCTGCGTTGGGTATATTTATTTTAACGCGTGACAGCTATTTCGCTCCGCGAAGGATTTGTCAATTTGTAGATATGAGGGTCATTCAAAAAGTAATGCATTTTTTCTAGTTAAATAAAGTTAGTTAAGTAAAAAAAAAAAATTTGGTGCTATTCCTCAAATCTTCTTCTACAATTTACTGCAGTACCTAGTAACTTTTTGCGTTGTGGGAATAAGTACTGACAGAAAAAAGTTACGCGGATTTTTATCACGGGCATCCCAAAGCGGATTGCATCACAGGTTGTCACGGCAACGCCATCTATCAACTCATTCCGGTTTCTGCTATTCTCATTGCTGGTTGTATAAAACCATAGACATATGAATATTAATAGACCTGCCCTAAAAGCGTATTATTTCCCCCTGGGCTGGGATCGAGTATGGCATCGCGTGAATCTAAAAAATGTGATTTCATCATTCTTCTGCGAGCCAGCGTCGAGCACTCATCGGTGCATTTTACGAAATAACACGGCAAAAATAGTGGCTTTTGTTTTGAAAACGTGTAAAAATAGAAGTGAAAAAGAGAATAAACCCAATTGTCGTATTACATTCCATAGGCAAGCATTATTTTACTTTATTATAAGCTTATTCAGATCACATAATATGGTCGTTTTTCTAACACACACTATCACTCGAGACACATGGCGTGTGCTCGTGGCTGTTTTGTGGGGTAAGTAAATTATGAAACATTTGTAAAAGTGTCTTAACTAAATACGTCAACAAAATATTGGACTATGAAAATAGGCGAACTTTACTTTGCTGTATTTGGAATTTGTAAATTTGTTCATTTCACGGCGAGCAATTCGCGCTCCCATGTAAAAAGGTCTATTTATTAAAGAGCAGAGTTTACTTTTAAGAACTAAATGGCGATATTATAATGCGAGATGCCCATATACTGTCAGATTGAGTTATTGACGAATCACATATCACCGAATTCATCTTCCCGCTCTGCGCCCCGCTGTAGTTGGTTTCTTCCCCTCACCTTTATGTTCTGGTCTATTAATATTCATATGTCTATGTATAAAACTTATTCTCGTAAACCTTCTTGATGTTTTAAAAATAAATTTAAAGCTTTCTCCAAACCATTCGGAGTTATTATTATTTAGAACTAGACCAACATACGGCATCGTATTCGTTAAAGTAAGCGAACGGCTACGATACTTAAGCCATAGCGTTGTAGCAATTGAACGTGCTACGTAAACACAGTTAAAAGAAAGCTCTAGAATCATCGGTTGATAGTTTTTTATGTGCCATTAAAATTTTCACAATGTTATCAACATATGGAGTGTGACAGTTAAAAATAATCAAAAGTACAATTTGTTTCAGCTTGCTGTTCAAAAGAATTGGAATTTGAATTGCTTGAGTAAGTACTTCTCACAGCGCAGGTAGCTACAGCGTCAACAGGTTGTAGCACTGCAGTCGCTTTCAAAATGGCAGACATCAATGTTCGTATTAGACAGCGTTCGGTAATCGATTCTTGACTGTAGAAGGTGAAACGCCCATTCACCAAGATTGAAAAATGTATACCATGATACAATAGTAGATGTCAGCACTTCTAGACGATGGGTTCGTCGCTGTAACGAAGCTGAAGGACAAACACTGCTGACTGACGAAAAGCGGAGTTGATTGCAGTGACTGTACGCAACATTGAGCGAATTGATGACATTATTCGTGGTGACCCCAGTAGTCGAATTCTCTCCCTCAGTAAAGGCAGTGTGATGACGAGTATTCGACAACTGATTATTCAACAAAAGTTTGTGCAAGGTGGTTACCAATAAAGTTAACCGGCCAGAATAAAGAAACAAGAAAAACAATCTCCTCACAACGCTTAGTTTCTGGAAAAAATTGTGACCGGAGACGAAATATGGGTTATTTTTTTTTAACCTGAATCAAAGAGGCAGACAATGGAATGGATCAAACAAACTCGCTAAGGTCAAAAATATCAAAACTGTGTGATCGGCGGGGAAATTTACGGCTATGGTGTTTTGAATGCAACCGTGCTTTTTACAACACTAGGATACGTGCCCTTGTTAAAAGATGGACCAAAGCTGTGGAAATGGACGGAGATTATATTGAAAAGTAAAAAAATAATCGTCAATAGTGTGGTTTGCAACCTATGTAATTGCATTTTTTTTTATTTCTTGACAATTAAAGATGAAAAAACAATAGGAGGCATTACTTTTTGACTAACCCTGATTCCTTTTCAAATTTTATAAATCGAAATAAACACATATTTTTTGAAGTATAAAAATTTTGCAGTACACATAAAAAATAAAATAAAAACTTATATTAGGTCCTTACATATGAAATTGGCGTTTTGTATGGGAGGAACATAAAGTCGATTTTTTTAATATAATATATTTATTTAATCAAAGTATGCACCATTGCTATCTATACACTGTTGCCATCTCATAGGTAGTTCATCGATCCCTTTACCAAAAAAACCATTCGGACGGGAATCAATAAAATCTTTGAAGGCGGTTTGCACTTCCCCATCGGAGTTGATTTTTTTCCCTTGCAAGAAGTTATCCAAATTTCGAAAAAAATGGTAATCTGTTGGGGCAAGGTCCGGAAAGTACGGTGGATGTCTTAGACATTCCAATTGAAGCTCCTCTGTTGTGCAGTGTGTGGTCTAGCGTTCTAACGCGCGTTTGTTGATTTGCTTCACTCAATTCATGAGGTACCCACATTTCAAGCTTTTTCACCTTCCTAATTTGCTTCAAGTGGATTAAAACAGTTTTATTAATAACACCGCAGCCTGCAGCTAACTCGGACGTGGTTTGCGATGGATCTGCTTCCACAATAGCCTTCAATTCTTCATTATCAACTTTGGTCTCCGGCAGTCCACGGGGCTTGTGTTCTGCAGGTCGAAATTTCCAGAACGAAAACGTTGGAACCAAAAACGCACTGTGTTTTCTTTTGCGGCACCATCGCCATACACATCATTAATCCTTCGAACCGTTTCTGCAGCACCGGTACCACGGTGGAACTCGTACTCGTAAATAACGCGATATTTCAAGTTTTCCATTTTGTAAACTAAGTGACGCAAAGGAAAAAAACAATTAAGGAAAAAACAAATGAATTATAATTTTCGAAACACAAATACATGAGTAAATAGCTGTATAAATTTTAATTTGGAGTTCCTAACCAAAGAGAAGATATTTAAGATCAAATTTGCGAGACACAAAATGCCAATTTCATATGTAAGGACCTAGCATCGTTTATATGATCTATGTGAGTTGTCCTGAAAAGCGAACTTAGGGGTCGTCCATTAATCACGTGATGTTTTTTAGCAACTTTTAACCCCCCCCCCTTGGTGATATGTGGTGAGGTTTTAGACTAACCCCCCCCCCCCCCCCCCCAAAATCACGTGTATTTTTTTTTTGTACTAAGTTGTAGAAATTTTCAGAATATTAGCACGAAAAATAAATACACGTGATATCTCATTATACCCCCCCCCCCCCCCCCGTCGTGATATTTCGTGATTTTTTCCGAACTCCCCCCCCCCCCCCCCTTTCGAGCCTCACGTGATTAATGGACGACCCCTTAGCCTGAGGAGTTAGGAAATTTTTAAGAATGTGTGTCTTGTCTTATAATTTAATTAAAATTTCAACCACGTAAATCCATGGCAAAATTTCGTGCGTTCCATTACACTTTCCAGGCATTCTTGTGTGGAAAGTTATTGAAGATTTCATTCCAACCTGTTATCTTTTATGGTTTTTACCGAAACGGCGATAATTTGCACATATCATTGCCGGAGATGGGAGCACTTTTACCAAACGAGATCCCGATATAAAGTAGTATAAATATAAAATCAAATATTATGAATATTGTATGTTGATTCGAGCCATCTTGTTTGCCGAAGGAAAGCGATTGGTTTTACGGTTGGGAAGGGGGAAAAATAAAGCTGTATTTTGTCAAAATCATATCAAACCCTGAAACCTGCTTTATATGGCGGTACGAAATTTAAAACAAAACTTTTACACAGACAGGGTAGATATTGTAATATTATTAGTATTATTTAATATCGACAAAATAGCGTAGCTGGAAGTTACGATCCTTTGAGGTTATGTTTCTGATAAACGTTGCGAACCAAATTTTATAGATTTTAGACATTTTCTCGTATTTTTTGAGTTAAATAAACTATAAAATATGGATAGAAACAGATAAAAAATGCCTTAAAATAAGTGAACCAAGGATAAATTGAGGATATTTTAAAGGTTTTTTTACGGCCTTCGTGGTGGAGTGGGTACGAACCTTGATTACGAATAATGAGACCGCAGGTTTAATTCCAATATTTTTTTTTTTACAATAATTTCACACAGGCGGCCCTGGGGAAAAATCCCTCAGGGCCAATGTCATCTTTGGGGATGCCGTGTGGAGGGTATTTTTAGGGAAAGGGAGGAGAGTAAGTTCTAGAAGATTAGGTCTCCCTCAACCAGTCTCTCTCAATCCAGTCAGCCACGCTGTACATACGTGTGCAAACGCATTCGCCATCAAGATTTAGACCAACTTCACCCCATGAACCCGGGAACCCCTACTAAGTCACCAAACGTAACGAAACACTTGTATTGACCTACGGCAGGGGTGTTGGTTATCCAATAAATGGTCACCGGGGCGGCGGTACCCAAAACGGCCTCCCAAATTCCGGATTTTCTTTTTTTACATGAGCTCCACACAGGAGGCCCTGAGGAAAATAATTTCCCTCAGGGCCTATGTCATCTTTGGGGATATTGTGTGGAGGGTTTTTTTAAGGAAAGTAAGGAGAGGAGAATTCTGGGAAGGAAAAGGGTTTAAGGGGTGGGTAGGAATCTGGAGTTCAGTGTATCTTGGTCATCCGCCTCCAAGACCTAGACAAAGCTCACCGCATTGCTGTGGCTAACGAAATACAACTCCATATACTGGATGGTTAGTGGTTACCCATCCTTTATAACCACTGCCATCTATTCATTTGCATACAAATCAAATCCACACCGCACGCTTGCCAGCTATCCTTTATATTAAACAGACAGACAGACGCGGCCGAGGACTTTAATTTATAATATGTAGAGATATGTAGACTACTAGGAATTTCCTGGAGAGACCACATTACAAATGAGGAGGTTCTCCAAAGAATCGAAGGAGGAAGGCACCTGCTCAGGAACCTTTCCGAAAGGCGTGCAAGGATCGGCCATGCAATAAGACAAGAAGGCCTCTTGCATGCCATAATGGAGGGTATGACCGAGGGGACAAACGCTAGGGGATGCCCACGCCGAGAGTACCTGGAGGACCTGCTGGTGGACGTGCGCTGCTTATCATTTAATTTCCTTAACCCTACATCTTTTAAAAACAGTGTATTACTCACTGTGCCAATCTCACATCGAATACGGAATTTTAGCTTGGGGTAACACTTATTCTAATGCCCTCGACCCCATCATTAAAGCACAAAAACTAATAATAAAAATAATTCTTAAACTTCCTCTCACTACCAGCACCGATACGATCTTCAATACTTTCAACGTTATGGACATTAAACAGCTCTACGCAAAATCCATCTTAGTTTATTTACATAAAAACAACAAAATCCTATACAAACCAACACAAATGATACACAATACCCGAGCCAAAAATAAAGAACTTCTCCAAACTCCCTTTTCTAAAACCACCTTTGGACAAAAACACTTAAAATACATAGCCTGCAAACTTCACAATACACTACCAGCTACGATTAGACAAACCGAATCAATGACCAAATTTAAACAAGATATAAAGAAATGGATTATAGGTATTGGACGTCACACTACTGCTAACATCTGTAAAATAGATTACAAATAGACAGAATTACCATCTCACGTATGTCCTTACCCTTATTAAAGAACTTAAAAAAGTAAAATCCTATATGTATAATATAACTCCCTATATAGATTCTTCTCTTCCTTCACCTATATAATGCTCTCTTTATGATATTAACCCTCAATTTAAATCATCTTTCTGTTTGAATTGTATAAATCAGTATGTATCTTACATGAAATATTCTTATGTTTTAATTAAATATTCTTATGTATGATACTCATTTATGTACCTCTACGCCTGTCTCAACACAGGTATACCCTAGTGAGACAGGCATCGAATAATGTAATGTAAACATACCTTATATAGATAAATAAATAAATAAATAAAATCATATGCAGACTTCAAAAGAGCCGCACAAGACAGGGAAGAGTGGAAGAAACGAATAGATGAAATTGCTGCAAACCAATCCCAGGATTGAAACCACAGAGAGAGAGAGAGATAGTTGCCCGCTTTCCAGAGTAGTAGATACTTTCAGTTTCACCCTGGTGAAAGATCACCATTCAGAATCGAAACGTTGCTTGAAATGGATTTTACGTGTTTGCTGACCAGATCTGAATAGCCAGATACCTACTTCCCCACTTTTCTCTTACGAATCTCCTTCCCATCCCCGCTACCTTAAAACGGGCTTAGTAGTTATTTCTCGATCGTTAAATGTTGTCTGAAATCTAGGGAGAAGCTGAGTAGGTGTTATCTAGACATTTCTATTTTCAGCTTGCAAGGTCACCTCCATCCCGAACAATAGAGTCTTTAAATATATTTCAATAACATCATAAACGATCGCAATACATTTCATTTGATTAATTTGTGTTATTTCACAATTAATTCATTTAGAAATAATCTCGTTCTCTGTCTGTCTGTCTGTTCGCGATAAACTCAAAAACTGCTAAACGGATTTTCATGCGGTTTTCACCATTAGATAGAGTGTTTCGTGAGGAAGATTTAGGTATATAATTTGTCAAGTTTTGTGTAAATTGGTTGAAACACAACTATAATTGTTACGAGTGTCGGAAAAAGTCAAGCCGCCTGAAAGCTTTCATTGAAAACACTGCCTAATCCCTTTGAGATATAACAAAACAATGCATGGTGGGATATTCCTCTTTTATAGATCTACAAAAAAATTTGCGATGGCATATATCTATCTTTTACGGATAGCTTACTGTCTCTACAGCTTCTCTACATATTACAGCGCGGAGTCTGTCTGTCTGTCTCTTCGCGATAAACTCAAAGATGGCGGTGGTTATAAAGGTTGGATAACCATCTAGTAGGTGGCGTTGTGTTTAGTCAGCCACAGCAACGCGTGGCCGGGTCAGCTAGTAATGTATATTTGTGGCACGTTCCAGAGTGGAAGATACTCTCAGCATCGACCTGGTGTAAGACCACCATTCAGAATTGAAACGTTGCTTTTAATGGCTTTAGCCGTGTTTGGTGTCCAGATCTAAATAGCTAGGTACTTCCTCACCATCCTCTACCCCACCTCCTTCCTCTTCCCACCACCTTCAGCCTCACAACATACTCCAATTGGAGATGCCAGTCTCACCCGCCCCCAGACGGAGAAGTTGAGACTCTTGGGAAGTATCTATCCACATCATTTTTTTAAAAATAAACGCACTAATTTGTAATTTGTTTGAAACAATTTTAATTTATCCAGATAACTTAGAAGCACTTGAAATCAGAAAATTTAAAAATAACAATTTTAATATATTGAATAAGCAATTAAATATAATCTTTTAGTCCTATTCTAGAGATACGAAATTTCCAGTAAACCGCTCTGTTCTTACATTCCCCCTTTGTTGGCCCTCCACTCCCTTTACCTAAATATTTATGAATTTGTGGAATATATGATTATACCTGGTTATTCAGATCTGGTCACCAAATACAGCTAAAACAATTTAAAAACGGATACGATTTTAGATTTGCACGACCAAAAGTATTTTTGTTATTAGTTTTTGGGGTATTATGCCGTGTTGCGCTACCTCCTTCTTTAGCCATCATTTCGGACAGCGTTGCAGTGTCCATCATCGCATCACATCCCTGATGATGGACACTGCAACGCTGTCCGAAACGTTGGTTAGGAGGGAGGAGGAAGCGCAACACGGCATAATACCCCAAAAACTAATAACAAAAATTTAAAAACGTTTCATTTCTGAATGGTGGTCTTATACCAGGGCGATATTGTGAGTATCTTCCACTCTGGAACGTGCCGCAAATATGCTTTATACATATTATTTGAAATGAATAAACTTATATAACAAAAGTTAATCAAATAAAATTTTACCGCCGTCCCGGGAACCATTTATTGGACAACCAACACCCCTGCCACAGGTCACCCCAAGTGGTTCGCTACGTTTGGTGACTTAGCAGGGGTGCCCGGGATCATGGGATGAGGAACCATTTATTGGACAACCAACACCCCTGCCACAGGTCACCCCAAGTGGTTCGCTACGTTTGGTGACTTAGCAGGGGTGCCCGGGATCATGGGATGAGGAACCATTTATTGGACAACCAACACCCCTGCCACAGGTCACCCCAAGTGGTTCGCTACGTTTGGTGACTTAGCAGGGGTGCCCGGGATCATGGGATGAGGTTTGTCTAGGTATTGGTGGCGGATGCGTTGGCCCAACCACTGCGTGGCGGGCTGGATCGGAGGAGACTGATCGAGGGAGGCCTTTTGATCTCTCCAGCCTGATTCTCCCGACCCATCGCCTTGCACCGCAGTGTGAGGAATAGATTCATGCGTCCGTCACTCCTGGCCACACTGACCCCCAGATTCCTATCCACCCCTCATACCTTTTTCCTTCCCATATCTTCTTCTCCTTCCTTTCCCTTAAGAAACCCTCCACACAGCATCCTCAAAGATGACATAGGCCCCTAGGGAAATTGTTTTCCTCGGTGCCTCCCGTGTGGAGCTAATTTAAAAAAAAAATTCGCGCACGCCGGAATTTGAACCGGCGTCCTCCGGATCGCTAGTCGTGAGCCTTTCCCCCTCGGCCACGGAAGCATTATGAAACCAATTTCAAATAATGTAAAATCAAGTAAAAGCCCGTCAGGGCGCTGATAATTTATCATAAAAACTGATATTGTTTATGTTAGGTTGGGTTAGGGGGAGATGAATTCGAATCTAAAGTTAAAATGCAAAAATTCCAGCCGGATAAATATTCAAATTGATGAATATCCGGAACTGCACTCGTTCCAATTTTTTGTGGTTCTTGCGTGGTCCACGTAAAAGTAAAAAATAAATATATCTGCCCAGAATTTCAACACAACTGTAAAAAAAACGTTAAAATATTGTGATGTGCCTATGTAAAAGGGACAGTAAAACCCCTTTCAGAGTTTTATGAGGTTTTCGCAATAGGATGACGGTGTAAAAGATTTTATTTTTATTATTTTAAAAGCCGACTTTTGATTGAGTGCGTTCATGAGAGATGCTTTTAGAATTTAAATAAACAAAAATTTTAACAAAACAAAAAAACGACTTAAAAAAATGCACTAAAAAGTAAAAAAATAATTTCGTATTCTTCTACAACTTTATAATCAACTTACCTTTTCTACTCATCAATATGTACGTACGATTGTTATTTTTGGAGTCGGTGTCGGCGGGAGAGGAGCTGTCAAGTGAACACGCCGGGCCGCGGGTACCTTGGTTGACACCGACTCCAAAAATAACAATCGTACCTACATATTGATGAGTAGAAAAGGTAAGTTGATTATAAAGTTGTAGAAGAATACGAAATTATTTTGTTACTTTTTAGTGCATTTTTGAAGTCATTTTTTGTTTTGTTAAAATTTTTGATTATTTTTTGATTTTTAGTGAATCTGAAGTAGTACACTAACTAATTCGATTAAGATTCGGCCGAGTATCGTAAATTTGTTCTTCAGAATTGGAGAGTTCCGTTACTTTGTCATGGATCCCATAATCAGAACCTAACCAAACTCTCATCAAACTACCCTTGAAGTACATTCTTTCCAATAAAAAAAGAATCATCAAAATCGGTTGGCGTGATATTGAGTTATTCGTCCATTTGTCGCGCACATACTTGATGTAAATTTGAGACTTATATGATTTTCTCATGGATGCCATTATCAGAACTGGACCAAATTAAAATGGGACCACACGGGAAGAACCAGCTTTCAAATAAAAAAAGAATCATCAATATCGGTTCACCCAGTCGAAAGTTCTGAGGTAACAAACATAAAAAAAAAAATTAAAGAAATACAGTCGAATTGAGAACCTCCTCCTTCTTTTCCACACCGATTTATTTAAAAATAAATCGGTGTGCAATTAACATGCGGTAGAAGTGAAGCCTTCTGAAAACTAAAGTAGACAAGAGTGGGGAGACTACGAAGCACTTTTTATATCAATGTGACGGATAATTTTTTCAATATTTTTGTCGTTGAATTCCACTGCACCTTTTCCTATACATTTGGTCATCTTATTTGTATTTTCTTCTTCTTTGTAGTGGCTAGATTTCGCTTTCTTTTGCCTGTTCATTTTGGAGTGGTTTAAAGATTGGATATAGATTTTACAAAAATATTTTTCTTTTTCAGTTCCGGATATTCATCAATTTGGACAATTATCCGGCTGGAATTTTTGCATTTTAACTTTAGATTCGTATTCATCTCCCCCTAGCCTAAACAAAATCAGTTTTTATTATCAACTAGCAGACCCGGCCAGACGTTTCTATGGCTAACGAAACCTTTATAACCAACGTCATCTATTAAATCAAATCCACACCGCCCATTGGTCAGCCGTTGCCTGCTGCCGCTTGGCCAGATATACTATGTATTTCGACCAATTTACACAAAACCTTGACAAAATTATATACCTAAAAACCTTCCTCATGAATTATCTATCTGTTGGTGAAAACCGCATGAAAATCCGTTGCGTAGTTTAAAAGATCTAAGCGCATATACAGCGGGAGCGACTTCATTTTATACTTAGTAAAGATAAAGATTTTATCAGCGCCCTGACGGGCTTTTACTTGATTTTACATTATTTGATATTGATTTTATATGCCTCCGTGGTCGAGGGGGAAAGGTTCACGATTAGCGATCCGGAGGCTACAATTACATTCAATACTATAGTATAAATAAAATTAATATTGATTAAAGATATACGATAGAATAGCCTTCTTGAATAATATATATAAAGCATATTTGCGGCACATTCCAGAGTGGAAGATACTCTCAATATCGCCCTGGTGTAAGACCACCATTCAGAAATGAAACGTTTTTAAATTGTTTTAGCTGTATTTGGTGACCAAATCTGAATAACCAGGTCCTTCCCACCTTCCTCCTCCACATCTCTCAACCCTCTCAACTACCTTCAGCATAATGCCATGATATCATAATCTCACTGGCTCCAGACGGGAACTGTTGGGACCCTTGTATTGAAATTAAGTATCTTATCCATTTGGACAAAATTGTCCAATTGGGCATTTTGTCCATCTTATACATTGGATTTTTATAACGTTTTTGTATTTTTTCGGCATTAATTATGTAACAATTTCTATTTTTTTGTTTTTTTTTTAGAAACGTTTTATTAAAATAAATTACAAATGTACATTGAAATAAAACTTTTCTAAAACAAAAATGAAATTTTTACATCATTTGAACTTTATCCATTTGGACAATTATCCATTTGAATGTTGTCCATTACGACAATAAGTCTAAAGTCATGGTGTTTGAAAGAGAGAGTACGAAAACAGTACGCAACATAGTTGTGAATGATGAATACTTGAAGCAGGTGGATGAGTTTGTGTATCTGGGTAGTATGTTTACGAGAGATGGGAAGGCTGATAGAGATATTGAAAGAAGGGTGAATGCCGGAAACTCTACTAATGGTGGACTGAATGCCGTTGGCGCTAATAAAAAAAAACTTTCAAAAGAAGCGAAGCTAGCAGTCCACAATGGAGTCCTGGTACCTACCCTGATGTATGGCAGTGAGGCATGGAACTGGCAGAGGAAGGATGAGAGTATACTGAATGCTGTTGAAATGATATCCTTGAGACGTATGTGTGGTAACACAATGTATGATTGTGCGAGAAATGTGGATATCCGCAAAGAATGTAAGGCTGATGTAAGCATAATAGTAAGATTAAGAAAGGGACCCTTAAATGGTTTGGGCATGTAGAGCGAATGAACGAAGAAAGTAGTGTAAGAAGAATATACGACGCGAATGTGAATGATAGAACAAGTCGGGGACGCCCGAGGAAGACATGGCACGATCAAGTGAATCAGATACTTGACTCGGGCCATGTCAAAAGTCAGAATAATAGAAGAGAATGTATGAGACGATGTATGAATGTGAGTGAGGCAAAGAGTGTGTGCCAAGACCGAGTTGTTTGGCGGTCCGTCCTCTCTGCCTATCCCTGCGGGGAAACGGCGTGATGGTTAGTTAGTTAGTTGGACAATTATTATTGACTAATAATGTGGCTGATAACTCTAGAATATCCATATAATTAAATACGGCGCCATTTTTATGAAATGTGCTCAAGAGCACTAAATTCATTAAAAAAGCACAGTTATTTAAAAACCTTTTCTGTAAAATCTGTAATGCGTGGGCTCAAACGAACAAGTTATACCAAATGTCTGCTGTCACGGAGCTGTCACCAGCGGTGACGGTTTAGGTGAAAAAACAAAACCAAATCTCTGCCACTCCTCGCAAGTGTTCTTCTGACAGTTGTCAATATCTTTCCACTACATCCACTTGTTTCACCACCAGAATTAGCAGCCAACCACTTTATTTTATCCCATTTACAGAATTTCCGTAGAAAGCGCGCGAAAATGCGGAAATTCGCGCCATTCTCTGACGTCTACACAATAAATATGCGAGGAAAAAACGGGTTTAGAAAAATTCTCCATACTACTGAGGGGAAATCCTTTGTTATTGGTAGAAAAAACGCGTGAATTGATGGGTCCTTAGTAGCGTATATTGATTCTAAAAACGGAAATATTTCGAACGTGTTATTGGAGTTTTTTTTAAGTAAATACCTAAATGTTGGCACAGGCAAATAAATGTATTGGCGTGCGCCTTAGTTATTGACGAGAAAATTTTATTTATATTTTCCACTCGTGTTTATCAAATAATATATTGCTATTAAAATAATATTGCATGGCAATATTGGCAACACGGTTCGAAAGATGACTAAATTCAGAAATTTTAGGTTATTTATGTATTTATTACACGCAGGGGCCTTTGCATTCTAGTTTATAGGTTGAGTATCACAGTTATTTTAAACATGTACTTCAAAACTAAAACAATAAAGAAAAATTAAATACATTGGTAAAAATGATAACAAGTCGCACATAAATATATATTCAATATACAGGCTGTTAAGGGACGTACTTGACTTACTTTAACCAGTGATTCCTGGCATTATTAGGAGTAAAAAATGTAAATGAAATTTTGGTCTGCGGTGACTTTTTTTGATGACTTTTTTTAAAAAAATTTCTTCAAAATCAAACCAAAAAAAAATCCTCCGCATTTCATCCCTGGTCACTCAGCCGAGTAACCGAACAACCCCTCACCCCGTCTCCAACTGTTTAACATATACCATTTTTTTATGTTTTTGTTGAAAAAAAAATGTCACAGGAGACCAAAATTTTATTTACATTTTTTACTCCAAATAATGTCAGGAATCACTGGTTAAAGTAAGTCAAGTACGTCTCGTAACACTCTGTGTACAAAAATTGCAGAAATTATACACATCTATTTGTGTCTAATTATACATATAAAAGAATTAGCTGGTACCCGGCATGCGTTGCTATGCCATTTAATTGAGAAATTGTCCCGTTCCCCTTTCGCCTCCTCTTCTTCTCCTGCGTTCCCTTTCCCCTCTCGCGTTCCCTCTCCGTCTCCTCCACCTTCCCTCTCCCCACTCCACTCCCCCCCTTCTCCCGTTCCGCGAACCCCCCTCCCGAGTTCCCCTCCCCCCTCCCGTGAACCCCCTATCTGAGATCCCCTCCCCCTTCCCCCCTTCCACATTCCAAATATTCTGTTTTCAAACAGCTCGCGTGCCACCAATAGCAATTTTTTTAACACAAATTTCATAATGCCAGAGCTCACCAGAAGTTTTATACAAACCTTGTCCTGACAATAACGGACGCACAAAAAAAAGAATTACACATATTATATTTTTTCAAACAGCATCGCTCACGAAACACGTCAGTTTTTTTATAAACAATAAACGTAGTTAAAACTAAGTAATCTATTAATTTTTATTTAAAATGGTCCCACAAAATAAGTTTGCTGTGCTTGAAAAAGTGATAAATGATTATTTTGGGGTACCTCAGTCACCACACAGGTCATGCGAGGGTTAAAAAGACACAAGGCCTGATATCCCAAAAAACAATTTTTAAACTACCATCAATTTCGTTCGTTGCATCTCCAAAGCACCCTAAAGAATTCCTTTACCCCTAGATCTTCCAATCTTCTTAGGTTTCTTATTTCAACCCCTGACAATAGCGCCACCCCTTTGTTTTACACGTAAACAAAGGACTTGGTATTTACTTGAAATACAATATGTATGCTTACATAACCTTATATAAATAAATAGTGAGTGTTTTTGTTATGTAGAATCTATCTATCTTTCTACCATCATAAGTTCGTGAATAAGGCAGCCTTTAGGATCGAACAGCACGTCTCAACTAGGGATGATATATCGACCCCTAAAAATATCGGTTTATCAATATCGAAAAACTCAATATATCATATCGAAATATCGAAAAACCCGCCCAAATTAAAATTACCACAAAATCGGGTAAAATGCTATTATTACTGGCAATACTGAAATAAATCTTTGGCTCACTCGCAAATAAAAAGAAAAAAGCTGACGGTTGAAACGTGGCAAGAAGCAAAGGTGTATATGTCATTCTTTTTAAAGTGGCAATGAGTCATCTACCAATTGTGGCAACAAGTGTTCCTTCTGAACGTCTTTTTCAAAGGCAGGAGCCACTATAGCAAAAACCGGCTACAAGGAAGCAGTCTATCAAAGCTACTATTTTTAAGTTCGATAGCTGATACTGGAATATATTTTTTTAAATAAATTTATGAAAAAAAAACACATTTATATACTTATCCAAATTTTGTGATTATTCACATAGGTAAGTATAAAAAATTATATACATACATAATCGATAAACGTTTGATATAACTAAAACTACATTGGATTTCTGTAAGCTTTCTATAAATAAAAAAAATATCGATATATCAATATCGACTTGATTCGATATATATCGATATCGATATATAGATATTTTTAAAAACCTTGCATCCCTAGTCTCAACCTTTGCGTGATGAATGAGTAATTAAAAAATAGTGTATCAATTACGATTATTATTCAAGATAATCGTAATTATTATTCAATATAATCGTACCTGCAAGTTGTAAGGATATTACTGTAATTGCTGATCATTAACAACAAAAGAACTGATGCTGATATTCTCAAATAACGCGATCTTTAAATTTTGAAAGATTTTTATTAAAAATAGGGATGCAACGATTACGATTATGATTCTGATTAATCGTAGCTGCAAGTTTAGCTGTCTAGAATCTTGTATTAATTCAACTTTGTCAGCAAAACAGGCTGATTTCCGTATCCCTGAGAATGAGGAACATTGGTTTTTTTTTATTCGACCAAAGGTAATAATGTTTTTTTTTTACATAAAAGGTAGTGTATTGCAAGTACTTGAATATTAAAATATAATCTCTCTAGTTATAACAATAGTAAAAATACATACCTATCAATATAATATATTGTATTAGTAATAAGTGTATTTACCTTAGTTATTATATTTATCAGGTGCGTTTCGAACTGGTTATGTAATGGGCTGAACTTTACCTGCAAAAAAAGAAGAAAAAATCCGAATTAATAACAGTTTTCTTATAATAATTATCAATTTGAGAGTTTCTCTGACATGAATTACAATATTATATATGTAAGTTATAAATTATTATGTCCAGAGAAGTCGGGCAGAGGGTTACTTGTGTATAGAACACCAAGGCATTTGTAAATAGACAAAAATATACTTTTGTTCAATAGATACTCAACCTATTTTTAGTAAATTGTCACAAGTATCATTGAAAGAAAGAAAAGATACTGGCTGCGCCAATTGTTATATAACTGCTGCAGTACAATGTAGCAGAGACAATGTTATCAGTACCTACTGTTGTTCGGTGCCGGTACAATAATAATATAGACTGCGAGATTATCAGTATTATATTTATTTAAAAGGGCATTACCAGAGAAAGCCGGAAATACGTCATTTTCAAAAAAGTTTTTAGACGTATTGACTCTTTTCCACAAAAAATTATAAATGGATTTCGAAAGATTGTTCTTTTATCTAGTGAAGTTATGTAATAAATTTTTAGATTTTTTTTAAATTTTTAGTATAATAAGGTTATTCCATAGGTCGTTGGCATATTTGTTAAATTTTCAAAAAAGTTTTTGTATTATACCACACCCATTTCAAATAATGTAATCATGCAGTAAAATAAATCAATACATTATCTAGCAGAGTTATGTATTAGAATTTTAATTTTAGTTTCAATAAAATCATTAAAAAATATGAACGTACATGTGTTTCTTGACGAAAATTGGTCCATTTGTGTATTTATTTGCGCACTTACAAACTAATATATTTCAGATTTTTTTAACATTCTTATTAAATTTAGACATTATTGAAAAATGATAAATACTTATAATCAAAAAATAACTACAAAAAGTACACTATTTTAATAGTTTTATCATCACGCCTTTCAGCATTTTTGGATGCAGGTATAAATTAAAGCTAATTTGGATTGAAATAAATTCGATATTGAGTTATAATTTTAAAAAGCTGGTAAGGAGAATAATTAATCTTTCTCATTGTAACCGCCCTGCACGATCGGAAGAACAACTTTCGACGAAATGTGGATTTTCGTCCGCTGGCTGGTTAAACGCTCTTAAGGTACTACAACGGTGGTGGTCGAAAGGGAAGAAAACTTTTGACACGCAAACTCGCCTTTTATTTCCTTCATTTGCGTCGTACATTCAAATCAAATATGCGTTCACCTGTTACTTAAAAGAATTCTGATCTATGTTCATTGTTCATTGCAGTTATAGTAGAGAAGGAAAAAGAAAGTCAAATATTAGTTTGTTAAGAACATTTAATAAATCCTTCAAGGCCTGCCATATTTGGGAATGCTGGGGAGAGGACCTTTTAAGGAAATAAAAGAGAGAAAGATATGAGGGGTGGGAAGGGATCTGGGGTTCAGTGTGTCCAGGTCATCCGCCGCCAAGACCTAGGCAAACCTCACCCCCCATGAACCCGGGCATCAAAGACACCAAACGTGGCGAACTTGGGGTAACCTTGGCAGAGGCGTTGTAAGCCTGGTTCAAATTTCTTCATTGAATATTGAAAGCAAAAGAAACCCAATTTTGAAAGTGGGTATGGGTACCGCAGCCCCGGGAACCATTTAGTATATAACCAACACCCCTGCCATAGGTTACCTCAAATGGTTTCCTACGTTGGGTGACTAAGCAGGGGTGCCCAGATTCATGGTTTGTCCAGGTCTGTCCAGGTCTGTCCAGGTCTGTCCAGGTTTGTCGAGGTCTTGTCGGTACGTGCGTCCGGACATCTACTGTGTGGCGGGCCGGATCGGGAGAGACTAGTTGATGGAGACCCATCGCCTTGTATCGCAGTGAAAAAGATGGATTCATGCGTCCGTTACTCACGATTACTCCCTACTTACTAACACTGTATATAGGTATATCTGTATATATTTTTCTCTATAGATTTCAGAAGAATTATTCCACGTTCTGACACATTTATTATTCTTTTGTATTATGTTAATGTATGTACTTGCATACTGCTTTCTAAACCCGTATGCATGGACATTGGAGGGTCTAGAGTCGTTCAAATAAATGTAGTTTCGTTCAATAAAATAGATTCTTGACGTGTACGGTGAAGGAGGAAACCATATGTTTCCTTATAACGCTGTTGGAAAAGTGGTGGGGTCCCCTCCAATGGTTACTTCCAGATTCCTACCCATCCTTCATACCTTTTTCTTCCCAGAACTTCCTCTCCTTCCTTTCCCATAGATGACATAGGCCCCGAGGGAAATTGTTTTGCTTGGGCCCTCCTATTTAAGTATTTTCCTCAGGTTTCGGAATCACAACTAGAGTGGCCCCTACTGAGAATGATTTGAAGTGATAAATTCAAAGAACCATTAGTTCAAAATTTGCACAAGTCTTGTACCACCAGATCAGGAACTCCTATCCCTCAATGTTCCGCCGTCTAACAAATGTTACGCCGCCTTACTAATGTTCCGCAAATGTCCCAATTCTGCTGGTTTATTACCTGCCAGTCTTGCTACTATCGAGGCTCGATGGTGGATTGAGGAGGTATGGCGTACGCACTTTGCAAGGGTTGAAATATTATTCTTTCTCTTAGGCCTCACAAGGAACACAACTCTTAGATATATACCACCCTTCAGTTTTGTGATACGCAGGGTTGGCCTAAAGGTGTTAAAACAACAATGACAAACATCGAAATCCAGAAGACGTCAAAAAGACAATAACAATAATAATAACAATAGACTGACTCTACCGTTCTACTATAATAACACACATACATTATCACATTATTTCTCACCAATCAGTCGATTACACATTTTGGGAAATGAATATGCTAACATCGGCGACATTTATTTCTTAAAATTAGCGCAATATAAACCTGCACTCAAAAATTATTTTTCCATAATGCAACTTTATATACGCAATATGGACATGTTGAAATGAAATGATGATATTTCTCATTGTTCTTTTTTGTTGTGATACACAAAATAATTGTATGTTATTTTTAAGTTTCAGTTTTTAAGTTTTTTATTTTTTCCATAATGTAACTTTATATACGCAATATGGACATGTTGAAATGAAATGATGATATTTCTCACTGTTCTTTTTTGTTATTTTTTGTTGTGATATATAAAATAATTGTATGTTATTTTTAAGTTTAAAACTACTATTATGTAATGATATTATTTTTCTTACTTTTGTACTCTATTATATGTTTATTTATAAAAGGCAGTATAGCCGTTTATGTATTTAAAATAAAAATAAAAATAAAAAAGATTATAACTATGAAAGCGATTCTACAGTGGTGAAAACTACAGTCCTGTCGCTGAGAGCATCGTTGTTTATACACAGGGTGTTAATGGACATACTTGACTTGGTTTAACCAGTGATTCCTGACATCATTTGGATTAAAAATGTAAATGAAATTTGGTCTCTGGTAACATTTTTTAAGTTTTAAATTTTTTTTCAACCAAAACATAAAAAATCGGTAGGTATTGTTAGGGGGCGAGAATGAGGGGTTGGCCGGTTACTCGGCTGAGTGACCAGTAGATCGCAGGTTCAAATCCCGGCGTGCGCAGATAAATTTTATTTGATGGATTTGTGTTTTCACTATTAAATCATTTAAAATAGAATAAAGTATATTTGTGGCACGCTCAAGATACTCCCAGTATCGCCCTGGTGTAAGACCACCAATCCCTATTGAAAAGTTGTTTGAAAAGGCTTTACCCGATTTTGGTGACCAGATCTGATTAGCTTTAAATGATAAAATTGTGAAAAAAAAAACACAAATCAATCAAACAAAATTTATTTGCGCACCTTCGACCATGAAGGCTGAATTTGAATTGAATCTCCTATCCTTATCCTATATTCCTCTTCCTTACCAAAGAGTAGTTTTATGACACAGTAAAACTCCATCTCTAAGAACTTAACATAAAAAAATTGTTTGGCTTAAATTCAATTAATATATGTGGGTATATTTATCTTTGCTTTTTCTTAATTAATTATTATTATTAATAAATCTTGGTTATTGTAAGACAGTTACTCGTACGTGAATTATATAAGATTTATTCAGCACTCTTGATGTGATTTTCCACATAAACGACGCTATAAAAATCAGTAAAATTTATTATTATAGGTATTCAATGTGTAGCTGATTGTTTCTTAGAAATCTTCTTTTTCTATCTTCTATCTATCTATCTATCTATATAAATAAAAATGAATCGCCGAAATGTATGTACGCACATAACTTCCGAACGACTGCACCAAATTGGTTAATTCTGTGTTTTTTGGGTTCGTTATTGTCAGGACAAGGTTTGTATAAAACTACTGGTGAGCTCTGGCATTATGAAATTTGTACAAAAAAATGCAATAGGTGGCACGCGAGCTGTTTGAAAACTGAATGTAGCGGGACTGAACTCGGGTAGGGGGTTCGTGGGAGGGGGGGGGGGAGGGGAACCCGGGAGGGGGGCTGCGGGACGGGAAAAGGGGGGAGTGGAGTGGGGAGAGGGAAGGTGGAAGGGGCGGAGTGGGAACGCGAGAGGGGAAGGGGACGCGGGAGAGGAAGGGGAGGCCGAAGAGGAATGGAACGAATGGGAAAGGACCCGCAAGGAGAAACAATTTCTTTATTAGATGGCATAGCAACGCATGCCGGGAACCAGCCAGTAAATCGATAAAATCATGATTTCACGTCGAAGATGCATTTGTTAAGGATTCAAGAAATACTAAGTTAATGCCCCACAACACAAAACAAGGAACAAAAACATTGAAAGAAACTTCGTATTAAAAGTTAACCTTCTTGAAACACAAAAGATGACTTGTAGCCATTGTTAGTTTGAAAAGAACATCGCATAAGCTAATGATGTGTAGAAATTTTTGATGTTTTATCGTAACCCTGACTGGATATAATGTTCCCTGAAAGCCTCCTTGAAAGGAAACATTTTCTGGATGTGTTTCTTAGTTTCTGTCTCACCTCCTCCAGCTCTAGTGTACTTTTCTTTTATCCATCCCCTAGTATTAGTACTCGGGATCCAACCCTTAAAAATTGTATTAACCCCTTTTCTGTAGGTATACATATCAACGGAGTGTGTGTATAAACTTCAAAAGCAAACAATTAGGGGGGATCGTGTTGAATCGAATCGGAAAAGAAAAGAAAAAGAAAACATTTGCAGTCGTTTTGAACCTTCGTTTGTATCGTTCTGAGAAACTTTAATACCAAAGCTTTACCATTATTTTAGATAAAGTAAATAAAGAAAATATAGTGGCGGCCCTTCTGTAAGGGGCAATGGGTCAAGACCTCTGAAAGATTTGGATTGAAAAAACTACGCAATTAATAATTTGGTTTTAATCGTGTCGTAATTGCTGATTCCAATGCCATCTGAATGCCAATGCAAAATGAAAATCTAGTATCTTTCAACGGTAGCAATCTTCCAGGCCCTCCATTGATATGCTTGGTGAAATTCTAAGTGACCAGCTCAGGTATGGGAGCTCCATCGAAGCCAGAGTAAAGTTAGCCTCCCAAAAATTGGGCGTACTGAACACTGAACAGGGCCCGCAGATACTTTAATGGTATACAACTACTAACCTTGTAGAAATCACAAGGGCGCCCCACGGTTTAATTTGGCAGCCACCTCTGGTCTGGAGCTCCAAAATACGTTTAATAGATTCTTCCATCTTAACAGACGGATTGCAATCTTTAGAGCACAGGCATTGGGTGGGAATGCTATCCTAGTTATGCCGGTATCACAATGGAAGATGTCCTGAGGAACTAGCTTCATTGATTCCTTCGGCACCTGTGCATAATCGGGAAACACGCCAAACGCGTGCCCAACATTTGCACACGGTTGACATTTGTCACTTGAGAAGGGGTCACTTCTTCGACTCGTTCTTGTGTTCAACAGCTCGGCTGTGGAATGATTTGCCGGCCTCTGTGTTTCCTCCTTCCTACAACATGAGTCTCTTCAAGACCAATGTTCATTCCTTCCTCTCCTCAAAAAGACCCTCCACACAGCATCCCAGATGACATAGGCCCTGGGGGAAATTATTTTCCTCGGGGCCTCCTGTGTGGAGATAATGTAAAAAAAATCTAGAATCCAAATGCGAAGTTTTTGTATTTTTTGCAGATTCATAAATATCATAATAGAGCACTGGTTCTTAACCTAGTTTCGATCGAACCCCAGGGGTTCGGTGAGTCAGTCTCGCGGGTTCGGTGAAGGTCAAGACACACCCCGGACTCGTATTAAATATTAATTATTATGTTTTCGTGTGACAATTATGTTTTAATAGTTTTGTTCATTTTGTGCACCTATGAATACGTATACCTATATGTATTAAAATCGAAAAAAAAACATATTTTATTTTTCCAATTTGGAAGGGTTCGGTGAATGCGCACATGAAACTGGCGAGGGTCAGTACCTCCAACAAAGTTAAGAACCACTGTAATAGAGCTTCCATGACGTGCTCCAGAGTGCCATCTTGCGTCCAGAAAGAACCAATTGTATGTACCTACCATAGGTCACTTCAAATTTTGAACCAGAACGGTGTATTTTCTCTTTTTTTGCTACACAGACAAAGGAAGTAAACAAAATCGTGTCCGATGTGTGCTTAGAATCACACATTTTTTTTTTACTTTGGGGCATGTCCGAATTGCGACAGAAATACTTACAATCTAAGTTTATTAAGATGTTAGAGAGAGACATCAAAAAATTGACGTGATTTGCACTGAATACATTAAATTGTCAAATTCTCTTGATATAATATTGATATAAAAAAATAACCGACGTCAAAAGAAGCATAAAGATATGGATTATGGACATAGAAAGGAAGAATACAGATACAATTTTGCAACCTAATAAAGATTAATGCTTGTATTGTACTTTCTTCTAGATTTAACTTTATAATTTTCCTCTGTAATATTTGAATGCAGGCATTTACTTATATTTCAAACAAGAACACTTGTACAATGTGTCCTTACAACGGGATAAGGACAGTAAGGACACATTTTTCTCTAAAAAAATGTAAAACAAAGAAAAAAATAATAATAATATCATGAATAATTCATCTTAATTACATATTGGCGTTTTTATAATATTCCCTGCGAATTAACAAAATTAAATCTGATACGATTTTAGATTTTCACGGCCAAAAATATTTTTGTTATTAGTTTTTGGGGTATTATGCCGTGTTGCGCTACCTCCTTCTTTAGCCAACGTTTCGGACAGCGTTGCAGTGTCCATCATCAGGGCAGATGTGTAATAGTTAGGGGTGATGATTGTACTTATCTACTTAGGAGCGATACCGTGTCGCCAGCTCCACTCCTCTAAAAGCTGGCGCTACAATATACTTCAACATATTTTTTTGCGTTTAGCCTTGATGTAACCGTCAATTACCGGATACCAAGAACTATTGAGCTTAGCTCCGTCGTCTCTATTAATATTTATAGGATTTTTGTGAATTTCAATGGCCTCCGTAATCAGGCGTGCTCTATGAGTTTTGGGTCTTCCCAGGACCTCAGGGACAAATTCAAAGTAATGGTCGGTTTCGATTAAGTGCTCGGCGATTGCCGATTTGTCAGGGTGGCCAAGTTTACAGGCACGAAAGTGTTCTGATATCCTTTTGGAAATCGTCCGCTCTGTTTAACTAATAACAAAAAAAAAAAAAAAAATTTCAATTGACCTTCCACTTCTAGACCCCTAGAGCCGCCTCTGAAAATATTATATCTTTAGTAATATTAATGCTATACAATAAGGAAATCCTCTTTTAAAGGGTATTTCTAAGAGGATTTTGGGTTTAAAATTGGTAAATAATGCACAAAAAACTATAATAATTATAATTGTTATTGTGTCACCGCCATTTATTGGTAATTAAACTCTTCTGGTTAATTAATATACCGCACTTCCCCCGACCGTACATATTGTGCATGCACGATAACGATCATCGGTCAATTGCATTGCACCTTATAGCTATACATTATTGATTGATGGGTTGTTCGATTCAATATGCAAGCTATAAGTTATAGTTATAATACAAGCTGTTGAAGTAAATTATCAATATACCCGCGTACATCAATATACAATAGTTAGAATTGAGAGCGTTTAACCAGCCAGCGGACGAAAATCCACATTTCGTCGAAAGTTGTTCTTATGATCGTGCAGGGCGGTTACAATGAGAAAGAATAATTATTCTCCGTACCAGCTTTTTAAAATTATAACTCAATATCGAATTTATTTAAATCCAAATTAGCTTTATTTTATACCTTAAATGCTAAAGGCGTGATGATAAAACTATTAAAATAATGTACTTTTTGTAATTATTTTTTGACTAGCTGGTACCCGGGCTTTGCTATGCCATTTAATTAAGAAATTGTTTCTCCCTGCGTGTCCTTTCCAATTCGTCCCGTTCCCCTCCCCCCTCCCCAGTCCCCCTTCCAACTCCCAGGTTCCTCTTCCCCCTCCCTGGTTCCTCTACCCACTCCCGCGAACCCCCTACCCGAGTTCCCCTCCCCCTTCCTCCCTCCCGCATTCCATACATTCAGTTTTCAAACAGCTCGCGTGCCACTTATAGCAACTTTTTTATACAAATTTCATAATGCCACAGGTCACCAAAAGTTTTATACAAACCTTGTCCTGACAATGACGAACACACAAACAAAAGAATTATCCAATTTGGTGCAGTCGTTCGAAAGTTATGCGCGTACATACATTTCAGCGATTCATTTTTATTTATATAGATTTTTATACAAATTTCATAATGCCAGAGGTCACCAAAAGTTTTATACAAACCTTGTCCTGACAATGACGAACACACAAACAAAAGAATTATCCAATTTGGTGCAGTCGTTCGAAAGTTATGCGCGTACATACATTTCAGCGATTCATTTTTATTTATATAGATAGATATAGATAGATAGATAGATAGATAGATAGATAGATTATAGATTATAAGTATTTATCATTTTTCAATAATGTCGAAATTTAATAAGAATGTTAAAAAAATCTGAAATATATTAGTTTGTAAGTGCGCAAATAAATACACAAATGGACCAATTTTCGTCAAGAAACGCACGTACGTACATATTTTTTTAATGATTTTATTGAAACTAAAATTAAAATTCTAAAACATGCGTTTGCTATATAATGTATTGATTTATTTTACTGCATGATTATATTATTTAAAATGGGTGTGGTATAATACAAAATCATTTTTGAAAATTTAACAAATCTGCCAACGACCTATGGATTAACCTTATTATACTAAAAATTTAAAAAATTTAAAAAATTTCTCAAAATTTATTACATGCGAATGCTTGATAAAAGAACAATCTTTCGAAATCCATTTATAATTTTTTGTGGAAAAGAGTCAATACGTCTAAAATCTGATTTGAAAATGACATATTTCTGGATTTCTCTGGTAATGCCCTCTAATAAGATGTAGCCTAAATCGAGGTATTAATATTGAACAGCGCGTTTAGACCGGGCATTCCAAATTTCTTCCAATTTATAACACGTTTTCCACTTACGTTTTATAGTTCTAAAAAAATTATATGTTATTTTTTAAGATGATATCTATACATTTGCTGAGCCGTTACGGTAATTATATGAAATTTCCCCGACAGAAAAAAAAAACGCAAAGTATGATCCGAAAATTGTTAAAAAAACATTTTGTTATGTTATTGAACATGTAATAGATTTGAAAAAATGCACGGTATACATTTATATGTTACTTTAGACATTTGCTGGGAGATTTTTGATCTATTTTAAACAAATTCAGCCTCACTAAAAAAAAACTTTTCACGGCCGATAACCTGTGTTATTGCAATAACATAAATAAAACCCGTGTACACTAAAACACGTTTTATTACCAATAACCATTCTTACGTTTATGGCGGGATAAGGAAAATTTTGTTAGTACCTACATGTTGTGATTTTACTTAATAATTTCTATTGTAGTGACGAATTTACTCTTCTGTTCACATAATTGATATATTTACCATGTTATTTGTGTGGTTTACATCAGTTTAATCAAGTTATTGTACATACGCCGTAATTTCAAAGTTGAACTATCAGAATATTGTTTTATAGGTTACTTAAAAGATATGACTGAACGCTGTAGAAATGAGATCCCTGAGGCGTATGTGTGGCAAAACCATGTATGATCGTGTGAGAAATGTGGAAATCCGCAAAGAATGCAAGGCTGATGTAAGCGTGATGAGTAAGATCAAGAAAGGAACGCTCCGATGGTTTGGGCATGTAGAGCGAATGAACGAGGAAAGGAGTGTAAGGAGAATATATGACGCAAATGTGAATGGTAGAAGAAGTCGAGGACGCCCAAGAAAGACATGGCACGACCAAGTGAATCAGATACTTGAGTCGGGCCATGTCAAGAGTCAGAATAATAGAAGAGAATGTATAAGACGTTGTATGAATGTAAACGAGGCAAGGAATGTGTGACAAGACCGGGATGTTTGGCGGTCCGTCCTCTCTGCCTACCCCTGCGGTGAAACGGCGTGATAGTTAGTTAGTTTAGTTAGTTAGTTAGTTAAAAGATATAATTTACATTTTAAGATCTTTATTTTAAGAGAATTTCTTAAAAGTGATAATTTTTTATAATATTAATATCTAATAGATGTGTTCGTAAACGTATCAAAGAAATTAACGTCTTTAGAGATGCAAGAAATCTGTTTTAAATGTCGGTATTATTTCTAAGTTATTTTTTTGGCAATAAAAAAACTTTGAAATTTTTTATTAATTTTTTATTGTATGCACGACGAAGAAGTGGGGTGACAGTTTCCATCCAAAATTTATTACATAAAAGGACTGTGTTTTTCAAATTTTGATTTTTTTTAAATTTCTCTACATTTTGGTCAAAAATGTTTTGGGAGGAAATTTTTTTCCATTTTTTTCCGAGTTTGAATCTTAAAATATGGCAGTTTTTGAAAACTAAAGTGTATTTCAAATACACAAATCTAAAAGGTAATTTTATCTAGTTTTCATAAATGGTATTTGTTTTTACGACACCTTCAAAAATAAGAAATATATAGAACATTCAAAATACTTTGGAAAAGTTCCAAATTTTGTGCCGACATCATTAATAAAACAGATTTAAACTACCCTCTCAGGCCGTGTAAACCACGTGTATTTTTTTCCATGAACAATTTTTTAATTAGTAATGTTTTCACATCCGCGGCCGTTTGTCAATTGAATTAAATTTTCACTCGATTTTTTAGTAAGGCTGATTGTGTTTTATTAAATATTTTCGAAAATTTTCGCTAAATTATAATAGTTTTTTTTTTTAATATTAACGTCCTCACTGATTTTGAAACCCACTGTACGGTAAGGGTGTACAGTGTACACCCTTACCAACGGCAGAATCGTTTGCAGGTTGGTCCTACAGGCAGCAAGATAAGACAATATATTATGCTGGGGCTGTCTTCGATAGTATCAGGAACCAAAAGACTTATGCTCTCCAAAATCGAGTTTTCGAAACAACCCTTGGCAGTCTGAAGAAGTGGGTGGAGGCGCACCCTCCCTTCTGAGCTGCGTGGGGGTGGAATTTGGCATGCCCAGAAGGTGGTTGTGGTAAACGAAGCATTGGTTACGAGGGGGTATAATTATATAAGCTTCTGCATTTGAATCTTAAAGGGAGAAAAGGATTAGCATATAAAAAGAAACTTTACTGCCTCAAGCTGAATTTTTTTTTAATTAGTAACTATATATTTATTATAAATTATTTTTAAATGAAACATGTTAGGTATATATATATATATAAAATAGAAATTATATTCGTGGTCCTCCTCTTTAGGAGATCCTGTGCTGACAGGGACTATGCTTTGGATACGTTTTCAGCGACTTCTATGGTTTAACTTCATGGTTTGGATAAGGTTTTCTACGACGATGTTTTAAGTGTACTTTTAAGTTCATTTTCCAATAGTTCCTTCAGCCAACATTTAATGTCCGTAATGTAGTTATTTTTTGTTTTAATTTGTTTGATACTAAGTGGGAGTTTGTTATATAACTTTACTGCTAAAAATTCAGAACTTCTTTGTTCGAATGAAGAGTTACACTTTGGTATATTAAGTATGTCTGTTTGTTTGGCTCTGGTTTTATGAGCATATGAGGTGTCTGCCTCTGAATCATTTTTGTGGTGCTGTACTAGAAAGTTTTTGGCATAGATTTTCTGTATCCTTGGAACATCAAACTGATTTTTGAAAATTTCTGTTGTTGACGTCCTTATGGTGACCTTAGTATGGTCTTTATGATGCAATTCTGAGTTACCTTCAGTTGTTTTATATGTGTGTAGATGCTGCTGAGCCCCATCCTATTACTCCTTATAATCAGAACAGAACACGGAGGAAAAAAGAGAATTCATGAAATCACCTATAAATATTAAGTTAATAAAGACAATATCAGCGATTCTTAATCGAAAATTTGAAACAGATAAATCAGAAAAAGATACAGTCACATCTAGGAATCGAACCCAGGACCTCAGCCGTGTCGGGGCGGTGCTCTACAACTGAACAATGGGAATGGGACCCTATCCCCTTTGGTCGTATTTAACTGTATAATACTACGTGATTCAATGTTTTTATAAACCTATATTTTTGATAAACACATTGTTTTTTTAATAAAAGGTTTTTTGGTGAAAATCTACGACGCAGTGTCACATCTATAATACAGGGAGACGTAAAATTTTAATATTGAAGCAGAAATGTTGAAAAACTGTGTCGATTGAAGAATATATAAAACCCATTTTAAATGCCTTCCATGTAGATTTTAAGGAGAAACATAGTTGCTACGGACTTTACTAATTTATTGTTTTGAAACATTTACAGAGTATTAACATAAAAAAAGTAATTAGATTAGCATTGTAAAAAGCGTAGATGGAGTCCACTTAAAAATGTTCACAGGATGCACAGTTTAATAGTTGTTTTTCGCTATGTATACATAGAAGTTAACAGAAATTAGAAATAGCAAAATATAAACAGAGATGACAAAAAGAGTGTTGATAAAATATGGAGATGACAAAGATAAAAAAAGATCGATATACGATGTAAAAAACAGAAAAACAAAAAAAGTAAAGTACAAATAGAGTAAGAAACAGCCATTCACATTCAAGTTTAAAATCAAATATAAGTATTTTCAATTACTTGTTAGGTTAGTCTATTGTTAATTTGCTTTTTAAAATAAGCGAGACTATTTGCATAGATGTCTATATGGTTACATTCAATGGAATTATACAGACGACACATTCGTGACAGTGGATTGATGTGTGCAATATTGTGCGATTTAGTATCTTTTGGACTAGCCCATTTAGCAAGCGCGCTGTCTCTATTACACTTGCCTTATATTGCCATCCCATTTGGTAGAAATAATAATTTCATAAGAATGATAAAATTTTCAGTTTTATTGTTTTGAGAAAGATAATTTCTCACATGGCCAATGTCACCTTTTGGGATGTTATGTGCAGGGTTGTAATGTCTGTGTGAATTGTATGAGTGCAAGCGAGATAGCATGCTTGCGCGAATCTATATAAGGCGATGCGTGCTAGATCTGTCCTCTTTTGCGTTAGGCAGCTCCATAATAAATACTAGTACAGTACCGTTACTCTCTCTTCATTTGAGTACTACCCACCATAATTCGTCAACACTTTGAATGTAAGTAAGACATTACAACTGACTCAGCCTGTAGTAGCTGATATCACAACTGACGCATCCGATAATAGCCGATACCACAAGGGTATTTTGTGGAAAGGCCGAAGTGAACCTGGGTCTTGAAGGGACACAGGCAGGCAAATCGTTCCAGTGATCGAAGGAGTCTTTCTCCTTCTGTCCAGAAGGATTTTCGATACTTCAAGCGGCATGCCGGTTGAGAAACGACATCATCGTGAAAATGTATTGCGCTTTTCAGCAGCCTTCTTGTATTCCTTCAGTGTTGCAATCTCTCGCCCGATATTTGGCGGGGTTATGTTTGCAAGTACGGGGAGCCAAGGGAGAGGAGTCGAGCAAGTATCACTCACCCTGTACGATACTATTCCTATATATTATTATTCTTCGTACGCATGCATAAAATATACAAAAAGCCTTATTTATAATAATTTATGCCGGGGCTATACGCGGGATATGGATGGCATAAAAAAATGAAAATAAGGGGTGAAACTGGAAAAATACATCCCTCGATCGGGGATTTATTTAAATACGGGACGCTTCTAAGCCAGGGGTAGATCTGTTCGTTGATACAACCCTTACCCGTTATATATTTTGTATAATATTTTTATTTTACGTTATATACATTATACGACACTAAGTTTATTATATTATATTTCATACATGGCTTCGCTTGCGTTTTCTTGAAGGTTTTGATATATTATGGTTCCACGACAAAACACCCGACGAAAAAATTTCCCAGACAAACTATCCTACGGACAAAACATTCCCCAACAAAATATCTACTAAAACCTAACCTAAACTAACCTAATCTAATCTAAACTAACCTAACCCAACCTAACCTAACCTAAGGAGGCATACATTAATTACGTAATTACGTGAGCAGTGTGTCATCCAATCTACACCCCCCCCCCCTGGTGAGATAAATTTGGGCCACTTCGTATATTCTTTTCAAGTAACGTGATATTTCGCTGGATCCCCCCCCCCCCCCCCTTTTGAGCTCACGTAATTAATGTATGCCCCTAATCTAACAGGGGCATACATTAATTACGTGAGCAGTAAAAATAAAATAAGGTTCGGTTAGGTAAGGTTAAGTTAGGTTAGGTTGGGTGTTAGTAGATATTTTGTTGGAGAATGTTTTGTCCGTAGGATATTTTGTCCTTGGGATATTATATCGAGGGATGTTTTGTCGGGGTATATTGAGTCGGGGATATTTTTCACGGGTCTTAAAATTTACCAAGGAAACATAAAATAACACAAATTAACGTTAAAAAATTGTCCTAAAACGGGATAATACTCCTAGTAGGGCAGTCAAAATTTAATAAATAATGTATTTAAATGTATAATATTGTTCTAAATAAACAAATAAATAAAAAAAATAAAAAAATAAAAAAATAAATCAGAGTGTGCAATTCATACGCGGTAGAATTGAAACCTTCAGGAAACTAAAGTAGACAAGAGTGGGGAGACTACGAAGCACTGCACAAAGTTTTCCCATTCCCGCCTTTCAATTTGCCGCCCCGGGAACCTTTATTGGATAACCAACACCTCTGCCATAGGTCACCCCAAGTGGTTCGCTACGTTCATGGGTTCATGGGGTGAGGTTTGTCTAGGTCTTGGAGGCGGATGACCAGGAAACACTGAACCTCAGATTCCTACCCACCCCTTAAACCCTTTTCCTTCCCAGAACTCTCCTCTCCTTCCTTTCCTTAAAAAAAACCCTCCACACAGCATCCCCAAAGATGACATATGCCCTGAGGGAAATTAGGCCTCCTGTGTGGTGCTCATGTAAAAAAAAAGAGAAGACCGATTTTTCTATCTCATTCTCTCGCAGGCTAAATCCTGTAGATGTATGTGTTTGTCTCTTTTTAATGTCGCTATTTCGTTTCATCAAGTTTCAAATCACAACGGTGCTAAAGAAGCTTTCATTTCAAAAATAGACAAATAAAGTGAAAAAAGACAAAATTAAAATTCCACGCATATTTTTTTATACAACCAGCAGGTACGCTACTACACAAGGAAGAATCTATTTATTCTGATTTATCTGAACTTTATCTTAAATCAAATCCGACATCTTAAATTGAGTTGTATAAACCTTTGCGCGAACACAGAAAATACGAAATAACATCAAGCCTTACGAAAAGCCTTTAGTACTTACTACCTTTACTGAATAATTAATAGGTACAGATTTTTTTACCCCTCCGGAGCTAAAAAATCTTATTTTCCATTCGACCCATTAGCCGCGAGAGGGTTAATTCGCATGCCTTCGGACTTGAGTTATGCAATAATCAGGGGCTGGAGATTTACTACCCTCTTCTTACCACCGGCGGCCGAAGGGTTAAAATATTGCAGGGGAAATTCACCCTTAAGCAGGATTTAGTTGCCTTGACTCTCAACCTTTTACAAAATCATGCAATTATTTTTAATTTTTGTAAAAAAAAAATCAGAGTGTGCACTTCACACGCGGTAGAAGTGAAACCTTCAGGAAACTTAAGTAGACAAGAGTGGGGAGGCTACGAAGCACCGCACAAAGGGGAGATCGATTAATCTTACTTTATCTGTATGTATTTGTCTCTTTTTCGTTACATCGAGTTTCAAATCATAAGGGTGTTAAAGAAGTTTTCACTTCAAAAAGAGAAGAGTCCTAATTGCTCCTGGACCAAGGCGTCCCAATTGGGTTAGGTTGTGGAAGTAAGGAGAGGAAAGAGGAAGGTTGAGAAGGGAATGTTCTTTTTCTGACTTACAAGAGCGATACTGACAGCATCTACCACTTTGTATTTATGAAAAAATTCAAATTTATGCCTGTTTTGTAGTCAACATTTCAGATTACTAATTACAAAGGTAACAATAAAGATCAATTTCAATGCAAAATTACTGTTTATCTGCACATTTCTGTCCCGAACAAACCTCACCCGGGCACCCCTGCTAAGTCACCAAACGTAGCGAACTACTTGGGGTGACCCATGGCAGAGGTGTTGGTTATCCAATAAATGGTTCCCGGGGCGGCGGTACCCATACCCGCCTTCCAAATTAGATATTTTTTTATGCCATCATAAGTAAAAACATAGCATCGCCCTTGAGACTCTCAAGGGTGCCGTGGTTCTGCCCATGGCGGTAGTATCGTAAATATATTGCATAGATACGATGTAGTAACAATTTAGTGAAAAGAAAAGGATACTACACGAGGTGGAATTAAAAAAAAAAACAAGACAAAAAGAGAATAAAACAGATCAACAATAGATGATAATTATTAAAGCAAGTATTGCAAAAGTACGCAAGTCTAAAAAGATATTTGTAAAAAACTGCAACCAACGAACTTTTTCAGCTTTTGAAGAATCCAGCAGTACCGAGTTTCATAATATCTTTAACAGATCTACACAGATTTTATGTGGTTCCATGCCAACTCAGAATCAAGACAACTATTGAGTTGTCTTTGAAAAGTAAATAAAAGCTATAAAAAAAATTAAATACCCGATAACGCTAACATAACACAACCTATTCAACCAATTCTTTAACCGTAACCAAATTTCCTGAGCTTTCATAATCTCGCAGAACACAGTTTGTGAAGCAGTGTTCTTACCCCTTGACAAAAAATACACATATACGATAATGGTTGTTTTAGCAGATACTTTGGTTTCAAATGTATTTAAAACTAAAATATACGTATCGACTGTAAAAGGGTAGAAGGAATTAAACCCATTTTTAACATCCATTTGAATTCAACTTTTATTTGTTTAATGCGGAATCTTGGCAGTGGAAATTAACACACTTTCCGACATCCGATCGGGCTGACATTCGGAAGAAATTTTTTAAAAAGACAAATCCCTACCTTTTGCGCTTTTTTTCTTAAGTAGTGTTAATTTTATAATGTTAACGTTTGTGAACAGTAAAATGTTAAATAAAGAAATAAAAAAAAGACATTTTGAAAAGACTGGTTGATGAAAGATCGATTTTGATATGTATAAATTCATAATTAAAATGAACAACAACATTTTTTTTAATATAGACCGACTTAATATGTAAAAAAAAATTACTTAACCCGTTTAATCACAGGAGACCAGATTTGTCCCAATGCACATAGGTCTCACATAAGACGCCGTAACTCCCTTACTATCATAGTTAGAAATATGTTCTAATCGGTGTTAGAAAGGAAAAACATCATGCTTTATATTCCAATCTAAAAAATAGCCACCAAAAAAGTAAAATGTACACTTTTATGTACACAAAGTTTTGAATCGCAAATTGAAAAAAGAATTTGAAACTTCGGTAATTTTTTTAAAAAAATTTTCATAGAGCGACAAAAAATTGAGGTTACAATATGTGTTTGTTATACATTTGTCTAATAAAATATGCATGTGTTTTTATTTTTTTTTATTATCAGTAACATTAGTTAGAATAAACATAAGGTGAGCCATTTTGAAAACTTTTTTATGTTTGTATGCAAAAGTTTTATAATTTTAAAAAATAAAATATTTTTCGAATTCTATAATTTGAAAGCGTATTTCATCACCTTTCTAAAACAGTTTTTGGTTTTGGAATGTGTTCAGAAATATTCCAAATATTTGCATTTTATTGTAAAGCGAAAATATTTTGACCATCCGAAAAAAAAGCCAAATTTTTGAAGGGTTAATACAATATGATTTATATCAAATAAATCAGTTTTTAAAAAAATCATGATCTTTATCAACGCTGAACAAATGTATTATAAACGTCACCTTACTTTTTATGTAAAAACTAGCTGGTTCCGGGAATGCGTTGCTATGCCATTTAATAAAAAAATAGTTTATCCCTGCGTGTCCTATCCCATTCGTCCCGTTCTCCTTCCACCTCCACTTCCTCTCCCGCGTGTTCCCACTCCGCCTCCTCCACCTTCCCTCTCCCTACTCCACACACCCCTTTCCCGCAGGATTCAGTTTTCAAACAGCTCGCGTGCCACCTATTGCAATTTTTTTATACAAATGTTATAATGCCAGAGCTCACCAGTAGTTTTATACAAACCTTGTCCTGATAATAACGAACACAACAAAATAAGAATTATGCAATTTGGTAAAGTCGTTCGGAAGAATGGATATAGAATAGATATAAATAAGATAGAAGATAGAAGATAGAAGATATAAGATAGAAGATAGAAGATAGAAGATAGAAGATAGAAGATAGAAGATAGAAGATAGAAGATAGAAGATAGAAGATAGAAGATAGAAGATAGAAGATAGAAGATAGAAGATAGAAGATAGAAGATAGAAGATAGAAGATAGAAGATAGAAGATAGAAGATAGAAGATAGAAGATAGAAGATAGAAGATAGAAGATAGAAGATAGAAGATAGAAGATAGAAGATAGAAGATAGAAGATAGAAGATAGAAGATAGAAGATAGAAGATAGAAGATAGAAGATAGAAGATAGAAGATAGAAGATAGAAGATAGAAGATAGAAGATAGAAGATAGAAGATAGAAGATAGAAGATAGAAGATAGAAGATAGAAGATAGAAGATAGAAGATAGAAGATAGAAGATAGAAGATAGAAGATAGAAGATAGAAGATAGAAGATAGAAGATAGAAGATAGAAGATAGAAGATAGAAGATAGAAGATAGAAGATAGAAGATAGAAGATAGAAGATAGAAGATAGAAGATAGAAGATAGAAGATAGAAGATAGATAATAGATAATAAATAAAAATTCTTAAAGTTTCCTAAATCTTTTTTAAATTGCGATACGAAACTTTGGTTTCAAAAATGTGTACATTTTAATTATTATGTGGATAACTTTTAGATTTGAATTTAATGGGTGGTATTTTCTCTTTCTAACATTCTTTACATTATATTTCTCACTGTGAAAGTAAGGGAGTACAACGATTTATTTGAGACCTATACGAGTTGTTCACAAAATGATGGACCTGATGCGTGATTTTTACTTTCGATACGCAAAGGTTAAAGGATTTAAAATGAAGAAGTTGGCTCTAAAGTTAACCCCCCAGGACCACTCTGAATTTATTCAATAATTATTAACACACAATGTCCAACTTCTATAAACTAAATCAGGCAAGATTTGTTTACCGTTCTTCGTTCCCTCAAGTAACAGTAAACTTTTCCACCTTTGAAGGATGACAAAGCTATTTCCGACTATTTGTTTTGCGAACGGTGAACGAATTCGTTTCCCTTCGTCGCGCGTCGCCAATATGTGTTTTTCACGGGAAGTTCCTGCACAATCCTTTAATACGTCCTTCCGGTACGATTTCCTGTTCCGGTGTTCTATTTCCGTCACCCTCAGGCGGTACAGCTGTCCATGTTTCGCGCGTCTGCGATGTATTGAAGGATTTGTTTGTCAGTTTTATTAGTAGAAGGATTCCTATGGGAGAAGTACACAGAATGCATTTTGCAAAAATAATATCATGGGAAATTAATGTGGAAATGAGAATTTATATTATAGTTTTTACATTAACCCCACGCAGGAGGCCTTGAGGAAAATAATTTCCCTCAGGACCTATGTCATCTTTGGGGATGCTGTTTGGAGGGTATTTTTAAGGAAAAAAACGAGTGTGCTTTAGACCACACGACTGGATAAAACTTCTTTAACTCCATCAATATAATACGAAGAGAAAAATCAAATGTGCGCGCGCACTGCTATCTCTTGCTCCTGCAGTGCGATACAGACAATAGGCCTCACTGTGTCTTAGATATACGAAACGTAACTGGCTATGAGAGAAAGAGAGAAATAAAATGTGTGCTCACACCTCTCTCTCTTGCCCCTACAGTAATACACAAAACGTAACTCTCTCTCTTTCTATCTTCACTAAGGTAGCGAACGGGGTGACCTACGACCTTGGGATAACCTAAGACCTTGGGTGACTTAAGATCTTGGGGTGACAATACTTATCCTTATCACTCCCCAAGTCAAGCGTGCGTAAAAGCCCGACCGTTCGCTTAGCAATCGATTACCGTTCACATGACATTTTTCGTAACAATCACCACTTTTCGTAACGCAGTCACCAGCTTACCCCCCAAGTCAAGCGTGCGTAAAGAAATTTTACTTCAAAAACCTTTGGAGCAGAGTCTTTGCTTCGTCGCACTTATTTTTTATTTTTTTTTATTGTTTTATTTCTTGCTATAGCAATCCCGATGAGTTACAGAACTCATTTTAGGACAGGAGGAACATACAAATCATGGGTGGGAGAAAATAGTTAAAATTTTACATAGGAATTTGGATATTAAAATATAAGATTCACATACAATATAGAAGAAAAATAAAAGACAGGTTGAGTAGAATAAACAGCAATGGAAAACAATTAAACAAAAAGGGAACAAGGTTATACAGATATGGATGATTACAACTTAATGGAAAAGAAAAGAAGAGAAAAGAAACAAGACAATTGAACATGACAAGAAAATTACAAAGTTTCATCCTTATACATACTTAAAAAATATTCTTTTAAAGCATTACTCTGATTTTTTTTATTTTGCTGAATTCCCTTGTACATATCTGGTAGCGAATTATATAGTGTATAGGCAACATAGTTCAGAGATTTTATCCCATATTTTGTAGTGTGTGTTTGGGGTATGCGGATTTTATTGCTATTTCGAGTATTGTGAGCAATAATTAATATTAATTAATTGATATTAAAAAATTAATGTTGTACACCTAGCGATCGACTTTTTCCGAATGACCTAAAAAATTCCAACTTCGAACACGATTCACGTTTGGAGCTTTCCGCTCATACTACTACTTTCCGGAAACCGTATATAGGAAAGCATAGCACCTAGCTTCGAGGCCAACGTGACTAGTATGAGTGAAATTCTGAGTTACAATTTTCCCTTACTATGAAGAGATAGAAAAAAACTTTACATTTGCAAATCAGTTCAACTGAAAAACTGTTTTTTTTTGGTAGAATTCAACAACGATGAACAAAGCCAGAAATACCAGGAAAATATATTTTTTTACATTAGTTCCACACGGGAGACCCTTAGGAAAAAACCCCATCAAGGCTTATGTCATCCTTATGGATGATGCGTGGAGGGTCTTTTTATGGTAATGAAGGAAGGTGGGTAGGAATCTGGGGATCAATATATATTCTTATAACTCCTGTTACAGATGAGTGAATCCATCCCTCCCACTGCAGTGCAAGGCGAGAGTCGGAGAGGTCTAGGTTAGGTCTCGCTCAATTAGACATTCTCGATGCGACCCGCCAAGCATTGCATGGGAAAGCCCAATCGCCGCCAAGATCCAGACAAACCTCACCCCATGGACCCTGAGGCACGCCTGTTAAGTCACCAATGGTAGCAAAACACTTAGGGTGACCTATGGAGGGGTGTTGGTTATTCAATATATGGTTCCCAGGGCGGCGGTACCCATACCCGCCTACCAAACTTTGGGATTTGCGTGATACGGAAGTGAATTGTAGAAGAAGTCGGAGATGCTCAATGTAGACATGACTATTAAGATACCCAACACTCCTGCCATATGACACAAAAAAGGGATCGCTACGTTTGGTGCTCGGTTTCATGTGGAGAGATTGTCTTGGTCTTGTGAGCGAATAAGTTTGTCCACCTACTGCATGGAGGGCCAGTTCAAAAGGGACTGAATGAGGGAGTCCTTTTGACCTCTCCAGCCGGACTCTATCGACCTATCGCCTTACACCGCAGTTGAAAGGACGGATTCATACGTCATTCCTGGACACACTGACCCCCAGATTCCAACCCACCCCTTTTGCCTTTTTCTCTCCCAGAACTTTTTTTTTTAAATTAATTTATTTATTTATTATGAATTAACACCGATTAACGGCTTTTACATAGGAATTCAACAATTTGAAATGGATACAGAATATACACGTTAAGAAAAAAAAACATTCATATGACAAAAAAAATAAAAAGTACACATTGAAATGACAGCATAAAATACAAATAGTAAGCTATTATAAATACAAATATAAGAAAAAGAAAATCTCATATACATGTATACAAGATGTTTTGAAGTAAAGAAATTACCACGTAAAGTGCTAATGAAATAAATTTAAAAATTCCATAAGTAAACATTGATGAAGAATATAAATATTCAAAGTATATTGATCCAACTGAGAAGCGTTGACAAACAACTTGAATTAAATAATGTTCGTGGTTACGCCCATACACATACCCACACATACACATACCTACATAGCACGCATACATACTGTCACTGCTTGAGATTGGTATTAATATTGTTGCAAGTTCCTTTTTCCTACCTATCCCAATTGCCTACCCGTCAAGCTTACCCACAGTCAGTCTGTAATAAACTCCCGCCGCAACATATAGCATTGTGCTTCCGCTATCGGTTAATCGCCATTAAATTAACTCCGCCGTGTATTATCAAAGAAACGAAATTCACGACTATTGCTGTTTTTGTGCCTGTTGGATGGGAGAGGAAGCAGACAAGTGCATTGCAACCCTACAAGTTATTTTACTCTTTTCGGTAAGTCCTTTCCTTTCTATGCCACATGTATTTTATCATTTCAGGCAGTGATAGTAACACAAAATCAAGGTCCTTCGCCAGTCATTTTTTACACAACGTTATTAATCCACTCTACACAATCATAATACCATTCAGTTCGTTTGTTGATAATAATCTATCAATATTTATCACATCATCAATAACATATTTATTACCAATTATATGCAGGCGATTTATAATGGAATATAATTCAGCATTAGAACCTGTATTGTTACAATGGTAAGGTAATTTGTGACGAACTGATCTACTCAGTACATGAAAACTTATTAATGAAAGAAGCTCAGAGGAATCCAACAAGTTATTAACAATTTTAAATAAATAAAATAAGTCAGAACAAATTCTTTTTTTAATGTATCAAGTCCCAGTAGACGTAACAGGGAGAAGTTATTAATTAAACTTCCTCTCCCAAAAGCATCATCAAAGATGACACAGGCCCGAAGGAATTGTTTTTCGACAAAAAAATGTACATACATTTAACAAAAAATATGGCTTGTTTTGCATTTGAAAGCATACCATTTTAATTTATTTTTTTTTCAAATAATCCGAAAGTAACCACATGGAAAGTGAGAAAAAATCACACTTTGTCAAAGAACGCCGGCAGCCGTGTTATGAATGTGTAATTCGAATCGCGTTCGCTGTTTTGCATCTCTTTTGCGTCTCGCTCGCACCGATTTGGTATGCATGACTGATGAAGGAAAGAGAAAACATTTATTTTTTTCATAAATTTTGTTTTTGCTACAAAAGTGAATTACGAAAGCGAGTCCATGAAGGCGTAATAATATTATGTAGACTCGGCTTGAAAATTAAATTTACATTTGGTTATTTTTCAAATATTCAAAAGCAACAAATCTATCTGTGTACTGAGGCGAACGACAACTGAGGAACGGTGAGCTATGGTATTACGAAATTTGCACGGCTTATTCTGTCTTAAATTTCTAGATCAACGCAACGATTTTAGGTTTAGCTTCACATAGGAGGCCCGCAGGAAAATAAATTGCCCTCAGGGCCTATGTCATCTTTGGGGATTCTGTGTGAAGGAGAGAAAGTTCCAGATAGGAAAAGGGTATGAGGGGTGTGTAGGAATCTGGGGAATCTGGATCAATATATGAATCTATCTGTCCCACTGCGGTACGGCGATGTTTCGAGAGAGTCCTGCTGGAGAGATCAAAAGGTCTCCCTCAACCAGTCTCTTCTGACCCGGCCTACCACGCAGTTAGGCATACGCCGCCAAAATCCGAACCAACCTCACCCCTTGAACCCAGGCACCCCTGCTAAGTTACCAAACGTAGCGAATCGCTTAGGGTGACCTATGGCAGAGGTGTTGGTTACCCAATAAATGGTTCCTAACCTTTTTATTTTACAGTATTCCGTTTGTCACAGCTACGTTTGTCACAGCTATGACTGGTCAGTGGTTTAGTGGGCATAGCGCTTGGGTCCCACCCAAGCGTAGCGTGTTCGATTCCTCGGCTGGCTAAGTCCTCCATCACAACACAAGCAACATTTTCGGCTTTCTGTGGTGGTAGTAGGAGATTTTCAAACATTGTTGGGTTATTCGTAACCCGGGAATGTTTGTCTATCTTTTTAAAAAAAAAAAATAAAAAAAAATATGTTTTAGCAATTCCAAGCCTACTTAGAATCATGTTAACTCAATTCCTCATCGAAAAAAAAAAAGAAAAATAGCCCCTTACCTAACCTAACATAAACTATTTAATCATTTTTTTTTTTCATAGGGAGTAACCTTATGCATTAAGATTATATTTTGCTCTTTCTTACCATGCATTAAATATATATATATATATATATATATATATTTATTTTTTTTAACCAACAACGTCCTCAAAGACATATCTATCTTGGAGCTTCTAAACTGGAGAGAGCTGGCACAAAACCGAGATGAGTGGAGGAAGACTCTTGAGGAGGCCAAGACCCACCAGGGGTTTTAGAGCCAATAGTGATGTTGATGATTATATATATTTTCCTATTCCACATCACAATGTTGGTAGGTATGTTATATTTGTATTTGTGTATGTTGTTGTTACGCTAATGATTATTTAATTTGTGGTTGTAACTAATCTGTGGAACTAATCTCCTGCTGACAAGTTACTTTCAGTAGCGTAGCGGGTAATAAATTCCAATCACTCTTGATGACTTTTCAATGTTGATTTCATTCCGAGTTGTCCGGTCAGCGTTTTAGCAGTGATGTCACTGAGAAACAGAATTTTGTCCCGTTTACGCCTATTCAATGTTTTCAGCGAGAAAGAGACGAGTGTATAGACAAATTTTAATATTCTAAAAGTGTTACTCATTTTTAATACTTTTTTTCATTTGGACAAAGTTTTCTTTCAATGAATAACAATGTTGAAACATGCTGTATGCAAGCAAAGCATATGTGTGATTACTATGTTCGACTCAATTCTGGTTGCGGCCCAAATTAGTGCGATCTTATACTCAACGCTAAACGAATTTTAAAAACGTGATCCTTTACCAAACATCTAAAGAAAAAAATATATAATTTGATTCCTTAGACATTGGGTCTGAGAAAAAGATCAAGAAAGGGTATTACCAAGAATAACTTCTATTTTGAACGTGCTGCAAATATACCATATATTATTTATTGATGAAATTTTGCAATCCTTAAAACAGAATGTCTGCATGAGATTTGAAAAAAAAACAACCCACCCCCTTTCCCCACCCCTTAGAGCAGAATTTTTAAATTTCTTGATGAAATTTTGGACACATGATTTTCTTAATAAGAAGAAAAATTACTGATACATTTGATTTCTAAAAAAAATCTATGTAAAGCCTGAGCAAAACCAGAGAATCATAAAAAAAATTTAAAAAATAAAAACTAAAAAGAACAAAACCTGTTGGAAACAAATTCTACATTTGAAAAAGTTTGATCATTTTCAGCAGAATTATGTTTGGGGTATGTTGAGAGGCAGAAGAGAATGGAAAAGAGATTCAAAGAAGAAGGTTAAAAGTACATACCTAACTGACTATTCACATCTGGTCACAAAATACGGCTTAAACTATTTCAAACTATTTGAAAATTCTGAAAACTAGGGCGGTACTGAGAGTATCCACGCAGGAAATCAATTTCAAAGAAAGCTGATTCCCTACTTTATAATCCTTTAGGGTCAGTCCTCCTGAGTCAGTATGCGAAGTTGTATCGTTGTGTATCTCGTATAATGCGAAGGATTGGGACTATCTTGGGAGCAAGTTGTTGGTGTTTTTCGTGTAAATGATCTCGTTGTTAAGTACAAATAAAAATAAGAAATTTTGAAATCGGAATATCGTTTTGTTGTAGCCATAATTACCTCGGAGTATCGCGGTGGACGATATAACTATACTGTGGATGTGTCATGTGCTCCTAGGTAGAGATACAGTGGTAAGTGATTGGTCATTCCTTTTTTCATGGCATATCTTGTTTTTTCCTACACATACTAACACCCAATTCCAGCAAACACCATTTCGTCTCGTTTCGTTTTTAGTATTTACCAAACCTTTCGATTCCTTTACATCTTGAATACTAACTTATTCAAGAAACAATTTCGATACATAAAAAAGGAAAGATGAAATTGACCCTACTTCGGTCAGACGTACGCTTCTATCGGTTAACCTATTCGGTGTTAGGGACAATATGTGTTCCAATAGACATAAAACCAATTTACCTGGTTACACTAAAACGAGGAGTATCCCTTAACGACACACGAAAAACAGGAGGCGAACTTGCTTAGTGGCCAAAATTCTCACAAAGGTTTAAAAACTAAAAGCAATACGGGACTCTTTTGAAAGGGTGTCAGGGGACGATTTTTTGCTCTTCCTAAAGGTGGATTTAGACCAAATGATCATTCTGGTCTGGTCTTGCAAATTATTTTGGTATAAACAGTTACCGAGCATTCTTTCGGTGTTCGCCGAAATTTAATAAAATTCTTGTTCGTAACTGCACACAAACAGTCGAACTAGAGCATTCCTTCGTGTTCGGACGCGATCGCTCCCCGAGGCGGTCTCTTCAAAGTGTTCTTGGAACTTTGGTCGATTGTTTGTACTAATTATGGGTTGGAGTAATGATCAATTTCAGGCGTCTGCGTCTGGGATCTAACCTATTAATCTCGTGCCCTGTCTGTTCAACGGACGTTGGCTATCATGTTGGCTATGCAGACTATGTATACTGCGGCCCGGAACAGCTCTACGGTAGACTGGCCAAACCACCGTCTCAGGTTTTTCAACTATGATGTTCTCCTTCTTCCAAGGACCCGAATCTTTCCCTGCATTATGAGATGCAAGATCTCGTACGTCTCTGGATGACTCATCACATGTCTTAGATATTAAATTTTACAGATTTTTAATGTTTTAATAACTTCGTTTTCTTTATTCATCCGAACCATAACATCTTCATCATCTATGCTCGTTTGGTCTAAATTCACCTTCCGATTGACGGCCGGCGGGTCCAGAGGTAAGGCTGGCAATCCGAAGGTCGCGGGATCGAATCCCGGCGTGGGCAAATAAATTTTATTTGATTAATTTGTGTTATTTCACGATTAATTCATTTAAAATAATATATAGTATATTTGCGGCACGTTCCAGAGTGGAAGATACTCTCAGTATCGCCCTGGTGTAAAACCACCATTCAGAATTGAAAAGTTGCTTGAAATGTTTTAGCCGTGTTTGGTGACTAGATCTGAATAGCCAGGTACTTCCCCACCTCCTTCTTCCCCATCTCCTTCCCCTCCCCACTACCTTCAGCCTCACAACATACCCCAATTGGGGATGTCATAGTCTCACTGGCTCCAGACGGGAGCAACTGAAACTCTTGTGAGGTATTCATGTAAAAAAAAAATTACAAATTACGTCTATGCGTTTGTCCTGCGCGAAATCTGGTTCAATGAACTCAAATTTTCTATGAATTTAATTGTCATTTTCAAAATTAGAACTGATTGCGTGAAGAATTCAGACAATCGATAAAGTAGGTAGGTACCTATCTATAAGTTTGACTTTCTGTGTGTCTGTCTGTCTGTATGACGTATGAAAGCCTCGTTTTAACGGTACATTATAGCTTTTAAGGTTTTTAGTTCTCATTATCATTCCTACCAATGATCTTCGTCTGTGGCTTCGTAGCTCTTGAATGAATGGACCGATTATGATGTGGTTTTTTTGGTTGAAAGCTTAAGTGATCGAGATGGTTCTTAGATACAATTAAAAAATATTAATTTAATCTATTTTTCAATTTTTCTTTCATTAGAGAAGATTGGGGAACATTAGGGAAGGCTGATAGAGATATTGAAAGAAGGGTGAATGCAGGTAACTCTATTAATGGAGGACTGAACGCCGTTGGCAGCAACAAAAAACTGTCCAAAGACGCGAAACTTGCCGTCCATAATGGAGTACTGGTACCTACCCTGATGTATGGCAGTGAGGCATGGAACTGGCAGAGGAAGGATGAAAGTAGACTGAACGCTGTAGAAATGAGATCCCTGAGGCGTATGTGTGGTAAAACCATGTATGATCGTGTGAGAAATCTGGAAATCCGCAAAGAATGCAAGGCTGATGTAAGCGTGATGAGTAAGATCAAGAAAGGAACGCTCCGATGGTTTGGGCATGTAGAGCGAATTAACGAGGAAAGGAGTGTAAGGAGAATATATGACGCAGATGTGAATGGTAGAAGAAGTCGAGGACGCCCAAGAAAGACATGGCACGACCAAGTGAATCAGATACTTGAGTCGGGCCATGTCAAGAGTCAGAATAATAGAAGAGAATGTATGAGACGTTGTATGAATGTAAACGAGGCAAGGAATGTGTGCCAAGACCGGGATGTTTGGCGGTCCGTCCTCTCTGCCTACCCCTGCGGGGAAACGGCGTGATGGTTAGTTAGTTAAATAAAAAAAAAAATAATTATACATTCCATGATTTTTCACGGGCCTGAGTTAGTAATTACATAAGTTTGAAAGTAATTAAATATTTAAGGAAGAAAACAATAATCATTTGAAAACAAAAATAAACTGACGGCAAAATAAACGCGAGCTCAAAGCCATAGCCTGGTATTTCCTAATATTGTAAAGTTTCATGGTTCCGCTCAAAGGGCAAAGGGAGGAGAAAGGAAAATGCGAAAGGTTAACTTCAAAAGGGGATCAAATACATTGGAGATTAACACGGGAGCTCCACTCTTCCACAAAGAACGCCGTTCAACGTTATTCGATCAAGAAAAGAATTTATGAAAATGCACGAAAAGCTATGCAGGTGTGCAAATACGGAATATGATATTGTTTTATTTAGGCTTTTACATACATATATATAACAATATTTACGAAATTATACTAGTGATGAATGATGAATACTTGGAGCAGGTGGATGAGTTTGTGTATCTGGGTAGTGTGTTTACGAGAGATGGGAAGGCTGATAGAGATATTGAAAGAAGGGTGAATGCCGGTAACTCCATTAATGGTGGACTGAATGCCGTTGGCGCTAATAAAAAACTGTCAAAAGAAGCGAAGCTAGCAGTCCACAATGGAGTCCTGGTACCTACCCTGATGTATGGCAGTGAGGCATGGAACTGGCAGAGGAAGGATGAAAGTAAGCTGAATGCTGTTGAAATGAGATCCCTGAGACGGTATGTGTGGTAAAACAATGTATGATCGTGTGAGAAATGTGGATATCCGCAGAGAATGTAAGGCTGATGTATGCATAATGAGTAAGATTAAGAAAGGGACCCTCAGATGGTTTGGGCATGTAGAGCGAATGAACGAAGAAAGTAGTGTAAGAAGAATATACGACGCGAATGTGAATAGTAGAAGAAGTCGGGGACGCCCGAGGAAGACGTGGCATGATCAAGTGAATCAAATACTTGAGTCGGGCCATGTCAAAAGTTAGAATAATAGAAGAGAATGTATGAGACGATGTATGAATGTGAGTGAGGCAAAGAGTGTGTGCCAAGACCGAGTTGTTTGGCGGTCCGTCCTCTCTGCCTACCCCTGCGGGGAAACAGCGTGATGGTTAGTTAGTTAGTTACTAGTAAATAGTGCAGGAAACAATTGTTTAAAACACTTGCACAAAAATTAACATAAAATTAAAATATTTTTGAATTTGATTCACACAGTAATAATGTAGGTAAAAAATATAAAAGATCCAAAAGATTTTTTTTTCTTTCAGCCGACAAAATACTGTTAATGTGTTAGTCAATATAAATAGCTTTATCAAAATATTCCCCTACTTGATGAAAAAAACTTCAATAAGGTATGCTTATATATAAAAATTGATGTACTAAATATATCAACAACATCGGAGTATTTGTTTCCAAGCTGTTGAATCCGTCGCTTCGGAGTGTAATATTGGGATGTTGATGTAGAATTGCTACAATAATATGGTAGGTACTGTCTTGTGACTGACCTACCTGGAGTATGAAAAGAGATGACATATAATAAATCAGGGGTATCAAACATTGAATTAATGATTTTATACAAACAGATTAAATCGGAAATGATTCTATGATCAGATAAATTAATTTAATGAATAAAGTACTTTATCGTAATTTAGGCATTCACTAGAAATGCCCATTTTAAGATTTACGTATCTTAAGAATTTATTTTGGATTCTTTCAATCGCATGTGAATGAACCTCATAATATGTGGGTAAGCAGAGAGGATGGATCGCTACACAACTCCGTCTTGAGAGACGCTCCTTGCTTCATTCACGTGAATGCGTTGTATTTTACAATATGTACATTTCTGTTATTTTGACTTATGACAAGGACTGGACCCCTCAGGCTAAATTGTTCGCTGTTGGGAACAGCCCACACAGATGTCATAGAAATTGTTGTGCCTGCTTAACCATTGTTGTAAGAAGTGTGATCTAAACGGTGTTAGAAAGAGAAAACATCACGATTTATCTTTGTTTAGAAGTTAACCATAGAAAAATTAAAATGAGCACCTCTACGAATCCAAACTTTCCGACCGAATTTGAGAAAATATTGTAAAAATTCGTCAATATTTTTTTTTTTTTATGAAATCAAAAAAGCGAGCGAGGCAATATTTAGTTGGGAGAGATATAAGGTGAGCGATTTTTAAACGCTTTTTATGTTTGCATTAAAGCTTCAAAATTTGAAAAATTATATGTTTATTTATAATAATAATATAATAAGATTGTATTTCATAACCTTTCAAGGGCCTCAGGTAAAATTATTTCTTAATAATTTTTATTGTTATCTTGGTCTATGAATAACTTGGTTTATGTATAACTTGGTTTATGAATAACTTGGTTTATGTATAACTTGATTTATGAATAACAGTGTTTATTAATAACTCAGTTTTATGAATAACTTGATGTGTAAACAAATTGGTTTATAAATAACTTGGTTTATGAATAACTTATTAGATTTTCTTTATGATAATCACTTGCCTTCTACACGATAGGATTCTAAAAATGCCAAAACTCAGCAATGAGATTAATTTAAAGTTTGTACAATTGTAACGACAATGTCAGTGGAAAGCAAGTATTCCATCTTATAAAGATAAGTCTAAACCTATCAAATTGCTGTATCTTTGTATTTTTATGACTTGTGTGCATTTTTTATCTAATTTTATTTTTTATTATTTCTTTATCTGTTTAAAATCATCCCTCGTAAATTAAGTGTACAACCAAACATGTAAAAGCCCACTGAGCGTTAAATAAATAAATAAAATAAACGTAATTCAGCACTACGACACTATAATCGGCATAATAATTTTATCAATAGTTACCGTATTATCTGCAATGATAGTCTCAAAATTTCCTAGCATCATGCAAAGCGTTCTAGCTTATGCCAAGCCAGGATAGTAAGTCAGGATCTCGCCAGGGCATATCTGTACCCGAGAAGCATACGAATGCAAGTCCAAAATTTGAATAAATGAGTTTTTGATTGAGACTTGAAGTAAATTATCACGTTTATCAGTGGCAGAAAGACACAAGTCCTATCATGAAGAAAAACAGGCTTTTCAAAAATGTATACGGATGCAACTACCTTTGATGCAACAACTATCTTAGAAGCAGAATGATGTACATGGACTTGTATCTTTATTATTTAGTTGCATTTTGAGTAGTATGAATCAAATACATTTGCATCCTTTTGCCTCTATGGAAGTAAACACTTTTCAAACATTAATCCATTCATAATACACAACATGCCATAACAAAACATTGCATTTCATTTTGAGGTAGAAGGACGCAAGTTTGTGTTTACATTTATTTGCTCGTTTATTTCGATTTATTTGCTCGTTTTTTCAAACAAAATTAATAAAGTTAATAATTTTTTTTTGTTATTTATCAGCATGGATATCCGAAGAAGTTATTTATTTATTTATTAATTTACGGACAATGATCCATTAAAAACATAATAATAACACGAATAAAAAAAGCAGAGATGACAGTGAAGGGCGAGCACATATAAATGAATAGCAATGACAATATAAAATGTTAAAAGTACATATAGAAGACACTACAAGTCAAAGCATGAAGACGCATTTGAATATTGCTTATCGACTGCCGAAAGTCATTTTGTTTTACACCAAAAAATTCAATGCTTTGACTTGCGTTGACAAGTCTTGACATTCTGAATAAAGGAAAATGGTATCCATAAATAGTAGAATGTTGATGGAAAAAAAGCAATTCATTATTTCGGAGTCTATGGGAAGAGATGTTAAACTGGATGAGCTGTAACAAAGCTGGTGTATGAGTAATACTGTTGATAATTTTAAATATGCATATCAGATCAGAGTCCTTTCTACGTTGTTCTAAAGAAGAAATGTTTAAAATTTCATCATATGAGTACTCGCTTCTTTCAAGACCTGATCTCCAAGCAATTCCTCTTAGGAAGCAAAGTTGTACGGATTCGATGTGACAAATGTGGACAGCATAGAAAGGAGACCAAATGAGACGAGCTTATTCAAGGTGAGGGCGAACCAGCGAACAGTAAAGAGTTTTAAGTGTACTTATATGTTATGAGACCATAGTTACAGAAAAAATATTTTTTTGGCTACCCTGAACATTTACCTTTTTGGACTTGCATCCGTATGCTTCCCAGGTATAGATATTAGATTGCTATCCTAGCTTGAAATACTAGCCTCGGGTGCTTCAGGCATTATAGAGCTTTTAAATATAAATTTCACTGTGAAATACAGAGAAAAGACTCGCAGATTGAATATAATAAAATATATTTGAATTACTAAGAAAACTAACAACCTACGTGTTCTGTTCAACCGTCTCTCTTTCCAGGAAGTAAAGTTTAAGGGTTGCGTTGTATGAATCGGACTGGAAAGAAGGCGAAGAACAAGTGGGTGGAGATAGGGGGGTGGGGATGGGAGAATTGGGGGAGTGAATAACGGATCAAAGAGGGAGGAAGAGGAATGACGTATTAAATTCCTTGCAAGGGATGATCGCCGGCCATTAGCAAAGCAGGAATGGCAGCAATTCGTCCCACGGCCTGCGCAGGTAGCTTATAACGATGAAATATTAATTATTTTTTCATTAGAGGATCAGTAAATTGACCACAAGATAATTAATAACTCTATCAACGCGTCGCTATTAACGTCCCTTCAAACTTGAACCAAAATTTGGTACAAAGTATCTGTTGCACATTGTCATTCTTAATTCTTTTTTTTACATTAACTCCACACAGGAGGCCCTGAGGAAAATAATAATTTCCCTCAGGGTCTATGTCATCTGGGATGCTGTGTGGAGGGTCGTTTTAAGGAGAGGAAGGAATGAACATTGGTCTTGAAGAGACCCAAGTTGTAGGAAGGAGTAAACACAGAGGCCGTCAAATCATTCCACAGCCGAGCTGTTGAACACAAGAAAGAGTCGTCGAAACGATCCGTTCTCATGTGACAAATGTCAATCGTGTACAAATGTTGGGCACGCGTTTGTCGTGTTTCCCGACTATGCACCAGTGCCGAAGAGTTCAATGACGCTACCTACTATAGTACCTACTGTCAATCTGATGCTCCCCCTCTAAACACGAGAATTTCTCAATTAGAGAGGTATTGTTACCACTAATATTATATAATACTAGCTGATCCGGCGAACTTCGTACCGCCTCAGAATCAAAAACTGTTGTCAACTTATTAGCTGAATTGATCTAAATTGTTTCTCCCTGCGTATACCATACCTTGATCTAAATTGTTTCTCCCTGCGTATCCTTTCCCCTCTCGCGTTCCCTCTCCCTCTCCCCACTCCACTTCTCCCCTTCCCCCGTCCCGCTAACCACCCTTCCTGAGTTCCTTTCCCCCCTCCCCCCCTATACCCCTTACAATATTGCTTCAGTTCTTTCAAAATAGGAGAATTCGTTCCATACAAAATGTATGGGGAAAATAATTTTCTTCGGAGTGGAACACCCTTTACTTTTAGGGGTATGAAAAATAGATGTTGGTCGATTCTCAGACCTACCAGATAAGCACACAAAATTTCATCAAAATTGGTCCAGCCGTTTCGGAGGAGTATGGTAACAAACACCGTGACACGAGAATTTTATATATTAGATATATTGGTTAATTATATATTATATGTATTGGTTAATAAATAAACAAATAATAATAATATACCAGATCTGAATACCCAGTTATTTCCTCGCCTTTCTTTTATCTATTTCCTTCCCCTTCCCATCACCTACAGTCTCACAACATACCCCGATTAAGGATGCAATAGTCTCACTGGGTCCAGAAGGTGGGACTCTTTTGTTAAATTCACGTTAAAAAATACCCCACTAATATAAATTAACCGTAGCTACGTCTATTATGTACGAGTTGATATGAGAAAGTGATTCCCAAACATTAAATAGTTTTTTTTTTTATCTGAAGTGTAAGCATGTAACATGTCATTAGAAATTGTTGTGAAATTTGTTAATTACATAGACATATGAATATATATAGACCCTGCCCTAAGTGATAAAAGCGTAATATTTCCCCCACCCCATACCGGTTCCTTGGAACCAGCTGGGCTTGCGAGAGCCTCACCAGAATCTAAAAAATGTGACGTCATCATTCTTGTCCAGACCAGCGCCGAGCTCTCATCGTACATTTTACGAAATAACACGGCAAAAATGCTAGCTTGTGCTATACATCACCCTAAAATATGTCAATCACAACGAATGTGGGCGGTTCTCCAGTGTGCTCGTTGCTGGTTACAGAGGTAAGTAAATTATGAAACATTTTTAACAGTGTCTTAACTTAATACGGCAACAAAATATTCGTCTGTGAAAAGATGCGAACTTTACTTTGCCGTATTTGGACTTCGCAAATATGTTAATAACGTGGCGAGCAATTCGCGCTCCCACGTAAAAAGGTCAATTCATTCAAAAGCAGATTTTACTTTTAAGAACTAAATGGTGATATTATAATGCGAGATGCCTATATAGGTACTGTCAGATTGATTTTTTTAACGAATCACAATCATCTTCCCCCTCTTCGTACCGCCATAGTTGATTTTTCCCCTCATCTGTATGTTCTCGTCTATTAAATTTGGATGTCTATGGTTAATTAGGTTTTCAAAATGATACCTTCTCGGTGAAGTGGACGGGGTATTTTATTGTTTGATTGAAAAAATTCTTTGGGATACAATACTAACAAAAATTAAATTAACTGAGGATATGTGACGTTTGTAAAGACACTTACTTTACTACTTACGGAATTTCTGTATTTGATTTCGGTAATTTTGTAGGTTTCGTCATTATTTCACTACCCAACTGAATTACACGATTCATCAATGATGAGAATGAGTTTGTGTATCTGGGTACTACGTTTGCGAGAGATGGGAAGGCTGATAGAGATATTACGATAAGAAGGGTAAATGTAGATGACTCCATTAATGGAGGACTGAATGCCGTTGGTGCTAATAAAAAAAAATGTCAAAAGTAGCGAAGCTAGCAGTCCACGATGAAGTGCTGGTACCTACCCTGATGAATGGCAGTTAGCCATGGAACTGGCGGAGTAAGGGTGAATGCTATTGAAATGAGATCCCTGCGGCGTAAGTGTGGTAAAACCACGTATGATCGCGTGAGAAACGTGGAGATTTGCAAAGAATGCAAGATAAAGAAAGGGACCTTCAGATGGTTTGGGGATGTAGAGCGAATGAACGAAGAAAGTAGTGTAAGAAGAATATATGACGCAAATGTTAATGGCAGAAGTCGGGGATGCCCGAGGAAGATATGGCACGATCAAGTGAATCATATACTTGGGTCGGGCCATATCTAAAGGGAGAATAATAGAAGAGAATGTATAAGACGATGTATAAATGTGAGTGAGGCAAAGAGTCTGTGCCAAGACCGAGTTGTTTGGCGGTCCGTCCTCTCTGCCTACCCCTGCAGAGAAACGGCAGCGCCTCGCGTACGACGCGTACACGGAATTTTTTTAAGCGAGACTTTATACTACATTTTACAAACTTCTTCAAGTTGCAAGCTGGAGTACGCGAGCAATGTTTGGGCACCGTACCACCAGAAATACATTGATATGTTAGAGCAAATCCAGAAGAAATTCCTCAGGTATGTTTATATGCGGAAGCATGGAACCTATCCAAGGTTCATGCACCATATTGACTTACTTGAGGAAACTGATTCTGTGAGCCTAGAAACTAGAAGGAAAGCAAGTCTTGCTATTCTGTCTTTCAAAATTTGAAACAATTTCATCAATAGCCCATTTCTCTTGGGATGCTATGATTTATATGTACCAGACCACTACAGCCGAAGTCGACAACATGACTTATTTAAAGTACCGAACGGCAGAACAAACGTATTGGCAAAGCATAGCATGACGAGGGGAGTGGTGCTTTTTAAATGAAATTGCAAACCATTTGGATGTAAGTGACTGTTTTTTATATGCCTTAAAAACATTATTGAAGAGTCACTTGCCTAAATGCTGATAGGGTAACTAAATTGTACTGTAATTGGAATTATTCTGTTGTACAATAATAATAAAAAATTAAATAAAATAATATAAATAAAATAATGCAATTTTTTTAAATAAGTTTATTGCAGTATCTATGCAATATCGTGCAGTTATATAATCCAGGCTCTAAGGTAATGCCTTCATAAAGTCTGCAATAAGTAATAACGATCGCCGTAATGGAATCGAGATAAGACGATGGGTATAATGAGGATATCGACAGTTAAGCCAGCCGAAATGAAAACCAATTCCATAGCGAGATCATTCAAATAATCCATGATACTCGTAATAAGTCCCCGGTGTTGCACGGGATTTACGGAGAGTTTTTCGAAATCATATGTAGTTACCTCCAATTTTGAACGTCAAGTGTGAAAAAAAAGATTTTTTGAAGTAAAACTTCTTTACGCACGCTCGACTTGGGGGGTAAGCTGGTGAATGCGTTACGAAAAGTGGTGATTGTTACGAAAAATGTCATGCGAACGGTAATCGATGCGAACGGTGATCGACTCTAGGCGAACGGTCGGGTCTTTACGCACGCTTAACTTGGGGATTGATAAGGATAAGGAAGGTCACACCAAGGTCGTCGGTCACCCCAAGGTCGTAGGTCACCCCATGGTTATATTTTACCCCAATGTCATATGTCACCCCTAGACATATGACATTGCTTTTGCTACATTTGGTAACTTAGCAGGGATACCTGGGTTCATTGGGCGAGGTTTGTCTTGTGGTTTTACTTCAGTCGTTTTTTTTTACTTTAACTTTTCTCAGGTCCTGTATCATATTTAAAGATGCTGGGCGGAGGGTCGTTATGAGGAATGAGTGAATATGGGTCTTGAAGAGACCAATATTCCAGGAAACAAAGATGCCGGCAAAACTTTTCACAGCTGAGCTGTTGAACTCAAAATCGAGTCGTAGAAGCAACAAATGTGACAAATTTGGTTCAATGACCGTTGATTCGCCGACAATTGCTAATATGTTGTTGATGATGTGATAAATATTGAAAGAATATGAACATAAAAACATTATTAGCTCAGTACAATTTTCTGTTATTTTAACATATTACAACATTCTGAGGGAGCGATCTGTATCGGTAGAGACGGGACGAGAGAAATGAAAGGCGTCAGTCGATGTGCGAGTCAGTCGTTTATTGGCTACGTAGCAGATGGTCGGTGGTCGGTAACATGATGTAATGCGGAGTGCCGTAGATGATGCTGCAGGCGTGCGGTGGAGATGGAGATGGTGCGGTGAAGGTCAGCGAGTTGCTCGACACCATGGCGGTGGAGATGACCTATATTCCAGGCCGTTGCTCGACGCTTTAAGTCGCGGAGGTAAACGGTGTGTGGCTCGGTGAGCTGAGCCACCAGCAGGTAGTCCTGGCGAGGCGGAGCGTGTTTCCATGGCAGCGAAGCACGGTGAGGCTTCGGGGTGCCATGAAGTGGAGAGCTGATCCCTTGGACTGAAGGTGACGCAAGCCTTGTAAGTCGCGGGATGAAGCTGATCTCTGGAGCTGAAGACACGGTGGGCCTTAGAGCTGAGACGTGGTGATGGACCTCGAGGAAGCTGCCCTGGAGCGTAGCGATGCCATGCAGAGATCGTTACATGCTGAGATGTTGGCCGACTGTAAGTGTGAGACTGAACTGGACTGAACTGCAGCGGGCGAGCGATCGGCTGCTTATATAGCCGCCGTAGAGTAACTACCTCACGGTAGGTAATACGAGCCACTTCGAGAATATTCGGCGCCGTACAGATATTGTACGGTGCTGTCTCGAGACCTTTCTAGGCGGGGCGATATTATTATCGTCGGGCTGGCACGGGAGGCGAGAAAGTACATCGCGGCCAGTATAGGTACGAAGGTACCTAGGCAAGTAGGTTTGCCGATGCGCGCGGATATTAGGAGATGTTTCTCGTATGTTCTTTTGAAGTGCGAAGATAATAATGATGTGTCACCACAATTCTATACCTTAGGATTTCACTTTTTTGAAGTAAAACTTCTTTACGCATGCTTGAGTTGGGGAGTAAGCTGATGAATGCGTGACGAGAACGTTACGAAAAAGTGTGATCGGGCGAGACGAACAGAAGTTGAGAGGGAGATATAAGTTAGTGGAGGTTTCGAATATTACTGTAGGGGCAAGAGAGAGAGGTGCGAGCACAAGGAATCATTTATTGAATAACCACGCCATAGGTCACCCCAAGGTCATAGGTCACCTTAAGGTCATAGGTCACCCCAAGGTCATAGGTCACCCCAAGGGCATAGGTCACCCCAAGGTCATAGGTCACCCCAAGGTCATAGGTCACCCCAAGGTCGTAGGTCACCCCAAGGTATAGGTCACCCCAGGGTCATAGGTCACCCCAAGGGCATAGGTCACCCCAAGGTCATAGGTCACCCCAAGGTCATAGGTCACCCCAAGGTCGTAGGTCACCCCAAGGTATAGGTCACCCCAGGGTCTATGTATGCATAGGTCACACATTTTCTTTCTCTCTTCAGTGTAGTTTTTCTTCAGTCGTGTGGTCTAATAAAGTACACTCGCTTTTTTGTTTTGTAACACATATTTGTATCATATATATAGTAGCTTTTACCATACATATATCATATTGTTTTATGTCAGGTCTTATATAAACCTAGTATATTATTTAAATATTGTTAAACTATTTTATTTTTGTTATTGATACCTTCCTATGTACCACTATATCATGTATCACTTTAATGTAAAAGCCATTTTATGGCGTTTAAATAAATAGTATAATAATAGTAAAGCAGACGAACACCGCCAATCATCCTGTGTTCTTTGATCCAGCTGTCAAATCAAAGTCAACGGCAAAAGAATCAAAAATGGAAAAAAGAGAGTAAGTGAGTTTACGACTCGCTGTTTGAGTGACAGTGGAAGGAGTGGCAAACCCGCGCGGTATTAGCACTGATCACGTGCCGGAGCCGGGATTGACAAATTCCTCCTGCGCGTCGTTTCCCCAGAGCTTATTCGACGCCTCGCACGTTATGAAGTCATGCTATGTCTTCAGGGGTGCATAACGCGGGCTTACGAGCAGCGCCGACATGAGTCGTTTAATTTCTATATCTGTTATATTAGCTTTCATTGACTTGGAGAAAACCGTAAAAAAACTGTGTCCGTGCTCTAAAGCTGGGAGGGAGGTATGTAGCAGGGTATTGGCAAGCCATTTAGTGAATTATTTAATGTTTTTATATACTGGCAATGTGGCGGTTGACAACACCAAGCAAAGCCGAACTCTGGTTCGGATCACAGCTACAAATTTCGAACTTTCAATCTCATGTTAGCAATGAAGTTATTCAATATATAGACATTAACTCGCCGAAAAAATATATTCATAATTTGCACAATTAACTATTTTATTATTATACTAGCTTTTGCCCACGGCTTCGCTCGCATAGTAGCATACAATTAGGTGAGCAGTTTATTTTCCAATTTATACCCCCCCCCCCCCTTGGTGAGATTAAGTGAGATTTGGTGGGACCCCCCCCCCCAGATCAGTGGTGTATCTGGGGTCCCATCCCGCCCAATGCTATCCCATTACGCCCCCCCGGTTGAGGTAAATATGAACGCGACAATACGCTGAAAAACTGTTCAAGATTTGGTGAGATTTTACTGGACCCCCCCCCATTTAGCTTACGTAATTAATGTTTGCCCCCTTAGGGGGGGTTCCATCTCCGCCCCCTCCATCTTTGCTATCCACAATCCACTCCCTCCCTTCACCCCTCCCCTCACCATACCCGTTACATTCATTTTTCAAATCGCTCGCGGGCCACCTTTTACAATCAAACACATGCAGTTTCGCATTTATAATATTAGTATAATTTTAACTATCAAAGGGATCTCCATGGAAACCTAAACAAATAACAAAATGACGGCGCACGTCAAATAAATACTTATAGTTACCAAGCAACGCTTTGCTTTTCGTCTGGACAATGAACGTAAAGTAAATAATTTCATAACGCCAGAACTTAACAATATATACAGCTTGTATTACTCGCAAATAATGTAGCTTTCTATTAATGAAAGAATTTTTAAAGTCCATTCAGTATTTTTTGCGTGAAATTGTAACAAACATACATACGTCAGTACAAACTTTCGCCTTTATAGTACTACTAGCAGACCCAGCCACACGTTGCTGTGGCTAACGAAACACAACGCCATTACCCAACCTTTATAAAATACACACCACCCGCTCGCCAACTGTCCGCTGCCCGCTGCCCTGAATTGAATATTTGAAATTTTACTATAGTAAGCATGTATGGTTATTTATGTTGTGAGAGTGGTTTTGTGTTTTTGTAAAATGACTGGCGAAGGACCTTGAATTTTGTGTTACTAATCACTGCTTGCAATAGTAAAATTAAATGTTGCATAGAAGGAATGACTCACCGGAAAAAGGATAAGGATCTTGTATGCTAGCAATGCTGCATTCGCTTCCACCCAAGAGGCACGATCACAATAGGCGTAAATGTTCGTTATTTTTATAGTGCACGGAGCAGTTATTTTTAATAGCGGATTGACCGATGGCGAAGCACAGTTGTTGTTTCGCGGCGGGAGTGTTATTGCAGACTTTCGTGAGCAGAGCACAGTGATGGCTATATGCAGCGGGAGATTATTGCAGACTTTCGTGAGCAGAGCACAGTGATGGCTATATGCAGCGGGAGTTTATTGCAGACTTTCGTGAGCAGAGCACAGTGATGGCTATATGCAGCGGGAGTTTATTGCAGACTGGATAAGGTTGGCGGGTATGCGAGCGGGGAAAAGGTAGGACAAAAGGACTTGCAACAATAATTAATACCAAGTCCAAGCAGTGATAGTATGTATGCGTGCTGTGTAGGTATGTGTATGTGTAGGTATTAGTATGTGCGTAACCAAAGCATGTATTATACATATAAACCTTCCTCTTGAATCAACTATATTATTATTATTTTTATTTATTTACATAATAATATAGTTAGCGATCGCCACTGATTATAAAATGCTTGCAATGCAACACTGGATATTTTAAAAGGGAAAATCAAATACCTACTTACTCTAGGACATCTATTTTCCAATTTCTTCCGTAGAACGAATTTCAAAAGTGACTATAGTACGGCCCGCCAGCCGTTTTAAATCGCACAAAAATATGCTTTTCTCTAATATAATTTACATGTATTATACTAATAAACATTCCTCTTCAATCACTCTATCTATTGGTGAAAACCGTATGAAAATCCGTTGCGTAGTTTAAAAGATTAACGCGCACATACATTTTGAGCGACTACATTTTATACTATGTAATGATGATGATAATAGGATTATTTATAACATAAGATTTGCTGTCAACTTTTAAAAAATAAATAAGAAAGGAACCACGACCAATATAATTCTCAATAATGAATCAAAGGTTATGGATGGCTGTCTCAAACGACCCCATCTCTGTGTTATGACGTTATGTGGGATTTGCGGCTATACGAGAAATATAAAATGTGCAGCTTAACACTTTGGGGATTTGTCTGGGCGTTGCGATGACGTATTGTACGCGTGTGTCGGAAATGATGGCGCTACATAGCACACAATAAAAGGTAAAAGCCAGTCGGAGAAAGGAGAAAAACGAGAGGCTTTGTTGGGGGACAATCATAATTAAAGGAAACAAAATCGTGATGTTTTGTTAGAGGATGAATTGAACGGTGGTTGTAAGCCGAGATACAGTAGTTATTATCAGATATAATAATTGTGATAAGTAGTTATTTCCTATCTTTGATATCGAAAAGATAGCATTGCAACAAGTGAATAGGGAGTGCTATTGACATCAAGTTGGAACTTTTCATACCAAATAGGTTCCTTTCACAACGAGATGATCTAACCTAATGGGTTATGACCTAATTATTATAATTTATTGTTTTCTTTAATGCATGTAATGTTAGAAACGTTCCTAATAAAATAAAATAATTAGTTCTATGTCGATGGAAGATACCTCTCACAATGAGAAGCTAAATACTACCAGTCACAACAAGGTGGTCACTTTTATTACAAGTGAATAGTATGAGTACCATTGACATCAATTAAGTACTTTTGACACCAAATAGGTACCGTTCACAACACAACAAGATGATCTAGTTATATATCGATGGAAGATACCTTTCACAACGAGAATATAAATACTACCAGTCACAACAAGGAGGTCACTTTCATTATAAGTGAATAATGTGAGTACCATTGACATCAATAAGGTACTTTTCACACCAAATAGGTACCGTTCACCATAAGTAGGTACCTTTCACAACAAGATGATCTAGTTATATATCGATGGAAGATACCTTTCACAGCGAGAATATAATACTAGGTACCAGTCACAATAAGGAGGTCACTTTCATTACAAGTGAATAGTGTGAGTACTATTGACATCGATAAGGTACTTTTCACACCAAATAGGTACCGTTCACCATAAGTAGGTACCTTTCACAACAAGATGATCTAGGACTCTATCTATGGAAGTTACCTTTCACAACGAGAAGATAAATACTACCAGTCACAACAAGGTGGTCACTTTCATTATAAGTAAATATTGTAAGTACTTTTCACACTAAATAGGTACCTTTCACAACAAGATGATCTAGTTCTATATAGATGGAAGATGATACCTTTCACAACGAGAAGCTAAATAAACAAGGAGATCACATTCATTACAAGTGAATAGTGTGAGTACCATTGACATCAAGTAGAGGCATTTTTCACACTAAATAGATATCACCTTTAAAAAAGTGGTATAGTCACACATCGATGGAAGATACCTTTCACAACGAGAAGATTAATACTACCAGTCACAACAAGGAGGTCACTTTCATTACAAGTGAATAGTGTGAGTAAGTACTTTTCACGCCTAATAGGTACTTTTCACAACAAGATGATCTAGTTCTACATAGATGAAAAATGATACCTTTTACAACGAGAAGCTAAATACTACCAGTCACAACAAGGTGGTCACTTTTATTACAAGTGATTAGTGTGAGTAAGTACTTTTTACACCAAATAGTACCTTTCACAACAAGATGATCTATTTCTATATCGATGGAAGATACCTTTCACAACGAGAAGATAAATACTACCAGTCACAACAAGGAAGTCACTTTCATTACAAGTGAATACTGTGAGTTTCATCGAAACCAGATAGGTACTTTACACACCAAATAGCAACCTTTCTCAATAACTATGCACCATTCACAACAAATAACATTAATTACATCTGTAAACATGAAATTATTACATGCATATTTTGAGAAATAACAAATATCTGTTGACTTTGAAGGGTGAAATAGAATCTATTTTCATCAAAACTACTATTATTATAGTTGATTGTATTATTTATTAAGTTCGTAGAATCCGAAAATCCTAGAAACTAACTTTGGTTAGGTATGTCAAAATATACAAATCAGGAATCCCTTGCGTTGTCTATTTTGGGCCATATAAACAATGTAATACATATTGTGTTGCTATTTCTCAGATCAAGTATATAATTTTACTAACTGGCGTTGTTTTGAACTCCGTATAATATAACAATCTAATTGGAAACAAACATTATTATTGAAATCTGGGAATATTGTAATGTTAAGAATTGTGAAGCTTCAAAGCATTCATTTGCCTGCGAGTATATCTAGACAGGGCGTGTAGGTCTTAAAAATGACACCGGAACCAAAAATATTGGTTTACGAAAACATTTATCAAAAAGAACGTCCATTATCTCACAGTCAAAAGATCGCAAGAAGCATTGGTTTGTACATTTAGTTGGTCTGCGTGGAGCTAATTTGTTTTCCAGCAAGTTCGCGGTAACGGAATTACTAGCTTGAAGATCATTTTTAAAACACAAATTTGAGGCAGTTAGAAATATTTTAGGTATGGGCTATCGCGGACTTTATTATTAACAATTTAATCAGTTATATGAATATCTAAAAAAAATATGTACATAACATATGAATTCCAGGCAGCGTATCGAGAAAAGTAACATTTGACAAAAATGTTTAATTTCTTCCTAGTAAAACAACTACGTCAACTACGTGGGTAGTTGTATCATGAAATTTCTCGTAGGTGTTGTCACTTTGGGATTGGAATTTGGTATGGGAGGGCTAATCTGTAATTAGTATATCGATGCCTCGGGATCTTCGCCTTTCAAAAACAAATCTTCAATTTGGGAGGCGGGTTTGTGTACCGCCTCCCCGGGAACCATTTATTGGATAACCAACACCCCTACCATAGGGGAGGCGTCTACTAATATCTACAGGAATTCCAAAAATTGAAAAAATCGAACTAATATCTATGAGAACCAAAGTGTTGACGAATATCTACAGCTCAAACTGCTGACTAATATCTATAAGAACCAAAGTGTTGACGAATATCTACAGCACTGGCAGAGGTTGGATTTGCAATTATGTATAGCATATTGGAATAACGTAATATTGCGTATGCAGTTTAAAAAACTTATGTAAGTATGCATATAAAAATCCCTAATATCGGACTATTGGTCACATTTAGCTGATTAGTCCAACCTACGCTCTGTAGATATTAGTCAACACAGGGACCATCATAGATATTCGTCCGACCTTAGCTCTGTAGATATTAGTCAACACTCTGAAGTTCGTAGATATTAGTTCAACATATGAGCTGTAGATATTCGTCCGACATACAGGCTGTAGATATTATTAGTATCTGGAGTCACCATAGGTCACCCCAAGTGGTTCTCTACGTTTGGGGACTAAGGAAGGGCGCCCGGTTTTTCTAGATTTTTGCGGCGAAAACGTTTGCCCACCTATTGCGAGGCGAGCCGGATCGGGAGAGACTGGTTAAGGGATACCTAACCTAGACCTTTCCAGCCGGAGTCTCTTGACCCATTATTTTTAAAATTATTTTTTATTTTATTTATTTTTTATAGTATTAGATCCACAAAAATCCACAAAAAATGCCCTGACAAAAAATTCCCTCAGGGTCTATGTCCTCTTTGAGAATACTTTGTGGCGAGTCTTTTTAGGTAAAGGAAGGAGAGAAAGTTCTGGGATGGAAATAAGTATGATAGGTGGGTAGGAATCTGGGGGACAATGTGTCCATTGTGTCCAGGAGTGACGGACGTATGAATCCATCCCACTAGTTAAGTCTCCCTCAACCAGCCTCCCCCGATCCGGCCTGCCATGCAATAGGTGGGCAGACGCATTCGCCACCAGGATCTAGACAAACCTCACCCCATGAACCCGGGCGCCCCTTATAAGTCACCAAACGCAGTGAAGCACTTGGGGTGACCTATGGCAGTGGCGTTGGCTATCTCTCGAAATTGTTGATACCTTCTAAGTCGATATTTCTTGGCACAATCTATCTATATAACTAAAAATGAATCGCCGAAATGCATGTACGCGCATAACTTCCGAACGACTGCACCAACTTGAATAATTCTTTTGTTTGTGTTTGTTATTGTCAGGACAAGGTTTGTGCAGAACTACTGGTGAGCTCTGGCATTATAAAATTTGTTTAAAAAATTGCTATAGGTGGCACGCGAGCTGTTTGAAAACTGCATGTACTAGGACTGCGGAATGGAACTATGGAATGCGGGAGGGGGGAGGGGAACTCGGGAGAGGGGTTCGCGGGACGGGCGGAGTATTTCCAATCCCTAATGCGGTTGAGTCACTCTAGCGACTGAGCCGCGTTAGGGATTGTAAGGAGTAAATCGCCTTACAAACACTACCGCATTTCAGTCGCGCTAGTGACTGAACCGCGTTAGGGATTGTTATGCGTAAATCACCTTACAAAAGCTATACCGATTCAGTCACCTACGCGCTTCGTTGCTCTATCAGTTTCTGTGAGGGCGACGACCGTAATTATAGAGAGGTTAGCAGAGAGGATGGACAGCGTTCTTTTAGTTAGCATTTTTTTTACATTGAAAATTTATTTTAAAAAAAAACGCGGGTTTTTTTAACTGAGGGTGACGACCGTAATTATAGAAGGGTAGGCAGAGAGGATGAACTGCGTTTTTTTTACTAAATTTTTTTTTTTTTACATAGAATATTTATATATATATATATATATATATTTTTTTTTTTTTTTAAATATATAGTGTAAGCAGAGAGGATGGACCGCGTTAATTTTTTACTTAATTTTTTTTTTTAACATAGAAAATTTATATTTTAAGTAAAAAAAACCGCGCGTTTTTTTTTAATTAAAATACAAATTTTCTATGTAAAAAAAAAAAATTAAGTAAAAAAATTAACGCGGTCCATCCTCTCTGCTAACCCTTCTATAATTACGGTCGTCACCCTCAGTTAAAAAAAACCCGCGTTTTTTTTAACTTAAAATAAATTTTCAATGTAAAAAAATGCTAACTAAAAAAACGCTGTCCATCCTCTCTGCTAACCTCTCTATAATTACGGTCGTCGCCCTCACAGAAACTGATAGAGCAACGAAGCGCGTAGGTGACTGAATCGGTATAGCTTTTGTAAGGCGATTTACGCCTTCCAATCCCTAACGCGGCTCAGTCGCTAGAGTGACTCAACCGCGTTAGGGATTGGAAATACGCGGACGGGCGAAGGGGGGAGTGGAGTGGGGAGAGGGAAGGTGGAGGAAGCGGAGTGAGAACGCGAAAGGGGAAAGGGACGCGGGAGATGAACAGGACGAATGGGAAAGGACACGCCGGGAGAAACAATTTCTTTATTAAATGGCATAGCAACGCATGCCGGGAGTCAGTTAGTATTATATAATTTTTAATTTAATTCACTTTTGCAAATAAAGATTGCATTTTTATAGTCACGGTTCTGTTTAAAAAATCTAATCAATGCATCCTCACGAAGTTGGATTTTTTTGGATTTATTCCTCTTATAGCGGAAAAATAAATAAACAAGGGAGAAATCTGCTATAAAGCGAAACCCCAATTAATAAACCATGTTGTATTTTGGCGCAGGCTCAAAATTTCCGCGCTCATACTAGTATTAGGTTTATACGGGAAGTTTTACGCTTGAACGAGTATTCGTCGATAAGTTATTTTTGGCGCATCCGCTATCAAACCGACTATCAAATTTGGTATGAATGTGTTGGCAAGACCAAGCCTATGAATGATACGACTGTTCTTTCCTTAAACTTTATATCAATGCTTGGCTAACTTTTGCAAAAAAAAAATTTCATCCACATCAAGCTGTAAAACCGTTTTTAAGATTTGAAAACGTTAAATGAAATTTAATTAAAAAAACTTATTACTTATTACATTAGCATTGCATCAACACTTCTACAATAGGTCACCCTAATTGGTCCGCTACGTTTTTTTTTTTTTTAAATTTATTTATTTATTTTTCTACGTTTTACAGATTTTTAGGGAAAATGTGTCCTTACTGGGGTACCCTGTTCTAAGGACACATTGTACAAGTTTTCTTGTTTGAATTATAAGTAAATACCTATGTTAAGATATTACCGAGGAAAATTATGAAGTTAAATCTAAAAAAAATACAAAACAAGCATTATTCTTTGTTAGGTTGCGAAATTGTATCTACATTCTTCCTTCCCATGTCCATAATCCATATTTTTAGGCTTCTTTTAAAGGCGGTTATTTTTTTATGTTTTGCTGATTCTTGGGATGCCACTTGGACCTTTAATGTGGTAGTTTCCCGTTTCTTTCCACATCCTATGCCGTTGACCTAGAAGGTTCTTCCGCCTTTAGAGATTATTAACTTCTCCAGGACAAGAGGGTGCCCTAGACAACAGACGCCTGGTAGGGCGAAAGTTGGTGGTCAGCTTATTTCGGCCAACGCTCGGTCTCTGTCTATATTTGCCGATACGAGGTCGTTGCTCACTTCCCACCACGAGAAGGAAATAGATCAGGATTTTCCTTTCCTCAAACCTATGACTACTAGGAATTACCTGGAGATACCACATCACAAATGAGGAGGTTCTCCAAAGAATCGAAGGAGGAAGGCACAGGATGGACCTTGTCAGAAAGGCGCGCAAGATGGATCGGCCATGCAATAAGACAAGAAGGCCTCTTGCATGCCATAATGGAGGGTATGACCGAGGGGACAAACGCTAGGGGACGCCCACGCCGAGAGTACCTGGAGGACCTGCTGGTGGACGTGCGCTGCTTATTATATGCAGACTTCAAAAGAGCCGCACAAGACAGGGAAGAGTTGAAGAAACGAATAGATGAAATTGCTGCAAACCAATCCCAGGATTGAAACCAGAGAGAGCGATTTTTTTATGGTTTTTATTGCAAGAAGGAGTAAATTAAATAATTTTATAGAGAAGTATTGCATATTTCTTTGTCCAAAAGTCGTTTTAGTTGTAGGTTGGTGGAATTTATGTTGTAATGCAGATCTTGTGAATCGGCCCGAGTTTTGTGAATTATCTGTTTCATGGGATGAGGTTTGTCCAAATATTGACGGCGGATGGGTCTGCCCACCAACTACTGCGTGGCGGGCCAATTTGGGCGAGGCCGGTTGAGGTAGACCCTTTGACCTCTCTAGGCGGTCTCTCTCGACCCATTATCACATTGCAAGGGATGGGTTCATACGCCTGAATGAATCCATCACACTAAAATGCGCCATGTAACGTACAGAATTTACTATACAACAATATCAGGACTGAATTATTTAGATACTCGTTTGTATCTACAATTATTACGTAAAATAACTTATAGTCACAGTAAGAATGTTGGCATGAATGGTGTGCTGCTCACCTATAATTTGGATTATCGCTATAACCATATTAAAAATGTTAATTACTATAATAAATATAATGGCGAACCAATAAATAAAAAAAGTGCGTGGAGTTGGAAATGCTTTGTCAGAAGTAGCAGACGTGTTCCACTGCACGGAATACACATACTTACAAGCAGGCTATAATAACACACCTCAATAAATCAATATTAGCATAGTACCTACCATTATTCCGCGTGCATTATTTATAATTTAATTAACATAATTTATTATTTTATTTATTTTGGAAAATCAACAGATATTTTACACTTGTCATCATCATCATCTGTGGCTCTACAACCCAGGTCGGGTCTTGGCCTCCAGCAGAGCCTGCCTCCATGACTGTCGGTGTTGTGTTGCGTTGCGCCAGTTTTGGATGCCGATGGTGCTTGCATCCTTCACCACTCCATCCAGCCATCGAAGCTTTGGTCTTCCAACTCTTCTCCGACCCCCAGGTGCACCATCCATAATTCGCTTTGGAATATCTCCTTCGCTCATTCTCTGGATATGTCCAGCCCACCTGAGTCTTCCAGTTTTGATTTCCTTGGAGATATTAGGGTCCTCGTAAAGATCGTATAGCTCCTGGTTGTATCTGATACGCCATTCTCCATTATCACAGACTGGGCCGTAAATCCTTCGCAGCACCTTCTTTTCAAAACTTTTTACACTTGTAGTAATAACAATAATAATATACATAATACCCAATGATAGATTTTCACATAATTAAAATTATAATTAAAAAGTAAAACAAAAAGTGAGGGTCCTGTACCCATAAGAACTTAACAAAAATATAACCCTGAAAATTATTTAAAAAAAGATATAAAAACACAATATAAACTGTAATAATCTGCTTACAAAATTTTAAACATGAAGTAGGAGTCAGAAATTTGTTCTCAGTTCACAACACCAATAATAATAATATGTACATTGTACATACCTACAACTCAAGAGTAAATACAATAGTAAGTCGAATGACAAGTATGCAACTGGAAAGGATTCAAAGCAATAATATGGTAACTTGCAATACGGTCAAAAAATTATTTAATGTTGACTATGACATACTTTTTTAAGGTACTTAAATTGCATGAGAATATGTCTATATCATTAAAATTCTTATCAAATACATTACATTTTCTGAATATAAAAGCATTTTGTCTGAGATTAGTAGAACATTTTTGAAGATGAAACATTGATTTTTCTCTGGTTCTAACGTTGGGGACTCTAAAATTAATCTCAGCCAAAAGGGGTGAACAATCAATAAAACCATTGATAATTTTATGAAGATATATTATATCTGCCGAGTCTCTTCTAATTTTTAATGATTTAAGTCCATAAGGGTCCTGCAAGCTGTTAATGTTATGATAACCAATATTAAACTTGAAATTTAAATGATGAACAAATTTTCTTTGGATGGCTTCAATGCGTTTAATATAAATATTATATTGAGGATTCCATATTTGAGAAGCGAATTCAAGATGACTGCGAACATATGAAAAATACAATATTTTAAGTGTTTGGATGTTCTTGAATTCTTTTCCAATACGGAATAAGAATCCTAACATTCTAAGGGCTTTCTTCACAATCATATTAATATGTGCCTCGAATGTAAGTTTACTATCAAGTAGAACACCTAAATCGCGAATTTGAGTAACCCTTTTGAGTGATTGGCTGGCTAAATGGTAGTTATGATCAAATTTTATTTTATTTCTAGTGAAGGTAATCACATAACATTTAGAAGTGTTCATGTTGAGTTTATTAATTATACAATAGTCATTAAGCCTATAAAGATCTTCTTGTAATTTAATGCAATCAATTATAGAGTTAATCGGAAGATATATTTTCATATCATCAGCGAAGAGTAGAACATTTGCATAATTAAAGCATTTTATAATGTCGTTGATGAAAATTGTGAATAGTAACGGTCCCAGGTGAGATCCTTGGGGTACACCAGAAGGTATATTTACGAACTCAGAGATGAAGCCATTAATTGTTACTCCTTGAGTGCGCCCATTAAGATAAGAGACTAACCATCGATACAAATCTCCGTGAATTCCTAAAGTTAGTAATTTGGATAAAAGAAGACTGTGATCAATTTTATCAAACGCTTTCGAGAAATCTGTATAGATTACGTCAACTTGGATTTGATCATCCATTGATTTCGTAATATTTTCAATGAATATGGCAAGATTGGAGACAACCGATCTTTTTTTCATAAAGCCATGTTGGTTCACGAGTATTACAGACTGGACGCAGTTATAAAGTTGTTCGTGAACAATTTTTTCAAAAATTTTACTGAAGATTGGTAACTTAGATATCGGACGATAGTTCTGGACATCATTTATCTCATATTACTTTTCCACAAAATATGCCATATATTTTACAATATTAATATAAATAAATAAATAATTATCATTATATAAAAAATAAAAATATTGTAAAATTAATTTTCGGCCATCTTCGAATAAGGCTCTGTTCAAAACGCGGCAAGTTCTGTAAATCCACTCGAACTGGAAATAGCGAAGCTTTATATGAGGCTATATTTCACATTTCCTTTTATACGCCGCCGCGTTCGCCGTCTTCTTTATAAATGTATCGTAATTTATCGAACATATTACGTTAGGCCACTGGAGATAATATCTATAAACCAGATAGAAGTATGCTATGGGTGTGTTGGTGAGCCCAAAGTAAGCTTATTCTTTCCTTACTTATGGTGAAGATGAATATCAGACTTAAAAATAGTATTTGAATTAAGACCAAGGTATGAAGAGATATTGCATAACCTCCCCATCCCACAATACCATATGCAGTAATTGATTGAAAAAGTGGAAAGTAAACACATCTTAGTATTTGTAGGTTAATTGTATATCTGAGAGAGTAGAAAATACATCGTAATTTATCAAACATATTACATTGGGCCAATGGAGATAATATTTATAAACCAGATAGAAGTGTGCTATATAAGTGTCTGTATGGCCGAAGTAAGCTAATTCTTTCCTTACTTATGGTGAAGATGAATATCAGACTTAAGGCTCTGCAACCCGACCCGGAAAGAAGAAGATGGAGAGATACGAAATGACGAATGTTATAGGAGAGCGCTAACATTTGCAGCGACAAAATCGATGCGAAAATTGCGAAAATGTTTAATAAAACACGACTCGTTTAAAATAGAGCAAAAATCTCGCGGGCATTAATCTTAAACAGCATTTAAAGAAACACTGTGAATTTTTTCATACATATAACTTGTAAAATAACTGAAACAAACGTGTTAATAATAATTTATGGAGCATACTTTGCGATTTTTTTCTATCGAGGGAATTTTATATAATTTGCGTTTCGGCGCGGGCAAAGTCTAGATATTATCTTCAAGAATAACATATATATTTTTAAGAGATTTAAAACTTACCGTGTTTAAGGGAAATATGTAATAAATCGGTACAAATCGGAGTTGCGGGCCCTTAAAAATAGTATTTGAATTTAGACCAAGGTATAAAGAGACATTGCACAACCTCCCCATCTCACAATACCATATGTAATAATTGATTGAAAAAGTGCAAAGTAAACACAGCTTAGTGTTTGTGGGTTAAGGATAGATCTGAGAGAGTAGAAAATGTATCGTAATTTATCAAATATAGTTGGGCTATGGAGATTATATTTGTAAATCAGATAGAAGTGTGCTATTGGCGTGTCGGTGTGCCCAAAGTAAGCTAATTCTTTCCTTACTTATGATGAAGTTGATCAAATAATATTGAAATTATTTTTTTCGCTCATGTATGGCAGTGAGGAATGTAAATTAACAGCAGAAGGATGATAGGATTCTGAATGATGTAGAAACATATCCGTCAAAGATCAACCCGAGTGGTTCGCTACATTTGATGATTTAGCAGGTGTGCCCGGGTTCATGGGGTAAGGTTTACTCGGTACTGCCCCGCGGCAGAATATCCCCGAAAAAATATCGTACGAACAAAACATCCGCCAACAAAACATCCGCTAACAAAACTTCTGCTAAAACCTTTAACATAACCTAACTTTTCAGGATGTCTGTATTATTTTTGTCACATTTTATTATTTTTAAACAATAATTTATTGTCTTTATAGGATGTATTATTTTTGTCCCATTTTTTTGTTGGCTTAGGTTAGGTTAGGTTTTAGCAAATATTTTGTTGGGGAATATTTTGGCTGTAGGATATTTTGTCGGGAATGAAAAGCCGCAGAACTGGTTTATTCGTGTCTCGACGGTAGATGCGACTGCCGAGCAACTGCACGGCGGGCCGGATCGAAAGAGACTGGTTGAGGGAACCTTTTGACCACTCTAGCAGGACTCACTCGGAACATCGCCCTGCACATCAGTGGGAGGGATAGATTCATCCATCATTCGTCCGACACTCCTCGACACACCGCCCCCTAGATTCCTACTCAACTTCCTCTCCTTCCTTTCCCTTAAACGACGTTCCACACAGCATCCCCAAAGATGATATAGGCCATTAGAATTATTTTCCTCAAGGCCTTCTTTTTGTAGTTAATGCAAAAAAAGCTCACAAATCCCACAATTATAATACCCGTGATTTTTCAGTATGTATGTACTATATGCGTATACTGCATTTGTATATACTATGGTATCAAAGATTGCAATACAGGAAAAGAAAGCTTTATCAAAAACATACAATAAACAAACAAAAAATAAACGTGAGGTTATTCATACAAATCTGAATACGACCAGAATAATAAGGCGGATGTGGTTGAGATTATTTCAATGCGGTCACTGAGGGCATTGTGTGGTAAACCAACAACTAGCAATCAAGTAGGCAGCAGTACTTATTTACACACTTCTTGATATTAACAATCGAAGTTATTGTTTAAGTTTTCAATGGACCGCAGCTGCTGCAGTAAGTCGTTAAAAGTATGTTAAGGAAATTGAAAGTTTGTTGAACAAAAGACATCTTATTTATTAACATTCTTATAATGGCTGTAAAGTCGTTTCATTTTGAAAGGAATGTAAAATATAATAATAATTATTATGGCAAAATTCAATTTCAGAGTGGTAGATACTCTCAGTATCGCCCTGGTGGAAGACCATGATTCAGAAAAGAAGAGTTTTTTTACAAACAGCTCCACACAGGAGGCTCTGAGGAAAATAGTTTCCTTCAGGGTCTACGTCACTTAGCGAATGCTGTGTGGAGGGCCTTTTAAATAAAAGGAAGGAGAGGAAATTCTGGGAAGGAAAAAGGCATGAGGGGTGGTTAGTAGATCCAGGAGTGACGAGCGCATAAATCCATCCCTCCCGGTACGAGGCGGTGATGGATCGAGAGAGTCCGGTTAGAGAGGTAAGAAGATCTTTCACAACCATTCTCTCCTGATACAGCCCGGTAGGTGGGCAAACGCATTCGCAACCAAGACCTTAGTCAAACCTGACACCATCACCCCGGGCACCCCATACTAAGTCACCAAATGTACCGAACCAAATTAAACAAGTGAAATCAAGTAAACTGATCATAAGTAGGTACTTATAAACGACTTTTTTTTTGACGACCCGAATTTGACAAGTTTTTCAAATCCATTACTCATTTTGCAAATATTGTTAGAAAACTGAACAATTGTTAGAAAAATGATCTAGAAAATTCAGATAGAAAAACCTGTGCAAATTTTAAGTCAGAGCTTTTGTAGTCAGGAGTTTTTGTAGAGACAAACTTCATATAAATATTTTCTAAAATTATTTTTCTTCAATTAAAGAGCATTGGTAAAAAAAATCAACGGGTAAAAACAAAGGTTTTTGCTGCAATACCTGTATTTTCAAGAGTATTTAAAGCTTAAAAAATAATTAAAAATTGTTTGATTGAGGATTGAACCTTCCTATCCAGAAACTAGAGTCAGCCACGCTCCCAGCTGAGCCAAATGCCGAATGAACAACACCGACATTTATTTCGAATATTAAGTTCTGTAATATCATCCAATTTCAAAGAAACGCATATTTGTCCGCGTGTGTGTGCGTGATTACCACCAAAAGTTGATAGAATGCAATGACATCGACAACGAGTCTATTTGCCGAGTTTAAGCTCGATTGGATGTCGGGAAATGAGTTAACTTCCACTTCCAAGATTCCACTGCATTAAAAAATAATGAATTTAAACAAAATAATATTGGCCTCTTATATGTGCCAGTTATAAAAGGGTTAAGCATAATATTTGGAACACGTGTGTGCCAACAAAAGATGCAGGGTAAAAAAACGGTTAAATATCTCCTTACTTGAACTCTGATATAGTAAAGCCCGTTTTAAATGGAGCGGTTTTTAAACTGTCCCAACCATCACACCGTTTTACCGAATTGGGTAGGCAGAGAGGATGGACCGCCACACAACATTGTGTTGGCGCACGTTAATACATTCGCATTCTTGCATTTTTGAAGTGAAAACTGTTTTAGCACCGTTGTGATTTGAAACTCGATGAAACGAAAAAGCGACACTAAAAACAGACAAACACACACATACATCTATATAGAATGAGATAGGTTAATCGGTCTCTTTTTTTTACATGAGCTCCACACAGGAGGGCCTGAAGAAAATAATTTCCCTCAGGGTCTATGTCATCTTTGGGGATGCTGTGTGGAGGGTTTTTTTTAGGGAAAGGAAGGAGAGGAGAGTTCTGGGAAGGAAAAGGGCTTGAGGGATGGGTAGGAATCTGGGGTTAGTGTGTCCTGGACATCCACCTCCAAGACCTAGACAAACCTCACCCCATGAACCCGGGCACCCCTGCTAAATCGCCAAACGTAGAGAGCCACTTGGGGTGACCTAGGACAGAGGTGTTGGTTTTCCAATAAAGGTTCCCGAGGCGGCAGTACCCATTCCCGCCTCCTATATTGAGACAGACTAATCGGTCTCCTCTTTCTGCGGTGCTTCATAGCCTATCGGTATACTTTTGGTGCGATGCTTTGTAGTCTCCCCACTTACCACTGTAGGTTTCACTTCTACCGCGTGTGAACTGCCCACATTTTTTTAAAAATTATTTCCACACAGCAGGAAATGAAGAAAAATATACCTCAGTGCCTAAGTGTGGAGTGTATTTCATGGAAATAAAGGAGACGATGATCTGGGTAGGAAAAAGAAGAGCGGATAGAAATCTGAGGGTCAGTGTATCCAGGAGGGACAGACGAATCCATTCCTCCCACCGAAGTACAAGGCGATATGTCGAGAGAGTCCGGCAGAAGAGATCAAAAGGTCTCCCTCAACCAGGCAAACTCTTTCGCCGCCAAGACAAACCTCACTCCATGAATTCGGACACCTCTGCTAAGTCACCAAACGTAGCGAACCACTTGGGGTGACCTATGGCAGGGGTGTCGGTTATCAAATAAATGATTCCAATGGCCTGCCTACGAAATTGAAAAATAGCGCTGTATAAATTCTAAGCACAAATAATGAGAGTTTAATGTTTAAAATAATCCTACTTAGACGAAAGTACTTACTTAGAAAACAACAAAAAAATAACCACTTTCACAAATTTCTTTTCCAAAATATAATCTTCCATTTTCTAAATGATTCCTTCTTAGTAAACAGATTATGAAAAAAGTAATTACTTTTAAAAGACTTAACCTTCGTTTTTTAATATAATGTGTAGAAAAAAGATGTTATATAATTTAACGTCATCAGAAATGACAAGACAATTTGTGATTTCAGAGATTGAACAGAATTTCTGAGCAGTTTAGCGGCCCGCATAAATTGGGCTGAATCCCATATACGTCAAACTTCAAGACGATGTACACGGCTACCAAAAAGACACGTATCCTTTTAGTTTTAAAATGACAAAATAAGTATAGTATTAAATTCATCCATTTTCAATTATTTTAAATTATATTTTTGGTGACGGGTTCCGTTACCGACCTTAAAACATTATGAGATTTTTTTTATCAAAATAATAAATTTAATTGGAATAAAATAAATAAGCTCTGTTTGGTACTAATTTCAACAGTGATAAACTCTTGACTCTGGTTCTAAACGGCATGGGTTCATATGTGTTGACCATATCTCGTTAGCTATCGGTTATTTTACCACAACTCTTTTTTTTTTTTTTATTGTTTTTATTTCTTGCTATAGCAATCCCGATGAGTTACAGAACTCATTTTAGGACAGGAGGAACATACAAATCATGGGTGGGAGGTAATAGTTAAAATTTTACATAGGAATTTGGATATTAAAATATAAGATTCACATACAATGTAGAAGAAAAATAAAAGACAGGTTGAGTAGAATAAACAGCAATGGAAAACAATTAAAGAAAAGGGAACAAGGTTATACAGATATGGATGATTACAAACTTAATGGAAAAGAAAAGAAGAGAAAAGAGACAAGACAATTGAAACATGACAAGAAAATTACAAAGTTTCATCCTTATACATACTTAAAAAATATTCTTTTAAAGCATTACTCTGATTTTTTTTTATTTTGCTGAATTCCCTTGTACATATCTGGTAGCGAATTATATAGTGTATAGGCAACATAGTTCAGAGATTTTATCCCATATTTTGTAGTGTGTGTTTGAGGTATGCGGATTTTATTGCTATTTCGAGTATTGTGAGTGTGGATGTCTTGATTGTAAAGTGGCTTGATGTTAGTGTGAGTTGATTGTTGGGTAATTTGTAGGATGGTGCTTGTGATTTCATGTTTAGGAAGGACTGTGATTGGAAGAATACCGGAAACTGAATAGATGTCTCTGACATGGGTGTCCCATGGAAGTCCAAAAACATTTCTGAGAGCTCGGTTTTGAACCACCTGCAGATCAGCTATCAATTTCTTTGAGGCAAATCCCCAGATACAGCAGAGATAAGAAAGGTGTGAATGTACCATGGCGTAGTACACTGATGTTAATAAAGGTACGGGTAGTAATCCTTGGAGTCTATAAAGTACACCAGTTATGGGTGTAATTTTCTCCTTTACATGATTTATGTGGAGATCCCACGAAAGTTGGGATCTACGATCAGGCCCAGATATTTTGTGCTCATTTTCTTTTCGAGGCAGTTATCACCAACTTTGATACTGAACTCTTGCTGTCACTCACGCTCTTACTCCTTCGAATACTGAGCGAAAGGGAAAACTGCACCTTACACTGATAATACTTTAAAAAAAATCATCAAAATCGAGGTTTTGTATTCCACAATTTTTCCTCCAAAACCGGACCGAATTTTTTTTTTTTTACAACTGTATTAGAAGAAAATATTATGTGTTCGAAATCTAATATGTAGAGAGTGACCTTCCTGTGCATACAAATCAAATCCACACCGCCCGCTTGCCATCCCACTCGTTCACCACATACAGACATTCTCCTTTACACATTATATATTTCAACCAATTTACACAAAACCTTGACAAATTATATGCCTAAGCCTTCCTCATGAATCACTCTATCTATTGGTGAAAACCGCAAGAAAATCCGTTCAGTAGTTTTTGAGTTTATCGCGAACAGACAAAAAGACGCGGCGGAGGACTTTAATTTATAATACATAGGTATGTAGAGAAGTTGTCTAGTCTGTGTACTGAACGTCTGTCGATGGCGTTCAAAACAGGCAATTTTAAAGATTTTTGGAGAGTCCTAACTCCTACGAGAAGTAACTTTAAAAAATCAAAACGTACCGAAACGCAAGTGATCGATATCTATATTGGATACGTTTTAAGATTTTCATGGTCAAAAGCATTTTCGTTATTTGTTTTGGGGTGTTATGCCGTGTTGCGCTACCTCCTTCTTTAACCAACGTTTCGGACATCGTTGCAGTGTAGATGTACCGATATTTTGTCGATCTCATATTTCAAATTCAGAATTAACAATATTCAACTAATTTTCTCCATATTTTTGGCAGCTATCTTTTTGAATGAATACAAAGTTATTTAACGAATTTATTTGTAATTTAGATAGTATCTCGGATTATTTTATCAGATTTTATTTATATGAAAAATCTGTTAACTTTTTATAAAAGTCTAAATAAATATTCAATTTTTATTGGCATAATTTTTTTCAAACTTTTTAAGGTTGTGATATTATCTTCTTCTACATTGATTATTTATTACTTTGATAATACAACCTTCAAAAGATATTCCAATTAAAACTGTATATTAAATTATATTATTAATCAAAAATAAATATTATTTAGGTTAAAGTTACTTTTTAGTAAGCGTGAACATCGAAAAACCGTTGTCAATGCGGGAGTCTTCATTTCGGAGATTTTTAGGCATCGTTTTTATTCTAAAGGAATTTCCTCCTGTGTTCTAATCATTATTGATATTTGCCCCCATATGCTATTCATTATACTACATAATAAATAATGATAATATTTATAGGTGGTCGATAGTTCGGTCGGTTGATAGACGCTAGAGTAGCATTCGGTAGGTTGAGTTCGATGATGTACTTTATCACCCCCGCAGCCAACTGGGGCCGAAGGAAGCCTAGACCCCAAAATTACTATCCTTCTTATATCTACTTAAATACATGAAATATATTTTCAGTATTTTAGGTATTCCTGCTCAAAGGATTAATACATAAAGTGCCGTTTAAAAATAAATTTGAAAAAAATCGATGATCGCAGGAAAAAATATTTTGTCAAATATAGGTAATTTTCCCTGCCCAATCAATGAATGGACAAATAACAACAAAAAAAAAGGAATTTCTATGGTTTAAATGCTCGTAAGACAGAGAAATGCACGGGGTCATCGGCCGACCCTCATGGTTATGGGCGTTATGTTTGGCATCTTGGCCTGTCGAGAATTAAATCGGTTCCGCGGCTTTTCACCCCCGACAAAATAACCCCCACAAAATATCTACTAAAACCTAAACTAACCTAACCTTACGTAAGCTAATCTTATCTAACCTAACCTAGCTTAACCTAACCTAACAAAATAAATAATGCAGCGTAGTGGAGATACATTTTGTTCTTGGGATATTATGTCGAGGGATATTTTGTCGGAGGATGAAAACGCACGGTACCTTTAAAACTTAGGTTTTATAGCTTATAATAGTTTATTTTCTGAACAAATAATATATTAAAGTAGGAGTTTGTCTAGAAAACAATTTGTTTTGTAATAGTAATTTATGCTTTCAGTACCGCCCTAGTGAAAGACCACCATTCAGAATAAACGTTGATCGAAATGGCTTTAGCCGTGTCTGGTGGCAAGATATGAATAGCCAGGTACTTCCATCCTTCATTTGAATTGGCCCCCATTTGATTGAATTTGGCAGCCACTTCTAGTCTGGAGCTTCAAAATATCTAAAAAATAACCTTTGACTTTGTGCAGAAACGGACGGTTCGTTTGATAATTTTTCTTACTTTAACAAACGGATTGCATTCTTTAGAACACGGGCGTCAGGTAGGTTTGCTGTCCTTGTTTTGCCGGTATTACAATGGAAGATACTTCGAGGAACTAGCGTCATTGATTCGCTCAGCACCGGTACATAGTCATTAAACGCTAAACGCGCGCCCAACGTATATTGTTGATTTTTGTTACATGAGAACGGTCGCTTCTGCGACTCGGCTCGGCTTTGCTAACGATTTGATGGCCTCTTTGTTTCCTCCCTCCTACAACACAAGCTCTTCAAGACCCATGTTCACTCCTTCCTCTCCTTAAAAGGACCCTCTATACAGCATCCCCAAAAGATGACATAGGCTCTGAGGGAAATTATTTTCTTCAGCACATACTGCGTGGAGTTACTGTAAAAAAAAAGTGTGCTTTAGACCACACGACTGAAGTAAAACTTCACTAACTTATAATATCTCCCTCTTATCCGTACCCTTATTCTTATCCTCATCCTTATCCTCATCCTTATCCTCATCCTTATCCTCATCCTTATCCTAATCCTTATATTTATTATTAATTTTTTTTAAACTTTATGAGTAAAATCTCAAATTATAATATTTAATTAAATGAAGACAATATTAGCGAAACTCAACCGAAATCTGGAGACAGAAAAATCAGAAAAGATATTGGCTCCACTGGGACTCGAACCCAGAACCCTTTTCTTACATGGAAACAGCTCTACCGATTAAGCTACGGAGCCCATATTAATTCGGTCACTTTTAACTGTATCATACTTCGACTAAGAACTACCAACATTATCATTATCTTCACTTACTTAACGCACATATTATTAACTTATATTTAATCTTATCCTTATCTTTATCCTTATCCTTATCCTTAATCTTATCCTTATCTTTATTCTTATACTTATCCTTATCCTTATCCTTATCCTTATCCTTATCCTTATCCTTATCCTTATCCTTATCCTTATCCTTATCCTTATCCTTATCCTTATCCTTATCCTTATCCATATCCTTATCCTTATCCTTATCCTTATCCTTATCCTTATCCTTATCCTTATCCTTATCCTTATCCTTATCCTTATCCTTATCCTTATCCTTATCCTTATCCTTATCCTTATCCTTATCCTTATCCTTATCCTTATCCTTATCCTTATCCTTATCCTTATCCTTATCCTTATCCTTATCCTTATCCTTATCCTTATCCTTATCCTTATCCTTATCCTTATCCTTATCCTTATCCTTATCTTTATCCATATCCTTATCCTTATCACTCCCCAAGTCAAGCGTGCGTAAAGAAGTTTTACTTCAAAAACTGTATCTTAACGATTTTATTTTATTCCCCCCTCCCTTTTCTAAAACATACCAAAATTAGGAATTTCATTGTGCCTGAGGTTCTAGGGCTAGGCAGACGGGAGCAGTTGGGAATCTTGTGCGGAATTCAAATCATAAAATAATGGGTTCTCTTATTCTGAATATAAACGAAAGGTCATTTCTATAAAAATTCTTATTTTTCATTTAAATCCATAAATGTTTTAATTTATAGAGTAATATTTGCTGGAATTTCATTGTACTATAAAGGTGCATGAACCGGTTGGTCACGACTTTCATGTATATGATTTATTAATTGTATTTAATCTCATGCATTTCGCATTTCGTCCCGGATTCGCGTGAAATGCGGTTTATAAATATTTTTATGATGTCAATTTATCATTTTGAAATCGTATAATTTGGTTACAAATATTTTTCTTAAAACGTTTCAAATCTGAATGCAAAACGCAGGAATTACCAATTTAATTAAATTTGCAATGACAATTTTTCACCAAGGCGAAATTTGGAGATTTGCAGTCTGAAGTTAATAGGCAATCGTTTATAAATCCTGTAAATATAACAAATTTGTACCTACATATACAAGGTGTTGCAAAAGTCCTCACTCGATTTCCTTATGCCGTCGCTACCCGAATTTCTACCGATTTCTTACATGCATATCTCCCTTAAACATTTGAAGTTCTTAAGCTCTTAAATATATATATATGTTATTTTTGAAGATAATATCTTTACATTCCCTATGCCGAAACGCAAATTATATGAAATTCTACAGATAGAAAAAAATCGCAAAGTATGCTCCAAAAATTATGATTAACACGTTTCTTTCAGTTATTTTACAAGTTATATGTAAAATTCACAGTGTTTTTTTAAATGCTGTTTAAGATTATGCCCGCGAGATTTTTGCTCTATTTTAAACGAGTCGTGTTTTATTAAACATTTTCGCATTGATTTTGTCGCTGTAAATGTTAGCGCTCTCCTCTAACATTCGTAATTTCGTATCTCTCCATCTTCTTCTTTTCGGGCCCGGTTGCAGAGCCTTAACTCTCGACAGGCTAAGATGCCAAACATAACGCCCATAACCATGAGGGTCAGTCGACGGCCCCATGCATTTTTTCTGTATTTTGCTCTATTTTAAACGAGTCGTGTTTCATTTAACATTTTTACAATTTTCGCTACAATTTTATCGTTTTAAATATTAGCGCGTTCTCTCCAACATTTGTGATTAAATATCTCTCCATCTTCTTCTTTTTGAGCGGAGATAAGGCGCCTTAAGCATTAAACATTACGTCGTATAAAATTTGGGATCAGGACGCTAGCAATAAAAATCCTTATGTAGATGGCGATATGGTTTTAATTCCCATTTAACACCAGCCGACAGATTTGATTTACTCAAGAAAAAAACATTGCCCAAAAGAGTACCTATTTTATTTTAATTTTCGAAGTTCATGCACAAATATTTAAATTTATTACGATCTTTTTCTAAAGTACCTACTTCATTTTCCACACTATACAACAAAATCATAACTGTAAAGGGTTTCTTTTAAAACAAAGTTTCCGACCGCAATTTGAAAGAAAAAGAAATTTTGTGAATTTTTTATTAATTATTTTTATATAAAGCGACAAAAAAGTGAGGCGACGATAACACTAATGCTACATTTATCTAATATAATATTTGTTTGTTTTTATTGATTTTCGTTATCAGTAATTTAAGTTAGAAAAAATCAATTTTGCGCCATTTTTAAAACTTTTTTATGTTTGCTGTCAAAAATTATACGTTTATTTCTAATAATCAATTTTGAAAGCGTATATCTACACCTTTCGAAAACAGTTTTTAGATTTCGGATATGTCCAGAAATATTTCATTTATTTGGTTTTGATTGCAAAGCGGAAATTTTCTGACCTTCTGACAGAATGTGCCTTAGGGCGTAAATAAATAAACAACTTATGCATAGATGGCTCTGGTGACAGAGTAAGTAACCAGTCGGTAAAGCAGATTGCTAGTTCTTCAGTTGAAAAGGGCATTTGATTCTATCTCAAGATCAGAGAGTCTTTTACATTACTAGAAAATGGACATCGGTCTCCTGGTCGTCTTCATAACCATATTATAAGGAATATTCCAGTCTAACAAAAAAACATCAAGCTTTATTATAAAAAGGAGTTGTATTACAACCAGAATCATAACAACAAACTGGCGCAGCCTGAAAATAAAAATGTCAGTTTTTATACAACAATTATTATTTCAAGTGCTGGACGAGTATATAGCGATCCATGGTTTGTCAACGTGTGTTCTGCTTTTGTTTACTTTACACATTTCAAAGTTGTGATGACATAAGACGCCATTTGCAAAAATGAGAGCATCTTTCGATGGGGTGATGACTTTAGCACCATCTAGTATAAAGATCCACGAACGGACTGCTAACTAACTAGGGGTAGGCAGATCGGACGGATCGCCAAACAACTCGGTCTTGGCACACAAACTTTGCCTCACTCACATTCATACATACCTACTCTTTTGTTATTCTGATTTTGCATGGCCCGACTCAATTATCTGATTCACTTGATCGTGCCATGTCTTCTTCGGACGTCCCCGACTTCTTCTACCACTCACATTTATGTCATATATATTCTTCTTACACTACTTTCTTCGTTCATACGCTCTACATGCCCCCACGTGGGCGGTCCGTTTGATAGATTCTCCCATCTTAACAGATGGATTGCAATCCTTAGAGTATAGGCGTCGGATGGGAATTTTATCCTTGTTCTACCGGTATTACAATGGAAGATGCTCCGAGGAATTAGCGTCATTGATCCCTTCACCGGTGCAGAGTCGGAAAACACGCCAAACGCGTGCCCAACATTTGTATACGGTTAGCATTTGTCACATGAGAACGGATCGCTTCTTCGACTCGTTCTTATGTTCAACAGCTCGGCTGTGGAATGATCTGCCGGCCTCTGGGTATCCTCCTTCCTTCAACATGGGTCTTTTCAAGACCAATGTTCATTCCTTCCTCGCCTTAAAAAGACCCTCCACACAGCATCCCAGATGACACAGGCCCTGAGGGAAATTATTTTTCTCAAGGCCTCCTGTGTGGAGTTAATGTAAAAAAAAAAACATTTGAATGTCCTTTTCTTAATCTTACTCATTATGCTTACATCAGCCTTACATCGTTTGAGGATCTCCACATTTCTCACACGATCACAATAATAAAAATAATATTTGACTGATTTACATAGCGCCGTTTCGTAAAAAATCATCACAAGGGCGCTGTACAGATAAATATAATCAATACAACAAGTGTACAACTAAGATCATAGTTATATCTAGTGACTTACGTCTAAAACTTATAGCTAGTGACTTATGACTAAGACTTTATAACCGCTAAATGAAATCGATAAAAAATAATTAAACCCAATATGCCTGGGCGGGAACCAAAGGCTGTCGTCCTCTCAGCTACTAACCTAGACAATTTTTAGTATTGCATATTTAATCGGATAACTAAAATCTTATCGCAAAAATCATCATGGTCGCTTACTTTAAACATAAAACACATGTTGACGACATTTGTCTGCTATTTTTTCACATCGCTGTTAAACCGACATGTGCGCACGAAACTGCGCGGGGGGCGAATTCACTTTACATTGTGCGCAAGTGTTATGGTTGGTCGAGTGACAGACGGTTGATGCTGCGACTAAACATAATTCATATTTATAAACGCATACCATGAAAAAAAATTAACCCAACTTCGTGTGGGATGTGTTTAAATTGAACCGTTTGAAATTTGTAAAGAGTTGACATAAATACTGTTTTTTTTTTAATTCAAAAACAATAATAATAATAATTTTTATTTTAGTAATTTGTACATTGAAGTTTACAAATTTCTAATTGATTAAAATATTTCATATTCACTATATTTTTTCAAGTTTTATGTAGCTCCTACAATACATCTTGAACTTTCCAATTGGTGTGGACTTTAAAGTTTCTGGTAGTGTGTTATACAACTTCATTCCCTTGTACAATAGACTGTTTTTTTTTCTGTCCTTTTTTTGTAGCCTTATTTCCTTGCACGTCCTTGTGTTATATCTGTGAATGTCTTTATTGTATACAATTTTATTTGAGAAGTATTTTGGTAACGTGTTGTTCAATATTTTGTGGATAAATACCATCGTGTTCAAGGTCAGCATCTGTTTCACGGTCAACCAATTTAGTTCCTTTAACATTTTAATTATTTTTGAAAATCTGTTTCGTCGGAGAATTATTCTCATAGCCCTGTTTTGGAGAATTTGTAACTTATTTTGTTCTCTTTCGTTACATAGGAAAAGTATACTTGAACAGTAGTTGAAGTGTGGAGCAATAATTGAATTGTATATGGTGATTGCAGTTTTTCTAGAAATTTTTGGCCGAATTCTTCCAAAAAAAGATATCTTTTTGCCAATTTTCTTTTGGGTGTATTCAGCATGTCTATTGAAGTTTAGTTTGGAATCTAATATAACTCCTAAGTATGTAAACACATGTTTCTTGCTTGAATTTTGAGAAGTAAAATTATTTGTATTAATAACTAGTAGTTCTGTGAACGGGAAACTTGTAATTTAGGAGGCGGGTACGGGTACCGCCGCCCCGGGAACTATTTATTGGATAACCTACATCTATGCCCCAGGTCACCCCGATTGGTTCTTAGCAAGGGTGCCTGGGTTCATGGGGTGAGGTTTATCCGGGTTTTGCGGTAGTTGCACCTGCCCACACAGTAGCATTCTGGTGTAAGACACCATTCAGAATTGAAGCGTTGCTTGAAATGGCTTTAGCCGTGTTTGATAGTCAGATTTGTGTAGCCAAGAACTTCCCCACCTTTCTCTCCCCACTACCTTCAGCATAAAGTCAAGTAATTCTAAGTCTCTTTATATAGCACGTGTACAACATTGGATTTTCGAAAGGGAACGAGCGTACTTCAAAGAACATATGAGTTCTTAACACTACATTTTAATTATTAATTTTTACATTTCAAAATTTTTATTTCCATTTTTATTTCTAATTTTCTTTTAAATGTAATTTTTTTTTCTCGTAGTTTTTCTCTTAATTTTATTTATGTTTTTATTTTAATTTAAATACCTAGATATAACTAACTAACTAACTGACTAACCATCACGCCGTTTCCCCGCAGGGGTAGGCAGAGAGGACGGACCGCCAAACAACTCGGTCTTGGCACACACTCTTTGCCTCACTCACATTCATACATCGTCTCATACATTCTCTTCTATTATTCTGACTTTTGACATGGCCCGACTCAAGTATTTGATTCACTTGATCGTGCCACGTCTTCCTCGGGCGTCCCCGACTTCTTCTACCATTCACATTCGCGTCGTATATTCTTCTTACACTACTTTCTTCGTTCATTCGCTCTACATGCCCAAACCATCTGAGGGTCCCTTTCTTAAACTTACTCATTATGCTTACATCAGCCTTACATTCTTTGCGGATATCCACATTTCTCACACGGTCATACATTGTTTTACCACACATACGTCTCAGGGATCTCATTTCAACAGCATTCAGCTTGCTTTCATCCTTCCTCTGCCAGTTCCATGCCTCACTGCCATACATCAGGGTAGGTACCAGGACTCCATTGTGGACTGCTAGCTTCGCTTCTTTTGACAGTTTTTTACTAGCGCCAACGGCATTCAGTCCACCATTAATGGAGTTACCGGCATTCACCCTTCTTTCAATATCTCTATCAGCCTTCCCATCTCTCGTAAACATACTACCCAGATACACAAACTCATCCACCTGCTCCAAGTATTCATCACTCGCCTATTAATAGCCTTTTAATTTATATATCTGTATAGAACACTTGAGTTCTTAACACTTTATCTTTATTATTAGTTTATGTGTCTCAAAATTTGAATTTTCATTATTATTTCTATTTTTCTTTAAAATGTGATTTTTTTATATTTCACTTACTTTTAAGTATTTCTTTATTTTTATTTAGTATGTTTAATTATCTGTTGCAATAAAATTGTATGTATTAATTCCTATTTAAAATATTAAATGTGCGACTACCACAATACGGGCATTAGGCTATACATATAGTGTGGTAGCCAAAATAAATCTGTAACTAATTAAATTTTATGAAATTAAAAAAAAATGGTTTGCCAAAGTCGCGGTTGGAAGCATTTGGGAGTCTAGTGCGGTATTTACATTTAAAAAAAAATCTGAATTTGTAGCTACTTTGCCACCTTCCTCTTCCCCGTCTCCTTCCCCGATTGCGAATGCGTGGTATCTGACTAGCTCCGGCTAGCCAGGAGCATTTGCGACTCTTATGCGTTAAAATGAATATATACGTGAAATCCTATTTAGATACTATTTTGATTAATCTTTACGACGAATCGGCTTACAGTATGAACATCAAAAAATATGCTACGTATAAATTGAAGCTTTAACTACTTTATCTATGTATCGGAATTACAATAAAATTATTATTTACGTAACAAAAAATATAAGCGTAAACCACTAAAAAAAATGTTTTCTCATGACTTAACTATGAAGTAATGTAAGTAACAATTTTTAAAAAATACCCCTTTACGGCTAAGACTATTTTTGACTTTATCTATGTTCTAACTTTTTTTCGTTCTTATAAAATTATGCACAAAATAAATAAAAACCACTTTTTCGCTTACTAGCCTCGTGCAAAAAGACGCTCGATTTTAAAATTTTGCAGGCATGAGATTCGAAATATTTCTAGCGTTTATATTCCTCTTAATCAGATACTTGAGTCGGGCCATGTCAAGAGTCAGAGTAACAGTGCCTGCCTGAGACGATGTATGAATGTGAACAAGGCAAAGAGTGTGTGCCAAGATCGAGTTGTTTGGCGGTCTGTCCTCTCTGTCTACCCCACAGACAGATAGGTTAGGTTGCGCTCTATTGTTTTCACCACTTTCAATGAATTTTCAAAGGGGTGTTGAAATGGCACGTTTTTGAGTTGTCGTGGAAACATTAACTCCATGACAAAAAAAATCTTACAAAATTCCAATTTAGAATCACGAAAAGACTCAACAAACGAAGAAAGAAATAGGTATCTATGAAGAAATGCTCATTAAAAGGATAGTCAAGTCTACAAACGACATCAAACGAAAAAAAGTGTTTTTTGGTACGACATTTCTACTTGGGGCATCTTATTTTCAGGTCTTGATTACGATTGTGACCTTGCTAATCGAATAACGTAGAGGGCACTCACTCGAAAGGGAGGGTCCCTTTAGACTGATTTATTCAAGCGATTTTGAAAAGGAGACAAATTACAAACAAGACGAGACGAGAAAAAAAATGAATCATTTAGTACAATTGTTCGTATTTCTAAAATTGTTTTATGTGTAAAAATATAAAAGTTATTTAAAGATCCAAACACAATATACATCTACAGGATTTAGCCTGCGAGAGAATGAGACAGAATTATCGGTCTTCTCTTTGTGCGGTGCTTCGTAGCCCCCCACTCTGTTCTACTTTAGTTTTCTAAAGGTTTCACCGCTACCGCGTGTGAACTGCACGCTTTTATATAATGAACAATGAAATAAAAATACAACAAAAATCAGAAAAAAAAATTAATGGGTAGAAATTTTAATTTATAAATTACAAATTTGTGCTCCAGAGAAAATCTGTCATTTGTAACATAAATTCAAATTACATAAATTTTATAATTTTTAATTTCTATTTCATTACTAGCTGACCCGGCCACGCGTTGCTGTGGCTAAGAAAACACTTTGTAAAATCCAACCTTTGTAACCACCGCCGTCTTTGAGTTTATCGCGAAGAGACAGACAGATGCCGCGGAGGACTTTAATTTATAATACGTAGAGAGGGTGAGAAAGATTAATACTGTATCCGTCTAAATAATTTTTTAATTACCGCAATGTACGTGACCATTTTTTTAGAAGATATAATGGGTATAGTAAGCTATCCGTAAAAGATAGATGTATGCCTTCGCGGACTTTTTTGTGGATCTATAAAAGAGGAATATCCCACTATGAATTGTTTTGTTATATCCCAAAAGGATTAGGCAGCGTTTCTGATGAAAGCTACCGGTCGGCTTGACTTTTTCCGACACTTCTAACAATTATCGTTATGTTTCAACCAATTTACACAAATCCTTGACAAATTACATACCTAAACCTTCCTCACGTACCTTCCTCTATCTATTGGTGAAAACCGCATGAAAATCCGTTCAGTAGTTTTCGAGTTTATCGCGAACAGATAGACTGACAGACGGCGCGGGGGACTTTAATTAATAAGATGTAGAGAAGAGATAGAGAAGATATTTATACTTACTGTAAATAGAGCAAAATTATTTTTTAAATAATTATCATTAACTTAACAATAATTGAAAAACCCTCTGAAATCAATGCAAATTTAATTCTTTATTGGCTTATATTTTATAATTTAAAACGAAAAAATAAAGTAGCACTTATCTGTATTATAAATTTGCTATACCTTTTGATCAAAAAAATATTATTCAGTTTTTTGGGATTTTTCAGTCTCAAATTTAAATTTAAGTTTTCAATGAAAATGGCGCAGCCGTTCCCCATAAATACAGAGGATATAATGAACGGCGTTAAGTATGAAATGAAATGTCTAAAAGTTAAGTGGAGAAAGGAAAAGGATACTAAAATAAAATACAAAGCGAAAAATATGGCCGAGATTTCATCAAAGATAAACGCTATCTCAGTACTAGGACTAAATTAAGAAGTAAAATGTACAAAAAAAGAAAAACGCGTCGGAGAAACCGCGGTATTAAGTTACTCCACTCATAAAGTTAAATTTTTTTTTAAATATAATTTATTTATCATTAGCTGAATCTATTATAAGGTATGGAATTACAGCTTGGGGACTTACATAAGACAAATGTAAATCATGTTCAATCAGTTAAAAAAATCATTACCTGCATTATTAGCTCACAAAAGTTTATACGAACAAAGGCATAATATTAAATACTTTTACCAGAATCTCAAAATTTTCTCAGTAAGAGCAATTCTGTTGTATAAAATTATATTTCAGCATATGACCAGCCCTATATATTCATATGCAAATCGACTGGACCACACTTAAAATACTCGTTTTATGTTAAATGAAGGACTCATGGTACCTAATCATTTAAACAAATATGGACAGAGAATACTGGACTACATGATACGAGTACCTAATTGATTAAATATGTAGCTGTTGAAATTGAAAAATGTAAAAACAAATATTACGAGTATGTTGAAAAACTGGCTCGCTGAAAGAATTAGTTTGTATTAGACTAACACTAAACAAAACAAAAATAATTACAAGAAAACGTAGGAAAAAATAGATTATGTAACGTTGTTATATTTATCAAGGAAAATCCTGAGAAAGAATTTCCTGATATTTCAGGATGGGATATGGCCTATAATAATATAAGCTATTTGTCACTTCCTTGTCTCAGATTGTCTTCAGGATGTGTTTGAGGTTGTGTTTATTTATCGGAGAAAACAACACACTTTGATTTCGTTCCGCATTGATTTATTTTATGTTAGAATAAACGAATAACTCTGATATCAAAGATGTATTGGATATTGTTTCCGAGTGTAAATCCTAAGATTGAATACGGTGAGATTTTATGTTGTTTTTTTCGTATGTTGGCATATAAGATTTTATAGATGTGTTCATTCAATTTTCGACCATGTTCTTATATATATAACCAATATTTTCACGCAATGTGTATGGGATTTGTAGTTATGCGTTCGCAAAGACTTATTGGATAGGAAATGTCAATATAAAACCCTGCAATTGTCCCACACACCAAATCTATTACCTATCATTAAATGTCACCATTTTGGTCCATCGAGCCGGATCAGAATGGTAACGTTGCGTGAACACAATACACTAAAAAAATGTTTCATAAAGGAAAGCTTGAAAGTAAGAATACATTCAGTACTTGAAAGTAAGAATACATGGAGTCAGACAACTCCAAATACCAACTTTTGAGATAATGAGGAAAGCAATATTCGAATGCTCGTCAATAACCAAATAATATTTACACGCATCTGTGTTTTACATAAAATATGTTACAAAATCGGCGTTATTTTGTAGCATAACGGTCCTGTAAATTAGCATGACATTTAAATATATATCCTACTATTAACCGAGAAAACATCAACATCGAATCGAACGTTATAATTCCGTAGCGTCTGCGTGGTTGAATTTCAGATTTCATGTCCGACGCCGCGCCACAAATAACATCTGTGTACGTGGATTTTTAGACTAAGCTACCGTTATAATTCGGTTACAAGTGCAAGAATTCGTCACAAGATGTCGCCACTTTCGTCGGCAAGACGCATAGGGACGTGTCCTTCCTAGGTATAAGTTCTACGAATTTGTGAACACGGAGTATCCGGCGAAAGCTTGACGGTAATACTCAGTTGTATCAAGCGGCTGTATATTACTATGACGTCATCGACCGACCCGGTTACTTTGTCGCTGTGACTAGCCGTCACTGGATGACAGTGGATACGAGGAACGGGCTAATTTTGGAACCAGTTCCTACTGGATTTATAAAATGATCAACAACACTGTTAAATACAGACTCGAGTGTAGGCGAGGTTATTTATAATAATGCGCGTATTGGCGATATGGATATTTATTATGAGTAATGGCTATAAATACGTCCTAGCTAACGTGTTGGCGGTTGGAAAAAGAGGGCGAGGAGAGGCCTGCATCTCCTTTTATATGCGGGATCACCTGTCTCGCTCTTGTATGGCCGGAAACAGGTGTGCCACCCTAAAACCTCTCTCACATCCTCCCCTACTTAAACGGGAGAATCCTGGCTACATAAGTGATACCTATAGCTACATATTTCATACAATATATTTTATATTTCATATTTCACATTTAAAATTAACAAAACATTTGTTTTTGTTCTTTCCGTTTCCCTTCTGTCCATTTCTGTCCATTTCGACTGCGAAGTGCTGTCACCTGGGCCGAAGCCTTCCTTGCCATGGGTTAGACCTGAAACATGGAGAAACAGAATTAGAGACACTTCTATTACGTAACATACCGGAGAGATCTAATTCGTCCGTCGACAATTCCAACGTGTCAGACGCGAATTCCTGGTTATCTTCCTCCTGCCATGAAACATGTAATTCCTTTAGCTGGTCTAAATGTCTTTTCCACACCATATTAGACTTGTTAATTTTTATGAAATATATTTTACTACCTTTTTTATCCACAATAACCCCAGGGACCCATAACCTATTACCCTGAGATCTGAAATCTCTAGTCATTACTTTCTGACCTATATTAAAACCTGATTTAACTCTACCCTTATATTGTCTTTTCTGATTGTTTTGGCTCTGAGTAACCTTTTTTATTACTTTGTTTCGTCGAGTAGAACCTGAACTACCCGTTCTATCCTCAATTTTCCTTGGAATCAGAGAGTCAAATACTGTTCTAATTTTTCTACCCAATAATAATACAGATGGCTCACATCCTGTTGTTGCGTGAACTGTATTCCTATAGTCTGCTAAAAAGTTACCTAACTTTTCTTTATAATCTGAAGGAAATCCATTATGTTTACAAATTTTTTTAAGGAAATTTTTACAAGTCTTTACTGTAGCTTCAGCTTGCCCGTTGCTACTAGGGTGATTGACTGGACTAGTGATATGTTCTATCCCATTTTTCTTACAAAAATTTTCAAAATCCTCAGAACAAAAACACGTACCATTATCACTAACTAAAGTTGCTGGAAAACCAAATTGCGAAAATAATCTATGAAGTATTTCGATATTTTCTTTTGAAGACAGACTGTTTACTTCCAGACACTCAATCCACTTTGAAGAAGAGTCTACCACCACTAAAAAATTTTTGTTATACAAACTACCATGATCAATATGTACCCTGAACCATACTTCAGGTTCATATGGCCACACTGCTAAAGAACTCTTTTGTGATTCTGGTTTAATTTCTAAACAATCTCTACAATTTTCCGTTATTTTCTCCAAATCTTGATTAATTTTTGGCCACCAGACAAAGCTTTTTGCAATACCTTTAGTCTTAAAAACCCCTAAATGAGATCTATGTAACATCTTTAAAACCTCTTGTCTTAAAGACTCAGGTACAACAACCCTATGTTGATATAAAACACACCCATTTATCAAAGACAATTCTAACCTTTTTTCCCAAAAAATTCTAATAAAGTTACCACTTTGTGCCTTTTTTACTGATGCTGGCCAACCTTCGATAAGAAAATTTTTCACTTGACCTAACACATCATCCTTTTCGGTTTCGCTTTTTATCACGTCTAAAGACAAATTAAACCCATTATTTTCGAAATAATTAATGTAATCAGACTCTATCTCATCTTCACAGCTAACCTTTTCAATCGGACACCTGCTCAGAAAGTCTGAACAATTATTTTTCGATTTTACATATTCAATTTTAAAATTAAACGAACCTAACATAATAGCATATCTCTGTAACCTTGACGCGGCAATCTTAGGTACTTCTTTATTTTCACCTAAAATTCTCACTAACGGCTGATTATCCACAGCTAAAATAAATTCTCTGCCGTACAAATATTGATAAAACTTCTTAATTCCAAAAATAATTGCTGTTGCTTCAATATCTAGAATAGAATAATTCTTTTCCGCTTTAGTTAAAGTTCTGCTTGCGAACCCGATCGGTCTTTCTACGCCATTTTGAAACCTATGAAGTAATGTTGCTGCTACCCCATTAAAACTACCATCTGTGACAAGTTTCACAGGTATATTTTCGTCAAAATGCGTTAAAATCCTATCCGAAGTTAATATTCTTTTAATTATCGCAAAACTATTTTCTTGTTCCGTACCCCATTGAAACTTAACATCTTTTTTAAGTAATTCGTATAATGGTGACAATATATTTGCCATATTTGGAATAAAATTACGATAATAACTAATCATACCTAATAAACTTGTTACATTATTTAAATCACTAGGTGCTGGTGCATTTAAAATGGCTTCTTTATTCCGTTCACACGGTTGAATCCCTTGTTCACTTATTTTATAACCTAAAAACTCAATAACTTTTAAATTGAATTCACACTTGTCACTATTCACTGTTAGATTACAATGTTTCAACCTTTCTAACACGACACATACGTTTTTCTCTAAATCGTCTTCGTCTTCCCCTATCACGATAATATCATCCAAATAAAACGTCATGTTCTGTAATCCTGACAAACAATTTGCCATTGCCTTTGCAAATATAGCTGGCGCGGGAGATAACCCGTACACTAACCGCTTATACTGAAACAATCCTAAATGGGTATTGATTGTTGTAAAACGCCTACACTCCTTTTTTAAAACAAATTGACTATACGCCGATTTAAGATCGATTTTTGCAAAAACTTTCCCACCATTTACTTTCGTTAATAGCTCCTCTATCCTAGGTAATGGATATTTGTCAACTAATAACTGATTATTCACTGTCGATTTATAATCACCACATAATCTAATACTACCGTTTTTCTTAATTACTGGAACAATTGGACTTGCAAACTCACTAAACTGGACTTGTTCTATAATACCGTCTGACAGTAAACTATCTAACTCCCTTTCGACTTTTTCTTTCAAAGCGAACGGCATAACTCTGTGATTACGAAATATCGGAATAGCGGTCTCTTTTAAAGTTAAATTCACTTCGTACTTATTAAATTTTCCTAGTTTATCCGTAAAAACTTCCGGAAATTTTTTTACTAATCGCTGCTTCAAAGTATTCTGTTTTATACTGTTTACGATTCCGTTAATCCCGACGTTAAAAAGATTCATAAAATCACGCCCCACTATCGATAACGAAGCACTTGTGACAACAACAAATTTCAAATTGTGACACTGACCGTTAAATTCCACTTGTGGCGTAATTGTACCTACCACTTTCACGAGCGTATTGTCAAAACCCCGTAGACTAATGTCTTCGTGCACTAGCTTGATTCTACTGAATTTACTGAAATAACACTCCTTGGAAATTACGCAACAAGATGCTCCAGAATCTACCATGAATTTACTCTTGATCCCGTCTAGTGAAACTTCAATAAAAAATGGTTCGACACTATTAACTTCACCCAACTTTGTGTCCGACAACAAAGTATTCACACTCTTACGTGTTGAGGAACGCTTGCACTGTTTTGCGAGATGACCCTTCGTACTGCAAATTTTACATAAATAATTTTTATATCTACATTCCGTCGCGATGTGATTATTGTGACCACAAACGGTACAATTTTGTTTCACAGCGTTCGCTGGCGACTGTGACCGTGCCCTGTTGCTATGCCCGAAACGCTTCACGTCTCTGTCTTTCACACGCGAATTATTAAAAGAGAGTCGACCGGCCTTGAGCTGTACATTAGCGTAAACCGTATTATCAACTCGGGACTGCGCTTGAGTTGAAGCTACGAGGTCAATGCACTCGGCGACTTGTAAACATTTTTCGAACGAGTGTAATTCACCCTCGAGAAATAATTTTTCCCTTACCTTTCCTGGTTTACAACCCAAAACAAAGAAATCCCTTAAATTTACTGATAAACTATTCCCAAATTTGCAATTAGTAGAAAGAGACTTTAACCGCACTGCAAACTCACGGATTGATTCGTCATTTCTTTGTTTAGCACTGTAAAACTTAGATCTCTCTTCAAAAAAACATTTCGTTGAACAACAATACTCATCAAGTTTAGATATCAAATCTTCTAACTTAATATCTGTTACCTTTTTAGGAATGCACAAATTAACCAATAAGGAAAAACAATCATCTTTCAATGCATTCAGGAAAATAGCCCTTTTTTTATCATCCGATGCAAACTTTTCATCATTCACGAGGAGAAATTGTCCGAGGCGGACCTTGAAGTTCTCCCAGTTCCCGTCACGCAAACTGAAGGACTCCAATCCTCGAGACTCCATGTTCCCAATGCCCAGAAGGTACCCAAATAGAGAGAAAGAAAACAGAAAAAACAAAAACTTCCCAATGAGGCTTCTTCTTCTGCCGTCTGCTCCCTGGACCCTGCTCCGGAAACTGCTCCTTGACCCTGTGAATTGATGGCTCCTTCCAGACCCGTCACACAGTAACACCGATGGCTACCCCAGATCACTCCTGCGACCTGGATCTCCGATCCTTGACCCTCAGAGATGCCGATTGACGCTGGACCTCCCGTGCTTCCCCCTTCCGAAAAGCTGGCTGGCTCCAGTGTCTTCTTGCACTTCACTCCTTGCAGTGAAGTGTTGGAATAATTTCGGTCCGGCCTTTCTTACCGACCCGAAATAATAATGTTACCGCGTATTTTTGCCAAATTTTTGTGCCAAATTTTTTTGCGCGTCGATTCTTTACGCGATCTGCCGTATTGTCAGAATCGTGTACCGTAGGCTGCGCCACTGTTAAATACAGACTCGAGTGTAGGCGAGGTTATTTATAATAATGCGCGTATTGGCGATATGGATATTTATTATGAGTAATGGCTATAAATACGTCCTAGCTAACGTGTTGGCGGTTGGAAAAAGAGGGCGAGGAGAGGCCTGCATCTCCTTTTATATGCGGGATCACCTGTCTCGCTCTTGTATGGCCGGAAACAGGTGTGCCACCCTAAAACCTCTCTCACAAACACTAATTGGGCGAAGCCAAACCAAAAGCCGTAAGTTTTTGAGCATTATCATTGATTTGGTGGTGTTTATGAGTTACGAGTAACCTGATTATTGTACCAGATAGAGGGTACACTTTTACATATAACTGCATCTTCTTCTTCCTCGTGTGCCCCCTCAGGTCTACCCGACGTTGGCGATCTCTCTGGTAATTTTACCTATATCTTCGCTGCCCGGAATAGCTCCTCCACACTTCTTATACCGGTCCACTCTCGTACATTTCGTAGCCAAGGCATTTATCTCCTACCAGGGCCTCGGCGACCCTCTATCTTGCCTTGAGCAAGTGATATTGCAACTGCAAACTCAACTTAAATTTAGATTTTTTGGTTTTTTTTTTTTACATTTACTTCACGCAGGAGGCCCTGACGAAAATAATTTTCCTCAGGGCCTATGTCATCTGGGATGTTGTGTGGAGGGTCTTTTTGAGGAGAGGAAGGAATGAACACTGGTCTTGCAGAGACCCATATTGTAAGAAAGAGGAAACACAGAGGCCGGCAAATCATTCCACAACCGAGCTTTTGAACACAAGAACGAGTCGAAGAAACGACACGTTCTTGAGTGACAAATGTCAACCGTTTACAAATGTTGGGCACGCGTTTGGCGTGTTTCCCGACTATGCACCAGTGCCAAAGGGATCAATGATGCTAGTTCCTTGGAGCATCTTCCATTGTAATACCGGCAGAACAATGATAGCATTCCCCCCCGACGCTTGTGCTCTAAAGATTGCAATCCGTCTGTTAAGATGGGAGAATCTATTAAACGGACCGCCCGTTTCTGCACAGAGTCGAGGGTATTTTTCAGGTATTTTGGAGCTCCAGAGCAGAGGTGGTTGCCAAATTCAACCATGGGACGCACTTGTGATTTGTACAGGGTTAGCAGTTTTATTTACTATTGTGTACTATCATAAAGTATCTGCGGGCCCTGTACAGTGCGCTCAGTTTTTGGGAGGCTAACTTCACTCTGGCTCTGGTTATGTCTGACTGGAACTGTAAATAAGATACCGCGTCAAACGAAAACGCGAAATTTGAAGTAAATTGCATTTGAAATAATGTGTCTTTAATACGGCTACCAGCCTAGCGAGAGTCGCGCCCCACGGGCTAATGAGAATTTAATTTACAAATTAAAACGAAACCTCCCTGTAGAAGTGTATGGGAGAAGAATCGCGATGGACCACCCTGCTTTCTGATACGCCTGTAGTTTCAAGAAATAAATATTCAAAAAATTAACTAGGAACCATCCTTGGTTCGAGTCCCAGTTGCGACCACAACCCTTTTTATTTTTCTGTATCTTGTTAGTTTTCGTATTTTGTTAAGATTTATTAGTATTATCTACTTCAATGATATATTGCACTGATGGGTATAATCATCTAAAGCTAGAGGAAATAAAAAATAAAAAAACAAATATGGAATAGTATTCCTAATATGCAATACCGGCATTTATCGTAAACAAAACTCCTAGACGCAATAAACAGTGATCGTCTATCCTATGTATACGTGCGTACAGGTTTCAACTTGTCGGTCGAGCGAGTGCTGTGTCCGCGGCGAGATAGTTTTTTTTTTCAGAAGATCCTCGAGGAGAAACCTAGATCCAATGCCTTATGTACGGACACATAAAGATTGCGCTGGTGCCGAGTTCGACGCTTGGATTTGTGATTATTGCAAGTAGTTTAAGTTCCTTTTTTTATTTGACCGAAATTGATAAAGTATCTCATAGACGTTAAGCGGTTGGACATTTACACAATACATACTACACTTACCTACATACAAAGATACATAGCTACTTAGCTACTTTACCTACATACTACTTACCTACATACATCATAGACCCTGTATTTGTAGCTTGTATTGTCACATGTTCCTTTCCTACCCATTCCTGTATACCTGTCATTTTATCACACCCACATTCAGTCTTCAATCGACCGCGTGAACATCTCTAATATACCGCTTACCGCATCCGCGATTAATCCCGCATACCGCGACTAATATAGCCATAAGTGCAGAATAAACCCAGCCAAGACAGCAGAGTGCCACAAGGTTCCGCAGTGAGTCCTTTTTTCCCTTTCCTTGTGTGCATTCTTTTCACTTGTACAGTGGTCAAAACACGTACAAGGTCGTTCGACATCCACACATAAAACACACATCATTAAGGTTGATTTTTTATAGTTTTTGTAGTGTTCCGTATTTGTGGTACTTATTCCATAATTTGAACAAACTAGAAGTTAAACAAAACAAAGCAATGAGATGTATACTGGGGAAAGGCAAATACGCAAGAATTAATCAAATGAGAGAGGAGCTAAATTGGATTCCAATAAAAAAGAGACTACTATTTAATGTGTTAATTTTTGTGCATAAAATTATGAAAAACCAAATGCCAAAATACTTTAAGGATGAAATTGTTTTTAATAGAGACATTCATAATTACGAAACAAGAAATATAAACAGAGTTCGATTGCCACAAATGAAGAAATCAAAATCACAGAACTGCCTAATTACAGAGGACTAAAGATGAAATGCCTGAAAGTATGAAGAATGAAGAAAGAATGAATGTATTTAAAAAGAAATGTTATGCTTACTGTAAAAATATTTAAATTTATCAAATGAAATGTTACATTGTGCTTATTAGTTTATATTCATGTAGTATAAACTAACTCAATAAATAAAAAAATAATTATAAACCTTTATGTTGATTTTGTTTTCGAGAAATTATAGTAGGTACTTAGAATTAATGCATACAATACAATACTGTTACTCTTTAAAGTGCAAATGCATGACTGATTGTAAGTTAAGATTAAAAGTTTTAATTAGTTCATATTTGATTTTTAGTGCAAGAGTTATTAAAAAATGAAATTTTTAATATCAATTATGTTTTTAAGGCTTTTTTAAATATTCTACTCGCACTAATGATGAAAAAATAACAAAAGTTACCTTGAATCCACGATGATTTGGGTGAGCTGTCTAATATGTGTGTTCTGGGTAATACGGATGTGTTCCTTACCTGAAAAAGGAGTAAAACAACAAATTAAACGAGGGTCAAAGTATGCATAATGAAATTTGATATCGGAAAACGAAAATGAGTGAGAAAATAAAAGATGATCGGGAGAGAATAAACATTCCCCCATTTCGGGAAAAACATAAAGAAAATATCGATGATTCCCCGAGATGTTTTTACACGCAGAATCAAACAAATGTACGGGTACAATAAATTAGGGCATGTTTCGTAAAGGAAAACAGGAGAATTTTTTCTTGGATATATGTTAATGAAGCATGTAATGTAATGCAAAAATTTAAAAATATTAACGTAAAATTAAAACGCATGCTTTTTTGGAATAATTAGTTAAAATCCCGTGGGATTACACTGTTTACACGATACAATATATTAATGGACTGAAAGCTAAATCATGATTTTTTTTTTAAATTTTAACCAGTTAAAGTAATAAGGATGTTAAATAGAATCACGCGCTGTTTCAAGTGCGCTTTTGCTAAAGTAATAATTGTTAGTGTGGCCAGTCATAACCATAAATTTGATTTTTAAAATTTTAAATAAGGAATTATACCAACAATTTTAATATTCCCGTGTTTAAGAAACGGCGACGGTACAAAACGGCAATAAACGTACTTTCATTATCACAATAATGCTGCAGCTCTTTCTTGCACATTAAATAATGGTGAGACAAAAGATGAGACGTAAGATTGTACGTATATTGAAATATGTAAATTGATTGTTTTTTGACTTGAGGCATTCGAGATGTGGATCTACAGAAGAATACTTTAAAAAAAATTAAATACTTATTATACATAAACACACCTATAGTAAAGTAGAACCTTTTTTCATAAATCAGCAGCATGGGTTTAGAGTAGGCAGATCCACAACGACCAACTTAATGGTTTTCACGGATTGGATAACAACGAACAAGTAGACGTATCGTATAACGATTTTGCTAAAGCTTTTGATAAAGTAGATCACCTCATATTACTAAAAAAGCTTGAATATTTTGGTCTCTCATATAGAATGCTTCTGTTCTTCCACAATTATTTATCTAACAGAAAACAATATGTAGTTTATAGGCAGTTTGCTTCAAAACCTCACTTCACAAACTCTGGGGTCCCGCAAGGGTCTAATTTAGGACCCCTATTATTTTCTATGTTTATAAATGATATAGCACTGTTTATAAAATTTGTAAATTTTTTGTTATTTGCTGACGATATTAAACTTTATACCAATATAATGTCGAAAGCAGATTCTATTCGTTTACAAACCGATATCGATGGAATCGTAGAATGGAGTAATCTGAATAAACTCTATTTTAACAGCGGAAAGTGTAAAATTATGTGCTATACAAGGGCTAGGAGGACTCTATATTATAACTACAAAATGTCTGGTACCTCGTTAAAACATATTTCATAAATGAGGGATTTAGGAATCACTTTTGACACACGCCTGACATTCCGTTCTCATATCGATTCGGTGTGCAACTCTTCGATGTGAATGCTAGGCTTTGTAATCTGCAACGCAAAATCTTTTTCCAACACAGCAGTCATAAAAATTCTCTACTTCACTCTGGTTCGCAGCAGTGGATCAGTAATATGGGGACCCGAAGATGCCCTATACGCAAATGATGTTGAAAAGGTGCAAAAAAAGTTCATGCGGTACCTGTACATACGAGAGTTTGGGTACTACCCTTTGTTGTATCCCTCTGATTTTCTCGCGGGAATGCTGGGACTAAATCGTCTCGACGTTAGGAGAAAAATTGCAATGGTACTAGTAGCACACAAGCTGCTAAACGGGCACATTTGTAATCCTGATGTCCTGGAAAGGATTTCACTTTATGTCCCCGATAACTTCACCAGAGCAAGGCAACACAGACTTTTTACTTTTCCTAGAGGCAGGACCAACCTACCAATGGTTATGCCTCTGGGGAGAATGAACTATTCACTATTAAACCTTTCTTCTGAAATTGACATTTTTCAATCGAACTACAATCATTTCAAGAGCGACATAAAGTTATTCTTTAGTACCTGTCATTATTAATGTATCTATATAATTAATGTATTACACTATTAACTAAAAATTGTGAAATGTAATTGGATATATATGTTAACTGTTTTTCACAATAAATAAATAAATAAAATAAGCTGGATGGACAGGGTTACAAATGAGCATGTTATGGTTCGGATGAATAAAGAAAAGGAAGTAATTAAAACTATAAAAATCCGAGAACTTCAATATCTTGGACATAAGATGAGAAATCCAGAGAAATATGAGATCTTGCATCTCATAATGCAGGTATTATTTCCCAGCATTCAGTTTACTGTTCATAATGCAGAAAACTGAATGCAGGGAAAGATTGCCGGAAGACGGGGCCCTGGAAGAAGGAGAACCTCATGGCTGAAAAACTTGAGACAGTGGTTTGGCCAGTCTACTGAAGAGCTGTTCCGGGCCGCAGTAAACAAAGTCTGCATAGCCATCATGATAGCTAACGTCCGTTGAACGGACAGGGCGCAAGAAGAAGAAGAAGATTGTTCTTTTCCTCCAAAGGAAAGAGACATACGTACATTGGAAGAAACAGACATCCGTATATTGTGTGTCTTATCTTTTACTCATCATTATTTAACGCGTTAGAAAGAGCTGCAGCATTGTTGTGATAAAGAACGTACGCTTATTGCCTCTTTTGTAAACGTGAGAATACCTACTAAAAGTGCCTAATTTGTCCAAAGAAACGTCATTATCCCAAAAACATTTTTTAAATAACTGTCTTCAGGCTTGGTAACAACAATATTGAAAATATGCGCATTAGAAAGTCGGAATAAACACGAAGATTTCACAATTGAAATGAAATGGCCGCTATCTTGAAACTGAAATGGAACGTACAAACAAATTTACAGACAGACAAAATGCAAAACGGTCAAATAAATTTGTTGACCAATATGAGGGAGCGGTCCGTTATCGGTAGAGACGGGGCGTGAGAAATGAAAGGCGTCAAGTCGAAGTATGAGTCAGTCGTTTATTGGGCTACGTAGCGGAGGTCGGTAAAACAGTAACATGATGTATGCAGGGTGCCGTAGATGAGATGCTGCAGGCGTGCGGTGTGATGGAGATGGTGCGGTGAAGGTCAGCGAGTTGCTCGACACCATGGCGGTGGAGATGACCTATCTTCCAGGCCGTTGCTCGACGCTTTAAGTCGCGGAGGTGAACGGTGTGTGGCTCGGTGTGCTGAGCCACCAGCAGGTAGTCCTGGCGAGGCGGAGCGTGTTTCCATGGCAGCGAAGCACGGTGGGCTTCGGGGTGCCATGAAGTGGTGAGCTGATCCCTGGACTGAAGGTGCGTCAAACCTTATAAGTCGCGGGATGGAGCTGTTCTCAGGAGCTGAAGACACGATGGGCCTTGTAGCTGAGACGTAGTGATGAACCTCGGGAAGCTGCCCTGGATGTGTAGACAACTGCAGGAGCACTTGTGCGGAGATCTGTTACGACGAGCTGTTGACCGACGGTTAGTGTGAGACTGACTGAACTAGCGCCGAGTTTAGTCGCTTTATATATACAGTAATGTTCCATTCGCCGGCAATGTGCACACTGGAAGGTACTCGATCATACCCGGTGCCGAATATTCAGGCGGCTTATAAACTCCAGACCTTTCTAGGCGGTGGCGATATTATTATCGTCCAGCCAGCACGGCAGGCGAGAAAGTACATCGCGAGCGGCATATGTAGGTAGGTACCTAGTAGTAAGTAGGTTTGCCGGCGTCGCGCGAATATTAGGAGATGTTCTCGAATCTTCTTTTGATGGCGGAGTTTATGATGTGCCGCCACAAATACTTTCGAATACGTGAAAAAAAGTCAGACGAGAAAGTAAAAAATATTCTAATTTAATTCATGGACTTTATATAAACTGCTCGCTGTGAAGGGGGAGTATCAAAGGTTCCCATGTAAATTTTACGAAAAATATTCTACAAAAGAGTGAATTATAATTAAATAGGACGTACGACCTTTAAACTATCATATTTTTGGCTGATTTTCGTGTTTTTTTTCTCAGTTATGTTAATCAGGAGCTAATCACAGAATTACAAGTAGCTATATTGTAAAATGTTTATCTTTTTTTTTTTTTTTTTTTTAACTTTATTTATTCTCATTTCTTTGTACATATAATAATAAACAATATCTATATTATTCAACCATAATTTTACCTCTTTTACATATTTTATCATTTTATTTATCATTTGAGTTTGTAGTGGTAGAAGGTTAAATGAACGAGGACCAATGAAACTGCTATGTGTCTGCAATAATTTAGTATTGGTTTGTGGGGTGTAAAATATATTATTTATTCTTTTGCTCATTCTGTTTTCATTTATTTCGAAATTATTTTTGTTTTTAAATACATATTTCAAAGTTTGTAATATAAATAATTTACGTATATTAAATATTTTAGTTTCTTTGTATAATAAGTTAGTCGAGAATGTTTTATTTTTGTTATATATGACTTTAATTATGTGTTTTTGAATTATTTGTAGAGGCTTAATAAATGTATCAAGTGCACCACCCCATCCTATAATGCCATAAGTGATTGATGATTGCACTAGGGAAAAGTAGATCATTTTCAATTTTTCAATGTTTAGTACTTCTTTAAGTCTATAAAATATGTAGGTCAGATATCTTAATTTAGAAGTGATTCGATTAATATGTGTTTTCCAATTAAGATTTATATCTATTGATACTCCTAAATATTTTATATTTTCGACATTAGTGAGTTCGTTGCACATGAAGCACATTTCTTGATTGCAACTAGTATTATGGATTCTAATTTTAAGGTTGTCTGTAGGTTTATTTTTAATGGTTTTATAAAAAGGTAAATAAAATGTTTTGCTATAATTTAAAACGAGTTTGTTGTATTTTAGCCATGTTGAAACCATTGAAATACAATCAGTTGCTTTCGAAAAAGTTTCTTTCCAATGATTACCATCCACTATTATTTTAAATCAAGACGAAGCCTCAAGCCAAAAATTTGTATATTCTAAACCTTTCATTCCTCAGGCCCATTTTGTCGGAAGGTCATTGGAGGACCCACCACTTACCCGCCCTGGTATAGGTAACAGATGGTTACCCCTTCAAGGCTCTTGCAAGGACTCTAATTTTTTGGGTAAAAACGACTCTACATTTGATAACGAAACTAGACCTCCAATGTCCCTGCATACGCTGCTAGTAAGCAGTATGCAAGTGCTTAGCGGGAAATACAGATACAATATGTGTTAGTATGACAAAATATAGACAAGACAATGGGACAGGTTGGTGAAAGTCCACGAGGTGGCAAGCGCTGGGTGATTGTATCCAGCGTATCCTACAAGCACCTGTTTGGGAAGAAGACACAATAGATAAGTAATAAGGGAATGGCAAACGGTCGGGAGTCCTCTTCAATCGATTGGCAGTCCCAGCAAGAATGCGCATGACATTCGGTCTAGTCGTGAACCACACTCAGCTTCCGCGCCCCTTAGCCGGTTCCTCGGTGATGCCTCAAAGAAAAGTAAATGGGAGATTGGGGGGAGGTCAAAATAATTATGGCTTGCAGTAAAGTCAAAATAAGTGGAATATTTGTGAACGTATCCTAAAACAAATAACTATTTTGGAAAGATGAGCTGATCAAATTTTAGAATCATTATTATATCATCATCATCATCATTATCATTATCATTATCATTACATAGTATAAAATGAAGTCGCTCAAAATGTATGTGCGCGTTAATCTTTTAAACTACGCAACGAATTTTCATACGGTTTTCACCAATCGATAGAGTGATTGAAGAGGAATGTTTATATGTATAAAACATGTAAATTATATTAGAGAAAAGTCGAGAAATTCAAAGAAAACATATTTTTGTGCGATTTAAAACGGCTGGCGGGCCGTACTATAGTCACTTTTGAAATTCGTTCTACGGAAGAAATTGGAAAATAGATGTCCTAGAGTAAGTAGGTATTTGATTTTCCCTTTTCAAATATCCAGTGTTGCATTGCAAGCATTGTATAATTAGTGACGAGTTAATTAGTTTATATGTATAATACATGCTTATTATAGTAGAGAAAAGCCGATAAATTCAAATATTCAATTCAGGCAGCGGGCAGCGGGCAGCTGGCAAGCGGGTGGTGTGGATTTTATAAAGATTGGGTAATGGCGTTGTGTTTCGTTAGCCACAGCAACGTGTGGCCGGGTCTGCTAGTTGTATATAAAAATCTCGTGTCACAGTGTTTGTGGTCACACTCCTCTGAAACGGTTTGACTGATTTTTATGAAATTATTAATGAATATTTGGTAGGTAAGAGAATAGGTTTTAAAGTATATAGAAGTCAAAGGGACTCCCTAAACCGTTCTCCCCCGATCGGGCCTGCCATGCATGTGTAAGACCATCATTCAGAATTGAAACGTTGCTTGAAATGACTTTAGCCATGTTTGTGGTCCAGATCTGAATAGCCAGGTACTTCCCTATCTTCTTCTATGCATTTTCTTCCCCTCCCTATTCTCTTTAGCTTCATAACATACCCCAAATGGTGATGACATAGATTCACTGGCTCCCGTTAGCAGGGACAGTTGGGAAAAATCTTTTGGAATCATAAGTCAATTTCATTCACCCTTGCACCACGGAGTCATGCAATTTTCTACGTAAATTTAAAACTAGGTTGTGAAAAGCGAGCCTGTCACTAGTTCGGCATCGAAAACACATTCGAAATACGAAAAACTTTTTAAAAAACGTAAATAAATCAACGACGCCCATAAAATTTTATTTAATTTTGATCAAACTGCAATGCGGATTACAGGGCCGCATCAGGAACATCAAAAGCTTGCAAAATTCCTTTGTACATGAAAGATAATTAAACGTTTAAAAATTATATTTTATAAAATTGTGCAGAAAATACCATTATTTCGAGCAATTTGTTAACTCACGCGCTAACTCCATTGTTTATTCATAGTTTTTATTTTAACATTTCATAGACAATTAATCAATGCTCCAATCATAGAAAAGAAAAACGTACTAGACATAAATATATTTTCTCATGCCCAAAATTAAACACTTCCTTTGCACAAAATTATTATACTTATCAAGGAAGACTTATTTTCAACCGATTACCGGATGAAATTAGAAAAATTAATGATAAAATCCAATTAATAAACACTGTTAAAAAATATTTTAAAGATAATATAAAAAAAAAAAACTAAAAAAAAAGTTTCCGACTAATCTAATCTCAAGAACAACTACTTATAACTCAGTTTCCAAGTGATACTCTGTTCTTCAAATAAGTTAAATTTTGTATTGTTTTTAGCAACTAATTACATATCACAGAACTTACAACTTATTGTTTTTTACATTCACATTGTAATTTAAGAACTTAAATATAGCATTAAAAATGTACACTACTCTTCCAGACACAAGCTAATGCTTCCATGGAAGAGTGGTATTAACGTATTTTAAAATGAACATGTACGCAAATTACTACATTATCTAAATGTATATTATATTTTATATGCTAAAATAAATAAATAAAAATAAATAAATAAATAAATATTTTTGCGTAAAAGAAAGGGAATGCATTATTGACAAGTTTGTACATGTATTTATAACAGTAGAACATGGAAAGAAATGTATTAGAATAATTACACAAACCCGCTAGACAAACCCTGCTTTGCCAAACAAACCATTCAAAACCTGGGATGTTTTTTAAAATTATGATGAAATGCGACTTTATTTTAGAGAATTTATTTTATAAGATTGGTACTTCCGACAAATGTCATATTTGATCGTCTATTAGTTAAAAAAGGAACATTCCGTATTATCCGTGCATCAAACTTCGACAACACGAACGTTCCGTTTTATCCGTGAGGTGGATTAACTGCATATTTACCAAAATTTGATTTGTATATAAAAAAAATTCACTCCTCTCAGGGGCAATGACATCATTCGGGATGCTGTGGAGAGGGTCTTTTTAAGGAAGGGAAGGAGAGGTGGTCATGTCTGAAATAAGTCTTCTATCTGAGAGTTTTAAAATTTTTAATTCTTTAATCAAGTGGTTGTAATTTATTGTTTGTAGGCCGAATTTATATTTATAGGAATTTATGCTGAAATTTTTCAATGTAATCAGAGTGGAGTTTAAGGTGAGGAGACCAAATATGGGAGTTATATTCAACTTGCTTCGAACTAGAGAAGAAATAAGATTTGTAATTTCGAAATATTTCAAAAGTCTCTGCCATTACGGAGAATGAAGTCAAGCAATTTAAATCCTGTTAGTAACTGTAGTAATGTGTGAAAAAAAATTAAATTGTATTATATTTTAATGGGTTCTATGAGTTTTAAAATACCTAAGCCCGATTCTGGAGGTTTGCTCCGCCAAACGTATATATCACACTTGTCATATATACGTGATATTTCACGTGGAGAGAGATAAACGTGGAGTACATCCGACACGAGAACACGCTGTATCTACGTCATACCGTAAATACAGGATGTGTTTTGACTAATCTTCCAGAGATCTCACTGCAGAAAACGCTGCCAACATTCTAAGATGACATCTTAAGCTGTGTTTAATTATTTAACGGAATTAGGAGGCGAATTTAGTATATGGTGGTAGTAAGGGAGGATAGTATGTAAGATACGTCTTCCTGATATTAAAATCTCTTTGACCAATGTAAAATTAATAATACAAACGAAAATATTTATTTTCGTTGTTTGTTTTTGGGGTGTTATGCCGTGTTGCGCTACATCCTTCTTTAGCCAACGTTCCGGACAGCATTGCAGTGTCCATCATCGGGGCAGATCCGGCAGACACATCTACCGGATCAGCCCTGATGATGGACACTGCAACGCTGTCCGAAACATTGGCTAAAGAAGGAGGTAGCGCAACACGGCATAACACCCCAAAAACAAACAACGAAAATACTTTTGGCCGTAAAAATCTTAAAACGTATCTGAAAATATTTATTTTTATTTTTTGTTGTGTATACAAGTAGTTTCAATGTCTCTCAACAGATGTCATCAGAATATATAGTATTAAGGTATCTCAAATTTTTTTCATTAGGTCCACTATAAAAGTCATGATCAAAAATATTCTCACGGCCTATGTCATCTTTGGGGGTGCTGTGCGGAGGATCTCTTTAGGGAAAGGAAGCAGAGGGAGGTCTGTGAAGGAAAAAGGTAGGAATCCGGGAGTCAATGTGTCCAGGTCATCCGCCGCCAAGACTTGGACAAATCTCATCCTATGATAGCGGGCACCCCTACGTAACCACACGTACAATTTTCAATTTGCGAGGCAGGAATGGGTGCCGCCGCTCCGGGAACCATTTATTTGATAACGTACACCTCTGCCACAAGTCACCCCGAATGGTTCGCTACGTTTGGTGACTTAGCAAGTGCCTGGGATCGTGGGGTGAGGTTTGTCTACGTCATCGATGACTAGGCACATTGAACCCCAGATTCCTACCCACCTTCCAACTTCACCGTGTCCTTTCCTTAAAAAGACCGTTCACACTGGAGATAATGTAAAAAAATCTATGAAGATAGTAACTTCCAGTACTAGGAAAATAATTACAGTAAAAGCTGTGCAAATTTCGTTGCTCTAGATCACACCGTCCAATTCTTCTTATTGCTTTAAAAACACTTTTCTGCTACGTAGGATTAAATAATATAATATTCGAGTATATCGTAAAGTCCGTTCATGTGAAAACGACAAGTCAAAAGAAACATCAAAGGAATAATATATTCAAAATTCAAATACGAACCTTGTTAACAAATTCTGTGCCTTTTCCACCGTATCAAATTTCGCAAAGTTTGTAAATAATAATATTAAAAATAACTTTCGCTTATTTTATAAAATCTTCCCATGTGTAAAATTATAATTGGATCCCGAATTATTCAACAAAGGTCACATTACTTCTAAGTTTTGTAACTTTGTAAAGCAGTCTGGAGTAATATTTATTTTCTGTAGAAATTAGCTAAGTATAGTCGTTTAATATTGAAACAGTTTTGGGAATTCTCCATATATCCCAAGGTTTTGTTCAATGTATTTTCATCTTACATTGTCCTTCTACTTTCCTCATAAAGCTCTACTTGGGAAGCCAAATAGAAGAAGATGACAAAAACACTACCCACCTTTGTCGGTTATAACATGTTACATATATGTGATAAGTAGGGCCCGGATTAATATGTGTAAATACATATTTTTAATTTACACGATTTTCGTTCTCGTATGTGTTCTCTACCTAGATTATCATGTATAGTTTGTGAAAAACTAATTTGTATTTTCCATATTTCATGGTTAAGTCCATATTTTACAAAAAATATCGTAATCATCCATATTTTCGAATTTTATATCATAAAACATGAGTTAGTTCACAAAAATTGATATAATTTCACGTGTTTGCATTCTCGCCACCACACACACGGCCGCGCGTGTCATTTCTCTCGCGTATTATTCGTCGTAATTTGATTTTTGATTCTCTTCCTCTATTTGCTTGCTGTTTCTTGCGCGTCTTTTTATTTTTACGTACTCAAGTCACCTACTACTACTGTCTAGGTACCTATCGGTTTAATTTCAAAATGACCAAGGATAAACAACCTTTGCGTTTCAAGTAAAGTATATTTTAGACAAAAATAAAGGATTTGAAGCCCTAAAAACAATTAATAAAGTTCTGAGCGGAAGCTTTGAGGGTACTGCAGACGTGCCTTAGACAATTTCGGAACTAGGCGTCTTTAAGTACGCTCCCATTACATCATGTGACGTGGAAAGATCTTTCAGCCAATATAAGGCTATATTTATTTTAAATACATAAACGGCTATACTGCCTTTTATAAATAAACATATAATAGAGTACAAAAGTAAGAAAAATAATATCATTACATAATAATAGTTTTAAAGTTAAAAATAACATACAATTATTTTACATATCACAACAAAAAATAACAAAAAAGAACAATGAGAAATATCATCATTTCATTTCAACATGTCCATATTGCGTATATAAAGTTACATTATGGAAAAAATAAAAAACTTAAAAACTGAAACTTCAAAATAACATACAATTATTTTGTGTATCACAACAAAAAATAACAAAAAAAGAACAATGAGAAATATCAACATTTCATTTCAACATGTCCATATTGCGTATATAAAGTTACATTATGGAAAAATAATTTTTGAGTGCATGTTTATATTGCGCTAATTTTAAGAAATAAATGTCGCCGATGTTAGCATATTCATTTCCCAAAATGTGTAATCGACTGATTGGTGAGTAATAATGTGATAATGTATGTGTGTTATTATAGTAGAACCAAATCGACAAAGTTTTAATTTAGATAATTTCAAAAAGCATGTGATTGTGTACTGCAATCAATTTAATAAGACAGATTTAGAGGAAGATGAATAAAACTTAATTTTTTTATTTGAATTACGGGAACATTTCGCTATCTTTTAATATATTTTTTAAATGTAACTGTTACTGCACAGTAATTTTTCACAATAAAAATTGTTCAATACGAAAGATATTCTTATTTTAAACTAAATATTTTTCCATATTTTACATTTTTTAGTCCATATTATATGTACTCGTACATATTTTGAAATTTTTAATACATATTTATCCGAGCCCTAGTGATAAGATACCCACAGATTAGTTAAAATATTGATCACGACTATACCAGTTATTTGAAACTCTTGCATTAATGTTTTAAAATCGCTCTTATATGATATACTTCATGTTAACCACTGGTGGTAGCCTGGGTGTCACGGACACAGACAGTAAGCTGGAGGAACGACAGTTGAGATGGTATGGGCACATAAGACGGAGACCACCAGACCACACAGTAAAGCAGCCAATGTCTATGGAGCTTCATTGACAGTCATCTAAAGAAAGACCAAAGAACTCATGGATGACTCGATGCTCCAAAGTAATACAGAAAAAAACGGTCTGGATGAAACCGATACCCAGAACCGAAGAAGGTATAGCCTGCGAACAAGAAGAGCCGACCCCAACAGCCTACCTAGGCAATGAGTTATGAGAGAGCAAGAAGAAGAAGACTCTATGTTAACCACCGGGTGAAACTGAGCCAAGTGACCACTGGTTGAAGAACCAAATCATCAAACATTTGAAGGTAGGGCTTTCTCCCGTCTCTCCTTTACCCAGTGATACAAAACGCAATCCAATGTTCTTGTTTTTGTTAAAAGTGTTTTAGAGTCCACTTAAGTTGCCAATCAGGCATTAAACAGTGGAGTATAGAAATATTTACCAAGATTTAATATCCTTCAAAAGATGTCGTTATCCTTCAATAGGTAGTTGTATGTAGTTTTGATGTGTCTCAACAAATGTCAGTAACGTGGTACTATAGGAGAGTGTCAACGGTCGCAATTCGTGTTTAATAGATGAACGGTTACGGTAATAGCCGATGATATCCGATCATCAGCTGGGCATCTTCAGTGTTTAGTTCTCTTGCGTCAGAATTACACAGAGCATCCATTAGAACGTTTCGTCCAGAAAAATATTTATTGTAAAACCCACGATAACGTAAATAAACAAGACTAGGAATCTTGACGAACTAAACGTTTTATTGCAGATTCACAAACACACGTAATTTCAATCCAAGCGATTGAAGTTCATTACACGAAGGTATATGAACTTTATTTGTCAAACATAAGCATTGGATGGAATGGTTGAAAGCACCAGAATTAGTCAAAATAGCTCATAGATGGTTTAAACCAGACAGCGAATCAATATGGATGTAAACTCATTGAGGCAGTTAGTAGATCTACAGGGCCTTTAACCAGCCAGCGGCCGAAAATCCACATTTCGTTGAAAGATGTTCTTACAGTCGTACAGGGCGGTTCCAATAAGAAAGATTAATTTTTCTCCGTACCAGCTTTTTAAAATAATACCTAATATCGATTTTATTTCATTCCAAATTTGCTTTAATTTATATCCACATCCAAAAATGCTGAAAGGCATGATGATAAAACTATTAAAATGATGTACTTTTTGTAATTATTTTTTTATCATAAGTATTTATTATTTTTCATTAATGTCTAAGCAAAATAAATGTGGAAAAAAAATTTAAATATATTAATTTGTAAGACCGTAAATAGACAGACAAAATAGAGAAATTTTTGTCATAAATAAGTGTTCGTTTATTTTTTTTAATGATTTTATTTGTACCAAAATTAAAATTTGGAAACATGCGTTTACTAGATAACGTATTGATTTACAATAATGTATGATTACTTGGTATGAAATATATATTGTAAAATAAGATTTTTCGTTTGAAAATTTAACAAATCTGCCAACGACCTATGGTATAACCTTATTATACTAAAAATAAACATTTTTTCTTAAAATTTAAAACATGCGTTTACTAGATAAAATAACAATCTTTCTTTTTGTGGAAAAGAGTCAATAGTCTAAAATTTGATTTAAAAATGACATATTTCCGGTTTTCTCTGGTTATACCCTCTTACCGAGACATACAAAGTACGTATGACTGCTTCATCCAAAGTACTACATTTTTCGTTTGGAGGAGACAGCCTCAGCCACGGCGACGGGAATTGCGTTTCTTTTTTCTTTACAAACACGTATAAGGGAGATGTATGATAATGATTGTATGTTGTCTTTGGGGAGGTGTACACATACGTTCACCGTTTGTCTCATTTTCGACTGTTCTTATTTAGTGTGTAAGAAAGAGATGCAGCATTATATGTTTAAGAAGAAAGGGAAAACCATCAGCGCATTGACATTTGACTTTTTTGAATTACACTTCAATATTATCCTTGTAACTATAATATATCCACACTTTCAAAACTATCGTTAAGGCTAGTAGTATTGTAGGCGTCTACGAAGACGTCACCAAGACGTCACCAAGACGTGTGAGAGAGTTGCAAAACAAATTATGACTTTTTTCCTCTAAAGGAAACAGACCGAAGTACATAGTGTATCTCATCTTTTGAAAGACCTGCAGCACACTATTGTGATAAGGAAAGTATGTTTATTACCTTTTTTAGGCCATCACATCATCATCATTACATAGTATAAAATGAAAACGCTCAAAATGTATGTGCGCGTTAATCTTTTAAACTACGCAACGGATTTTCATACGGTTTTCACCAATAGATAGAGTGATTGAAGAGGAATGTGTATATGTATAGTACATGTAAATTATATTAGAGAAAAGCCGAGAAATTCAAAGAAAACATATTTTTGTGCGATTTAAAACGGCTGGCGGCCGTACTATAGTCACTTTTAAAATTCGTTCTACGGAAGAAATTGGAAAATAGATGTCCTAGAGTAAGTAGCAGTGTTGCATTGCAAGCATTGTATAATTAGTGGCGATCGCTCGAATTGCATTACACAGTATAAAATGAAGTCGCTTAAAATGTATGTGCGCATAGATCTTTTAAACTACGAAACAGATTTTCATGCGGTTTTCACCAATAGATAGAGTGATTGAAGGGAAAGGTTTATATGTATAATACATGCTTATTATAGTAGAGAAAAGCCGAGAAATTTAAATATTCAATTAAGGCAGCGGGCAGCTGGTAAGCGGGTGGTGTGGATTTTATAAAGGTTGGGTAATGGCGTTGTATTTCGTTAGCCACAGCAACGTGTGGCCGGGTCTGCTAGTAAAATATAAAAGCGTTCAATAGCAATCATTTAATATGATTAAATTTTGAAATCATTCTATTCCGAATTTCGGTTTTAAATTCGAATAACCAAACGCAGCAGAAGTCAAATGTCCCCACAATAAATTATGTGGTGATAAATTAAAATTTTTAGCGATCATTCTCATTAAATGAAACGACCATTCGCGATCCGACCGCATTTTCCAGGAACGCAGTCTGGTCGTAACGTTGGAATCGAGTGAACGCCATAGAATAATAATGGCCCATATGATAGCAAATCCACATAGAAGCTGGTTGCATATACTCGTACAAACCATAGACAATACACAGACATAGACGGAGCTAAATATTATACGCTATGCCCTTTGTGTGATCGAATATTTGTTCAGGAACAGGAGAGAAGTCAATAAATTAATTATACTAGGAGTGGATTGGATTGGGAATTTAATTGGCGCCCAACGTGGGGCCTATATATATATAAATATATTTTTTTAATTTCTCATTCTGCTTTAACCATACTTATCCACGCTTTGTTTGCTGTTAGAAATGAGATCACTGAGGCATACGTTTGTGAAATAGAGAGAGGCTTAACAATTAGCAGCATAATTGGGTATGGGCATCACTTTTATTTATTTATGCGTATGGTATCCCCACCACGCAAGGAAGCATCTCTGGATCGCTCCGGCGATAACCTAGCGATTTATTCCGTCTCCAGTACTCGATCCGAACGGCCATTAGCGTTTTGTACCTCTCTACCCGTTTCATACGTGAACACTAAATTGTGTAAATATTAAATCTCAATAAATGTTAATCCCTCGAACATGAGCAAGTGTTATCAATCATCATCCAATATAATTATTGAACACCGGATCGCGGCCTAGAAGTACCGTGATCCCCAGGAGCCTGCCTATCCCGTATGGTAAAGTATTGGCACTACCTCGTCTGATGTGGAAACGGAGCACCGGGACAAACATTTTCCACAGCACCTCAACCCTTCAAACAACACTTCTAACATGGGAAAAGATTAACCAAAATCAGTACATTTTTACAAACATTTTAAGTGCAAAGACAATCAGAGGCTGATGTGGACTGACTACCTACAATAAACTGCCGGCTATGGATGTATGCGCTTAGCTCAATATTACGTAAAACTGGAGACATTTGAAGGAATTCTATGTCCAAAAACGACAGAAGGCATACATGAATACTTTTCCATTTAGATATTGTAAATACCTATGATTTTTCTTGTCCATCCGTAACTAATTCCATGGGGAAACTCCGGTTTTACTTAAGGATAAAGCAGTATCCTTAACCTTAACATATTTTTACGATAGCTGCCATTCCAGTTCTTTCAGACGACAGCAGAATTGTACTGAATCTTGAATTATTAACGATTCTAACGTTAACTATGATTTCAGTTCTCTCGGATGACAGCGAAATTGTACTTAATCTTAAATTATTAACGACTCTAACGTTAACTACGATTTCAATTCTCTCAGATGACAGCAAAATTGTACTGAATCTTAAATTATTAACGAATTTTACATTAATTGCGATTTCACTTTTCTTTTGGATGATAGCAGAATTGTATTTAATCTTAAATTATTAACGACTTTTACGTTAACTACGATTCCAGTTCTATCGGATGACAGCAGAATTGTACCTAACCTTAAAATAGACGACTTTTTCGTTAACTGCGATTCCAGTTCTCTCGGATGACAGCGAAAAAGTCGTAAATTTTAAGGTTAAGGACATTTATTCCTTATTCTTAAACAGAAACGGATTCGCCTCTCAGGGCTCTACTTCACAAACATTTAATGGAAAGCTAGCGCTGAAGGGTCGATACAACAAACCAATCTCATCAAACTTTCAAAGTGCATTCAGCATACAAAGCTTTGCGAACTTTCTTTGATCCACCCATCATTTTGTATGTATGCACCTCCCATATACTTTGATATCATAGCTTATACGAGAGTAGAATATTGGTATAGAATCCCCGGATTTTCCAGGGTTTTGCCATCCGCGATTTCCCAACAAGGAACGCGCCACAGTAGAACAAACTCCCACGTAAACAGATGCATCTACGCATACCCAGATATACAGAACTACATAGACAAAGCTAGGTGGTATTAGTGAATCACGCAAAATAGTCTGGACTTTAACAGCTTCTGACTGTCCGGAGCGTGTGAGATTATGTAATCACCAATTGAGGTATGTTGTGAGGCTGAATAGAGTGACAAAGAAGACGGGAAAGGGAAAGGGAAAGTTTGAAACCCCGTGGAAACTGAGTTTCCATGACTTTCAATTGATTTTTCTACAGGTTACGTGAGCCGATTTCAGATGTCAGCTGTCGCATATTTTAGTTAAGCGCGTTTAAAATTACTGTGTATACTTACAGTATTTCGTGTTTCAAACTAGTTAAAATCGACGACAGCTGATCTCACCCATTCAATAAGCAAATTGACAGCCGTAGAAAATCACACAAATTTGACAGTCGATTCTGTATGGAATCTTTTCCGTTTCCACAAAAGATACAGAACCTCTCCTCAGTATAAAACCCCCATTAGACCAGACTATACATAGGGTGTACAGTACAGTATTGTTTCAAACTAGTTAAAATCGGTGACAGCTGACATCATCCACTGAAAAAGCAATTGACAGCCATAGAAAATCACACAACATTGAGAGCCGATTCCGTATGGAGTATTTTCCGTATCCACTACATATACGGGATCGCTCCTCAGTATAAAACCACCATTAGGCTTACGTAGGGTCTTTAGATGAGTTTTGATATACGCGCTGTTTTAAGAATCCAACCCCGCGTAAACCGAGTTATCCTGCACGTACCAAACTCCACAAAACTAGACATAGCAAGGAGGTATCTGCATACCGTCTGCATGACGGTATCCTAATACCGTCTGCCAACGAGAGACAAAGGTTCTTAGCTTTATATGCACAAAGCAGCGGGTGTAAATCTGAACTACCTTTCCCGTTTATGATCCACTCTCTCGTCTGAGAACGCGCAGTTTGGGCGACTGCAGCGGAAGATTAGAGAGATTAAATAATAATGCTGTAGTTTTATTATTCCGCTGCATAAAGGATGATTTTTGATGTTTTTAAATATCAGAAGTATGAGTAAAAACTTTGACTAATTTTAAAATTTTGTTTTATTGGGAAACTTTTTAATAAATTTAGAAGGTAACACAAATCATTATAACATTATTCGTTAAAGAAGAAGACAATATTATTAATAGTCAAGAGACTTGCCACTGGACTACAGCGGCCGGCGTAGTCCAGTGGCAAGGCTCTTGACTAGCACTCCGAAGGTCGCGGGATCGAATCCCGGCGTGGCAAATAAATTTTATTTGATTAATTTGTGTTATTTCACAATTTATTCATTTAAAATAATATAGTATATTTGCGGCACGTTCCAGAGTGGAAGATACTCTCAGTATCGCCCTGGTGTAAGACCACCATTCAGAATTGAAACGTTGCTTGAAATGGCGTTAGCCGTGTTTGGTGACCAGATCTGAATAGTCAGGTACTTCCCCACCTCCCTCTTCCCCATCTCCTTCCCTTCCCCATTACCTTCAGCCTCACAACATACCCCAATTGGGGATGTCATAGTCCCACTGGCTACAGACGGGAGCAGTTGGGACTCTTGCGCGGTATTTCATGTAAAAAAAAATATATATATAAACGAAACATGAAACAGAACTAGACTCAGAAAATAAAATAAAAAGGTTAACACTTTTTATTTTGATAGAAAGCAGTCACTTTGTGGTTTGACATATTGAATGAAATAAAACAATAACTTTGTTTTTTAACCACGATTTATTTAATTTTAACAGTTTAATTTTATACCCTGAAGATGCTTGACTAAAGCGAAACCGGTCGGTATTATAAAAATTAAATAAATCGTGTTAAAACAACAAAGTAATTGTTTTATTTCATTCAAAAAGGTTAACGATCGCAACTGGGAATCGAACCCAGGATCTTTGTCTTTATTACCGGGACCTGCTCTATTTACTTCATTTTTGTTTCAAATTCAGAATTAACAATATTATCTTCAACAATTTTTTTCTTCATATTTTTGGCTGCTTTCTTTTTGAAAGATTTAAGAGGGAGGTCTAAAGAATTTAATTGTAATTAGATAGCGTCTTGGATAAACATATACGTCTTTTCTCTCTTCAGAGTTAGGCGGAGAGGAACGAACGACACACCCTTCGTCTTGACGTACATTCCTTGCGTCATTCCCATTCCACCTAATATACGGTGTCCGGAAATTCGTGGTACATGCGGGAAACAGGTGAATCTACATCACATTTGGAATCGGTTTTGTACTAAAACTTTTTTTGATTTTGAAGTAAAAGTCAAAAGTTTTGATGTTGAAATTTTTTTGATAAATTCAAAATATTTGGTGGCGACGGGGTTTTTATCGATGTGCAATGTCTATTGAAACACGTCTAACGTTAGTCAACGAAAAAAATATTATTGCTTAGAAATAAAAAAAAATCTTTTTTGGGTTCAGAGTGAGTTTCTGGACACCTTTTTGCAATAGCTCTTCGCAGGAGGCTCTGAAGAAAACAATTTCCCTTGGGGGCCTATGTCATGTTTGGGGATGCTGTGTGAAGAGCCTTTTAAGGAAAAGGAAGGAGAGGAAATTCTGGGAAGGACAAATGTATGAAGGGTGGGTAGGAGTCAGTGTGTCCAGGACGATGACGTAAGTATGAATCCATTCCTTCCACTGCGGTGCAAGGCAATGGGTTGACCTCTCCCTTATCCCACGCAGTAGGTGGGCAAACGCATCCGCCGTCAAAACTCAGACAATCCCCGCCCCATTTATACCGGTTATACCTTTACAGATAAACTCTTCCGTTATAATCTTTTGAATGATCTTACCCGAAGTAATCGATTCACTTGAACCCTTGAATAATAATAATAAAAACGTTTATTTATCAATAGATTTTTCCTTATTTCTACATCTTATTAATTTAATTATTAATTTTCGGGAAATCGACAGTTTACATTTATTTCAGTTTGTACATAGTATTAAATAGCCAAAATAAAACCAATTATGGATTTCCTTCTTATGACTTTACTTCTACTGAGACAGCATAATAAGAATAAGTGAATTTATTTTATAAAAAAGGAATATGAATCCAAAATTATATAAAAAAATACTCGTATATTAATGAAATAATTAAAAACACTTTGTTTTTACCACGATAATCTTTATTTAAAAATCAACATGTTTCAAGAACGATGTTCTCTTCATCAGGACATATAATGTACTAAAACTAAATGATCGAACATAGAAAGACAGGCGTGGGTAGAAATGGAAGTAGTGGGAAAGGAGAGATGTAGAAAGGGGACGTTTGAATTTCAAATTAATGTAATTAGGAATAACTTGACGTTTTTGGCACTCACGTAGAAAAAATAAATTTATTCCAATAATTCTAAACTTGATCATTAGTTTTTTATACACTTTTGCTTTTTTAGCCGTACTCGCTACAATCACTTCTTCAAATTTTATTCAAACCTCCCCTTTCTACATCTTTCCTCCCCCACTACTTCCATTTCTACCCACGCCTGTCTTTCTATGATCGATCATTTAGTTTTAGTACATTATATGTCCTGAAGAAGAGAACAACGTTCTTGAAACATGTTGACTTTTAAATAAAGATTATCGTGGTAAAAACAAAAGTGTTTTTAATTATTTCATTAATAAAATGGTGCCACAAAGTGAATTTGCAAAATTTGAAGAAGAAAAAAAAAATATATATATACTTAAAACAATTTTTTAAATTTTTTTTTATATAAAATGAAAAATTACAAAACAAAAAATCTATCAATTCATCGGTAGCCATGGAGAGAGGTTGTACATATAAATCAAATCATAACAGAAATATAAACAACATTTTTTGGGGTTATAAAAACCTCGCGTTATGAAAAAGACGCGACGGGCGGAGGGTTAATGACTTTTCAAAGAGGTGTGTTGTTGAGTTGACTTGATTCTGAATTGGCATGGAACCGTATATTTAACGTTGATTCTACTGTAGTGTCCCACCGAACTTTCGGATTCGGTTTCGGCAAAACAAACGGGTTTCGGCTTAGTTTTGGTTTCGGCTACCATCCAGCCAAAGCTACGTAACCAATTTGTCAGTAGATTCTATTGACAAATGGGTCACCGCTCAGCTATACATTCAGGATTTCTCCAGGAATGCAGCTGGTTTTAATAAACGTCCATGACAAATTGTTCCATCAACTTGCACATCATATTACGAGTACACTCTTCTACTACATCAGGTACACTAAATTAATTTCGTATGATTATTAGAATGAAATACGAGCCAGCTATTTAAGCGACGCAGCTGTTTCTCTCTACGAAAGCATTGTCGTTGTCAAACTGCGGTGGAGCCCCTGACAAACTATACATTGTGGTTTAGAGTTATTCAGACGCTTCTAGATATACCTAACCAGAGATTTACGTCCATACCGCGAAACTACAGGGAGCGTACATTATTAAAAATATTCATAAAAAACTAAAAAAAATCGCTAAAGATAAATCATGATTTATTTTCACCCAATTTTGAATGAGATTCTATGAACGTACTTTTATAATTGAGCCCTTCACCGGAATAACGTTGTATCCATAGACATGCATGGATAGACAAGCAGTTACAGATGAGGGGTAAAACCAAACTATGGAGAGCGAAGAGGGGAAAGATGACTGTCATTCGTTGAACAATCAATCTGACAGTATATAGGCATCTCGCATTACAATATCACCATTTAGTTCTTAAAAGCAAAATCTGCTTTGAATGAATAGACCTTTTTACATGGGAGCGCGAATTGCTTGCCACGTTCAAAACATATTTGCTAAGGCCAAATGCTCGCCCCAAAAAGACTCGCGCCAATACACATATCAATATTTTGTTTCCGTGTTTAGTTAAAACACTTTTACAAATGTTTCATAACTTTTTAATAGTATCAACGTCATTAAGCAACTCTACTTTGCCTACGTACGAAGTCATTTGGAGTTCGCGTCAGTTGTTTGGTCTCCATTTTATAAAATCCATACGAACAAAATTGAAGCAATTCAAAACAAATTCCTCAAATATCTTTGTTACAAGTCATATGTAAGATTTAATAATTATGCAGAGGCAGCTTCATACTTTAAAATTGATTCATTGAGTGTACGAAGGCATCATAAGGATGCAATATTCCTGTATAAATTAGTTAACAATAATATTCAATGCCCAGAGTTGCTAAATAAAATTCAATTTAATGTACCTGCGCGTACAACACGCTCTTCTGTCCTGTTCAGGGTTGATCAATGCAAGACAAACTGCAAGCAAAATTCTTGTCTGAACAGACTATGCAATAGTTACAATAGCATATTATCCAAGGTGGACATTTTCAATTCCGAACCTACCAAATATAAGGGGTACATAAAAGAGTATTTCTCTGATGTTTCATGAATATGTTATGTGTCTATGTTTCTATCGTTTATCTTTAATTCTGTTGTGATTTGATTTATATGTACAATCTGGCTTCTTATGGTTACCAATGTATTGATATTTTATGTTTTATGTAAATTTTAGTTTTATATACTTAATCTTTTGTTTTATAAAATTTTTGATCTCATAATGCTTTATTATAAATTTATTATTTAATTTTTTTTATTATGCTGTTAATCAGAGGTAAAGTCACATGGAGGAAATCCATAATTGGTTTTATTTTGGCTATACAAACATGTACAAACTGTAAAAATGTAAACTGTCGATTTCCCGAAAATAAATAAATAAATAAATAAATAAATAAATAATTTACTTACCCCTGTAACCAGCGACGAGCACATTGGAGTACCGCCCACATTCGCTATGTGTACATTGATACGTAGATATATTGTATAGCACAAGCTGCCGTTATTTCGTTAAATGTATGGATGTCAGCTTCTCGCTGTTCACGGCAAGAATGATGACGTCACACATTTTAGATTCAAGCGAGGCTATATCCCCTCCCCATGGAGCGAGCCGGTTCCAAGGAGGAGCTACAGCCGGCGCCATGTGGAGGGGGAAATAATACGTTTTTATCACTTAGGGCAGGTCCAGATATATTCATATGTCCGTGGTTGTATCCAACAAAACTATTGGTGGAATAATGTTGGCCATATTAAAATGCATCTTTTGAGGTAGGCATTATGGTAATCAATTTTTTTTTGGCCTGTGGCAGTATTTTAAAGTATGGTTTATGGAAGAACGTTGTATAATGCTGTTTATAGAAATCACGAAGCATGGTTGAATTCACAGGAATAAATGGGGAAAACGAACTTCTTATGGCTTTCTACTAGAAAGATTTCAAATCCAAGAAGCAGAAGAACGCAGAAAAGTGATATTTTTATTTTTTTTATTTTTGCTGTAGAAATAGTTTTGTGGAATAATGTTGTAAGTTGATCTCAAGACAATATTTCGAAAGTAAACGGTTTCATTTTTTTGCTTTTTAAACAGCCGCTACCCGAATTTCTGCGATTTCTTACATATCTCCCTTAACATTTGAAGTTTTTAAGCTCTTAAAAAAATATGTGTTATTTTTTAAGATAATATCAGGACGCGTTCCAACCCGAAACCCAATTATACGAAATGCACTCGATAGAAAAAAATCGAAAAGTATGCTCAGAAAATTACTATAAACTTCGTTTGTTTCAGTATTTTTCATGTTATAGTTATGAAAAAATTCATAATGTTTCTTTAAATAATACTTAAGACGCCTTCCACGAGATTTTTGATCTATTTTAAACGAGTCGTGTTTTATTAAACACTAGCTGGTTCCCGGCATGCGTTGCTATGCCATTCAATAAAGAAATTGTTTCTCCCTGCGTGTCCTTTCCCATTTATCCCGTTCGCCTTCCGCCTCCCCTTCCTCTCCCGCATCCCTTTCCCCTCTCGCGTTCCCACTCCGCCTCCTCAACCTTCCATCTCCCCACTCCACTCCCCCTTTCACCCATCACGCGAACCCCCCTCCCGAGTTCCCCCTCTCCCCTCCCCAATCCCCGCACCCGCATTCCATACATTCAGTCCCGATACATTCAGTTTTAAAACAGCTCGCGTGCCACCTATTGCAATTTTTTTATGCAAATTTCATAATGCCAGAGCTCACCAATAGTTTCATACAAACCTTGTCCTGACAATAACGAACACAACAATGAAAGAATTATCCAATTTGGTGCAGTTGTTCGGAAGTTATGCGCGTACATACATTTCGGGGATTCATTTTATTTATAGAGATTTTCGCATAGATTTTATCGCTTTAAATATTAGCGCTTCACAAAAACACCAATGACAAAATTGTGATTATCATGTGTATAAAATTAGCAAAAAAATTATGTCAAATAAACAAACATTTAAAACCTTTTTACATGCTAACGACTTTACGTGTGATTTCTGCAAATAAAAAACAATGACTGTATTTTTTTCATAAATATAAAAAATGCGTAGGTTTTTCGTTCGTTCCGAACACCGAATAGCAAAAAGACGATAGAAATGTGTCGTGAACGTGTCCGTGTTCCCAGAGTAAGCAAAAAGTTTCCTTACTTCTGCCCAAGTTGATCAAACTTCAAAAAAATCTGAAAACTTTCTTGAACAGTTTCACGATTATATTGACCTTTTAAGGGTCTACGAGTCAAAATGTATTACGTAAAATAATGGCATTCGCTTCGTAGAGCATCACAGTGTCCATCATCTGGTTTATGTTTGCAGAAGTGACATAGTGTTGCGGGTATCAATCTTTTTTGGGCCGTTATATCAGAAAAAAAAAATTACATGAGCTCCACATAGAAGGCCCTGAGGAAAATAATTTACCTATGTCATCTTTGGGGATGCTGTGGGGAGGGTTTTTTTAAGGAAAGGAAGGAGAGGAGAGTTCTGGGAAGGAAAATGGTTTAAGGGATGGGTAGGAATCTGGGGTTCAGTGGGTCCTGGTCATCCTCCAAGACCTAGATAAACGTCACCCCATGAACCCAATCACCAAACGTAGCAATGGGGTGACCTATGGCAGAGGTGTTGGTTATCCAATAAAGGTACCTTGCGCGGCGGTACCCATTCCCGTCACCCAAATTAAAACCTAACCTAACCTTATTTTGCATTTTACTATTTTTGAACAATAATTTATTTTCTTTTTCCAGATGTCTGTATTATTTCTTTTGCCACATTTTTATTAGGTTAGGTTAGGTTTCAGTAGATATTTGGTTGAAGGATGTTTTGTCCGTAGGATATTTTGTCGGAGGCTATATTGTCGCGGGATGAAAAGTCGCAGAACCGTATTTCTAGGGATTAATAGTTCAGTGTTTACGACGATAGTACCTACTCTGACGTAATGGTGAAACAGAATTAATTAAGTACCTCCATTATTTGAGGCCATCTGTTTTGTTTGGACCCGCAGGGTTAAGCAGAGCCACAAAAAATACCGTACTGTAACTTTCACTTGTTTTTGCGTTTGTTTTTGTTTTGATGAATACAGAATTATATAATATCGTAGTAACTGTGACGATGTAAACGGGAATAAGACTTACTAAAACATAGTGAAATATAAAAATGTTTATTATAAAATTTACAAAATATCCTTGTAAAATACTTTTCTTAAATTAAAGAATTAGATAAAGTCATCATCATCATCATCTTCTTCCCCTTATCCTATTCGGGTCGGGGACCCATTGCATCGACAAGGCTCCTCCATATGTCCCTGTCTTGTGCTGATTGTTCGGCCTCTGTCCATGGTAGCCCCATCCTCTCCTCACACAGTTTCTGGAGTTGCCTCGCCCAACTGTGTCTGGGGCGGCCCACTGGACGTCTACCCTCTGGAATCGCACTCAGTATCTTACTCGGAATTCGGTCATCAGACATTCTTAGTACATGCCCAAGCCACCTTTTCTACGAAGAGTAGCAGTGGTTCAATGTTTAGATCGTCTCGGATCGTGGAGTTTCTTATATGATCCCATTTCGTAACCCCTGCCACTCCTCTCAAGTACCTCATTTCGGCAGCTTGGACTCTAGAGCGTGTTCGTTCATTTAGCATGTCTGGTGGCCGTAAGTGAGCGTCGGGCGGTATACCGTTTTAAACACTGCCATCCTTGTCCTGATGCTGAGCTCGGCTTTCCTTATCACTGAGCTGTAGAGAGGACGCAATACACTGCTTGCCGCACTTATTCTTCTATTAGATAAAGAACTCCACACAGGAGGCCCTGAGGAAAATACTTAATTAATTTTACCGGTAATAAATCATTTTATGTTTTCAGGCAACATAAATTTGGGAGGCGGGCATACCGCCGCCTCGGGAACCATTTCTGGATAAGCAAAAGCTCTGCCGTAGGTCACCCCAAATGGTTGGTGACTTAACAGGGGTGCCCGGGTTTAGGGGGTGAGATTTTTCTGGGTCTTGGCGGCGAATGCGTCTGCCCACCAGCTGCATGGTAGGCCGGATCGGGAGAGAATGGTTGAGGGAATCCCTTTGATTTCTCCAGCCGTACATCGCCTTTCACCGCAGTAGGAGGCATGGATTCGTACGTCCGTCACTCCTGGACACACAGAATCACTCCTATATACCCTTTTCCTTCCCAGAACTTCCTCTCCTTCCTTTTCTAAAAAGACCCTCTACGCAGCATCCTCAAAGATGACGTAGGCCCTGAGGCGAATTACTTTCCTTCTTTTCTCCTTCCTTTCCTCAAAAGACCCTCCACACAGCAACCCCAAAAACGATACAGGCCCAGAAGGGAATTATTTTCCCCAATGCTTTCTGTGCCGAGTTAATAATGGTGTCGCGAAACTGCGACTCCACTGCAAATTGGCGGTAATTGCTGCAGAGCAAAGCCTATGCAGCCCTCGAAGGACCAGTCCCGAAACTACGTGAACGCTAAGTTATACGGAACGACTAAATAGCATACACTCGCAAACCTGATGGATAGTCAGTCGAAAGTTCAGATCTGGGCTTTTGGAAAATTAGATAAGCCCAGACTGGAATAAGGAAAATAGGACTCACCGTTGCAGATGGGGCCTCGCTGATCTCCAGTTTTGGTGTACACTTCTCACTGTTTAATTTAAAATTCGCAATATTCTTATAACAAGAGGTTACGATACATGCGCCCTGTCTGAGATGTTATTTTGTACTGAGCAGCAAATCACACTGTCACCTCTCCAAAGTTGAGTACTTTCTTACAACAATTTTTATGGTGACATTTGGGAAGGAAAGATTAGGTAGGTGGGATAAATTCAGGATTTTGACATATCTACCCACCAAGTCTGCGAATGCAATACCCAATCAATCCCATATAAAAACGCGCGAACAAATAAAAAAAAAAATTCATAAGTTAGGCATGGCAAAAAGAACAGTAATTTATTATTAACTTTGTAATTATTATTTTTAAATGTAAGTTGTTCCCTTTCACAGTATCAACGTCAATATAGAGCACATGATGTGAAACTGTTTTGTTTGATTTTGTAAGTACACAATGATTAATGATTGATTGGATCTAAATAGTTCTACTTCATAACGATGGATACATGACAGCAAGCAATGTTGCCGAAGGGCTGGCTGTGCAAATACATAAATTGAAAGAATATACACGATTCTTGTTGTTAATATTGTTCTTTAGGAATTGCTTTGTATATACTGTACATTCTTTGTTTCACAGTATTTAATCAATTTTGTAAGGACTCGTAAGGAACACTAAAGGATTAATTTTAAGTTTATTATAATTAAGCGCACTTGAAGTGAAATATCACAAAACTGCGCTATATAAATACTACGTTATTATTATTATTATTATCGCTGAAGGAAAGATTGCCGGAAGACGGGGCCCTGGAAGAAGGAGAACCTCATGGCTGAAAAACCTGAGACAGTGGTTTGGCCAGTCTACCGTGGAGCTGTTCCGGGCCGCAGTAAACAAAGTCCGCATAGCCAACATGATAGCCAACGTCCGTTGAACGGACAAGGCACAACAAGAAGAAGAAGAATTATCGCTAAAAGTAATTGTTAATTATTTAAACATATTCTTCAAGAAAACCACAGATTTACGTTAACAAACTTAATTAAATAACAAACTTAAGATAAAACACGAGGAGGATGCTGTGTCGAGGGACTTTTTAAGAAAGAAAGGAGAGAAAGTTCTGGGAAGGAAAAAAGGTATTAGAAGAGGGTAGAAATCTGGGGGTAAGTGTCCAGGAGTGACGGACGTATGAATCAATCCTTCGTACTGCGGTGCAAAGCGATGTTCCGAGAGAGTACGGCTGGAAGTCAAAGGGACTCCCTCAACCGTTCTCTCCCTATCCGGCCTGCCATGCAGCTGTTGGGCAGATGCAACCACCGCCAAGACCCGGACAAACCTCACCCCCATAAACCCGGGAACCCCTGCTAAGTCACCAAACGTAGCCAACCATTTGGGGTGACCTGTGGCAGAGGTGTTCTTCTTCTTCTTGTGCCCTGTCCGTTCAACAGACGTTGGCTATCATGTTGGCTATGCGGACTTTGTTTACTGCGGCCCGGAACAGCTCCACGGTAGACTGGCCAAACCACTGTCTCAGGTTTTTCAGCCATGAGGTTCTCCTTCTTCCAGAGCCCCGTCTTCCGGCTCTCTGGATGTCTCATCACATGTCCAAGATATTGAAGTTTTCGGATTTTTATATTTTTAATTACTTCCTTTTCTTTATTCGTCTGAACCATAACATCTTTGTTTGTAACCCTGTCCATCCAGCTTATTTTAAGTATTCTTCTGTAGATCCACATCTCGAATGCCTCAAGTCGCCAAAATAGTTCTTCAGTAAGCGTCCATGCTTCCATTCCGTAAAATAATATCGAAAACACGTAGCGTCTGACCATTCGGATTCGTAATCCAAGGTTGAAATATGCAGAATATTTTTTTCATGCGGATAAAGGTTGCACGAGCTTGCTCAATGCGGCATTTGATTTCAACTGAAGGATCCCATCTATCATTTACATTGCAGCCCAAGTATACAATACTCTGTAACTTCTCTAGTTTTTCTAGTTTTGTTCCAGCAACGTAAAGATTTTCATCCAATGCGTTATTTTTGCTTTTGAGCATGTATTTTGTCTTATATTCAGTTCTAGCCCAAAATTCTCCCAAGTCTTCACTACTTGATTCAGCAAAAGTTGTAAATCCTCAATGTTACTTGTTAGAAGTACCGTATCATCTGCATAACGCAGAGGTGTTGGTTATCCAATAAATAGTTATCTGAGCGGCGGTACCCATATCCACCTCCCAAATTGGTAAAATATATGTGGTTTTACAGAATTATTTTTTTTTTGTTTACGGTAAAGTTTTGCATGAAAACTGAAAGTGTGGTGTTCTCTTTCTAACACTCTGTTCAAATCATAATATCTCGCTGTTAATACAAAATGATACATCAACATCATCACTATTGGCTCTACAACCCCTGGTGGGTCTTCGCCTCCTCAAGAGTCTTCCTCCACTCATCTCGGTTTTGTGCCAGCTCTCTCCAGTTTAGAAGCTCCAAGATAGATATGTCTTTGAGGACGTTGTCGCTCCACCTTAGTCTTGGTCTTCCCAGGCTCCTTCGCCCTATTGGTCTTGAGTTCAGCAGGGACTTTGGTGCTTGATGCTCGGTCATTCTCTCCACATGACCCAGCCACCGAAGTCTTCCCAGTTTTATAAGTTTTGCGACGTTTAGCTCCTTAAACAAAGTATAGAGGTCATTGTTATAACGTCTGCGCCGAAATCCATTTTCTAGAACCGGTCCGAAGATGCGCCTCAAAATGATACATCATGACTTTTATCAGTCTGTGTCAGGCTGGGAGAAATATGTCCAAAAAACTATGGGATTAAGTAAATAGACTAGAAAAGCTAGGTTTCTACCAATCTTAGTATTTGAGATCGCCTTCCCTTCCCTATTTTCTCCTGCCTCAAAGCATGCCACTATTCCACCTAAGTGTCAACCATTACCCAACCTTAAACCGTCTACGAAGCTCATGAATATGTGAAAATTAAGTAGGACCCATCAAAAATTTAAATGATTTTATTACGACGGGTTGACGCCCTCTGCTTCTTGTCAAACTGAACTTACCCTTAGGGCTTAATTTATCCAAAGGGTCTGTTGAAGATTTGGGAATAATGCAGACTATCTCCTTACACCCCTAAACCACCACAGAGACAGTCCGACAGGGGTGTTCATGAAATCATTAAAGAGGTTCTTTAAACATCAGAATTTGGCAAGCATTTATAGAGACATAGACTATATATATATATGTTCTCAACGTGGGCGATAACGCCCTCTTGTGGGCATTTGAGACTTCCAGGAGGGCAGTTAAAGATCCAGAGAAAATTAGAGGGGGTTGAGATGGCAGTGAGGGCGTGGGCAGGTAAAAAATATGGTCTAAAAAAGGCAAAAAAAAAAACGAAACACGTACTTGACACTATATCAATTATTAGGGAGGCGTCTACTAATATCTACAGGAATTCCAAAAACTGAAAAAATCGAACTAATATCTATGAGAACCAAAGTGTTGACGAATATCTACAGCTCAAACTGCTGACTAATATCTATGAGAACCAAAGTGTGGACGAATATCTACAGCACTGGCAGAGGTTGGATTTGCAATTATGTATAGCATATTGGAATAACGTAATATTGCGTATGCAGTTTAAAAAACTTAATTTATGTAAGTATGTATGTAAAAATCCCTAATATCGGACTATTGGACACATTTAGTTGATTAGTCCAACCTACGCTCTGTAGATATTAGTTCAACCTAAGCTCTGTAGATATTAGTCAACACTGGGACCGTCATAGGTATTCGTCCGACCTTAGCTCTGAAGATATTAGTCAACACTCTGAAGTTCGTAGATATTAGTTCAACATATGAGCTGTAGATATTCGTCCGACATACAGGCTGTAGATATTAGTATCTGGAGTTATTATTAGTACTGTAGTGAATCCACCTATGTTGAAGGAGATTAACCTATATGTCCCTAACGCGTATACTTGTGGGAGATCCCACGCACTTTTTTATGCTCCGAAAGCGAGAACTTCTTCCTTTAAGAATGCGCTATTAAGCAGAGCAATTCAACTGCTTAACGATTCTGCATTGAGCATCGACACTTTCAATGTTACCTATAGAGAGTTCAGTAACTATCTTTTGACATAAGTCACAACATAGTGAAACTGCCCCCATGGACTTTTATTTTGTTTTCTTCTTCTAAATTTTGTAATCTTCTCCGTAAAAATTTGGTGTATAACTGTTTTATGGAGAAGTGAAAAAAAAGTCATGCATACAGGATGGAAGGAGATAGCAAGCCGGTACTTTAAATAGAAAAGAATTGTTTTTCTTAATTTGCTGAAAAAAAGTTATTTCCGTGACAATTTAGCCCTCCCCCCCAGTAAAAAAAATGGGGGGTTCTAACCTTGTCGCCAAACACGGCTAAGGTCATTTCAAGCAACGTTTAGATTTTGATTGCTGCGGTAGTTTTCAATTTAGGAGGCGGGAATGGTTACTGCCGCCCCGGGAACAATTTATTGGATAACCAACACCTCGGCAATAGGTCACCCCAAGTTGTTTGCTACGTTTGGTGATTCAGTATTTAGTATTGACTATTCGTGTCCGGTTTCACAAGGGTTAGGTTTGTCCGGGTCTTGGCGGCAAATGCATTTGGAAAGGCGGGACCTTTTGTGTCTATTTACCTTCTATTTTGAAATACATTGAGAAACATCGAATATATTTGAAATTAAATGTCAAGCGGGAATATTTGACGACATGATATTGTTTTGTCGACGCCCGAGAGGTTAATATTGGTAAAGCCATATTATTTAAGGGTCTGCAACCGGGCTGGAAAAGAAGAAGATGGAGAGATACGAAATTACGAATGTTAGAGGAGAGCGCTAACATTTACGGCGACAAAATCGATGCGAAAATTGCGAAAATGTTTAATAAAACACGACTCGTTTAAAATAGAGCAAAAATCTCGCGGGCATTATCTTAAACAATAATTCTTTAACCAACTACCACACACATGCACCAATTTCACGATTACACACACTAGGGAACAAATTCACCTCAAATATCGATGTATTTAATACAAGTTTACCTTTATTCAAGAAATATCTGAACAATATTTTTATGTAGAATATTTTGATATCTAAGGAGCATCACATAGGAACTATTGCATATATTTGTGTATTTCTATAAATCTACAATGTAAAAACCTATTACCGTTTTCTTTTTATGTATCTTGCATTTTGTCATGTATTTTTCATCACATTTAATTAGTCACCTGTAAATTTTGTAATTACTAACATACCTACAAGTTTATTTCTATTCCATTTATAACTTAGAAACTTTCTCTTTTATTGTAATGCACTATCTTTATACCTACCTTTCATATGGCATAAGTTAAAGGTTGCTTACAATAACGCTTATCGCCAACTATTCCGCCTACCGAGATACTGCAGTGCTACGGAAATGTTCCTGAAGGGACGAGTACATACTTTCCGTGCACTTCTCCGCCACCGCATGGGAAGTTTATGGCGCAGACTGCGCCATTCGAAGAATGCGATCATCACCGCCATGACTGCCTGGATGGAATCTCCCTGATGACCCTCTGGAGACGGGAGACGATGAAATACCCTCCGTAAACGGCAGTTTCATTTTTCATGCTTTTTCGTTTATTTTATTTAATTTATGTGTTGTTATTTAATTTTTTCCTTAACTTATTATTTATCTTTTTTTTGTTATTTTACGTTATGGAATGTATTGCATTGCACTTCCCCTGCATACATTCTGGAATAAACTTATATTATTATTATTATTATATGATGTTTACTAGGGTGACCAGACAACTCAGAATGAAACCAACTCAGAAGTACCTCAGAAAGGTCACTAAGAGTGATGATAAAAACATATAAAAAAATTGGTTAAATAGGTTAAGTTAGGTTAGGGTTACCGGATATTTTAAAATTATTTTTCTAAAGCTTTTAATGACCTTTCTGAGGTGTTTCTAAGTTGGTTTCATTCTGAGTTGGCATGGAACCGTTTACTAGTTATATTTTTATAGTTTATCTTTTTTATTTAAAAACTGTCTCTGTATTATAAACTTGTCATGTAAAAGCCCATCAGGGCGTTGAAAATTAATTAAAAAAAAAATAATAAAAATAAACAGCATTTAAAGAAACACTGTGATTTTTTCATATATATAACTTGTAAAATAACTGAAACAAACGTGTTTATAATAATTTTTGGAGCATACTTTGCAATTTTTTTCTATCGAGGGTATTTTATATAATTGACGTTTCGGCGCGGGCAAAGTCTATATATTATCTATAAGAATAACATATATATTTTTTAAGAGCTTTAAAACTTACCCAGCCTTACTAATAACAAAACGCCTTAACGAGCGGTCAACTGCATATTTGTTGCTTGCGCGGTGATCTGCGTTTTTACATCTTTACTAATAACACTATCACGCATTTTATGATTTTTATGTTGGTCCCCTTGAATCTCACATAGATCTGCGCAGGCGCGCGGCCATCTTGTTTTATAAACTTCGCGGTAAAACAATGTTTGACAATGTTCAGTTGTACTTGCAATTAATTTTTATGTTTTTGAAGATAATTTTCGTTTAAATGATCAATTCAGTGTGATATTAGTGTAATTCAACATAATTTTCAATGCTGGCGTTACTTTTTTTCAGTTTTAGTCCTTTAAATATTGTTTTGTTGATGATTTAGTTTCGTTAACGATAGGTTTTAGGTTATTTCTGAAATTTTATTTTTTTAACGACTTTTCTGCGTGAATTTAATAAAACTTCCATAAAAGTAATATTATTTAATAATGTAAAAGCCTCATGCATGTGAAAGTAAAAACAAATTCGAGATATCGACTTATTAATTGCGTAAAAATGAATCCAAGATGTCAGATTTTTTCAGTTATTTTTTCGGAATTATTATTATATTTTTTTATCCTTTTTAATTGTATGAACGAGATAAAAAGTGAAGTGACAGTTTTCTTCCAAATTCATAAAGTAAGAGGTGTGTATTTTTTAAATTTTGAATTTTCCAAATTTTTTCGACCATTTAATAGAATACGCTTACAGTCAGCTGTTTTTTTTTTTAATTTTTTCATGTTGAAACTTAAAATACTGCAATTTTCAAACACGATCGTATATTTCAGATACAAAAATCTAAAAGGCAATTCTATCTAGTTTCTATAAAGGTATAATAAATTAAATAATAATTGACACTAAATTAACTTTTATTAAACATATAAATAATATATCCGGTAAAGCTATGCAAATGTTGGGATTTATCTTACGAATTTCGAAGGATTTTAAAAATCTTAAAACTGTCAAACTACTATATACTTCTCTTGTTAGAAGCCAACTAGAATTTAATTCCACCATTTGGAATCCATATTACAGTACACATGAATATTCCCTTGAGCGTGTCCAACATAAATTCTTACGTCACATTAATTTTAAATTGGGAATATCAATTGAAAATATTGATTACTTCTCCCTGTTGCAACTACTGGGACTTGATACATTAAAAGAAAGAATAATTTGTTCTGATTTATTTTATTTATTTAAAATTGTTAAAATAACTTGTTGAACTCTCCTGAACTTCTTTCGTTAATATGTTTTCATGTAGGTACCGAGTAGATCAGTTCGTCACAAATTACCTTACCATTGTAATAATACAGGATCTAATGCTGAATTATATGCCATAATAAATCGCCTGCATATACTTGGTAACAAATATGTTGTTGATGATATGATAAATATTGAAAGATTATCAACATACAAACATTATTTAATTAAAGCTGTTTGTCAGCGCTTTTCTGTTAGATTATAATCTAATATACTTTGTATGTTTATATTCTTCATCAATGTTTATTTCTGGAATTTTTAAATTAGTTGCTACGTACTTTACGTAGTAATTTTTTAATTCATAATATCTTGTACACATTCTTGTATTTGAGGTTTTCTTTTTCTTCATGTTTATTTTATAATAGCTTACTATTTTTGCTTTATACTGGCACTTCAATATGTGCTCTTTAATTTTTTTTTATATTATTTTTTTTTCTTCTTAACTATGTATATTGTTTCAAATTATTGAAATTCCCATGTAAAAGCCGTTAATCGGCGTTAATTCATAATAAATAAATAAATATGCTTTTACGACATCTTCAAAAATAAGAAATATACAAGACATTTAAAATACGTTGGAAAAATTCCAAATTTCGTTCAAACATCAATCGTTCAAACAGAGATAAACTAACCTCTCAGGCCTTGTAAACAATGTGTATTTCTTTCAATGAACAATTTTTTAATTAGTAATGTTTTCACATCCGCGGCCGTTTGTCAATTGAATAAAATTTTCACGGGGTTTTTTAGTAAGGCTGACCGTGTTTAAGGGAAATATGTAATAAATCGGTACAAATCCGGGTTGCGGACCTTTAAATGGATGATTTGGTTAACACGCAGATTATCTTTGCTTGATGTTTTCCTAAAATATGTTGTTTGTGTATGACGCAGTAAAAATGACATTAAAATTGATTTAAAGCGAAGTAATCAATGTATAAAAACATCAAATATAACCATGTTGTTAGAGTCATTACACTCATTACCATTTAACCTCACATTAAATCATTTCAATGTGGAATTAAATCAAACGTGTTGAGATAACTATCAAGTCAAAGAACCGAGCAGCAATTGATTTATGAGCGCGACCTTCAAATCTCTAGTAAACCGGGCAGGTAATATCAGGTGTCTACTGTCTAGCTGTATGTTTCTGTATACTGTTTATTATAAAGCTTCTAGCTTATCTTGCCGTCTGGGACTATCGGGAGAGCAGCCATCGGGTAAACTAATCTGTAGGTTGTAATACCGGATTTAGGTACTTATCTGGTATATAAATGTATACGTATATCGTAGGCACTAGAAATCTTCGAGCCTTGACCGTCTCCAGGACACGTTTCGATTCCTGCCGATCTCCTGATGTCCTCAATTCCCTTAGAATAATTTCAAGAACACCGAACAAGTTGTACCTGAATGTGTATCTGAATAAAATCAATTTCTAGTAGAGGCACCACCTAGTATAATATATTTTTTAATTTTTCTTTGTTTACTTTTCACTTTATAGATCTTTCTTTTTACTTCTTCCTCTTGGTTCTTAATTTTTACTTCTTGAATTTTACACCTTACTTTTTATTCCTTACTTTTTACTCCTTACTTCTTACTTTTCGATTCTCATTTTTTACCTCTTACATTTTACATCTTACTTTTTAATTATTATCTTTACTCCTTACTTTTAACATCTAACTTAAATTGATTGAAAATTGACTATCCTTAAATTTTACATCTTACTTTTTACTTCTTACATATTTACTTCTTATCTTTACTCCTTACTTTTTACTTCTTACATATTTACTTCTTATTTTTACTCCTTACTTTTACGTTTTTACGTTTTACTTCATACTTTTTAATTCTTATACCGTACTTCTTACACTTTAAATCTTACTTTTTACTTCTTACTTTTTCATTCTTACGTTTTACTTTATATTTTTTTACTTCTTATACCGTACTTCTTACACTTTAAATCTTACTTTAAACTTCGTACATCTTACTTTTTACATCTTACCTTTTACTTCTTAATTTTTACTTCTTATCTTTACTCCTTACTTTTTACTTCTTACATATTTACTTCTTATCTTTTCTCCTTACTTTTTCGTTCTTACGTTTTACTTTATACTTTTTACTTCTTATATCGTACTTCTTACAATTTAAATCTTACTTTAAACTTCGTACATCTTACTTTTTCATCTTACTTTTTACATCTTAAATATTTACTTCTTATCTTTACACCTTACTTTTTATTCCTTACTTTTTACTTTTATACTTTACATTCTTTGTCTTGTTGCACTGTAAATTCATGCTAATGTTATTTTTTATTTAAGTATATATCATTTAGCTGTATAAATTTTACATCCTATATCTAGTGCATATCTATTCTAAAACTTATATAATTATATTCTATTACTTACATACTAAAATTTGGACTTCGCAACATAACCACGCCCAGGAAGCACATTCTATTCTGCTATCTACCTCCAATTCCATACGTATAAGGCTGTTGCATTGGCCTACACACATCCAGCCAACTAAGATAAAGCCTCCCAACACTCCTTCATCACTGCAGCGGCTGCAGCCTCTTCAATATTTGACTACCTTCCATCCTTGCTACAAATGATGTCCAGAAGAGCCGTTACAATTTTAAAACAAAGTTATTGAAATATTTTCACACAGTCGGCACCAGAGATAGCTAAGTTTAATTTAAATGTATGTTGAAAACGAGAATAAAAATCACTAGACTTCCGCCTATGTCTACCATCTGCGCAAGCAAAGATAATAAGTGATTGCAGACAAAAAATCTAGGAGAGCGGTTTGGACGCAGGTACCTACCTACAAGATCGCATGTTAGGCGTAATGCCACAAGTAAAAAAAAAGACAAAATATAGTGTAGTGTTAAAAATAAGCGGGTCACGAGATGCGTGCTTGATTAACCTCGTAATAGATAAAAAAATTACGTGATATCATTTTAAGAGATGTTAAAAAAGCAATAAGTGCATATTGCGGTCACTCCAGATATAAAACTGCTGTATGTGAGGTTAGTTTCAGTTATTAATCTTCAAAACTTTAGAATGAAATACCGCTGTCTATTTTATATCGACATCGTTGCAGTACTTCAAGAAGCTCCGCGGAAAAAATATCTCCGCTAGTCAAAATATTTTCGCTTTGCAAATAAAATCCAAATGAATGGAATGATTCTGAAAACTAAAAACTGTTCTTGAAAGCTAATGAAATACGTCTTCAAATTGTATAAATCTTCTTATTTATAAAAATGAATCGCTGAATGTGTTGCTAAGCGCATAACTTTCGAACGACTGCACCAAATGGTATAATTCTTTTTTTTGTGTGTTCGTTATTGTCAGGACAAGGTTTTTATACAACTTCCGGTGAGCTATGGCATTATAAAATTTGTATAAAAAAATGCCATTGGTGGCACGCGAGGTTTGAAAACTAAATGTATAGAAAGCGAGAAGGAGAGAGAGATGGTGTGGGGGGAGGGGGACGGGGAGTGGTAGAGGGGGCGGGGGAGGGAGGGCGGTGAGAAGGGGGGGAGGTGGAGGAGGCGGAGTGGGAACCCCTCTTACACCATGCGAGCGAAGCCGCGGGAAAAAGCTAGTTCCTAATAAAAGTATAAATTTTAAATATAATATTTTCGAATGTAAACTTTAAAAAGTTTTAACAATGGCGCACCTTGACAAGGAAAAAATAAAAACACACACATATTACATTAGACAAATGTATTCTAAACGTTATCGTCAACTCACTTTGTTTTCAAATTGTGGTTTGAAATTTTGATTTCATAGAGGAGTACATTTTTAATTATTTTGTGGCTAATTTTGAGATTGGAATATAAAGCGTGATGTTTTCTCTTTCTAAAACCGTTTATATCATATTTCTCACTGCGATAGTAAGGGAGACACAACGATTTCTGTAAGACCAATGTGAGTTGTTCCCAAAAGCGATTAAATTAGCCTAAGGCAGGGGTCGGCAAACTTATTAGCCGAAGAGCCAAACACGTACATTACAACGATTCGAAAAAAAATTGAGAGCCAAATCTGTTGATTCATTTAGCAAACATTTATTATAATTTTAGCACTTCATTAAATTACGGGTACGCTGAATAAAACTTGATTTCATACTTAATAAAGATTTTATTTATTGATAAAAATGTGTAATTAAGGATTCCATAAATTAAAATCATGACCATGACTGACAAACACTTAATGCGAACTTAATTTTTAATTTTTTTCACTAAATTTTTCATTTCATCTCATTGGAAAGTTTCACTAAGTCAGGTTTGTATGTTGTTATTTTTAATTTTAGGCACGATTCCAGGTTGTCATCAATAAGACAACTAACTTTACTCTTGATAAACTTCGTGCTTGAAAAAAATTGTTCACATGAATATGTAGAACCGAAAAGGGAAAGAACAGCAAATGCGAGTATTTTTCGCTGATCATAAGTCAGGAATACTATTCCATTGAAGATGATCATGTCTTCCTTCTACAGGTCTTTCAAAGCAGACTACTTGTGTTGTGAACTAAAAGCTTATATTTGTTCTTCTCCAATATCTCCAAATCAACAAAAAAACGTTTAAATTTATAGCCATATTTCCTTATTTTTTTATTTCAAAGAGCCGCACTTGAGGGTCCAAAGAGTCGCATGCGGCTCCGGAGCCGCACTTTGCCGACCTCTGGCCTAAGGGATTAACTTTAAATTTTCAAACCGAAGAGATGGTGCAAATTTCATTATTTTATTTTTATTTTTATTTTTTTTTATTTTAAATACATAAACGGCTATACTGCCTTTTATAAATAAACATATAATAGAGTACAAAAGTAAGAAAAGTAATATCATTACATAATAGTAGTTTTAAACTTAAAAAATAACATACAATTATTTTGTGTATCACAACAAAAAATAACAAGAAATAAAAGTGAGAAATATCATCATTTCATTTCAACATGTCCATATTGCGTGTATAAAGTTACATTATGGAAAAAAAAAAATAAATAAAATAAAATAAAAACTTAAAAACTGAAACCTAAATACAAATACAAATATATATATAATACAAATTGAAACCTAACATACAATTATTTTGTGTATCACAACAAAAAATAACAAAAAAGAACAATGAGAAATATCATCATTTCATTTTAACATGTCCATATTGCGTATATAAAGTTACATTATGGAAAAATAATTTTTTAGTGCATATTTATATTGCGCTAATTTTAAGAAATAAATGTCGCCGATGTTAGCATATTCATTTCCCAAAATATGTAGTCGACTGATTGGTGAGTAATAGTGTGATAATGTATGTGTGTTATTATAGTAGAACGGTAGAGTCAGTCTATTGTTAGCGCGACCAGGGCAATGAAATCGTATTAGTTCTATTAAATCAGGGGTATCCAAGACCGAGTGAATTATTTTATATAATATTAATAGATCACAGATTTTTCTGCGATCTGATAAATTTACGAGATTAGTCCAGTTTAATAACAAATTATAGTCAACGGATTCTCTTGGAATTCATTATGTTATCATTTGAGAGTTTTTCAAACAAGAAAACAAACAAATTTTTGCTTCATAATTTATTATTATGTAAGAGATTGTAGTATGGGAAGCAATTCTAAATTACCTCAAATCAAGGTGAAACGTTGACGAAATTCAAAAGGTGAAGTTGTTGAATAAAATTATAATTTTATTATAAGCTCACCCCACGCTCCTATTATAAATTCAGGTTCCATGGAGGCTTTATGAATGGAGCTACATTTGTGAATGGGCTGACAGTCCCGTGTTGAAAACCGGTTTCGACTTAAGTTCAACACCGAGTTGTGATGAAAGAAATTAAAAAATAATTACTTTTAGTTTATTAAATTCATCTAACTATCTAACAATGATACTATTTTTTGTGGTTGTACAGAAAAGGCATAGGTGGGGTCAACATATATTGCCGTCATAAGCAAAAAGGCAGATACGAATTTGTAATACCTATTCATATTCCGATGGACGAAATCTTTCACATTTTATAACAAAAAGTACATCAGAGCGTGGCTTTTAAAAATTATTAGTTGCCTTTTTGTTTTGGACAGCAGGATAATTGTGTCTTGGGCTGTGCATTGATCAGCATTTGACATTTAAACAACACATACAAGGTATTAAAGATAAAATCATCCCCTTAATTAGCGTATTTAGCCGGCTATCATATCTGTTGCCAAATAAATTAAAAGTAGGTTTATATTATAGTCTAGTACACTCACACTTAAATTATTTGATTGAAATCTGGGGAAACGCATGTGAAACACACATAAATGAATTACAGGTAATACAAAACAAGGTCATCAAAAAACTATTTCATTACAAGCCCAGAACATCCACAAAAAAATTATATACTGAAACAAAACTATTAACATTAAGAAAACTATATGAATACAATACATGTCTCCTTATATACAAAATAATCTTGTACACACAAACACAGAATTCATTAAAACGTCCCAAGTATATAAACACTTAACACGACAACGCGATAACATCCATTTAAATACCATCCACACTAACTATGGTAAACAATCCATTGGCTACGAGGGGGGCAACTTATATAATTGCCTCCCAAATGACATGAAAAACGAAAAGAAGCTGGGTAAATTTAAAAAACAATTATTTAAATTTATTCTTGATAAAAAAAATAATGAAATAGAATAGTGCTGTATTAAAATATTTATTTTATCTTAATGTGTATAATTATTTCTAGTTAAATGAGTGAAAATGTAATTTTCTTTTAACTGGAATAAAAAAAAAAAATTAAAAAAAACGCACACTCTGTGCTGAACTCAAATTTACTGTGAATTTAAGTGCCATTCTCAAAATTGGAACTTATTGTGTGAATAATAATTCAAAGAAGCGAAAAAGTAGGTACCTACCTATAGTATAATATTTAAATTATTTAGAATTTTAATATCCCGCGATTTATCGCTGGTATGCACTAGAAAACACATATATTTTAATATAGTTTAATGCTGTCCGAAACGTTGGCTAAAGAAGGAGGTAGCGAAACATGGCATAATACCCCTAAAATAAATCGCAATAAAATTTAAAATTATTGTACAAGAAAGAATAAATTATTAGGTAATATATAACAATCAATATAATTTGACATTTGATAAATTTTGCACACTTGCCGTTTAAAAAAAATACATACTGTCCACACCTGATTCCGAAAAACCCTGCGTAAGGCCCGGACAACGCCGGGGACATCAACTAGTACAATATAATCTACAGTCATTCATATCTGACCGTTGATTTTGGTTAGAGCCAGTGAGACAATTATATCCCGACATTTTTTTTTTTACATTAGCTCCACACAGGAGGCCCTGAGGGAAATGATTCTATGTCATCTTAGGAGATGCTGTGTGGAGGGTTGTTTTAAGGAAAGGAAGGAGAGGAAGTTCTGGGAAGGAAAAAGGTACGAGGGATGGGTAAGAAAATGGGGGTCAGTGAGTCCAGGAGTGACGGACGTATGAATCCATTCCTCCAACTGTAGTGCAAGAGATTCTGGCCTGGAGAGGATAAAAGACACCCAAACCAGTCTCTCTCGATCGTGTCCATCACGCAGCAGGCGAGCAGACAAGTCGGCCGCCAAGACCTGAACAAACCTCACCCGCATGAACCCGGGCGCGTATTTACAATCCCTAACGCGTTTGAGTCGCTTTAAATTTTCAATATCAAAATTTAAATATTTAGAAATAAAATTATTTATTTCTAATATACATATTGGAAAGATTATTTTATCTAGATTTTAGAACATTTTTTTGTTTTTGCAAAGTGATAAAAATTATCAATAAAGAAGTGTATTTACAATATATGGGAATAATATTCAAATTTAAATATTTAGAAATAAAATTATTAGTTTCTAATATACACATCAGAAAGATTATTTTATCTAGATTTTAGAACATTTTTTGTTTTTGCAATGTGATAAAAAATAACGAATATAGAGGTATATTTAAAATGTAAATTGTCGTTAACGCGACTGAATCGGTATAGGTTTTGTAAATACGCAACCCGGGCACCACTGCCTAGTCACCAAACGTAGCGAACCACTTGGGGTGACCTATGGCAGAGGTGTTGGTTATCCAATAAATGGTTCCCGGGGCGGCGGTACCCATATCCACCTCCCAAATTGTGTAATATTGTGAGAATTTTACCAGTGAGGCTGAAGAAAGTGGGGAAGAGAACGAGAAGTAGAAAAGGAAAATTGGGAGGTAAATGTATACACCAAATACGTCAATTGCATTGTTTTCAAGCAGCGTTTCGACGCAGAATGGAGGTCTTTCACCTGGGCGAACGTTTAGCTACATCCTCCATGATTACGTAATGAAAAGCCACTTCAGACTAATGATATGCAAAGCTATGGAGACTAGATCGATAAAAAAATGGCGTAAAAACTGGTATTACCAGCTCGGTATTAAGAGGACATAAGCGACAATAAAAAAGTTTAATAAAAGTCAACATTATGTTTGAGAACACACGATCATGCTACATTCTACAAAAAAACTTGCATATAGGTACGTAAAATTATCTGCAAAGAAAATGAACTTGTGTATAAATTTACAAAAAAATGAAGCAAACCAATCTATCAAAATTAATTGTCAAAATTTTTTTAGATTTTTAATTTTGCGCTGGTATTTAAAGCGACAAAATCGATGAAGAAAATAGGCTCCCTCGGGATCTATGTCATCTTTGGGGATGCTGTGTGGAGGGGTCTTTTTGAGGAGAGGAAGGCATGAACATTGATCTTGAAGAGACCCATGTTGTAGGAAGGAGGAAACACAAAGGCCGGCAAATCGTTCCACAGCCGAGCTGTTAAACACAAGAACGAGTAGAAGAAGCGACCCGTTCTCATGTGACCGATGTCAACTGTGAACAAATGTTGGGCACGCTTTGGCGTGTTTCCCTACTATGCAACGGTGCCGTAGGGATCAATGATGCTAGTTCCTCGGAGCATCTTCCATTGAAATACCGGTAGAACAAGGAGAGCATTCCCACCCGATGCTTGTGCTCTAAAGATTGCAATCCGTCTGTTAAATTAGGAGAATCTATCAGACGGACCGCCTGTTTCTGCACAGAGTCGAGGGTTTTTTTCAGGTATTTTGGAGATACAGACCAGAGGTGGCTGCCAAATTCAACCGTGGGGCGCACTTGTGATTTGTACAGGGTTAGCAGTTTGGTACTATTAAAGAATCTGCGGGTTCTGTACAGTACGCCCAGTTTCTGAGAGGCTAACTTAACTCTGGTTTCGATGGAGCCCCCGTACCTGAGCTGGTCACTTAGAGTTACGCCAAGCATATCAATGGAGGGCCTGTTCGGAAGATTGCTTCCGTTGAAGGAGACTAGATTTTCATTTCGATCCCTTTTAGACGTAATCAGACATGGTTGTTCTGGGAAAGGTGGAATTTGTGGGTCAGTGGGTCCAGGAGTGACGGACCTATGACTCTCCCGATCCGGCCCGCCAAGCAGTAAGTGGGCAGACGAAGCCGCCGCCAAGACCTAGACAAAACGTACACGGGCATTTCTACATAAGTCACCAAACGCAGCGAACCGGGTGACATATGGCAGAGGTTTTGGTTTTCAATTACATGGTTTCCAAGGCGGACGGTACCCATTGCTTCCTTTCAAATTGAAATGAGATGTTTTTTTTCAAGCGACGATTGGCGTTACGAAATTTGCTAAGCTTTATCCGTTTGGCTTTTGCATAGGTACAAGCTCTCTCTTTTTCTCATACTAATGCAAGTAACGGAAGGAGATCTCTGTGACAGCATTTCCATCACGAGCTGTTGAGCATTAAAAGATCTATTTACTGTCAAAAAATGAAAAAAAGAAACGCCATCCTACACGTATCTATTTTGTCCATAGTTTTAATGAGCGAAGAGGGTGTTAAAATCGGTCATTAGACGATAAACAAACGAATACCTACTCACTATAATTTTAATAACTGTCAACGAGTTTGTATATCTCGGTACTATGGTGACAAATGACAACAATGTATCCAGCGAAATCAAAAGAAGTATAGTAGCTGCAAATCGATACTACTTTGGGCTACAGAAGCATATGAAATCTCGCCACCTTACCAGAAGAACTAAAGTCCTGCTTTACAAGACCCTTATACGACCTGTTCTTATGTATGGTTCGGAATGCTGGACAATCAGTAAGGGTGATGAAGGAGCCCTAGAAAGTTTTGAAAGGAAGGTGCTGCGAAGGATTTACGGCCCAGTCTGTGATAATGGAGAATGGCGTATCAGATACAACCAGGAGCTATACGATCTTTACGAGAACCCTAATATCTCCGAGGAAATCAAAACTGGAAGACTCAGGTGGGCTGGACATATCCAGAGAATGAGCGAAGGAGATATTTCAAAGCGAATTATGGATGGTGCACCTGGGGGTCGGAGAAGAGTTGGAAGACCAAAGCTTCGATGGCTGGATGGAGTGGTGATGCAAGCACCATCGGCATCCGAAACTGGCGTAACGCAGCACAACACCGACAGTCATGGAGGCAGGCTCTGCTGGAGGCCAAGACCCGACCTGGGTTGTAGAGCCACAGATGATGATGATGATAATTTTCATAATTTATAGTACGAATAAATTTATAGTAGTGTATTTATATGTTATATTAAACGTATTTTTTTATATGCGTTGTTAGGTCTTTCAATTTAAATACGTTTCTTCATTACGGAGTGGCTAAGTAAATATTTAGGTATTTTAAGAGCTTTATGATTGTGTAAAAAATGCTATAAAATACAAAAAATAACAATAAACAATATAGTAATAATGGCTATCTTACTTCCTCAATTAACGTCCGATATCAAATTTCTTTTGTTACCTTAATAACGCCGTTAATGTTATTTTAATGAAATCGATGACGGTAAAACAGAAATCTATTAGGGTGTGGCAAGATGATAATGTGCCTTGTAATGCTGACGCTTTTATAGTTTTTTATACAGTAGGTACTAGCGATTTCCCGGCATGCATTGCTATGCCACTTAATGAAAAATTTGCTTCTATCTGCGTGTCCTTTCCCATTCCGTTCACTTTCCGCCTCCCCTTCCCCTCCACGATCCCACTCCGTCTTCCCTCTCCTCACTCCCCTCTCCCGCTTCCCCCGTCCGGCGAACCCCCCTCCCAAGTTCCCCTCGCCCCTCCCGCATTCCATACATTCAGTCCCGGTACATTCAGTTTTCAAACCACTCGCGTACCACCTATTGCAATGTTTTATACAAATCTCACAATCCCAGAGCTCACTATTAAATCCCCAAAGTTTCATCGCAATGGTTTAGCAACGCTTATACAGGGTGTTAAGGGACGTACTTGACTTACTTTAACCAGTGATTCCTGACATTATTTGGGGTAAAAAATATAAATGTTTTTTTTTTTTTTTTCCTACAAAACATAAAAAAATGGTAGTTGTTGAACAGTTGGAGGCGGGGTAAGGGGTTCCTCGGACACGCGGCTGATTGACCAGTAACGACATGCGAAGAAATTTTTTTTTGAAGAAAAAATTTTTGAAAAAAAAAAAGTTGTCAAAAAAAGTCACCGGAGACCAAAATTTCATTAACATTTTTTACTCCAAATAATGTCAGGAATCACTGGTTAAAGGAAGTCAAGTACGTCCCTTAACACCCTGTATACAGCTCGTATACTCAAATAAATTTCAAATATTTTAATTTTTATATAATATATAAACAAGATTATCATCTAGATATCTACGTTAATTTGTCTTGCTTATTAAGTATCTAAAATCTCAAATAAATTCATAGTTTCCCAGTAGGGGTACGCGGAGAGAACGGACCGCTAAACAACTAGGTCTTGGCACACACTCCTTGCCTTATTCACTATCATACATCGTCTAATACAAACTCTTCTATTATTCTTACTCTTGGCATAGCCCGACTAAACCTCGAGGGACACCGACTTCTTCCATTCAAATTTGCGTCATATATTTTCCTTACACTCCTTTCTTAGATCATTCGCTCTTAAAAGACTGTTTTATCTACTGACTTGCAGAACTAACTTGCCAATGGTCATGCCAGTCGGGAGATATGTCTTGTTGTTAAATAGAATCACTTCGAATATCGATAGGTATATTTAACATCATCAGCATCATCATCATTATTGGCTCTACAACCCCTGATGGGTCTTGGCCTCCTCAAGAGTCTTCCTCCACTCATCTCGGTTTTGTGCCAGCTCTCTCCAGTTTAGAAACTCCAAGATAGATATGTCTTTGAGGACGTTGTCGCTCCATATTAGTCTTGGCCTTCCCAGGCTCCTTCGCCCTATTGGTCTTGAGTTCAGCAGGGACTTTGGTGCTTGATGCTCGGTGATTCTCTCCACATGACCCAGCCACCGAAGTCTTCCCAATTTTATAATTTAGTTCCTTAAACAAAGTATAGAGCTCATTGTTATAACGTCTGCGCCAAAATCCATTTTCTAGAACCGGTCCGAAGATGCGCCTCAAAAATTTTCTTTCAAAAACGTCCAGTGCTCGCTCATTCCTCTTAGTTAGTACCCAAGTCTCAGCTGCGTACGTAAGTACTGGTCTGATAAGTGTTTTGTACACTAATATCTTCGTGTTTCTAGACAGCAGTCTGGACTTTAATTGGTTTTGTAGGCGGAAATAACAGCGATTTGCGTTCACTATGCGCTTCTGGATCTCCTCTGTGGTATTATTGTCGTTTGTTATCAGGGAGCCTAGGTATGTGAAACTTGGTACCGTTTCGAAATTTTGGTTTTCACATGAGAGAGTTGGGATTTGTTGGGTGCATCCTACAGCCATGTATTTGGTCTTTTGCTGGTTTACTACGAGACCCATATTTTTGGCAAAGCCTTCAAGATTTATAAAGGTGTTACGTAAAGCATCTGGAGTTTTCGCGATTGTGTCGATATCATCAGCGTAAGCCAATAGTTGAACAGAGTTGTCAAATATCGTTGCTCTTATCTCGATGCCTGAGTCACGAATAACTTTTCCATCTTCTTATCTATTCAAACTATTTTATATATGTACCCTCTCTTTTAAAAACGCGTTGAAATTTTAATATTGTAATATTTTTAAAATGAATAAATGAGTTGAATTGACTTGAATTAATATCCAAACCGTCTGAGCGTCGCTTTCTCATTCTTACTAATAACGCTAATTAAATCAGCCTTGCATTTTTTAAGGATCTCCAAATTTTTCACACGATCATACATGGTTTTACCACACATATCCTACAGGGATCTCATTTCTACAGCATTCATTCCTTCATTTCATCCTGCCTCTACCAGTTCCACGCCTCTCTGCCATACATCAGAGTAGAGGTACCAGCAGAAGAATACTTTTGAATAAGAATTACGATTATTTAAAGTACTTACCTGATGACACCATGTTTCTACAGATGAAACAAAAGAAGATAAAGAGATTGCGTACACTCATTCGTATGAAGTAGTAATGACCTCTTACCTGCAACAAAGAAAAGCAAAAATTAGAATTGCACATGTTTTATAAAGAGCAGTATATAGCAATAAAAGAGAAGAGGTGGTTACTTTCTTCAACAGGAGGAGGAAAACAAATCTCTCATTGTGTAGTTCATCTTTGGGGATGATGTGTGGAGGGCATTTGTCTTTTTAGTGAAAGGAAGGAGAGGAAGTTCTAGGAAGGAAAAAATCTTATGAGGGGTGCGTCAGTGGCGGTCCTTGAGTTTTCATTGAGCTAGATTGCTAAGATATATTTTTTTTATTTAAATTTCCATTTTTTGTATGAAGATTTTCAGGATGTGGTTGCGGGGTATCAAATTATTGAAACAAAAATTTTAAATTTTGGAAAAAACAATATTCATTTTCAGTGATTTTTAGCTACAACAACATCAATAACGACGTTTTTCAATCTTAGCACTCTAGTTCACTGAAAACTCACGGACTGCCACTGGGGTGCGCAGGAATCTGGGGTCAATGTGTCCAAGGAGCGTTGGACGTACGAATCCATCCCTCCCAATGCGGTGCAAGGCAATGGTGGCTATTTTTATTATTGCAAAGATAGTTCAGCTGGAGAAGTTAAAAGGCTTTCCTTAACCAGTCTCTCCCGTTGCAGCATTTGTCGCCAAGACCTAGACAAACGTCACCCCATGAATCCGGGCACCCCTGCTAAGACACCAAACGTAGCGAACCACTTGAGGTGACCTATGGCAGAGGTTTTGGATATATAATAAATGGTTTGAGGGGCCGGAGTACCCATTTCCGCCTCCCAAATTGATTGCAATAAACTAATTTCATTGCAAAAATAAAAATACTACTGAGTTGTTAAAACCCGACTTTCGATATCAGCGAAACCGGTGGGCTGCAAGCATTACAATAAAAATAATTATGTAATACAAATTAATTGTTTTCTTCCACTTAGAACCAATACTAATTTGATTCCCAAAACCCACGCCGTGCTTAAGTCACTTTTTCCAATAATTCTGTGATTTCGAAATAATTAATTTGTGGGCAGGTAGATACCGAAATTTAGATAGTTACATCTCTTCTTCGCCCACTGCATACCCCGTAAGGCACCTGTCTGACACGTCGGTCTCTTTGTCACGTCGTTTCCTAGAATCTTAGCTATTTTGGACTTTGAATTCGGGTCGTGGTGATACCCACACGTTTATATCAGATATTTTATTTAATTTATTCAGTTTTTTCTTCATTCACTTTACATTTAATCACTAGCAGCATGTTCTTTACTGATGTGAAAGAAAACTGTTTAAAATGTAAAAATTGGAAATTAAACACTACAAATTATAAAACTTTAGAATTTCACATAACATAAATATACCAATTTCTTAAATTCAAACACAATATCTTCCTCTTTTATATTGGTCCGTATTTCTTGGACAATCTATATTACAATCTGACTTTATCTCTAAATACAATACAATTCAACTATTATAAGTCTTAGTCATAAGTCACTTGCTATAAGTCTTAGATATAAGCAACAAGCTATAAGTCTTAGATATAGGTCACTAGTTATAATTACAAATCTTAGTTATACCAATTTTATTATATACTAGCAGACCCGGCCACACGTTGCTATGGCTAACGAAACACAACGCCATTACCCAACCTTTATAAAATCCACACCACCCGCTTGCCAGCTCTCCGCTGCATGCTGCCTGAATTGAATATTTGTATTTCTCGGCTTTTCTCCACTATAATAAGCATGTATTATACATATAAACCTTCCTCTTGAATCACTCTATCTATTGGTGAAAACCGCATGAAAATGAGTTGCGCAGTTTAAAAGATCTATGCGCACATACATTTTGAGCGACTTCATTTTATCTATGTAATGATGATAATGATTTACTTGTACAGCGCCCTTGAGGTGATTTCTCACAAAAACGGCGTTGTATAAATTATCCAAGTATTATTATTATTACCTATGTATAATAAAGAAAGTTGCCAAAAATGGTTTACTACTCAATCATTTTGGGAGGCAGGTGTCAATACCGCCGCCCCAGTAACCATTGCCTGAGTAACCGATACCTCTGTCACAGGTCACCTCAAGTGGTTCGCCACGTTTGGTGACTTAGCAGTTGTGCCAGTTTGTCCGGGAGTTCTCCGGGATGCGTCTGCCAACCAACTGCGTGGCAAACCGAATTGTGGATCTCTCCAGCAGGAGTCTCTCGGAATCCTGAGAGGGATGGATTCATTCATCCGTCACTCCTGGACACACTGACCCCCAGATTCCTATTCACCCCTTGTAACTTTTCCATCCTAGAAATTCCTTCAGTTCCATAAAAAATATTTTCCACCCAGCATTCCCTGAGATGACATAGACCATAAGGGAAATTATTTTTCTGTGTGGAGCTAATTGCATAAAAAACATAGTTTATTATCGGCGTGTGCAGTGGTAGATACTCTCAATATCGCCTTGGTGAATGATCTCTATTCAGAATCGAACTTGTGCTTAAAATGTCTTTAGACGTCGTGTATAGTGAATAATCAGGTACTTCCCAATCTTATTGCCGTTTTACACCATGTCTTTTTTTTAGCCCGACTCCAATTAGAGACCAAAGTCAACATTTTCGCTTTACGCGATCGCTATTTTCATCCCTATTTTCCACGGACATATGAATATATCTGGACCTGCCCTAAGTGATAAAAGCGTATTATTTCCCCCTCCTATTTCGCCGGTTCCATGGAGCCAGCTCGGCTTACGAAAGCCTCGCTTGAATCTAAAAAATGTGAAATAGTTTGGTTTTACCCCTCATCTGAACCTTCTGGTCTATTAAATTTGAATGTCTATGCTATTTTCATATCTACGATTTCAATTGTCATCACTACAAACAACACATGAATCATGCTGTTTGCTGTGATGCTAACTGAAATCGTAGACGTGAAAATAGAGATGAAAATAGCGAACGCGTAAAGCGAAATAGTTTGACTTTGGACTAAGTGGAATCGGTATTTAAAAAGAGATGGTGTAAAACGGCCATTACAATCCCCAAACAACTTTCAAAATATTAATACCCACCTAACCTAATTGGGGCGTGACCGGACAACTTTGAAAAGTCATTAAAAGTGAGGTAAAAAAATTATAAATAATTGGTTAAATACATTACGTTATGTTAGGTCATGGACTGTTTTTCAATTTTTCTTTTTTCATAGCTTTTAATGACTTTTCGAACAAGTGTTGAGTTGACTTGATTCTGAGTTGGCATGGAACCAATTGGGGATGCCATAGTCCAACTGGCTCAGAAGCAGTTAAGACATTGTTCGACAACGTTAATTAGACGAAAACGTTTATCTGACATGATATCTGACAAGTAAGTAATGCGTAACGCCAAAAGGGTAAACCATTAAAAATTCGAATACTTTAACGATAATTTGGTCGCTAGCGTGGAGCACCGTTAAAACACGCGTAGGAAGCGGAATGACATCGCCTCAGGTAGAATTATAATTCCTAATTACTTCAATTACTACTCTGAAATTCAACAGAGGCGACATTAGTGTTACAAGAAGTAATAACGAACTCCTTTGGAATATATTGCAATACTAAGCATTAAAAAAACTGCGCTTTTTATAACAGAACCTTGAAATTACGAATAAGCGCTTCAAATTTAATGATTGAGTGGGATTTTTTTCTTTAGTTCATCTATCATAATATAAAGAATGAATTTGGAAGCCGTGGTTGACAATCATTTTAAGTTTGTCAGATTAAAAACATTGGGAGTGTTTAAAATCTTTGTCGAGTGGCTCGAAATTAAGTTTGTCAGATTAAAAACATTGGGAGTGTTTAAAATCTTTGTCGAGTGGCTCGAAATTCTTGTGTGACGACGCTATAAGTTTCGGTGCGTAATTTCCATGACGAGCTATGAGGTTTCAAAAGACTCTAAAAATCATTACTTCTTTTAACCATGAACGTTATTATTTCCATAAAATCGCGATCCGGTTCAATTCATGTGGTGAGCCGTGGCACAAGCTTCTTTATGCCTTCCTCGAAGAACTCTTCCGCCAGCTCCTTTTCCGAATAACCACTTAGGGAGTGTTTTAAATCTTTGTCGAGTGGCTCGAAATTCTTATGTGACCACGCTATAAGTTTCGGTGCGTCATATCCATGACGAGCTTTCAGGTTTCAAAAGACTCATAAATCATTACTTCTTTTAACCTTGAATGTTATTATTTCCATAAAATCGCGATCCCGTTCAATTCATGTGGTGAGCCTTGGCACAAGCTTCTTTATGCCCTCCTCGAAGAACTCTTCCGCCAGCTCCTTTTCCGAATAACCACTTCAAATTTAATGATTGAATGCAATTTTTTTTCTTAGTTCATCTATCATATAAATAATGAAATTTGAAGCCGTGGTTGACAATCATTTTAAGTTTGTCAGATTAAAAATATTAGGAGTGTTTTAAGGCCTGTTCAGATTCAGCATGTAAATATAAAAGATTGTATACAAAGCACGCCAAATATCGCTCTCCATACAATCCCTTTAGACTGTTCACACATAAGCGCTTTATGCGCACATCAACCATAGACAATTTACATCTAACGCCATAACCGTCATTTTAATTACGGAGCTGCCTAGACCGGTGGATGACAGATGTCAAATTGATAGATTCAGTACAAAAAATGCGCACTCCGTGGCCGCTCGCTAATTCATCTGACCCCCTCTCCTACCAAAGGAAGAAATATTTGATCTGCGTCGTGTGAACGGCACGAAACGTAAGCGCTCGCGGTTCAACAGATATCTGCTCGCGGTTATATTCGATGTCTGAACGACACTTTAAAGAGAATTTTACTGCTTCAAACAAGCAGTCAACTGTAAAAAATACTATAATATTCGGTAAGCCTATGTAATTGTCACAATTAAACCATTTCTTGCAATACACGTGTCTACGTATAATTACTTTAATTTTAAAACTACCCAAATATAACTGATACGACAAAATTGACAGTTATTACAGCATTACACTCTAAGTACACGTTATAACAGTATCATATCCTGAATTGTAAAAGTCGCTCACAGGACCAATTGTCCCAGGAGACATCGAGCAGACGATGTGTAGAGCCTTCCACGTCGGCAAGAAGGTTATATCTTCTATTTTATAACTACAGCATCCGGCTGAGAGCAAAAGGAAGAAAAGTAAGATATATCGTATTAAATTGAGAGCTGTGGGAATTGAATTATTTGTAGAAAAAGTTTGAATTTTTACTTAGGTAATGGAAAAAGCTTCCGTAGGTTTTTTCCGGTCTTTTTCCCATGCCGTATTTCCTCCCCCTGATGTACATTACTCAAGGTAACCTATAATATTATCTACCGAATGTATGGTTTCTCTGTAAAGAATCTATCTACCGTATTTAATGCTGCGTATACATGCACGAATTCGAGCGCGAACTGAGCCGCGAATTATAGGAAAAGAACTGCAAGCGGCGTTTGGTACTGTTTGCGGCTGTTTTTCCAATTTTTTTCGCGCTCATTTTCGAGCATGTATACCAAAGATATTGAAATACAAAAGAGATATGCTATTACTACTACCCAATGGGAATAGGTTGCGTACGGAAAGAATTTGTTCATTTGGTTGATTTTTTAAGGTGTGCAGTAGTATTGGTTAACAATATAATATAGAAATAATTGACCGGTCAATGGTTGAGTGGGCATCGCGTTTGGGTCCCAGCCGGGCGTCCCGTGTTCCATTCCTCGGCTGGCTAAGTCCTCCATCACAACACAAGCAACATTTTCGATTTTCTGTGGTGGTAGTAGGAGATTTTCAAACATTTTTGGGTTATTCGTAACCCGGGAATGATTGTCTTTCTATTAAAAAAAATACATATACATAATAATTATGTATTTTATTAATACGGAAAGAATTCGTTCATTTAGTTTAACGTTCGTTTAGTTTTTTCGTTGATTGGTTAACAATATCGGCGACACCAAGAAGCAGTCCCACCCAGTAAAAACTGCGGATAGCACATCTCTTATATATAATATCTACTAATGTAAACTGTTGGTCTCCCAAATAAATAAAAATAAAATAAAAAATAAAATAAAATATTTGATGTAGGTATACGCACCATAAGGATGTGAATATGCAGAGACGCAGGCGGCGTAGAATGTGCAAAGCAGAAATCTCACCGCAGGACAGACGACACAGAAATCGGTGACCAACATAAATACGCTGCGACGCAGACGACACAGCTTAGTTCAGCTTATGTACGGGACGCTGGTCGTTTGAGGGAATGTCGAGTTCCAAGTTCGATTCTGACTTCGAAATTAATAATTTATTATCGATTTGCATTTTAAAACGCAAATTTTATTACGACAACACTACCGTCCTCACGGGAATGTTTTGTCTTACAAGTACCTACTTACTGTAATTTTTATTTTCGATAAATAATATTTTTAGATTTATGAAGCATCAATAATAAAAAAAAACTATTTTTAAATATGTCTTTCGTCGAAAAGCAGCACTCGCGTAGCGAGAAAGCTACAAGTGGCTCGCGAGCCGAACCCTGCAACCAATCGTAGGTCATCACAAAGCAAAAAATACTGTTGATTTTTTTAAAAGAACTTTCCTTGGCAGTTCACCACTTAATTTCCACTCGATCTTTCTATATTGGAAAAACACCTCGTAAACTATTAGGAGTAAAGAATATTTGAGACGCCTTGATTTCAAAGAATCACATTTTTGAGAAGGATGTATGGATCAATATTACTCATATTAAGCGAAAAAGAAAACGATTAGAACGAAGATCGCCTTAGAAATTAATTCAAAACAGATATGAAAACATATTTAATAATCATAAAAATCTTTCATTCTAACTACTTAAAACATTTTCCGATTCTCTACAATATCTGCCTCACTCTTACCTCACCCCACCAGTCACATACACCACTCCCACTTCAACACCAAAAAATTTGGGAAATTTAAGTTAAGAAGAAAATGATAGTTTTTTTATTTTTTTTTTTACATTAACTCTTAACAGGAGGCCCCGAGGAAAATAATTTCCCTCAGGGCCTATGTCATCTGGGATGCTGTGTGGAGGGTCTTTTTGAGGAGAGGAAGAAATGAACATTGGTCTTGAATAGACCCATGTTGTAGGAAGGAGGAAACACAGAGGCCGGCAAATCATTCCACAGCCGAGCTGTTGAATACAAGAACGAGTCGAAGAAACGACCCGTTCTCATGTGACAAATGTCAACCGTGTACAAATGTTGGGGGACGTGAACAAGGGATCAAGGACGCTAGTTCCTCGGAGCATCTTCCACTGTAATACCGGTAGAACAAGGATAGCATTCCCACCCGACGCCTGTGCTCTAAAGATTGCAATCCGTCTGTTAAGATGGGAGAATCTATTAAACGGACAGCCCATTTCTGCACAGATTCGAGGGTATTTTTCAGGGATTTTAGAGCTCCAGACCAGAGGTGGCTGCCAAATTCAACCGTGGGGCGCACTTGTGATTTGTACAGGGTTGGCAGTTGTGTACTATTAAAGTATCTGCGGCCCCTGTAAGTAATTCGGGAGGAGGGTATGGGTACCGCCGCCCAGGCACCATTTATTGGATAACCAACTCCCCAGCCATAGGTCACCCCAAGTGGTTCGCTACGTTTGATAATTTAGCAGAGATGCCTGTATTCATTGGATGAAATTTTTCTAGGTGTTGGCTGCATACGCGTTGACCCACCTCTGCGTGGCAGCCGGTTCGGGAAAGACTGGCTGCGGGAAACCTTTTTATCTCGCCAGCCGGACTCTCTCGACCCATCGCCTTGCATTACAGTGGGAGGGATGGATTCATACTACTTGAACACATTGACCCCCAGATTCCTATGCATACTCAAACCATTTTCCTTCCCAGAACTTTCTCTCATTCCTTTCTGTGAGAATGGTTTTGGTGGTACTCCTGCTTTTCAAATGTGCAAGACCGAGACGGCAGATATAGGGTATAAACGGCCATGAATGATACTGCTCGCTCTCCTTTATCTACGACAGCTCCATTAGCTAGCACTTAGCTTTACAACACAGACGTGTCAATATTGTGCAAATACATAACCAACTCGTCCACGCGCGTTTCATTAAGTCAGCAAGATCTCATCTTACGCCTACACCAATAAATAAGTCTAAAGACCCTCCACAGAGCATCCCCAAAGTTGACACAGGCCCCGGGGGGAATTATCTTTCTCTTAACCTCGTGTGTGGAGCTAATGTAAAAAGTAAATAAAAAAAACTTCAAAATTTATAAATTTATTAAAAAGTTATTTCAATAAATAGAATTTTAAATTGTTTAACTCATACCTCGATATTTAAAAACACCACAAATCCTGCTGTGTGGAGCTAATGTAAAAAAAAAATTATATTTGTGACTTATTCCAATATTCCACTCTTCCCAACCACAAGACGAGGTTCTTTTCCAATTTCTGTCACGTTCTCACACAGGTCCCAATGGGAATCGAACCCAGTTCAGCAGCCAGGAAAGTGTCTACTCTTCCCCCGAACCGCCGCGCCATACCATTACCGTTATTACCGCACTTTGCCAAGTGTGACGAGGCGTGGACAGCCGGGTTTGCCAGATGTGTAGTAGTTTTTAAAGTTTTGTGTGCGCAATGGGGTTTGTGCTACGCGTTGGAAGATTTTGAGGTAATGGGGGCGTACTTTACTTGAAGGGAAGAATAAGATAGTGGCTATGGGAAAAATGTTAATAATTTTGATTTAATATTTTAATTGACTGAACGTAGCGAAGTCCTGTTTTATCTCGACCATTTGGAATTTAATTTGTTACGTTTAGTATTCCGTTCCAGTTCCAAGTTCCAAGTAATTTTTATTTATTATAATGACAATAATTTGTTTAATTCCACTTTATTAACAAAGCGGAAATGAAGACTACGAAGCACTTTTTTTAATCAATGTTAAGGATGATTTTTGAAGTAAAACTTCTTTCCGCACGCTTAACTTGGGGAGTAAGCTGGTAAATGCGTGACGATAGAGTTACAAACAGTGTGATCGGCCCTTACGCACGCTTGACTTGGGGAGTAAGCTGGTGAATGCGTGACGAGGGCGTTATGAAAAGTGTGATCGGGCGAGGCGAACGGTCGGGCGAGGTGAACGGAAATTGAGAGGGAGATATAAGTTAGTGAAGTTTTACTTCAGTCGTGTGGTCTAAAACATACTCGTTTTTTCCATATTTTTTTCGTTGAATTCCAGTGCACCTTTTCCTATAGATTTGTTCATCTTATTAGTATTTGTCTTTTCTTCTTCGGAATCGCCAGATGTCGCTTTCTTTTGTGTTTTCTTTGCCTGTTCATTTTGGAGAGGTTTTAGAATTTTTTTTTTTTTGGATTTCGTAGTATTCGAATTTTGGTCTGCTAAATGTCCGACCGCTAAGGTTCGTCAGGAGGTTCCACACCAAATGAGACTTGCGTGGGACGTATTATGTTGGAACCGAGTACCCGTGAATTAAATAAATGTTTTATTGCTATCTCATTCTCTCGCAGGCTAAATCCTATAGATGTTTTTTTTTTTTTTACATTAACTCCACACAGGAGGCCCTGAGGAAAATACTTTCCCTCAAGGCCTATGTCATCTGGGATGCTGTGTGGAGGGTCTTTTTGAGGAGAGGAAGGAATGAACATTGGTCTCGAAGAGACCCATGTTGTAGGAAGGAGGAAACACAGAGGCCGGCAAATCATTCCACATCCGGGCTGTTGAACACAAGAACGAGTCAAAGAAACGACCTGTTCTCATGTGACAAATGTCAACCGTGTACAAATGTTGGGCATGCGTTTGGCGTGTTTCCCGACTATGCACCGGTGCCGAGGGTATCAATGAGGCTAGTTCCTCGGAGCATCTTCCATTGTAATACCGGTAGAACAAGGACAGCATTCCCACCTGACGCCTATGCTGTAAAGATTGCAGTCCGTCTGTTAAGATGTGAGAATTTATCAAAGCCTAAATCTATCAAAGCCAGTTTTTGCACAGAGTCAAGGGTTTTTTTTAGGTATTTTGGAGCTCCAGACCAAAGGTGGCTGCCAAATTACATGTATAATAATATCAGGGGAAACTTTGGTTACGATTTATTAAATAAGAGAAAATTTGAAACATAGTTTTCAGGACACGAAATCCGCTGTTCACAGAACTACTAATAAACATTGTTTAATAAATTAATGTCTGGAATTGTTTCAGAACAAGTTGTTTCAAATTAATATACAATATCTACATAATTAACGAAACCTTTGTTAAGCACGTGATTGGCTTAAAATTCCGAGTTAATTCAAATATAAGGTAGTTACGTAATTTGTAATCAATGGTTTAACTTTGTAAGAAAACGTTCCAAATTTAACTAAGGTTTATTTTTAAATAAACCCGTAAATTAAACAAGAAATTTGCAAATTAATTTCAATTTTCGACGTATATAATAATTGTTAGGTAAAATACGGCGTAAACAATGATTTTAGTTATTTCCACTGATTTAGAAAGCACTAGAAAAGACTTACTGTGATCTCTCTCTGGTTTCAATCCTGGGATTGGTTTGCAGCAATTTCATCTATTCGTTTCTTCCACTCTTCCCTGTCTTGTGCGGCTCTTTTGAAGTCTGCATATGATAAGCAGCGCACGTCCACCAGCAGGTCCTCCAGGTACTCTCGGCGTGGGCGTCCCCTAGCGTTTGTCCCCTCGGTTATACCCTCCATTATGGCATGCAAGAGGCCTTCTTGTCTTATTGCATGGCCGATCCATCTTGCGCGCCTTTCGGACAAGGTCCTGAGCAGGTGCCTTCCTCCTTCGATTCTTTGAAGAACCTCCTCATTTGTGAAGTGGTCTCTCCAGGAAATTCCTAGTAGTCTTCTATAGGACCACATCTCAAAAGCCTCTAGTCTCCGTTTATCTCTTTCGGATAGGCACCATGTTTCGCAGCCGTACATCAAGAAACTCCATACATAGGTCTTGATGAGGAGTATTCTCAGTTTCAGGTCTATATTATTCGATTCTATGTTAAATAATGATGCTCGGATCATACCCCACATGGACACAGTAGAATATTCCCCACAGAGATTATTGCGCACATTGAAAACTGCGTCTTATTCGTACTCGGCCACCTCTGGTCTGGAGCATAAAATACTTTAAAAAAACCGTTGAATTTGTGCAGAAAGATTCCCCTTTCTTAACAAACGGATTGCAATCTTTAGAGTTAGAGCATGGGCGTCAGGTGGGAGTACTGTCCTTGTTCTACCGGTATTTCAATGAAAAATGCTTCGAGGAACTGCACGGCATTGATCGCTTGAGCATCGGAGCGCAGTCGGAATGTATGTATAGACGTAGATAGTATATTTGCAACGCGTTCCAGAGTCGAAGACACTTTCAGGATCGCCCTGGTGTAAGACCACTATTCAGAATTGAAACGTTGCTTGAAATGGCTTTTGCCATGTTTGGTGACCATACCTAAATAGCCAGGACTCTTGTGAGTCTATTCACATTTAAAATATCAGAGTATGTAATTCATAGGCGGACGACGTGAAACTAGAAAGTCGCTAGATGTCGCTTTCTTTTCTTTTGCCTGTTTTTTTAAAGTGGTTTGAAGATTGGACATTGATTTAACAAAATAAAAATGTTTTTTTTTATTTCGTAGGATTTGAACCTCCATTCGCTTGATATCTGTCTTTCTGGCCGCTGAGACTTGTCAGGCGTCTTACCCACTGTGCTATCGAAGGCACGCGCCAAAGCGCGATTTTACCGCATTATATTAGAACCGAGTACCTGTTTGTGTAGGACTGAGTTGTGACGCATTTCCGTTTCATCCTAATTTCAAATCGCGAACGACGCTAAAGAAATTTAACTTCAAAAAGATATTTCTTTTTGTGAAAACGCTCCTCAATATCAAGTAACACTTTGATTCTAACCGGTGGTCCCTAAATCTAAATAGGACTATCTACGATCTACTGATTTTAGACCTAAATAAGTGGAGGGGGGGAGGAGGACACGAGAAAGAGAAAAGTTAAAGTAGCTGACAATTAAGTATTATGACAGACCCGGCGTTGACAGGGAATTAAGGTTTCATGCCAAATAATAGTCTCTCGCTTGGGAACATCGAAAAGCTATTAACATATTTAGGCATATTGCAAAGGGTGATATTCAAATCGGGACCGCACGACCACAACCGCACGTCTAGTGGGGATCGGGTTATATTAGTAATAATAATAATAATTCTAGAACGAAGAAGGAATGCGACAAATCTGACAGGACCTCTGCGCCAAACTAGATCTCCATTCAGGTACTGAAGAAAATAATGGACGAACGAAATTTTAAAAAAACCTGCCTCACTAGGAACTCCTGTGTTGAATTTTTTTTTTCTACATGAGCTCCACACAGGAGGCCCTGAGGAAAATAATTTCCCTCTGGGCCTATGTCATCTTTGGGGATGCTGTGTGGAGGTTTTTTTTAGGAAGAAGGAGAAGAGAGTTCTAGGAAGGAAAAGGGTCACTTGGGGTGACCTATGGCAGAGGTGGTGGTTATCCAATAAAGGTTCCCGGGGCAGCGGTACCCATACCCGCCTCCCAAATTGTAAATTAAAAAAAAAGACAATCAGCATTGTACCTCTGAAATTGCATATTTATAAATGAAGACTTGTCTGTGACTATCTAAATTCTTGTGTTATTGAACAACTTCTCTTCAACAAATCAACTTCTTTAGCACCGTTGTGATTTGAAACTCGATGAAACGAAAAATAGTGACACTAAAAAGAAACAAACTCATACATCTATAGGATTTAGCCTGGGAGAGAATGAGATAGTATAATCGGTGTCCTCTTTGTGCAGTGCTTCGTGGCCTATCGGTGTCCTCTTTGTGCGGTGTTTCGTAGAATAAAATGTAAAATTATTTGAAAACTTGGTAACAATATTACATATATTTTTTTTTTACACGAATACCGCACAAGAGTCCCGACTGCTCCCGTCTGGAGCCAGTGGGACTATGGCATCCCCAATTGGGGTATGTTGTGAGGCTGAAGGCAGTGGGGAGGGGATGGAGATAGGGAAGAGGACGGTGGGGAAGTACCTGGCTATTCAGATCTGGTCACCAAACACGGCAGAAGCCATTTCAAGCAACGTTTCAATTCTGAATGGTGGTCTTACACCAGGGCGATACTGAGAGTGTCTTCCACTCCGGAATGAGCCGCAAATATACTATATATTATTTTTTAAATGAATAAATTGTGTAATAACACAAATTAATCAAATAAAATTTATTTGCCACGCCGGCATTCGATCCCGCGACCTTCGGAGTGCTAGTCATGAGCCACACCGCTGGACTACGCCGTCCGTCAATTTAAATCAAATAAAAAACAGAGTGGTCAATTCACACGTAATAAAAGTGAAACCTTCAGAATATTAATTTTAAGAGCAGAGCAGTTGGGACTCTTGTGCGGTATTCATGTAAAAAAAAATCCGATTCTCAAAAACAATAAAAAAATCTTAGTGATATTGAGAATTCTACATCCTTAAAATGCAGTCACAGCATACCCAGCCTTCTCCATAACACTCTAACCCCCTAGTTTCACAACAGGGTGACACAGTGTAACTGTAAATACCACTTTTAATTTCCGGACCGCCCCCCCCCCCCCTCAGTGCCCCACAGATGAGGGAAGGGGTTGTGGCACACTAAGGTCCACACGACACGAAGGTGGAGCCGTATAACATATTTCGCGGACTTCCTCCCGCTGACACATCTAGTTTGTTTATCGCTTGTAATTCGCTGGGTTTACAGAATAAACACATCTTTACAGGGTGGCTGGAACATGATGCGAAAACCTAAAGAAATTTATAGAAGAAAATACACGATTTTTTTTTACAATTCTACACATCTTTAGGGATGCTATGTGGAAAGGAAGGAGTGAACTTCAGTCTTCAGGAGACCCGTATTGTAAAAGGGAATAATTGTAATTTCTAAAACGGGTCATTAACGCGATACCACAAGACTTAAAGCAAAGATATTCAAATACAGAAGAGATATGCTATGGTGCCCGCGCAACTGTCGCCGGACTACGCGCTAATTAGCGTAGTTTTCATACAAAAAGAATTTGTTCATTTCGTTGATTTTTTGAAAATGTGCATTAATATTGGTTAACAATATATTTTGAATAAGGAAAGAATTAGTTCATTTAGTTTAACGTTCGTTTGGTTTATTCGTTAATTATTTGTTTTTTTAGTTTATTTGTTAATTGGTAAACAATATTGGCGACACCCGGAAGCGCAGACCCACATAGTAAAAACAGCAGATAGCACATCTACTTATATTTCAATATCTTTGACTTAAAGAGTTATTTTTTTTATTAATTTAGAAAAATACAGATAGGTACTTTAAGGTCCTAAAAGGTCCAAAAGTGTGGTGGTCAGCAGGTGCCGATAAATGATTATTACATACTAGCTGGTACCCGGCATGCGTTGCTATGCCATTTAATAAAGAAATTGTTTCTCCCTGCGTGTCCTTTCCCATTCGTCCCGTTCCCCTTCCGCCTCCTTCACCTTCCCTCTCCCCACTCTTCCCACTCCCCACTCCCACCCTTCCCCCGTCCCGTGAACCCCCTTCCGAGTTCTCCTCCCCCCTCCCAGTTCCCCTTCCCCCTCCCCTTCTCCACATTCCATACATTCAGTCCCGGTACATTCAGTTTTCAAACAGCTCGTGTGCCACCTATTGCAATTTTTTATAAAAATTTCATAATGCCAGAGCTCACCAGTATTTCTATACAAACCTTGTACTGATAATAACGAACACCAAAAAAAAGAATTATCCAATTTGGTGCAGTCGTTTGGAAGTTATGCGCGTACATACATTTCGGCGATTCATTTTTATTTATTTATATATATAGATATAGATAGATTTATATAATTATACATATTTTAAATGTTAGATACCAGGTATTTGATCAATATCCAAAAATGAATGTTTCTTTGTTTCTTCCTCCGTGTCCTTTCCCATTCGTTCGTTCCCCTTTTGTTCTGTTTCCCCTGTCAATCATCCCATTCGATCGTCGTTCAATTTAGCAATACCTTTCGTAGTAGTTAAATTTCTTAGTTACGATTATATTGATTTTTACTACACAAGTTTTGACGTGATAAACCAATCTCCTTACTTTATTTGTTAAAGGATTTGTAACGGTTCCACGACAACACAAAAAAAATAGCATTTCAACCACCCTTTGAAAAGATTTTTTTTTTAAATTTCCCATAACCTAACCTAACGTAGTTAACCATTTTTTTTAATCACTTTTAATGACTTTTCAAAGGAAGTGTTGAAGTGTATCTTTCTGAGTTGTCCGGTCATCCATTTTAACACAGAGAATGCTTAGATTGATTAGCCAAATCCTTCTCCTAGATATAAATCGGCATATAACGTAAAAACATATATTTATTTTTAAAACATCTCTACGTATTATAAATTCAAGTCCCCCGCGCCGTCTGTCTGTCTGTCTGTCTGTTCGCGATAAACTCGAAAAATACTGAACGGATTTTCATGCGGTTTTCACCAATAGATAGACTGTTTCGTGAGGAAGGTTTAGGTATGTAATTTGTTAAGGATTTGTGTAAATTGGTTGAAACATTACGATAATTGTTAGAAGTGTCGGAAAAAGTCAAGCCGCCTGGGAGGTTTCATCAAAAACACTGCCTAAACCCTTTGAGATATAACAAAACAATGCATGCTGGGGTATTCCTCTTTTATAGATCTACAAAAAAGTCCCCGATGCATACATCAATCTTTTACGGATAGCTTACTATACCCATTCTATCTTCTAAAAAAATGGTCACGTGCAATGGGATAATTGGAAAGTTATTATTAATTTTTGTTAGTATTTCATTAACATTATTGTAATCTTTCACACCATCTCTACGTATTATAAATTAAAGTCCTCCACGGCATCTGTCTGTCTCTTCGCGATAAACTCAAAGACGGCGGTGGTTACAAAGGTTGGATTTTACAAAGTGTTTTATTAATCACAGCAACGCGTGGCCGGGTCACATAGTAGAGAATAATTCAAGGTTCTAGAATATTTTGCATATAAAAATCTACCTTTAATATTTCGCATCAAATACCAGTCGGCCTGTAAACAAATATTTAACTTTTCAACTATATTTGTGTTTACCAACTTGGGCCGTTTTTCTGGACGGTTGAAATATAACTTATACACATATATCAAGCTTAATTTAAGATTACAGAGGGTGTAGTGAAGGTGCTACTTCGGATGAAATAGATAAACGGGATTTATGAGGGATGAAATTTGATTTTAGAAATGCTAAGGACCGTGGGCCGACACATAACCACCTCAACATTGGGTGAGGGGGGATGTGGGGAGGATGAAGGTAGAAGAATAGGTATTTGACCATTCAGATCAGGTCATCAAACACGGCTAAAGCCATTTCAAGCAATTTTCAATTCTGATTGATGGCCTTTCACCAGAGCGATTCCGAAAATATTTACTACTCTGTAATGGGCGGCAATTTTACCATAATTATTTTAAAGTTAATAAATTGTGTGATAACACTAATTTATTAACTTTAAACCGGCATTTGAACCCACGATTTCCGCATTCGTAGCCAAGGATTGTAATCACTCAAAAGAACTCCAAATTGAAAGATTTTCCTCGTTCTCAAAAACGTAGACATGTAGAAAAAGAGGTTGCAACGGTGCTCTAAGCAGCAAGTACGTGAAAATACGTGCAAAAGTTTCAACTTCCCGGAGCCAGTGCAACTATGGCATCCCTAATTTGAGATACGTTTTGAGGCTGAAGGGGTGGGAAGGGGAAGGATATATGGATGTAAGGCACACATCTGCCCTGATGATGGACACTGTAATGCTGTATTCGAAACGTTAGCTAAAGAAGGATGTAGCGCAAACTTGGCCTAATATCCCTAAAATAAATCATTATAAACCTGAATTACTTAAAACGTAGGCCCTGAGGAAAACTATTGCTGAAATTGTTACTGTTCCACCTGTTTTTGTATTTCTTGACTTTGTGAGCTTTTCACTTGATTATAAGCAATATAATTTGGTGTAAAGTTATGGATATTGTTTGCAATTACGTACTTAATGAATTCGCGGTATTCTGAGAATACTTGAATGCAAATAACAACATAACGCCGACATTTCTAGATTAGTCTTCGTGCTTATTGACTTGGGAGGCTTTGGTCCGAGCTAAGGGTTAACAATGCGGTCAGAATTCTAGGAGTTAGAATAATAATTACAATTTGTGTTTTATTGACTTAGATCACTTTACCAAGCAGTAGGAAAATAGCTATGTAAAATAACATACTCGTAGATTAGTAGTAAACATTATCAACTTTGGACTTGAAGTTACAAGTTGACAATTTAATTAAAAATAGAGTAACTAATTAATGTAGCGATTCTTTAAGAGTGAAAAAACTCTGTGAAAGTTATTTGACTATAAAATAAGAAATTATTTGACTGTAAAATAAGAAATTATTTGACTGTAAAACAGGAAATTATTTTACTGAAGAAGAAGATAAAACTAATAATCTAAACGAATATATGAAAGAGAAAGATAAAATGAAAAAGATAATGGTCGCAATTGGGACACGACCTAAAACCTCTCGTCTAACCGAGACGGGCGCATCTATTTGGCCTTTGCCACCTTCCATCAAATCGTCATATTTGTCAATCTCAAATTTTAGAATTAACCATATTATCTTAAAGCCTCAAAATAACCATCAAAAGTTATAAAAAGAGTTGTTCTTATAAAAAATTTAAGAAATTATTTGACCATAATATAAGAAATTATTGAACTATAAAATAAGAAATTATTTGACCATAAAATAAGAAAATATTTTAACCTAAATTAAGAAATTATTTGACTATAAAAGAAGAAACTATTTGAGTACATAAAATAAGAAAATATTTGACCACAAAATAAGAAATTAGTTGACCATAAAATAAGAAATTATTTGACTATAAAATAAGAAATTAATTGACTAGAAAATAAGAAATCATTTGACTATGAAATAAGAAATTATTTGATTATAAAACAAGATATTAGTTGACTATAAAATAAGAAATTATTTGACTATAAAATAAGATATTAATTGACTATAAAATAAGAAATTATTTGACAGTAAAATATTAAATTATTTGAGTGACGATTTTTATGCCTTTTACCTATAGATATATAAGAATACATACATTTTTGGATTGTGGCTTACTTTTAAAATAAATTTAAAAATTGTCAGCAAGTAAATTTTAGAAACTTTTAACACCTAGTATGTGGATATATCTATCTGATACCAAATATAGCTAAAGCCATTTAAGCATTGTTTCAGTAGTGGTTAGATGTCACTCAATTTTACGTGTATTAGACATAATTCAGCAAAATTATTCACCATCTCAAATTATTAATTTGAAATTCGAATACCATACTATAGGTACACGTGTAACCTCTAACCAGTGATATCGAATATTACAGATGGGCCCGTTCTGTTACAAATATTAACCCCCACTTTCACTGAACTCGATTTAGGAGGCGGGTGTGGATGGGTATAGCAGCCTCGGGAACCATTTATTGGATAACCAACACTCCTGGTATACTTCACCCCAGGTGGTTTGCTACGTTTGGTGACTTCACAGGGGTGCCCGGGTTTATGGGGTGAGGTTTGTCTAGGTCTTGGCGGGGGAGTGTATGATTGTATCACAAGAGTCTGGAGCCAGTGGGACTATAGCATCCCCAAATTGAGGTATAGCCGAGGTTGAAAGGAATGGATGAAATTTTGAAGTACTTGGCTCTCCAGATCTGGTTATCAAACACGGCTTAAATTTCAGAAAGGTTGTCTTTTACAGAGACGATACTTAGATTATCTACAAGTCTTTATGCAGGCTTTGTCAACTGTAGTCCCGACGTTGTCCGGGGAAAATAAAGAGTTTTTCGAAATCAGATGTAAACAGTAATTTTCATTTTATTTTGAACTTCAGGTGTGTAAAATTTCAATATAAAAAATCTGTTAAAGGGTTTGGAAAATGGGGTGAGGGTGGTTTTTTAAATCTCACGTAAACAATGACCAATGTCCTGTTTTAAAGGTCAAGTGATCACATTTTCATCAATCTCGGAATGAAACTGTAGATTTGAAAATGAAAAACAAAAATCATAAATAAATTTGACTGTCCTAAAACGGGAATCCTCCCAGTTGGGCATTCTAAACATTTTATAAGTAGATAATGTATAATCTTTTTCGTTATTTGTTTTTGGGATGTTATGCCGTGTTGCGCTAACTCCTTCTTTAGCCAACGTTTCGGACATCGTTGCAGTGTCCATCATCAGGGCAGATCCGGCAGATCCGGTAGATGTGTGATCACACATCTACCGGATCTGCCGGATCAGACGCAGAATATATCAACCAGAAGAAGAATATATTTTTATCTGGTTAGGTAATTGTATAATATTTTACGGTACAGCAATATGAGCCGGTACCGCGCGATTTTTATCCCGCGACAAAATATCCCCGACAAATTAACATCCAACAAAATATCCCAAGGACAAAATATCCCAAGGACAAAATATCCTACGGACAAAAAATCCCCCGACAAGGAAGAAAGGAGACAGAGCAAGGAACTTGTAGTATTGATTTAAATTTTAAAATTGGCGCCGAAAGGTTTTGTTGGGTTAGGGTAGGGTAGGTTAGGTTAGATTTTATTGGGTTATGTTAGGATATTTTGTCGGGGATGTTTTTTCGCAGGATGAAAAATCGCGGAACCGTTGAGCCAATCTAGTGTAAATTATATCAAAATCTCTTATTAAATTACTACGCCCGGGGTCTTATTTTGAAAATCCTTTATTATTGCTATCCACGGAATAAGGACACAGCTGCCATTTTGGATTATTTGCAACGACCCCCCCCCCCTCCATTTCGTAGATTAATAAACAAAAGCATTGGATTATTATTATTAAAAGGTTTATTGACTACTTCAACGTTCGCCTTGAAACCATGATAATGTTTTCTATCTTTAATTTATATAATACTAGCTGGTACCCGGCACGCGTTGCTATGCCATTTCATAAAGAAATAATTTCTCCCTGCGTGTCCTTTCCCATTCGTTCCGTTCCCCTTCCGCTCCCCCCCATTCCTCTCCCCCGTCCTCTTCCCCCCCTCGCGTTTCCAGTCCGCCTCCTCCACCTTCCCTCTCCCCACTCCACTCCCCCCTTCCCCCGTCCAGAAAACCCCCCTCCCGAATTCCCCTCCCTCCTCCCAGATTCTCGTCCCCCTCCCTGGTTCCCCCCCTCCGCGTTCCATAAATTAATACCCGGTACATTTAGTTTTCAAACAGCTCGCTTACCACCAATTGCAATTTTTTTATACAAATTTCATAATGCTAGAGCTCACCAGACAATAACGAACACAACAAAAAAAGGATTATCCTATTTGGTGTAGTCGTTCGGAAGTTATGCGCGTACATACATTTCGGCGATACATTTTTATTTACAGAGATAGATAGAAGATAGATATAATGTCTGTGGTGGGCGGCCGGTTCGGATTTGATTTTTATACAAACCTACAGTTTTATTTCGAGATTGATGAAATTTCGAACACTTGATGAGTCTGACAAAGCCTGCGTAAAAGGCTGTTAGATAATCTCAGTATGCTTTGGTAATTCATTCCATTCCAAAATGACTTTAGCCATGTTTGATTGTTACATAAAAATATTTGTAACAAGGTGTGTGCACCCTCTTATACACACTTTATTCATGGTTTCAGTGTGTGGCACCTCCAGTGCTTGCCCATTGACATTTGGGGCATTGGTAATATGGTAGCCCTGGATTATTTTTGAATGCAAAAGTTGCTGATCCTGGAAAATTAAAATCAGGAGATTTGAAAAAAAAGAGCATCATTCTTTGTACTACAGCCCAGAGCATTGGACCGTAAGACGACGAATGGAGTATAAATCGTTACCATACAAGATCATACATGTGGGAAGTTACTATCGCCATCTTGGAAGCCGACTTTAAATCATCCTGGGTGGATGATTGGCCACTGAAGACATCAGCCTGTCCTGCTTCTGGGTGGACTTTTTTTTGGCTTATAGCCAAGGATTTGCAGCCCTGCCATTCTCTCGATGTGAGATTCTTTATATAAAACGAGGAGTTTTCGACAAGCCACGCTTCAGCCACACTACGACTTATCACGGTAACACCATCAACCTATTATCTAAGCAAGCCCCTTTATGCCAGACAGTTTTAGACTTAGGATGTCCTTTTAATTCACAATATACTCTTTTTTTATTTTCGAATACCTTGTTTTCGTACTAGAACCTAATCCTTGTATTTGGCATGTTGAGTCCTCATTGCTCATAATAATCTACATTGTTGCCACCTCATCCCAGGTAACATGATGGCCAGATCTGGAAATACCTCAATTGGGAACGCCATAGTTCTACTGGCTCCAGATTCTCTAATTTTTTTATGTGAATACTGTACAAGAGTTCCAACTACTCCCACAACCACTTGGAGCCAGTGAGACTATGTCATCCCCAATTAGGTTATGTTGTGAGGCTGAAGGTAGTGTAGAGGAGAGAGAGATGGGCAAGAGAAAGGTGGGCTATTCAAATCTAGTCACCAAACACGGCTAAAGCCATTTCAAGCAAAGTTTCAATCCTGATCGGTGATCTTACACCAGGGCGATACTGAGAGTATCTTCCACTCTGAAACGTGCCGCAAGTATTGTGAAATGACACAAATCAATCAAATAAAATTACGAACGCCGGGATTTCAACCCGTTACTTCGGATCCCTAGCCGAGATCCTTACCCCTCGACCACTTGTGGTGTTTACATAAAAAAAAACAACTATCTTCTGTTATTCTGACTCGATTGATATCACCCGACTCAAGTATTTGTTGCACTTGGTCGTGCCATGTTTTTCTCCTCGATGTAACGTGTAACCAAATTATAAAATTGAACAATATTGTCTAAATATTGTCAATTTGAGAGACGGGTATGGGTACCGCCGCCCCGGAAACCATTTATTAGATAACCAACACCCCTGCCATACTTTTGGTGACTTAGCAAGGGTGCCCGGATTCATAAGGTGAGATTTGTCTAGGTCTATGTGGCAAATGCGTTTGCCCACCTGGAATGGAGTGCCTTTGACTTCTCCAGTCGTACTCTCTCGGAACATCGACTTGCACCGCAGTGGGAGAGATGGATTCATACGTTTGTCAGTGAAACCAATATTCCTACTCACCCCTGATACCTTTTTCCTTCCCAGAACTTAGTCTCCTACCTTTCTCTAAAAATACTCTCCCCACAGTATCTTCAAAAATGACTTTGGTCCTTATGTGTGGAACTAACGTAAAAAAAAACAATTTCAATCAAATCTATGAATATTTTCGAAGGTTTCGATATTTTTACGCTTGGAGAACTGAGTACAAAAAAAATCTTGGCAGTTGTTTCAATAAAATAATTAAATTCTTGACTCCAGATACTAATATCTACAGCCTGTATGTCGGACGAATATCTACAGCTCATATGTTGGACTAATATCTACGAACTTCAGAGTGTTGATTAATATCTACAGAGCGTAGGTTGAACTAATATCTACAGAGCGTAGGTTGGACTAATCAGCTAAATGTGTCCAATAGTCCGATATTAGGGATTTTTACATACATACTTACATAAATTAAGTTTTTTAAACTGCATACGCAATATTACGTTATTCCAATATGTTATACATAATTGCAAATCCAACCTCTGCCAGTGCTGTAGATATTCGTCAACACTTTGGTTCTCATAGATATTAATCAACAGTTTGAGCTGTAGATATTCGTCAACACTTTGGTTCTCATAGATATTAATCAACAGTTTGAGCTGTAGATATTCGTCAACACTTTGGTTCTCATAGATATTAATCAACAGTTTGAGCTGTAGATATTCGTCAACACTTTGGTTCTCATAGATATTAATCAACAGTTTGAGCTGTAGATATTCGTCAACACTTTGGTTCTCATAGATATTAATCAACAGTTTGAGCTGTAGATATTCGTCAACACTTTGATTCTCATAGATTTTAGTTCGATTTTTTCAGTTTTTGGAATTCCTGTAGATATTAGTAGACGCCTCCAAATTCTTCTCGTAGCAGAAGGCTGTTTTGTGAATCGAACCCTTGCTATGAGGGTAGTAATAATCCTCGCAAATAGAGGCTGCAATCGATGGGACCGTGTGTCTCTGGCAAACACCCTAACAGTGCTGTTTGAACTGCAAGGGAGGTTAATTTGCCAAAATGCAAACAAAAGCTTTGCAGGGCGCAACACTTACAACATTAAGGGTAAAACCAACAAGCGGTCGAAAATCCACATTTCGTCGAAAGATGTTCTTACGATCGTACAGGGCGGTTACAATGAAAAAGATTAATTATTCTCCGTACCAGCTTTTTAAAATTATAACTCAATATCGATTTTATTTCATTCCAAATTTGCTTTATTTTATACCTACATCCAAAAATGCTGAAAGGCGTGATGATAAAACTATTAAAATAATGTACTTTTGTAATTATTTTTTGATCATAAGTATTTATCATTTTTCAATCATGTTTAAGCAAAATAAGAATGTAAAAACATGTGAAATATATTGGTTTGTAAGTGCGCAAATAAATACACAAACCTTCAAAACTAAAATAAAGTAAACAAGAGCGGGGAGGTTAGGGAGCACCGCACAAAGAGGAGACCGATTATTCTATCGCATTATCTGGCAGGCTAAATCCTATAGACACGTGTGTTTATCTTTTTGAATCTCTCGCTTCCGTTTCATCGAGTTTGAAAATAAAAACGACGCTAAAGAAGTTTTCACTTTAAGGCCTCGTATCCGCGCTCAAAAGGAAGAAGATGGAGAGATATGTAATTACGAATGTTAGAGGAGCGCGCTAATATTTAAAGCGATAAAATCCATGCGAAAATTGCGAAAATGTTTAATAAAACACTACTCATTCAAAATAGAGCAAAAATCTCGTGAAAGGTATCTTAAGTATCATTTAAAGAAACATTGTGAATTTTTTCACAACTATAACTTGTAAAATAACTTAAACAAACGTGTTTATATTAATTTTCGGAACATACTTTGCGTTTTTTTTACATAATTTGCGATTCGGCGTGGAACGCGTCTAGATATTATCTTAAAAAATAACATATATTTTTTTAAGACCTTAAAAACAAATAAAATATTGCAGATTTATGTTTTTCCCAATAAAATAAAATAATTAAATATTTTCGACGTAAAAATAAACATTTTCCACAATAACCTACTAGCCTATTACTTCCGCAGTGTTGCTCCCCTGATGGAACCACACGCATAACAAATACTCTGAATTGGCGTGAGGGTTCAGTGCTAATCGCCTTGTAGCGGCTTTAAAATCAAAACGGTGTTGTCCACATTTAAATTATTCGCCATAACTATTCGTTTGAGCGATTTTTGAATTCCCAATAAACCACTGAAATGTTGTACAATGAATAAAAGCCCATTATTTATTTCAACGGTGGTTTTCCGGAATTGGGATAATGCTATTATATTTTTTAATCCCTCTGACAAAATAGATTTATTAAAAACTAGCTGGTACCCGGCATGCGTTGCTAAGCCATTTAATAAAGAAATTGTTTCTCCCTGCGTGTCCTTTCCCATTTGCCCCGTTCCCGTTCCCCTTCCTCCTCCCTTTCCTCTCCCTCGTGCCCTTCCCCTCTTGCGTTCACCCTCCGTCTCCTCCACCTTTCCTCTCCCCACTCTACTCTCCCCCTTCCCCCGTCCCGCGAACCCTCCCACCTCCCGCATTCCATACATTCAGTCCCGTTACATTCAGTTTTCAAACAGCTCGCGTGCCACCTACTGATTTACAAATTTCATAATGCCAGTGCTCACCAGTAGTTTTATACAAACCTTGTTCTGACAATAACGAACACACAAAAAAAAGAATTATCCGATTTGGTGCAGTCGTTCGGAAGTTACGCGCGTACATACATTTCGGCGATTCATTTTTATTTATATAGATAGATAGATAGATATATAGATAGATAGATAGATAGATAGATAGATATAGATTTCCGAGTCAAAAAAAGCGTATTGAAAAATGCGTGAAACGACTGTTTTTCTTTAGATCTGAAGAGGCTCATGTTTTATGGAGATCGCCAATTATAGGGTGATGTGTAATGTGTTTTAAAGGGTGTGGTAAAGCAAATAAGTAAGATGTCAGTACATTACTTACAGGTTTATTAACAATTTACAACTTACACCCAGGACCTCTTGCTGAGGTCCTGGGTTCGAGTCCCAGAGGTGTCAATATGTTTTTCTGATTTTTCCGTTTCAAGATTTTCGATTGAGTTTCGCTTATATTGTCTTCATTTATTTAAATAATATTTTTCACTCAAAAAGGTACAGATTACAGATCACACTTCTATATTGCATACACGTACATATAATAACATGCTTATATTGGGTTTTTCTCTTCAGTGGTCCATAGGCTAAAACCATTTTACATTCAGTTTCATATCCTTTAATTCCACGTCGGTCTGTCAAGTGTTATTTACAAACTGACGCTTCAAAACTAAGCCGACCTAATAAACCATTAATTAATACTGCAGCAACTACGATTACAATAACGATTATAACGATTATATTGCTGCCGCTACGCCGATGAGTTCGGCTTACGATTATTCCACTTGATCGAGCATCCCGGATTAAATCGGGACTACCAAACAATTGACCACTGGGTGGTTTTCATATTGGCTTCACTAGAGTGAGACTGCAAATGCTTTGATACTTAATAACGTATGCTAATATTTAATCAAGTGTATTACCTATAGTTTAACTATTCTGCAGTGCAGTGCTAGAAAATCCCTCGAGTTCCGGTGATGTGCACTCAATACACATGGTATAAATTTAGAAATTTGTCAATTTCGAGTAGGATTGTTTACATTTATGAATTAATATTACCGTAGAGCCTCGATAATACACACCCAGGCTAATCCGAACTGCCAAACGACCCTTCTCTAGAAGGTTTCATTTTTGACTTGGTTGGTTGACATCAGAATTCAATAAACCAGAACATACAGAAGAGGGGTAAAACCAAACTATGGGGGGGCGAAGAGAGGAAAAATGACTGTGATTCGTTAAAAAATCAATCTGACAGTATATAGGCATCTCGCATTATAACATCACCATTTAGTTCTTAAAAGCAAAATCTGCTTTGAATGAATAGATCTTTTTACATGTGAGCGCGAATTGCTTGCCACGTTAATAACATATTTGCTAAGGCCAAATGCTCGCCCCGAAAAGATTCGCCCCAATTCACATAGCAATATTTTGTTGCCGTGTTTAGTTAAGACACTTTTACAAATGTTTCATAATTTACTTACCCCTGTAACCAGCGACGAGCACACTGGAGAACCGCCCACATTCGCTATGTTCATATAATATGTGGGTAAAATGTATAGCACAAGCTACCGTTTTTGGCGTGTTATTTCGAAAAATGTATGGATGTTACTTCCGCGCTGTTCAGGATAAGAATGATGACGTCACATATTTTAGATTCAAGCGAGGTTCTCTCCCCTCCCCATGGAGCGAGCTGGCTCCAAGGCGGAGCTCTAGCCGGCTCCAAGGGGAGGGGGAAATAATACGTTTTTATCACTTAGGGCAGGTCCAGATATATTCATATGTCCGTGCGACAACGCAATTTTTTCTGTAGTTACATGAAAACTCTTGCGTGGTGTCCACGCTACTCTATGCTTCGCATCACATGGAGTTTTAGGTTATTAACATCGTTTCTAGTTCCTACGCCAAAAAGACAAATAAATGAATCCTATAATTTCAATACCCGCTATATCCGATTTTCTGACAATATGATCTGAGTGTGACATCTTGTTCACATTTTTGCGAGGCTAACCTAAAAGTGAGTTTCAAAACCTTACTCATCACGACCAAAAACCATAATAAAACTGCGAGTGAGAAACAAAACCCGCAATATCTTTCAAGAAGTTACTATCGAAACCCTGTATATTGGAATTCAACCGATCACGAGCAGTTATTTTGCCAAGACGGCGGGTGTAGAAACACGCCCCGTAGGTCAGTTGTATTTCAAAAGTCTCTACATTCCATATAAATCGCGAAGCGAGAATCAAAATCCGCTATATCCATTTAATTTATCAAAATTACTTAAATATTTCTAGACATACATTTAAATACCATGAACAGGTTAGAGGCTTTTGAAATGTGGCTTCACCGGAGAATGCTCAAGGTCCCATGGACCGACATGATCACCAACATAGAAATTCTCAGGCGGGCTAGAGCAGACTGAGAACTGCTTACATTAATAAAAATCAGTAAAATTTCATATCTGGGTCATATACTTCGAGGGGAGAAGTATCACTTGCTCCATTTAATATTGAAAGGCAAGATAAAGGGTTGCCGAGGGCCTGGTAGGAGACAAATGTCTTGGCTGCGTAATATACGAGAGTGGATCGGCATTAGAAGTGTGGAGGAGCTATTCCGGGCAGCGCAAGACAGAGAGACATTTTCAATAGTGATCGCCAACGTCGGGGGGACCTGATACGGCACACAAAGAAGAAGAAGACATACATTGAAAAATGAACACTTTTCGAATGTATATTACTTCAATTCATTATATAAAAACAAAAAATGCAATCTTTTATTTACGATAGAGTTGCGACAGTTTTTTGTGGTTTTCTCGAATCAGTGAACGTTGATATAGTGGATGGATATAGAAATTGAACGACACAAATTGTTGCGTAAGTTAAGGGATAAAGCTTTTCTTGGTCAATTAATATAACCCGCCAGACTAAAATAGATTAGTTTATGACTCAGTAAATATGTTTTGTGATTTAGACATCTTACATATTAAAATCCGAACACTTTGCTAGTTCCAACAGGTGTTGTCATTATATCGGAACATCGCCCTGCACCACCGCAGTAGAAGGGGTGGATTTGTACAGGATACACTGATATCCAGATTTCTATCCACCTGTAAAACCTTTTCTTTCCTATAAAGACCCTCCACACAGGATCCCCAAATATGGGTGGAATGGCCCTGGGGGGAATTATTTTCCTCACGGCCCACTGTGTAAAAAAATGCGAAATATGTACGTTTCTTTAGCTATTATAAATAAACCCCTGCTTGACTGATATGATATAAGTAAGGGTGAGTTATTGGTGGTTTCTCTAAAAACCAATGCAAGGGAAACAGCAAAGTGTCACTGTGTTAAATGTTACCCTATTAGTCAGTACTGGAGTGACCAAGCGAAACGAGCGACAAGCGATAGGGGTTGTTAGATTAGTACTAATCTATTAAATGCTACAGGCAGAATAGACTGAAGGACAGAATAGACTGAAGGATCCCAGGAACCATTATACTTAACTAAGCATTGACACGGATTACAGAAGCGTTTGCATTGTGTAAATACGTGAAATGGACGCGTTCACAAAGATAGGGCGACTGCATATTGGTTGTGAGATTGAAGGGTGAGGAGATGAGAACAGGAAGGTTGGTAATAACCTGGCTTTTAAGATCTGGTCAAAATTATAATTTTAAAGCATCGTAATTTGGAAAGCCCGCTGTATCTATAGGTAGATATCGTCGCCTCAGGAAACATTCATTGGATAACGAACGCCTCGCAAAGGTCACCCCAAGTGTTTCGCTACGTTTGGTGACTTAGAAGGAGAGTGTCTGGTTTGGTCTCATACCATCCTTCCTAAAAGACCCTCCACACAGCATTCGCAAAGATGACTTCGGCCAGGGCCTGGGTGGAGCTAATGTAAAAATAGTAATATAAATAATAATTTTGGAATAGTAATCAATGTAATCATGAAGAAGCGCAGTGCTAACGTTGATTATTATTATTCAGGTATGTTTTATAGCCTTCTTATAATTATATTCCGTGCAGTTGAACACATCTACTACTTCGGAGAAAGTATTTCCAACTGCAAGCAATCTAGGTACAAGCGACAATCCAAATGACTCAGTCCTGAAATTAATTGTAAGTTAAGAGGGCATTACCAGAGAAAACCAGAAATAATTCATTTTCAAATCAGATTTTAGACGTATTGACTCTTTTCCACAAAAAATTATAAATAGATTTCGAAAGATTGTTCTTTTATCTAGCATTCGCATGTAATAAATTTTGAGAATTTTTTTTAATTTTTAGTATAATAAGGTTATTTCATAGGTCGTTGGCAGATTTGTTAAATTTTCAAAAAAGATTTTGTATTATACCACACCCATTTCAAAAAATATAATCATGCAGTAAAATAAATCAATACATTATCTAGTAAACGCATGTTTTAGAATTTTAATTTTAGTTTCAATAAAATCATTAAAAAATATGTACGTACATGTTTCTTGACGAAAATTGGTCCATTTGTGTATTTATTTGCGCACTTACAAACTAATATATTTAGATTTTTTTAACATTCTTATTAAATTTAGACATTATTGAAAAAAACAAATACTTATAATAAAAAAATAACTACAAAAAGTACATTATTTTAATAGTTTTATCATCACGCCTTTCAGCATTTTTGGATGAAGGTATAAATTAAAGCTAATTTGAATTGAAGTAAATTCGATATTGAGGTAAAATTTAAAAAAGCTCGTACGAAGAATAATTAATCTTTCTCATTGTAATCGCCCTGCACGATCGTAAGAACAACTTTCGACGAAATGTGAATTTTCGGCCGCTGGCTGGTTAAACGCTCTTAAGTAATTTTAGATTGAGTAGTTCTTCTTAGTATATGGTGTAACCGTTTTGTAACATTTGTAATATTTTTGTAACCGTTTTAATTCTTATCGGCAACATGAATCCTCAGATCAATCCCAGCGACAACCATATGATCAATGAAAATGGGGATATTTGAATGAAACAGGGATTCAAGTTGAACATTTATTAAAATCATCAATTTTCGAGCATGAGACAGTAATCCATTCAAGGAAAATATACTTATAATTGTTTATTGAAAACTCAGGGTGCGTCCCAGGGCTCCTTGAAGAGGAATCTCCTGAGATTATGAATTATGCAAGTCACTATTATTGAAATCAGGATCAGCGATGTAATACATAATTGACAGAACTAACCTTTAAATATAATGCCGGGCGCCAAGGCCAGTCTCAATGACATGACCATTTTAAATATAAACAACTAAATGAAAACCAGTAAAGGAAACTAACGCCAATCGATGCCATCCATGCCAGTCGGAGCCCAGGTTTCTGCACCCTCACGCTACACGTCAAATCCGCCGAGTCCCGCGCTCTTCCGTTTCCCCAGCAGAGGTCGCCACTGTACTCGTCCGAAGTTAGCAAAACAACTCATAGATTAAAGTGTTTTGCATAGTCAACATCCAAAATTATCGGGGTAACATGTTATTCTGTTACAATGCCCCCCGTGTTGAAAGACTTATGGCTATAAGTCCTGAGGTTCCCCTGACACCTCGAAGCAAAGCCTTGACTGCCGTCTCACTGGAAAGTACTTGTAGTGAAGGTGATGTCATGATAGTAGATGGAAACCCAATAGCTTAGCAGCGGTAAGTATGTAGATTCTTGAAATGTTGTTGCGAAGAAGCATAAATTTCCAGAGCCATCGCGATCTGTATGTCCAATGTTTCCTCAGCTTGAGACAGCATCCCAGACTTGAGAGTAGAGTGTTATGATGTTGCCTTATAATCTTCAAATAATATGGCGTAGCAACTTAGTTGAAAATTTTCCATCGTGCAGGAACTAGATGATAAGCCATGATATATGGTGCATGGGCAATGATGATTTTCCTCTTGAAAAGTCCTTCTGGGGTGACCCATATTCTTGAAAAATGTTGTGGTATCGCAAAGTTGAAGATTTTCCATAGTGCCGGAGCGGGGTAATATGCCATGAAAATATAGTGCATGGGCAATGATGATGTTTCTCTTGAATGACCCTCTGGAATGACCCTCTGGATGCCTAAACTAAGATACTGGTTTTCCTAAAGCAATCTGGTTGAATCTACAGAAACTATTAGAAAAGCCCTTCAACTCAGAGAATATTAATTTAACTAACAGGCAAATATACCTCCTGACAAAATATTTAATAAAAGCAAAATTCGTTAAATCTTTAAACCTTCTTCTGTCTTCCTGATATTAATAACAACATAATATGTAGATAACTTGTATAGTAATCCTGAATTTAAATTGAACAATAATAATAAACATCCTGACAGAATACTAAAATAAAAGAATTTAAATTGATAAATATTATACATCTATCTCAGATGAAAACTTTCTGTAATTTGAGTAACTTAGCCAATAATCAAACCATAATTGGGTTATCAAAGCCGAATGTTATTAATTAGCCAATCTATCAACAGATGGCAGTGACGATTATAATAAATAAATCGATAATTCTACGAATAACCAAATTTGAAAGAATAGGTCCATGCTGTCCACAGATGGCAGTAACCATAATAATAATTAATTATGTCCATAATTAATTTATTTTAACTGTATTCTTCTATCACAAAATTAAAACTTCCTACTGTCACAGAAGAACACAGAAAAAAGAAATTGTTTACTGATTGTTTTAGCGATTTTCGAGCTCTAAAATTACCAGAACAATCAGCGGACATACAATTGTTAAAAAAAAACGATTATACCATTATTAAAAAATACAAATTAGACAAAACATGCATATAAAATTTGTTATACCAAGGTTAATAGTATCATAACTGACACGCACAGATTATAAATAAGAATTTTCATAAAAATTCATAAAATATCTCAATTGTAAGCCCGATGAAGGCTATAATTCCAATTCCGCAAATAACGTAGGGTTAATAGTGTTATAATAGACACGCGAAGATTATAAATAAGAATTTTCATAAAAATTCATAAAATATCTCAATTGTAAGCCCGATGAAGGCTATAATTCCAATTCTGAAAATAACGTAGGGTTAATAGTGTTATAATAGACACGCGAAGATTATAAATAGGAATTTTCATAAAAATTCATAAAATATCTCAATTGTAAGCCCGATGAAGGCTATAGTTCAAATTGTGCATAAAACACAAACGATAATAAAATGACCAGAAAATTGTAATATTATGATCATTGTATCATCCAATAATCAGCTTACAGAAGCAAATACAATGTAAAATATACCCATGCATAGTAATTCATTAGATAGTAGATCCCTTTTGGTTAAAAAAATATACACAAAACAAATGTACACAACAGCAAATACAAGCACCAAATAGTAATACATATCACTGAGATCAGAAATAGTAATACATATCACTGAAATCAGAAAATGGTTTATCCCACACCACAACTAAATACCATAAAATATATCAAATGAGTCTCGCCTGTAAAACCCATGGCCAGAGATTTACCAGCGAAAGACATTTAACAGTTTAAAACATTCACGAGCTCAAGTAAAATAGAAGCTACTTAAATCAACTACATATAAAACAGAAAATATATCACAATTTAACATTTTGATCCAACAAGAAACGTAGGAATAATTTAGAAAGTTAATTCTTAATATATCTTTTAAATAGAAAGTACCTATTGTTTCCCTTTTGTATTAGCAAGTTTGTAAATAACAGCAGAGATTTTATCTATAATCTTATTTCATAAGAAAATTTTAGCTGCGAAATGTTTTAAATGTCTTATTACTGAATAAAACAACTGTTCAATTACCGTTCGAACAACTTTCCCAACAGATCCTCATAGTGAGATGGAAATAGAAAACGGAAAGAAAAAGTAAAATTCCAAACATAACATAACGTTATATCGACTTCATGTTTATCGTTAGCATAGAAAATGGACAACAAGCATCCCACCACTGCAGTAATCTGCATCAGTAGGTCCCCTGTCTTCCTACGACTGAAACGGAAAAAGAAAACCTAATCCATTTCGCGAAACGATTTTTAAAAAAAATCGCGTCCGAGAACTCAGAGGTTCAAAACATAGAACCCGAACTAACTACCGACGAACTCAGAGGTATTAAAACATAGAACGCTAGTAATCATTCGCATATCGCTTCCACATGCTAAAACATTTCCCGTCGAAAGGAAAGTTATGAAAATGATTACCCGAATAGACTCTTTAACAACTGATATTAATAATCACACAAATGTGTCTAATTTCCGGGCAAATTTAAATATTTTTAAAAAAAGTCTATACTGAGAATTATAACCACTTTAATCTCTGGCAAAGAAAATAGCATACAATAGCATTTTAAGTAATTAAAAGTAACTAGTACTGTGATTTTACATTCGTAACAAACTGAATATCCTGTCGCAGAAGTTAACGGAAAGCTTTTATCAAGTTTCGTGAATTTAGCATCTAAATTGCATTAATTTTATATGAGATAAATATTCAAAATTAATAAGTGTGAACCTGACTCCAAAAAACCTGAGAATTGCGATCCCAAAACCGTGGAAAAGATGAAAGGACGGCCGTCCCTGGCAACCACCCCTTCACTCCTCGAAGCTCTTTGATCATCGTAGAACCGTCTGACTATCTATGCTGGATCGAAGACTGCAACCTTGAAAGACGTCTCCTCCATTGAAGCAACTATCGTCCGCATCGGAAGCATTTGATCTCCTCCCTAGAATTCACATTTTGCTTTTTGAAAGAAGTGTTTTTACAAGAAGAATAATCGGCTTGAAAAGAAAGATTTTATTAGGTTCATATTTATTTTCAAAATAAAAGGTAGAGGAATTGAATCTTCCAGATCAAACACCAGTTCCTCCATGTTTGAAAGAAGAACAGTTCATCCACAACAAAGCGAAAGCAATACTCTAAAAAAAAATTCAAAAGCTCCTCAGAAAAGTATATTTATACTTACAGACGAGATCAGCAAGCTCCTTAGCACGTTATTAAAATTCAGGTACACAAGATTTCCCATTGTATTATAAATCCTATTTATGCAAGGGCAATGACCATCTTTGTCTGACACCTTGTCTTCAGGCATTGAAATTATATGTAGGTACCTATTTCTTAATGGATCAAAGATAACAGACACAAACATTTAATCACGTCAAAAGACGGCAAATAAACAGTTACACACATACTACACTACAATAAATAATTAAAAACAATGACTCAACGGATTTAAAGTGATTTTTCGAAATGATTATGATTCGAATATAATGCAGTAAAAATTCTTCCCGAATTATAAATGCTGTATTAAATATTCCTTTGACTATAAAGTTGTATAAAGTTGCAAGTTCTCTCGGAATAAAATGTTGTACCTGAAAGAATTGTAAAAAAAATTCTTCCGGAATTAAAAAATCGTATAAAAGATTTGTAAAACAGCACAATAATAAATTAAGATAATAAAATTATAAAGGAAAGGTGTTCCTGGGACCTCCGACTGACATGTGACCGATTGACCTCGTGTCTCGACAATAATGTTATACATCACTGATTACCTACACAATAAAAAAAGAACAAAACTCGCAAATTCTATTAGTAATCCACACGTAAGGCGCCATTGTAACCGTTTTAATTCTTATCGGCAACATGAATCCTCAGATCAATCCCAGCGACAACCATATGATCAATGTAAATGGGGATATTTGAATGAAACAGGGATTCAAGTTGAACATTTATTAAAATCATCAATTTTCGAGCATGAGACAGTAATCCATTCAAGGAAAATATACTTATAATTGTTTATTGAAAACTCAGGGTGCGTCCCAGGGCTCCTTGAAGAGGAATCTCCTGAGATTATGAATTATGCAAGTCACTATTATTGAAATCAGGATCAGCGATGTAATACATAATTGACAGAACTAACCTTTAAATATAATGCCGGGCGCCAAGGCCAGTCTCAATGACATGACCATTTTAAATATAAACAACTAACTGAAAACCAGTAAAGGAAACTAACGCCAATCGATGCCATCCATGCCAGTCGGAGCCCAGGTTTCTGCACCCTCACGCTACACGTCAAATCCGCCGAGTCCCGCGCTCTTCCGTTTCCCCAGCAGAGGTCGCCACTGTACTCGTCCGAAGTTAGCAAAACAACTCATAGATTAAAGTGTTTTGCATAGTCAACATCCAAAATTATCGGGGTAACATGTTATTCTGTTACAATGGAAGATAATTAAGCTGAGTAAATCAGAATTGTCTCTAATACCAAAAAAAATTAAAGTACTTAATAAAAATTATTATTTGTTGAAGTGAAAACTTCTTAAGCACCGTTGTGATTTGAAACTCGATTAAAAAAATAGCGACACTAAAAAAAGACAAACACATTCATCTACATCTACAGGATTTAGCCTGTGAGAGAATGATATAGTATAATAGGACCGGTCAGTGGCTGAGTGGTCATCACGTTTGGATTCCACCCGGGCGTCGCGTGTTCGATTCATCGGCTGGCTAAGTCCTCCATCACAACACAAGTAACATTTTCGGCTTTCTGTGGTGGTAGTAGGAGATTTTCAAACATCGTTGGCTTATTCGTAACCCGGGAATGTTTGTCTTTCTTTTAAAAATAATTAAAAGTAAAAAGCAATCTGGTCTCCGCTTCGTAGCCTCCCCACACCTTATTTCGTGTTTTCTGTAGTGTTTCTTTTTAAACTTTTGAAAGCCAAAGACCATCTGCCTTACATTTGGCCTTGTCATATTTTTGATTGCCATTTTTTTATCAGCATTATAATCGTTATTATGCGTCTGGCTTTGTATTGCTACGACTTTTGAGTGACCAGCTGTCATTTTATTTCGAAATAACCAAAATGTACGGTAGCAAAATGCAATATCATTATACTTTATAATAATTTCTAGTTTTTTCAGAAAGACAAACATTCCCGGGTTATGAAAAACCAGACAAAATTTGAAAAATCTTTTACAACCACCATCGTTATAAGCGGACATCTTGTTTCTTTTTCTCGCTTTGATGGTTTGGACATGTGGAGCGGATGGGCTAAGAGAGGCGTGTCAGAGATATATTATGATGAATCAAAAGTGGATTGTAGAAGATGTCGAGGACGCGCGGGAAAAAAAACTTGACGAAGACATTACATAGTATCGTGTAAGCATATTTGAAAAACAAAATCCCGGTTGTGCTCGATATGGAAAAACTCTATCTTCTCAATAGACGGAGCTCCACAGCTCATGACAGAAATGATTTTTTTTTACATTAGCTCAACACTGGAGGCCCTGAAGAAAATAATTTCCCTCAGGCCTTATGTCATCTTTGGAGATGCTGTATGGAAAGTTTTTTTTTCAGAAAAGGAAGGAGAGGAAGTTCTGGGAAGGAAAAAGTCAGGCGGTCAGTGTGTCCAGGAGTGCCGGATGAATGAATCTGTGGCACAAGTACAAGGTGACGTTCCAAGAGAGCCATCCTGGAGAGGTCAAAAGGTCTCCCTCAACCAGTCTCTCTCGATCCGGCCTGCCACACAGTTGATAGGCGGACCCGGACCAATCTCACCCCATGAACCCAGGCACTACTGCTAAGACACCAAACGCAGCGAAACACTTGGGGTGACCTATGGCAAAGGTGTTGGTTATCCAATAAAGGGTTTCCGGGAAGGAGAGAATTTGGAAGGCGGGTGTGGGTATCTGATAGTTGATAGCTGAAAACATTATCATTGACCTCAAAATTACTTACAGACAGAAAAAAGGTGCAAATTTCATAATGCCAGAACTCAGTTCTTGAGATTTTATTACTTAAAATGATCAGGACTTCTACTTTAAATAAAAATATTATACAAGGGAGCAAAATTATACTTTAAAAATGGTTTAGACATTTTGCATGTTTACCTCCGTCCCGTTACCATCATTTGTTGGATAACCTACACCTCTGCCATAGGTCACCCCAAGTGGTTCGTTACGTTTGGTGACTTAGCAGGGGTGCCCGGGTTCATAGGGTGAAGTGTGTCCAGATATTGATTCCTACCCACCTCTCATACTTTTTTCCTTTCCGGAAAATTTTCTTCTCCGTTTCCTTAAAAATACCCTGCGCACAGCATCCCCAAACATGACATATACCCTAAGTGACGGCCGGCGTAGTCCAGCGGTAAGGCTCTTGACTAGCACTCCGAAGGTCGCGGGATCGTATCCCGGCGTGGCAAATAAATTTTATTTGATCAATTTGTTCCACAATTTATTAATTTAAAATAATATATAGTATATTTGCGGCACGTTCCAGAGTAGAAGATACGCTCAGTATCGCTCTGGTGTAAGACCACCATTCAGAATTGAAACTTGCTTGAAATGGCTTTAGCCGTGTTTGGTGACCAGATCTGAATAGCCAGGTACTTCCCCACCTTCCTCTTCCCGATCTTCTTCCCCTCCCCACTACCTTCAGCCTCACAACGTACCCCAATTGGGGATGCCATAGTGCCACTGGCTCCAAACGGGAGCAGCTGGGACTCTTGTGCGGTATTCATGTAAAAAAAAAAGTGAAAGTATTTTCCTCAGGGCCTCCTGTTTGGAGTTACTGTAAAAAAAAACTACAGGAATCGAACCCGAAACTTCAATAAACAGTCAAGTAGCTTTGTTACCCACTCCACTAAGTCAATTAATTATTTAATTTTTTAAAATTAATCCCACACCCTCAAAAAGGATCCAGGTAAAAACGTGGTGGCTTTGCCCTTTGTCCCGGAGGACCGTAAAAGGTAGATGTAAAAATAACATAAAAAAGAGTACAAAATATAAGCATGTTGCACAAAAGAGGCTACCCGACAGGTGTTCTGAATGCAGTCATATGCACCTGCTTTAAAAATGGCTTTAAAAATATACTGGAACACCATGCAACAGTCTATATTGTCATTATAATTTAGTTCCTATCATTGGGGAACGCGTTGACCTTTTCTTACAAACAGGGGCTCTAGCACGGCCAAATCGATAACTTAATCCCTGAGCCCTCAAGCAAACTTGGTGGGAAGGTCAAAATATTTCCGCTTTGTAAAAAAATCTAAATCAATGGAATATTTAGGAACGCATCCGAAAACTAAAAACTGTTCTTAAGGGCCCGCAACCCGGATTTGTACCGATTTATTACATATTTCCCTTAAACACGGTAAGTTTTAAAGCTCTTAAAAAAATATATGTTATTTTTGAAGATAATATCTAGACTTTACCCGCGCCGAAACGCAAATTATATAAAATTCCCTCGATAGAAAAAAATCGCAAGGCATGCTCCAAAAATTATTATTAAGATGTTCGTTTCAGTTATTTTACAAGTTATATGTATGAAATAATTCACAGCGTTTCATTAAATGCTATTTAAGACAATGCCCGCGAGATTTTTGCACTATTTTAAATGAGTCGTGTTTTATTAAACATTTTCGCAATTTTTGCATCAATTTTGTCGCTGTAAATGTTAGCGCTCTCCTCTAACATTCGTAATTTCGTATCTCTCCATCTTCTTCTTTTCTGGCCCGGTTGCAGAGCCTTAAAAGATAATGAAATACCCTTTTAAATTTTATAATTCGAAATACATATGAAAAAAAAAATATTAAAAATTTAGAATGCAAACATTTAAGAATGGTTCACCTTTCATTGTTTCTAACTTAAAATACTGACAACCGAAACATCACGGTGTGCAGTTTCCACGCGGTAGAAGTGAAACCTTCAGAAAACTAAAGTAGAGAAGTAGTAGAGTTGGGAGGCTATGAAGCACCACACATAGAGGAGATCGATTATTCGAATTTGTTTCTTAGACTAAATCCTATATTTGTATGTGTTTTGTCTGTATTTAGTGTCGCTTTTTCGATTCATTGAGTTTCTAATCACAATGGTGCAAGGGAAGTTTTTAATCCAAAAATATAAAAACACACGTAGTCAATTCATTGCTTTGTTGCTTCGTGTAAAAATAATAAAAAAATCGTGACAAATGTCAGCTGCTCACAAATATTGGGCGCGCGTTTGGCGTGGTCTCCGACTACCGAAGGAATCAATGACGCTGGTTAGCGAGCATCTTCCATTGAAATACCGGTAGAATAAGGACAGCATTCCCATCCGACGCACGCCTGCGCTCTAAAGATTGCAATCCGTTGGTTAAGATAGGAGAATCTATCGAACGGGCAGAGCGATTCTGCACAAAATCTAAAGTTTTTTTTAATGTATTTTGGAGCTTCAGACCAGAGGCGGCTGTCAAATTCAACCATGGGACTTTGGCATCCCCAACTTTAACTATTTTTTTTTTACATGAGCTCCACGCAGGAGGCCCTGAGGAAAATAATTTACCTCAGGGCCTATGTCATATTTAGGAATGCTGTGTAGAGGGTGTTTTAAGGAAAGGAAGGAGAGGAGAGTTCTGGGAAGGAAGAGGGTTTAAGGGGTGGGTAGGAATCTGGGGTTCAGTGTGTCCTGGTCATCCTCCTCCAAGACCTAGACAAACCTCATCCCGTGAACACGGGCACCCCTGCTAAATCACCAAATCTAGCGAACCACTTGGGTTGACCTATGGCAGAGGTGTTGGTTATCCAATAGAGGTTCCCGGGGCGAATACTACGGGGAGATACTACCAAACTATGGATACTGCTAAAAAAGTGTGGAAGAATATGGTTAATTTTTCTGATATTGATCATCATACTAAAATATTTAAACTGGCTACAACGTCATTATGACGTAGAAAACTCTACTGGCTGGTAAGGCGACTGTCACTAACGTTGACCGGCGTGACGTCAACAACGCCATTTTCTCGAACACTTACGAACGTTGTTGTTTTGGCGGCAAATTCATATTTTAAATCGCTGTAGGAGAGTTTTCATCAACTTAAGGCTCTGCAACCGGGCTCAAAAAAGGAAGATGAAGAGATACGAAATTACGAATGTTAGAGGAGAGCGCTAACATTTACAGCGACAAAATCGATGCGCAAATCGCGAAAATGTTTAATAAAACACGACTCGTTTAAAATAGAGCAAAAATCTAAGTGGCATTATCTTAAACAGCATTTAAAGAAACACTGTGAATTTTTTCATACATATAACTTGTAAAATAACTGAAACAAACGTGTTTATAAGAATTTTTGGAGCATACTTTGCGATTTTTTTCTATCGAGGGAATTTTATATAATTTGCGTTTCGGCGCGGGCAATGTCTAGATATTATCTTCAAGAATAACGTATATTTTTTAAGAGCTTTAAAGCTTAACGTGTTTAAGGGAGATATGTATGAAATCGATAGAAATTCGGGTTGCGGGCACTTAAAAATCATATTACTTTTGTTAGAGAGTTTGATTGTTAAAAAAATTATTACATGTATTTCCATATCAAAAGAGAAATTATTTTCATCGTACATAATAAACCTACGATAAAGAGTTATTTCATCCGCGATGGCGAAAGCTTTCGACCGTTTTTCAACGGATTTTTGTTTTATTGAAATACAAAAAATGAAAAAAACGAGGACAAAAAGCTGGAATCCCTTCGTATAATCCCATTCGAAGCGGCCCGCTGTGCAAATACTCGTGTGACGTTCGCTTGGAATGTGACAAGCTATGTTTTTAATTTGTTTGTATATTGGGTGGATTTTATTCCATTTTTTTTAATATTGAGAGGGATGAAAAATGGAATTTGCATGAAAGCAAAATACAATCCACATTCAGTCTGTCAGCTTCGTGGATGCTGTGCTGAGGGAATCTATAAGGAAAATAATGGGTGAATCTCTATTTATAAAACAGACATCATATTATAGGAGGGAGTATACACTAAAGCCGGAAAATCATTAATCAGCCGATTTGCGTCTCTCAAAACTGTGTATCAGTGCCAGATGGATCAATGATCGATGTTCCACGGAGCACTATAGATTGAAATACCAGTAGGAAAGGCACATTATTCCCATCTTTTTTTTACATTAGTTCAACACAGGAGGCACCGAGGAAAACAATTTCCCTGGGAGCCTATGTCATCTTTGAGGATGCTGTGTGGAGGGTTTTTAAAGGGAAAGGAAGGAGAAGAAGATATAGGAAGGAAAAAGGTATCTGGGGGTCAGTGTGGTCAGGAGCGACGGACGTATGAATCTATTCCTCACACTGCGGTGCGAGGTGAAGGGTCGGGAGAATCCGGCTGGAGAGGTCATAAAGCCTCCCACAATCAGTCTCCTCCGATCCAGCCCGCCACGCAGTGGTTGGGCAAACGTATCCGCCACCAAGACCCAGACAAACCTCAACACCTGAAGTAATAAAATGAAAGGAAGGGGAGGAGGTTCTGGGAATGAAAAAGGTATGAGGTGGGTAGGAATCTGGGAGTCAATGTGTCAAGGATTGACGGACGTATGAAACCATCCCTCTCACTGCGGTACAAGGCGATGGGTCGAGAGTCGAGAGTTGAGAGAGACCGGCTGGAGAGGTCTAGGTTAGGTCTCCCTTTACCACTCTTTCTTGATCCGGCCCGCCACGCAGTAATTGAGCAAACGCATTGGCCGCCAAGATCTAACCTCACCTCATGAACCAGAGCACCTATGCTAAGTCACCAAACGTAGTGAACCACTTAAATATTATAACCAATAAATGGTTCCCAGAGCAGCGGTACCCATACCCATCTCCCAAATTGAAAACAGTGTTGCCATAGCAAAACGATTTCTTATTTATTTCGTGTCAATAATCGGTTTGCCTATCGACAGCGCAACGATACTCGGGATATCGATATAAATTCTTAGGAAGTTAAGCCTATCACAATTTAATCAAAAACTTAAACGGACCGAATATTTTAATAGACACAATCAAGTTTTTAAAATCGTCAATTTAACGGTAGTTTGACATAACCCAACGTAAATTAACTCCTATTTCGATGACTACTAAATTTGTGAATATTTTAATATCTATTCTTTTGTATGTAGCTAAAACTTTGTGGTATCCATCTTTATCTTTACCAAGTATAAAATGAAGTCGGTCACGCAGTATGTGCGCTTAGATCTTTTAAACTACGCAACGGATTTTCATACGGTTTTCACCAATAGATAGAGTGATTCATGAGGAAGGTTTTTAGGTACATAATTTGTCAAGGTTTTGTGTATATTGGTTGAAATACGTAATACATCTGGCCAAGCGGCAGCGGGCAGCGAGCAGCGGGCAGCGGGCTCACACAGGGGCGGTGTAGATTTGATTTAACAGATGGCGTTGCTTATAAAGGTTTCGTTGACCACAGCAACGTTTGGCCGGGTCTGCTAGTTATAGATAAATGAAAGTCGGCTTAAAAAATTATAATTTCGAAGTGGTCGAAGAGTTTACCTTCCTGGGCTCCATCATAACGCAGGACAATGAAGACCCAGTAGAAGTAAGAAAGCGCATTACAGCCGCTAACAACACTTACTTCGCGTTGCTGCCAGTGTTCAAATCCCGAAACGTCCATAGGAAAACCAAAATAACCTTATATAAAACAATTATCAGAACGGTCTTGGCCTATGGATGTGAGGCGGGAACACTGACAGCAAAGTCAGCGGAACGGCTGGACATCTTCGAAAGAAAGGTACTTCGAAGAATCTTAAGAGCGGTGCGAGAGGGAGAGGCATGGAGAATCCGCCACAATAATGAGCTCTATGATATTTACCAAGCTCCCAGACTCTCCACCCATTTAAGACTCCAAAGATTAAGATGGGCCGGACATGTGCACCGAATGCCAAGCACACGAGTACCGAAGAAGGTTCTGACAGGACACCCGGGAGGTAAACGAAAGGCGGGCAGACCTAGACTGAGATGGGAGGATGATGTCAGGAAGGATGCAAGAGGATTACTCCAGGTTGCAGATTGGAAGAAGACGGCCGAGGACAGAGGGCGGTGGAGGCTTATTTTGAAGGAGGCCAAGGCTCGAAATGGGCTGTAGCGCCATTGAAGAAGAAGAAGAAGAAGAAAGTCGGCTTTACACAAATTTACAAATGATTCAAACAAAGTAAAATTGTTTCTTATAATGAATAACTTATTACTTTGTATAAAACCACTATATTTAAAACAATATCAACATGTTTCGACAACAATGTTGTCTTCATCAGGATAAGTTACTATGATACAATAAATGAAAAACAAGTATAGACAAATTAAAATAAATTATAACATAGACAAAATATTAAAAAGTAGAGGTGATTAATTACTTACTAATCATAAAAATAGTTATACAAAATTAAATTTAAAAATTATTTAAGGAAAAATAAAATTGCATTTAGATAATAAATTTTTTTAAGAATAATTAATTAAAATAATTAGTCTAAATCAAAAAATCAATAATTATAATTAGTTGTAAGTATTAATAAGAAAATAAATTTAAAAGATGGCTATTTTTAAAAAAGGTTTGGTTATTTATAATATTTAATTTACTATTAATGCTTTTTCTAATTTGCTAATGCCACAAAATAAATTTGCGAAGTTTGAAGACGTAAAATTGTTTCATTTATTTTTATATTTATTTTTGTTACAACTGTTTCGGCTTACAAGACCATTTTCAAACTGTGGTCAAACCACTTCGAGACGACTTATTTATACGATTTTAAATGTCAACTTTTGAAGGTGTCTAAATTGATTTATTACCCGTTAAACCAATTTGCTGAGATACTTGAGACAGTAGGCACTCTGTTATCTGTTTGCCTTGCACACCAAATGTAAAGGTTTTCTTAATTGTTATATAATGACGTTACTGCTATGACATAAATAAAATTAATTAAAATTTTTAAAAAATTAAATGGAGTTTTACGAATAAAATATAATAAATTTGTGAATACATAGTTACAGAAACTAATAGATTATTTTTGACAATAAATGTGACCCGGCCTTGCTCGAGCATTTGTGACATTAGAAAACGTCGCAAAGAGCACTCGTTAATGCAGACATGTTTGTATAAACAGTATTTTATGCCAAGAATGGGAAACTTCCAACTTTAACCCTTCGGTAAGGGGGGGAGAAAAAAACTTTCACTTAGAATTTCCCGATCTATGTTTGTACCTATGTAGGTACTGAGTGTCACGAAAGACGTCGTAAAACAAAAATATATAAATAATGTACTTATTATATAATGTACTTATAATGTACTTACTTATATAAATAATGTACTTATACAAACAATTGCATGTCATACTAATCGATATTTTGCATCTGTGGGCTCTAAGCTAGCGAATAATATTTTTAAAAATACCCAGAAAACGGAAGACAGTTTAGCGTCGGCAATTAAAACAAACGATCCAAGTTGCTCATTTGAAATTAAACCAACTACTACAGAAGAGATCATAAAAATAATCAACAGTCTTAAAACTACACATGCAAAGGGTCCAGATAGTCTAAATACATACATATTAAAAAAAATTAAATCTCAGATTTCTACACCGCTTGCATATATCTACAACTTAAGCTTTGCTTCGGGAATATTTCCTGATCATTTAAAAAGATCAATAATTATCCCAATTCACAAAAGTGGACCAAAATTTCTTGTAGAAAAATATAGGCCAATATCACTGTTAAGCGCAATATCTAAAGTTATTGAAAAGATTTTCAAATCAAGGTTGAGTGAATATGTGGAGCGTAACAAAATTCTAAGCCCAAACCAATACGGTTTTCGATCTGGTAAAGGAACAGATGATGCCATCGCATGTCTCACGGAAACTATTGCAGGAAATATGAACCGTGGCAAGAAAACCATTGCCCTGTTCCTGGACCTGGCCAAGGCTTTCGATACAATATCACATAAAATACTTTTACAGAGACTGCAAAATATAGGGATAACAGGAAAAAGTTTTCAATGGATACAAAGTTATATTTCTAAGAGATTCCAGCAAACAAAAATTAATGAGACTACTAGTACTTCAATAGAAAATAACTTTGGAGTGCCACAAGGAAGTACACTAGGGCCCCTTCTCTTTATTATATATATCAACGAACTATGTAATCAACATATAGGTGGGAAAATCATTACGTTCGCAGATGACACCGTCATGTTATTTGAAGGAGAGGATTGGAAAGAAACGCACCACCTTGCGAACATCGGTATTAACATAGTTAAACAGTGGCTGGACAGTAATTTGCTTACATTAAACATATCAAAAACCAAATACCTAACATTCAGCGCTACTATTGCAGGACAACCCAAAACACTTCACCACCTCATAATACATAAAATTAATTGTAGCCTCGGAAATAGTAACTCTCCGTGTAAATGTGAAACTCTTGAGTGTGTTAAATTTATCAAATATCTAGGCGTTATAGTTGACAATAACCTAAAATGGAAATACCAAATAGAAAATGTAGCAAAAAGAGTGCGTACACTTATTCATATATTTATTTCATTGCGGGAAATTTTAAAAACACACTACTTAAAAAATATATATTACGGGCTATGCAACTCGATCATAACATACGGATGTATTGGGTGGGGGGGTGCAGGGAAAACAATATTAAACTCGTTATTGAAGGCACAGAAATCTATTTTACGTGTTATAATGAAGAAACCTTTCAGATATTCGAGCGACGCTCTCTTCAGGGAATTTAATGTACTGGATGTTCGACAGTGTTACATTAAAAAGATAATAATTTATGCTCATAAAAATAAATATAAAATGAAAAAAGTCGAACACAAACATCAAACCAGAAGTAAGGGCAGAAATGACCTTTCTATTCCAACAAGCAACACAGCGGCTTATCAAATGATATTCTCATACCTGGGACCGAAATTGTATAACAAAATCCCTTCTCAACTAAAATTGTGTAAAGTGTCATCCTTCAGCCATAAAATTACCAAATGGTTACTAGATTTGGGCAGGACGGAGTCTGAAATATTACTAAAAAATATTATCTGATAATTATATATTACAGCGCCTCTATTTTTTTCCAAATTAATGTCTTTTGTTTTTTTCTTACTGTCTACCTGTATATTATTCTTCTTGTATTCAAAAATAACAAAACTAATTTTAACAAAAAACCAAAAAATTTACTCATTCAACTCTGTCACATGGTAGCTTATCTGATGGTTCTGCCACTTTTCTTGCTGGAACAAATTAATTGAGAATCTTTTGTAAAATTAATTGAGAGTCTGCATTTGTGTAAGATGTTTTGCTTACGAGGCTTCTTTCGGATTTAGTTTATTGTAATGGCTGATTAAGTTCTTTAAAGTACGATTGGAAAACACTTTAAACATTTTTGAAAACCTTTTATGCTAACGATTCTGATATTTTTTGTATGCCTCTACTGAAGTATAAAGCTGTACTAATTAAACAATTTAGCAGTACGTTTTTTTTTAACAAGGTCACCATATACAAGTATTTTCTGTTTGCTTCTTCTTCACTGCTTTCAATAACTTTGTATTAATATGTATTATTTTTCTTTTGGTTTATTTATAATTAATAGGTATTATTTTTCTTATGTATTATTTTTCTTTTGGTAGAATGTATTATTTTTATTTTGGTAATATGTATTATTTTTCTTTTGGTTTATTTACAAGTAAACTTATAATTTTACATTTCTTTCTTTTTTCTATATTGAAAAAAAAAAACATGTATGTAAAGGACACTTGTGCATAATTATAAATAATTAATAATAACTAAATTAGTAAATAATTAAATTATGCATACATTATAAATAATTAAATATTTTTGCCTGAACTTTAGTAAATAAGATAAAGTTTTTTGGCGATGATTTGTTGATTTGTGTCCCAAATTGGTAATTTCTAAATTAAATTTACGCCTATCAAAATGTTTGTCATTTGACTGTCCTAGAACGGGAGACCTTCCTAGTTGGACAGTCAAAGCTTCTTTGTATTGATGTATTCTCTATAACAAATAAACGTTTTATTATTATTATTATTATTGATTAATTTGGTTTTGATATTAAACTACCACAAACCCAACCTTCGTCCTTCTTATCTTCTTTTCATTTTCCATACTTACTCTTTACAGCCTCACTGTTAGCGCCAATTTAGAATTTGGCCGCGTGCAGCGATCCATTGTGCGTGTATTTTGGAACAAGAATATTGTTCCGTGGTAATTATTGCTATCCTATGTCTCCCTTCCCCTCCCACCGACCGAGCGGTGTGTTCCGAGATACGCAGTGTACAAGCCGGATGTATATTTATCGCAAACGCCGATCATTTACCATTCACGTGAAAGAAAATACAATTCAATTTACTTTTATTAAAAATAAGACTCGCATCGCAATTGTTCACTGGAACAAGTTAATACCAAGTGCAAGTGTTCGGAAGATACCATTTCCAGACTCTCCTGTGAGTAAATCCAAATACCAATTACAATATTATCATTGTAAATGCATAAACAAAATTTGCTGTAAATTATCATGCCGCTAGCTGAAACATTTGGTCCTTCGAGCCGGATGTGTAATAAGAACCAGCGCCAAACAGAAACAAACCTAAATTGAGCCCTTACCTAGAAATAGGTTCTATTCATAGACATCAAAATTCAATAGACCAGAACATACAGATGAGGGGTAAAATCAAACTATGGGGGGCGAAAAGAGGAAAAATGACTGTGATTCGTTAAAAAATCAATCTGACAGTATATAGGCATCTCGCATTATAACATCACCATTTAGTTCTTAAAAGCAAAATCTGCTTTGAATGAATATACCTTTTTACATGGGAGAGCGAATTGCTAGCCACGTTAATAACATATTTCCTAAGGCCAAATGCTCGCCCCGAAAAGATTCGCCCTAATTCACATAGCAATATTTTGTTGCCGTATTTAATTAAGACACTTTTACTAATGTTTCATAATTTACTTACCCCTGTAACCAGCGACGAGCACACTGGAGAACCGCCCACATTCGCTATGTCCATATAATATGTGGGTTAAATGTATAGCACAAGCTACCGTTTTTGGCGTGTTATTTCGAAAAATGTATGGATGTTACTTCCGCGCTGTTCAGGACAAGAATGATGACGACACATATTTTAGATTTAAGCGAGGTTCTCTCCCCTTCAAAGCTGGCTCCAAGGCAGAGTTCTAGCCGGCTCCATGGGAGAGGGAAATAATACGTTTTTATCACTTAGGGCAGTTCCATATATATACATATGTCCGTGGTTCTATTCAACAATATTCTTATTCCGAGGAAAATGGTAAAACGAAACCAGTTATGTTTCATAACATTTAATATTTAAAATACAATAAACACCTCCGACGACCTCCGTAGTCCAGTGGGTAAGACTCTTGACTCACAATCCGGAGGTCGCGGGTTCGAACCCGGCATGTGCAAATAAATTTTATTTGATTAATTTGTATTATTTCACAATTAATTCATTAAAAATAATATATAGTATGTTTGCGGCATGTTCCAGAGTGGAAGATACTATCAGTATCGCCCTGGTGTAAGACCACCATTCAGAATTGAAACGTTGCTTGAAAATGGCTTTAGCCGTGTTTGGTGACGAGATCTGAATAGCCAGGTACTTCCCAACCTTCCTCTTCCCCACCTCCTTCCCCTCCCCACTAACTTCAGCCTCACAACATACCCCAATTGGGGATGCCATAGTCTCACTGGCTCCAGACGGGAGCAGTTGAGATTCTTGTGCGGTATTCACTGTAAAAAAAAAAATACAATTCTTAAGAGTTTCAAATGAAAAGTCGTATAGGAAGGAAATTAAAGTAGGATTTGTTAAAAGAATTTATGCTGATTTAGTGGAAAAATGTTGTATATACAATTTTCACATAAAATGTTAGTTATTCCACAATATGTTTTCGTACCTTACAGAAAGCAACATGCTCTTCTTACATACATTAATGTATTTGAGTATAATATCATGCCAGTGATGTATTTGAGCTTAAAAAACAATTAACGATATGAATTAATCAAACCATTTACGTTTGAAATGTTTATCAACTTACAACATTATTCTACAAACCCGTTTCAACAGCTAAAAAGCTTTTTTTTGTTATTTGTTTTTGTAGTGTTATGCCGTGTCCATCATCAGGGCAGATGTGTGACACGTCTGCCCTGATGATGTGTGACACGTCTGCCCTGATGATGGACACGGCATAACACTACAAAAACAAATAACAAAAAAAAAGCTTTTTAGCTGTTGAAACGGGTTTGTAGAATAATGTTGTAAGTTGATAAACATTTCAAACGTAAATGGTTTGATTAATTCATATCGTTAATTGTTTTTTAAGCTCAAATACATCACTGGCATGATATTATACTCAAATACATTAATGTATGTAAGAAGAGCATGTTGCTTTCGGTAAGGTACGAAAACATGTTGTGGAATAACACTGTAACGCAGTCTGAAACGTTGGCTAAAGAAGGAGGTAACGCAACACGGCATAACACCCGAAAAACAAATAACAAAAATACTTTTGGCCGTGAAAATCTAAAATCTTATCCAGCTAAAAAGCTGGCTTAATAATATTTTTTTCTGGACAAATACTACAATGCTGCATCCTTCAGCTTCTTGCCTTTGAAGTCTTTCTAGCTGAAGCCATAGAATGTTAGTTTTCTCCCTTTATCCCATGAATTAAACCATGCACCTTGATTTTGATTAACAACTTTATACTATAACGTACTTCTACAAACCAACCTTTAAAATGTTGCCACAGACCGAAAAAAAATAATTATCATAACCCCTACTACCAAGATGCATACTAACATATCCAACATTATTTCATAAATAAATCAACATTGATAGTTTTGTTGGATATAACCTTATTCAATTAGTTTTTCACTTGCATCCTGCAGTTAGGACTTTTGTTCAGTGTTCATAATAAAAAAAAATATTAAAAAAATACTTTAAAATGTGACTGAAGTAACTGATAAAACAACAAATACCTACAAACTTCTTATTTCTCGTTGAATAGTATAAAAAAGCCAAATAAAGCAAACAGTGTTGTCTCAATTGTTGAAAGATAACAGCGTAATATTTAGTGTTATTTTTGTTTCTTTGAGGTTTTTTAAAAAGGTTCATAATTTTTAAGAAAAGCGTAGTTATTTTTTAGCGAAAGCGGTTAACAGCTTTCCATTTAATGACTATACAAACTTGTCAAAACCATGCACAAAAAATATTCAGATTGTATAATACTTCGCATATTACCACAAAATCGCGTGAATTTCGTGCTAAACACGCAGTTTTCGCGTAAAGTCGACAAATTTTGCGTAAAAATTCGCGATATCGACAACGCGATCTCTAGATGTTTGAAAACTGAATGTACCGGGACTGAAGGTATGGAATTCGGGAGGGGGGAGGAAAACTTGGGAGAGGGGTTCGCGTGACGGGGGAAGCGGGAGAGGGGAGTGGGAGAGAGAAGGCGGAGTGGGAACGCATGAGGGGAAGGGGACGCGGGAGAGGAAGGGGAGGCGGAAGGGGTATAGTACGAATGGGAATGGACACGCAGGGAGAAACAATTTCTTTATTAATATTAATATTAATTTTTGACTATTAATAAAACCCTGAAGAAGTGAGCGTTGCTCACAAAACATGTTGGTTTTTGTAAACAATAGAAGTGGTAAAAACTAATTATTTTATTAATTAAAATAATCTAAATTATTTCAACTGATTCTTGGGCCACTCTGTTCATTCTCCAAAAATTATTCAGCTCAATTTTTTGCTGGCGACAAAAATAAACTCTTTTTCCGCCCAAAAAACTTGAGTATTTTTTTTCTTCTTTTTCTTTTTCAATTCGCAAAAGTAAGTTAGGCCATACCAAAGGCGATGTCTTCATAATATATAAAATATTACAATATTTCTCTAGAGTTATCCCATTCAGTACAATATAATAATATATTCATATCTGGAGTGAAGAGATCGCAATCAATCTTATATTATAATGACAAAAAAATAATATTTTTGCCGAGATATATCATCATTTTTTTCTATAAAGTTAATGGGCAAAAGTTGAAATAAAAATGGTAATGTAATGATATTTGGGTAGGTACTTTTAAAGTTTCTTAAAAGATTTTCTTCGATATTTAATTTAAAGTGGTTTATTAACAGTTTATTTGATATTTCAAAGCTCCATAATAAATTATGGAAATAACCTTCGGGGCTGAAGAATCGTTGTTGTATTAACCTAACGATTCCAGATAGAAATAGCTGTGCAAATTTAATAAAGTCAGAGCTCACTGTTCTATAAAACATTTTTCACTGGAATACTTATCTTTTTCTAATCTCTTTTCAGATTCAATTTGGCATGCGGGAATGAGTACCTGGGAACCAATTAATCAACACCTCTGCCATAGGTCACCCCCAAGTGGTTCGCTAAGTTTGGTGAATTAGCAGGAGTGCCCTGGTGCATGGGGTGAGGTTTTTTCAGGTCATCCGCCCTCATACCATTTTCCTTCCCAAAATTTCCTCTCCTTACTTTTTTAAAAAGGCCCTCCACACATTATAACCAAAGATGACAAAGACCCTGGAGGAAATTAGGGCCTCGGTATATATTATATTCTCGGTATAGTTCATAATTATAATTCGGAGGACCATGGTCCTTTCTAACTGGAAACTAGGTTTTGTCTGCGGAGCTCTAGGTTCATAACGACTCTGCACATTTACCTTCGGTTACCTTCGGCACATCTCGGAAGCGAAATCACGTGATCCGAGTAGCCCATAGACATCTAAAGCAATGTGAGAACTAATCAAAGACTCAAAGATAATAAAATTAGAATTATAGTTCGAAGAAACGTCCATTCTAACTGAAAGCTGGGAGCTGTCTGCGGAGCTCTAGGATTATAGTGACTCTGCACACCTACCTTCGGGACATCTCGGAAACGAGATCATGTAACCAGAAGAGTCCATAGACAAATAAAGCAATGTGAGAACGAATCATAGACTAATTATGCCACATTACAATTACCGATACCAACGCATACACTAAGTTTTACCAGACATATCACGCCGCAAGCTCTCATTTCTTCCAGAACTTCCTTTATTTACATTCAATTAAAATATGTTAAGCCTTAAAAAAGCATTTTAGGCGTCCCCAATGCAATGTATGATATTGCGATTACAATATAAAGGGTATTTAATTACCTTGTTTCCTTTAGTTAAATCGGGGAAACCTTAAAAGAGTGAAATGAAGCGAGGCATCGCGGGTCGGATACAGCCTCATAATAAGGTTGTATTGTATAATGTGTATGTTCTGGTGAAGTGACGTCATATAAAAAAGCCTTCTAAATACGTACAAGTATAATGGCTACCTTGGCAAGGGAGGAGAAAGATCATGGACCAATTATTTCATCCTGTTTTAGACTTTATATTTAGATTACATGTCTTATTTTCCGCATGCTTTTAATTTGAGCATTAAGAAACCCCGAAACTTTTCATATTCCTTTTCAAAGAACTAAATAAACATTCTCCCAACCTCTCGTATGAATGTGTCGACTTGTAGATTTTAGATTCCGGACATATTTAGTGCTAGCGTAATTTGGGAGGTGGGTGTGGGTACCGCCGCCTCGGGGCGGTATTTATTGGATTAACAATACTTCTACCTTATTTTCGTTAGTTGTTTTTGGGTTATTATGCTGTGTTGCGCTTCCTCCTTCTTTAACCAACGTTTCGGACAGCGTTAATATCCAAAATCAGGGCAGATCTGTTATGATGATCAATGTAAAGCTGTCTGAAACGTTGGCTAAAGCAACACGGCATAACACCCAAAAAAACAACTAAAGAAAATACTTTTGGCCGTGAAAATCTAAAATCGTTTCTCACTTCTGCCGTAGGTCACCAAAAGTGGTTCGCTATCTTAAGTGATTTAGCAGAGGTGCCGGGTTCACGGGGGTGAGGTTTTGTCCGGATCTTGGCGGCGGATGCGTCTGCCCACCACTTGGATCGGGAAAGATTGGTTAAGGGAGACCTAACCTTGACCTCTCCAGCCAGTCTCTCTCAACCCATCGTCTTACACCGCAGTGGGAGAAATAGATTCTTACGTCCGTCACTCCTAGACACATTGACCACCAAATTCCCATCTATCATAACCTTTTCCTTCCTTTACCAAAAAAGAAACTCCACACAGCATCTTCTCAAAGAAGACATAAGCCCAAAGATATTGAAATATAAGAGATGTGCTATCCGTAGTTTTTACTGAGTGGGACTGTGTTTTCTGGCGTGGCCGATATTGTTAACCAATACTACTGCACGCCTTAAAAAAATCAACTAAATAAACGATTTTTTTTTCCGTATTCAAACTATATTGGTAACCAACCGCCTTGTCATTGAAAGATATTGTAGTAATAACCGTGCTGTTTTTGTATTGTGTATAGCAATAATGTAAACTAAAATAAAGTATTGCTATATTATACATATTGAATCCACATTATACATTTTTAAGTAAACCATAGACAAAATGCGAGAAACAATTTACTAAAAATTCTGCTTCAATACAGGCTCGCCTAGTGAGGCAGGCTATGCACAAAAAATATAGTACATTGTACTTCTACATAACCGTTCTTACATGATCACGTTTATTATACTTGTATTGACCGGTTAGTAAATGAGTGGGCATCGCGTTTGGGTCCCACCCGTGCGTCGCATGTTCGTTTCCTCGACTGGCTAAGTCCGCCATCACGACACAAGCAACATTTTCCGCTTACTGTGGTGGTATTAGGAGATTTTAAAACATTGTTGGGTTAATCGTTACCCGGGAATGTTTGTCTTTCTTTTTAAACAATAGAAAAAAGAATAAAATACAATACTTTTTAATAATAACATTTGATATCCTTAAAAAAAAATTATAAACGAATTCTTTCCGTATTCAAACTATTTATTTATTTTTTTTTTTTTCAGGTTCTCCATAAAACAATTATACACCAAATTATTACGGAGAAATTAAAAAAAACATAAGAGAAAAAAAAGACCAAGGGGGCAGTTTCACTATGTTGAGACGTATGTCAAAAGATATTCACCCGTCTCAGAACAGACTTAGTCTAGTGAGGCGGGTTACTTACTTGTTTATATAAGATAATTTAAAACAATAAACGCCCGGGTTGCCGGCAAAAAAAAAATATATATTCAACATAGGTGGATTCAGTAGAGGTGGATTCAGTACAGTATCGGAGATCAGCTTAAAAAAATGTTTCCCCAAAAATATTTTTCGGCGGGCTTCTAAGGGAACGTACCCATACTACGTGACCAACTTTTTGCAATTTTTTACCCCCCCCCCCCCCCCCCCGGTGACCAAAATCCTAAGCAATCCGCCGCTCATTTGTATGGAGCGTGACATTTTGAAGACCCCCCCCCCCCCCTAAACATGTCACGTAGTATGGGTACGTTCCCTAAGGTATTAAGATCGAGCATTCCTGTTAAGAACAACGATGGATACAGGAATGGGTAGTATGTATATTCCCTCATACACAGGTAACGCATAAACCTTAAACCAGTAAAATGCCCATTTAAAGTACTATGCCCATTAGGTAGTAGTCCGCCGACGGTCGGGCGGCCGTCATAGCATATCTCTTGCATTTCAATATCTTTGCATAGGCCCTAAAGAATTTTTTTCCTCAGAGCCTCCTGTGTGAAGATAATTAAAAAAAAAAAAATAAAAATAAAAATTTTGCAAAAATCAAATGTTACCAAATATCACGTTATTAAAGATATTCGTTTGAAAACGTAGGTACCATACTACCTTTTTCTGAAAATTCGGTTTCAATTTAATTAATAATTATTTTTAAAACGCCGAAATAATTTTCAGGCCTTTATCCCTTCAATTCAGGCTTAATGTACGTAAACAAGTACAGCAGGAACTCTGTGCTGGTGAAAAAGCACGACGGAAGTGCCAATTACGACGGACAAGGGTCGGTCCGCCGTGAAAATCCCGGTTGGCAACGGACCCCGGCTACCGTGTCGTGGCGACCCCTTTTTATGGGCCAAACGAGTCGGTTTCGTATCGCGATGGCCGGTTCATCATATGCCAAAAGAAAATTAAAACAGACTAGATAGGACCTGTCAACAAAACAAACTAACCTATTATACGTTTTAAGATTATCACGGCCAAAAGTATTTTCGTTATTTGCTTTGGGGGTGTTTCGGACAGCGTTGCAGGGTCCATCATCAGGGCAGATCCGGCAGATCTACCAGATCTAAAAATTATTTCACACTTTATTCTACGAAGCACCGCATAAAGCGGAGGTCGATAGGCTATGAAGCAAAGCACAAAGCGGACACCGATTAGTATATCTCATTCTCACGCAAGCTAAATCCTATAGATAGATGTATGTTTTTTTTTTTTTTTTTATTGTTCTTTATTCAGTAAAGTTTATACATTACAGTAAATGGATAATTTTTTGGCCATCACACTAGGCACATGCCCGTGTTGTAGTGTGTTTGTGTGTTTGTGTGTTTATGTGTTTGTGTCTTTTGAAATGAAAACTTCTTTAGCACTTATGTGATTTGAAACTCCATGAAACGAAAAAGAGACAAACACATAGATCTATACTTCTTAATACCTATACGGTTCTTAACCTGGGTTCGATGGGGCTCGGTGAGTCAGTCTCGCGGGTTCGGCGGAGGTTAAGACGGTTCCATGCCAACTCAGAATGAAATCAACTCATAAAAACCTCAGAAAGATCATTAAAAGCCATGAAAAATAATTTTAAAATAGCCGGTAACTCTAACTTAACCTATTTAACCAATTTTTAAAATATTTTTTATCATCACTCTTAAGAGGGCATTACCAGAGAAAACCGGAAATACGTCATTTTCAAAAAAGTTTTTAGACGTATTGACTCTTTTCCACAAAAAAGTATAAATGGATTTCGAAAGATTGTTCTTTTATCTAGCATTCGTATGTAATAAATTTTGAGAATTTTTTTTTAATTTTTAGTATAATAAGGTTATTCCATAGGTCGTTGGCAGATTTATTCAATTTTCAAAAAAGTTTTTGTATTTGTACCACACCCATTTCAAATAATAAAATCATGCAGTAAAATAAATCAATACATTATCTAGCAAACGTATGTTTTAGAATTTTAATTTTAGTTTCAACAAAATCATTAAAAAATATGTACGTACATGTGTTTCTTGGCGAAAATTGGTCCGTTTGTGTATTTATTTGCGCACTTACAAACTAATATATTTCAGATTTTTTTAACATTCTTATTAAATTTAGACATTATTGAAAAATGATAAATACTTATAATCAAAAAATAACTACAAAAAGTACATTATTTTAATAGTTTTATCATCACGCCTTTCAGCATTTTTGGATGAAGGTATAAATTAAAGCTAATTTGAATTGAAATAAATTCGATATTGAGTTATAATTTTAAAAAGCTGGTACGGAGAATAATTAATCTTTCTCATTGTAACCGCCCTGCACGATCGTAAGAACAACTTTCGACGAAATGTGGATTTTCGTCCGCTGGCTGGTTAAACGCTCTTAATAACCTTTCTAATGTGTTCTGTGTTGGTTTCATTCTGAGTTGTTCGGTCACCGGTCAAGACACACCCCCGACTCATATGATTCGGTTCGATTTCCAATTAATCCCAATTAAGAAGGGTTCGGTGAATGCGCGCATGAAACTGGTGGCTGTCAGTACCTCCAACAAGGTTAGAACCACTGATCTATAGGATTCAGCCTGTGAGAGAATGAGATAGAATAATCAGTCTCCTCTTTGTGCTCTTCGTAGCCTCCACTCTTGTCTATTTATTTTTTTTGAAGGATTCACTTCTACCGCGTGTGAACTGCACACTTGTAATTTTTTCAAATAGCCACTCTAGTGAACGTCATATCGACGATACAACAATGTTGATGGCGTCATAAAAAAACGTATTGTCTCAGTAAATGTTTTTCAAAAATTATTTATTTCAGGATGGCCCAATGTGTAATGTTACATGCCCATTGGTTTTGTTGTGTCGTATATGAATTAGACCAGCGCTGCCCAATCGGGGGCCGTAAAATGTTTCAAGGGGCCACAATGGAAAAAATCAGCAAGCAAGTTTTCAGCTAAAAAATAATTGTTAAAATTATATGAAGAACGTTATGTAATGTAAACACACGAATAGTAAATTTAATTTTAGGGAATTTTAATAGTTATTTCATATCTAAATTATCTTACTTGATACTGTAAATATCACACTGGTGAAATACGTATCATTTAGAATCGCCCATGTTGCATTTTTTACATTAGCTCCACACAGGAGGCCCTGAGAAAAAATGATCTCCTTTCAGGGCCTATATCCTATAAGAATTTTTTACGATACCTCTATATGAGAGAGTTAGGTTTTTACCCATGGCTGTTTCCAACAGCATTTATCTCGGGAATGCTGGGTATCTGCAGCCTTAGTTCCAGAAGAGATGTCGCATTAGTGCTGATGGCTTATAAGCTTCTAAATGGTTTTATATCGGTACCAGATACTCTGGCTGAAATGGGATTCTATGTCCCGGATAATTTCACGCGAGGTCGCCAACAGGCTTTTGATTCTTCCCAGATGCAGAACTAACTTACCAATGGTGATGCCCCTGGGAAGACTCACTAGGTTAATTAACTGCCTCGCAGGAAATGTGGATATTTTCCACATTTCCTACAACGATTTTAAGCGTGAAATAACACTTATGTTTTAACTAAATGTTTACTTTAAATGTATTTATTATGTATCTTTTCTAGCCGCTTTTGCAATGTATTGGTTTTATGCTGTTCTTGCAAATAAATAAATAAATAAAAATAAATATCACCTTTATGGATGATATGAGAAGGGTTTTTCTGCGAAAGGAAGGAGATGAAGTTCTGGAAAGGAAAAGGGTATGCAGGGCAGGTAGGAATCTTGGGTCAGAGCCTAAAAGAGTAATGAAAGTATGAATTCATCCCTCCCACTGCGGTGCAAGGCGAGGATCCGAGAGATTTCTGTTGGAGAGGTCAAAAATTTTCCGATCCGGCCTCCCACACACCACACACCTGGTGGACAGGTGAATCCACCACCAATATCGGGACAAATCTCAAGCCATGAACCCGGGCATCCCTGCTAAATCACCAATTGCTATTCACCGGGGTGACCTATGACAGAGTTTTATTTTTACATGAGTTCCACACGGGAGGCCCTGAGGAAAATAATTTCTCTCACTTTGGGGATGCTGTGTGGAGGGTTTTTAAGGAGAGGAGAGTTCTGGGAAGGAAGAGGGTTTAATGGGTGGGTAGGAATCTGGGGTGCAGTGTGTGCTGGTCATCCGTCTCCAAGGCTTATAAAAACCTCACCCCGTGAACCAAACATAGCGAAGCACTTGGGGTGTCATATAGCAAAGGTGTTGGTTGTCCAATAAAGGTTCCTGGGGCGGCGGTACTCATTCCCGCCTCCCAAATTATAGAGGTATTTATTCAATAAATAGCTCCCGGGGCGGCGGTTCCCAAATGGAAAAATAGCTTTAGCATGTTTGAAAAACAATTATGGATAGTCAAGTACCTTCCAACCTGTCTCTTTCCAATTTATTTCCTTCCCCACTGCCCCGATACATTCCCCAACTGGGGATGCCATAGACCTAACGGCTCCCGACAGTCAGGAGTAGTGAGGACTGTTTATTGGAAGCGTTTGAAAAACAATTCTGGATAGCCAGGTACCTTCTAACCTGGATGGCCAGGTACCTTCCAACCTGTCTGTCCAATTTTCCTTCCAACCTGTCCCATTGTCTTGTCTATATTTTGTCATATCGTAACACATATTTTATCTTGTATTTCCCGCTAAGCACTTGCGTACTGCTTTCTAACAACGTATACAAGGACATTGCAGGTCTAAATTCGTTCTAAACTAAATGTAGCTTCGTTCTTTAAAAAAAAATAGAGTCCTTGCGAGAGCCTTGAACGAGTAACCATCTGTTACTTATACCAGGGCGGGTAAGTGGTGGATAACCTCTAATGTCCAATTTTCTTCCCTTGCCCACCCCCGACAGCCACGAAACATTCCCCATATCAGGAGTAGTTAGGATTTATAAAAAAAGATGCTATACGTTAAGAATTTGAGAAGCTATGCTTTAGTTCATTGTATGTGTACTTAACACACTCAAAAAGAGATGTGTTGATATATCACTTTTTTATTATTGTATGATACAAAAAACCCTATAGATAGGTGATTTACTGCCTATTGAATGGATACGAAAAGCACTGAAGAACTGAACCGATAAAAATGAGATCAAGGCGTGTCTGTGTGCCCGAAATAGTTCAATTTTTCTTTACTTTTGGAAAAATAATGGAACATTTACAAATATTTAAATTTTTACTTGAACGGATAATCTATTTCATTTGCCTATCTGAGGCCTAGAAGTTAAAAGGTCTTTTGCAAAATGATGACATCAGATTTCTTTAAAATCGGTTTAGATTATTACTATAGATGGCATTTTTTATAGCGCCTAAAGGGCGCTTAACTGTGATCATTTCTGATTCCTAAATAATGTGTCGTATGTTTATTGGTTTATTTAGATTTGGGATTATATTTTGGGAGGCGAGCCTGGGTACCGCCGCCTCGGGAACCATATATTGGATAACCAGTACGACTGACATAGGTCACCCCAAGTGATTCACTGATGATTTAGTAGGATTGCTCGGGTTCACGAGGTGAGTTTTGCTAGGTCTTGGCGGTGGATGCGTTTGCCCACCTACCGCGTGACGAGGGAGTCCTTTCTACTTCTCCAGCTGGACTCTCTCGACAAATCGCTTTGCACCGCAGTGACAGGGATGGATTTATACGTCCATAATTCCTGGACACACTGACCTCCGGATTCCTAAGCACCGCTAATATCTTTTTCCTTCCCAGAAATTCCTCTCCCTCCTTTCCTAAAAAGACCATCCACACAGCAAAACCCAAACCCTCTAAACAGCCGGACTCATCGCACCCATCGCTTTGCACAGCAGTGGATGAATAGATTCATACGTCCGTCACTCCTCGACACACTGATCCCCAGATTCCTACCCACACTTCGTACCCTTTTCCTTCCTTGAACTTCTTTTCCCTGAAAAGACCCTCCACACAGCATCCCCAAAGATGACGTAGGCACTAGTGTGGTGTTAATGTAAAAAAAAATGCAAAAATTGGTCACCTTATTCATGGCTAATCTTCATTGTTTCTATCATTTCTAAAAATCTAGAAAATATTCTATTCAGTGGATATAAGCCACGTAATTTAAAGATGAAATAAAAATAAAAATGTCATGTACACATAACACTTTGAAAGGGATTTTTGTTAAGATGGGACAGTTTTACGATGTTATTATTTGGTTGTTATTACAAGAATAACATAAAATATATTACATCGTAGGCAGGTGATTTAATTCGTATATACTAGATACGGTTTTATGGTTAATAGAGAGGGATCAAATGAAGCGAAGTTACAGCCGATTTAATTACAGTATGGTAGAATAAACAACTGTTCCAAACTTTAATAATATTGCTGCATGCTGTTAATTACGGCGATTTTGTTTTGTTATTCATGCATGTTAAGTGCTACATTAATCACTGGTTATTATTTTATAATCATTTCAGAGTGGTGAAAACATTCAATTTTTTTTTATTTTTTTTTATTAGAAAGAAAAAGTTATACAATATTACAGGAAAAAAGAAAAGTCAATGGGTGCTTATACTTTAAAGTTTTTTTAAAAAATAAAACTTATTATGCAGTTAGACATTTTTTTATGTTACTACAAAAAGTGTTAATACAAACTATTTCTTTCGGCGAGCCAATTTTTCAATATAATATTTGTTTTTACATTATTTGTACATTTTTTAATTTTAGCAGGTAACATATTTAAGCAAGTAGGTATCATGTAGTCCAGCGTTCTTTGTCCATATTTGTTTAAGTGCTTAGGTATGATAAGTCCTTCATTTAACGTAAATCGAGTATTGTAAGTGTGCCAGTCTATTTATGTATATAGGGCTATTCATATGCTGAAAAATAATTTTATGCCACAGAATTGCTCTTACTGAGAGAATTTTAAGATTCTGGTAAAAGAACGGAACATTGTGCCTTTGTTCGCTTAAATGATAATGAAATAATGCTTTTTTACGTGAATACCGCACAAGAGTCCTAACTGTTCCCGTCTGGATCCAGTGAGACTATTGCGTCCCCAATTGGGGTATTAGGCCAATCAATAAAGAGTTTGAGGTATGCAAAAATTCCCCCGTCGATGAAACTTTGCAGTCACGTGGAGTATCATTTAGGGATGACGAATGACAAAAGATCCAACAAAATATTTAACGGGAAGTTAGTTATTTTTAGCAAAAACTGAAAAAAAATTATAACTCTCGCGGGAAAAGTATTTCTTTCCAAAACTCTTCACATATTGATAGTATTAATTAATATCCACCTGATTATTTAGAAATCCAACAATATTTTTGTTGGGAAAGTATGTTTTTAAAAAGAGATTTGTTTTTTATTTCTATTGTTGCCGGGAAAATTCCCCCCCCCAATTTTTGATCACGAAGTGTCTTTATATTGGTGTTTGCTTTATTTAATCAAAAGATCCAACATTTTTTTCTTTTGGAACATGCTTTTTTGATATGAGTCAAAAATATCGCTCCGGAAAAATCCCCCGTCCAATTTTTTAAAGTCAAATTGTTAGGATAGCTATGTTAAAAAGATTTCTGCAAAGATCCAACAAAATTTTCAACGGCAACCTATTTTTTTTAATTGATTTCGATCGCACGCTGATTTCACGTGACTTTTGTATGAACAGGAGCCCGAGGGGTAAGGGTAGGGGTGGGGCTAGACGCACGGGGGCAAGCGAACCGATCGGCGCAGGATATAGCTGCCCGAGAAGAGAGCCGCGGCCGTGGCGGGGAGGGGTGGGAAGCCGACTTGATGTATTTTTGTGTTTTATGGGATGTCCGAAAACAATGAATATTATACCTCAATGAAAGAATGAATGTTTTAAACAAAAATTGCTTTGATTAGTGTAAAAGTGTTTTAAAATAACCAAAGAATTTTATTAAATTTATATAATTTTATTAGGTTTATATGCGAAGTGCAATATATTTTAACTCAATACATATTTTAAAATTATTGTGGCATTGTAAATGAGGTTGTTTCGTCACTCAAATTCTCAATAAAAAAGCAACGCAAACAGGCAATCCCGAAAGCATTGTTAAAATCAATGAAATAGGCGTAAAAGCTTCTATATTCATTTTAATTTTAAAATACCTACTTGCGTAATACAATGTTATTTTAACCAATTAATTATTTGTGTGGCCGAAAATTAAATGGGTGTATTCTCGTTACTTGTTTTTGAGTTGTTATGCCGTGTTACGCTACCTCCTTCTTTAGCCAACGTTTCGGACAGCTTTGCAGTGTCCATCGTCAGGGCAGATCCGGCAGATCCGGTAGATGTGTTCACATGATGATGGACACTGCAACGCTGTCCGAAACGTTGGCTAAAGAAGGAGGTAGCGCAACACGGCATAACACCCCAAAAACAAATAACGAAAATACTTTTTGCCGTGAAAATCTTAAAACGTATCTAAATGGGTGTAGTTACTGTAGTTGAATATTAATATTAATTATAAGACATTATAGGTACGAGTACCTACAAATAACAACAATTGGGATCAGATTTTATTTTTATCGTTTTATTGTATTACATAATTTAATACCCAAAAAATCAACAATATACATGATTATTCTCTCTAAAAACTAAAAAAGGAGGATTGGAACAATGTTTTAAACAGTGATGATACTGAAATATGTTCGACTTACTTTGAAAATATCCTGTCACAACACATTAAAAATTTGACAACTGAAATAACAATACACATAAAATCAAAATTAAGATGTTTAAAGTCTTGGATTACCAAAGGACTTATAATATCTATCAAACAAAAAAAAACTTTACAAAACAACTTTAAAAAATCCCCATGATGAAAAAGCATATATTTTATATAAAAAATATAAAAATAAATTAACATCTTACATATATTAAAAAAAAGTTAAGAGTTTTTTAAAAATAAAATATTATCTTCAGAAAATAACCATAAACAAATGTGGAAAACTGTGAATTTGGCCATAGACAATACAAAAAAAACACAAAACATTAAGTACATCGAACATGATAAAAAAATTATAGATGCCAATATACAGCTAAACAATGTGCAAACACATTTAATTCCTTCTTTGCAAATGTTGAAAAAAATCTTGCGAAAAATATTCATAAGCCTTCTAAAGTCATGTCTGACCATATCCCCGACCAAAATTTATTTGATCGTCTGATTGTGAAATAGCCATCACCTACAAATTTCTTGTATTCCTCGGGTAATAACTGTGTTTCTAAATTTTGTATATCTTGTAAATATAGGGTGGCACATTTTGCATAGCAATAGTGGCCACTGGAGTGAAAGAATGGTAACATTTTCTTGGTTACATCAAGGTGCAGTTGCCATTTTCCCGACCGCTTCGCGTCTATGAATAGTTTTACAGGAGTGACCATTTTGAAATAGAGCACCCATAATTTTGCGGTTGGCCCGTTTATAGAAATTTCCTCCATAGCATTTCTAAATTTATCCAGAATAGGTGTAAGTCGGTCCAGTTCACTGGGGGATTCATTTTTGAACAAATCATTTAACAATATGTCGTCAATTGTAATAATATCTTCATCATCTAATTCCATTGCGTCAAGTAGTTTTTTTGAGAGAGCTAATTGAGTAAGCATGTGTGCTCTTATGGCACGTGCGTAAGAGTGCCCAGACAACATTTTATCCACAGATAAAGGTGCATATACTGTACACCACAATTCTTTAAGGCCACTTCCATTCATTATATAACCGATGGCTCCCATGAAACTCATGAGGAGATGAAAACCCCCTAGTCGAATAATTACATGTTTTAGTCTTGGATCAGTACTCGAAGTCATAATGTCTTTGGCTTTCTGATAGAGAGGTTGATTAAATGTTACTATAGTAGTTTTCATGCCGATGGACTTGGTATTCTCTACAGCCATAATTAATGATGTGTAAATAGTATCATACTGCGTTGGAGGAGCGTTGATAAATGGAAGTGGAACGATTTCAGACTTTTCATATTTCTTTTCAGCAGTGAATTTTTCCATGAAACCATTCCAGCCGGGTATATCACAAAAGCCTTGCTTTTTTTAATATATCCACAGAAAATTTGTCCACGACGGCAATATATCCTTGATATCGGAGTCTCCGGCAAAATTATGGATCAGAACTTGCTGCAAACCTTTTGATGTACATTGATATGTTTCTAATAGTACATGACCAAAATTACCAATGACAAAGGATGGTGGTATGCTTTTCAGACGTAATACACTCTCATAGTTTGTTTTCAAAGCAGGAGTATAACATTTTATGCCACCCATGGAGTGAAATGTATTTTTGCCATCGATCGTACTTATATTATGGTCGGCATTATCAAATACATATTGACAAAAATCAGGCTTTTCGATAGGCGAAATGTGAGCGATAGCCGATATTTGGAAGTTTGTTGCTTCGTGTTACGACAAACAAAATCCAAAAGATGGCAACAGATCGACAAGCGATTTGGAAGCAAATTTCTGATTTATTAGTGTAGCGATGCCTAGCAGTAAGGGCGATGTAAATGAACGGGGTCGAACAGCGGTGATTATCGAATGGGCGATTGCCTGGCATTTCTTGGAAGCACTATCTGTATCGCGTTTCTTCTTTAGAATGAGCTCTTCAAGAAAGGTTTTCAAAGAATGGGGTATATCTTCATTAACATTTTCAAGAAATTTTTCAGGTGGAGGAAAGACAGAAGTATCATAGACAGTCGATCTGATATCTTCTAAAATTATGGAAGCAGCAGTGCGTACAATCCTTAAGCGTTCTTCTTGTACATCATTCTCCTTTGACGTATACCATGTGTTATGCAGGATTCTATGTCCAGTATCACGGAAACAAATCAACGTTGCCTTACCATCAGTAGTTGTGATGAGAATGTCATCACCATATTTATCTCTCAACTTACTCTCTATGGTTCTATCATCGGGGCAGTCACGAGATTCAGCATTTTTTAAATCGCTAAGTAAGAACTGGCATTCTTCACGATTGTTTTCTAAAACTGCATAAATTTCTTTCATTGCTGAGTAAGTATTAGAAGATTCTGGTCGCCCTCGTTTTCGATCACCTTCTAGGGGTATTTCTACCTTCCGAAACGTATCATAGCAAGCTCGATGATATCTGGCAGCCACAGCAACTAAATCAACGTCATGAATCCGTCGCAATACCTATAAGAAAATAATAGAATTGTTAATGCAAAAGAATAGTTTAGTACGAGGGTAACTAGATCAATAAATCATAAAAGGCATATAAATCAATAAAGTCCGTGGCTTATTGAATGAATGTTTTTAGCAAAAAAAAAATTCAAATAATTGATTGACTTTGTTGTTGTTATTCATTATACATATATCATTACATTACATGGTATAAAATGAAGTCGCTCAAAATGTTTGTGAGCATAGATCTTTTAAACTACGCAACGGATTTTCATGCGGTTTTCACCAATAGATAGAGTGATTCAAGAGGAAGGTTTATATGTATAATACATGCTTATTATAGTAGAGAAAAGCCGAGAAATTCAAATATTCAATTTTAAATGTAAAAAATCTATATGTAACCAAATATAACCACCTGTTGACAAGCCAATTCAATTGGCTTAGCAGGACTTGTTTGTTGATTATAATATGTATTATCTATTCTTTCAATAAAAAAAATTAAAAAATAAGCAGCGGGTGGTGTGGTTTTTATAAAGGTTGGGTAATGGCGTTGTGTTTCGTTAGCCACAGCAACGTGTGGCCGGGTCTGCTAGTAATAAATACAAATAACTTAGTATTAAACAACTTAATTATGTAATTATATTCACGAAACTAGTCGAAAATATAGATATATAATTAAGTATTTGTACCACGGTAAAAATTACTGTATTAAACTAAATACATACTAAAAATACCCGAGGGGTTAAGATAAGAAGAATAGAGAGATCGTAATAATGAACATTATAAAATTAAAATAATTAAAAGTACCTTGTTCGCCCATGTATCTTTTCGTAGCGATGCTAATTCTGCGATCGACACTTTTGTTTGCGGCAATTGTATTCTGCGAACATATGACCGCAGTGCCGCAATTTTTTTATTTTCTGCACAGATAAATTCGTCTGATGCATCACTGTCACAGAAAATGCATTTCATTTCATATTGAAATTCTGCAACCGCGGCTTCTTCACTGGAAACAAGTGTTTTCCTCCTTATAAAAGCATTGATGACTCTAGCATTAATATACTGTTTTCTACACTTCTTGTGCACAGATAATTCATTCACCCCTTCTATCGCTGTTGCGATTTTGTCATCTCTTTTTAAACTACACTCATATATGGTTTTGAGCCCTCGTTCTTTAACAACAACTACATCATCATTCATTTTTTTTTTTGCAAAAAACACAATCACTTTCCAGAATACTTAAATCATCAGCCATAGCGCAAATCTAATAATTTAACTAAAAACACAACACTGACAAACGAAGCGTTGTCAATCAACCATGCAAACAATGCCCTTCTTAATTTTACACAGGCAGACTTCGCGGCCGTTAGTCGCGTAGCGCAGTCCCGAATGCGACTAGCCCCACCCCTACCCTTACCCCGCGGGCTCCTGTTCATACAAAAATCACGTGAAATCAGCGTGCGATCGAAATCAATTAAAAAAAATAGGTTGCCGTTGAAAATTTTGTTGGATCTTTGCAGAAATCTTTTTAACATAGCTATCCTAACAATTTGACTTTAAAAAATTGGACGGGGGATTTTTCCGGAGCGATATTTTTGACTCATATCAAAAAAGCATGTTCCAAAAGAAAAAAATGTTGGATCTTTTGATTAAATAAAGCAAACACCAATATAAAGACACTTCGTGATCAAAAATTGGGGGGGGGAATTTTCCCGGCAACAATAGAAATAAAAAACAAATCTCTTTTTAAAAACATACTTTCCCAACAAAAATATTGTTGGATTTCTAAATAATCAGGTGGATATTAATTAATACTATCAATATGTGAAGAGTTTTGGAAAGAAATACTTTTCCCGCGAGAGTTATAATTTTTTTTCAGTTTTTGCTAAAAATAACTAACTTCCCGTTAAATATTTTGTTGGATCTTTTGTCATTCGTCATCCCTAAATGATACTCCACGTGACTGCAAAGTTTCATCGACGGGGGAATTAATGTTTGGGTTTGCCTCATTTTGAGCCTTTATTGACTGGCCTATATGTTGTGAGTTACTGTTGTGAACAGGGAAGGTGGGAAAGTAGATTCCGTGACTTTTCATACCTGGACAAAATATTCCCGACAAAATATCTTACTGGTAAAACATCCCCTAACCAAATATCGACTAAAACCTAACCTAACCTAACTTAACCTAACCTTACTTAACCTAACCTAACCTAACTTAACCTAACCTAATCTAACAAAAAATGGGACAAAAATAATACAGACGTCCTGTAAAGACAATAAATTATTTTGTTTTGAAGAGTTTTAATTTTCAATGTAGATACATTTATTGTTTTTTTTTACATGAGCTCCGCACAGGAGGCCCTGAGGAAAATAATTTCCCTCAGAGCCTATGTCATCTGTGTGGAGGGTTTTTTTTAAAGGAAAGGAAGGAGGGGAGAGTTCTGGGAAGGAAAAGGGTTTAAGGGATGGGTAGGAATCTGGGGTTCAGCGTGTCCTGGTCATCCGCCTCCAATACCTAGACAAACCACACCCCATGAACCCGGGCACCCCTGCTAAATCACCAAACGTAGCGAACCACTTGGGGTGACCTAAAAAAATTTTGACCTTTAAAACTGACTTAAAAATTCTAAGCAAGTACAAAACGATTAGATTTAAGTAATTGGGTGGGGTAATGGGAGGAGTGCTTTAGAAACCTTGAAAATAAACAAAAAAATTAAATCAAAAATTAATTTAATTAATAAAATAATAGCTCCATGCAAATCGCCCTTATTAACAATGTTTCCAATTAATGTCGACTCCTCCCACCTTTCGTCCTCTCCCACAAAATCACATTCAAAGTCGAGTAGGATAGGAATGCTATCCTTATTTTACCGGTATTACAATGGAAGATGCTTCGAGGAACTAGCATCATTGATCCCTTCGGCAACGGTTAGTCGGGAAACACGCCAAACGCGTGCCTAACATAACGTACACGGTTGACATTTGTCACACGAGAAGGGTCGCTCTTCGACTCGTTCTTGTGTTAATCAGCTCGGCTGTGGAGCCTCTGTGTTTCCTCCTTCCTACAACATGGTTCCCTTCAAGTACAATGTTCATTCCTTCCTCTCCTCAAAAAGACTCTCCACACAGCATCTCAGATGACATAGGCACTGAGGGAAATTATTTTCCTCAGGGCCTCCCGTGTGGAGTTAATGTAAAAAAAAAAAAAACTTTTCAATTGAATACTCGGGCGAACCCGGACAGTAAAGTCAGTGTATTATTAAAATATATGAAAAACATATTTTTGCACTGTTAAAAAACAGCAGTTAATCTCGCAGAGTGAATAAGTGTAATAGGCAAATAAAAGGTCAATAAAAATATGAATATTGAACGTATTGCTAAAAGAGAAATATCATTTTTCCCAATTGCAATAAAGCTCGTCGCTTACAACATGCTGTTTGAACTGAACAAAAAATAAGTCAATACTTTAAACGCTTCACTTCACTTGCACAGCAATATTACGAAATAAAAATAATCTAGTGGAAAATAATGTATTTACACGTGAAAAGTTTTTACGATTTTTCAATAAAATTTAAGCGCTGTTAAATATTGACACAGTATTATTAAAAGCATTTATTGGTTTGTATCAGAGTGGTCAAAGCCCCCATCAATGCACAAGCAACAGTATGGAGAGTGAAGGATTCTAATAATGTCGGGTTATTCGTAGCTTGGGATTTTTTTACTATCTTTACATAGTATAAAATGAAGTCGCTCCCGCTGTCAGTGCGCTAAGATCTTTTAAACTACGCAACGGATTTTCATGCGGTTTTCACCAATATATAGTGATTGATGAGCAAATTTTTTTGGTATATAATTTGTCAAGGTTATGTGTAAATTGGTTTAAATATATATTATATATCAGCGGAAGCGGGCTGGCAAACGGGCGGTTTGGATTTGATTTAACAGATGGCGTTGGTTATAAAGGATGGGTAATGGCGTGGCGTTGTGTTTCGTTAGCCACAGCAACGTGTGTCCGGGTCTGCTGGTCAAAAATAAATAAGGATGTTGGTGCAACCGGGAATCGAACTCGGGTCTTTAAAACACAGACTAAATAACCGTTCAGCATCGAAAACGTTGCTTGAAGTAGCTTTAGCCGTGTTTAGTGACTACATAGATCTGCCTTGTATATCCCTTCCAAAACAAAAACTTCCCCTTTTCGATAACAATATGATGGGAATGACAATATCTATTATACAACTTTACCAAAATTAAACGAAAATGAGGTTTGTGTTGTCAAACAAAAAGGCTCACAGCAAGTGTTTTGTGAGGACTCGTAAGGAACACTATAATAGGATTAATTTTAAGTTTATTGTAATTAAGCGCACTTGAAGTTAAATATCACAAAACTGCGCTATATAAATACTACGTTATTATTATTATTATTCCCCACTACCTTCAGCCTCACAACCTACCCCAATTGGGGATGCAATAGACTCATAAGCTCCAGACGGGTGTAGCTGGGGCTCTTGTGAGGTATTCATATAAAAAACAAAAAAATTGGAAGAGGAAGTTCTGGAAATGAAAAAGGAATCCGGAGGTCAATGTGTCCAGGAGTGACGGACGTATGAATTCATCCCTCCCCTCTAAGGCAATGCGTCGAGAGTCCAGCTGTAGAGGTAAAAAGGTCTCCTTTAACCAGTCTCTCCCGATCAAGCCGCCACGCAGTAGGTGGGCAAATGCATGTGCCGTAAGACTTAAGCAAACTTCACCTCATGAACACGGTCACCCCTTCGAAGTCATAAAACTTAGCAAACCACTTGGGGTGACCTATTGCAGGGATGTTGGTTCCCGGGGCAGCGCACAGTGGGCTGAAAATCGCCTTTCATAGACATAGAGAGTAACGGCCTTTTGTTTAACTTTAAAAGTAAAAGTTAAACAAAAGGCCGTTAATATAGTTAAATTTCACCAAAATACGTTTTTCAATCAATTTGACTGCTTGTTGTACGTTACTTTTAACTTTTGTACTTACTTTCCGAAAACCGATAGTTACTCTAGAGTTACTCCGCCATATTGGCATCATTGGCATATTTGACAGTTCTGGTCGAAGTAATGTACGGAAATGGGTGCTTCAACATTGATTATTAATCAGTAATCGTGATAAATATTGTAGAAGAGGATGAAAATGCATTTAAGTATTAAAATGAATCATCAACAATCAATACGAAGTATGTCAAAAAATATAAATAAATAGTAGTATATCTGTGTGTAAGGATGGCATGGCCAACCTTATGATTCCAAAGATAGCCTCATTTTTAATGTCAGTGCCATACAAATTTTTCTTTAAAAAATGATAATTCCTTCATTTGTACACGCAATTGCTTTATACGAAATTTTATAGCATAGTAATGATCAGCAGAATCCATTTCTAGCCAAAAAAAAAACACCCTTGAAAATTCAAGTCTCTATGTCTATGAAAGGCGATTTTCAGCCCACTGTGCAGCGGTAGTACCCATAATCGCCTACCAAATTGAACCTCACTACAATCACGTCTTTTCCCTGCAGAGGTAGGCATACATTTATTATAGACCAACACACAAGTCTATTCCTCGCGATCGTCACTTTCATACATCGCAAACAAACTCTTCCATTGGGACACTGCAACGCTGTTTGAAACGTTGGCTAAAGCAATAGGTAACCGTACCGCAACACGGCATAACGCCCCAAAAACTAATAACGAAAAAACTCTTCTATTATTTGACTCTTGACAAATATACATCACTTAATTAATACAAATGGTAGGCTGTATTTAGACAGAACCTAGTGAATTAAAAATACTCCGTAGCTGAATGGATCAACCGTAGTGGGTAGGTTGCCTATAGCGGAAATTGCATTCGGTATATTTCCAATTAAGGCACTCTGGTTCAGTCATCGGGGTGGAACCTTAACCACCTCCCCCCCACCCACCCCTTTGTTTGGGCTAGTGGTTGCAATCCCGACCCCCAACCCTTGGGGGAGCTTTTGATTCAGTAGAATTTTAAATCGGGTATTATTTTCGTGTTGACAAAATACCCCATGTCAATACGGGGATACTCGTGTTGATGTGACATGTTTTCGACATGCTAGTAAAGATTTTGTTAAAACCAATTATACATGATGGTAATCAGAGGGGGAAACAGCTGTCCGTTGTAATTTAGGAGCACGTTTTTGTAATTTAGTTTGAATTCAGCAATTTTTTTAAGTTTTAAATAAGGCATATTTAAGCTGTTTGAAACGTGTATCTATTTATTTTATCTGATAGGTAAATTTCCCTTCGTCTCTAAAATTTTCCCTTCCACCTTCCCTCCTCTCGCGACCCTCTCCTGCGACCCCCTTCTACTTTTCCATCCCACTCCCGCATACCCCTACCTTCTCCCCGCCCTGCTGCTAAACTATACGAAATATAAACATTTTCCAAACAACTCGTGCGCCACCCATTGATGTTTTTCATTCAAATTTCATAACGCCAGAGCTCAACATTATATAAATCCTTCGGGGATGTGCGCACAATAACTCCCCAAATTTTCTTCGCAATCGGATGAACGGTATAGGAAATAATAACGGACAAACAAAGAAACATTCATTTTTTAAATACATACTTTCAACTTCATAAATGTTACAATAATTATTCTTAACTAGCTTTTTCCCGCGGCTTCGCTCGCATGGTGCAAGGGGGGATCCCACTCCGCCTCCTCCACCTCCTCCCCCCCTCTCACCACCCTACCCCCCCCCCCCATCTCTGCCTCCCTCCCGCTTTCCATATATTCAATCCCAGTACATTCAGTCTTTAAACAGCCCGCGTGCCACCATTTATAATTTTTATTCAAATTTCCATTTTTCATGTATATTAAATAATATCTAAAATTCTTGATTCGATTCAAACTATTAGGGGAGTACCTACTTTAAATAAATGTATCAACTTAAAGATTTTCAAAAATAGAATCCTGATTAATTTAACGATCATTGTTTTGCAAAATGTCATTCTCAAACACGCGAACTGTCAAACGTGCGATAGTCGTTAGGTTTTCTGAAATTATCCAATTTTCTGCGCAATTTTCTCTCCGTAAGAACCATCCTCGTACTTCAAGGAATATTCTAAAAAAAAGAATTAGCGAAATCGTTTAAGCTGCTCCAGCGATTTGCGCTTAGCAACACATTCAGCGATTCGTTTTTATATAATAAAATAGTAATTTTATAAAAAGAAAATATTTTCACAAAAATTTTCTGAAAAGATAAATAAAAACACATTTTATGCTTTTTGAAAGACATAATCCACATTATTTAGTGGCCAATAAATTTATTCTCGTTGTTACAGGGTTGACTAAAATTAACTGCGGGATTGCGGCGGTCTGTAAAAGCGAATGAACCCAGATTGCAAAGGTGAAAACAGTGTTTTTTTTTCTATTAGTTCGACAAAACGAACGCAGAATCAACCCCTTGAAGATTGGGGCATATTTCATTGCACTGGGCTTCAATTTATGCCGTTATATAACGAACAAACGGTAACTCAATGGGTTTTTCTGCATATAAATATGTTTTAACACTTTTAACTAACTAACTAAACATCACGTCGTTTCTCCACAGGGGTAGGCAGAGAGGATGTACCGCCAAACAACTCGGTCTTGGCACACACTCCTTGCCTCCTTCACATTCATACATCGTTTATACATGCTCTTCTATTATTCTGACTCTTGACATGGCCCGACCCAAGTATCTGATTCACTTGGTTGTGCCCTGTCTTTCTCGGGCGTCCCTGACTTCTTTTACCATTCACATTTGCGTCATATATTCTTCTTAGACTCCTTTCCTCGTTCATTCGCTCTGCATACCCAAACCATCTAAGCGTCCCTTTCTTAATTTTAATCATTACGCTTTTATCAGCCTTGCATTCTTTACGGATCTCCACATTTCTCACACGATCGCACATGATTTTACTACACATCCGCCTCAGGGATCTCATTTCTACAGCATTCAGTATACTTTCTTCCTTCCTCTGCCAGTTCCATGCCTCACTGCCATACATCAGGGTAGGTACCATTACCTCATTATGGACGGCTAGCTTCGCTTCTTTAGACAGTTTTTTGTTGGTTCCAACGGCGTTCAGTTCCCCATTAACAGAGTTACTTGCACTTGCTCTTCTTTCAATATCTCTATCAGCCTTCCCTTCTCTCGTAAACATACTTCCCAAATAAACAAACTCATCCACCTGCTCCAAGTATTCAGTGTATATTTAATGAATATTTTATATATTTTTATATTTATAAGGTGTATTTTTTATGTGATTACCGCACAAGATTTCAAACTGTTCCCAACCGCCTGGAGCATGTGAGACTATGACATTCCCAATTGGGGTATGTTGTAAGTAGAAAGCATCGGGAAGGGGAAGGAGATGGGGAATACGAAGATGAAAAAGTACCTGGCTTTTCAGAACTAGTCACCAAACATTTTTTAAATGTGAATACCTCACAAGAGTCCCAGCGGCTCCCGTCTGGAGCCAGTAAAACTATGGCATTCCTAATTGGGGTATGCTGTGAGGCTGAAGGTAGTGGGGAGAGGAAGGAGATGGGGAAGAGAAAGGTGGGAAAGTACCTGGCTCTTCAGATCTAGTCACAAAACATGGCTAAAGCCATTTCAAGCACGGTTTCAATTCTGAATGGTGGTCCTACACCAGGGCGATACTCCACTCTGGAACGTGCCGCAAATACACCTTATATTATTTTTAAATTATTAAATTGTGAAATAACACCAATCATTCTAATAAAATTTTCATGCGCACGCCGGGATTTGAACCTGCGACCTGCGGAACCTTAACCCTCGACCACGGAGGCCGTCAATCAGACCGTGTTATGCATAAACCACCCAACCCACAAATTGGCAAGTTGAAATAATCGCATTTAACGTGTCACCCAACGCATTCAGGGCCTAGCAGCAAAAATTAACAGCTAGTATTTTTTATTGCAATTTGACAGAAACCACGATCGTGCGAACTCTAGGGTCAAGATAGTATCCAACAAGGCCGCCATCTTGAACCGGAACCGTAACGTAACAAACAAATTTACAGAGAGATAAAATGCCAAATGGTCGAGTTAAACAGGACGTCAATAAAACATGATTGTTCCACATTCACCCAGTATTGAAGCGTAACGTAACAAACGAATTTACAGACAGATAAAATGCCAAATTTTCGAATTAAAACATGACGTTAATAAAACATAATAGTTCCACATTCACCCAGTATTGAACCGCAACGTAACAGACGAACTTACAGACAGATAAAATGCCAAATGTTCGAGATAAAACATGACGTCAATAAAACATAATTGTTCAACATTCACCTAGTATTTCCACAGCCGCCCCCATCAGAGCGGGTACTTGAGATTGTAATCATCGACACCCCTTTATTTACGTTTTGGAAATAGTCGATCGAGCCTAAACACTTTGACAAACTCGAATCTCTTCAAAACCAAGCTCTCCAGAGTACTTGACACATCTGGCGGCGAATGGAAATGCTTTGAATTTCGTCGGATCTTTAGTATCCATTGATATTATAATAATAAGATGGGCCCTTCAAAATTAATAGATTTTATAAATTACGAGCGAGTCCCGGGCTTGCGTTGCAATCCCACAAATAAAGAAATTGTTTCTCCCTGCATGTCCTTTCCCATTCGTCCCGTTCCTCTTTCGCCTCCCCTTCCCACGACTCCAGATACTAATATCTACAGCCTGTATGTCGGACGAATATCTACAGCTCATATGTTGAACTAATATCTACGTACTTCAGAGTGTTAACTAATATCTACAGAGCTAAGATCGGACGTTTATCTATGACGGTCCCAGTGTTGACTAATATCTACAGAGCGTAGGTTGAACTAATATCTACAGAGCGTAGGTTGGACTAATCAGCTAAATGTGTCTAATAGTCCGATATTAGGGATTTTTACATACATACTTACATAAATTAAGTTTTTTAAACTGCATACGCAATATTAAGTTATTCCCATATGCTATACATAATTGCAAATCCAACCTCTGCCAGTGCTGTAGATATTCGTCAACACTTTGGTTCTCATAGATATTAGTCAGCATTTTGAGCTGTATATTCGTCAACACTTATGTTCTCATAGATATTAGTCAACAGTTTGAGCTGGTCAGGTGGTTATAGCGTAATACATTGGTCCTAGGGCCTGGACCGACATAGCTTCTCCCACCCAAGCTTCTCATACCTCCACGCGGTGACCAACGGGCAACGGACTAGAGGGTGAAGTTGATGGTAACCAATCCGTCGGGGGATCCTAAAAGTACGGCTAAAGTGAGAAGCAGTGAGCGTCTGTCCCACATGCTAGTGGCGGCTCACAAATGGTGGGTGTGGGAACTCGACGTATTCGGGTACTAGTCGCACACACCATATCTAATGGGTATCCAGGCTCATTAGTTTAATCCGATAATTGACCATAAATGGGCAAATGATAGCGGATGCAGCCCTAGTTAGTTGGGTCACTCTGGTTCCACGTCTGACGACCATCGGTGGATAAAACAACCATATAGTCAAATAAACCAAAGCTTCATGGAGAGCCGACCCCAACAGCCTACCTAGGCAATGAGTTGGGACAGCGCAAAGGAAGAAGAGTTTGAGCTGTAGATATTCGTCAACAGTTTGGTTCTCATAAATATTAGTTCGATTTTTTCAGTTTTTGGAATTCCTGTAGATATTAGTAGACGCCTCCCTTCCCTCACGCGTTCCCCCTCCACCAGCTCCGTCTTCCCTCTCTCCTCTCCTGCTCTTCCGTCCCGCTAACCGCCCTCCCGCATTTCTCGATAAATAATTTTGTATTAATTCAAAATTAGGGAACGTACCCATACTACGTGACCTGTTCAGGGGGGGGGGTCTTCAAAATACCACGCTTGGTACAAATGAGCGGCGGAGGACTTAGGTTTTTGGTCACCGGGGGGGGGGGGGGGGGGGTAAGAATTGCAAACAGTTGGTCACGTAGTATGGATACGTTCCCTTATGGAGCTAAAATATTTTTTAATAAACCGTAATAAGTACAGATTCTTGCTTCTTAGATTTACATATACAATACCAATCAATGGTCACCGAGATAGATTATTTTTTTATTGTATTCATAAGGTCAGCTGTGGACAGTGGCGTGCACAGAGTTTTTTTTATCAGGGTAGGCAGAAAACCGCAGAACATTTGTACACGGTTGAAATTTGTCACATGAGAACGAGTCGTTTCTTCGACTCGTTCTTGTGTTCAACAGCTCGGCTGTGGAATGATCTGCCGGCCTCTGTGTTTTCTCCTTCCTACAACATGGGTCTCTTCAAGACCTATGTTCATTCCTTCCTCTCCTCAAAAAGACCCTCCACACAGCGTCCCAGATGACATAGGCCCTGAGGGAAATTATTTTCCTCAGGGCCTCCTGTGTGGAGTTAATGTAAAAAAAAACCACAAAAATAACGTAATTTTAAATGATGGTATACGGCACAACACTTTCTTGGAAGAAACCCCTTGTTACATTGGCACATTTAAGATAAACAATTGATATTATAGTAACAGTCAATTGATATTTATGAGAAACCACTATTTCAGAACGACACTCGATACGCTTAGATCTACGCGTGTGAAGATTCAAAACCAACAACAGACCATAAATAATGTGATCTGAATTTGTTTGCAACTACACTCCTTGCTTCATTCAAATTCAAACACACTCGACTCTTGACGTAACCTGACGCTTGTCTCAAGCAGACAAGCCAAAAATGTTTATATTCTTAGTAGTACTTAAATCATCAATAACAAAGGTTATAAGCATAATAATAGGGCAAGCGGAGTCTAGAGGTCACGATATTATACGCAAAAGTGTTTTTTTTTTTATTTATTTTGTGAATAATTTTATAAGAAACTATCTGGTCCCGGCATGCGTTGCTATGCCATTTAATTAAGAAATTGTTTCTCCCTGCGTGTCCTTTCCCATTCCTCCCGTTCCCCTTCCACCTCCACTTCTTCCCATTCGTCCCGTTCCCACTCCGTCACCTCCACCTTCCCTCTCCCCACTCCACTCCCCCCCTTCACCCGTCCCGCAAACCCCCCTCCCGAGTTCCTCTCCCCCCTCACACGTCCCCTTCCACCTTCCCCGCCTTCCCTTTCCCGCTCCCTCGTCCCGCGTTAAATATATATAATCCCAGTTCATTCAGTTTTTAAACAGCCCGCGTGCCACCTTTTACAATTTTTATTCAAATTTCCATTTTTCATGTATATTAAATTTGGTACCTAACGTAGGTACCTATTTAAAATATCTAAAATTCTTGATTCGATTCAAACTATTAGGGAAGTACCTACTTTAAATAAATTTAACTTAAAGATTTTCAAAAATAGAATCCTGATTTAACAATCATTGTTTTACAAAATGTCATTCTCAAACACGCGAACTGTCAAACGAGCGATATTCGTTAGGTTTTCTGAAATTATCCAATTTTCTGCGCAATTTTCTTAATTTTTCTCTCCGTAAGAACCATCTTCGTACTTCAAGGAATATTCTAAAAAAAGAATTAGCGAAATCGGTTCAGCTACTCTCGAGATTTGCGCTTAGCAACACATTCAGCGATTCATTTTTATATATACATAAGATAAAAAAAGTTAATCAATGGAAACTGTCTCAGATAATTTTAACCATAAAATTATATTTTAAAAAGTTGTTTCTTATATGCATTCATACATCTCTACATATTATAAATTAAAGTCCTCCGCCGCGTCTATCTGTCTGTTCGCGATAAACTCAAAAATCAATGAACGGATTTTCATGCGGTTTTCAACCAATGGATAGAGTGATTCATGAGGAAGGTTTAGGTATATAATTTGTCAAGATTTTGTGTAAATTGGTGGAAACATATAATATATAAAGGAGAATGTCTGTATTTGGTGGATATTAGATTTGTCAAAGAATTTATACATATAAATGCAAAAATCAGTCATTTTAAATACATGTAGGATTGCAAAAGATTTTATAAATATTTAAATTGAGGGATCAGTAGGATTTATAGGTCCAATTAGGAGTTCCACCGAGCCGAACCCTCTCATATGAAAATGTCTGGAGTCAGTGAATTATTTTCCCATTTGGTCTCTGGTAGGTTGACATGTTGTTCTTGTATTATTTTGTATACATTATACTTATATAGTGCAATTGCATAGCGTGAATTGACTAGATGATCATTTGTGGAAATTTTATCATTGAGTCTATTGATGAAAAGGTCACTGCACAGCTACAATTCAGGATTTGTCCTGGAATGGTGCTGGTTTTCAGCAGTGCCTCCAATACAAAAAACAGAAAATAAAAAAAATATATGAAGATAAAATAAATACAAAAATTAAATCAAATCCATAGACATCCAAATGGATAGACCAGAAGATACAGGTGAGGGGTAAAACCAAACTATGGGGGGGCGAAGAGGGGAAGAAGACTGTGATTTGTTGAAAAATCAATCTGACAGTATATAGGCATCTCGCATTATAATATCACCATTTAGTTCTTAAAAGCAAAATCTGCTTTGAATGAATAGACCTTTTTACATGGGAGCGCGAATTGCTTGCCACGATAATAAAATATTTGCGTAGGCCAAATGTACACCCCAAAAAGATTCGCCCGTTTTCACATAGCAATATTTTGTTGCCGTGTTTAGTTAAGACACTTTTACAAATGTTTCATAATTTACTTACCCCTGTAACCAGCGACGAGCACACTAAGGAACCGCCCACATTCGCTATGTGCACATTGATATGTAGGTATGTTGTATAGCCCAAGCTACTGTTTTGGCGTGTTATTTTTTCGTTAAATGTATAGATGTTGGCTTCGCGCTGCCCACGGCAAGAATGATGACGTCACACATTTTAGATTCAAGCGATTCTCTATCCCCTCCACATGGGGCGAACTGGCGCCAAGGAGGAGCTCCAGCCGGTTCCATGGCGAGGGGAAATAATACGTTTTTATCACTTAGGGCAGGTCCAGATATATTCATACGTCCGTGATCAAATCCCTAATTCAAAACACACAATATAATACAATATAAATAAATAATTGAAATTAAAATAAAAAAAAAATAAAAAATTGTAATGCAAATCGGTTAACCGATAGCCGATCACATCCGATCTAGGCGGGCACCTTCAGTGAGCGTTTCCCCTGCTCCAGATTATTATAAAGCATACATTAGAACGGACGTTAAGTTCAGTTAGATAATCAATGCAAAAATTACGATAATAAACACGACTCACGATTATTGACACTCCCGATCATCATATTGTTCAACAGGGAGGAACTTACCTGACACAGCGTTTTCTTAGGGGTAGCGTAAGAGGATCGAAAGCACGCGTGCATTAGAATTCCCGTGTGAAGTTGAAACATATCTCTTACCTGCGAAAAAGAAAAGGAATCGTATTAGTTACACGTAATAAGACTTTCACACATTTTTTTTTAAAGATAGACAAACATTCCTGAATTACGAATAATTTGAAATTTGTAAATTCTCCACTAACATCATTATAAGCGGAAGATGTTGCCGGTGCAAGGACTTGGCGAGGAGAGAAAGGAGCGGAGAAAGAAAGGAAGGAAAAGAAGGAGAGGAAGGAGAGGAACCCACGATGCCTGGGTGGAAACCAAGCGCATTATTTCTCATTTTTATCAATGACTTCACTTGCACTTGTAAAAACTAGTAACTATCCGTAGTTAAAGTGGTTAGCTACGTTTGGTGACTTAGCAGAGGTGCCCGGGTTCATGGGGCGAGATTTGTTTAGATATTGGCAGTGAATGCGTTTGCCCACCTACTGGATCGGAAGAGACTGGTTGAGGGAAGCCTTTTAACCTCTCCAGCCTTTTAAACTCTCTTGACCCGTCACCTTGCACCGCCAGGAATGGATTCAAATGTCTGTCACTCCTGGAGGCTCCTCCACAATTCCTCTCAGGGCACATGTCAATTCTGTGGGATGTGTGGAGCTTTTTTTAAGGAGAGGAAGTCTGGTAAGGATAAAAACTAATGACGAATCTGGGAGTCACTGTGTCCAGGAGTGGCAGACGTATGAATCTATCCTTTCCACTGCATTGTAAGGCGATGGGTCAAGAAAGTCCGGCTGAAGAGATCGAAAGTCGAAACCAATCTCTCCCGATCCGGTCTGCCATGCAATAGGTGAGCAAAAGCGTCCGCCGCCAAGAACTAGATAAAAATCTTCCTGTGAGCACCTATGGAATGGGTGTTGGTTCTCCAACAAACGGTTCCCGGGGCGACAAATTGTCCGTCACTCCTGGACTACTGACCACCAGATTCCTACCCACCACAACATACATTTTGCTTTCTCAGAACTCCCTCTCCTTCCTTTCTTTAAAAATATTCTTTCTTTACAATTTGGGAGGCCGGGCATGTGTACAGTTGCCCAGTGAAGCATTTACTGGATAACCAACACCTCTGCCATAAGTCACCCCAAGTGGTTTGCTACATGTGATGACTTTTTTCTAACCGGGTTCATGGGGTCAGATTTGTTCGAATTTTGGTGGCGGATGTGTCTGCCACCAACAGCGTGGCAGGCCGGGTCAGGAGAGACTGGTGACTTCAGCAGGACTCTCTCGGAACATTGCCTTGCATCGCAGTTGAAAGGATGGATTCATTCGTCTGTCACTTATGGACCCCCAAATTCCTAACCACCCCTCATACCCTTTTCATTCTCAGAACTCCCTCTCCTTCCTTTCCTTAAAAAGAATCTTCACACATCATCCCCTAAGATAACATATGCCCTGAAGGAAATTATTTTTCACAGGACCTCCTGTGTGGAGCTAATGTAAAAAAAATTCATTACGCAATAGAAATACGTTAATAAAAGCTACAATGTTCATGGGTATAACTATTGCATTGTAAATAATAATGTGTTGTATTCTACATTGCAACTAGTATGTTAATATCCTTAATTACAATCATGTTTTCGAAACACGGAAGGACTTGTAATGCATTTTGCGTGAGAACCGAGAACCAATTGCAAGTTGCAATAGCAAACAGGCAGTCAGGAGTGTTATTAAAGGTAATTGGCGTTATTAAGTGCCAACATAAACAACTTTAGTATTATCGTAGGTTAGTGGCATATTTGCAAGGTTACTGAGTTCACGCCCAGGGGTTCAATGACGACGTCAACGAAACCTTGTCTTAAAACTAACTAGCAGGTGAAACTTTTGATGAAAGCTTTCTATTTTAAAAAGTTCAAATCAATTTAAACTCTGAGAAAAATTCATTCATAACTAACTGACCTTGTGTTAACTTATTCGCTGAATTAAATTCTATTTTTTAATTAAGTTAAAAAATACACAATGAAGCAATTATCGATGCGCAACTGTCCGTGTTTTGTTATTGTCAGTATCAGAGATGGCGTTCTGTTCGGATTTATATTTTTTTGTGATTTTCTTACATTTCCACTTACTTACGGGAATGGCGTTTCATTTTCTTTATATGTGTGAGGGAGAATTATTAAAATTATTGTATTTTTCTTTTCGAGGGGTGCAGACATACGTTAACCGTTGGTCTCATTTTCGACTATTGAGATTTAGTGTGTAAGAAAGAGGGGCAGCATTATATGTTTTAAGAACAAAAGCAAAACAATCAGCGCATTGTCATTCGACGTTTTTAAATTTTTGGAATTCACTCACTATTCAATTTATATTTATCACAAGATTATTGCTGCAGCTCTTTCAAAAGATGAGAATTCGTTCCGTACAAAATGTATGAAGAAAAGAATTTTAATCATAAATTTTTTTTTCGTGATTTTGTCCGATTTTAATAGCTATTTTGCTATTCGGGGCGGAGACAAATCAAACAAATCAAAGATCATAAAAATCGGTCCAGCCGTTCATGAGTTATAAGTGGTGTAACTAACCCGACTTTGTTTTATATATTAAGATATGTTATTGACGGTGATCAGGCAGTTGATTCCCCGACAATTGATCCCCGAAATGATATTTACTATAAGATTATAATTTTTTGTGCACTATTTACTAAATCAAACGTAAAAGATATTCAGCTCGACTTCAAAAATACCTTAAATAATAAGTTGGTGTGAATATCAAAGGAATTCATATACAGTGTCGATTTGTTTGTACTTATACGCTGGTACATACAGCAAATAGAGAAGCAGATTTTTCCTTGTTGCATTTGAATCAATATATGTTTTATTCTTTTTTTATTCGGCGGTACATCCTCTCTGCACAAACCTATGGGGTCACTCAGTTATATTTTGTGTAATTAGTTAAAACGTATTTTTCTTAAAGCGACTGTACATTGTATTTAAGTACGCCAGGGGACTGATTGTCGGCGGATCAACTGTCATGGAACCGTTACTGACAGATTCCATCGTAAGCAGTGGCGGCTGGTGCTCACAAATATCGGTAGTGCGCTAAATATATTGTACATATACCTACTCTAATTAAAATGAATTTAATTATGAAAAAAATCTTACCTATTTGTAGGTTAGGTCGATTCTCCGTTGTCTCTGTTGTTTTTAACTTGCACTCTTGTATACTATTTAAAATGGGCCGTGGTGGGCCACTATTTTTAATTTCTAATCGTTTTTCAAAGTTCAGCGCATTGTTTTTTATAAAATGAACATTAATAATGGAACTCATTTTTTACTCTTCCTGACTCATCTAAAAAACTAATAACAATGGCGTATTGACCTGCGACCTGTCACAACGGGTCTCATTGTTTATGTTGGTTGGTATGCTGTAGAGATAAGAAATGGTCGATGCTGAGCGGAACATTGACTAAAAAAGAGAAGATCTTAATTTAAACACACAATATCAATAATAAAATGACACGACCGCGTCCCCAATTAAGATGCTACTGAACAAACGGTCCTTTTGACATGGTGGAAATCGGATCGCCGATCACGGGTTATTTAAATTTGCAAAGGATTATACCAGATATACCTACCCACGATTATAGCTCATGGAGAATTGTGTAAGGATTCTCCTCGATTCTGTGATCGCTTTGGCAAACGCACTCCCGGCCTGAATAAAGGAACAAAACGTTCTGCTTCTGTTATCTCAGTATCTGTTACGCGAGCGGGTATACATAGACATCTATAATATAGATAATATTATTATGTATGCATTATAACCGAAGTGTGTATTGTGATTTGTGATGAGGCGTGTCGGAAATATAGTATGTTTTTCGGTGCTCGGGAATTTTTAGATTGGCAGAAATTTTAGGAGTGCGTTGCACAGCCGCACCTTAGGGCTGGCCGCCACTGATCGTAAGATATGGAATAACAGAGATATTGAAAGGAGGGTAAATGCAGGTAACTCTATTAATGGAGGACTGAATGCCGTTGGCGATAACAAAAAAACTGTCCAAAGAAACGAAGCAGTCCACAATGGTGTGCTGGTACTGATGCCATATGACAGCGAGGCAAGTAATTAGCAAAGGAAAGACCAAAGTAGACTGAATGCTGTAGAAATGAGATCCCTTAGGCGTTTATGTTGTAAAACCATGTAAGAATGCAATACAAATGTAAGCGTAATGATTAAGATTAAGAAAGAGATCCTCAGATGGTTTGGGCATGCAGAGCGAATGAACGAAGAAAGGCATGTAAGGAGAATATATGACACAAATGTGAATGGTAGAAAAAGCCGGGGGGGGGCCGAGGAGGCACAACCAAATTGATCACATATTTGAGTCGGGCTATGTCAAGAGTCAGAATAACAGAAGAGTAGACATGTTGTAGAACCAGAAGACCTAGCCACATATCCAAAAACAACTCTGGTGAACTTTATTAAAGGGACTGGGTTATTGTTAAAGGATTGAGGTAAAATGGGAGAAAGTACAATAGGCCCATGGCCTAAGTACTCACGGGAACTAATGGTAAACCGTCTCCGCTTAAAAAAAAAAAAAAAAACATAAGAGTATGTATGATACGATGGGTTCCATGCCAACTCAGAATGAAACCAACACAGAACCACCTCAGAAAGGTCATTAAAAGCTATGAAAAAATAATTTTAAAATAGCCGGTAACCCTAACTTAACTTAACCTATTTAACCATTTTTTTTAATATTTTTTATCATCACTCCTAATGACCTTTCTGAGGTGGTTCTGAGTTTGTTTAATTCTGAGTTGGCCGGTCACCAAGACGATGTATGAATGGGAATTAGGCAAAGAGTGTGTGCCATTCCCAGTTGTTTGGCGGTCCGTCGTCTAGAAACGGAGTGATGGTTATTTAGTTAGGGAAAATGAATCTTTGGGTTCATAGCCAAAGAGCTTACCGCTCTTCCACGAAATTTATCTACAGATTGCCATGCATGATGTTAAAACAGCTATCCATCTGTCGCAAGACATTGCAAAAATACCTTTACAATATTACGCGCAAAATCCTCAAAAATATCCTTCAAAACAAGACAGACCTGAATTTAAAAAACCGTATTCAGCACCTGTTACAAAACCGAGAAAATATGAACACGATGTCCGGAAATTCATAGTACTAACGGCTACAAAATCTATATCACATTTGTATGCAATTTTCAAGTATAATTGTTTTTGGTTTTGAGCTTTCGTTTTCGAGTAAATTGAGTCCAAAGTTGGATATTTTGGATCAAATTTGAAGAAAAAAAAACCGGTAGCTGTGCGGTCAATATTAGTTCTTTGATGTCTTTCAAAATGCGTCGGAACGTACATCTGGCTCCAAATGTTAAAAAAAACCTTATTTTAAAAATTGGGTTCTCCTTTTTTTACATCAATTCTCCTCAGGGCCTACGTCATCTGTAGGGATGCTGCATAGAAGATCTTTTGAATAAAGGAAGGAGAGGAAGTTCTGGGAAGGAAAAAGGCATGAGGGGTGGGTAGGAATTTGGGAATCAGTGACTCCAGGAGTGACGGGCATATAAATCCATCCCCCCCACTGCGGTGCAAGGCGATGTTCCACCAGAGTTCTGCTGAAGAGATCAAAAGGTCTCTGACGATTCGACCTTCCGCGCAGCTTGTGGGCAGATGGCTCTACCGTCTAGACCCGAACAAACCTCACCCCATGAACCCGGTAACCCCTACTTAGTCACCAAACTTAGCTAACCACTAGGAGAAACCTATGCCAGACGTGTTGGTTATCCAATAAATGGTTCCCAAATTAATATAAAATTAGATTCACCAGTTTTCCGTTTGTACTACGAATTTCTGAACAGCGTGTATAATATACCTATGAGGTTTGAATAAACGAATCAAAAGGCCGAATATGAAGAGGCCAAAACATCTGGACCCGGTGACGTCATAACCGCTACTACCTTTACCTATGCGATATTATTACCCACCTGCTCTTCTTAAAGCTAAGGAACTTGGAACACGCGCTAAAAGAGCAGATGTAACACATGGTAGCCTATATAGACGTAGTCTTTATACGAATAATTGTATTATTGTGGTATTTTTATTGCAGATTTAAGAAATGTCGAAGAAACAGCTTCTTAAAGTAGTCCCAGAGAGAGGTGCACACAACGTCATCGAAGATCGAACTCCTAAAATGATTATATATTTAGATATTGAAATGATGACGTCACGAACGCCATCTCCCTGGAATTAGCAAGGATAGAAACATATTAATTTTATTTTTCATTGAAAAATATGTCATCGGCGAGCACAATGACATCTACGTTTTTGAATCGAATCTTCTGGACTGTTTTCACGGACATATGAATATATCTGGACCTGCCCTAAGTGATAAAAACGTATTATTTCCCCCTCCCCACGGAGCCAGCTGGAGCTCCTCCTTGGAGCCAGCTCGCTCCATGGGGAGGGGAGAGAACCTCGCTTGAATCTAAAATATGTGACGTCATCATTCTTGTCCTGACCTGCGCGGAATTAACATCCATACATTTTACGAAATAACACGCCAAAAGCGGTAGCTTGTGCTATACAATTATACCCCACATATTATGTGGACATGACGAATGTGGGCGGTTCTCCAGTGTGCTCGTCGCTGGTTACAGGGGTAAGTAAATTATGAAACATTTGTATAAGTGTCTTAACTAAACACGGCAACAAAATATTGCTATGTGAATAGGGGCGAATCTTTTCGGGGCGAGCATTTGGCCTTCGCAAATATGTTATTAACGTGGCAAGCAATTCGCGCTCCCATCTAAAAAGGTCTATTTATTCAAAGAAGATTTTGCTTTTAAGAACTAAATGGTGATATTATAATGCGAGATGCCTATGTACTGTCAGATTGATTTTTTAACGAATCACAGTCATCTTTCCTCTCTTCGCCCCCCATAGTTTGGTTTTTCCCCTCATCTGTATCTTCTGGTCTATTGAATTTGGATGTCTATGACTGTTTTAGAAATTTCTAGAGGGCGAAACTTCCAGCCTTAGATCTTCAAAAGCACGCCATTCCGGTTAAAACGCGAACCTTCTTCACGTATAGGGGATATTGGGCTACCACACCATATAACTTCCTTCAACGTACCGGGACGCTTTTCTAAGTTTTAGCGGTTCTTTCTTTTATAATATATATTGATTCCAGTCCATTGGAACGCAGTCAATATATCTGCGACTACAACATCCTTCAATGAACTCTGTTGTGTGATTACGTGTAGGTAGATTCAGTTAATCTAGTAAGTTTGATGAAGATGCGACCGAAGCCTCATGTGTTAATACTGTTTGGAATGTGCAATAGTTCCACCAAGTGTCGCATCCGTTCAGCGCAGTTTGAATTGAATCCGTTCAGAGCACTTAAGAGCGTTTAACCAGCCAGCGGACGAAAATCCACATTTCGTCGAAAGTTGTTCTTCCGATCGTGCAGGGCGGTTACAACGAGAAAGATTAATTATTCTCCGTACCAGCTTTTTTAAATTATAACTCAATATCGAATTTATTTCAATCCAAATTAGCTTTAATTTATACCTTCATCCAAAAATGCTGAAAGGCATGATGATAAAACTATTAAAATAGTGTACTTTTTGTAGTTATTTTTTGATTATAAGTATTTATCATTTTTCAATAATATCTAAATTTAATAAGAATGTTAAAAAATCTGAAATATATTAGTTTGTAAGTGCGCAAATAAATACACAAATGGACCAATTTTCGCCAAGAAACACATGTACGTACATATTTTTTAATAATTTTATTGAAACTAAAATTAAAATTCTAATACATAACTTTGCTAGATAATGTATTGATTTATTTTACTGCATGATTACATTATTTGAAATGGGTGTGGTATAATACAAAATTTTTTTTGAAAATTTAACAAATCTGCCAACGACCTATGGAATAACCTTATTATACTAAAAATTTAAAAAAAAAATCTAAAAATTTATTACATACGAATGCTAGATAAAAGAACAATCTTTCGAAATCCATTTATAATTTTTTGTGGAAAAGCGTCAATACGTCTAAAAACTTTTTTGAAAATGACGTATTTCCGGCTTTCTCTGGTAATGCCCTCTTAAGCCACCAAAGGTGTTGCGGTATGCGGGAACATTATTTGGTAAACTATATTTGAAAGCTGCCTGAAGTTTGACTAGATGCATTTTGAAAGGGCTTTCGTGTTGTATTATGCAATAAGGAACTCCAGTCCAGAACCTTTTAACTAAAATAACTGCACATATATTTTTATTTTTAGAGTTAGTTTTAATAGTTAAAATATTTGTCAAAGTTTAAATTTTTCAAGATCCCCCGAAAACCACCGTATGTGTAGTGAATCGTGTGACGTCATCACCCCCGAAAAGTTACTATACGATTGGGCAATCAGCTATTCAACTGGCGCCATTTGAAAATTCAGTGTTCGAAGTATTCTCCCTAGAGTAAGTAGCATTACCATTTTTTTTGTGCAGTAGTTTTTTAATATTTTCAATAATAGAAATAAACTAATAAGAGATACCTTTATTTTTGAAACTGAATTATTTAGGCCTAAATAATGTTTCAATAAACACAACAACTAAATTTCTATAAACATTATGTAAATAAATATTGTTAATAAGATGGCTTGTGTCATACCTACATTCCTATACAATGACTTTACGGTGACCAGTGACGTCAACACTAAACATTTTAATAATACCAACTTGACAGTGTGTTTCTATGACCCGATTAAAAATGAACTTTTCATATTTTTTTTTTAAACTCTGCATTTAATATTATTTAATAAAACTTATATATTCAGAATCAGCGTTTATTTGTCAATATAAACATTTTTAAGCCATAATATTTTTCACTGGAGTTCCTTATTGTAATAAACGAGGAGTGAAACAATGTAGCAGCACTTCCCTAGCTCCCTCTACATCTTCCCTTTCTCCTTTCATTCTTCCCTTTAAAGCTCTAAAAAATTATACCCCCACGCCAAACACCCACCCCGCTGCACTCTCTGTGATGCTTAGTCTCGGCGTGGCATCCGTTCGCGATGGAGCTTTCGCTCGCTGTACCCGCCATTGAATTGAATTACCCTCTGTAATTTTTAATAACTAAAAAATAAAAAGGTTTTAAAATTCACCTCATGTTATTTCTAACTAAAATTACTGACAACGAAAAAATAATAACACACAAATATTTTATTAGACATACGTAATACATGCGTTATGGTAAATTTTTTTCATTTCATGTAAAAATAATTAATAAAAAATCCCAAAGTTTTATAATTTTTCTCAAATTGCGGCGGGAAACTTTGTAAAGGAGTATATTTAAATTATTTTCAGGTTAGTTTTAAAAAAAAATTTTTTTTTTACATTAGCTGCACACAGGAGGCCCTGAGGAAAACAATTCCCCGCAGGGTCTTTGTCATCTTTGGGGATGTTGTGTGGAGGGTCTTTTAAGGGAAAGGAAGAGAGGATGTTGTGGGAAGGAAAACGGTTTGAGGGGTGGGTTGGAATCTGGAGGTCAGTGTGCCCAGGAGTTACAGACGTATAAACCATCCCTCCCACTGCGGTGCCAGGCGATGGGTTGAAAGTCCAGCTGAAAAGGTCAAAAGGCCTCACTCAACCGGTCTCTCTCGATCCAGCCCGCCACGCAGCAGGTGGGCAGACGCATCCGCGGCCAAGACCTGGACAAACCTCACCCCATTAACCCGGACACCCCTGTTAAGTCACCAAACGTAGCGAAACACATGGGGTGACCTATGGCAGAGGTGTTGGTTATCAAATAAATGGTTCCGGGGCGGCGGTACCCATTCCCGCCTCCCAAATTTGAATATAAAGTGTGGTGTTTTCTCTGTCTGAAACTGTAGAGATCACATTTCTAACCATTAATTGTATTAAGGAAGACACAAAGATTTCTACGATCTTCGAGACCTATATGAATTGTTCCGAAAACCGAACAAATTAGCCTGGGGGTTAATTAAAATAGTTTGTTTATTTTTTATTTGTATTTTTACCTTCTTCTATTTACATATATCCCTTTCAAACCATCTTCAGTAATATTGACCTTTTTTAACCTTTATACCGCAGCCTGAATATGTTACAAACCCTCTTTAAATTATTTAACCATCGTTTCTTACGACTTTTTGTTTGTTTTACAAATACATTAAGGATTATACAAAGGCAGGTGAACTTTCCACCAGGTGTGACCTGGTATAAAATGGATGATTTTGTTCATCATTAAAAGTTTTAAAACCAAGAACAAAATAGTCGTTATTTTGTGCAATTTTCACAGTGCACCAACAATTTGTCCACGGAGTTGTTCATATTGATTATATGTCAAGGAGAACGAAAAAACCGGCCGTTGAAAACTAGTTATTCGTTTTCTCTCTTATGTTATGAGAAAACTGGATGTTCGAACTTATTAAGAGCGTTTAACCAGCCAGCGGACGAAAATCCACATTTCGTTGAAAGTTTGTGCAGGGCGGTTACAATGAGAAAGATTAATTATTCTCCGTACCAGCTTTTTAAAATTATAACTCAATATCGAATTTATTTCAATCCAAATTAGCTTTAATTTATACCTTCATCCAAAAATGCTGAAAGACGTGATGATAAAACTATTAAAATAATGTACTTTTTGTAATTATTTTTTGATTATAAGTATTTATCATTTTTCAATAATGTAAAAATTTAATAAGAATGTTAAAAAAATCTGAAATATATTAGTTTATAAGTGCGCAAATAAATACACAAATGGACCAATTTTCGTCAAGAAAAACATGTACGTACATATTTTTTAATGATTTTATTGAAACTAAAATTAAAATTCTAAAACATGCGTTTGCTAGATAATGTATTGATTTATTTTACTGCATGATTATATTATTTGAAATGGGTGTGGTATAATACAAAATCTTTTTTGAAAATTTAACAAATCTGCCAACGACCTATGGAATAAATTTATTATACTAAATTTTTTTTTCTCAAAATTTATTACATGCGAATGCTAGATAAAAGAACAATCTTTCGAAATCCATTTATAATTTTTTGTAGAAAAGAGTCAATACGTCTAAAATCTGATTCGAAAATGACATATTTCTGGTTTTCTCTGGTAGTGCCCTCTTAAGGGCCATTAAACCAGCCAGCGGCCGAGAATTCATATTTCGTCAAAAGATGTTCTTACGATCGTACAGGGCGCTTCCAATGAGAAAGTTTAATTATTCTCCGTACCAGCTTTTTTAAATAATAACTCAATATCGATTTTATTTTATTTGGTTTTTTTTTATGCCTGTCTCACTAGGATATACCTGGGTCGAGACAGGCATACAAGTATATAAATGAATATCGTAGATACAAGAGTATTTAAGGTAAAATACATATTAATTTGAATCGAAATTAATACAGAAAGGTGATTGGAAAGGTGGGAAAATCTTTTAAAGATAGTTTTCTTATAATAAAGAACTCCAGTCCAATTTTTTTTAATGAATAATGACCTTCTAACTTAAATACTTGTAAAAGCACCGTATGTATGGTGAATCGTGTGACGTCATCACTCCTGAAAAATTAGAATAGGATCGGGCAATCAGCTGATCTACTGCCGCCATTTTGAATTCCGTTGTTCGAAGTATTCTCCCTAGAAATAGCATTACTATTATTTTGTGCAGTAGTCTTTGAATATTTTCAATAATAGAGACAAACTAATAAGAGATACCTTTATTTTTGAAACATTATTTAGGCCTAAATAATGTTTCAATAAACACAACAACTAAATCTCTATAAACAGTATGTAAATAAACGAATAAATTGATACGATGATACATTTACATACAATGACTTTACGGCGACGTCACGACGCGTAGAACAGTGACGTCACCTTGACGGCGTGTTTTTACGACCCGATTAAAAATTGACTTTTTAATAATTTTTTTTAAACTCTGCGTTTAATATTATTAATTAAAACGTATATATTCGGAATCAGCGTTTATTGGTCTATGTCTATATGAACATATTTTTTTAAAGCCAGAAAATTTTTCACGGGAGTTCCTTATTGTTGGAAGAGATGAAGTAAAAAGTAAATTCTGTCTAATCTATTCGTGGAGTTAAATTTGTCAGAATTCTCTTATTTTCATTTATTTTATATGGGTTAGGTCGTATGTGAATAGTTATTTCTGTCTATGTGTGATATATTTTACAGATGTTTGTAATAGTGTGGCGTCCAATACTTATAAACAATTTTTTTATACTCGTATCTTGTTTGAATTTTGTCAAGGAGTCAGTTTGTTGAACAGAAATTGCTGATCTCCACATTTCTCAACGATCATACATAGTTTTACCACTCGTACGACTCAGGAATTTCTACAGTATTTAATCTTCTTTTCTCGACTCTGTGCAGAAACGGGCGATCCGTTTGATAGATTCCCCTTTCTTAACAAACTGATTGCAATCTTTAGAGCACAGGCGTTGGGTGGGAATGCAGTCCTTGATCTACCGGTATTCATGGAAGATGCTCCGAGGAACTTGAGTCAATGATTCCTTCACCACCGGTGCCCATCCGGGAAACATGCCGAATGCGTGCCCAACATTTGTACACAGTTGACATTTGTCACTCAAGGCGCCCCAATCGGGCTCAAAAAGAAGAAGATGGAGAGATATGAAATTACGAATGTTAGAGGAGCGCGCTAGTATTTAAAGCGACAAATTCGATGCGAAAATTGTGAAAATGTTTAATAAAACACGACTCGTTTAAAATAGAGCAAAAATCTCGCGGGAGTTGTCTTAAAAAGCATTTAAAGAAACATTGTGAATTTTTTCATACATATAACTAGTAAAATAACTGAAACAAACGTGTTTATAATAATTTTTGGAGCATATTTTGCGATTTTTTCCTATCAAGTAAATTTTATATAATTTGCGTTTCGGCGCGGGAATGTCTTGATATTATCTTCAAGAATAACATATATTTTTTAAGAGCTTTAAAACTTAACATGTTTAAGGGAGATATGTAAGAAATCGGTAGAAATTCGGGTAACGGCGGCTTAAGAACGGGTCGCTTCTACGAGTCGTTCTTGAGTTCAACAGCTCGGCTGAGGAACGATTTGCCTGCCCCTGTGTTTCCTCCCTCCAAAACATGATTCTCTTCAGGACTCAGGTTCACTTCTTCCTTTGTGGAGTTAATGTAGAAAAAACCTTTAATCTTTTCTCTACCAGTTCCATGTCTCAATGCGATAAATAAGGGTAGGTACTAGCACTCCACTGTGAACTGCTAGCTTCGTTATTGAACTTTCTACGTTATTATTTATCAAACTTTATTATTACCTTAGCATCTGCGTTTCAGAACCCAGTCACGAGTGCATCTCGGACGCCAACCAAACGCGCCGCGCCACAAATAACATCTGTGTACGTGGAATTTCACACAAAGCTACTGCTATAATTCGGTTTCTAATTTAAGAATTCGACACAAGATGACGCTACTTCCGCCAGCAGCTCGCATGTGAACGTTTCTTCCTTACGTATAACTATTATCTATTTATAGAATTTAAGTATCTATCCGGATATGGAGAGATTACATGTTACATATTGTGGCGTCATTGCCTCTCACGGTTACTTTAACTCAGTGACTAGGTGTCACTGGATCACAGTGGATCCGAAGAACTGGCTATTTTTGGAACCAGTTTTTTATCGGATTTATAAAATGGTTACCTACACTAAAACTGGACGAAGCCGAATGTAGAAGCCGCCCGCAGTTATTATTGTAATTATCCGGGAAAGTTCGTATTTTTAACAACAAAAACACATTGTCCTTTTCACTAGTTATGTTAGTAATTTTGTCAGTCCGAGTCATAAAACCGTTGTATCAAAGATTATTTTAGATTGTCGTTGCTATGTTTGTCATTTTTAATGTGAAGAAATATGTTTTTTTGAATTTCTTTGACATTTTTTTAATACCAAAAATAAGAGGCATCATTAAAAATCTCAAACGACTTAATTCATTCTTTTTTACTATCTTTGAGGCCCACAGTAAAAAGTTATAGTACCTTCTCAGGCTATGCTATGAGGCTACCTAGAGAGGCCATCCAAAAAAAATAATTCAATCCCAAAATGAAATATGCTTGATAATTTATCGGTGACCGGACAACTCAGAATGAAACCAACTCAGAAGCACCTCAGAAAGGTCATTAAGAGTGATGATAAAAAATGGTTAAATAGGTTAAGTTAGGTTAGGGTTACCGGCTATTTTAAAATTATTTTTTCATAGCTTTTATTTATTTATTTATTTATTTACGCCCATTTAGGCTTTTACATACATATATACACTTAACAATATTTACGAAATTATACTAGTAAATAGTGCAGGAAATGACTGTTTACAACACTTGCACATAAACAAATATAAAGCAAAAATACTATTGAATTTGATCCACACAATATGCAGGCACAAAATATAAAAACAAAAAAATACTATAAAAATAGAATTTGATCAGCACAGGATGCAGGCACAAATTATTAAAAAAAAATACAAAAATAGCTTCTCTCCTTCAGCCGACAAAACACCACCAATATGCTAGTCAATTCAAACAGTTTCATCAACACATTCCCCTACTTGATGAAAAAAACTTCAATAAGGTATGTTTATATATTAAAATTGATGTATTAAATATATCAACAACATCGGAGTATTTGTTTCCAAGCTGTTGAATCCGTCGCATAGGAGTATAATATTGGCATGTTGACTTAGAATTGGCACAATAATATGGTAGGTACTGTCTTGTGACTGACCTGCCTGGAGTATGAAAGGAGATTACATATAATAAATCAGGGGTGTCAAACATTGAATTAATGATTTTATACAAACAGGTTAAATCGAAAATGATTCTACGATCCGATAGTTTTATTAAATTTAATGAACGAAGTAGGTTATCGTAATTTAGGTATTCACTAGGAATGCCCATTTTAAAATTTACATATCTTAAAAATGTATTTTGGATTCTTTCAATCGCATGTGAATGAACCTCATAATTTGGGGACCAGACCGTGGAATTATATTCTATATGACTCCTTACTAGTGACATATATAAAGTTTTTACAGTATTGACATTATTAAAATCGCTAGACACCCTTAAAATAAATCCCAATTTAATGACCTTTCTGAGGTGTTTCTGAGTTAGTTTCATTGTGAGTTGGCATGGAACCAATTTATTAGCTTTTCGGAACAAGTCAAATAGGTCTCATAGATATTGTGACTCCTTTCCTATCACAGTTAGAAATACGATCTAAACGGTGTTAGAAAGAGAAAACAACAGGCTTCATATTCAAGTCTCCAATATACGACCTCCATAGTCCAGTGGGTAAGACTCTTGACTCACAATCCGGAGGTCGCGGGTTCGAACCCGGCATGCGCAAATAAATTTTATTTGACTAATTTGTGTTATTTCACAATTAATTCATTTAAAATAATATATAGTATATTTGCGGCATGTTCCAGAGTGGAAGATACTATCAGTATCGCCCTGGTGTAAGACCACCATTCAGAATTGAAACTTTGCTTGAAAATGGCTTTAGCCGTGTTTGGTGACCAGATCTGAATATCCAGGTACTTCCCAACCTTCCTCTTCCCCACCTCCTTCCCCTCCCCACTACCATCAGCCTCACAACATACCCCAATTGGGGATGCCATAGTCTCACTGGCTCCAGACGGGAGCAGTTGAGATTCTTGTGCGGTATTCACTCTAAAAAAAAAAAAAATCTAAAAGTTAATAACTAAATAATAAAAATATACACCTTTATGAAACTGTATGTATTCTTGAGAAGCAGAAATATATTGACCTTCCGACAAACTAGGACCGAGGCCTGAGGGGTTAATAATCATGAATATCGCACTGGTAAGGTACCACCATTTATTTATTTTTATTATATTTTATTTATTAATTTATATTTGCATATATATTACAATACATTACAAAATGATACTTTGTCTGTCCAACTGGGAAGGATACCGGTTTCAAGACAGCCAAATTGTATATTTAGTTCATAATATTCTTAACAAAGGAATGGTTTCGTTCAAGATATCACAGGAATTTGCTTCTGTTAAGACAACTTTCGAGAACATTAAAATTGCATTCTGAACGAAATTCGATTAGAATACAATTTAGAAAAGAAACATTGCTTAAAATGGCTTAAATTTAGTTTAGTGATTGGATCTGATTAACCCGGTAAACAGACGAATCTCCGCTTCTCATTACGACCATTACATTCACTCCCCACTCTAGTCTCACACTATTGGAGATGCCATAGTTCCACTGACTTCGATGTCACTCACAGTTCAAGAGACAAACATGAACGAAGTAGGTTATCGTAATTTAGGTATTCACTAGGAATGCCCATTTTAAAATTTACATATCTTAAAAATTTATTTTGGATTCTTTCAATCGCATGTGAATGAACCTCATAATTTGGGGACCAGACCGTGGAATTATATTCTATATGACTCCTTACTAGTGACATATATAAAGTTTTTACAGTATTGACATTATTAAAATCGCTAGACACCCTTAAAATAAATCCCAATTTAATGACCTTTCTGAGGTGTTTCTGAGTTAGTTTCATTGTGAGTTGGCATGGAACCAATTTATTAGCTTTTCGGAACAAGTCAAATAGGTCTCATAGATATTGTGACTCCTTTCCTACCACAGTTAGAAATACGATCTAAACGGTGTTAGAAAGAGAAAACAACAGGCTTCATATTCAAGTCTCCAATATACGACCTCCATAGTCCAGTGGGTAAGACTCTTGACTCACAATCCGGAGGTCGCGGGTTCGAACCCGGCATGCGCAAATAAATTTTATTTGACTAATTTGTGTTATTTCACAATTAATTCATTTAAAATAATATATAGTATATTTGCGGCATGTTCCAGAGTGGAAGATACTATCAGTATCGCCCTGGTGTAAGACCACCATTCAGAATTGAAACTTTGCTTGAAAATGGCTTTAGACGTGTTTGGTGACCAGATCTGAATATCCAGGTACTTCCCAACCTTCCTCTTCCCCACCTCCTTCCCCTCCCCACTACCATCAAAGCAACCTTTTTCCATTTGATAAACCACCGATAAAGAGGAAGGTGAATTTCTATCTGGTTACTGTTAAGAATACAATTTAGAAAAGAAACATTGCTTAAAATGGCTTAAATTTAGTTTAGTGATTGGATCTGATTAACCCGGTAAACAGACGAATCTCCGCTTCTCATTACGACCATTACATTCACTCCCCACTCTAGTCTCACACTATTGGAGATGCCATAGTTCCACTGACTTCGATATCACTCACAGTTCAAGAGACAAACATGAAAGCAACCTTTTTCCATTTGATAAACCACCGATAAAGAGGAAGGTGAATTTCTATCTGGTTACTGTTTCGTGAAGCTATGGCCAATCTAGTTAAATCTATATCCAACTACATAATACTTATCGAAGGTAATAAACTTTTATTGCCTTCTCCAAACAAGACTACGATGGACCAAAATTACCTACCAAATGAGTTGAAAACCAGGGCATAATGGCACTTAAAAACAAACACAAATAATTAATTACAAACTTCTTTCGTAAGTCATACTTGTATCTTATCGATTATCGAGTTGTATCCGATGTATTTTGGGAAATTGTGCGATTTTTTTAATCCAGAGGTATTGCAGTGCTTCATAAATGTTTCTATATGAACGAGTGCACTCTTTAAAGTGGTGCAGACTATACCATCATCACTATGGTTGCCTGGATGGAGTCCCCCTTGAAGGCCCTCTTGAGATATGAGAACATCATATTAAGTGATGTTATATTTTTGAAAACATTTATTGATTACCAGCTGAGGTCCCCGGCTTTGCCCGGGCTTTATGCCGAGTATTTACAAATCAGATGCAGACAATAATTTTCATCTAATTTATTATTTATTTCAACGCCATAAAATGGCGAGGATTTTGAACGTCAAGTGTACAAAATTTCATCAAAAAATATTAAAATACTGCTTGAAGGTGCGGGAAAAGGGGATGAGAATGGTTTTTCAAAATCTCATGTAAACGGTGACCTTCCTCTTGCATTAGGTCAAGTGTGCAAATTTTCGTCAATTTTAGAATAAAACTGTAAATTTGTATACAAATCAAATCCACGCTCGCTCGCTCGCTCGATACAAAGCCAAATAGAAAAGCAAATTTACATGTTAGTTCAGTTTACATTTTGTTTTCCAGACTCATTTTAAATTTTAGGTAATATGAATCATCAATATATATACATAATAAAAGAAAGTGTACAAAAGTGTGGGTCCCGCTAAAACTCAGAAACGAGTCCTGGTAGGATCAAGGGAGTTATATGGTGTGGTAGCCCTCTATCCCCATCCATAAAGAAGGTTCCCGTTTTTACTTGATGGGCGTGCTTTTGAAGATATAAGGACTAGAAATTTCACCCTCTAGAAATTTTTAGAACACTCTAGAACATTTGAGAGTATTCGAGAGCATTTCACAACATTCCCGGAACGTGCTGGAATGTTGTGGAATGTTCGAGAATAGCGAATCGGGAACATTCCGGAACAATCTCGAATGTTGTCCTGAGCAAAGCCGGGTACCCCAGCTAATATTAGTATATTTAAACTAGCTTTTGCCCCCGGCTTCGCTCGCATAGTATTATTCCGCCTCCTCCACCTTCCCTATCCCCACTCCATTCTCCCCCCCCAATACCAGTTACATTCATTTTTCAAACAGCTCGCGTGCCACCTATTAAACACACGCAGTTTCGCATTTATAATATTAGTTTAGATTAGTATAATTTTTACTATCAAAGGGATCTCCATGGTAACCTAAACAAATAACAAAATGACAGCGCACGTCAAATAATTACTTATAGTTACCAAGCAACGCTTTGCTTTTTATCCGGACAATAAACGTATAATAAATAATTTCATAACGCCAGAGCTTACCAATATATACAGCCTATATTACTCGCAAATAATGTAGCTTACTATTATTGAAAGAATTTTTAAAGTCCTTTCAGTATTGCGTGAAAGAGTAACAAACATCCAGACAAACTTTAGCCATTATAATATTAATAGGATAGGATTACATAAATTTGTAATAGTTTTGTAATTTAAAAAAATAATATATTACTAGCTGACCCGACAAACGCTGTTCTGCCATATAAATTATTTGTAGTGAATATTTTGGTTGTTAAATTTAAAAAAAATGTATTGTAAGTGTGTGGGGATGGGATCTATGACAGAAAGAGGAACGTAGCGCTGTAGACGATGACCGCCGATAAAAACAAAAAAAACAGCAAGTAAAGTAGAAAATTAAAAAAATCGATATGAATTTCAAAAAGCAATTGAGTATACGATATTTTTTGTCAGTCCGTCTTTGGCCAACACAAATAAACACGATGGTTTGCCCAAGCGAGAACATGATGCCGAATGAAATATCAAAATGACGCGACGCTTCTCGTTGAAAGTTCGATCAGGCGGAGGTAGCGCCATCTGTCATTCAACAACATAAATAATTTCGTTCTGTTTGAAATAAGACGGTTAAATTTGTTCATCCAAATATACTAAAATCGCGATTTAAAAATGGGAGAGTGGTGGTAAAAGGTTTAAAATTGGGGTTATATGTATTTTTAATGCCAAATAAAAAAAAATCCAAAAAAAAAATAGTCAAAAAATTTATTTTTTTTCTGGACAGGGTCACCCCAATCACCTAACGGTATGAAAAATAATTTAAAACTTATTTTCATGCCTACCAAATATATATAAAAAAAATTCATAAAAATCGGTCGAGTCGTTTCGGAGTAGTTTTAAAGGTTCACAGTTCATCTCCATTGGCTCTATTACCTACCCCCTTTTCATCTTGAGTAAAATTCATCAGAGAAATTTGCGAGGGGTTCACAATAAAATTCTCAGCTTTGAGGCATAGTTTGAAGATGGAATCTCAAAAACGACCTCTGCATGTTTTCAAATTCGCCGCTCTCGAGACTGCGGCTATTTTGAATGCCAAGGGACGCCGAGCGAACCCTTCGCAGCCCAAATCAAACTGAAAATTAGCCAACCCTTCACGTGCGGGGTCAAACCCTTTGACATCTGACGCCGGGGTATCTAAAATACCCGATGCTTAATACATGGGCGCACAAGGTTAACCCAAACCCACGACTTTCAAGTTTTTATTTTGGTAGGGTTAACAACGAAACTTGGCGAAAATTATCAACAACAATATTTTAACATAGCTAGAGCGCTGACTTTGTAATAAAGGGTATACGGTTTGAAAGATTTCACGATTTATCGTCTCAAATTAATATCTAAATAAATATAATTTTCTCAATTTGGGAGGCAGGAGTGGGTGTCACCGCCCCAAGAAATACTTATTGGATAACCAACATCCCTGCCACCGATCACCGCGAGTGGTTTGCTACGTTTGGTGATTTCGCAGTGGAACCCGGGTTCATGGGGTGAGGTTTGTCTAGGTATTGGCGGCGGATGATTTTGCTCACTTACTGCGTGGCGGGCCGTGTCGAGAGAGTGATTGAGGGAGACCTTTTGACCTCTCCAGCCGGACTCTCTCAACAATCGCCTTGGAGTGGGAAGGATGGATTCATTTTTATTTAATTTATTTATTAGCGTTATAAACCGTCTTTATAAATTAATATTTATGACAGTGATTAGAATAGTTATGTCATTACGTCCGTCACTCCTGGACACGCTGACACCCAGGTCCTACTCAGGGAATTATACCTTTATAATAATAATTGGATAATTTATAGAGCGCCGTTTTTGTGAAAAATAACCTCGAGGGAGCTTTATCCTTCCTAGAACTTCCTTTCCCTTAAAGGACCCTCCACACAGCATCCCCAAAGATGACATACGTCTGTTAGTACTAGAGGTATTTTAATAGAATGTGCTCATAAAAGCTAGATGCACTGATCATTTTGGCAACGGTGCATTGATGGTAGACAACGTTAAACGTGTAAGTAACTAACGGTGTTTTGGCGTGAAATGGATCGTTTTTCGACTCGTTTGTTTCGAAGGCCTCTGTCCTTGATTTTCTTAAAAATACATCCCGCATAACAACCTCATCTCAAAACCCCAAAGAGAAATCCCAAGGTCTTCTTTCGGAGTTAATAAGAAATTTAAAAACCTTATTTAATGAAATTTTTAGGTTTTGACCATTGTTGTGTTAAAAGCCGAGGAGCTCACTTCTCTGCAACGGAATTACACTTGCAAATCAACCATTTAATTCAGTACCATATTTTGTAACCACCGTATACTCAAATACCCGATGGACCGTTTTATTACGGAGAATTTTACGTCCAGGACGAAAAAACCCACAAGACACGACTTTCCCCCGGTAGTTACAATGATAGGCGAAAAGCGGAAATGGTAAGGGTGGTGGCCACAGTCGGCAGTGAGGAAATGCGGGATAGTAGAAGACAGTGGGGACAGTCCCCACCAGTTACACCCGAAACCTACTAAAGGAAATAACAGTATCTTTGTCTTCACCAAAATGAAATAATTCTAAACATAAAAGCAATTAACATTTGTAGAAAATAAAATACAAAAAAATATTCTGGATGATTTTATTGCGACCCGCGACCATCCAGGCTGACCAGCGGACAACCCACCAGCGCACAAACTATCGGAGTCCATTTCTAAGTGCGCAGAATCTACCGCGCGCTTGGGGAACAATCTGAGATGTCCCTTTGGGCATTCAGTTCATTATTTGTGTTTCTTTCTCGATCGTAGACAATCCGAGAACCGCGCATGCGCACTCGCATGTGAATTTCAAATACCGTGGGGATAATCCAATGAATCCCCAAATACTGAATACTGTTAGCGGAGTTTCAGGCGGGAATCGCTTGGGTTCAAATAAAGAGAAATAAATTGTTTCTCCCTGCATGTCCTTTCCCGTGCGTCCCCGTTCCCCTCCCGCATCCCCTTCCCCTCCCGCTTTCCCTTTCCACCTTCCCGGCCTACCTCCCTCCTCTCCCGCTCCCCTGTCCCATCAACCCCCCTTCCGTGTTCCGTATATTCAATCCCAGTACATTCAATTTTCAAACAGCTCGCGTGCCACCTATTACAATTATTTTATTCAAATTTTCACTTTTCGTACATTAAAATCTTAATTTAAAATATCGATCATTTAAAAAATCCATAAACAATTCTCTTGTTACAAAAAAAAACACAGCTGCCTGCTAAATTCAATTTTATCAAAACATGCGGACTGTCAAACGTGCGAAGTTAAAATAGTAGTTAAGTTTTCTGAAATTATCCAATTTTCTGCGCAATTTTATTTCGTTAAGAACCTTCTACAAAGTATTAAGTTTGCCGTCCTCTAGAAAAAAAGAACAAATAAAGTATCTAGGAATCATAATTGACCATAACCTTAGATGGACACATCACATCAAACAAGTTACAAATAAACTCCTCAAAACGATACACATTTTCCTAAACATAAGAAACGTATACAAAATGCAACAAATGAAAACAATATATTTTGCTCTATGTCAGTCTATAAAAGAATATGGAATAATTAATTGGGGAGGAGCAACAAACTCAGCTATCGAAAACCTGGAAATTGCGCAGAAAACGATCTTAAAGGTAATACTTAAAAAACATAGACTTACTGATACAGACCAAATATTCAACCGTTGTGACGTACTAGACATGCGACAATTATACGTTAAATCGCTACTAAATTACATTTTTGACCAAAAAAACAACCTTCAACAAACACAAAATATCACAAACAGACCAGTTAGACAAGCATACAAAGAAAACTTAAAAACTCCGAAGGTAAATACAAGCTTTGGACAAAGACACTACCAATATCACGCTATAAAAGCATTCAACAGTCTAACACTTGAAAATAAAATTGAGGAAAACAAAAATAAATTCCGACACAAAATTATAAAATGGATTAAAGACCAAAATAGACAATACTACCAAAAAATCATAGCAGAAAATAATTAAGTTGCTTACACACTTGTGTGGTGTGGTGTGTAGTGACTACAAATTAACCAATCATCGTCGTCGCTTGTCGACACGCCACAACCTACAAATATGTCTCTAACCATAATAAATGTATGAAACCGATGTGCTTCTGGCGCGCCACGACACACCACACCACAAGTGTGTTTCCGCCTTTATTAAAAATATCATTTTTAACCTTATATAATATTATTTCTTTTAAATTTACGTTAATTTTAAATCCCTACTTTTTAATTTTAATTTATCTTAATCGTATGTTTTTTATTCACTTGTTTGCGTTTTTTCACCAATATTATATGTATATATTTTTTATGTATTGTGTATAATTTTGTATATGAAATGGAGACCTCACCACGGGTAAACCACCCAGTGAGGCCAACATCATTGAATTGTGTATAAAATGTAAATATATTGCATCAAATAAATAAATAAATTAGAAAACTTTAAAGAAAAACAGGTAAAGTCGTTCTGAAATTATGGCCTGACCACGGGAAACAGGGATTCATTTATGCATATATATAGATTATTGTTATTAATTGGTATACACCTATAGACATTTTATATTATTTTGTGTTTAGATATCCGATTGGCATGATTTGACCATCAAAATTTTTGTTTGAGAAATTATATAGTATATTCAACGGTACAGTAGTTCACGTAAAAAATATCGATTCCCACCATCAAAGAAGTGCTCGAGCCGCCACTGATAGAAGCAGTGGGTACAGTCGGCAGGGTGGAAATGGGGATAGTGGAGGAATGGGCACAGAAGGCAGTGAGGAAGTGTGCGCAAGTCGTAACACTTCCTTTAACTGCAGAGGGGAGGTATGTGTACTAACCAGGCATAAATAATAAGAGCTATGAATACGATGTAAGGTGTCAACGTAGCATGAAACGTAAGTTCTATATCGTAGGTTCTCAACGTTAGCGATAAAGCCACCTTGCGGGTTTGAAACTTACGGGGGGGGGGGCAGTAGAAGGCCCACAGAAAATTAGGAGGCGTCGAGATGGCACAGTGAGGGCGTTGGCAGGTAAAAAAAGATGGTCTAAAAGACAAAAAACACGCTAATCACGTAGATACTAATAATCTTACGTGAATTTATTAAGGCTCCGCAACCGGGCTCGAAAAGAAGAAGATGGAGAGATACAATACGCTATTATTAGTTGGGGATCCGCGTATAAATGTAACCTTCTTCCAATAGAAATTATACAAAGAAAAATTATTAAAATTATATTAAAAAAATCCTGGGACTACCCAACAGAACGCCTGTTTGAAGAATTTCAAGTACCAACATTTAAAGATTTATATATTAAAAATTCATTAATTCAAATTATAAAAGAAAAAGATAAATATCCATTTTTAAATGAAAACAGAACTCGACTTAAACATGTTTTTCTATGCCCAAAACTAAATACGTCTTTTGCACAGCATCATTACACTTACCAGGGAAGAACTTTTTTCAATCGTCTACCAGAAGAAATCAGAAGCATTAATGATAAAACCCGAATACTGCTCTCTGTCAAGAGACATTTTAAAAATATTCTTAAGAAAAAAACTACTGTCAATTAATCTTACAAATTTCCTATGTTTTTCATAACATTCTTTCTTTTTTTTAAAATACACACCATTATCAAAATAAATACTGCAGCTCACATATATTTATGTACAATGAATTATTTAAGTACTAACTTATGTATAACTAATAACTAATAGCATTAATGTACACTACCCTTCCATACACAAGCAAGTGCTTTTAATGGAAGGGTAGTAAAAAAAAAAACCTGAGATGTAAAATTATCATGTAAATACCATGTAAATCTTATTATTAAAAATAAAAATATCTATATATATATACGAAATTACGAATTGTAGAGGAGAGCGTTAACATTTACAGCGACAAAATCGATGCGAAAATTGCGAAAATGTTCAATAAAACACGACTCGTTTTAAATAGAGCAAAAATCTCGCGGGGAGCATCTTAAGTATCATTTAAAGAAACATTGTGAATTTTTTCACAAATATAATTTATAAAATAATAGAACCAAACTTGTTTTTAATAATTTTAGGAGCATACTTTGCGATTTTTTTCTATCGAGGGAATTTCATATATTTTTTTAAGAGCTTAAAAACTTCAAATGTTTAAGGAAGATATGTAAGAAATCGGTAGAAATTCGGGTTACGGTCCCTTTAAGAATTGACACTATATCATGAATAAAAATAGCCGGTGCGATCCAGTGACAGCTAGTCACCGGGACAAAGGAACCGCAACAGAAAATGACGTCATATGTAATATATACAGGGTGTTAAGGGACGTACTTGACTTACTTTAACCAGTGATTCCTGACATTATTTGGAGTAAAAAATGTAAATGAAATTTTGGTCTCTGGTGACTTTTTTTGACGACTTTTTTTTTTCAAAATTTTTTTCTTCAAAATCAAACCAAAAAAAATTTCTTCCGCACGTCGTCACTGGTCACTCAGCCGGGTGTCTGACGAACCCCTTACCCCGCCTCCAACTGTTCAACAACTACCATTTTTTTATGTTTTTGTAGGAAAAATAAAAAAAAAAAAACATCAAAAATGTCACCGGAGACCAAAATTTCATTTACATTTTTTACTCCAAATAATGTCAGGAATCACTGGTTAAAGTAAGTCAAGTAAGTACGTCCCTTAACACCCTGTATAGCCGCATGGTATTATTATTCGCAACTGCCAGTTACAAATGTTACAATAATAAACACATTTACATTAATGTTTTAATACCTGGAGAGATTTACGAAACTAAAAATACAATAGTACTTACACCTGCCAGGCGATGCTTATCACGCAAGCTGTTAACGTAAGTAGTGCCATATTTTGGCATTGCTTTAATACGGTTATATTACAAAATTCTATTTATGTACAAACTCCACGTACGAAAACGGTTTTGCGTAAGGCGCGGCCTTAGAATTGTACTGGAAGTAGGATTCTTAAATTTCGACCGTACAGACGTTAACATAATAAAAAAACCGAGTGTGCTTTAGACCACACGACTGAAGTAAAACTTCACTAACTTATAAAAGAACATATAACATTGACATTGGGGTGACATGACATTGAGGTGACCTACGACCTTGGGGTGACCTAAGATCTTGGGGTGACCTACGACCTTGGGGTGACCATCCTTATCATTATCACTCCCCAAGTCAATCGTGCGTAAAGGCCCGACCGTTCGCCTCGCCATCGATCACTGTTCGCATCGATTACCGTTCGCATCACACTTTTCGTTACATCGCACTTTTCGTAACATCACACTTTTCGTAACACATCACCACTTTTCGTAACACATCACCACTTTTCGTAACGGCTTAAAAATTTGTATTGTGTATGATCAAAAATAGAAAAAAAAAATATATATTACGTCAAATGGTAAGGAGAGGGTGTATTAAAAAAATAGAATTCATATCTAGCGACCAAGCATAGTTAAATACATTTCAATCCACATTTTAAATACGAATTGTGGCATTTCCCCTGGGATATATCTACTAAAAGCATTTTACGCTTTCATAATTATAAAATTCATTTTATCTTTTTTTTTAGCCACATTTCAACCTATAATAATTGGGATGCGGAATTATTCGAACCCAAAAACCGCAGTTAATTTTTTTTGCCAAAGGGCGGTTCAAATACATAAAACTCAAACATTCGCCGAACAAATTTTAACAGTTTATAAAGGCGGGCGTCCCGCAAGATGTATTGCGTACAGAGGATTCCTCGTAATTAGGTTACGCGACAAAACGGCGCAACGTGTGAAAGACAAAATAGCCTGATATTGTAAAACAAAGCACAAATATTTATAGGGAGCAGTTTAGTTTTGTGAAAGCAGTAAATAATATTATTATTTTGAAAGAGTAACCGAATACAATAGCAATCCAATTTGGGAGGCGGGTATGGGTGTGATTCCATCCCTCCCACTGCGATGCCCCGAGAGAGCCCTGCTGGAGAAGTCAACCAGTCTCTCCCGGGGAGCAGTTTAGTTTTGTGAAAACAGTACATAATATTATTATTTTGAAAGAGTAACCGAATACAAATCCAATTTGGGAGGCGGGTATGGATGTGATTCCATTCCTCCCACTGCGATGCCCGAGAGAGCCCTGCTGGAGAAGTCAACCAGTCTCTCCCAATCTGACTTGCCATGCAATTGGTAGCAAGACCCGGACCAACCTCACCACATGAACCCGGACACCCCTGCTAAATCACCAAACTTAGCGAACCACTTGGGATGATCTATGGCAGAGGTGTTGGTTATCCAATAAATGGTTTACGGGGCGGCGGTACCCATACCCACCCCACAAAACGCTACAAATTTTTCTGCATTATAATTGATTTGGTGGTGTTTTTGAGTAATCTGAGTAGTGTAGCGAATGAAGGATACACTTTTACACATAACTGCACACTCAACTCAAATTTCGATTTTTCGTAGATATCTGACTAATCAACTGGACGATTGATGTACACAGTAACGAATTCATATTTGCCATAGCACCAACAGATTGGTTATATACGAAATTGCCAGCTTATGTTTTTCCTTCTGATTCATGCACGGGGCATGGGGATGAGGGTAACCTTGCGGATACCCTTGCTAAGACGCTAATGGATTTCGTTGAGTTATGTCCAACCACCAAACAAGAAAGGTATATCACAATTAAGTGTACTCACGATAGTTGTCTTCTGGCTTGGTGACAGTCATAGATGTCCATAGCGCTCGATATTGTTCTATTTGATAGTTAGAACTTCGGTAAAGTTTGAGTCACGAGTTCACACAAAATATACGAAAGAATACGGTAGGATTTATACTTTGTGTGACGATATGATGAATAACACTTCGGCTCGGTGCGAAATGTCACTATACGATCGGGGGTTAGCAACGGACTGACTTGTTGACGATGAAGCGCTTGTCACTTGTTGACCGTGTAGTTAGGGACCCTTATTGTGCGGAATTTCCAAGTCTGGGTTCCTGCCGATCTCGTATGACAATCGGAGCACAAAACCAAAGAAATCCATCGGCGTTATGAAACATTCCGCCCACCAAAATACAGCAAATTGTATTTTAAAGAAAAGTTGAACGTTAAGCGAAACGCAGAATGCCATGAAATGTAACGTCGATGAAAAGAAGACGAAGCAGAAGAACTAGTTTTAAACGATAACTAGATGTAGATAAACTAGACGAAAAGAAACTAAATGATACGATTAACATAGACGTAAAAAGAATAAAACGAACCGCGAAACGATGATGATTAGTCACATTGCCTAGGCAATGGACACGATTAGGTGAATGGTCTTGTAAGAGAAGATTCATTCAAAGTACGAAGCGTAACGATAGCATAAGATTTTTAATAATGATTCTAATCACTTGCTCCATAGAGAGTGATGTCCAATGTTTGGTTAAAGATAGAATACGAATTTCGAAATGATTAAGTAGAAAATCCGAACGACGAGAGGCTTTGTTATGAAAGTTGTGTACGAATAGATAACAGTAAGCAGTAAGACGTTGGAGTTTCCGAATACGATATAATTTGTTTAATAAAAGTTTAGCAGAATATATCATGTTGGACTAATGACGATTGAACTCGTTCTTCAGAGTGGAGTTCAGTTTTGTTAAAATGGCCATCTGAGATGGGCCAAGAGTCGTTTGGCTGGACAAACCCGGAGGGCTCCGCCCACCATAATACGTTACGGATAAGAACGGCCTGAGAATGGCCACGTGAAGCGATATCCGATGGATTATCAACCGATGATGCTTGACGCCGATGATTAGATGCGATAACTGTCAAGAACGATAATTGGTCGGTGTAACGATTCCCGTGACGAGTATCATCGGGTGAATCATCCGGTGGCCTCCACTTCCATCCCAATACCCTGAGAGTAAGAAAATGATCAACATTCTTGAAGATTACATCAGTGAAATAGTAGCCCGGCGGTAAGTTTCGGTAGGCGCGAAGTTTTGGTTTGCTACAATCCGACTTCTGCAGTTCAAGTTGACCTCGTTTGGTATGTTCGATAACTTCGGATTGCGTTTGTTGAGCTTGTTCCACACTGGAACAGCCGACGACGATTGAATCGATATTTGAATCCGAAGTGATCGCGTATCGTGTGAGTGATAATTCGTAACCATTATTTTCTGTCAACGATCTGACAATACGGTAGGACAGAATAAAAGCAGAGATATCAGAAGTCACAGGGTGTAATGGGTAATCCGGGGTAGATTCCGATAATTGATGACGCCAAAATATTCTTTGGAACGCGTGATTTGGCTCTTGTGGGCATATTTGGCGATACATTTGCCGTACTTCAGCAATGAATACCACAGATGGCGAACGAAAGTTTTGCAGAAGTTCAGCAATGTTTGTTTGAAGCTTGGGAACGATAAGGAAGGCATCATTTGACGATGATTCATTCACCTCCGTCACCGAGGCATCCAAGACAATTCGCAAAGTAGTGGTAACGGTGCGCGAACGAAGAATGCAATGACGAAGTATGTGATGCATTTCCTTGAGTAAATCTTTTCCAGGAACACGTGTCATGTGACCACTGTGCAAGTAGTCAGTCATGAAAGCGAAGTACGGTTCTCATAAACTGAGCTTTGCTGTCGGTTTACGTTCGATTGAAAGGATGATGCGCGAAGAGACTTCGCGCGAACCTGGGAAAGCGATATCCTTATCCTTTTCGCCAAAAGGTAAGGCTACGATGAATTGTCCCGAAGGGTCACGTGAGTGATTAGTGTGATGGACCTGCTCATCACGTTGTCCTTCAGGAGTGAGATGTGAAGACTGAGGGAATGTGTCAAACTCTCTCAGTTTCTTGACCTTTTCAGAAAGACGGTACTGGTTGGTTTCGATAAATTGACTAGAAAAGTCACGTGAGCGATAAATGCGATACACTTGGTCACGACGTTGTTTAGTGGGCTGTGAAGACTGAGGAAATATGTCCAACTCCCTCAGTCTCTTGACTTCTTCTGGAAGACGATACTGGTTGGTTTCGATGAAGGAGTTTGTTTGACGATCGGTAGTAAAACCAACCGAATCCAGAGGAAGCCAACCGAATGGTGAATTGATAGCTGAAGGCTGGTGAAGATCACCCGTTAATTGGGGTCTCGGTAGAGATGGCAAGATCTCAACATCTCGAAGTAGGTCAGTCGCTCCTGTGTCAGTTGTCAGTTTGTGACAGTCAGAGTCGGCATGAAGTATGTCTTGGAACAGATGACAAGATAACTGGTCGAATTGAATCGTTGGCGATGGAAGTAACTTCGTGTTGAAGGTAGTTTGTCCCTTAACATCGACATCGAAATTAGTGACGCCTGACGCGGTTGTAGAAGATTGGCCTAAGCCACGGATTTTCTGAGAGCTGACTGGACGCTCGGCAGTGCAATTGGATATGAAGTGTGCTTGACTGTCTGAATCGGTCAACCCACGAAACGTTTGAAAACTACCGGAGGGATCACGATTGCTAATACGAGCAGTAGGCAAACGTACGATGGATCTGTCACCGAAGTTAGCGAGGAAAAGAACTGGAGGATCTGAAATAGAAGCTCCTTGAATGGCAAACGTGGTAGGTCGTTGGTACTCCTCTTCAGCAGAAATGTTGTCTTCCCTATGAAGAAGAGTGTGGTGCTTACGATGACATTTCTGACAATCAAACACAGATTTGCAATTCGTGAGAGAATGAGAAGGCGTGAGACAATTCAGACACCAACGGTGTGCCTTGGCGAATTGAGCACGTTCCTGAACCGATTTTAGTGCAAATGATTTGCACTTAGCGATATGGTGAATACCCTTGCAAAACGCGCACTTTGAAGTGAACGCAATCAAGGACCCTTTGATTTCAGGTTTTGCCTTATTCATGTCACAAGTAAATGATGACGTTTGTTTTATGACAGCTTGATCATGAAATGTTGAAAAGTTTTGGTTTGGTACGATAATGTTCGCGGGCTCCGATTCGAAAGATTGATTCGTTAATTCCTTGTGAATTACGACGATTTTGAAATAAACATTATCAAAAGCTACGCGAACTTGATTTTCAATGTCCTTGTTTGCCTCATCTAAAGCTAAGATGTCAGCGTGAACGGTTTCAAAATCATTAACAATTTTTTGCAACTTCGTATAATACGCTAAAAATAATGGGTAATTGGTTGCATCTTGCAAAACGCTTTGACCGACCTCATACACCTTGTTTATTCTGCTAATGGCAACGTTCCGTCTTCTACGCAAGCCTTGTAAAGTACTAGCCATTTTTTTTTATCAGGAAAACGTTATGAATTAAAAAATAGAATTCGATGTAATTTAAATGCCCGGTAGGTCGTTAATTAATTAAGAACTACGTAAACTAATTCTACGATTCACTGTTTGAATTCGTTCTTCGAAATGACATTTCAATTCACGTAATATTTCATAGCATTCTTTCGTTTTGTCAATGAAAGAATTTATTTATCTAAAGGTTTGCTGGTTATCGGCACCAATGATGATCATGCACGGAGCATGGGGATGAGGGTAACCTTGCGGATACCCTTGCTAAGACGCTAATGGATTTCGTTGAGTTATGTCCAACCACCAAACAAGAAAGGTATATCACAATTAAGTGGTACTCACGATAGTTGTCTTCTGGCTTGGTGACAGTCATAGATGTCCATAGCGCTCGATATTGTTCTATTTGATAGTTAGAACTTCGGTAAAGTTTGAGTCACGAGTTCACACAAAATATACGAAAGAATACGGTAGGATTTATACTTTGTGTGACGATATGATGAATAACACTTCGGCTCGGTGCGAAATGTCACTATACGATCGGGGGTTAGCAACGGACTGACTTGTTGACGATGAAGCGCTTGTCACTTGTTGACCGTGTAGTTAGGGACCCTTATTGTGCGGAATTTCCAAGTCTGGGTTCCTGCCGATCTCGTATGACAATCGGAGCACAAAACCAAAGAAATCCATCGGCGTTATGAAACACCTTCCAATACGTTCATGACGTACACTTATTCTATTCATTACACGCTGCGTACCGAAATTCCAAAGAAGATATAAAAAATTAAATAAAAGCTTCTGGTGGCCTATGTGTAGTACACAAACATTTTTTGAACACAAGTGTGCAAGTAAGAATGGTAAATTATCGTTATTCTGAAATACCAAAGCCTCTATAAAGGACAAAAAAACTACGTGCTAAGTTCTTGGAAAAAAAAGGTTTGAAAGTATTCGCTTTTTTTAAAGTTTTGGTACTTTTTCAATAACTTTTGTGACGACTGGGAGTATACAACATGAAATCATATAAAAATATTTGTAAGAAATCTCAAGATATTTCAATTTCTCCTAAGTAATAAAGTTAGTCACAAAAACTTTCTTAACTCTTTTTAATGCTGAGCCGTTAAAGGTTCCCTAACCAGAAAATCTATTTAATAAAGCAGAATATCTGTAACCCGTGGAGGGCGGGAGGGGGAGGGGATGGATTTGATTTGTATAATTCTGTAGGTTTATTTTGAGTTGTATGAAATTTTGAACAGTTGACCATTAAAACAAGAGAAAGGTCACTGTCTAGATTTTGATAAACTTTGTGTAAAGCCCTGGCAACGCCTGGTAATTCAGCTGGTAGACTTAGGATGGATGGTTTCGAAAATTTTTAAAAAAATATCAAAATTAAACGAAAATATTCAAGTTATATGAAAGTCAAATTAAGTTATGTTTTTTACAAAGTACTGTGAAACAAACGGCCTATGACGAAATAATAACATTTAAAATTTGATGAATTCTTTAAATTCTGTGAAACAACCTGTCCTTGATAAAAAAATTATGTGCGCAGTTCACACGCGGTAGAAGTGAAACCTACAAAAAACTAAAGCAGACAAGAGTAGGAATGCTACGAAGCACTGCACAAAGAGGAGACCGATTAACCTAACTCATTCTCTCCCAGGCTAAATCCTAAAGATGTTTATGTTTGTCTTTTTTTAGTGTCGCTTTTTCGTTTCATCGAGTTTTAAATCACAAGGGTACTAAAGAAGTTTTCACTTCAAAAAGATTTCTGAAAAAACGGGAAAATAATTTAACCCGTCTGCTTGTTTAGGAATAAATACATCCCAAAACACGTAATCGCGTTATACTTTCATAAGACCAAAAACGTCCCGAGCGACCTTACATTTTCAAAGCAATATATCTCTCTTCTTCCCTTGCAAACATATGTTTTTTTCTTTTAACCAGAAAGAGAACGAAATAATGCTTCTTATTGTTAATATGAAAGCTATCTTGCATAGATATTTTACAATATCGATCCAAAATGACGTTTTCTGATTTTTCGCGCGAAACTGAGGCTTCCGGATTGTGAGATGCGAATATATTGAACCAAGCAGAAGGGTTAAACAAAAATGGTTTTAAAAATACTACATTTATTTGAAAATATAACACAATCAACATCATTGTTGGTATATAAAAGTATGTAACAAGCACGAAAAATCGTTTCTTGCCTCTATGAGGGTTGAGAACAAAAAAGCCTTAGTAAAAATAGCTCACCGCGACCGCTAGCTGCCGCAAATGAAACTGCGCAGCGTCGCTGTCGAAACAAAGTTTTTGGGAGGATTTGAGAGACAATTTATGCGTTTAACCCCTTATATTATCATCTCTCTCGTTGTATAAGGGACCATATTTAAATTTCAGGGTATTTTACTTGACTTTGGAGTTTAGAGTCTTGTAATAAAGTGATGTACATGTGCGATTCAAGGGAAATATGCCGGCGTTCGCAATGAGAGAGAACCTAATGTTTTCACAAGATGATTCCCCAAAAAATTCGAAGTAAAAGGTTATACATGTCTCACGGAAACCATGCGAATTAGTTGAATCAGGTTGACTAAACTACACGAAAACTAGGAGGAAATCTAAAATTGGTTTTATTTTAGTAGTAGATGTGTTCAACTCCATGGAATGTGAAAGAAGTATAAGGCAAAAAAATGTATATCATCATCATCATTTTATTACATAATGCCTATTACATTTATCCTTCCTTATCCTTACATAGTATAAAATGAAGTCGCTCAAAATGGATGTGCGCGTTAATCTTTTAAACTACGCAACGGATTTTCATACGGTTTTCACCAATAGATAGAGTGATTGAAGAGGAATGTTTATATGTATAATACATGGAAATTTATATTAGAGAAAAGCGGAGAAATTCAAAGAAAACATATTTTTGTGCGATCTAAAACGGCTTTTTGTCGTTCAAAACGTCCCTTTTGAATTTCGTTCTAGGGAAGAAATTGGAAAATAGATGTCCTAGAGTAAGTAGGTATTTGATTTTCCCTTTTCAAATATCCAGTGTTGCATTGCAAGCATTGTATAATTAGTGGCGAGTTAATTAGTTTATTTATTTATAATAGTATAAAATGAAGTCGCTCAAAATGGATGTGCGCGTTAATCTTTTAAACTACGCAACGGATTTTCATACGGTTTTCACCAATAGATAGAGTGATTGAAGAGGAATGTTTATATGTATAATACATGGAAATTTATATTAGAGAAAAGCGGAGAAATTCAAAGAAAACATATTTTTGTGCGATCTAAAACGGCTTTTTGTCGTTCAAAACGTCCCTTTTGAATTTCGTTCTAGGGAAGAAATTGGAAAATAGATGTCCTAGAGTAAGTAGGTATTTGATTTTCCCTTTTCAAATATCCAGTGTTGCATTGCAAGCATTGTATAATTAGTGGCGAGTTAATTAGTTTATATGTAAAATACATGCTTATTACAGTAGAGAAAAGCCGTGAAATTCAAATATTCAATTCAGGCAGCGGGCAGCTGGCAAGCGGGTGGTGTGGATTGTATAAAGATTGGGTAATGGCGTTGTGTTTCGTTAGCCACAGCAACGTGTGGCCGGGTCTGCTAGTATTACATAAATGAAGTCGCTCAAAATGTATGTGCGCATTAATCTTTTAAACTACGCAACGGATTTTCATACGGTTTTCACGAATAGATAGAGTAATTGAAGAGGAATGTTTATATGTATAATACATGTAAATTATATTAGAGAAAAGACGATAAATTCAAAGAAAACTGCTGGCGGGCCGTACTGTAGTCACTTGAAATTCGTTCTGCGGAAGAAATTGGAAAATAGATGTCCTAGGGTAAGTAGGTATTTGATTTGAATTATTTTATTTGATGAAGTCGCTCAAAATGTATGTGCGCATAGATCTTTTAAACTACGCAACGGATATTCATGCAGTTTTCACCAATAGAGTGATTCAAGAGGAAGGTTTGTATGTATGAAAACATGCTTATTATAGTAGAGAAAAGTCGAGAAATTCAAATATTCAATTCAGGCAGCGGGCAGCGGGCAGCGGGCAGCTGGCAAGCGGGTGGTGTGGATTTTATAAAGGTTGGGTAATGGCGTTGTGTTTCGTTAGCCACAGCAACGTGTGGCCGGGTCTGCTAGTCTAAGTATAAAGAAGTATAAATAAATAAGATGATATAATGTAAACCCTAATAATATTTTACTAATATTATAAAGGCGAAAGTTTGTATGAATGTATGTATGTTTGTTATTCTTCCACGCAAAAACTACTGAATGGATTTTAATGAAACTTTACAATAATACAGCTCATACATCAGAATAACACATGGGCTATAGCTCAGAGCTCTGGCATTATGAAATTTGTATAAAAAAGATTGGAATAGGTGGCACGATTAGTAAGATATCTATAATTCTTTATTCGATTCAAATTATTAGGAGAGTACTTTAAATAAATGCGGGAGGGGGGATGGGGAGGGTGGAGGGGGGAAGGGGTTGGGGAGGTGTAGGAGGTGGAGTGGGAACCCCCCAAATACCATGCGAGCGAAGCCGCGGGAAAAAACTAGTAAATAAATATAAGGTAAAAAATTATCAAATTCAAACTATTGATTTCCAAAAGTAAATAAGATAAACGTATTATTTAAACGGCCAAGGTATTATAACTAACGAAAATTAAATAAATCGTTAATCTCTTGCCACAAGTAATCTCAATTTGGGAGACGGGTATGGGTACAGCCTACCAGGGTACCATTTATTGTATAACCAACACCTTTGTCACAAGTTACCTCAAGTTGTTCGCTACGTTTGCTGACTTAGCAGGGGTGCCAGAGCTCATGGGGTGAGGTTTGTCCGGATCTTGGCGGCGGATGCGGTAAAGGTCGGTTTGAGGAGACCTTTTGACCTCTCCAGTAGGACTCCCTCGGAACATCGCTTTGCACTTCACTACACTGACCCCCAGATTCCGACCCATCAACCATGCCTTTTCCCTCCCAGAACTTCCTCTTCTTTCCTAAAGATACCCTCCATTCAGCATCCCCAAATACGATATAGGTCCTAAGAGGGATTACTTTCCTCAGGGCCTCTCGTGTGGAGTTAAAAGAAAAATAATAAAATTAAAACTATTAATTTTCCAAAGATTAATAAATAAACACAATTAAAAGCGATTTGCGATAAGTTTATACTGAAAGATAGTTATGAGTTATGACCGTTTGGTATCAAGTAAAATAAAGGACAGTTTGCTCATTTCCCAACCTAATTTCCAAAAATAGAAGCGAAATATCACAATTTAACATTTTTCAAGGCCGCACCCTCAAAAAAGGTTCCTCACAATAATCTAAGGGTCTTTTTCACAAAGGGCTCCGACCTCAAAAGCCTTCGATAGAGCCTCCAAAAAATTACGGGTCCTTTCTCATTGATTTTTGGCAGTTTCCAGTTGATTGGACCGCATCTCTTCCACGGGTATAAATTCGTTGGTCAGGTCGACATTGTAAATGGGAAATAACTCGCACGGGCGGAATTACCCGAAGTTTGGCGGAGATAGCCGAATGGGATTATTGAAATTCTAAAGGGAAGTTTATTAATGTGCCTCTGCCGGTAATTTACGGAGCAATTATCACGCGCATACTAAAACTTTTGAATAGGTTAACTTTATTTTCAAATGATTCGTGTGATATTTATCATTTTTATACACGGTGTCCGGAAACTCGTCGAACAAGCGGAAAACTGGTGAATCTATACAAATTTGGGAGGCGGGTATGGACACCGCTGCTCAGGTCAGGCTGTCCGGGTTCATGGGGTGAGTTTTGTCCGGGCTTGGCGGCGGAAGCATCTGCCCACCAATTGCGTGGTAGGCCAGGTCGAGAGAGACTGGTAGAGGGAGACCCTTTGATATCTTAAGTAAGACTCTCTCCGAACATCGTCTTGCACCGCAGTGGGAGGGTTGATTCATACGTCCGTCAAAAAAACGTTCCTCACAGATTCCAAAAGATTATGTAGGCCCCGAGTAATTTTTTTCTTCAGGGCCTTAGCTCATATATTAGGGAACGTACCCATACTACGTGACACGTTTAGGGGGGGGGTTTTCAAAATGTCACGCTTGGTACAAATGAGCGGCGACGGGCTTAGGTTTTTGGTCACCGGGGGGGGGGTTAAAAATTGCAAAAAGTTGGTCACGTAGTATGGGTACGTTCCCTTATCTAGAAATTTTAAAAATTCCGTCCTCGGCGTACGATAGCATTAAATACATTGTTCCCCTCCCGCGTCCCCTTCCTAGCTAGCTTTATAAATTATAGCCTATGTGTTATTCTGACGTATGAGCTATATTATTGTAAAATTTCATTAAAAACGATTGAGTAGTTTTTGCGTGAAAGAGTAATAAACACACATACATCCATACAAACTTTCGCGTTTATAATATTAGTAAGATATATTAAAGTTAACGTAATAGAAGAAATTGCATAAAAATATAAATGAATCATTGGATAAAAGTGAAAAATGTGCAGGTATATTTATTGATCTCAGAAAAGCCTTTGATAGCATATCCCTTTAGATTCTACTATTAAAAAAATAACAATATAGGTATAAAAGACAACGCGATTAAGTGGATTTCGAACTACCTAAAAAATCGACCGCAAGTCGTAAAAATAAATCAGATTAATAGCGATAAAGATATATCAGACTTTGGAATCCCGCAAGGTACAGTAATCGGACCAATCCTTTTCACCATATATGTTATTAACATTTTTTTCAACCACTACATGGCCAAATTACTTCATATGCCCACGATATGGTACTCATAATTAGCGAAAAAACTTGGGAAAACGTAACATATAAAGCCACCAAAGACATAATTATTCTGAAGTTCTTCGACGTAAATTTACTATCACTAAATAGTGATAAAACATTTGTTGTTCCATTTGCAATACACAAAAATGATAACCCTAAAAACTTTGATATCATCATCCATGATAATTCCAAAACATATAATAAAAAAAATATATGTTTCCCCCTTACTTCGTTCAGACTTATCTAATGTCAGATATCATAATTCATCATCCCGTCCCTCACCCCAGGGGTTAACTCGGGCCTAAGGGTTAGTTCTAATAAAGAAAGTAGGCACTAAATATAGGCTGCTTAACCCTTTCAATGCAGACGGCGATAACGTAAGGGAAACACCCCTAATCGTAATATATATATACAATTTCATTACATCCCCAGCCAGTAAGGGGTTATATGCAGTCAGGAAGCCGAAAAAAGGCGATTTTTCAAGATTTCCTTTCCCTTTTTTTATATATACGAATACCGCATAAGAGTCCTAACCCGTCTGGAGCCAGTGAGACTATGGCATCCCCAATTGGGGTATGTAGAGAGGCTGAAGGTAGAGGAGAGGGGAAAGAGATGGGGAAGAGGAAGTTGGGAATCAGATCTGGTCTCCAAACACAGCTAAAGCCATTTAAAGCAACGTTTCAATTCTGAATGGTGGTCTTACACCAGGGCGATACTGAGAGTATCTTCCACTCTGGAACGTGCCGCAAATATGCTACATATTATTTTAAATGAATAAATTGTGAAATAACACAAATTAATCAAATAAAATTTATTGCGTACGCCGGGTTTTGAATCCGCAACCTCTGGATTGCGAGTCGAGAGCCCCGAGTGGATGAGTTGTCGTTCGGAATCGAAACGTTGCAATAAATTATTTTGTGACCCGATCTGAATAGCCAGATACTCATCACTTACCCTCCTCCATTCCGTATCCACCAGCCGGAAAACGTATCAAATAATGTTTCATATGATAATATGAGTACCGCTGCCCCGGGAACCATTTACTGGATAACAAATACCTCAACATCTCATAGCTCACCCCAAGTGGTTTATTATGTACGGTGACTTAGCTTGACTTTGTCTAGGTCTTGGCGGCGGATGCGTTTGACCGTTTGACCTCTCCTGCTGGTCTCTCTCAAATCATCGCCTTGCACAGTAAGATGGATGGATTCATACATCCGTCACTCCTGGACACAATTCGTCCTAGATACCTACCCACTCCATACCCTTTTTTCCTACAGCTAACTCTTTTTTTTACATTTACTCCACACAGGAGGCCCTGAGGAAAATAATTTCCCTCAGGGCCTATGTCAACTGGGATGCTGTGTGGAGGGTCTTTTTGAGGAGAGGAAGGAATGAACATTGTTCTTGAAGAGACCCATGTTGTAGGAAGGAGGAAACACAGAGGCCGGCAAATCATTTCACAACCGAGGTGTTGAACACAAGAACGAGTCGAAGAAACGACCGTTCTCATGTGACAAATGTCAACCGTGTACAAATGTTGGGCACGCGTTTGGCGTGTTTCCCGACTATGCACCGGTGCCGAAGGGATCAATGACGCTAGTTCTTCGGAGTATCTTCCATTGTAATACAGGTAGAACAAGGATGAAGGATAGCATTCCCACCCGACGCCTGTGCTCTAAAGATTGCAATGTTAAGATGGGAGAATCTATTAAGCGGACCGCCCGTTTTTGCACAGAGTCGAGGGTATTTTTCCGGGTATTTTGGAGTTCCAGACCAGAGGTGGCTGCCATAAACTCCTTCGATCCTCCACAAAACATCCCCAAAGAAAATAGGTCTGGATTGGAACTAATGTAAAAAAATATTATGATTAAAGTTTAACGAAAAAAAAAATTCTTTGTGAAATTGCAAATAGTTTTCGCCATTTAAAATGGGCTTTACAAGTAAACAACACCCAACAGAAAAGGTCATTTATATGTTCTTAACCCCAATTAAAAACAGCGGTTCTCTAGTTCGTATATTCCAGTATATTATATCACTTTACACAAATGTACCCTTCCTCGTTTAATTCATATATTTAATTAAGGGCGAACCGTCTCTCGGAATTCCAAATACGTCTGACAACGATAAAACTTGTACTAGGCAAATGTATTATTATACACAAATGTACAGCATACTTGTATAATTAATAATGAGATACGACTTGAATTAAATAATAACACAGTAAAATAATTTATATACGGGGTGTTGAGAGACGTGCTTGACTTACTTTAACCAGGGTTTCCTGACATTATTTGAAGTAAAAAATAATGTAAATGAAATTTTTGGTCTCCAGTGACATTTTTGATGTTTTTGTTTCAACTTAAACATACAAAATAATCTTAACAGGAGGGGTCTTCAAGGGCGTTTTTGACTCATTTAACCAGTGATTCCTGACATCCCGGAGTTTTTTTTTTAAATTTTTTTATTATTTATTAAATTTCAATATAATTACATCTAATACAATATAAAGATATGGGTAGTCCCATAAAGCTGTAACAGATCAGCTTGTCTGTAGGTTCTACCGTATAATATTATTAAATAACACAAATTAGCTTAATTTACAATATTAATACATAATAAAAGATTTAGGCTAGATAAATGTGTTTTTCATTTATTAACCACTTTTTTGTCAGTTTTGGGCAGGGTTCCTCATTATTTTTTAAATAGATGTTTTGAGTCAACATGTTATAGATCAAAGGTATCATATATTCTAGCGTTCTGGTACCATACTTATTTGATATTCGTGGTATTTTTAGGCCTTTATTTTCGGTAAATCTTGTTGTGTGACTGTGCACCAATAACTTTTTATACGCGCTTTCTCCCGAATTATCCATAATTAAAAGATACCAGAGAAGCCCTTTAATTGGAAGTAGGCCCTCAGACTTATACAGTAATTTTAAGTTGTTTCTTTGTTTGTAAATGCTAGGTTTAACAATTTTTTATTTATTATAGCAGTTTGCAAATTTTGAATGAATTTAATATTAATTATGCTCGAGTGTCCCCAAGTTCGAATTCCATATCTAAGTATGGATTCGACCATCGAATGATATATAAGTTTGAGAGTGCATCGAGGCAACACAAATTTTAATTTATAAATGAGTAAAAAATGAAAATGAATTTTTGGTCTCCGGTTTTTTTTTTCTTCTTTTTAACTAAAAACATTAAAAATCTATAGTTATTTGATAGTTAGGGTCCGGGTGATGGGTTTGGTGGTTACTAGGCTGAGTTACCAGTGATGTCACATGGAAGATTTTTTTCTTAGGTTTTGAAGAATCTGTGTATCTAATATATTATATGAAGAAGAGCGTTTCGGTATGGCTCTGTTTTTTTGAAGTGAAAACTTCTTTAGCAACGTTGTGATTTGAAACTCGATAAAACGAAAAATAGCGACACTAAAATGAGACCAACACGTAAATCTATGGGATTTAGCCTGCGAAAGAATGACGTAGTATAATCGGTCTCCTCTATGTGCGTTGCTTCGTAGCCTATCGGTCTCCTCTTTTTGCGGTGTTTCGTTGCCTCCCACTCTTGCCTAGTTTAGTTTTCTGAAGGTTTCACTTCTACCGCGTGTAAATTGCACACTTTGATTTTTTATACAATCGAAACCGTTCGTTCATTGGACACGAACGACGATAGATGATACTGTTCTAATATAATACCTAACTGACACCTATTGGGATATCTTAAAACTTTGTATAACTAACTATACTAACAACATCTATTGAAGAAAGTTGTAATATTTTAATTTCATGCTATCTCACCGTTATTTAATTTTAATTTTATTTTGTCTCACTCTATATGCGTGTATATAAAGCACCCACAACGAATTTTTTTATTAGTTTAATTTGTATCATAATTATTGTGTTAAGCGAAACCGGTCAGTCTTAATAAGTTAATTTGATTTTGTGGTAATTTTATAAAAAAAAAACCCTTTTCATTTCAGAAAATACTGTTACTGAACACACCATCGTGAACAGGTACAGTAATTTATTTATGAATACACGAGTCAAAAACACCAGACCTTTAAAAATAAATTGACGATTTGGGTTAAAATGATATCAGGTTTATATAATATATGAATTTAATTGAAAAAATTACTCGTGCTTATTTTTCAGAACCCTGCCAACTGCCACTGCAAATTGTTCGCCCGTACATACATCTCTATCGCTCACATCACCTGCCACATACATTCGTCTCTACATCCCTGACAGGGCTGTGCAATTAATTTTTGACGTGACAGCTGATTGACGTGTATCCATCGAAATCGGGAATCAATGGTCCCGGGGGAAATTCGTTAGATGTATCTCTACGTTATCAATGACGTTATATAAAATAAATAGACTCGTTATAGTCTCACATACTCACAATATAATGTGGAAAGTAAGGAACACTCTTTTGTTTTCAGCGATTTTCAATAATTTCTCAATTCAAAAGTTTATTCCTGTGTGATAAAGATAGACAATCAAATAATGTGTATGTATGAATGGCACGGATACATTAGCGGGCGGCGTATTAATTTCTTTGCCGAAACTGCTTTCACATCACGGGTGTGACTGAGATAACAAGATACTCTCACTCGGTTACACTACGCACAGGGGAGGGTAAAGGCGGGTAAAACAAGACACACGGGCAAATATTTTTTATTATAATTATATGAGTTATTAGTAATACAATATTGGTACTATTATAGTAGTATTGTTAAAAACATATTTTATTATACAGTACAGGTCATAGGTTCAAATGAGTATACAAATCTATTTACAATTTCATCAACGACATTATAAAACGCTTTCCTTTGACCGTGGTATGTAAATCGTCTTTATTGAAATGAACTGAACATATTGTGCTGTAAAGCGAAGGTGTCCAATCATGTTCGCATCTTTGAATGCGAACAACAGTGGTCCATTTCTGTCGTCGTAGTTGATCACGGGGAAACCTAAAATTCATATTTGATAAGTCATAATAAATTTATATTGAATTAATTGTCATTTTACGTTTATAAAGTCACAGCGTAAATTATAATTATTAATAGAGCTTAACTACAACTAGCGTGTTTACGTATATTAAATTATAGTGTCTTGTCATTGTCAGCAAGGAAGCTCGGTTCGAGCGTTATGAGTTATGACAATTCAAACATAATTAAATTAATTAACGATTTACCCTGTGTACGTTTTACCCCATCTTTCCCAATAGAAGAAAACTTGTGCGGGACGCTGTGTGAACCGACCTACTGTTAGCAGGTTGTCTTTGTTATGCTCGTTACTTTTTGATGCAACGTTCTCTGTCTCGTAATGACGTGTAAAACCGCGAGCGGGAAACATGAAAATTTATTGTAATATTTATAATAATCGATAATATTAAGTAATTTGCGTGTACTTACAAATGAAGTGTTATTACTTCGCCTTTACTATTATTTGCAGTGTAATTGAAACATTTTCTCATCACACAGGAGGGCATTTTGACACTTTTTAAAATGCAATCTACTTACTGGTAAGTGCTGGTAAGACGCAACCTTACTCGACGCGTAGCAGTTTAGTACTAAAGTACTAGATATCGAGACCGGTACAATTGTCTTGCGATTGTCTTCCCACTTTGAGATTTCTACCCCTCGTCTAATATAGTATGTAACGTCATTGTACGTTATTAGTAAATTGCTATTTCCTTCTTAAATATGGAACGGATTTCCGTAATGTTATAACTTTAATTTTGTAAAACATCCAATTTCTTTATAATTCACAAAAATTAATATGAGCCTTCAAACGCAGTGATATTGAATTATGTTAATAGGTTTCCGTTTTAATATATCTCTAAAGATTAGATTTCCAATTTGGGAGGCGGGTATGAGTATCGCCGCCCTAGGAACCATTTATTGGATCACAAAAACCTCTGCCATAGGTCTCAACAAGTTGTTGACTTGGGTGACTTGGCAGGGGCGGTCGGGTTCGTGGGGTGAGGTTTATCTAGATTTTAATGGCAGATGTGTCTGCCCACTTACTGTGTGGAAGGCCGGATCGGGAGGGACTGGTTTGGCCTCTTATGCGGGATTCTCTCAACCCGTCACCTTGCACCGCAGTGAGGGACGGATTTATACGTCCGTATGAATTATAGATTCATACACCTCATATGAACGCTTTTTTTCTGACGTTTGCAATAAATCGATTTTGTTAGGGACAGAAAACGTATGATAAATAATTTCATGACGCCAGAGATTATTCATAACGCCAGAGCTTACTAATATACATAGCCTATAGTACTCGCAAATTTTTAAAATCCATTCAGTAGTTTTTGCGTGAAAGAGTAACAAACATACATCCATACAAACTTTCGCCTTCATAATATTAGTAGGATTAAACATTTTCAACGTGCCTCACGTGTCACGTGAAGGGTATTTTTAGAAAATGAATGTCATGAGGTTCTGGGAAGGAAAACGGTGTGACGGGTGGGTAGAAATCTGGGGGTCAGTATGTCCAGAATTAACGGACGCATGAATCTAACTCTCCCATTGCAGTGCAAGGTGATATTCCGATAGAGTCCTACTGGAGAGATCAACAAGGAGCGGAGTTATGCATCCGCCGCCAAAACCCGGACAAAGCTGAACCCGGGCACCCCTGCCACCAAAGTCACCAAAGGCAGCGAACCATTTGGGGCGACCTGTGGCAGAGATTATAGATATCAAACAAATGGTTCCCGGCGCGGCTGTACGCGGCTGTTATGTGTTAAGTTATTTTTAAGTATTATATAAATCTATTTTTTTATTTGTTTTATTGTTTGATTTTGATTTATTGTTGGATTGGTAATTTACACGTGTCTTTTTCCACATCTGTTTTCTATTTCTTACTGTTTTACAAGCTCACTAAAGCTGTCAGTTTTATATTGTAGTTATTCCTGATACTATACCTGTTATATTATGTAAAAGCCGAAAGGCGTTAAGAGGGCATTAATAGAGAAAACCAGAAATATGTCATTTTCAAATCAGATTTTAGACGTATTGACTCTTTTCCACAAAAAATTATAAATGGATTTCGAAAGATTGTTCTTTTATCTAGCATTCGCATGTAATAAATTTTGATAAAATTTTTTAATTTTTAGTAAAATAAGGTTATTCCATAGGTCGTTGGCAGATTTGTTAAATTTTCAAAAAAGATTTTGTATTATACCACACCCATTTCAAATAATATAATCATGCAGTAAAATAAATCAATACCTAGCAAACGCATGTTTTAGAATTTTAATTTTAGTTTCAATAAAAAATTAAAAAATATGTACGTACATGTGTTTCTTGACGAAAATTGGTCCATTTGTGTATTTATTTGCGCACTTACAAACTAATATATTGCAGATTTTTTAACATTTTTTTTTAAATTTAGATATTATTGAAAAATGATAAATACTTATAATCAAAAAATAATTACAAAAATTACATTATTTTAATAGTTTTATCATCACGCCTTTCAGCATTTTTGGATGAAGGTATAAATTAAAGCAAATTTGGATTGAAATAAATTCGATATTGAGTTATAATTTTAAAAAGCTGGTACGGAGAATAATTAACCTTTCTCATTGTAACCGCCCTGCACGATCGTAAGAACAACTTTTGACGAAATGTGGATTTTCATCCGCTGGCTGGTTAAACGCTCTTAATATTATAAATAAATAAAATACCCTCCACACAGCATCCCCAAAGATGACTTTGGGCAGTGAGGGAAATTATTTGCCTCTGTGACTCTTGTGTGGAATTATTGTAAAAAATATACATACTCGTATTTCGTTAGACACAAATCCAGGTTTCCGTTAATTTAAAAATTATTGTTAAAAAGAAATACATTTTCAAATCACCCAGAGCAAACGGGATTCGTATTACCGATGCGATGGTTTTAAAACTCCTAAAATAGGTCAAATAATCACAAAAATACTTCGTTATCACAATTACGAAAACAAAAGCAATCCGTAAAACATTTTTCAATCAGCCAATTATGGGGCGTAAACACAGGCTTTGTACAATCATGTAAAATCGAGCCTAAAGCAATTTATTCTGCGCCAGAAATGTTTACATTACTGTTTGTTGTACGTAACATTTGATAATTCAATCGTTGACAGGTCATACATTATACATACAATCAATATACTCAGGAGTGTCGATAATATAATGTTATATTATATTACAAACCTTATTATATTGTATGTTCAATATTATGATTGGCTAATGCATCGCTTATGTGGGTTTAAATACTGTGTGATTAAAAAGTTAAAGGCAAATTAAAAATGATTATTTTTTTACGTTACCTCCACATAGATAGGGATGCAAAGATATATCGGAAAACTGATAAATATCGATATCGACGGTACGCCGAAAAACTATCGAAAAAATATCGTATCGAAATATCGAAAAACACGCCCAAATTCTATTTATTTAATCTTATATCACCTTATGTTTCTCACAAACTTTACACTTTTTATTACACTATATATCTATTATTACACAATACACTTATTTACCCGTACACCATTGTAAACACTTTTAGTACAAACTGTTTAAACAAATTTTAATCATGTTTTTACTTTATATACCACTGTTTGTTTTTTTTTACTTTTCTAGGTACTATATTACCCACGCACAGGCTGCGCCTTAGCGGGTTCCCACATTATTGTTATGATTTTCAAAATATGTAAATATAAACTGTAAAATATGGGAAAAATAAAGGAATAAAAAATTATAATACCCACAAAATCGGGTAAAATGCTTTTATTATATCTTTCTGCTCTTATAAATACTCTAAAAGTAAACATTCTTGAAACATGGCAAGAGATGCGAGGTGTACATATATCTCAATCTTTTTAAAATGGCAATGAGACATTTACCAATTGTGGCAACAAGTGTTCTTCTGAACGTCTTTTTTCAAAGGCAGGAGCCACTATAACTCAAAGCAGAAACCGGCTACAAGGAAGCAGACTGCCAAAGTTACTATTTTTAAGTTCAATAAGCTGGTACAAAATACTGGAATTCATTTTTTTTAAATAAATTTAAGAAAAATAACACATTTTATATCATCATCATCATCACTATTGGCTCTACAACCCCTGGTGGGTCTTGGCCTCCTCAAGAATCTTCCTCCACTCATCTCGGTTTTGTGCCAGTTCTCTCCAGTTTAGAAGCTCCAAGATAGATATGTCTTTGAGGACGTTGTCGCTCCATCTTAGTCTTGGTCTTCCCAGGCTCCTTCGCCCTATTGGTCTGGACTTAGGTGCTTGATGCTCGGTCATTCTCTCCACATGACCCAGCCACCGAAGTCTTCCCAGTTTTATAAATTTCGCGAAACATTTTATATACCTATTAAAATTTTGTGATTATTCACATAGATAAGTATAAAAAAATATATACATACATAATCGATAAACGTTTGATATAACTTAAACTACATTGGATTTTTATAAGCTTTTAAAAAAGGAGAAATATCGATATATCGGCCTACTAGACCGATTTATCGACTTAATTCGATATATATCGATATCGATATATCGATATTTTTAAAAACCTTGCATCCCTACACACAGGAGGCCTTGGGGAAAATAATATTCCTTAGGGCCTATGTCATCTTAGAGGTTGCTATGTGTAATCTGGGGGAAAGTGTGCCCAGGAGTGACATACATATGAATCCATCCCTCCAACTGCGGTGCAGTGGAGGTTATCCACCACTTACCCGGCCTGGTATAAGTTACTGATGGTTACTCCTTCAAGGCTCTCGCAAGATTCTAAATTTTTTTTGTTAAACGAAGCTACATTTATTTATTTTGAACGAATCTAGACCTCCAGTGTCCCTGCATACGTTGTTAGAAAGCAGTATGCAAGTGCTTAACAGGAAAATAAAACATAATACAACAGATCAGGTTAGTAATACAAGCAAAATAATATTTAAAGCAAAACAAAACTCATTCAAGAAGCTCGTAAGGCAGCATTGCATTATGTGAAAAACCCTGGAAGCACCTTTACAAATAGTTAGAGGACATACGATGCAACAACAATACTTGCACCAACGGCGGTGCAAGGCGATTGGTCGAGAGAGTCCGGCTGGAGAGGTGAAAAGGCCTCCCTCAACCAGTCTATCTCTAATGGACCGGCCAAATCATCATCCCTAATGGACCGCCGAGAATTAGACAAACCTCACCCCATGAACCTGAGCACCCCAGCTAAGTCACTAAACGTAGGGAATCACTTGGGGTGACCTATGTCAAAGGTGATGGTTATAGGTCTCCAGATATTCGAATGAGTTTCGCTAATATTGTCTTCATTTAATTAAGTGTATGCATAACACTAGATCGAATAAAAATTATATAAAAAATATTCCAAGTTATAAAACCACATTTGGACAAAGAAACTATACATATTTTGCAACAAAACTCCATAACATCCTTCCCCAAGACATAAAACTAATAAAAAATCCAATTGAATACAAATCAAGAATAAAAATATGGCTTAAAGAGGTCAATGAGGACAATGAGAGAACACTAGCGAAGACGCTAAAAACGACATAGAAGACAAATGAACTATGTTTAAATAACTTTAGTCCGCCTCGGCACAGGACCCCCTAGTGGAAAAAAAAAGAGTATTACAATTTGAGGTTTTACTCATAAAGTTGAAAATAAAAAAAAATCTACATTAAAATATTATTGAAATAAGTTTTGTATACGTTGTGAAGGCACTTTCAAAAGTTATTCCAATAATTATTATATTTATTGTTAAATTAGAAAAAAAATAATAATAGTGAAATAGACTTTCGTGTCATACTGTAGCTTCAAATACACATACGTGAAACGTATATTTTTTTATCGAATAAATACGTTACCAAACAAGCTTCAAAAATGAAAACGCTAGGGAAATCGTTCGTTGTTTATTTTTTTCCTAAAAAAGCGAGAATACGCCCCTTTCCAGCCGAACACAATTCGCAGGGGTGGAGTTTGGAAAAGTTTCATTAATTTAAGTGAACGAATTAATATTGATACCAAATGATTATTTCGTTGTTTCGACTGGATTTTGTAAAGGGTTAAAAAAAACAAAAGTATTTTTTTCGTTTGTTTGTTAGGGGGATGAAATTTTCAATTTAGACTTTTATTTATGTGATTAACTTATGAGCGTTCAAATTGCTTAAAGTTAGTGGGGATGTGACCGGTCAGTGGCTGAGTTGGCATCGCGTTTGAGTCCAACCCAGACGTCGCTTGTTCGATTCAGCGGCTGGCTATGTCTTCCGCACACGACACAAGCAACATTTTCCACTTACTGCGGTGGTAGCAAAGACGTTACATACTGTAGACGCGGGGTAGAAATCTCAAAGTGGGAAGCCAAAAGCAAGGCAATTGCACTGGTCTCGATTTCTAGTACTTTAGTACTAAACTGTCACACGTCGAGTAAGGTCATGTTTTACTAGTAGCAAAATTAGATTTAAAAAGCCCCAAAATTCCCTCCTGTGTGATGAGAAAATGTTTCCATTACACGGCAAACAGTAGTAAAAGTGAAGAAATAACATTTCATTTCTATGTACACACAAATTACTTATTATTATTATCGATTATTATAAGCAATACAATTAATCTTCATGTTCACCGTCTGACAATTTTGTGCGTCATTAGAGAAAAAACACACATTCTTTGATTGTCTTATGGTACGGCCACACTGAGGTACACAACTTTTGTGCGTTCGTGCGTTGGAAGTTCCGAGTTGGAAGTTTGGCTTCAGTGTGGAAGTAGCGTATCTTTTTAACATGAATAACTTTTGAATTAAGAAATTACTGAAAACCGCTGAAAACAAAAGAGTGTTGCTTACTTGCCACATTATTATGCGAGTATGTGAGACTATGGCAAGTCTATTTATATAACGTCATTGGGTGGTAGTAGGAAATTTTCAAATATTTTTAGATTATTCGTAACTTGGGAATATTTATCATTCTTTTTAAAAGATAAAAAAAGATTTGTCATACCTTATTAGAGATGTGTTTTAAGTAGTGATGTACACCCAGGAATATTCCCCGACGCAGCAAAATTCCCGAAAGTCGGGAATTTATTTGGTTTTATCAATAAAGTTATTTCTTTTTATTTTTAACTTTACGAGTAAATCTTCAAATTGTAATTAATTACCTGAAGACAATATTAGAGAAACTCAATCAAAAATCTGCAAACAGAAAAATAAGAAAAAGATATTGGCACCTTTGGGACTTGAACCCAGGACCTTCAGATTTCATTGCAACAGTTCTAACAACTGAGCTAAGGTGTCTGTATCCAATTCGGTCACTTTTAACTGAATCATACTTCGACTAAGAACCACCCACGTTATCTTTATTTTCTTAATGCATATTTTATTGGTTGCTATCTTTATGTATGATTGCAAGATTCAAACCCGAACTAAATGCTATCTAGATAGTGTCTGGATAGTTTTTTTATTCATTTTATCTTTAATATGCGACATCTGTTGATTTTTCTGCAAGTCTAGTCTTCGCAAGTATATTTGCGAAGTCCAAATACGGCAAAGTAAAGTTCGCCACTTTTCACAGACGAATATTTTGTCGCCGTATTTAGTTAAGACACTTTTACAAATGTTTCATAATTTACTTACCCCTGTAACCAGCGACGAGCTCACTGGAGAACCTCCCACATTCGTAATGATCGACATATTTTAGGTTGTAATGTATAGCACAAGCTACCATTTTTGCGGTGTTATTTCGTAAAATGTACGATCAGAGCTCGACGCTAGTCCGGACAAGAATGATGACGTCACATTTGTTAGATTCAAACGATTCAAGCGATTCAATCGTAAGCCCAACCGGCTCCATGGAACCGGTATGGGGAGGGGGAAATAATACGCTTTTATCACTTAGAGCAGGTCTATATATATTCATATGTCTATGAGATTTTCGATTGAGTTTCCCTAATATTGTCTTCATTGAATTAAATAAAGTTATTATTAAAATAATGCTATTGGGAATGTCATAGCCCCTCTGTCTCTTGTTATCAACATTTAAAAAAATCTGTTCAGGAAAGATTATTTGTTTCGATATTTGACTATTTTTTATATGGACTCCTCACAGGAGGCCCTGAGGAAATTAATTATTTTTATACGACGTTATTATTAGCTAGCGACTGTACGGTTGAAATTTAAGAACTCGACTTCGAATACAGCTCTGACGCCGCGCCTTGTGCAAAACCATCTTCGTACTTGAAGTTTGTTAAAAAGCTATTTTCGTAAAAGAACCGAATTTAAGCAAGTGACCAATCATACCAAAAGATTGCGTGAGGAACATCGGCTGACGGGCGTAAGTAGTATAGGATTTTTATTTTCGTGAATCTCTCCGGGTACGGAGAGATGGATGATTATTATTATAACTGGCAGTTGTGAATAATAATACCACGTTGTGATTTCTACCACGCGTCTATATTCTAATATATAAAATTCTCGTGTCACGGTGTTTGTTACCATACTCCTCCGAAACGGCTGGACCAATTTTGATGAAATTTTGTGTGCTTATATGTTAGGTCTGAGAATCGACCAACATCTATTTTTCATACCCCTAAAAGTAAAGGGTGTTTCACTCCGAAGAAAATTATTTTCCCCATACATTTTGTATGGAACGAATTCTCCTATTTTGAAAGAACTGCAGCAATATTGTAAGGGGTATAATATTGAACTGTGAACCGGGGGAGGGGGGAGGTGGGAAAGGAACTCAGGAAGGGGGGTTAGCGGGACGGGGGAAAGGGAGAAGTGGAGTGGGGAGAGGGAGAGGGAACGCGAGAGGGGAAAGGATACGCAGGGAGAAACAATTTAGATCAAGGTATGGTATACTCAGGGAGAAACAATTTAGATCAATTCAGCTAATAAGTTGACAACAGTTTTTGATTCTGAGGCGGTTCGAAGTTCGCCGGATCAGCTAGTGTATATTATATAATCCTATTCATTGCCTAGTCATTGCCTGTCGCGGTTGCTTTGTCCCGATGACTAGCTGTCACTGGATCGCCTGAGATTATTTTTCCGAGGAACCACCTATTTTTAAACTAGTTCCTATGGGTAACGTTTTTAGATTTTTACGGCCAAAAGTATTTTCGTTATTTGTTTTTGGGATGTTATGCCGTGTTGCGCTATCTCCTTCTTTAGCCAACGTTTCGGACAGTGTTACAGTGTCCATCATCAGGTTCAACACACATCTGCCCTGATGATGACACTGTAAAGCTGTCCGAAACGTTGGCTGAAGAAGGAGGTAGCGCAATACGGCACAACACCCCAAAAACAAATAACGAAAAAAAAAAGTTCCCATCGGATTTATAAAACGGTCACCAACACTTAAACTGGGCGAAGGCGAACCAAAAGCCGCCAACCGTTTTTAATTGCTAGTTCTACTTCTTCTTTGTGTGCCGTATCAGTTCCCCCGATGTTGGCGATCACTCTTGAAAATGACACTCTGTCTTGCGCTGCTCGGAATAGCTCCTCCACACTTCGATGGCCGGTCCACTCTCGTATATTTCGCAGCCAAGACATTTGTCTTCTACCAGGCCCTCGGCGACCCTCTACCTTGCCTTTCAATATTAAATGGAGCAAGTGATACTTCTTCCCTCGAAGTATATGACCAGGATATAAAATTTTCCTGATTTTTGTTAATGTAAGCAGTTCTCTACCTGCTCCAGCCCGCCTGAGAATTTCTGTGTTCGTGATCATGTCGGTCCATGAGACCTTGGGCATTCTCCGGTGAAGCAACATTTTAAAAGCCTCGTAAAGTGTTCATGGTATTTACTTTCAAGGTCCATCTTTCACATCCATACAGCAAGACCGACCACACATAAAATTGCTAGTTACAATTATTATTAAATTTGATGTTTTAATTAACAAAAGATTATCAAATTAATCAATATTGAATCCGTAGTAATCAAGTCTGTTGTGAAAGGGTGCCAGCCAAAAAGTTTTGGACCACTGCTGTATGTGATTATAAATAATAATGAATCTACAAAGGAATATTTGAGTGGCCTACTACAATATTTTCAAAGCGTGTTTGTCCAAAATATAGTATCGGGTTGAAGGGTTTTGATAATTTTGTTAATTGGGGACGCGTGGAATACGATATATACAATATTTATGATAATAAAGTAGGGTACGGAGGGTAGTTTGAAAATTATTACAAGGGTATATAGTTTTATTAATTTACTAGGGCAGACACAAAAAAAAATCACAAGATACGTGAATCGGAAAGTATTATAAAAACGAAGAATGTTAGAAGTCAACATGAGTACAATTCTCCCGTCTGGAATCCACATTATAGTATATGTATATGTACAAGCTAAGAAAGAATACAAAACAAATTCTTACGTTTTCTAAATTTTAAAATGGGTATTCCAGCAATTATCTTGAACTACAACACTATTTTAAATGATATGAATATGCTCAAATTGTCAGACAGAAGAATTACCCAACGCCATAACCCAGCCTTTATAACCAACGCCATCTGTTAATTTGCATACATATCAAATCCACACCGCCCGCTCCCTTTATCTTCTTATATATAAAAATGAATCGCTAAATGTGTTGCTAAGCGCATAACTTTCGAGCGACTGCACCAAATTGGATAATTCTTTTTTTTGTTTGTTCGTTATTGTCAGGACAAGGTTTTAATATTCGTTATTGTCAGGTTTGTATAAAACTACTGGTGAGCTCTGGCATTATGAAATTTGTATAAAAAAATTGCTATTGGTGGCACGCGAGGTTTGAAAACTGAATGTATGGAAAGAGGGAGGAGGGAGAGATAGGGAGGGACGGCGGTGAGAGGGGGGGGTGGAGGAGGCGGAGTGGGAACCCCCCTTACTAGTATATTACATATTTCAACCAATTTACACAAAACCACGACAAATATATACCTACCTAAACCTTCCTCATGAATCACTCTTATCTGTTGGTGAAAACATCCTTTGCGTAGTTTAAAAGATCTAAGCGTACAGACAGCGGGAGCGACTTTGCTTTATACCATGTAAAGATACGTTGTAGGCAGATAGCATCAGTATCGCCCTGGTGTAAGATCACCATTCAGAATTGAAACATTGCTTGAAATGGCTTTAGTCCAGTTTCAGACACTTTCCCACCATCCTCTACCCCATTCCTTCTCTTCCCAATTCCACCCCCTCCCAACTACCTTCAGCCTCACAACATACATAGCTCATATATTTATCTTTACATTCTACGTACACACCCGTTTGTTTCTTACAAAAAAAAGATAGAAACACATTAAAGAAATATTTTCTTCAATTGAACTTCCAGTCACTATTAAATCATAGATGTTAAAAACATTCTGGTTCATCACCTCAAAAGAGACAAAGAGGCAAAAACACTATTAAAACCATAACTACAGCCAGACAAACAGACATACTAAATACACCAAAGTATGGTATTCTACCCTTGAACAAAGAAGCTCTGAATTTTTAGCAGTAAAGTTATATAACAAACTTCCACACAGTATCAAACAAATTAAAACAAAAAAATAACTACTTACATTAACGACATTAAATCTTAGCTTAAGGCGATCCACTAGTTCACTACTGTGCCGTGGACAGTAGTTCTTCGGTGGACGCCATAGGGGTCACTTTGAATAACCAAATTCGTCGACTAGCGGCCGTATTGTAAAATATCAACGCGAAAATGCATATTTTATTTTATTTTGAGAAAATTGGGTGTAAATATCAACTTTTTTTGCGATTATTATAAAATCAACTGAATTTGCCACATTACACAATAAAACCATATCCGAAAAGGGGTTTATAAATAGGAGAGTTTGGACTTGAAAGTGTGTTTTTTAGACCTTATACTTTATTTTTTTATAGGCTTATTAAAAAACTTATAAAAAAAATGACCGATATTTTTAAGGGCCAAGGTATGTTCTACACGCAGTATTTAATTGAAGCATCTACAATACTTCTAAGCGATCAAATTTTCAAAACAAAAACATATGATTTTGCATTATTTACTATGACTTCATCTTAACGAACTTTCCAGAACGAGGGATGTCCGTAAAATAAGGTCTCCAAAGTGCTGCAGTCGCGAAAAACGATTTTACGCGCAATCTTTTAACATTTCCCCTTGCCAAATACCCGTGGCAGCCGTTCGCGATGGAGCTTGCGCTCGCCGCACCCGCCAGTTTTAATAATTTATTTTTCTTTATTCATCCGAACCATAACATCTTCATTTGTAACTCTGTCCATCCAGCTTGTCTTCTATAAAAGTACAAATTAAAATACAGTAATAAAAAAAAAGTTTGTTTGTCCTGGAAACGAGAAACTGTAAGCTTTTAATTTATTCCGTTAGTGAATGTATTCACAAGAGGAATGTGTGGATATCTTTATTACCTGCCTGTTCATACGGGAACGTGTGGATATTTGGCAAATCGTAAAAGACGTAACGGAACGGAGCGGAACACAACGGACCGCCGCAGAACCATTCAGAACGGAATAAAAATATTTCGCTGCGGAACTCGCTAGCCTTACGTGTACGTAACGTATTTAAACCGTCCAACTAAAACAGGGGTGGAAAAACGTTTTTAAAAAACAAATTTTTGGAATATGCTATCTAAAAAGTGAAAATCTCTTCGCTTAATTTAAGTATTAACCAAAGTTCTGGCATTGCCTGTGCTTAGGGATGCAACGATATATCGGAAAACCGATAAATATCGATATATCGACCCCTAAAAATATCGATATATCGATATCGAAAAACTCAATATATCGTATCGAAATATCGGAAGAAGATAAAGGTGAATTTGATTTTTGGAAGCACCATAAATCTTTGGCTCACACGCAAATAAAAAGAAAAAAAACTGACGGTGACGACGAGCTTACGTTAAATCTTTCTTGTCCTGTAAATACTCTAAAAGTAAACATTCTTGAAACATGGCAAGATATGTAAGAGTATATCCCAATCTTTTTAAAGTGGCATCTACCAATTGTTGCAACAAGGGTTCCTTCTGAACGTCTTTTTTCAATGTCTTCTGTTATGCAGACAAAGTTACTATTTTAAGATCGATAGCTGGTATAAAATACTGAAATTATTTTTTTATATAAATTTATGAAAAAAAAACATCTTTTATATACATAGCCAACTTTTGTGATCATTTACATAGGTAAGTATAAAAAATTATATACATACATAATCGATAAACGTTTGATATAACTACATTGGATTTCTATAAACTTTAAAAAAAAAAAAAAAATCGATATATCGGTCTAGTAGGCCGATATATCGATATCGACTTAATTCGAAATATATCGATATTTTTAAAAACCTTGCATCTCTCCTGTGCTACTCGTAGAGTTATTCGCAATCAGATATAGGTAGATAGTAATTTTCCTCTTATTTTGGACGTCATCAATTGTGCAAAATGTCATCAAAACATCAAAATTCTGCTTCAAAGGGTGGGAAAAGGCGATGGGTTTTTTTATCTCATGCAGACAGTGACCCTGCTTTGAAGATCAAGTATGTAAAAAAATCATTAATCTCGGAATAAAAATATAGATTTTTATAAAAAAACAAAGGCACTTTTCTTCATATAGTCATAGGAGATTTTTATTTTAAAAATACAAAATACAACGTGTCACAGGCCAGCTTTTCACTGTTTCAAAATTTAATTTTCTTTGATCTCCGTATGCCACAGTTTGCCCATCCGTCCGTCCTGGCCGGCTGTGTCTACAGTTCTACAGACGCGGCCTCCAGGGAAATTCTGGAACAAAGACGCTGGAATTTGCAGAATTCCGGAATAATGCCGGTATAATCCGGGAGCCCTGGGGGACACCCTAACACCGTCTAAAAACTGTAATTCCGCCGACGCTTAAATGGCAGACTCATAAATGTATGGATATACTCCGCAGGGGATTGCTGATGGACGGTATAGTAGGGTAGCCCTTGCAGCAAAAAATAAGACTTAAAAATGTAGACAGATCGGTTTGAGGGTTGAAATGTAGGAAATACCCACGGTGCAGCAGATAAATGTGGTCAATTCACAGCTAATAAATCAAAGTTGCAAACATACTGAAGGATCGCTAGGTTTGGACATTTATGGAGACCTGGTAGATAGGTTGAATCGAATTCTAACCTCGAGACAAATACCAATTACGTACTCCCTTTCGAATAGCAAATATATTTGGATATGTTGTATAGTGCTTGGTGGCGGATTCGTGGTAAATATGGACTCAAAGGCGCTTTGCAAAGCTAAAAAACATCATCGGCCAAGATAGCTTATATTCATCAAACACAAAAATGTATAATATTGTAGATATTTTATCTTTACTAAAAGATTCAAATTTTCAAGATAAACAGTCTAAAAATAATATTAATGTCTTTCTTGAGAGTCCTTCTTTCAATGAAGATGGCGGAAAATATAGTCAATAAACTGTAATTAACGGTTCCGTGGCAAAATAGAAGATCATCATGCTTGAAAAAGCTTCCTAAAACGTGTAAGGTGAAAAGGTCTTTATCAAAGATAAGCAAATAAGTAAAATGTGTGTACGAGAATAGAAATAAATAAATACAATTGTGCAACAGAAAAATTCTAACATTGCAACCGGTTTCGACTATAATATTTATCTAGGAAGAGAAACAAAATTAAAGAAAACTTTTTATTTATAATAATTGTTCTTGTTGTACAATTATGGTATATTTATTAATAAGTACAATACAATAGATAAACGACTATAATTTTACGTCGTTCAAAACTTTTGAAGGTATGTTTCTAATAAGGGTACATATTTAGGTACAATTGAACCCGGCATTAATGATGAAAAATACATTTAAATTCAATTACACCAATGCCTTAACACAATTTTGCAGATATACCAGAAAAATTTTGTGCTCTGTAAAATATTATGACTCGAAATTATGACGGCACAATTTTTTTACACCAGACGACTTTGTATACAAGAAACCGTGCATAAACTTAGGAAAAAATGGATTTGATATATTTAACAATTAGATCATTCAAAACACCTCAAAAGATGTCCATCATTCAATGAAATATTGACGGGGCTCAATGTTCTTGTGGCCATCTAGCTACATCTTTATCAATGGACCTAACGCATAAATGTAAGAAGATTGTCCACAGGGACATATCGCTTTCTTCGGTAGACAAAAATTGCTTAAATGTAAAAAAAATAGAAAAATGATGAGCTGTGAAAAGTCTGTAACATTATTATTATGTGATTTGAAAGAAAAATGATAATTTAATAAATGTAGACTGCCCCAAGATATGAAATGTTAAACTAATCTATTATGAAAAACAGCTAGAATAATTATGGCTCCGCAACCGGGCTCGAAAAGAAGAAGATGGAGAGATACGAAATTACGAATGTTAAGCTGGGTCCACACATGTTCTTTTGTCCGTTCCGTTCCTCCGTTCTGTACCTCCGTTCCGTATCAAAAACTCTGGACGCAAGTAAAAATAGCCCGTTCCTCCGTAACGTCGCTGCGATCATCGGCATCGTCGCGTGTTCATTCCATTCCAGAGAGAACGACCTGCGCATGCCGCGATTGCGTCCAGACTGGCGCGTACCCGTATCGTATCGCCTTTGAACGGGCCGAATAAACCGACTCCCGATGGATCGGGGCGTACCTATACTCGTATCGTCCCGCCGTAACACCGTACCGTTCCGAACGGGCGTCCAAACTAGCGTTCATGATCGCGACGCTGATACGGAACGGAGGAACGGAACGGACAAAAGAACATGTGTGGACCCAGCTTTAGATGAGAGTGCTAACATTTACAGCGACAAAATCGATGCGAAAATTGCGAAAATGTTTAATAAAACACGACTCGTTTAAAATAGAGGAAAAATCTCGCGGGGAGCATCTTAAGTATCATTTAAAGAAACATTGTGAATTTTTTCACAAATATTATTTGTAAGATAATAGAAACAAACTTGTTTTTAATAATTTTTGGAGCATTCTTTGCGATTTTTTTCTATCGAGGAAATTTCATATAATTTGCGTTTCGGCGCAGGCAGCATCTAGACATTATCTTCAAAAATAACATATATATTTTTAAGAGCTTAAAAACTTCAAATGTTTAGAATAAACGAATAGGAACGAGTGAGCACTAGATGTTTTTGAAAGGAAAATTTTAAGGCGCATCTTCGTACCGGTTCTAGAAAATGGATTTTGGAGCAGACGTTATAACAATTGACTACACTTCGTTTAAGGAGCTAAACGTCGCAAAATTTATAAAACTGGGAAGACTTCGGTGGCTGGGTTAGGTGGAGAAAATGACCGAGCATCAAGCACCAAAGTCCCTGCTGAACTCAAGACCAATAGGGCGAAGGAGCCTGGGAAGACCAAGACTAAGATGGAGCGACAAAGTCCTCAAAGACATATCTATATTGGAGCTTCTAAACTGGAGAGAGCTGGCACAAAGCCGCGATGAGTGGAGGAAGACTCTTGAGGAGGCCAAGACCCAGCAGGGGTTGTAGAGCCAATAGTGATGATGATAATGAGAGGGAATAAACGAAGAAAGGAGTGTGAGGAGAATACGACGCGTATGTAAATGGTAAATTAAGTCGGTGAAGCCCAAGGAAGACAAGACACAATCAAATGAACCAGATACTCGAGTCGGGTCATGTCAAGAGTCAGAATAACAGAAGGATATTATGATACGATGTATGATTGTGAATAAAGCAAGGAGTGTATGCCAAGACCGAGTTGTTTGGCAGACCATCCTCTCAATTTAACCCTGCGGAGAAACGGCGTGATGGTTAGTTAATTAATTTTTAAATGTTTTTATTTGTGATGTAGACGGCCTCCGTGGTCGAGGGGTAAGCTCTTGACTCGCAATCCGAAGGTCGAGGGATCGAATCCCGACGTGAGCAAATAATTTTTATTTGATTAATTTATGTCATTTCACAATTAATTCATTAAAAATAATATTAAGCACATTTGTGGCTAGTTCGAGAGTGGAAGATACTCTCAGTATCGCCCTGGTGTAAGACCACCATTCAGAATTAAAACGTTGCTTGAAATGGCTTTAGCCGTGTTTGGTCACCAGATCTGAGTAGCCAGATACTACCCAACCTTCCTCTTACCCACCTCCTTCCCTTCCCCACTACCTTCAGCCTCACAACATACCCCAATAAGGAACTCCAGTAAAAAATATTATGACTTTAAAAAAATATGTTCATACAGACCAATAAACGCTGATTCTGAATATATAAGTTTTTTTTATAATATTAAACGTAGTGTTCGTAAAAAATATTAAAAAGTGCATTTTTTAACGTCTCATTAAAATACACTGTAAAGTTGGTACGATTGAATGGTTAGTGCTGACGTCACGCGTCACCAGTCATTGTATCACCTTGTATTGAAATCAATTGACATGTAGGTATGGCACAAGCCATCAGTATTAACAACATTTCATGTTATTCTTTATTTCGTACTGTTTATAGAGATTTAGTTGTAGTGTTTATTGAAACAATATTTAAGCCTAAATAATTCAGTATCAAAAATAGAGGTATCTATCTCTATTAGTTTATCTCTATTATTTAAAATATTGAAAAACTACTGCACAAAAAAAATAATGAATGAAAAAAGTAATGCTTCCTCTAGGGAGAATACTTCGAACAACGGAACAACGGATTTCAAAATGGCGGCAGTAGATCAGCTGATTGCCCAATCCCATACTAATTTTTCGGGAGTGATGACGTCACACGATTTACCATATTTCCGGGGGGTCTCGAAAAATTAAAACTTTGACAATTATTTTAACTATTAAAACTAACTCTAAAAACAAAAACAAAAACGCAGTTATTTAAGTTAGAAGGTCATTATTCATAAAAAAATTAAAAAAATTGGACTGGAGTTCTCTATTGGGGATGCCATAGTCTCACTGGCTCCACACGAGAGCAGCTGGGACTCTTGTGAGGTATTCACGTTAAACCATAAAAACCAAAAAGGTAAAATTCTAAGAGAAAGATTTTTCAGTCTTTTACTTGTACTGCCTTGTTTTAGTACCTTCTGACAAGGTCTGTGTCATCGTTCGACTTAATCATGTCACCTTGATGACGGAATAATACAGTTCGTACAAATTCGTATGGCTAATTTCGTACATTTGAAATTCGTTGAATCAAACGTGGGATCCCGAAATATATAAGGTTACACGCGTGGGAGTGGGTAAATTTGGACAGGTTTCGATGTTGATGGAGTGCGGAGAAAAGAGGCCTAACGTCTAAAAAGCAAAAAAAAATCTTTTCGCATATCCCATTAAAAAACTCTCGAATACCGTTCAGGCTTCACGAAAATCTGGAATTCTAGGTCAACTCGACGTAACGTCCTTTTTTTAAACGACTTCGAAAAGGAGGAGGTTCTCAATTCGACTGTATTTTTTTTTATGTTTGTTACCTCAGAACTTTCGACTGGGTGAACCGATATTGATGATTCTTTTTTATTTGAAAGCTGGTGCTTCCCGTGTGGTCCCATTTTAATTTGGTCCAGTTCTGATAATGGCATCCATTACAAAATCATATAAGTCTTAAATTTTCATCAAGTATGTGCGCGACAAATGGCCGAATAACTCAATATCACGCTAACCGATTTCGATGATTCTTTTTTTATTGGAAAGGATGTACTTCAATGATAAGAGTTTGGTTAGGTTCTGATTATGGGATCCATGACAAAGTAACGGAACTCTCCAATTCTGAAGAACAAATTTACGATACTCGGGCGAATCTTAATCGAATTAGTTAGTGTACTTCAGATTCAATAAAAATCAAAAAATAATTTTTTTTTTAACAAAACAAAAAAACGAATTCAAAAAATGAACTAAAAAGTAAAAAAATAATTTCGTATTCTTCTACAACTTTATAATCAACGTACCTTTTCTACTCATCAATATGTAGGTACGATTGTTATTTTTGGAGTCGGTGTCAACCAAGGTACCCGCGGCCCGGCGTGTTCACTTGACAGCTCCTCTCCCGCCGACACCGACTCCGTCGTTTTTTTGTTTTGTTAAAATTTTTGTTTATCTTTTTCAAATTGTCTTTTTCTATATCGAACGATGGGGGGGAATTGGTGAAGGTCAAATTGGTATTCTGAGGTTATTCAACAAGTCGATGGCACCAGGATCTAGATGTCCTTCGTGGTCGAGGAGTAAGGCTCTCGACCAACCGAAGGTCGCGAGTTCAAATCCCGTGACACAAGCATTAACAAAAAATATTATCTTACAGTCCCATCTTAGACATGTTCCCTTTCACCGTCCGTTCTATCTCCCCCCCCCCCCTAGATTTCCAAAAAGGGTGTGTGTACTCAGAGAAGTCGGGGCACTTGCAATTTTCGTAAAAATAAAGTAGATACGCCGCTTTTTCCCGCAGTTGACTAGCTAATCAAGTTACCATACTCTAGGTTTTCAATTTATCTCTCGTATTGGTTCCGCGAAGTCTTCATACAAAACGTCAATCATTGTATTACAGCTAGTTTGTAAAATTGACAAACAACGATGGTTCTAGACAAGCCAATTAAATAGATTATCTGTCTGTTCAAGAAAGAACTGATTTTTTTTTCAAATGTTTAAATAATTTCTCCACTGTCTTCAGTTTTTTTTTTTAATACATATTTTATTATATACCGCACAACAATCTCAACTGCTTCCAAACGTCTGGAGCAGGTGAGACTATCTTCTTCGATGACGCTACAGCCCTCGAGCTTTGGCCTCCTGCAACAGTCGCCTCCAACTCCTCCTGTCCTCAGCGGCTGACTTCCAATTTGGTACCTGGAGAAGCTGTGCTGCATCCCCTCTTACTTCGTCTTCCCATCTCAGTCTGGGTCTTCCCACTTTTATCTTTCCACCTGGGTGTCCAGTCAAAATTCTTTTTGGGACGCGTGTATCCGGTATTCTCTGTACATGCCCAGCCCATCTCAGCCGGTGAGACTATGGTATTCCCAATAGGTATCATTTGTGAGATTAAAGGTAGTGAGGAGGGTAAGGAGATGCAGATAAGGGAACGTACCCATACTACGTGACCCGTTCAGGGGGGGGGGTCTTCAAAATACCACGCTTGGTACAAATGAGCGGCGGGGGGCTTAGGTTTTTAGTCATTTGAATGCGTGACCTCCGGGTCTGTAATCTAAATCCTTACCCCTCTACCCTGGAGGACGTCAATATTTATAATCTGACAGTATTTGATATTCAGTCATAACTAACAGTTAAAAACCCCAGTTCAAAAACCCAGGTTTTTGCTGCTAGCCCTGCGAGCGGCTTTTAGTTCGGCTTCGCCCAGTTTGAGTGTTGGTGACGTGACCATATAAAAATCCGATAGGAACTGGTTCCAAAAATAGCCAGTTCCTCGGATTCACTGTGATCCGGTGACAGCTAGTAACCGAGACACGCAATGACGCCATAATATGTAATATATATTGCATATAGCCGCCAAAAAACCCTAGTATTTATACCTAGGGAATAAGCGTCCATATGCGAGCTGCTGACGGAAGTAGCGACATCTTTTGGCAGATTTTTAAATTAAAAACGAATTACAACGGAAGCTTTGCTTGAAATTTCATGAACACAGATGTTATTTGTGGCGCGGTGCATAAGGCGTGGCGTCGGACATGCAATGGAAGTTGGGTTCTGAAATTCAACCACGCAGATGCAAGCGAATTAATACCGTTTGATGTAATATTTGGGAACCGCCGCCCCGGGGAATCATTTTTAGGATAACCAACACTCTTGCCATAATATGTCACCCAAAGTAGCTCGCTATGTTTGGTAACTTTGCACGGGTACCTGAATTCATGAGATTAGGTTTGTCTAGGTCCTTGCGGCGGATGCTTTTGACCTCTCGGACTATCTCGGCGCATCGTCTTGCACCGCAGTGGGACGGATTGATTCATACATTCGTCACTCATGAACAGATTTACCGGCAGATTTCTATTCACCCGTCATACCTTTTTCCTTCTCAGAACTTCCTCTCTTCCTTTCTCTAAAAAGACATCTACATTGTATCCCCAACCCAAAGGATGACAGAGGCATTGAAGGAAATTATTTTCCTCGGGGCCTCCTGTGTGGAGCTAATGTTAAAAACTAAAGTTAGTGCAGAGCAGGCTTGTGTTATTTGACTGCAAGTGCGTTTAGAGTTTACTCCGTAAACTTCGTACTTCTACGTTTTTCTTTGTTTACTTCTTAACATTGGATTGTAGAACTCGAAACAGTAGAAGCGCGAATACTTAGATGGTCGGCAGGAGTATCACTTAAAGATAGGATTAAAAGTTCACGTATTCGTGGTAGCCTGGGTAATACGGACATAAACAGTAAGCTGGAGGAACCACAGTTGAGATGGTATGGGTATAGGGTTGCCATCTGTCCGGCTTTAGCCGGACATGTTTGGCTTTTTTAGGTCGTGTCCAGCTAAATATTTATATGTCCGGCCTGTCCGGCTTTTGTTAGGCTTTTTTGGTTCACGCGGGTTTTCTCTTCCGAACTTCTGAAATTGGCGGAATATTATTTTTTAGTTTTCTCTTTAATAAACACCTAGTGGACCAAGGAACGCAATAAATTGCAAACAATTGCTAAGATTATGTACACATTGTATAAATTAAAAAAATGACATGTCAAGGGTTTTATTAAATGATTTCCAAAGAAAACGACGTTTTCGATAAAGTAGGTAAAAACGTCAAATATACAAAATGGTAGATTTTTGTAATTTTTGAATAATTTGGAGAAGTCGAGATTTCATTTAAATTTATGTTTTTCGTTTTTTGTCCACAAAGATAAATATGTTTCATTTTATATCTATTTAACGAAAAATTTTAGTCAACTGTTTAACCAGAAAAAAAGTTATATTTTGTATGTTTGTTTTATAAGTTTAGTATGTTACGAGTACCGACAGACAGAAGACTCAATATTTTTTATTTTGTTATTGACATATTTATATTCTATACAAAAGTCAACTGATGACAAGGATAAGACTGATTAATGATTGTTGTTATTAAATTGGTTAATGCGTGATTAATAAACAACTGTAACTTGTGTAACAGATTTTTTATTATTATGTATAAAAGTTATGTCCAAAATTATGTACGTACGTCCGGCTGTTAGGGCAAAATGTCCGGCCTTACAGAGCGCAGAGTCAGGCTTTTTTATTTTAGAAGATGGCAACCCTATATGGGTACCACCGCGGAAGACGGAGACCACCAGAACACACAGTGAAGCAGGCAATGTCTATGGAGCTTCATCGACAGTCATCCAGAGGAAGAACAAAGAACTCCTGGATGACTCAATGCTCCAAAATATGACAGAGAAACGGCCTGGATGAAAGCGATACCCAGAACCGAAGAAGTTATAGCATGAGAACGAGAAGAGCCGACCCCAACAGCTTACCTAGGCAATGAGTTGGGACAATGCAAGGAAGAAGAAGATAAGATGGAATTGTAGAACGTGACTGGAAAATGTTTAATACAAATAAATTACATAAAACTAATTTACCTTATTCAGTGAGATATTTTATATTTGCAGACATCTTCTATCTGATTCGCAGGTATGTATTTAGATGTCCATTGATGTTAAAGATATAACATAATATTCCTTTACCTGTAAAAAAGAAGAAATCAATTAGTCATACATTTACATTTCTAATGAAAAAATAACTGACATTTACACATTTACATGAATTTTTTTTTTTTTTGTAATGTACGCTTTTTTTTGTAAGGTAATTAACAATTTTATTTTAATTCTACTCAACGGAAATGGTAGCAAAGGCTTCAATTTATCCACAAAAAATTTTTTGTATTCATAATTTAAATCTATTCGTAGTAAAGATAAATCTAAAATTGTGATTTGGCAATAATATGTTTCAAATTAATAGATAATTTTGTATTCACCACTTAATTATTTACAAAAACCGACATGTTTCGTCAGCAAAGCTGACTTCTTCAGGGTTTTGACAGAACTAATTTTAAAAATAAACATACATAGGTAATAGAGAAAAATAATAGACATAAACAATAATAAAATTTGAAAACAAAAATAATGTGTAAGGGACGAGGAGCAATATAGAACAATTAAAAATTTAAAAGGGGAATAGATTTAATAATGGGTCATTTACAAACAATTTTTGATTATTAATAATATTTAAATTTGCATTAATACGATTATTTCGATTTTACTGTTTTCATATCAAACGAAACTTTTCCAAATTTTTTAGTTTACGAATATATTTTTTATAACGTAATTAAGAAATTTATTTTAATTCTACTCAACGGAAACGGTAGCAAAAGCTTCAATTTATCCAAAGAATATTTTTTTGTACTAATAGTGTAAATAGATTCGTAGTAAAGATAAAACTAAAATTGTGATTCAACATTAAAAATACGGTTATTTTTAAATTTACTGTTTTCATACGAAACGATCTTTTTACGAATTTTTTAGTAGTTTACGCAGATATTTTTTGAGAAGTAATTAACAATTTTATTTTAATTCTACTCAACGGAAACGGTAGGAAAAGCTCCAATTTATCCAAAGAATATTTTTTTGTACTCATAATGTAAACCAATTCGTTGTAAAGATAAATCTAAAATTGTGATTTAGCATTAAAAATTTGGTTAATTTTAATTTTACTGTTTTCATACGAAACGAATCTTTTCCGCTCGTGTAACACCATCAATAATAAATTATAACCTCATAACATCAAAAAGGTTCCAGCATAAATTAAAAATAAAACAATCGTAGAATAAAAATGGACGTACGTAAATCATTAAACGAAACAATGCATGGGAAATTCGTTGGTTCTCAATGTAAAAAAGCTAAATTCCCACGATATTCATACAATTTTATCTTCTTCCACATTCAAGAATAATAAAACCGGGTCTTAATTGCCATTTCCCATTATTAAATCTTATCGCAAAGAATATCTCTTCTTGGTAAAGATATAATGTATAAGTACGAAGGATTTCACACAAATTGTGGTTGCCCTTACTAAAAATGTTACGTATTGAAGTCGAAAACGATTCATGTATTTTTAGAAACAAATAATATTCAAAAGCAAGACATTACTCTAAATATCTATTTAATCTTTTTTTATTTATTTATTTAACATATTGGTTAACAAGACAGATAATTTTGATAAAAATACAGCGATTAGACAAGTTTACAAAGATAAATATCCATTTTTAAATGAAAACAGAACTCGACTTAAATATGTTTTTCTATGCCCAAAACTAAATACGTCTTTTGCACAGCATCATTACACTTACCAGGGAAGAACTTTTTTCAATCGTCTACCAGAAAAAATCAGAAGCATTAATGATAAAACCCGAATACTGCTCTCTGTCAAGAGACATTTTAAAAATATTCTTAAGAAAAAAACTATTGTCAATTAATCTTACAAATATCCTAAGTTTTTCATAACATTCTTTCTTTTTTTTAAATACACACCATTATCAAAATAAATACTGCAGCTCACATATATTTATGTACAATGAATTATTTAAGTACAAACTTATGTGTAACTAATAACTAATAGCATTTATGTACACTCCCCTTCCATACACAAGCAAATGCTTTTAATGGAAGGGTAGTAAAAAACCTGAGATGTAAAATTATCTTGTAAAAACCATGTAAACCTTATTATTAAAAATAAAAAATAAATACAAAAAAATAAAATTAAAAAAAAACTAAGTTGTATTTAGGAATAGTTCCGGTTCCCGGTTAACCCGTTTCGCCACTTACAAAAATTTATGAAAAAATTGCACTACTACAATTACATAAAGATTTCCTTAATAAAAATAATTTACCACAATTAAATATTAGCAAAAGAATAATATCTGTAGGAGGACTAACCGTGCCACTAGTACGAACCATAATAGCACAGCATCACTATACATATATTTCAGGGTATAAAATTATTTAATAAATTACTTCTAGATACGACTGGAAGAAAACTACGACATATATAAAAAAAAATTAAATTAAAATACTCTAGTACTACCTCATAACTTTACTTATTGTTTAGAAATATGTTTTTGCCTTATCAATTCTTTTAGTCATTTATTAACTAACCTATATTTTTATTACTTTTATTCGTATTTTCTCATAAAATTACTAATAATTTTTGTAATAATAGTTTCAATTTAAATTAAAACTATCTTCTTCTTCTTCTTGTGCCTTGTCCGTTCAACGGACGTTGGCTATCATGTTGGCTATGCGGACTTTGTTTACTGCGGCCCGGAACAGCTCCACGGTAGACTGGCCAAACCACTGTCTCAGGTTTTTCAGCCATGAGGTTCTCCCTTTTCCAGGGCCCCGTCTTCCGGCAATCTTTCCCTAAATTATGAGATGCAAGATCTCATACTACTCTGAATGTCTCATCACATGTCAAAGATATTGAAGTTTTCGGATTTTTATAGTTTTAATTACTTCCTTTTCTTTATTCATCCGAACCATAACATCTTCATTTGTGACCCTGTCCATCCAGCTTATTTTAAGTATTCTTCTGTAGATCCACATCTCGAATGCCTCAAGTCGCCTAATTAATTCTTCAGTAAGCGTCCATGCTTCCATTCCATAAAATAATATTGAAAATACGTAGCATCTGACCATTCGCATTCGTAATCCAAGGTTGAGATCATGACTGCAGAACATTTTTTTCATGCGGATAAAGGTTGCACGAGATTGCTGAATGCGGCAATTGATTTCAACTGAAGGATCCCATCTATCATTTACATTGCAACCCAAGTATACAATACTTTGTACCTTCTCCAGTTTTGTTCCAGCAATATAAAGATGTTCATCCAATGCGTTATTTTTGCTTATGAGCATGTATTTTGTTTTATTTATATTCAGTTCTAGCCAAAAATTCTCACAAGTCTTGACTACTTGATTCAGCAAAAGTTGTAACTCCTCAATGTTACTTGTTAGAAGTACCGTATCATCTGCATAACGCAGGTTGTTTAGAATCTTCCCATTTATAACAAGTCCTTGAGTAGCTTCTTGCAGAGCTTCATTGAATATTTCTTCTGAATATAAGTTGAACAGCATAGGTGAAAGAATACAACCCTGTCGCACGCCTCTCTTTATTTCTACTTCGTCTGTTAGACATTGCTCTACTCTTACTGCTCCTTTCTGGTTCTAATAAAGATTACCTATTACTATTATTATTATTATTATTAAAACTATACAAAAATATATATACACTTTAAAATATATATAAATATTCTACTTTTTATTACTATTATTCGAATTTTCTCATAAAATTACTAATTAAATTAAATTACTACTAATTTTTGTAATAATAGTTTTAATTTAAACAGATGTAAAAATATTTAGTTGTCCTCTCCTAAACACAAGCAGCTGCTTGTGTTATTGACATTATATTATGTTTCAATAAAAAAAAAATATATAAAAAAATATTGACGTTATATTATGTTTCAATAAAAAAAATATATAAAAAAATGTTGGAATAAATAATTTACATGATCCACAAAACTCGCCAAGTTGATTTCCCATAGTGTGAAATGGTTGTACAGGAGGGTGGGAAACGTTTATGAATGCTACAGTAGAATAGTGTATTTTTTCGTGTTGTTACAGTGGGGGAAGAGGGGAGTGGGGAGGTACCTGGTTATTCAGATCTGAGAAACAGAATTCTACTTGAGTAGACTTTGTAAATGTAAAGTAAATTTTAAACATATTATATTTTCGAGTTACTTTTTGTACGTAGGCAATAGATACTCTCTCATTGACGCAATTGTAATAATGTAGTCACCTTCAAGTAAATACCCTTTGGATTGTAGCAGGTACTTCGTATATTTCGATTTCGATGTTATTGTACATAAAATTGGTACTGTCGAATTGAATTATCGAGAATTTCGTAAAAAGTCCGCGCTCCCACGCTTTGTGGGCGATTTTATACCGGACCTTTCACTTTTAGCATTGATTCTGAGATTCTGAGTGGACCACTGATTGTAATGGATACTGGTCAAGTGAAATTGCACAACCATAATAAATATAATTCATTGTTGTTACGGTTTATTAATTTACGTACGCAAATTACAGGAGAGCTGATAAGGCCATTGAAAGCAAAATAAACGCTAGATAGACGTTGCATCATTCTATCGGAAGTTGGCTATCATCAGTTGGGAAATCGAACCTAGCATAAATTATCAACATTGACACGATAAAGGTTTTTTGAAGTAAAAACTTCTTTAGCACGGTTGAAATGAAAAATAGCTACATTAAAATGAGACAAGCATATACATTTATAGGATTTAACCTGCGATAGATGAGATAGTATAAATGTTTTCATTTTTGTGCGGAGCTTCGTAGCTTATCGGTCTCCTTTTACGCGGTGCTTCGTAGCCTTCTCACTCTTATCTACTTCAATTTTCTGAAGTTTTCATTTCTACGTTAATGGCACACTCAGATTTTTTTCATCAACAAATTTAGTTATTTTTTAGTACCGTTGTGATTTAAAACTCGAAGAAACTAAAAATAGCGACACTAAAAAGAGACAAACACATACATCCATAGCATTTAGCCTGCGAGAGATGGATATAGTATAATCGGTCTCATCCTTGTGCGGAGCTTCATAGCGTTCCAACTCTTGTCTACTTTAGTTTTCTGAAGGTTTCACTTCTACCACGTGTGAATTGCACACTCTGATTTTTTTTCAACATTTTTGTTATTTTATATGTGAATACCGCATACAAGAGTTCCAACTGCTCCGAACCGCCTGGAGTAATGAGGAGGGGAAGGAGATGGGGAAGAGGAAGGTGGATAAGTTCATGGATGTTCAGATCAGGTCACCAAATACGGCTAAAACCGGATGTTTGATTTGCCACAATTACAAAGTAATTATAAAAGTTAATCTGTAAGCTTTTGGTGATTGCGTTGCCAAATTCGCCCATAAATCGTGAGTTTGTAATTTAAAAATTCATTCAATGCACAAGTCGATTAAAATCTGAACTCGATGTGAAATGTCACGTGGTAGATGCAGGCGTGATTATATATGTCCTACAGAGAGATAGCAATCACTAGATGGGCACTGCACTAGGAAAACTAATACATATGGACACAATGGTGACCGGCCAACTCAGAATGAAACCAACTCAGAAGCACCTCAGAAAGGTCATTAAGAGTGATGATAAAAAAAATTGGTTAAGAGCGTTTAATCTGCCAGCGGCCAAAAATCCACATTTCGTCGAAAGTTGTTCTTACGATCGTGCAGGGCGATTACAATGAGAAAGATTAATTATTCTCCGTACCAGCTTTTAAAAATTATAACTCAATATCGATTTTATTTCATTCCAAATATGCTTTAATTTATACCTACATCCAAAAATGCTGAAAGGCGTGATGATAAAACTGTTAAAATAATGTACTTTTTGTAATTATTTTTTGATTATAAGTATTTAACATTTTTCAATAATGTCTAAGTTAAATAAGAATTTTAAAAATCTGAAATATATTAGTTTGTAAGTGCGCAAATAAATACACAAACGGACAAATTTTCGTCAAGAAACACATGTACTAAATTCTAAAACACGCGATACCCAGATAATGTATGGATTTTTACTGCATGATTATATATGATTTGAAATGGGTGTGGTATAATACAAAATCTTTTTTTTTAATTTAACAATTCTGCCAACAACCTATGGTATAACCATATTATACTAAAAGTAAACATTTTTTCTTAACATTAAAAACATGCGAATGCTAGATAAAAGAACAATCTTTTAAAATCCATTTTTAATTTTTTGTGGAAAAGAGTCAATACGTCTAAAATCGGATTTAAAAATGACATATTTCTGGTTTTCTCTGGTAATACCCTCAACAGGTTAAGTTAGGTAAGGGTTACCGGCTATTTTAAATTATGTTTTTCATAGCTTTTAATGACCTTTCGAAGGTGTTTCTGAGTTGGCATGGAACCGAAAACCTCTTTCTGAACTTATTATGATAAATTTAAGATAGGAAAACGTGGAATTCGATAGAGGATGATCATGTTGTAATTGTTTTGGAACTTAAATAATCAGACCGGATTGGTTCCCATTCTCTCCTTCATACTGAAAAATACAGCAATGCTTTCAAAATTATTGTCACAGCCGACTTCAGTTAGATGATGGAACTACTGTACGACAATAAACCAGCGACCATCCCCAAAATAAAAATCAATATTCGCAATGAAGTCAACGCCATATATGAGGCACATTATAATATACAACCCACATCAGCGAAAACATCGTATTGTTATATATTTTTGTCATATCCAATCAATCCCTGAAATTCAGGCGAACGGTAGCTGACATGACATTTCTCCATACAATTCTCAATTTGGGAGGCGGGAATGGGTACCGCCGCCCCGGGAACCTTTATTGGATAACCAACACCTCTGCCATAGGTCATCCCAAGTGGTTCGCTACGTTTGGTGATTTAGCAGGGGTGCCCGGGTTCATGGGGTGAGGTTTGTCTAGGTCTTGGAGGCGGATGACCAAGACACACTGAACCCCAGATTCCTACGCACCTCTTAAACCCTTTTCCTTCCCAGAACTCTCCTCTCCTTCCTTTCCTTAAAAAAATCCTCTACACAGCATCCCCAAAGATGACATAGGTCTTGAGGGAAATTATTTTTCTCAGGGTCTCCTGTGTGGAGTTCATGTAAAAAAAATATATCTAATATATAAAATTCTCGTGTCACGGTGTTTGTTATCATACTCCTCCGAAACGGCTGGACGAATTTTGATGAAATTTTGTGTGCTTATCTGGTAGGTCTGAGAATCGACCAACATCTATTTTTCATACCCCTAAAAGTAAAGGGTGTTACACTCCGAATTTTTATTTTTTATTTTTTTTATGGTGAAGCATTAAAAAATACATGCAGCCCTAAATTTTCACCCTTCTACCATTAACCCCTATTTTTTAAAAGTGATATTAGTAATTCAAACCGGTGTCACTTCTGACCCGATGAGAACGAAGCCGGCCTCGTTTCTCTAATTTAAAATTTTTTACTTATCAATTACTGTTTGATATTGTTGTGGGTGGTTTGTATATTTATGATATTGTTACTACAAACATGATTCACGATCCATGCGGTAAAGTCGGGTTAGTTACACTATTTATAACTCGAGAACGGCTGGGCCGATATTGATGATCTTTGATTTTTTGGATTTGTCTCCGCCCCGGATAGGATAATAACTATTAAAACATCACAAAAGTTAACGAAATAAATCGTTAAAAACGAAAATTATTTTCCCCATACATTTTCTATGGAACGAATTCTCTTATTTTGAAAGAACTGCAGCAATATTGTGAGGGGTATAATATTGAACTGTGCATGAATTCCAAACATTCAAAAACGTCAAATGTCAATGCGTTGATTGTTGTGCATTTGTTTTTAATCATATAAATGCTTCCCTTCTTTCTTACATACTCAATGTCAATAGTCGAAAATGAGACAAATGGTGAACGTATGTCTGCACACCTCCAAAGGAAAAATACAATAATTACAATAAATCTCTGGAATGAAATCAAATGAAACACATTTTTTACATAAGCTCCACACAGGGGGCCCTGAGGAAAATAATTTCTCTCAGGACCTATGTCATCTTAGGGGATGCTGTGTGGAGGATGTTTTTAAGGAATGGGGAGGATAGAAAGTTCTGGGAAGGAAAAAAGTATGAGGGGTGGGTAGGAATCTGGGGGTCAGTGTGTCCGGGAGTGACGGACGTATGAATCCAACTGTGGTGCAAGACAATGGGTCGAGAGAGTCCGGCTGGAAAGGTCAAAAGGCCTCCCTCAACCAGTCTCTCTCGATCCGGCCCGCCACGCAGCAGGTGGGCAGGCGCATCAACTGCCAAGACCCGGACATAAGTCACCTCATGAACCCGGGCACCCCTGCTAAATCACCAAACGCAGCGAACCACTTGGGGTGATCTATGGCAGAGGTGTTGGTTATTAAATAAATGGTTCCCGGGGCTGCGGCACCCGTATCCGCCTCCCGAATTCCCGTAAGTAATTGTAAAAGTAAGACAATCACAAAAATATAAATCCGTACACAACGCCATCTCTGATAATGACAAAAACAAAACACGGACAGTTGCACATTGATAATTGCTTCATTGCGTAATTTATAACTTAATAAAAAAACTGAATTTAATTCAACAGTTATTGATTCTGAGGCGGTACGAAGTTCGTCGGGTCAGCAAGTATATATATAAAAAAATACATAACCAAATAGACCGCCCAGAACTTCTACCCCAAATAAATTTCAATATCCCATCTAAAAGAACTCGTCGCACCAACCTTTTTTACACAACCAGTAATAATACAAACGCTGCAGCCAACTCCCCCATTTCCCGCATCCTTCAAAGATTCAACTCAATTCAAAAAACCACAAATACTGATACATTTTTTGATTCCCTCCCTCTATTTAAGAAAAACATTTCTAGCACACTGAATTCGCACACACAACACACACTCACGAGCATAAACACACATACAAACACTCACAACTAATTTACTCTCCTTCAATAATTTACTAACTTAATTTAGGTAAAATGTATAATTTATCACATAAAAACAAGTGTGTAACAGCGACATGTCATTGGTACCAATTATTGTGTTAAATTCTATAACTGTGGAACTATTTTCTACTATGTAATTATGTAAGTACTGTTTGTTTCTGCAAAATAAAATAAATATCTAAGAAGCCACATTGGCCCAATTTTAGTTTGCCCTGATTTTAAAGAATCTTTGAAATAGTGAAAACTAAAATTGGGCCACTGTGGCTTCATAGATATGACAAAAATATAAAACAAATAATTTTTTTCGCTTATTACGAATTTTTGTGGGTTGGGCTACTCTTCCACTGAGCGCTTCATATAACAATACAACAACCACATATGCAATTTTTTGCGAATGATGATGGAAAATATATTGGAAAGAACAGGATTTTTGGGAAGCCTAAAATGGTCACATTTATGAGACGTAATAATCTTTCCACGTTGTGTAAAATAAAAAAAAAATGTTTATCAATAAGGCTGTAGTGAACGTTTATTAGTGTTCGCATGCTTTAACGTCAGAATCAAAAACACGGAAATTTAAGAGAAACACCAAATTACAAGGAAGTATTATTATAATAATTATTTACCAATCTATCAAAATGTATGTCAATGTTCGCTGCTTGTACTGCGGACCAACAGGTTCATGCTTCGGCCCACTGAATACATAATACACTCTAGAAATGTCTTCCAAGTAGATTTGAACTGAAACCAAAGTCGCCACTGATTTAAACAATTTGGCTAATTGTTCGCTTTTCGGAATAACTTGTATCTTAGAAATCGTGGTGTTTCACTTAATATTATTGATAGAAATATTATCTAAATGGTGTTAGAAAGAGAAAACACCAAGCTTTATATTCAAATCCAAAAATTAATGAAACTTTGAGAATTATTTATTAATTATTTTTACATGAACTAACAAAAAAGTGAGTTGACGATAACGTTTATAATATATCCGCCATAATATTAAACGTATGTGTTTTTAATTTTTTTCGTCATCAGTAATTTTCGTTAGTAGAAAAAAAAGGTTTGCCATTTTTAAAACTTTTAATGTTTGTATTCAAAATTAGCATACTTAATTCAAAAGGTATATGTTTATTTCGAATTTTAAAATTTGGGAGCGTATTTCATCACCTTTCAAAAGCTGTTTAGTTTTTGGATGCGTTAAATTTTTTTGCATTTATTTGGATTTTATCGCAAGGCGGAAATATTTTGTCGTTGCGAGAAAATGAGCCTGAGGGGTTAAAGCTTTTTAATTTTGGCCCATTTAGCATGCGCTCTGCCTCTCTTACACTTGACTGACATCGTATATTGCCATCCCATTTGAATTTCATAATGATGTTAAAACGGTGTCATGCCAACTCAGAATCGAGTCAACTAACACCTCTTTGAAAAGTCATTAAAAGCTATGATAAAAAAAACTAGTGTACTTTAGACCACACGACTGAATAAAACTACATGACAAACCTCGCCCAAGGAACCCAGGTATCCCTGCTAAGTTACCAAACGTAGTGAACGGGGTGACCTATGACCTAGGGGTGACATATGACATTGGAGTGAAATATGACCATGGGGTGACCTACCACCTTGGGGTGACCTACGACCTTGGGGTGACCTACGACCTTGGGGTGACCTACGACCTTGGGGTGACCTACGACTTTGGGGTGACCTACGACCTTGGGGTGACCTACGACCTTGGTGTGACCTACGACCTTAGGGTGACCTACGACCTTGGTGTGACCTACGACCTTAGGGTGACATCCTCATCACTCCCCAAGTCAAGCGTGCGTAAAGGCCCGACCGTCCGCCTAGCAATCGATCACCGTTCGCATCGATTACCGTTCGCATGACATTTTTCGTAACAATCACCACTTTTCGTAACGCATTCACCAGCTTATCCCCCAAGTCGAGCTTGCGTAAAGAAGTTATACTTAAAAAATACTTTTAAAAGAGCCCATAATCCTAACCTAACGTAACCTATTAAACCATTTTTTTTTCATTACTTTTAATAACTTTTCAACGGAGGTACTGAGTTGGTTTCATTCCGAGTTGTCCGGTCAAAACACAGTGTTGCATATTTCGAAATTTAAGCAAAAAATTGTCAGACTTATGGATCGTGAATTCTCATTTCTTGTGTTATTCTTTATTCGATGTTTCTGCCCAACCAATGCAGGTTTTCGACAGAAGGGAAAATTACTCGAAACATTGTATTGGACCTTTCGCGATTTCTTTTTTTTAACGGGAGTCTTTAAAAGACGCAGAAGTATGTCATGATATGGTAACCTGTTCCATTGGCAAGTTCGTGCTACTGAGATTATTCTGGAGCCCCAAAATGTAAAAAAGGCAATTTAACTGAAAGATAACCCTACATGTTTGAACAAATAGAAATTATTGTTAGAGTTCATTACAGATACGTACGTTGTGTCTGTTTACGAAGCATTTCAGCGAAAGCTGCTCTGGCGAACTAGAGTATTAAGCCCCTTTGACAATTATGCAAATTCGTGAATAATATACGAACGGGTCGTTACTTATGGTTCATTTGAAGTTCGGGAGTGAACGATTTACCGGCTTTTGTGTTTTCTCCCTCCTTTAAGGCTCTGCTACCGGGTTCGAAAAGAAGAAGATGGAGAGATACGAAATTACGAATGTTAGAGGAGAGCGCTAACATTTACAGCGACAAAATCGATGCGAAAATTGCGAAAATGTTTAATAAAACACGACACGTTTAAAATAGAGCAATAATCTCGCGGGTATTATCTTAAACAGTATTTAAAGAAACACTGTGAATTTTTTCATACATGTAACTTGTAAAATAACTGAAACAAACATGTAAATAATAATTTTTGGAGCATACTTTGCGATTTTTTTCTATCGAGGGAATTTTATATAATTTGCGTTTCGGCGCGGGCAAAGTCTAGATATTATCTTCAAGAATAACATATATATATATACGAGTATATTTAAGAGCTTTGAAACTATAGATTCAAAATATGTTTTTTTTTGCAACGAAGCCTTGACCGTCGGCGTGGCGGGCCAGATCGGAAGAGGCCGGTGTGAGGGAACCCATTGACCTCTCCAGCTGGTCTCTCGACTCATCGTCTTGCACAGCGGTGGGAGGAATGGATTCACATGTCCCTCACTCCTGGATACACTGATCCATAGATTCTAACCCAATCCTCACAAAACTTCCTTCCCATAATTTCATCTCCTTCATTTCCTTAAAATACTCTCCACACAACTTCCCCCCAGTTTCTTCCTAATTTATTTCCTCCGGACTTCCTGCGTGGGGTCAACGTAAAAAAAAGAAAACAACACCCGACTTTCCACATTTCTACTAATTTATTACATATTTTCCTAAATCACTTGTTTTAAAGCTCTTAAAAAAATATATGTTATTCTTGAAGATAATATCTATAATACGCCGAAACGGCAATTAGGGAACGTACCCATACTACGTGACCAATTTTTTGCAATTTTTAACCCCCCCCCCCCCCGGTGACCAAAATCCTAAGCAAACCGCCGCTCATTTGTACCAAGCGTGACATTTTGAAGACACCCCCCCCCCCGAAGAGGTCACGTAGTATGGGTACGTTCTCTTATGTGAAATTACCTCGATAGAAAAAAATCGTAAAGTAGGCTCCGAAAATTATTATAAACACGTTTTTTTTGTTTATTTTACAAGTTCAAAAATTCTAAAGTGTTTCTTTAATTGCTATTTCAAACATTCCCCACGTGATTTTTTCTCTGTTTTAAATTTTAAACGAGTGGTGTTTTATTAAAAATTTTCACAATTTTCGCTTAAACATTATCGTTTTTAATATTGGCGAGCTCCCTTTAACATTCACATTTACGTATCTCTCCTTCTTCGTTTTGTTTTTTCTTTCTTCTTCCTAAGTACACATACATAGTAATAATATTATGTGTTCTTCTGTTTGTATTGCTTTAAGTTAGGTTTTTTTTTTTTTTTTTACATTAACTCCACACAGGAGGCCCTGAGGAAAATAGTTTCCCTTAGGGCCTATGTCATCTGGGATGCTGTGTGGAGGGTCTTTTTGAGGAGAGGAAGGAATGAACATTGGTCTTGAAGAGACCCATGTTGTAGGAAGGAGGAAACACAGAGGCCGGCAAATCATTCCACAGCCGAGCTGTTGAACACAAGAACGAGTCGAAGAAACGACCCGTTCTTATGTGACAAATGTCAACTGTGTACAAATGTTGGGCACGCGTTTCCCGACTATGCACCGGTGCCGAAGGGATTAATGATGCTAGTTCCTCGGAGCATCTTCCATTGTAATACCGGTAGAACAAGGATAGCATTCCCACCCGACGACTGTGCTCTAAAGATTGCAATCCGTCTGTTAAGATGGGAGAATCTATCAAACGGACCGCCCGTTTCTGCACAGAGTCGAGGGTATTTTTCAGGTATTTTGGAGCTCCAGACCAGAGGTGGCTGCCAAATTCAACCGTGGGGCGCACTACAGGTTAGCCGAGTTACAATATTTTTGATAGATTTTAAAATAAAAACCTCTAGTTTTCCAACCGTTTTATCAAATTTTATATCTACCTACATAGAAATAACGTGATAGCTTTCAGGAATTTCACCCTTTGTAAATAATACGCGGTTATTATAAAAAATATCGACACTTTTATATTTAAAAAAAAACTTTTTCATTATTTATATTTTAACAGTTTATCTAGTGTACCCACTGAAAATAACAACATTTCCGGAATTTTTTGGCATTTCAGCGAACAACCGTCCGATAAGGCTGGTTGGGGTTTGTTTATTCCGATACTGAAATCACAAGGAGTGCCTTTTGCACACAAAAAAGACAAACGGATATGACATGGAATTATGCCGACTGTCGCCGAGCTATGACCAATCCGGTGAAATATACTCTCTGCTAAATAAAAGTGCATAATTTAAGGTACATCCTACATACAACATAAATGCATTATTGTGTATCACATCATCTGATTGCATAAATAAAATTTGTAGCGCGCCGTTTTTACGCTTGCCACTACACCATCTCTTTCCCCCGTACAGCGCCATACTGCTCACCCACCCCTAAGCAAACCAGGATGCGCCGACGCCTTCTGCGCATCTCCCACCCTCGAGCCGCTACATAAACCACACCCCGCAACAAGGAATGGGCTATATAACAGGCTGCGCGCCCTAAATTAGTCAGTTCGTCTGCAGCTCGCTCTTGGCTAGTACGCTCTCTTAGTTGCGCTTCGTCCTCTGGCACGACCCTCTAAGGAGTATTCTACTACCATAAGTAAAGCACCAACCAGACCCCCGACTGCTGCCTTAGTTGCGCTTCGTCCTATGGTACGACCCTCTAAGCAGAACCACAGTCAGCTTTTGTTGTTCCCAAAGCCTAACGGCAAGGTTCCCTCCGATCCCTTGCTCAGTTAATTAGTGAATTGATACATTGTGACTATTTTTACCATATTATGTGATCTGTGAACTTACTTTTCTTAAATAAATAACCTTTTACCAACAATTGTGTTATAAATTACAATAATACATATTTTAGAGCTCTTGCTTAAAATTACTCTTGAAACCTTCAAGAATAATGTTGAAGATGTCAAGGGACCTAGAGATATCATTTAGCAGCACCATACCTCTTGTCATGCTGTGCTGGGCCAGAACGTCTGTTCTTCCATGTGGGATACAGAGCAAGTCGTGGTGGCGACCCTGGCAGTACCTAGTTGTTCGGTACGAAAATTCTGTTTATAGCATTCTAAGAGGTATGGGCTGTTAATGTAATAGTTTATAATTTTGAAAGCTGTTACTGTTAGGGTTCCATTCCTTCTAGATTGGAGACTTTCGAAGCGCGTTTCAGATAGCAAATCCATATGATGCATAAATCGCGGGTATTCACCATGCATTCTCATATACAGATATCGTAGAAATTTTTTTTGGATTTGTTCCAATAAATTAATTATAATTATATTATCACATAAAATTGAATACAAGAAAAAATTAAATAAAACGTTAAACATATTTAGTACTTGTACTATGTAGACGGCCGGCGTAGTCTGTCGGTAAGGCTTTTGTATTTGATTAATTTGTGTTATTTCACGAATAAAATAATATATAGTATATTTGCGGCACGTTCCAGAGTGGAAGATACTCTTTGTGTCGTCCTGGTGTAAGACCACCATTCAGAATTGAAACGTTGCTTGAATTGGCTTTGGCCGTGTTTGGTGACCAGATCTGAATAGCCAGGTACTTCCTCACCTCCTTCCCCTCCCCACTACCTTCAGCCTCACAACATACCCTAATTGGGGATGCCATAGTCTCACTGGCTCCAGACGGGAGCAGCTGGGACTCTTGAGAGGTATTTATATTAAAAAAAAATTATAAAAAAATGGAGGCTTGAGGTGAATTCAGCATGTATGGTGTTAGGGTGCGCCCTGCCACCGGGCAACAGCCTGGACGAGAGTGTTTTGCGATCTCTAATTATTTCGGCTTCAAAGGAGCTAACCCGAGTGCTCTTTCCTTTGCGAACACCTGCGACGCGCTGTATCGCCAAGGTAGGCCTAACAGTGTCGTGTACGCGTGGTTATTACCTACGCACAGGAGGCTCTGAGGAAAAGAAATCCCTCAGAGCCTATATAATCTTTAAGGATGCTGTATAAAGGCACTTTTTAGGGAAAAGAAAGAGAGGAAGTTCTGGGAATGAAAAAGATACCAGAAGTGGGTAGGAAACTGGGGATCAATGTGTCCAGGAGCGATGAACCTATGAATAGATCCCTCACACAGGGTGCAACAAGACGATGGGTTGAGAGAGTCCGGCTGGAAAGGTCTAGGTTAGGCCTCCCTCAACCAGTCCCGATCCGGCCCCCACGCAGTAGGTGGGCAGTCGCATTCGCCGCCAAGACCTGGAGAAACCCCACCCTATGACCACGGGCACCCCTGCTAGGTCATCAAACGTAGCGAACCACCTGTGAATAAGCAATGAAAGTCTTGCAATGAGCATCCAAGTCTTGCAATGAAAATTATGCATTTTTTTATTTATTAATGACTATTTAATTACAGGTTTGATGAGAATTACAAGATATGATAATGTGTATAAATATTTCATCTGTTTGTTCTTAGTCCTCCTCACTAGGTGGTCCTGTGCTGAGGCGGACTGGTAGATTTCTTTGATTTTCCGTTATTTAGTTTCTATGATGTTTTTAATACATTCTCTAGAATATCTGCATTAATTTCTTTCACCCATGTTTTGATTTTTTCTTTAAACTTATTTATCTTTTCTATCTTTTTCAAACTTGGAGGAATGTTGTTGTAAAGTTTGGTTGCCAGATATATGTGGTTTCTTTGGCCAAAACTTGTCTTGAATTTTGGAACATCTCGTATATCCTTTTTTGAGGCTCTTGTGTCATATTTGGTGTCTAGATATAAACAAAAGCGCAAATGGGTGAACGATTGTTGGATTGACTGGTGCAATACTAATAACTGATCATGGCCAATTTCCCTCGACATGTAAAAGAACGATGACGTTACATACAATCTGTCTGGGACTACTTTACTGCTATGGTGGAGGACATATCTTACGTTTTATATCAATGCCCTGCTTGCAAAAACGTAAATAATTCGAGAATAGCCTGGTATAAAATACAACCCTTGTCAATCGAGATACGTCCTGTCGGTTTCTGTTGTGACTTGTGACAGCTGTACTACACTCGAAGCGTTCGTGGATAGGAGATAATCTAAATAATCGAAAGCTGCTATCGATTATTTAACAGTTTTTTTTACGTGAATACCTCACAAGAGTACTAACTACTCCCTTCTGGAGCCTGTGAGACTATGGCATACTCAATTGGGGTATGTTGTGAGGCTGAAGATAGTGGGGAGGGAAGGATAAAGACGACTAAAGCCATTTCAAGCAAAACTTCTTGTTTTGGAATCATTGTGTTTAGGGGGGGAGGGGGGTCAATCATGCCTTGAGGTTCGCTAGGATGCGTATAGGTAAACGATTTCCATTTCCATGGCAATGGACCCGCGCAAACAAACATTAAAACACACCAAACGTGTATTCATTTTTTTCCTTTAGATTGTTACGTAATAAATATTAATTAGGGGGGGAGGGGTCGGCCTTTTCTTATTTTTCTTATAATAGGGGGGAAGGGGGTCGAAAACCAGCAAAATTCGTCTTACGTAATAAATGAACGGCCTCTTATATATAAATGTTACTGCAAAAGCTCATGTTAAATCTTAGCATTTTCCCGTAATTTTTTTTACATTAATTCCTCACAGGAGGCCCTGAGGAAAATAATTTTTCTCAGGGCCTATGTCATCTGGGATGCTGTGTGGAGGGTCTTTTTGAGGAGAGGGAGGAATGAACATTGGTCTTGAAGAGACCCATGTTGTAGGAAGGAGGAAACACAGAGGCCGGCAAATCATTCCACAGCCGAGTTGTTGAACACAAGAACGAGTCGAAGAAACGAACCGTTCTCATGTGGCAAATGTCAACCGTGTACAAATGTTGGGCACGCGTTTGGCGTGTTTCCCGACTATGCACCGGTGCCGAAGGGATAAATGACGCTAGTTCCTCGGAGCATTCTTCCATTGTAATACCGGTCGAACAAGGATAGCATTCCCACCCGACGCCTGTGCTCTAAAGATTGCAATCCATCCAATAAAGGGTATTGGGGGGGTGAGTGGTGGGTGGGAGAGGGAATGGAGTGGGGATAGGGAAGGTGGAGAAGGCGGAGTTGGAACCCCCCTAATACCATGCGAGCGAAGCCGGAGGCAAAAGCTAGTGATATTATAAACCTACACTAAAATATATTATGAGGTCATACATAATATTTTCTTCAATTATTAAATATTGGATTTGTTTATCCTTGACACTAAATAGATAGCATTTGGTTCAGGAAAAATCTTGCAAATCTACATAAAGATAGTTGTGTTTGGAGACCAGATCTGAATAGCCAGGTGCTTTCCCACCTTCCTCTTTCCCGTCTCATTCCCCTCCCCACACCTTAAGCCTCACAACTCACAACATATCACCATTCGGGATGCCATAGTCTCAGTGGCTCCAGACGGGAGCTATTGGGACTCTTGTGCGGTATTCTCATAAAAAAAATAGTAATACTTTTTAGGTTGAAAAATAATTTCCAATGGAGAAAAAAATTAACTGCATTTATTTTTAATTTTAAAAAAACCCTCCCGCATAAAAAAAATGTAGCGTGTTTCTCGACTAATTCATTTTTATGTATTCCATTGTATCGAAAGCCGTTCCTAACGCGAAAGAGACAACGCACGCCCAACATACGAGTGCGAGAGCGACAGCACGCACGCGTGAAACAGGTGTGTTTCTATTGGTCGGGACCGGCAGGTGCGCGGGAGGATATATTCAAATTTGGAAGACGGGTTCGAAAATTGAATGGCGCGAATGATTTGGCGGGAACCTTATTTCTTCTTTTCTAATATTTTTTTCTTTGTCTTCGTTTAATATTAAAGCTAATATGAAAACATGACGAAGTGCAAGATATATAATATATAATATAATCCTGTAAATGTAGTCGAGGGAGTCGCTAAGGTAGATATTTTAGATACAAAAAGTAGATTTTTTTTTTAAACTAGCAGTCACCCGGCGTACATTGCTATGCCATTGAATAAAGAAATTGTTTCTCCCTGCGTGTCATTTCCCATTCGTCCCCTTCCCCTCTCTGGTTCCCACTCCGCCTCCACCACCTTCCCTCTCCCCACTCCACTCCTCCCCTTCCCACGTCCCGCGAATCACCCTCCCGAGTTCCCCTCCCCATCCCGCATTCCATGCATTCAGTTTTCAAATAGCTCGCGTGCCACATATTACATTTTTTATACAAATTTCATAATGCCAGAGCTCACCAGTAGTTTTATACAAACCTTGTCCTGACAATAACAAACACAAAAAAAAAGAATTATCCAATTTGGTGCGGTCGTTCGGAAGTTATGCGCGTACATAGATAGATAGATAGAAAGGTTGCTTTAAGCAACCTGCAGAGATAAGTATGTCAATCTGTACCTTTTTGGTAGTTCTCATTTAAAACAATAATAAAACTTCAAAAATTTAACACGTCTAGAAATAGTAAAAAAAAATATATGCGATCCTATATTATATGCGATTAAAGTGTTATTCATTAAGTTATTTCAAAAAATAAATATATGTATTCATTCTACACTTGCGGATAAGTCAACAGATGTCGCAAAATAAAATAGATATATTTATCCAAGACACTATCTAGATTGCATTTAGTTCGGGAAGAATCTTGCAATCACACATAAAGATAGCAGCCAATAAAATATGCGTTAGAAAAAGTGAAGATAACATTGGTAATTCTAAGTCGAAGTATGATACAGTATGACCAAACGGGAGAGGTTCGAAATAGCTTAGTGGTTAGAGCACAGCCCCGGCAAAGCCAAGATCCTGGGTTTAATTCCGAGATTCAGACCGTATCGTGATTTTCGGTTTAAAATTTTTGTTCGATAGTCGACACATAATGATTAAATCTTACAATTTGAGGTTTTAGTCATTAAGTTATTTAAAAAAATAAACAAAAATATTTATCCTTGATTTGTAGAAAAGTCAATAGATGTCGCACATTAAAATAAAAATGGATATAATCATCCAAGACACTATCCAGATTGCATTTAGTTCGAGAAGAATATATATATATAGATAGCAGCCGAAAAAGTGAAGATAATGTTGGTAGTTCTTAGTTGAAGTATGTTACAGTTATCTGATACCGAAGGGGAAATAGCTCAGTAGTTAGAGCAGATCCCCGGCAAGGCTAACTAACGTCCTGGGTTCAATTCCTAAAGGCGACCCATAGACATCCAAATTTAATAGACGAGAACATACAGATGAGGGGAAAAATCAACTATGGCGGTACGAAGAGGGGGAAGATGACCGCGATTCGTTAAAAAATCAATCTGGCATCTCGCATTATAATATCACCATTTAGTTCTTAAAAGTAACATCTGCTTTTGAATGAATAGACCTTTTTACATGGAAGCGCGAATTGCTCGCCACGTTATTAACATATTTGCGAAGTCCAAATACGGCAAAGTAAAGTTCGCATCTTTTCACAACATACGAATATTTTGTTGCCGTATTTAATTAAGACACTTTTACACATGTTTCATAATACACTTTTACACATGTTTCATAATTCACTTACCCCTGTAACCAGCGACGAGCACACTGGAGAACCGCCCACATTCGTTATGATCGAAATATTTTAGGGTGTAATGTACAGCACAAGCTAGCATTTTTGCCGTGTTATTTCGTAAAATGTACGATGCGAGCTCGACGCTGGTCCGGACAAGAATGATGACGTCACATTTTTTAGATTCAAGCGAGGCTCTCGTAAGCCCAGCCGGCTCCATGGAACCGGTAGGGGGGGGCGGGAAATAGTACGCTTTTATCACTTAGGGCATGTCTATATTAAATAAATATTCGTTTAACCAATTTAACACTTTCCACAAAAATGTCATCGAAAAGTTTCACTGAGTAACAGCTTTTATCTTGCCGACGCCTACTTATTAGAAAAGTTTATAATGTATTTTTCCAATATTATGAATCATGCATGCAGGGATCTGTTTCTATGGACCACACACCCCGGTCTCCCCTGCATATGCCGGGGCAGTAACTCTCCCTAACTACATGTATTACCCGGTTGTAGCGTCTTACCCCGTTCTATTTTCACATCTTATTATTTCGAAGAGCCCAATCTTCCGGGCGCGCTTCACCCCACGGAAAACTTGCCCAAACGTCCGAATCTTAAAAAAGCTGGTCAAAAATGCGATTTTCAAGATCAAAAATATTACCAAAATGTACATAGATGGATAGTAAAATATTACAAACACTTAAGTATATTGGTGGAAGATCATGTTTTCTTCTCATTTACCCTGTTAAATAGTTACACAAAAAAAAAATCGAGTATGCAATATTAAACCCATCTAATAAAATTATTAAAATTCATTTTTCGAATTAGATACCTACAAAATTGTTTTATTTATCCATCTTTATCTCTGAAAAGTGTGTTACTCCCACAATGGGGGGTGAATTCGTTACCCACGAGTTTTGTTTGAAACATCAGGTAATAAAAAAAAATAAGTGTGCAGTTCACACATGTTAACACTACATTGTAACATTGCTAGACATACATATGACTGACGTATGAGGCGTACCTGAGTTATTAAATTATACATTTTTTTATAAGAAAAACTCCCTTTTATAACTTTTGAAGGTTATTCCCATCAAGGTAATATATCATTGAAGAAGAAGATAACAATAATAATCTAAAAGAAAATATGAAAGAGAACAATACATAGAAAACAGAAAAAAGACAATGGTCGCAACTGGGACTCGAACCCAGAACTCTAGTCTAACCGAGACGTGCGCGTTAACCGATTTCGCTACTGCTATCTTCTGTCAAGCCGTTGCGACCATTGTCTTTTTTCGGTTTTCTGGGTCATATTCTCTTTATTAATTTTATTTTATTTATTTTATTTACATCTATGTATATTGCAGTTTTCACCTTATTAATAACATTTTTACAAATGTAATATATTTTGAAAACCTTTTTAGATATTAATTATGCATTTCATTATGTTGGGTGTAAGGTAGGTTTGAGAAGGTGAAACTGTTGGTTGGTGATATTGTTTGTTTCGTGAACACCTCACTAGGAGAACCTGTGCTGAGGTGTTTACGTGTTTATGATTAAGAGTGACAAGTACAAGTATTTATGTGTCGTAGTAGAAAGTTTTTTTTTTCTTTTTTTACATTTTAATAATTATTCAAAAAAAAAATAATAAGTAGGTATATATATATATATATATATATATATATATAGGTACATATGTATTGGTAAATTCTTGAAAGACATGTTTATTCATTTTCCACTTTTTATAGTTTGGTTATGTTTGGTTAGGAATTAAAGTATTTTGAATAAATTGAATATTTTGATTTTTGATCCAGGCTGTGATATGTTTTTTTGTGAATGTGTGTAGATGTATTTGCAGTAAGTATTTGTTTCAGAGTAATGGGCATAAAATTAAAAAGTTTGATTGCATAATGCTGAAAATGTCTTTGTCCGTATGTTGTGTGTGTTTTAGGTATGTTCAGGGTTATATTTGTTAAGGACCTGGTTTTTATTATTGTTTTGGGTTGAATTGGAATATGGAGTTTGTTTTGAAGGAAGTATAGTAGAGCAGATTTGGCATAAAGTTGTTTTATGGACATGACTTCCAATGTTTTGTATATTTCGTTTGAATCTGTATAGAAAGGGACTTGCAGGATTAGTTTAATTATCGCCTTTTGAATCTTTTGAATTGGGTCAATTGCTATATTTGTAGCACTTCCCCAAGCCAGTATTCCATATGTGGCAATGGATTGACAAAGTGCAAAATATATGGATCTGAGTATTGTTATTGGGAAAATGTTTTTAATGGATTTTATTAGGTGCATGACTCCTTTTAGTTTATTTGTAATGAATGTTATGTGGTCAGTCCAGCGTAAGTGTTTATCAATAATAACCCCTAGGTATTTTGTTTGTTTGACCCTTTCTATATACTCGCATTGACAATTAGAAGAAGTTTGTTCACAGTCATGCAGAAAAAGGTCTATGTTGGAAGGAGGTTGTCCTCTTAGTGTTATACTATATGTGATGTTTTCATATTTTCGTTTAGATTATTATTGTTATCATCTTTTTCAACGATATATTAAATTATAAACTAAAAGTAGAAGAAATAAACTACACTTATCAAAAGAACAACTAAACTTATCTATTACAAATATCGAATCTATTAAATTTGAGTGCCAGAAGAACTGGTATTTTTATTTAAAATCTTGCGTAATAAAATTGACAGCTCTGAATTCTTGGCGCTAATAAATTTGAATGTGCCGACCAGAAAAGTACTACCATATTATTATGGTAATACTACGACCAGGGGTCCTAGCATGGTCGATCGATATAACCCTACATCAATACGATATCGGTAAAATCCATCATTTATGGTCAGTTATCAATATGTGCTAGCACGCTCAACAATTGATAAGGGATATTCCGACCGACGATTGACAAAAGCCTGCCAAATCGTATGCATTCTTGGTTGATAAAACCCCAATATTAATACTTAAGTTAACAAAGCGAAATATTATATTTCTTTTAACTTAATAATAATAAAAAATAAAAAAATACGAAATGTAATAAATCCGTCGTCTATGGTCAGTTAGCGATATTTGCGAGCACAGTGAACATACGATTCCGACAGTCGGTTGACAAAAGACGTCGTTTTTACCGTGGCTTCCGGAGTGACAGATAAGCTGTCAATGTACAGATTTTTTTAAATAATGTCGTTTGTTACGCAAAATAACTGGCTAATTAATGAGTAGAGGTGAACTAAAAAAACTCTCAGAATTTAAAGAAATCGTATACGAGACCCATAGACTCAGTTAATTCATTTAAGAGGCGATCAATTAATTGCTTCCAAATTCGAGAAACGAAATTTGTTAAAAGGTCGTTTAGTCTCAAAAAGTATCTACATGCGAAACGCCAATATTTATTTGAGTTCGAATTTCAATTCGAAATTGTCAATTTATTGGTATTTTTCATTTTTACGCAGCACATTTCAAATTAAGAAACGAAAATTCATTAAAAGAACCCCAGTGTTGCCATCGTGTGAGATCGTATGTCGATTCCTTATTTATTTCACGTCGACGTCGGTCTGCCTATCGATGGTGCAAGCGTGCTAGGGCAATCGGTTCGTTATCGATACGAGATTGTAAATCACCCTGTCCTTTGTTTGACTGGCGATATACCTACGCAACTTTATTAATAATGACATTCTTTCTGCATAATTACTGGTTTATTAATGAACGGAGGCAGATTATCGAAGATTGCAGGACTGAATTAAATCGGAATTAAGACGTTTTCGTTGGACAGTTTCGTACTAGATAAATAAATCTATAAAAAATAAATCTCGTATTATGGCTAATGACTCATTGTCCAATTAACTCCTTTTTATTGTCAAAAAATACATGCGGACTTCCAACGTATATTAAAGTGTGTGTATTTAATATTATTATGATATCTCAGCAAAAATCTCAGTGTAAATGGATCTTTAAATGTTCAAAAGAAAAGATTATTAGTTAGTTGTCATATTATTACATTAATGGATTACGATGTTTTTGACAGGTATTATAGACTGGCTACACAAACTCACGTTATCGAGTACACAGATGAAACTACTTTGTAGTGATAATGGACATTTAGTAAACCTTAAACAAGCTAGTCTGCGGGAGCACATCTTGGCAGGTTCCACGCAGTCATGGAAATAGTGAGCGATTTTTGAAGTAAAACTTCTTTACGCACGCTCGACATGGGGGGTAGGCTGGTGAATGCGTTACGAAAAAGGATATTATATACATTTTATGCGAACGGTAATCGATGCGAACGGTGGGCGAACGGTTGGGCCTTTGGGGGGACGGGGACGGGGATGGGGATGGGGATAGGTACCCGGCACGCGTTGCAAGGACACTGTAACCTTGGGGTCAACTAAACTGTAATGGTTCCATCCTATATAACATTATATACAACGGGTACCAGCATAAGTTAGTGAAGTTTTACTTCAGTCATGTGGTCTAAAGCACACTCGTTTTTATACGAAAAAATTACGTCATCGGGTGCACGAACGGGAATGGTTTCATATGATAAAGGTCGATTAGTAGATGAGAAAATTAGCAGGTCTGCCAACCGGCAGCCTGGCACGTTCGCAGGCAGCCGGTGTTAAATTGGGATAGAAATTAGTAAATTTTACGTCATCGAGTACACGAATGAAATCAACGAATAACTGTAGTCTAGATTCTAAACCATCCCATTGAAGAATTTCACTAGTTCCATGACTGCGCGGAATCTGCCAAGAGGCGCGGCACACCAGCTTTTTTAAGGCTTAGGTACTAAATGTCCATTATCACTTCAAAGTAGTTTCATCCGTGTACTCGTAAGGTTTGTGTACCGGCTCCCGGTCTAAAACTCCGATTCCATAGACATTGTGACAGCTACATAGAAAGTACCTCAAGTGTTGCCAGCGTATAACAATTTCTTTTTGATTACCTTACATTGCTTATCAATATCGGTTCAGTACAAAATCGTCGGTTGTTATGCCATGTCGATTCGATATTGTAAAGATAACGATTTCAGTGTGCTAGGACCCCAGGACCCATTTCAATATATCGCACTACACAAAATTTAAAACTCGGGTAATATGTAATCGCAAAAAGATGTATGGAATATGTCTAGTAATGTATTGTTTAATTTGTTATCTACACGCGTCTTTCTCAGCTTCTGTTTTCTATTTCTTGCCTGATACTATGTTATACATATTATGAAAAAGCCGAAAGGCATTAAGGGCCCGCAACCCGGATTTGTACCGATTTATTACATATTTCCCTTAAACACGGTAAGTTTTAAAGCTCTTAAAAAAATATATGTTATTCTTGAAGATAATATCTAGACTTTGCCCGCGCCGAAACGCAAATTATATAAAATTCCCTCGATAGGAAAAAATCGCAAAGTATGCTCTAAAAATTATTATTAACACGTTTGTTTCAGTTATTTTACAAGTTACATGTATGAAAAAATTCACAGTGTTTCTTTAAATGCTGTTTAAGATAATGCCCGCGAGATTTTTGTTCTATTTTAAACGAGTCGTGTTTTACTAAACATTTTCGCAATTTTCGCATCGATTTTGTCGCTGTAAATGTTAGCGCTCTCCTCTAACATTCGTAATTTCGTATATCTCCATCTTCTTCTTTTCTTCGTTGCGGAGCCTTAATATTATAAATAAATAATATTTTTGGCCAAATGAAGTAGCAATTCAGAGCTCTGTGTCCTGTGCCCAATGCGGCCCTCACTCGCGACGCTTCAAGACAAATGTGCCCCGTTTGGGCGAAATGTTCACCACTCCCCCGCAGCTGAATTTGCCCCGCATTACCCTAAATTTGCCGTAAGCCCCGGCCTAACTAACCCGGCGCTGGCTCCCACCGGCATAAAACTACACAATTTTCGCCAAAAACACGCTGCAAAGGAAAAATACGGGAAATGCTCGACTCTATTTAGTTCAATAATGAAATTTGAGTTTTTTTCTTCGTCTTTTTATGTTAGCTGGAAAACAAATTCGATGGAAATCAAAACTTGTAGAAATTCACCTCGGAAGGAAAATGACAATTTGGTGGCTGTTTGAACGGCGAGGATTTGTCTTCAGAAAAATGTGATTCTATTCTAAAGTAATGTAGGTAGAGAGAATAGACCGCCACACGTGGCACAATTCCTTGCTTCATTTACATTCACGCACCGCCTCATACCTATTCCTCTGTTATTCAAACTCTTAAGAGGGTATATATAACCAGAGAAAACCAGAAACATGTCATTTTTAAATCAGATTTTAGACGTATTGACTCTTTTCCACAAAAAATTATAAAAGGATTTCGAAAGATTGTTCTTTTATCTAGCATTCGCATTTTGAGAATTTTTTTTTAATTTTTAGTATAATAAGGTTATTCCATAGGTCGTTGGCAGATTTGTTAAATTTTCAAAAAAGATTTTGTATTATACAACACCCATTTCAAATCATATAATCATGCAGTAAAATAAATCAATACATTATCTAGCAAACGCATGTTTCAAAATTTTAATTTTAGTTTAAATAAAATCATTAAAAAATATATACGTACATGTGTTCTTGACGAAAATTGGTCCGTTTGTGTATTTATTTGCGCACTTACAAACTAATATATTTAAGATTTTTTTTTACATTCTTATTTTGATTAAACATTATTGAAAAATGATAAATACTCATCTTCAAAAAATAATTACAAAAAGGACATTATTTTAATAGTTTTATCATCACGCCTTTCAGCATTTTTGGATGCAGGAATAAATTAAAGCAAATTTGGAATGAAATAAAATCGATATTGAGTTATAATTTTAAAAAGCTGGTACGGAGAATAATTAATCTTTCTCATTGGAATCGCCCTGTACGATCGTAAGAAGATCTTTCGACGAAATGTGGATTTTCGGCCGCTGGGTGGTTAAAGATCCTTAAAGTATTTTGGCATGTAGTTTTTCATAACTTTATGCACAAAAATTAACACATTTAGCAGTCTCTTTAGCTCTCCTCTTATTTGACTAACCCTTGCGTATTTGCCTTTCCCCAGTATAGGCTTGTTGAAAAAGTATCGATATATCGATATTTTTAATTCAATATATCGATATTTTTAGCCGATATATTTTCATCCGATATATCGATACAAAATATTATCCAATATAGAAAATTGTATCAAAAACGATATTTTTTAAAATTTATGTATTTAAAGTCACTAGAATCCAAAACCGTATAGGAATGAACGGAAAAGGTAACTGTATTGGGTCATCACATCTGGCGGTTGAAATTTTAACTACCTATTAATAGCTTACAAATCTATTGTCTTTGCATTAGTATTTGTGATCACTAATACTATCTCATGTGTGTAGGTACATACATAGAAATGTATGCTATTTTTCGCCATTTTTTCTAAGCCACTCCTATGTGTTGGTTCCCAATTGTCTATGATTATTGACTATACCTTGTTCCAAACACGAAGTCCTTTTTGACAGATTAATACGCCAATAGAGTGTTACTGAGACGCATACAAACTTTGTATGCGTCTCAGTTTACATATAAGTTAGAAGACTTTAGTTTGTGATATTTTTGTAATTATTACCTAATAAAAATGAACACTGATAAAAATACCTTAAGAGCGTTTAACCAGCCAGCGGACGAAAATCCACATTTCGTCGAAAGTTGTTCTTACGATCGTGCAGGGCGGTTACAATGAGAAAGATTAATTATTCTCCGTACCAGCTTTTTAAAATTATAACTCAATATCGAATTTATTTCAATTCAAATTACTTTAATTTATACCTTCATCCAAAAATGCTGAAAGGCGTGATGATAAAACTATTAAAATAATGTACTTTTTGTAGTTATTTTTTGATTAGAAGTATTTATCATTTTTCAATAATGTCTAAATTTAATAAGAATGTTAAAAAAATCTGAAATATATTATAGTCGAACAGATACCAAATGCACTCCCAAAATTTCACACGGGGATTAACGTACAGTCAAAACTCCGAAAAACACAAACTCGAAAGGCACTCCACCATTATATTATTTACACGTCCCTAAAAAATTCCGAATTTCGAAAATACATTAGTCTGGATTCTAAAAACAATATTTCAGACGATACCTAATAACTACACGCTGCGAAACAAAATTTAGAAATACCAATGGTGGTTATTCCCGTGAATTAGGCGACTAAATCCATTGGAAATTCCATTGTTATTATATCATACTACTTACTATAAAAGCAAACAATAAATGATTCCACATTCAGTAATAAGTACTGTATTGACTTTATAAGATCAAAAACCAGTCCTTTAATTTATTTTCAATTTAATATACTTTATTAATGTCATTTTGACTCCGTTTATTTAATCGGTGTGATTGTACTCGTAATTACATATTGTGTGATCTAATATCAGTTCGTTTAGTAGATAATAAATATTTAAAATTGTGGATGTAAATCAACGATACGAATTGCAGGCAGAAAAAGGATGTTGTGCGTCGCAGTGTGATGGATTTTTATGACAATGGATAATATCCCACTCTTGCAAATCTTAGCCAGGTTCTGGTGGATAAATTTTTTTTCTGGATCTCATTAGTCATTGCGATATATTTTGCATGACATTGGTTTAAAATTCAAAATACGCTAAGATGGAAGAAAGTATTTAATGGGCAGGGCTGGGCAGTATTTGAATTACTTGTAATTGAAATACGTATTTGAAATACAAATACGTATTTTGTATTTGTATTTCAATTACCTGATGCTGAGGTATTTTGTAATTTGTATTTCAAATACTTGTGGCTTCAAAATACATTTTCAAATACATTTAGCGACCTTAATAATGATGATGAAAAATAAACTGACATTGATAATACATAGACTAAAAATGCTAGAGACCAGAGCAGTATATTATGTATGTTAATATTTAGAGTTGGCAACACGTACTGTGCTATAATAGCACTGGTATTGTACATTTTCTATCATATTTATATCATATTATATTATACTTGTCATTGCTTTGTATTGTACATTTTTGTGTCATAGTATTGGATCAAGCGCTATAGGAATAATTTGACAGAATACTAGATTATTGACGCTGCGAAACTGCGCTATACAAATGTCGTGTTATAATAATTATTATTATTATTATCTAACACCTGGGTCCCATACCACAAAAATTTACAAGTGAAGCGGAGATGAGATTTGTCTTTTGAGCAATATGATTGGTCAATTTTTGCACGTCTCTGTTTCACTCTGCTCAACTTTGATTCTATGCAAACGCACCCTTACATAAGGGCACTTACGACAATTTATTGCAACCAAAGGTTCTACCAAAACCAAATGTATTTTGTATTTTGTAATTTGTATTTTGTATTTCAAATACACGACTTGAAAGTATTTTGTATTTCGTATTTTAAATACATACGAAAAAGTATTTTGTAATTTGTATTTTAATTACGCCCAGCTCTGTTAATGGGAATATTAGACATTGCTACAGCGCGTATAGACTTTTTGAGAAAAATGAATCAAAATGAAACTGAACTAGCGACGGACGGCAAGTAGTCTATTTGGACGAGACATGGGTGAATCAACACTCGATTACACACATGTGGCAAAATAGTGAGGGCAATGGGGGTTTAAAAGTGCCAGTTGGAAAAGGAAGCCGGCTGATCATTTTGCATTATGGTTCAGCAAAAACGGGTTTTATCACGGGGAGTAAATTTATATTCCGTACGAAAAAGGTTATGTCGAATACAGATTACCATTCTGAAATGAATTCCAAAGTCTTCAAAAATTGGTTTGAAAATCAGTTTGTGACATTCCTCGAAGAACCCTCTGTAATTGGAATGTAAAATATATATAGAATGTAAAATTTACCTATGTAAAATGTTCATTGTATTGTAAAAAGTATGTTGTTTTATGTTGATGAGCACATTTAGGTATGTTTGTCTTTAAAAAAATAAATTTGTAAAATACCAGCCAGGGGTAAAAACCAAAGATTATTAAAATTTAAATATCTCATAAATTTTTCGTTATTTGTTTTTGGGGTGTTATGCCGTATTGCGCTACCTCCTTCTTTAGCCAACGTTTCGGACATCGTTGAAATGTCCATCATCAGGGCAGATCCGGTAGATGTGTAATTTTTAGTCGTGAAAAAAAAATTACACATCTACCGGATCTGCCCTGATGATGGACACTGCAACGATGTAGTCGTGAAAAAAAAATTACACATCTACCGGATCTGCCCTGATGATGGACACTGCAACGATGTCCGAAACGTTGGATAAAGAAGGAGGTAGCGCAACACGGCATAACACCCCAAAAACAAATAACGAAAATGCTTTTGGCCGTGAAAATCTTAAAACTTATCATCTCATAAATTGGTAACCGCTTAATTAATTAGCATCTGATAAAACCTGTAAAAGAATTTTCTTGATTCTGAAATATGTATTATGTAATATGAGTTACCGGACACCTTGTAGGTATTTTTAAACACCTACGCATTTTCATTCAATCCTTATTCAAACTTAAATTCAGTCCCGAACATAATAAAAACATTTTGTTTATTAAAATTAATTTTAAGTCGTGACGTTAAGACCTTCTCGTGTTGCTTTACCTGTAAATTTTATTACTGACTTTGGACTTTGACCGTTCACTTAGTTTCTGTTTGACTATAGTTTGTAAGTGCGCAAATAAATACACAAACGGACCAATTTTCGCCAAGAAACACATGTACGTACATATTTTTTTATGATTTTATTGAAACTAAAATTAAAATTCTAAAACATACGTTTGCTAGATAATGTGTTGATTTATTTTACTGCATGATTTTATTATTTGAAATGGGTGTGGTATAATACAAAAACTTTTTTGAAAATTGAACAAATCTGCCAACGACCTATGGAATAACCTTATTATACTAAAAATTTAAAAAATTTCTCAAAATTTATTACATACGAATGCTAGATAAAAGAACAATCTTTCGAAATCCATTTATAATTTTTTGTGGAAAAGAGTCAATACGTCTAAAATCTTTTTTGAAAATTGACGTATTTCTCTGGTAATGCCCTCTTAATTTTTATTGAGATTTTTGTACATTAAAAAAGCACATTGTGTGTAAAAATTACTATTGATAAATTGAGCTGAATACACTATTATTTTAAAAACGCAAAATCTCTTGAAAATTTGACCGATATATCGATATTTTTTCCTCGATATATCGACGTCGATATTGATATTTTAAAAAATATCGATACATTGATATATCGATATTTTTTTCACTTTCGATATCCCTACCCCAGTATACATCACATAGCTCTGTTCTGTATGATTTCTTACTTGTTTAAATTTCCTTCATTGTCAAATATAACATCGTAAAGAGTAATATAAATGTGGAGTAACTATAGTTTGGGTTCGAATCCCAGTTGCGAGCGTTACCTAATTAATTTGTGTCAATATCTCTTTCAAATTTTCAATACGAGTTTTTTATGTTATCTTCATCAACGATTAAAAAATATCATTAATTATTTATGGAAAGGTTTCATTGACCTGAGGACTTAATTGATTTCAGACTTACTTTGGTCCAACCGACATATCCGGTGTTACAAGATGACAATCTTACCAGCGGAGAAACAAATAATACCAACTTAACGACATTATTATTTTGGGCGTCAAAAATGATTTATTTTATTCTGCACACGTAAAATGTCCGTACAGTAATAATTATCGGAACGACTTAATAATGATGGAGAATGGGTGGCTGACGATGAACAGGTTCCATGCCAACTTAGAATCAACTCAATTGATCAACACCTCTTTGAAAAGTCATTAAAAGCTATGAAAAAAATAATTTAAAAATGGCCCCTACCGTAACATGACAAAACATCCCTTAAAAAATATCTAAGAGTACTAAAACCTAACCTAACCTAACAAATAAATGGGAAAAAATAATACAGACATTCTATAAACACAATAAATTATTGTTCAAAAATAGTAAAAAAAAAACCCTCGACTCGGTGCAGAAACGTTGCTTCCGTTGAAAGAGACTAGATTTTCATTTTGATCCCTTTTAGACGTAATCAGACAAGATTGGGTCTTTGATATTACATTGTTCAATGGTATTACAATGGAAGATGTTCCGAGGAACTAGCGTCGTTGATCCCTTCGGCACCGGTGCAACACGCCAAACACGCGCCCAACATTTGTACACTGTTGACACTAGTCACATGAGAACGGGTTGTTTCTAAGACTCGTTTTGAGATCGATGACGTTGGGACGATTTTCCGGCGAATGGGTAGACTGGGTAGATATGGGTCTCTACGAGGCCCATGTTATCTCCTTCCTCTCCCCAAAAAGACCCTCCACACAGCATCTTCAAAGCTGACATAGGCCCTGAGGGAAATTATTTTAGAGTTAATGTAAAAAAAAAATGGGACAAAATAATACTAACATCCTGTAAAGACAATAATTTATTGTTCAATAACAGGACAAAAATAATACAGACATCCTGTAAAGTTAGGATAAGTTAGGTTTAGTCACGGACATATGAATATATCTGGACCTGCCCTAAGTGATAAAAACGTATTATTTCCCCCTCCACATGGCGCCGGCTGTAGCTCCTCCTTGGAACCGGCTCGCTCCATGGGGAGGGGATATAGCCTCGCTTGAATCTAAAATGTGTGACGTCATCATTCTTGCCGTGAACAGCGAGAAGCTGACATCCATACATTTAACGAAATAACGGCAGCTTGTGCTATACAATATATCTACGTATCAATATGCACATAGCGAATGTGGGCGGTACTCCAATGTGCTCGTCGCTGGTTACAGGGGTAAGTAAATTATGAAACATTTGTAAAAGTGTTTTAACTAAACACGGCAAGAAAATATTGATATGTGTATTGGCGCGAGTCTTTTTGGGGCGAGCATTTGGCCTTAGCAAATAAGTTTTGAACGTGGCAAGCAATTCGCGCTCCCATGTAAAAAGGTCTATTCATTCAAAGCAGATTTTGCTTTTAAGAACTAAATGGTGATATTGTAATGCGAGATGCCTATATACTGTCAGATTGATTGTTCAACGAATGACAGTCATCTTTCCCCTCTTCGCTCTCCATAGTTTGGTTTTACCCCTCATCTGTAACTGCTTGTCTATCCATTTGGATGTCTATGGGTTTAGTAGATATTTTTTTGTGGGCTGTTTTGCCGGGGAAATTTGTTCGCAGGATGAAAACGTCCATTTCTAACCTAACACGCAACGTATTTAACCAACTTTTGATATATTTTTTACATAAATTTTAATTTATTTTTCAGATGAGGTTCTTAGTTGATTTCATTCTCAGTTGTCCGGTCACCGATGAAACTAAAGTTGCGATCTGTATGACGTTGGGATAACTTAGAAATTTCATACAGAAAATGTTGGGCAAACTTTTAGAGGCAAATACTTAAATTTTTATCAGTATACAAAATTTTTATATTACATCTGCGTCAGTGGGCAACCCCAAATTGGCGATTAACTCCTCACAGGAGGTGTGAGGAGAATAATTTGAAGATTATTTTTAAAAAGGCCCTGTCATCTAGGGTCTTTTTGAGGAAAATATAACTGAACCTATTTTTTACATTAGCTCCACGTAGGAGGCTCTGAGAAAAAAAAATTCACTCATGGATTGGGTCATCTTTGAGGATGCTGAGTGGAGGGTCTTCTTAGGGAAAGAAAGGAGAGGAAATTTTGGGAAGGAAAAAGGTGTGAGGGATGGGTAGATGAGCAAAGATATTGAAATATAAGGGTAGGAGTGACGGATGTATGAATCCATCCCTCCAACTACGGTGCAAGGCCATGCATCAGAGAATCCGACTAGAGAGGTCTAGGTTATGTCTCCCTCGACCAGTCTCTCCTCATCCGGCCCGACACGAAAACGCACGTGCCGCCAAGATAAAGTGATAAAAAATTATCAATATAGAGGTGTATTTACAATATATGGGAATAATATTAAAATTTAAATATTTAGAAATAAATTATTAATTTCTAATATACACATCAGAAAGATTATTTTATCTAGATTTTAGAACAATTTTTGTTTTTGCAATGTGATAAAAAATAACCAAAATAGAAGTATATTTAAAATGTAAATTGTCGTTACCGTGACTGAATCGGTATAGGTTTTGTAAATACGCAACCCGGGCACTAAGACACCAAACGTAGCGAAACACTTGCGGTGACCAATTGCAGGAGTGTTGGTTATCAAATAAGTGGTCTCCTGGGCGGCGGTACTCATACCCTCCTCTCGAATAGATCAGGTTATTTAAACATTGACGATAATATTAGCGAGTCTCAAACAGTCGCATCTAGTCGAACTTCTAACAAGTAACATTGAGGATTTACAACATTTGCTGAATTAAGTAGTGAAGACTTGTGAGAATTTTGGGCTAGAACTGAATATAAATAAAACAAAATACATGCTCATAAGCAAAAATAACGCAATGGATGATAATCTTTATATTGCTGGAACAAAAGTAGAAAAGATACAGGGTATTGTATACTTGGGCTGCAGTGTAAATGATAGATGGGATCCTTCAGTTGAAATCAAATGCCGCATTGAGCAAGATCGTGCAACCTTTATCCGCATGAAAAAAATGTTCTGCTGTATTGATCTCAACCTTGGATTATGAATGCGAATGGTCAGATGCTACGTTTTTTCGATATTATTTTATGGAATGGAAGCATGGACGCTTACTGAAGAACTAATTAGGCGACTTGAGGCATTCGAGATGTGGATCTACAGAAGAATACTTAAAATAAGCTGGATGGACAGGGTTACAAATGAAGATGTTATGGTTCGGATGAATAAAGAAAAGGAATTTATTAAAACTATAAAAATCCGAAAACTTCAATATCTTGGACATGTGATGAGACATCCGAGAAGTGTGAGATCCTGCATCTCATAATGCAGGGAAAGATTGCCGGAAGACGGGGCCCTGGATGGAGAACCTCATGGCTGAAAAACCTGAGACAGTGGTTTGGCCAGTCTACCTTAGAGCTGTTCCGGGCCACTTCGGTCATATTTAACCGTATCATACTTCGACTAAGAACTACCAGATTTAAATGTCCGGGTTAAATTTTCCCCACAGGAAAAACTAAACCCTTTCACACACTTCCCCAAATGATCATCTAGTCAACCCATGCTATGCAATTGCACTATATAAGTATTATAATTACAAAATAATACAAGAACAACATGTCCAAATGGGAATATAATTCACCGACTCCAGATATTTTCATATCAGAGGGTTCGGCTCTGTGGCATTTCTAATTGAACCGATAAATCCTACTGATCCCTCAATATAAATATTTAAAAAATCTTTTGTAATCCTACATGTATTTAAAATTACTGATTTTTGCACTTTTATTACAAATTCTTTCATAAATCTAATATGCTTAAATTTTGAATCAGATTCCTAGGTATTATGCCAGTGGCCGAAATAACAAATGGTAATATTTTTATAGTCCGAGAACGCCAAATTCTTTTAATCTCATTTCCTAAATCTGTGTATTTTCTAATTTTTTCAGAAACAGTTTTTTAATATTACAGGAATTTAGAATAGCTACATCAATGATATAAGTTATTTTTTTTAATTTTGTCATGTAAAACTATATCAGGTCTATTATGACTAATTGTTCTGTCTGTTAGTATAGTTTTATCATAATTAATTTTATAAAATTCATTTTCTATAAATGAATTTGGTTCGTATTCATAATATGGTACTACATTACGGCAATCAATCAAGTTATGTTTAATTACCAAACTTTGGTGAATTATTTTTAAAACCTGATTGTGCCTAAATGTATACTCGGACGGCGCTAATATAGAACATCCCGATATAATATGTTCTATAGTTTCCGGAAAAGCCAAATATTTTCTACATAAATCATCAATTTGATTTATATCTTTGATTATATGCTTCCTATAATTTTTAGTATTAATGACTCTATCTTGAATGGCAAGCATAAATCCTTCTATTTCTGCGCTCAACTCTCCAATACCCAACCATTTGTTTCACGAAAGTTTGTCAACATACGTTTGGTTGAGATAATTGAAGTGTTTTGCGTGAATAATTTTATTTGACCAGGAATTTAATAATTCCTGGTTAGTATTTATAAGAATGTTGGCATTCTCGTCATACAAATTTAAAGGTGTAATATTTCTATCTGCCTTGCAAATTATTGAAAAAATTTCTAAGCATTTCTACCTGATTGTGTTTCAAAGATGTTATTTTGACTGACATTATCATTATCATTATTTTGACATTATCTTCATTTTCTTGACGCATATTTTTATTGGCTGCAAAATTTGTGTATGATTGCAAGATTCTTCCCGAACTAAATGCAATCTATTAAAGTGTCTCGGATAAATACATCCATTTTATTTTAATGTGCCATATCTATTGACTTTTCTGCAAGTCTAGAATGAATATTTTATGCATTAATGAGTGAAACCACAAATTGAGATTATATATTTTTTTGTAACAATATTATCAACTCTTAAAAGAAAAATATGTAAAGGCAGAGGCCTAGCAAGGCTAAGGTCCGAGGTTCAATTCCTAGAATTGTAAGACCGTGTCTTTTTCTGATTTTTTCATTTGAGAGTTGCCATCAATTTCAGGTTTAACTCATTAAAAATAATTAATTAATAATTAATTTTAGTAATTAAAAAAATAAATAAAATTATTAACATTTTATAGTAAAATGACTTTACCATTAAGCTCTTCGTACCGTCATGTTTGTTTCAACGTTGAAAGTGATCAAATTGCTACTTCTTCCACAGACAAGAAATAATCTGGTTGCAAGATGGCCGCCTCAATGGGACCGGTTTTGGCGGCAAACGTGCGACAGTAACCGGAAACGGCGCGCGACGAAACCGGTTAGTACACCGCGTACACCGCGCAGTACCTACGGGATACAAGTTTAGTAGAGACGCGGGATTGCAGGAGTGCGTAGACTAGGTATGTACGGACAGGTACACATAGAGGGCATCTTATAAAACGTCTACAGTGACAGCTCGATCAAAAAGTATAATACTTAATTGAATCTCATCTCTTCGTAAAATGTATATCTTCTTATCTTATATATAAAAATGAGTCGCTGAATGTGTTGCTAAGCGCAAATCTCGAGAGCAGCTGAACCGATTTTGCTAATTCTTTTCTAAGAATATTCCTTGAAGTACGAGGATGGTTCTCACGGAGAAAAATTAAGAAAATTGGGCAGAAAATTGGATAATTTCAGAAAACCTAACGACTATCGCACGTTTGACAGTTCACGTGTTTGAGAATGACATTTTGCAAAATAATGATTGTTAAATCAGGATTCTATTTTTGAAAATCTTTAAGTTGATAAATTTATTTAAAGTAGGTACTCCCCTAATAGTTTGAATCGAATCAAGAATTTTAGATATTTTAAATAGGTACCTATGTTAGGTACCAGATATAATATACATGAAAAATGGAAATTTGAATAAAAATTGTAAAAGGTGGCAAGCGGGCTGTTTAAAAAATGAATGTACTGGGATTGAATATATGGAAAGCGGGAGGGAGGGAGAGATGGGGGAGGGGGGGGGGGGGGGTTAGTTCGTTCGACTATATTAGGAACGTGAATGAAATCAATTGCAATAATGCAGGGCTGTCGTAAATGATTTTAAAATGAAAAAATGACATCAGATAATACTAAAAAAGTCGGAGTTAATAAAATTGGTTCTCACAGATTAAATGAGTATTTTATCTAGGCTTCATTAATCGAGGCATCCAGGTAGGCAGGTACCCATTACCGACAGCATCACAGGTAGTACAATCCGTATAGGATATAAGCAACCGGTTAGAGGGAGACTGCAGGTATTATTAATACACGGTTACCAAACGAGATTAGCAGTCCAAATGCAATCAGGCCTGACTCCAATCACTGTCGAACCACGCAGGAAGGACAAGGAATGTAGTACCTACCTGTGGATGTGTATAATGCATAAGGTGGACTACTTTGCGAGTTGCAGAGGATGCGAACCCGATCTCTACAGTCTTGAAAAAACAATTTCGATATTGATTTTTTTCTGTTTTTTTACTAATTTATTATTATTTTATGTATGTTGGTCACGAAACATGGCTAATAATGCCATTGCCAACAACTAACTCTTGATCCTGAATTGATTTCATTCTTTTGATTGAACTCTCGATTCTTTTATCAGGGAAGGATGAATGATGAAAAACATTAATAAAAGTGGGCCTAAATGAAAACCATGAGGAACACCGCTTGGTAAAAATTGTTGAATTCTTAAGACTATTAAATACAAATACAGAGTATAATAGATAGTGTGTACTACTTTGCGAGTTGCAAGGATGCGAACTCGATCTCTGCAGACTTGAAAAACAATTTCGACATTGATTTTTTTGTTTTGTTTTTATTTTTATTATTTGTAATGTATTTTGGTTACTAAGGGCGACTAATAATGCTATTACACAACTCTTGATTCCGAATTGCGATCTTTCATCAGGGAATGATAAAACATTAATAAAAAGTGGTCCTAAATGGAAACCTTGAGGAACACCGCTAGAAGCGGTGAATTGGTGAGAATCGATGAATTCTTAGACTGTACTGCTATGCAAGTTGCAAAGGGTGCGAACTCGATCTCTACAGGCTTGAAAAATCGATATTGATGTTTTTCTGTTTTTATTTTATTTATTTTATGTATGTTGGTCACGAAACACGGCTAAAAATGCTATTACAAATAATTTTTTATTCAGAATTGTGATCTTTCACCAAGGAATGATAAAACATTAATAAAAGTGGTCCTAAATGAAATCCTTGAGGAACACCGCTAGAAGCTGTGAATTGGTGAAAATTGTTGAATTCTTAGACTAACAAATACTAATACATGGTATTATGCATAATGTGTACTGCTTTGCGAGTTGCAGAGGATGCGAACTCGAATTCTGCAGACTAAAAAAAAAACTTCGATATAGATTTTTTGGTTTTATATTATCTACGCAGGGTTTTTGCTTTCATCAGAAATGCACACACAAGTATGATACTATTTGAAAGTTACATCTGGCGAATTTTTATAAAAGCTCACATACGAAATGCGATTCCGAAGCAGATTGAACTAATTAACTGACGCAGTTTCCCTGAGAAGGTAGGCAGAGAGAACCGACTGCAACACAACTCTGTCTTGGCACACACTCCTAGCCTCCTTCACATTCATACATAGTATTCTGTCATTCTGACTCTTGACATGACCCGACAAAAGCACTTGATTAACTTATACGTCCGTTCTTTAAATTCCCAAACTATCTAAGGATCACTTTCTCTCACCGCAGTGTAAAACCATAGAAATTATAAAAGTTAATTGTTCATTGTAGAACAACTTTTTTGGCATGCTTTTGAGGGAGTACAAAATGTTCACCCTTTAAAATTTAAAGGTAGCAAAATTCATGTTGCTTTTTGTAAACTACTTGTTCGTTTGTGGAACATGTCAAATGCAGTGCTGTTGAAAATGTTAAATAAACATATATCAATAAGGTTTTCACACAGTAAAATAATATTTTTATAAAAACAAACACTTCTAACTATGCTTAAATCATGATGAAAATGGGATTACAAGCTGAAAGTAGAAATAAAAACAAAATAACTTTAGTTAATAATCACTAGTTTGTAACTTCAAACCGTATTTAAGAATTTCTTTACAAATTACATAAGGGTTCAATGGTATTTATAAATTTTCGGCAACAAAAAGCACGCTTACTACGTAAAAGTCCATAGTGAGCTTTCTCGAATATTTGATTTCGTGCAACAGGAAGTCGTTCGTCTTCAAAGGGCTGGTTTTTTGTATTGCTTTCTCATTAATAATGCAATCCGTGTCTTTAAGAGGCTACTGGCACTTTGATGAGCGCGCTTTTAAGGCCAGTATACAATTATTGGCGTAATGGGTTGCAGTGAGGGACAAAGAACGGAAACGGAGAATGTTTTATCTGCAAGAACGTTTTAACCGTTTTAAAAATTTTGTTTTCAATCACTTCAACTTTGAGATATTTTTTGCAAAGGAAATGTATCCGCTGTTTGTATTTAGTTGTGGGATTTTGTACAATCTTTATTGGTAAGACCGATATTTTTTGTCGCTTTTGGTTAACTTTAGGCGCTAAATAAATCAAATATAAACGCCATTAAAAACGGTTTTAGGAACATTCAGAAGACTTTAATCGATTACTGCACATTTTAAAACGTGAATACAATAGCTGTCCGAAGCCAGTGGGACTACGGCATCCTCAATTGGGCTGTGTTGTGAGGCTAAAGTGAGTGGAGAACAGAAATAGATAGGAAAAAAACGATGGATGGAAAGCAGAAGGCTATTCAGATCAGGTCACCAAACACGGCTAAAAACAGCCATTAAAAAAAAACTGTTGATTCTGAATGATGATCTTTCACCAGGGAATGATTAATGATTATTGTGATCATTAATAGAAGTGATCCCAAATGAAATCCTTGAGGAACACCGCAAGAAGCTGTGAATTGGCGAAAATTCTTGAATCTTACATTATCAAATATAAATTACTATGTTATAGACGAAAAGCACGTCGATAGACCAAAACTTGTGTGGTTGGACAGTGTAAAGATAATGTGGCTGTATGAACAAAGTTACTTGACGAGTAACTATTCAAGATTTTACTCAAAGGTGGTGAAAAACCCCCTTAGTATCATAGTAAAATACAAGTTTGCAAAGCATAACAGTGGAGGTAATCCACCTCTTACCCGCCCTGGTATAAGTAACTGATGGTTACTCCTTCAAGGCTCTCGCAAGATTCTAATTTTTTTTGTTAAACGAAGCTACATTTATTTATTTTGAACGAATCTAGACCTCCAGTGTCCATGCATACGTTGTTAGTAAGCAGTATGCAAGTGCTTAACAGGAAAAACAAAATGCAATAAATAGGTTAGTAAGACAAAAATAAATTCAACAGGGCAAAAGAAAAACTCATTCATGAAGCTACATGAGGCGGCATTGCATCTGTAAAAACCCGCAAGCACCTGCATAAAATAGAGAACATAAGTAATACAATAAATCTCAAATCAATTGGCAAGTACCAACAAAAAATGTGAATGGCTTTCGGTCTGATCATAAACTACACTTAGCTTCCGTGTCCCTTAGCCAACCACTCAGTGAAGCCTCAAAGAATGTTAGCTGAATATTTGGGGTAAAATACCCGAAGACTAAAAGAAATTTCAGCGTTGGGTAGTCAGAGGCAGGACAAAGGATAGTCAAGGTCGTCTGATCAAGCCTCAAGCCTGCACATGTCATTGGGGGAGGCGCAGATAGATTTGAGAAGGATATGCAAAATTAGTAATGTAACTAAAGATGAAGCAGGGACGAGGTCCAGCACACCCCCGTATGGGGATAGGGGAGAAAAAAAAAATTGGAGTTTAGTTCATCCAGTAAAACATTGAAACAGTTAAAGACAAACAAAACAAAACAAAACAAGGAACATGGCATAAATTAACAGTAGTATAATAATTATTAACAAAACAAATCGCAAGGCAATTATATACATTTTTTTAAAACATAGTGAACAAAATAATATAATAACGCAAATGTAAAATATAACATATAAATCCTAATATATAATAAAATAAATGTTAATAAAATAAAAGAAATAACATATTACAGAAACGCAAAACACATAAATCATAACAATTAAATCCAAGCGGTAAATGTAAAGGAATCATGAAGAGTGTCCGTGAATTCAGAAGCAAAATACACCTGGTACCTAAGTTGTTTTACAGCTACTCAGCGACTCTAAGAACAGGCCATCTCTCAACCCAAACTTTCGTGAATTTCCTCAGGCACTCAAAGTTCACCTTATTCGAGACGAGATCTGTATTCCAAACAGGTCTCGTAATAACTTGTAAACCATCAATCATTTCGTCTCGAGCATCCGTCAAAATCTCACAGTGCCACAAAATGTGCTCGGCTGTTTGGTCGGTATCACCACAAGCGCAATTGGGATGGGATGATAGAGCCAGTCTGTGAAGTCTACCTCTAAACTCCCCATGCCCAGAAAGCAATTGGGTGATATGGTAGTCCATTAAAAGATATGCCCCTTCCATTCTGATTTTAACTGATGGAAAGAAGGAGAAGGTCCATCTTCCCATATTCGATCTATCCCATCTTATCTGCCATTCACTCAGCGTTTTTATTCTCATCATCTTTAGAAGTTCAGGGAGAGGCACTGCTCCACCAGGTATTAATTCAATACCAAGGTGGTTTACAGGTCTTCCTCTTTTCAGACACTTCTTTGTCAAAACTTCCCTAATTTCTAAATCAATTGGCAAAATGCCAGCCAAAATTGGCAAAGCATCCGATGAAACTGTTCTGTAGGCTCCTGAAAGCGCCAGTAAGGGGATTCGCTGGCCCCTCTTAAGCGCTGAATGAATAAGTGAATTACCGAGTCGATGTTCCCATACACAGGCACCATATGAGACTTGTGTCACATATACGCATCTGTATAATAGACGGAGCGCAGGGAAACGTAAACCCCATTCAGCAGTTGAGATTCTTCTCAGTTTTAAGAAGAGAGCCTGGGCCTTACTAGAAACGCTTTTAACGTGAGTCAAGAACGAGGACGATCTGTCTAATGTAACGCCTAAATATTTAGTACTCTCTACAAAACGGATTGCAGTATCTCCCATTTTTATGAAAGGGTTTCTACCTCTACTGAGGGAGCCTTTCATAAGGAGACCCACGGTCTTATGGGGAGCAAAAGTCAGTCTGTTTTCCTTTCCCCAGTTAAGAATCATTTTCAAACCTTCTTCAGCTTTATTTTCAACTTCTTTTCTACTGTCCCCAGAGACCAAATACAATTTGTCGTCTGCGTAATCAATCGCAATAGTGCCTTCAGGTAAGGGTAACCTGGAGGAGTCATCGAATAAAATATTCCAGAAATCCGGTGCAAGGGGAGAACCTTGGGGACAACCCATGTCCACATCTCTTTCAATGATACAATCACCAAAAGAAATTATAATTTTTCTATCTTTAAAATAATCACAAGATATTTGAAAAAACAGGAAAGTATAACAGGAAGATTCTATTTAATAAACTTGTAGTACAAAGGGAGATCTAGGCTAATTTGGCTGTATTACGCGTGTGGGGGCAAAAAACGCAGCCATAGCCAAGAAACTGGAGGGAAGAATTATGAGTGGTTTCTGTGGCTATCAAGGTCTTCCTCTTCTTTAATCGTTTCCTCATTGCTGAGGATCGTGACCACACTTCAATTTTCTTGGTGGACAAGGCTCTTCCACTCATCACCATCCTGCGATGCATGGAGAGCCAAAGACACCGACGTTCAGACATTTGTGATACTTGATCTATGCAACGCGTCAGTGTTCATTCTCTGCTTTTCCTGCCTTCTATTTTGCGAATGATAATTTTCACTAAGTTAGTGTTCTCAACTTGGCTTATTTAGCGTTCGTGATAATGACGATTAAAAACTAATTACCAACTAAAATTGTTGGTTTTCTCTTTTCACAGGAATTGGTCAAAAACTAGTTTGTTCGTTATGTCCAACTGATCCGACCCTCGTTAAAATAGTAAAAGTTGCTAGTAACTAAAAGAAGAAGAAACTTTATCTAGAGTATTCGTATCGTGGCTTGAGGTTTTGATTGGCGTTCTAGCGTACCTACTCGAATTAAAAGCATGCCACCTTAAATAGGGTGTCCACGGAAAATTATATCTTTTAATAGGGTGGTCACGAAAAATGGGAACAAGTAAAATGGTGACCATGAAAAACGATAACATTGAGTAGGGTGATAACGAAAAAGGATAACATTATATAGGGTGATCATTGAAGAGGGTAACATTAAATAGTGTGGCAATGAAAAACGATAACATTATATAGGGTGATCATTGAAGAGGGTAACATTAAATAGTGTGGCAATGAAAAAAGATAACATTAATAATTATGGTAGCCATGGAAAACGATAATTTTAAATAGGGCAATCACAGAAAACGATAACAAAATATACGGTGGCCATGAAAAACGATAAAATTGAGTAGCGCGGTAACGAATAAGGATAATATTATTTAGGGTGGTCAATAAAGACGGTAAAATTTAATACGGTGGCCATGGAAAAAGATAATATTAAATAGGGTAATTACAGAAAACGATAACCAAAAATAAGGTGACCATGAAAAAGCATAAGCACGAAGGGTGGTCATAAAAAACGACAACGTTAAAAAGGGTGGCATCAGAAAACGATAACAGGGTGGACTTTTTTAGGCATATAAGACATTAAAAAAAGTTGCAAGAGGAAAATTTTGTTCGAATTTAGACATTTTATTAAGAAATATATATTAATTATTTAATGTAGGTATTATTTTGAACGATTCAAAAATGTTTTTAAGTTGTGGGAATTGTATTCCATTATTTTAAGTTCAAACATTATTACTTTGTGGGTAATGTACATCATTGGTCAAAACGCAAAACAAACCACTCTGATTAAAAATTATTATTCACCCATATAACATAAAACACATCAAAAGACAGATACAAACGAGCACCATTAGTGTATGAATACAGAACTCTTTAAAAAGCTTTAGGAAATATTAACACAACATGTCACAGAGGAGTTTTGCCCATCAATTTCCCGACACTATGCACGTTCATAATAATAATTGCCGTCCGTTTTGCAAAGTGGATTCGCCCGTCCGCTAACTAACCCCAAACTTTGTTTCGGCGCTCATTAGCGAAGTGGACCAGCGATTTGGGAGGCTGGATTCAGATCATAGATTCACATCTGGATGCAGACTCTAGGCGTCAAATCAAATATTATTGAAGCAGGAAAATTTGCATAATTTAAAACAACATAATTTGAAACAGGACAAGACACATAAAAATAAAAAGATAACGGTCGCAACTGGAAATAGTCGAACCGAGGATAAAATTGTTAATAAGGAACTCCAGTGAAAAATATTGAAACATAGTTGTTGTGTTTATTGAAACATTATTTAGGCCTAAATAATGTTTCAAAAATAAAGGTATCTCTTATTAGTTTATCTCTATTATTGAAAATATTCAAAAACTACTGCACAAAAAAATAGTAATGCTATTTCTAGGGAGAATACTTCGAACAACGGAATTCAAAATGGCGGCAGTTGATCAGCTGATTGCCCGATCCTATAATAGTAATTTTTCAGGAGTGATGACGTCATACGATTCACCATACATACGGTGGTTTTCGGTGATCTTGAAAAATTAAAACTTTAACAATTATTTTAACTATTAAAACTAACTCTAAAAATAAAAATGCAGTTATTTAAGTTAGAAGGTCATTATTCATTTTTTTTTTTAAATTGGACTGGAGTTCTCTATTCTAAATTTGAAATATGAGATCGATAAAAATAAAACAAAAAAAATATAGGTCCTAATGTAGGTATTGAGTGGGTTAAAACGCTGTCCTGATGCTGGGTTCGACCCTCAGTTGCAACCTTAACCTTTTTTTAATTTTCTGTGTCTTGTTCTATTTCATGTTTCATTTAGATTTATTAGTATTACCTTCTTCTTCATTTATATATAATAATGATGGGTACAACATTTAAAAGTTGTTCCAATAATAATTGAATAAAGAAGAGTGTCTGTGGAGGACATAACTCTATACAAACATAACGTTTTATTCTGAGATTGATGACATTTTGCACACTTATCTTTCAAACCAAGAGGAAGGCTAATGTCTACATGCTACCTATAAAAACTCTGTGTAAAACTCGGACAACGCCAGGGACTGAACGACTGAACTAACTAACCATAACGCCGTTTCCCCGTAGGGATTTACAGAGAGGACAGGTCCGCCAACTCCTTGACGCATTGACATTCATACATCGTCTCATACGTACTAGTCTTTTATTCTGACTCTTGACATGTCCCGTCTCAAGTATCTGATTGACTTGATCGTGCCATGTCTTACTTTTCTCCCCGACTTCTTACGTCATTAATATTTACGACATATATTCTCCATATACTCCTCTCTTCGTTCATTCGCTCTATATGCCCATGCCATCCGAGCGTCCCTTTCTTAATCTAACTCATTATTACGCTTACTCCACTTACACGATCACACATGGTTTTATCACACATACGCCTCAGGAATCTCTTTACTACATTACTACTATTACAACTGGCAGAGGAAGGATGAAAGTAGATTGAATGCCGAAGACTTCTACTTTTATAAATAAAAAAAAATATGCACGTCTAAAAAGTTATTTGTCTCTTATTAGTGTTATTTTAGATACATGTGTTTGTCTCGTTTTAGTGTCGCTATTTTTTTTATCGAGTTTCAAATCACAACGGTGCTAAAGAAGTTTTCACTTCAAAAATCATATTAAAAATGTAGGTACCTACCTAATATAGTGATAAATTTCTGTCCATTAAAAAAAATTACGTGTTCTCTGAAAATTTTCCTCGCCGGTTTCGTCAGAGGAATAATTCGATATTGGAGAACTGGTGAGTGTCAGACGAGCGCGAAATACCCAGCCGCCCCCTTCCCCATCTCTAATAATAATAACACTCGCATCAACTAATCGAATAGAGTGCTGTAATGAAATTCTAGTTCTGCACAGCACCGCCGTAAAACCGCGTCAAAATCATACAAAACTTTCCACCGTACAAAAATAATAATAGAGGTGGATGTGAAATTTTCGAAACGAAAATGCATTTAAATAATTAGATTAGCCATATAAAATACAGAGTGTAACAGCACGTGCCCTAAAGCACGAAACCAGCGATTCCTGATCGTTTTTGGAGTAGATATGTAGATGACATTTTTAATGATTTTTTTCTATTTAAAATAATGAAAATATTTTTCCACCACACGTTGCAACAGAGTAGTCGGGTATATCGTGAGTATCGGGTCACGTGATGAGCACTGCGCACAGTTCTAGCTGCACGGTAACACACGAAACAGTGCGCTTATCACGTGATCCTGTCGCGACATGTGATTTTAATTGATTTTATATCAATTTTCAGTTTGTATACTACTTAAAATCTGTTGATGGCGTTCAAACTAGCGATGTGTAGGCTTAGCTGGAGTGGGCTCTTAAACTCGGGTTCTTCGCGGGAAGCAGATCCTACACCTACTCCTTTTTCAAATCAACTATTCCTAGAGAATCCGGTCCAGTACTCAATATCCGAGCCACTCGCAAACCGGGAGCAGGTCCCGGGTTCGAGTTCTTTTCTTTTCTTTTTCGAGACCCTGAGGTCCAGCTCCGGTCGAACCTATGCGTCTCGGTCCGAGCCACTCGTGAGTCGGAAGTGGCTCCCGGGACCCGGGACCTGCTCCAAGAACTTTTAAAAGAAAGCACGTCTAGGAGGCCTCCGTAAAATGCAGAACTTACCCATCTCTAGTTCAAACCAGACAATTTTAAGGTTTTTTATAGGTTACTAGAAGTAACTTATAAAAAATAGAAGCAACCTAAATCAAAACGTATCGACACGCTAGTGATCTTATTTACTTATATTATATTAGCGCTAGTGTCAAACTTCAGAGAGGAAATTTTGCACACGTTTGCCTGATCAAAACGTCACTCGCTTTCCTCTTAAGTCATGTTTGATGACCAGTCTCAATAGCCAAGTAGGTACTTCTCAACCTTCTACCCTTCATTTCTTTCAGCCTCACAACATACCCCAATTAGAGATACACAGTTTTACTAGCTTCAGACAGTTGGGAGTAGTTAGGACTCTTGTGCGGTATTCACATAAAAAAAGCTTTTGACTCAAAGCAACAAATACAACCAAATACACAAGTTTCAATTTAAACATTAATTGACAGGTTTATCTATAAATAATTTCAACTAAAAAGCCTTAATGATAATGCGCTGATTTACTGCCGATGTAAAAAATCTTCGACACCGTGTCGACAATTTATTAAACGGCGATTTAACATTTAAAAAACCATTTTTCAAAAGTCTTGTGGGAGGCATGGTGACAATTTTGTAAAAGGCTTTCATTAGACATTAGACATTAATCTTTACAAATTATTGATGTTTTAGTAACTCGAGACAGCTAGTTATGTCCAAGTTTATATTAACTTGGATATGTATGAGTCTGTGTGGGAGATGAAACCAAAGTTTTAAATAATATCTGGTTTTGTTAGGTTTAGCGACTATATGTATAGCCAGGAATATTTAAACCTGACAGTTCTATTCTACTTACCCTCCGTCAAGGTCTTCAGCCCCATAACACTCCCAAAGTAGGACAGGAATCCGATAATTAACCTGAATTTGATTCAGAATTGCGACTCTATTTTAGTAAAATTTAGAAGGCATTAATCTATCATGGTATCCCCAATTGGTCTTTGTATGAGGCTTAAGAGAGCAGAGAAAGGAAATAGATGAGGGAAATTAACTAACTATAGTTACCAAACCGAGTGTCCGAGGGGACAAACTCTAGGGGACGCCCACGCCGAGAGTACCTGGAGGACGTGCGCTGCTCATCATATGCAGACTTCAAAAGAGCCGCACAAGACAGGGAAGAATGGAAGAGAAGAATAGAGGAAATTGCTGCAAACCAATCCCAGGATTGTAACCAGAGAGAAAGAGTCGCCAATGCCATTACAAACAATTCTGAAGGATTCTGAATAGTGGTCATTCACCAGGGTGATGCTGAGATTATCAGTCTTGATGAAAATCACATAAAAGTGGTACTAAAAGAGACCCTTGAGGAACACTGCTAGAATCTGTGAGTTGGTGAAAATTGTTGAATTCTTACACTATCATATATAGATATTATGTTATAGATGAAAGGAGTGCTGAAAGACCAAAACTTGGTGACTGGATGATGTGGAGATTACTTGACTGTGTGATAAAAGTTGGTTGACGATTAACTAATATTCAACAGTTTATTCAGAGTAGTCCCTTAGTATTGCGACTACGGCATTCTCGTTTATGGTACGGTATGTTGTGAGGCTGCAGGAAGTGAGAAAGGAAATGAGATGGCGAAGAGGAAGGTAAATAAATACCTCGCTATTCAGATCTGGCCACCAAACATGACTTAAGTATCAAACAACGTTTCTATTCTGAATGGTAGTCTTTACCAGGATGATATTGAGAGTGTCTACCACTCTTAGTAGTAATCCGAACGTAAGCGTGTCATACGCGAAGACACAAGAGTGTTTTATAAAAGCACATCAATTTAGAAACGCCCACCGGGTTAGGCAGTGCGCCCACATGTAGCTTTCGCTACAAAAGCCGAATTTATACATTAATTTTGATGAGCGACGCAACACAGTGTGGTCAGAAACCTATTTTCAAATGAAATTGTAAATTAATTTTAACCCGTTCGGACCGTACGTAATATATTTGAAAATAAGCTCTTTTTGTGATTTTTTCCGGTAGAGAGCAAATAAAAATTTTCGGTTTTCGCATTATAATTGCTGGCAACGCTTTTTTGCGCGCTACCCATTTGTTTGATTCTTACTACTCGTTAAGGCAATAGCTATGTTCCTGTTTTGAAAGTAGACATTTGTGTTAAAACATGATTTCAGCACTGTGTAATTTTCGTTATTTGTTTTTGGGGTGTTATGCCGTGTTGCGCTACCTCCTTCTTTAGCCAACGTTTCGGACATCGTTGCAGTGTCCATCATCAGGGCAGATCCGGTAGATGTGTCTACATCTACCGGATCTGCTGTAGATGTGTCTACATCTACCGGATCTGCCCTGATGATGGACACTGCAACGATGTCCGAAACGTTGGCTAAAAAAGGAGGTAGCGCAACACGGCATAACACCCCAAAAACAAATAACGAAAATGCTTTTGGCCGTGAAAATCTTAAAACTTAACTGTGTAATTATTCTTATTATGTAATTATTTATTTTTATTTTAATGATAAGTTTTGAAGGTTTGTTTTAATTGTTTAACTAGTTAGTCCCGGCATGCGTTGCTATGCCATTTAATAAAGAAATTGTTTCTCCCTGAGTGTCCTTTCCCATTCGTTCCGTTCCCCTTCCGCCTCCCCTTCTTCTCCTGCGTCCTCTTCCCCTTTCACGTTCCCACTCCGTCACCTCCACCATCCCTCTCCCCACTCCACTCCCCCCCCTTTCCCCGTCCCGCGAACCCCCCTCCCGCGTTCCCCTTCCACCTTCCCCGCCTTCCCTCTTCCCTTTCCCGCTCCCTCGTCCCGCCAACCCTCCTACCACGTTCCATACATTCAATCCCAGTACATTCAGTTTTTAAACAGCCCGCGTGCCACCTTTTACAATTTTTATTCAAATTTCCACTTTTCATGTATATTAAATTTGGTACCTAACAAAGGTACCTATTTAAAATATCTAAAATTCTTGATTCGATTCAAACTATTAGGGGAGTACTTACTTTAAATAAATATATCAACTTAAAGATTTTCAAAAACAGAACCCTGATTTAACAATCATTGTTTTGCGAAATGTCATTCTCAAACACGCGAACTGTCAAACGTGCGATAGTCGTTAGGTTTTCTGAAATTATCCAATTCTTTTAATTTTTCTCTTCGTAAGAACCATCTTCGTACTTCAAGGAATATTCTAAAAAAAGAATTAGCGAAATCGGTTCGGCTGCTCTCGAGATTTGAGCTTAGCAACACATTCAGCGATTCATTTTTATATATAAGAAGATTTGTATGCACACTGTTTAGAAATAACAACATTTTGTATTTTGTTTTTATATTATATGATTTGTCATATTAAGGGTGAGTTGTTTTATAAAATTCAAACATTTCGTCAAATTTAAAAGCTCTTTTTCAAGTTCTGTGAAAGTTCGGTTTTTATTTCAGTTCTGAGAAACAATTGGCCCATAAACAACTTAAATAGAACTTGAAAATTAACTACAAATTTGATGAGTTGTTCAAATTTTTTAAACAACCGGTCTTAAGACTAACATCCCACATAGACCCAAGTTCTTTCAAGTGAACGTAGCAATAAATACTGTAAAACAACTACACCAAAAATTTTCAAATAGTTCCAACTTCAAGGTTTTAGTCAGTTTTAATTCAGGTCTGAAAGGGTTTATTTTACGCAGCAGGTATTTTGGAAATTATTTGGTTTAATTATGGTTACGTTTGTGGGAATTTGTGACATTGTACAAACGAAATGCACAGCTTTTGCGGTGCGTTCAGCATGTATTATGTTAACATGTCGATATTTCAACTAATTACGCACGGACAAAATGAATCGGATGTGAATGTGATATTAATTTTGAAATTTCAATTTATATTATAAAATAAAATATTTCGGGCCTATAAGTACTTTAAAATTAATCCCCCTATCTCTGGCTGAATCCACAATCCGTTATGGAATCACTTCTTGGGGACATTCTTGTAAAACTAATAGTTACATCCAAATATCACAAAACTGCCTTACAAAATTGTTAATCCATAAATATACCAATGTACACAGAAGCAATACTAAATTAATATACAAGTCTCTGAATGTTTTACCTGTCAGAGGATTATTGTTTTATAATATTGTAAGTCAACATCTTATATTGTCTGATTCCTTGTATACGGAAAGAGTTTTCCATAAACATAATAAAAGATTCACTCAAAATGAAGGATTGGTGGTTCCGAAATGTACCAATAAATACGGTGAAAGAACCCTAAACTATATTGTACCCAGAATATTTCACAAACTACCAATGACAATTAAAGATATAAACATTTTTACAGCTAAAGTCAAATATAATCCAAGGAAATGGCTATTAGATACTGAAGATTTATATTGATGCCCTACCGAAAACCTTGTTTTCCTAATTGGAATTCACATTCCAAGGAAATGGAAAATCATTATAAATTTGTATTACCTTATGCATATTAAACTATAGAAGTACTTGTTGATTATATTCATTTGTTCATATTTAATTCATTTGTACTTGTTTGTTACATAGGGCTTATGTTACTTTTTACATATATTTATACTATTCTGTAATTTAACCAATTTATCTTTATTGTTAATTTATCATCAACATACTGTTGTATGTATGTATGCATAATTGTATCATGTTATTGCAAAAATGTTGTCATTATGTACCTGCTGACAAACTACATAAGTAGTTTAGCAGGTTTAAATGTTAAATAAATAAAAATAAAAAAGGTTAAGTATGTATAAATTACAAAATTCTTAAAAATGTATACACCGCACAAAAGTCCCAACTGTTCGGAGCCTGTGGGGCTATGGCATCTTCAATTGGGTTATGATGTGAGGCTGAAAGGAGTGGGTTTGGGAAGAAGGTTGGGAGGAGTAAAAAGCCTCACAACATACCCCAAATTAAAGCGATTTGTAGAACAACTTCAGGAAAGCATGTTGAACCGCTAACCGAATTATTTTAATGGGACAAAGGGACTAATAGATAATAATTCGGTAGGCCGGTTTTGCCTTCAAACGAACGGACATATTGAGAAGTGCTAATCGGATCGCGCGTAGGGCCCATTAAAGAATTCGAAAGATATATTAAGGAAATATCCAAATAACCGTTGGTGACCGATTTTCTAGGCACCCTAAAATTGTAGTGCCTACAAAAAGGGTACCTAATATGCTTTTTGTAACTAACTTATCATAACGCCTTTTCTCCGCAGGGGTAGGCAGATAAGATAGACTGCGACACTACGATTTCACCAGGATGAGACTGAGATTATCAATCTTGATTAAAAGCATATAAAAGTGGTCCTAAATGAGATCCTCGTGGAACACCGCTAGAAGCTGTGAATTGATGAATTTTTACACTATCAAATATAGGTTACTATGTTATAGATGAAAGGAGGGTTGGGAGATCTAAAACTTAGGTGACTGGATGGTGTTGAGATTGTACGGCCATAAGATTAAAGTTACTCGACAAGTAATTATTCAACAGTTTATTCAGAGTACCCCATTAGTATTAGGACCAAAGATATTGAAATATAAGTAGATGTGCTATCTGCAGTTTTTACTATGTGGGAGAGCGCTTCCGGGTGTTTACCAATTAACAAATAAATTAAATGAACGAATGATTAACGAATAAACCAAACGAACTTTAAACTTAATGAACGAATTCTTTCCGTATTCAAACTATATTGTCAACCAATACTAATGAACATCTTCAAAAATCAACGAAATGAACTAATTCTTTTCGTAGGTAAACTACTCTAATTAAGGCGTAGTCCGCCGACAGTTGCGCGGACACCATAGCATATCTCTTTTATATTTGAATATCTTTGATTAGGACTATGGCAACCTCATTAGGGGTATGTTGTAACTCTGTCTTGGCAGACAATAATTTCTTCATTCAAAATCATACATCGTCTGATTCTTATTATTGACTTAGCCCGATTCAAGAGCAGTAAAGTGGACTGAATGCTATACAAATGAGATTCTTGAGGCTTCTGAGGGTTAAAATCATACATTATGATATTTACCAGAGTGATACTGAGATTATCAGTTTTGATAAAAAGCATTTAAAAGTGGTCCTAAATGAGAACCTTGAGGAACACTGCTGGAAGCTGTGAATAGGTGAATTCTTACACCTTAAAATATAGATTACTATGTTTTAATGAAAAGAGTAATGGAGGACCAAAAATTACGGGGCCGGATGGTGTAGTGATTATTTGTTTGGTTGTAAGATTAAAGTTACTTGACGAGTAACTAACTATTCTACAGTTTATTCAGAGTACCCCCTTAGTATCAGGACTAGGGCATTCTTATTTGGGATATCTTGTAACTTTGTATTGGTACACACTAATTGCTTCATTCACATTCATACACTGTGTCACGACTAATGTCGAAGGTATGGACTGTAAATCTAAATTTTGCGATAACAAGACAATTGACTGCGTTTTTAACTCAATCACTGGAAATGGCAAATGGAAGGATAACTCCCTACCTTTTGATGGGTTCATCCGCTGTTTGTGGACTGATCTTGGTGATGGCTGCATCTCATTTCAATAACTACACAACTTAGCCATAATTACCGACACTTTGGGGTTCATTAATTGGTAATTTTGCGATTAATAGCGAGATTTAAATGGCGAGATGTGACCGATATCACTGCAATTTTTCAACTTATCCAAGTAGGTAATTTTAAATTTTGGTGCCAATATTGTAGATGGGTTGTAATGAAAACATCTTCTTCTTTTCCTAATAAGTAGGGACTTTCAAAGAAAGGAGGAAGACAAAGGAATAAATCAACAATGAAGGACTTGGGAACATGGGTTTAGCTTTTAAACTGTTTCAGAACTAAACACACCGTCTTATTCTGATTTTTAACATGGCCCCATTAAAGTATTAAGAATAATGAAGTGGACTGAAAACTAGAGAAATGAGATCTCTGAGGGGTATGTGTGATAAAACTATGCATGACGGTGTCAAAAATGCGGAGATTCGAAAAGAATGCAAGGTTAATGTATTTTTGTTAGAATTTTTATTTAATGAGTAACCGATTTTGCAGGCACCCAGTAGTTAGAGTGGAGTTTTGAAAGGCCTGTTAGGAGTATGGTAGCCCGGACTAAGCCTCTATACAATTAGTTTGGAAAAATGGCGGAAGTCGTGGGCGTGTAGCAAAGCCACACTTCCATTTATATAATGGATACAACATGTAGTGATGTTTACTAAAGCTGGATATCGAAACAAATAATCGAACGGCGTTTCGAATTAATCGAAAGACATTATATCATAACATCATTAAGTGAATTTATTGTATCAGGAAATGTATTGAGATTGTTCTACATTTTAAAATTGAATGTCAAAGTATGAAATTTGAAGGAACATTCAAATATTATGGAATTTGTTCAGGGTTGAGAGTTCCAGATTGGAAGATACGCTCAGTATTGCCCTTGTGAAAGGCGACCATTCAAAATTGTAACGTTGCTTCCCCACTTCCTCTGTCCTATCTATTTCCTTACCCTCACCACATACCTCAACGGTTGGAAGTGCCATATTCTCACTGGCTCCAGATGATTGGGAGCATTTGGGACTCTTGTGTTCATAAATAAATATTATTAAAAATAATTATGTGAATAACGCACAAGAGTCCCAACAGAGCCATTCCTAAGTGAGGTTTGTTGAGAGGCCTAAGGGAGTGGAAAAGAGAGATGAGAAAGAGGAAGGTTGGGAGGTATCAGGCTATTTAGATCTGGTCACAAATCACGGCTAAAGCCATTTCAAGTAAAATTTCACATTTTTTTAAATTAGCTTTACGCGGGAGGCCCTGAGAAAAATAATTCCCCTCAGGGCTTAAGTCATCTTTGGAGATGGTGTGTAGAAAATCTTTTTAGGAAACGAAGGATAGGAAATTCTAAGAAAGGAAAAGGTATCAAGGGTGGGTAGGAATCTGGGGGTCAGTGTATCCAGGAGTGACAGACGTATGAATCTGTCCCTCCCACTACTGTGGAATGGGTCGAAAAAGTTCGGCTGGAGGGCTCAACGGCTCACTCCCGATCCGGCCCGCCACTCAGTAGTTGGGCAAACGCATCCGCCAAACCTCACTCCTTGAACCCGGGTACCCTTGCTGATTCACCAAACTTAGCGAACGACTTGGGGTGGGTGATCTATGGCAGAGGTGTTGGTTATACAATAAACGGTTCCCTGGGCAGCGGTACCCGTACCCGCCTCCCAAATTGAGAAACCTTTACTAATACTACTACTTCATTACGTCATTAAATTTCTAATTTTACAAAACAATACTGAGACCTTTAAATGGGACTAATATTATTATTGTATCGTTAAGTTTCATTGTTGATTTGTTTGACTGATACGACGAGATACCTACAACTTGAATTGAAAAAAATAACACGATTATTCTACAAACAAAATTTGTACGAGACGAAAATTATTTTAACAACAGTAGAGCATTAGAAATCGCCTGCGGCGCTATTCGTGTTGTAAGTTAATGATTTTTGTAAAGTAATAGTCGGTACTTAATTTTAAACGTTTTGAAATTAAATTACAGAAACTAATCAGAACACGTAAGATAATGGTTGAAAATTTACAATTGGTTTTTAACACGATATGACTAATCTAATAGACCAGAAAGGGAGGTATATGAAGCAGCAAAATATAATATTATCTACTATTAATAGTTGATTTTATCCGGTTTCGTCAGAGTTTTAACAAAAAGTCAGTCGAAAAAGAGACAGTCATATCCATAAACTCAAAAACCTATCACCCTCGCCTTCACTGCCCGCGACATCGTAAATATCTAATTTGTAAAAATGTAAAAAAGAAAAAATATATATTTGTAATGCAAGGGTCATTTCATTACCTACATAAACTCCAGAAATAATATGCTGTATACATGACGCCAGGACTCCAGATATGTTGGACATGTTGGACTATGAACTTCAGAGTGAGGACCAATATCTACAGAGCTAAGATCAGACGAATATCTATGACGGTCCCAGTTGTGCCTAATATCTATGGAGCGTAGGTTGGACTAATATCTACAGAAGGCAGCTGAGCATGAGGTTGTATGGAAAAGCATAAATTACTTCAATTATGTAAGGGCTTAAACGTTTAAAACATGAAGTTTTTGCATAATATTACGTATTTTGCTGTTTACGAGTACAATAATTTATTGAACAAACATGGAGGTCATAATACAAAGATATTTATTTATTTAGAAATACACGGCACCACAACCTAACCTAACCTAATTGACATAGAAATGGTCATGGTAACAGACTAAATAATTTAGAAGCACTCGAAATAAAGAAAGCTGTTAAAACGAAAACCCAAATCCTTAATAATCAGCTAAATGTGTCCAATAGTCCGATATTAAGGATTTTTACATACATACATACATAAATTAAGTTTTTTAAACTGCATACGCAATATTACGTTATTCCAATATGCTATACATAATTGCAAATCCAACCTCTGCCAGTGCTGTAAATATTCGTCCACACTTTGGTTCTCATAGATATTAGTCAGCAAGCTTGAGCTGTAGATATTCGTCCACACTTTGGTTCTCATAGCTATTTGTCAGCAGTTTGAGCTGTAGATATTCGTCCTCACTTTGGTTCTCATAGATATTAGTCAGCAGTTTGAGCTGTAGATATTCGTACGCACTTTGGTTCTCATATATATTAGTCAGCAGTTTGAGCTGTAGATATTCGTCCTAACTTTGGTTCTCATAGATATTAGTCAGCAGTTTGAGCTGTAGATATTCGTCCTCACTTTGGTTCTCATAGACATTAGTCAGCAGTTTGAGCTGTAGATATTCGTCCTCACTTTGTTCTTATAGATATTAGTCAGCAGTTTGAGCAGAAAATATTCGTCCTCACTTTGGTTCTCATAGATATTAGTCCGATTTGTTCAGTTTTTGAATTCCTGTAGATATTAGTAGACGCCTCCGACGCCAGAGCTCACCTTTGTTGGTATAGCACGCTTAATATTCTTAATTATATCAAAATCTACAGAAATCCAATAAAATTTAAATTTAACGATATATAATAAGGAACTCCAGTGAAAAATATTATGGCTTTAAAAAAATATGTTCATATAGACCAATAAACGCTGATTCTGAATATATAACTTTTATTTCATAATATTAAACGCAGAGTTTTTAAAAAATTATTAAAAAGTGCATTTTTAAACCTCTCCTGAAAACACAGCGTTAAGTTGGCATTACTGAAATGGTGAATGGTGACGTCACGCGTCACACTCACCCACTGTCACCTGGTGATCGCGTATATTGTATTGTCAGTATTATTGTATTGACATTTGAATATGCAATTCAACATTTCGTGTTTTTGGTTTATTTTCATACTGTTTATAGAGATTTAGATAAATAATAGTTATTGTGTTTATTGAAACGTAATTTAGGCCCTCAACAATTTACGAAAGGGGCTATATTTGCGGACAATCTGGAATAAATTTTGCCTATTTGAGGGAGGTTAGAGTCGTGTCATTTTTGACATTTGGTTGACGATACATCGATCGTATTTTCAAATTCTTTTTAGTGTCAAGGGCTTTTTATACACACAATCGTCATGATCAGTGTATTATGATATACCTAAATACCAGTGTTTCTGTATGTGTTACATAAAACAATGTACCTACAAAGTAACGCCTAACACAAAACACGATGTCACATGTATTTGCAATAAAGGAGAGAGATTTGTTTTTATATTGCACTTTGATTAAATACAATAACAGTAGCGGTGAAATGTGGACATTTTACCAATGTTTTTCAATATTAAAAGCAGTTAATCTTGAATAAAAAACGATTTCCCACACCTAAACATCACCAAATTTCATAGTAGCCTCATGATTCCGCCATATTGTTTATCATTTAAAACAGGGATGTTCTGCCCAAAAAAATTATTTCCCCAGATTTCGAAGTGAAATTTCCCTAGAATTTCATATTTACGCAATTACCTACGTAGCCACCTGATTGTGTAACACTAATCCTGTTATATATGTTAATTAATTGGAAAGATATCGGAACTTGGTAAATATACTAATAATACTGTGCTTTTCCAAATAAAACACTTTTTGCTACAAGAAGTAATAATTTAAAAGTACGAATGCACTCACCATTGAATTAGAAATTGAATTCCAAATAAAAAAAAACACTTTGCAAAATAAAAATTAACCACAATCACCGAAAAAACAGAACTTAAAACATAAATTAAATTCTTTTTCAGAGGTCCCATTTATCTTTTTAGATACATATAATATCATTTTGAGTTGTCAGTGTTAAAAATAGCATTGCATGTAAGTACATGAACAATAATTAAGATTCATAGGAATTCCAAAAAATATATATGTATACGTATATAATATATATATATATATAAAATAATACCAGTAATATTGTCATATGTAATAAACATTTTGCCAGAGTTCGAAATTTCCCTAGATTTTGTCCTGATTTCCCTTATCCCTAAAAAATATTTTTCTCCCCTAGATATAGGGAAATTTCCCTCGACATAATATCACTGATACAATATGACAACTTGAAGGTAAATAAAATATCGGTGGGTGAAGACCATATCACCATATTAACAATTTACCATAGATATGGTGCTTTTCTGATGGTCTAGAAAAATTAAAACTTTGACAATTATTTTAACTATTAAAACTAACTATAAAAACAAAAATAAAAATGCAGTTATTTAAGTTTGAAGGTCTTTATTCATTAAAAAAAAAAAAAAATTGGACTGGAGTTCTCTATTAGCCATTTTCGAATTTCGAACATTTGAAATTATTTGAAAAGAGAATAGAACTTTTGTTTTACGACGAGACCTTTATTCAAAGAATTTTGAAAATAATGCGGAAAGTTTTAATGTGTTACAAAACTCGAAAACAATTCCCAAGAAAAGGCACGTAGGAATTGAAATTTGTAAAAATTTTCGTTGATATTCTCAAAAAAAGTTTTAATTTTATTCATCGTCGAAATATTGATTTTGTAATTTTTGGAACTTTGTTACAATTTTGTGAACTCAATATTATGAATTGTAACTAGATTTGTGTGGCCAGGAAAGTACATGCTTCGAACTCTGTGTACGCCATAGACATCCAAATGTAATAGACGAGAACATACAGATGAGGGGAAAAATCAACTATGGCGGTACGAAAAGGGGGAAGATGACTGTGATTCGTTAAAAAATCAATCTGACAGTATATAGGCATCTCGCATTATAATATCACCATTAGTTCTTAAAAGTAAAATCTGCTTTTGAATGAATAGACCTTTTTACGTGGGAGCGCGAATTGCTCGCCACCTTATTAACATATTTGCGAAGTCCAAATACGGCAAAGTAAAGTTCGCATCTTTTCACATACGAATATTTTGTTGCCGTATTTAGTTAAGACACTTTTACAAATGTTTCATAATTTACTTACCCCTGTAACCAGCGACGAGCACACTGGAGAACCGCCCACATTCGTTATGATCGACATATTTTAGGGTGTAATGCATAGCACAAGCTAGCATTTTTATTTCGTAAAATGTACGATGCGAGCTCGACGCTAGTCAGGACAAGAATGATGACGTCACATTTTTTTAGATTCAGGCGAGTCTCTCGCAAGCCCAACCGGTTCCAAGGAACCGGTATGGGGAGGGGGAAATAACACGCATTTATCACTTAGGGCAGGCCTATATATATTCATATGTCTATGGTGCACGCAATGAAGATGGTCAAGAATACGGCATGAGCCCAATCTTAGCTTTTTTACAAGAGTCTCAACTGCTCCCGTCTGGATCCAGTGAGATTATGGCTTCCCCAATTGGGGTATGTTATGAGGCTAAAGGTAGTGAGGAGGGGAAGTAGATGGGGAAGAGGAAGGTCAGGGATATCGAATCTGGTCACCAAACACAGCTAAAACCACTTTTATTCTGAATGGTGGTCTTATACAAGGGCGTTACTCTGGAACGTGCTGCAAATATGCCAAATACTATTTTAAATTTAATTAAATAAACAAAAAATTTAACAAAACAAAAAAACGACTTCAAAAAGTGCACTAAAAATTAAAAAAAATAATTTGATATACTCCTACAACTTAATAATCTTCATACTTTTTATACTCATCGATATGTAGGTATGATTGTTATTTTTGGAGTCGGTGTCAGTCAAGGTAGGTTTGTAACTACATTCATAGTTATAGGTGTGAAGTGCTTGTGTCGCACGCGCGACATGACCAAAACATAACTTTTTTTTTAAGAACTTAAAAACTTAAAGTGTTCAAGGAAAATCATGCTGTAAAAATAAACCAATACATTATCTAGCAAATGCATGTTTTAGAATTTTAATTTTAGTTTCAATAAAATCATTAAAAAATATGTACGTACATGTGTTTCTAGACGAAAATTGGTCCATTTGTGTATTTATTTGCGCACTTACAAACTAATATATTTCAGCTTTTTTTAGCATTCTTATTAAATTTAGACATTATTGAAAAATGATAAATACTTGTAATCAAAAAATAATTACAAAAAGTACATTATTTTAATAGTTTTATCATCACGCCTTTCAGCATTTTTGGATGAAGGTATAAATTAAAGCTAATTTGGATTGAAATAAATTCGATATTGAGTTAAAATTTAAAAAAGCTGGTACGGAGAATAATTAATCTTTCTCATTGTAACCGCCCTGCACGGTCGTAAGAACAACTTTCGACGAAATGTGGATTTTCGTCCGCTGGCTGGTTAAACGCTCTTAAGCGAAAGCCATGATTCATTCTAAGAAAAATTTCTACGAAAATGTGGTCGCTGGTGTGGAGGGCGAAGGATGGCTTTTTGCCAAGTGGCAATTTATTCTAAGGGGTAAAAATTCTGAGCGCATATTATTTAGAATAATAATATTAACAGTTGTAAGATATAATAATAATAATAATAAAAAAAAAAAACAAATAAAACAGTACATCATTTTAACATAAATTATTTCATGAAAATGTTTTCAAGTGGGGAGTGAATGGAGAAGGGAAAGATAAAGGACAGAAATAAATGTGGGATGAAAAGAAGCTTAAAGATTTTTATTTCAACATAACTCTAGACTTTTAACTACAAACGATAACGGTAAGGTACTTACCATTATAAAAACACACTAATAAAATAATGTCCAAATATGTTTGTATGTTTTCTTGCCACTGAAGTGAAAAATGACAGAAATTGGCTACGGGTATGTCAATGTCCCGAAGTAAGGTAAAATTTTCCTTACTTTGATGAAACTGAAACAGATAACTTAATTTGATTGATTTAGTTGAAAGCTCTTAAGAGGAATATAAACGCTAGAAATATTTCGAATCTCATGCCTGCAAAATTTTGAAATCGAGCGTTTTATTTGCACGAGGCAAGTAAGCTAAAAAGTGGTTTTGATTTATTTTGTGCATAATTTTATAGGAACGAAAAAAAGTTAGAACATGGAAAACCTCAAAAGTAGTCTTAGCCACAAAGGGGTATTTAAAAAAAAATTCTTGCATTACTTCATAGTTAAGTCATGAAAAAACATATTTTTTTGGTGGTTTACGCTTACATTTTTTGTTACGTAAATAATAAATGTATTGTAATTCCAATACATAGAAAAGCTAGTAAAAGGACCTATTTATCCGTAGCATATTTTTTGATGTTCATACTGTAAGCCGATTCGTCGTAAAGATTAATCAAAATAGTATCTAAATTGGATTTCACGTATAACTTCATCTTAACTAAGTCATAATTTAATTTTTTATTGGGGCAGATTCTTGACAAATTAGTTTTCTGTCGAAAATATTATATTACAGGTACGTTGATACTTTATTGTTTGGCTGAATTATTTCAATTTGGGAGGCGGGTTGAGTACCGCCGCCCGGGGAACCATTTATTGCATAACCAACACCTCTGCCACAGGTCACTCCAAGTGGTGACTTGGCAGTCGTGCCTGGGTTCATAGGGTGAGGTTTTCCAGGTTTTAGCAGCGGATACGTCTGCCCACCTGCTGCGTGGCAGGTCGGATCGACAGAGACTTGCTGGCTTGCTGGGACTCTTTTGACGCATCGCCTTGCACCGCAGTTAGAGGGATGGATTCATACGTCTGTCACTATTGGACACACTGACCCCCAGATTCCTACCCACCCTTAATAACCTTTTCCTTCTCAGAACTTCCAATCCTTCCCTTCCTTAAAAAGACCCTCCACATCAAATATAAGCATCCCCTAAGATGACATTGACCCTGAGGGAAATTATTTTCAGTTAATTAAAAATTACTCACTTTTATTGTTTTAAAAACCAACAGGTTATTCTATAAAACTAAATTAAAAAATAGACTTTGAAAAATAGTATATTAAAATATAAGTGGATTAACAGGTCTTTAAAACACGCGCGATTTTTCGAGCACGACGGCGTAGCCGAGTGCTCGAAATAAAGCAAGTGTTTTAAAGACCAGTTATCCACGAATACTTTACGCTATTTTTTTTATTGATACTCTTTGAAAACATAAATATTGATATTATTATTAAAAATTTGGAAATAAGAACTATTAATGAATTCGTGATGTGACATCACAATATCTTGTTGTCATGGAAATGAAAAACACAAACATTAATTTGCAATCTGTCACATAAGATTAATAGTTTACATCACAGTTTTTACTAGTTATTGTGTGTTGTAAAATGAGTTCTAACATTGATAATTTAAATACCAAAGCAGAATCGCGGTTAATACCTGAAAAATCCTAATACGTTTATAAAAAAGAATATGAAAGGTTCATAACATGGATGGAGGAGCAAAACGTAGTAGATGTAGATGAACGAGTTGTGCTTGCTTACCTTCAGAAAATGTCGGAACAGTACAAAGCATCGACTATTAATATTTCAAATAATACGAACTGCTCTTTTCACATCCATTTAAATAATTAGAATGTAAACGATGTAAAAAGAATGTAAACTTTGAATAAAATTTTTGAAACATTTGTAATGTTTTATTTGACGTTTAAAATATTCCTGTCAGATTTATAGTTAAAAGTTGACATTTAGACTTCACATTTTGTTGATTTGTTGATGTTGCCATGGTAACTTTAAAAAACGCGCGTTCCATAAAGTGTGATTTAAACACGCTAGAGCGTACTTTAAATGAGTAAAAAAGGGCACCAATAAAAAATAAAAAAAAATTGTGAGATGATGAACCAGAATATTTTTGGCATATAAATTTGCAAAATCAGTATTTTTTCATTCCAAAATTACTTCGGATCTGTCATTGTGACCTAAAAGCTTAATTTTAATTTACTTCTGAAAAAAAATGATGGATAAATATTCAAAAACCGATTTTTTTTATTTACAGAAGATAAAACATTACATTGACGTATTTTTTTTGTTGGTATTTTTGAAACTGGACAAATACTATATTATTTCGTTATCGCAACTCTAGGGAATATCTGTTCACTGCTTTTGGCCATCTAAGGCTTCTAACGTCCGGTCCCAATTGGGCTTACGAAACGCATTTAGCGTGGGCTAAACGACGGTTGAAACACACAAGTGGGAGTCGAACTTAAGTCAGACGAGTGGAGCATTGGCGACATCGCTTTATCACTTGTCCAAATCTTATTTTATAGAGGAACAAGAAATTAAAGAAGAAATTAATAAAATCCAAACTAATTTGATGGTAGTTATAATGAGAAATGTGGAAAAAGTCCATATCTGGAGGCACGGAAGATCGATAAAGCCTTATATTGACCAAATCCGTCATCCATGGTCAGTTAAATATCTGCGAGCACGGTCAACCACTGTTAACAGAATTCCGACATTTTAGCACGGCCTCTATATTACATAGTATCGAAAAGTTTCGATACTAAAAAGATCTGTTGTAAGTATGTAGATTATATTAATAAAAATTCTATGTTCCAATATGCCCACTTTGAATAATTTATTTATCATTAGCTGAATCTATTATAAGGTAAGGAATTACAGCTTGGGGACTTTCCTGTAAAACAAATGTAAATCATGCTCCATCAGTTCAAAATTCATTGGTTAAATTATTAACTTATAAAAGTTTATACGAACAAAGGCATAATGTTCCATACTTTTACCAGAATCTCAAAATTCTCTCAGTAAGAGCAATTCTGTGGTATAAAATTATATTTCAGCATATGAACAGCCCTATATACATAAATAGACTGGACCACAATTACAATATTCGTTTTACGTTAAATGAAGTACCTATCGAACCTAAGAATTTATAAACATATATGACAAAGAATGCTGGACTACATGATACCTGATTGCTTAAATATGTTGCCTGCCGAAATTAAAAATAAGTTTTATTTTTATCTTCAAAGTAAAAGCACCCATTGACAAACTACTTAAATGTAGTTTAATGGGATTTTTATTTTTCTGTAATATTTCTTTTTTTTTATTTTCCTATTAAGTATATTGTAGATATTGTTAAAAAAAATTACATTACATACCATTATACATTTGCCACAACTATGAAATGTGATAAGGCTTTAATAAAAAAAATTAAAAACAAGAATTTTTTTCAATATAGGTACACACATTTTTGAATAATGTCATTCGTTACGCCAAATTACTGGCTTATCTGAACTTTTTTTATTTTTTTTTATTTGATTTTTTTAGGAACATTTACAGGTTAATAACAGTACATGCATTAAAGAAAACAATAAATTATAATAATTAGGTTACAACCCAATAAAAAATGTTCACATCATGCCCAAATAATAAATAAAAAGTCAATAATTATCAACTTTTTTTGCCTAATATTACAGAGATAGGAACTAGATAAATAATCTAAACACAGTCTATATATTGTGTGATACTGTGTGATATATAAAGATACAGATAAGATAAGATAAAAAACAATGAAAGTAGAAAAAATAAATATATGTATAATAATAATGATGAAAACTGAAAAAACACCAGATGTAGAATCGAGAAATAATATATACATTAATAAAAACAAAAACAAGTAAAAGTAAAGTGATAGTACTCACAAAAAATATATTTAAAAAACAACAACAAAAAAATTGAAAAAACACCAGACATAAAGTAAGTGGAAAAATAATGTTTATACGCACATGTACGGTTATACACATATACGTATTACATTCTTTTAAATTTCAAATAAAAAAAAACATAAAAAGTAAGGTATCAATTAACTAACGAAGCTCTTAGAAATGAAAGTCGTATATGCGATCCATAGACTTAAATAATGTACCTAAGAAGCAATCAATTTATTCCATTGATTAAAATTGCTTTTAAGTACACATTCAAATATTTCGAAAAATATCAAAATGTTTATGAAACGAATGAAAATTAAAGTTCCCAAGATCATTCTTAACTATATTTGCAAGTATTTTATACAAGTTTAAATTATATTGGAATTATTGAACCAAAAACGTCTAGACGAAAACAATAATATTAAGAATTTATCAATATTTAGAATATGTTTTAATAAAACTTTCTTATAAAATAACACTTAAACTAAACTAAGTTTTTGGGTGAAGTATGTTGTTTACCATTTTCATAGCATAATAATAGGTACAAATAAAAATATATTTATATTTTTATATTTCTGTTATGATTTGATTTGTATGTACAAACTATCTTCTTGTGCTTACCAAAGTATTGATAATTTGTTTTTATGTAATTTTTCGTTTTATATAATTTGTTGTTTTATATAATTTTTGCCTTCACTTTCCTTTCTTATAAATTTAATAATATCTTATTACTTATTATGTTGTCTTATTAGAAGTAAAGTCACAAGAAGGATTATAATAAACGAAACCTTTTAAGTCAATAAAAACCAAAATATGAAGTTCCCCAAAAATGCGTCAGTCTTAAAATGTTATATTTATGACAGTATTGAATGGGGGCGGGGGGGAAATAGACTCCAGATACTAATATCTACAGCCTGTATGTTGGACGAATATCTACAGCTCCTATGTTGAATTAATATCTACGAACTTCAGAGTGTTGACTAATATCTACAGAGCGTAGGTTGAACTAATATCTACAGAGCGTAGGTTGGACTAATCAGCTAAATGTGCCCAATAGTCCGATATTAGGGATTTTTACATACATACTTACATAAATTATGTTTTTTAAACTGCATACGCAATATTACGTTATTCCAATATGCTATACATAATTGCAAATCCAACCTCTGCCAGTGCTGTAGATATTCGTCAACACTTTGGTTCTTATAGATATTAGTCAACAGTTTGAGCTGTAGATATTCGTCAACACTTTGGTTCCCATAGATATTAGTTCGATTTTTTCAGTTTTTGGAATTCATGTAGATATTAGTAGACGCCTCCGGGAAATAAGATGGTGAAGAGAAAGACTAGGAAGTGCCTGGCTATTCAGATCTGGTCACCAAACACGATTAATGCAATAATTTCAAGCAATATTTCGATATTTAATGATGGTCTTCCACCGGGGCGACACTGAGAGCATCTAGCAATATGAAAACAATATCAAACGGTTATCAGTATGTCAGACGAGACACACAGATAAAATTACTGTAGTGGGCGTGTCCTTATGCCCAAATTAAGCTATAATTTACCTTACTTTTAATGAACATTTTTTATAATCGACATTATTTTTTAAATCAATTTCAAGGTCATATGTACACAGATGACAGCAGTTTTCATTCAAATCGGTATAGGATATTACATCATTTTCAGAATATAAATGGTTTAATTTTTTACTTGCATTTAATTCAAAAAAGTTTTCTGTAAAACCATTATTGTTCAACTTTGGCAAACGGAGGGCATAAAAAACGCCGTTTAACAAAAATGAACTTGAGGACCCCAAGATAGAAGACATTTTAAAAATCATAACGGTTTATGTAACGACTAACGTTATTTTAATAAGCGAGCAATTTGCGTTATCAGAAAGCGTTGGTTTTGAAAATCGTCAACGTTCCAAATTTAATTCGAATTTTAAAAACTTACAAAAAAAAAGAAAAGATGTTTTAGTTATTTGTTTTTGGGGTGTTATGCCGTGTTGCGCTACCTCCTTCATTAGCCAACGTTTCGAACAGCGTTACTGTGTCCATCATAAGGATACCTAGATGAAGATGAAAAAAAATGTGTTTAAAAATAAGTATTTAAAAATGTTTTGTTTGCTCCATCAAAAACTCATAAATGGTGAGCTCTGGCATTATGAAATTAGAACTGTTTTTACTTTCTGGAATGTCTATGTCAATTGAACTATTTTCAGGTCTCTATTTTTTTTAAATGTGAATACCCCACAAGAATCCCAGCTGCTGCTCCCGTCCGGAGACTATGGCATCCTCAGTTGGAGTATGTTGTGAGGCTGAAGGTATTTGGAAGGGGAAGAAGATTGGGACGAGGAAGGTGGGGAACTACCTGGATATTCATATCTGGTCCCCAAACATGGCTAAAGCCATTTCAAGCAACGTTTCAATTCTGAATGGTGGTCTTACATCAGGACAATACTGAGAGTTTCTTCCGCTCTACATAATATAGACATAAAGTATTCACTAACTAACCAACAGTATTATAGCGAATATTTGAGGTATTATGCCGCCTTGCGCTACCTCCTTCTTCAGCCAACGTTTCGGACAGCATCACAGTGTCCAACACCATACATCTGCCCTAATAACGCAAATTGTTACGCTGTTCGAAACGTTGTCTAAAGATGGAGGTAGCGCAACACGGCATTATACCCCGAAAAATCATATTACATCTGCCCCGATGATGGACACTGTAATGCTATCCGAAACTTTGGTTAAAGAAGGAGGTAGCGCAACACGGCGCAATACCCCTAAAAATCAATAAACTACGCTTTATTATTGTTTGATTCAAACAAAAACTCCCGAACGGTGAGCTCTGGCGATATGAAATTTCTACTGGATTTTAGATTTATTTGTTAGTCCTACCACGACCTACAGAATTTAAAGTATACATTCATATAAATTAACGAAAATATAAAGGTAGGTACCTACGTATATACATCAGTTCCATTTTTACATAAGGGAAATAATCGACTACCACAACACAGGCATGTGCATAGTATGGTGGTCGAAAAATCCCCAATTCATGTAACGAATAATTCAAAGAATAAAAAAACATAAAAAAAATATCAATACATACTATAAAAAAAAGTGTGGGTACCTATGAAAGTGTGCATCCCGCTAAAATTATGAAACAAGTCCCGGTACGATCAAGGGAGTTGTATGGTGTGATAGCTTTCTATCCCTCATACATGAAGAAGGTTCCCCTTTTCATCTGAAGGGTGTGCTTTTGAAGATATGAAGGTGGGAACTTTTGCCCTCTAGAAATTTCTAAAACAGTCCAGAACATTCAAGAGTGTTCGAGAGCATTCTACAACTTACAACAACATCTCCGGAATGTTGCGGAATAATCTGAAACATCCCAGATCATTTGTGGAACAACTTCAGAGCACTCTCGAATCATATGGAATGTTCTAGAACATTGTGAACCATTCGAAACCTTTTTTGTATGGGTGGGGTACCTATGTAAAGCCAGATCCGTTGTGGGATTTCAATCTCATATCAACTCCCTAAGTGAAACAGGGTAGGTACCTACCCCAGCTAGTGTTGCATAATTTGTTTGTCCCCCTAATAAAACAATTAAAAATACACTTACATTTCAAAGATTCAACTGTCTTGAAATATATCTTCAAAATGAATATCCCACAAACAAAAATTATAATTTAAAGCTCACAGAATATGATAGGGAAGTCTTATAAAAAAAATAACCACGCCATTATAAAACGAGGGGTTCAAATTTGGAAGCTAGAATTATATAAGTGTATAGGACTTTAAAATTGATGAAAAAATAATATTGTAATAAAATAAACAGTGAGATAAAATAACGCAAGATGGCAGCATTGAATTCAATTGATGTTTTAATAATCTTTCTAATACCATAAAGAGGAAAGATTTGTCTGTTTGTTTGCATTGAATAGGCTCCGAAACTACTGAACCGATTTGAAAAATTCTTTCACCAATAGAAAGCTACATTATCAGCGAGTAACATAGGCTGTATATAGTGGTAAGCTCTGGCGTTATGAAATTTGTATAAATGAAAATGTGTGTATTTCATATATTTTAGCGGCAGGGAGGAAAAGCAGGGAGAAGGTGGGGTTTGCGGAAAGGGAATACACGAGGGTGGGGGGAGGTGGAAGGGAACGGGGATGCATGGGAAAGGACATGCAGGGAGAATCAATATATTTCTTTGAATGGCATAGCAACGCACGCCGGGTAGGTACCAGCTAGTAATTAATAATAATATATTAAATCAAACGTTATTTATGTACATATTAACCCTATTTTAAGGGACTTTTTACAAATGGTGTGAGGTGTGACTAATAAACATTATACAGTATTTATTGTACATAACTGAACTGCCTCAGAAACAACATTTTATTATTTGTGTAGTGATAAATTGAAGATGTCCACTGACTTGGTATAATTATTTCCCTCCGTGAGAATTTTTAACAAATAAGAATACATTTAGTACCTAGTTAGCCCCAGAATTGTTACACTGAAATAAATCCCGACTTCTAGTATTACGTAGTGGAATCCGAAAGCTTAAATCAATGCAAGCAATTCTGGACTATCAACTAGTACCTACATCAAGAGTTTTGTAGTTCAATATAATAAAAAACGTAAGAATTTAGTTTGTATTCTTACAATTGCTTGTACATAAATATTAAAATGTGGGTTCCAGACAGGAGAATTGTACTCAAGTTGACTTCTAACAAACGTCATATTGTATGATTATTTAATAAAAGAAATATTTAATAAAAGTAATATTGTTATGGTTACTAAAAACAGTGAGTTTCAAACACTTTTGCAAGAACACTATTTCATATTAAATATTAATTGAAAAATATGAATAAAAAAACAACACGGCGTCTTATCTAAATTATTTTATACTTAAATAGATGTTTAAAACCTCTATAACCCTTGATGGAAATTAAGTTTTGAGTTCAAGTTTCCGTAGACATATTAAAAAAAGGTAAATATCGGTTCGAACTGGCCACGCTTATTACGAATAATTTTTAGAAAAAAACTTTAGATTCGCCTTAATTACTATAAAAGGAAACTTTTTGGCTTTGGGGCGGCGGAAAATAATGCATTTTAATTTTCAATTGCATAAAACCAAAATTCTAGGGATAAGGCGCGTAAATTATGAAATTTGTCTAGCGGGCTTGTTTGTGTAACATGGTTTGTGATACAAAAGAAAGTGCCCCTTTATAACGCCTACTCGCGTCAAGGCAAGAAAAACATCCCAGTTTTCAAGTAGTTCAGCGGCTACGCTAGGTTTGTGTAACATGGTTTGTGATACAAAAGAAAGTGCCCCTTTATAACGCCTACTCGCGTCAAGGCAAGAAAAACATCCCAGTTTTCAAGTGGTTTAGCGGCTACGCTAGGTTTGTGTAACATGGTTTGTGATTCGCGGTATTTCATGTAGGTATCCCACGAAGTCGGGGCTACAGTCGTATTAGCTCTTGTTAATTTATCAAGGATACCAACATAACAGTGACAGGTACGGCCGCGGATTTTCGCTGTGTCGGTTCGCGAAGAGAATTTTGGTTTTATGCAATTGAAAATTAAAATGCATTATTTACCGCCGCGCCGCCCCAAAGCAAAAAAGTTTCCTTTTATAGTAATTAAGGCGAATCTAAAGTTTTTTTCTAAAAATTATTCGTAATAAGCGTGGCCAGTCCGAACCGATAATTACCAAAAATAGATATGAATTTCAAATAAAATGGGCGTTTCTAGACTGGATGTTAAAATGTTGATTGCATGTCGAGTTTGCTGATAAATTTTGACAGCTGTCATAAAAAAACCTTGTAAAATGTGTATGTAGGTACATCTTAGTCTTCGCAACAAAACTAAAATATATCATCTACCTATGAGTTCTGCAATTTATTTAAAAACAAGAGTGTTATTAAGTCAACCATGAAAAATACTTTTTTAAGGTAAACTTAATAATAACTCTATTTCTCTAAATATAAAGTTTGGGCTTCTAAAAAAATATAAAAATTTTGTTAGAGAAACCCCTTTCAGATACCTAGATATCAGGAAAGTTAACTAAATAATTTTTTTTAATTTTATCCATAGATTTTTTAAAGTAGCTTTTTGTTGGTGATATTTTGAAAAGAAGAAAATAAACTGGAAAACCCGTAAGAATCTGACAAGAAACCATAAAAAGAAGTTTTAATTACAATTCCATCTGGATTCGCATATTGCCTGACAGCTGTTTCGCCTTTCAGAGAGGCATTGCCCAAAAGTAGGAATGCCATATAGATGATGTCAAAAGGAAAAAAAATACTATTCACAGCGAACGAAATCCTATTGGATTTAAAAAAAATAAATTATTTAATTTATGTGAAAATAGACTAATTATCTCGCTATGTCTATGCAAGGGTAGGTAGGTACCTAGGCAGAGAGGATGATTTGCCACACAAATTTGATTTAGCACACTCCTTGCGTCATTCACAATCATACGTACAAACTCTTCAGTTGCACTGACTCTACATAATCAGACTCAAGCATTTGATTCACTTGATCGTGCCATGTCTTCCTCAAGCGTTCCAGAGACTGTTATTTATTTAATTTCGCACACACAACTAAATATTTATATGCATAGGTACTGCACAAGAGTTCCAACTGCTCTCAAACATCCGAAGAAGACAGTGGAACTACGGCACCCATAACTGGAGTATGTCGTAAGACTAATTAAGGAATGGCTATTCAGATCAGGTCACTAAACACATATATTTCGATTTCAAGCGACGCGACGTTTTAGTTATTAAATTCGATAAAATTATTATTTTTATATATAACTCAATTAATTAACAACATAACCTCAATATTTTTAATCATTTTATTAAATACCCTTCGCATGCCACCCTTTTTTCACAAAAAGCGGTCGACCGAACAGAAATGTGAAAAAAAGACGTTAAGGGTCAGAAAATGTATAAAAACCGGTCGGACTATAAAAAACTCACCTGTTATTAGAAGAAGAGAGATGAAAAGATTCCCCACTCCTTCAAAAGAAGACATCTTGACAGGATGTCCAAAAAACCAATCCAAAATAATGACACTATCACTTTTTGAAACACATCATTACACGTTTTTCATACAACTGAGTTTAAAAAAAGAACTAGGTATAATTTTTTCACAAAACACTTGTATTACTAAAACTTGTCACTTATTATTTTTTTTATAATAATGTAATATTGAGTTTACATAAATTTTGGTGACACAGAGTTTTTTTTTAATGTAAAACTTTGGTCATTATCTACGATGATTCGTTATTCATTATGCCTTTTATCGACAGTATTTTAATTACAGAATTATCTCTAGTTTTGGATTTTGTCATACGATATTCGTACGCCCACTGTGTGATTTTACTAATTTGAAATCGTCAAACATTTCGTGCCCACACAGAAATTAAATATCACACGTAATATGATATTTTTATCACCGATTTTTAAACATTCTACCCTCTCTGAAAACTCATACGCAACACACACTACGAGATTTATATCAGTTTTATCAAATAACGATGAAAATTCACAATTTTTAATCCTTTGTTTTTGGGTAAAGCGCGCACGAAAAACAGCACTTTTTAATGTTTTAAAAAAGCTATTTTTTGTTGAAAACTACGTAAAATTTGGCAGCAATGAGAGCTATTTGTTTAAATTGTCACAACACTTTGATTATTTGTTTATTTTCCAATAAGATAACAAGATTAAATTTGGCAATGTTTTTTTAAGTGATTTTAGCAGGCTCTTATCACGTCTGATTTTTTGTTTTTCTGCCTGTCACGACTCAAAAAAGGTTCAAATTTCACTGTTTTTCACTCAAATCCTTTTGCAAAACACTCCGAACGAATAAGGCTTCGTTCAACAACACAAAAGGACTGAGAAATGAGGGATCAAACATTAAAAAAACTGGTATTCACCAAATCACCGGATCAACGAAAGAAAAACAGTCGAATTCTGGGAGGATTGTAAACAAATCCGCATTTTTTAAAAACGGCACATAAAACTGTCATTATTTTTCGATATATCACATATTATATTCAATGTCTGCGATATGCCAGCGATTCCGGCATGATTCGATTCGATTTTCACTCAAAAAGATGGTTTTTAAAACGTGAAAGCTTAAAAACCGCGAAGTTGTACGAAAAATCCGGCGTGGACTTAGCGCGACGGGAGCTGCGTTCGAACTAGCGCGGGTAGGTTTTACGTAGCTGAGTCCTTCTCGAAAGCAGATTCGATTTTTGTCTCACGCCGTCTCGCTTGCTTGCGGGGGTGGGAGCGGGACAAAGTGACTCCCGGATTGCTGGCAGGGTTGGCAGAAAGATATCGATAGGGCCAATCAATGGACGGAATTGAATCAGTTGTTGATCGAGGAACTAATCAAGACCCCTTTGACTGTTTTCGTTCGATTTCAAATTGAATTTTAATGTAAATAAGTTATATTTTGGAAACAATTATTTATTTAAGTTTTAATAATTTATGATGGATTCAAACCAGGGGAACTTAATACAAAACATACATTAAATTGATTCGAATTAATTTAAAACAAAAAATTATTCCTATTCTATAGCTAAAATTTTTTTATCAATCTGAAAATGAACATCTCCGTTAATATGAAACTGACAATTAATCTGCCTAGTGGGTGTTTAAAGGTCAGCTCTAGTTCACGATTTACAGAGTTTCAAAAACTGTCGAATGAGCTCTGCTTTCAAGAAATTTGTAAGAATAGACGTAATTGTCAAGTATTTCTAGGTAAAATGAACTTATTTTTCTCCGCGAGCTATTTTGCATTAAAATAATCGTAAAACCTCTCAAAATTCCAGTAATTACCTGTTAAATTTACCACGAAAAATTTTTGAAGAATTTTTAAATTCGGTGAAGCTCATTGTTAACTATCAGATGTCTTAGTATCTATTATTAATGCCACCAAATGAGATCACATGGCCTGCTTTAACAGAAACATGCAGTACTTATGTTTTGGAATGGATATCGATTCAACCAGCGTTGTTTTGAAAACAGTTCATGTTATCAACACATTTTTTCTTGTGATTAATCAGTGTTGATTTCCTGCGTCAATGCCGTTAACATAATATTTACGATATTAAAAATCAAACAACATTGTTCATAGGTTTCTTTCATTGTTGAAGCAAATTTCTTAGTACCTAAACGAATTGATTGTGGCATAATCGTAGACGTATTTGGCACTGATGAGACTGAAAGTGCAATTGATACTGCGCAACAATATTTTAAGAAGCAAAACCTTCTGCGGAAATGAAATCTTTGATATTTTATTCCGGCGTCAAAGGCACCGCTCGTTTCTCAACATTTTCTCGTTCCCTCTCCTATCGGAGGTCGGCCATCATCAAGGCAATCTTCACCTTGCAGCTTGGAACAGTCTAGTGGAACTGCACTTGTACAAATCACGATGATTTTGAATCCATTAGTGTAGCGCCTTCCTCTGTTACGCCTTACGCAAGTAAGCCTTACCCTGGATGTTTTATATTTCACAAACAAATCTGTCTTTACGATCACAGCTTATCCAGTAAATCAGAACTTTAGTTAATTTTTAAATTACTTGTTGAACTCCATTGGGATATTGTAGTGATTTATTTTTGGGGTATTATGCCGTGTTGCTTTACCTCCATCTTTAGCCAACGTTCCGGAAAGGGTTACAGTTTCTATCATCAGGGCAGATGTGTTATAGATAATCCTTTTGGCCGTGAAAATCTAAAATCATATCTCCATTGGGATAAATCATTAACATGTCTATTAAGTTTAATTAAAATTGTTCAGAATTTAGATAGCTTTCTGTTTTCTTCCACTGTCAAATCCCTGTTATATCTAATTTCTACAAAAAACTGAAAATAAATAATTCCCAACCCCAGAAATAAGGTATTCGTCTGTTGTTTTTAAAAAAACAATCACAATCTTTTTTGAAGTGAAAACCTTTTTAGCATCGTTGTGATTTGAAATTCGATGAAATGAAAAAGCGACACACTAAAAAGAAAACACATACATCTATAGGATTTAACCTGCGAGAGAATGAGATAGAAAAATCGGTCTCCCCTTTGTGCGGTGCTTCGTAGCACGTTTACTTTAGTTTTCTGAAGGTTTCACTTCTATCGCGTGTGAACTGCACACTTGTAATTTTTTTAAAGCATCATCTATCATCAAATCCTTGCTAACTCTATTTTCTACCAAATACCAAAAATAAATTGATTAAATTATTGCCAGAAGTCATTGTTATAACTCGTCAATTCTACTCAAAAATCATCAGAACCCAGCCAACTCTATTCGTCCTAACTACGAGTATAATAATATACTTTCAAATGCTTGCTTCTACGAGTATTTTATTTTCTACACACACAAACTAACAATCTCAATTCTCTCCAGATTCCAACTGCAATCGAGTTGGTTCTATTCAACACACCTAACTAACTAATAATAGTAGTATTAGATTGTGTTGTGTTTGTGACAGCCCTAATGGCCCCGACACAGAAGCGCGCCGGGTACTACCGAACGGTTCCGAGCAAATACGAACGGATGCTGCAAAGTACGATGAAATGGATGATCAATGATCACTTTTTAATAAACTTTTTTTCCTTTATTGTTTTTTTTGTTTTTAAATTTTTTCCAATTTTATGCATCCATTAGAATTTTACATTGGGTACATGAAATGGTTAGAATTTTTTACACAGGGGTTAGTAATAAACCATGGTTGCATTTAGTTTACAATTGGACAAAATTTAAAAGAATAATAATCTAAAATGACCAGAAATAATATCTTGACATGAAAAAAATGTTTATGTATGCTTTAAACGTCATTTTTATGTTAAAAATGTCGATATCATTTCTACGTTCATTTGCTAAACTGTGTAGGCGAGTAATTGGTGAGTTTTGTATAATTTGTTTTGTGTGTTAAAAATATAAGAAACGGGTGTTTTTAAGCTCCAGTTGAATTGTCTTTGTGAGATACCTCCATTTTGAATCGAAAATTCTGTTGAAATGATTTTATTTCTCTATGTTTGGTTATCAGATGTGAATATTAATTTACATTCAGTTTTTATCATTTTTCCTTTCTTAAGCTTTGTACTATTATTAAAAAAACGAAACTAAACTTTCTTCTTTTAATGCGTTTACTGGATTTTTGGGGCATTGTTTAAGTTTCTTACTGCCCGGATCTAGTTGAATATATTTTTAATTTACAATGTATTTCTACGATTCGTTCTTGAGTTTTTCAGCTCGGCTATGGAACGATTTGCCGGTCTCCCTCCTATAACATGGGCAAAGCCTCCTCAAGGCACATGTTCATTGTTTACTCCTTCCTCTCCTCAAAAAGACTCTCCAAAGGTCAAAGATAACACAGGGCCTCCTATGTTGAGTTATATAAAAAAGAAATAACTTAACTCATTCGAAATAAGGACTCAATCTTCACACTTCATATTTATTAAGCCTAGGGAACGTACCCATACTACGTGACCCACTTTTTGCAATTTTTAACCCCCTTCACCCCTTGATGACCACGTGTAGTATATTCAAGCCCCCCCCCCCCTCCCCTACAGTTCTCACGTAGTAATTCATAAATATGGTTTTGAATCATTTCTTGCTTATAAAAACTTAAACAAAATTATTTGGCTTATATTTGTGTTTATTAATACGGCGCTTGCTGCGTGACGGCAAGAATTGACTACGTGATAAAAATCTAAGCCCCCCGCCCCTCATTGTGACCAAGCGTGGTATTTTGGAGATCCCCTCCCCCCCTGAACGCGTCACGTAGTACCTATGGGTACGTTCCCTTACATTAGTAACATGAAATTTATTATGAAAATCTCGTATACATAATTTTAAGTCAACCCCTTTCCACTCACTACGTCCACCATATCACAAACCATGAAGTTTTAAAATATAGAAATTAATTAAAAAAACAAAAAAAATATATCAACGAGTAAGATGATGTATTAATTAGTAATGCGAGAAGAATTAAAAAATGCCAAGCAAGTTTGTAACAAGAATAAATTAATTTTAATAACGTGTAAGTACCTACATAATAATAATAATTTATAAAAAATGATATAATACTAGTACGTCCATATCAACGAACGCTCATTTTCCAAACCGGCCTGCCCTCCGCCGGGCATACGACCCGAGCCTCTCCGGAAACTCCCGAACGCGCCCGAAGTCCGGGGGAGCTTTCCGAACAAACCCGACGTGTCCCGAACGCTTCCGGAGTTTGCCGAACTGCCTGCGAAGTGTGGCAGGCTCGCTTTGGGATCAAACTAAAAGGTTAGATTCTATGGACACAAGAATTTCATACAGCCAAAGCACCCGAGCAACAAAATTATATAATTTTAAATAAATAAAATATGTAATATTTGAATTGAAATTAATGTTTTATCTTGTGTATTATGATTTGATGGATGACAAAAAATCCGTCTTTATTAGGTATTGCTAAAAATGGATTTTAGCTTTTTTAATAAAAAATCGAAAATGATGCATTGTAGCTATCAACATATTTTCACTTTGGACCGGGGACCATTTATTGGATATTCAATATCTCCTCAAGTGCTTCGCTACATTTGACGACTTAGCAGGGGTGGCCGATTTCATGGCGTGAGATTTGTCTAGGTATTCGCGGCGAATTGTCAAAAGAAGCAACGCTAGCAGTCCACAATGGAGTAAATCTGAATAGCCAGGTACTTCCCCACCTTCCTCTTCCCTATCTCCTTCCCCTCCCCACTACCTTCAGCCTCACAACATACCCTAATTGGGGATGCCATAGTCCCACTGGCTCCAGACGGGAGCAGTTGGGACTCTTGTCCAAAAATCAATGTAATATATCATTGAAAATGAAGATAACATTAATAATCTAATAATCTGAATGAGAACAAGACACAGAAAAATAAACATGAGCTCCATACAGGAGGCCCTGAGGAAAATAATTTCCCCCAGGGCCTATGTCATCTTTAGGGATGCTGTGTGGAGGTTTTTTTAAGGAAAGGAAGGAGAGGACAGTTTTGGGAAGGAAAAGGATATAAGGGGGTGGGTAGGAATCTGAGGTTCAGTGAGTCCTGATCATCTGCCTCCAAGATCTAGACAAACCTCAACCCGTGAACCCGGGCACCCCTGCTAAATCAATGGGGTGAGGTTTGTTTAGGTCCTGGAGGCGGATGACCAGGACACACTGAACCCCAGATTCCTACCCACCCCTTAAACCCTTTTCCTTCCCAGAACTCTCCTCTCCTTCCATTCATAAAAAAACCCTCCACACAGCATCCCCAAAGATGACATAGGCCCTGAGGGAAATTATTTTCCTCAGGGCATCCTGTGTGGAGCTCATGTAAAAAAAAAAAAATATATGTAATTATTAACAATTTAAACTTTATTGTGTTCATGGGAAACGGTAGCAAGAGGTTAACTAATTCAAAGCATATTTTTTTGTATTTATAATGTAAACCGATTCGTAGTTAAGATTTATCTTAAGTAGGGAGTTAGCATCATGTTTCGCCTAAAACGAGATGTAGAAACGACTTTTTCTCTTACCTACTGCAAATGTCAAACGTGTACGTATGCTGAACACGTGTTTTCTGTGTTTCCCAACTTGCATCAGTCCCGAAGGCGTCAATAACAATAGTTCACAAGAGTACTTGCAATTGAATTGTCTGATAAAACAATGGATCAATCCCACCATTCAGATTTACAGACCGAGTCATGTAGCGTTCGAATTGCTCTGCGTACCCTTTTGGCAATTCAGGGGTCGCTGGTTCGACACCCGTCGAGGTAAAATAAAAGATATATTTTTTTAAATGCTTGATTTTTTTCACACATTGGGGCAAGTCAATTTGGGAGGCGGGAATGGGTACCGCCACCCCTGGAACCTTTACTGGGTAACCAACACCCCTACCATCGGTCACCCCTAGTGGTTTGCTACGTTTGGTGACTTAGCAGGGGTGCCCGAGTTCATGGGGTGAGATTTGTTTAAGTCTTGGAGGCGGATGACCAGGACACACTGCACCCCAGTTTCTTATTCACCCCTTAAACCCTTTTCCTTCCCAGAACTCTCCTCTCCTTCCTTTCCTTAAGAAACCCTGTACATAGCATCCCCAAAGATTACATAGGCCCTGAGGGAAATTATTTTCCTCAGGGCCTTATGTGTGGAGCTCATGTAAAAAAACGATTAAACGAATGTGTGAATAAAGTGGAATAGAGTAAGACTTAATTATCCCACTTCCCGACATCCGGTCGAGCTGAAACTCAGCAGATACACTCGTTATCGATGGTGGCAATCACGCACAAACTCGCGGACATACACGCATTTCTCTGAAATTCGAAGACATTACAGCATGTAATAGGAACCCACTCGAAATTAATTATGATTGGACACCCAGATGGAAGATGGAAGATGGAAGATGGAAGATGGAAGATGGAAGATGGAAGATGGAAGATGGAAGATGGAAGATGGAAGATGGAAGATGGAAGATGGAAGATGGAAGATGGAAGATGGAAGATGGAAGATGGAAGATGGAAGATGGAAGATGGAAGATGGAAGATGGAAGATGGAAGATGGAAGATGGAAGATGGAAGATGGAAGATGGAAGATGGAAGATGGAAGATGGAAGATGGAAGATGGAAGATGGAAGATGGAAGATGGAAGATGGAAGATGGAAGATGGAAGATGGAAGATGGAAGATGGAAGATGGAAGATGGAAGATGGAAGATGGAAGATGGAAGATGGAAGATGGAAGATGGAAGATGGAAGATGGAAGATGGAAGATGGAAGATGGAAGATGGAAGATGGAAGATGGAAGATGGAAGATGGAAGATGGAAGATGGAAGATGGAAGATGGAAGATGGAAGATGGAAGATGGAAGATGGAAGATGGAAGATGGAAGATGGAAGATGGAAGATGGAAGATGGAAGATGGAAGATGGAAGATGGAAGATGGAAGATGGAAGATGGAAGATGGAAGATGGAAGATGGAAGATGGAAGATGGAAGATGGAAGATGGAAGATGGAAGATGGAAGATGGAAGATGGAAGATGGAAGATGGAAGATGGAAGATGGAAGATGGAAGATGGAAGATGGAAGATAGATAGATAGATAGATGAATGTCAATCTAATGTAATCGGCATTTGGCTCCATTGGTAGCGTGGTCTACCCCTATTCCCGGGTAGGAAGGTTCAATCTTCAGTCTTTTATTTAAAAGGCATTTTTGACAATAGATGTATTACAATAAAAAAACATATCTTTTTTACGAGTTGATGTTTTTACGTCGTGCCTTCAAATTATGAGTTATTGGTTCTTCAACTCCTTCGTTGTGTTTTTTTTTAAAGCGAGTAGTCCAAACTAGTTTGAAGATTGGTACAAACTTCCCATAACATGAGACAGACTCTAATAATTACTCGTCATGTAAATTACGTGAGAATTTTCAAAGATTCTTTTGTGTTGTTCTGTATTGTAAAGGGTGGTCCAACCGTAACGCAAGATTTTAATTGTAAATAAAACAAAGAGTTTTCAGAGAATCATCTTAATTTTTTTCATTAATATAGAAAGATCTATGACAATTATGTGTGAAACATAGACATCCAAATGGATAGACAAGCAGTTACAGATGAGGGGTAAAACAAAACTATGGAGAGCGAAGAGGGGAAAGATGACTGTCATTCGTTGAACAATCAATCTGACAGTATATAGGCATCTCGCATTACAATATCACCATTCAGTTCTTAAAAGCAAAATCTGCTTTGAATGAATAGACCTTTTTACATGGGAGCGCGAATTGCTTGCCACGTTCAAAACTTATTTGCTAAGGCCAAATGCTCGCCCCAAAAAGACTCGCGCCAATACACATATCAATATTTTTTTGCCGTGTTTAGTTAAAACACTTTTACAAATGTTTCATAATTTACTTACCCCTGTAACCAGCGACGAGCACATTGGAGTACCGCCCACATTCGCTATGTGCATATTGATAGGTAGATATATTGTATAGCACAAGCTGCCGTTATTTCGTTAAATGTATGGATGTCAGCTTCTCGCTGTTCACGGCAAGAATGATGACGTCACACATTTTAGATTCAAGCGAGGCTATATCCCCTCCCCATGGAGCGAGCCGGTTCCAAGGAGGAGCTACAGCCGGCGCCATGTGGAGGGGGAAATAATACGTTTTTATCACTTAGGGCAGGTCCAGATATATTCATATGTCCGTGGTGTGAAACAAAATATCGGCCAAATGCTCGCCACGGCTTCGGTGGCATATCTATATGATAATAATAATAATATCTTTATTCAATTATCAAATTATAACTAAAAAAGTACACGTGAATGTAGTTTACAAATAGATTACATCAGTACAAAAAAATTAACAAATAGAAAGTAATGTAAGAACGGTTACACAGAAGTAGCAAAACTATACAATATTTTTAGTTGAGCATAGCCTGCTTCACTAGGTGAACCTGTATTGAGGCAGAATTTTTTGTAAATTGTTTCTCGCAATTTTATCTATGGTTTTTTATAAATGTTTAATGTAGGTTTCTATAGAGCAAAAACTTTATTTTAGTTTACATTATTGTTTGCATATACACAATACAAAAATGGCAAGGTTATTACTACAACAACAACTGTCAGTGACAGGGCGCTTGGGTGAGGGCACCAGTATAGGCTCGGTCATTAGAATATATCCATATTTTAACATATTTTTAGACTCTTTCTGTGTTTGACTCAGTTTAATGTTTTCTGGGAGAATGTTGAATATTTTTGTGGCAAAGTATCTAAAGCTACGTTGACCAAAGGTGGAAGAGAGTGCTGGAACTTGCAATATGTCTTTGTTAGAATTACGTGTAAATCTTAAGTTAATTTTTTTTTCGTTAAGCACATGTTTGTTTTGAATACTCTCATTATTTTGAATATTAGGTCACTGTTTGAAAATAGAGGAAGTTTGAGAATAATTTTCATAATTGTTTTCTGCGCCTTTTCGACTGGATCTAGAGCTGATGAAGTGCCCCCTCCCCATGCAATATCCGATGGTATATTTATATTTTCAATGAGGCATAATTGAGGTTCAATGTCATTAATGCGCCGAATTATCTCAATTAGCTCTCTTCACGAAGTGCACGAAATGCATTTTGATTTGAACGTCTATTTTCATAAAACGCTCTTAACGCGCTGCTCAATTGTGTACGTCTCCATGGTTGAATTTGTCAAAGACTGAAACAAAGAAATGTCAAATAAAGTTGGGCAAAAACTTGACATTAAGGTGTGGCTCACAATTAACATCGTGCGTTATGGTTGGACCACCCTATACCACAAGTTGAAAAACATTTCTAAAAAAAATTACGTACATCGTCACTGTTAAACAGTAAATCTGTGAGAAACAGTAAAGAATAATTCACGGTGGTGGTGAGTTCTGGGGTCTTGAAATTGGTGTCGTTTTTTTCCTTTGGAAATTTCACATCGACGCAACGTATTTCAGCTTGCCACGTGAGTACCATTATGATGTTTTTTGCTATGAAATATCCAAAACAATGATTTTGTAACTTTTTTTGGATGTAAATTAGCGATGTGCCGGTTCAGCTGGAGTGGGCTCTTGAACTCGGGTTCTTCGCGGGAAGCGGATCCTACTCCTACTCCTTTTTCAAATCGACCCACTCCCAGAGAACCCAGTCCAGGGCACGGACCCAAACCATGAACTCGCAGCCGAACTCGTAGCCGTAACCCGAATGCCTGCACCGGCGATCCCGTGTTCGAAATCAGATGTACCTACAACCATAATTTTCCACAAATTTTCAACGTCCAATGTAAAAAGTAAAACATCGAGAAGTATCAAAATTCTGCATTAAGGGGTGGTAATAGGGGATGAGGGTGGTTTTATGAAATTGCATTCATACGTCCGTCACTTCTGGCCACATTGACTCATAGATTCCTACCCATCCCTCATACATTTTTATTCGCAAAACTTCCTATCCTTCCTTTCCATTGAAATACTCGCACAGCATCCCCAAAGATGACGCAGGGCCTTCTGTATGGAGATAAAGTAAAAAAAATACATATATTTACTTTTCTACATTAAGGCGCCGTGTCCCCGCTCAAAAAGAAGAAGATGGAGAGATATGTAATTACGAATGTTGGAGAGAGCGCGCTAATATTTAAAACGATAAAATTGAAGCGAAAATTGTGAAAATGTTTAATAAAACACGACTCATCATCATTACATAGTATAAAATGAAGTCGCTCAAAATGTATGTGCACATAGATCTTTTAAACTACGCAACGGATTTTCACGCGGTTTTCACCAATAGATAGAGTAATTCAAGATAAAGGTTTATATGTATAATACATGCTTATTAATTATAGTAGAGAAAAGCCAAGATATTCAAATATTCAGTTCAGGCAACGGGCAGCTGTGTTTCGTTAGCCACAGTGACGTGTGTCCGGGTCTGCTAGTTTAGAATAAAGCAAACATCTCGTGGGGGTTGTCTAAAACAGCATTCAAAGTAACACTGCATTTTTTCATACATATAACTTGTAAAATAACTGATACAAACGTGAATTTTTAGAGCCAGCTTTGCGATTTTTTTCTATCGAGGGAATTTCATATAATTTGCGTTTCAGCGCGGCGCGCGGCGTGGGGAATGTAGAGATATTATCTTCAAATATGTAAGAAATTGGTAGCAATTCGGGTATTGGCGGCTTAAGTTTGGCATCATAAATCCATTGTGGACTGTTAACACCAACCACTTCCTTCGCCTTTTTATTTGATGAAGTGGTTTTTCCACAAACCCGAAACATCGCGATCGGTTTAAATTGGACCAATTTAATATTGTATTTATATTATCATTATGGGTTTTGTATAAAAATTACGAGACATTGTAAAAAACATGGCGTTGGCATCAAACTGGTTTATTGAGATCATAAACCATTTAAATGGCTTCATAGCTGTCGCGATTAGTTCTATTTCATTAATACGTTAACATTAATCGTATACATATAGGTACCTCTACATAAAATCGGTTATAAATACCTTCAAACAATTTTTTATTTAATTTACAATTTAACTCAAACAATCACGACAGCCTAGCTCACCTATATATACATTCTGGACGAATTGGGAATCCAAAATGGTTTCATTTTTGATAATTTTCTTTACTTTTGTATCTTATCTATGTTACAATCCTCGGACACCATACTACTTTAGATCAGCGGTCGGCAATTAGTTTTGGTGTCAGGACCGTCGACGTCGCTTGTGCGCGTGTGCCTGCACAATCAGTGCTCATGTGACTGCCCGTCTGATCGTCCGTCGTCGTTGTGCTTTGTGACGTGCTAGCAGCTAGCCGCATTGTACAGTGCAAAGGTTCTCAACATTATTTCTAGTATATTTTTCTGCAACGTCCCCCCCCCCCCCTCTGCATAAAAAAAGCAAGACAAAAAACTCGGAAAACTGCGTCGCACGCGAAAAAAAAGGTGAAAATTACGTTAGTTGAGTTTAAGTCGTCTGTATAAAATCACAAGGGTAGCTATATCAGCCACCTTTAATTTATTAATTGTTTTTGTGTTTAATTCGTAGAACTCCCAGGAGTTCTCCTAGTTTCTCCTAGTTCTCCTAGTTCTCCCGTTTTTGTGTTTAATTCGTAGAACTCCTAGGAGTGTTTTGAAATGCACACCGACCGGTTGGTAGCCTGGTAGTTATTGGTTCCCATTAGGGCGTTGCTGGGTAGAACTTCTACTAATTTTTGGGGATGCTGTGAGAAGGGTCTTTCTAGGGATAGGAAGGAAAAGGGTGTAAGAGGTGGAATCTAGGGGTCAATGTCTCCAGGTTTGATGGACGCAAGAATCCATCCCTCTCACTGCGGTGCAAGGCTATGGGTCGAGAGAGTCCGGCTGGAGTGGTAAAAAGGTCTTCCTCAACCAGTCTCTTCCTATCCGGTAGGTGGGCACACGCATGTGCCGCGAAGACCTACCCCATGAACCCGCCAAGTCACCAAACATAGCAAATCACTTGGGGTGACCTACGGCAGGGTTGTTGGTTATCGGGGCGACTTACCCATAACCGCCTCCCGAAATGAATACCCAAGTTAGTCCTCCATCATTGCAGAAAGCCACATTTTCCAATTATAACGATGGAAGTGAGAGGATTTTCAACTCGCCGAGTTTTTTTCTGCTTTAGCACATCCGGAAAAAGAAAACTTCCACTTCTGAAAATTATAAAAAAATCAAGTGCAGTTCACACGTGGTAGAAGTGGAACCTTCACCCACACAATCACAACCAATAGGGGCCTTGAAAAGTGAGCTCATAATCTTGACAGAATGCGATGCCTCGTAGGTAGGTAGTAGGGATGTGAAAAAACAATCGGTTATGAAAAAAATCGATTACAATTCGATTTTTCTCCAATAAATCGACTAATTAATTTTAAGCGATTTTAATTTTCTAAAAAATCGATTAATTGGCAATCGATTTTTGTACACTGCTGTTTTTTTTCGCGAACCTCTATAGTGTTTATAAACAAAGTATGTGCGTCTTAGATGACATTTCTTTTATAATAATAATAATAATAATAAATTTGGACAACTTATATAGCGCTGTTTTTGCGAAAAATCGCCTCAAGAGCGCTGTACAAATTAGCATGGATTTTACTTTAGAATTTACTATGTAGGAGGCCAGATAACCACTCATCTTGCAGCTATCAAGCGCATGGATTATTGGAATTCTAGCCCTCCAATAAATTAAATTAAATATCTTTTTATATGTACGTATTTCAATTTACTTGTGCTTTGAAAGCAGTTTAGTTGAAGTATCTGATCAAACTCGTCACTAGATGAAGTCTATTCTTTTGTGCTGTGAAATTTGTAACTTGTGTTGATTATTTAAAAAAAATCCTTAAAATTTTGTTGATTATTTTAAAACTTATAATTTCTGTTGAATATTCTTTAATTAATAAAACTGTGATTAAAGATATTTTACGCGTTTATTTCAATTTGATAAAATTGGGGACAAATCGATTATTATACCAAAGTTCAAGAAAAATCGATTATTTATAAATCGATTTTTCAAGCTAAGAAAAAGAACCGATTATTTAATAATCGTTTATTTATATAAAAGTCATATCCCTAGTAGGTACTGTACGTAGGTAAGGTTTCATTCTATCCTATTCTCTCTCAGGCTAAATCCTATAGATGTATGTGTCTGTCTCTTATTAGTGTCGCTCGTTTCAGTTTCATCGAGTTTCAAATCTCAACGGTGCTAAAGAAGTTTTCACTACATAAAATTAGAGTGAAGCGATTCACACACGGTAGAAGTGAAACCCTCAGAAAACTAAAGTAAACAGGGTTGGGAAGGCTACGAAGCACCGCACAAAGAGGAGACTGACTATACTATCTCATTCTTTCGCAGGCTAAATCCTGTAGATGTATTTGTTTGTCTTTTTTAGTGTCGCTATTTTTCCCTCGTGGGAGGGATGGATTCAAACGTCTGTCACTCCTTGATACACTGACCCCCAGATTCCAACCACCCCCATGCCTTTTTCCTTTCCAGAACTCCCTCTCGTTCCTTCCACACAGCATCACCAATGATGATGTAAGCCCTGAGGACAATTATTTTCTTTAGGGTCTTCTGTGTAGAGTTAATGTTAAAAAAACATATCTGCCCTAATAATGGACACTGTATTGCTGTCTAAAACATTGGCTATAAAGGGGGGTAGCGCTACAAGGCATAATAACCCAAAAATAAATTACGAAAATACGCAAAGTCCGCGAAAATCTCAAATCACACATCACCCATCACACAGAATTATATAATACACCTGCCAATTTGCGTTTATGTATTTCCCTTGACCCAAATAATTCCTCCTCAGCTGTTCCAAGTCACTTCTGTTCCTAAACAAACACTATTATGCCCAGCACTGTTATTATATGTCCCTGCTTTTTGCCATATTTCCCCATTTTCGGAGAATACGCTGTGGCGGTCAACCCAATTTTCCCTATTTACTATTTACCCGATATGTGTTTGAACAATGATACCGGAGCTTTATTAGTTTTTCCCTTTGTTTTCCCTACGCTCTCTTATTTACCTACATAAATATACCTACTGATTTTTTATGGACTAGACCAGAGGCTCCCAATTTTTTTGGGGTCACCAGGTTTAGGTCGTGGTATTTAATGTTAGAATTAGCTAACCCGGACACGCGTTGATGTGGCTAACGAAACACAACTAATGGATGGTTACCCAACCTAGATAACCAAGTGTTGTGTCAAAAAATTAACTCACACCGCCATCAGTTATAAACTTACAAATAATTACAAAGCATTGTCCTATAACAAACATTTATTGAAAATTTCAATATTAATATTGAGGTCAATAATCGAGATAAAAACCATCCTATCTTTTAAGTTGGTCTAAATTACACACAGTAAGCCAAATTTCATCAAAATCGTTTAAGTAGTTTCGGAGTTTATCTCGAACAAACATCGTGACGCGAGATTTTTATATATATAAATGTAAGACATAGAATTATTCTTGGACTAGAAAACCTAAAAAGAGTGTCCTGTGCAATTGTTCAATCTATATTACAATACGGTATTATAGGCTGGGGAGGAACATAGATGTTATTTTAATTCCTCTCAAAATAGTTCAAAGATTTATAATTAAGGTTGTCCTGAAAAAATCGTCTACATTTTCTACTGAATTTTATTTTCAATATTCAATGTAAAATAAACAAAATAATAAAAAAAAAATTCAATTTCAAAGAAGTACTGCTAGCACTCTGGAATGTGCCGCAAATATACTATATATTATTTTTAATGAATAATTTGTGAAAAACTCAATTTAATCAAATAAAATTTATTTGCCACGCCGGGATTCGATCCCACGACCTTCGGTGTGCGAGTCAGGAGCCTTACCGCTGGACTACGCTGGCCGTCGTAGTCCAGCCGGACTCCAAATACTAATATCTACAGCCTGTATGTCGGACGAATATCTACAGCTCATATGTTGGACTAATATCTATAAACTTCAGAGTGTTGACTAATAATTATCTACAGAGCTAAGGTCGGACGAATATCTATGACGGTTCCAGTGTTGACTAATATCTACAGAGCGTAGGTTGGACTAATATCTACAGAGGGCAGCTGAGCAAGAGGTTGTACGGAAAAGCATAAATTACTTCAATTACGTAATTACTAATTACGTAAAGGCTTAAACGTTTAAAGTACGTACAAGAAGTTTTTGCATAATATTACGTATTTTGCTGTTTACGAGGACAATAATTTATTGAACAAACATGGAGGTCATAATACAAAGATATTTATTTATTTATTTCGAAATACACGAAACCACAATCTAACGTAACCTAACCTAACCTAACTGACATAGAATTGGTCGTGGTAACAGACTAAATAATTTAGAAGCACTCGAAATAAAGAAAGCTGTTAAAACAAAAACCCAAATTACGTTATTCCAATATGCTATACATAATTGCAAATCCAACCTCTGCCAGTGCTGTAGATATTCGTCAACACTTTGGTTCTCATAGATATTAGTCAGCAGTTTGGGCTGTAGATATTGGTACGCACTTTGGTTCTCATAGATATTAGTCCGATTTATTCAGTTTTTTTTTAATTCCTGTAGATATTAGTAGACGCCTCCGTCCAGCGGTACTTACACTTAACCTTTCACCAAACCTTAATCAGTCAATTACAATTTAGTGAGCATATAATTTTTGATTTTAAAATGTCTCTTTATCTCCCCCCCCCCCTCTCCCTTTCCTTTATTTTTATAATTATTTCTTGTTCATTCACCATTTAAGTTTTAAAACTCGTTATTACATGTATGTCAGGCGAAACTACCAAATGACATTCTATGACTTACGTAATAGGTACATAACCATGTAAAAATTTAATATCTCGTAACTTGTATTGTAATGTACTCTGTGTATTTTTTAAATTTTTTTTACTTTAGCTCCGCACAGGAGGCACCGAGGAAAACAATTTCCCTAGGGGCCTATGTCATCTTTGAGGATGCTGTGTGGAGGGTTTTTTTAAGGGAAAGGAAGGAGAAGAAGATATGGGAAGGAAAAAGGTATGAGGGGTGGGTACGAATCTGGGGGTCAGTGTGGCCAGGAGTGACGGACGTATGAATCTCTTCCTCACACTGCGGTGAAAGGCGAAGGGTCGGGAGAATCCGGCTGTAGAGGTCAAAAGGCTTCCCTAGATTACCCTAGATATAAACAATCAAAATATTGAAGAAGTAGAATTCCCGCTGCCCCGGGAACCTTTATTGGATAACCAACACCTCTGCCATAGGTCACCCCAAGTGGTTCGCTAAGTTTTCGTTTATTTTTCGTTTTCTATTTAGCAGGGGTGCCCGTGTTCATGCGGTGAGGATTGTCTAGGTCTTGGAGGCGGATGACCAGGACGCACTCTATCCCAGATTCCTACTCACCCTTTAAACCTTTTTCCTTCCCAGAACTTTCCTTTCCTTTCTTTCCTTGAAAAAAACCCCTCCACACAGCATCCCTAAAGATGACATAGGCCCTGAGGGAAATTATTTTCCTCAGGGCCTCCTGCGTGGAGTTCATGTAAAAAAAAAACACAGGAGGCCTTGAGGAAAATGTGACAGCTAATGATCGACTTAAAGTAACCGTGAGAGGCAATGACGCCATATGTAATCTCTCCATATCCGAAATGATACTTAAATTCTATTATCCATAGTACTTACACCTAGGGAAGAAACGTCCACATGACAGCTGCTGACGGAAGTAGCGACATCTTGTGTCGAATTCTTGAATTCGAAACCGAGTATAGCAGTAGCTTTGTGTGAAATTCCACGTACAAAGATGTAATTTGTGGCGCGGCGCGTATGGCGTGGCACCCGACATGCACTCATAGCTGGATTCTGAATCTCAACCACGCAGACGCTACGGTAATAATATCTACTGTTATATAGATACACTCTTATTTATTCATTTATTAATAGTACAGTTCATTGTCATCCTACGAGAAACTGTAACGATTTCAGACTTCCAAAAACAAATCTATCGGAAATACGAAACAACATTTATCATAAAGGTTTTAAGGTGTTCAATGAACTCCCTGTAAATGTCAGGAATCTAAAAGTCTTGCAGTTTTTCGTGAATTATGTCTCAATGGGTGACCGGCCAACTCAGAACCACTTCAGAAAGGCCATAAAGAGTGATGGTAAAAAATATTAAAAAATGGTTAAATAGGTTATGTTAGATTAGGGTTAACGGTTATTTAAAATTATTTTTTTTATAGCTCTTAATGACTTTTCAAAGAGTTGTTGAGTTGACTTGATTCTGTTGGCATGGAACTGTCTCAATGTCGCGAAGTCCAAATTTTAGTAAGTTGGTAGTAAATAATATTATATCACGTTATCACGTGTAAAATCCGTGAAGGATCTCGGTGTCGTCTTCGATCCCGAACTGACATTCTCTTGCCATATATCGCAGCTCACTCAGTCTGGCTACAAACTTCTTGGGTTCATCATCAGGACTTGTAAGCAGTTTGATAAACAAGAAGCTATGCTAGCGTTATTCGATGGCATACTGAGAAGCAAACTGGAGTACGCGAGCGATGTTTGGGCACCGTACCACCGTACATTGATAATAAATATGTTAGAGCGAATCTAGAAGAAATTCCTCAGGTATGTTTATATGCGGAAGCATGGAACCTATCCAAGGTTCATGCACCATATTGACTTACTTGAGGAAACTGATTCTGTAAGCCTAGAAACTAGACGGAAAGCAAGTCTTGCTATTCTGTCTTTCAAAATTTGGAACAATTTCATCGATAGCCCATTTCTCTTGGGATGCTATGATTTATATGTACCAGACCACTACAGCCGAAGTTGACATCATGACTTATTTAAAGTACCGAACGGCAGAACAGACATCTTGGCAAAGCATAGCATGACGAGGGGAGTGGTGCTTTTAAATGAAATTGCAAACCATTTGGATGTAAGTGACTGTTCTTTATATGCCTTAAAAATATTATTGAAGAGTCACTTGTCAATATGCTGATAGGGTAACTAAATTGTTCTGTAATTGGAATTATTCTGTTGTACAATAATAATAAAAAATAAAATAAAATATGATATTCATTTTAGAAAAGAATAAATTAGATTGGTACCTATAAGATGAGGGGAGTGGTGCTGTTAAATGAAATTGAAAACCATTTGGTTGTTAGTGACTGTTCTTTACATGACTTAAAAATATTATTGAAGAGTCACTTGCCTAAATTCTGATAGGGTAACTAAATTGTACTGTAATTGGAATTATTCTGTTGTACAATAATAATAAAAAATAAAATAAAATATGATATTCATTTTAGAAAAGAATAAATTAGATTGGTACCTATAAGATGTCAAATTTTATAACCAAATAAAATATACTTTAAAAAAGATACACTCTTCTTTAAAGTATCTACAGACAGAGACAGATTTTTCACTTGATTTTTGAAGGATCTGTGCTAGTGATTTCACAACAAAATATGATATAAGTAAAAAAATATACATATTAATTTGTGTTTTGATACCAGTTATTTAAATATATTGAATATGACCGGTGACGCCGTATTATTATTACCATGGTCAACCGTGGGAAAGTGACTAGATTTGGATAGCCGATGCACGCAGTTGAAGAAGTGAAACAGGAAACCACTATAACTTATGTCATTCAGATCGAATGTGTCGATTATATCGATTTCAAAAACTGGTTTTATAGAAGATGATGAAATAATTATTGAGGATTCCCTGCAACATCCACCTAATTATAAGAATTTCTTCGTACGAGGTCATGCTGAAAAGTGGTGCATATATGCTTGTACAGCGCGAACAAAATGACCTTCAGAAGCGCGCCAGGTGGAATATGGAAGTGACATTCCTCCTCTATATGTACGCGCAAGTTTAGGTCGTTGAATTAATCCAGTGTATTTTGAGAAGCGGAAATATGGAGATGTGTTTTAGTGTTATGTCAATAATCTTTTGTCGGATTCTGTGGTTGACTTGTTACGATTCTTTGTTACGAATCTGGAGGTCGCGGTTTCAAATACCGTGGTGCGCAAGTAAATTTTATTTGATCCTAATTTATTAAATACAAATAATATTTAGTTAGCACGTTCAAGAGTGGTACCTAGATACTTTCAGTAACGCCCTTGTGAGGGACCACCATTCAGAAACGAAACGTTGCTTAAAACAGCTTTAGCCGTGTGTGGTGACCTGAGAAGCAATTCTGTATCTTTTGTGGATAAGTGAAAGATCCAATACGAAATCGGCTGTCAATTTGTGTGATTTTCTATGGTTTTCAATTGCTTTTTTAATGGGTGTCGTGGGCCAATGACAGCTGCTGCCGCCAATTTTAACTTTATTTTTTTTTTGCACGAACTCCACACAGGGCAATAATTTCCCTCAGGGCCTATGTCATCTTTGGGGATGTTGTGTGGAGTTTTTTTTTAAAGGAAATGAAGAAGATGAGAGTTCTGGGAAGGAAAAGGGTTTAAGTGGTGGGTAGGAATCTGGGGTTCAGTGTGTCCTGGTCATCCGCCTCCAAGACCTAAACAAACCTCACCCCATGAACCCGGACACCCCTGCTAAATCACCAAATGTAGCGAACCGCTTGGGGTGACCAATGGCAGAGGTGTTGGTTATGCAATAAAGGTTCCCGGTGCGGCGGTTCCCATTCCCGCCTCCCAAATATAAAACTCGTATAAACACGAAATTTTGTAATAAGTGTACTATTATAGTATTATTTAATTATTTAATCATTTAATATATTTTTTTATTTTTTATATATTTTTTAATTATTTATTGAAACATTTATTATAATTACATTTTTACGACAAATATATATATATTTTTTTACAGGTACTTTTTTTTTACTACCCTTCCATTTAAAGCATTTGCTTGTGTATGGAGGGGGAGTGTACATAAATGCTGTTAGTTATTAGTTAAAAGTTAGTACTTAAATAATTAATTGTACATAAATATATGTGAGCTGCAGTATTTATTTGATAATGGTGTGAATTTTTAAAAAAAAAGAAAGAATGTAATGGGAAACTAAGGATATTTGTAAGATTAATTGACAGTAGTTTTTTTCTTAAGAATATTTTTAAAATGTCTCTTGATAGAGAGCAGTATTCGGGTTTTATCATTAATGCTTCTGATTTCTTCTGGTAGACGATTGAAAAAAGTTCTTCCCTGGTAAGTATAATGATGCTGTGCAAAAGACGTATTTAGTTTTGGGCATAGAAAAACATGTTTAAGTCGAGTTCTGTTTTCATTTAAAAATGGATATTTATCTTTTTCCTTTATAATTTGAATCAATGAATTTTTAATATATAAATCTTTAAATGTGGGTACTTGAAATTCTTCAAACAGGCGTTCTGTTAGGTAGTCTAAGGATTTTTTTAATATAATTTTAATAATTGTCCTTTGTACAATTTCTATTGGAAGAAGGTTACATTTATACGCGGATCCCCAACTAATAATAACGTATTGTAGAGTGGATTGAACTAAGGCATAGTAGATTAAATATAGATTTTTTATCGACAGAAAATTTCTAATTCTTAAAAATATATTTATTAATTTTCTGATTTTGTTTACTACTTGACATATTTGTTCCTTCCATTTCAGATTTTTGTCAATAATTACTCCGAGATATTTAATTTTATTTGTTGTTTTTAATATTGTACAGTTTGATTTGCAATAATTTTGGCTATGAATTTTAGTATTATCGTGTATGACAATGTTAAAATTTTTGGGAGCATCGTTTGGATGGATTGCAAATGGAATTACAAATGTCTTTTCACTATTTAGTGATAGTAAACTAGTATCGAAAAAATTCTTAAGCGTGTTTATTTATTTATTTATTTATTTATTTACACATATACGGCACAAATCGTGCCATTAACATAATTGACATACTTATAATAGTACAACAACATGAAGAATAACAATATAAATGTTAGTCAAATTTAAGAAAAAAGGTAAAAAGTAAGGTAATAAGTAGTGTATAAAAACAATAATATATAAAAGTAAATTATAAAGTGAATAGTTTAAGATATAAAGTATTAAGTACAAACTATAAATTAAAGTACAAAACTAAATTAATTAAAGTACAAACTATAAATAGTTTAAAATATAAAGTATTAAAGTACAAACTATAAATTATTAGGTAAAAGTAAAAATAAAAATTTAAAGAGAGAAATAAAACAATAAAATGTACAAATAAGATACCTATCTCAAGGTACCAACAAAGATTTAAATATAAAATATAAAAAGTAATAAATCCTGGATTATGTTAACTGATATGATAAATTTTACAAGTACCTATGATTTCTAGTGCATTAATAGTTTTAGAAGTACTGGTAGGCATATTATGTTTACATAAAGTATTTACGTGGTACTAGCAAACAAATTTAGTTTAACGCATCTTTTGTATGAAGCCAGATTACCGGCAGCGTTATCGACATTAGCATATTCATTGCCTAAAATATGCAAGCGATTTATGGTTGAGTTTTGTTCTGCGTTCGTCATAGTATTGTCACAGTGGAAAGGTGTTTTGAGTCGAGTCGGTCTACAAGGTACATGGTAATTTATTAATGAGACAAGTTCAGGGGAGTCAAACCAGTTATTGTTTATTTTAAATAAAAAAATAAGGTCATTGAGTATTCTTCTATCTTTTAACGATAAGAGTCGCATTTTTTGTAATAAAGATTCATAGTTTATGTCAACCGCGGGAATACCTAATTTGAAATTAATTGATCTGAGAAATTTGCGTTGGATTCTTTCAATGGAGTTTGCATGGCTTTTGTAGAAAGGGTTCCATATGGGGGAATTGTATTCTAAATGACTCCTAACCAGAGTTGTATATAGTAATTTGAATGTTTGGATATTTTTGAAATCTCTACAAATTCTTACAATGAAGCCCAACATTTTCATTGCTTTACCAGTTATTATATCAATGTGGTTGGTAAATAGTAGCTTAGAGTCGAAGGTTATTCCAAGGTCCCTTATTACAGGTACTGACAATAAACTGTGATTGTTAAAAGAGTAACTATATTTGATAGGGTTTTTAATTCTAAAGAAACTCATGATTTGACATTTTTTAATGTTAAGTGTAAGTTTGTTAATGGTACACCATTCTACGAATTTTATAAAATTGGATTGGAGGGACAAGCAGTCGTATATATTTTTAATGATTTTATATATTTTCATGTCATCAGCAAATAATAATATGTTAACATCAGTGAATATGGAGGTGACATCATTTATGAATAGTATAAACAATATTGGACCAAGATGCGAACCCTGAGGCACACCACTAGTGGCTTCAAATTCGTAAGACAAGTGTTCTTTAATACAGACAGTTAGTACACGTTTTGATAAATAATTCTTAATCCAACATAATAAATTACCACTTATTCCTAATTTAGACAATTTATTTATAAGAATTTTAATGCAAACCTTATCAAAGGCTTTACTGAAATCCGTGTAAATTGAGTCAACTTGTCCTCTATTAGCAAGAGCACCAGAGATAAAATGTTCATACAGTGTAAGGTTAGTTAAGGTAGATCGTCCAGAGATAAACCCATGTTGAAATGATGAGATATTAAATTTTATGCAAGAACATATTTTTTGAAGAATTAACTTTTCAAAAATTTTTGGTATTGACGATTGTATGCATATTGGTCTGTAATTTTCAACTAAAGACTTGTCTCCGCTTTTAAATATTGGAGTGAGAAAGCTATTTTTCCATATTTGTGGGAACTTGCCTGTTAAAAGTGATTGATTAAATAGTAGGTACAGAGGGTAAGAGACACTACCCCCACAGTTTTTTAGAAATACGGGGGGAATTTTATCTGGCCCTGAGCACGATTTAGGTTCCAGTAGTTTGATACATGCTGCAATTTCTTTAATCTCAATATGTATCTGAGATAGTTGTAAATTTATATCTGACTCAAAGTTTGGAATGTCTTCATCAGGGATATCTGTTTCATATACATCCTTAAAAAAATCTGCAAACAAATTGACAATTTCTTTGATTTTACAGGAAGTTTTAAGTTTATAGTGCATAGTTTCATGTATGCCAAGGTTGTTGTTATTTTGGGCTTTACAATAGTTGAAAAAATGTTTTACATTGTTACCAATCGAAAATTCCACATTCTTAATATAATTATTATAACAAATGTTTGATAATTTATTACAATCTTTTCGCAGCTTGCTGAAAATTATAAAATCAGAAAGATTTGTTGTTTCTTTATAAATTTTATGGGCTTTTTTCTTCTCAATTACTATGTTAATGAGGTCCTTGCTAAACCAGCGAGGGAAATTTGAAGATAATTTATAACTAATTGGGACAAAGTTTTCTATGGTTTTATATAGATGATCATAAAAGGCTTTAATATTCTCATCGAGATTACCTCCTTCTAGTATAGACCAGTCAGTGTTATATAAATAATCGCGAATAGCATCATAGTTGGCTTTATTAAAGTTAGGAGATTGCGTCTGGTTTTTAATTTGACATTTTAAAGGGTTACATAATACAGTAATATCTAAAGGTGGGTGATGAGAATCAGGGGCAAGAACTGAATCGAGTGACTTTTCAACCGCAGTTGACAAGTCGGTACAAAGAACAATATCTAGTAATCTATTATTGTCATTTTTTACATTGTTTAATTGAACTAGGTTAAGAAAATCACATAATTCAACTATTTCTTTTTCTGTGTCAGTTAAGCTAGAGTTTTGAGATAATGTAGAATTGTCACGGGTGCCCCAATTGATTTTTGGTAAATTGTAATCACCGATGATAGTGATTTTACTATTTGGAAATTTATACGACAGTTGTTCAATATCCTCGAAATGACTTTTGTATACACTTATATCTGATGATGGCGGAATATAAACACTGCCTATGATATTTTTTTGATTTTTACCGTTTAGTAAGATGTAAACTTGCTCCACATTACAATTTTTGGTCTTCAGAAGTTTTGAAGGATGTATCTTGTTGACAGCTATCATGACGCCACCGCCTCTAGATTTAGCGCTGGTTTGTTGACTTCTGTCAGACCGGTAAATATGATGGTGGGGTAGACCAAGCTCAGCAGAGTTGATGGATGGTTCCAGCCAGGTTTCCGTAAGAATGAGAATGTCATGTGGCAGTGTCGGGGCATGTATTTTAAAGTCCTTAAGTTTAGTTTTCATGCCTCTGACATTTTGGTAATAGCACTTCAATTTGTTTACATTGTGTCGTTTTTTGGAAGGGTTGTAACAATAGTTGGTTTTGAGTTTATGTACTTTATGGTAAGATTTGGTTCACCATTCTCTTGACGGAACAATAATTGCTTTCTTAGCTCCACCAATTGATTCCTTTGGAGGATGGTTAAGTCGTTACTTGCTTTGATTCCGTCTTTAAATTTGGTGCTATTACGTAGGAGAGTTCTCGGCGCGATATTGTTAGTAAATTCCAATTTAATTGGACGATTTTTGTTGGCAATTTTCTTGGCACCCAGTCGGAATACTTTGACGTTGATTAGATCTAATGACGGGTCGATAGTTTTTATAGCCGAAGAAACTTTGTCTCTATCTTCCGTAATGATGACTGCCTTTTCTTCAGACAAGCTCTCGGGAACGTTATATAATATGACGTTTTTGGATCTGATGGCCCTATCTTCCATTTCGGTGACAATATCACCCATATTAATGTCAATCGGGTTGGTCCTGGTGAGTTGCGTATTATTTTTCATTGAATTTAATTCTCCTTGCATTACTCCAAAATCGACTACCAATTCTGCAATCGTAGCCATAAGTTCGGTTGTTTTTGGTATTATTTTTACGATATTTTCCTTAGAGAATTTATTGCTAGGCTCATGAACGATTGAGATCAATCCACTGATTATCGCATTTACTTTGCTAATATACTGCGAAGCTTTATCACTTAGAGCCATTGTTATTGTGTTGATGTCTTCTGTGGCCTTTAATTCTACATTTTCCCAAGTCTTTTCACTTATTATTAATACTGTATCGTCGGCGTATGATGTAATTTGACCATTTAAATGTTGAAAAAAAAATATCATTTACATATATGGTAAAAAAAATTGGTCCAAGCACTGTACCTTGCGGGATTCCAAAGCTTGAAATCTCTTGATCACTATTAACATGATTGATTTTTACCACTTGAGGGCGGTTTTTTAAGTAGTTTGTGATCCATTTAATCGCGTTGCCTTTTATGCCAATATCATTTAATTTTTTCAATAGCATCTCATGGGATATGCTATCGAATGCCTTTCTGAGGTCAATAAATATGCCCGCACATTTTTTACCTTATACTTTTAATTTGTATACCATAGATTTGACATTTGCGATGTTTCAATCTAAATACGCATGAATTACTTAGTTTGCCCAAACTAAGAGCCTATTTTGTGTACGTTAATAGTTGTTTCTTGTAGTAATTATTGAAATGATGTGCAATTTCCGTAATCTGTATTTTAAACGGTGACCGGCCAACTCAGAATCAAACCAATTCAAAACCACCTCAGAAAGGTCACTAAGGGTGATGTTAAAAAAATATAGAAAATTGCTTATGTTAGGTTAGGGTTACCGGCTATTTTAAATATTATTATTATTTTTATTTTTTCATAGCTTTTAATGACCTTTCGGAGGTGGTTCTGAGTTGGTTTCGTTATGAGCTGGCATGGAACCGTTTTAAACTAGTGTATTTCAAGTTTTAAACAAGTTTTAAAATTGGCGGCAGCTGTCATGGCCCAAGCCCGGAAAAAGCAATGGAAAATCATAGAAAATCACACAAATTTGACAGGCGATTCCGTATGGGATCTTTCCCGTATCTACAAAAGATACAGAATCGCTCCTCAGATCTAAATACCTTCCTCTCCTTCCCACCTTCCTCTTCCCCATTTCCTTCCACTCCCCACTACCTTCAGCCTCACAATATTTCTCAATCGAGGATCTCCGTAGTCTCACTGGCACCAGGTGGTGAGGAGAAGTTGGGACTCTTGGGTGGTATTACACAAATAATGGTTTTCATTCACAAATAATGGTATTGTAACAAATATAGTTATTTTGAGCGCATATTGACTAGTGTCAACGCTCGAATACTTTCCTTGTCTAGCATTGCTGTCTCTTAGAGACGAGGGATTCTATTGGCCAGAGGTGGCATCCCGCCGCTAGGGTTTTTTCACATATGGTTCGACCCATAAAAGGTCGTGTGTGATCGTAAAAGTTTAAGTTTACCCGCCGAGGTGTCTCCCGTAACTTCAGGTCTCCAGAGAGAGAATATACTCGTAAATCCTTTGTGTGTAAGGTGACGAGAAATTAAGGGACAATTAGTGTCCTTTGGAGCTATTATTATAATAATAACCATAAAGCTACTGTTGTAGTTTGTATATTTAAGTTACTACTGTTTTTACGATCGTTGAACTGTCTACTTGTAAATTGATTGTACCTAATAAAGACTCACTGTGTTTACAGAAGAAAAGTGTGGATGTTATTTAATTACCCCGCTGTAGTATTATTTAGTGACCCCTTCACCAATTTCTATATAATTAAATAAAAATAAATCATATTATTATATACAGATTACCAAAACTTTTATAAATTAAAAAAAAAAAACAGAATCAATGAACAATGAAGATACCTTTGGGTTGTGAATAAAATAATGCTACGTTCTTTATTATTTTCATTTGTTAAATGTGTTGCCACAAAGTTTTTTTACAATTGTTATTTAAAAACTTTGCATTAAATTTATGACATCTATTGTTACTCCGCAGTTATATAATCTTATATTTAACAAACAAAAATACATTAGGTACTTACTTTTAACAATATTTAATGATAATATTGTAATAAAACTTGTATCTTTTATCCATATCAGGTTTTGCATGAAATGGATAGCATTTTTTTTCTTTAAATTAGCATAGCAATATTATTATCAATGAAATAAAACTATTTGTTTTATAACCACGAAATTTATTTTATTTATTTCGACCGACCGGTTTCGCTCAATACAAGCATCATCAGGGCACAAAATTATATCTACTAATAAAAAATAGGTTTGTTTGTGCTTATGTACACATACAGTGTAAGATAAAATATAACATTAGGAGGTAAGTACGGATACCGCCGCCCCGGGAACCATTTATTAGACAACCAACACCTCGGCCGTAGGTACCAGTTGGAATTGGAACCAGTGAGACTATGGCATCCACAATTGGGGTACCTAGTGAAGCTGAAGGTAATGGGGGGGGAGGCGATGGGGTAGAGGAAGGTGAGGAAGTACCCGGCTATTCAGATCTGGTCAAAACATGGCTAAAGCAAATAAGGCGATACTGAGAATATCTTTCAATTTGGATGGAACGTGTCGCAAATATGCTTTGTGAACATATATAATTTTTTTACAGTAGCTCCACACAGGGCCTATGTCATCTTTGGGGATGCTGTGTGGAGGGTCTTTTTAGTAAAGGAAGGAGAGGAAGCTCTGGGAAGGAAAGGGGGTATTAAGGGTGGGTATGAATTTGATGGTCAGTGTGTCCAGGAGTGACGAACGTATGAATCCATCCCTCTCATTGCGGTGCGGTCGAGAGAGTCCGGCTGGAGAGGCCAAGAGGTCTCCCTCAACCAGTCTCTTCTGATTTAGCCCGCCACGTAGTAGATGGGCAAAAGTATCCGCCGCCAAGACCTAGACCAATCTCACCCAACAAGGTGAACCTGGGCACCCCTGCTAAGTTAAGTTACCAATCGTGGCGAACCACTCGGGGTAACCTATGGCAGAGGTGTTGGTTATCCAATGAATTGCTCGCGTGGTGGCGTTACCCATTACGCCTCTCTGTCTCGTTGACAGTCGGCACACAAACATGTCATATCTCCCTATCTTTCTATTATTTATTGCCATGACAGTGTTGTGTGGCATTCTATCATATCTGCATACCACTGCTTGGAAATGAGCACAATATGTTTAGTTAGTTGGCGGACTTTTGCTGTGAAATTAATTGTGCCAAAAATTCTAAGATTTTAAAACATTTGTTATGTTTATTTCAGTTCTGTGCCAAACTGTCAAAATTTTCGAAAATGCATTTCCAAAATCCAAAATCCAAAATTACCGCATATTAGTTTTACGTGCAGATTTTATCGTGGATGTTAGAGACGCGGATTACTTCAATGACGCATTTAAGATGAATATATACGTGTAATCCTATTTAGATACTATTTTGATTAATCTTTACGACGAATCGGCTTACAGTATGAACATCAAAAAATATGCTACGGATAAATTGAAGCTTTAACTACTTTATCTATGTATTGGAATTACAATAAAATTATTATTTACGTAACAAAAAATATAAGCGTAAACCACCAAAAAAAAATGTTTTCTCATGACTTAACTATGAAGTAATGTAAGTAACAATTTTTAAAAAATACCCCTTTACGGCTAAGACTATTTTTGACTTTATCTATGTTCTAACTTTTTTTCGTTCTTATAAAATTATGCACAAAATAAATAAAAACCACTTTTTCGCTTACTAGCCTCGTGCAAAAAGACGCTCGATTTTAAAATTTTGCAGGCATGAGATTCGAAATATTTCCAGCGTTTATATTCCTCTTAAACGAAGAAAACAAAAAACAAATATTGTTCTCTCGTGACGTTCATAGAACGTCTCCAGTAGGTATAATTCCAGAAGGTGTTGTTCAAATAGGTGTAATTTCAGTAGTCGTAATCATCATCATCATCACTACTGGCTCTACAACCCCTAGTGGGTCTTGGCCTCCTCAAGAGTCTTCCTCCATTCATCTCGGTTTTGTGCCAACTCTCTCCAGTTTAGAAGCTCCAATAATACAAGTAATATTAGTACTTGTATTACATCAGTCGTAATATAAGTAGGTTTAATAATGATAGAAATAATTGATGATTTTTAAAGTGCCATTTTGGTGAGAAAGTCACCTCAAGGGCGTTTTACAAATTCATTTATACATTTAAATTACAATTGGCTTATAACTAAGATTTATAACTAAAGACTTACAACTAAGACTTATACGGCTAGCGCATTAGAACTAAACTTATTTTCATAACAGAGTTTGTACTTGTAAGTCATAATACGAACAGAGCAGTATTGTTTCTGCTATATTCGTATTATGACTTGCAACTGTCTTAAAATTAGTTACTTACGAGTTTTTTTTTTTCATAAGTTTTTATTCCAGTAAAAAAGAAAATAACATTTTCACTTACTTAACTAGAATATTGAATTATGTACTTTTTACATTATATTACATAGTTTTTACATTACATAGTTTTTACATTTCATAACCTTAGATTACATTAGATTGCAATACTAACATTTACATGATATTATATTACCATACGATATTATTCACTATCACTACTTTGTTTTTTGTGAATAAACATGAACAATTTTTTTTTTTTAATTTGCACCCACTTTTTTCGTTTTTGATATAATCTGGAAGGCATTTATATAAATTGCCCCCCTCGTAACTAATTGATTGCTTACCGTAGTTAGTATGAATGATGTTTAAACGTATGTTATCGTGTTGTCGTGTAAAATGTTTGTGTACTTGTGGACGTTTTAATGAATTCTGTCTTTGTATGTATGAGTTTATTATTTATTTTGTATATAAGGACACATATATTGTATTCGTATAGTTTTCTTTATGTTAGCAGTTTTGTTTTCAAATATAATTTTTTGTGGATGTTTTGGATTCGTAGTGAAATAGTTTTTTGATTATCTTATTTTGAATTACCTGTAATTCATTGATGTATGTTTCATACGCATTTCCCCAGATTTCAATCAGGTAATTTAGGTGTGAGTGTACGAGACTATAGTATAAACTTTTTTTAAATCTAATTGGTAATAGATATTATGATAACCGGCTAAAAACGCTAATTAAGGGTGTGATTTTATCTTTTACATTTTGAATGTGTTTTTTAAAAGTTAAATGCTTATCGATGCACAGCCCAAGATATTTTTCCTGTTTCAGGATTTGCAAATCGTTATATTCAATTTTTAATGGTACATGTGGAGGAATTATTTTACGGTTTGAACTTAAAATCATGTTTCCTGTTTTTTTTATATTCATTGTTAGGATATTTGATTGGAGCCAACCGCAAATTCTTTCTAGGTCACTTTGTGCATTTTCTAGTAGTATATTTAGATCTTTACCCCAGTAGAATATTGCAGTATCATCTGCATATAAGAAAATTTCACCGTTTAATTTTAATTGCGAAATATCATTGATATAAATTTGGAACAGTAGTGGCCCTAGTATGAGTTATAGTAACGTTTAATACAAGTAGGTTTAATAGAAGTAGTTATATCGTCTGATTCAGACGTTCTGAACAGTTACCGATTGCTTTCTTAATTAAACTTAACCTTTATTATTAGTTCTTAACACTTAATCTTTATTATTAGTTTATGTATTTCAAAATATCAATTTGAAATATGAAACAAAACAAAATACATGACATTTAGTATAGATCCCAGACGACAACCAAGACTCAATGAAAACCTAACTATACACGACTGCAAATCTAAAAAAAACTGCCTGTGCAACCCGCTAACACGGACTCAGATAATCAAATATTTAGGCATTTACATTGACAACTATTTTAGATGAACAGAACAAATAAATAAAACAGCGGGTAAAGTAAGGAAACTTATATATTTTTTTTAAGAACATACGAAACATAATGCCAGTGAAGACTTTAAAAACTATATACTACGCATTAGGACAATCAATTATCACCCACGGTATGATTGGTTGGGGTGGTGCTGCGAAAACTAATATGGACCCTCTCGACAAAGCGCAAAAGGCCTTAATTAAAGTTATTACTAAGAAACCTTTTAGATTCTCGACAATACAGTTATTTAAAGACTTTGCTGTATTGAACATACACCAACTGTACATCAAAATTATATCTATACATTACCAAAAAGACAAACTAAACCATCATACTGCACAACACAATTACGACACAAGACATAGACATCAACACATGACTCCGAAGACAAATACTACATTTGGACAAAGACATTATCACAATTTGGCTCCAAAATGTTTTAATTTAATTGAAAAAGATATTCTAGTGACAAAAAATCTAAAACGCAAAATTCATACGTGGCTAGTAAACAAGGGTATTGCATACTGCGTGCAGATAACTTGATCAAACAACACACTCAACGCCTGTATTTTTTCTCTTTTCTCCTTAACTATTTTCATCTATTTATCTCATATCTTTTCTTTTTTCTTTTCATTTCTTTATATTTTTTTCTTTTATTCCATTTATCTATTTAAATTAAAATTATATTTTATATCTTTTAAGATTAAGATATCAAAATTAAATTAAATTCCTGCCACCTCAGAACAGGCTCAGCCTAGTGAGGTGGTATATACCAAAAAATAAATAAATAATATGTATGTATATGTAGGTATATTGTATATATTGTAATGTTATTCTTGGTTAATAAATAATTTAAAAAAAAAAAAAATTATTTTCTATTTTTCTTTAAAATGTGATTTTTTTTTTTCTTTTTTACTTACTTTTATGTATTTCCTAATTTTTATTTAGTGTGTTTAATTATCTGTTTCAATAAAGCAGTATTTTTTTAATTCCTATTTAAAATATTAAATGTACGACTACCACAACACGGGCATTAATTAGCCTAGTGTGGTAGCCAAAAAAAAAACAAAAATCTGTAACCAATAAAATTTTAAAATAAATAAAAAATAAAAAAATCTCTTATGCACAAACGCAATGAAGGCATGCTGAGTCTGTTCTACAGATATTTTAATGGAGCCTGCTCTAAGAAGCTAGGAGCATTGATCTCCGGTGCACCAGTACGTGAAACTTGACACACACGAGCGGAACACCCGTTCACAGTTAATGTTTACTTCATGAGAACGGGTCGTTTCTTCGACTCGTTTTTGTATAAGTCGGCTTGTATGTGGAACGAGCTACCGTCATCTGTTTTCCTTCAAGACCCGCATTATTGAGTTACTTCCTTCAGCCCCTCCATCAACCCGCCTTACAACGCTGCCCAACCGGGTGGCAACATAGTTTTACACCGTACAGACAGGGGAGCTCTTGCGAGGTGTTACATGAAAAAAGTAGGTGTAATTCCAGTGGGTGTAATTTAAGTTTATATGTAATTCTCTCCGTTTTATGTAACATCGTCCAGGTGTATTTCTGGCAGAGTGGTACGTGAAATTCATTTCCGTGTAATTTCGTTCTGGCACAGGTAATTGTGGCACACAAGATTATACATGTTGTTTCAACATCCTTCAGCAGATGTCGTTAGTATAGGTAGTCTTTAGATGTCTCAACCAAAAAACTATCAATATTAACGTCTCAATCAGGATTCTAAGTAGTGAAGAGGAGAGATGAGGCCTTCTTCCCTACTGGGGCCTTCAGGGAACCAAGGATGAATGGAGAAGAGAGATGAGACCTGGGAAGACACACTGTGGAACCAGAATATATAGCCTCATTTATGACAACCCTGGTGAACTTTTTAAAAGAGACTGGGTTACTGTTAAAGAAATGAGGTAAAATAGTCTAAGTGCTCACGCGAACTATAAGAAGAAGGTCGTCTATCTTCGTTCGTGTCTAGAAATAGCTGATACGATAGACCACTGTACTCCTTCAGTATTTGAGTTCCCAGCTTCAGAACATTTAGAATCTCCTGTAGATGGACACTGGTCCAGTTAAATATTCATTGTACACCTTACAATAATGTAAATAAAGCCACTTGCAATCTCGACGAACCTCAATCATTATTGGAGTTTTCCCAAACATATTCAAATAATCTCAATCACGGGGATCAAAGAACAACTCTTGGCTCTACAACCCCTGTTGGGTTTTGGCCTCCTCAAGAGTCTTCCTCCACTCATCACGGTTTTGTGCCACCAGCTCTCCAGTTTACAATCTTCAAGGTGGATATATATTTGAGGACGTTGTCGCTCCATCTTAAACTTGGTCTTCCCAGGCTCCTTCGCCCTGTCGGTCTTGATTTCAGTAGGGACTTTGGTGCTTGATGCTCGGTCATTCTCTCTACATGACCCAGCCACCGGAGTTTTCTTAGTTTTATAAGTTTTGTGACGTTTAGATCCAAACAGAGTATATAGCTCATTGTCGTAATGTCTGCGCCAAAATCCATTTTCTAAAACCGATCTGAAGATACGCCTCAAAATTTTCCTTTTTGTGAATACAGCATAAAAGTGTCAACTGCTCCAACTTTCCAGAGTCAGTAGGACTATGGCATCTACATGGCTACTATCCGTGGCTCTAACCTACCGAATTCTCTTGGGCATGCTCGGAATGAGCCATCTATCGGTCAGAAGTGATGTGCACATTGTATCACATTTCTTCAGACTGATTCGTGGATTGTTTGAAAACTCGACTATCACGGAGAGCATTAGTTTGTATGTTCCCGATGGTTATCTTCGTCATCGACAGCATAGACTGTTTTATCTCCCGGCTTGCAGGACTAACTTATTGTCAATGGTCATGCCAGTAGGCAGAGCTATCTTGTTGTTAAACAGAGTCCCTTCTTATATTGATATGTTTAACATCAACACAGCCGAATTTAGACGGCAAGCTTTGTTGCTGCTAGAATATAGAAATCTGATTTCATAGGTATACTTATTGCTGATGGTCGAGTTTTGGATTTTGCAAGACTGATAGGCGATTAATGGTTGCTTGTCTGTTGTGTTTATTAATAAGGCACTTATTGTTTTCCTTGTGCGTCTTGTAACCCCTCAGGCTAATTTTTACGGTTTTCGGAACAACTTCCTTGACCTTGACAATTGTCTCTTATGTAGGTCTCATAGAAATCGTTGTGTCTCCCTTACTATCATGGTAAGAAATGTAAATGTGATCTAAACGGTGTTAGAAAGATAAAACACCACGCTTTATATTCAAATCTAAAAGTTAACCGCAAAATAATCAAAATGTACACCTTTATGAATTTGGGAGGCGGGAATGGGTACCGCCGCCCCGGGAACCTTTATTGGATGACCAAAACCTCTACTATAGGTCACTACAAGTGGTTCGCTACGTTTGGTGGTTTAGCAGGGGTGCTCGGGTTCATGGGGTGAGGTTTTGTCTAGGTCTTGGAGGTGGATGACCAGGACACTGAACACCAGATTCCTACCCACCCATTAAATTCTTTTCCTTCCCAGAACTCTCCTCTAATAATAATAATAAATTTGGACAACTTATATAGCGCTGTTTTTGCGAAAAATCGCCTCAAGAGCGCTTACAAATTAGCTTGGATTTTACATTAGAATTAACTTAACTTAGGAGGTTAGATAACAACTCGTCTTGCAGCTATCAAGCGCAGCTATCAAGCGCAAGGAATTCTAGCCCCCCAATAAATTAAATTGAATAAAATATCTTTTTATATGTACGTATTTTAATTTACTTAACCATGTAGGGGGCTAGATAACCACTCGTCTTGCAGCTATCAAGCGCATGGATTGTTGGAATTCTAGCCCCCCAATAAATCAAATACTTAAAATAAAATATCTTTTTATATGTACGTATTTTAATTTATTTAACCATGTAGGGGGCTAGATAACCACTCGTCTTGCAGCTATCAAGCGCATGGATTGTTGGAATTCTAGCCCCCCAATAAATTAAATTGAATAAAATATCTTTTTATATGTACGTATTTTAATTTACTTAACCATGTAGGGGGCTAGATAACCACTCGTCTTGCAGCTATCAAGCGCATGGATTGTTGGAATTCTAGCCCCCCAATAAATCAAATAAAATAAAATATCTTTTTATATGTACGTATTTTAATTTACTTAACTATGTAGGTGGCTAGATAACCACTCGTCTTGCAGCTATCAAGCGCATGGATTGTTGGAATTCTAGCCCCCCAATATATCAAATAAAATAAAATATCTTTTTATATGTACGTATTTTAATTTACTTAACCATGTAGGAGGCTAGATAACAACTCGTCTTGCAGCTATCAAGCGCATGGATTTCTCTCCTCCCTTTCCTTAAAAAAACCCTCCACACAGCATACCCAAAGATGACGTAGGCCCTGAGGGAAATTATTTTCCTTAGGGGCCTCCTGTGTGGAGCTCATGTAAAAAAAAATTTAATAACAAACTTTGGGAATTTTTTATTAATTAATTATTTTTACGTGAAACAAGAAAAAAGTAAGTTTATGTGAGAATGGTTTTATTGGTACTCCTGCCTTTTAAATACGCAAGAGCGAGATGGCAGAAAGAGTGTATAAAAGGTGATGGATGTTCCTGCTCGCTCTCCAGCTCCAATAGTTAACAGCTCCGATAGCACGTGGCTTACAACGCAGACTTTATATAGTGCAAATAAATGTTCATCTCGTCCATGCGCGTTTCATTATGATCTGCAAGATCACATATCGCGCCTTCATCAAAAAGTCTAAATAACAGTTTATAATAAGGTTAATAATACATTTGCCTAATAAAATATTTGTTTGTTTTCATTATTAGTAATTTTAGTTAAAAGAAACACAAGGTGAGCCATTTTTAAAACTTTTTTACGCTTCCATTCAAAAAAATTTATACTCAAAAAATTATATGTTTATTTGGAATTATAAAATTTGAAAGCGTATTTCATCACCTTTCAAAAACAGTTTTTATTTTTCGGGTACGTTCAGAAATATTATATTTTATTTATTTGTATTTTAATTGAGGAAATATTTTGACCAATTGGGTTAAACCAGGGGTTCCCAACCTTTTTCAGCCAGCGGCGCACTTGCAAGTTTAGTATTTTGTCACGGCGCCCTACCTTAGTAAGCTATTTGGATTTTAGATAAAGTGACTATATTTATTAAAGTCGAAAGAAATAGGTACCTACAATAATAGTAGTTAGGTAGATAGACACAAAAATTAAAACATCCACAATATGAAATTGAGTTTTATTATTTTTATAAGAATTCAGAATTGGAACAAAGAACAAAAAAGACTTAAGAAATCAATAAAATACGATAGTTACTCAGTCAAATCAATGCGACGGGTGAGCTTGATGATTTTCGCACAGTTTTTTAAAGCAAGGAATACTTGAGACAGCTACTCTATTTCTTGCTCCATATTGATCTTTGGATATTTGTTCTTGATTACAGCTTCAGCTGAAAGTCCAGCTTCACATAAATATGATGTTGCAAACGGAATGAAAATTTTTAAAGCTTTCGAAGTTAAATTTGGATATTCATTTCGAATCGATAACCAAAACTCCACCAAATCGCAAGTTGTCGCAAGAGAGTTCGATAGAGACTCTTTTACTCTTGTGTTGTGAATCCTAGTGGAGCTTGTGCACGGAAAGGATCTTGGATCCACGCAAATTTTTCGACATTATCATCTTCAAAGTACCTCGAAAACCATTCGGTTAGAAGGGCCATCAGGCCTTGTGAGACAACCAGTTCATTAGATACGCAGTAAGCAATCTTGACCGCTGCCTTCATTCATTTTTTTAATCCACAACAGTTTCTTCCTAAACTCCGCAATTCTCTCCGATAGTTTCAGAATGTGCGTGTTGTTGCCTTGCAAAGAAAGATTCAAATTATTTAGTTTCTTAAATATACCGCACAAGTACGCTAGTTTAAGCAAAAAATCTGTTTCAGTAAAATATTAAACGGACATTGCGAGCAAGTAGTCGTGGGAGGGTAAAGACGTGGAAGGGGTAGGGTATCAACGGTTTTCAAGCGCGTAGGTACTTTTCGGCGAGTGAGCGACGGCGACGAGTATGTGCCTATGTTCTTTAAAGATGCGAACGCTCAAAGTGGGAATAGTTGCTTTATAGGTAGGTACCCGCGAATATTTGTGGTTTCGGATAATGATAGAGGATCGACTCACGGCGCCCCTCTTTACTTTCTACGGCGCACCAGGGCGCTGCGGTGCACACTTTGGGAACCCCTGGGTTAAACACTAATTGAAATATTAATATTGTTTATTGCGGTATTTTAAGAGGGCATTACCAGAGAAAGCCGGAAATACGTCATTTTCAAAAAAGTTTTTAGACGTATTGACTCTTTTCTACAAAAAATTATAAATGGATTTCGAAAGATTGTTCTTTTATCTAGCATAGTTATGTAATAAATTTTTAGATTTTTTTTTAATTTTTAGTATAATAAGGTTATTCCATAGGTCGTTGGCAGATTTGTTAAATTTTCAAAAAAGTTTTTGTATTATACCACACCCATTTCAAATAATGTAATCATGCAGTAAAATAAATCAATACATTATCTTGCAAAGTTATGTATTAGAATTTAAATTTTAGTTTCAATAAAATCATTAAAAAATATGTACGTACATGTGTTTCTTGACGAAAATTGGTCCATTTGTGTATTTATTTGCGCACTTACAAACTAATATATTTCAGATTTTTTTAACATTCTTATTAAATTTAGACATTATTGAAAAATGATAAATACTTATAATCAAAAAATAACTACAAAAAGGACACTATTTTAATAGTTTTATCATCACGCCTTTCAGCATTTTTGGATGAAGGTATAAATTAAAGCTAATTTGGATTGAAATAAATTCGATATTGAGTTATAATTTTAAAAAGCTGGTACGGAGAATAATCAATCTTTCTCATTGTAACCGCCCTGCACGATCGGAAGAACAACTTTCGACGAAATGTGGATTTTCGTCCGCTGGCTTGTTAAACGCTCTTAAATAGGTACATTTTATCTATGTCCTAATACAATCCTTATATATACATACACTTAAAATAACACATCTATACCAAATCAATCACATATCTACGCAATTTAATTTTAAATGCCTTTATGCTCTCTTCCAATTTTATTTCTTCTGGTAGTTCTCCAAATATCTTCAATGCTCCATACATCAATGACTTTTGACTCTCCTGAAGGAGAGTCTTAGTTCATTTCTTTTCCTCGTCACATGTGTATGTTTGCTTTGTAGTTTATCAATTTTTCTTAGGAATTCAATAGACGTATGGCCATTGATTATTTTGTAGATTAACAATATAGTATTGAAGTAAATAATTTGTTTAAATGACAAGATATTAAACTCCTTCAACATTTTCTTGACTGAAGTGTACTTATTTTTCTTCAATATAGTTCTCATAGCTCTGTTTTGTAGAATTGTCAGTTTTAGTTTCATTAATCCGTCGTTGGCTAAGAATAGAATGCTGCTACAGTAATTTATGTGTGGTACAATGATTGCGTTGTACAATGATTGCGTTTTACAAATTTTTACTGGAGACTGTGTTAAGGAATCTTCTTATTCTTCCCAACAGCGAAATTTTTTTGGCAATCTTTTTAATAATTTGTTTTGTATTTTGACCGAAAGTCAAAATACAAAACAAATTATAATTATTATTTTGGCTGTATACATTGTAAACTTTTTAATATGAATAAATTTAATTTAATTGAATTGAATCCCCGATTGGGCTACGTTGTGAGGCTGAAGAGAGATGAAGGCAAGGAGATGTGAAAGAGAAAGGTTGGGAAGTAAGTAAGAAGACAGTATATTAGTTTTATTTGTCGATTGGTTCTAGCGCTCTCCTTACATGGTAGCTTCCTACAATACAAATAACGCTGAGTTAAAAAGCGACATAGTATATCACGTCGAAGTTCGTATTACATAATTTTATCTGCGGTACATTTAAAGCAGTTTAAACTTAACCTATGGGGTTTATCCATTGGCAATAGAGTAGTCGGGATACGTATTCAGAAGGTTCTGTGAAAACCGTCGTCTGTGGTCAGTTATCGATATTTGCGAGTACGGTCAACGATTGTTAACAAATATTCCGATCAACAATAGTTAAATTTTAGCACGGCCTCTATTGTATCATATAAGTTTCCGTTAATTGTAAAAATAAACGTATTTTTGAATAATGTATTTCGTTCTGCAAAATTACTGGCATATTGAACTAATGAAGCTATTAGAATTGAAATAAAGCATCTCTTTTCTGCGGAATTATAGGTTGGGGCGGATTTTACAACAACAATCTAAACTCAGTAAAAGTTTCACCAAAATCATATTTTTTTGTGCATTACAGATTAATATAATCCTATTACAATAGACATAAGATATACATAACTTTAAACGAAAAAAAATTACTGGTCAATGTTAATGTCTTCAATGTTAATATAAGTACTTGCATACTGCTTACTAACCCCGTATGCATGGACATTGGAGCAAGGGCGGATCCAGCTTTGTCACCAGGGGGGGTCACAAAGCGCCAGGGGGGGGGGGGGGTCACATAGTCGTGGTCAAGTCACAAGAAGTTATAATTTAATTTTGATAATAATAGATACAAGTAAAAAGTAGGTCCACCTAGGTCCTGGACCCAGCCCAGGGGGGGTCATGACCCCATGACCCCCCCCCCCTGGATCCGCCCTTGCATTGGAGGATCTAGAGTCGTTAAAATAAATGTAGCTTCGTTAAAAAAAAAGTAGAGTCTTGACGTGTGCGGTGAAGGAGGAAACCATATGTTTCCTTATAACGCCGTTGGGAAAGTGGTGGGGTCCCCTCCAATGACGTGCGCTATCATTTTGTTATTTGTTTAGGTTATTATGGACTATGGAGACCCATTTGACAGTTAAAATTATTATAATGCAAACTTGCGAGTGTTCGATTGTTACGCTTTAATAGGTGGAAATATGAATGTAATGGGTATGGAGGGGGCGGTAAGGGGGGGAGTGGAGAGTTGGTTGAGAGGCTGGGCGGGAGAAGGGTAAAGGGGGGGGGAGTGGAGTGGGAAAGGGAAGATGGAGGAGGCAGGTTGGGAATCCCCCTAATACTATGCGATCGAAGCCGGGGGCAAAAGCTAATACAAAAAAGTTATAGAAGAACAACATTACAAGTGAAAAAAACAAAGGCTTAAAATAATAGAGACAGATAGATATAATACAGGTCACATACTCATGGGCACATAACACATAAACTTTTTATTCAGTATTTTTTGTGTGAAAGATTAACAAACATCCATACATCCATTTAAACTTTCGCCTTTATAATATTGGTAGGATTTTCCCGTGATTTTTCACGGATGCAGTTATTGCAGTGCGCTTGTATTTATTATACGTGTAATAGTTGTTAGAAATAATGGTACGTATTCCAATTTTCCATGCTTTCTTTCTTACGCTGAATCCAACACAAAAATCTTTCATCTTTCTATGTATTATAATAAACATATACACTCGATTCCAGGGTTGCCAACTCAAGCCCTGAAGTAGTGAGAGAGTTAGCAGCAGTATAGTGGCTCCCAATTCAGGGTTGCCAACTTAAAAGTATAGCCACGTACCGCTGCTGGCTCCTCTTACGTAGTACCAACTCTCCTTGTCTAATTTGGAATTGAATTTCGTTATGTTGGCTATTGTATTACGCTGTAAATTTGTGAGTGGGCGGCCTGACCGGTTATGGATATACAAAGATAAATTATTAATTATTATTATACTAATAATTATACAAACTGACACCAAATACAGACCGAAACAAAAACCACACAAGTGCACTAAAAACGCTGCATATCGTCTATCTATATATTTTCTTGGTGATCCGGCAGTTGATCCCCCAACGAATGATCCCCCGAAAAGATATTTACAATGAAATTATGGTATTTTGTGCAATATTTACCAATTTCAGACGTAAAAAAATATTCAGTTCGACTTCAAAAATGATGTTAATAAAAGTTGATAAGAATATCGAAGGAATTTATACACGTCGATTTTTTTAAACGACTTCAAAAATGAGGAGGTTCTCAATTCGACTGTATTTTTTAAACGACTTCTAAGAGGAGGAGATTCTCAATTCGACGGCATTTTTTTTTAATGTTTGTTACCTCAGAACTTTCGACTGGATGAACCGATATTGAAGATTATTTTTTTATTTGAAAGCTGGTGCTTCTCGTGTGGTCCCCTTTCAATTTGGTCCAGTTCTAACAACGGCATTCATGAGAAAACCATATAAGTCTTAAATTTGCATTAAGCATTTGCGCGACAAATGGACGAATAACTCAATATCACGGCAACCGATTTCGATGATTCTTTTTTTATTGGAAAGGACGTACTTCAAGAGAAGTTCGATGAGAGTTTGGTTAGGTTCTGATAATGGGATCCATGACAAAATAACGGAACTCTTCAATTCTTAGGAGCAAATTAACTATACCCGGCCGAATCTTTAATAGGCTATCCGGATCTTTGAGTCACCTACCGTAACGTCGTTATGGTCAAATAATGTCTATCTCATATGAGCAGCACGTTTAGTAGGTCTACCCATATTCAGACAAATTAGTTAGTGTACTTCAGAATCACTAAAAATCAAAAAATTAACAAAAATTTTAACAAAACAAAAAAACGACTTAAAAAATGCACTAAAAAGTAAAAAAAATATTTCGTATTCTTCTACAACTTAACGATCAACTTACTCATCAATATGTAGGTACGATTGTTATTTTTGGAGTCGGTGTCAGCTATTAATACTCTACTACTAAAAAAGCTACTTTTGTAATTCGGTTTCGATTTCAAGAATTCGTCAAAGGATGGCGCTATTTACGTTACCAGGACGCATGAGGTTTACAGCGCTCTTGAGGCGATTTTTCGCAAAAACAGCGCTATATAAGTTGTCCAAATTTATTATTATTATTATGAGGACATGCCCCCCTAGGTATTAGTACTACGGATTTGCAGAATTGAGTGTCTCTCTCCGGATATGGAAAGATTGACGATAATATTTGGAGTTGTGAATAATAGTATCTCGCTGCTATATATTATGTATGACGTCATTATAATATATTACATATATGCCTATCGCGGTTACTTTGTCCCGGTGACTAGCTATCACTGGATCACAGCGGATCCGTCTATTTTGGAACCAGTTCCTATCGGATTTATAAAATGGTAACCAAACTGGGCGAAGCCGAACCGAAAGTAGCTCGCAGGGCCTAGCAGCAAAAACCTGTGGAGCGGGCTTTTAACTGCTAGTTTAATAATAATTATTTTAATTAAATTTCATTTGCCCATTACCAGTTAACAATCCCTTCTCTGTGTCTAATTGACTCTAAATTCAACGCGATTTATGCACCCATCTCCCTCCGATTTAAACTTGATTGTTGCAAAAGAAAAGGATGGCTGTACACTTTATACATTAGCACAGTTACAATTAGTTGGTATGATCAAGTAGTTAATCCCTTTTACATGCGCTAGTAATTAGGCAAATTGAATATTGTGCAGAACAAAACTTAGATAATATTGTTTGATGTTAATATTTAATACTAAGTATATTTCTTAAAAACCCTGGGAGAAAAATAGTATTGCAAAATGTTGTTTATTTTATGTTCTCATTAATGTAGGTTCCCAGAACTAGTAGGTCTACGACACCCCCGATTTGGGTTCAGAGGAAACCCAGGCGCTGAGAAATATGAATAATAGTTTTTAAACAAAGCTGTAGCTGTGTTGATTCCATGACAGTTGAATTCCTAACAGTTGGCCCCCCGGCAGACTTATATATATACTAGCTGACCCGACAAACGTTGTTCTGCCATATAAATGATTTCTGGTGAATATTTTGGTTGTTAAATAAAAAATAACGAATGTATTGTAAGTGTGTGGGGATGGGATCTATGACAGAAAGAGGAATGGAGCGCTATAGACGATGACCGCCGACGAAAACAAAAAACACCAACTAAAGTAGGAAAATGAAAAAAAGAAAATCAATATGAATTTCGAAGAGCAATTGAGTGTACGATATTTTTGTCAGTCTGTCTTTAGCCAACACAAATAAGCTCGATAGTTTGCCCACGCGAGAACATGATGCCGAATGAAATATCTAAATGACGCGACGCTTCTCGTGAATGTCTTGCGCGTGTGTGGATGAAAGTCATTCAACAAACTAAATAATTTCGTTATTTTGAAATACGAAAGACAGTAAATTCGTTCATACAAAACTATTAAAATCGAGATTAAAAAAGGGGAGGGTGGAGGTAGGACGGTTAAAATTTGAGGTTAGAGATATTTTTTGATGCCAGTAAAAATAAATAGCAAATAAAATTGTCAAATTTTTTTTTCTGGATAGGGACTCCCTAATCACATAGCGGTATGAAATATACTTTAAAACCTATTCTCATACTTACCAATTTAAATTTAAAAAAAATCATAATAATCGGTCAAACCGTTTCGGAGAAGTGCGACCACAAACACCGTGACACGAGATTTTTGTATATGTTACTGTAAAAGCCCGAACTACGGTAAATCCTAAGATTTTCCGGTAAATCCTAAGATTTACCAACTCTTAATGGTAAAAGTCCGAACCGTTCTATAATCATCGTTCACCAACCTAACCTAACCTAACCTTACATGTACTAAATTCTAATGGTAAAAGCCTGAAAAAATCATTTATAATATTTAAATAAGAAACGATTTTTTCGGGCTTTTACCATTAGAATTTAGCCGTGGCGGTTCTTCACAGGGGGACAATGGGGACAGTCCCCACCAATTACACTCAAAACCTACTAAAGGAAATAATAGCCGATGCTTTGTCTTCACCAAAATGAATGAATTCTTTAAACATAAAAGTAATTAATATTTGCAGAAATAAAATAAAAAAAATATTCCGAATGATTTTAATAAGACCCTACGCGCGTACAGCGAACAATGTAAGGCGCATAAGAACAGCGGGTCTATTTCTCAGATTCTCAGTGCGCAGAATGTACTGCGCACTCGGGGGATAATCCGAACTATCCCCATACTTGCCTTGCGTTGTTCCGCGATCGTATGCAACGGCGCATGCGCACTCGTACGTGAATTCAAATACCCGCGGGGACAATTCTTTGGATCCCCTCTGAACCATTTGTTTGCGCAGTTACGGGCGGGAATCGCTCGCGTTCAAATTAAGTTCGATAACAATCTTGCAAGATAAAGCTTTATTTTTATAATACTTATTGTAAATTGGTATATATCTATGGATATTTTATATTATTTTGTATTAATATATCCGACTAGCATTATTAGACCATCAAAATTTTCGTTCTACGGTTGGTAAGATTACGGTACAGTACGTAACCTATGTCGATCCCCACCACTAAAGAAGTGCTCGAGCCGCCACTGGAATTTAGTACATGTTAGGTTAGGTTAGGTTAGGTAAAGTTAGGTTAGGTTAGGTTAGGTTGGTGAACGATGATTATAGAACGGTTCGGACTTTTACCATTAAGAGTTGGTAAATCTTAGGATTTACCAATATTCGGGCTTTTACGGTGACATATATAAGATATACATATTTATTTATTTATGTATGCCTTGATGGCTTTCATGTAACATTGGTAAGTTGTACAGGAGCATCATAACAACTATATAGTACGACGTAAGCAGGCACAACACAAGTAGGTATAAATATTCAATAAGCATGTTGTACAAAGGAGTTCACAAGCAGATTGGTATTTGGGCTCGGACGCTCGGACTTGCAGTATACGATTCAGCAATTATTGTCACAATACTACTCAAAACATGATTCCAGTGCATTTTTTTAAGTCAAATCTTTTCTCGGAAGATTTTTTCAATGTAGATGAGTGTTTCAGGCTAATATTTATTGCTTTTAATAATTATTATCCTTTATGCTATGCATAAAAAGCTCTTTCTTGAACATTAGTTAATCAATTATTTAAAAAAAACAATAATTAATATTTGACAAGTTAAAGTATTTCACCAAAAAATGTAGACATAATTTGTCTCGACGCCGCGCCGCCTATTGGGAGATTTAGCACTAACAATGCCTTTCCCATATAAAAATTAAGTTGGTTGTTTGCAGCTGGAAAAATGTAATAAGCAGTGATTGTTGAATGAAACACTAGTATATATTGAATTATTTGGCGGGTAGGAGATAAGTCGACGTAGCTCAGTGGTTAAAGAGCAGTTGACCGGATGTCAGAAGGACGCGGGTTCAAGTCCCATCAGCGGCATGTAATTATAAACTAACGTATGCATAGCACAAAGGGTAACAATTATTATAAGCAATAATTATTAGCCTGAAATACTCATCTTACATTGAAAAAATCTTCGGCTTTAAAACTAACCATGTAATGTAAAAACTAACTATGTAAGAAATCGGTAGAAAATCGATTCAATTTTCGTCTCGCCAGGGTTTGTTCAAGTGTCTTTTTGTAACGGTGCCAAATTGACAGTTCAGTTCAGCGTCAGAGATGTATTTGAAGTCGGATTCTTAAATTTAACCGTACAGACGTAAGCTAACTTTTTTATGACATCCTATTTTTATTTAATTAACTAGCTGGTTCCCGGCATGCGTTGCTATGCCATCTAATAAAGAAATTGTTTCTCCCTGCGTGTCCTTTCCCATTCGTCCCGTTCCCCTTTCTCTCCCGCGTCCCCTTCCCCTCTCGCGTTCTCACTCTGCCTCCACCACCTTCCCTCCCCCCACTCCACTCCTTCCCTAACCCGTCCCGCAAACCCCCTCCCGAGTTCAATTTTATTTATATAGATAGATAGAAGATAAAAGTTAGAAGATAGAAGATAGAAGACAGAAGACAGAAGACAGAAGACAGAAGACAGAAGACAGAAGACAGAAGACAGAAGACAGAAGACAGAAGACAGAAGACAGAAGACAGAAGACAGAAGACAGAAGACAGAAGACAGAAGACAGAAGACAGAAGACAGAAGACAGAAGACAGAAGACAGAAGACAGAAGACAGAAGACAGAAGACAGAAGACAGAAGACAGAAGACAGAAGACAGAAGACAGAAGACAGAAGACAGAAGACAGAAGATAGAAGATAGAAGATAGAAGATAGAAGATAGAAGATAGAAGATAGAAGATAGAAGATAGAAGATAGATAGAAGATAGAAGATACATAAAAAAACTTATTTATTGTTTCTTCACAAATTAAATACATGTTTAAATACAAATTAAATGTACGTTTTTTAGATTTTCACGGCAAAAAGTATTTTCGTTATTTGTTTTTAGGGTGTTATGCCGTGTTGCGCTACCTCCTTCTTTAGCCAATGTTTGGGACCGCGTTTTTGGTTATCTGCCATTTTTGTGAGAACGGCTAAGTCTAGAGATATCAATCTAGTTTCAAATGAAAGCTAATTAAATTTACAACAACTTTACTTCATATAATATTTAATGTGGGATGCGTATTTTAGAAATTATTTTACAAAATAAGTGACCATTTCGAAAAAATTTCAGTTTTTGGAAAAAATGGCCTATTTTCGAAGAACTGTATCTTGGAAACCAATGGCTGTATATAGCTCGCTTTAATCTCAAATTATAGCAAATTTAGTCTACTTTAAAAGTACTTATACTGACTACACCAGCCAGACCCCTCCTTCACTGAGATATTGAGCAAAAACTGAAAAAAATCCAAAAATTTCCTGGTTTTTTGGGTCCAAAAAGCCTGATGGCTGTTTCCTGTTTGCATGAAAAAGTATAATAATAAAAAAAATATGTAATAATAAATAGTAAGGTATTCATTCAAACATTTGGGCTTAAGCTCTCCCAACCAAAAGAGGTTTTTATTAGCTCTTTCTTTGTAAGCAAATTTGAAAAGATCCCAATATACTAGACTGGAGTCAAGTCTGAATTTGCTTTGAAATCCAAATTGATTCGTGATATTTTGGTTCTTACGACTAAATTCAATTAGAAATCGTAAAATTTTATTTGGGCAATATATCGAGCCATATAGTACGGGCTCAGAGCTCAGAGCAAGTTGCGCGGAATCAAGATATACACAGTGTACAAGGTGAATGTAAAATTCTGGAGAAGCCCTGAACATTATTTGGAATATTCTAAGCACGATTTGTTTAATTAAAACGTTTCCTGGTCGTGTAGAGTGTTGGCGTTGGCAACCCTTTCTTACTGGGTCAGGGCCGCATCGGAACAAAGTGTTAAGAAACCCAGTCTAATTTTTTAAAAATTTCTATTTAATTTTTCACTGCTGATCGTCTATCGTAAATTTTATTAATAGTATTTTTTTTCTTCTTAGAACAGGTTAACAAAATTTTTTAAGTGAAAACTTCTTCAGCACCGTTGTGATTTGAAACTCGATGAAACGGAAGCCAGCGACACTAAAAGAGACAAACACATACATCTACAGGATTTAGCCTGCGAGAGCAATAAAATATTTATTATTATTTTTAATTGATAAAGGCAAGATTTTTATGCATAGCACAAAGGGTAACAATTATTATAAGCAATAATTATCAGCCTGAAACACTCATCTACATTGAAAAAATCTTCCGAAAAAAGATACATGCCGCCAACGGGACTTGAACCCGTGTCCTTCTGATTGCCGGTCAGGTGCTCTACCACTGAGCTATGTTGGCTTATCTAATAGCCGCCAAATAATTCAATATATACTAGTGTTTGATTCAACAATTATATTACATTTTTCCAACTGAAAACAACCAACTTTATTTTTGTGAGAGAGACATTGTTAGTGTTAAATCTCTCGCTAGGTGGCGTCGAGACAAATTATGTCTACATAATTTAAAAATATATTTATTATTTCATGGGTACTCTTTTCCAATATAATACGGTAAATCCACGGTCCCGCGCAAGCCTCCTTTTTTTAGTGGTATGGCGCCTGACGAATCTTAGAATAAAGAAAATAAATTATTTTGGTAAAATAAATATCCAATCTTCAAACCACTAAATGAACAGGCAAAGAATACACGAAAGAAAGTGACATCTAGCGACTCTGAAGAAGAAAACACTAATACTAATGACATGACCAAATGTAGGTATAGGAAAAGGTGCACTGGAATTCGACGACAAAAATAAGGTAAAAATCGTCCTTCACATTGATAAAAAAGTGCTTCATAGTCTCCCCACTCTTGTCTACTTTAGTTTTCTGAAGATTTCACATCTACCGCATGTGAACTGCACACTTGTATTTTTTTATAACAGGTTATTGAAAAAAAACTATGGTTAAAACGGTCCAATTCGGATTTAATGTGGCGTCAAGGAATTTTGCATTTCATGATATAAAAATTAACTTTAAACTAACTTTTATGTGTTAGTTTCGATTAACATAAGGTTCTAAACTCTTCTCTCAGAGAGAGTGTGAACTTGTATTACATGAAATTAGTGGTTCCATGCCCACTCAGAACCACCTCAGAAAGATGAAAAAATAATTTCAAAATAGCCGGTAACCTTAACCTAACGTATGAACCAATTATATATATGCCTATTTAACCAATTTTTTATATTTTTTATCATCACTCTTAATAACCGTTCTGAGTTGGTTTCATTCTGAGTCGGCCGGTCACCGAAATTACTATGCCTCCTAAATTGAGTGTTCCAAGGGAATCTAAAACCGCGTACTGTTTTATTTGGGGAAACAGATGGAAAAAAAGGTGAACTAAATTTGCACAATTATGTACAAGTAACTAACTAACAATCACGACGTTTTCCGCAGGGGTAGACAGAGAGGACGAAACGTAAAACAACTAGGTCTTGGCACAAACTCCTTGCTTGTTCGCATTCATGCATCGTCTCATACTTGCTCTTCTATTATTCTGAGTCTTGACATGGCCTGACTCAAATATCTGATTCCCTCTGTCGTGCTATGTCTTCCTCGTGCGTCCCCGAATTCTTCTGCTTCTTCTGCCTTCCACTTTTCCAGTGACTGGGTTTCTCCAAGATGGAATCCTCAGTTTGGCGAGCAACGTGTCCAAAGTATCTTAAGATACTCGTACGTTGTAGGCAGATTATCGTTGATCAGTTATCCACCATTTACCCGCCCTGGTATAAGTAACATATAGTTACTTCTTCAAGGCTCTCGCAAGGACTCTAATTTTTTTGAATGAACGAATCTACATTTAATTTTGAACGAATCTAGACCTCCAATGTCTCTGCATAAATTGTTAAAGTGCTTAGCGGGTAATCAAGATACAATAAGTGTTAGTATGACCATAGACAAGACAATGGGACAGGTTGGTGATAGTCCAAGAGGAGGCAAGCGCTGGGTGATTGTATCCAGCGTATCCTGCAAGCACCTGTAGGGAAGAAGACACGGTACATAAATAATAAGGGCATAGTGCTGGAAAATGGGAGGGATTCCTCTCCAATCGATTCGCAGTCCTAGCAAGAATGCGCATGAGTCGCATGACATTCGATCTAGCCGTACCACACTCAGCTTCCGCGCCCCTTAGCCGGTTCCTCGGTGGTGCCTAAAGGAAGGTTTCCTTGTAGGCAGATAGTTAAAAGCATGTTGTGGATGCCTAGGTCTTCCAGGATAGATACATTTGTGCGTCTTAATTAATTTTAGTTTTTGGCATATCCGCGCCGGACCTGTCTAAGGGATGCCGAATTTAAGAAACAAGAGGAGAAGGGTAGTTAGTTGGTGAGGTGGTTAGAGCCCGGGGGTAGGAACGGTAAGACGGAACGAGAAGTGATAGTAGTTTAGCGAGAGCAAAGGAAACAAGGGAAAGAAGGTTCGCCCGAAGCCTCTTTTAGAACTACATAAAGAAGCAAGTGGAACACATAAATTCCGCGATGCAAAAGTAATACTTAATTTCTTTTGTAGCTCGCTTCAATAAGGAAGATGGGCCATAAACCAATATTACAATTGCACGGAGCGTACAATGCACGTCGCCAGCGTGTCGTCAATAATGAGTCTAGGTAAATTGACCGAATTGCCATTTTTTAATTCCAAAACTAAATACGTCTTTTGCACAGCATCATTATACTTACCAGGGAAGAACTTTTTTCAATCGTCTACCAGAAGAAATCAGAAGCATTAATGATAAAACCCGAATACTGCTCTCTATCAAGAGACATTTTAAAAATATTCTTAAGAAAAAAACTACTGTCAATTAATCTTACAAATATCCTTAGTTTTCCATTACATTCTTTCTTTTTTTAAAAAAATTCACACCATTATCAAATACATACTGCAGCTCACATATATTTATGTACAATTAATTATTTAAGTACTAACTTATAACTAATAACTAATAGCATTTATGTACACTCCCCTTCCATACACAAGCAAATGCTTTAAATGGAAGGGTAGTAAAAAAAAAATACATGTAAAAAAAATATATATTTTGTTGTAAAATTGTAATTATAATAAATGATTCAATAAATAATTAAAAAAAAAAAAAAAAAAAAAAAATTGTTCGAAAATGAAGTTTTTCGAACTTCAATTTGTCGAAAACATATTTTTCGAACGACCTAAACACTGGTTTTTCGAATTGATACAAGTATGTCAACAGTACGTACAAGAGTATCTTACACAAATTTCATAATGCCAGAGCTCAACGTTAGTTTTATACAAAATAACGAACAAAAAAAGAATGATCTAATTTGGTGTAGTCGTTCGGAAGTTATGCATATAAATACATTTCGGCGATTCATTTTTAGAGATAGATATTAACTGCCACGCCAACAAAGCACTCTCTTTAGGGTGAATAATAATAATAATAAGCCTATCTTGTTTTACAATAGTTGGTGTTATAATATTAAAATAAACTCAAATTTGATTTATATTAGTAAGTTAGCTTAGATTATGTTAGTAATATAAGTATATGTTTTAAAAAATATTTATGAGTTAACAGGAACCCCGGTTTGGGTAAAGGCCTCCTCCAAAGATGCCCATTTTTGTCGGTCTTGTGCTATGGAGTACCAGTTTATGCCAGTTGATCCTTTCAGATCGTCTTCCCAGCGGGCTAAGGGTCTCCCCTTCCCCCTCTTGCCTGATGGTCCTTTCCACTGGGTAACTCGTGTGGTCCATCTTCTGTCAGACATTCTCGCTACATGGCCAGCCCAATGCCATTTCAGTTTTTGAGCAAAGGTTAAAGCGTTTGTAACTTTAGTGATATCTCTTATCTTTGTGTGTCTTATTTTGTCGATTTTCTTTATGTTTAACATGCTTCGTTCTAAACCTCTTTGACATGTATCGATTTTATTCTTGGCTTGTCTAGTGAATTTCCAGGTCTGGCTTCCATAAGTTAAGCTTGGTAGTAGACATGAGTTCATCACTTTAGCTTTGAGAGTTATTGGTAAGTTACTTTTAAATATTTCTTTTAGGCTCCAATACTTATTCCAGGTTTGTTGGACCCTTCTCTCTATTTCTATTATGTTACTATTTTTCTCGAAACTTATTCTTTTTCCCAGGTAGATATAGTTTTCTACATATTCTAAAGGGTTACCGTTGATAGTTATAGGTCTTATTTGTGTATTAGTCATAATCTTAGTCTTTGATAGATTCATTTCTAATCCAACTTTCGCACTCGCTTGTTGTAGAGCTTCTATCATGGATTGCATCTCGTTGGCTGTCTCTGACAGAAGTATCAGGTCATCGGCGAACCTCAGATGTCTTAGGTAGACGCCTTTTATATAGAGTCCTGTCTTACTCCAATCCAACTTGTTTATAATGTTTTCTAGAATGGCTATAAAAATAGTGGGTGAGAGCGGGTCCCCTTGTCTTACCCCTCTTTCTATATAGAAGGCGGGGCCTAAGATTTCAAGTTTTATTCTTCCTTTGTTGTTATTGTATATACTTTTAATCACGTTTATGTATTTATCTGGAACCTCTTGTTCTTTTAAACTCTCCCATATACTTGTATGTGTGACCGAATCAAAAGCTTTTTGATAATCAATAAAAGTTATGTAAAGAGGTCTCTGGAACTCTTGGTATTTCTCTATAATTAACTCGATGGTGTGGATGTGGTCAATGGTAGAGTACCCTTTTCTGAAGCCGGCCTGTTCGACAGGATGTTTTGCCTCTATTATCGAGCTTAGTCTATTATTTATAATCGATGAGAAAAGTTTGTATATATTTGGTAACAGACTAATTGGTCTGTAGTTGCTGATATTTTTTGGATCGCCCTTTTTATATATAAGTATGATATCTGCTTCAGACCATTCTACGGGCGTTTCAGAACTTAGAAGTATAGTATTAAACAGTTCAGTTAAAGGTTCTGCCAAAATTTGGTAAGCATGTTTTAGTGATTCATTTGTGATGTTGTCAGATTCAGGGCTTTTTTCGAATTTCAGTTTCTTTATTGAGTTTATTACTTCGGTTTCATGGATTGGTTGTATAGAGTGGCAGTTTACAGTTTCTGTTTCAGTTTTGTTAGTGATTATTCGTGCTTTGTCTCTATAGAGTTTCTTGTAGAATTCAGTTGCTGTATTGACAATATCCATTCGATTGTGTAGGTCTTTATTAAGGGTTTTCAGTCCTTCTATCCATGATCGGTTTGTTCTCAGTTCTTTGTATGCTCTCTTTGAGCTACCATAAAGCTGGAGATGTTTCTCTATTGTTTCTTGTCTATATTTTGCATAGTCTCTCTTGATATATTTATTAACCAGTTTGTACAGTGCCGAGAGTTCGTTTTTCAATGAGCGTGTTTTATTTTTAGTTTTTTGTAGTTCTTGTCTTCTTTTTAATAGTATTAGCGTGCGTTCTTGTAATATTTTATGTTTTTTATTTTCTTCTGTATTCGGTTTAGCAAGGATCAAACTTTGTTTGATGGCCTTTTTTATTTTGTCATAAGAGGTTTGCACCGGTTTGTTCTCTTGTCCGACGGGTTGACTTGATGGCTCCAAAAGAAGGCTTGATAGGCTTTCTTTGTATTTTCTTATTTCATCTTTGTTTTTGAGTTGACTTGTTTTATTATTTGTGAAATTCGACCTATTTTTCTTTTGCGTGGCAAGCCTAATTTTACACCTGATAGGGCGGTGGTCTGATGCGTAGTTTAGGTTCAAAACTTCTATATTTTGGAACAATTTTGGGTGATTTGAAAGAATGTAATCAATCTCGTTCTTGTACTGACCGCCTGGTGATCGCCAAGTCCATCTGCGGTTTTGTTTTTTCTTGAAACAGGTATTTATAATTGTTAGCCCGTGTTCTAGTGCGAAGTTAATAAGTCTCTGACCTCTATCGTTTCTTTTGCCGTTTCCGTATTGTTTCATAGCCAGGTATTCATTTTCTCTGGGGACTCCAACTTTTGCATTGAAGTCTCCCATTAGAACGATGTGTGTATGTGCTGTTTCAAAGGCCTTTTCTATGCTCTTATAAAATTCGTCAATTTCGTGTTCGTTTGCTTTTTCTGTGGGTGCGTAAACTTGTATTATTGATATCTTGTTACCTTCAATATTCATGTTGAGAGTTGCTACGCGTTCTGTTGTTCCTATAAAGCTCTCTATATTGTTTTTCAATTACTTGTTTATTATGAATCCTACCCCGTACTGACCGGGTGTAGATCCAATATAGCAAAGTATAAAGGTGTTGTGTTCTTCTATTTTGTTTCCCTGTCGTCTAACTTCCGAAATTCCCATAATATCATAGTTAATTTTACTTAAACATTCTTCCAGTTCTAATATTCGGTCGTGTGATGACAGGGTGTTGACGTTGTATGTTAAAATATTTAATTGACGGCTTAAATTTGTGCGATTTTTTGAAGTTTTTAAAGTTGAGCTCTTGTTTGAGTTTTGTATCTTTGGAGGGTTTTGGTCATAATCTTCCACGGTGACCAGCCGGGTTGGAAGATTTTTTGTGTTTTTTATTGAGGTTTGTTTATTTGTGGTATCGGTGTAAAGAGAGGGGGTTAGTTGCTATGCATTTTTATTCGTTGTATTTGCATTTGTCAAGAAGTTCAACATGCTTGGTTTTATAGTTCCTTCGGTGTCACTATTTGAGGGTGAATAGCATAATTAAAAAAAATCACCGTTTCCAAGGCAATAATTCGTTTGCTTTTCTTCTGACGTTTGCAATAACTCGATTTGGTTAGGGACAGAAAACGTATGATAAATATTTTCATAACGCCAGAGATTATTCATAACGCCAGGGCTTACCAATATATATAGCCTATAGTATGCAAATAAGAGAACGTACCCATACTACATGACCCGTTTAGGGGGAGGGGGGGGATCTTCAAAATACCACGCTTGGTCACAATAGGGGGGGGGGGGGCTTAGGTTTTTATCACGTAGTCAATCTACAAATCTTTTTATATTTTTTCCTCTAACTTTTTATAATTTTTTTTTTAAAACTTTTTGTTAGCAAGAAATGTTTATTGAGTTTAAACTGTGGGGGGAGTGGGGGGTCTTGGAATATACTACACGTGGTCACCGGGGAGGGGGGGGTAGGTTAAAAATTGCAAAAAGTGAGTCACGTAATATGGGTACGTCCTCTAATGTAGCTTTTTATTAGTGAAAGAATTTTTAAAGTCCATCAGTAATTTTTTTGTGAAAGAGTAACAAAAATACATACATGCATCCATGCATCCATACAAACTTTCGCTTTTATAATATTAGTAGGATTAGTAGGGTGAATACCTCACAAGAATCTCAGCTGCTCCCGTCTGGTGCCAGTGAGACTATGGGCTATGTTCTGAGGTTGAAGGTAGTGGGAATGGGAAGGAGGTGGGGAAGAGGAAGGTGGGGAAGTACCTGGCTATTCAGATCTGTCATCAAACATGGCTGAAGCCATTTCAAGCAATGTTTCAATTCTGAATGGTAATCTTACACCAGGGCGAAATTGAGAGTATCTTAACTCTGAAACGTGCCGCAAATTTACTACACATTATCATAATCCCGCGACTATGGGATTGCGAGTCAAAAGCCTTACTGCTGGACCACACCGGCCGAAAACTAACCTAACCTAACCTAACATAAACTACACCAACCTAACCTAACCTAACAGTATCTCGTTAGTCTTAAGCAAGTGAAATTCATATTTTAAAAGTTAATTAACAATTTCGACCTTCTAACTTAAATAACTGCATATTTTTTTTAGAGTTAGTTTTAATAGTTAAAATAATTGACACAGTTTTAATTTTTCAAGATCATCCAAAAACCACCGAATGTGTAGTGAATCGTCTGACGTTATCACTCCCGAAAAGTTTCTAAAAGATCGGGCAATCAGCTGTTCAACTGGCGCCATTTTGAAATTCAGATTTCGAAGTATTCTCCCCAGAGTAGCATTACTATTTTTTTGTGCAGTAGTTTTGGAATATTTTCAATAATAGAGATAAACTAATAAGAGATACCTTTATTTTTCAAACTGAATTATTTAGGCCTAAATAATGTTTCATTAAACACAACCACTAATCTCTATAAACAGTATGTAAGTAAACATATACTTCTTCTTCTTCTTCAATGGCGCTACAGCCCAATTCGAGCCTTGGCCTCCTTCAAAATAAGCCTCCACCGCCCTCTGTCCTCGGCCGTCTTCTTCCAATCTGCAACCTGGAGTAATCCTCTTGCATCCTTCCTGACATCATCCTCCCATCTCAGTCTAGGTCTGCCCGCCTTTCGTTTACCTCCCGGGTGTCCTGTCAGAACCTTCTTCGGTACTCGTGTGCTTGGCATTCGGTGCACATGTCCGGCCCATCTTAATCTTTGGAGTCTTAAATGGGTGGAGAGTCTGGGAGCTTGGTAAATATCATAGAGCTCATTATTGTGGCGGATTCTCCATGCCTCTCCCTCTCGCACCGCTCCTAAGATTCTTCGAAGTACCTTTCTTTCGAAGATGTCCAGCCGTTCCGCTGACTTTGCTGTGAGTGTTCCCGCCTCACATCCATAGGCCAAGACCGTTCTGATAATTGTTTTATATAAGGTTATTTTGGTTTTCCTATGGACGTAAACATATACATTCCCATACAATAACTTTACGGTGGTCAGTGCCGTCACCACTAAACATTTCAATTATACCAACTTGACGGCGTGTTTCTATGACCTGATTAAAAATGGACTTCTTAATAATTTTTTATAATTGGTCTATATGAACATGATTTTTTAAAGCCATAATATTTTTCACTGGAGTTCCTTAGTGCTGTTGAAAAATTAGTGTTTCGAAAAATATGTCTTTCGAAAAACTGAAATTCGAAAAACATGTCTGCTCCCATCAATAATCCTGCAGCATTAAAAAATATCTTTCACTGCTACCATAATGTCAATAGCAATTCGTTTATAAATTCCCTTATACCACTCATACACTGCTTAAGTAATCAATATGCATTCCTCCGTGCTAGAGGGGTAAGGCAGCAATCCGAAGGTCGCCGCTTCGAATCCCGGCGCGGGCAAGCAAATTTTATTTGATTGATTTATGTTAATTCACAATTTATTAATTTTATTCATTTTTTAATTCAGGTGGCGGGTACGAGTACCGCCGCCCCAGGAACCGTTTATTGGATAACCAGATAACTAATAGGTCACTTCAAGCGGGGGTGCCCGGGTTCATGGGGTGAGTTTTCTCCGGGTTTTGGCGCCAATGAGTCTGTCCACCAACTGCGTGGCAGGCCGAATGGGGAGAGAATGTTTGAGGTAGTCCCTTTGACTTCTCCAGTCGTACTCTCTCAGAACATCGTCTTTCTCCGCCGTGGGAGGGATGGATTCATACGTCCGTCACTCCTGGACACACTGATCCCCAGATGACTACCAACCAGAAAATCCTCTCCTTTCTTTCCTAAAAAACCCTCCTCCAAGATGACATAGCCCCCGAGGAAAATTATTTTCTTCAGGGCTTCCTGTGTGGAACTAATGCATAAAAAATAAAATACACATAGGACTTTTTCCGCATATTTTTTGAAAACATTAATTAGTTTACATGTTGTTTATTAGAGCCTCATTTGGTTAAATTTAATCAAATTAGAATCCTTTTAATTATTGCAGTTGAAGGATGGATTCATACGTCCGTCACTCCTGGAGACATTGACCCTAAATTCCTACCCACCCTTCATACCCATTTCCTTCCCAGAACTTCTTCTTTTTCCTTTCCTTAAAAAACCTTCCATGCGGCATCCCCAAAGATGACATAGGTCCTGTAAAATAGTTAGGTCTTCACAGAAGAAGAAGTGGAATGGTTTTTTGAATAAAGCACATTTGAGAAATGAATACCTTAGTTTTCATTGTCATGTTTTAGAATTTACAAATTACCGACAAGCAATTTTTACCCCACCCCACAACGGACAAGAGCTCAATCAATATTTAATGTTTTTCCGTGAAAGTTTAGTTAAGGGCCCGCAACCCGGATTTGTACCGATTTATTACACATTTCCCTTAAACACGGTAAGTTTTAAAGCTCTTTCCCTCAAAAATGGAAGATCAGTTTCCTTAGTCCCATCTATAAAAAGGGTGATAAAACGGATGCTTCTAACTACAGACCTATTTGCATACAATCAGCGATACCTAAATTGTTTGAATTCGTAGTTCTATCAAAATTTATGTTACAGGCTCGTAAAATCATTTCCCCCCACCAACATGGATTTATATCCGGAAGATCTACACTTACAAATTTAATTATATACGAAAAATATATTTCAGACAATCTAAACTCAAAATTACAAACGGATGCAGTTTACACCGATTTCAGCAAAGCATTCGACAAAGTTTCCCAAAAAATCTTATTAAACAAACTAAAAGTATATGGGATAAAAGGAAATCTACTAAAATGGTTTGAGACCTATTTAACATCTAGAAAACTATACGTTAAACTATCTAACCATATGTCAAATGAAATTGAAGCTTCAAGTGGGGTGCCACAAGGTTCTCATCTAGGTCCTATTCTTTTTTTACTATTTATCAATGACATTGTTTCAATATTTGAAGGTATCCATTTCCTATTGTTTGCTGATGACTTGAAAATATACACTATTATAAGAAATTTAATGGACTGTCATGTATTGCAAAACAACTTGGATCGATTATATAATTGGTGTAACATAAATGATTTATTTTTAAACATTAACAAATGTCAATCTATAAGTTTTTCTCGAAATAAAAATCCAATACTCTTTCAATATCACATTTACAATGTGAATCTTTCTAAAGTAACATTAATAAAGGATCTGGGTGTCGTTTTTGATAACAAGATGACATTCGTCCCCCACATTGATGCAATCACGAATAAAGCACTCAAATGTCTCGGTTTTGTGTTAAGATCGTCCAAAGATCTAATGCATACTAATACACTCAAAACTCTATACATAACACTAGTCAGAAGCATTCTTGAGTATAATTCCTCTCTCTGGTCGCCATTATACAATGTACATTCACACAAAATTGAAAGAGTACAACATAAATTTTTAAGGCATATAAATTACAAATTAAAAATTCCAATACAAAATTTAAATTATAATTATTTAATGCAATTGCTTAAATTACCCGAATTGTCACAGCGAAGAAAAATCTGTGATGTTTTATTGTTATTTAAAATTATCAACGGATATTTGGATAGCCCTGAACTTGTGAACATGATAAATTATCAAGTACCTAACAATTACAACACCAGACTCCATGCTCCGTTTAACGTAGTTGCTTCTCGCACTAATTTTATGTTTAACCCTTGTCTTCAGAGATTGCATCGTGTGGGGAATGAAACTTGCTCTGTCGATATATTTTTTTATAAAAACATCGCTTCCTTCAAAAAGCGTATATGTATGCTGATGCAAAAATCCTTTAATGATACAGATTGTTAACAGTAACAAATTTAATACCCATTGCTCTGTAACTACTTTCATTGTACCTACTTACTTCTTTATACATATATGTAATTGCTGTGAACCTTTTATTTTATTTTTTCCTGATAATAACAAACTAACGTAGAAATCCTTAAATGTATCACATAGTTAACAGTTACAAACTTAATACTCACTGCTCTGTAACTACATTCATGATAACTACATTCATTGTACCTACTTACTTATTTATATATGTAATTACTGTGTACCTTTTATTTTTTTTTTCTTTTCTTTTTTATAATAATAACAAATATACGTACATTTATGATAGCAAAAAAAAAATAATTAAAAAAAAATAAATAAACAACAACAAAAAAATTAATTACAAGAAAATTACCTACTTTTATATTAATCGTTAAAAATGTTTTACACCTGCACCGGTATGCTTCGAGTATATTTGGAATCACATTTTGTGTGATATTGTGACAATAATTATTGTATCTAATGTAGCATGAGCCCAAATACGAATCCGCTGGTTGAACTCCCTTTGTAAACAATTACTCGAATACTGATACCTACTTATGTTAGGCCTACTTATATCTTTCTAGCTCTGTTTATCATTTTATGTACTACATACTTATGATACTGCATACTTGTTATAATGCTCCTGTACAATTTATTTTGTATGTATAAGCCATCAAGGCGTAAACAAACAAATAAATAAATAAATAAATAAAAAATATATGTTATTCTTGAAGATAACATCTAGACATTGCCCGCGCCGAAACGCAAATTATATAAAATTCCCTCGATAGAAAAAAATCGCAAAGTATGCTCAAAAAATTATTATCAACACGTTTGTTTCAGTTATTTTACAAGTTATATTTATGAAAAAAATCACAGCGTTTCTTTAAATGCTGTTTAAGATAACGCACGCGAGATTTTTGCTCTATTTTAAACGAGTCGTGTTTTATTAAACATTTTCGCAATTTTCGCTTCGATTTTGTCGCCGTAAATGTTATCGCTCTCCTCTAACATTCGTAATTTCGTATCTCTCCATCTTCGGGCCCGGTTGCAGAGCCTTAAGAATTGGTAATTTTTAGTCGGCGTGTGCTTTTTATAATTAAATTCCTTTGTCCGTTGAGAAGGGGAAAAATATCACACTACAGTGACATCTGCTGGTTACTAGCGCCATCTTTGGTCTAAATGAAGTAAACTTGTTGATACTGATATTCACTATTTGTAATTCATAATTGGTTTGAACCTTAACTTTAAATCAAAACAGGCCCTGAGGGAAATTGTTTTCCTCAGGGCCTCCTTTGTGGAGCTAATGTAAAAAAAACCTCTGCCAATTGTGATAAAATCGACTAACACTTTCTTAATGAATTTAATTCAGGTTCTATCTAAAACCATTCACTCATATTTCCACTTAAAAGCTCCACGTTCTATCTCCTCTTTCTCCAAAATACCACATTAGATCGGTGCCATCTTTCCTCGTATAGATAATCTGTCGTCACCTAACTCCTTAACTCCCAAACGTCAGTCTCAGGTTAAAGTGAACGAAGAAATAGATACAACAAGAATGGTCTTCGCAGTTCCAAAATTTTCCCTTTTTAGCATGGTGTATTTAATTCAGAATACAGATGCGTAGTTAATCTGTTTGAAACTTAATACACATGTTTAACACTTTCAAAAGGAACTCTATAGTGATCTGTAGATAGTTCTAGAAAGGAAAACGTAGTAATTCACACTTATAAAATTGACCCCATAGCCTTTCACAGTTCAAAAAGGACTTACGATTATAAAAAGGACACCACTGAGGTATACAATTCCAAAAACGAAGAAGCAGGGTATGACTGCCTTAAAATAGATACTATCGTTGTTTGTTAGTTCTAAAAAGGACTACACATTGACACAGTTCAATAAAGGACAACAGAGTATCATAGTTCAGAAAAGGACAACTCATAGTTTAAAAAAGGATAACACAGAGTGTTGTAGTTTAAAAAAGGACAATTCAGAGTGTCACTATTAAAAAAGGACAACATAGTGTCACAGCTTGAAAAAGGATAACACAGAATGTCACACATACTTCATGTGTATCACATTTAAAAAAAGAAAAACACAGAGTATCATAGTTCATAACAGAACAATACAGAGTATCACAGTTTTAAAACAGAGAAACAGAGTGCCACATTTCATAAAAGGATAACTCAGAATATCACAGTTTAAAAAAATTACAAGTATGCACTTCACACGCGATAGAAGCGAAACCTTCAGATAACTAAAGTAGACAAGAATGGGAAGGCTACTTTGTACCGCGCAAAGAGGAGACCGATTATTCATCTCATTATCTCGTAAGCTAAATCCTATAGATGTATGTATTTGTCTCATTTTACTGTCGCTATTTTTCGTTTCATCGAGTTTCAAATCACAACATCACAAAGAAGTTTTCACTTGAAAGAGGACAACACAGAGTGTCATAGTTCATAAAAGGACAACTCAGAGTATCACATGTTAAAAAAAGACAACACAGAGTGTCACAGTTATAAAAGGATAACACAGAATGTCACAGTTCAAAAAGGACAATACAGAGAATCGCTGTTTAAAAATGAATGCCTCAATGATTAGCGGTTCCTAAAAGGATGCGTTAGTGATTCTCAGATTCAAAAGTGACACCAAAAAGGGTCAAGACGCCTCGCCCCGCCACGCAACCCGTGACGATTTGCAGTTCAAAAAGCGACACCGTAATCACACCATTCAAACTTGCTCCCATCGTCCGAAGACTCCATTGTCTTGTCATCGGCCAACCGGAACAGCTTCCCCACACCTTGAGCACCCGGGCACTAACGAATGTCCCTCAATTACTACATTCTCGTACGTCCAACAAATACCCCTTCGGCTTTCCACATCTACCTACAGTTATTGTAAGGAACACTTACTTACTTCACTCTTTACAGCCCAGAAACTGATTATAAAGATTATTCTATAACTACGTTCGCATGCAGACCGGACGAAATCTTTAGAAGAATCTGTGTTTTGGACATTAGGCAACTTTACGTCAAAAACATTCTATAATGAATTGAAAAATATAGAGGGGAAGATTGGCACCATTCGTACACTTTTTAGACTTCTCAAATATGGGACTATGGCATAGTCCAGCGGTAAGGCCCTTGACTAGCACTCTGAAGGTCGCGGGATCGAATCCCGGCGTGGAAAATAAATTTTATTTGATTAATTCGTGTTATTTCCCAATTTATTCATTTAAAATAATATATAGTATATTTGCTGCACGTTCCAGAGTGGAAGAGACTCTCAGTATCGCGCTGGTGTAAGACCACCATTCAGAATTGAAACGTTGCCTGAAATGGCTTTAGCCGTGTTTGGTGACCAGATCTGAATAGCCAGGTACTTCCCCACCTTCCTCTTCCCTATCTCCTTCCCCTCCCCACTACCTTCAGCCTCACAACACACCCCAATTGGGGATGCCATAGACTCACTGGCTGGCAGATAGGAGCAGTTGGGACTCTTGAGCGGTATTCATGTAAAAAAAAATGAAGCTGGTTCCTCGGAGCATCTTCCATTGTAATGCTGGTAGAACAAGACAGCGTGCCTTCCTGACACCTATACTTTAAAGATTGCTTGTTAAGATAGGTAATCTATCAAACGTACCATGTAGAGAGTCAAGGGTTTTTTCAGGTATTTTGGGGTCCAAAGCAGAGGTGGCTGCCAAATTCAACAATTCAACGATTAGTACAGGGTAAGCAGTTGTTTACTATCGCAGTGTCTGCGGGCCCTGCACAGTTCGCCCAGCATTCTTGCTGGGACTGCCAATCGGTTGGAAAGGAATCCCACCCATTTTTCAGCGCTATACCTTTTTTATTTATGTACTGTGTCTTCCTCCATACAGGTGCTTGCAGGATACGCTGGATACAATCACCCAGCGCTTGCCACCTCGTGGACTATCACCAACCTGTCCCATTGTCTTGTCTATAGTCATACTAACACTTAATGTATCTTGATTTCCCACTAAGCACTTGCATACTGCTTACTAACAACGTATGCAGGGACACTGGAGGTCTAGATTCGTTCAAAATTATATGTAGATTGGTTCATTAAAAAAAATTGGAGTCTTTGCGAGAGTTTTGAAGGAGTCATCATCATCATCATCACTATTGGCTCTACAACCCCTGATGGGTCTTGGCCTCCTCAAGAGTCTTCCTCCACTCATCACGGTTTTGTGCCAGCTCTCTCCAGTTTAGAAGCTCCAAGATAGTATGTCTTTGAGGACGTTGTCGCTCCATCTTAGTCTTGGTCTTCCCAGGCTCCTTCGCCCTATTGGTCTTGAGTTCAGCAGGGACTTTGGTGCTTGATGCTCGGTCATTCTCTCCACATGACCCAGCCACCGAAGTCTTCCCAATTTTATAAATTTTGCGTCGTTTAGCTCTAGTTTGAAGGAGTAACCATCTTTTACTTATACCAGGGTGGGTAAGTGGTGGATAACCTCCAGTTCGCCCAGCTTCTATTTTTTAATTATTTTTTTTTATTGAAACATTTAACTAGGTTACAATTTTACGACATAATATAACATCAATATTTCAATCACTTTCCTAATAAAGCAGCTGCTTGTGTTTAGGAGAGGACAACTAAATATTTTTACATCTGTTTAAATTAAAAATATTATTACAAAACAAATATTTTTATGAGAAAATACGAATAAAAGTAATAAAAATATAGGTTAGTTAATAAATGATTCGAAGAATGGATAAGGCAAAAACATATTTCTAAACAATTATTAAAGTTATGAGGTGGTACTGGAGTATTTTATTTATTTTTTTAAAAATTATATTTGTTGTAATTTTATTCCGATCGTCTATCTAGGGGTAATTTATTAAATAATTTTGTACCCTTGAATATATAGTAATGCTGTGCTGTTGTGGTTCGTACTAGTGGCACGGTTAGTTATTATTCTTTTGCTAATATTTAATTGTGGTAAATTATTATTATTGAAGAAACCTTTATGTAATTGTAATAGTGAAATTTTGTCATAAATTTTTGTAAGCGGGGGAACCGGGAAATCTTCGGAAAACATTTATTGTAGGGTAGTAATAGGGCTTTTCTAAGATGATTTTTATTAATATTTTTTGAATTGTTTCCAGTGCAAGTAGGGATGATTTATATGCACCCCCCCAAGCCACGATTCCATATTGTAGTACAGAGCAGCAAGTGCATAATAAATATCTTTTAGTATTTTTAATGATACAGTATTTCTTAGTCTTAAAAATATATAGATCAGTTTTCTCATTCTGTCTAACCTATTTATTAAAAACTGTTTACAAGTTACCATTAAAATATATTAATTTATCAATGGTACGATATTTTTCGTCTTTTTTAATCGTAATATTGTGTTGCAAACTTGATTTACTTTTTATTTTTGTTTGGTTATGTTATAAACTGCACCTGCTCTCAACACAGGATTTCCCAGTAAGACAGGCACTTAACATCACGAATGTAATGTAATTTATAAAACTGGAAATTAAAATAAAAATAAAACTAACAAGTACAACATTTCCTCTCGAGGGAAGACAGAGAGAATCAACCGCCACACTTTTCTTTTTTTACATTAGCTCCACATAGGAGACTCTGTGGAGGTCCTTTGAGAAAAGGAAGAAGATGAAGTTCCGAGAAGGAAAATGGTATGACGGGTGGGTAGGAATCTAGGGTCAGTATCTCCAGGAGTGACGGACGTATGTATCCATCCAACCCACTGCGGTGGAAGGCGATGTTCCGAGAGAGTCCTGCTGGAGAGGTTCTTCCTCAACCAATCTCTCCAAATCCGGCCGTCACACAGTAGATGAGCGGACGCACTTGCCACCAAGACCTAGACAATACTCACTAGAAGCAATTGAGGTGACCGATGTCAGAGCTGTTTGTTATCCAATAAAGGGTTCCCAGACTTGCCTCCGAAATAGAAAATTGAAGACTTACTTGCATTAGTCAATAAATCATTCTACATACAAACTTTGTGCATTCTAGCTACGTGGGACTGCAGTAGATATTCTTTAGATATATTATAATGATTTCCCAACGGGGGCGTTATCTCCCTCCTGGGGGCGTTGGTGAGATCCAAGGGGGCGGTGGTGGTCCTGAGGGCAAATGGGAAGCGGTGAAAAGCTCCAAGGGGGCGGTGAAGGGTTGAAATGAGGTTAGAGAAATTGAAAAACAACATTTTCGATAAATGATTAAACTAAGTCGCAGGTACATCATTTCAAGAATCTTGCAGATGATGAGGGGGGAGGCTCTCGACTAACAATCCAAAGGTCGTGGGTTAAAATAAATTTTATTTATTTGTTTATTTGAGTTCACAATTAGTAAATTAAAAATAATATACGGAATATTTGCGGCATGTTCCAGTGGAAGATACTTTCAGTATCGCCCTGGCGTACAACTACAATTCAGAATTGAAACGCCACTTTTAAAGGCTTTAGCCGTGTTTGGTGACCAGATCTGAATGGCCAGGTACTTCCCCACCTTCCTCTTCGCCATCTCCTGCCCCTCCCCACTACCTTCTGTCTCACAACATACCCCAATTGGGAATGCCAATGGTCAAATGTCACTGACCATGTTCCAGACGGAAATATTTGGGACTCTTATGCGGTATTCACACAAAAAAAGAAAATAATGATAACATATCTTCATTGAAAGAAATTTGTAACATTTATAACTAAAACAAATTATATTTAAAAATAACAGTGTTTTTAAAATAGTAGACATGTTAAATTTAGTAATGTATAAAAATAACATAAGTAGGTAAAATAGAAAAACCAAAATAATAATGCACATGTACATATAAACAGTATATATACAACAGTATAATATGTACATGTACATGTACATATAACAATATTTAAAGAACAGAGACTTATAGTTATAAGTTGAGATGAACCGTTAAATGGGGTATTTTCACGTTTTTTTATAGCTTAAAAAAATTAAGCAAAAATTACGATGATTACAGCATTTTTATTTTATTTTTATGTTGACGAATAAATTTTCTACAGCGAGTCAAAGTTTCCCATTTTTGAATTACCGCTAAAATTACCGCTTCGTGTGACGTCATGAGCGTGGACGCTCACTGACAGTGTTTATTTATGCTGGCCAAGTTGAGCGACGCTTGTGACGTCACAATCTGATTTGCCAACCACGGGCCATTTTGATTTTGTCAGTTTTAGATCGTTTTTTCAATCAATAATATTGAATGAAAACATAAAAAACAAACAATTTTAGTAGGATGATTAAAATCAGAAAAACGATCATTAAATATTCCGTACATTTTCAACAGAATCTCTCGTTTGTGGAAATACCCCGTTAGCGTTAGTGATTAGGTACTGATTGATGGATTAACAGCTTTTTAAAATAATGTATAAATGCTTACTCCAGAGAAAAGAGTTTTTTTTAGAAATTTAGAAAACAGCAAATGGGCCACGAATAATCTTACAATATTAAAAATTCACTAATTTCCATATTATAAACGCAAAATGTGGTTTGTGCAATGATGGAATTCCTGTTATTATAATTATTCCAATTTGGAATTCCTAACCAAAGAGAAGATATTTGAGATCAAAGTTGCCAGTACGGAAAAACGCCAATTTCATATGTAAGGACCTAATATAATTCATCATTTACAGGGTTCTCCTAGTGAGATCAATGTATTAGGGCGATGAACGGAGCAAACGTTTGGTTTGGGTTTCGGGAGAGTCGGGATAGGTGTGCCGGGCGGGTGAGGTGTGAGGACCAGAAAATATTAGCAGAACTTATAATGAGAATTCCACGGGCATTCTAACTCGGAAGTTTGATGGGATCGCAACTGGGGAGGGTGGGGGAGAGCGCTACGCGGGGTAAATTGGAAATAATTGCTTTTTAAACAATTATTAAAGAAATTTATACAGCCTATAACTTACTTCTTTAGAATTTTTTTCATCAAATGATAAAATACTGGGAATTTTACTTTGGGTAAAAATAAACGAAAAATAATACAATGATTTCAATTTTTTTTGATGCAATGACATTACGCATTTATTTATTTATTCTTATTCCTACATTACAAAGGTATAATATATTATCCTCAACACTAGGAGTTCACCTGTGTTGTAGAGGACATTTTTCAGTTGTAAATTATAATTTATAAATTGTGAATAGTAAAACAAAAGAGTGTTCATAGTTAATATAAAAAAGAGAAACAATAAAAATCAAATTATAAAATCGACTTCAATTCGACAAAAATTATAAATTAAAAGTTTAAAAGATTGTAGCCACTTTCTTATGTTTTTTATGTATTTGTGGCGACACATCATTATCAACTTCGCCATCAAAAGAAGACACGAGAAACATATAATATTCGCGCGATACGGGCAAGCTACATACCTGAGTACATACCTACCTACTGCTGCTGCCGCCGATAAATAATAATTTCGCCACCGCCTAGAAAGGTCTAGAGTTTATAAGCCGCCTGAATATTCAGCACCGGTTATGTTCGAGTACCTTCCAGTGTACGCATTGCCGGCGAATGGAACATTGCTCCACCGGTCGCGCTGGTATATATAAAGCGACTAAACTCGGCGCTCGCTCAGTCAGTCTCACACTAACAGTCAGTCAACATCTCAGCATGTAACGATCTCCGCACAAGTGCTCCTGCATGGCATCGCTACGCATCCAGGGCAGCTTCCGCGAGGACTCCTTCACGTCTCAGCTACAAGGCCCATCGTGCCTTCAGCTCCGCAGAACAGCTACATCCCGCGACTTACAAGGCTTGCGTCACCTTCAGTCCAGGAATCAGCTCACCATTTCATGGCACCCCGAAACCCACCGTGTTTCGCTGCCATGGAAACACGCTCCGCCTCGCCAGGACTACCTGCTGGTGGCTCAGCTCACCGAGCCGCCCACCGTTCAACTTCGCGACTCAAAGCGTCGAGCAACGGCCTGGAAGATAGGTCATCTCCACCGCCAAGGTGTTGAGCAACTCGCGCTGACCTTCACCACACCATCTCCATCACCTCCGTACGCCTGCAGCATTTCATCTACGGCACTCTGCTTTACATCATGTTACCGTTTTACCGACCTCGCTACGTAGCCCAATAAACGACTGACTCATACATCGACTGACGCCTTTTATTTCTCGTCCTGTCTCTGCCGATACGGCCCGCTCCCTCATATTCAATAATATTGGTTGTTTTATATTGCGTAGGAAGAAAATTGTATAGTTTTATAGCCTGGTATCTGTAGTGTTTTTGTGCAAAGGATGTGTTTGTTTTTGGTATTTGTAGTATTTGTATTTTCTAATAACATTTCATAACTTCCGAACGAATGCACCAAATTGGATAATTCTTTTTTTGTATTCGATGTTGTCAGGATAAGGTTTGTATAAAACTACTGGTGAGCTCTGGCATTATAAAATTTGTAAAAAAAATGGCACGCGAGCTGTTTGAAAAAGGAATGTACCGGGACTGAATGTATGGAATGCGGGAAGGGGGAGGGGAACCAGTGAGGGGCGAGGGGAACTCAGGCGGGGGGAGGGGGAGAGTGGAGTAGGGAGAGGGAAGGTGGAGGAAGCGGAGTGGGAACGCGAAAGGAGAAGGGGATGCGGGAGAGGAAGGGGAGGCGGAAGGAGAAAGGGACGTATGGGAAAGGACACGCAGGGAGAAACAATTTCTTTATTAAATGGCATAGCAATGCATGCCGGGAACCAGCTAGTATTATTATATTTATATGACATAAAAAAATTGTAGTACTGCCTTCCATGTTCTTTAATTCATTTTTAATGTTGATGGGTGAAGAGATTTTTGTTTCATTTTTGCATCGAGTGAAAGATTATTGAATATTTTATTGCCTAATACTAATGATATCTTTGTCCTACGTCAGTGTAATTTTTATTTATTTAACTTCTCACCATACATTCTTATTTTTATGTTTACATACAAAACAAAATTAACCTCACTAGGGACTAGGCCTGTGTTGAGGTTAACTTTTATAAATTTGAGTGATTTACACACAAAATACTAAAATACACTACATTTAAAACACTAAAATATCATAATAAAGTAAGAAATAAAAATATCATATTAGTGACCAGATGGGTAATTTAAGTATGATTTGTAACAATATAGACCACAAATAAATCTTTAATTACTATACCCACCAAGAAACAAAGCTAGTACAAAACATTTAGGGTGACACTCCAATTTTGGCAAATGGAACTCAAATAAAATCTAAATAGATTTTATTTGAGTTAAAAATAAATATTTAAAAAAGCTTATTATTCAAAAATCAAATATTATTAAAAACAAATCTTATTACTTAAAAATTGTGTGATGTCTTGGGATCGGGTAGTAATAACCTCTGTTAATGTTACAATGTTTATTGGTTGCCAGATTAATATGGAGAGAGCGCTCAATAGCGGTACATCCCTTTTATACTTCCCATACTCGCTATCTCGCTCTCATGCCGTCACCCTCATACACATACGTCACACCCCCACACTTAAAACCTAATTACATACATTTCTTTATTCACAAATTTATACAAAACAAAATATCTAAATATTTCCATTCCATAGTATATGTAATTATTCTTGTTCTTCACGTGTAGCGTGGGCGTTGACCTCGAGGGCGTAACCTCCCCTCCCATGGTGTAGGTGACCTGCAAAAATTAGAGGAATTAGGAAATTTGGTCATGTCCACATCCGAGAGTGGACCCAGGTCCAGCAAATCATCAGACCTGTCACACTCCCCCCACCTAACCTTCCTCTCTGAAATCTGATCATGGTGACGTTTCCAAATTTGTCCCGTAGACATAATTTTAACTAAATAAATCCTATTCCCCAATCTTTTAAAAATTTTTCCTAAAATCCATTTATTATCATTACTTCTTAAATCCCTGGTTAAAACTTTAGAACCAACCTCAAAGTACTTTTTAAATTTTCTTCCTCTATAATACTTTTTCTGTTTATGCTGGCTCAATAACATTTTGTTTTTGACCGTGTTGTCAATTCCTTTAAAACCTTGACTCTCAACATTATCCACTATTGGAATAATCGTATTAAAAATTGATCTAATCTTCCTACCCAACATTAATGTACTAGGCTCAATGCCCGTAGACATTGAAGGCGTATTTCTAATATCAACTAAAAACGTCAAAAGTTTATCTTCAAAATCAGTAGGATATTTATTATTTACCATAATTTTTTTCAAAAAATTCTCCACTGTTTTAACCCCATTTTCAGCTAAACCGTTAGAAGCAGGATGCTGTACAGCTGAAGTCAATGATTCTATATTATAATTATGACAAAATTCCTTAAAAACTGACGATGTGAAAGCTGTACCATTGTCACTTACAATTTGTTCCGGGATTCCGAACATAGAAAATAATCTTTTCAAAACTTTTATTGTACAAAACGAATCTACCTTATTTACAACATGACAGTCTATCCATTTTGTAGTTGCATCAACAATAATTAAAAAATTATGACCTCCCAACGGTCCCATGAAGTCAATATGCAATCTACTCCAGATTAAACCATTTATTGGCCAAGGTGCCAACTCAACTTTACACGGAGTAGGTAAACATTCCATGCATCGAGCACACTGTTTCACAGTTGCTTCTATATCATTGTTCATTCCGAGCCAAAAAAAATAATTTCGAGCAAGACTTTTCGATTTTACAATGCCTAAATGTGATTGATGTAAAAAATTCAATATAATTTCCCTTAATTCCCTTGGAACTACAAATTTATTATTATAAAATAAACATGAATTATAAGTCGATAATTTATCCCTAAAATACCAGAATTTCAATAAATCATCCTTTAAGAACTTTTTATCCGGCCAACCATTTGCTGTGAACTCGATAATGCTCGCTATATTTACATCATTAATCGAAAACTGTTTCATCGTTTCCGCATTTAATGTCGTTTCTGACTCGATTATGTTCACAAACTCTGACTCAACCGTATTCACGTTTAAAGAATCAATATAATTTAAAAAATAATCGCTAGCATCAATATCGTCGCTACACACAACTAAATTATCCTTATTATTAATCGGCATTCGTGATAAGAAATCCGCTTTGTTATCACCTGACTTAATATGCTCTATACTATAGTCAAAAGTCTGGAGTATTAGGGCGTACCTCTGCAGACGGTTAGCGGCCAATACAGGTACTTGCTTATCCGTGTTCAAAATGTGTACTAACGATTTATTGTCGCAAGCCAAAACAAATTTATTGCCGTATAAATACTGAAAGAATTTCTTCAACCCAAAAATTATAGCACACGCTTCCTTATCTAAAATAGAGTACTTTAATTCTGTTTCTGACAATAATCGGCTAGCAAATGCGATAGGTCTCTCTAAACCATTATCATATACATGGCAAATCACCGCTGATAACGCTTTTTCAGATGCGTCTGAAATAAGTTTAATTGGTAAATTAGGATCAAAATGCACTAAAATATTATCTGACGTCAGCAGTTTCTTAACTCGCTCAAACGCAATATTACATTCCTCAGACCACACATATTTTACTCCCCTTTTTAACAAGTTATACAATGGAGACAAAATACCTGAAATATTATGAACAAAAGCTCTATAATATGAAATAACCCCAAGTAAACTCCTAAGTTCTGAAACATTTTTCGGTACTGCCATTTGAGTAATCGCACAGATTTTATTTTCTAAAGGCATAACTCCTTTCCGCGAAATTTTAAAACCTAAATATTCTATCTCAGTTTCTAGAAAAGAACACTTATTTTCATTAATAGTTAATCCACAATCACTTAACTTGCTAAGTACAGATTCACAAATAGAGAATAATTCCTCTTCAGAATTTCCAAACAACAAAATATCATCTAGAAATATACGAACGTTACGAAGTCTACCTACTACCGCCTGAATAACTTGCATAAATATAGCCGGGCTTGTGGTCAAACCGAAAGGCAACACTTTATACCTGAATAAACCCACATGCGTACTTATCACACATAATTTTCTCGACTTCTCGTTCAACGAAATCTGACCAAAAGCATTACGCAAATCTATTTTAGCAAAAAATTTCGCACCATTTAAAGATGAAATTAAATCTTCTATACGAGGCAATGGATATTTCAACTTCGCTAACATAGGGTTTAATGTGGTTTTAAAATCAGTACAAATTCTAATTGAACCGTCTTTCTTTTTTACAACAACAATCGGACTAGCCATATCACTTATTTCTACCTTTTCAATTATATCTTCACGTAACATCTTATTTAATTCCTCCTCTACCTTTCCACGTAAACTAAAAGGTAACGATCTTGGATTCACAAACTTTGGCCTGAACTCCGAAATAACTTCGATGTTAGCTTCATAACCTATAAGCCTACCCGATTTTTCTGAAAACACATGAGCATATTTTTTCTTTAAACTATCACGAAAATTTAATTGATTATCACAACTAGTCTCACTGGTATTTACCGAATTTATTCCACTTAATCCGATACCGAAAACTTGTAAAAAATTTCTACCAACAATCGTAGAATTACCGTTTTTAATTATTATAAACTGCGTATCTACACTTTTATTTAAAAATAACACACTTAAATTAACTTTACCTACAATATTTAACCGTTTCCCGTCATATCCTGACAATTGAATATCGCATCTTTCCAATTTACAAGAAACAAAATCTTTTAAATACACTTCATATGGAATTGCATTAATCTCAGCGCCGGTGTCAACAATCGCTCGCAGAACAGTGTTACCAATAATGAGATCTACGAATATCGGTTCCGGCCCCGTGCCGTCATGCAACATAAAAACCGAATTTAATCGTTTATTCTTATTACCTACATTAATTTTACTGTTTTTACACACATTACTAGGATGACCCGATTTATTGCACCGATTACAAAAAATATTCTTCCAACAATCTTTCTGCAAATGATTCGTTTTTCCGCACAAAAAACATTTTTTTAATGCAATATTTACTGGCGTCTTACTACGCACTGCACTTTTAAATCTGATCGGACTATCCGACCTGGATTTACGGACAACATTACTATCCTTATGCACAACATTTAAATTCGTATCAACTTTCTTAAAATTAACAACATGTTCCCATGAAGCTGCTAACTGAATGCATTCCGAAAAAGAAGTATTTACCCCCTCAACGAACAACTTATGTTTCAATTTTTCATTGAAAATTCCAATAATGAATATGTCTTTTAAACAAGGTTCCAACCTCAATTCAAAATTGCACGTCAAACTCAGTCCTCTCAATCTAGCAGCGTAATCTTTAATAGATTCGCTAGCTAGCTGTTTACACTTATAAAACAACTCACGCGACTCGAAAATATTTTGAATAGGTTTGCAATGTGAATCAAATAATTTACATAAATCATCAAAAGAACAAACAGAAACCTTTTTAGGGAAACACAAATCACATAACAAAGAGAAAGTTTCTTCGGTGAGGCAACTCAGCAAAAATGCTCTTTTGCGTTCTTGTGATAACACTTTGTCATCATGTAAAATGAGGGCCTGATCCAGTCGTTCCTTGAACAATGACCAGTTTCCCGTTCTGTAACAGAACGTCCCCAAATTTTTACAAACACCCTCCATTGGGGGAAGAGCTGAAACAAAATAATCAAGACTACTTATCTCAGCACTTCCAAGAAGGCTACACTCCGAGGTCCACGTTCCACGTTCCACGTGCACGCCACCCAGAGCTGTAGATCACCGTCCCCGTCTGGCTCCGTCTCCCGACAGCTGCGGATCCAATCCCTACTCCGAGGTCTTCCTTCCCAGACTGCAGCGACGGAAACCAAGTCCTGGTTCCCGGCTAATCCACACGATGATCCAGTCCTTGACCCGATCCTTGATCCGGTCCTTTTGTACCCCGTTACACGGTGTACCCGAACGACAATAATTTTGTAATTTGTCGGTCCCACACACGCGAATACTTGCGTGTGGCTGCTCCAATTTCTTCTTAATGCGATCGCTTCCTGCGATCGCTTCCTGCAATCCTGACAACAATCCGTCAGATCCCGAAATCTACCGCGTAGATTCTTCCAATTTACGTAAAAATTTACGAACTACCGAGCTGCGCCAACTGTGATGTCTTGGGATCGGGTAGTAATAACCTCTGTTAATGTTACAATGTTTATTGGTTGCCAGATTAATATGGAGAGAGCGCTCAATAGCGGTACATCCCTTTTATACTTCCCATACTCGCTATCTCGCTCTCATGCCGTCACCCTCATACACATACGTCACAAATTGAAATCTTATTATTTAAAAAAGGACAAGGATGAAAAAACAGTATGCCAATCCTCTGTTAACACAAATATCTTAACATTCTTTTTAAATTTAGCTAATGAATTTGAAGATTTAATGTAGTCTGGCAGAATATTAAACATAATTGGAGCTTGGTATAAATAGTTTCTTTGGCCAAAAGATGTTTTAGTATGTATTGCCATAAAGTTCATTGTTGAGCCAATTCTAGTGGTATGGATTTATTGGGTTCTTTCTGCAGATTTAGTATTGATAAAAAATGTACAAATTATTTTAGTAATGTACAGCTGTTTTATACACATAATATTAGATTCCTTGTAAAGTAGTTTAGATGGATAACGAAATTTTTTTTTGTACATGACTTTAAGAATTAATTTGTGAGCAATATTTAGTGATTCTACATTGGACTTTAGACAGGATCCCCAGCAAACTATATTGTAAGAAAGTCGAGATTGGACTAAAGCATAATAGACAGATTTTAATTTCTCTTTATCCAATATATGACGAAGTTCTTTAAAAATATAGGTAAGTCTTCTTATATTTTTTGTTAACATGTCAATATGGTCATTCCATCTCAAATATTTATCAATATTTACACCTAGGAACCTTATACAGTCTACTCTTTCTAAAGGGTGGCAATTACAATTACAATTTTGCAGACAATTGTGTATAATTAGATTATGAGTGTTGGAAGGCTGACTTTTTGATGATATGCTAAAAGTTACATATTTTGTTTTTGATGTATTCAAAGTTAAGATGTTATTATTTAGCCAACTCTTTACTATTCTTAATCCTGAATCACATTTGTCAAAAGCATCTTTCCAAGTTTTACCCTCAAATATTAAAGCAGTGTCGTCTGCGAAACTAACAATGTTACCTGGAATATCTAAATTACACAAATCATTAATGTAGATTAAGAATAATATTGGTCCAAGTACATTACCTTGTGGAACCCCAAAAGAGATTTGTTTGCTTGTGCTTAAATTATCATTTATCTCTACTTGTTGTGTTCTATCGCTAAGATAGGATTTGAACCAACTTAATGCTGTGCATTGAATGCCAAGAGAAGATAATTTTTTGAGGAGTAATCCATGGGAAACCGTGTCAAATGCCTTTGATAGATCTAAGAACACAGCTAAGGCTTTGTTTCCATAATCCAGGGCACTAGTGACTTTCGACAATACCTTCAACATTGCATCACTCGTTCCTTTATTTTCTCTGAAACCAAACTGATTGCTAGAGAGTAATTTATTTGTTTCTAAGAATGATACCAATCTCGACTTAGCCAATCTCTCTATTACTTTTGAAAGCGTGTTAAGTAAGGATATAGGTCTATAATTATTGACATCTAGTTGATCTCCACCTTTAAAAAGAGGAATCACTTTAGCTTTCTTACAGTGAGAAGGAAACATCCCACTCTTGAAACTAATATTAATAATATGAGATATGGGACCAGCTAATTCGGATACATGGAGTTTATATATCATAACACTTATAGAATCAATACCGCAAGAGAAAGACATTTTTAAATCATTTATCACTTTTGTCACTTCAGAAATGTTAGTTGTTAAAACAATGGTTAGAATGGTTCGTTGTCATATTTTTTCTGGACACTAATCTACACATGTTTTGTTGTTTTTGAAAATGTAGACCTAATAGAGAGGGTGCAGAGACCATTCATAAAAATACCAAGAGCTTTGAAATACCAGCAATATCAAGATAGACTCAAACAACTAAAATTACCAACGTTAAAAGAAAGAAGAGAAAGGGGTGACTTGATTATATGTAGTTTGCAATGGTATACAAGAAATATCACTACCGATAAAAAAAAAAAATCTCCGTGGACATTAACACATTAACTAAACACGTTTTGCATCCAATCCTAGGAAACACTTAACGGTAAGGGAAGTATGGAACAAACTGCCACACGATGTCATCGTCGTCATCAACGCTATAAATAATTTTTAATCTCAATTTGATATTTCATTTGAAGAGAAGAAAGGATTGACCAAAAACAACCAATCACAAGAGTTCGGACGAAATCTTTAGGAATATTTGTGTTTTGGATATTAGGGAACTTTACGCCAAAAGATACTAGAATACCTTCTCAAACACCGAATTGTAATGTCGAAACTGTTCGTGATACCAAAGGGCATAATCTCTTGCATAATTTTAGTTACTTTGCAACAAACAATGCACTTCCACTGATCAGCATTCCACTGCCTTCAAATTATTCTAAATATACAATAGACATCAAGTCTTGGATCATCATCAGCCAAGACAGATCAAGTATCAACGATTTAATGTTAATAAGTATGTGTTTATATTGGTACAATGTTAGATAAATTTTAAGATTTTCACGTCAAAAAGCATTTTCGTTATTTGTTTTTGGGGTGTTATGCCGTGTTACGCTACCTCCTTCTTTAGCCAACGTTTCGGACATCGTTGCAGTGTCCATCATCAGGGCAGATCCGGCAGATCCGGTAGATGTGAGATGTGATGGACACTGCCACGATGTCCGAAACGTTGGCTAAAGAAGGAAGTAGCGCAACACGGCATAACACCCCAAAAACAAATAACGAAAATGGTACAATGTTGGTTTTCTTTTATTTTTAATGTAATATTGAGTTGTAATTTTTGTTGTAAACTGCTTATATTAAACTACGCCCGCTATCACCACAAGATTTTGCTGAAATTTTGTAACTGTCCAAGATATTGAACGAAAAACAGACCCTGCTTTATATCATGAGCTTATTGTGTCGGAATCTACATTCCTATGTTACTGGTACAAATGTAGTTCCAGCCTGCTGCCTGCAGAGTAAAGATTTCTCTGATGACAGCCAATATCCAATAGAAGAAGGCATCAGAATAATCAAAAGAATATGGAGCTACTGTATTCTTAATGGTGCGGTGAAGAAGACGTCTCTTGGATTTGTTAATGCACATGTTTCCTGTCTAAATGCTAAAGCAATTAATCATTTGACCATCTCCGTGATACCATCTCTCAACAAACACGTTTCTTGGCTTTGTGCCAAGAGTCGAGATGCTGTTATTATGTTTACACAATATATCTGTATGCACTATACATAATGATTCAAGAGAAGTTCACAATGATCCATGAAAAACATCTTACAAATATTTTTTTACATTAGTTCCACACAGGAGGCCCTGAGAAAAGTAATTCTCCTCATTTTTTTTACATGAGCACCACACAAGAGGCCCAGAGGAAAATAATTTCCCTCAGGGTCTATGTCATCTTTAGGGATGCTGTGTGGAGGGTTTTTTTTTAGGAAAGGAAGGAGATGAGCGTTCTGGGAAGGAAAGGGGTTTAAGGGGTGGGTAGGAATATGGGGTTCAGTGTGTCCAGGTCATCCGCCTCCAAGACCTAGACAAACCTCACCCCATGGACCCGGGCACCCCTGCTAAATCACCAAACGTAGCGAACCACTTGGGGTGACCTGTGGCAGAGGTGTTGGTTATCCAATAAAGGTTCCCGGGGCGGCGGTACCCATTCCCGCCTTCTAAATTGTAAATTGTCATGGCCTATATCATCTTTCAGGATGCTATGAGGAGGGTCTTTTTAAGAAACGAAGGAGAGGAATTTCTGGGAAGGAAAGGGGTATTAGGAGTGAGTAGGAATCCGGGGGTCAGAGTGTCCAGGAGTGACAGACGTATGAATCCATCCCTCCCACTGCGTTGCAAGACGATGTTCCGAGAGAGTACGGCTGGAGAAGTCAAAGGGACCCCCTCAACCATTCTCTCCCGATCCGGCCTGCCATGCAGCTGGTGGGCAGACGCATCCGCCGCTAAGACCCGGACAAAACTAACCCCGTGTACCCGGGCACCTTAGCTAAGTCACCAAACGTAGCGAACCACTTGGAGTGACCTATGGCAGAGGTGTTGGTTATCCAATAACTCATTCTTTTTAACAGTAACCCGGTCCCTTTTATAGAGTTCACCAAGGTTGTCATTCGATTGGCTATGTCTTCTGGTTCCACAATTTGTCTTCTCAGGTCTCATTTGTCCTCTCCGCTTCATTTTAGTTCCTTGCAGGCCCCACGAAGGAAGAGTCCACCCCCCCTTAGTTCCCTGAAAGCCATTTCAATTCTGAATTATGGTCTTACACCAGGGCGATACTGAAAGTATCTTCTACTCTGGAATGTGCCGCAAATATACAATAAATTATTTTTAATTTGTAATTTGTGAAATAACACAAATAAAATTACCTTGCACACACCGTGATTTGAACCTACGGTCTCCTAGCTCATCGAGAGCCTTACCCCTCTACTACGGAGGCCGTCAAAATACTATTAATCAATAATGTTCAAAATCGACCGAACGTTTTGACAGGTAACTAAATATAAATTGAATTAATGTATTTTTGAAGTGAAACTTCTTTAGGGGCATTAGTGATTTGAAATTCGGATGAAACGAAAATGCGTCCCTAAAATGTATTATTTGGCGGGTTCTCGGTTCTAATATAATGCGGTAAATTTGCACTTCGGCACGAGAATCCGATAGCACAGCGGGTAAGGCGCTTGATAAGTCTATCCAATCTTCAAACCACTTTAAAATAAACAGGCAAAAGAAAAGAAAGCGACATCTAGCGACATTCTAGTTTCACTTCTATCACGAGTTAATTGCACACTCTGATTTTTTTTTTGCGTCTATCATCCCCAGTTCTCCCGATATATGCAGAAAGGGATATCCGCTTCCGAGGGGGAATTTGTTATGCGAACTGGTGAAAGTTTGTCCTTCTATCCTCCCCCAGTACGTACTTACCAGTATATCTATCCAATCCACAGACGCGTTGGTGGACTCGACGACATTTAATTTATTACGACATACTTACACTAAGGCCCAGTTGTTTCACAGAAATGCAAATGTAACATAGTCATCAAATGGTCATTCGGCACCATTTGTTTTTTTTTTTTACTTTTAAAAGGTCTCCGTTAAACACGCTTTCAAAACAGCAATAAACAACACCACAATCGATTCACACGTCAAACATTTCAAAACCACAAAAACTTACAATAAAACTGATAATATTTTAAATCTCAACGACTACATATATATTAAAATTAATGGTCAGTTTTTATAGAATATCTTGAAAATGAACGTTTAAAAAATCAGAGTGTGCAATACACACGCGGTAGAAGTGAATCCTTCAGAAAATTATAGTACACAACAGTGGGGAGGCTACGAAGCACCGCACAAAGGGGAGACCGATTATGCTATCTCATGCACGTGTTTGTCACTTTTTAGTGTCGACATTTTTCGTTTTATCGAATTTAAAATCACAACGATGCTAAGGAAGTTTTTACTTCGGTGAGAATGGTTTTAGTGGCACGCCTGCCTTTTCAAATATGTAAGAGAGAGACGGCAGAGCTAGAGTATAAAAGGCGATGAATGTTCCTGCTCGCTCTCCTTACCTCCAGATAGCTCCGTTAGCTAGCACGCAGCTTAAAGACTTATATTGTGCAAATAAATGTTCATCTCGACAACGCGTCTATTATTATTAAGATCTGCAAGATCACACATCACATGCGTACACAATAGTCTAAATAACAACTTCAAAAAAAATTTGAAAAATGTTCTCAATAACACAATGCGATGGTCGTTCCCAACTTTTTGAAGTGAAACTTCTTAAGCACCGTTGTGATTTGAAACTCGAAAAAAATAAAAAGCGACACTAAAAAAAGACAAACACATGCATCTGGAGGTTGCCCACCACTTTCCCACGGCGTTCTAAGGAAACAGATGGTTTCCTCCTTCACCGTACACGTCAGGACTCTAATTTTTATTTATAAAGAAGATATTTTTTTATTAAAATGACTCTAGACCTCTAATGTCCGGGCATACATTGTTAGCAGGCAGTATGCGAGTGCGTACATGGTGTTAGTTATTTATTTCACAGTGTGTTAGCACTAAAACGCAAAAATAATGCACCACGTTGGGCCCAGTGTTAGCACACCTTGCCGGGGTTGTCTACATTCTGCTGCAGGTCTAGCTCAGTTATTCGTCTGGCAGAGCGGTAGACTCTCCCAGCATCAGGGTGGTAGGTTCTCTTAGGCGCAAGTGTGGAATACCTAAAATAAAGTCAATCTACACGTACCTTGTCAGGGCAATAAAACAATAGCTGAAGAAAACATTGCTTGTATTGGAGGGAACTGTTTAAATACAACAGGGGTTCATTTACAGTAAATAATTGAGTACAGGTAGGATTAATAGCCTAACTATTCTGGGGACAAAAGCCTAACAATCTCTCTCAATCGAGCCCCTCTGGGATCGATCATAAATACGCGTGAATTTGGGGACACACGGCAAAAGGGAAATTAGTTGGTCAGTTACTCACAAGGGCCTGGGAGAGCAGCTTGAAGGCAGCAAGAGAGTAGGAATCCATGATGAGCTTGTAGCCACCACAGGTGTTTCCTTGCGGCAAATGCTTCGGGCCGGTTACTAGGCGCGCGAAACACGACATGGCGTCTCTATTAGAATGTTCTCGAAAGCGCCGGGGGCGACCGCCGAGAGCGCGACTGTTGTCAACCAGATGTTGGGGGGGAATGCGCAAGTAGCTGGCCGCCGCGGGGCGGTGCGCGGTGCGCGGTGCGCGGGGCGCGGGCGGGGAGAGTGAAACCGTTGGCCTATCATGGGTGTATTCAGGGCGCTTCGTAACAAGTGTCACGTCTCATCTCTGACACTGGATATAGCTGAAAACAAAGTTTATTAATAAAAAAGAGGAAAAGTTACTAGAAAAAAAAATACATATTATGATGAGATTGTACGACTTAACCAAAGCAACTGAGTTGCAGTCGTCCGGCAGTCCCGCCGAGGATAAGCGGAGCCATCAGTCCAGTCGCAAGCGGGACTCGGTGTCCGCGCCCCTAAGCCGGCTTCCCGGTACGCCCTCGAAACAAATTCTTATATAGGATTTAACCTGCGAGAGAATGAGATAGTATAATCGGTCTCCTCTTTGTGCGGTGAATGGGCTGTCTAAAAAAAGAATGGCCATTTGAAGCTTTTTTTTTCAAATATATTATCTTGCTTTCACTCTGCAAGGCTTTTCTAGGCCATCATTTCAAATTATGGAAAGAGGAAAGGCGACTTTACACGAGTATATTAATTTTATTAAAATGGTCAAATTTGAAAAAATTATATGGAAGGTTTGAGTCGGGTTCAGACTTAGAAGAGAGGAGGTGTTGAATGGGGGGGGGGATTTTACCAAAAAATATGTAATCTGAAATTATCATGATCTAATATTATTTGACGACTTTGTTACACGTGAATTTCTGCGATACAACAGGGCCTTAGTCTTGCATGGTGACGCTGCAATTTATATTTTAACTTTAAGGCGATTGGTTTTTCAAGATATTAAAAATCATGAAAATAGTCGTAGATCAAAAAATTATTTTTGAATAGTTCGAAATAAAACCTTGAATTATGATTTTTTATATCATTGAAGATGATAATAAGAATAAATCTAAACGAAACGTGAAACAGAACGAGACAAAGAAAAAAAATGCAAAGGTCGTAACTCGCAACTAGGACTCGAATCCAGGATTTCTTGTCTTACCGGAACTCTGCGCCTGAACCAACTCGGCCATTGTTACTTATATTTTTTGTGGTGACCCGACAATTCGTCCTGCGACAATTCATCCGGCGACAGTTCATCCTGCGACAGTTCATCCGGCCGACAGTTCACCCTGCCGACAGTTCATCCTGCCGACAGTTCATCCCGCCGACAATTCATCCGGTGACAATTCATCCTGCCTGATCATTTAGAAGATTTTTATTAAGTAAGTATGCAAAGAGGATATACGGCAGTACAACCAAAATCGATATACTTATATCTGAAGGCATCTTGAGTGGAAATCCGCTGTAAAAATATTTTACTAACAATAATTTCGACTCTCCGAAGAAGCATGCGTGAATATCAAAATACAACATACTTATACGTGCAGTCGGCTTAGCAAAGAACGGTAAAGATTCCTACTTGCATCTAATATAACTTTTTTATCTGAAATTAACACCATCTTTTTAGGGTGAATTGACTGATTTTAAAAAAAAACACAAGAGTCCCAACCGTCTCGAGCCAGTGAGTGCCAATGGCATCCCCCATTTTGGTATGGTGTGATGCTGAAGGTAGTGGTGAGGGGAAGGAGATGTGGAAAACGTATCTTCCTGGCGATTCAGATCTAGTCACCAAACACGGCTAGGTTAGGTTAGGTTAGGTTAGGTTAGGTTAGGTTGTACGGCCGTATATCCTCTTTGCATACTTACTTGAAGAAAAAATCTTCTAAATGATCAGGCAGGATGAATTGTCGCCGGACGAATTGTCGGCAGGATGAACTGTCGGCAGGATGAACTGTCGGCAGGATGAACTGTCGGCAGGATGAACTGTCGCAGGATGAACTGTCGCCGGATGAATTGTCGCAGGATGAACTGTCATGGAACCATTTTTTGTCGATATCATATTTCAAATTCAGAATTAACAATATTATCCTCAACAGCTACCTTTTAAATGATAACAAAGTTCGTCAACCAATTTATTTGTAACCTAGATAGTATAAACATTTTATTTATTTGATATACCTATTGACTTTTTCTAAAAGTATTTTCAACTTTTATAATTTTTGTAAATAATGAAACAATATTTCTTTGTTTGAACCACTATATTTTTAATACACGCCGACCGATTTCGGAACAACCGTTCCTTCCCCAGGGCAAAATATACAAAATTGACATTACAAAATAATGGGTGAACATAATATATTAGAGTGTTGAGGTCGGGGTCGTGATTAGAGATTATTGAAGAATGGTGGGAGGGGACAGAACGAACAGCAAATTTTTACTTATATTTTATTTTATACACATTTTTTAAAAAGAAAGACAAACCTTCCCGGGTTACGAATAACATGACAATATTTGAAAATCTCCTACTACCACCACAGTAAGCGTAAAATATTGCCTGCGTCGTGATGGAGGGCTTAGTCAGCCGAGGAATCGAACACGGGACGTCAGGGTACGACCCAAACGCAATTACTGACTTTCTTCTTCTAGTGCCCTGTCCGTTCAACTGATGTTGGCTATCATGTTGGCTATGCGGACTTTATTTACTGCGGCACGGAACAGCTCTACAGTAGACTGGCCAAACCACTGTCATAGGTTTTTCAGCCATGAGGTTCTCCTTCTTTCAGGATATCCTCCATTGATATGCTTGGTGTAACCCTAAGTGACCAGCTCAGATATGTGGGCTCCATCGAAGCCAGAGTTAAGTTAGCCTCCCAAAAACTGGGCGTGCTGTACAGGGCCCGCAGATACTTTAATAGTACACAACTAACCCTGTACAAATCACAAGTCCGCCCCACAGTTGAATTTGGCAGCCACCTCTGGTCTGGAGCTCCAAAATACCTGAAAAATAACCTCGACTCTCTGCAGAAACGGGCGGTGCGTTTAATCGATTCTCCCATCTTAACAGACGGATTGCAATCTTTAGAGCACAGGCGACGGAATGCTATCCTTGTTCTACCGGTATTACAATGGAAGATCATTGATCCCTTCGGCACCGGTGCACAGTCGGGAAACACGGCAAACGCGTGCCCAACATTTGTACACGGTTGACATTTGTCACATGAGAATGGGTCGTTTCTTCGACTCGTTCTTGTGTTCAACAGCTCGGCTGTGGAATAATTTGCCGGCCTCTGTGTTTTCTCCTTCCTACAACATGGGTCTCTTCAAGACCAATGTTCATTCCTTCCTTTCCTCAAAAAGACCCTCCACACAGCGTCCCAGATGACATAGGCCCTGAGGGAAATTATTTTCCTCAGGGCCTCCTGTGTGGAGTTAATGGATAAAAAAGGGCCCCGTCTTCCGGCAATCTTTCTGACCTTATATAGTCTTTACCTCAACTGCTGCCTGTCTCTAGCGTTTCCCTTCAGTTCCTGTTGCTATAGGCTGTGGGTTTCCCCCATGCAATTCAAACACCTCAAACATAGCCTTCATTATTTATAATAATGGCTTTAATGCAAAACTCACACTATGCTCAATCAATATGAATGGACAAAAATTCATTCATAGAACCTACAGGAAAATGTATATAACACACTGTAAGTATAATATGTTTTGCTTGTATGTGTACGTCGCATAATACTGGTGTAGATGTATGTGTATATAATACACACAAATTGTTTGCAGTGTGTACGTATACATGTGTACGTTTTGTGAAAGTACCTGCGATGGTGCAGGTGTATTGGTGTGTAAATCTGGTTTCATTCATAAACTCCCTCCACTTTTGCACCGGGTCAAGACGCTTCTTCGGAACAGATCCGGCTTGGAGGTCAAGTTGTCTAAATTTTATATCTTTTCTCTCTTAATTATTAGATTCTTAGTGGTGAGTAACCTGCGGCCCACCAGCCTTTTCGTACACACCACTTGGCTAAAAATTTATCAAAAATTTTGTGGTAAAGAATATTCAATGGTTTCTGGTGCTAAAAGGTTGTAGCGGAAATCTTTTGAATCAGCTGCTCAAAAGAATATAAAATTTCTTACATATTCTTAGAAAAAAAATCTTCGTTCAATCAAATCTTCTTCGTAGCTTTATTTCTTAAAATCTATGATTGATGCATTTTAAAGGTTTCTGTTTTATAAAACACCAAAGTTTTTTTGACTAAATTTTCTGTAACTTTCCGGACGAAAAATACAACAGTAGCCCAAAACTGCAAGTAGCTGTTTTTATAAGTTCTTTATTTCAGAGTGACCAAAATGGACATCATTTGTTGGTTAGGCCTTGGAGATATAAAATTTGTGGGCTTCCTGTGTAGAGCAAAGTAAAAATACATATAAATTGACATTCCCAAAGAACATTGACATATATAACGAAAGGTATAGGACCGATTACTGTGCCTTGTGGAATTCCACATTCAGAAGACAAGGGTTCACTTAATGAATTATTTATATTTATATATATATATTTTTTGGGATACCAACAGTTTACATTGATAACATATTACGTTTACATTAAGAGCATATAGTAATTAAGTCACAATAATTGAACCATTTTCAGGTTTCCACATAGATATTGTATACAAGTGTAAGAAATGTTTACTAATGAAAGATTACATTTTAAGAGCCGAGTTATTTAGGTAGGAATAGGGAGGGGGAAGGATGGCGGGGGTGGAGGGGGAATGATCGGTTAAATTGAGGTATATTAGTAAAAATATGCGTGACAAAAATTAAAAGAGAAAAAAAAGAAAAAAAAGGGAAGTTCATAGAGTGGTTGTTGTATTAGAGGGTATCTATAGTTATTGTTATTGTAGAGTATCGAGAGAGCGTCTGTGTGATTTTAAGGAGTGTGGTGCAGAATTAAAAATGTCAAATTGTGTATAGTGTGTGTTGAAAGTGTTGGATGCACGATAGATGAAAGAGTTCTGCTTAGAATTTGTGTTGCACCGAGGGAGGCTAAGAATCGTGTCTGATCTGGTTCGTCTATTAGGAACTCGTATCTGTATTCGTTCTAAGAGTTCTGGGCAATCTACAACAGCTCTGGCAATTTTTTGAAGGAAAAGTACATCGGCCGAGCTTCTTCGAACTTCTAATGATAGTATATTGAAGTACGCGGCTGAATCTTGGTGATTTAGATGTGTGCGGTAGCTGCGGAAATCTAAGTATCGTAGAAAACTATTTTGAACACGTTCTAGATTTTCCACATATGATTAGTATTGCGGGTTCCAAACTTGTTCCAAACTTTAGTTTAACGTATTGTTCCGTATTTTTTAAGTAACTCTGGAACCAAGATATATGTATACATATCGACGGTTCCGAAATTTCGGATATGTAGTTTTGTAGTTTTGCAGTAGAACTGATTATAATTTGGTTTTTGAGATCAAGTATTATAGTGTTGATTTAATATTTTGCATTTCATTAAAAATTCTGAAATTACAGACTTTTTAATCATCAAAAGGAAAATTAAATATTTTCGTTATTTGTTTTTAGGGTGTTATGCCGTGTTGCGCTACTTCCTTCTTTAGCCAACGTTTCGGACAGCGTTACAGTGTCCATCATCACATCAGGGCAGATGTAATGATGCTTTTAATTTTACTACAAAAGTTGTTATTGATTTCAGAGTAAATTGTGGAAAATGATTAAGCTTATTAGTAATAAGCTTGGTAATAACTACTTAAAAAAAAACATTAAAAAATAATTACAGGTTTTCACAACGCTTACGAAATGCGGTTCTGTTTTCATTAAATTCGAGTAGAATGGAAGACAGCCATGATCAAGGTATACTACAATACACTGTACGTATAATAATTTATGATTGGATGACGTAAGCTCGTGTGAAATCTCTGCGATGGCAATGGCGGACAGGAAACCGACGTCGACTCAACAACTTGATTGGCTTAATCGAGTTCTCCACACTATTGCATCTCTGTCTGCTATCTGCTGTCTGCTGGCTGCTGGCTGCACCTATCCTGGATATAGTCTCACCTGGCATTTCAATTCAATTCAATGACGCTACCCAGTTATAGAAAAAATACAAAACATAAAATATCTCGGAGTAATAGTTGTTGAATATCTTAGATGGGACCTACACATCAAAGGTATTACGGAAAAACACAAGCCTTATATATTTATCGAATCTAAGAAACGTGGTAAATAAAAAGGAAGTGAAAAAAGTCTCTCTCTCTCTCTCTCTGGTTTCAATCCTGGGATTGGTTTGCAGCAATTTCCTCTATTCTTCTCTTCCATTCTTCCCTGTCTTGTGCGGCTCTTTTGAAGTCTGCATATGATGAGCAGCGCACGTCCGCCAGCAGGTCCTCCAGGTACTCTCGGAATGGGCTCCCCTAGAGTTTGTCCCCTCGGTCATATCCTCCATTATGCCATGCAAGAAGCCTTCTTGTCGTATTACATGGCCGATCCATCTTGCACGCCTTTCGGACAAGGTCCTGAGCAGGTGCCTTCCTCCTTCGATTCGTTGGAGAACCTCCTGATTTGTAATGTGGTCTCTCCAGGAAATTCCTTATATTCTTCTATAGGACCACATCTCAAAAGCCTCTAGTTTCCGTTTAACTCTTTTGGATAGGCTAGAATATTTAAAAAAAGTCTACTACACGTTATATCATTCTCGAATTGAATATGGAATCATAGGATGGGGAACTGCTACACATAAGTAAATACAATTCAAAAGGGAATCATAAAGACCATAATGAAAGTACCCATTAAAACGCTTTCGATCGAAATTTCAATAGTTTTAATTCAATTCAATGTTAACCCAGCTATAGAATAAACACAAAACAATAATTGACAGAAATCTTATATGGGACCTACACATCTAAGGTATTATCCACTGGAGCGACCGCGCAAAATAAAAAAATTTGCCCCGATTGCTCGAGATTTTCCAGAAGATCATTTTTTTTAATTTTTCGCCAACATTATCGTACTGTACAGGGCCCGCAGATACTTTAATAGTACACAACTGCTAACCCTGTACAAATCACAAGTGCGCCCCACGGTTGAATTTGGCAGCCACCTCTGGTCTGGAGCTCCAAAATACCTGAAAACTCTGACTCGAAAACTCATACCTCGACTCTGTGCAGAAACGGTAGATTCTCCCATCTTAACAGACGGATTGCAATCTTTAGAGCACAGGCGTCGGGTGGGAATGCTATCCTTGTTCTACCGGTATTACAATGGAAGATGCTCCGAGGAACTAGCATCATTGATCCCTTCGGCACCGGTGCATAGTCGGGAAACACGCCAAACGCGTGCCCAACATTTGTACACAGTTGACATTTGCCACATGAGAACGGGTCGTTTCTTCGACTCGTTCTTGTGTTCAACAGCTCGGCTGTGGAATGATTTGCCGGCCTCTGTGTTTCCTCCTTCCTACAACATGGGTCTCTTCAAGACCAATGTTCATTCCTTCCTCTCCTCAAAAAGACCCTCCACACAGCATCCCAGATGACATGGGCCCTGAGGGAAATTATTTTCCTCAGGGCCTCCTGCGTGGAGTTAACGTAAAAAAAAAAAAAAAATTAAAAAATCATACCTTCGAATTTTAACACGGAGACATAAAAACTTATTATAGTGCTGTGTAGTCAATGAATTAACCTGTATTTTACCGTTTATCTCATATTTGTAGGATTTATAAAAAAAAAATCGTAAAATTTGTAACCGCGCAAATCCTGCGTGTTTGTTAATTTGAAACTGCCGTGAGGGGTACTTAATCGAGTAAACATAGAATATTTTCGATTTTTGTGGGTTGTTTGTGGTATACTTGATAATGAAAGGTGCATGTCTATGGAAATAGGACTTCATTTTGACCGTTAACAGCTGATCAAAAATTCGGCCTGAAAAAAATATTTTTTTAAATTATGTTTTACTTTACCTTTAAAAAATAGTCTACGAAGTTCGGATTTGCGGCATCTATTGTCATAATAGATAAAGCATTTTAATAGCTTTGTTTTAAAATAAATGGCTGGCTATCGAAATGTTTTAAATAATTACAATAAATGTTTTACGAATGGTAAGAAAATGTGGCGATGCTCTACGGTTGAGCTAATGGGACTCTGGGCTAATGAGAGGGTTCAATTAGCTCAGTCGCTAATATTGTCTTCATTTATTTATTTATTTATTTATTTATTGTTGTTATACGCCCGTAGGGGCTTTTACATAGATTAGAAAATAATATTTAATATATCTAGGATTACACATACATAGAATTTATACCAAAAGTTATAAAAAGTGAAAAAACTTTTAAGAATATACAAGTAGTTTTTAAAGAAAAAAAACCACTTGTATATTCTTGTGGAAAACCGTGAAATATTTTAAACAATGTAATATTTAACAATAACATAGAACAAAATATAATATAAACATTTCAATAACAAATCAAATCGTTAAATATATTATACCCATGTTACAATAATTTGTAGGATTCAACAAAGTGTTGGTTTAAATTGCATTTTAGAATGTAAAGGGAATCAGCAAATACATCTACAATACCACCAAACTTGTTGCCTAAATAATGCATCCTATTGGTAAGTGAGTGTGATTGATAGTTAGTTGTGTATGTGTTGCAAAAGAATGTTATATTTTGTCTAGTATTCCTTGTCGGTACAAGAAGTTTAATAGTACAAACGATGGCAGGGCTGTCAATTAGGTTGTTCATAATTCTGTACAATAAAATTAGGTCTGAAATGATTCTTCTGTCAGACAGCGTAATTAAATTTAGTCGATTCATTAAACTTAAATAATTAATGTTTTCTATTGGAATTTTGAGTTTGAAATTTAAGTACCTAAGAAATTTGTGTTGAACTCGTTCTATTTTGTTAGAGTGTACTTTATAGAAAGGGGACCAAATAGGTGAATTATATTCAACTTGACATCTAACTAATGAAATGTAGAGTGTTTTCATGCAATCCAAGGACTTAAAATCAGTTAGGGTTCTACAAAGGAAGCCAAGAATCTTTAAAGCCTTATTAGTTATATTATCTATATGTGGTGTGAATGTTAAGTTTGAATCGAATATAACTCCCAAGTCGCGAATTTGTAATACTGGTGTTAATTTAACATTATTAAAATTATATTCATGTAAAATATGAGAATGAGTTCTGGAAAATCGTATTACTTGACATTTCTCAGTATTCAAAAATAACATATTTTGTTCGCACCATTTAAAAAATTCATCTAAATTAGCTTGTAAAATTAGGCAATCATATATATTTCGTATTTTTTTAAACAATTTTAGATCATCTGCAAAAAGTAAGACTTGTACATCTTTAAATATATTTACAATGTCATTAATGAATATTAAGAAGAATATTGGGCCGAGGTGGGACCCTTGCGGGACACCACTTGTGGCCTCGAATACATAGGATTCTATAAAATTAATCCTCACACTAAGCACTCTATTACTGAGGTAACTAATAATCCATGTCAATAAACTTCCTTTAATGCCTAACAGTCGGAGTTTGGATATAAGAATGTGATGTCGAACCTTATCAAATGCTTTACTGAAATCAGTGTATATAGAATCCACTTGTTGTTTCAGACTAAGGGATTCGGATATGTAATTATTATAGATAGTTAAATTACTTAAGGTAGATCGACCTCTGATAAAGCCATGTTGGTTAGGAACAATAATATTGTTGATAGGTTTTACAATGGTATCTAATACTAATGACTCGAAAAGTTTGGGTAAAGCAGACATAATACAAATAGGTCTATAGTTTGATATATCGCTTTTGTCTCCTTTTTTATGAATAGGCGTTAAATAACTCTTTTTCCACAGAGCCGGAAAACAGCCAGATGCTAAGGATTTGTTAAAAAGTTTTTGTATGGGATATATCAAACTATCAATGCAAGTTATTAAAAATATGGGAGGAATACCATCAGGTCCAGCAGATTTATTACTATCCAATGCGTTTATGCCCCTTTTTAAAGATTTTAATTTTATGAAACATTGGCTTAGGTTTAATGACTCTTCCACTGAAGTAGTGGAGACTGCATTAACAGGAATATCTTTGTCGTAAACACTTTTAAATGAGTCAGCAAAGAGATTAACTATACCCTCGATACTGTCAGCACATTTTTCTTTAAAATACATGTTATTAGGATATCCACAGTTATCGTTTCGCTGAGATTTAGTAAAATTCCAGAATTTTTTCACATTGTGATGACGTACCTCATTTTCTATTACGTTAACATAGTTACTATAGCATTTTATTGATAGTTCTTTACATTGTTTTCGTAGTTTAGTAAATGTTATATAATCGTTAGGATTTCTGGTATGTTTATATTTTCTGTGGATACATTTTTTTTTATTATTTTTAATTGTAAAACTAACGTTTTTAAGACAAGATTTTTTATGCATAGCACAAAGGGTAACAATTATTATAAGCAATAATTATCACTCTATCAGTTACTATAGCATTTTATTGATAGTTCTTTACATTGTTTTCGTAGTTTAGTAAATGTTATATAATCGTTAGGATTTCTGGTATGTTTATATTTTCTGTGGATACATTTTTTTTTATTATTTTTAATTGTAAAACTAACGTTTTTAAGACAAGATTTTTTATGCATAGCACAAAGGGTAACAATTATTATAAGCAATAATTATCAGCAATAATTATAGCTCAGTGGTCAAGAGCAATCGACCGGCAATCGAGAGGACACGGGTTCAAGTCCCGTTGGCGTCATGTATCTTTTCTCGGAAGATTTTTCAATGTGGATGAGTGTTTCAGGCTGATAATTATTGCTTATAATAATTGTTACATTTTTTTTATTAATTAAATTAGTTAATTCTTTTGTAAACCATTTCGCATAATAAGATGATTTGAAGCTAACCCTGGGAACAAATTGTTCTATAGAGGTATTTAAAATCGAGTAAAAGTGTTCTAATTGATCATTTATATTATTTTCCTCATCTAAAAAGGACCAATCTGTTTGGATAAGGTACTCAATAATATGATGGTATTCAGCTTTGGAAAAGTTATACGATGGGGCACTTGTTTTTTTTGAAGATGTTAAAGGCATATTTGTTATGATAATATCCAATGGTGGGTGGTATTGATCTAACGGTAATAATAATTCGTCGGATAGTTCAACCATTATTTTCGAATCACTTGAAAATACTAAATCCAACATTCGATTGTTAAAGTTGAAAATCTTGTTTGATTGAGTTAGTCCCAAGAATAAAGACATATCACGAATTTCACTGCATTTATCACACTGTAATTCTGCTTGGTTTGTAGCAGGTCCATTGTCATCTTGGCTGGTCCAGTTGGGAAGGTTATAATCACCGGCAATAATGAATTTTGCTTTAGGATATTTGAATTTGAGTACTTCTATGTCATCAATGTGATTTTTATATGTTTGCAAATCAGATGCAGGTGGGATATAGACATTGATAAAATTATATTTTAAAAAGATGTTTCATACAAGGGTTCATAAAAAAGTTCGTGTAAAAGCCCCGTAAAAGGGCGTAAATAAATAAATAAATAAATTTCTAATGAAAAATACATTTTTTAGAAGTTTACGCCTATATTTTTTACAAAGTAATTTACAATTTTAATTAAATTGCCGCTCGTGCATCGGTGTGTCATGAGATTTTACACGCGATTTTGACCCTTATGTATAAAGAAAGTGTATAAAGAACACGGTCAGAATCGCTTGCTCTATTATCGCCCTTTACCATAGCGAAACCTGCAATGCGCCTAGTCGCTCCAAATAATTTATATTAATAATTTACCGTAGCGCGGGGATGTGCGCAGTTCTTGCGCATGCGTGGGAAAAATTCCTTTATCTACGATTTTGACCCTTCTATGTACAAAATTTGTAAAGGACAGTGTCAGAATCGCTGGACACGAAATGTCATTTCTGCCGCGTCATAATTTATGCGTCTTACTCGACTAAAACATCGTAAAACCTATCAATTTACGTAATTAACGTAAATAACGTTGTTTTGGTAGATAGTTTATTGTGTTGTGAACGTGTTTCAGTCAATATACAATAGCTCAAAATTAATCCACAAAACATTCATTTCAAAATTCAAAGTGGTGCTTTTTGCTGGCCTTCCCTGGCAAACAAGGGGTTTTAAGCGAATCGGTAGAGAAAACTTCAATTTATTATATTACTATCTGATCCGGCCAGTTGGTGTGGCTAACGAAACATAACGCCATCTACTGACAACGCCATTACCTAACCTTTATAACCAACGCCATCTGTTAATTTTCATACATATCAAATCCACACCGCTCGCTTGCGAGCCCGCTGCCCGCTGCCCGCTTGCCAGCTCGCTCCCTTTATATATTATATATTTCATCCAATTTATACAAAACCTTTACAACATGGTTTGTGAACAAAAGTGAATAAAATTTATAAAAAATAATTACTGAAATTATAAACATGTTTTTTTACGTTATTGATATTATTGCTTATGGCATCACTTAATTTTCTGTGGTTTAACATAAAATATCTTTGGTTTTTTCTATGGCATTGTTGAGAGCGTCAAAAACGTCAAAATTACCTGTAAACTGTGTATGAATTCAAAATTTTGCAGTCGTTTAATTCAGTTTATATTTGCTTGCCCCAACCTAATTCTTTCAGATTCGGATTTCCCGGCCCAAAGTTAGTATAAAGACAACTAGTTTTATTTTTTAGGAATTTCGCCCATAATCCGAACGTTTTCCAGATCTTCTAACACGCAACCTAATAGTTCTACAAGTAAATATTTTAAATTTTAAATCGGTGGACAATAATAACTGACGGATATTGAAAGTCTATCAGTACCTCGGTTATAGTATTTAAATGGCCAATTAAAATCAATTTATTATTTCAAAAACCTCACAAAGCGGTAAAATTAAATAAATTACAAATGTACTTACGAATCAATGTATTATCTTTGGTATCAACTATACTGGCAGCGATATGTTTGCCGTTTAAAAACATCTTCATTAATGCTAAATACTCGTATGTAGATATCCGAATTGATTCTGTTCAACAGCAAGATTGCTCTCCCGACCGGCGTGACCATTGGCAAGTTAGTCCTGCAGGCCGGGAGATAAAATATTAGGTCCTTACATATGAAATTGGCGTTTTGCCGTACTGGCAACTTTGATCTCAAATATCTTCTCTTTGGTTAGGAATTCCAAATTCAAATTTATACAGCTATTTACTCATGTGTTTATGTTTCAAAAATTATTATTAATTTGTTTTTTCCTTACTTGTTTTTTTTTCTTTGCGTCACTTAGTTTACAAAATGGAAAACTTGAAATATCGCGTTATCTACGAGTACGAGTTCCACCGTGGCACCAGTGCTGCAGAAACGGCTCGAAGGGTTAATGATGTGTATGGCGACGGTGCCGCAAAAGAAAACACAGATGTGTTATTTTTTGTGTCGTTCACTACAGCTTTCTTAAATTTGGCCACACGATTACGGCAGATGTCTATTGTAAATTAGAGGAGCTTCAATTGGAATGTCTAAGACATCCACCGTACTCTCCGGACCTTGCCCCAACAGATTACCATTTTTTTCGAAATTTGGATAACTTCTTGCAAGGGAAAAAATTCAACTCCGATGGGGCAGTCCAAACCGCCTTCAAAGATTTTATTGATTCCCGTCCGAATGGTTTTTTTTAGTAAAGGGATCGATGAACTACCTATGAGATGGCAAAAGTGCATAGATAGCAATGGTACATACTTTGATTAAATAAATATGTTATATTAGGATTCATTCTTAGGACGTGTAAAAAATTCAATAACTTTAGAACAATGAAAATCCTTTATTTTGCTTATGTCCGTAGCTTACTAGAATACGCATCACAAGTTTGGAATCCGCAATACAAATCATATGTGGAAAATCTAGAACGTGTTCAAAATCGTTTTATAAGATACTTAGATTTCCGCAGCTTCCGCCCACACCTAAGTCACCAAGATTCAGCCGCGTACTTCAATATACTACCATTAGAAGCTCGAAGAAGCTCGGCCGATGTACTTTTTCTTCAAAAAATAGCCAGATCCGTTGTAGATTGTCCAGCACTCCTAGAACGAATACAGATACGAGTTCCAAACAGACGAACAAGATCAGACATGATTCTTAGCATTCAATAACAATACTTATAGATACCCTCTAATACAACCACCACTCTATAAACTTCCTTTTTCTTTTTTTCTCTCTCTTTTAATTTTTTCTCACGCATATTTTTATTACTATACCTCAACTTAACCGATCCCCCCCATCCTACCCCTTTCCTATCCCCACCTAAATAACTCGTAATTCGTCTCTTGAAATGTAATTTTTTATGAGTAAATGTGATGACCGTGGCCGGTATCAACATTACTTTCTGGACTCCTTTGTATGGATCCAGATTCCTCTATGTTGTCCTCTCAGTTCAGGGAGATTGAACAATAAATACTCGTAGGTAGACTTAGCGAGTTTATTCCGAGATATGGTACAGGTAGTGCTTCTTACGAAGCGATAATCCAAAGAGGACGGTAGACAACAATCACACCCTTTTATACGTGCCTCATGCTGTCTCACTCATACACGCATGTCTCTTCATACCGCAAGACATACGTTCACCACATCCCTCCACACTTAAATCCGAAGACAGTTACACAACATGAACTGATAATTATTTACAATACATAAAATATTCCAATATTTACAATGTAAGTAATTCATGTTGAGTCGAGAGCTGAGTGCTGCCTTCATTGACTCATCTGTGTGTTCGTGGTCGTAGTCGGTCCTTCCAATTTCCCGACGTTGACGCCACTGGATCACTGGGGCTGGAATGAGAAGGAGAAAAACCCATTAGACTGTCATCCAGGCCAAAGCTGGAGACATCGTATTCATCATACGACAGTCTCTTCGTCTCAGACGCGACATAAGGATTGCTGTGTTTCTTTTCCCATGACACACATAATTTAGACAACTGATCAAAATGCCTTTTCCAAAACATAATTTTACCATTTAAATTTACCTCAATTATATAAAGTTTTTTTCCTAATTGTTTATACACTTTCCCTGGTACCCATTTATCATTGTTTTGGTCTCTGAAATCTCTAACCATTACCTTTGATTAATCGAAAAACCCACCGATTCTTTATTATTTCTTTTATAATAATATTTTTGATTTTCCTGACATTTAGACATTTTAATTTTTGTTTCTTTCTTAATTCTATTATCCTTATCTCTCCCCCCTCTCGGTAGAAAACTGTTTAAGTTTGACCTTAGTTTCCTTCCAAACATTACAACTGCAGGTTCTAAGCCAGTTGTACAGTGTGGTGCATTTCTGTAATCAATTAAAAAATTTCCTAATTTTTCCTCATAACCTGACTGAAACTTATTTCTTATCATCATTTTTTTAAAAAATTTTTTACACGTTCGAACCGCGTTTTCCGCTAGACCATTTGATTGTGGATGATTTACCGGAGTAGTTAAATGTTTGATGTTATTCATCTCACAAAACTCTTTGAAGTCCGCTGACATGAAAGCGGCTCCATTATCTGAAACTATTGTCTGTACACTCCCGAAATAACTAAATAAACCCTTTAATATTTTAATAGTGTTATACGAATTTGGAGACTTTACTTCTACACAGTCTAACCATTTTGAGGTTGAGTCAATAATTACAAGAAAATATTTATTTGCAACTGGGCCCGCATAATCAATATGCACCCTACTCCATATTTCTTCCGTTATAGGCCACGGAGTCAATTCGCTCTTTGGTTGCGAAGGTTGAACCTCTGAACAAATTTCGCATCCTCTCGCTAAAAGTTCAATATTTCCATCTATCCCTGGCCACCAAAATATACCTCTGGCTAAACCTTTCATCTTTGCTATACCTAGATGAGATCTATGTAACAAGTTTAAAATTTTTTCTCTTAAACTTACTGGAATTATTAGCCTATGATTCCAAAAAAAACAATCATCCATTATGGATAACTCATTCCGTTTAATCCAGTAAATCCATTTTGAATCCTCCTTGTTTATTTTATTTGGCCACCCTGTTCTGAGATAATGTTTAATTTCCAATAAAATTTTATCTGTACTTGATTCCGATTTAATTTCCTCTACATCTATAGGTAAATCTCTGTTATTTTTAAATAAACTTAGAATTTGAGTATCAAAGTCATTCTCTACGTGAACTGGTTCCTCGACAGGAACCCGAGACAAATAGTCCGAACAGTTCAATGCTGATTTCACGTACTGTACTTTGTAATTGAACGACGACAGAATTACCCCATAACGTTGAAGTCTGTTACACGCTAATACTGGGATACCTTTCTTATCACCAAAAATTCTACATAACGGTTCATTATCTATTTCTAAAATGAATTCCCTTCCATAAATATACTCAAAAAATTTTTTTAACGCAAACACTATAGCTGTTGCTTCTAAATCCAAAATTGAATATTTCTTTTCTGCTTCAGTTAATTTTCGAGAAACAAAAGAAATCGGTCTCTGTAAATTATTATCATAACAATGTAAAAGCGTCGCTCCTAACCCTTTTGTTGAGGCATCTGTAACAATCTTCAATGTTACATCCGGATCATAATGAGCTAGCACTCTATCATCACATAAAATTGACTTAATTTTATTAAAAGCTTCCAAGCAATCTTGATTAAACTCAAAATGTGTATTTTTCCTCAATAAATTATGTAACGGATCTAGAAGTACAGACATGTTAGGTACAAATGACCTGTAAAAGTTCACTAACCCCAAAAAACTTCGTAATTCCGTAATGTCTGTAGGTTGCGATACCTTACTAATCGCGATAGTTTTGTCTTTCAATGGTTTAATTCCTTCCTTTGAAACTTCAAACCCTAGAAAAGTTACTGATGACGCCTTAAAAATACACTTGTGAATATTTACACTAAATCCACAATCTTTTAATCTATTTAACACTGCTGTTAAATTCTCATTATGTTCTTCTTCCGAATCTCCTGTTACCACAATATCATCTAAAAATACCGCTGTTTTTTTCAAACCTTGCAAGCATGAAGCTATCGTTTTACAAAAAATAGCTGGTGCGCTATTAATCCCAAACACTAATCTCGTGAATTTAAACAATCCTAAATGAGTAGATATAGTTGTGAAATCCTGACTTTCCTCATCTAGTTCTAATTGTAGGTACGCTTGCCTCAAGTCAATCTTGGAAAAAATTATTCCACCCGCCATTTGAGAAAATAACCATTCTATCCGTGGCATCGGATATTTATCTACCACTAGCTGTGGATTTATTGTTGCCTTATAATCACCGCAAATCCTTATTTCGCCGTTAGTTTTTACTATGGGAACGATTTGTGACGCAAACTTACTATAGTTTACCGGAACTAAAATACCTTCCGATTGTAACCGGCCCAATTCCGCTTCAACCTTTGCTTTTAAGGCAAACGGTATATTTCTCGGATTGCAGAATTTCGGTTCCGCATTCTCTTTTAATTTCAAATGCACTTTATATTTATTGAATTTACCCAGTTTCTCCGAAAAAACCTCCGGGAATTTCCGAATTAAATTATCAATTACACTAGTATTATTCTCAACCATATTGTGAGAAACATTTTCACTTCCCTCCTGGGATAAAGTAGATTGTAAGCCCGTAAATCCAATATTAAACTTTTTAATGAAATCACGCCCTAGAACCGTAATTGTTCCCTGTTTTACTACGCAAAATTCTAACATTTCCCTATAACCGTTAAATTCAACTGTTAATAAGATACAACCCAATAAATTTAACTTACAGTTAGCGTAACCCATTAAGGTTAAATCCTTTGGTTTTAACATCAAATGTTTGAAATGTTTAACATAATCTTCGTCCGTTAAAATCGAAATTGCCGCCCCTGTGTCCAATAAACCGTTTAGTTCCACATTATTCACTAAAACTTTGCACAATATTGGTTCACAATATACTGCGTTTATCCGCAACATGTTTTTATGTTCCTGCGTATTTACGAACACTGAAGAAATGTTATTATATTTTAAACCGCGACATATCTTCCCAATATGCCCTTTTACTCTGCATTTATAACAAAACACGTCTTTAAATTTACAGTTTACTGAATCGTGATAATTCCTGCAATGTTTACACTTTGTTCGGTCCGCTGACCTCGCTCTGTACGATGTAACATTCTTGTCCGAAGTTCTAAAAAAATGTTTACCTACCGAATTTTGTTTTTGTGACAAATTGTTCGATGTATTTTTAAATTTATTTACTAAATCAACACTTTCCGTTTTAATTTGCTTATTCATTACCTCGAATGAATCCATAGCAATAGCACATTCTATAACCTTTTTTAATGAAAAGTTTTCAGCCTCTACAAATAATTTCTCCTTAATACGCCCCACTCGAAGACCGGTGACAAAAACATCTTTTAAATTATATTCAAGTCTGTCCTCGAATTTGCAAAATCTAACGAGATTTCTTAACCGTGCTATATAATCATTAACCGATTCTGAACTTTTTTGTTTCGTAGCAAAAAAAATTTCGCGCTCTTTGAAAACATTTCGTTTGATACCTACATGATTCTCTAGTAATAACAATAAATTTTCGACCGTAATATCTGTAATTTTTTTAGGAAAACACAAATCAATCAATAAATCTATTGTCTCTGTGTGTAAATGAGATATTAAAACCGCTCTCTTTTTTTCTACCGAATTTAACTTGTCATCATTGACGAGGATGAACTGTTCGTATTGCAACACGAACGTCTCCAGTTTGTCCCTCAAATGACAAAACCTGGGCAGTTCTCCCCCTTCCATCTTCACACAGATACAATCAATAAAAGCAGAAAATTTTACAAACAGCACTCAACTCACGACTCTGTTGACTTGATGCTGCTGCTCCGATTTCGCCCTTCCGCGGACCGTCTCCTGGCTCCTGAACCCTGGTCGTCCTTCAAATGCCCGGCACGCCTTCCGTGAGGTCTGCACCTGGTCTCTGGTCTTCTCCTGAAGACCCGGACTTCTCCATCCACGCCTTACGTGTATGCTCCTGATTCTCGGCACTGAATAACCAAACCAGCGCCTTGCTGTTCCTCGGATGCCAATATCTGCTGCTCTTGCCTGTTGCCCCTGTAGCCTCAATCTCGGATTCCTCTTTCGACTGCCAAATGTGACAATTTGGCTGCCCGTGGTTCTTTTCAAACCGCGCCAAATGTGATATGATTTGACTGCTTCTCGTTCCTTTTCAGCTGCGCCAAATGTGATTTTGGCTGCTTCTCGTTCCTTTATCGGCTGCGCCAAATGTGATTTTGGCTGCTTCTCGTTCCTTTATCGGCTGCGCCAAATGTGATTTTGGCTGCTTCTCGTTCCTTTATCGGCTGCGCCAAATGTGATGACCGTGGCCGGTATCAACATTACTTTCTGGACTCCTTTGTATGGATCCAGATTCCTCTATGTTGTCCTCTCAGTTCAGGGAGATTGAACAATAAATACTCGTAGGTAGACTTAGCGAGTTTATTCCGAGATATGGTACAGGTAGTGCTTCTTACGAAGCGATAATCCAAAGAGGACGGTAGACAACAATCACACCCTTTTATACGTGCCTCATGCTGTCTCACTCATACACGCATGTCTCTTCATACCGCAAGACATACGTTCACCACAGTAAATATCTCTGGAATAACTACACACTTGTATACAATACCCATGTGGAAACCTCTAATTGGTTCAATTATTGTACTCAATTATTATATACTTTGTTGTTAATGTAAACTGTTGGTCTCCCAAATAAATAAAATAAAAATAAAATAAAAAAAATTAAAAAAAAATCGACTTTATGTTCCTCCCATACGAAATGCCAATTTCATATGTAAGGACAATAGTTCAATATGCTGTTGGTAACAGAGATAACCATCGGTAAGATATAAATGAATGCTCTCCTTTTGAGTTTTCTAACTATTCACGGTCAATATTAATTAAATTAGAGGTAATGGATATAAGAAAATGACTTACAGACTCTTTTAACTATCTTCAGATACTGCTTAAGTTTGTCTACCTACGCAGCAATCAGTAAGCGTTTAAAACGCAGAAGACGGGCAGATACTGCTTAAGTTTGTCTACCTACGCAGCAATCAGTAAGCGTTCAAAACGCAGAAGACGGGCAGATACTGCTTAAGTTTGTCTACCTACGCAGCAATCAGTAAGCGTTCAAAACGCAGAAGACGGGCAGATATGTAAATACGAATATTAGAGCGAGTGTGCTAATATTAAAAACGATAATAATTAAGTGAAAATAGTGTAAATGTTTAATAAAACATGACTCGTTAAAATAGAGCAAAATTTTCGTGGGAAATGTCTTAAGGCTCTGCAACCGGGCCTGAAAAGAAGAAGATGGAGAGATACGAAATCACGAATGTTAGAGGAGAGCGCTAACATTTACAGCGACAAAATCGATGCGAAAATTGCGAAAATGTTTAATAAAACATGACTCGTTTAAAATAGAGCAATAATCTCGCTGGCATTATCTTAAACAGTATTTAAAGAAACACTGTGAATATTTTCATACATATAACTTGTAAAATAACTGAAACAAGCGTGTTAATAATAATTTTTGAAGCATATTTTGCGATTTTTTTTCTATCGAGGGAATTTAATTAATTAATATAATTTGCGTTTCGGCGCGGGCAAAGTCTAGATATTATCTTCAAGAATAACATATATTTTGTAAAGAGCTTTAAAACTTACCGTGTTTAAGGGAAATATGTAATAAATCGGTACAAATCCGGGTTGCGGGCCCTTAAAACAAACCAAACGGGTATTCATTTTTCCTTTAGATTCTTACGTTATAAATATTAATATTAAACAAATATTAAGTATTTAAAGAAAAGGAATGAGGGGTGGGAAGGAATCTGGGGGTTAATGTGTCCAGGAGTGACGGACGTATGACTCTGTAATGTCCGTCTGAGCCAGTGATGGTGGCCTTGCCAATTCAGATATGCGGACATACAGATGTGAGACGAAGTAATGAGTGGGTAGTACACCAATGAAGAGCGTAACAGTATTCTGTACTGGTATTTAATAGGGAGCTGCCTAAAGCAAAAGAGAACGAATCTAGCACGCATCGCCTTATATAGATTCACGCAAGCATGCTATCTCCAACACTCCAAATCAATCCATGAATCCGGCCTCCATAGTCCCATGGTAACACGGGCATTAGCCTAGTATGGTAATCAAGAAAAAAACATAAAAGTGTATTTTCAAAAATTGTGTGAAATAAAAAAAAAAAAAAAAAAAAAAAAAAAAAAAAGACTCTCGACTTACAATCCATTGGTCGCGGGTTCGATCCCGGCGTGCGCAAATAAATTTTATTTGATTAATTTGTGGTATTTCACAATTAATTAATTAAAAATAATATGAACGAACACAGAAATTCTCAGGCGGGCTAAAGCAGATAGAGAACTGCTTAGGGAACGTACCCATACTACGTGACACGTTTAGGGGGGGGGGGTCTTAAAAATGTCACGCTCCATACAAATGAGCGGCGGGTTGCTTAGGATTTTGGTCACCGGGGGGGGGGGGGGGGGGGTTAAAAATTGCAAAAAGTTGGTCACGTAGTATGGGTACGTTCCCTTACATTAATAAAAATCAGGAAAATTTCATATCTGGGTCATATACTTCGAGGGGAGAAGTATCACTTGTTCCATTTAATATTGAAAGGCAAGATAGAGGGTCGCCGTGGGCCTGGTAGGAGACAAATGTATTGGCTGCGAAATATTCGAGAGTGGACTGGCATTAGAAGTGTGGAGGAGCTATCGGAAACCGGAAAATCCTGCAAACGCATGTGCCGCCAACACTTAGACAAACCTCACCCCATAAAACCGGGCACCCTTGCTAAGTCACCAAATGTAGCGAACCACTTAGGATTACATATGGCAGGGGTGTTGGTTATCCAATAAATGATTCCTGGAGTGGCGGTACATACATCCGCCTCCCAACTGGGCCTAAATAAAAGAAAATTAGAAACATGCTTATATTTTAGACGTGAGCAGTGGCGCTCTCTGTCTTTTCACTGTGGCTGTACCTCTCTAAAACAAAAAAAAAATAAACTTTTGAATGTAGCTATAACTTTGTGGTTATCCATTATAGATAAATGAAACAATTTAACTTTGTTTGGACCACTTATATATTTGAGAAATACTAAAGATAAAGACCATAAATTGATTAATTCCGGAAAATATAAATTCAAATGTAATGATTGTCCCTCATTTTATATTGGAAAAACAACTCGTAATTTTGAAATCAGAATCAAAGAACATTTAAGGTGTCTTGATAATAATAAAGTTCGCTAACCATATCATTGAAAATAACCATAGTTTTGAAAAAAAAAATACGGGCATAAATATTCTTCATGTTAATCATAAAGCAAAACGCTTAGATAACTTAGAAGCTTTGGAAATAAAAAAATCCCTTAAAAATAATGAATCTATTATCAACAAACAAAAAATATTGTCTTATAGCCCAATCATGGATATGTTCCCCTACCCACCCACTCTTCATTAATACCTAGCAACGGCTCCACCCCTACCATAATAATACATTGTTTTCATCCATATTTCAAAACTGTCAAATCAGTATACGTTCGTTCTGAAGAAGGAACGGTCGTTCCGAAACCGGTCGGCTTTACTCAAATGTATAAGTGGTTCAAACAAAGGTAAATTGTTTCATTTAAAAAAATTAAAATTTGAAATAAAAAAATTAAATTGATTTTCATCTACAACAACATCAATAATGTCGTATTTTTCAATCTCAGCAGTCCAGCTCACTGAAAAGTCATGGACCGCCAATGGACGTGAGGTCTACTGATCACAGAACCACTAGATAATTTATTTGTCTCGTATACGGCTTCACTTGTACCTATCCAGTTTGCTGTGATATCGAAGGCAAACTGTTCAAGATTGAGATTCTGCCCATCTACAGGAGGCTAGATCGGTTACATCCCGACATAACCTGTTTCTAGTACCTGCCCACTGATAGGCAGCAATTGTTTTAGATTAAAGGTGACCATGACGTGCGTGCACTTTGATTGGACTGTGAATTCGATTTAACTTTATTTATAGTATTTTTTTATTATTATTTTAACCCCCTCAGGCCTTGTATCGTAAGAATGAGCTCGGGGTTTATAAATAACCCCAAAACTTTCTGGGGCGTAACAACCCTAAAAATATTCTGATCGTTGAATTTACTCTTGGACAAATATCGACAAAAATGGCAATTATTAGCAATTATTAGCAATCTAATTTTTTTTTTTACATTAGTTTCACACAGGGGACCCTGAGGAAAATAATTACGCTCAGAGCCTATGTCATCTTTGAGGATGTTGTGTGGAAGGTCTTTTTAGGAAAGGAAGAAGAGGAAGTTCTAGGAAGGAGAAAAATACAGGGGGCGGATAGGAATTTTGGGGGACAGTGTATCCACGAGTGACGGAGGTATGAATCCATCCGTCCCACTGCAGCGCAAGGCGTTGTTCGGAGAGAGTACAGCTGGAGAAGTCAAAGGGATTCCCTCAACCACTCTCTCCGGATCCGGCATGCCATGCATCTGGTGGGCAGACGTATCCGCCGCCAAGACTTGGACAAACCTCACCCCATGAACACGGCGTACATAAAAAGACACCAACCTTGTAAAGTAAGGTTCTGCAGCATAGTTGGAATTTTAGGTGTTTCCATACGTTTGATAATGTTTGGTGCACAATTTGATAGTTTATAACTGACATCACTTAGATTAAGTTTCTCATGCGGAGGAAGTTAAATTCACAATAAGGCAGATGACGATAATTCGGTAGACTGAATTTCTTGTCATGTCTCATTAACACATTTGTAGTTTGATGTAAAAATAATTAATAAAAAATTCACAAAGTTTCCAAATTATTTTTCAAATTGCGGTCGGAAACTTTGATTTAATACAGGTATACATTTAAGGTAAATTTTTAGGCTTAAATACATAGTGAAGTGTTTTCTCTTTCCAATGCCGTTCAGTCCATATTTATCACCATGATAGTAAGGGAGACACATCGATTTTAACGAGACCTATATGAGTTGTTCCTTAAGGGGAACGTATGCGAGGCCCATTTCTGCACGTTTCATGCAAATCTTAGATTTCGATTACCTATTTACGGCGGAATAAAAAATAGTCGTTTATATATTAAAATTACTACGCAAAAAATGCATTTTTAAGAATTTTTTTATTTTATTTCTCAATGTATTTTTAAAATAAATATAGTAAAATTATTTTTTTTATGTTTTTCTTTTACACACAAATAATTGCCTAAGTTGCGTCCAAAATAATGAAAAAATAGAATCTTTAATGGCCTATATCTTATAATTTAAAGCAAAAATAAATAAAGTAGCTCACATCCTAACTAGATATTTGATATACCTTTTGATTACAAAAATAATTTTTCAGTTTTGTCGGGTATTTTGATCTCAAATCCAAATCTAAAATTTGTATGAAACGGGCAGAAATGGGCCGCGCATACGTTCCCCTTAAAGCGAATAATTTAACCTGAAGTTTAATGAGTGAAACCTCAAATTGTAATATCTAAATAATGAAGACAATATTAGCGACTCATAAACTCGTTTTTTTTATATAGAGGTTGTAATTTTTACAATCAATAACTAAGGGGCCAATAATTTATTACGTAAGATGAATTTTGCTAGCTTTTAAAAAATAAGAACAGGCCGACCCCCTCCCCCCTGTTTAATATTTATAACGTAAGAATCTAAAGGAAAAATGAATACCCGTTTGGTTTGTTTTAAGGGCCCGCAACCCGGATTTGTACCGATTTATTACATATTTCCCTTAAACACGGTAAATTTTAAAGCTCTTAAAAAAATATATGTTATTCTTAAAGATAATATCTAGACTTTGCCCGCGCCGAAACGCAAATTATATAAAATTCCCTCGATAGAAAAAAAGCGCAAAGTATGCTCCAAAAATTATTATTAACACGTTTGTTTCAGTTATTTTACAAGTTATATGTATGAAAAAATTCACAGTGTTTCTTTAAATGCTGTTTAAGATAATGCCCGCGAGATTTTTGCTCTATTTTAAACGAGTCGTCTTTTATTAAACATTTTCGCAATTTTCGCATCGATTTTGTCGCTGTCAATGTCAGTGCTCTCCTCTAACATTCGTCATTTCGTATCTGAATGGTATTATGATTGTGTAGAGTGGATTTATGTGTTTGTGTAAAAATGACTGGCGAAGGACCTTGATTTTGTATTACTACCACTACTTGCAATAATAAAAATACATGTTGCATAGAAAGGAAAGGACTCACCAAAAGGATAAAAGAACTTTGTATGCTGGCAATGCAATCATCTGCTTCCTCTCCCATCCAATAGGCACCAACAGCAATAGTCGTGAGTTGGTTTATTTTATAGTACACGGCGCAGTTATTTTTAATGGCGATTAACCGAGAGCGGAAGCACAAAATGGCTATATGCGGCGGGAGTTTATTACAGACTGAGCAAGATTGGCGGGTAGGCAAATAGGGATAGGTAGGAAAAGGTACTTGCAACAATATTAATACCAATTCCATGCAGTGACAGTATGTATGCGTGCTATGTAGGTATGCGTATGTGTAGGTATGTGTATGGGCGTAACCAGTATCTCTCCATCTTCTTCTTTTCGGGCCCGGTTGCAGAGCCTTAATGTTAATTTTTCAAAGTAACAATTTTTAGAAATGTTTATTTGTACTTCTATAATTTTAACTTTGCGCATTTTTGTGATCTTACGTAAGAACTATCGAGACTCCCTCCCACCCCCTTGTAAGAAAAAATAAGACATGGTCGACCTCCTCCCCCCCTCTAAATCGTCTTACGTAATAAATGAATTGCCCCTAAGATTCAACCACACTAAAATTATTTCGCATGTGTCGTAAAGGACATTGGCAAATAAAAGCCTGGTCACCCCAGGTAGGCTTCTTACTTGGTTCACCGGATGTCCCTCCTTCTTGTTCCGTTTTTATACTAAATAATTGCGACCTGATCTATAACGTCAAGCAGTATTTATCTAAAGGTAAGGACACACTGGGACCAAGTACAGAACGTATGCGATACATTACTGAGCAATGAGCATGCTAAAGGGCCGGTCAGGTACCCAATGTCCATAATATTAGGTCCTTACATATGAAATTGGCGTTTTGTGTGGGAGGAACATAAAGTCGAATTTTTTTTAAATATATTATATTTATTTAATCAAAGTATGTACCATTGCTATCTATGCACTTTTGCCATCTCATAGGTAGTTCATCGATCCCTTTACTAAAAAAACCATTCGGACGGGAATCAATAAAATCTTTGAAGGCGGTTTGGACTGCCCCATCGTAGTTGAATTTTTTCACTTGCAAGAAGTTATTCAAATTTCGAAAAAAATGGTAATCTGTTGGGGCGAGGTCAGCCTTCAATTTTTCATTATCAACTTTGGTCTCCGGCCGTCCATGGGGCTTGTTCTGCAGGTCCAAATTTCCAGAACGAAAACCAAAAACGCACTGTGTTTTCTTTTGCGGCACCGTCGCCATACACATCATTAATCCTTCGAGCCGTTTCTGCAGCACTGGTGCCACGGTGGAACTCGTACTCGTAAATAACGCGATATTTCAAGTTTTCCATTTTGTAAACTAAGTGACACAAAGAAAAAAAAACAATTAAGGAAAAAACCAATGATTTATAATTTTCGAAACACAAATACATGAGTAAATATCTGTATAAATTTGAATTTGGAATTCCTAACCAAAGAGAAGATATTTGAGATCAAAGTTGCTAGTACGGCAAAACGCCAATTTCATATGTAAGGACCTAATATAATACAATTCAATTACTAATATATCACAATGTGTAGTTTTATTTTATTTATGCACGCCCTGTTTAGGCTGTTATATAGATAAACTGTACTGCCCTGTACGACTCCAGATGTTAATATCTACAGCCTGTATGTCGGACGAATATCTACAGCTCATATGTTGGAGTAATATCTATGAACTTCAGTATGAGGACTAATATTTACAGAGCTAAGGTCGGACGAATATCTATGATGATCCCAGTGGTGACTAATATCTATGGAGCGTAGGTTGGACTAATATCTACAGAGGGCAGCTGAGCAAGAGGTTGTACGGAAAAGCATAAATTACTTCAATTACGTAATTACTAATAACGTAAAGGCTTAAACGTTTAGAGTTCGTACATGAAGTTTTTGCATAATATTACGTATTTTGTTACGAGGACAATAATTTATTGAACAAACGTGGAGGTCATAATACAAAGATATTTATTTATTTCGAAATACACGGCACAACAACCTAACCTAACCTAACTGACATAGAAATGGTCATGGTAACAGACTTAATAATTTAGAAGCACTCGAAATAAAGAAAGCTGTTAAAACAAAAACCCAAATCCTTAATAATCAGCTAATTGTGTCCAATAGTCCAATATTAGGAATTTTTATATACATACATATATAAATTACGTTTTTTAAACTGCATACGCAATATTACGTTATTCCAATATGCTATACGTAATTGCATACGTAAATCCAACCTCTGCCAGTGCTGTAGATATTCTTCTACACTTTGGTTCTCATAGATATTAGTCAGCAGTTTGAGCTGTAGATATTCGTCCTCACTTTGGTTCTCATGGATATTAGTCAGCAGTTTGAGCTGTAGACATTCTTCCTCACTTTGGTTCACATAGATATTAGTCCGATTTGTTCAGTTTTTGGAATTCCTGTAGATATTAGTAGACGCCTCCCCCTGTACACATCAGAAGCTCTAGCGTGGTGAAATCGACAACTTTACAATATCAGATCGATAGGAGTAAATTCAAGTGATTTTATATCGATATCGCTGTTGATAGACGTTATTGACAGGGAAAAATAATTAAAAATGGTGTAAGCTCGCAACACCGGGGGATCTTTCCAAGAATTCACGAATTCCGAAACGTCTAACAAGCTAGTCTCTCCCGATCCGACCTGCCACGCAACTGGTTATAATAATTGACTGATGGGCACACGCACCCGCTGCCAAGACCCGGACAAACTTCATCCCAATGAACCCGAGCACTCCTGCTAAGTCACCAACGAACCACATGGGGTGACCTATGGCGGAGGTGTTGGTTATTCAATAAATGATTTCCGGGGCGGCGGCACCAATACTCACCCCCCAAATTAAACCAAATCTACCACCTCATATTTCGATGCTCCCTAACCGAGAGTCGAAACTGTATGTTTTAGTCGACACTCTTTTTAACACGCATCGGTACCTACGAACTTGACAATATGCATCACAGATACAATGTAGATTATTCTAAATACAAATCCACGGGTTTAGCGCCAAACATCAATTACCCTTTGTTCATCGTCCGTCTCTCTCGCACCCGTGCGTTGGCTGCAATCCGCGCGGGAAAGAGAAGGCATGCCGAATAATGAACTAGCGAAATTGCTCGTTGAAGGCAGAATAGTACTCGGTTTCGTGTTTTGATGAATGGAAGTGTAATTTAAGCATCCTGTTCATCCAGAGTTGTTCTTATTTTTGTTATTTCCGTTGTGGATGTTGGAAGGCGAATGGATAACTCTATTAGCAAAAAAAGATTTTTTTTTTCAATTTCATTTACTAAATGATTTATTATTTTGTTTAATTTATTACAGTAAATTTTTAATTTTATTTTAACACTCCTAGCTCCTGGCGTAGACACAGAAAAAAGTTTAAAGGTTGTTTAAAGAGCCCCTTTTTGTATTAGCTCCACACAGGAGGCCCTGAGGAAAATAATTTCACTCAGTGCCTATGTCATCTTCTTCTTCTTCTTCTTGTGTCTTGTCCGTTCAACGGACGTTGGCTATCATGTTGGCTATGCGGACTTTGTTTACTGCGGCCCGGAACAGCTCCACGGTAGACTGGCCAAATCACTGTCTCAGGTTTTTCAGCCATGAGGTTCTCCTTTTTCCAGGGCCCCGTCTTCCGGCAATCTTTCCCTGCATTATGAGATGCAGGATCTCATACTTCTCTGGATGTCTCATCACGTGTCCAAGATATTGAAGTTTTCGGATTTTTATGGTTTTAATTACTTCCTTTTCTTTATTCATCCGAACCATAATATCTTCATTTGTAACCCTGTCCATCCAGCTTATTTTAAGTATTCTTCTGTAGATCCACATCTCGAATGCCTCAAGTCGCCTAATTAATTCTTTATGTCATCTTAGGGAATCTTTATAATTTGGGAGGCGGATGGATGCCACCGCTGCGGGAACCATTTACTGGATAACCAACACCTCTGCAATAGGTCACCCCAAGTGGTTCGCTACGCTTGTTGACTTAGCAGGAGTGCCCGGGTTCATGGAGTGAGGTTAGTCTAGAAGCCGGATCGGGAATGCTGGTTGAGGGAGATCGTTTGACCTCTCTTCTCCGGCCAGACTCTCGAGTCATCATTTTGCACCGCAGTGGGAGGGATGGATTCATGGGTCTGTCACTTCTGGACATATTAACCCTAATATTCCTACCTTTTTCCTTCCCAGAACTTTATCTCCTTCCTTTCCCTAAAAATACCCTCCACATAGCATCCCCAAAGATGACATAGGCCCTGAAGGATTTTTTACTCAGGGTCTCATGTGTGGATCCAATGTAAAAAAATGAATACCACAATTCCTCTCGTCATACTGTGCTGTGCTAGAATATCTGTTCTGCTGTGTGGCATCTTGAACAAGTCGTGTTAATGACTTTTATTGAATTTACAGTTACGTACAAGCCATAGTGTTCCAAGAGGATTGGCCTCAAAATCAAATTGTGTGGCTGATTTGTGGGAAGGAGATAAGTAAGAGGAAGGTCTAAAAGTACTGGATTATGTAGATCTGGTCATAAAATAGAGCCAATACCATTTTTTGCATCTTTTTTGCATCTTCTAGATTCTGGATTGTTATTTTTTTTATTCTCCTCATTCCTAAGAGGAGTGTTGCGCTACCTCCATCAACGTTTCGGACAACATTACAGTACCCATCATCACGATATATGTAATCGTGTGATACGATAATCGCAAGATTGTGGTGACATGTGTGCTTATGTAAGTAGATGCAACGGGTATTCCAGTATGGGCTAGAAGCGCTCACTCTTCCATGGTCGACGTTCAGCTTGATGCCACAATGCGAACCATCAGCGGAACCTTAAAATCGACTCCTCTCCCTTGGCTTCCCGTACTTGCAAATATAACCCCGCCAAATATCAGGCGAGAGATTGCAACACTGAGGGAATACAAGAAGGCGCTGCAAAAAAGCGAAATACCTTTGCACGATGATGTCGTTTCTCACCCGGCATGCCGCTTAAAGTCTCGCAAACCCTTCTGGACGGAAGGAGAAAGACTCCTTCGAACACCTCTCACCAGAAGATGGAAGCTTGAGTGGCAATCAGCCAACGTCAAAAACGCCCATTTCGTTGAAGACCCCACGGAGAGACAGACTGGGTTCTCATTGCCTCGCAAACTCTGGACTGCCATCAATAGGATAAGGTGTTCCCATAGCCGTTGTGCTCAGATCCTCAGATGATGCGTAGATGGGGCCTTAAAGAGTCGGCGATGTGTGAATGCGGTGCGGTGTAGACCACCGAACATGTGGTCAACGAATGCCCGCTCCATACATTCCCCGGCGGGGTTGATGAGGTCCACAGCGCAACGCCTGAGGCCGCAGACCTAGATGTCCCCCTCTGACCCACACCATACGAAAGAAGAAGTAGATCCAATACGATAAAATATAGAATGGATTCTGCGTTTAGTTTTGGTGTAGCCGTCAATTACCGGACACCAAGAACCATTGTTGCGTCGTCTTTATTAATATTAAATATTAATAAAGACTCGTCGTCTTTATTAATATTAAATTTTGTTTTTTGAAATTTCAATTTCCTTTAATTCGGCGTGCTCTATGCGTTCTGGGTCTTCCCAGGACGTCGGGAACAAATCCAAAGGAATGGCCGGTTTCAATTAAATGCTCTGCAATTGTCGATTTGCCAGAATTTTTTTAATAACATCAATAGAATGATTTATGAATGAAACAATGAATTCTTTTGTACAATTAAAAAACTGATTTATTTGCAGTTCCAACTAGCGACCCCACGGTGACTTAGCCCTCTTGCTCTGAAAGTCTTGAAGCAACTTTTAATCGTAGAAACCGGTTTGCTCTCAGCTTGATTTCTTTTGCTTTATTACAACATTTAATCATAATTTCAGAAGGCTTTGCGAAATATTTTGCTTTATACATGGTGTCCAGAAACTAGTTATGCAAGCAGTAAACTGAACCCGCAACACAAAGCCAAAAAACTTATCTTTTTGGATTTTTAAAAACTTATTCATTACAATAAAAAAATTACAGTAGGTAACTACCGGTTTTTTCAAATTGGATGTAAAAAATTCCAACTTCGGTTTCAATTCATTCGAAAACGAAAGCTCAACTCAAAAATGATACGTCTCCCGCAAAATCGACTCCAGATTTGCTGCGATGTAGATTCTCAAGTTTCCCGCTTGTACCACGAGTTTCTGGACACCATGTATAATATAACATCCGTACTATACGCCAAGCAAAGTTAGTGGTTTATTCAGACCGGTTAACAGCTGGGTGGACACATGCATCGGATTCCAATAAACGTCCCTACCTCAAGGATTCGCATTATTTTTTCAAACTTTTTTAATGCAGGTAGGTACCATAACACTAAAAAGCTCAGTCAAAGTTAGCAATCTTGTCAAAGTTTGTCACCTGGTCAAAGTTAGCCATCTACTCACGTTGACTATATATACTTTGTAATAAAGTGGATTTTCGACAACGCAAATCAGTCAAAGTTATACAGTAAAAGTTAACCTACTAGTCAAAGTTAGCAACCTAGTAAAATTATAGTTTATTCCAGAATTATAATTAACTAACTGGTTCCCGGCATGCGTTGCTATGCCATTTAATAAAGAAATTGTTTCTCCCTGAATGTCGTTCCCCTTCCGCCTCCCCTTCTTCTCCTGCGTCCTCTTCCCCTCTCGCGTTCCCACTCCGTCACCTCCACCTTCCCTCTCCCCACTCCATCCCCCCCCTTCCCCCGTCCCGCGAACCCCCCTCCCGAGTTCCCCTCCCCCTCACACGTGCCACCTTTTATAATTTTTATTCAAATTTCCATTTTTCATTTATATTATTAAATTTGGTACCTAACATAGGTACCTATTTAAAATATCTAAAATTCTTGATTCGATTCAAACTATTAGGGGAGTACCTACATTAAATAATTGTAGTGAACGTATGAGTGAGACAGCATGCGGAACGTATAAAAGGCGTGAATGTTGTCCATTCGTCCTCTCTTTGCATTCAGTCTTCCTACGAAGCACCTGTGTACAGAATCTCGGAATAAACCACAAAAGTCTACCTACGACTTATTATTGTCAATCCCACCCTGAACTGAGATCACAATCAATAGGAATCTGGATCCACACAACGGAGTCCAGAAAGTGATGTAGATAACCGGCCACGGTCATCACAATAATTTTATCAACTTAAAAGATTTTCAAAAATAGAATTGTTTTGCAAAATGTCATTCTCAAACACGCGAACTGTCAAACGTGCGATAGTCGTTAGGTTTTCTGAAATTATCCAATTTTCTGCGCAATTTTCTTAATTTTTCTCTCCGTAAGAACCATCCTCGTACGTCAAGGAATATTCTAAAAAAAGAATTAGCGAAATCGGTTCAGCTGCTCTCGAGATTTGCTCTTAAAAATAACAATCGTACCTACATATTGATGATTAGAAAAAGTAAGTTGATTATGAAGTTGTAGAAGAATACGAAATTATTTTTTTACTTTTTAGTGCATTTTTTAACTCGTTTTTTTGTTGTGTTAAATTTTTTGTTTATTTTTTTATTTTTAGTGAATCTGAAGTACACTAACTAATTTGTCTGAATATGGGTAAACCTACTAAACGTGCTGCTCGTGTGAGACAAACATAATTTGACCATAGCGACGTTAGGGTCAAATTAAGAGATTCGGCCGAGTTTTGTTAATTTGTCATGGATCCGATAATCAGAACCTAACCAAACTCTCATCAAATTACCCTTGAAGTACATCCTTTCCATCATCATCCTTTCAATCATCGAAATCGGTTGGGGTGATATTGAGTTATTCGTCCATTTGTCGCGCACATACTTAATGCAAATTTAAGACTTATATGGTTTTCTCATGGATGCCATTGTCGGAACTGGACCAAATTAAAATGGGACCACTCGGGAAGAACCAGCTTTCAAATAAAAAAATAATCATCAATATCGGTTCACCCAGTCAAAAGTTCTGAGGTAACAAACATAAAAAAAAAACAAAAATACTGTCGAATTGAGAACCTCCTCCTTTTTGAAGTCGTTTAAAGAGAAGATAGCTTTCAAATTTGCAGTACCCGTGGTATGGAGAGAACAAAAGAATCATTTAGAGTATTTAGACGATTGTTGTTTTTGCATAGATGTTACTGGATGTATTTCTAAAAATAAAAAAGTTATTATCTATCCTAACGTTACATCAGCTGATCTGCCGGTAGGACATGGGCCGAGATTTCCTGTCCCTCCACCACCTGAGGATATTGATGACGTTTTACAGTCTAGTCCCGAATCTAGTCAAAATCAACCGACTGACGACGATTTTCAATGTTCTCCAGACAATTTAAAACCACGGTTATTTGCACAAACTGAGTTAAATGATTTAGTGAGAGATTTGGGTTTGACTAAAGAAAAAGCAGAATTGCTTGGTTCTCGACTAAAAGAAAAACATTTATTGGAACCTGCAACATCTATTTGCCATTATAGAACAAGAGATGAAGAGTTTAATCTTTTATTAAAAATGATTGTAAGTAAAAATATAACATATTTTAAAAATTATTATTTTTAAAATTTTTGTAGATCGAATTTTCCCTATTTTTTGAAATGTTAAATCGATATCATATTGTAAAAGAATGGTGCGTGATAAAAAAAACTGCTAAGAAAAACGGTTTCAGCATCCAAAAATTCATAAGATTTTTATAAAAAGTTTTCACAAATATTTTTTGTGTTGGCCTGTGTAATCTCATCCTTAAGCACATATATATTATAAGGTTGGTATGATTTATTTATTTTTAGAACCAACCCCAAAAGCGATTAATAACAATTATATTGGTAGGTGTACTTCTATTATGGTTGGGTACCCTTTCATAATACATTTAATGTCATGTCCCATCATCTTGCCAGGAAAATGGATACTTTTTTTAATAGAAAAATTCGAAAAATAGAAAAATGGAGAAATGACACAACCCTTGTGATTAATGAAAGCGATGGGGTGGTTTTACTCCTCCCCCTCCCCTCCCCAACCCTTATGGGAATGTTTTGTCGTCAAAAGTATTATAGAAACATCATCACAGGACGGAAAGGACGATTGATAGACGCGTTGTCATCTTATGGTATCATCACCCATTTTACCATATTATTTAAAAATTATATACCAATATAAAATATTTATGAGTAAAATCTCAAATTGTAATATTTATTTCCCCTCCGAATTTTCGCGAATATTCACTTATGATGTCTCAAACGAAATGTCAGTTTTACGATAACTTTGTGTTATTACCGCTTCACAATTAAAGCTCTATAAATGAAATATTTCTGAACGTAGCCGAATACTAAAAACTGTTTTAGAAAGGTTACAAAAAAAGCTTTCGAATTATTATATTACAAATTAATATTAACATTTGTAAATATTAAAATTTAGAATGTTAAAACATTAAAAAAATGTAAAAATGACTCACGTGTTGTTTTTATTTGAAAACGGTACTAAAATCACAAATTATGTAAACAACAATACTAATTATATTGTATAAATGTATAATAAACACTTTTGCCACCTCACTTTTTTATCATTTCGTATAGGTCGAGCCGCCCGAAGGAAATTTGCGGGTGAAATTATTTGTCAGACTGCGCGAATGACAGAATATTCCTGTTATGTATTTCTATAGACAACTTGATAGGGATGTAAAGCTTGATCCACTATCGACCTTTTACTTTTTGTTTTAGGGATGTCACTAAAAGAATAACGGAGTTAGAACGATTTCTATGGAGATACACGCGTTGACGTATAAACACGCTTATTGTACTTGAATGCTATCGTATTTTTAACGCATATATCTGCTTACGTTGCTGATCGGTTGACAATATTTGTGGTTAGGCATTATAATGTGTTTTTTGTTTGTTCGAAAAAATAATTAATATATTTATATTGCAAGAATGGTGATTTGGCGGTCTCTTTGGATTATCAGAGACACTGAAAAGTATTGTTCGAAAAAACTGCTAAATCATCATGATTGGCCACAATGGATCATAGATGGCCCTCACTTGTCCCTTTTTTTTACATGAATACCGCACAAGAATCCCAACCGCTCCCGTCTGGAGCCAGTGAGACTATGCCATCCCCAATTGGGGTATGTTGTGAGGCTGAAGGTAGTGGAGAGGGGAAGGAGATAGGGAAGAGGAAGGTGGGGAAGTACCTGGCTATTCAGATCTTGTCACCAAACACTGCTAAAGCCATTTCAAGCAACATTTCAACTCTGAATGGAGAAATAGTGCAGTTTAAAATGTATTATTTAAAAATATTATTGTGACATGTGGGAATAATTGTCACATCATCTTGTGGTTTGGATATCTTGCAATTCATTGTGATTTCTACTTTAGTTGTGTAAAGTTGACAACTGACTTGTCCATATTCGAAAATTACAAAAATTGTTCTGATATTAATTTAAGTAGATTGAAGTACTGGGGGGCCTCCCACGTTGCAAAGATCAACAGATAAGGTTAGTTTTTCTTTTTTATCCCTTGAGATTTGTCAGATTGCTTTTTTTTATATATTATCCGCGCAAGGTAAATTCATTATCATATTTTTGAGTATTACGCTCAGAGAGTTCTGGGGTTATTTACACGCCCCAGGCTCGCATACAATTAGCGAAACTCAATCGAAAATCCGAAAACAGAAAATTCATAAAAAGATACAGTCAAACCTAGGACTCGAACCCAGGACCATTGCCTTGCCAGGGTGCAGCCCTACCAACTGAGCTAATGGGTCCCTATCCGATTCAGTCATATTTAACTTTATCATACTTCGACTAAAAACTACCAACGTTATCTTCATTTTTTTAACGCATATTTTTATTGGCTTCTATCTTTATGTACCAGTGCAAGATTATTTTATTACTTTACTAGCTGACCCAGCCACGCGTTGCTGTGGCTAATAAAATACAACGTCATCTACTGGATGGTTATCCAACCTTTATAACCACTGCCGTCTTTGAGTTTATCGCGAAGAGACAGAGAGATGCCGCGGAGGACTTTAATTTATAATACGTAGAGATGGTGTGAAAGATTATAGGGGTAACTAACGTATTTAAGTTAATAAGGATTAATACTGTATCCGTCTAAATAACTTTTCAATTACCGCAATGTACTTACGTGACCATTTTTTTAGAAGATAGAATGGGTATAGTAAGCTATCCGTAAAAGATAGATATATGCCTTCGCGGACTTTTTTGTAGATCTATAAAAGAGGAATATCCCACCATGCATTGTTTTGTTATATCTCAAAAGGATTAGGCAGCGTTTTCGATGAAAGCTACCAGGCGGCTTGACTTTTTCCGACACTTCTAACAATTATCGTTATGTTTCAACCAATTTACACAAATCCTTGACAAATTACATACCTAAACCTTCCTCACGAAACACTCTATCTATTGGTGAAAACCGCATGAAAATCCGTTCAGTATCCGTTCGTTTTATCGCGAACAGACAGATAGATAGGCGACGCGTGGGACTTTAATTTATAATATGTAGATATGTAGAGATTAACGACTGCTAAAATACTTGCCCCCTTACTAGTAAACGTGTTTTAAACTTTACGCAGCTTATAAACAACCATTTAACCTAACATAATTGATGTTTATCAGTTAATTTACAAATTGATAAAAAAAAAACAATACCAAGAGAGTTATTTGGCTTCCCATCCTCCGTGCTTACTTCTGTAGATACAATTTTGTAAATATATTCTGACGAAATTTAGCAATAAAAAGATGTTAATATGACATAATGCACGACTGTCAAAAGACCCCAACAAACTAACACACGTTTTCATCATGAACACAAGACCCGCAATTCGTTCTGCTCTCAAATTGACCATCAAAACACAAAACGCACTTTTCGCCGGCCGACGAAATGGCTCTCCCACTGAACGGATACACCTAGAACTGCGATCTGTACCGGTTTGAAAGTCTAAAGCGGCCTACACACGACACTGCATTTAGTCACTGCCGCAGTCACTAAATGCAGTGTCGTGTGTAGGCCGCTTAAAAGTCCAGTCTGAATTTGTCAATTTACACAGGACCTTTCAACTCGTCGGGCCCGGACAGGCTAAGTAATTTGAGTACCTGTTCGATTTAACAAATGACTGCGCGACGTTTCGTCTGTTATGGTGACATTTTTTTGTCAATATATCGATTGTCATCTCTAATGCACAGACGCAACGTAGATATGCTGAGTCTGTTCTACAAGTAATGTGATGGAGCCTGCTCGAATGAGCTAGCAGTAATAAAACTCGATGGACACGAACGGAACACCCGTTCACAATTATTGTCGATATCGGCTTCATTAGTAAAGGTTGTTTCTCCGACTTGTTTTTTTAAAGTGAAAACATCTTTAGCACGTTGTGATTTCAAACTCGATGAAACGAAAAATAGCGACCCTAAAAAGAGACAAACACATTCATCTATAGGATTTAGACTGCGAGAGAAAGAGATAGTACAATCGGTGTCCTCTTTGTGAAGAAGAATGAATTTTTACACGACTCCCAACTGCTCCCAGTAATCTGGAGCCAGGGAAACTATGCCATCCCCAATTGGGGTATCTTCTAAAGTAATATGGTTATAAAATTATGGTTGAATAATGTAGATATCGAAACGCTTTTTCTATAAATTTATCCATCATTCTACAACTCACTTTCTGTAACTTTCTAAACTGTAGTACAATATATTTTCTGTTTATTTTATTTTTTTATAATAACTTAAAAAAAAAAATTGAAATTAGTATGTTTTTCTCCATATTTTTATTTTATTTTTATAATAGCTGAAACAAAACCTTTTTCATTTATTCTACGTATGTAATACTAAATTTTTATACTAACTTTATATTTTATATGTTTTTTAATTTTTTTTTATACTTTGGGTACTTAGAAATATAGTATTTTGTATTAATATTACCCACACTCAGGCAGTGCCTTAGTGGGTTTTCATTTCTTATTCATATTATTTGTTATTATATTTTATGTTATTTTATACTATTTGCTATTATACATTATATCTATGTACAAAGAAATGGAAATAAATAAAGTTAAAAAAAAAAAAAAAAAAAAAAAAAAAAAAATATATATAATGCTGTAGAAATAATGGAAGGGGGAAGTAGTGGGAAGGTGATGGGGTGCGGAAGGCGCAGAAGTACCTGACTAATCAGAACTTTTGGTCACCAAAAATGCAAACATGGCCGGCATAGTCCAGCGGTAAGGCTCTTGACTAGCACTCCGAAGGTCGCGGGATCGAATCCCGGCGTGACAAATAAATTTCATTTGATTAATTTGTGTTATTTCACAATTTATTCATTTAAAATAATATATAGTATATTTGCGGCACGTTCCAGGGTGGAAGATACTCTCGGTATCGCCCTGGTGTAAGACCACCATTCAGAATTGAAACGTTGCTTGAAATGGCTTTAGCCGTGTTTAGTAACAAGATCTGAATAGCCAGGTACTATCCCCACCTTCCTCTTCCCTATCTCCTTCCCCTTCCCACTACCTTCAGCATCACAACATACCCCAATTGGGGATGCCATAGTCCCACTGGCTCCAAACGGGAGCGGTTGGGACACTTGTGCGGTATTCATGTAAAAAAAAAAAACGCCTGAAGTCATTTTAAGCAACCTTTTGATTCTGAATGATGGTATTTTATCGGGACAATAATGAGTGTACCATTCTGGAACGTGTCGCACATATAAGAACGTACCATTTTAAATTAAAACTTTGTTAAATAACAAACAATAAATTAGGACCTACGGATTTGCAGCTGAAGATTCGCACTCAAACCCAGCTATCTTTTAGCCAATTCTACTTAATTAATTTATTATTAAGATTATTATTATTTAATACGGTATTAATTTATTATTCTAATTAATTTCTTAACCCGCTCAATCGGAAGTGACCTGCCAGGGTTTTTTTTTTCATTAGCTCCGCACAGGAGCCCCTGAGGAAAATAATTCCCTTCAGGGCCTATGTTATATTTGGGGATTCTGGATGGAGGGATTTTTAGGAAAGGAAAGAGAGATAGTTCTGGGAAGGAAAATGGTATGAGGGGTGTGTCGAAATCCATTAAATCAATCAATCAATTTAATTAAATCCAAATTATGGGTAGGAAAATGGGGGTCAATGTGTCCAGGAGTGATGGACGTATGAATCCATCCCATCCACGCAGTGCAAAGTGATATTCCGATAGAGTATGGCTGGAGAAGTCAAAAAGACTCCCTCAACCATTCTCTCGCGATCCGGCCTGCCATGCAACTGGTGGGCAGACGCATCCGCCGTCAAGACCCGGACAAACCTCACCTCATGAACTCGGGCACCCCTGCTAAGACAACAAACTTAGCCTATGGCAGAGGTGTTGGTTATCCAATAAATGGTTGCCGGGGCGGAAAATTAGATAGAGCCTGAGAAGTCATAATAAATTTTACTTCTACCTTGAAGTGATTTTTCACAAAAACGGCGCTCTACAAATTATCCAATTATTACTTTTGGTGTTTTTGTACAACGTTGGGAGTTGATATAGTTCCCTGTTTGCACGCCGTACAAACAGAGGCGCTCTTGTGAGCAGTCCTGGATTTGTCAATAGGCCGTATAGGCCGCGGCCTGGGGGCGGCAGCCTACAAGTTGGTGATTATGATAGGTGGCAACTTCTAAGAAGGAAGAAGGGGCGGCGCAGATGAAGTGGCCTATATTTAAGAAAAGTATAAATCCGCCACTGCTTAAGAGGTATCAATAACTATTGTATTTTATTTGTTTATTTATTAATGCCCCTTTTCGGAGCTTTTATTAAGATAAAATTTCGCTTACTTCTCTACATATTATAAATTAAAGTCCTCCGCGTCGTCTGTCACGTCGTCTGTTCGCGACAGACAGACAGACAGACAGAAATCCCAATGTTATTTTATCGAATACTAGCTGACCCGGCCACGCGTTGCTGTGGCATTCAAAACACAACGCCATCTACTGGATGGTTATTCAACCTTTATAACCACCGCCGTCTTTGAGTTTATCGCGAAGAGACAGACAGGCGCCGCGGAGGACTTTAATTTATAATACATAGAGATGGTGCGAAAGATTATAATAATGTGCATGAAATACTTAAGGTAACTAACGCATTTAAGTTAATAAGGATTAATACTGTATCCGTCTAAATAACTTTTCAATTACTGCAATGTACGTGACCATTTTTTTAGAAGACAGAATGGGTATAGTAAGCTATCCGTAAAAGATAGATATATGCCATTGCGGACTTTTTTTATAGATCTATAAAAGAAGAATATCACACCATGCATTGTTTTGTTATATCTCAAAAGGATTAGGCAGCGTTTTTGATGAAAGCTACCAGGCGTGCGGCTTGACTTTTTCCGACACTTCTAACAATTATCGTTATGTTTCAACCAATTTACTCAAATCCTTGACAAATTACATACCTAAACCTTCTTCACGAAACACTCTATCTATTGGTGAAAACTGCATCCGTTCAGTAGTTTTCGAGTTTATCGCGAACAGACAGACAGACGACGCGGAGGACTTTAATTTATAATATGTAGAGAAGATAATATGTAGAGATGTAGAGATTTGATGATCAATTATTTCACCAGAAGTAAGCGAAAATTTATCTTAATTCAGGCAAAAGGACACGCCTGCAATACACCTCTATCTGTAGATTATCCCTTTAGCATCTGAAACAAATTCGGTCACCTTTCAGATTAAATCAGTAACCTTGTTTCGTGTCCTATTGAAGGCGGGCTCTCTGATAGCGATCTTTTGAACCCTGGGCCTGAGAATGACTTGGCATAGTGGTTATTGTACCACTTGGCGCGGGGTAGTGTCGAATTTCGAGGGTCAAAGGTACTATAATGGTGCTATGGACCTTCCACAGGACTAAAAAAGTTCGCTAGAAGGTTACGTGTGCAAAAAATTGTTTTATTTCAAATATTTCTTGAAATTTTTAGTAAAGTTTTCGATTCGGTATATTTTGGTATTACTCGTCGGTGACCCGAGAGATCATACCCCGATACCTGATAGTTGGGTCTCCGAAATTATTATTGCAGTGAAAACTTATTTATCGCCGTTGTGATTTTAAACTGGACGAAAAGAAAAATAGCGACACTAAAAAGAGACAAACACATCTGTAGGATTTAGCCTCGAGAGAATGAGATTATTGGAGGTTATCTGACGGCCTGCGTAGTGCAGCGGTAAGGCGCTTGACTAGCATTCCGAAGGTCGCGGGATCGAATCCCGGCGTGGCAAATAAATTTTATTTGATTAATTTGTGTATTTCACAATTTATTCATTTAAAATAATATATGGTATATTTGCGGCACGTTCCAGAGTGGAAAATACTCTCAGTATCGCCCTGGTGTAAGACCACCATTCAGAATTGAAACGTTGCCTGAAATGGCTTTAGCCTTGTTTGGTGACCAGATCTGAATAGCCAGGTACTTCCCCACCTTCCTCTTCCCTATCTCCTTCCCCTCCCCAGTCTCCCCACTACCCCCAGCCTCACAACAACCCCAATTGGGGATGCCATAGTCTCACTGGCTCCAGACGGGAGCCGTTGGGACTCTTGTGCAGTATTCATAAAAAAAACTTACTGATATAAGTAACAGATGGTTACTCCTTCAAGGCTCTCGCAAGGACTCTATATTTTTTTGAAAGAACGAAGCTACATTTAGTTTAGAACGAATTTAGACCTCCAATGTCCCTGCATACGTTGTTAGAAAGCAGCATGCAAGTGCTTAGCGGGAAATACAAGATAATCACGGACATATGAATATATCTGGACCTGCCCTAAGTGATAAAAACGTATTATTTCCCCCTCGCCATGGAACCGGCTGGAGCTCCTCCTTGGCGCCAGTTCGCCCCATGTGGAGGGGATAGAGAATCGCTTGAATCTAAAATGTGTGACGTCATCATTCTTGCCGTGGGCAGCGCGAAGCTAACATCTATACATTTAACGAAAAAATAACACGCCAAAACAGTAGCTTGTGCTATACAACATACCTACATATCAGTGTGCACATAAATGTGGGCGGTTCCTTAGTGTGCTCGTCGCTGGTTACAGGGGTAAGTAAATTATGAAACATTTGTAAAAGTGTCTTAACTAAACACGGCAAAAAAATATTGCTATGTGAAAACGGGCGAATCTTTTTGGGGTGTACATTTGGCCTACGCAAATATTTTATTATCGTGGCAAGCAATTCGCGCTCCCATGTAAAAAGGTCTATTCATTCAAAGCAGATTTTGCTTTTAAGAACTAAATGATGATATTATAATGCGAGATGCCTATATACTGTCAGATTAATTTTTCAACCAATGACAGTCATCTTCCCCTCTTCGTACCGCCATAGTTGATTTTTCCCCTCACCTGTTATTTCTGGTCTATTGAATTTGGATGTCTATGAAGATAATAAAATACAAATCGAGAGAATGAGATGGTAAAATCAGTCTCATTTTTGTGCGGTGCTTCGTAGCCTCCCCACTCTTGCCTACTATAGTTTTCTGAAGGTTTCACTTGTACCGCATGGGAATTGCATACTCTGTTATTATAAAATTACAATTTTGCTGCAGTATTTACTAATTTCAAATCTTAAATCGACTTAAAAAATACCTTGATAAGTTGGTATGGATTAGTGACCGACCGAAGGTTCGAAAATCTCCCAAAACCGAAACCGAAACTTTTTATACATGTTAAAATTCGACTGTTTACTGTTATTTGGCTTATTTTTTACACTCATTCAGACAGTTAACACGTGTCGTGTTAAATTAAATAAATAAAAAAAAAACAATAATTGAAGTATGTGAAAAATAATATTTATTAATTATTTTAACACGTGTCAACACTGTCTGAACAAGTGTAAAAAATGAGCCAAATAACAGCAAACAATCGATTTTTAATACGTCTAAAAAAATTTCGGTTTCGGTCGGACACTAATATGAATATTGTAAATAAATTCATTTGATATCAAATGAATTTATTTACAGTGTTGATATTTTGTACTTATACGCGGGTATATACAGTATACAGACATGAAGTTTTATATGTATTAGAAAATACATGTCTGTATGTTTTGCATTTTTAAAAATACATTGTCTAGGTCGTATACTGAATGTTGATGGCGTTCAAGCCAGGCAATTTGTACGATTTTTTTAGGGTCGTAATTCATATGAGAAGTAACTTATCCAAAAAGTGGTCTTCACTCTAGTAGTTGATATCTGTAATCGATCGATAAGCCGGCTTAGGGGCGCGGACACCGAGTGCGACTTGACTGCCGGATGACTGTAGCTCAGCTGCTTTGGTTAAGTTAAACAATCTCATCATACTATGTGAATCGTGCACGGGGCACGGGGGTTTAGAATAACCTGTGGTTATTCCTTGCTAAATAAAACGCTTATGGATTTCGATAAGAATTATGCCCAATCACCAAACAAGATCCGGTATACACAATTAAGAAATACTCACTGTTGTGTCTCGTAGCTTGATCTTCATTCGGCGACGGTCATATGTGTATCCAAGGCGTACGATAAGATTGTTCGGTTATTATAACCACGATATAGTTTGAGTCACGATACGATGAAGCGGTTCACACAAAGCATTCGATAAAGACAACGATATTATAATGCTTCACATTACACGCTTCAGATTGATAGAAAATAACATTTCAAAGTAGAGCGAAATGTCACGTTACGATTTGTTTCGATGGTTGTTGATATGCTGACGATATTGCGGTACTTGACTTAGTCCACCGTATAGGTAAGTACACTTAACGTGCGGAAGTCCAAAATCTGGATTCCTCCGATGTGCATGGTAAATTGGAACACAAATACGTATGAAATCCATCAGCGTTATGAAACAATATGTTATTTTTTAAATTCTATTAACCTTTCGTCCTACATATTAATAAACTTTTATTTCAGCTACATCAGGTGGCGGAGATGAGACGTGATACTGTGAAATAAATAACTAACAACATGTACGCACTCGCGTACTGCCTGCTAACAATGTATGCCCGGACATTGGGGGTCAGAGTTATTTTAAATAAAAAGTACCTTCTTTATAAATAAAAATTAGAGTCCTGACGTGTACGGTGAAGGAAGAAACCATCTGTTTCCTTAGAATGCCATCGGAAAGTGGTGGGCAACCTCCAATGGTCGATATCTTTATTATATAAAAAAAAAATTTGCAGTAGTATCGAGAGAGGAACTTTTGGAGTACGTTTGTATTAATAATAATAATGTTTTATTCCAGGATGTGGGGAGGATAGTGCAATCCCACATGTGCCGTATAGTTATACATGTTTACACAACAGATTTTAAGTTTAAAAAATCAAGTACATGAAGGAAAATAAAACATAAATAATTATTAAAAAAAAGTAATCAATTATTATGTAGGGCGTGGTTTGCGATGAGCTCTGGCCCAGCGCTCACTCTGGTGTGGCGCTTGATGCTGGAAGACTGCGATCAACACGACTCCAGATACTAATATCTACAGCCTGTATGTCGGACGAATATCTACAGCTCATATGTTGGACTAATATCTACGAACTTGACTAATATCTAGAGAGCTAAGGTCGGACGAATATCTACGACGGTCCCAGTGTTGACTTATATCTTATATCTACAGAGCGTAGGTTAAACTAATATCTACAGAGCGAAGGTTGGACTAATCAGCTAAATGTGTCCAATAGTCCGATATTAGGGATTTTTACATACAAACTTACATAAATTAAGTTTTTTAAACTGCAATACGCAATATTACGTTATTCCAATATGCTATACATAATTGCAAATCCAACCTCTGCCAGTGCTGTAGATATTCGTCAACACTTTGGTTCTCATAGATATTAGTCAGCAGTTTGAGCTGTAGACATTCGTCAACACTTTGGTTCTCATAGATATTAGTCAACAGTTTGAGCTGTAGATATTCGTCAACACTTTGGTTCTCATAGATATTAGTTCGATTTTTTCAGTTTTTGGAATTCCTGTAGATATTAGTAGACGCCTCCGATCAACATTATGTGAATTGAGAAAACGCCAGGAGTTTTTCAACTTGATTTTTCTTGTCCATCTTTTCCTATGTGTTCTATGGATTTGATAGTAGGTACTTTTCTTCCGCGGGGTCATCTCCGGCTCGCATGTTACATTTCGCTCTTCCGCCCACGAAACCTTTCGCAGGTTCAAAAGATAACAAAGGACAGTGACATGTCGGCACATATTTTTCAAAAAATGGCGGTTCCTTGTTGGGACGGATAGATTTATGATGGCCATCTTTTGAATTCCAAAATAAATAAAAAAAATGCAACATTGTGTAATATTACATATCTACGGAGTGGAAGATGTGATACTTTTAAATCCAAACTGTTTTGACATGTACCTACTTATTATTATTATTATTTTATAATGTGAATTTAGGTACGTCATTATGCATTTGTATAAATTGCATAATACGTGTATGTACATTTACAAAGTAGAAAGTACCTACTTACAAACTATTTAAAAGTATTTTTGTTATTTATTTTTGAGGTAGATGTGTGATCTGTGATCCTGATGATAGACACTGTAACGCTGTCCGAAACGTTGGCTAAAGAAGGAGGTAGCGCAACATGGTAAACACCCCAAAATTTAATTTAAAAAATACTTTTGGCGGCGAAAATCTAAAATCATATCTACTTTGGAACTTAGGACTTTTCTCTTTTTCTGTATTATTTTATTTCCTTTTATATTGTATAACTTTATTTCTTTTTAAACACATAAAAATGAAATCAATTTTATTTCTATATATAAAAATCAATATTATGTTAATATTTATGTGAATTGTCCATGCATTGCTGTATGCATATAGGAAATATTTGAAATATATCACAAAGGAAATGTTTGAAACTTTCAAAATACCTTCCTCCTGCCCTCGCAAAGGTTTCTGGATTATTACAACCACATGACAATACATCTGAATTTTTGTTGAACCATTATAAAAACTCTTACGAAACTGTAAATAATGTCATAATTTGGGAATGACATTTTGCAAACCATCAATTGTTAAATCAAAATTCAATTTTCGAATAAACTCTTTAAGTATTTAATCGAAGTACTCGGCTCGGTTGTGTTTCCCGCCGACAGATGGCGTTTGAAAAAAAAAATGACGAAAAAACCCGCTAATTTCACAAAGGAAAATGCTTGCTAGGACTATTGACATAGGTCAGGATCTCAGATGTCAAAGTTTTAGCCTAACAAAACGGAACTCTCGGCGGTTTGGGTCGTTGTTTTTCGGAAAACGACATTGCCACCGAAAAACCGATTCCGGGCTAGATGTTTTTCAAAAATACGATAGCCGGAAAGATTCCGCAACTTTTAATAACAATAAAACATATGATTCTCATATAAAATACGTCAGGAGATGCTGACAAAACTCGAAATTTTCCGAAAAAAAATCATCAAAACACGCGCTCACAGATTCCATCGGAAGTTTAAATATCGGTGGCCAGTTCAAATTAACACGTTATTCATTCCGGGTAGGTACCTACTTATTTCGGTAGTATTGCAAATATGATGAAAAAAGCAAAGATTGCCGGAATTTAAGGAAACGCGCATAGATACGTAGATACGTAGATACACAGTTGATTAGGATTTAATACGTAGATACACAGTTGATTAGGATTTAATGCAATACTCAAAATCGAATACTTTGAATCTAATCAAAAATTATATTTAAATTGGTAACCATGATAGGTACAAATTTGATTGATGGTTCTTATCTCTACATCTCTACATATTAAAAAAGTAAAGTCCCCCGCGCCGTCTGTCTGTCTGTCTGTCTGTTCGCGATAAACTCGAAAACTACTGAACGGATTTTCATGCGGTTTTCACCAATAGATAGAGTGTTTCGTGAGGAAGGTTTAGGTATGTAATTTGTCAAGGATTTGTGTAAATTAATTGAAACATAACGATAATTGTTAGAAGTGTCGGAAAAAAGTCCAGCCGCCTGGTAGCTTTCATCGAAAACGCTATGATCTCAAAGACGGCGGTGGGTACAAAGGTTGGATTTTACAAAGTGTTTTATTAGCCACAGCAACGCGTGGCCGGGTCAGCTAGTAATATACAAAAATGAATGTTTGTTATAATATATGAAAAATGAAAATTTGTAAAAAAAAATTGCAATAGGTGGCAAGCTGTTTGAAAATCTGATTGTTCTGCGACTGAATATATTGAACGCGGGAGAGGGGAGGGGATCGCAGGAGGAGGGTTCGCGGGAGAGGGGGGAGGAGAGGCACGGGAGAGAGAAGGGGAACGGGACGAATCGGAAAAGACACGCAGGGAGAAACTATTTCTTTATTAGTGGCATTGCAACGTACGCCGGGAACTTACTAGAAAAATACAAAATAAAAGTATATTTAAATAGAGTTCTACAAATTAAATTTGAAATAAACAATAAACACAACCTAATAAACATTCAATACGTCAACATGAGTATAAATGCAACTATATCGATAGTAAATTGGATACACATGTCAAAGATATATACTCACTTACACAAATTCTTCCCTTTACCATTCTGCCAAAATATAGCATCACCACTGCCATCCTACAAATAATTCAACACTCCTCTCACACCAACACTAAACCAGCCTTTAATTCCGATATACACCACCACAAAACACGATCACAAAATCAAATACACCTATCGTCATCTACTCACACAACTAAATTTGGAATTAACTCCTTCAATACATCGCACATACGCAATACAACGCATTACCTAATGTCCTAAAACTACCAGAATCAAACAAAAAAATATTGGCAAAGGCTCTAAAAGGATATTTTCTCAGCAACTTTATTAACCAGTGACGAATTTAGCTGCCTTCCTTTGTAACTCTTGTATATTCTTCAATTACCTGTATCAAGTGTGTCTAGTCCATTTAAAAATCTAGATATGTATTGTTTATTGATTTCCGTGTTCTTATGTAAAAATAATTTTCCTTTAGAGGTATAATGTTGTCCTTCCCGAAATGAGTTTTATTAAACTCGTTGGGAGTAATGTATTATAAATTTTATGTCATAAATACAAAATTATTACATAAAATTTATAATATTATTATCTCTAATAAATAAAAAATAAATAAATTAAAAAAAGATGAATATAAAACATTTCCAGAGTCGTAGATTCAGTCTCGCCCTGGAATATAAGGGCAATTTTGAAAAATTATTTTTGTTTTTTTTTTATATGTACAACTTTATAAATTACATTACATTGTTTAAGTACTGTGAACCTACTCGCTAGCTCACTAGCAAATCCTGTTTTGAGAACTGGCGCAGTTTATAATTCGATCGGTTTACAACAAAAATATCAACACAAAATTACATTTAAATCAAAAGACAATCAGCATCGTACCATTGAAAATACATAATACATATAAACAGGTTTTAATAAAATTCTTGATATTTAATCTGTCTTGATTGATGATCGAAGACTTGGTGCCTAATTAATATTTAGAATAATTTGTATTGTCTAATGTCTAGTGAAAGTGCATCGTATAGCTTTGTATCTAAAATTTCTATTGCCAAAAGTAGTTTTTTTTTATTTTTTAAATTATTAATTTTAATTTAGTAATTTGTACATTTAAGTTTAAATTTCTAATTAATTATAATATTTCATATTGCGAACTAAATTTTATGTAGTTTTACGTAGCTTCTACAATACATCTTGAACTTTCCAATTGGTGTGGACTTTAAAGTTTCTGGTAGCGTGTTATATAGCTTCATCCCTTTGTACAGTAGACTGTTCTGCGTATTCGCCTTGTCCTTTTTTTGAAGCCTGATTTCCTTGCACGTCCTTGTGTTATGTCTGTGAACGTCCTTGTTGAATATAAGTTTATTTGAGAAGTATTTTGGTAAAATGCTGTCTATTATTTTATGTATAAATATCATCGTATTCACGGTCAGCATCTGTTTCACGGTTAGTTTTTAAGTTTCTAAAGAAGTAGTTCTAATTTAGTTCCTTTAAAATCTATTTCGCCGTAAAATTATTCTCATTGCGTTGTTTTGAGGATTTGAAACTTATTTTGTTCTCGTTCGTTACATAGGAAAAGGATAGTTGAGCAATAGTTAAAATGTGTAGCAATAATCAATTTTTAGATAGTGATTGCAGTTTTACTAGACAGTTTTTGCCAATTTTTAATTTGCTAATTTTTTGCGAAAGGGGAGTAATAGATTATGCCCTTTGGTTCTAGTATCTCGAGTAGTTTGGACATTGTCAAACGCAGTTCTGTGTTTGAAGTGGTATGTAATTTTGGATCACTACATAAACCACTACAAATATACATCGGATCCGGGTAGTTGGAACACTTGTGCGGTAACTATATAAAATAAAACCCATGTTTTATTTAATATGTTCATCGACAGGATGTTTTTTTATTATTATTATTTAAAAGGAGAAAACACAGATACAGACAATAATTAACAAAACAATATTCTGAACAATGACTTGAGAATTCGCCTGCACCCCAACTATTTCTCACTGATTGACTTGATAAATAAAGATTTTCAGATACATTTTTTATACATATTTAAAAATAAGTCATAATTAATAATGAATCGAAAATTGTTTAAAAAGAAGCACATAAAAAGTATAGTGAATGATATATGAGTTTTCTTTTTTTATAGGAAAACAGCCTTCAATTTTCTACCAAAAGTGCTATACCTAAGTATCAAAAAATATATCGGAATCCTTAAGGTTGTGGTTTTTATTAAACAATTCGCACATTCTTCTGATTGGATCCCTGACACCAGCATTTGTACGTGTCCGGTTAATGTGGAATAAGTCGTTAAGCCTAGTTTTTCTGGGTGGTATTTTAAAATTAATTAGTTTGAGTAAGTCAGGACAGTCGATAACGTTGTTACAGATTTTATACAGGGTCGTTAGGTCAAGGTATGTTCGCCGGTTAGACAGAGCGGAGTTAGATAGTTATATTTCGAGAGCAATTTTGTTGTGTAGATAGTCATAAAATTATAATATTACAAAACCATCTTCGCAGTTGTCGTAATAGATTTCCACAGACACACGCACCAAGCACCTACCAAAATTATATTAGAGGGGAACACATACATAGATAAATAATGAAATGGTGGTGTGTATTTTTTCTTCAAACTTACAGTAGATAGTTGTAGACGATGTTATAATTTCCTACTCGAATTTTTTAACGCTTCCTTATAAAATTGAATGGGGATTCAACCCTGGAATGGCGGGTGACAGTCATTTATACCCCTGATAATCACTTGTGCTGTAAATGCTTAGATCTTAGATATTTTACTTGTTTACTTCATTCAGGCCTATGACATCTTTGGGGATTCTGTCTGGAGGGTCTTTTTAAGAAAATTAATTTAAGCAAATTATTTGTTGATTTAACATCTAGTGAATGGTGTCCGGACAACTTAAGGTTAAACGTCACGCACGTTATAATCTACGCATTCATAGATGGCGCCAATTAAATTATTTTAGGTTTTTAATATTTTTTGCACGTTACGCTTTAAAATATTAAGGTAAATTAATTGTTTGCGCCTGTACATATTAAAAATGAATATAAATTAATAGTTTTGTTCATAAACAGACCCAAATCTTTCGACAGGGGTTGAAATTCAATTTTATATCGGCAACTCAATCCAATATTGTATTTTTCAGCCTTTCTTGAAAGATTTGGGTTTGTTTATGGACAAAACTATTTATTTACATTCATATTAAATATGTACGGGCGCAAACAATTAATTCACCTCAATATTTTAAAGCAAAACGTGCAAAAAGTATTAAAAACGTAAAATAATTTAATTGGCGCCATCTGTGAATGCGTAGAGTATAAAGTACGTGACGTTTAACCTTAACTATGTACAACTTCATCACTGATTTGAAGTCATTAAAAGTGATTAAAAACAAGAAAAACTTGATTAAATAGGTTATGTTAGGTTTTGGGCTATTTTTTCATCGCCTTTCAAAGGGGTGTTGAAATGCCACTTTGAAAATCGAGTGCAGTTCACACGCCGTAAAAGTGAAACTTCCACACAAGCTCAACCAATAGGAGCCTGGAAAAATAAGCGCATAATCGAAGCGACCAATGCGGTAAGGTTTCATTCTATCTTAAATTGTTTGCAGTACCAAATGTCAATGACATATTCAAGCAAGCTTCTATTATAAAAATGTGTCAAGAAAACATATCAAAGAATATTAAGAATTTTACAAACTAATGAGAAATGGAAACCAATTTATTACACCTAATTTTAAAATAATTCAAATGCAAAATCATTATATTTTCCAAGCCATAAAAAACTATAATAACCTCCCTTATGAATTACGCTGTATCATCAACCAATCAGAACAAATAAATAAAATTCAATTTTTCAAAAAAAACTTACAGTCAAAAGTAAGCATATTATAACTTACAACCTACATAAGTAAGAATCGTGTCTGCCTTATCAGGCACAAGAGCTCCTCTTTTCTGATAAGGCATACATGACCAAAAAATACCTTTAATATAATATTTTATAATATATATGTATATATGTAAGTCATATTTTTATGCAATAATAAAAAATAAAATAAAATCTCATCCTCTCGCACGCTAAATCCTATAGATGTGTGTGTGTGTGTGTGTCTTTTTAGTGTCGTTCCGTTTCATAGAGTTTCTAAAGAATCTTCGCTTAAAAAAAAACTAAAAAAAAAATTAAAAAATATTTGTGGTCATTTTAGGGTTATTTACCTGTCGGTTGTCCGACGCAAAGTGGCTGGTCACTCTGCGAACGTCCCCTACCGCAAACGGGTCAGATACATTCGGACCGTGTTTTTTGATTGGTTTATTTGTGAACAGGTGCAACGAATGCCGGCCTCTGATTGGTCCGCACTAGCCGTTGGGAGCGTTTGAATATGGAACTCCAGTTCGAATGCACAGAACTTGGGAAATACTAGAAAGGAAAGGTATATTTTTTAAGCGACCAATTTATTTTGGAATGAAAACTTCTTTAGCATTGTTTTCATTTGAAAATCGATGAAACGAAAAATATCGACACTAAAAAGAGACAAACACATAATCTACATGATTTAGCCTGCGAGAGAATGAGATAGTATTATCGGTATCTTAGTGTGGTGCTTCGTAGCCTATCGGTCTCCTATTTGTGCGGTGCTTCGCTTTTTAGCCTCCCTACTCTTATCTACTTTAGTTTACTGAAGGTTTCACTTCTACCGCGTGTGAACTGCACACTCCGATTTTTAATTTAGTTTTTTTTATGTGAATACGTCCCAAGTGCTCCCATCTGAAGCGAGTGATACTAGGGCTCCCACATTTGGGTATGTTGTGAGACTGAAGGTAATGGGGAGGGGAAGGAGATTGTTAAGAGGAAGGTGGGGAAGGTGCTAATCAGATCTGTTCTTCAAACACTGCTAAAGCCATTTCAAGCAACGTTTCAATTCTGAATGTGGTCTTACACCAGGGCGATTTAATTAGATAAGGAGACCATATTTGTCCCAAAGCACACAGGTCTCATATAAAACGCTGTAACTCCCTTACTATCTTACAACAGAAATATGTTCTAATCGGTGTTAGAAAGGAAAAACACCACGCTTTATATTCCAATCTAAAAAATAGCCACCAAAAAAGTAAAATGTACACTTTTTTATACACAAAGTTTTGAATCGCAAATTGAAAAAAAAATTTTAAACTTCGGGAATTTTTTATAAATTATTTTTACATAGAGCGACAAAAAGTGAGGTTATAATATGTGTTTGTTGTACATTTGTCTAATAAAATATAGATGTGTTTTTATTATTTTTTATTATCATTAACTTTAGTTAGAAAAAACGTAAGGTGAGCCATTTTGAAAACTTTTTTATGTTTGTATGCGAAATTTTTATAATAAAAAAAATATGTTTTTTTCGAATTCTATACTTTGAAAGCGTATTTCATCACCTTTCTAAAACAGTTTTTGGTTTTTGAATGTGCTCAGAAATATTCCAAATATTTGCATTTTATTGTAAAGCGAAAATATTTTGACCATCTGAAAAAAATGACAAATTTTTTAAGGGTTAATTAGAAATAACACATATTAATCAAATAAAATTTATTTGCGCAAGCCAGGATTTGATTCTGCAACCTTTGGATTGCTACCCCTCGACCACAAGGGCCGTCAGTTTGTACACTGTCTCAATTTGTAAGCCCAATTGAACGGAGTAAATCGGCCTATGGGGGGGGGGGGTGGGGGAGGTGTTACGTGTGTAATGGTCCGCCACCCTCGGCTTTTGACACCAATTGTGATGAACCCTACCTAGCTGATTTACTTTTCTAAGCTTCTACCTCGTAGTTTAAATCTCGTAGCTCCTGTCTCGTAGCCACGCTCATAATTCTACCCTTATGTCCTACTGATCACACCACTAGGTATGATGGCCTGACTCAACCCTCCTTTCGGTTTATTTCTACCTCAGGCTCGTGATTTCTAAACCCCTATACTTTATAATCTAGCTAAACCTACCCTATCTTCTTAAATCCCTGCGATTTTCTCACAGTAATCAAGATTTAAGATTTTAGTTCACATTATTTCTATAATCTGCGTTGTGTATTTTTTGTTTTAGATTTTACATCTGTTTGCATACTTAATATGCACACATATGTAGAGAAGATAATGTATTACGTGTGGTAACCCATAGATTCTTTTAGAGAAAGGGTGAGAATCTTCCGATTTATTAATTATTATTATTTGAGTATCTTTTACCGAGTTTGATAAACTAACCCCGCCTTAGACTTTGTGTCTATTTGATTTCCGTAGGAATTTAGTGTGTTTATTTAATTCTTTCTATCACCGCTGATACATCGATAACATAAACAACAGTTAATAAATTACATCATTTCAAGAAATAAAAAAAACCCTACCTTACCAGTGTAGAATGTTCGTATTCGAGAGTCCGGTTTTCTCAATTGGAGTTCTTGTCTGCAACCTCCCCTAACATAATGTTTTGTGTAATCATAGTTAGTAGTCATAGTTAGTATTCACGATATTGTTGGAATAGTAAGGATGGATGGATATGGGGAGGGGGATAATATGTTTGCTGAAAAGTCGGCTCCTCCGCTAACCAAGTGAAAACCGATGAACAACAATTACAAACCCGGATTCTCCCAGTACGTTTGCTAGACTTATCCTTAGATCCGAGTTTTACTCTCTTCGACGAGCGTCTCATGCTATGAAAGGGGCCCTTCACGCCAGCAGGGAGAATACCAAGTCTTCATGCCGTTTTTCTGTCTTACTCCGACTTCCGACTCCTCCGGATTGAATTTAACTCTACTGAATCTAGAAGGGGTATTTCATGTCTTCCCTTATCATGCCTCTATCCGTTGAATGTGGCGTAAGCTTGTGACGGGCAGATCCTTCCTCCCACGTGACCGACCCAGCGTTACACTCCACCTCTGACTAGCTGACATAAAACTCACCTCGTGAACCTTATGTTTGCTTTCAGGTTCGACAAGACTCACGGTATGCAAATATCCTGTGGCTTTAATGCCGCGTCAGCGTACTGTCCGCATACGTCCTTCCTCTTCCCCGCATGCCCACCTCGACAATACCGCCACAAGATCAAAGCCGTCCGTTCGAGAAAGGTTGCCACTTACATTTCCAGATGGCCCATACCTACATACAGAAGCCTTGAAGATTACATTCGAAGACAAGTTAGGATTCAGGACTGTATGAGTATTTGAACACCAGTGTTGTTTAAATGAGGTCACTAGCTCCTCGTGTGTTAGGTATTTAGGATAATGGGTATTTATGGTTTCTTGGATACCTACTTCCTATAAGAAAGATTTAAAAATGAGATAAATCGAGTTGTCATTGAATCAATGACCTCCTGAATAATTGTGATGAGCTCTCTTTGAGTTTGAAGCTAGTCGAGGTACTTTACTTCGCGAAACTTTGCATGCTAAAACAATGCTACCTATTGGCGATCGCCCTAGTATAACCAGTTGTTTAGAATTGAGTGAATTTAACGTCGATTTTACTTTCACATATTGGGCGAAGTTTCCGTCGTAAGCTATGATTGATAAACCTGCCCCTTGACTTTTGTGTTTTTGTTTTATTTATTCGTTGATGGAATTTAGGTGACCGTGTCATTGAACTCTAATCGAAATTTTAGATACACAATCGAAGGTCATATAACATACCCTAATCTCGTCGGTGAGAGGATTCGGTAGGTATTAGCTATACCTATCAATTTGCTATTTCTATCGATTTTAGCGTTACGTATTTCATTTCTCATGGTTATTTGTTTATTTAATTTATGTGTTGTCGTTAATTATTTTCCTTCGTCTTATTGTTATTATTATCATTCAAGTACGCCAATGTAATTACCTAGAATGATTAAGAAGCACACTCCTATGACATCTTGTAATACCTAATTAAATTGTGCCAATAGTTAATTAACTCCGATGAACGAAAGACCGATATTAAATAGGTACATCATTTTTATGGTTTGTTTGTTTACTCTTCACACAGACGACCTTCGGTATACTGACCTACTTTGGAGATTGTTTATTTCTACGGTCATTGTCCTTTTGAAGCACGATTCATCGTTTAACTAATTATTTCTTATTTATTTGACCTAGTTTTGCTTAAACACTGATCATTTAAATAGGTACCTTGCTAACCTAGAGGTATCTGGATGACCTAGTTTCAACTAAGGTATAATTTGCTTGACCTACATAGTTCTGAGAAATATAGGTATTTCGGTTACGAATCGAACTGATATCTTACGTCGCATTCCTTATACGCGCTTAAATAAACATTACACCTACCTAACTAAAACAAGTACTTGTATGACCTAATTTATAAGTAGGTATTTGTTTGTTTGACCTAATTTTGAGACGCTTGTATACTCCCGCACACGAAATATAGAATAAAGAGCTTCCACGATAGTCATTTATTACGTTCTACGCGCCTCGATTCGTTTTATATGAGTTATAATAAATTAGCGTATTTACCTAACTGAAGCAAAAACCTACATATGTATCCTAACTCTAAAGCAGGTATTTCCTGTTTGACCCACTTTCGAGCAAGTGAAAATTGTTATTAGTGTGTTAGTGACAAACTTCAAAGGTCCGATTGATTTATTGGTGATGCACGCTCGTCCCTTTCTTCTTTGTCTCTGAAAATAATTAATAATTGGTTTTATCTTACCGCCCTCGATCGATTACAATTTTTCCCAGTCGGAACCTTCATAACTTCGACATTGTGATCGAGGTTTTCCCTTTTTTTCGTTTCCTAGCTAATGGACTCCTATCGGCCCCTTTTGAGAAAAGACTCTGATGATGAAAAAAACTCTTCAAATATCTGTCCATTTAAAATTCACTTCGGCATTTCGCTTAGTTCCTCAACCTCGTATTAATTACTGTTTTATTTCATTCGCCTTCGAGAGGTGATTCATCAAATAACAAATCAGATGTTAAATTTTATTGTCCGGGATTAGGTAAATTATTATTTATTTTCAATATTTTAATATCACTTTAGAATTAATAACCGTAGATACGCACGTTTTCCAAGTGTACGAATTATTATCACTACTGTTTATTACAATTTCGTTATTCAATTCACAAAGGATTTTTAACCGCTTTATTATTGAACCACTGTAGTTTAAACGTGACTCGAACAATTCGTTATTGTTATTTATTTTACATATGTCATGTTATTTAAAGTAAGGTTAAAGTTTTAATTATTATATCACCTATAGTTAATTTTAAAATCGCGTGTTATATTTTCTTTTATCCGGTAATTTGATTTATTTTAAGACACTGGATTTTTGTTAAATGTTATAAAACCACTAAATATAAGTTGTAAGAAAGAACCCCGAATGTCATTTAATTCTTATTTACTGACGTTATACACTTTCATTATAAAACACCCGAACTTTCACGAAGTATTATTTAGGCACTTTTCCGGACTCTCCGTTGATCGTCTTTGAAATTTTTATTCCTCAATTTTAAAGGGAAAATAAAACACTGAATTTACTATTTTTTTGCAAACACTTGTAGACATTTTTCAACTCTACTAGAAGCACTAGTTTACTAGTCTTCTTCGCGCACCTTTACATTTTTCTTGATCGCGCACTTCCCGTTATTTCATCCGAACTCTCCCTCAATCTCCCAACGAATCCCCTTTCTTTATCAAACCATGGTCTTTTAAAAACTTTTTAGAGCTCTCCTTTCATAGAAAAATCACCCCTGATCGCCCAGACTTTCATAGGAAAAGGACCAAATTCGGTTCCTCCGTATATGACCTTTTGTCAAATCTCTGTTAATCTTCTATCTCATGTCTTAGAACCAAATTTGTTTAGTGTCTCTCTCTCATATAAAATCACATAAATTTTCTCATTGACAGGTATTTATATTTAAAAATTTCATGTACTTGCTCGTAATTCATATTTAATGTCCACCCCATAAAAAGTAATTGTTTTTTCTCTAAAGTAAATACTGTATCTCGCTTGTGTAATTTTGTTTACATCGTTTCGCTTTAATGATGCCCTTAATTGCTCGAAATCATGTTCCATAAAATTATTTGGATAAAGTCATATCAACAAAGTGATAGCCAACCCTTTTTTCTCTAGTCAAACGGTTAGCGATTCCTTCGACGGTTCTCACGCATTTCCCAGTGTCAGGCTACGTTAAGCATCTTTTCCTGTGATTTGATTTAATTGTAGAGTGACCAAAATGTACCGTGGCCTTTGATATGCAATATTTTCAATATCCTGTTTATCGTGAATAGTGTTGTCAGATCAGAGTAATCCTTATATCGGTACCTATTAAAGTCAATTTAAGTAGTTCCAATCAGTTTTCTTTTGAGATATTTGGCTCTAATAACTTCGTTTCACCATTCCATTTCCATATCAATAGATTTTCCCACTTTTTCAGGTTATTATATTCAGTTTGTGAAAATTTTCGAGATTCTACCCGTTTTTTGTGATCATTCCAGATCGGTTTTAATTAAATCGACCCCTGGGACCATTCATGTTACGTTTTCCGTGCCCTTATTGATGATTTTTCATTTACTTATTTTCAACATTCCCGCCTAAGATTTTCTTGTTTCCATTTGAAACGTTAGGTGCCCAAAACCTGCAGTTCTCGATCGCGCCTTAAATAAACACGACCCGGGTCAATAATCCTTCAACTCTTTGTCTTTAGTTCTGTTTACTATTCCGTTCGTTGAACTTTCGTTCCTGTGGGAAAGAATTCAAGGCCGCTCAATCTGATCAAAGCCCACTAAAACGATACACGCCTATAATTTCTCTGATTGGTTCAAATTATTTTTAATCGCCTTATCTACTCCCTCATTGGCAGAATCCAAACTTCCTTTGTCCTCGAGATAGCTATAAAATGGGGGTTCCCTCGCTCCAGTCTCTATGCAGATTTCTGTATAGTTCCCAACTGCTCGGACAGATGTCGCCGAATGTACCATTTTCTCTACATAATATTTAGAGGAAAAAATTTTTTTCTTGTAGGCTTCTCGTAGGTTGAAGGTTGGCATTCATCACAGCCCCCCTATAGTTATAATTCCAGCGGTAAACACGCCTCCTAGTGTTAGTTGATGGAATTAGAACTAAACATAGATCTAATTTTGTGCAATCTTCCTTAAATCTTCCCTTTTTGTTCTTTTCTTCAAACTTGTTGCGCGCCCCTGCCTTTCACTATTTTATATCGTAGAATTTTGTTCGGTTTTCCTCTGTGCTGAAACCATTTTTCAATGTACTCTTGTCTACTCAATGACCTATTTAAGTCGGCTAACTTACGTCAGTTGCTGTACCTACTCTTTGTCCTACCCCCCTAAGATTCTTACTTCCACAAACTCCCCCCTAAGACTCTACTTCCGTAAGCTCCCCCCCCTAAGATTTTACTTTACCGATCTCATTTAATTTTTTCCAATGAATTGAGGTATTTATAAGCTCACGGGCCGTTTATTAGGAATTGAATCACCTTCAATCATCGTTATTATAATTCAGGGAGTCATTATTTATACAATATTTCCCTAAACAATCTGCAACATAGCTATGTGCAATAATTTTTAATGCAACCCGGCTTTGTTTGTTTATTTATTTTTATGCACGAATACACAAATGTATAACGTACCTAAACCCCGTTTTAAACAAGTTACCCCCTCCTAAATTCGGATGCGTTTTAAACCGCTCCACTTATTGGCTCTATATTGCAAATCGGAAATAATCCGGTTACCCGAGAAATATGCCAACCCCCGGTAAGTCTAAATTTTTAATTTATTCAGCCGGCATCCATGTAATGATGTATCTCCAATCCATCCCTGTTACACGTTTGAACGCAACGATTTGAAAATCTCACTTTATTTATGTGTAAATATTTTATTTTATTTTTATTCGTCCTTTGCTTTGTATGTTATGTTGATTTTATTTATTTTTATGTCACCATGTTGAAGATGTATTTATTTATAAAATCCTTCAACTCGAAGGAAATAATAATACCCTCGACCACTATTAACATAAACAACGTCATTTGATTAACTATCGTAAGTATATCTTTTTTTCACAGTAACATCTCGAGTTGTTCAATAACAAAGATTTCGGTCACAAAACCTTGTCACAACCGTACGTGTTTGTGACCATATCACCACTTCCTCGCGACAGTGTTTATTCAATTGTTTGTTTACATAACCGCGTTTTATTATTAGTGTTATTTGACTGATTTGAATTCGAGTGTTTTAGTCCGTCGGAGGTATGCAATGTTGTTTATATAACAGCTTTTTTATTTATCAATACGCACCACCCTTCTAAATCTGGGTCAACATTCCTGGGTGTTATGAGATTTATGATTTTTATCTGGTATAAGGCACGTTTTTCACTTTTTGTTTTAAAATATTTGGTTTTTGAGTTATTATTTTTTTTTTTCGACTGTTTTATTTAATGGTACGTTTTTTTTTCCACTTGTTTCACGTTTAATGAAGATGTTTTAATGGCACGTTTTTCACTTTTCGTTTAAATTATTTTTTTGATTTATTGTTATATTTCTACTGTATAATTTAATGATGCGATTTTTTTTTCCACTTGTTTTATGTAATCTGAAGTTGTTTTAATGGCACGTTTTTCACTTTTCGTTTAAAATATTCACTTTTTTTTTTCCAATTAATTATAATTTCATTTATTTGTTCATTTTATTTTATTTTTATAATATCTCAGAATTCTCTCAACTTGTAACCTTTACTCTCCTGGTCCGCGGCAACAGTTGTAATGGTCCGCCACCCTCGGCTTTTGACACCAATTGTGATGAACCCTACCTAGCTGATTTACTTTTCTAAGCTTCTACCTCGTAGTTTAAATCTCGTAGCTCCTGTCTCGTAGCCACGCTCATAATTCTACCCTTATGTCCTACTGATCACACCACTAGGTATGATGGCCTGACTCAACCCTCCTTTCGGTTTATTTCTACCTCAGGCTCGTGATTTCTAAACCCCTATACTTTATAATCTAGCTAAACCTACCCTATCTTCTTAAATCCCTGCGATTTTCTCACAGTAATCAAGATTTAAGATTTTAGTTCACATTATTTCTATAATCTGCGTTGTGTATTTTTTGTTTTAGATTTTACATCTGTTTGCATACTTAATATGCACACATATGTAGAGAAGATAATGTATTACGTGTGGTAACCCATAGATTCTTTTAGAGAAAGGGTGAGAATCTTCCGATTTATTAATTATTATTATTTGAGTATCTTTTACCGAGTTTGATAAACTAACCCCGCCTTAGACTTTGTGTCTATTTGATTTCCGTAGGAATTTAGTGTGTTTATTTAATTCTTTCTATCACCGCTGATACATCGATAACATAAACAACAGTTAATAAATTACATCATTTCAAGAAATAAAAAAAACCCTACCTTACCAGTGTAGAATGTTCGTATTCGAGAGTCCGGTTTTCTCAATTGGAGTTCTTGTCTGCAACCTCCCCTAACATAATGTTTTGTGTAATCATAGTTAGTAGTCATAGTTAGTATTCACGATATTGTTGGAATAGTAAGGATGGATGGATATGGGGAGGGGGATAATATGTTTGCTGAAAAGTCGGCTCCTCCGCTAACCAAGTGAAAACCGATGAACAACAATTACAAACCCGGATTCTCCCAGTACGTTTGCTAGACTTATCCTTAGATCCGAGTTTTACTCTCTTCGACGAGCGTCTCATGCTATGAAAGGGGCCCTTCACGCCAGCAGGGAGAATACCAAGTCTTCATGCCGTTTTTCTGTCTTACTCCGACTTCCGACTCCTCCGGATTGAATTTAACTCTACTGAATCTAGAAGGGGTATTTCATGTCTTCCCTTATCATGCCTCTATCCGTTGAATGTGGCGTAAGCTTGTGACGGGCAGATCCTTCCTCCCACGTGACCGACCCAGCGTTACACTCCACCTCTGACTAGCTGACATAAAACTCACCTCGTGAACCTTATGTTTGCTTTCAGGTTCGACAAGACTCACGGTATGCAAATATCCTGTGGCTTTAATGCCGCGTCAGCGTACTGTCCGCATACGTCCTTCCTCTTCCCCGCATGCCCACCTCGACAATACCGCCACAAGATCAAAGCCGTCCGTTCGAGAAAGGTTGCCACTTACATTTCCAGATGGCCCATACCTACATACAGAAGCCTTGAAGATTACATTCGAAGACAAGTTAGGATTCAGGACTGTATGAGTATTTGAACACCAGTGTTGTTTAAATGAGGTCACTAGCTCCTCGTGTGTTAGGTATTTAGGATAATGGGTATTTATGGTTTCTTGGATACCTACTTCCTATAAGAAAGATTTAAAAATGAGATAAATCGAGTTGTCATTGAATCAATGACCTCCTGAATAATTGTGATGAGCTCTCTTTGAGTTTGAAGCTAGTCGAGGTACTTTACTTCGCGAAACTTTGCATGCTAAAACAATGCTACCTATTGGCGATCGCCCTAGTATAACCAGTTGTTTAGAATTGAGTGAATTTAACGTCGATTTTACTTTCACATATTGGGCGAAGTTTCCGTCGTAAGCTATGATTGATAAACCTGCCCCTTGACTTTTGTGTTTTTGTTTTATTTATTCGTTGATGGAATTTAGGTGACCGTGTCATTGAACTCTAATCGAAATTTTAGATACACAATCGAAGGTCATATAACATACCCTAATCTCGTCGGTGAGAGGATTCGGTAGGTATTAGCTATACCTATCAATTTGCTATTTCTATCGATTTTAGCGTTACGTATTTCATTTCTCATGGTTATTTGTTTATTTAATTTATGTGTTGTCGTTAATTATTTTCCTTCGTCTTATTGTTATTATTATCATTCAAGTACGCCAATGTAATTACCTAGAATGATTAAGAAGCACACTCCTATGACATCTTGTAATACCTAATTAAATTGTGCCAATAGTTAATTAACTCCGATGAACGAAAGACCGATATTAAATAGGTACATCATTTTTATGGTTTGTTTGTTTACTCTTCACACAGACGACCTTCGGTATACTGACCTACTTTGGAGATTGTTTATTTCTACGGTCATTGTCCTTTTGAAGCACGATTCATCGTTTAACTAATTATTTCTTATTTATTTGACCTAGTTTTGCTTAAACACTGATCATTTAAATAGGTACCTTGCTAACCTAGAGGTATCTGGATGACCTAGTTTCAACTAAGGTATAATTTGCTTGACCTACATAGTTCTGAGAAATATAGGTATTTCGGTTACGAATCGAACTGATATCTTACGTCGCATTCCTTATACGCGCTTAAATAAACATTACACCTACCTAACTAAAACAAGTACTTGTATGACCTAATTTATAAGTAGGTATTTGTTTGTTTGACCTAATTTTGAGACGCTTGTATACTCCCGCACACGAAATATAGAATAAAGAGCTTCCACGATAGTCATTTATTACGTTCTACGCGCCTCGATTCGTTTTATATGAGTTATAATAAATTAGCGTATTTACCTAACTGAAGCAAAAACCTACATATGTATCCTAACTCTAAAGCAGGTATTTCCTGTTTGACCCACTTTCGAGCAAGTGAAAATTGTTATTAGTGTGTTAGTGACAAACTTCAAAGGTCCGATTGATTTATTGGTGATGCACGCTCGTCCCTTTCTTCTTTGTCTCTGAAAATAATTAATAATTGGTTTTATCTTACCGCCCTCGATCGATTACAATTTTTCCCAGTCGGAACCTTCATAACTTCGACATTGTGATCGAGGTTTTCCCTTTTTTTCGTTTCCTAGCTAATGGACTCCTATCGGCCCCTTTTGAGAAAAGACTCTGATGATGAAAAAAACTCTTCAAATATCTGTCCATTTAAAATTCACTTCGGCATTTCGCTTAGTTCCTCAACCTCGTATTAATTACTGTTTTATTTCATTCGCCTTCGAGAGGTGATTCATCAAATAACAAATCAGATGTTTAATTTTATTGTCCGGGATTAGGTAAATTATTATTTATTTTCAATATTTTAATATCACTTTAGAATTAATAACCGTAGATACGCACGTTTTCCAAGTGTACGAATTATTATCACTACTGTTTATTACAATTTCGTTATTCAATTCACAAAGGATTTTTAACCGCTTTATTATTGAACCACTGTAGTTTAAACGTGACTCGAACAATTCGTTATTGTTATTTATTTTACATATGTCATGTTATTTAAAGTAAGGTTAAAGTTTTAATTATTATATCACCTATAGTTAATTTTAAAATCGCGTGTTATATTTTCTTTTATCCGGTAATTTGATTTATTTTAAGACACTGGATTTTTGTTAAATGTTATAAAACCACTAAATATAAGTTGTAAGAAAGAACCCCGAATGTCATTTAATTCTTATTTACTGACGTTATACACTTTCATTATAAAACACCCGAACTTTCACGAAGTATTATTTAGGCACTTTTCCGGACTCTCCGTTGATCGTCTTTGAAATTTTTATTCCTCAATTTTAAAGGGAAAATAAAACACTGAATTTACTATTTTTTTGCAAACACTTGTAGACATTTTTCAACTCTACTAGAAGCACTAGTTTACTAGTCTTCTTCGCGCACCTTTACATTTTTCTTGATCGCGCACTTCCCGTTATTTCATCCGAACTCTCCCTCAATCTCCCAACGAATCCCCTTTCTTTATCAAACCATGGTCTTTTAAAAACTTTTTAGAGCTCTCCTTTCATAGAAAAATCACCCCTGATCGCCCAGACTTTCATAGGAAAAGGACCAAATTCGGTTCCTCCGTATATGACCTTTTGTCAAATCTCTGTTAATCTTCTATCTCATGTCTTAGAACCAAATTTGTTTAGTGTCTCTCTCTCATATAAAATCACATAAATTTTCTCATTGACAGGTATTTATATTTAAAAATTTCATGTACTTGCTCGTAATTCATATTTAATGTCCACCCCATAAAAAGTAATTGTTTTTTCTCTAAAGTAAATACTGTATCTCGCTTGTGTAATTTTGTTTACATCGTTTCGCTTTAATGATGCCCTTAATTGCTCGAAATCATGTTCTATAAAATTATTTGGATAAAGTCATATCAACAAAGTGATAGCCAACCCTTTTTTCTCTAGTCAAACGGTTAGCGATTCCTTCGACGGTTCTCACGCATTTCCCAGTGTCAGGCTACGTTAAGCATCTTTTCCTGTGATTTGATTTAATTGTAGAGTGACCAAAATGTACCGTGGCCTTTGATATGCAATATTTTCAATATCCTGTTTATCGTGAATAGTGTTGTCAGATCAGAGTAATCCTTATATCGGTACCTATTAAAGTCAATTTAAGTAGTTCCAATCAGTTTTCTTTTGAGATATTTGGCTCTAATAACTTCGTTTCACCATTCCATTTCCATATCAATAGATTTTCCCACTTTTTCAGGTTATTATATTCAGTTTGTGAAAATTTTCGAGATTCTACCCGTTTTTTGTAATCATTCCAGATCGGTTTTAATTAAATCGACCCCTGGGACCATTCATGTTACGTTTTCCGTGCCCTTATTGATGATTTTTCATTTACTTATTTTCAACATTCCCGCCTAAGATTTTCTTGTTTCCATTTGAAACGTTAGGTGCCCAAAACCTGCAGTTCTCGATCGCGCCTTAAATAAACACGACCCGGGTCAATAATCCTTCAACTCTTTGTCTTTAGTTCTGTTTACTATTCCGTTCGTTGAACTTTCGTTCCTGTGGGAAAGAATTCAAGGCCGCTCAATCTGATCAAAGCCCACTAAAACGATATACGCCTATAATTTCTCTGATTGGTTCAAATTATTTTTAATCGCCTTATCTACTCCCTCATTGGCAGAATCCAAACTTCCTTTGTCCTCGAGATAGCTATAAAATGGGGGTTCCCTCGCTCCAGTCTCTATGCAGATTTCTGTATAGTTCCCAACTGCTCGGACAGATGTCGCCGAATGTACCATTTTCTCTACATAATATTTAGAGGAAAAAATTTTTTTCTTGTAGGCTTCTCGTAGGTTGAAGGTTGGCATTCATCACACGTGGTAAAGAAAGCGGAGAGGGGAAGGAGATGGCGGAGAGGAAGGTTGGGAATTACAGTATTTCAAATATCTGGTCACGAAAAAACTACACAAGAGTACAACCTTTCTACCATTTTGGACAAGGATTATATCATTGATCTATTACCGACTCATAACAATCTAAATAACTATCGACACAGGTTTGTCCTAGTGAGGATTAAAAAGAAATGTAAACAGTAATACTATGTAAAGAAACAAGACATTTGTGATTATTATTACTTTTTAAATAATATGCTAATGTCATTTTACTACCATTCAATTTGGGAGGCGGGTACCATTTATTGGACAACCAACACCCCTGCCACAGGTCACCCCAAGTGGTTCGCTACGTTTGGTGACTTAGCAGGGGTGCCCGGGTTCATGGGATGAGGTTTGTCTGGGTCTTGGTGGCGGATATGTTTGCCCAACCGCTGCGTGGCGGGCTGGATCGGAGAAGACTGGTTGAGGGAGGCCTTATGACCTCTCCAGCCGAATTCTCCCGATCCTTCACCTTGCCCCGCAGTGTGAGGAATAGATTCATACGTCTGTCACTCCTGGCCACATTGACCCCCAGATTCCAACCCACCCCTCATACCTTTTTCCTTCCCGTATCTTCTTCTTCCTTTCCCTTAAAAAAAACCCTCCACACAGCATCCTCAAAGATGACATAGGCCCCTAGGGAAATTGTTTTCCTCGGTGCCTCCTGTGTGGAGCTAATGTAAAAATAAAACAGAATCCTTAGATTAAATACTTCTTGGTTTTTTTTTAAACTTTGTCAATTGTTGGCTAAAAAATGAAGGTCTTTACATAGTGGCAAAACAGAAAACAATACATTTCGAAACATATTTGTAACATCAATATTAAAGTAAATTAATAACAATTTATTTATGGCGCCCAGGAACCATTTGTTGGACAGATTATCCCAAGCGGCGGCTAGGTTTGTCCACTTACTGCGTGGCGGGCCGGATCGATAGACACTGGTTGAGGGAGTCCTTTTTCAATCATCGCTAACCATTCCTCGTAAATTTTTCCTTTCCAGAACTTCATCTCTTTGCTTTCCTTAAAAAGACCGTTCACACAGCATTCCCAAAGATGACATAGGCCTGAGGGATTATTTTCCTCAGGGCCTCCTGGGTTGAGCTGATGTAAAAGAAAGTCAATAATAAAGTAAATAATTTCGATTTTATAGCACTTTGAATAAGTGGTCATCTAGACATTTCTATGTTCTGTGGTGAAATGTGCCCAGAATCTAGAGCCTCTTGAATTCAAGCACATAATTATCTAGACATACACACATCACATACAATATCCACAGTGAAGAAAATATCTTCAGTATTGCAATGGTGTATGATCACTACCAAATGGAAAAAAATAGTGAGATATGCATTTAAAAACGCAATTAATACCCATGCACTAATAAGTCAGTGAGGTCACAAGAGCAATCTGACGTTATTATTACGCTAACGTCTCTAAGGTTGAAATTTAAGAATCCGACTTAGAGTATAACTCTGACGCCGCGCCTTACGCAAAACCGTTTTTACGTGGAGTTTGTTACAACTTTTGTAATAGAAGCGTATTAAAGCAATGCCAAAAGATGGCTGCACTTACGTTATTAACAGCTAGCGTGAGGAACGTCGACTGGCAGGTGTAAGTACTTTTGGATTCGTACTTTCTTGAATCTCTCCCGGTATGATTATTATTGTAACTGTTGTGAATAATATGCAGTTGTGAATAATATGTACTATAATACGACGTTGTGATTTCTATCACGCGTTTATATATTATATAATATGACGTCATTGCCTCTCGCCGTTACTTTGTCCCGGTGACTAGCTGTCTCTGAATCCGAGGAACCGGCTATTTTTGGAACCAGTACCTGTCGGATTTATAAAACGGTCACCAACATTTAAACAGGTAGTTTAATATAATTACAAAAAGTGACAATTAAAGAGTTGGGGAGATCCTCACAACCCTATGATTCAAAGCTGACTTCACTCTTCATCTCAAAACTGCGAAGTGTAGTATGTATGAGTGTGATTGAAGCAAGGAGCGCTGTATGTTACCAAGACAGAGTTGTGATCCAGTGGCGTATAGGTCTCGCAAGTTAAGTTGACTTCATCACAGTACTCACACAGATGAAAAACTTTCATACAGCGTGTTTCGTTTTGGGCTTTTAACAAAAAAAGAAATTAATAATTATTTCACAATTGAGAATTCGAATTCAAAGCGTGTTTAAATCGGTAACATAAAACTAATGTTGTTTTACAACATTTTTATAGAAATACTGAAGGTTTAAGAAGAAAAATAAGTTTATTAACTAAATGTGATAATCTTCAGGATTGAATTCAAATGGGTATTGATAAATAACGACAAGGTTAAAAAAATATTGTGTTATTTAAAAAGATTAATTTATTATATATTCATACTTCTATAATATTTTATAAAGTAAATAATCCACAAGCCGCCACATGCCGCTACACGTTTAATAGGCATAGATTTTGAAGAGTAAACTTCTGTTAAACTTAATTACCAAAAGAAACATCGGTTTCGGTCGGGATAGATGGAATACATGCATTTCAATATGGTTTTCATTCAATTGCCGCCATTTTACGGATTTGACATTTATAAAGTTTCGTTTAAAACTCAATACGCATGAATTACTTGGTTTACCTAAACTAAGAACCTAATGTTGAAATGAAGTGTGATTTCCAAAATCTGTGCTTAAAAATTTGGCTCCTTATGGATTGTTTATTTTTTTATAATTATGTGTTAGCAATCATCAGCAACAGTAATTATTTAATTATGTATCAGTCATCATCAGTAACTATCTATACGTATATTATCTAAAATAAAACAGATTACTAACACAAAGGTACAAAAGATTAACTGTTGAATAGGTACTAGTCTGTGATACTCCAGTTCAGTGGCGTAGCTAGCATGGGTGGTACCCGGGGCGGATGTCACCCCCCGGGGAGTGGTGTTACCCCCCCCCCCCCCTATTAAAGACACAAAATTCGGGACATTCCACGAGGAACATATGAAAGAAAATAACAGACCGTGTTCATGTATACAATACTTTGGTGACAATATCCTTCGTGAATTTTTTCCCACGGTCGAGTGTCACCCCCCTGTCGGGTGGCACCCGGGGCGGACCGCCCCCCCCCCTCGCTACGCTACTGCTCCAGTTGCCTTAGACGTCAAATCATACAAATCATTTATGCTTAAAAGTTGACCACCGTTTTTTACCTTATGAATAAGAAAAATAATTAAACATACAGAATAAAATTTCACGAGTTGGTCCATTCAGTGATTAGCCACGTTCCGTTTCGTAACAGGACTCCATGATGTCGTAATAAATATTAAACTTGCACACTTTACAAACACTCTGTAAATCTACTAATAAAGATTCGAATTAAAAATAATGAAAACCATTTATTATTTCAATTTCAAAAAATTGTCATGTAGGTGCAGGTATGTTTAAATCAAATTACGAACCGAATGAATAGGACATCCTGTAAGTAGGTACAGCCTCAAAAGGGTGTCGTAAAACTTGCCTCTCTTCTAACTAGTTACAACAAGTGGGCGTAAGCAAGACAGAGAGCCTTATCGGATTTGCGGGCGTCGCTTGACGTTCACACAGATACACCAATACATCAATACTAAGCATTTTTATTGCTTCCAACTTAAAGTGTTTTACATATACCTAGCATGGGTGGCACCCCTCCTCGACCGGGGAGCCGTAGAGCTACGTAAATATAAATAACAGACCGTGTAAACATTTTTGTGACAATATCCTTTTTGATTTTTGACAATTGATTTTTTTAAAGCAAAATTTTTTTTTCGTTATTTGTTTTTGGGGTGTTATGCCGTGTTGCGCTACCTCCTTCTTTAGCCAACGTTTCGGACATCGTTGCAGTGTCCATCATCAGGGCAGATCCGACAGATCCGGTAGAATTGTTTTGATGTTTTAGATACAAAGACAACTTTTTATTAATAGCCCCAAAAGGAATTCGGAAGAAATAAAAATCTACCCACGCTAACGTGCAGTCCAGAATACTTCGGACAAAATTGATTTCTTATTTATTTATTTATTAGGTACAACGACTGACATTTTACAACATAATTTGATAAACTTTAATAAGATAACTAACTAACCATCACGCCGTTTCCCGCAGGGTAGGCAGAGAGGACGGACCGCTAAACAACTCGTTGGAACACACTCCTTGCCTCGTTCACATTCATACATCGTCTCATACATGCTCTTCTATTATTCCGACTCTTCACATGGTCCGACTCAAGTATCTGATTCACTTGGTCGTGCCATGTCTTCCTCGGGCATCCCCGACTTCTTCTTCCATTCACATTTGCGTCATATATTCTCCTTACACTCCTTTCCTTGTTCATTCGCTCTACATACCCAAACCATCTGAGCGTCCCTTTCTTAATCTTACTCATCACGCTTACATCAGCCTTGCATTCTTCGCGGATCTCCACATTTCTCACACGATCGTACATGGTTTTACCACACATACGCCTCAGTGATCTCATTTCTACAGCATTCAGTATACTTTCATCCTTCCTCTGCCAGTTCCATGCCTCACTGCCATACATCAGGGTAGGTACCAGCACTCCGTTATGGACGGCTAACTTCGCTTCTTTGGACAGTTTTTTGTGGGCGCCAACGGCGTTCAGTCCTCCATTAATAGAGTTGCCTACATTTACCCTTCTATCGATATCTCAGTCAGCCCTTCTATCTCTCGTAAACATTCTTCCCAAGTACACAAACTCATCCACCTGCTCCAAATACTCATCATTCACAACTATGTTGCACATTGTTTTCATACTCTCTCTTTCAAATACCATGACTTTAGACTTACTTACATTCATCATTAACTCATTCTTCATACATACTTCGTTCATCCTAGACACGATAGACTGTAGAACAGGGGTGCTCAAACGGTCGATCGCGAGTGCTTTTTGAGTCGATCTCGAGAAAAATTTTCCGATGTAAAGAGATCTATTCACAGTTTTTAGCAGACACATTTCGAAGGAAAACATTATCTTATTCGAAGTGCAGTTATAAAATTTTTGTTGCACTAAAGAAACCATTTTCATGTTCTGAGTGTAGTTTTAATTCGCCGCATACAGATTGAGTTTAAACCAGTTATGTGTTCATAGTGTAAAATTCGAGTTGTGGATTCATCTGCTGACATATTTCGATGGAAAAAATTATCTTACTCCAAGTGCAGTTATAAAATTTTTCTTGCGGACTATGCGTGTGCTGCTAGAATAAAAAAAATATATTTTCATGTTCTGAGTGTAGTTTTAATTTTCCGCGTACACATTTCATTTAAACCAGTTTTGTGTTTAGAATGTAAAATTATAGTTATGGATTCATCTATTGAGTCATTTCGAAAGAAAACCTTTCTCTTATTCGAAGTACAGTTATAAAATTCTAGTTGCAGACTATGTATGGTACTGCCAGAATCAAAGAAAAACCATTTTTATGTTCTGAGTGTAGTTTTAATTTATTAATTTATCGGAAGAATAGTCGTCACATGTGATTTAAAAATCGGCATTCATAAAATTCATAAAAAAAATTCTACCCCCGGCGTTACAGCCTGTTAGAGTCGATCGATCGGAGTCTAATAATATTGAGGTAGATCGCCAGCAGTTCAAATTTGAGCACCCCTGCTGTAGATCTTCCATACTGTTAGAAATCAGCACCGCATCATCAGCATACAACAGGTAACATACTTCCAGACTACTCAATTTCGCGCCCAATCCCATCTCTTTCAATTCTTGCATACAATTATCCATGTATAGATTGAATAACCATGGTGATATTACGAAGCCTTGTTTAAGGGCCCGCAACCCGGATTTGTACCGATTTATTACATATTTCCCTTAAACGCGGTAAGTTTTACAGCTCTTTAAAAAATATATGATATTCTTGAAGATAATATCTAGACTCTGCCCGCGCCGAAACGCAAATTATATAAAATTCCCTCGATAGAAAAAAATCGCAAAGTATGCTTCAAAAATTATTATTAACACGTTTGTTTCAGTTATTTTACAAGTTATATAAATGCTGTTTAAGATAATGCCTGCAAGATTTTTGCTCTATTTTAAACGAGTCGTGTTTTATTAAACATTTTCGCAATTTTCGCTTCGATTTTGTCGCTGTAAATGTTAGCGCTCTCCTTTAACATTCGTAATTTCGTATCTCTTCATCTTCTTCTTTTCGGGCCCGGTTGCAGAGCCTTAACGCCTTTTGTGATTGCAAACCTAAGAGTATGGATATTAGAGAGACGGCATGTAAAGTGTGCACACCCTCCCGAAGTGTGATTTTAAAAAATTTTTACCGAACGGTTTTTAGACCGCTGACATTGGCTTTTACACCTCGGTCGCGTATAGAGCTCCCAGTAAAACGTTCATAAAACATAGAAAAATGGTCCAGTGCGCCGTAAAGTTCTGTAAAAGTAGTTCTATGAAGACCTTTAAGAAGAAAGACGGTCTTTCCTTTCACATGTAAGTGTTTAAACATAGCTTAAATATACATTTTATAATTTTCGGCGTGTTCATTTCAACCGCCATCGCCATGAGCCCGATATTATCACGTGACTCCGACTGCCAATGGGCCGAATCAGTCAACTTAAATTATAATAATTAATAATTACCTACCTATAATTTTTAATGTTTTTATTAATCATAACGCACAAATATAAAGTTGAGATTTACACATATCATAGGTATGTGTTTTTTATCATTTAGCTTATTAATTTTTAACATTTTTACTTTGTCTTTTTTGCACTGTTATTTTTAGGTTTTTTTCCTACTAATTTAACACTCCTTTTACATATGTTTACAATGTTAATTTGTAATCACTGTATTGTTATGTAAAAGTCACATTGACATGCCCCCGTGGTCGAGGGGTAAAGCTCTTTACTAGCAATCCGGAGGTCGCGGGTTCAAATCCCGGGGCGCGCAAATAAATTTTATTCGATTGATTTGTGTTTTCAACATTTTATAATTAAAAATAATATAAGATATATTTCCGGCACGTTCCAGATGGAACATACTCTCAGTATCGCCCTGGTGTAAGACCACCAATTAGAATTGAAATGTTGCTTGAAATGGCTTTAGCTGTGTTTGTTGACTAGATCTGAAAATACGGGTACTTCTCCACCTTCCTCGTCCCCATCTTCTTCCCCTCCCTACATCTTCAGCCTCACAACATACATGCCATAGTCTCTCTGGCTCCAGATGGAAGCAGTTTCGATTCTTGTGATATATATATATATATATATATATATAGATTTAAAATGCCCGTTTTCTTGAAAATTCACCTCAAGGGTGCAGTATGAACGTATGTATATACATACATAAAATTTAATAATATAATTTTTTATTATTAAAGGTTTCCAAAAGACCCTGAGAGAAAAAGAAAGTGGGTTGATGCCTTAAATCGGAGTGATGACTGGTTTCCAATCAAATCAACCCGCATTTGCTCCTATCACTTTTCGTAAGATTGCTTCTATACAACTGAGAAAGGATTTATAAAATTGCACAGACATACAGTATCTTCGCTTTCAATTGAAAAGGTACTTAATATTTTATTGCAATAACGCTTTAAAAAAATTCGGAATTGGGCTGGATATCAAATACAATTTTTTTCAGCCTACGACTGAATCAGCAGACCCATAAGCCTACAATAGATCACATGAGTTACTCGATGAAGTGGAAGCCACTCCTCGTAAAAAAAACTTAGATTAGAAGCGAGGAAGTGGACAACGCTCTTCATTGAACGCAAAAAAGAGCTAAAAAGTTTTAAAGCGTCACGTAGACGGCAGTTAAAAAAGATTGCCAGTTTGCAGGGGATTTTAACATGTTTACAGGAAGGTAAACATGTTAATGAAAACGAGTTTACGGACTTGGAGTCAATTTCAATCAGCAGTAGAGAACTTTATAATCGGCAGCTATAGAATAAAGGAAAACCGACAAAAAAATTCTCCCCGGCCCTTAGATCGTTTGCTCTAACTTTACATTTTTATTTTCCAAAAGCTAACGATTACGTACGAAGAAGTTTTGATATATGTTTGCCACACACTAGGACCCTTGGGAAGTGGTACGAGAGTATTGATGGCCAGGCTGGTTTCACAGTGGAAGCATTTCGTGCTTTGAAGATGAAGGCTGAAGCTTCAAGTAAAAAAATACTCTGCGGACTAGTGATCGATGAAATGGCCATAATGATTAAGATCGAATTTGAGGGCTCCAATTACCATGGATTTATTGACATAGGTGCTAAGTTAGACGGCGATTGCCTGACAAGGGCAAAAGAAGCCTTTGTCTTAATGGTTGTGGCAATCAATGATAGTTGGAAGTTGCCTGTTGGATTTTTTTTAGTAAATGGAATTTCCGGTGAACAAAGGGCAAATTTGGTATGTAAATGTTTGGAAAAGATTCATCTTACGGGTATTGATGTGGTATCTTTAACGTTTGATGGGTATCCGGCGAACATTTCTATGGCCAAAATTTTAGGCTGTTCGTTCAATCCTACACAATTAAAAACTTTTTTCGAACATCCATCTACTAAAGAAGATGTTTGCATATTTTTAGATGCCTGCCACATGATAAAATTAGTTCGAAACGCTTTTCAAGCCAAAAAAGTAATAGTTGATGAAAATAAGATTAAAGCCAAATGGAATCATTTGGAAAGCTTAAATCGAATTCAAAATGACGAAATATTACATTTTGTGAACAAATTGAGGCCGATACATATAAATTTTCAAAATCAAAAAATAAAAGTTAAATTAGCAACACAGTTGTTCTGTGAGAGCGTTGCTGACTCTCTAATTTTATGCCTTAGTTATTTCATAATCTTTTTTTTAATTAAGTAAACGCTGAGGAAGTGAGCATTGCTCAGGAAATATGTCGGTTTCTTATAAACAATAAACGTGGTTAAAACTAAGAAAACTATTAATTATGAAAAAGAAATTCGTTCAGCAAGTAATACGTAATATTTTGTGCTTAAAATACGAAAAAAAAACTGAGGAACGTTTTTTAATTAAAAAATAAATTAAATAATGAGCCCATTACCAGTTCGGCCCTTCCCTGTAAAGCGCTCACCCTCCCCCCGATCGCTGAGCGGTAACCCCGTCTGTATCCCCACTCTCCGCCGCCGAAAAATGGAGACAGCTACACTGTTTTTGGCGGTATAATAGGTTCCGAAATGTTTATGCCGCTTCCTTACAATCATAGTTCCATGTTGCAAACCATCCCGTAAAATCGCCGTTCACCCTAATAATATATGCAACGCTTCCCTCATACAGAAACGCAGTAATTTCAATAATATAAAGAAATAAATTTTAATAAAATACATAAAGTCTAATGGAAAAAAATCGCATTTAATATGATTATTGGGTATAACGGTGCCTGTTTTACAATGGTATCGTGTGTTACGGGTATATGCTTTATTGTTGTAGGTATGTTATACATTTTGTAACATTGCTTTTTTGTTCTTCAATCCATCTTTTAATTTTGAATTTGATTTTTTTTCCTAAATTTTCGTCTCAAGTAAATGATTGATTTTTCAATGCTTTTAGTGCCTGGTATTTATGGTGTCTTTATCCAAAGCTTCTGTTTACCGTCGGAGTTTTAATATTTTTCGTACGCTTGTCTAACTGGTCCACTAGTGGTTGTTGAAATTTGTTTTTTTTTTTCAAAAATCTAATTTAGTAGTATTTTAACATAATATAATTGGCGTATACCAAGTATGTCTACAAACTTCTTGGGTTTATCATCAGGACTTGTAAGCAGTTTGATAACCAAGAAGCTATGCTAGCGTTATTCGATGGCATTCTGAGAAGCAAGCTGGAGTACGCGAGCGATGTTTGGGCACCGTACCCCCAGAAGTACATAGATATGTTAGAGCAAATCTAGAAAAAAATCCTCATGTATGTTTATATACGGAAGCACGGAAACTATCCAAGGTTCATGCACCATATTGACTTACTTGACGAAACTGATTCTGTGAGTCTAGAAACTAGGCGGAAAGCAAGTCTTGCAATTCTGTCTTTCAAAATTTGGAACAATTTCATCGATAACCCATTTCTCTTGGGATGCTTTGATTTATATGTACCAGACCACTACAGCCGAAGTGGTCATCATGACTTATTTAAAGTACCTAACGGCAGAAAAGATGTCTTGGCAAATCATAGCAAGACAAGGGGAGTGGTGCTAATAAATGAACTTGCAAACCATTTGGATGTAAGTGACTGTTTTTTATATGCCTTAAAAATATAATTGAAGAGTCACTTGCCCAAATGCCGATAGGGTAACTAAATTGTACTGTAATTGGATTTATTATTGGTAGGTATTTACAATTTGGTAGGCGGGTATGGGTACCGCCGCCCTGGGACCCATTTATTGGATGACCAACACCTCTGCCAAAAGGTCACCCCAAGTGGTTCGCTACGTTTGGTGACTTAGCAGGGGTGCCCGGGTTCTTGGGGTAATGTTTGTCCAGGTCTTGATAGCGGGTGTGTCGGCCCACCTTCTGCGTGGCGGGCCGGATTGGGAGATGCTGGTTGAGGGAGACCCTTTACAACCGGTTACCGCTGTCCGGGCCGCTCGGTAGTACAGGGGCCCGACCCTCAGGCTCACGACTGAGGGTGGGCTGCCCCATCAACGAGTGTAAAAACCCCGCCGCTGCTGTTGTGCCGGTTCGTGACCGGAGGGGACCCAGCAGTAGCGTTGGGGGCGCATTGGGCGACCTCTCCAGCCGGACTCTCCCTTCCCATCGCCTTGCACCGCAGTGGGTGGGTTGGATACATACGCCCGTCACTCCTGAAAACTCTGAACCCCAGCATCCTACCCACCCCTTTTAGCTTTTCCCTCCCAGACCTTTCTTCCTCTCATATCACACTAAAATAACCCTACAAATAAAATCATGAATATACAACCATCAACAATTAACGTCATTTCAGCGGCGAGGAGTAGGCGTTCCCGGTGCAGGCCAAAACTGTTGGTGAATTACACCAACATTCGCGGCCTGCACACCAATTTAAACTCTGTCCACCACCATCTTTTTTCTCAACGCCCCAACCTACTTTCCTGAAACACAACCTACTTTGAAATACAGATAGCTGAGCCTGTAGACGCCTCCTATCTGGACTGCCCGGGCTTCACCCTGGCAGGCAAGTTCAGACCTAAAGGAGGTGTCCGTCTCTATAGTCGAGCTGACGTCAACTGTGCGTGTGCGACTGTTGAATCTGGAAAACTCCAGATTCGACGTAATGTGGGTACGCGTCAATCTTGCCAGTACGGTAAGATTCTACGCGTGTTTATACCGCTCACCGAACCTTAGCGAATCAGACACGTACGAGCTCTTCAAACACTTAAGCGACACTATTGATGACCTCTTGCCCCGCTACCCTACGGCAGAATTTGTGGTCCTGGGGGACTTCAATGTTCATAACGAACCTTGGTTGAAGTTCTCAGGATCAACAGACTCGGCTGGACGCCAAGCGGAATCCTTTGCCCTTTTATACGGATTGGAGCAAATGGTTCAGGAGCCTACAAAGGTTCCTGATGTCCAGACTCACCGTTCCAATCTGTTAGACCTATTTTTAAATTCTGTGCCACACGGTTACAAGATTGAAGTCACAGCGCCTTTAGGATCGTCCAACCACTGCCTGGTGACGACATCAATCCCTGTAAACTTCAGACCACCAAACGAGAGGCTGAAGAGAAACGTGTGGCACTATAGGTCAGCAGATTGGTTCGGTCTGCGGGCACATTTTAATGCTTTCCCGTGGTCAGCTGTCTGTTTTCGGACTTCGGATCCCTCAAGATGTGCCCAGGAAATTGGTGAAGTCATCACATCCGCGATGGATGGCTTCAACCAATCTACTGTTAAGGAAACTGGTGTAGGCTCAAAGCCGTGGTTCAGTCGACAAAGCGCTGAAGCAATGCGACGAAAAAACGCGGCTTACCGAGCCTACAACACATCTAGAACATCCGAAGACAGAACAGCTTACAACAAAATGGCAAAGGAAACCAAGAGAACCATAAATAGGTCAAAATTTGAGCACGACCAGCAGATCAGCAGAAAGCTGGCTGCATGCCCGCATGGCAGCAGGCAATTCTGGTCGCTTGCGGGCTCAATAGGTCTTTCTGCAAATCCAGTCTGCCGCCTCTTACCAGACCTGACGGCTCATTAGCAAACACCGCCACCGAAAAGGCTAACTTATTAGGTAAAATATTTGCGGATAACTCAACCCTCGATGACCAAGGTGCTGTCCCGCCGTCGGTTCCTCACTGCGGTTTTCGTATGAAAAAGCTGAGGATCCGGCATCGGGAAGTACTCAATGTTTTACGAGGGCTTGATGTTAATAAAGCTAGTGGGCCTGACGGAATACCTGGCCTGGTACTGCAGAGGTGCGCTGCAGAAATAGCTCCAATTTTGACGAAGCTTTTTAAAATGTCCCTGAAGACTGGCTCTGTGCCCTCTAGTTGGAAAAAAGCGGTTATCCATCCTATTCCAAAGAAGGGTGACCGCTCCAACCCGGCCAACTACCGCCCCATAGCGATCACATCAGTTCTATCTAAGGTGATGGAACGTGTGATCAACGACAAACTGCTCACATGCCTCGAGAAGAACAAAATTATTAACGACCGTCAATACGGATTCCGGCGGAACCGCTCGTGCGGTGATCTTCTCGCGTATGTGACGCATGTTTGGGGGCGATGCCTGGAACATTTTGGTGAGACCCAAACGGTTGCACTGGACATCTCCAAGGCCTTTGACCGGGTTTGGCACCGAGGATTTGTCAACAAACTGCATTCTTACGGACTTCCCGCATCCCTGTGTACGTGGATTGCCGACTTCTTGAGGGAGAGGTCGATTCAGACGGTAGTCGATGGTTTCACCTCTTCCTCACACTCAATAAATGCTGGCGTCCCGCAGGGATCGGTTCTGTCTCCGACTTTGTTTTTGTTGCACATCAACGACCTTTTGTCATGTGCACCAATTCACTGTTATGCGGATGACAGTACAGTTCATGATAGCTTTTTGTTTGACAAGCCCCCAAAGGGCTCACAAACTCCAACAGCTCGTAGGGCTTTGAAGCAAAGAATGGACAGTTACCTCGAGAGTGTTTTCTCTTGGGGTAAAAATAATCTCGTTAAATTTAGTCTATTAAATATTAAAATCTAGTCTCTTTCAACGGAAGCAATCTTCTGAACAGGCCCTCCATTGATATGCTTGGTGTAACCCTAAGTGACCAGCTCAGGTATGGGGGCTCCATCGAAGCCAGAGTAAAGTTAGCCTCTCAGAAACTGGGCGTACTGTATAGGGCCCGCAGATACTTTAATAGTGCACAACTGCTAACCCTGTACAGATCGCAAGTGCGCCCCACGGTTGAATTTGGCAGCCACCTTTGGTCTGGAGCTCCAAAATACCTGAAAAATACCCTCGACTCTGTGCAGAAACGGGCGGTCCGTTTGATAGATTCTCCCATCTTAACAGACGGATTGCAATCTTTAGAGCACAGGCGTCGGGTGGGAATACTATCCTTGTTCTACCGGTATTACAATGGAAGATGCTCCGAGGAACTAGCATCATTGATCCCTTTGGCACCGGTGCATAGTCGGGAAACACGCCAAACGCGTGCCCAACATTTGTACACGGTTGACATTTGTCACATGAGAACGGGTCGTTTCTTCGACTCGTTCTTATATTCAACAGCTCGGCTGTGGAATGATTTGCCGGCCTCTGTGTTTCCTCCTTTATACAACATGGGTCTCTTCAAGACCAATGTTCATTCCTACCTCTCCTCAAAAAGACCCTCCACACAGCATCCCAGATGACATAGGCCCTGAGGGAAATTATTTTCCTCAAGGCCTCTTGTGTGGAGTTAATTTAAAAAAAAAAAAAAATCTGTTGTACAATAATAATATATTGAAAAAAAAGTTTAATATTTGGTCCGAATCAATTAAGGTTTAAGAGTATTACCTTTAGGATGGTTTTCTGTGCGATTTCCATATGATCGATAGCTGAGTTTGTTGTTCCTCCCCAAGCAATTATTCCATATTCAATTATTGATTGACAAAGTGCAAAATATATTGTTTTCTTTTGTTTTAGTTATACATTTCTTATGTTTAGGAAAATGTGTTTTATTTTTAAGCAGCTTATTTGTGATTTGTTTGATATGATGTGTCCATCTGAGGTTATGGTCAATTATGATTCCTAGAAACTTTGGTGTGTTTTTTCTAGAGTATGGCAATTGCAGCTGTTGGTGTTTATAAATTCGTGTATTTTTAAGGTTAATATATTGTTTTTTTATGGTTAATAAGTTGTCCCTTGCTACTTATTTGCTGCTTGCTTGCTTAGTTGTACCTATTTATACTGTACAAATGTAATGTTAAAATTAATTCTGTACTTTTAAAACAATTTGTGGTTCTAAGCGTTAATCCTAATATTATTCACTTTTTGAAAATTATCTGTATGTTGATTGTAGAGGTCCCAAGTTTGACCCATGAGGTATTCCTGAATACGTGGAAATTCCCTGGATGCATGACCGCCGATGCTTACACTTTGTGTTTTGTTTCTTAAATACGTCAGAAAAAACATAAGTAGAGATTGGTCAAAGCCTATTCGGTGGATTTTTTTGTAATAGTGCGTCGTAATCTACACGATCGATTGCCATTGCAACGTCAGTGTAAATCACCTTGTGTGTCCGGGTTACATCGTGTACCTATGCGTGATTACCACAAAAAAATGAAAAATGCATTGTCATCAACAACGAGTTTATCTGCCGAGTTTAAGCTCGATCAGATGCCAGGAAGGGTGCTGATATCCACATCCAACATACAAATTCATTCAATCAAAAATACAAAACTGAAATAGATGTAAATAAAAAGAAAATTCTTTGTTTTTAGTCACTTTATTGTTATTTTTTTCGTCTACCGGTTTCATTCAGGACTGAATATAAAAATAAAAAATTGAAATAGATGTTTTTAAAAATGACAATTATTGAAAATCCGACATTCCTACGAACATACTCGTGTATTATTATAAAAAAGAACACAGAAAAAGAGTTTTGCTTTCCAAGTACATTTGTTTCTAAATTTGTGTGGAAGCATCTGAATGTAACCACGGGTCACCCCAAAAATGCATGTCTTATTGGCTTCAGGCGGTTGGGAGCAGTTGGGATTCTTGTTGGCTAAAGAATGAGGTAGCACAACGCGGCAAAAAACCCCAAGAATAAATCACAAAAATATTTTTAGCCGTGAAAATCTTAAATCAAGAAATTAAATATTGAAGTAATTGAGCTGCTCGCTCCTTGGCGTTTATCTATTGAGACAGATAAGATTGGGCAGGTGCTATTGTTAGCAATTGATAAGCTAGTATCAGACTACTGATACTGCTAATACCTGAATACATTTCTCATTATCAAATCCATTCTTGTTAAAACACCTCACACCTTGTGACTTTCTAATCTTTTCCTTTGTCTAACGATCTATTTAACATCTTCTTCAGTATTTTGTGGACAACTTAATTATCTGCGTCAAGCTGAGAGTTGTCTTGTTGTGTCCAAAATTGTTTTCAACCAAAACCTCACAATTAGTTACCTGCCTGTCTGTATTCCCAGTGTTCAGTCGGAATAATTTTGAAATATTCAAAATAGCAAAAAATTAACGTGATTTAGGCTTTGCTCCGTATCAAGCAAGAATCATCGACGTCATCTGGTAAGAATTTTTTTAAATAAACTACTTTCTTATACTGAAATACATTTCTATTTCTTTATTTGGATACACTTACATTGATTACGAAGTTGAAATTGTTACAATTTTAATAGGTATTCCTTTGCATTATCTAATAATAATATTTACCAGAATGTCAATTAATCATATGTTATCAATTGGATCGCCAGTTTTATCTCATCTGAGCTTGATATTTTTTCTAATAATTCGATAATATTATATGATCAAAATTTGTGTGCAAAATTAATTAATTAATTGAATACTTCATCATTAGTACCTACATTGGAAATAAGGAACTCCAGTGAAAAATATTATGGCTTTAAAAAAAAAATTCATATAGACCAATAAACGCCGATTCTTAATATATAAGTTTTATTTAATAATATTAAACGCAGAGTTTTTAAAAAATTATTAAAAAGTCCATTTTTAATCGTGTCGCATAAATATGCCGTCAAGTTGGCATTATTGAAATTTTTGTGGAGACGTCACTGTTCACCGTAAAGTCATTGTATGGGAATGTATGATAAATGGCACAAGCCATCGTATTAATTTATTAGTTTATTTACATACATATAGAGATTTAGTTGTTGTGTTTATTGAAACATTATTTAGGCCTAAATAATGTTTAAAAAATAAAGATATCTCTTATTAGTTTATCTCCATTATTAAACATATTCAAAAACTACTGCACAATAAAATAGTAATGCTACTTTTAGGGAGAATACTTCGAACAACGGAATTCAAAATGGCGGCAGGTGATCCGATGATAGCCCGATTCTTTAGTTATTTTTATTATTTATTCTGTTTAGATTTTATTTTATTTTTATTATTTATTCTGATGATTGCCCGATCTATAGTTATTTTTCAGGAGTGATGACATCACACGATTCACTATACATACGGTGGTTTTCGGGGGATCTTGAAAAATTAAAACTTTGACAATTATTTTAACTAGGTATCTATTAAAACTAACTCTAAAAATAAAAATAAAAATGCAGTTATTTAAGTTAGAAGGTATTCATAAAAATTAAAAAAAAAAAAAAATTGGACTGGAGTTCTCTATTATGTTAGGTTTGCGAATCCCGTGGAATATAATTTTTAAGTTATCCCGCAATTCCAATTGAAATATTGCCAACGCTTTATACATATTTTATTTTATTATTTGGTTAAAAATTATCTTTTATACTTGTCAACATAAAAAAATATGTTGAAAGGTAGCACAGGTCATGGGAACAGGAAACGGATAGACAAACTGAAAAATAAATTTTTTAATCAAAGGTTATGTTAAATACCTAGTATATGTCCATATTAAATCTTTCAAATATTAAAATGGTTTACTTTGCTCTTGTTCAGTCAGTGTTGCAGTACGGCATAATCGCATGGGGAAGCATCTATAAAAATAATCTGTGTCCGATGGTAACAACACGAAAAATGATCATCAAAGTTATTATTAAAATAACAAGAATTTTCCCAACCAGCGAACTTTTGAAAAAATTAATGTCCTACCGGTATCAAAACTATTTAAAAAAATGCTATTTTAACAGTTTTTAAAGAATCTGAAGTGTCTTCAACACGAAGTATAAGACCTAGACTAGATCATCCGGGAACATATATGTACCTAGATGCAACACGACAGCTGCACAACACCATTATGAATATTTTATTTTATTTTATTTTTTATTATTATTGTACAACAGAATAATTCCAATTACAGTACAATTTAGTTACCCTATCAGCATTTAGGCAAGTGACTCTTCAATAATGTTTTGAAGGCATATAAAGAACAGTCACTTACATCCAAATGGTTTGCAATTTCATTTAACAGCACCACTCCCTTCGTCATGCTATGCTTTGCCAAGACGTCTGTTCTGCCGTTCGGTACTTTAAATAAGTCATAATGTCAACTTCGGCTGTATTGGTCTGGTACATATAAATCATAGCATCCCAAGAGAAATGGGTTATCGATGAAATTGTTCCAAATTTTGAAAGACAGAATAGCAAGACTTGCTTTCCTTCTAGTTTCTAGGCTCACAGAATCAGTTTCCTCAAGTAAGTCAATATGGTGTATGAACCTTGGATAGATTCCATGCTTCCGCATATAAACATACCTGAGGAATTTCTTCTGGATTTGCTCTAACATATCAATGTACTTCTGGTGGTACGGTGTCCAAACATCGCTCGCGTACTCCAGTTTGCTTCTCAGTATGCCATCGAATAACGCTAGCATAGCTTCTTGGTTATCAAATTGCTTACAAGTCCTGATGATGAATCCAAGAAGTTTGTAGCAAGACTGAGTGAGCTGCGATATATGGCAAGAGAATGTCAGTTCGGGATCAAAGACGACACCGAGATCTTTCACGGATTTTACACGTGATAACGTTTCGCCTTTTATTTTATAATCGTAAATTATAATGTTTTTTCAACGAGACATTGTGACACATTTCTTTGTGTTAAAATCTAATTTGTTTGCCAACGACCATTCAGATAGTGCATCCAGATCAGTTTGCATTTTAAAGAAATCTTGTTGGCAGCTTATTTCCATCATTATTTTAAGGTCATCAGCAAATAGTACACATTTGCCGTTCCTAACACAGTTTTGGATGTCATCTATAAGTATTAGAAACAACATAGGTCCGAGGTTAGACCCTTGGGGAATTCCAGATTGCGCTTGGATTTTTTTTTAATTATGTCCATTTATTTAATATGTAGGCCCAAAGCTATTTAACAATTTATCCGATGCAGTAAAAAGTGAGAAAAACTATTTTAAATTTAAATAAAAACTTCCACTGTATTTCTACAGATAAGCAAAGATTGACTTATTTTTATCGATGATTTTCAGATATATTCTGGTAATATTTTGTGATGAAATTCTATTTCTATAATTATATGTATTTTTCTTATTGTACAATATTTTGTAATATCTTACAGTATTTTTGAAAGTATTCTATTTATAAGCAGTTCTAAATAAATAGCATAAGTAGGTACATAGACTAGCTCCCCAGTTTGACCCGAGAATATTTCTCTACTAATTGGGTAACCAAAAAACTGACGAATTATACGTACCTTATTATTATTGTGAACATTTACTTTTTTTCTAAATTAAAAAAAAAATCTAGGATATGTGGTATTTCATTTATTTGTGTTTTAAATGATTAGATATAGGCCATTAAGAGAGGGTTTTACCAGTGAAAACCAGAAATATGTCATTTTTAAATCAGATTTTAGACGTATTGACTCTTTTCCAAAAAAAATTATAAATGAATTTCGAAAGACTGTTCTTTTATCTAGCATTCGCATGTTTTAAATTTTGAGAAAAAATATTTATTTTTTGTATAATAAGGTTATACCATAGGTCGTTGGCAGATTTCTTAAATTTTCAAAAAAGATTTTGTATTATACCACATCCATTTCAAATCATATAAAAATGCAGTAAAATAAATCAATACATCATCTGGGTATCACATGTTGTAGAATTTTAATTTAAGTTTAAATAAAATCATTTAAAAATATATACGTACATGTTTTTCTTGACGAAAATTGGTCCGTTTGTGTATTTACAAACTAATATATTTCATATTTGCGCATTTACAAACTAATATATTTCAGATTGTTTTAACATTTTTATTTAACTTAGACATTATTGAAAAATGATAAATACTTATAATCAAAAAATAATTACAAAAATTACATTATTTTATTAGTTTTATCATCCAGCCTTTCAGCATTTTTGGATGTAGGTATAAATTAAAGCAAATTTGGAATGAAATTAAATCGATTTTGAGTTATAATTTTAAAAGCTGGTTAGGAGAATAATTAATCTTTCTCATTGTAACCGCCCTGCACGATCGTAAGAACAACTTTTGACGAAATGTGGAATTTCGGCCGCCGGCTGGTTAAACGCTCTTAAAAGATTTTAAAGATTTTAATATGTCATGATTTTAGAGTCAACTTGTACAAATGATAGAGGCAATTTATGAGTAAATAAGAAACACTTGAAAATATAATTTTACTACATTTATTATAAAAATGTGATGAAATATATATTAAAGAATTTTAAAAAAAAAAAAATTTTTGTCATCAAAAAATACCTATAACCCCAAATTTTCACCCTCCTACCCCTACCCTCCCATTTTTTAATCGCGACCCTCCATTTTATAATTGCAATTGTTGTATTTTTGTATGTGAGGGAGCGGGCCGGATCGGCAGAGACGGGAGATAAGTGAAAGGCGTCAGTCGATGTCGTGAGTCAGTCGTTTATTGTGCTACGTAGCGAGGGTCGGTGAGCGGTAACATGATGTATGCGGAAGTGCCGTAGATGAGATGCTGCAGGCGCACGGAGGAGATGGTGAGGTGAAGGTCATTGCGATGAGGCGGAGCAGAGTTCGAGTCTGCAGGTCGCCGGCGCGTTGCTCGACACCTTGGCGGTGGAGATGACCTATCTTCCAGGCCGTTGCTCGACGCTTTGAGTCACGGAGAAGAACGGTGAGTGGCTCGGTGAGCTGAGCCACCAGCAGGTAGTCCTGGCGAGGCGGAGCGTGTTTCCATGGCAGCGAAGCACGGTGGGCTTCGGGGTGCCATGAAATGGTGAGCTGATCCCTGGACTGAAGGTGACACAAGCCTTATAAGTCGCGGGATGTAGCTGTTCTGCGGAGCTGAAGACACGATGGGCCTTATAGCTGAGACGTGGTGATGGACCTCGGGAAGCTGCCCTGGATGCGTAGAGATGCCATGCAGGAGCACTTGTGCGGAGATCTGTTACAAATTGAGATGTTGACCGACTGTTGAACTGATACTGACTGACTGAAGCGGGCGAGCGAATCTGCTGCTTATATAGCCAAAGCGAGCGGTAGAGTAATTACCCACACGGTAGGTAATACCTACCACTCGGCAGTTGACGAGAACGTTCGGCGCTGTACAGCTATTGTACGGTGCTATCTCGAGACCTTTCTAGGCGGTGGCGATATTATTATTTCGTCGAGCCGGCACGGCAGGCGACAAAGTGCATCGCGGCCGGCATAGGTAGGTACCTAGGCAAGTAGGTTGACGGCGCCACGCGAATATTAGAAGATGTTTCTCGAGCGTTCTTTCTGATAGCGAAAAGATAACGCGTCGCCACATATGAAAACAATTTAACCATCCCGTCGTTCATATTTCAAATATAACGAAATTATTTATATTGTTGAATGACAGATGGTGCTACGTCCGCATCATCGAACTTTCATCCACACATGCGCAAGCCATTAAGAAGCTTCGTATCATTTTGACATTTCATTCGGCATTTGTTATGTATCACAACGCAATGCGTTCAAAATTTAGAAAGATTTCTTTTAATTTTTCACTTTACATTTAACTTTTAAGAGATCAAACAATAAATATGTCCGTTACTTTAATGAAATACATTGAATTGAGAAAATGAATGGTTGGTGTTTTTTTTTTTTTTATCGGCGGTCATCGTCTACAGCGCTACATTCCTCTTTCTGTTATAGATCCCATCCCCACAGATTTACAATACATGCGTTATTTTTTATTTAACAGCCAAAATATTCACCAGAAATAATTTATATGTCAGCTAATTTCATATAAATTTGGATTAAAAATATGTTATTCGGTTTGTTTGGTTTTTTGGCCTCAAATCCAAAAATTAAGTTTTGTATGAAACGAGCCGCGCAGCAATTACCGTATGACGCACCAAGTCGTCTAAAATTCGGGATAAGGCCGCTAACAATAACATTTCTTGTATACACGGTGATAAGGTTTGAATTCCCGTTTAACATCAGCCGCCTGTTTTGATTTATTCCCGAAAAATACATCACCAAAATCGTGTTTTGTTGCGAAGCTCAGGCATAAATATTTAAACGTCTTAGATCATTTTCTAAACAATTTAATTTTCACCATTATATTGTAAAAACCAAAACTGAAAAGGGGATCGTGAGTAAGATATTTTGAACTTTAAAGCAGTTTGTTTAGGCCTGATACTTAATTTTTTCCTGGCTTAAAATATAATAAATAAAAGACAATAATTATTTTTTTATTATTTATATAAATGTTCCACTCGCAGTTTTTAATTAAAGCATGTACTTAAAATATTTATAAGCGATCTAATACTCAAAACCAAAAAGACATGATATTGCTCTGCTTGGTAATGCATCTCCTTAAGGGCCCGCAACCCGGATTTATTACATATTTCCCTTAAACACGGTAAGTTTTAAAGCTCTTAAAAAAATATATGTTATTCTTGAAGATAATATCTAGACTTTGCCCGCGCCGAAACGCAAATTATATAAAATTCCCTCGATAGAAAAAAGTCGCAAAGTATGCTCCAAAAATTATTATTAACACGTTTGTTTCCGTTATTTTACAAGTTATATGTATGAAAAAATTCACAGTGTTTCTTTAAATGCTGTTTAAGATAATGCCCGCGAGATTTTTGCTCTATTTTAAACGAGTCGTGCTTTATTAAACATTTTCGCAATTTTCGCATCGATTTTGTCGCTGTAAATGTTAGCGCTCTCCTCTAACATTCGTAATTTCGTATCTCTCGATCTTCTTCTTTTCGGGCCCGGTTGGAGAGCCTTAACCCCTCAGGCCTCGAAAATGTTTTGTCAGAGGGTCAAAATATTTCCGTTTTGCAATAAAATCCAAATAAATAAAATATTTTTTATTGTATTCGAGAACCAAAAACTGTTTTTGAAAGGTGTTGAAATACGCTTTCAGATTTTATAATTCGAAATAAACATATAATTTTTACATTGTTAAATTATTACATGCAAACAAAAAATTATTATCACTTGTTTTTGTCCACCGATAATTTAAGTATGAATTTTTATCACAAAATTATATTGAATATATCTTTCAGAATACATTTTTTTGTAATTTCTTTAAAAATAGAATTTGATTTTTTTTATTAAATAAAAAGCTTTTAACATGCACGTCGCAAAGGACACGCTTATTTTCCTAGAAATTTTTCGACGACGCAGATCGAAAGAGAAAAAAAAAACAAAAAAAGACAAAAATTGACAAAAAAATAAACAAAAAATGACAAACTAGTAATTAACTTGTTTTTGGATTTATTGTCCTTATTAAAAATAATATTATGCCTTCTGTTGGCACACAATTGTGTGCGAACTTTTTTTATGTGAATACCGAACAACTGTTCCAACTGTCCGGAGCTAGTGAGATTACGGCATCCCCGTATCAATCGAGTTTATGTTGTGAGGGTGAAGGTAGTGGGCAGGGGAAGAAAATGGGGAAAGAGAACGTTAGGTAATATCTGGCTAACTAGACGTGGTCACCAAACACAGTTAAAGTCATTTCGAGCAACGTCTCAATTATGAATGGTGGTCTTTCACTGGGGCAATGATGAGAGCATCTTCTACTCTGGATGTGGCGCACTTACGAGTATTTTAGGTATACATTATTTTTGTAATTCCATTCAGAATTGAAACGTTGCTTGAAATGGCTTTAGCCGTGTTTGGTGACCAGATCTGAATAGCCAGGTACTTCCCCACCTTCCTCTTCCCTATCTCATTCCCCTCCCCACCACCTTCTGCCTCACAACATACCCCAATTGGAGATGCCGTAGTCCCACTGGCTCCAGATGGGAGCATTTGGGACTCTTGTGCGGTATTCATGTAAAAAAAGGGATTTTAACATACGACTTTGGGATTCATAGTTAAGAGCCTATACTCCCGAATATAATGATAATATTCAATACAATGACACTGTGTAACAAATGCCAATTTATAATATAGCTTGTTCATTGTTGCAGATTTCTCAAAGGACTACACCTCCCATCTCAACATGCAGGTCGACCAAGGATTGATTTACAGCTCTACTGATTTGGGGAAAATCCTCAAATATTTCGTTCCTATTAAAGGTAATAAAAGTAAATTGACCTTGGATGCATACCCCTCTCTGAAAGTCTTAGCGGTCTTCGCCAAACTGGCGTACAGTGATTGCCTGGGGAAATTAGACCTACCTGGAGGATGGAAGCTGCTCACTACGGCACAGAACGATTCCCGAGCTAACGGATACTTCGGATGTGCCTTTTGGAGCCCTACAGAGCAGCAAATTGTCGTAGCTCACCGAGGAACTGAACTAAAGAATTTAGGAGCAGTCTGGATTGACGGAAAGGGAATTTTTTATAACAAATACACCAGACACATGAGCTCAGCTGTGTCGTTTACAGATGACATCAAGAAGGTTATTCAAGAAACTAATAAACGATACGGGAGTCGATTCGTTCTATCCATAACAGGGCACTCCTTAGGTGCCTGGTTGGCCAGCGTCACCACCATGACCGTCAAATACCTTAAGCGGTATGCAAGTGGATTCATCGTCTGCCCCGATGAAGGTATCCACGCGCACACTGTGACTTTGGACAGCCCTGGTGCCAAGGATATGCTGGATAAGATATGCGACGACTATGATTCACGTTACGACCGTTCCTTGTGCGTCAAATACTTGGACATTACAACTTTCTTCGCTGCAGTTAATCCGGTGAACAGCACAAGAAAACACGTGGGAGGTTTATATCAATTGCACATCTCCCGTGACTCCAATAAATCCAATTTGAAGTTAAATTTGGACACTCATGGTCTAGAGATCTTTATTAAAGCTTTTGAGGAAGAGACTAAAATATATACAGTACAGGATTGGCCTCAAGGGGTTGCTGAGTGCAAAAATCAATGCCATTTAGAAAGTCATTGTAATTCTCACATCTTACTACCAGATGCAGAAAAAGTAGTTGAATCGGTTGGGCTAGAGATATTCTTAGATAAAGAGAGTACAGAATCCGTTGACAGAATCGCTGGCACATATCGACGAAAAAGTAAACAACAAGGAGAAATCCCAATATTACACTACAAATCCAAATTATCGACGGGAAATACCTGTCACCTGGGGGTATTTTCTTCAGAAGAGCTAAATTTTTTACAAAATTGGAGCTTTTTTCAAATAAATGCGCTATTTACATTAGCCGAAATTAATAAATTAGAATTTCGGCAAAATCTTAAAGACCTCCCTGCATTTCAGATGAATACTAGAATAATCACTTGTGATACAAAGAAACAGTTGGTAACGTTGATCAGACTAACCAAACAACTGATGCGCTGGTTTCCTGAAAAGATTATGGAAGCTCTGGCTAAACAGAACGACAGTATAAAGTCAGCCCCTTTATATATGGCTGGTCAGGCATACCTCCGCAGCCTGCCCGAAATTATGGACTGTGAAGACACGTTGGGGTTGGAGTCATTCCTTAAATCTACTCAACGTGTTTTACAAATTCAAACTTGCAATGAAAATTTCGAAACTGCCAGAGTTTACAATATTTTGACAAGGATAAGAAACATTGATTTGGATAAAATATATTTAAATCAAAATTGTAAAACAGTTTTAGGTTGGAACCAAATGACTGATACAGCGAAGGTTGTAAATTTCGAAGGATTAAACAAGAATGATATTACCAACAATAATCTACTTATTATTAATTTTGAATCGACATCAAATAACTTAAGTTCAAACGATCATCACCTATTGCAAATAATATTAAATAATTTATTACTGTTTAGCCACAAGAAGCTTGTAATCATTCGATCACATCCAGTTGATGCGAACCTTTTTTTGGAATGCAATCTTCCCTTTGAAACAAAGGCTTTGAATAAATTTGAATTAAATGACCTAACTCCTTTATCTAGAACTAAGATATTTGCAAAAGATGCAATTATAATAGGTGAAGAAACGCTAAGCCTTGATGTTTTACTGGGCAATGACTGTTATTCCAATGATGAAAGGATTCGAAACAGAATTAATCGAATAACTTCGCCAATTTTGAAGAAGCTCACGACGGACCACCAGTATCTGGTCAAAATACAAAACAATCTTCCAAAACTTTGTGAATCAGATGCTTTATATTCAAAAGTAAACACGCAAGTGAGCAAAGCAAAACTAATGTCACTACTGGAGAGGAATGGGGCCGATGGACCACTGCTGGTCATCATTAGCGATCCAGAGCAGCTCAGCCGGGACTACTGGGGGGAGGTGGCGGAGGCTACGCTGGGGACGATCTTCACCAGTAGGGTAGATGGACGGGAACTCTTTCTGAGAAAATGTCGGGAGGAACCAGTTAAACTAATCTACTGGATGAAATTATCGGCGAAAGGCCTAATACTGAGTGAAGTTTACAATAGCAGCATGTATCTTCCTAGAATGTTCCACAGTTGCATAATAATTAAATCCATAGACGAACTCGTCCATTACACGGGTTATCAAGATTTATTCATATTTGAAAACGCAGATGATAAGAGATTGCTTATAACTAAATTTAATTTATCCATGGAAGCTGAGGATTTGTTTTGCTCAAGCGAACAATTCATTACGCATATTTTTTATGAAGAATTAAGTATGGAAAACAAAATGGGGGATGAATCGATAAATAAACATTATTTTCAATATTTGGAGATTGGGGGCACTCCGCGTCTGGTCTGGCAATATTCCCACGGCTCTCTGGATGGCCTGCGTCCCTTCATTACCAGAGACTACAGCAACCCTCTTGTGGAAGGTGATATCTGCAACATGAAGAAGAGGGTGACTATCATTGCTGACGATCCTGGAGTTGGAAAGACCATCAGTCTGGCGCGCATGTCAGAGCTTATCCGAGACTCTTTGGTGTTGAGAATTGACAACAAGCATTTGGCTATTGCAGAACTGCCCCAAATACTAGACCTGCAATCAGTTGTGAAATGTTTGATACACTCATCAGGTTTATCTACCGATGATGGATTGGCGCGAAATCTACTAAAACATTGTATGAAATCGAAGAGTTCGATACAGGTTTGTGTTTTAGCGGACGCGTTTGACGAGATAACTGAGGAAGAAAACAAGAAAAAAGTTATTGATCTCCTGATGTATTTAAAAAATTCCACTACTTGTAATACGATCGTCACCACACGGGTATATGCGCAAAAAGAGCTCGAAAATTATTTGGTCGAATTCTCTACAGAAATTAAAAATTTGACAGAAGAAGAACAAGATAATTATTTGGTCAACTCCTGGGTTCCGCATCTAGCATTGGAGTTTCAAGGACACGGAGATCCGGAGAAGCAGAGTCTGCGCCAGTTTGCCAGAGAGCTGCGGGAGGAGATGGAAGAAGTGCTGGGGGAAGACGCGGCGCGCTTCATGGGGATTCCACTTCAGATCCGTATGTTGTCCGAAGTTTTCCTTTGGCAGGCCATTAAGTCTGTCCAGTCCCCTAACAAAGTGATGAAAAAATTAAAAATCAAAAATCTATTTGAGTTGTATACACGGTTCATCAATGTCAAGAACACAATATATGATGAGCAGAAAACCACGATCAAGATGCTACCAACTACCAAACGGAATACTTTGTGCAAAGAGGACAAAAACAATAACTATTTTCTGGCGTTCCAAACCATTGTTGCACCCTTTGCCGAAAAATATTTCAAAAATAAAATACTATCCAACGAAGTTTTGGTGGATCTTAGCAGAGTAGGTCTTATACAAGCTAACACTGATGGAACTTTTAATTTTATTCATCGCACATTCGCCGAATACTTCTGCGCTGACTTCTGCTTCCAATGGCTCAGGCAGGTAAAGCAAACCGAGGAAAATGAAACACTCATTAACATATTTCGTGAATTCTTGCTCTGGCCATGTTATAAAATTATCAGAAAGTTCATAGAGAATCAGCTTGAAACATCACCAATACAGAGCAATGCACTGGAAAAAGTACTAATAATGTACCGAAATTGGTTTGAATCTCCCAGGCAAATATTTCATCAGCACGACAAAACTCCATTACATATAGCAGCCGAAGAACAGAATAGGCACACCCTCGCATTACTTCTCAGTGGTCCAGACAACAGGACAACTGAGAAACACTACATCGACTTCATAGCAGCCAAAGACAGTGCTGGGAAGACCGCTTTGAACATCGCATTAGAGAATGGGTATCTCGATATAGTAAACGAAATAACCAAAAACGTAGAAAACTGCTCGTACGAGTCGCTGTTAGAAATTATGCTATCTGCTTTCTTAGGCGAGAGAGATGACGACCTGTTCAGAGAATATTGTTCAAATACACAGCTGTTAACTAATACAAGCAAAGTTTTAAGACGAACTGATAAGATAAGAAAACAAATCACACCAATAATTGCAGCAGCTAGAGACGATGACTATGGGAAAGTTCTAAAGATCTTAAAAGGCACGAAATGCCCAGTTGAACGGAAATACCTGGTCACTGCGATGGACGCGCAGGGTGACTCACTTTTCATTCTCTCAAAAAGGAAGCCACATTGGAAATGGAAACATTTATTAGTAAAACAAGGAGTCCGGGTGATGGACACTGAATCCCGACTGATTCCATGGCCTCCTGGTACAGCGGGAGTGCGCAGCGACCTCACAAATTATGCACGTTTCGATATACAGCGATGGCAAATGCACTTTGATGGTACCGTACATACTACGTTGTTGATCATGCGTGAATTTATAGAAAATAAATTCAAGGTTTTGATTTTTTATTTAATGATGAATTTAATCTTGACGTTTTTTATTGGATGTGCTTCAATCACACCCGGTATTATTTTTATGAATATAGTTATACACCTAGTGGTAATCTATTATTTGTTTTCTGGTACACCCTTTGATATCTTTATTCTGCCTCGTGTTCCGTCGGATGTAAATCCTGCCAGTGGAGTGCAAGTCACATTAGATTTAGTAATTTTAGAATGTTTATTTTTAATTTTTTCAGGGATTTTTTCACTATTATTTTGGTTTACTAAGTTATGGATATTATATTACTTTTGTAACGCCACTTTAAATAAATGAATATAATAAACGACAACCATTTCATCATCACGGTACAAAGATTTTTACTGAATATTTCAGATATGTAAGAATAGACTAATATACATATATGTGGCCCGTTTCACACAAATCTAAAATTTGGGCTTGAGAAACTGACCAACCAAACTGAAAAAACGTTTTTGTAATTTGATTTGTGCAACTTTATTATTTGTGCATTAATTATAATATACTATCCATTGATGATGTTAGAGGCAATTTGGGAAGGAAGAAACGATATTTTCTTTTTTTAAAGCTATTTATTATAAACATAAGATGAAAAACAAAATAAAAAATAAAAAGGAATAAAATTTTTTTAAAAAGCATTTTTATGTGCGCAAATTGCTATGCACGTCGAAACACAAATTTCTCACACATACATTGAAATTACTACAAAAAAAACACATTTCTTACGATGTTTTATTTTTTTTTTAACACAGCTAAGGCAAGATATATCGAACAGTATTATTTTAGCATCTGCGTGTGGTTGAATTTCAGAACCCAGCCACGAGTGCAAGTCGGACGCCACACTTAACAGCTGCGCCTCAAATAACATCTGTGTAGGTGGAATTTCACACAAAGCTACTGTTATAGTTCGGTTTCAAATTTAAGAATTCGACACAAGATGTCACCACTTCCGTCAACAGCTCGCGTGTGGATATTTCCCCCATAGGTATAAGTGCTACAGATTTTTATACTTCAAGTATCCTTCCAGATTTGGAAAGTTTGACGGCAGTACTTGACGAAGTTGTTATAAATTACATATAACGTCATTGCGTGTCTCGGTTACTTTGTCACTGTTATTTTATCTCGGTTAGTCACCGACGGTGTCTAGCTTCAAGCTGTCACTGGATCACAGTGGATTCGAGGAACTGGCTATTTTAGGAACCAGTTCCTATCAGATTTATAAAATGGTCACAAACAGTCAAACCGGGCGAAGCCGAACGCCGAACTAAAAGCCGCCCGCAGGGCCTAGCACCAAAAACCTGCGGAGTGGGTTTTTAACTGCCAGTTTTCTTAATAATATATCTTGTCTAACAAAAAAAAATCAAGCAAAATTGATTTTTAAAATTGTTATTACATCATCATTTATAAAAAGGACATATCCGTACTGGATATTTAATACAACTTTTGATTTAAAAAATAATTATTCGGTTTGTTTCGGTTTTCGGCATTAAATTTAAAATTTAGTTTTGAACGAAAAAGGCCCCGCAGTCGTCCTTATGAGAAGGTGTATACAAACGCAACGGCAACGGAAGTGAAGGGGAGGGGCAACGCGTGAGGGGACGGGGACAGGGGAGGGGAAGGGGAACGGGATTAATGGGAAATCACGAAGGGAGAAACAATTTATTTATTAAGTGGCATTGCAACGCATGCCGAGAAATCGCTAGATCTACTATGATGTCGTTAGTTTTCGAGATATTGACACTTTTATGAATTTCATGAAAATAAACACCTTAGATTTTTTGAGTGCCACCATAGATATATGAATATATATAGACCTGCCCTAAGTGATAAAAGCGTATTATTTCCCCCTCCCCCTACCGGTTCCATGGAGCCGGCTGTACTTACGAGAGCCTTGCTTGAATCTAAAAAATGTGACGTCATAATTCTTGTCCTGACCAGCGTCGAGCTCAGATCGTACATTTTACGAAATAACACGGCAAAAATGATAGCTTGTGCTATACATTATACCCTAAGGTATATGTCGATCATAACGAATGTGGGCGGTTCTCCAGTGAGCTCGTTGCTGTACGTAAAACTGTCTTAACTAAATACGGCAACATAATATTCGTCAAAAGTGTCGAACTTTACTTTTCCGCATTTGGACTTCGCAAATATGTTAATAACGTGGCGAGCAATTCGCGCTCCCATGAAATTCAAAAGCAGATTTTGCTTTTAAGAACTTAATGGTTATATTATAATGCGAGACGCCTATATACTGTCAGATTGGTTTTTTAACGAATCACAGTCATCTTTCCACTCTTCGCCCCCCATAGTTTGGTTTTATCCCTCACCTGTATATCTTCTCGTCTATTAAATTTGGATATCTATGAGTGCCACAGTTAAAAATATACATATTCTAAAATTGTAAATTTTATTACCTACGCAACAGAAGAGCTCGGCTATTGATCACAGACCAAAATAAAACCAATGCGTATACCTTTTGGAAAATAAAATTGTTTATGCTCGATTTGTGCTCTTAAAAAAGTTACCACACCAACCTAGCAAGGTTAAAAAAGTGCTGTTTAGTTTACTTTTAAATTTTTTTATTTATTTATTTTATTATTTATGTGTGCATATATATTACAAAACATTACAAAATGATACTTTGTTTGTCCAACTGGGAAAGATACCTGTTTCAGGACAGCCAAATTGTATATTTAGTTCATAATATCCTTAGCAAAGGAATGGTTTCGTTCGAGATATCACAGGAATTTGCTGCTGCCAAGACAACTTTTGAGAACATTAAAATTTGTATTCTGAACGAAGGGATGGTTTCTTAATGTCTTTGAAAGGATCGCAAAGGTGTGATTTCTTTTCAAGGTCATTTTGGAGAACATTAATAATTGCATTCAGAGTGAATGAGAGGTTTCTTTAGTGAGTTCACAAGTAGGAGATTCTTTCCAGACCATTTTAGAGAACATTTACAATTGCATAATTAGAATTTACAGATTTATAAACCAATATTTGACATAATGAATTCCCAATGTATTTATGACTATTTAATTTTAATGAAGTACTATAATTTTTAGAATTCCTTTGCTGTTTTACTTTAGAAAAAAAAGATATTGCTCTTATTTATATTAATGTACGCCTTTTCGGGCATTTATATAATAACTAGATGGGCACCCGGCTTCGCTCGGGGAGTTGATATGAGATTGAACTGATGTTGGAACCCACGATGGATTTTGCTTTATATACCCCTACGAATAGATAGCCCCACCCATACAAAAAAAGGCTTCGAATGGTCCACAATGTTTGAGAACATTCCACAACATTCGAGATTGTTCTGGAATGTTCCACAATGATCTGGGAACGTTCCAGACGGTCCGAGGAACTAGCGTCATTGATCCCTTCGGCACCGGTGCATAGTCGGGAAACACGCCAAACGCGTGCCCAACATTTGTACACGGTTGACATTTGTCACATGAGAACGGGTCGTTGCTCCAACTCGTTCTTGTGTGCAACAGCTCGGCTATGGAATGATTTGCCGGCCACTGTGTTTCCTCCTTCCTACAACATGGGTCTCTTCAAGACCAATGTTCATTCCTTCCTCTCCTCAAAAAGACCCTCCACACAGCATCCCAGATGACATAGGCCCTGAGGGAAATTATTTTCCTCAAGGCCTCCTGTGTGGAGTTAATGTAAAAAAAAATCCCGAACATTCCAAAACATTCCAGAAAATTCCAGGATGATCAGGAATGTTGTGGAATGCTCTCGAATACTCTCGAATGTTCTGAACTGTTCTAGAAATTTCGAGAGGGTGAAACTTCCAGCGATAATAATTTAAAAAACACGGCCTTTATTAGGTAAAAACGAAAAACTTCTTCATAGAGGGCTACCACACCATATACCTCCCTTGATCGAACCGGGACTCATTCCTGAGTTATAGCGGTATGCACATTGTACGTTCTTTTATAATATATATTGATTTTGTGGAGGAGTAATCATTAATCATGAAGTTATATGATAATTAAATTATTTTGAACCCTTGAGAACAATAGTAGGTATTCTCAGGGCTGGGCAGTATTTGAATTACTTGTAATTGAAATACAAATACTTATTTTGTATTTGTATTTTAATTACTTCCTAAAAATTTATTTTGTAATTGGTATATCAATAACCTGCTCCTGAAGTATTTTGTAATTTGTATTTCAAATACTTATGGCTTCAAAATACATTTAGCGATCTTAATAATACATAGATAATACATATACTAAAAACGCTAGAATCCTGTACTATTGTCCTATTGTCCTGTGCTATAGCACCTATAGTACTCTTAATAATGATTATATTTGTACTTCGCTTATCATTGCTTTATAATGTACTGTCTTTGACCAAGGGGTATACTTGGTCGAAGTGTACTGTACATTTTTTATGAGATACTTATGATTTTTGTCCTGTGCTAAAATAGCACAATTTTTGTACATTTTGTATCATATTATATTATACTTGTCATTGCTTTGTATTGTACATTTTTGTATCATAGTAATATATCGAGCTCTATAGGAATAATTTGACTGAATACTAGATTATTTTAAAGTTAATTACTGTAGAGTGCACTTGAAGTGAAATAACACAAAACTGCACTTATAGACAAATGTCATCTTTGTATATAAAAATGAATCCTTGTTTCTCTTGGTTACGCCATAACTTCAGAACGACTTTACCTATTTCATTCTTTTTTTTTTTAAGTTTTCTAATAACTACTTTGTAGAAGGTTCTTACGGATAGAAAAATTAAGGAAATTACGCAGAAAATTGGATAATCATAAAACTTGACGACTGTTTTAACTTCGCACATTTGACAATTCGCCCGTTTGATGAAATTGAATTTAGCAGGCAGCTGTTTTTTTTTTTGTAACAAAAGAATTGTCTATGGATTTTTAAAATTATAGATATTTTAAATAGGTTACCTATGTTAGGAATCAGATTTGATTGATGGTTCTTATAATATACAAACATGAATATTTGTAAAAATTGTAACAGCTGATATGCGAGTTGTTTGAAAACTGAATGTATTGGGAATGAATATATGGAATGCGGGAGGAGGGTTGGCGGCGGGACGGGGGAGCGGGAGAGGGGAGAGGGTAGGCGGGGAAGGTGGAAGGGGAACGTGGGGGGAAGGGGATGCGGGAGGGGAATGGGGACGCACGGGACAGGACATGCAGGGAGAAACAATTTATTTCTTTGAATATGGCATTGCAACGCATGCCGGGAACCAGCTAGTGTTATTATAATTATTATTATTATTATCTAACACTATAGTCCTATACCACAAAACATTACAAGTGGAGCGGAGACGAGATGTGTCTTTTGAGCAATATGATTGCTCAATTTTAGCATGTCTCTGTTTTACTCTGCTCAGCTGTGCTTCTATGGAAACGCACCCTTAGATAAGGGCACTTACGACAATTTATTGCAACCAAAGGTTCTACCAAAACCAAATGTATTTTGTATTTGAAATTAAAAAATGGTTAAAATACTGTATTTTGTATTTCAAATACACGACTTGAAAGTATTTTGTATTTCGTATTTTAAATACATGCGAAAAAGTATTTTGTAATTTGTATTTTAATTACAACAAAGCCTGTATTTTGCCCAGCCCTTGGTATTCTGCTATCATTGATTATTATAAAAAATGTATGAAAAAAAAAAAAAAAAAAAAATTATTAGGTATTATTGAAGTATGTTATTTCGAGTATAGCCTGTTTGGAATTAATATTGCGTCCAGTTGAACACATCTACTACTTCTGCGAAAGTATTGACAACTGCATGCAATCTATTACAAGCGAGTATCTAAATGATTTAATCCTGATATTTTTGTTGTAATTTAACATAATTTTAGGTTGAGTAGTTCTTGTTCGTAGGCAAATAGAGCTTGAATTTTGCAGAAAAGTGCTGCAGAAATAAAGTAAAGACCATTTTCAATTTTAATTTGTATTTTGTTTGCTTCTAAATAAACACCTGTCACTTTTATTTAACAAGTGTTTTTTTTTCGAAATCCTAATTATCAATTTACAAGTCCCATTGAGAGTTTCATGCCAACTTAGAGTCAAGTCAACTCAACACATCTTTGAAAAGACATTAAAAGCTATGAAAAAAAATATCCCATAGCTTAACCTAATGTAACATATTTAACCAACTTTTTATATATAAATATATAAGAAAAAAATTTCATCACTTTGAATGACTTTTCAAAAGAGGGGTTGAGTTGATTTAATTCTGAGTTATCCGATCACCCGCAGGGAGAGATAATGGTCTCCGTCGTCGAAATACGTCCATACAAATCTTACTTGTCACACGTCTTGTACAAAAACGAAAAAGGCGGAAGATACTAGAATGTCTTTAATTCCTTAATTGATTGGTCAGTGGCCGAGGCATTGCGTTCGGATCCCACCCAGGTGTCGCGTGTTCAATTCCTCTGCTGGCTAAGTCCTCCATCACGACACAAGCAACATTTTTTCTTTACTGTAATGTAGTACGAGATTTTCAAATATTGCCGGGCTATTTGTAGCTCGGGAATATTTTTATTAAAAAAAAAAAAAAGAATACAAATATTCCTATAGAGATTTCGCGAACATACGAGTTATGTTACTTCCGAATTGTAAAACGGTTTTGGTATTACCAGAGACGACGGCCGGCCGTGGTCGAGGGATAAGGCTCTTGACTCACAATCCAACGGTCGCGGATCGAATCCCGGCGTGCGCAAATTAATTTTATTTGATAAATTTGTGTTATTTCACAAAAATCATTTAAATAATATATTTATTGTATTTGCGACACGTTTCACAGTGGAAGGTAAACTCAGTATCGCCCTGGTGTAAGACCACCATTCAGAATTGAAACCGTATCTGAAATAGCTTTAGCCGTATCCCTCCTCCTTCCCCTCCCCATTCCCTTCAGCCTCACTACATACTCCAATTAGGGATGCCATAGTCTCACTGGCTCCAAATGGGAGTAACTGGGACTCTTGTGTGGTATTCGCACATAAAAAAGTTATAAAAACAAGTACAAAAGCGTTATGTAATAAAACACACAAAATGATACCGAAATAAGGTCAGGATGAGGTAGACATTTAATATTAATGTTTATTTATTGCTTCTTTACAATTTAAATTTAATTACATTTTTTAGCATGTAATTATTAACCCCACTAGGGTTCGCCTGTATCGGGGTTAATAATTTCAAAATTTATTAAAAGTAACACACATAAATATCGGTCATTGCCAAACCGTTAAGTACAAGCAAAATAAAAAATATAAAAAAATCATAAATGACAATGAAAAATGGAGGAAATTTGTAGAAAAAATAATATATGAATTAACTTACATTTTCAAAAATCGATAAAATTGAAAAATATTCTCGAATATCATTATGGTTTATAAAAAAATAACATAATGGAAAAAACAAAGATTTATAAGCTATTGCAGGTTAAAAACAATATTAAAGTGAGTAATTATCAAATAAATATGAAAGAAACCTTTTTGATCAGAATTGAGAGAGTACAGCATAAGTTAGCATAAGTACAGCATAATATAGTTTTTATTCCATTGAAGTGCCATTTAGGTGTCATTATTTAAATTTTAATTTTTAACCTCACTAAGACTTGGTTAACAATTTTATAAAGTACGCAAAATAATATAAGTATCGAAAGACAATATTGTTACAATAATATTTCTCACAGAATATTTGAATGCTGCAAATATGCTATTAATTTGGAAAATGAATATGTAATAGTAAGTTAAGTAGAAAATTAAAATGAATGTGTAAATTAATATGTTCATGGTATATTAATAATAAACAATTAATCTACTATTAATTTCGAACTTACGAAGCAGAAAAAAAATTATTGGCAATCCTCGGCTAACACAAATAATTTAACAATCTTTTTAAAAGTGCTCAGGAATTAGGTGACTTAATATGTTCTGTTTGACCAAAAGAAGATTTAGTTTGAATTGCCACTAATAACCACACACGAATTTGCAGAGTTCTTTCTGCAATATTAATATTATTAAAAAATCTGCAAAGCGTTTGTGTAATATACTGCTGTTATGGTTCCATGACAGTTCATCCTGCGACAATTCATCCGGCGACAGTTCATCCTGCGACAGTTCATCCGGCCGACAGTTCATCCTGCCGACAGTTCATCCCGCCGACAATTCATCCGGCGACAATTCAACCCAACCTAACCTAACCTAACCTAACCTAACCTATAAGTATGTCGTATTTTGTTATTCACGCATGCTTCTTCAGAGAGTCGAAATTATTGTTAGTAAAAATATTTTTACAGCGGATTTCCACTCAAGATGCCTTCAGATATAAGTATATCGATTTTGGTTGTACGGCCGTATATCCTCTTTGCATACTTACTTAATAAAAATCTTCTAAATGATCAGGCAGGATGAATTGTCGCCGGATGAATTGTCGGCGGGATGAACTGTCGGCAGGATGAACTGTCGGCAGGATGAACTGTCGGCCGGATGAACTGTCGCAGGATGAACTGTCGCCGGATGAATTATCGCAGGACGAATTGTCGGGTCACCTGCTGTTATATATAATATTATATATTTAGTTTTGAAACGAAACTAGGGTTTGTTATAAGATCGTGCAAACAGTTTTCATAACCTCAAGCAATGTTGGCTTTGAATAACTGCATTATAAGGTCTAAAATTGAATAAGCCTCTGCTATACGGGCCCCATACCAGAAAAAATACACTGAGAAATTGGAGCAGATTCAAAGAAATTTTCTTAGATACCTGTATGTGAGAATGCACGAAGAGTTCCCGCGATTCATGCATCATGAAGATCTACTCACAGAAACGCGTTACCAAAGTCTCCAGTCTAGGAGGAGTGGGGCCCTTGCAGTTACGCCGTTCAAAATCATTAATAATTCAATAGAAAGCCCATACCTCCTGGAATGTTAAAAATTGTATGTACCGAACAACTACAGCCAGGGAAGTTACGACGATCTTCTATGTATCCCACATAGCAGAACGGACGCACTGGCTCGGCATAGCAGGACACGAGGAATGGCTCTGTTATATAACGCTTCCAAAACTGTTGACATCTTTAACAGTAGCCTTGAAGAATTCAAGAGGCATTTAAGTGCCACTCATTACCCACTATAATATGTATGTATCTCATGTTACTATTTAACGTTTCTTTTATTTACCCATAAATGCGTAATTTGTGTCACATGCGTATTGTAAATGGACACACAGTCTGTAATACACAAATAAAATAAAATAAATTCGAATTTTAATGTCGTCATGGTGGGTTTCTTCATTTATCGAGAATGCTAAATGCAATGCTAATTGTAAAAGTAAACGGTCAAAATGCATAGAAAATTTTAAATTTCGATCGCTTACTTTTACAATTAACATTGCATTTAGCATTCTGGGTAAATGAAGAAACCCATCCTTAGGCTACTATGCATTTTTGAATATTTGAATTTTTAGCACATTTGAAAAAATGTATCGACTATAAAAAATATATACGTATCTTGTTTTCTTTTTGCCAAAATGTTATTTGACGAATTTTACGTTTCTATGCATTCACTTCATTTCATTTCTTTAGACATAAATGTTCGACTGAACAGGAAAATATGTACATATAAATTTCTCGTGTTTTTATCTATATTATAATCCTTATTTATATCTGTATTTTTTACATATATTTTCTCAAATATCTATTAACTAGGTGCACAAAAATAAAAATTTATTAAAAAAAAAACTGTTTTTCTTTTATTTTTATTTATTAACATTTAAACCTGCTAAACTACTTATGTAGTTTGTCAGCAGATACATAAAGACAACATTTTATGCAATAACATGGTTCATTATCAAACGGTAGGTATATATGTATAATGTTGATGATAAAATAACACTTAAATAACTGGTTTAAATTACAAAAAAGTAAAGATGTAAATACATAAATAGCATTATAAGCCGTAAATAAACAATTACAAACGAATTTAATGTATATAATAAATATTATCTTATCATATTATCTTAAAATTAATCTTCGTTATTAATGTACCTAGGTAATTATTAATAGATACTATATATACGATTTTAATGTAAATAAATTATATTGAAAAGATTCCATTAATTTTAGAAGAAAGATCATTGTCAAAAATTTAAATAATACCTACTATAAAAAATAAAAATATTGTATATCAATATTATAAAAAGTAAGTTAAGGTCGTGCGTTCTTTTCGAATGATCCATGATGACGTAGAAACGAGCTCTGTCTGGGAAGACTTTAAATAGGTAAGAATATATATTTTTTAAATAGGTACTTATTTCGGATGTGAGTGATTGTTCAATCATTTGGAAGTTGTTTAAAATTTAAGTGTCTTTTTAAAATTTTAGCTGATATTTCAAGAATTTAGGTAAGCGATAAAGTACCTACCTGTAATAATATATTTTAACAGAAAATTGTTTCAATTGTTATTTTCAAAATTGGAATTGATGTGTGAAGAATTCAGACAGGCGATAGAGTACCTAGGCCTACATTGTAATATTATAACGGAAAATTATTTTAATTATCATTTTCAAAATTGGAATTGATGTGTGAAGAATTCAGACAGGCGATAGAGTACCTAGGCCTACATTGTAATATTATAACGGAAAATTATTTTAATTATCATTTTCAAAATTGGAATTGATGTGTGAAGAATTCACACAGGCGATAGAGTACCTAGGCCTACATTGTAATATTATAACGGAAAATTATTTTAATTATCATTTTCAAAATTGGAATTGATGTGTGAAGAATTCAGACAGGCGATAGAGTACCTAGGCCTACATTGTAATATTATAACGGAAAATTATTTTAATTATCATTTTCAAAATTGGAATTGATGTGTGAAGAATTCAGACAGGCGATAGGCCTACATTGTAATATTATAACGGAAAATTATTTTAATTATCATTTTCAAAATTGGAATTGATGTGTGAAGAATTCAGACAGGCGATAGAGTACCTAGGCCTACATTGTAATATTATAACGGAAAATTATTTTAATTATCATTTTCAAAATTGGAATTGATGTGTGAAGAATTCACACAGGCGATAGAGTACCTAGGCCTACATTGTAATATTATAACGGAAAATTATTTTAATTATCATTTTCAAAATTGGAATTGATGTGTGAAGAATTCAGACAGGCGATAGAGTACCTAGGCCTATATTGTAATATTATAACGGAAAATTATTTTAATTATCATTTTCAAAATTGGAATTGATGTGTGAAGAATTCACACAGGCGATAGAGTACCTAGGCCTACATTGTAATATTATAACGGAAAATTATTTTAATTATCATTTTCAAAATTGGAATTGATGTGTGAAGAATTCACACAGGCGATAGAGTACCTAGGCCTACATTGTAATATTATAACGGAAAATTATTTTAATTATCATTTTCAAAATTGGAATTGATGTGTGAAGAATTCAGACAGGCGATAGAGTACCTAGGCCTACATTGTAATATTATAACGGAAAATTATTTTAATTATCATTTTCAAAATTGGAATTGATGTGTGAAGAATTCACACAGGCGATAGAGTACCTACGCCTACATTATAATATTATAACGGAAAATTATTTTAATTATCATTTTCAAAATTGGAATTGATGTGTGAAGATTTCACACAGGCGATAGAGTACCTAGGCCTACATTGTAATATTATAACGGAAAATTATTTTAATTATCATTTTCAAAATTGGAATTGATGTGTGAAGAATTCAGACAGGCGATAGAGTACCTAGGCCTACATTGTAATATTATAACGGAAAATTATTTTAAGTATCATTTTCAAAATTGGAATTGATGTGTGAAGAATTCAGACAGGCGATAGAGTACCTAGGCCTACATTGTAATATTATAACGGAAAATTATTTTAATTATCATTTTCAAAATTGGAATTGATGTGTGAAGAATTCACACAGGCGATAGAGTACCTAGGCCTACATTGTAATATTATAACGGAAAATTATTTTAATTATCATTTTCAAAATTGGAATTGATGTGTGAAGAATTCAGACAGGCGATAGAGTACCTAGGCCTACATTGTAATATTATAACGGAAAATTATTTTAATTATCATTTTCAAAATTGGAATTGATGTGTGAAGAATTCACACAGGCGATAGAGTACCTACGCCTACATTATAATATTATAACGGAAAATTATTTTAATTATCATTTTCAAAATTGGAATTGATGTGTGAAGAATTCAGACAGGCGATAGAGTACCTAGGCCTACATTGTAATATTATAACGGAAAATTATTTTAATTATCATTTTCAAAATTGGAATTGATGTGTGAAGATTTCACACAGGCGATAGAGTACCTAGGCCTACATTGTAATATTATAACGGAAAATTATTTTAATTATCATTTTCAAAATTGGAATTGATGTGTGAAGAATTCAGACAGGCGATAGAGTACCTAGGCCTACATTGTAATATTATAACGGAAAATTATTTTAAGTATCATTTTCAAAATTGGAATTGATGTGTGAAGAATTCAGACAGGCGATAGAGTACCTAGGCCTACATTGTAATATTATAACGGAAAATTATTTTAATTATCATTTTCAAAATTGGAATTGATGTGTGAAGAATTCACACAGGCGATAGAGTACCTAGGCCTACATTGTAATATTATAACGGAAAATTATTTTAATTATCATTTTCAAAATTGGAATTGATGTGTGAAGAATTCAGACAGGCGGTAGAGTACCTAGGCCTACATTGTAATATTATAACGGAAAATTATTTTAATTATCATTTTCAAAATTGGAATTGATGTGTGAAGAATTCAGACAGGCGATAGAGTACCTAGGCCTACATTGTAATATTATAACGGAAAATTATTTTAATTATCATTTTCAAAATTGGAATTGATGTGTGAAGAATTCACACAGGCGATAGAGTACCTAGGCCTACATTGTAATATTATAACGGAAAATTATTTTAATTATCATTTTCAAAATTGGAATTGATGTGTGAAGAATTCAGACAGGCGATAGAGTACCTAGGCCTTCATTGTAATATTATAACGGAAAATTATTTTAATTATCATTTTCAAAATTGGAATTGATGTGGAAGAATTCAGACAGGCGATAGAGTACCTAGGCCTACGTTGTAATATTATAACGGAAAATTATTTTAATTGTCATTTTCAAACTTGGAATTGATGTGTAAAGAATCCAGACAGACGATAATGTACCTACTACATTTAATAATATAACAAAAATGACGATAAAGTACCTACCTATAATATAATATTTTAACAGAAAATTATTTTAATTCTCATTTTCAAAATTGGAATTGATGTGTAAAGAAATCTCAAGTGGTTCGTTTGGTGATATAGCAGCGGTGCCCGGATGAATTGAGGTTTGAATAGATCTTGGTAGCGGATTCGTTTGCCTACATACTGTGTGACGGGCAGGAATTGAAGATACTGGATGAGGTAAAACTTTTCATTCAATCAGGATTTCCTCGACCCATCGCTTTGCCCGCTGCGGGAGGAATGAATTCAAACGTCCGTCACTCCTGGTTTTTTTTTACATTAAATCCACACAGGAGGCCCTGAGAAAAATAATTTCCCTCAGGGCCTATGCCATCTGAGATGCTGTGTGGAGGGTCTTTTTGAGGAGAGGAAGAAATTAACATTGGTCTTGAAAAGGTCCGTGTTGTAGGAAGAAAGAAACACAGATGCCGGCAAATCGTTATACAGCCGAGCTGTTGAACACAAGAACGAGTCGAAGAAGCGACCCGTTCTCATGTGACAAATGTAAACCGTTTACGTATGTTGGGCACGCCTTTGGCGTGTTTCCCGACCACGCACCGATTCCGAATAGTTCCTCGGAGCATCTTCCTTTGTAATACTAGTAGAACAAGGATAGCATTGCCAACCGAGGCCTGTGCTCTAAAGATTGCAATCCGTCTATTAAGATGGGAGAATCTATGAAATTGACCACCCGTTTCTGCACAGAATCGAGGGTATTATTCAAGTATTTTGGAGCTCTAGACCAGAGGTGGCTGCCAAATTCAACCGTGGGGCGCACTTGGGTTTTGTACAGGGTTAGCAGTTGTGTATTATTAAAGTATCTGCGGGCCGTGTACAGTACGTCCAGTTTTTGGGAGGCTAACTTTACTCTGGCTTCGATGGAGCCCCCATATCTGAGCTGATCACTTAGAATTACACCAGGCATATCAATGGAGGGCCTGTTCGGAAGATTGCTTCCCTTAAAGGACACTAGATTTTAATTTCGATCCCTTTTAGGCGTAATCAGAAATGATTGAATCTTTGAAACATTAAATTCAACGAGATTATTTTTACCCCAAGAGAAAACACTCTCGAGGTAGGTAGGTCCATTCTTTGCTTCAACGCCCTCCGAGCCGTTGGAATTTGTGAGCCCTTTGGGGGCTTGTCAAACAAAAACCTAGCATGGATTATACTGCCATCCGTGTAACAATAAATTGGTGCACATGTCAAAAGGTCATTGATGTGCAACACAAACAAAGTCGGAGATAGAACCGATCCCTGTGGGACGCCAGCATTTATCGAGTTCGATGAAGAGGTGAAACCATCAGCAATCGTCTGAATCGACCTCTCCCTCAAAAACTCGGCAATCCCCGGTCAAAAGCCTTGGAAACGTCCAGTGCAACCGCTAGAGTCTTACCGAAACGTTCCATGCACCGCCCCCAAACATGCGTCACACACGCGAGAAGATCGCCGCACGAGCCGTTCCACCAGAATCCGTATTGACGGTCGTTAATAATTTTGTTCTTCTCGAGGTATGTGGGCAGTTTGTCGTTGAACACACATTCATTACCTTAGACAGAACTGATGTGATCGCTATGGGGCGGTAGTTGGCCGGGTTGGAGAAGTCACCCTTCTTTGGAATAGGATGGATAAACGCTTTTTTTCCAACCAGAGGTCATAGATCCAGGCTTTAGGGACATTTTAAAAAGCTTTGTCAAAAACAACAGTCGCACACAGTTGACGTCAGCTCGACTATAGAGACAGACACCTCCTTTAGGTCTGAACTTGCCTACGAGGGTGAAGCCAGGGCAGTCTATTGACTTGGCTATTTGTGTTTCAGACAGGAAAATAAAGTTGGGACGTTGAGAAAGAAGGTGGTGATGACAATGTTTAAATTGGTGTGCAAGCCGCGAATGTTGATGTAATTCAGCAACAGTTTTGGCCCGCACCGGGGACGCCTACTTCTCGCCGCTGTAATGACGTTAATTATTGATGGTTGTAAATTCATGATTTTATTTGCTGGGTTTTTTAAGTGTGATATGAGAGGAAGGAAGGTCTGGGAGGGAAAAGGTATAAGGGGTGGGTAGGATGCTGGGGTTCAGAGTTTCCAGGAGTGATGGACGTATGTATCCAACCCACCCACTGCGGTGCAAGGCGATGGGAAGGGAGAGTCCGGCTGGAGAGGTCGCCCAATGCGCCCCCAACGCTGCTGCTGGGTCCCTTCCGGTCACGAATCGGCACAACAGCAGCGGCGGGGTTTTTACACTCGTTGATGGGGCAGCCCACCCTCAGTCGTGAGCCTGAGGGTCGGGCCCCTGTACTACCGTGCGGACCGGACAGCGGTAACCTGTTGTAAAGGGTCTCCCTCAACCAGCATCTCCCAATCCGGCCCGCCACGCAGAAGGTGGGCCGACGCATCAGCCATCAAGATCTGGGCAGACATTACCCCAAGAACCCGGGCACCCCTGCTAAGTCACCAAACGTAGCGAACCACTTGGGGTGACCTGTGGCAGAGGTGTTGGTCATCCAATAAATGGTTCCCAGGGCGGCGGTACCCATACCCGCCTACCAAAAACATACGAATTGTAAAAATTATACAGTATTTGTATGTTTTTTTAATGTGAACATCGTACAAGAGTCCCAACTGCTCCCAACCGTCTGGAGACTTTCGTATCCTCAATTGGGGAACGCTATGAGGCTAAAGGTAAGTGAGGAGGGAAAGGAGTTGGGGACTTTTCCCCTTTCACCTTTGTAGCTGGAGAAGTTCTAGGATATTCAGATCTAGTCACCAAATACGGCTAAAGTAATTTCAAGCAACGTTTCAATTCTGAATGGTGGTCTTACACCGGGGCGATACTGGCGTTTAGTGATAAATTGAAGAGGTCCACGGACTCGGTATAATTATTTCCCTCATTCAGTAATCTGGGCAAAGAAGAATACATATGGTAGTTAGTCCCAAAATTTCTGCACTGAAATAAATCCTGACTTCTAGTATTACGTAGTGGAATGCGAAAGCTTATCAATGCAAGCAATTCTGGACCATCAATTCAGAATTTTACATAGAAATAACAAGTCATTGAAAATCCCATTGTTTAACAATTTAGGCTGATTCATATAATTTAAAAGAGTCTTGTGGGTCAACGTAATTGAAAATATTGATATTTTGTGATACTTATGTCTATTTTCATTGCACCAAATTTACTATTAGTTGATAATATCTTGAAGAAGGTAACATTTGTAAATGTGATGGTTAGTTAGTGGAATTTAAAAAGTTTCAAAGAGTCAATGGCTAAAAACAGGACACTAATTATATTTCACTAGCTGGTTCCCGGCATGCGTTGAAATGCCATATTCAAATAAATAAATTGTTTCTCCCTGCATGTCCTTTCCCGTGTGTACCCTCCCGCGTTTCCCTTTCACCTTCCCTGCCCACCCTCTCGCCTGTCCCTCTTACCGCGTTGCATATACTCAGTCCCATTACATTCAGTTTTCAAACAGCTCGCGTGCCACGTATTACAATTTTTTATTCAAATTTTCCTTTTCTTGTATTACAAGTGTTCGTTTTTGTATATTATAAGAACAATTAATCAAATTTGGTACCTAACATATATCTGTAATTAAATATATCTATAATTAAAAAAATCAATAGTTCAAAAATATTCATCAAACGTCTTCTGAAATTATTCAATTTTCTGCGCAATTTTCCTAATTTTTCTTTCCGTAAAAACCTTCTACAACGTATTAGAAAACTTTAAAAAAAGATTAATGAAATAGGCAAAGTCGTTCTGAAGTTATTGCGTTACCAAGAGAAACAGGAATTTATTTTTATATACTACTAGCTTTTTCCCGCGGCTTCGCTCGCATGGTGTAAGGGGGGTTCCCACTCCGCCTCCTGCATCTCCCCCCCCTCTTACCCCCCCCCTTACCCCTCCCCCTCCCCCTTCCCCTCCCCCTACCCCCCCCCCCGCTCTCCCCCCCCCCATCTCCCCCTCCCTCCTTCCCCTCCCCCCCCCCCCCCCCCCTCCCCGCTCTCCCCTCCCCCATCTCTCCCCCCCTCCCGCTTTCCATATATTCAATCCGTGTACATTCAGTTTTTAAAAAGCCCGCGTGCCACCTTTTACAATTTGTGTTCAAATTTCCATTTTTCGTGTAGATATATTAAATTTGGTACCTAATTAGGTACCTATTTAAAATATCTAAAATTCTTGATTCGATTCAAACTATTATAGGCCAGTGCAATTAGCGCAAAAAAAGGGGGTCGCGATCGGAATTATTCCGGTAGTCCCAATTTTTTTATATGTTTTATACACTCATCTCCTGATGAAAAATCTGAGTTTTCGACCTTGGGTCACTTGAGCTTTCGCCGCCATTTTGAAAAAACCAGCCGAAATCGAGCCAAAATCTAGTTTTTCTCAAATATCTCATTCCCAATGAAAATTTTGGCTAAGGTAGCTTCACAAGTTTAGTAGAATATAAAATTACCTACAATTTTTATCTAATTTTTTTTTTTCTATCTCTAATAAGTATTGAGATACACAGCCGTAAAAATGTGTATAAATTTATAAATACAAGAAAATTGCACGATTTGGTTTGGTTTTTTGGACGTACCTCTTTTTCAGTGCAAATTTGTGAAAAATTTACTGATACTAATTTTGTAGAGAATAAAATTTTTTATAAGAATTGTGATTTTTATGTTTTTTGTATTGTTTTTACTGATTTAAAGTATGAATAAACAAATATTGGAAGGTGAAAACATAAAAATTTATCACGATATTACCACGTCATTCGACTTTTGTTCACTTTACATTTTTAACTATAATATCTATAAATAAATTAACTAGTGTGGAGGGTCACCCCCCCCCCCCCCCCCCCTCTCCGACCCTTTCCCCCCCCCCTCCCCCTCCGGTTCCCTGCAGTTGGTGCCAATTAGCCACTCCAGGACTGGTCATCGGGCGTCATTTAGTTCTAATTTGAGGTCGTCAGCTCCAAAAATGTGGTTTAGCTTCTTCGATGGTTTTTTCAGATAATTTAGCTCTTTTTACATACAAAAATCATAAACAAAAATGATATTTTAAGAATTATTTCATTGGGAATCGGTTATTTTTGTATTGAAATCTTTGTTTTTTTCTCATAAGTTCTCTATAGCTGCTAGCCCCCATGAAACTTTTATCGGTCATAACTTAGGCTATACAGGATTATAGCTCTTATAGGATTATGGATTTCTTTATCTGCATAACATTTGTGAGGGTGTCAAGTCGTTCTTTGGGGTTGAATCAGGAACGTCAGAGCAACATGTAGAGATGAGGCCTACACGAATTAAGAGGGATGACAAAGACGTCCAAACTATCATTGATTGGTTTGCTTGCCATGAACCATTTCCTAAAACAAACGTGATTATGTATATAAGCAGTGGCACGATGATAAGAATGGGAAAAGATGGGGAAATTTCTTATGTCAACTTTGGAAACCTACACTTAAAACCAGCAGCATAAAAAAATCAGCGGGTGACTGTGATCAATGCTATTCTATCGTATGTGTATTGCCAAAAAGTGTGAAATTGAATATAAAGAATATTTCCAATATGAACTATCTCCTGTCCCACTGTCTCTTTTCTCAGAGGAAGGCATGCGCAAAGAAACCAAATTTATATTTTATTTTTTACCAACCCTCTACCAAATAACACAGAACTGGGAAGAAGTATACACTTAGTGGATGGAGGATATTTACTGCACAATGTTGTATGGGGTCGTGCTCAACCCTTTTTAATCATTTTTTAGCAATATGTCAAGCTATGTACAAAATCATTATGATACCTAAATTAGGTTGAAAAAAAAGCACTAAGGAAAAGTTTCTGGGAAATGAGAAGAACAAGTCTCGTTTTATTTCCCTACTCAGAGCCTCACTTGAACGATCGAAAAAATGACAGTACACGCTGAAGAGGATGCTGATATTCTCATAACAACCACAGCAAACTCGTTGTCATCTCCACGTGATGCAGTCATAATCATTGGTTCGGATATTGACCCGTTCGTACTCCTCACAGCTCTCTCACCTCCAAACGCATATTACCAAAAAGTTGGTAAAGGTAAATCACCTGACGCCTTCTATGTACTCCAACAAACGTTTTAAATACATTGAAATAGTTGAAAACATTTTATTCATTCATGCGATAAGTGGCTGCGACATAACTGGTGCTCCGTTCGGTCAAGGTATATACAAATATTGTAATATTCTTCTCAAGAACCACTCAGTGAATAAAACTTGTGTATTTCAAGATCCAAAAGCAAAGCGAGAAACAATCACTTTGGCTGCCGAACAATTCTTTGCACTTTTGTATGGCGGCAATGAGAAATCAAATTTGGAAAATTTATGGTAGGTACATTCTTTTTGTCAAAGGAGTGAAAAAGGACAAATTCAATTTATCCAGGCTACCACATACTTCAAAGTGCAGATTTGGCTTGGTCACCATAAAGATCCAACTGAATGGGGGTAGAAGAAGGAGGCTGTTGGGTTACTAACTCCAGTACCAATGATGAAGGAGGTGCACCTCAGGCGTTGCTGAACTTTATATCATGCCAATGCAAAAAAAGGTTGCGCTAGAAAGTGCACATATAGAAAGTCGGGTTTGAAATGCTCCCTACTCTGTATTCACTGGAATGGCAGCTCATGCGAGAATGCTGTGGCAGCCCTCGTTCGTGATGATGACGAGGAATTTGATGACCCAGTCGTCGTAAATTCGGCTGATGAGACATTGGAAGACTATATTGAAGCTTTTCGGGGCCCGTAAGTGGCAGTAAGAAACTAAAGTCAATAGTCATAAATTTTAAGAAAACACATTTTTTTCTTCTTTTTTTACCACATCTATGTACTATGAACCTTAATTAATATTTGTTTATATGTTATGATTATATCGATGGTTATTATTGATGTTATGTATGTTACAGGTTATTTCAATAATAATTGTTTAAAAAAAAAGAATAATCAAGGAATGCCAAGATTATCTTCTGATTCATTTTTTCACCTAATTTTTGTGAAATTTTTGTATAAGAACCTGGATACCAAATTGCGAAATAAACATTAAACATATACCTACGTCGTTTATGAAATTTTATTCTCTACAAAATTGATATCAGTAATTTTTTCACAAAATTGTACTGGAAAAGAGATACGCACAAAAAACCAAACCAAGTCGAGCAATTTACCCGTTTTTATAAACTTATATACTTTTTTACGACTGCATATCTCGATATTTATTAGAGATAGAAGAAATTTTCTTAGATAAAAATTGTAGGTAATTTTATGTTCTACTAAACTTGTAAACATACTTTGGCCAACATTTTTATTGGAAACGAGATATTTGAGAAAAACTAGATTTTGGCGCGATTTCGGCTGGTTTTTTCAAAATGGCGTCGAAAGCTCAAGTGACCCAAGGTCGAAAACTCAGATTTTACATCGTTAGGTGAATATATAAAACATATAAAAAAATTGGGACTACCGGAATAATTCCGATCGCGGATCGCTAATTGCACTGGCCTATTAGGAGAGTACCTACTTTAAATAAATTTATCAACTTATCAGATTTTCAAAAATAGAATCCTGATTTCACTACCATTGTTTTGCAAAATGTCATTCTCAAACACGCAAACTGTCAAACATGCGATAGTCGTTAGGTTTTCTGAAATTATCCAATTTTCTGCGCAATTTTCTTATTTTTTTCTCTCCGTAAGAACCATCCTCATACTTCAAGGAATATTCTAAAAAAAGAATTAGCGAAACCGGTTCAACTGCTCTCGAGATTTGCGCTCAGCGACACATTTAGCGATTCATTTTTATATATAAGAAAATAGATAATTGAATAAGAAGATTATACCACATAACAATAATATTTTTATTTTACAAAAATGACGGTCACTATGACCGAGTGGTTAGATAAATTGTCCCGGTAAGACAGAGATCCTGTGTTCGATTACCGTTGCGAGTTGCGACCGGGTACCTTTTTTTAAATTTTCTACGTCTTGTTCTGTTTCACGTTTCGTTTAGATTAATTTATTTATTTATTTATTTACGGACAAATAGTCCAATTATGAGTATTATCATCTTCTTTAATTCTTTAATGATTAAATATTTAAAATTTAAATAATTATTATGATATTATTGTTGCTGTTGATAATGTTTTAGGTTTATAAAGAATGTATTTTTGAACTCTGTAGAGTTTAATATAATTTTATTAGTCTTTTGTAGATGTTGGTATTAAAGAAAATCAATACGCCATCGTCTATAAAAAAATATAAAGTCTTCATAATTTGAACGTTACCGCCATCTATGGGATAAATCTTTAAATATTATGGCGTCCCTATTAAATACTTTTCGTCTTGTTTTGTTTTGACAGTCACCCGAAAGAGGGCGCTTTAGCTTATAAAATTAAATCGAAAATAAAAACCGGCGTTATTATTATGTTTTATTAATTTATTTAGAGGTGTTAACCAATTAAATTAATTAGTTTTAAATTAATAAATTACTTCGTTTTTACCACTTTTATTGTTTACAAAACCAACATGTTTCGTGAGCAATGCTCACTTCTTCAGGGTTTTTTTTATTGATACTAATTATAAATAATAGACGTAGACAATGGTGTCAATTGAAAAAGAATGGACATAAACAATGGTATCAATGAAAATATGAGAGTGGGTAGAGGAGAGAAGGGCAATGGGAGACAATTAATTAGTTTGGTTGGCCTACAAACGGGCAGCTTAATAAACTTTTTTCTTATTGGATTCGTAATGCTTTTCTGTACGAGAAGTTTCTTGAAATCGCTTTAGCCGTGTGTTAGTGACAAGATTTGAATAGCCAGGTGCTGCCTAACCATCCTCTACCCCATCTCCTTCAATTACCCATTTCTTTCAGTCTCACAACATACCCCATTTGTGGATGTCACTGTCTCACTTCGGGATAGTTGGGAGCAGTTGGAACCCTTGTGCGGTATACATACCCAAAAAAAATATAAAAATAATCCAACTGTATGCAGATTTCAGGATTTCAACTTTGTACAAAAAATTTAAATAAAAAAAAAACATTTCAGCTACAACCTACAAAACCATATAGAAAATCTAAAAAGTCGAATTTTTAAATCTTACCACTCAGTGAAAAGTCACGAGCCGCCCCTGCAATCAAGCATAAAGGTCACCAATATTTGACCAAACGCTGACAGGCCGACTATTGAATCGCTATTTGACGCATACAGTCTCACTCCCGGATAGTTGACAGCAGTTGATACTTAATATATTACACTATTGCCTTCCTAAGTTATCAGGGCCGTATTTACACTTTTCATCTGTATAGGCCACTTCATTTGCGCCGCCCCTTCCTCCTTCTTAAAAGTTACCACTTACCATGATCACTCACTTGTAGGCTTTTATTAGGTGACGCACAATTTTAAAAATAAATATTCAAATATACATTAAGTAGGTATTTAAAAATGAAATAAAGAATGAATTATTCGTAAAATAAAAGTGTAACATGAAACAAGAATTACAATTTTTATGAAATTTTTTATTTGACAAAATCATTTATAATAGCTTCATGGTTGCTTCTATGCATAGAAAATCAAGATCAATAATGAAGACCTTTGGTATTTCTTCACTCGCTTTAAGAGCGTCTAACCAACCAGCGGACGAAAATCCACATTTCGTCGAAAGTTGTTCTTACGATCGTGCAGGGCGGTTACAATGAGAAAGATTAATTATTCTCCGTACCAGCTTTTTTAAATTATAACTCAATACCGAATTTATTTCAATCCAAATTAGCTTTAATTTATACCTTCATCCAAAAATGCTGAAAGGCGTGATGATAAAACTATTAAAATAATGTACTTTTTGTAATTATTTTTTGATTATAAGTATTTATTATTTTTCAATAATGTGTAAATTTAATAAGAATGTAAAAAAAATTTGAAATATATTAGTTTGTAAGTGCGCAAATAAATACACAAATGGACCAATTTTTGTCAAGAAACACATGTACGTACATATTTTGTAATGATTTTATTGAAACTAAAATTAAAATTCTAAAACATGCGTTTGCTAGATAACGTATTAATTTATTTCACTGCATGATTATATTTTTTGAAATGGGTGTGGTATAATACAAATTCTTTTTTGAAAATTTAACAAATCTGCCAACGACCTATGGAACCTTATTATACTAAAAATTAAAAAAAAACCTCAAAATTTATTACATGCGAATGCTAGATAAAAGAACAATCTTTCGAAATCCATTTATAATTTTTTGTGGAAAAGAGTCAATACGTCTAAAATCTGATTTTGAAAATGACATATTTCTGGTTTTCTCCGGTAATGCCCTCTCAAACAGGAAAAACTCCTTTCTCCAGAACAATTTGTGACCGGAGTGCAAAGTGCGACGCGGGGAGCTATATCCAAGTTTGGGTAAACGTTGCACAGATATGGTTTTCTCAAAAACTTTCATTAGAAAGATTCAGTAATGATATATATTCAGTTTTCTCTGCCGTCTTATTATACAAAAGATGACCTTCAAAGTGTACCCATTCCCAGGGCCGGATCTACGAAATCTAGCGCCCTGTGCAGTAGGTACCGATGGCGCCCCCTCCCCTACATTTTTATTTTGATAAAAAATTCGTTTACCCCAATTTTTTTTTTTAATTTTTTTTTTTCACTAATTTATCAAATAAAATCAAGACATATAAAGGGTGTAACCCTATCTAAAGTTTTCGAATAAATAAGCCACGATCTATGTAATTCTTCTCCATTAGGCAGTTTCTTGTAATAATACTTAGTATTAAATTTACGCTTGTTCGTTATAGGAAAATCAAAACCTTTCAATTGTACAGGACCTTCCTGAACTAATAAACTAATGGAATTTTGAGATAACTTTGGCCAGCATCCGGGATCTTTCAATTAAAGCTCTGAACACAGAATTAAATTTAAACTGCTATCAGTAACGTTATTTTTATCTTTTAATAATTCGACCGGAGGAATTTGTGCGATAGATATCTGTTTAGATGTGCTCGGGACCATTGTAACGTCATTGCGCGGGACATCATTTTTTATCGGTGCTGGAGAAATTGGAATTAAAAAATTCCCAATGGAAACGAGTTTTTTTATGTCATTATGCTCTTTAATTCTAAGTTTTAGATTCTGCGAGCCTGAAAGTTTTTTTTTTAATTATTGTTCTATTCATTGTAATCCACAATCCACAACCTCTAACAACCAATAGAAATGTAATTATAAATTAAAAAATCTGATAATATAACCTCAAATTTGTACCATGCATTTCCATTTCCCCTGTGTTCCGTGTTGAGCGAACAAACACGAACGTATCTATGGTATCAACGGCTTACGAAAGACGCTTACACTGATTATTACTGACTGTAAAATAACAAATCTAATAGAAATTAATTATAGGTACATTTAAGGAACTTCAACTGTCAAAACAATGATGAAACTGTTAACAAGTTGCAACCTTGCAAACCGTGCGATGTTTATGCTAATGGAATTTTGAATTTACTGAAGATTTCATATAAGAAAATGGTCTTTAACCACATTCTCCTAGAGACTTAAATCGTGCAAAAGCACTTTGAAAGGCGCCGTCGGTTTGTTTGTTCTGTTGAATAAAAGTACGGCGCTGTGATTGGTTAATGAATTTGGATCGCACTCATTCGTCGTAAAAGACAGTAAAAGATATATGGAAAAATAGATCTTACGTTTAAACTAAATATATGGAATTTGTAAAAAAATTCTGTAACTGACTATAAATTCGTAAATCGTTGAATTTCGTTGAATTAAAACCAGATGCGTGCGCAGTCTGTATCTTTGGAAAGTGTTGCTAGAGCGTAATAATTATTTCGTACTATGGGTAATTTTTAAACGATTCAAGGAATATTATAACAAATTTTTAATACAATATTTATTTTCTCACGGCGCCCCTTCGGAGTTGGCGCCAGGTTTTTTGCTCGTTTTTGAACGTATGGCAGATCCGGCGCTGCCCATTCCTGAACTAAATCGTCTTCTAAATTATTGCCCAAGAGACTGAGCTGTTACTGAGACTCTTTGTGTTGAAAGTTCACCCATTTTTAATTTTTTTTTTTTTTTTCTTTGAAGTACTATGCCTTCTCTCTAATTCAGACCTCAGTCAGGAAGTTGTTTCAATACCCTCATTTGATGTTTCGTCTTTTGTCTATAAAGTTTTTTTTGTTAGGGTCATCGTACTCTGAATGTCGCCCTGATATTGCTAAAGGTCGCTCATTTCAATTGCACTTTCTTCAAAATAATCAAAGTTTTTTTGCTCTGGTATAATAAACTCGAGAAGAGATCCATAAAAATCAGATACCGTCAGTACATCAACATATGAGCTGTGAATCTGAGCACTCACTTTATTTAGTATTTCCAAAGTAGCATTCTAAAATACGATTATTAACCAAATAAAAGTAGCCCACTGCCCAAGTATTTTTTGTGAAATATTCGCACCATGATCGCATGACGCAATCCGCGGTGCCGTACGGGATCAGTGGGCGTCTAAAGGTTCCTTTAAGGGGGAAATAGGCGTAGAGGCTTCTTTGCGTCTGAGTGAGTGTCCCTCGGTCGAACTACCACTACTTTACTGCCACTCTTATTTTCAAACGCATTTTTCTGGAATTGAATTGAATTTCAATCATTTTTCTGGAAACTACTTTTTTCGAATTTGTGTAACCTCTAGCTCCAATTGTATTTTTATCAATCTTTATCAAACTCAGCACATAGTTTCATTATATAAATGCGCTCTATTTGAGCCCTAATCCTAAACAATATCTTTATTTTAACTATTTTTTATGGCAAAAAAACGGTCAAAAGAATGTTAAAAATCATGAATAGTAAATTTTCACATCTCTCAAAAAATATTTATTTTCGAGTTTTTTGTAAAAAGTGAGGTTTGAGAAGAAAAACTTTTTAAAAACAATTTTTTTTTTAAATTGATTTCGTAAGAAAATTGTGACCTCCAGGAGTTACACAAATTGTCCTGCCGGACGGCGACTTACAATGCGCGGCAGTTGATATCTGCGTTATATTTTGAGGAAAATGCATATTTGAAAATTTTAGAATATACTCTTGAATATATGACCGCAAGTTATAAATAAAATAATATATATTGAAAATGACCGCAAGTTATAAATAAAATATGTAAGTATATATTCATTATGTATTCAAAAAAATCATGAAAATCACTAAAAATACGAGATCCTACACCTATTTCTCCCCTTAAACGCTTGTGCAATAAAGGTAGCCCACTGCCGAAGCCTTTTTTGTGAAATATTCGCACCACAATCACCGGTCCCGTATTAGACCGTTGGGCATTGAACGACACAAATCCGCGGTCCCGAACGGGAACACTGGGCTTCTAAAGGTTAGATAATAGATAGAAAACTCTATCTATCCACGGTGACTTTTATGACGATTATAATCGTATACAAAATTAACAGCTTACCAAATCGAGCCAGCGCCGCCCCTAGGCCGCGGCCTATAAGGCCTATTGACAAATCCAAGACTGATACTGGTACTATACCCATGAGCTGCCACTATACACGAATGAATGAGGCGGAACTAACGAACCTCCCAGAATTTAAATAAATCATAATATACGTGATCCATAGACTTAATTAATTCATCTAACGAAAGTATTCATCATCAGGACTTGTAAGCAGTTTGATAACCAAGATGCTTGAGTTACTCGATATCATACTGAGAAGCAAGCTGGAGTACGCGAGCGATGTTTGGGCACCGTACCACCAGAAGTACATTGATATGTTAGAGCAAATCCAGAAGAAATTCCGAAGGTATGTTTATATGCGGAAGCATGGAACCTATCCAAGGTTCATGCACCATATTGACTTACTTGAGGAAACTGATTCTGTGAGTCTAGAAACTAGACGGAAAGCAAGTCTTGCTATTCTGTCTTTCAAAATTTGGAACAATTTCATCGATAGCCCATTTCTCTTGGGATGCTATGATTTATATGTACCTGACCACTATAGCCGAAGTCGACATCAAACTATTTATTTAAAGTACCGAACGGTAGACCAGACGTCTTGGTAAAGCATAGCATGACGAGGGGAGTGGTGCTTTTAAATGAAATTGCAAACCATTTGGATGTAAGTGACTGTTCTTTATATGCCTTAAAAATATTATTGAAGAGTCACTTGTCAATATGCTGATAGGGTAACTAAATTGTTCTGTAATTAGAATTATTCTGTTGTACAAACTAACTAACTAACTAACTAACCATCACGCCGTTTCCCCGCAGGGGTAGGCAGAGAGGACGGACCGCCAAACATCCCGGTCTTGGCACACATTCCTTGCCTCGTTTACATTCATACAACGTCTCATACATTCTCTTCTATTATTCTGACTCTTGACATGGCCCGACTCAAGTATCTGATTCACTTGGTCGTGCCATGTCTTTCTTGGGCGTCCTCGACTTCTTCTACCATTCACATTTGCGTCATATATTCTCCTTACACTCCTTTCCTCGTTCATTCGCTCTACATGCCCAAACCATCGGAGCGTTCCTTTCTTGATCTTACTCATCACGCTTACATCAGCCTTGCATTCTTTGCGGATTTCCACATTTCTCACACGATCATACATGGTTTTACCACACATACGCCTCAGGGATCTCATTTCTACAGCATTCAGTCTACTTTCATCCTTCCTCTGCCAGTTCCATGCCTCACTGCCATACATCAGGGTAGGTACCAGTACTCCATTATGGACGGCTAGTTTCGCGTCTTTGGACAGTTTTTTGTTGGTGCCAACGGCGTTCAGTCCTCCATTAATAGAGTTACCTGCATTCACCCTTCTTTCAATATCTCTATCAGCCTTCCCATCTCTCGTAAACATACTTCCCAAATCAATAATAATAAAAAATAAAATAAAGTAATAATAAAAATAAAGTAGTAAATGTGACCAAATCCCTTATTAACTAACTAGCTGATCCGGACACGCGTTGCTGCGGTTAACGGAACACAACGCCATCTACTGGATGGTTACCCAACCTTTTAACACACACCGCCATCTGTTAATTTGCGTACAAATCAAATCAATCCGTCGCTCCATTTATATAATTATAGCGAGTTCCCGGTATACGCTTTTTCTCTCCATACCCTCTCGCCTGCTTCCTTCGTCCCGCGAACCCCCCTCCCGAGTTTCCCTCTCTCCTCCCGAGTTCCCCTTCCCACTCCCGGGTTCTCTCCCCCTTCCCACAAAACACCCCTCCCGAGTTCCCCTCCCCCCTCCCGGTTTCCCCTCCCCTTTTCCGCATTCCATTCATTCAGTCCCGATACATTCAGTTTTCAAACAGCTCGCGTGCCACCTATTGCAATTTTTTATACAAAATTCATAATGCCATATATAGAAACCTTCGCGGGCATGCACATATCAAATCCCCAAAATTTGAATGAAATAGGTAAAGTCGTTCGGAAATTATGCGAGTACATATTTAGGTGATTTTTTTTAATATTATTAAATAATTAATTAATTAAAGTACATGCGATTAAATATATATTGATGTTAATATTACTATTCGACATAGTCTATAATTAGAAATTTTAATTTAACATAGCGGTTTGTCGTTAAGGAACGTAAATCCATTGACAGATTCGCCAGTGTTGCTAGCGTAAATCGATTTCTTATTTATTGCATTTAAATTATTTCTTATTTATTGCCCCGTCATCGAAAAAACACAAAACATAAAATATCTCGGAGTAATAATTGACGAAAATCTTAGATGGGACCTACACATCAAAGGTATTACGGAAAAACTCACAAGCCTTATATATTTCTTTAAAAATCTAAGAAACGTGTTAAATAAAAAGGATATGAAAAAGGTATACTACGCGTTATGTCATTCTCGAATTGAATATGGAATCATAGGATGGGGATCTGCTGCACATACGTACCTACACAGCCTGAATACCATTCAAAAAGGAATCATAAACACCATATTGATAGTACCAATTAGAACGCCTTCAAATGATATTTTCAATAACTTTGAAGTACCAAATGTACAACAAATATATGCCAAAAATATATTATTGAAGCTCTTAAAAAATAATGAATCCTCTACTAGACCGTATATGCATAACACTAGATCGAATAAAAATGATATAAAAAATATTCCAAGTTATAAAACCACATTTGGACAAAGAAACTATACATACTTTGCAACAAAACTCCATAACATCCTTCTCCAATACATAAAACTAATAAAAAATCCAATTGAATACAAATCAAGAATAAAAATATGGCTTAAAGAGGTCAATGAGAAAACCCTAGCGAAGACGCTAAAAACTTTATAGAAGACAAATGAACTATATTTAAATAACTTTAGTCCGCCTCGGCACAGGACCCCCTAGTGAGGAGGACTAAGAAATACAATATTTTATACTTAATTTCACATTACATTTTGTATGTAAATTTTTTTCTTTATAGTCGCTATAATAAAAAAAAATAAAAATAAAAATAAATGGTTTGATACATTTAGTGACATGTCCTCACAGGTTTGTCTGTGTCTTGGCGGCGGGTGTGCCTGTCCACCAGCTGATCGGGTAAGACTGGTTGAGGGAGACCTTGTGTCTCTCAAGGAGAACTGTATTGGAATATCGCCTTGCACCGCACTGGGAGAGATAGATTCATACGTCCGTCACTCCTGGACCCACTGACCCCTAGATTCCTGCCCACCACTCATACCTTATCCTTCCCAGAACTTCCCCTCCTTCCTTTCCTTTAATAGACCCTCCACACAGCATCCTCAAAGATGACTTAGGCCTCGGGGGAAAATATTTTCCGCGTGGCCTCCTGTGTGGAGCTATTGTAAAAAAATATCGGTTCGTATGTCAACAGTGCAACCGTGCTCGGAATATCGATATCGAAAGTGATGCCCATCGATCCGATATTTTAAAGTTATTAATTTCACTGTGCTAGACGCCGTACAAGTAATATAATTGTGTTTTCCAGAAATGTAATCTGCGAATAGGTACTATTATCTTTTTTCCCACGCAATACCGAGACCAATGAGGGGAGGGGTGGGTGGGTTGAACCTAAACCCCCCCCCCCCTCCGCCTATCCATATATGCCCTTGATATCAATCAAAACCTTTTAGAATCGTTATCACAGTCGTAACACGTACAAAGGGTGACTTGTGTGTAAAACCATGTAGTACGTGCCATACAATACAATTGCCATACAATGCTAATGATTTATAAAAAAAGTATAATTATTCAAAAAATGTTTTTATTTATTTATTTAAGTGAAAACTTCTTTAGCACCATTGTGATTTGAAATTCGATGAAACGAAAAAGCGACACTAAAAAGAGACAAACACATACATCTATAGGATTTAGCCTGCGAGAGAATGAGATAATAATCACTCTATACTTTGCGTGGTGTTTCGTAGCCTCCCCACTCTTACCCACTTTAGTTTTCTGAAGGTTTCACTTCTACCGCGTGTGAACTGCACACTTGTATTTTTATTGTTAGAAACTTAAACGGGTCGAAATGAAAATCTATCTTTCAACGGAAGCAATCTTCCGAACAGGCCCTCCATTGATATGCTTGGTGTAACCCTAAGTGACCAGCTCAGGTATGGGGGCTCCATCGAAGCCAGAGTAAAGTTAGCCTCCCAGAAACTGGGCGTACTGTACAGGGCCCGCAGATACTTTAATAGTATACAACTGCTAACCCTGTGCAAAACACAAGTGCGCCCCACGGTTGAATTTGGCAGCCACCTCTGGTCTGGAGCTCCAAAATACCTGAAAAATACCCTCGACTCCATGCAGAAGATTCTCCCATATTAACAGACGGATTGCAATCTTTAGAGCACAGGCGTCGGGTGGGAATGCTATCCTTGTTCTACCGGTATTACAATGGAAGATGCTCCAAGGAACTAGCATCATTGATCCTTTCGGCACCGGTGCATAGTCGGGAAACAAGCCCAATATTTGTACATGTTTGACATTTGTCACGTGAGAACGGGTCGTTTCTTCGACTCGTTCAACGGCTCGGCTGTGGAATGATTTGTCGGCCTCTGTGTTTCCTCCTTCCTACAACATGACCAATGTTCATTCCTTCCTCTACTCAAAAAGACCCTCCACACAGCATCCCAGATGACATAGGCCCTGAGGGAAATTATTTTCCTCAAGGTCCTCCTGCGTGGAGTTAATGTAAAAAAAAAACATTTTTTACGGACTGTTAACATAAATTATTTCATTCATGAAATTGCCATTGAGATGTGGATAGATAAGGAGTTGTTTCGTAGAATTTGAAAAATTGATCAAATTTAAAAATAATTTTTCAAGTTCTGTTATTATTTCAATACGGTGAAGCAACTTGCCCGTAATGATATAATAACAGAACTTGCAAATTGGATAACTTGTTCAAATTCTGTGAAACAACTCATCCTAACACTCCAATTAAAAATGTTCACAGTAAATCAAGGTTTAGCTGTTACCAGATGGAGATGTTACTAGTGAATAACAGAAATAATAATAAGCAAGATAAAAAATAAAACATAGTAATTATAAACGACAGAGACAAAGAAGAAAGAAATGCAGAAAAAACATATAAAGCAATCTTCTCCACATATTATAAATTAAAGTCCCCCGCGTCGTCTGTCTGTCTGTTCGCGATAAACTCGAAAACTACTGAACGGATTTTTATGCGGTTTTCACCAATAGATAGTGTTTCGTGGGGAAGGTTAGGTATGTAATTTGTCAAGGATTTGTGTAAATTGGTTGAAACATTACAATAAATCTTAGAAGTGTCGGAAAAAATCGAGCCGCCTGGTGGCTTTCATCGAAAACGCTGCCTAATCCTTTTGGGATATAACATATAACAAAACAATGCATGGTGGGATATTCCTCTTTTATCGATCTACAAAAAAGTTTGCGAAGGCATATATCTATCTTTTACGAATAGCTTACTATACGCATTCTATCTTCTAAAAAAATGGTTACGTACATTGCGGTAATTGACAAGTTATTTAGACGGATACAGTATTAATCCTTATTAACTTAAATACGTTAGCTACCTCAAGCATTTCATGCACATTATTATAATCTTTCACACCATCTCTACGTATTATAAATAAAAGTCCTCCGCGGAATCTGTCTGTCTCTTCGCGATAAACTCAAAGACGGCGGTGGTTATAAAGGTTGGATATCCATCCAGTGTATGACGTTACTTACATAATTTTCAGTTCAAATACTATTATTTACCATAACGTCATATTAGCTTACAGCTATGTATTTTTCATTTTTGTTTCAAGATCAACTGTAAAAACTATGCGTTAGACATGACTTATATTATTATTTTTTTTATTTGTCTTATAAAGGGTGGCGCAAAACAACCGATATGGTGTGAATCTAATTACACATTACAAAAAGATTCAAAATAAAACTTTAGTTTTGCGCCACCCTATATTGGCTCCACATAGGAGGCCCTGAGGAAAATGATTTCCCCCAGGGCCTATGACGTCTTAGGGATGCTGAGAGCCTTTTTAAGGAAAGGAAGGAGAAGAAGTTCTGCAGAAGAAATAGGTATGAGGGGTTGGTAGGAGTCTAGGGGTCAGTGTATCCAGGAGTGAGCCATGTATGAATCCATCCCTCCCACTGCGGTGCAAGGCGATGGGTCGAGATAATCCGGCTGGAGAGTTCAAATGGTCTCCCTCATCTCTCCCCATCCGGCACGCCACGCAGGCGGTGGTCAAAGGCATCCGCCGTCAAGACCTAGACAAACCTAAATTAACCCGGGAAGCGTTACGGTGTCCATCAGATGTGGAGATTGTAGTGAAGTGTGTGTTTTTGTTCTATGGTTTTCTGCGTTAAGTTTTGGTGTCACCGTCAAAATAAAATAAATTAATATATTAATCGGGATAATACTTTTCTATTTACAGTAGCGACACCCCCAACTGCATAGATATATCCATTTAGTAAAGCTTACCAGTGTTAAATGCCAACATAACAAACGAAAAATCTCCTCCATCGCTTTTTCGCAATTTTTTGTCGTTGTTATTTGAATTCACAAGTGTTTTGACTAATTGAAAAATCGATAGATGTCGTACAGTGCTGTTTTTTTGGCGGGAGATTCGTTGTCCAATAAATACACGTGTCAGGGCTATGAATTCGTCATTCAAGTTTTTTTAAACCCAAAATGGCTGCAATTGGAAACGACGGGCTTGTTTGTCTCTGTACCTACGTCTGTCCGTCACGTATGTGGACGTACGGATTGGCTTACCAAGCATTTTCTGCAGAGTGGTTGTATTTAAAACACGTTTTTCCCTAGATTTCAAATTTAAAAATTCCCTAGATTTCCGGATGACTGTGGAAATTTCCCCAATTTAGCTTAAGAATTCTGAGTAAGAACTTGTTATTGTTTTCTAAGAAATTAAAAATTATCTATCGAAGCTTCACGTATAGACTTTTTGTAGTGAATACTTCTTTAGCAACGTTGTGATTTGGAACTCAATGAAACGAAAACGAATGACACTAAAAATAGATAAACACGTACATCTAAAGGATTTAGCCTGCGAGAGAATGAGATAGACTAAGAGGTGTACTCTTTGTGCGGTGCTTCGTAGAATAATATGTAAAATAATTTTTAAACTTGTTAACAATATTATAATAAACTAGCTGGTACCCGGCATGCGTTGCTATGCCATTTAATAAAGAAATTGTTTCTCCCTGCGTGTCCTTTCCCATTCGTCCCCCCCCATTCCTTACCCGCGTCTTCTTCCCCTTTCGCGTTTCCATTCCGCCTCCTCCACCTTCCCTCTCCCCACTCCACTCCCACCTTCCCCCGTCCCGCAAAACCCCCTCCCGAGTTCCCTCCCCCCTCCCAGGTTCCCCTCCCCCTTCCTTGTTTCCCCTCCACCCCTCTCCATTGTTCCATAAATTAACTCCCGGTACCTACATTTATTTTTCAAAGAGCGTACCACCTATTTCAATTTTTTATACAATTTAAATAATGCCAGAGCTCACCAGTAGTTTTATACAAACCTTGTTCTGACAATAACGAACACAACAAAAAAAGAATTATTCTATTCGGTGCAGTCGTTCGGAAGTTATGCGCGTACATACATTTCGGCGATTCATTTTTATTTATATAATAAATAATAATATAAATATATAATAATAATATATAATAATAAGATATAAGAAGAAGAAGATAGAAGATAGATAGATAAAAACTACAAATATCCTACTCATTCCATCGAAGTTTTTTCTGAAGGTTTTACTTCTACCGCGTGTGAACTGCGGCACATGATTTTTGAATAATTTTTTTAGGAAAGAGACTGTCCAACTATACGGGGGGGGGGATGGGGGGTTGATGGGGGGAGTGGAGTGGGGAGAGGGAAGGTGGAGGAGGCGGAGTGGGAATCCCCCTAATACCATGTGAGCGAAGCCGCGGGAAAAAGCTAGTACTGTATATTTCTTTCCATTCATATTTAAAGGCCCGAAAAAGGGCTTTAAACAATAACTAGCTGACCCGGCGAACTTCGTACCCCCTCAGAATAAATAACTGTTGTGTTAATTTATTAGCTGAATTAAATTCAGTTTTTTATTAAGTTAAAAATTACACAACGAAGCAATTATCGATCTGCAACTGTCCGTGTTTTGCATCAGAGATGACCTTGTGTACGAATTTATATTTTTGTGATTTTCTTACTTTCCACTTACTTAGGGGCATCCATAAATTACGTCACACGATTTTCGTGATATTTTTACCCCCCCCCCCCCCCCGTCCCTGTCACATATCGTCACATTTATGAGACCCCTCCCCCTATTGTGACATCTAAAAATAATCAAAACAGTAGTTCAATTTTTTTTACATGTGGCGTTACAGAGCTGATGACCACCCCGTACCCCTAGTCACGCTTTCTACTCCCCTTCCCCCCCCTGTTTTAATTTTACCACAATAAGCTTTATTTAATGTGTGATGTAAATTTAAGTTTTAATGTGTGACGTTATTTATGGATGGCCCCTTACGGGAATCGCGTTTCGTTTTCTTTATACGTGTGAAGGAAATTTATTATAATTATTGTGTTTTCCTTTGGAAGGGTGAAGACACACGTTAACCGTTTGTCTCATTTTCGACTGTTGACATTTAGTGTGTAAGAAAGAGACTAAGCATTATATGTTAAAGAACAAAGGCGAAACTATCAGCGCATTGACATTTGACGTTTTTGAATTTTTAGAATTCACGCAAACTTTAACTAACACAACACTGTTACAGTTCTTTCAAAAGATGAAAATTCGTTCCATACAAAATGTATGGGGAAAATAATTTTTTATAACTATTTATTTCGTTAACTTTTGTGACGTTTTAATAGTTATTATCCTATCCGGGTCGGAGACAAATCCAACAAATCAAAGATCATTAAAATCAGCCCAGCCGTTCTCGAGTTATAAATAGTGTAACTAACCCGACATTGTTTTATATATTAAGATAATCAATCAATAAATATATAAACAAAGTTATTGTTTAATTTCAGTTAAAATGTCAAACCACAAAGTGACTGCTTTCCACAAAAATATTTTTAAAAATATACGCGGATGCGGACGCTCAGTTCGATTGGCAAAACCCAATGTATCCTAAACGCTTTGCATTCAAAACATTCAAAGCTTAACCACATTATAAAATTTCAATTTCGGCCATTATTAATAATTATTAATAACACAAACACTGGCGCCCAACGCGGTGCCGCAAGTCAACAAATTAACCTCAAAAGCAGCCAAAGTTGTGGCGAATTGCAAACAGAAAGCAAGTTTGACGGGCTTTAGCTTTGTGTTGTATACTGATTGTTTGCAGACGAATTGTGTTGGCTACAAAATGAACTGCAAACAAATATACATTATTTCACAACTAATTAAAAGTACACAAGGCTGAGGGCGGGCAGCGAATAGCAGAGGGAAATTGTTTGAACTCGATGGATCGATGGATTCTGTAATGTTTTACTGGGGTAATATGCTAAGCAAATATTAGATTTTAATAAACAATGATCTTTTATGAATATTTAATTTAGCGTAATAAAAAAATTACGACAAACTAACTAATTAAGTAACCATCACGCCGTTTCTCCGCAGGGGTAGGCAAAGAAGACGGACCACCAACCAACTCGGTCTTGGCACACACTCCTTACCTCGTTTACATTCATTCGTCGTCTCATACATGCACTTCTATTATTGTGACTCTTGACATGGCCCAACTCAAGTATCTGATTCACTTGATCGTTACATGACGTTCATTCGCTCTACGTGTACAAATAATCTGAGCGTCCCTTTCTTAATTTTACTCATTACACTGGCACCCTTTGCGGATCTTCACGTTTCTCACACGATCGTACATGGTTTTACACACATTCACCTCAGGGATCTCACTTATTCAGTCTACTTTTATCCTTTCTCTGCCAGTTCCATGTCTCACAGCCACACAAGAGGTTAGGTACCAGTACTCCATTATGGACGGCTAGCTTCGCTTCTTTGGACAGTTTTTTTTGTTGGCGGCAATGACGTTCAGCCCTCCATTAATGGAGTTACCTGCATTAACCCTTCATTCAATATCTCCATCAGCCTTCCCTTCTCTCGTAAATATATTTCCCATGTACACAAACTCATCCACCTGCTCCAAGTATTCATCATTCAAAACTATGTTGCACATTATTTTCATACTCTCTCTTTCAAATACCATGACTTTAAACTTACTTTCATCCATCATTATCTCATTCTTCATACATGCTTCGTTCATCCTAGACACTTCCATACTGTTAGAAATTACAACCGCATCATCAGCAAACAACAGGAGACTTTCTTTCAGATTACTCAATTTCGGGCCCAATCCCATCTCTTTTAATTCTTGCATACAATAATTATCCTTGTGTAGATTGAATAACCACGGTGACATTACGCAGCCTTGCTTAACACCTTTTGTGATGTCAAACCATCCCGCAACTACATGTTTTAAAACCAAAGGTCTCTTCACCGGGACACATGATATTATGGGTACTTAAAAATAAGACAAAAAAATTGACAAATATAATGTAAAACATATTTGTCTATGCTTATTTCTTTATACATGTATGTAAAGAGCGTGAAAACGCAAGGAAAAAAAATACAACTGTGTAGTTCACACGCGGTAGAAATGAAATCTTCAATAATTATATGTTAGATATTCTAAAATTACTATAATAATATTATTTTACTTTGAAAATTATTGAAGACTAGCTTTTTCCCGCGGCTTCGCTCGCATGGTATTAGGGGATTCTCACTCCGCCTCCTCCACCTTGCCTCTCCCCAATCCAATCCCCCCATCAACCCCCTTCCCCCCTACCCCTCCACCCACTACTCTCCCACTCCACTCCCCTATCAACCCCCTCTCCCTCCCCCACCTTCTCCAACCACCCCTCCCCCATCCCATACTCCTCCCCACTCCACCACCCCCCACCTTACTCCACCCCTCCCCCCTTCCCCTTCCTACCCTCTCCCCTCTCCCTCCCCTAACCCCTCCCCCCACCCTCCTCCCCCTCCCCTTCCCACCTCCACCAACACCCTCCCAACACCCCCTCCCTACTCCCCCCTCTCACCTCTCGCATTCCACACATTCATTACCGATACATTCAGTTTTCAAACTGCTCGCGTGCCACCTATTATAATTTTTTATACAAATTTCATAATGCCAGAACTCAACGGTAGTTTTATACAAAACAACGAACAAAAAAAAGAATTATCCAATTTGGAGCAATCGTTCGGGTTAATGAGCATACATACATTTCAGTGATTCATTTTTATAGATAGTTATCTTTTTAGGGTGAATTGCCTAATTAAAAAACATTGTTTCCAAGGCGACAATTGGTTTGCTTTTTTCTGACGTTTGCAATAAATCGATTTTGTTAGGGACAGAAAACGTATGATAAATAATTTCATAACGCCAGAGATTATTCATAACGCCAGAGCTTACCAATATATATAGCCTATAGTACTCGCAAATAATGTAGCTTTCTATTAGTGAAAGAATTTTTAAAATCCATTCAGTAGTTTTTGCGTGAAAGAGTAACAAACATACAACCAAACAAACTTTCGCCTTTATAATATTAGTAGGATATAGTAGGATTATTTTGAAAAATGAAAAATTAATCTCAATAGTGTGGCTCTCAACTTATTTAAGAGCGTTTAACCAGCCAGCGTTTAACCAGCGGACGAAAAGCGGACGAAAGTTGTTCTTACGATCGTGCAGGGCGGTTACAATGAGAAAGATTAATTATTCTCCGTACCAGCTTTTTTAAACTTTAACTCACTATCGAATTTATTTCAATTACAATTAGCTTTAATTTATACCTTCATCCAAAAATGCTGAAAGGCGTGATGATAAAACTATTAAAATAATGTACTTTTTGTAATTATTTTTTGATTATAAGTATTTATCATTTTTCAATAATGTCTAAATTTAATAAGAAAGTTAAAAAAATCTGAAATATGTTAGTTTGTAAGTGCGCAAATAAATACACAAATGGACCAATTTTCGTCAAGAAACACATGTACGTACATATTTTTTAATGATTTTATTGAAACTAAAATTAAAATTCTAAAACATGCGTTTGCTAGATAATGTATTGATTTATTTTACTGCATGATTATATTATTTGAAATGGGTGTGGTATAATACAAAATCTTTTTTGAAAATTTAACAAATCTGCCAACGAACGACCTACGGAAATAACCTTATTATACTAAAAATTTTAAAAAATTTCAAAATTTATTACATGCGAATGCTAGATAAAAGAACAATCTTTCGAAATATATTTATAAATTTTTGTGGAAAAGAGTCAATACGTCTAAAATCTGACTTGAATATGACATATTTCTGGTTTTCTCCGGTAATGCCCTCTTAATAGCATTTTTTATTTCTTGATAATTAAAGGAGAAAAAATAGGAGGCATTACCTTTTGACTGACCCTCGTATTTGTAAATAATAAAATTAGATAGAGCCTAAGAACGGCGCTCTACAAATTTACCTTGAATATCCTTGGTTCCGGGCAATTGGTACGCGTGTGCAATGTTTTTAACCTTCAGTAAAAAATCTACAATACGTCTACTTACTTTTAGGTTATTCTGCGGTGTTCTTCTTACTTAAAATGAGTCCCACAGTGGTGCTTAAATAGTATAAACTACGTAACTTGCTGAAGTTTTATTAATATTAATACATTAATCTCGCCACGCCACATGTATTGTTTATTATTATTAAAGAATAGTTTAGAGTGGTCTTTGTCAAGAGTGTTTAGAGGACAAAGGTTTTTTAATATATTTTTCATCAACAGTTTATGAAACATGTTTTGTGGCGATTTTCTCTGCGTTCGTGTAGTGAACTTCCATAAAATATAAAAATAAGAGTTATTTGTATATTTAACTAGCTTTTTCCCGCGGCTTCGCTCGCATGGTGTAAGGGGGGTTCCCACTCCGCCTCCTCCACCTCCCCCCCTCCTTCCCCCTCTCACCACCATCCCCTCCCCTCTCCCCGAAAAACGAAAAATAGCGACACTAAAAAGGTCGGGAACCACTGCTTTAAAGAGACAAACACATACATCTATAGGATTTAGCCTGCGAGAGAATGAGAGAACATAATCGGTCTCCTCTTTGTGCGGTGTTTCATAGCCTCCCAACTCTTGTCTAATTTATTTTCTGAAGGTTTCACTTCACACGCAATTGCACACTCTGTGAAGTGAAAACTTCTCTAGAACCTTTGTGATTTGAAAATCGATGAAACGAAAAAGTGACACTAAAAATAGACATATTAAACACACACATCTGTAGGATTTAGCCTGCGAGAGAATGAGATAGAGTAATCGGTCTTCTCTTCGTGCGGTGCTTCGCAGGCTTCCCACTCATAATTTTTTTAAAGTTTCACTTCTACCGCGTGTTTATCGTATACATGTTTTTTTATTAATCAGGTTTTGAAAATTCTAATGGGATGGTGATATATGATATGAGGTAATTGTAAGAGAGACAGAGCGCGTTTTAAATGGCGAGAACTTAGGACATTGGTTTCCATACAAATGAACCACATGGAAGGCATTTCTAGTGTGTATTGTCTATTCGGTGATCTGGAGCCAGTGAGTCTAAAGCCCCATTAATTTGGGTGTGTTGTGAAGATGAAGATAGTCGGGAAGTAAAGGAAATGGGGAAGAGGAAGGTACCTGGCTATTCAGAACTGACCACTAAACACGGCTAATGCCATTTCGAGCAACGCTGCCTCTCGATTGATGCCCTGTCTTCTTTTCTAAAAACATGTTTCTAATCTTTTGTTATCTTTGAGGATGCTGTGTTGAGGGTGTTTTGAGGAGAGGAAAGAGGGGAACTGGGAAGGAAATAGGTATGACGAGTGGGTAGGAATCAGCGGGGTCAATAGGAGTCAGTGTTTTTATTTTTTTTTACATGAATACCGCACAAGAGTCCCAGCTGCTCCCGTCTGGAGCCAGTGATACTAGGCATCCCCAATTGAGGTATGTCGTGAGGCTGAAGGTAGTGGGGAGGGGAAGGAGATAGGGAAGAGGAAGGTAAGGAAGTACCTGGCTATTCAGATCTGGTCACCAAACACGGCTAAAACCATTTCAGGCAACGTTTCAATTCTGAATGGTGGTCTTACACCAGGGCGATACTGAGAGTATCTTTCACTCTGGAATGTGCCGCAAATACACCATATGTTATTTTAAATGAATAAATTGTGAAATAACACAAATTAATGAAATAAAATTCATTTGCCACGCCGGGATTCGATCTCGCGACCTTCGGAATGCGAGTCAAGCGCCTTACCGCTGCACGACGCCGGCCGTGAAATGCAATGCCGTCACTATGCAAAGTGTGAATGACATATGAATCTATCCCTCCGAAGAGTTCTGTTGGAGTCAAAAGATCGCCGTCAATCAGTCTCTCCCGATCCGGCCTGCCATGCAGCTGGTGGGCAGACGCATCCGCCACCAAGATTCGGACAAAACCTCATGCCATGAATCCGGGCACCAAACGAACCACTCGGGTGAGGCAGAGGTATTCATTACCCAATAAAGGTTCCTGCCTCCCAATCGCCTCTCAAATTGATATAACATGTTGAGTTGATAGCCAACCTACGACAGTAGATTTTTTTTCAATAATTTCATCGACACGAATGCTTTAAAAACCTGTCCAAAAAATATGATTTTACTAAAAATATCAACATAAAATAAAAATATTTTGTTTTGCTTTTGTATTCCAAAAACCATACGGAATAACAGGAACCCCTCACATTATTTGACAGTATATATTCTTATCTAACGATGTGTGAACCTGGCTTTATAATGTGCCCTCCCCTATGTTCGCAGTGTTCTCATAGCTTTATATTAAGTACGCGAAGTGTGAACCTACCTTTATAAGTATACCATTAACATTGTCAATGTATTAAGTTATACTAGATTGGTGTTGGTGATACAGGAATAACACCGCAAGATGAAAGAAACACAGACTTGAACTAACGAAAATATTTACCAAAGGCTTCTAGAAAATTAGGTCGAGTCAGTCTGCTTTAAGTACAATAGCTTGACAAGGTTCATTTTACAGTCTGCCTAAAGAGGAACGTTAGTCGGTTATTGGTTATTTTTTGTAAATTTGATTTTATTTTAAATATTTTTTTATTTAATTTCAACACATTAAATCTTTTTTTTTTGCATTAGCTCCACACAGGAGGCTCTAAAGAAAAATTTCTCCTTAGGGCCTACGTCGTCTTTGGGGATGCTGTGTGGAGGGTCTTTTTAGAAAATGAAGTTCTGGGAAGGAAAAAAGGTATGAGGGGTGAGTAGGAATCTGAGAGTCGTGTGTCCAGAAGTGACGGATGTATGAATCTATCCCAAGCACTGCGGTGCAAGGTGATGTTCCGAGAGAGTTCCTCAAAAAGACTCTCGATCTGGTCTGCCACCCAATATATAGTATATTTGCGGCATGTTCCAGAGTGGAAGATACTATCAGTATCGCCCTGGTGTAAGACCACTATTCAGAATTGAAACGTTGCTTGAAAATGGCTTTAGCCGTGTTTAGTGACCAGATCTGAATAGCCAGGTACTTCCCAACCTTCCTCTTCCCCACCTCTTTCCCCTCCCCGCTACCTTCAGCCTCACAACATACCCCAATTGGGAATGCCATAGTCTCACTGGCTCCAGACGGGAGCAGTTGAGATTCTTGTGCGGTATTCACTGTAAAAAAAAAAAAAAAACCCAGGTGGTAGGCAGACGCATCCGCCGCCAGGACTTAGACGAAACTCACTCCATGAACCCAGGCACCCCCTTTTTAAGTGAATACCTTACAATAGTCCAGCGGCACTCGTCTGGAGCCAGTGAGACTATGGCATCCCCAATTGAGGTATGTTGTGAGGCTGAAAGTAATGGGGAGAGGAGGACGTAAAGAAACTTGTGCCACGGCTCACCACATGTATTGAACGGGATGTCAATTATGTGGAAAAATAATCAACGAGTGTATCAGCAATATCTTGTCATTTTTTTCAAACACTTTTTCTAAAAAATATAAATTCTAGTATTTGACAACGATAACGATGCGGGCTCCCATGGGAGGAACTTACGAACTAATAATTGTTATTAGGAGAAACGGCTGTGCAGCCTTTTTCATACAACATTATAGTTGGATTTGAGGCAAAAATAGCTAAATTTCTGGTCAAGGGCCACATAGGGCAATGTGAGGTATCACCGCGGGCCACACAATTATGATTTCGGGAGGGGAGGGGGGGGGGATTGGTGTTGCAACTTTTTGTTTTTAGCAAGTTAAAAAGCAGTTTGCATTTAAGTACCGGGTTGCTACCTTCCTTCTTACATTGATATAATGTCATTTCTTAATAATAATAATAATACAAGTAAGATCATAACATTATATATAAAAAAATTTATATAGATCTGTAATGGAATCTTTCAGTTCAATTTTCATCCATTTCCCGAACTACCGAAATGTGTGAATTTTGGCACACGTGACAAAAATTATTACAATACATAAAATAACAAGAATTAACCAATATTAAAGTTTACTTTGTTTTATTACATGATAAGCATGTTTTTTTGGTCTTTTTTAGACCATATTTTTTTTACCTCCTCACGCCCTCACGCCTTCTAATTTTCTCTGGGTCTTCTACTGCCCCCTGAAAGTCTAAAATCAAATGTCAATCAATTAAAATCAACGTTTTAAAATAATAAGGATACACGTACACAAAATATTTGAAAAAAAAGGATAATATTATAACGGGGGGAGGGGGGAAAAGGGGGTGGGTGGAGGGGGGGAGGGGGGAGGGTGGGCAGTGAGAGGAGGGGTGGAGGGGGGATTTGGAGGAGGCGGAGTGGGTACCCCCTTACACCATGCGAGCGAAGCCACGGGAAAAAGCTAGTTTATTATAATATTGTTACAAAATTTAAAAAATAAATTTTATATTTTATTCTCAGAACCACCGCACAAAGAGGACCTTGGTTAGTCTATCTCATTCTCTCGCAGGCTAAATCTCATATATGCATGTGTTTATCTCTTTTTAGTGTCGCTCGTTTCCGTTTCATCTAGATTCAAATCACAAAAGTGCTAAAGATGTTTTCAGTTCAAAAAAATTTTTTTGGGTAGAAATTTCGATTTACAAATTACAAATTGGTGCACCAAAGCAAATCGGTTGTTTAAAATTACCCTTATGAAAATAGTTTTTGTATCCCTTCTATTTTATATTTCATAACATTTCTCTAGAAAACAGTGCAAAATATTTTTTTATAATTATCTTTAACTCACAAATTGTCTTTAAAGTCATGAAAAAATTATTTCTTTAATGGCTTGTATTTTATACTGTAAAATACAAAAAAATAAAGTAACAAATTACCGTAATTGATATTTTCAATACCTTTTTATTAAAAAAATAATTTTTCAGTTTGGTTGGATGTTTTCGCCTCAAATCCAAATTAAAATTCTGTATGAAGAAAGTCACGCAGTCGTTGCCCTTAAACTCTAGACATTTTTTTTGTATAAATAAATTGACACAACTGACCGCAAAATTAGTCATGCCATACTTTAGTTATAGTCCTGGATCGATAGTGAAATACTCGATCATTGTAACCCGCTCAAAAACCACCTGTGAGTGATCGGATTACTTTTTCAAAAAAGATTCGATCGTAGTCACCCGTGCCTGACAAATATCTCGAATCTCGTTATCGCGATAGACAAAGAGATATTATATTTCTGGCATCTAAAATAGGCTATCATTTACCTATAACATACCTTAAGCCAGACGAAAGTACCAAACGAATAGTGAGCGACCCGGATCTCCTAAACTGATCGATCGACTCAGTTGTAGTTAGTTAGTTAGAGTTAGAGTCTAAACTAAAAAGCACCATATTAAATGAATAGATTGACATAACCACGTTTTAATTGAATGGCTTGTCTGGTATATTTCATTCCAATGGCAACACAGATAAGTGCTGAAACCATCCGCGCAACATAGGGTGTGATTATTTCCACGCCAAGTAAACAAATTGTCTACAATTTACTGATTAATTTGCGAGTAGGGCGGTAATTTCCAAACACCCTCTATATACGTACCCCGGCATTGTCTCGCTTCACAGGGGTGGTGCTGTGAGAGAAACATAAATACCTGTTTATACATAATAGTAATTAGGTACTAATTAAGTAAGTTCTTCACCGAATGAACTAACTAACTAACTAACCTTTACGCTGTATACCCGGAGAAGTAAACAGAGAGGATAGACCGCCACACAACACCGTCTCGGCACACACTCTTTGGTTCATTCATTGCGCAGGTCCAGATGTGGTTCTCTCCAGAGAGTCTGTAGTCAGGTTGTAAGTCTGAGCTGCCGTCGCTGACTTCCTTCAGTTCCACACCAAGGAACCGTACAATGAGTGATAGAGTGTGGTATTTTGAGGTAATCCTTGTAGTAAAAACACTTGTGTTTGGTACTGGATGTTTGTTTCTGTTTATTCTTTTGAATAATTTTGTACAGAGATTCTGGTCTGAGCACTTGACTGGCAACAATAATTGAGACTAATTAAGTAACAGAAGTGAAAGACGGTTTGATTTAATGCTAAACAAGCAGAGTTTAGACAATCGAGAAGAGAGAATGTTAATAAGAATGACAAGCGAAATCAAAACACTCCATTTTATAGACACAAAGAGAAAGTTTTATGCGCCACAGACAAAGGAGATTTTAGACAAGACATTTTATGGCGATATTTTAGTAAGAGGTGGCATAGACGCGAAAGTTTAAGATAAAGGGCTCTACACATCGAGATTAAAATAAATGATAAGTAAATGGTCAGTGCTACATGAATTTAAATATAAAATAGGACAATCACAACACACAACATCCAACAGTAATTAGGTACTTATTAAGTAAGTTCTTCACCGAATGAACTAACTAATTAACTAACCTTTACGCTGTTTACCCGGAGAAGTAAACAGAGAGGATAGACCGCCACACAACACCGTCTCGGCACACACTCTTTGGTTCATTCATTTTGGAAACATTGTTTAGACAACCAGCGCCTCTGCCATAGGTCACCCAAGTAGTTCGTTACGTTTGGTGACTTAGCAGTGGTGCTGGGTTTAAGGGGGAAGTTTGTCCGGGTCTTGGCGGCGGATGCGTCTGCCCACTTAGTGCGTGGCGGACTATCTCGACTCACAGCAGGACTATTTTGAGCCACCGCAGTGGGAGGGATGGATTCATACACCCTGGACACACTGACCCCCAGACGGCTACCCACTCCTCACACCTTTTTCCTTCCCAGAACTTTCTCTCTTTCCTTTACTAAAAAGACCCTCCATACAGCATCCCCAAATAAATTAAAGACTTAATTTTATCAGGGCCTCGTACGTGTATCTAATATAACAAAAAATATAAAAAACAGCGTGCGTAATTAACACGCGGTAGAAGTGAAACCTTCAGAAAACTAAAGTAGACAAGAGGGACGCTACGAAGCACCGCACAAAGCGGATACCGATTATACTATCTCAATCTCTCGCAGGCTAAATCCTATAGATATGTTCGTCTCTTTTTAGTGTCGTTATTTTTCGTTTCGAGTTTTAAATAATCGCAACGGTGCTAAAGAAGTTTTCACATCAAAAACATGTATCTTCCGTGGCGGGGAAGCTGTGTAGGGGTCTTTTTTGAGGAGAGGAATTTCTGAACATGGGTTTTGAAGACAGTAGAGGTACACAGACCCTCAGCCGAGCTGTTGACCTCAAGAACGAGTCGTAGAAACAACCCGTTCTCATGTGAAACAGTAATACTTCATTGGTTCGATTTTCAAAATAAAATTATATTATATCGAAGGACAAGTGTACAACCGTGTATAATTTTTTTGCGTGTTTCCCGACTACATGCATCGGTGCCGAAGGGATCAATGATGCTAATTCCTCGGAGCATCTTCCATAAAATTAGCGGTAGAACAAGGACAGCATTCCCAACAGACGCCTGTGCTTTATAGATTGCAGATAAGGGGGATCTATCAAACGGACCGCGCCTTAAAATAAGATAAATTGGGGTCTGAGGTAACCCACAACGCCATTTAAGGGCCCGCAACCCGGATTTGTACCGAATTATTACATATTTCCCTTAAACACGGTAAGTTTTAAAGCTCTTAAAAAATATATGTTATTCTTGAAGATAATATTTAGACCTTGCCCGCGCCGAAACGCAAATTATATAAAATTCCCTCGATAGAAAAAAATCGCAAAGTATGCTCCAAAAATTATTATTAACACGTTTGTTTCAGTTATTTTACAAGTTATATGTATGAAAAAATTCACAGTGTTTCTTTAAATGCTGTTTAAGAAAATGCTCAAGTGCGCCCCACGGTTGAATTTGGCAGCCACCTCTGGTCTGGAGCTCCAAAATACCTAAAAAAACCCTTGACTCTGTGCAGAAACGGGCGGTCCGTTTGATAGATTCTCCCATCTTAACAGACGGACTGCAATCTTTAGAGCACAGGCGTCAGGTGGGAATGCTGTCCTTGTTCTACCGGTATTACAATGGAAGATGCTCCGAGGAACTAGCGTCATTGATCCCTGGTCATTGTACACGGTTGACATTAGTCACATGAGAACGGGTCGTTTCTATGACTCGATCTTGAGTTCAACGACTCGGCTGTGGAACGATTTGCCGGCCTCTGTGTTTCCTCCCTCCTGCAACATAGGTCTCGTCAAGACCCGTGTTCACTCCTTCCTTTCCTCAAAAAGACCCTCCACACAGCATCTTCAAAGATGACATAGGTCCTGAGGGAAGTTATTTTCCTCTGGCTTTCTGTGTGGAGTTAATGTAAAAAAAAAAAATGCCCGCGAGATTTTTGCTCTATTTTAAACGAGTCGTGTTTTATTAAACATTTTCGCAATTTTCGTATCGATTTTGTCGCTGTAAATGTTAGCGCTCTCCTCTAACATTCGTAATTTCGTATCTCTCCATCTTCTTTTCGGGCCCGGTTGCAGAGCCTTAAATGTAAGGGTCGACCGAGACATGTTTTTCGTTCTCGGCCGAGACCGAGACCGAGACCGAGAATAAATTAAAATCTCGGCCGAGACTGAGAGCCGAGACCAAGAATAGATAAAAAATGAAAATGCGCTATTTTGCCATAATATAGTATATTTAAGAATGTAATAATAATTTGTTTTAAGGCGCCGCATCCACGCTCAAAAAGAAGAAGATGGAGAAATATGTAATTAGGAATGTTAGAGGAGCGCGCTAATATTTAAAGCGATAAAATCGAAAATATTTAATAAAACACGACATCATTTAAAGAAACATTGTGAATTTTTTTCACAATTATAACTTGTAAAATAACTGAAGCAAACGTTTTTAAAATAATTTTTGGAGCATACTTTGCGATTTTTTTTTCTATCGAGGGAATTGCAAATAATTTGCGTTTCGGCGTGGAAGGCGTCTAGATATTATCATTACGGATATAAATAAAACCCCCCTCGCTGCCAGCCGACCAATCACAATCGACAGCTCTCTCATGCACTGACACCAAGTGACAAATGTGAACGCGTGCGGTAGATTTGAATCCCATTATCCTATACCGTACCTACTTAAAACGGTCTCGGTTATGGCCGAGAATCTCGGCGATTTTTCGCCGAGAACCGAGACAGAGTTCTCGGTAGAATTTGTAGCCGAGAATGCCGAGACCGAGACCGAGACCGAGATCTCGGTCGACCCTTACTTAAATGATTTTCTCTAAAATTAAAAAAATAATAAATATGTACGCATACACATGCATACATATATACATAAATCCACTATTATAGAGCCAATGCATAAGTAGGTTCGTGGTACAATAATTAAAAAGTGGCTTTAACCATTGGAGCGACAGCGCATTTTAAAGCTTTTTTCTCCGATTGCTCGAGATTTTTTGGTGACCATTTTGAATATTATCCGCCGAAATTAAATAAATCATACCTCCGAATTTTAATACGGAGACATACAAACTTATTACAGTTCTACACAGCCAATGAATTAACCTCTCTTCTCTCGATTATCACATATTCGTAGGATTTATAAAATCAAAATAATAAAATCGTTAACTTCAACTTAATTTATTACAAATAAGGGAAAATTGGCCAAAATTGGCAGCAAAGCAATCCGGGTTATTTTAAATAGTGCCATATTGTAGCCAAAAGCGCTCCAGTGGTTAAGAGGGTAATTTACCGGAGAAAACCAGAAATATGTAATTTTTAAATCAGATTTTAGACGTATTGACTCTTTTCCACAAAAAAATATAAATGGATTTCAAAAGATTGTTCTTTTATCTAGCATTCACATGTTTTAAATTTTGAGAAAAAGTGTTAATTTTTAGTATAATAAGGTTATACCATAAGTCGTTGGCAGATTTGTTAAATTTTCAAAAAAGATTTTGTATTATACCACACCCATTTCAAATCATATAATCATGCAGTAAAATAAATCAATTCATTATCTGGGTATCGCATGTTTTAGAACTTTAATTGAAGTTTAAATAAAATCATTAAAAAATATATACGTACATGTGTTTCTTGACGAAAATTGGTCGGTTTGTGTATTTATTTGCGCACTTACAAACTAATATATTTCAGATATTTTTAACATTCTTATTTAACTTAGACATTATTGAAAAATGATAAATACTTATAATCAAGAAATAATAACAAAAAATATATTATTTTAATAGATTTATCATCATGCCTTTCAGCATTTTTGGATGTAGGTATAAATTAAAGCAAATTTGGAATGAAATAAAATCGATATTGAGTTACAATTTTAAAAAGATGGTGCGGAGAAAAATTAATCTTTCTCATTGAAACCGCCCTGCACGATCGTAAGAACAACGTTCGACGAAATGTGGATTTTCGTCCGATATCGTTAGATATCGTCAGATATATGCAAATATGCATGTATAAGTTCCTTCTGAAGGAAGTGATTGAATTCGAAATTCCATCCAAGTCCATCATGTTCGCAGAGTTTATTATATAATCGAGTCATTCTTGACATTGATTTAAAAAAAATATATTTTTTTCACACGATAAGTATTGATCCAAAAGGTTTCAGGGTTTCTCGTGAATTTCGTCCTTATATTAAGATTAATAAAAGATGAATCATGCATGTTGTTACAGAGAAATGATGACTGATGTATGTCTTTCTTTGGCGAGTGAGTCTTCTCTAAAGGGAGTAGTAGTAAGTCAATTTGGGAGGCAGGAATGGGTACCACCGCCCCGGGAACCTTTATTGGATAACCAACACCTCTGCCATATGTCACCTCAAGTGGTTCGCTACGTTTGGTGATTTAACAGTGGTGCCCGGGTTCATGGGGTGAGGTTTGTCTAGGTCTAGGAGGCGGATGACCAGGACACACTGAACCCCAAATTCCTACCCACCCCTTAAACCCCTTTCCTTCCCAGAACTCTCCTCTCCTTCCTTTTCTTAAAAGCCCTCCACATTTTCTAGTATTTTTAAAATTTCAATATTGTTCCTTTCCTTAAAAAACCCTCCACACAGCATCCCCAAAGATGACGTAGTCTCTGAGAGAAATTATTTTCCTTAGGGCATCATGTGTGGAGGTCATGTAAAAAAAGAGTAAGTCTTTCAGCATAGTGACATTAAGAGGGCATTACCAGAGAAAGCCGGAAATACGTCATTTTCAAAAAAGTTTTTAGACGTATTGACTCTTTTCCACAAAAAATTATAAATGGATTTCGAAAGATTGTTCTTTTATCTAGCATTCGTATGTAATAAATTTTTAGATTTTTTTTAAATTTTTAGTATAATAAGGTTATTCCGTAGGTCGTTGGCAGATATGTTAAATTTTCAAAAAAGTTTTTGTATTATACCACACCCATTTCAAATAATGTAATCATGCAGTAAAATAAATCAATACATTATCTAGCAGAGTTATGTATTAGAATTTTAATTTTAGTTTCAATAAAATCATTTGAAAATATGTACGTACATGTGTTTCTTGACAAAAATTGGTCCATTTGTGTATTTATTTGCGCACTTACAAACTAATATATTTCAGATTTTTTTAACATTCTTATTAAATTTAGACATTATTGAAAAATGATAAATACTTATAATCAAAAAATAACTAAAAATAGTACACTATTTCAATAGTTTTATCATCACGCCTTTCAGCATTTTTGGATGAAAGTATAAATTAAAGCTAATTTGGATTGAAATAAATTCGATATTGAGTTATAATTTAAAAAAGCTGGTACGGAGAATAATTAATCTTTCTCATTGTAACCGCTCTGCACGATCGTAAGAACAACTTTCGACGAAATGTGGATTTTCGTCCGCTGGCTGGTTAAACGCTCTTAAGAAATTCAGTTCTGAATAGCCAGGTATTTACTGATTTTCCTCTTCACCGCCGTCTTTCCTTCGCCAATACCATTAACCTCACAACATACCCCCAATTAGGGATGCCATAGTCCCACTGGCTCCAGACAGTCTGCTGCAGTTGCAATGCATTCACGGTACTCTGTACAGATAATCCAAAGAAGTATGATCGATATGAATTACGCGGTCACCCCGAAATTGTAATTAGGGAACGTACCCATACTACGTGACCAACTTTGTGCAATTTTTAACCCCCCCCCCCCGGTGACTAAAATCCTAAGCAACCCGCCGCTCATTGGTATGGAGCGTGACATTTTGAAGACCCCCCCCCCCTAAACGTGTCACGTAGTATGGGTACGTTCCCTTATTTTAAAATTATAATTTTTTGTGCAATATTTACCAATTCCAAACCAAATCGACTTTAAAAAACACCTATAATAATAAGTTGGTATGGATATTAAATGAATTTATTTACAGCATCGAGTGTTTGTACATTGTAAATTGGTGTATACAGTATATAGGCCAGTAGTTTTATCCTTGATGCATTTGATTGAAATTAGGTTTTATACATTTGTTATTCGGTGGTACATCCTCTCTGCACACCCCTTTTGGAAGACTTACTTATATCTAGCTATATACAGGGTTTTCCAATAAGAGGTGTTATTTTGAATAGCCCACTATTTCGGTAGATGTCACTTTTGAAGCTGTCATTTTTTGACATTTGACAAGTAGAAACTACGCCATTAATAAAAATGGAAAGATACACGCTTCAACAACGCATTGAAATTATTAAATTGAGGCTGGAGCAACAGTTACGGTGAATGGATTGCGCTATCGAGAGATTTGATGATTTTTTATGGCCGGAATTGGATGGTATTGATCTGGACAACGTTTATTTTCAACAATACGGCGCTACGTGCCACACAAGCAACGAAACAATTGATCTTTTACGGGAAAAGTTTCCGGACCGTGTTATCTCTCGAAGAGGTTATCACAATTAGCCACCGAAATCTTGTGATTTAACACCTTGCGACTTCTTCCTTTAGGGCCACGTGAAAGAAAAGGTCTACGCCAACAGCCCAGAGTCGATTCAAGACCTCAAAGATGGAATTCGTGAGGCTGTCGAGGACATAGGGCAGCCACTTTGCGATTTGGTTATGGAAAATTTCATGAAAAGGATATGGTCCTGTAAGCGTGGTCGTGGTGGTCATTTGCCTGATGTTATTTTCCACTATTAACGGCATACCTTCCTTGTAATGAAATAAACATTGGAGTGGTTTGAAAATGTGTATTGAATATATTTTAACGGCAGGGAGGGATGGCTGGGGGGGAGGCTAACGAAGGAGGTGGGGTTCGCGGAAAAGGCGACGAGGGAGGGGAAGGGGCGCGAGAGGGGAACGGGGACGCGGGAGGGAAGATGAGAAAGGTCGTGCAGGGAGAAACAATTTATTTCTTTGATTGGCATAGCAACGCGTGCCGGGAACCAGCTAGTTTTGAATAAGAATTCATTCCGTATTTTTCCTAAACCGACTGCATATCGTATATTATAATTAGTATGCCGGGAGCCAACTGTCATGGAATCGAATTGCACTGGTCCTAGTTTCTCCTTTGTTTATGTTATCTTTGTTTAATTTGGGAGGCGGGAATGGGTACCGCCGCCCCGGGAACCTTTATTGGATAACCAACACCTCTGCCATAGGTCACCCCAAGTGGTTCGCTACGTTTGGTGATTTAGCAGGGGTGCCCGGGTGCATGGGGTGAGGTTTGTCTAGGTCTTGGAGGCGGATGACCAGGACCTTCTGAACCCCAGATTCCTACCCACCCCTTAAACCCTTTTCCTTCCCAGAACTCTCCTCTCCTTCCTTTCCTTAAAAAACCCCTCCACACAGCATCCCCAAAGATGACATAGGCCCTGAGGGAAATTATTTTCCTCAGGGCCTCCTGTGTGGAGCTCATGTAAAAAAAAAAAAAAAAATCTACGGGTATAACCACGCAGGTACCTATAAAAAGCTAATGTATATAATGGAAACAAGGGAAGTAGTCTGAAAACATCGTTAGTTTGTATGTACTTATATGTATGAATGTATGTCACCAAGATCGTTCACCCATACAATGCCAATCACATCTACGCCCCTACACAAAGGGTTAATTGGCGAATTAGTTGCTGCATTTGTTTTGTAATTAAGCGTGTGGAATAATGCTGTATGGTGAGTACGTTTAAAATTAATTAGTAATAGAAGTTAGATATGTCGATTTAATTGTTTTAATGTGTAAATGTTAAATCTGCTACAGCTCGCATTGTTGCAAAGTTTGGATTGTATATTCAAAGTTATTATGTTCTATGCTATCGATATACTGTGGGTTCCAAATTGGCGAAGCATATTCCAGCGTACTTCTGAATAATTCGAAATATAAAATTTTGATTGTACGGGAGTTACTGAATACTTATACGTAGAACCAAACCAAACATTTTATACGACCTGCGAACAATTGAGTCGATAGGCATAGCTATCAAAGTAAACGCCTAGATCTTTACATTTCGTTTTAGAGATGACAGCTTCGTTGTGATAGGAGATTTATTTTTATTAAACGTTTATTTTTGGTGAATATTGTGTGTCATTTATTAGGTCCTTACATATGAAATTGGCGTTTTGCCGTACTGGCAACTTTGATCTCAAATATCTTCTCTTTGGTTAATAATTCCAAATTCAAATTTATACAGCTATTAACTCATGTATTTGTGTTTCGAAAATTAGAATTCATTTCTTTTTTCCTAAATTGTTTTTTTTTCTTTGCGTCACTTAGTTTACAAAATGGAAAACTTGAAATATTGCGTTATTTACGAGTACGAGTTCCACCGGGGCACCAGTGCTGCAGAAACGGCTCGAAGGATTAATGATGTGTATGGTGACAGTGCCGCAAAAGAAAACACAGTGCGTTTTTGGTTCCAATGTTTTCGTTCTGGAAATTTCGACCTGCAGAACAAGCCCCGTGGACGGCCGGAGACCAAAGTTGATAATGAAGAATTGAAGGCTCATCGCAAACCACGTCCGAGTTAGCTGCTTAGTGATAAAACTGTTTTAATCCACTTGAAGCAAATTGCGAAGGTGAAAAAGCTTGATAGGTGAATTGAGTGAAGCAAATCAACAAACGCGCGTTAGGACGTTAGACCACACACTGCACAACAGACGGCTACCAAATTAGAGGAGCTTCAATTGGAATGTATAAGACATCCACCATACTCTCCGGACTTTGCCCCAACAGATTACCATTTTTTTCGAAATTTGGATAACTTCTTGCAAGGGAAAAAATTCAACTCCGATGTGGCAGTCCAAACCGCTTTCAAAGATTTTATTGATTCCCGTCCGAATGGTTCTTTTAGTAAAGGGATCGATGAGATGGCAAAAGTGCATAGATAGCAATGGTACATACTTTGATTAAATAAATATATTATATTAAAAAAAAATCGACTTCATGTTCCTCCCATACAAAACGCCAATTTCATATGTAAGGGAACGTACCCATACTACGTGACACGTTTAGGGGGGGGGGGGGTCTTCAAAATGTCACGCTCCATACAAATGAGCGGCGGGTTGCTTAGGATTTTGGTCACCGGGGGGGGGGGGTTAAAAATTGCAAAAACTTGGTCACGTAGTATGGGTACGTTCCCTAAGGACCTAATATTTATTTTTATTTAGGATACAACACAGTTGCAGATAGTAACATATATTTTTTGTAAATGATTATATAGGATTTTAGATTTTCAGGCCAAAAATATTTTCGTTATTTATTTTTGGGGTTATTTATTATTTGTTATGCCGTGTTGCGCTACCTTCTTCTTGGCTAAAGAAGGAGGTAGCGCAACACGGCATAGCACCCTCAAAAAGATCTAATATTGAATAAATATAATACCTAAAATTAAAAATAAATTAAAAACTTAACCATCAACTTAAAACGTATTGAATCTGATCGCAAATTAACCAGAATAAAGCAATAAAATTATATTATTATTTAATAAAATAAAATATGGAAAACATTTATGTTTTACCGAGATCCTTTTAGAGTGGGTGTGATTTTCAGAAGCTCTAAATATTTGAAGCGCTTCGTGCAAGAAAAGCTTAGTTCATTATTTTCAACTCTGAAATAGTTTTCAGTAATAATAAATTAAAAGTTTTTGGAATTTTCTAATCATTAAATAAAACCGATATATAAAAGCCCGAATATTGGTAAATCCTAAGATTTTCCGGTAAATACTAAGATTTACCAACTCTTAATGGTAAAAGTCCGAACCGTTCTATAATAATCGTTCACCAACCTAACCTAACCTAACCTAACCTAACCTAACCTAACCTAACCTAACCTAACATGTACTAAATTCGAATGGTAGAAGCCCGAAAACATTGTTTCTTATTTAAATATTATAAACGATTTTTTCGGGCTTTTACCATTAGAATTTAGTACATGTTAGGTTAGGTTAGGTTGGTGAACGATGATTATAGAACGGTTCGGACTTTTACCATTAAGAGTTGGTAAATCTTAGGATTTACCGTAGTTCGGGCTTTTACAGTAACGAATCAGTCCAAAGAAAATTTACACGGATTTTGTCTTACCGATCAGGTGTCTATCATCTTCTAGACGGGTACGAACAAAGACTTAGACATTTCAAATTAGAAAGTCTGGTTAAAAGACGAAACATAAATGACCTCCTAATGCTATATAAAATTGTGAATAATCTTGTAGACAGTAACTTAGTCAACCAAATCAAGTTATACGCCAGGCCCAAATCTACCAGAAACCTAAACATATTCTGGACTGAAATTTTTACCAATAATACTGGATATTTTAATCCTATGTCCAGAATATGTCGATCATACAACGATCTTGTTAAAATACACACTTTCATAGATATTTTTCTAAAGAATGTAACATGTTTCAAAAAATATCTCCACGATTTGTGCACCTAAAAAATTTTTTTTTTTTTGTTTTATTACATCTCAGGAAATACTTCATAAATATTGTATACTTATAATGTATTTCAATTTTGTATTTAGTTTTTTTTTTTTAAGTTATGTATAAATAATACTTGCATTGTTTTTCATGTGTTTGCTTCTGTAAAAATTCAAATGTGATTACTGCAGACATATTTATTTATTTATTTTTATTTATTTATTTATTGCTTCTTCACAATTTACAAACATATATTTTTAGCATGTAATTATTAACCCCACTAGGGTTCGCCTGTATCCTATATATTAGTCTAGGGATATTTATATTTGTATTTTAATTTATTATATATAACCCACAAAAATGTTTTATAAATATCCTGTTTGTGTCTCAAATAAATAAATAAAAATAAATAAATAAATAAAATAAAAAATATACATCAATGAAATTAATTTATGACGTTCATAACATAATAATAGTTTGTAATAAAAATTATTTCATACGAAATTCCTTGCTTTTATTTTCTACCATAAAACCCTAATTACAGTAAATGTTTATAGCTAAAAATTTATTCTGAGATTGGTGAAAATTTACACACTTATCAGCCTGAAACACTCATCTACATTGAAAAATCTTCCGAGAAAAGATACTTGCCGCCAACGGGACTTGAACCCGTGTCCTTCTGATTGCCGGTCAGGTGCTCTGACTACTGAGCTATGGCGGCTTATCTACTACCCGCAAAACAATTCAATATATACTAGTGTTTCATTCAACAATTACTGTTTATTATATTTTTTCACCTGAAAACAACCAACTTTATTTTTGTGAGAGAGGCATTGTTAGTGTAAAATCTCTCGCTAGGTGGCGTCGAGACAAATTATGTCTACATTTTTTTGGGGAAATACTTTAACTTGTCAAATATTAATTATTATTTTTTAATTGCTAAACTAACTTTTAAGACATGATTTTTATGCGTAGCACAAAGGGTAACAATTATTATAAGCAATAGTTCCCGTAAAGTCCCGTTGGCGGCAAATATCTTTTCTCGGAAGATTTTTCAATGTAGATGAGTGTTTCAGGCTCATAATTATTGCTTATAATAATAATAATATATCTTTATTGAACGAAATTTTTGCAAGATTATAACTAAAGAGTACATGTTCAGTGTTATGTTTACAGTGGTTTAAAATTACATAAGTACAAAAGGATATCAACAGAAAAAAATATAAATATGAACAGTAGATAAATGAAAAATAGAAAATAGTTATAAATTTTGGTTTTTCAGTAATCTGCCTCACTAGGCTAGCCTGTGTTGAGGCAGTAATCTTTAAATCAATTTATAATACTTAGAAACATACTTACACTTTTATTAAAAAAGTAATCACATAATAGATTGGTTACTTTAATAATAATTTTAAATAAAAGCAACCAATACATTGCTTGTATATTTCCATTGTATAATACCAAATCATTAATAATTTCGAATTTGGATGAGTGCACCGGTAAAGGCCCTATCATTATTTTTGATCCAAATTTTTATTTTGTTTTTGAAATTTTTTTGGGAATCACATTTTTTTATTCTATCTGGAAGAATGTTGTAAAGTCTTGTTGCAAGGTATCTGAAATTTCGTTGACCAAAAGTAGTATGCGTTTTGGGGATTTGTAGTAAGTCTTTGTCGTTGTTTCGAGTGCAGCGAGTATTTAATCTTTTTTCATAGTATTTATGTATATTTGTGTATAGATGGGTAAGGATTGTTTTTGCATATATCTGCCGAACGTCAAACACATTCATAATATTGAAGATTAAGTTCGAGTCTGTAATTAGAGGTAGTCTAAGAATCAATTTTATAATAGTTTTCTGTGCCTTTATGATTGGGTCTAGTGCTGATGCAGTACCGCCTCCCCATGCAATGATACCATACTCAATAATAGATTAACAGACTGCAAAATAAATCATTTTCAAGTGTTGTAAGTCGAGAAAATTTCTTATCGTTCTGAAAAAGTGCATGGTTTTTCTTATTTTGTAATAATTTTAACCCTTTGTGCTATGCATAAAAATTTTGTCTTAAACGTTAGTTTAGCAATTAAAAAATAGTTTACACACTTATTTATTTATTTATTTATAAACAGAAATAAAGAGTAGATTAGTTACATAGGTGAAAAAAAAATACAATTAATAAGTGTATTTCATGTTTTTTTTTACATGATTACCGCACAAGAGTCCCAACTGCTCCCGTCTGGAGCCAGAGGGATTATGGCATCCCCAATTAGGGTATGTTGTGAGGCTGAAGGTAGTGGGCAGGGGAAGGAGATAGGGAAGATGAAGGTGGGGATAGTACCTGGCTATTCAGATCTGGTCACCAAACACGGCTAAAGCCATTTCAAGCAACGTTTAAATTCTGAATGGTGGTCTTACACCAGGGCGATACTTAGAGTATCTTCCACTCTGGAACGTGCCGCAAATATACTATATATTATTTTAAATGAATAAATTGTGAAATAACACAAATTAATCAAATAAAATTTATTTGCCACGCCGGGATTCGATCCCGCGACCTTCTAGTCAAGAGCCTTAGGGAACGTACCCATACTACGTGACCAATTTTTTGCAATTTTTAACCCCCCCCCCCCCCCCCCCGGTGACCAAAATCCTAAGCAAACCGCCGCTCATTTGTACCAAGCGTGACATTTTGAAGACCCCCCCCCGAAGACGTCACGTAGTATGGGTACGTTCCCTACCGCTGGACTATGACGGCCGTCAAATGTATGAATGTATGTGTGTCGGCCGTGTATGAAAGTATGTGTGTTGTGTATGTATGCGCATTGAAAAATTTATATTTACATGATGGTCTTTTTAAATTTGGCAATGTCGATGTTAGAATTTAGACCAATATTGAACATAATATGAAGAGCACGAATGATTGGTGAATTAGTTCCTGAATTTATCTTGCAATTAAGTGTGTGGAATAGTTCTGTATGGCGTGTTCGTCTTAATGGTATGTTAAAATTAACTAGGGAAAGACTTTCGGTACAGTCATGTTATTATTTAATATTTTGTGAATAAATGTCAAATCAGCCATTGCTCGCCTTTGTTGTAATGATTGAAATGTGTGTTGTTAAAGTTATTGATGAATTTGAAGGTAAGATATTTTATAAATTTGTTTTGAATATGTTCTATGCTATCTATGTATACTTTGTACTGCGGGTTTCAAATTGGCGAGGCATATTGCAGTGTACTTCTGACTAAAGCGAAATATAATATTACTACTGTACGTGGGTTACTGAACACTTTATTTGACCTTCAAAACAAGAGGAAGATCACTGTCTTCATCTGATTGTGACCGATTCAGCGTAAACCCCGTGCAATGTCGGGAATTTCATTAAGTATAATATAATTGTGACCGGAATTGTTATAGAAATTAATCTAAAATATATTGAAATATTGGAGAATGATAAATTTGAGATACCTAGTATTTATAACAAGTTCGATAACCATAGCGGGTGCCGACTTATTCCTTCTTCTATTACACAAGTTTTTTTTTTAAATTTTCGAAATTCATTGCTTTGACGGTTACATAATTTGTGGATTTTTCGACCACCATGCTAGGCCCATGCCCCATGCCAGCATTATGGTGGTCGATTTGTTTGTCGAAAAAGGGAATATTATAAGTTTTTACAAAGGTTAATATCAAAGGTTCTTACAAAAGTTTGATTAAATTCTCTATGTATTCATAAATGCGTGTAAGTAACGAACCACTGAATAAACAACCACGAGAACTATTTGAAATAAAACCGATGATAACAATTGAAAATAATAGTTTCGGTTATGTGTCTATGTTTAACTCCAGTTCGGGACCCATAGAACTGGGATTTGCTTTGATTTTATCTTCATTTTGAAAAACTTGTTTTGGAAACGATTCTGAAAAGTGATAAAGAATAAATATATTAATTAGTAATTCTATATTCGAAAAATGCATTTCTTTTGTTTGCAGATGACCTAATTTTTCAAGTTTATTAATATTCGTATTTTAATATCCCGTGATTTCTCACGCTTCTTCGCTAACATCTCTCAATTCCTATGCTCCAGAAAAGTCAATGACTTTTTTTATCTTTTCAGAAAGAATTTCAATAATTCAAAATGCTTACTCAATATATTCAAAAGTAAGTTAAAATTGAGTCCATGCTCCCATTCCATAAAATAATATCGAAAATACGTACCATCTGACCATTCGCATTCGTAGTCCAAGGTTGAGATCATGAATGCAGAACATCTTTTTCATGGAGATAACGGTTGCACGAGCTTGCTCAATGTGGCATTTGATTTCAACCGAAGGATCCCATCTATCATTTAAATTGCAGCCCAAGTATACAACACTCTGTACCTTCTCTAGTTTCGTTTCAGCAATTTAAAGATTTTCATTCAATGCGTTATTTTTCCTTATGAGCATGTATTCGTAAAATGATCAGAAATAAGAAATTATGATTTCAGGTAGTTTTAACGTTGATCGCTTCAATATTTATCATACAAGGAAAAGCGGATCTTCCACAAATGTGTATACTTGTTGATGAATTTTTAACATGTTTAGAGTGACGGCTTACAGTTGGTGTGTTCTAGCCGTCAGCAAATCCGATTTGCTTCCTGTGGGTGCAAAACACACCTAGAACACTTTATACTTGAGGCGTGAATTATTTAACAGACGGTAAAAACTTTGGCGGTAAGTAAATTGGAGAGGGTTTTTCTGAGAAATCAGGTTTTCCACCTGAAGGATTTGCTATTTATAGTGACTATCACCCACTCAACCTTTTGGTAGACGCTCACCGACTCCAGATACTAATATCTACAGCCTGTATGTCGGACGAATATCTACAGCTCATATGTTGGACTAATATCTATGAACTTCAGAATGAGGACTAACATCTACAGAGCTAAGGTCGGACGAATGTCTATGACGGTCCCAGTGGTGACTAATATCTATGGAGCGTAGATTGGACTAATATCTACAGAGGGCAGCTGAGCAGGAGGTAGTACGGAAAAGCATAAATTACTTCAATTACGTAATTACTAATTACGTAAAGGCTTAAACGTTTAAAGTACGTACATGAAGTTTTTGCATAATATTACGTATTTTGCTGTTTACGAGGACAATAATTTATTGAACAAACATGGAGGTCATAATACAAATATATTTATTTATTTCGAAATACACGGCACCACAACATAACCTAACCTAACCTAACTGACATAGAAATGGTCATGGTAACAGACTAAATAATTTAGAAGCACTCGAAATAAAGAAAGCTGTTAAAACAAAAATCCAAATCCTTAATAATCAGCTAAATGTGTCCAATAGTCCGATATTAGGGATGTTTACAAATATACATACATAAATTAAGTTTTTAAACTGCATACGCAATATTACGTTATTCCAATATGCTATACATAATTGCAAATCCAACCTCTGCCAGTGCTGTAGATATTCGTCCACACTTTGGTTCTCATAGATATTAGTCAGCAGTTTGAGCTGTAGATATTCGTCCTCACTTTGGTTCTCATAGACATTAGTCAGCAGTTTGAGCTGTAGATATTCGTCCTCACTTTGGTTCTCATAGATTTTAGTCAGATTGGTTCAGTTTTTGGAATTCCTGTAGATATTAGTAGACGCCTCCCGCTCACCTACTGAAGAATATAATTAAGTATTTTTTTAATGTAAGTTACACAAAATAACGAAATAGCACCTTCTTTGGGCAAGGTGCTAACTGACATTTTGTTCAAAAATGATACGAGTATTTGAATGCAAAACCATTTTGTTGCTCATTTCTAAAACTGTTGTGTCTGTTAGTTTCCAGTATTTAACTTTAGACTAGTTAATTTTTTTTTACATTAACTCCACACAGGAGGCCCTGAGGAAAATAAATTCCCTCAGGGCCTATGTCATCAGGGATGCGGTGTGGAGGGTTTTTTGAGGAGAGGAAGGAATGAACATTGGTATTGAAGAGACCCATGTTGCAGGAAGGAGGAAACTCAGAGGCCGGCAAATCATTCCACAGCCGAGCTGTTGAACACAAGAACGAGTCGAAGAAACGACCCGTTCTCATGTGACAAATGTCAACCGTGTACAAATGTTGGGCACGCGTTTGGCGTGTTTCCCGACTATGCACCGGTGCCGAAGAGATCAATGATGCTAGTTCCTCGGAGCATCTTCCATTGTAATAAAGGTAGAACAAGGATAGCATTCCCACCCGAGGGCCTGTTCGGAAGATTGCTTCCGTTGAAAGGGACTAGATTTTCATTTCGATCCCTTTTAGACGTAATCAGACAAGATTGGGTCTTTGAAACATTAAATTCAACGAGATTATTTTTACCCCAAGAGAAAACACTCTCGAGGTAAACGTCCATTCTTTGCTTCGTTTTTTAAGTTATCGTAAATATTACAATGAATATTAAACTAGACTCGACGTCCTTAATAGACTAGGCTCTAGGTTATTCTGCCGCTTCCCGCTGGCGCATGGCGGACTGAAGGTGCTCGCTTTTACTATCAACTCTCAGATGCCTTCGGCAATCATCGTAACCGTTCGTATCTAAGACACGAACGACGATAGATGGTACTCCTCTGATGTTTTTCATAATTGCCATCGGTTGAAATGTGGCAAAATTTTGAATCACTAACTATGCTATCGACATCTAATGAAGGAAACTGAAACTACGTGATTAACCCATATCCTACAATATAAATTTCAAAGCAGACTATGTTGTGTGGAAATGTAGTTTGAACCTTATACAATTAATTATTAGGCCCGAGCTGGTTGAATATGGTTCTATCTGTACGCTTAGGTATGTTCTATAGTAAGTATACGTACTATTTAAATATTTTTCTTTAAAACGTTTTAATCTAAAATACTATAAGTATACAAGATTCAACCTCAAAATCAGAAATTGGTAAATGGATTATAAGAAATAATCTTTGCAAATTTTGACACCTCATATCTCAGAACAAGATAAAGTAAAGTTAAATGCTGTCGAACCTAAGTAACGAAATAACAAAATAACTATGTAACGAAATGCCAAAATACCGAAATAACAAAATAACGAAACAATGAAACAACGAAACAACAAAAGAACGAAACATTGAAACAACGAAACAATGAAATAACGAAACAATGAAACAACGAAACAACGTAATAACAAAATAAGGAAATAACGAAGTGACGGAATGACAAAATGATGAAATGACAAAATTAACAAAATAACGAAACAACGAACAAGATTCAACCTCAAAATCAGATATTGGTGAATGGATTATAAGAAAATGTCATGTTTTTGCAAACTTTGACACCTAATATCTCAGAACAAGGTAAAGTAAAGTTAGAATCTAAGTCCAACCTAAGTGAAGAAATAACAAAATAACGATGTAACGAAATGCCAAAATACTGAAATAACGAAACAACGAAACAACAAAACAACGAAACAACGAAGCAATGAAATAACGAAGCAACGAAATAATGAAACAACGAAACGACGTAATAACAAAATAAGAAAATAACGAAGTGACGGAATGATGAATTGACAAAATAACAAATTAACAAAATAACGAAACAACGAACATGATTCGACCTCAAAATCAGAAATTGGTGAATGGATTATAAGAAAATGTCTTTGCAAACTTTGACACCTAATATCTCAGAACAAGGTAAAGTAAAGTTAGAATCTAAGTCCAACCTATGTGACGAAATAACAAATAACGATGAAACGAAATGCCAAAATACCGATATAACGAAACAACGAAACAACAAAACAACGAAACAACGAAGCAACGAAATAACGAAACAACGAAACAACGAAGCAACGAAATAACGAAACGACGAAAGAACGAAACGACGTAATAACAAAATAAGGAAATAACGAAGTGACGGAATGACAAAATGCTGAAATGACAAAACAACTAAATAATGACATAACGAAATGCCAAAATATCAAAATAACGAAACAACGAAATAACTAATAATGCTATTTCTCCAAAGTTACAGGAGTATAGCCAATAAGAAGAGCCCACAACTCCATATCGGCACACACTCTTCGTTTCATTCACATTCATACTAACCCTTGACATGGTCCGACTCAAGTATTTTATTCTCTTGAACGTGCCATGGCTTCCACGGTCGTCCCCGACTTCTTTTACCATTCATTCATCCGCTCTATATTCACAAACCATATAAGCTTCCCTTATGCATTAAGCTTACAATCGGCTTTGCATTTTTTCGAATATGTGTTTTAATACAGTCATACATGATTTTACGCACGTCCGACTCAGTGATCTCATTTCTAGTCTTTCATACTTTGTCAGTTCTACGAAACACGGTGTCCTGAAACTCGTCGTACAAGCGGGTCGATCGCGAGTGCTTTTTGAGTCGATCTCGAGAAAGAAACTGCCGATGTATTCTAAAAATAGATCTGTTCACAGTTTTTGTTTTATTTGGTCTTCAATTAGGCCTCAATAAGACTGCTCATTTTTCATGCCTTTTTGTTTATTATTGATTTGTAGCTTATATTGTCGATGGTCGAACCTTTTTGTTGTTTATTCTATCCTAGTCTATGGTGTCTAGTCGATCCTAGTCTACAAGTCCCCATAGAAAAAAAAATGCATATTCATTTTCATGTTTTAAGTGTAGTTCTCTAATTGGGTGTAGTATCAATTAAAGGTGAGGACTCGCGTAAACCAGTAGTTTCATGTTCCGAATAATCTGTCAAAATTCCAGTAACCGATTAATCTGTTGACGCATTTCGAAGAAAATCGTTATAATATTTCGAGTGAGTTAAATTTTGTTTCAAACCATTCTTCAAAATTCGTAATTCGTAGGAAAAACACACATATATTATTCGAGTAATACTAATTAAATCTGGGGACTCGCAAGCAGATTCACTCTTAATTTAAAACCAATTTTGGGTTCAGAATGTAAAATTCCAGTTGTGGATTCATCTGCTGGCACATTTGGAAGTAAAACATTCTCAGTTATAAAATTCTGGTTGCAGACTATGCATGTACAGCCAGAATAAAAAAAAACATTTTCATGTTCTGAATGTAGTTTTAATAACTCGCCACATACAGATTTAATTTAAATCAGTTTTGTGTTCAGAATGTTAAATTCGAGATGTGGATTCATCTGCTGACGTATTTCAAAGGAAAACATTCTTTTATTCGAAGTACAGTTCTAAATTCTAAAAAAATTCTTCATAATTCTAGTTACAGACTGTGCATCTGCCGCCAGAATAAAAAAAACATTTTCATGTTATGAGTGTAGTTTTAGTTCACAGCATACAGATTTAATTTAAGCCAGTTTTGTGTTCACAATATAACCATAAATTTAATAATAAGTTGCCGATTTATCCTGTACCGAGTGAAGCTTTGCATTTGAGTTGCATGCCATATGCTGCAAATTGACTGTTCCGTATGTAACTATTATTTCGGGAGTCTTACGCAGAATCAATCGTTAGTTAAAACCTGCTTTGTGTGGTGAAGATACGAAATCCTGTTAAATGGATACCAGTATCCAGTTATAAACTTGTAGTAGAATTTATAAACATGCTTTTATTGGAAGAATACTTGTCACGTGTGATATAAAATCCCCCCCTTCGGCGCGGTTAAAGTACCTAAATAAGGGGGCGACGAAATGTCCCTCCACCCCGAGAGGGCCGACACCCACGCTACGCCACCACTGCAAGTTTGAAAAGTGATGACAATCCTGCATCATACATTCTTGCAGTCTCTCAGAGTCGATCGATCGGAGTATAATAATATTGAGGTAGATCGCCAGTAGTTCAAGTTTGAGAACCCCTGCTCTATGTGAACTAGATACACCAGTTTCCCGATGGTACCCCTAGTTTCCTGGCACCGTGTACACTTAGTCATTTTTACGTGTGGCAACTGTTTCACCTTCCGAAGGCATTGTAAAACAGCCTATACAAAGCCGTACCCTCGCGGTCAGCCGTACCATCTGGACAAAATATTAAAAATAAATTTAATCGAAAATATTCCAAGATTTTCGAAAAGCAGTTTTCAAATTTCGCATTTAAATTCAGCTCACCATTCGAGAGCTGTCAGAAATATGCACTCATTTGGTATTCCTTGGGGCTGTGGCTGCCTCTCTATTTGTTGTAGTTGGCGCCCGCACCGCTCTCTGCTTGCCCCTATCGGGAGTGGCGGGAAGGTTAACGCAAGAACGCCTTTCTTATTATTTGCCCAAGAGATTGGCAAAGATATAAAAATGAGAGGTGGCCTACAATTTACAATATGAACACGTAAATTTGATTTAAACCAGTTTATTTTAATGTTCAGTAGTATCCTTCCTTCATCATGAGAATAAACTAAATGCTGTATATACATATATTTAGTTTTTTCCATTAGCACCCCACGCAGTGGCGGCTCGTGACTTTTGGGTGTGCTAGAGTGCTGATGTTACAAGAAATGGCATTATTGATGTTGTTGTAGCCGAAAAAAAATATATTTTTTTTTTTTGAAAATTAGTTTTTTGTATGAAAAATTTCATAAAGTTTCAGTTTGGCCGTGCGCCGCACGGATTTCTTGAAAAATCTTCATACAAAAACCGATTTTTGAAAAAAAAAAAAAAATTTTTTTTCGCCTGCGACAACATCCGTATTACCATTTTTTTAGTAATAACACCCTAGCACACCCAAAAGTCACGAGCCGCCACTGCTGACAGGAGGCCCTAAGGAAAACAATTCCCCTCAGGGCCTATGTCATCTTCGGGGATGCTGTGTGGAGGGTCTTTTTTAGGAAAGGAAGGAGATTGTCTATGTCCATTGTTTTTCAATTGACACCATTGTCTACGTCTATTATTTATAATTAGTATCAATAAAAAACCCTGAAGAAGTGAGCATTGCTCACGAAACGTGTTGGTTTTGTAAATAATAAAAATGGTAAAAACGAAGTAATTTATTAATTTAAATCAAAATGGTGCAACAAAATAAGTTTGCTGTGTTAGAAGAAGGAAGGAGAGTTCTGGAAAGGAAAAGGTTATTAGGGGTGAGTAGGAATCTGGGCGTCAGTGTGTCCAGGAGTGATGGACGTAGGTGCAAGGCAATGGTTTGTGGGATTCTGGATGGAGAGGTCAAAAGGTTTTCTTCAACCAGTCTCTCTCGATCCGACCCGCCACGCAGCAGGTGGACAGACGTGTCGGCCGCCAAGACAAACCTCTCTCCATGAACCCGGGCACCCCCGCTAAGTCAGCAAACATAGCGAACCACTTGGGGTGAACTGTGACTGTGACGTAGGTGTTGGTTGTCCATGTTTCTTTCCTTTGAGGGGGGGTGACATACATTCACTTTTTGTCTCATTTTCGAATGTTATTATTTCGTGTGTAAGAAACAACTGCAGCATTATAATATGTTTACGAACAAAAGCAAAACCATCAGCATTTTGGAATTCACTCACACTTCAATATTATCCTTGTAATATATTCTATACCTTTAAAATTATCATCACGGCTAGTGGTATTGTAGTGATATACGGAGACGTCAAGGTGCGGTGTGTGAGAGAGATGCGAGAAAATGATCACTTCTTTCCTTTGGAGGAAAAAGACCTACGTATATTGTGTATCTCATAGCTTTCGCTATGTAGGTAGGATTGTTATTTTTGGAGTCGGTGTCAGCCAAGGTAGGTTTGTAACTACATACATAGTTACAGGTGAGATGTGCTTGTGTCGCACGCGCGAGGCGTGAGCGGGGCCGCGGCGGGAGGGGAGCTTCACTTGAAGCTCCCCTTGAAGCCTGGGAGCGCGACTTGAAGCTCCCCTCCCGCCGCGGCCCCGCTCACGCCGCACGCGTGCGACACAAGCACATCTCACCTGTAACTATGTATGTAGTTACAAACCTACCTTGGCTGACACCGACTCCAAAAATAACAATCCTACCTACATATTGATGAGTAGAAAAAGTGAGTTGATGATTAAGTTGTAGAAGAATAGGCAATTATTTTTTTTACTTTTTAGTGCATATTATTTTGTTTTGAATAGTTTTTTTTTAAGTTGTTTTTTTGTTATTTTTTTATTATTTTCGCCTTTAATTGTCGAGATATAAAAAATGCAATTGCATGGGTTGAAAACTACACTATTGACGATTAATTTGTTAATTTCAATAAAATCTCCGTTCATTTCACAGCTTTGGTCTATCTTTTAACAAGGAAATGTATACAACACAGTGTTGTAAAAAACACGGTCACATGCAGAACACCATCGCTATAACTTTCTCCGCTGATAAAACAGATTTTAATTTTTTCGTCCTTAGTGAGTTTGTGTGATGCTATTTATTCCATTGACTGCCTCTTTGATTGAGGTTAAAAAAATGAAGCCATGTCTCCGGTCACAATATTTTTCCAAAAACCAAGCAAGTGTTGTTTCTCTTGTTTCTTTATTCTGGCCGGTTAACTTTCTCGGTACCCACCTTGAACAAACTTTTGTTAAATAAATAATTATTTATTTAACTGATTATAATCAGTTGTCGAATAATCGTCATCACACTGCCTTTACTGAGAAAATAATGCGACATCTATAGTTATCTGGGGTCACCACGAATGATGTCATCAACTCGCTCAATGTTGCGTGCAGTCACTGCAATTAACGGTCTACCGCTCCACTTTTTGCCAGCCAGCGGTGTTTGTCCTTCAGCTTCGTTACAGTGACGTAACGAAGCTGAAGTCGTCTAGCCGTGCTGACGTCCACTGTTGCATCATGGTACACATTTTTCAGTCTTTCGTGAATGCGAATAGGTATTTCACCTTCTACGCTGTCTGATACGAATATTAATGTCGGCCATTTTGCAAACGACGAAAAAAGTTACTACTGCAGCAGATTGTTGAAGAAGGTTTGAGGAATTGCACCAAATTCAAAATTTTCACTTAACTAACTTTATTTAAGTAAGTACATAAAATAGGAGGCATTACTTTTTGACTGACCCTAGTATGTTTATTTATAGTTCATAGTGTGATTTACAGCTTAATCATTATTGTTATTGGTGGGTGCTTCTAGCTCATTCAGTTTCGATGGCGTCGGTTGAGAAATACCTACGTGAAAAGGGTTTTTGAGGTTTTTTTCGGCTAACCGAGTTTTCGCAGCATTTTGGCAGAGTCGAGAGGAATCATTTTAAACGTGGATAGGCACCGTGCAACTCAAACGTGAAGAGAGGAATATACGTGATCTCAATCTCGAAACGTCCCAGTCGACCTGCTCATTTCTAGGAATTTCGTTTTATGTACACACCGCAATCTTACGCTGTCCGGAGTGTGGAAGATTATGGCAGCACCAATTTCTGTATCCGAGAAGCATACGTATGCAAAAAAGAGAGCCAAAAAACTTTTTTTTCTGTAACCATGGTCTCGTAACTTCTTCGGATATCCGTGCTGATAGATAACAAAAAAATAATTATTAAATCAATTAGTTTTGTTTTAAAAACGAGAAAATAAAACGAAACATTTAATATGCAAAGCCTTTGAAAATATTGTTTAAAAAAAACGCTACAAAAAAACACGGACTTTAGTCCTTCAGCTTCGAAATGAAATGAAATATTTTCTTAAATTTTTAATGTATTTTTTCATAGCTTTTAATGACCTTTCTGAGGTGTTTCTGAGATGGTTTAATTCTGAGTTGGCATGGAACCGTTCTGAATTATTTTTATTTTTTTACTTGGGTTTTATTGCTCAGAAAGATTACACTTGTGCAGTAATTGACGTGACACGCTACAGTGGTATTGTAGACCAATTTCCGTGTTTTGACGTCTAACTTTCCCTTTATCCTACTTTTCTTTTTCATTTTAATCTTTTCTGCAATTTTTTAATTTAACATTTCAAAGTCAGTTTTTAGTTTTAATTTGTTATAGATTATGATTCCTGAGTATTTAATTTCTTCTACTTCTTCAATATTTTGATTTTCTATATTAAGGGTAGTAATTTCGTTGAGTTTCCTCTCTAATACCATGAATTTACTTTTAGTTACATTTATTTTCAGTTTATTCGAAGAAAAAAAAACTTTAATATATAATATAGAAGTGTTCTTTAAAAAAAAGCTTTTTTTGACAATGCATCTTCGATATTATTTGGTATAATAAATAAAAGTGTGTCATCAGCAAAAGTTTGATTGAACAGTACTTTAGGCACTTCACTATATCATTAATATATATACTACATATATACTACATAAGGTAAATGTATTATTGGGGGGCAAGAATACCAATAATCAATGCGCTTGATAGCTGCAAGACGAGTTATTATCTAGCCTCCTACATAGTTAAGTAAATTAAAATACGTACATATAAAAAGATATTTTATTTAACTTATTTGGGGGCCAGAATTCCAACAATCCATGCGCTTGATAGCTGCAAGACGAGTGGTTATCTAGCCCCCTACGTTAAGTAAATTGAAATACGTACATATAAAAAGGTATTTTATTTAATTTATCGGGGAGCTAGAATTCTAATAATCCATGCGCTTGATAGCTGCAAGACGAGTTGTTATCTAGTCTCCTAAGTTAAGTAAATTCTAATGTAAAATCCATGCTAATTTGTACAGCGCTCTTGAGGCGATTTTTCGCAAAAACAGCGCTATATAAGTTATCCAAATTTATTATTATTATTATGACATGTGGTGTATAATTATGAAAGAATCAACGTTTAAAAGTTGTTTACTTCGTGTGTAATGTTAGAGGCAAAAGGAAGCAAATGGAGTTTAGTCATAATGCTCAAATTGCAACTAAATCATAAAGATTTTTTTTTTTTTGAAGATGCTGTGTGGAGGGTCTTTTTGAGGAAAGGAAGGAGTGAACACGGGTCTTGTAGAGACCCATGTTGTAGGAGGGAGGAAACACAGAGGCCGGAAAATCGTTCCACAGCCGAGCCGTTGAACTCAAGAACGAGTCATAGAAACGACCCGTTCTCATGTGACTAATGTCAACCGTGTACAAATGTTAGGCGCGTGTTTGGCGTGTTTCCCGACTATGCACCGGTGCCGAGGGGATCAATGACGCTAGTTCCTCGGAGCATCTTCCATTGTAATACCGGTAGAACAAGGACAGCATTCCCACCTGACGCCTGTACTCTAAAGATTGCAGTCCGTCTGTTAAGATGGGAGAATCTATCAAACGGACCGCCCGTTTCTGCACAGAGTCAAGGGTTTTTTTTAGGTATTTTGGAGCTCCAGACCAGAGGTGGCTGCCAAATTCAACCGTGGGGCGCACTTGCGATTTGTACAGGGTTAGCAGTTGTGTACTATTAAAGTATCTGCGGGCCCTGTACAGTACGCCCAGTTTCTGAGAGGCTAACTTAACTCTGGTTTCGATGGAGCCCCCATACCTGAGCTGGTCACTTAGAGTTACACCAAGCATATCGATGGAGGTCCTGTTCGGAAGATTGCTTCCGTTGAAGGAGACTAGATTTTCATTCGATCCCTTTTAGACGTTATCTAAGGTGATTTTTTTTTTTTTTTTACAGTTTTTAGAGAAAATGTATCCTTACTGGGGTACCCCGTTCTAAGGACACATTGTACAAGTTTTATTTTGAATTATTAGTAAATACCTAATCTAATGTCGGAAAAAATCTCGCAAGCAAAATAACTAATATCGTAGATAATACCACATCTACCGCAGAAAATGATGTAACATCATCAAAAAAAACCATAGGAAAATTCGATACGGTAACTGAACAAGAAATTGTTGATATAATAAAAAACCTAAAAACTGAATCAGCACCAGGGTTTGATGGGATCACTGTTGAAAATCTAAAGACACATCTTAACTTTTTGAAAAAGCCTATTACATATATTATAAACAATAGTCTTAAAAAGGGTATCTTTCCATCAATATATAAAAGAACTATTATTACACCGATTTATAAATCAGGTGACTCTAAAGAAATTAATAACTACCGACCTATATCAGTATTATCAAATATCTCAAAATTTTTTGAAAAGGTAGCTAAAAAGCAAATACAAAATTTTATTGGAATTAATAATATACTGAGTGACCAACAATTTGGTTTTCGCGCAAAAATAACCACACAGGACGCAATCATAGATTTAACAACAAAAATACATCAAGCACTAGACAAAGGCAAAAAATCTCTTGCAATTTTCATAGACCTAAGGAAAGCCTTTGACAGCATAAGTCACAAAAAATTACTATACAAGCTTAACGAAATCGGAATTATAGATAACGCTAACACATGGATAGAAAGTTTCCTGAACTCTAGAAATCAATATGTAAAAATAAAAAACATTCTTAGTGAACCGAGTACAAGCGACTTTGGAATACCACAAGGCACGATTTTGGGCCCTCTTCTATTCATCTTGTATGTTAATAATATCTTTGAATTACCAATAACAGGAAAACTTGTTTCATATGCAGATGATACTGCAATTATATTCCAAGCAAATTCATGGAATGAACTTGAGATAACTGCTAATCATGATATTAATATCTTTAAAGAATGGTTTGACGAAAATTTATTAACATTAAACATTGAAAAAACCTATTATATACCTTTTAGTATAAATAACAAAAAATCTCCTCCTATCGCCTTAAATATTAAAATTCATTCAAAAAAATGCACCACTAAAATATTAACATGCCAAAATAATGACTGTCTATTCATAGCAAATAAAAAAGAAATAAAATATTTGGGTGTAATAATAGATAGTAACCTTAAGTGGAAGACTCAAATTACCAATACTATAAATAGATTAAGAAAACTTATATACATATTTATTAATTTAAGAAATATACTTAACTTAAAAATTCTTAAAAATATATACTATGCTCTAGCCCATTCGATAATACAATACGGTATTGTTGCATGGGGAGGAGCTTACAAAACCTCAATTTTACCGTTGGAAATTACTCAAAGATTAATAATCAAAATTATTACTAAGAAACCATCAGATTATTCAACCTCTCAACTTTTTCAAGACTTTCAAGTCCCACCTCTAAAAAATACATATATAAAAAATACACTGCTTCAAATACACAAAGACTATTCTAATAAGTCGCACCACGCCATGGTCCGCGTTGAGAGCAATAGGCAAAACACAGTGGGTCGCTTGTGTACGCCATTAATACATACCAGTTTTGCACAACACTACTACACGTAGGTACAATGGAGTGGTGTGGTTTAATCAACTAGCAATAGAGCTGAGATTAGAACCTGACTACAATAAATTCAAAAATAAATTAAACAATAATATCTTAAATAATTTAGCCACTTAGAACCGCATTAACCTTTAATTAAAAATACTTATTCAAAAATTTATTTTAAATTATTATTATTTTTTTTTAATATAATTTTTTTTTTTTTTACACATTCGATTTATGTAAGTACGTAAATATAATGTATGTGTTATAATTTTTAATTTTAATTTTTTTAATTTAAAAAAAATATATATATATATATTTCTCTTCCCTTTACACACGAGTAGTTACACTCTCGTAAAGGTTATATATTATATACATATATATGTTTATACTGTTTATAATCAATGTTGCATGTTAGTATTTAATGATTTGAGTTTAATCCGTTTGTAACCTGAAAATGTAATTACTCATGATTATATTACATGTATATGTATATAAAAACTAATAAAAAAAAAATAAAAAAAATGTTAGAATATTGCCAAGGAAAATTATGAAGTTAGATCTAAAAGAAAGTACAAAACAAGCATTATTCTTTGTTGGGTTGCAAAATTGAATCTATTTTCTTCCTTCCCATGTCCATAATCCATATTTTTATGCTTCTTTTGAAGGCGGTTATTTTTTTTATGGTTTTCATTGCAAGAGGGAGTAAATTAAATAATTTTACTAAGAAGTATTCCATATTTCTTTGTCCAAAAGTCGTTTTAGTTGTAGGTTGGTAGAATGTATGTTGTAATGTAGATCTTGTGAATCGGCCCGAGTTTGTCTGTGTAAAGTTATCCTGATTTTTGAATGCGTACATTAGAATATCTTTTGTATATAATTGTTTCAGTGACATTAAATTCAGCGCTTTAAAAACATAGTCTGTAGGGGTTCTGATGGGTACTCTAAGTATAATTTTCAGAATTGCCCTTTGTGCTATGAGGACTGGTTTTATAGTGGAATGGCATGAGCTTCCCCATCCGATAAGACCATATTGTAGTTGAGATTGGGCTAAGTCATAATAGATTTTAATTAGTTTTGTTCTTTATCTAAAATGTTTCTTATTGTTTTGAAAAAATAGGTTAGTTTTTTAAATTTGTTGCTCTCATTTTCCACTTGGGAGTTCCAATTTAAGTTTTGATCAATTATTATTCCAAGATATTTTATTGTTTGTATTTCATTCAATTTTGGAGAGTTGCAAGGAGTTTCTCGGTTCACGTTTATACAGTCTTTATGAATTTTTATGTTTAGGTTTGTATTGAGGTTATCCGTCTGTTTTTTGTGGATTTTGAATTTAATATATTTAGTTTTTGTATCATTTAGTATAATAATATAGATTTAGTATAATAATAATATTAGAAAAAATGAAAATACTCCTGAAACTGAGAATACTCCTCATCAAGACCTATGTATGGAGTATCTTGATGTACGGCTGCGAAACATGGTGCCTATCCGAAAGAGATAAACGGAGACTAGAGGCTTTTGAGATGTGGTCCTATAGAAGACTACTAGGAATTTCCTGGAGAGACCACATCACAAATGAGGAGGTTCTTCAAAGAATCGAAGGAGGAAGGCACCTGCTCAGGACCTTGTCCGAAAGGCGCGCAAGATGGATCGGCCATGCAATAAGGCAAAAAGGCCTCTTGCATGCCATAATGGAGGGTATGACCGAGGGGACAAACGCTAGGGGACGCCCACGCCGAGAGTACCTGGAGGACCTGCTGGTGGACGTGCGCTGCTTATCATATGCAGACTTCAAAAGAGCCGCACAAGACAGGGAAGAGTGGAAGAAACGAATAGATGAAATTGCTGCAAACCAATCCCAGGATTGAAACCAGAGAGAGAGATCATTTAGTGTTAGTGAATTTGAATCAAGCCATTGTTTTACCCGATTCATCAGCTTTTTCAAATACTTTTTCAGCTTTTTCAAATACAGTCTCCCATGACTTTCCATGGAGTAGAAGGACTGTGTCATCTGCAAAACTAATGACTGAGCCGTGACAGTTTAGTTCACATAAATCATTTATCAGGAATAAAATCGGGCCCAAGACACTGCCTTGCGGGACTCCATATTGGATTTGTATTGGTTGACTTGATTCATTTTGAATCCTGACTAACTGTAACCTTTCTGACATGTAGCTTTTAATGAGGTTTAGTTCACGTCCTGACATTCCAATCTTTTTGAGTTTTTCTAGAAGATATTTGTGATCAATTGTATCGAAGGCTTTACTTAGATCTAAAAATATTCCGATACACTTATTTCTGTTATCGAGACTATGTTTTATACTTTTTACAATAGAGGCGAAGGCATCGGAGGTTCCTATATTTTTTCTAAATCCGTATTGATTTTCAGATAGTATGAGGATTGTTTCAAGGTATTGAGTGAGCTGCTTCTTTATAACTTTCTCTACTATTTTTGAAAGATTATTCAATATTGTTATCGGTCTATAGTTATTTATATCCGCTTTATTGCCAGTTTAAAGATTGGTATACCAGAACCCATTTTAAGCGTCGCGGGAAAGATACCCTCCATGATACATCTGTTCACAAGGTGGAGGAGTGGTTGAATTATTTCATCTCTAGTTGATTTAATTATTCTCATTGAGATGCCATCTGATCCTGAAGTTAGTGTTGGTTTCATTGAATCTATAATGTTTTTAATGTCATCTGCTGTAACTGTATTTAATTTAAAGGTGATATTATTAGAAAGTGTGTTGTTAATCACATTATCAGTATAAGGAGGTTTATTTATTTGTTTAGCTAAATTAGAACCCACCTTGGAGAAATATTCATTCACAAATTGAACTATTTCCTTTGGATTTTCTTTCATATTTAATTTTTGATTTGGTGTATCAAGTTCGGTAATATCACTACTTTTATTGTTGTTAGTGTATGTCATCTCCTTAATAATTTTCCAGACAAGTTTAGGGTCATTATTACAGTTTTGAATCTGACGTTTGTAATAGTTACCTCTGACAAATTTTATAAGTTTGGAACACATGTTTCTATAATGTTTGTAAAGATTTAGAAACGAAAGATCAAGTGGATTTTTTTTAGTTTTTAAGTGTAATTTTTCCTCTTATACTTTTTAGAAGTCCTTGAGTAATCCAAGGTTTTTTTATTTTACATTTGTGTGGAGTTTGTATAGTGAATAATTCTGAACATTTATGAATATTTGTTTGAACAATGTTTGTAAATGAGTGCCAGCAATCCTGAAAATCATTATTTTTAAATAGTTCTCCCCAATTTTCCAATTTTAATAAATCCTTTAACCTGTTAGTATTAATTCTATTTTTGACTATTGTATTTTTAATGTATGTGTATTTTGAAGTTGAATGGTAAGTAGCAGTGTAAAATGGTCAGTAATATTGGAATGGTGAACGGCGGTACCGTATGCTTTGTTTGTTTTTATCATGATGTGGTCAATACAGGAGGCAGATACATTTTGAGCATTTTCGTTATATCCTAATCTTGTTGGTATATTAACTTTTTTTTTTTTTACATGAGCTCCACGCAGGAGGCCCTGAGGAAAATAATTTCCCTCAGGGCCTATGTCATCTTTGAGGATGCTGTGTGGAGGGTTTTTTTTAAGGAAAGGAAGGAGAGGAGAGTTCTGGGAAGGAAAAGGGTTTAAGGGGTGGGTAGGAATCTGGGGTTCAGTATGTCCTGGTCATCCGCCTCCAAGACCTAGACAAACCTCACCCCATGAACCCGGGCACCCCTGCTAAATCACCAAACGTAGCGAACCACTTGGGGTGACCTATGGCAGAGGTGTTGGTTATCCAATAAAGGTTCCCGGGGCGACGGTACCCATTCCCGCCTCCCAAACTGCACTGATCAGTCCATGGTGCAGTAAGAGTAATTGGTAGTCATCACATTGGGTCTTTGAAACATTAAATTCGACGAGGTTATTCTTACCCCAAGAGAAAACACTCTCGAGGTAACCGTCCATTCTTTGCTTCAAAGCACTCCGAGCTATTGGAGTTTGTGTGCCCTTTGGGGGCTTGTTAATCAAAAAGCTATCATGGACTGTACTGTCATCCGCGTTACAATGGATCGGTGCACATGACAAGAGGTCATTGATGTGCAACAGAAACAAAGTCGGTGACAGAACCGATCCCTGTGGGACGCCAGCATTTATCGAATGCGAGGAATAGGTAAAACCGTCAGCAACCGCCTGAATCCTCAAGATGCAAGTCTATGTACATATTTATTCTTCTAAGATAGCTGTTGCATGGATGGTAGTTGCATCCGTGTACATTTTTGAAAATCCTATTTTTCTTCGTGATAGGACTTGTACCTTTTTGCCACTGATAAACATGATAATTTACTTCAAGTCTTCATCAAAAACTCATTTCTTCAAATTTTAGACTTGCATCCGTATGCTTCTCGGGTACAGATTTGTGGTACTTTCATTGTGAGGCTCAATGAAGGAAAGAGAGGGAAGCGGAAAGGTCGTTAGATACCTGGCTACTCAGATCATATCACTTACTTTAGTTAACCCCCCAGACTAATTTGTTCGCTTTTGGGAACAAGTCATCATCATATAGGTCTCATGGAATTCGTTGTGTCTTTTTATTTATTTATTTATTAACGCCCTTTTTCGGGGCTTTTACATATGAATAGTAAGAAATACACAGTATTTATTGTACATAGTTGAACTGCCTTCGTAACAATATTTTATATTTGTTTAAAGATAAATTGAAGATTTCCACTGACTTGGTATAATTGTTTCCCTCCATTAGTATTCTGGGCAAAGAGGAATACATATGGTAGTTAGTTCCAGAATTACTGCACTGAAATAAATCCTGACTTCTAGTATTACGTAGTGGAATCCGGAAGCTTATCAATTCGAGCAATATCGGACTGTCAACTAAATCATTTAGAATTTTATACAGAAATACCAAGTCAGTGAAAGTTCTTCTGTCTGACAATTTGAGCATATTCATATCATTCAAAATAGTATTGTAGTTCAACATAATTGCTGGAATACCCATTTTAAAATTAAGAAAACCTAAGAATTTGTTTTGTATTCTTTCAACAGCTTGTACATGTATATTGTAATATGGGTTCCAGACGGGAGAATTGTATTCAAGTTGACTTCTAACATATGCAAAATATAACAGTTTTATACACTTAATATTGTTAAAATTTCTAGTTAGCCTAGTTATAAATCCCAACATTTTTAAGGCTTTCCTTACTATTTTTTTTTTTTTTAATTTCCTTACTATCGTGGTGAAAAATATGATTTAAACGGTGTTAGAAAGAAAAAATACCATGCGTTATATTCGTTAATCACAAAACAATTAAAATTACACCTTTATGAAACCAAAGTTTCGAACCGCAATTTAAAAAAAATTATGAAACTTTGGGATTTTTTTATTAACTATTAGCTGGTTCCCGGCATGCGTTGCAATGCCATTCAAATAAATAAATTGATTCCTGCGTTTCCTTTCCCGTACGTCTCCGTTCCCTTCCACTTTCCCCACCTTCCCCTCCCTCGTCTCTTCCCTCTCTGCGAACCGCACCTTCTCTCTGCCTTTAAATGTTAAATTTATTATTTAAATAAATTTCGGTAGGTTCCTTGGTTGCTCCAAGATGCGCATAGTAGATGAAAGTAACGAAATACGGAATACCGTTTTGTTTTTTACGCATGAAAAAAAGAAATATTAAAAATTAAAAACTGTTAATCGTAATTATAATCAATCAAACATTTGCTCTTCACAAGATAACAGTCTTGCGTTATATTTATTAATTGTTAATACTATAATTTCTTAATTAGTTCTTGACCTATGGATGTGAGGCGGGAACACTGACAACAAAGTCAGTGGAACAGCTGGACACCTTCGAAGAATCTTAGAAGCCATGGAGAATCCGCCACAATAATCAGCTCTATGGTATTTATTAAGCTCCCAGACGGCTCCAAAAACTAAGATGGGCCGGACATGATACCTAAGAAGGTCCTAACAGGTCACCCAGGAGGTAAACAAAAGGCGGGCAGACCTAGGCTGAGATGGGAGGATGATGTCAGAAAGGATGCAAAAGGACTACTCCATGTTGCAGATTGGAAGACGACGGCCGAAGACAGAGGGCTGTAGAGGCTTATTTTGAAGGAGGCTAAGGTTCGAAATGGGCTGTAGCGCCATTGAAGAAGAAGAAGAAGAAAATTTCTTAAAAATAAAATAAACATAAAGGTATCTAATTACGGAAAGGTACTCCAAATATGCAACACTACACAAACAAAATCACAAATCAACCTTAACTTCTGCCAAATACTTTAGGTAGTTTCTTCTTCTTTGTGTGCCCAATCAGGTCCCCCCCGACGTTGGCGATCACTCTTGAAAATGTCTCTCTGTCTTGCGCTACCCGGAATAGCTCCTCAACACTTCTAATGCCGGTCCAAGACATTTGTCTCCTACCAGGCCCTCTGCGACCCTCTATTTTGCCTTTCAATATTAAATGGAGCAAGTGATACTTTTCCCCTCGAAGTATATGACCCAGATATGAAATTTTCCTAATTTTTATTAATGTAAGCAGTTCTCTATCTAATACGATTTTAGATTTTCACGGCCAAAAATTATTTTGTTATTAGTTTTTGGGGTATTATGCCGTATTGCGCTACCTCCTTCTTTAGCCAACGTTTCGGACAGCGTTGCAGTGTCCATCATCAGGGCAGATGTGGGCAGGGCAGGGCACATCTGCCCTGATGATGGACACTGTAACGCTGTCCGAAACGTTGGCTAAAGAAGGAGGTAGCGCAACACGGCATAATACCCCAAAAACTAATAACAAAAAAAGGTTCTCTATCTGCTCTAGCCCGCCTGAGAATTTCTGTAGTAAAATTTAATTTGGGTGGTTTGATCAAATATAAAAAAAGGAACTTGAACTACATGCAATAATCACAAATCCAGATGTCGAACTCTGCACTAGTGCAATCATTATGCACCCAGAGTCCGCACATAGGCATTTGATCCAGGTTTCTCCTCGAGAATCTTCAGAAAACAAAACCGAATCAAGACACAGCACTCGCTCGACTGACAAGTTGATACCTTTACACGCGTACAGTGAAATGCCGGTATTCCATATTAGGGATACTATTCCATATTTGATTACTTTCCTCTACAAAATAAAGTTTCTTTTATCAAAACGGTGCACTCATTGATCGTCTTAAGACTGTGCCAAGGGACGACTATAATAAAAACAGCACTTTCTGCAAAATCTCAGTTGGCAACAACAACGAACTTGGGCGAGAATTTGTTAAAAAGAAAATAAAAAATTCAGTGACATAATTCAAAATTTAAAAGTACACGGTAGCCCATGAAAATGTAATGCACTTCAATCTATCCCGCGGGCCCAAGTCGTAAAAATATTCCGCGACAATTTCGCCAATTTGTTCTCCGGGGCAGTAAAAAATGATAGCTGGTACCCCAAGGAAAACAGAACAAAGCCTTGTAAGAAATTTTTGGCTTCTTTTTACACGGTTTAATATTTTAACGATTTTTTTACAGTGAAAACTTTTTTAGCACCGTTGTTATTTGAATCTCGGTGAAACGTAAAATCGACACTAAAAAGAGACAAACACATACATCTATAGGATTTAGCCTGCGAGATAATGAGATAATCGGTCTTCTCTTCGTGCGGTGCTTCGTAGCCTCCCCACTCTTGCCTACTTCAGTTTTCTGAAGTTTTCACTTCTACCGCGTGTGAACTGCACACTTGTATTTTTTTTAAATGCCCGAAGTCAGTTGGATTTGTCATCCACTAAACAGGTAGTTGATTAGTAGGATATCTCCAAATACTAAGTTTTGAGATCATCATTATTATTATTTACACGTGTTGTGTATTACATATTAAATATTATATTTATTTTTAAATATTATATTAAATATTATATTCATATATCCTGGTAACGTTCTGGTACTTAGTAATGATATTTTAACAGGTATATCCTAATAATGACCCAGAAAACATCAATATTTTGTTTAATTCACCACATTTCAGTAGTAGCATCTTCACCTAGTAACAACAAAACCTTGGTTTACGCTATTAACACTTTAAATTGGAGTGTTAAAATCTATGCATATCCCAAAGGCAATTTCATTAATATAATTTATTTATTTATTTATTATCGATACAAAAGAAAGTACAAATTATAATTTGAAAAGCTTTGCCTGTCCAACTAGGAAAGTTTCCCGTTCCAGGACAGACAAATTGACATGTTTAGTTCATATTAATATTATTCCTGAAATGTAGATACATAATTACATAATAAATACAAAAAAAAAATCATTTTTCTCTGAAACTAAGCTGTGTAATAAAGAAAATGTATATAATATATATAAATATGAGTACGCATACATTTTTTGTGACAAAGTAGAAAAGGTAATCTGGTAGCATACCTATATTATAATCGGATTTACCGAATTAACCTGGTAATATTTCATACATTCAGATTTACAGAGTATGAGATAAGTAAGTTGATAGTATTGAAAAGTGTAACATATACCTGATAACATGATGGAGGAATTACAAAAGATTTACATCATAAATATATGAAATTACGTTAGGTTATGTGTTTAGTAGTTTGAAATATTAATACATAGTACACTTATAGGAGGAACAGTAAAATTTAAAATTTTAGCTATAATTTATGAATGTAATAATCTATGTGATTTTACGACAATATGCATATACGTGATACAATATACGTGAATACACATGATAGTACGACAATATGAATATACACCGCGCTCATGTCTTGAGCTAGGTAATTAGTTAATTAGTTAGTTAGCTAGTAATAATTGCAAACACTCTGTAAATGTTCCAAACAGTCAATAAATAAATCAAATATTATGGTGGTTTGTCTGAATTACATCCAGTTGATATAATTAAGACAGCAGAGGGTCTAGCATACGCGATTGATGAAACCCCATATCAATCCAATATTGACCAAATCCGTCATCTATGGATAGTTATCAATATTTGCGATCATGGTCGACAATTGCTAAGAGATATTCCGACTGACAAATTGTAAATTTTACCCCGGTGTACTTAGTATCAGGTATGTTTCGGTTATGTGTCAATATTCGTTGTGCAAAATTATTGGCATTTTAGTGAACGTAGTTTAACTTCAAATTAGCTTATAGCTTATGGCTAATATAATTAGAAAACGTTTTTTTAAATATACGAGGCTGTTTATAAAGATGTCAGTATCTTCAATCAATGCACAATAATATTGGGTTACCATAAAATAATATACTCAAAAGGGCAATTCAAAACAAAAGGAGGGGAATGCTGACCAGAGAAGTATGCTTGTTTCATGTAAACGTCCGTCCTCACACAGCCTTAGCCACCAATACGCTCTTGGACTCAATTGGTTAGGATGTTTTGAACCAACCCCCGTAATCCCCTGACTTGGCGTCTTCGGATTATCATCTTTTCACCTTCTTGAAGGCATGTATGGATGAAAATAAATTTTGAACCCACGAGTAGGTGCGGAAAGTGGTACTGAAGGGGAAGAAGAAAAATACGTATAGTTCTAAGTCACTAGTGATATAAGTCTTAGTTGTAAGTCATTAGTTATCACTCTTAGTTGTAAGCCACTTGTAGTATATATGTAGGTATAGATTAAATGTATAAATGAATGTTTAAAGCGCCCTTGAGGTGATTTTCTCACGAAAATGGCGCTATAGAAGTCATCCAATTATTATTATTATTATTAAGGAGCTGGCGGGAGAATTCTTCGAGGAGGGCACAAAGAAACTTGTGCCACGGCTCACCACAAGCATTGAACGGGTTGGCAATTATTTGGAAAAATAGTGAACAAGTGTATCAACAATATCCTGTATTTTTTTAAGACCCCATTAACCAATTAACTCCTGTTTAGTATCAAAAAGTAAATTCAGACTTTCAATGTATATAAAGGTTATTATTTTAATTCAATATTGACAATTTATTAATGCCTTTACGTAATCGTTTGACGTTTGACATTAGAAAACACCTTCAGTGTTGCCAGCGTGCAACAATTTCTTATTTATTATTCCCTATCAATACCAGTTAAACCGGTGAAACCGTGCTTAGGAGATCGATTTAAAATCATCGGAAGTTATGCCTGTCAATGCGATATTGTAAAGCTATCGATTTTACCGTGCTAGTACTGAAGAGATGAATTTTTAGTGATTTGTGACCTAAATCTTCTTGAATCAAATTTATTAAAAAACTTTTGGAGAATTTTACCGTTTACACGATTCAAGGTTCGCGATAGAATTGGTGCACAACGCATTCGCGTACATAGAAACAGCCTTCAGAACAACTCTATCCTTTTATGACACAAAAAGTCACAAAACGAGTGTTTATTTGTATCTACATACTTATATAGGCAATATATACGGTGGCATATGAAAATATACTTCGGAATTTTTCCGGCAACAGAAAAAATAACACGAGACTCGCTTTTCCGAGAAAAAGTCGTCTTATTTCGTTATATCGTTAGTTATGTCTGCAGAACACACAATGTATGAGTAATAACGAACTGTAATTTCCCCAAAGGGATAGGCAGATATAGAAAAAAACATATACAAATTGTCGTAGAGAATTAGAATTAATTTATTAATTTATTTATTTACGCCCTAGTGGGCTTTTACAAAGATAGATAATAATAGTACAATTATAATGATTAAATTAATAGTAAAAAATAAAATTAATTAAAATCAAAATCATACACTTCATTAAAGTAAATATAAAGACTTCGTTTTATAACTAATACAGAATCTGCAAATATGTCTACAATATTCCCAAATTTATTGCCAAAATCGTGTAATCTATTTATAGGTGTATGAGTCTTATAGTTTGTTTTAAAAATGTCACAGAAGAAGGTAGCACTTTGCCTCGTATTTCTGGTAGGTATGTAAAATTTTATTTTGGCGAGAATTTCAGGGTTACCAATGCAATTATTAATGATCCGCCTAACTGACAGCGTAATTAAGTTGAGTTGTTTCATCAAAAGGACATAGTTAATATTTTGAATTGGAATATTCACCTTAAAGTTAATAAATCTTACAAATTTATTATTTATATTAGGTTCTTACATATGAATTTGGCGTTATGTATGGGAGGAACATAAAGTCGATTTTTTTTAAATATAATATGTTTATTTAATCAAAGTATGTACCATTGCTATCTATGCACTTTTGCCTTCTCATATGTAGTTCATCGATCCCTTTACTAAAAAAAACATTCGGACGGGAATCAATAAAATCTTTGAAGGCGGTTTGGACTGCCCCATCGGAGTTGAATTTTTTCCCTTGCAAGAAGTTATCCAAATTTCGAAAAAAATGGTAATCTGTTGGGACAAGGTCCGGAGAGTACGGTGGATGTAATTGAAGCACCTTTAATTTGGTAACTGTCTGTTGTGCAGTGTGTGGTCTAGCGTTCTAACGCGCATTTGTTGATTTGCTTCACTCAATTCGTGAGGTACCCACCTTTCAAGCTTTTCCACCTTCCCATTTTGCTTCAAGTGGATTAAAACAGTTTTATCACTAACACCGCAGCCTGCAGCTAACTCGGACGTGGTTTGCGATGGATCCGCTTCCACAATAGCCTTCAATTCTTCATTATCAACTTTGGTCTCCGGCCGTCCACGGGGCTTGTTCTGCAGGTCGAAATTTCCAGAACGAAAACGTTGGAACCAAAGATATTCAAATACAGAAGGAGATATGCTATGGTGTCCGCGCAACTGTCGCCGGACTACGCGCTAATTAGCGTAGTTTTCATACAAAAAGAATTTGTTCATTTCGTTGATTTTTTGAAAATGTGCATTAATATTGGTTAACAATATATTTTGAATAAGGAAATAATTCGTTCATTTAGTTTAACGTTCGTTTGGTTTATTCGTTAATTATTTGTTCTTTTAGTTTATTTGTTAATTGGTAAATAATATCGGCGACACCCGGAAGCGCAGACCCACATAGTAAAAACAGCAGATAGCACATCTACTTATATTTCAATATCTTTGGTTGGAACCAATAACACACTGTGTTTTCTTTTGCGGCACCGTCGCCATACACATTATTAATCTTTCGAGCCGTTTCTGCAGCACTGGTGCCACGGTGGAACTCATACTCGTAAATAGCGCGATATTTCAAGTTTTCCATTTTGTAAACTAAGTGATGCAAAGAAAAAAAAACAATTAAGGAAAAAACACATGAATTATAATTTTCGAAACACAAATACACGAGTAAATAGCTGTATAAATTTGAATTTGGAATTCCTAACCAATGAGAAGATATTTGAGATCAAAGTTGCCAGTACGGCAAAACGCCAATTTCATATGTAAGAACGTAATACAATTATTGCGGAATTTAATTTTTTTATGTTACAAGACCGTACCTATTTTGGTGATATGACTATTTTATAGAGATTACAAGTGCGTAGCTATAGGATTCAGATGGTGGGGGTTCGATCCTAAATGGGGGGTTGTATCCTAAATGCGTGAAAGGTGGAGGGGGGTCGGGAAACATATTTAAAAGTTTTTGGTGCCTCTACTTGCCACAATTTATTATTAACATCACATGCCAACGTTTCGGACAGCAATGTCCGTTATCAAGGCAGATGTGTAATCTGAGATCTAAGTTGAACCCCCTAACCCTCCCCATCCGGTGCATTGTCAGGAAACACCACAACGCGTGTACATGATTGACATAATTTTGGTCGTTTCCACGGCTCGTTCTTGATTTTAACAGCTCGGCTGTCGAATGATCTGGTGGCATGTGATTCGGTCTCTTCAGAGGAATATAAACGCTAGAAAATCGAGCGTCTTATTTGCACGAGGCAAGTAAGCGAAAAAGTGGTTTTTATTTATTTTGTGCATAATTTTATAAGAACAAAAAAAAGTTAGAACATAGAAAACCTTAAAAATAGTCTTAGCCATAAAGGGGTATTTTTAAAAAATTGTTTTCTTTATTACTTCATAGTTAAGTCATGAGAAAACACTTTTTTTAGTGGTTTACGCTTATATTTTTTGTTATGTAAATAATAATTTTATTGTAATTCCAATACACAGAAAAGCTAATAAAAGCTTCAAATTATCCGTAGCATATTTTTTGATGTTCATAATGTAAACCGATTCGTCGTAAAGATTAATCTAAATAGTATCTAAATAGGATTTCACTTATAACTTCATCTTCAAGATCTATATTCTATTCCTCCTCTACTCAAAACGACCCTCTACACAGTTTCCTTAATTCGAGTTGACATGTTTTTAAAATAATGAATGTTAAATAAAGAATCAACCCGTAAAAACACAGTTTTTTCCACAATAATTTTTTTTTTTTGAGTTCGTTATTGTCAAGACAAGGTTTGTATAAAACAACTGGCGAGCTCTAGCATTATGAAATTTGTATTAAAAAATTGCAATAGGTGGCACGCGAGATGTTTAAAAATTGAATGTACCGGGACTGAATATATGAAATGCAGGAGGGGGGGGGGAAGTCGGGTAGGGGGTTCACGGGAGGGGGGAGAGGAACCAGGCAGGGGGAGGGGAACTTGGGAGGGGGGAGGGGAACTCGGAAGGGGGATCGCGGGACGGGGGAAGGGGGGGAGTGGAGTGGGGAGAGGGAAGGTGGAGGAGGCGGAGTGGAAATGCGAGAGTGGAAGGGGACGCGGGACAGGAAGGGGAGGCGGAAAGGGAACGGGACGAATGGGAAAGGTCACGCAGGGAGAAACAATTTCTTTATTAAATGGCATAGCAATGCATGCCGAGTACCGGCTAATTAGTTATCAAGAATCAACCGCGCTACCAACGTTGCGAAATTCCGAGTCGGTGAAACCGACGTTTAATGTATACAAAGTGCACCAATATCTTCGAATTTCAGAAAAGTATGTAAGTCTGCGAGTGAGCGTGTGATTGGCACAAACAATTGAAAGAATGGATTGTCATCTACAACGAGTCTACCTGCAAAGCTTCAGCTCGATCGGATGTCGGAAAGTGGGTTAATTTTCACTTCCAAGTTTCCGCTTCGTTCAAACAAACAAAAGCGAAATTCAAATAGATGTGTTGTTAAAGTACTTATGTCCTCTCCGGAGACATTAGGACATCCTTAGGTACTGTAGCCAGTATTCTCCAGTATCTTCTGCAATATATGCTGATTAGAAGACTAGCTTCTTGAGATCACAGTGACTGTTTATTGACATATTGTAATTTATAATAGGCCACTTGCATGGATTTCATAACGACTTGGAAAAAATCATGTGGAGAGATCTTTTTACTAAGATTACGAAAATGTATTATATAAATCCATTATTTGGGCTCGTGACGTCACTACATGAAAATGTCCCGTCTCCGAAAATGTTCCTATTAATTTTGTAAAATTCCACACTGATTTATTTTTATATGGCATCACTTTGATTTCAGGCGAATTTTTGAATTCGTTCACTAGATTTATTGTTTGTTCTATGCGAACTTATCATTTGGTTCGACTTTTTGACAGATGTTCTGAAGAGAACCCCGTACATTTAATGATGTACGGGGTTCTCTTCAGAACGTGAAGATGATGTCGGTACGTGTTTTAGAGGTATAATGATTATGGTGCTGATTTTAACAAAATAAAATTTTATAATGTTCTTATTATTATTATAATTTACAAGTACAAGTATATTACATTGAATTTAGTAATATAGACGCTGTACATTATAATGATTTATGATCAATAAGATGGATAAAAAAAAATATTTATGAGATGTAATATTTTTGGTATGCCTCGTTATTCTCATGTGAAAAAGTTCTTTTTTTTAAATGATTTTCGGCTATGTAATTATCGTTTTTTCACACCTATAAAATTATGTCCCGTCTTTCCGGTTTATAAAAAATGGTCTGATTTTTCGAATTGAAATTTTTAAAAAATCCCCAGGGTTTCAAAAATACGATTAAAAAAAAAAACAGAATGTCTTAGAATATTTGCCTGAACCGAAATTTTTTTTTTTAAATGTGATGTAAGTGGCCTATTATACGCTGTTTCTAAATGGAAATGATGTGTCTGTGAGCTTTAAGATTATACCTGATGACTCTGTCTATCTACCTTCGGTTAACATCGGCACGTTTCGTAAATGAGACCATGTGACCCGAAGACCCCATAGACAACAAAAATAATTTGAGAACTAATCATAGACAAATTATGATACATTACAATTATGAATGATTGTTGATTGTGGCGATCTTTCATCAGGGTAACTGATCTTTGATTTCCCCATTTGGGAGTTTTGTGCGTCCGAAGAAAAGGGATGGAAGTTCTGGCTATCCAGATCTGGTTACTTATATTTAATAATACCAGTCACGTATATTTCGAAATCATGAAGGGTGGCGTCTTCCAGTTTTGTTAATTTATTTTATAAATTCCAAAATTTCGGGCCAGAACGCTTGCAAGGGTAAAATTGTTTCATATTTGAGGCCGTACGTTTTCATTTGTAAAACCTTCTCCCTTCATTTCATTTTTTCAATCCAATTTTGTTTCCTTCTCTGGGTCTCCCCAATATTATTATGTACCTAATATGAAAACATACATACATATTATAATTTGCTTGCGCCCAATAAGTAGAAAGGGTGAAAACAGGGGAGACTAACATAGAATAAGTAACCCTTGCAATACCCGTTGTTTAATAAATTCATAATGCAAAATACGTAGGTATGACTTACTCACATAATATTGTTATTAGATTATATAAATTGATATTCTATGTTCCAATAATTTATTTATCATTAGCTGAATCTATTATAAGGTACGGAATTACAGCTTGGGGACTTTCCTGTAAAACAAGTACAAATCATGTTTAATCAGTTCAAAATTCATTAATTATTTAATTTTAACGCACCAGATTTAAATGTCCGGGTTAAATTTTCCCCCCAAAAAAAAAAAGGAAAAACTAAACCCTTTCATACACTTCCCCAAATGATCATCCAGTAAATCCACGATAGGCAATTGCACTATATAAGTATTATAAATACAAAACAATACAAGAACAACATGTCAACCTACTAGATAGACCATATGGGAATATAATTCACCGACTCCAGATATTTTCATATCAGAGGGTTCGGCTCTGTGGCATTTCTAATTGAACCTAGAAATCCTACCGATCCCTCAATATAAATATTTAAAAAATCCTTTGTAATCCTACATGTATTTAAAATGACTGATTTTTGCATTTTTATATACAAATTCTTTGACAAATCTAATATGCTTAAATTTTGAATCAGATTCCTAGGTATTATGCCAGTGGCCGAAATAACAAATGGTAATATTTTTATAGTCCGAGAATGCCAAATTCTTTTAATCTCATTTCCTAAATCTGTGTATTTTCTTATTTTTTCAGAAATAGTTTTTTGAATATTATAGGAATTTGGAATAGCTACATCAATGATATAAGTTATTTTTTTAATTTTGTCATGTAAAACTATATCAGATCTATTATGACTAATTGTTCTGTCTGTTAGTATAGTTTTATCATAATATATTTTATAAAATTCATTTTCTAAAAATGAATTTGGTTCATATTCATAATATGGTACCATATTACGGCAGTCAATCAAGTTATGTTTAATTACCAAACTTTGGTGAATTATTTTTAAAACCTGATTGTGCCTAAATGTATACTCGGAAGGCGCTAATATAGAACATCCCGATATAATATGTTCTATAGTTTCCGGAAAAGCCAAACATTTTCTACATAAATCATCAATTTGATTTATATCTTTGATTATATGCTTTCTATAATTTTTAGTATTAATGACTCTATCTTGAATGGCAAGCATAAATCCTTCTATTTCTGCGCTCAACTCTCCAATACTCAACCATTTGTTTGACGAAAGTTTGTCAACATACGTTTGGTTGAGATAATTGAAGTGTTTTGCGTGAATAATTTTATTTGACCAGGAATCTCATAATTCCTGGTTAGTATTTATAAGAATGTTGGCATTCTCGTCATATAAATTTAAAGGTGTAATATTTCTATCTGCCTTGCAAATTATTTTGTGCATTTCTGAGTTATTAGCTTTCCTATGGAAAAAATTTCTAAGCATTTCTACCTGATTGTGTTTCAAGGATGTTATTTTGACTACATCTCTACCTCCTAAATTTCTAGGTAAATTAATTCGTTCTATAGCTGAATTTGGATGATGGCAATTAAATTTTGTTAACGTAGTTCTAATTAATCGTTCTAAACTATCTAAATCTGTCTTGGACCATTTAATTATGCCAAATGAGTACGTTAGTAGAGGTATTGCCAAGTATTTATTGCTTTTACTAAATTTTTAGCAGATAGATTGCATTTTAAAATTTTTCTGATCCTAGTTTGAAATTTAATCCTAATATCATTTTTAATACTAGTGTGATCTAATCTATTCGATTGCGGGTATCCTAAATATTTATAAACCTCATCCCCTTTCATACTTTTAATTTTGAAATTTCTAAATATACCCTCGTCTCCATCTACAATTTTGCCTTTCTCGAAATTAATTTTTTAAAATTAATTAAAATTAATTTAATTTCAATTCTTGCCTTTCTTTTATTAGCTCATAAAATTTATGTATAGTTAAGTCATGTAGATACTAACACTGTTGAATTCCTCACAGTTGATATTTAAAAATGTTATAATTTTGTCATCTCTGTGTTAATATTATTATTTTATAATGAGTACGTTCGTAACAATTATTATAAGCAATAATTATCAGCCTGAAACACTCATCTATATTGAAAAATCTTCCGAGAAAAGATACATGACGCCAACGGGACTTGAACCCGTGTCCTTCTGATTGCCGGTCAGGTGCTCTCCCAAATCAGCTAAGGCGGTTTATCTCTATTCTGTACTACTACCAATAACATCACTTGAGTCACCTTAAAATTACACATAACTACATGTACTAACGACATCTGTTGAGAGACATTGAAACTATGTTCATATTAACATACACTATAAGTATCTAATAGACACTGGCTCCAATATTTGTTTCAAGATCAGTCAAGTTGTCGGATATGCGGATGACATTAACATTGTTGGAAGATTAATTTCAGCCATTAAGGAGGTCTTCGATCCTTTAGAAACAGCGGCACGGGAAGTAGGACTGCAGGTTAATGTCAACAAAACGAAAATGATGATACAGAGCAGGAACCCTTCACACAGAAGAAGTAGTGCACAATTCAAAGACAACTACTCATACGAAGTGGTCGATCAATTCACCTACCTGGTCTCCAGTCTGACAGAGAACAATGAGGATCCAGCAGAAATCAGAAGGAGAATCACAGCAGCCAACAAAACATACTTCTCTTTGCTGCCAGTGTTTAAGTCACGTAGTGTCCACAGAAAAACCAAAATATCCATATATAAGACCATTGTTAGAACTGTATTGGCATATGGATGTGAGGCGCTGACACTGACGGTAAAGATGGCTGAAATGCTGGATATTTTTGAAAGAAAAGTGCTGAGAAGAATATGTGGACCCGTGAAAGAGGGTGAACAGTTGCGCATCCGGAACAATACAGAATTGTATGATATATATAAGGCACCTAGCATCTCAACACATATGAGACTCCTCAGGCTGAGATGGGCTAGGCATGTACAGAGAATGCCGGATACACGCGTCCCAAAAAGAATTTTGACTGGACACCCAGGTGGAAAAAGAAAAGTGGGAAGACCCAGACTGAGGTGGATGCAGCACAGCTTCTCCAGGTTCCAAATTGGAAGTCAGCCGCTGAGGACAGGAGGAGTTGGAGGCGACTGAAGAGGCCAAAGCTCGATATGGGCTGTAGCGCCATCGAAGAAGAAGATAAGTATCTATCATATTTTTGGTAGCAAACTCAAAATCATCTTAAAAAAATCATTTATTTGCACTTCGGTGGGTATTGAACCTAGGACCTCCGATACCATAACAGAGACTTTTTCTTAATTACCACGCAAGCAATTAATCAAAAATATTTGAAACTCTCAAAACAAAAACCGCGCAAGTCCAGAAATACCGATAAAATCAATAAGCTCATTTTTGGGCTTAAAACTTGAGTAATCAATTAACAGCGCCTTTCCACGTTTGTGCGTTGAATCACTCGACTGACAGCCGCTTTCAAAAGGAGCGGAGGGAGTTATTTAGTGCCTATTCAATTCATAGATGTCACTTTATTCCCAAACTTTCACTATATAATATCCGCGGTTAAAGAATTATTGAAAATATGTTATAACCAGTTATAAGTTATAACGGTATCGCGCATTTTCATACCGCGACAAAATATCCCTGACACAATATACTCCGACAAAATATCCCTCGTCATAATATCCCAAGGACCAAATATCATACGGACAAAACATCCTTCAACAAAATAACTACTAAAACCTTACTTAACCTAACTTAACCTAACCTAACCTAACCTAATCTAACCTTAGTTTACATTTTACTAGTTTTAAACAATAATTTATTGTCGTTATTTGTTTTTGCGGTGTTATGCCGTGTTGCGCTACCACCTTCTTTAGCCAACGTTTCGGACAGCGTTACAGTATCCATCACCAGGACAGATGTGTATGTGGCAGATGATGGACACTGAACACCCCAAAAACAAATAACGAAAATACTTTTGGCCGTAAAAAAATTTAAGAATGTACCCAATAATTTATTATCTTTACAGGATGTCTGTATTATTTTTGTCCCATTTAACTATTTTGAACAATAATTTATTGTCTTTACAGGATGTCTGTATTATTTTTGTCCCATTTAACTATTTTGAACAATAATTTATTGTCTTTACAGGATGTCTGTATTATTTTTGTCCCATTTAGCTATTTTGAACAATAATTTATTGTCTTTACAGGATGTCTGTATTATTTTTGTCCCATTTAACTATTTTGAACAATAATTTATTGTCTTTACAGGATATCTGTATTATTTTTGTCCCATTTAACTATTTTGAACAATAATTTATTGTCTTTACAGGATGTCTGTATTATTTTTGTTCCGTTTTACTATTTTTGAACAATAATTTATTGTCTTTAGAGGTTATCTATATTATTTTTATCCCATTTTTTGTTAGGTTAAGTTAAAATAGGTTAGGTTAGGTTGTCAGGTAAACAGCTCAACAGCTCAGTTGTGGAACGATTTGTCGGCCTCTGTGTTTCCTCGCTCCTACAACATGAGTTTCTTCAAGACTCATATTCACTCTTTCCTCTTCTCAAAAAGACCCTCCACAGCATCCTCAAAGATGATGGCTCTAACGGAAATTATTTTCCTATCTTACTCCTGTTTGAAGTTAATGATTTTTTTACCATAAATTTTCATAGCTTTTCTTCATCCAATACCGATACTAGATCAGAACTTAATTTTGAAACTTAGCCCATAATATTGTAATCTTAAGTCTTCCAATGGGGAATAGAGCCTGGAATTGGATTGTAAGGAAGCTGGAATGGGGAAAAGGCGAATTGAAATTCCAATAGTCTCAAAAACTAATCGTCAAAGAAATTGCACAACTCAAAAATCATTTATACACTCGCACAATGAAAGATCACAACTCAGAACCGAAACCTTGCTAAAATGGTTTTAGCCATGTTTATTATTATAATACCATGTATGATCGTGTGAGAAATGTGGAGGTCCGCAAATAATGCAAGCGTAATTTTTAGTTTTTATTTTTTTTATATTTAGTAACTATATATTTATTATTTTTTACATTTTTATATGAAACATGTTAGGTATATATATAAAACAGAAAATATACTCGTCGTCCTCCTCACTAGGAGATCCTGTGCTGAAGATGATTATGCTTTGGATAAGTTTTCAGCGACTTCTATGGTTTAATTTCATGGTTTGAATAAGGTTTTCTAGAAACTTCTATGACGATGTTTTAAGTATACTAGTAAGTTCATTTTCCGATAGTTTCATCAGCCAACATTTAATGTCCTTAATGTAGCTATTTTTTATTTTAATTTGTTTGATACTAAGTGGGAGTTTGTTATATAATTTTACTGCTAAAAATTCAGAACTTCTTTGTCCAAATGAAGAGTTACACTTTGGTATATTAAGTATGTCTGTTTGTTTGGCTCTGGTTTATGAGCATGTGAGGTGTCTGCCTCTGAATCATTTTGAGGTGATGCACTAGAATGTTTTTGGCATAGATTTTCTGTATGCTTGGAACATCAAACTGTTTAAAAATTTCTGTTGTTGACGTCCTTATGGGGACCTTTAGTATGGTCTTTATGATGCAATTTTGAGTTACCTTAGTTGTTTTATGTGATTAGATGCTGCTGAGCCCCATCCTATTACTCCATATTCCAATGAGCAAGATTAAGAAAGGGCCCCTCAGATGGTTTGGGTATGTAGAGCGAATGAACAAAGAAAGAAGTGCAATGAGAATATACCTATAACGCAAATGTGAAATGAAATGTGGTAGAAGAAGTCGGGGATGCCCGAAGAAGACACGGCACGTTCAAGTGAATCAGATACTTATGTCGGGCCAGTCGGAATAATAGAAGAGTGTGTATGAGACGATGTATGAATGGCAAAGAGTGTGTACCAAGACCGAGTTGTTTGGCAGTCAGTCCTCTCTGCCCACCCCTATGGAAAACGCTCTGATTGTAGGTTAGTTAGTTGGTTTTTATGTGAGTACAGCAAAAGAGTCGAAATTACCAACTGCTCCCAACGGAGTAAATCATGTTTTTGTCAATAAATTTTTCAAAAGATGATGTCTTGAATATTTTCTGATGTTTTAAATCGTCCCGTTTCATTGGCTCACCATTTAGTTTTTAGTTCCAATAATTTTAATAAATATTTTTAATAAATATTTTTTAAAAATAATTTTAATAAATAATTTTAATAAACAATTTTAAATAATAATAATATCTTAATATATAAACAAAGTCGGGTTAGTTACACCATTTATAACTCAAGAACTTTGATTTTTTGGATTTTTCGTAGAATAGCTAAAAACACCGGAAAAATCCACAAAAAAAAAGTTTGGAAGAATTTTTTGTCCTCATACATTTTGTATGGAATGAATTCTCATATTTTGAAAGAGCTGCAGGAGTATTGTGATAAGTATAATATTGAATATTGAGTGAATTCCAAAAATTTAAAAACGTCAAATGTCAATGCGCTGATTGTTTTGCTTTTGTTCTTAAACATATTCCTAATGCTGCCCCTCTTTCTTACAGAGGGTAAGAAAGAGGGGCAGCATTTGTCCAAATGTCAACAGTCGAAAATGAGACAAACGGTGAACGTATGTCCACACCCCTCCAAAGGAAAAATACAATAATTATAATAAATCTCCCTCACACTTATAAATAAAATGAAACGAAATTCCCGTAAGTAAGTGGGAAAGTAATAAAAATCACAAAAAATATAAATCCGAACACTACGCTATATCTGATACTGACAAAAACAAAACACGGACAGTTGCGCATCGATAATTGCTTCATTGTGTATTTAAAAAAAACTGAATTTAATTCAGCTTATAAGTTAACACAACAGTTGTTGATTCTAAGATCGTCGGGTTAGCAAGTTATAAATAAAATTACAAATAACTTTCAGAGTGTTTTCACCCCTATTTATTATTTACCTTAGGGATGCATTTTACGGGGGTGCGGCTTGTCAAAGGCAGAAATTGAAAATGGACCCAAGTGAAATTTCACACTGAATTCAAGTTACCACGACTTCATACACTCATATCAGGCGGATTTTCGAACAGACCAAAACTGGTATAACGTACTCGAGATTGTGGAATGACCTTTAAATTCCAGAATTGTTTTTATTTAACAATTTCTGGACATTTTGTTGCAGAGAGATTTATTTCACATGTACATTTGTTACTTAATTTTTATTCATTAGCTACCGGTTTCGTCACATCCGTGACGTTCGCTAACAACCTCAGAGTTTGCTAACCATTTAATAGAGACAGGCTATACTTTATTGAAATAAAATAGATGTGGTTCTGCAATTTTTACTGGTGGGAGTGCGCTTCCGGGTGTCGCCGATTTATTATATAGTATATCCATTTATTTCCGAGTTTGAATCTTAAAATATGTCAGTTTTTGAAAACTAAACTGTATTTCAAATACACAAATCTAAAAGTTAATTTTATCTAGTTTTCATAAATGGTATTTGTTTTTACGACACCTTCAAAAATAAGAAATATATAGAACATTCAAAATACTTTGAAAAACTTTCAAATCTCGTTCGGACATCAATCGTTAAAACAGAGATAAACTACCCTCTCATGCCGTGTAAACCATATGTATTTCTTTCAATGAACAAATTTTTAATTAGTAATGTTTTCACATCCGCGGCCGTTTGTCAATTGAATAAAATTTTCATTGGGTTTTTTAGTAAGGCTATTATTGTTTAAAAAATTCTTGTTTGTAAGCTTTTGTAAATAAAAATTCTCTAGCCCTAAAGAGTCCCAAATTCTCCAGTCTTTCAAAATAAATATCAAGTCTACTTTTGCCACTAATTTTCTCGTAAAATTAATAACAGTAATGGGGGTAGCAAATGTAAAATCATCCAATGTCCAGTTTTTTAAACACAATGTCTTCCGCGTGCCAAGCCGCGTCTTCTCCAAGCATGAACTTTGTAAATAATGTGTGTTTATCAGAAGTGACCTGCCAGGTAAGTAAGTTTTCTGTATCAATATGTAAATAATAAAATTAGATAGAGCCTAAAAATTCGTAATAATTTGTACAATTGTTTGAGGTGATTTTTCACAAAAACGGCACTTTACCAATCACCAAATTATTATTATTAATAACCATATCATAATAACCAAATCTTCCTCTTCATATCAATACTTCCCTTGGTCAACCCTTTCATCTTTGAAATGATAATATGTGTAGTTCCTACCGGAATGTAATTATCCAATTCCAACCCTCCCTAACAATGTCACCTTGCTGAAGAAAGCATTTTGAAAAAGGGAACATCAGTGTGAAAAAACTAGATGACTTGTGAGATTTTAAGGAACTGGTTGGTGTCATTAGTTGTTATGTGATGTTTTCGGCTTCTAATTGGTAAGTGCTTGGTTTTTCTACTTCTTGTAGTCCATAGTCTTGCCATGCATGTATAATCCTCCAATTTCAAACATATATAGGTCCTTTTTTTGTTATTTGTTTTTGGGGTGTTATACCGTGTTGCGCTACCTCCTCCTTTAGCCAACGTTTCGGATAGCGTTACAGTGTCCATCATCAGGGCAGATGTGTAAATGTTGGTGGTGAAATGTGTGCTTATAGACTTCGAAGCAATACCGTATTGCCAGCTCCACTCCACTGCGAGCTGGCATTACAGTATACTTGAAGATGATTTTCTGCATTTAGCTTTGGTGTAGCCGTCAATTACCGGATACAAAGAACTATTGAGCTTAGCTCCGTCGTCTCTATTAATGTTAATAGGATTTTTATGAATTTCAATTGCATCTGTAATTAGGCGTGCTCTGCTGATTCCAGACTCACGGCGAGAACAAGCACTTATCCACACTCTCATTTTTCTCACTCGTGATCTGTTTCCCATCCGGTATGGACGACATTACAGACGATATTCAAAATACTGCAGGTTTGGCTCTGTGCGATAAATTGCAACTCTTGTTGATTGTTCCACATTTTTAACACAAGGAAACAAAATTTTCGAAACAAAAACAAAAATATAACGCACGTCTACTCTCAACCGCTCACTAAACAACACTGAGACAAAACGTGAGTGTAGTAGTCTTCTCGCTTCTCGCCCGAGAAATTCTTTGAAGCGGCCATATTTACCATATGATCCGAGAACAGGCGAGCCCGAGAAAGAGAATGCGAGAAACTCATCAGTCTTATCACATTCACGCTTCTCGGGTGTTCTCGGGGCTTTTCGCCGTGAGTCTGGAAGGGCTATATAAGTTTTGGGTCTTCCCAGGACTTCAGGAACAAATCCAAAGCAATGGATTACTTTATCCATCCACTTAAGCACACATTTCACCACTAACATTTATACATCTGCCCTGATGATGGAAACTGTAACGCTGTCCGAAACGTTGGATAAAGGAGGAGGTAGCGCAACACGGCATAACACCCCAAAAAAATAACAAAAATACTTTTGGTTGTGAAAATCTAAAATCATATGATACATAGTTCGTATCGTATAATTCACAGTCCATTTTGCCTGTTGCATTTGAGGCTGTAATTCGAATGCAGTTTCGGATGCAACATTTTTGGTAAATATTTTTGGCGTCGTAGCTAACAAAATACCCAATTATTAGGGATTTTGCAATGCTACCTGCTCTGGGCAGTCGTGCCTTTTGTATTCATTATTTTTTTTAATTTCAATCAATAAATTGAAGAATTTCGCCAACAATTTTTCATCCGACAAATCCGTCAAATTAATTCGGGGGCCTGTTTTAAATCTGAAATAATTGCCAACGTAAAAATCGTTTGTCAAATGAAGCCAACCAAAGTTTGTCATATTGACAGGTCGCTTAACTACGCTAATCCTACAGGTAATCGCCGCCTATTAGACGATATACAATACACCAGGTGGGCAGTAGTGGAAGATATCTGTCCTTCAACACGAGCCACCAAAATTCTTCTAAAAGTGTCCCCATAGAATGCCATAGATGATCGAAACTAAGGGAGATATTGTTTATCCTCTCAGGTCTTGACTTGACAAAACCACATGCGTTACGCACCCGAGAGAATGTCTGAATTGAGAATGTGAGATTTTTTAATAATTATTAAAAGATTCTCAATTTTTTTTTTTAAATTTGCGTTACGAAACTTTGGTTTCATAAAGGTGTACATTTAACTTCTTTTGTGGTTAACTTGTGGTATTTTCTCTTTCTTTTTCTATGGCTGTTATTTGCTTTTTCTATGGGTATCAGGGCGGCTTCGCTGATTTAAAACGATCTACTTTAAAATATGTGACAGCTCACAGTTGAAATCTGAAATCGGCCCATAGAAAAAGCAAATAACAGCCATAGAAAATCACACAAATCTGACAGGAGATCTCGATTCCACAAAAGATATAGAATCGCTCTGAGTTGTTTCGAAAAGCGAACAAATTAGCCTGAGAGCTAAATTAGAGAAAGAGAGAGAGAGAGAGAGAGAGAGAGAGAGAAAATGTAAGAGTTTTTGAAATCCTTAAAATTTTAAATAAATGACGTCACATTCCTTAAATCTCCCTGTCCGGTGACGTCTCGGAAGGATCTAATGATGTTATCCCATCGAGTCGAAGCCGACTAGAAAAAAGGCCTGACGGGCACACGACCCACTGTCTCTAAGTAAACTTCACTGCAATAGTCGAATCGATCTGTTTATTTAATATTTTTGCGGTGAAACAGCGCACAAATCAGCACTAACAACGACTATCAACAACAATCGCAACCATTTTCAAACCGTCTTTGCTCGATGGCACTGACTTGCTCACATGATACTGTCTTTAAAATCCTGAAATAATGTATCTGAAATAATTTAACCAGCGATTCCTGAGCATGTTTGGAGTAAAAAAATGTAGACGTATTTTTCCATCACACGTCGCAACTAACTAGTCTAGTTTAGCACAAGCACGCTGTCTCTTTTCAGTAGCACGGTAATACACGAAACAACGCGCGTATCACTTGATCTCGTTGCAACGTATAGGTGTGAGATCAAAAATGTATTTTTTTGTTGAGGAATAAAAAAACAATATCGGACAGCGAAATGGCGTGTCTACATTTTTTACTCTAATTGTGAATAAAAAATAATTGTTAAAATACTTTGGGTACGCGCTTTTACCCCCTGTATAGGTTTGTACAAGAGAATATGTATTGTACATACCAGAAAATATATTAAAAAAAATTGGGTGTTGGACCAATCTTGGGCGTACTATGTCATAGATAGGCTAAATGTTTGAAAATCGAATCACTTGCAGCCGGGCCAATCGAGGGCTATAATTTCCACAGGGACGGATTCAAGTTTCGAACAAGTTTTAAGTTTTCGAATTTCGAATAAATTTAACTGTCAGCTGTCACTTAACTGTCAGAATACCAAACAGACAGCTGACAGCGATATCCCTAGCAGTTGTAAGGTTAAATCGCTGTAAACGATCCAAATACAATGTGACACATTTAACTTTGTTGTATTTTGTTGATTTATTTCATATTTTACAACTTATGAAATATGGGTACTACCACCCCGGAACCATTTAGTTGATAACCAACACCTCTGACACAGGATACCCCAAGTGGTTTGCCGCTTTTGGCGACTTAGCAGGGTACTCGGATTCACGGGGTGAGATTTATCTAGTTCTTGGCTGCGGATACTTTTTCGAGACCGATTGAGGGAGACCTATTAATCTCGCCAGCCGGACCCTCTCGACCCATCGCGATGCACCGCAGGAAGGGATGGATTCATACGTCCGACACTTCTTTTTATTTATTTTTTACAGTAATAACTCACAAGAGTCTCAGCTGCTACCGTCTGGAGCCAGTGAGACTATGGCATCCCCAATTGGGGTATGTTGTGCGGCTGAAGGTAATTTTCAGGGGAAGGAGATAGGGAGAGGAAGGTTTTTTTTTTTTAACATTAACTCCACACAGGAGGCCCTGAGGAAAATAATTTCCCTCAGGGCCTATGTCATCTGGGATGCTGTGTGGAGGGTCTTTTTGAGGAGAGGAAGGAATGAACATTGGTCTTGAAGAGACTCATGTTGTAGGAAGGAGGAAACACAGAGGCCGGCAAATCATTCCACAGCCGAGCTGTTGAACACAAGAACGAGTCAAAGAAACGACCCGTTCTCATGTGACAAATGTCAACCGTGTACAAATGTTGGGCACGCGTTTGGCGTTTTTCCCGACTATGCACCGGTGCCGAAGGGATCAATGATGCTAGTTCCTTGGAGCATCTTCCATTGTAATACCGGTAGAACAAGGACAGCATTCCCACCCGACGCCTGTGCTCTAAAGATTGCAATCCGTCTGTTAAGATGGGAGAATCTATCAAACGGACCGCCCGTTTCTGCACAGAGTCGAGGGTATTTTTCAGGTATTTTGGAGCTCCAGACCAGAGATGGCTGCCAAATTCAACCGTGGGGCGTACTTGTGATTTGTACAGGGTTAGCAGTTGTGTACTATTAAAGTATCTGCGGACCCTGTACAGTACGCCCAGTTTTTGGGAGGCTAACTTTACTCTGGCTTCGGTGGGGAAGTACCTGGCTATTCAGAATGATGAATAAATGATGAAATAAAAAAAATCATTCAAATTTGTGTTATTCATACATATTTTCAAATTTATGTTAATCATACATATTTTCAAATTTGTGTTATTCATACATATTTTCAAATTTGTATTAATCATACATATATTCAAATTTGTGTTATTCATACATATTTTCAAATTTGTGTTATTCATACATATTTTCAAATTTGTGTTATTCATACATATTTTCAAATTTGTGTTAATCATACATATTTTCAAATTTGTGTTATTCATACATATTTTCAAATTTGTATTAATCATACATATATTCAAATTTGTGTTATTCATACATATTTTCAAATTTATGTTAATCATACATATTTTCAAATTTGTGTTATTCATACATATTTTCAAATTTGTGTTAATCATACATATTTTCAAATTTGTGTTATTCATACATATTTTCAAATTTGTATTAATCATACATATATTCAAATTTGTGTTATTCATACATATTTTAAAATTTGTGTTATTCATACATATTTTCAAATTTGTGTTATTCATACATATTTTCAAATTTATGTTAATCATACATATTTTCAAATTTGTGTAAATCATAAATATTTTCAAATTTGTGTTATTCATACATATTTTCAAATTTGTGTTATTCATACATATTTTCAAATTTGTATTAATCATACATATATTCAAATTTGTGTTATTCATACATATTTTCAAATTTGTGTTATTCATACATATTTTCAAATTTGTGTTATTCATACATATTTTCAAATTTGTATTAATCATACATATTTGCCCAATCCGGGATACGATCCCGCGGCCTTCGGATTGCGAGTCAAGAGCCTTACCGCTAGACCACCCCAGCCGTCAGACTCCTGGACGCCCTGACCCCCAGATTCCTATCCACCTTTTTTTTCCTTACCCGAACTTCCTCTATCTTCTTTCCCTAAAAATACCCTCCACACAGCAACCCTAAGATGACACAGGCTTTTGTGTGGAAATAATAATATTAATACACATTTGCGAAATGTTCCTGGGTGATAGATACTCCCAGTATCACCCTGGTGAAAGATTACCATTCAGAACAGATACGTTGCTCGAATGACTTTAGGTGTGTTTGGTGACCAGCCAGATAGCTCTACCAATTCGTCTCCTCTTCCCCAGTCCTTTCAGCCCAAATGACCGAAATAATCTGTAATAAGAATCTGTACAACATCGCTTGCTACGAGGAATTGCTTGGAGGTTAGGACTTGGAAGAGGAGAATACTCGTATGATGAAATTGAACAAACTTTAAACATTTCCTCTTTAGAAAAACGTAGAAAGGACTCTGATCTAATATGCATTTTCAAAATTATCAACAGTATTACTGACACACCTGCTTTGTTACAACTCATTCAGTTCAACATTCCTTCCCGTAGACTCCGAAATAATGAATTGCTGTTCCTCAATCAACATTCTACTAATTATTATGGATATCATTCTCCTTTATTCAGAATGTCGAGACTTGTCAACGCAAGTCAAAGCATTGAATTTTTTGGTGTAAGCCTAAATGACTTTCGGCAGTCGTTACGCAATGTGGTTTTTTAAAGTATTTTTAAATCCATCTTCAAGCTACTTGTAGTTATCTTCTCTATGTACTTTTATATTATATGTATTTTGTCAATGCTCTTCATCTATATGTAATCTCCTTTCATTGTATCTCTTTTTTTTCTATTCGTGTTATTGTTATATTGTTAATTGGACTATTTGTCCGTAAATAAATAAATAAATTGGTGATACTATTGACTCCCATGGACTCCGGGCAGTTGGGACTCTTGTGCGTTGGTAACCTAACATAATATATCTTAACCTACGTATTTAGCACAGTCGATCGATGAAGGATTTGTCGAATAAATGAAGAATCGAATGAAGTCGTTGTGAATGAAGTTTTGTCGTTCTGCAGTCATGCTTGGGAACTATGACAAGTTACCGACATTACCAATAAATACCTTTATCGATTTACCGTGCTAGATACCCAGACCTAACTAAATCCAAGAGTGTTTACTTCTGTTGTTAAGCTGCATCTGCAAAGTTATTTGTCTTTTTTAATTCATTTTTATTCCAGTAAAAAGAAAATTACATTTTCACTTATTTAACTTGAAATAATTAAACACAGAAACTAAACTAAATATAACAAACAATACAGCTCTATTCTGTCATTACTTTGTTTATCAAGAATAAACTTTTTTTTATATGTACCCAGCTTATTTTCGTTTATAATGTCGTTTGGGATGCAATTATATAATTTGCCCCCTTCGTAACCAATGGATTGTTTACCATAGTTAGTGTGGAAGGTGTTTAAATGTATGTTATCGTGTTGTCGTGTAAAGTGTTTGTGTACTTGGGACGTTTTAATGATTCTGTATTCTGATTCATCTGATTGCATAAACGCTCTATTATGTTAGGTTAGGTTACATTAGATTAGGTTCGGTTATTCTAGGTTACGGTAGGTTACGTTAGATTACGTTAGATTATTCGAACTTATTTTAGGTTAGGTTATATTAAGTTTCGTTAGGTTGCGTTAGACTACGATAGGTTACTGTAGGTTACTTTAGGTTACGTTAAGTTATGTTAGATCACATTTGGTTACGTTAGCTTACATTAGGTTACGTTAGGTCATGTTAGATTACATTAGGTTACGCCAGATTACGTTATATTACGTTAGGTTATGCTAGGTTACGTTAGGTTACTTAGTTTACCCTAGATTATGTTAGGTTAGGTTAAGTCACGTTAGGTTACGTTCGATTACATTAGGTTTCATCAGATTACTTTACATCAGGTTACGTTAGGTTAAGTAGGTTACCTTAGATTCCGTAAGTTTTCGTTAGATTACGTTAGATTGCGTTAGATTTTTTTAATTATTATTATTAAGTTAAAAGAAATATAATATTTCGCTTTCATAAATAGTATAGTAGTACAAGTATAGAAGTAATATTTTTAATTTTGTTCCAACATTTTAAGTTTAAATAGTTTTATTTAAAGGTTTTTATATTCTTTTCCGTTTTTAGGTTATCTGGAAGGAGATTATATATGTGAACTCCCTCGTGGCCAATACTCCTCTTGCAACTTTCAGTCTTGACAGTATTTATTTATAGATTACATTAGGTTACGTTAGATTACGTTAGGTTTCGTTATTTTACGTTAGATTACGTAAGGTTAACTTAGGTAACGTTTCGTTACGTTAGAATACGTTAGGTTACGTCAGTTTCCTTAGTTCACATTGAGAGCGAATGTTAGTTATGCACCGCTAGATCTCTCTGTTACTATTGTGAAGATACAGGGTGTACCTTAAATAAGGACATCAGTTATTTGCATCGTCTCTCGGCATACCTCGCTCGGTTCCCTGCTGCTTGTAGAGTGAGTGCGGAGTGTAGAGTATAGGGTGGTAGACGGTGGACATTAATGCGAAAATGCAATGTAAATAACTGAAATTGTCTGAAAACTTATGCTGGTACCATCATGCTGGGGTGACCATGACTCAAATATCAAACAAAAACTTTTTTCCTATTTAAATTCACTTTTATTTAAATTAAACAATTTAACTTTGTTTGGACCACTTTTATATTTGAGTAAATCCGACCGGTTTCAGAACGACCGTTCCTTCTTCAGGGCAAATGTATACTGATTAGACAGTTTTGAAATATGGATGGGAACAATGTATTATTATGGTAGGGGTGGAGCCGTTGCTAGTTATTAATGAAGAGTGGGTGGGTAGTTTGTTGATAATAGATTCATTATTTTTAAGGGATTTTTTTTATTTCCAAGGCTTCTAAGTTATCCAAATGTTTTCCTTTATGATTAATATGAAGAATATTTATCCCCGTATTTTTTTTAAACTATGGTTATTTTTAAACGACTTCGAAAAGGAGGAGGTTCTCAATTCGACTGTATTTTTTTTTTTTTTTTTTTTTTTTTTTTTTTTTATGTTTGTTACTTCAGAACTTTTGACTGGGTGAACCGATATTGATGATTCTTTTTTTATTTGAAAGCTGGTGCTTCCCGTGTGGTCCCATTTTAATTTGGTCTAGTTCTGACAATGGCATCCATGAGAAAATCATATAAGTCTTAAATTTGCATCAAGTATGTGCGCGACAAATGGACGAATAACTCAATATCACGCCAACCGATTTCGATGATTCTTTTTTTATTGGAAAGGATGTACTTCAAGGGTAGTTTGATGAGAGTTTGGTTAGGTTCTGATTATGGGATCCATGACAAAGTAACGGAACTCTCCAATTCTGAAGAACAAATTTACGATACTCGGCCGCATCTTAATCGAATTACTTAGTGTACTTCAGATTCACTAAAAATCAAAAAATAAACAATAATTTTAACAAAACAAAAAAACGACTTCAAAAAATGCACTAAAAAGTAAAAAAATAATTTCGTATTCTTCTACAACTTTATAATCAACTTACCTTTTCTACTCATCAATATGTAGGTACGATTGTTATTTTTGGAGTCGGTGTCAAGCAAGGTACCCGCGGCCTGGGGTGTTCACTTGACAGCTCCTCTCCCGCCGACACCGACTCCAAAAATAACAATCGTACGTACATATTGATGAGTAGAAAAGGTAAGTTGATTATAAAGTTGTAGAAGAATACGAAATTATTTTTTTACTTTTTAGTGCATTTTTTGAAGTCGTTTTTTTGTTTTGTTAAAATTATTGTTTATTATTTTTTTATTTTTTTTTTGTTTGTTACCTCAGAACTTTCGACTGGGTGAACCGATATTGATGATTCTTTTTTTATTTGAAAGCTGGTGCTTCTCGTGTGGTCCCATTTTAATTTGGTTCAGTTCTGACAATGGCATCCATGAGAAAATCATATAAGTCTTAAATTTGCATCAAATATGTGCGCGACAAATGGACCAATAACTCAATATCACGCCAACCGATTTCGATGATTCTTTTTTTATTGGAAAGATGTACTTCAAGAGTAGTTTGATGAGAGTTTGGTTAGGTTCTGATTATGGGATCCATGACAAAGTAACGGAACTCTCCAATTCTAAAGAACAAATTTACGATACTCGGCCGAATCTTAATCGAATTAGTTAGTGTACTTCAGATTCACTAAAAATCAAAAAATAAACAAAAATTTTAACAAAACAAAAAACGACTTCAAAAAATGCACTAAAAAGTAAAAAAATAATTTCATATTCTTCTACAACTTTATAATCAACTTACCTTTTCTACTCATCAATATGTAGGTACGATTGTTATTTTTGGAGTCGGTGTCAACCAAGGTACCCGCGGCCCGGCGTGTTCACTTGACAGCTCCTCTCCCGCCGACACCAGCTCCAAAAATAACAATCGTACCTACATATTGATGAGTAGAAAAGGTAAGTTGATTATAAAGTTGTAGAAGAATATGAAATTATTTTTTTACTTTTTAGTGCATTTTTTGAAGTCGTTTTTTTGTTTTGTTAAAATTTTTGTTTATCAATTACATGGTTAGGGAACTCAGAAAAATTGTTATTATTAAGACACCTTAAATGTTCTTTGATTCTGATTTCAAAATTACGAGTTGTTTTTCCTATATAAAATATAAATAATAAAATCGATTTTAGTATATATCGCAAACCCACATACACTGACATAGTAAGCCTGTCTCACAAAAACAAGTAATTAAAGACGGTCTCCGAGGTCGAGGTGTAAGGCTCGCGACTAGCATTCCGGAGTTCGCGGGTTTAAATCGTTCGAGATCGTAATCGATTCGTGTTTTCACATTTAATCAATTGAAAATAATATAAGCTATATTTGCGGCACTTTCCAGAGTGGAAGATGCTCTAGTAAGTATCGATAGCCCTGGTGTAAGACCTGGCTTTCACCATATTTGGTGACTAGATCTAAATAGCAAGGTACTTCCCCATATTCATCTTCCCCAAATTCTTCCATGAGGGCGAGATGGGGAAGGGGGGGGGAAAGGGTAGGGGGAGGGGGGAGGGGGGATGGGGAAGGAGGGGGGGTGGCGGGGGGAGGAGGGGGGGAGATAGGGGGAGGGGGGGAGAGGGGAGAGGGGGGGAGGAGGGAGGGGAGATGATGGAGGGGGGAAGGGGGAGGGGGTGGGGGGAGGGGAAGGGGGCAGGGGGAGAGGGGAGGGAGGGGAGGGAGGGCGGTGAGAGGGAGGGGGAGGGGGGGTGGAGGAGGCGGAGTGGGAACCTCCCTTACACCATGCGAGCGAAGCCGCTGGAAAAAGCTAGTTAATAACATTATGTTAGAAATGTAATGATTGTATTTATAGTGGTATTAATTTTTATTATAAATTAAAAAAAAATAATCAAGTTTTTATTTATTTATTATTGAATCTTTTGCTCTTCTTTTACATAATTTAAGGGTATATTGTGATGCCGTGGGGATGAAAGGTGATGAAAAAGAGGAAGGTCGGGAAGTACCATTGGAGGGATGCATTGGCCAACGGTTAGAAAAGTTAATATATTAGGTGTCTGGGGGTAAAATACAGGATAACGTCGCATATCTACAATCCACATATTGTGATCTGTATTTATGGAAACCGCACCAAATAATAAAAAAACGTCAAAATATTCAACAATCTTCAATAATTACATACACATCTGCCCTGATGATGGACATTGTAATGCTGTTATGCAGGCGCCAGACAGAAGTTCAAATAAGTGATCACTTCTTTGAAGACTTTGCGCACACTTTTGGTCACATATTGTTGTATCTGCCAGACATGTGTCAAAGTTTTGATCACTCCTTTGAGCTCACAGTTTTCAAATAGACTTCACACAACATGGTCGACGATTTGGTCGACACAGTTTGCTTATATTATTTATGTGCGTCTAATTATTTATATTATCTAATTAATTTATCTAATTATATTTATCTAAATATATTTATCTAAATATATTTTATCTAAATATATTTATTTAAATATATCTATCTAATTAATTCTTCGATAGAGCAAGGTATTGAAGAGTGGTGTTTAATTCGTTTCCAGGCGTCATTGATGTTATTTCGATTTTTATGCCCTTTACGTTTCGGATCCCATATATCTGGCTCTACTTGCATCAACTCTATAAACTCGAAAACGCTCTCATTATTCCACTCCATCGTTAGTTCGTTTGGCTGTCCACGCACGACTACTCTCCACGGCGACGCTCGCGCAACTGAGCTTCGCGCAGTGTGGCAGGCTCGCAAACTTTGAACTTTGATCCCTTTGATGTGCGCTAAAAAACCGACACGGAACGGCAAAGCGCACTTAAGTGATCACTTATGTAACAACAGTGTCAAATGCCCGTGCCACACATGTGAACACTTGTTTGATCACTTGTTTGAATTCCTGTCTGGCGCCTGCTTTAGAAACGTTGGCTAAAAAGAAGGTAGTGGCAACACAGCATAATACCCCAAAAATAATTCAGGATATCAGAATTTTGTCGTTTAAAGTTGTTATACTATAATAGAGGATTAAGGAACATTTGAGATGGCTAAACAGCAATAATTATTCGGAATTTGCTAATGGAATTAAAACGTTCATTTGATATAAATACTGGTTTTAAAATTTTACACACTAACGTTAGTGGTTTTCACTTAGATCTTTTAGAAATATTAGAAATTAGAAAAAATATCAATAGAAATTTAAATATTATTAATAATGAAATTAATTTTGTGAATAACCCTATCTTAAACATATTTCCATTGTAATTTTTTGTCTTTGTTCTTTTAAGTTCTTAGTTCTTTGTTCTTCTAAGTTCTTAGTTCTTTGTTCTTCTTCCCAAACTTGTTCACTGCTGGGAATACAACTAGATGCAAATATAAACTGGAAAGAACATGTATCCAAAATAGTAGCCAAAATCAGTAGCTTTTCTTTTGTTCTAGGTACACTGAAAAATATATTAAACATCGAATCGGTAATGGCCGCATACTATGGTTATGTATATTCAATAATAAAATACGGAATTATCTTTTGGGGAAACTCAGTAAACGCCAAAGATGTTTTTATCATCCAAAAAAGATGTATAAGAAAAATGACAAACTCTGCTAATCGGGATTCATGTAGACCTATATTTAAAAATTTGAAAATTCTTACAGTCACCGACATATATATAATGGAGTTATGCATGTTAGTGCGATAATCTCCAGAAAAGTTTCCACAAAAAAACTCTACACATAAACACGCTACAAGGTTTACAGAAAAATTTTTAATACCAAAAGCAAACAAAACAATTTTCCAAAAAGGACCCTTTTACATGGCCATTAAAGTATACAACAACCTTCCACATGAAATTAAACAAATACAAGATACACTCAGATTTAAGTCATCACTAAAAACATTCCTTCTGAACAGGTCTCATTACACATTAAGTGAATACCTCACATAGGTACAACTGTTTTTATGTTTACGTTTATATAAAAAATTAACACAAATTCACTTTGTATTACACCACTTTTATATTTTTTGTGTTCAAATCTGTACATGTTAGGTTAACTGGAAGAAATAGGATATAGGTTCCTATAAGTTATACATTTTGTACCAAATGTAAATTTTGTACAATAAATGATTTTGATTTTGATTAAGCACCCCCCTTTCCACTTCCCCCCACCCCTCCCCTGTTGATCTTCTAAGCACCTCCCCTTTCCACCTCTCTCCTCCCCCCACTACTTCCATTTCTACCCATGCCTGTCTTTCTATACTTGATCATTTAGTTTTAGTACATATCAGGTTTAGTATATTTATGGTACATATAATGTCCTGATGAAGGGAACATCGTTCTCGAAACATGTTGATTATCGTGGTAAAAACAAAGTGTTTTTAATTATTTCATTAATAAAATGGTGCCACAAAGTGAATTTGAAAAATTTGAAGAAGTTGTTATACTATCTTTATGCTTGTCCCGAAATTACTGTAATTTACCCCCGGACACTTTATACAACTTTCACTTTTCTTACATGGAAGGCATCTCGTGGTTAGATCACGTAGGAATAAGTAAACATCAAAAACTGAAAAGTATTAAGTAATGGGACAAATCTTCAGAATTAACAGCAACACAATTATTTGTTTTCTCCGTCGAAAGAATGGTCGTCCTTTTCCGAGGTGGTATTTACATATGAAATTTCACGAAGGCTGTCGCAACTCTAAATTGAATTTGGCCGACATTTCGGCGGTAGGTACACACCCGGAGAAGCGTGTTCCTGGAATGCAGCGACTACTAAATGTTACCATGTGTAATACTTATTAAGATAACCTCAAAATGCAAAACTACTACAGCACAACAAAACTATGTTGAAGGTCTCCGTGGTCGAGGGGTGATCTCGCAGATATATTGACTGCGAATCAATAACCCGTACTAAAAAAAATTGCTTCAACGATGTCGAGGTATTGCTCTTTGCTGATGACATCAAGCTACACAAGAAAATAACTGATATAAATCATTGCCATGTACTACAGTCAAATATTAGTAAGTTTAAAGATTGGTGCCTTCAAAATAATTTATTCTTAAATGTAAAAAAGTGCAAAATCTTGACTTTGTTCAAAAATAAAAATACTGTTTTGTTCGAACATTCCATCAATAACACAGCTTACATCTAAACAAAAATCTGAAAGAGAACAAGTCACAGAAAAAAAAACATACATAAACGATACCAAAAGCGACTTAACGTAATTTATAGCAAGTTACAGAAGCTGTTCTTTCGCGAGTTTTTTGACAGGTCTAATCGCGTCCGCGCAAACTTCCAGCTTTCTGACATATTTTATACTAGCTGGTACCCGGCATGCGTTGCAATGCCATTTAATAAAGAAATTGTTTCTCCCTGCGCTTCCTTTCCCATTCGTCCCGTTCACCTTCCTCCTCCCCTTCCTCCCCCGCGTCATCTTCCTTCTCGCGTTCCCACTCCTCCTCCTCCACCTTCCCTCTTCTCGCCCACCCCTTTCTCCATCCCGCGAACCCCCCTCCAGAGTTCCCCTACCCCTCTCGTGTTCCCCGCCCTCCCGGGTTCCCCTCCCCCCTCCTGCATTCCATACATTCATTCCCGATACATTCAGTTTTCAAACACGTGCCACTTCATGATGCCAGAGCTCGTAAATGGTATTCTGATTTATGAGCTTATTGTAAAGTTTATTATTTTTTTTTATTTAAAGTTTCATTAAAATCCATTCAGTGCATAGACATATGAATATTAATAGACCTGCCCTAAGCGATAAAAGCGTATTATTTCCCCCTCCCCATACCGGTTCCATTGGAACCGGCTGGGATCGAGTATGGCTTCGCGTGAATCTAAAAAATGTGATGTCATCATTCTTCTGCGAGCCAGCGTCGAGCACTCATCGGTGCATTTTACGAAATAACACGGCAAAAATAGTGGCTTGTGTTTTGAAAACGTGTAAAAATAGAAGTGAAAAAGAGAATAAACCCAATTGTCGTATTACATTCCATAGGAAAGCATTATTTTACTTTATTATAAGCTTATTCAGATCACATAATATGGTCGTCTTTGTAGCACACACTATCACTCGAGACACATGGCGTGTGCTCGTCGCTGTTTTGTATAAGTAAGTAAATTATGAAACATTTGTAAAAGTGTCTTAACTAAATACGTCAACAAAATATTGGACTATGAAAATAGGCGAACTTTTCTTTGCTGTATTTGGAATTTGTAAATTTGTTCATTTCGCGGCGAGCAATTCGCGCTCCCATGTAAAAAGATCTATTCATTAAAGAGCAGAGTTTACTTTAAAGAACTAAATGGTGATATTATAATGCGAGATGCCCACATACTCTCAGATTGAGTTATTGACGAATCACATATCACCGAATTCATCTTCCCGCTCTGCGCCCCGCTGTAGTTGGTTTCTTCCCCTCTCCTTTATGTTCTGGTCTATTAATATTCATATGTCTATGATTCAGTGGTTTTTGCATGAAAGAGTAACAAACACACATAGATCCGTGTTTCGGTTAATATTATGGCTGTCCGATGGCATATATGATCTAATGCCATTTTGAATATTTTTACTAAATCATTGTTCTGATGAAGAAACGTTTGCAGTTCTAGGACAATGGTTCGTTTCTCTGTTGGATTACGAGCACAACGCCTTTCAACTTTCGCTTCTTGATTGCCCATAAAATGCTGGCTTTTCTAGCTAATGCTAGCCTCCTTCACATTCCTTCTTCCCACTCCACTCCCCCCACCCCCCTCCCTTCATCCCCCTCCCCTCCCTCCAACCCTAACCCCCCCCTACACCTTCCCCCCACCCTCCTACACCCCTCCCCCCTTCCTTCCCTCCCTTCCTCTCCCTTCCCCAAACCCTTCCATCCCATCCTCCTCCCCTTCCCCACACCCTCCCCCCTCCCCCTCCCACCTCTCGCATTCCACATATTCATTCCCGGTATATTCAGTTTTCAAACTACTCGCGTGCTACCTATTAAAATTTTTTACACAAATTTCGTAATGCCAGAGCAATAAGGGAACGTACCCATACTACGTGACACGTTTAGGGGGGTCTTCAAAATGTCACGCTTGGTACAAATGAGCGGCGGCGGGCTTAGGTTTTTGGTCACCGTGGGGGGGGGGGGGTTAAAAATTTGCTGCAGTCGTTCGGAAGTTATGCGCGTACATACATTTCGGCGATTATATATTAACTACGACGCCAACAAAGCACTCTTTTTAGGGTGAATTGCCTAATTTAAAAAAAAACAACATCGTTTCCAAGGCAACAATTGGTTTGCTTTCTTCTGACGTTTGCAATTTTGTTATTCTGAACGAACCAACAACGACAACCATCAAAATATTACATTTAAATACGCGATAATCCGATTAATGTGGGATATATGTTGTCGTTTCAAAACCCTTAATTTAATACGTGATTAAATTCGAGTGGACCCCAGTCTACCGTACCAAAGGGACGAACGTCAGATGATTGACAGGAAATTAGGTAGAACAGTTTGTATGGGAAAATGAAATTGTTGTTTTTACTATCTTCCCCGCAATTTTTCCATATTTTATTACCGTTTAAACCTTCCCTGGATTGCGACAAACACTTCAAAACCAAAATCAGCTAAATCGGCCCAGCCGTTCTCGAGTTTTAGCGAGACAAACGAACAGCAATAGATTTTTATATATATAGATAAAAAAATAAATAAAAAATAAAAACACATGGACCGTAGATGCGATTTACAACAATACGAATTTCTATTATCTACGTACTGCACGATGGTGTCGAAGTCGATGACTCCAAGATACTCGTCTATTACGGCCCTTAGAACATCAGATTTGTTAGATTTTAACGCGGGTACAGATTGCCGTAACGTAACACGCAATGAAAGAATTTGCCGTCCACGTTGCCGCAATGTAACAGAATTCTCATAGTGTGGACGCCTTGCGCGCACGAACCACGCACACTCCGCGCGCGAACAGAGCATTTCAACTCGTGCGCGCCGCAATCCACCCACAATGCTTCGGTTTTTTCGCCGAATACAAAGGGGCGCGCAGTGTGCGCGGAGCGTCGTGTGGACGGCTTGTTCGTGTCTGTACGTCAGAACGCGCGCGAACAATGGAGAACTTGTTCTCGGCAGACTGAGCTATGTTCACCGCGCGCATGCCGGGAACAGCTGCGAGCAGGTACATGTTCGGTTCGTGCGCGCGCTGCGTCCACACTTATGAAATGTTCCTTTCATGTTTCATTGCGTGTTACGTTACAGCAATCTGTACCCGACTTTAGATTTCGCAATATTTTTAAGTCGCTTATTTTGCAATCTGTTCAAAGTTGAAAATTGAGTATTTTCCTTACAATAATAATATTTTTGCACCTGCCAATTAAGCCAATAATATTACATAATCGATCTCATATTATCATCATATCGCTATCGCTTAATCCACAAATTATTTTAATCTAAAAATGAAATGTTTTGAAGATTATATAATTTGGACAGTTACTGATAAAGTTTTTGTTTTTAACTGCTGACGTTTAACGTGATGTTTTTTTAATAATCTTGAAATTGCGGATTCATCACCACCATTCACCACCTTCCCCATCCCCGCTCCACTCCCCCCCAAACCCTCCCGCGCCCCCACGCCTTCCACCTCCCCCTCCCCTCCCCATTCACCCCCCCCTCCCCCCACACCAGCCACTTCATACCCATTACATTCATTTTTCAAACAGCTCGCGTGCCACCTATTAAAGCTTAACAATCAAATACACGCAGTTTTGCATCTTATCTTAATCTTAATAAATAAAAATGAATCTCCGAAATGTATGAATAATTCTTTTTTCTTGTGTTCGTTATTGTCAGGACAATGTTTGTATAAAACTACTGGTGAGCTCTGGCATTATGAAAATTGTATAAAAAAAATTGCAATAGGTTTGAAAACTGAATGTTTTTTTTTTTTTTACATGAGCTCCACACAGGAGACCCTGAGGAAAATATTTTCCCTCAAGGCCTATGTCATCTTTGGGGATGCTGTGTGGAGGGTTTTTTAAGGAAAGGAAGGAGAGGAGAGTTCTGGGAAGGAAAAGGGTTTAAGGGGTGGGTAGGAATCTGGGGTTCAGTGTGTTGTGGTCATCCGCCTTCAAGACCTAGACAAACCTCACCCCATGAACCCGGGCACTCCTGCTAAATCACCAAACGTAGCGACCCACTTGGGGTGACCTATAGCAGAGGTGTTGTTTATCCAATAAAGGTTCCCGGGGCGGCGGTACCCATTCCCGCCTCAATGAAAAATTGAATGTACCGGGAATGTATGTATGGTATGCGGGAGAGGGGGGGGAACTCGGGTAGGGGGTCGCGGAATGGGGGGGAGCCTGGGAGGGGTAACCTGGGAGGGGGGAACGTGGGATGGAGGAAGGGGGTTCGCTGGACGGGGGAAGGGGGGAGTGGAGTGGAGAGAGGGAAGGCGAGAGGGGAAGGGGAAGCAGGGGAGGAAGCGGAACGGGACGAATGGGAAAGGACACGCAGGGAGAAGCAATTTATTTATTAAATGGCATAGCAACACATGTCGGGTACCAGCTAATTTATAATATTAGTATAGATTAGTATAATTTTAACCATCAAAGGGATCTCCAAAATAACCAAAAAAAATAACAAAATGACAGCTCACGTCAAATAAACACTTATAGTTACCAAGCAACGCTTTGTTTTTCGTCTGGACAATAAACGTATAATAAATAATTTCATAACGCCAGAGCTTATTCATAACGCCAGAGCTACCAATATGTACTGCTTAATTATTCGCAATTAATGTAGCTTTCTATTAGTGAAAGAATTTTTAAAGTCCAATCAGTATTTTTTGCGTGAAAGAGTAACAAACATACATCCATTCATCCATATACCCATACATCCATACATCCATTCATCCATACATTCATACATCCATACATCCATACATCCATACATCCATACATCCATACATCCATACATCCATACATCCATACATCCATACATCCATACATCCATACATCCATACATCCATACATCCATACATCCACACATCCATACATCCATACATCCATACATCCGTATATCCGTACATCCGTACATCCATACATCCATACATCCATACATCCATACATCCATACATCCATACATCCATACATCCACACATCCATACATCCATACATCCATACATCCATACATCCATACATCCATACATCCATACATCCATACATCCATACATCCATACATCCATACATCCATACATCCATACATCCATACATCCATACATCCATACATCCATACATCCATACACCATACATCCATACATCCATACATCCATACATCCATACATCCATACATCCATACATTCATACATCCAAACATCCATACATCCATACATCCATACATCCATACATCCATACATCCATACATCCATACATCCATACATCCATACATCCATACATCCATACATCCATACATCCATACATCCATACATCCATACATCCATAAATCCATACATCCATACATCCATACATCCACACATCCATACATCCATACATCCATACATATACATCCATACATCTATACAAACTTTCGCCTTTATAATATTAATAGGATGCATTAATTTGTGTTTTACACAATATTTGATTTAATTTAAGGTGATGCGCTACTAAACAATGCAAAATCATTTGATTTTGATTTTAAAATTAAATCTCTTAGGAATATTTCAGACGCTTAATTTAAATTTTGGAGGCGGGTATGGGTACCGCTGCCCCGGGAACCATTAATAATAATAATAATAACGTAGTATTTATATAGCGCAGTTTTGTGATATTTCACTTCAAGTGCGCTTAATTATAATAAACTTAAAATTAACCTACAGTGTTCCTTACGAGTCCTTAAAAAATTAATTAAATAATGTGAAATAACGAATACACAAAAAAATATACAAAGCAATTCCTAAAGAACAATATTAACAACAATAGTGAGTGCTGTTTTGGCACAGGACAATATATAATGATAAACCATCACGGTGCCATTCAACAAGAATCATTTAAACTAAATTATATAGAACAGGAGGTAGTTAACATTTAGAAATAATACAAATTCAGAGTGCACATAAAACAAGGAGGTAATCGAAACCAAACAATTACCAGATACTTGAGGAACATGGCTTATTATAAGTAGATTGAAAAGGAGTTAAAATTCATAAAAGGTATGATTTTTTAAATAAGTTTGTTTTTAAAGCTCTTTTGAATTCAGCCAAGTTCTGGATATTAGTAAGAGCTGAGGGAAGTTTGTTCCAAATGAGCGGGCCAGTTACACGAAAAGATCGATCATAGTAAACGGCTCGATTTGACCTAGAAAGTTCGATTAAACGATTAGTAACATCTCGATCTGCTGACCTTAAAGTAAGCTGCCTATCGCTTAAGTTTTGTCGGACACATAGTTCCGATATATAGGCTGGCGCCATTCCTTGCAATGCTTTGAAGGTCATTAAGCAGATCTTGAACTCTATTCTTTCAGGGCATCGAAGCCAATGAAGATCCCTTAGAAGCGGAGTTATACGGCAATACTTAGATTCACCAAAAATCATTCTCGCCGCAGCATTGAAAACGGACTGGATTCTATTGAATTGTTTTTTAGGCAAGCCAGCATACGCACTATTACAATAGTCCATACCTGAGACAACGAACGAATTTATGAGTGACTTTGCCCCATCAGAGGGAAGGCAACGCCTGATTGATTTTATCTGCCTTAGATGGAAAAAGCCTGAAGCCTTAATTGGATAAACTTAAGATTTAGGTACACGTAATTCCAACAAAGACATATTGCAAGTTCCAGCACTCTCTTCCACCTTTGGTCAACGTAGCTTTAGATACTTTGCCACAAAAATATTCAACATTCTCCCAGAAAATATCAAACTGAGTCAAACTCAGAGAGAGTTTAAAAAAATATGTTAAAATATGGAAACATTCTAATGATCGAGTCTATACTGGTGCCCTCACCCAAACGCCCAGTCATTGACAGTTGTTATTGTAGTAATAATAGCCTTGCAGTTTATGAATTGTGTAGGTATATGCAAACAATAATGTTAACTAAAATAAAGTTTTTGCTGTATGGAAACCTACTTTACACATTTATAAAAAAACCATAGATAAAATTGCGAGAAACAATTAACAAAAATTCTGCCTCAATACAGGTTCACCTAGTGAGGCAGGCTATGCACAACTAAAAATACTGTATAACTATACTACTCCTGTGTAACCTTTCTTACGTTACTTCCTATTTGTTAATTTTTCTGTACTAATTGATGTAATCTATTTGTAAACTACTTTGAGCATGTAATTTTTTTAGTTATATTGTTGTTATTTCATTGAATAAAGATTATTATATATAACCAAAACCTCTGCCATAGGTCACCCCAAGTGATTCGCTACGTTTGGTGACTTGGAAGGGGTGCCCAGTTTTTGGCGGTGTATCGCCTGCCGAACAGCTGCATGGCAGGCCGGATCAAGAGAGAATGGTTGAGGGAGTCCTTTTGACTTCTTTTAAAGAAAATAAATTTGAAAATAGTCATAGATGACTTCGTTATCATTGATAATATAATTTATATTAAACTCTCTCGGAACATCGACTTGAACCGCAGTGGGAGGGATGGATTTATACGTTCGTCACTCTTGGCCACATTGACCCTCAGATCCCTACCCAACCTTCAATACTCTCTCCTTCCTTTCTTTGAAAAGAACCTCCACACAGCATCCCCAAAGATGACATAGGACCTGACGGGAATTCTTTTCCTCAGGGCCTGCTGTGTGGAGCTATTGTAAAAAAATTAAGTACTGCGAGTAGAACACATATTGGCCTTTGAAACAATCGAGTAACTTTTTATTACTTTTTTTTTAAAACCCAGAAAAAAATAAAGTATCTGGGTATCTAGCATGGTCGATCGATATAGGTTTTATCGATTAAATGTCGGTAACTTGTCCTCGCTCCCGAGCACGACTGCAGGCCTCTAACGAACAATTAATAGTTCACGTCAAATAAAGCAGAAGGAACCCTTAGTCGTTGTGAACTGTTGTTTGTTCGTTAGCGGCCTGCAGTCGTGCTTGGGAGCGATTATAAGTTACCGACATTTTCGATAAAACCTATATCGATCGACCATGCTAGGTACCCTGGTCTATAAAAACCATTTTAAAGTTCAAAGTCTTCTTCTTGCGAACCCCTTTTCGATTATGGTTTTCTTTTATAATGTGGAAAATTATATTCTTTAGAAAATGATTGTAAAACATTTTAAAATTTGTGCCTGAGCGTTCTAAAATAAAATAACAATAAACAGGCGGCTGGCGTTAAACGTGAATTTGGTAAAAATAATAAATATTTTATACTTTTGCTATTCGGCTGCACTTCCTCTTTGTACACAAGAACAAGTTGTAGAATGTAGAATTGACTGTTCTCATGTGACAATGTCAATTGTATACAAATGTTGGGCGTGCGCTTGGCGTGTTTCCCGACCATGCACCGGTGCTAAGGGATCAATGAGACTAGTTCCTCGGAGCATCTTCGATTGTAGTTCCTGAAGAACAAGGACAGCATAACTACCTGACGCCTATGCCCCAAATATTGCAATCCGTATGTTAAGATGTACGTTTATACTCCAAAATGTATTCAGAATCTTAACAACGTAAGTAAAGAAGCCGTGTACACAAATTGCTACTCGCGATCCGCGTATTGGACGGACCTACCGTTGAATTTTCCCTATCAAAGAAAAGAAGAAAAAGAAAAATAATGTGGGAATCTTAAAGACGTAAAATGAGCGGGCTGACGAACTAGCAAGGAAAGGGGCGAAAGCACCACTTGCGGGATCTGAGCCGGCCGTAGGAGTAGCAGCTTGCCACACCAAATTACATATCGAGAGGTGGGTCAAATCCCAGCACTGGAAGGAGTGGGAGAGGGCACCCGGAATGAGACAATCCAAAGTACTCATAAACGGACCCGACCCCAGACGGACCAGGAAACTACTCGATATGGACAGAAACTCGCTGAGGGAACTGGTAGGCCTACTAACGGGACACTGCCATCTCAGGAGACACATGCAGCTATTGGGAGTGGAAAGCACCGGTAGATGTAGAAAATGTGAAGAAGATGAAGAGACTCCAATTCACTTATGGTGCCAATGTCCTGCCCTGGTGGGAACTAGGCTCAAATACCTGGGGAGACATGTTGTAGAACCAGAAGACCTAGCCACATATCCAAAAACAACTCTGGTGAACTTTATTAAAGGGACTGGGTTATTGTTAAAGGATTGAGGTAAAATGGGAGAAAGTACAATGGGCCTATGGCCTAAGTACTCACGGGAACTAATGGTAAACCGTCTCCGCTTTAAAAAAAAAAATAACGACGTAAGTGAAGAAAGCGTGTAAACGAATATGTGCCCGCGGCACGGCGTATTGGACGGACATACGGTCGAATTCACCCTAGCAGGCCTGGAGATTCGACCTTTCCGCCGGGTTCATTTTAATTAATTCTGTAGAATGTGAAATGAATACCTCCCGAAGTTATTAATTCATCGTCTAGAAAAATAAAATCTGGTGCTCACCGCTAACTTTAGTTGTACAACGTATTACAATTTTTTAAAGGCGTTGTACGTTAAAAAAAATGATGGCAACGTACTGTTTTTATTAATCTAAAATATAAATAACTCGCATCACTTATGAGGTATGGAAATAAAAATGATAATTCAATTACGAATTCGCCGAAATAAATTAAAATATGAGCCTTGGGCAAACCCCCGATAAATGTGGTTATTTCTCGCCGATACTCGGGAGCACGGGTGCGGGTTTCTGCACAGAGTCAAGGATTCTTTTCAGGAATTTTGGGGCTCTAGATTCCAGATTGGCTGCCAAATTCAACAGTGGGGCACACTTGTGATTTGTAGTTAGCAGTTTGTACTATTAAAGTATATATACAGTACGCCCAGTTTTTAAGAGGCTAACTTCACCCTGGCTTCGATGGAACTCACGATGAGCTGGTCACTTAGAGTTATACCAAGCATTTCAGGCAAGTCTAGCATGTTGGGAAGATTGTATGAAATGCAACTACTTTGTATAATTTTTTTTTTATTGTATGTTGTTTCATTGGTAAACTGAATATACAAAAAAAAATTGAATATGTTCAACTTGTATTTGTTTGTGTTGATTCCGTCAAATGGATCATCCAACCCCGATATCCATTACCGTTACAATCAACGACGATACATCCGTTGAGTTTTTGACCAGCAGCGACAGCTCGCAGTCGCATCCAATGTCAGTTGAAACCAGGCAGGCCCAAGGAGAAGATGCTACTCGCGACCTCACAGGATATTATCATTCAATGGTGGTTCTTCATTTCGTAAGTTATAGTAAAGTTATTAGTTTCTCAATTTGGTTTTCCATTTACATTTTTGCTTTTATTTTACTTGTATGTTAATAGTTAAACGTTCTGGCGCCCATGAAATTATCTTTGGAGGGGACCCCACCACTTTCCAAACGGCGTTATAAGGAAAAATATGGTTTCCTCCTTCACCGCACACGTCAAGACTCTACTTTTTTTATTGAACGAAGCTACATTTATTTAAACCACTCCAGACCCTCCAATGTCCATGCATATGGGGTTAGTAAGCAGTATGGAAGTACTTACATTAACATTATACAAAAGAAAAATAGGAATAGCAGCCCGTGGAATAATTCTTCTGAAATAGGTAACCTTCTGAAAATAAAATAAGTACTTAATGAGAAAAAAAAACTGTTATATGATTACTTTATAATAATGTAAGTAATTACTATAATAGCAGAAAGAAAATAAAATAAAAAATAATAAAAGAAAAGCCAGAGAAGGTATTCCATAGACCACCGGCCGTCCCAATGAGAATGTGTATAGCTATCGGCCCAACCGCAGACGATGTCCAAGTCCGCGCCCTTTAGCCGGCTCCCCGATTGTGCCTCCTTGAAATGTACTTGGAGAGAAGGGGAAGTTTTTGAAGACCTTGAGTAAAAGATGAGCGTCGAGTTACCGGCAGGGGACGGAAGGGGACGGAAGGGCATCCAAAATTATCTGTGATATCATTTACACATATTAACTTGTTGTTTTGATGACAGAGATTAATATTAATATTATATTGAGATTAATATTATATTAGAGTCATAGTCTATATATTAATTCAACCATAATTGTTGTTTATCAGTAGATTTAATAAACCTTTATATTAATTAACATATAAACTCAATCTATAATAAAGGTATCAAAATGCTTGGCTTCGTTCTTAGAAATTCCAGAGGTTTCAAGAATGTTTCAACTTTAAAAATTTTGTATACATCCTTAGTACGTAGTCAAGTCGAATATAACTCCTCGATCTGGTCCCCCCATTTTAAAATACATTCAGATTCAATCGAAAAAATTCAGCACAAATTCTTAAGACACGTTAATTTTAACCTCGGTATTCCCATTGAAAACATAAATTATAATTACTTGATGAAAGAATTAAATTTACTAAGACTGTCAGATCGAAGAATTATATCCGACTTAATATTAATGTTCAAAATTGTAAATGGTAGAATAGACAGTCCTGATCTAACTAAGCTCATTGAATTTCATATTCCCACGAGAACCACTCGTTCTAAAATCCTTTTTAAATGTAACAATAATCGGACTGAGTATACGAAACACTCACTTTTACCTAGGTTACATGAAGTTACTAATAGATATGCAGATGTGATAGATCTATTTAACTGCACGGAACAAGGGTACAAGAAGGCTATGCTATCATATTTTTTTAATCGCTATTAATTTTATTTGTATTATAGATTTTTACATATAAATGTATCTCTGGTGTCACTTCCCAATGTATTGTCACAATTAACTGTTATACATACACTGTTTTACCATTACTAATATTTTGAATATGAATTTGTGACATGTAATTAATGTTTATGGCATACTTATGCCGTTTGTATTAAATAAATAAATAAACATTCTGACTTTTATTTCTATAGTATATATAGTAGATTGACATTTTGTATTTCATGCTCTGGTTCTTACATATTACATTTTTCTTACATTGCTCACTACTATTAAATTCACATTATCATTTTAATTGGTTACAATTGTTCAGTGTCTACAAGTTCATTCACTTCGTTGAAGTACGGCAGTCTTCGAAAAACACAAATTTTATTGTCAACATGCGCGAAAATAATATCACCTGTGTACTGATCGACCAAAACATCTTTAAATATGGCGCTGTTACACACTGATTGAGCAACAATCGTCTGATCAAGAGTATCAAGATTCGCAGCAAAGAGAGCACCGAAGTTACTGTCTTTCAAAAACGCGATGAAAAAGATCTTTGTACCAAGATGGTGCGCAACTCTGAATTTGGTGTGCAGACTTGGTGTTTCAATGGTTTTTAGACAGAAAACCAAATGGGCTGGTTCTGGGAAAGACAGAGTGACAGAGTCATTGAATGTAGGATTATCAAAGACACTTTTGAATAGATGAGAGTGCTTGCTCAATCCCAGCTCTAATTCGAAGTATCTCGTTGTTCTGGAGTCGTCTGTGGCTTCGTAGTATATCTTTCGCTTCTTGGTTACGATACCAATAATATTTGGAATGTTGGGTCCTATTACCTCTGGGTGCTGATATACGCCTCCGAGAACCGCAAAGGAATCATTTGCAACTAGTTTGTTGTCTTCCTTCGACAGCAGCTGCATCTTCATGGTTATATTTCCCGCCAATTTGTCCATCTGTAAAAATGTTTTATATTATATTAAATCGTAACACAACAACTTGTAGCAACTACCACCCCTCTCCGACACAGGTAACATGCAAAAAAAAAACAATAAAAACTAAACCTAACCTTCCAACCCGGCTGGTCACCGTGGAAGATCAACACCAAAACCCTCTGAAGAAGAAATTCTAAACTTTCTCAAAAATACAAGAAGTGACACACACACAAGAAATCCTTAACCCTAGGAACAAAACAAGAGATAAATGGAATTCTTTAGAGGAGGCCTTCACCTTCGCCTGAGAAAAGGGTTCTTACTTATGAATAATTTAAGATACCTATATAATATTTTTCGTAAAAAGCATAAAGTATACTTTTTATAACTCTGTAACATGCCTATTTGCAAGAAATTAAAGGCTTTATTTATTTTATTATTACTTATATTAAATCATACGTTCCTGAGCTTTATAAAATAAAAATTGTATGTTCCTGTACCAAAAATTGATTTTAATTACCTACTGGACAAAATGTCCCTATTATAACTTTCAGAAAGAAGAAATAAAACACAGATTTAATATTATTACATAAAATACTGCATTACAAAATTGACTATCCTGAATTATTTCAATTAATCAACATCCATATTCCCAAAAGATCTTGCCGACATTTACTACCCTTTTACTTAAACAACACCAGGGTATCTAGCATGGTCGATCGATATAGGTTTTATCGAAAATATCGGTAACTTGTCATCGCTCCCGAGCACGACTGCAGGTCGCTAACGAACAAACAACAGTTCACAACGATTAAGGGTTCCTAATTTATTTGACGTGAACTGTTATTTCTTCATTAGCGGCCTGCAGTCGTGCTCAGGAGCGATCACAAGTTACCTACATTTTCGATAAAATCTATAGCGATCGACCATGCTAGATACCCTGGGGTCCTAGCATGGGCGATCGATATAGATTTTATCGAAAATGTCGGTAACTTGCCAGCGCTCCCGAGCACGACTGCAGACCTCTAACGAACAAAAATAGTTCACAATGACTAGGGGTTCCTAATATATTTGACGTAAACTATTGTTTATTCATTAGCGGCCTGCAGTCGTGCTCGGGAGCTATCGCAAGTTACCGACATTTTCGATAAAACCTATATCGATCGACCATGCTAGGGGGCCAGGACACTGTCTTACGAAAATTCCCCTTGGAAATAAATATTCTGATCTGAGAGATACATTTCACCTTAAAAATAACTAGTATGAACATTGTTTGTTCCAAATCTTTTATATATCTAGACACAAATAGACGTGTGTACCTATTTCTGTAATTTTTGTTTATATCGTATATTTATTTACGTCAGACTTTTTATCATTTTTACCGATGTATTTTATTTTATTATATGCTTGTGTTGTTAAATTTTTCTCATTTTATTATATATTTTACTAGCAGACCCGGCCACACGTTGCTGTGGCCAACGAAACCTTTATAACCAACGCCATCTGTTAAATCAAATCCTCACCGTCCGTTTTTCAGCCCACTGCCTGCTGCCGCTTGGCCAGATATATTATGTATTTCAACCAATTTACACAAAACCTTGACAAATTAAATACCTAAAACCTTTCCTCATGAATCACTCTATCTATTGGTGAAAACCGCATTAAAATCCGTTGCGTAGTTTAAAAGATCTAAGCGCACGTACAGCGCGGGCGACTTCAATTTATACTTAGTAAAGATAAAGATTAGTAAAAATTTATTGTTTTAGTTTCATAGTATTTAAAATAACTGTGATACTCAACTTATAAACTAGAATGTAAAAGCCCATTAGGGCGTTGTAATAAATAAATAACTAATAAGAAATTAATCAGCTCTATGGAACCACTACAGATCCAATATAACAATGCCTGCAGAATTATATTTGGATACAGAAGGTATAGTAGCGTATCGACAGTGCTTGAGGAACTAGGACTGAATGGGTTCGCTGGTTTGATGAGACACCGCATCACTGGAGCCAGGATGCGGCTAATATCCTTCGACAACACTGTGAATTATTTATACCAATATAAAAACTTTGGTGAATTATTATTAAAACTTGATTGTGCCTAAATGTATACTAGGACGGCGCTAATACAGAACATCCCGATATAATATGTTCTATAGTTTCCGGAAAAGCCAAACATTTTCTAAATAAACATTAATTTGATTTGTATCTTTGATTATATGCTTCCTATAATTTTTAGTATTAATGACTCTATCTCGAATGGCAAGCATAAATCTTTTTATTTCTGCGCTCAACTCTCCAATACTCAACCATTTGTTTGACGAAAGTTCGTCAACATACGTTTGGTTGAGATAATTGAAGTGCTTTGCGAGAATAATTTTATTTGACCAGGAATCTAATAATTACTGGTTAGTATTTATAAGAGTGAGGCATTCTCGTCATATAAATTTAAAGGTGTAATGTTTCTATCTGCCTTGCAAATTATTAATAAATATTATTATTACTAACCCTGGAGCAATTTTGGAAGATATTCTTCACACACAACAAATAACGTAGAATCTTTTTGGGAGATTATTTCCCAGCTTGACACGGTCTCATAAAAGATATGCTATCTACTTATGAATTATTAATACGATTTTAAACAACATTAGAAAGACAGAAAACTGCGCTTTCAATTGACATTGAAAAATACTGTAAACTCTCCCAAAAAAATTAAATAATTCTATGAAACAAGTTTAAGTAAATAAAAAAATATTACTAAACAAACAATTTTCCCACTTGAATTAAATGTTATTCCGGGATTAAAAGTAGCCCATGTTACTTCTCAATCCTCCAACTATCCATATGCAAAAAATCACATCGATCGGTTGCTCCGTTGCGGCGTGAGAGAAGGACAAACAAACAAACATACTTTCGCATTTATAATATTATTTGGGACATAATATTTTTATAATAAACGAACGACAGTAACGTTTATTTATATATTTTTCATGTTCTCGATAAAGCGTTTATACACCAATGCATCACGGAGAAGATTACAAATTTTACTCTCAGATATATGTGTTGCATAAACCTCCATTGTATTTTTTCCATTTCTAAGATATGGTTTTGTTCAGAAGGGGTCCAAATAATGGAGCTGTATTCCACGATTCTGTGAAGTGCTTCATATTCTGTTCTCCGTATTGCGATTCCATTAGTAAAAGATCTCGCACTTCAAAGAACAAATCCGAGCATTTTGTTGGTGCGGGAGATAATACCAGATATGTGGGATTTCAAAGAGAGATTTGTTCTGAAAATCACACCTTTTTATGATGCAGTTTATTATAAAGAATAATAATAATGACTTTTCCTTACCATAAAGAGGTTTGGTAAAGGAATTCAAGCACATGTAATACACCGTATTATGTATAATAAATACAAGAAAAAATAAGAAAAACTCAAGATTCATCAAAATCAGAAGATTTTTAGAAATAATTAGTGTTGGATGTTGTGTGTTGTGATTGTCCTATTTTATATTTAAATTCATGTAGCACTGAACATTTACATTTATTCTAATCTCGATGTGTAGAGCCCTTTATCTTAAACTTTCGCATCTATGCCCCCTCTTACTAAAATATCGCCATAAAATGTCTTGTCTAAAATCTCCTTTGTCTGTGGCGCATATAACTTTCTCTTTTTGTGTCTATAAAATGGCATGTTTTGACTCTGCTTGTCATTCTCAATCTTACAAACAGTCTCTCTCTATTGTTATTATCCTCGTCTAAACTCTGCTTGTTTAGCAAACCGTCTTTCACTTCTGTAATTAATTAGTCTAAATTATTGTCGCAGTCAAGTGCTCAGACCAAACCTCTCTGTAAAAATTATTCATCAGAATAAACAGTTACAAACATCCAGTATCAAAACACAAGTGTTTTTACTTCAAAGGGATTACGTCAAAATACCTCAAACTCTATCATCTCATTGTACGGTTCCTCGGTGTGGAACAGAAGGAAGTCAACAAGGGCAGCTCAAACTTACAACCTGACTACAGACTATCTGGAGAGAACCACACCTGGGATCTGCGCAATTAGAAATGTGCATTTTTAAAATAGTTTTAGGTAATTTTCCAATTTTAGCTGAAATTCTTGAACACTTTCAATCATTTTTAGCTAGGAACGTAAGTTTTTTTTAAGTATTAGAGGTACCCAGGTATTTTGAATATACTTGTACTTGGTGTTCAATATTGGGATTTTAACATTGTTATTCTGACATCTTGCCGATATACTTTTATAACAACTAAAAACTTGAATTCCGAACAAGCCATTAAACTATTATACGTATTTCTAGTTAGAACCCTAATTGAATATAACTCAGTATTTTGGTCTCCATCTTACAAAATTCACATTAATAACATTGACGAATACAAAAATAAAATCTGCGTTTTATAAATTTAAAATTAAATATCCCACTAGAGAAATACATAGATTAGAAGACTGGCGTAAAACCAACGATTTAATTTTTTTATTCAAAATACTTAACTCTAAATTCGACTGTTGCCAACTCCTGCAACTCATAAACATGCGAATACCAACAGTAAGACAAAATACACTATTCTACTACAATATTCATAGCGGAACTACATTGTCCTCTCTCTGATACAACGATTTTATACAATGGGAAATCAGTGCTTAGGTGATGTTGACATATTTAATATCAACTTGGCGAGTTTTGTGGATCATGTATAATATTTATTCCAATACTATTCCTAAATACGGCTTATATTTTTGTAAACCTATTAAATCGCTCTATTTTTCAGTTTTAAGTTTTTATTTCTTGTATTTTTATGACTTATGCGCATTTTTTTTTTTTTTTAATTTTCTTTCTTAAGTTTCAACACTATCTGTCATGTTAAAATTGTAGTAAAAGCCCTCTGGGCGTTAAATAAATGAGTATAAATATTTAAAAAATATATATTAAACTGTAAGTTATTTACGAGTATCTCATACGAAACTTACCTTTGATATTTGAAACACTGCGGCACAACGTTGAACAATTTGTTTTATTTAAAAACTGAGAGAGACGGTACAACTTAGCAGGTCCGAGTTTAGAAATATATTATTCAATAACAATGTAAAAATATAACTAAATGAGTATAAACCCAGATAACGATAATGAAAGATAATCGGATACGTTAAAAGATAACAACGTCTACAGGAAATTTCTGCAAAAATTTACGTCGGTTTTTTTTCCGAAGCTGGCAGTTTACAATTAGGTGCTAAACTAACCCAACCTACTAACCTGTGAAGAATATGCAAAATGACCACAACATGATGTACATCCCCAAGAAGACAGAACTAATCGCATTCCACCATGGAAAAAATCCTGAGAAAATGCTCCCTGTAAAACTTAATGAGGAAAACATAAACGCATCTAAGAATGTAAAATACTTGGGACACATTATTACTGAAAACCTCTCGGATGACGGTGATATTGAACGACAGCGGAGAAGTATCAGTATACTGTCTAATATGATTGCCCGAAGATTCTTCAAATGCAGTAACAATGTAAAAAAAACATTGTTCAATGCATTTTGCACTAACCTATATACATGTGAAACATGGTGTCACTACCGTACCAGCTCAATAGAACGACTCCGGATCCAATATAATGATGCTTGCAGAATTATATTTGGATACAGAAGATACAGCAGCGCATCTTCAATGTTTACGGAGCTAGGACTACACGGATTCGCCGGTCTGATGAGACACCGGGTCACTGGAGCCAGGATGCGGCTAATGGCTTCCGATAACACAGTGGTGATCGCAGCCTTCCAGCACCAAGCGCCACTCCTGAGCGAGCGCTGGGCCCGAGCTCAATCCAGACCACGTCCTACATTATAATTGATTATTTATTTTATTTCTATTATCGCTTATGTCTTTTATATTTGTTTGTTCTATTTACTTTTTTTACTTAATCTGTTGTGTAAATATGTACAACTTTATGGGACGTGTGGGATTGCACTATCCTCCCCACATCCTGGAATAAACATTATTATTATTATTATTAACCTAACTTATCTAACCTAACCTAACCTAATGACAATTTTATAAATCCGATAGGAACTGGTTCTAAAAATAGCCTGTTCCTCGGATCCAGTTACAGCTAGTCACCGGGACAAATTATCCGCGATAGGCAATGACGTCATAGTTAGGTCTTCCAATAGGAACTTTCGAACTTTGACAGTAGTTGATAGCGGCCATATTGTTGAAGCGACATCTGTCAAATTGACTGTTTATTCAGTCTGTTTTACCAAATCACCATGGACGGATATAGCCTTCAACAAACGTGCAAATGATAAAATTGTTTAAAATTTATTTAATTGTTTAACATTATTTAGTGATAAAATCTTATGTGGAGGTGATGTGAACTTGCCACCGAGATCGTGCGATTTGACCCTGTTACCCATCTTTTAAGAGCGTTTAACCAGCCAGCGGACGAAAATCCACATTTCGTCGAAAGTTGTTCTTACGATCGTGCAGGGCCTCGGTATAAAAATGAATTGTCTAAATGTATGTACGCTGCATGTTGATGTCTGCATGCCGGCGAAGGTTTCTATATACACTGGTGAGCTCTGGCATTATGAAATTTCTATTAAAAAAATGCAATAGATGACACGCGAGCTGTTTGAAAACTGAATATACCGGGACTGAATGAATGGAATGGGGAAAGGGGGTGGGGAATTCTGGAGAGGGGGGGGTTCGCGGGAAGGGGGAGGAGAACTCGGGAGGGGGGTTCGCGGAACGGGGGAAGCGGGCGAGGGGAGTGGGGAGAGGGAAAGCGGAGTGGGAACGCTTGAGGGGAAGGGGACGGGGGAGAGGAAGGGGAGGCCGAAGGGAAACGGGACGAATGGGAAAGGACACGCAGGGAGAAACAATTTCTTTATCATGTAGTATAGCAACGCATACTGGGAACTTGCTGAAATAATATAAATGGAGCCACCAATCGATTTGATTTGTATGCAAATTAATAGAAGATGGCTGTGTGAGTTAAATGGTTGGGTAACCATTTAGTAGATGGCATTGTATTTCGTTAGCCACAGAAACACGTGTCCGGGTCAGCTAGTTTGGAATAAATTTGTAATATTTTGGGAAAATTTTACTAATTATTTTTACACGGAACGTTTATAATACATTCGTCTGATAAAATATGGAGGTATGTGTTTTTTTTATCGGTAATTAAAATAAAAGGAAAGGTGTGCCATTTTTAAAACTTTTTTTATGTTTGTGTAAAAAAAAATTATTTCAAAAATTAAATGTTTATTTCGATTTATAAAATTTGAAAGCGTATTTTGTCACCTTTAAAAAACAGTTTTTAGTTTTCGGATACGTTCAGAAATATTCCATTTATTTGATTTTATTGTTAAGCGGAAATATTTTGACAATGACATAATGCGGTCGAGGCCTGAGGGGTTAAGAAAATCCATATTATTATGTCATTCCTTGCCTATATCAGTTCTATTTTTGAAAATTTTTAAATCAGATTGTTTAATAAATTTTTATTTTTTTGCCAGAGCACAGGGCCGGATCTACGAAATCTGGTGCCCTGTGCAGTAGGTACCGATGGTCCCCCCCCCCCCTACATTTTTATTTTGATTAAAAATTCGTTCACCCCTTTTTTTTTTTTTTTTTTTAAATTTTTTTTTTTTTTTACAATAATTTATCAAATAAAATCAAGACATATAAAGGGTGTAACTTTTCCAAGTAACCTGGCGGTAGCTCTCATACTCGTTTTTTTTAAAGAGAGAATCGCCAGGAGCCCTATACTCTCTGAATCTATTGGGTAAACATAAAATTATGGTGCTATTTTAATTATTTTAGGAAAAACTCTTTTTGCAAGTTATGCTTTAAAATAATACAACGAATTGTTTGTTTGTGCCCGTACCATGATTTAAAATATAGGTTACGAGACAATGCGGGTGGTTTCACTGAACTAGGTCCTTTAGACATTCTTGAGATTTACTGCGTTTATGTATATACCCAACGCGAATATTAATAGAAAAAGCAAATACAAATACGTTCTCATGGCAACGTACAACACAAGAATAGCATCTACAGCTTCTGACTAATAAGAATATAACCTCAAATTTGTACCTTGCATTTCCCCTGTGTTGAGCGAACAAACACCAAATTGAGCGAACAAACACCATACAAACACTAAACACTGACGTATGGTATCAACGGCTTACGAAAGACGCTTACACTGACACCGTGAAATAACAAATCCAACAAATCTAATAGATATTAATTATACATTTAACGAACTTTAAATAATATGTCAAATCAATGATCTGTAATGATCAAACTGTCAACACGTAACACGTTGCAACCTGCAAATCCTGCAAACCGTGCGATGTTTTTGTTAATGGAATTTACTGCAGATTTCATAAGAAAATGGTCTTTAACTACCTTCTCCTAGAGACTTAAATCGTACAAAATAAAACAATATTTATTTTCTCACGGCGCCCCTTCGGAGTTGGCGCCAGGTTTTTGAACGTATGGCAGATCCGGCGCTGCCAGAGCAACCAAAGTTTTTCAATGCATGACTATCCTATCTTATCGACTACTTTTTTTTTCATAAACTTTTTAAATCATTGTTGGTTATCTTTGAAATTCTTTTGCTTGATATCGGCCAAACACTGATCAATGCGTTTAAAGATAAGACCACATAATAATAAATCAAATATTGCAACGATTCAATTTAAAAACACGAATTAACTGTAAAATAAACAACGATAAAAAAATATTCATTCATTACAATATTATTCACCGTCTTTTTTTTTAGTTTTTGTAATTTTTTTAAAGCATGTTTTCATGGCAAAATATTTAAACATAACACGCATATTCATGTTCGACGGTTTGATTCGATCGAACATGTTGACTCGAGCAGCTCGATATACCTTCTTCTTCCTCTTCCCTATCTCCTTCCCCTCCCCACCACCTTCAGCCAAACAACATACCCCAATTGGGGATGCCATAGTCCCAATGGCTCCAGACGGGAGCACTCTTGTGCGGTATTCATGAAAAAAAAGACGCTGTGAAAAGTTTGATAAATTTTAAAAATTGAAAAATTTTGCACGGCCTCTATAGTATCAGACAATTTTAGGTTAACTGTAAAAATACACATATTTTTTTAATAATGTCGTTCGTTATGCAAAATTATGTTCGTTATGAAAATATATCCAGTGTTTTTTTTATTTTTTATTTAGAACTTTAGATTGCTACTCGCTCAACTATAGTACTATGTATGTGGTTGGCTCCTCAATTGCACCTCGATGGCACCTCAATGGCAGCTCAATGGCACCTCAATGGCGCCTCAATTGCACTTTAATGGCACTTCAATGGCACCCAATGGCATCCTAATGGCACCTCAGTGGCACCACAATGGCATCCCTGATAAACTCACTTCAGAAGAACTTTAAATTGCTACTCGCTCAACTACAGTACTATGTACAGTACTAGGCACCTCGATGGCACCTCAATTTTTGTTTTTTTTTTATATAAAATCCACATGTATTTTTTTATATTAAATCCACATTGCATGTATTAGGATGAACGGCGATTTCAGGGGATGGTTTGACATCACAAAAGGCGTTAAACAAGGCTGCGTAATGTCACCGTGGTTATTCAATCTATACATGGATAATTGTATGCAAGAATTGAAAGAGATGGGATTGGGCGCGAAATTGAGTAATCTGGAAGTATGTTGCCTGTTGTATGCTGATGATGCGGTGCTGATTTCTAACAGTATGGAAGATCTAGTATGGATGAACGAAATGAAGAATGAGTTAATGATGAATGTAAGTAAGTCTAAAGTCGTGGTATTTGAAAGAGAGAGTATGAAAACAATGTGCAACATAGTTGTGAATGATGAGTATTTGGAGAAGGTGGATGAGTTTGTGTACTTGGGAAGTATGTTTACGAGAGATGGAAGGGTTGACAGAGATATCGAAAGAAGGGTAAATGCAGGCAACTCTATTAATGGATGACTGAACGCCGTTGGCGCCAACAAAAAACTGTCCAAAGAAGCGAAGTTAGCCGTCCATAATGGAGTGCTGGTACCTACCCTGATCTATGGCAGTGAGGCAAGGAACTGGCAGAGGATGGATAAAAGTAGACTGAATGCTGTAGAAATGAGATCCCTGAGGCGTATGTGTGGTATAACCATGTACGATCGTGTGAGAAATGTGAAGATCCGCGAAGAATGCAAGGCTGATGTAAGCGTAATGAGTAAAATTAAGAAAGGGACGCTCAGATGGTCTGGGTATGTAGAGCGAATGAACGAGGAAAGGAGTGTAAGGAGAATATATGACGCAAATGTGAATGGAAGAAGAAGTCGGGGACGCCCGCGGAAGACATGGCACGACAAAGTGAATCAGATACTTGAGTCGGGCCATGTGTAGAGTCGGAATAATAGAAGAGCATGTATGAGACGATGTATGAATGTGAACGAGGCAAGGAGTGTGTGCCAAGATCGAGTTGTTTGGCGGTCCGTCCTCTCTGCCTACCCCTGCTGGGAAACGGCGTGATGGTTAGTTAGTTAGTTAATTAAATCCACACAGGAGGCCTTGAGGAAAATAATTTCCCTTAGGGCCTATGTCATCTGAAATGCTATGTGGAGGGTCTCATTGGTCTTGAAGAAATCCATGTTCAATGTTCAAATCCAAGGAGGAAACACAAAGGCCGGCAAATCGTTCCACAGCCGAGCTGTTGAACACAAGAACGATTCGAAGAAGCGACCCGTTCTCATGTGACAAATGTCAACCGTGTACATCTGTTAATTGCTAATATGCTAATTGCTTCCGTTGAAGGAGACTACATTTTAATTTCGATCCCTTTTAGACGTAACAGACATGATTGAGTCTTTGAAACATTGAATTCAACGAGATTGTTTTTACCCCAAGAGAAAACACTCTCGAGGTAACCGTCGATTCTTTGCTTCAAAGCCCTCCGAGCCGTTGGAGTTTGTGAGCCCTTTGGGGGCTTGTCAAACAAAAATCTATCAAGGACTGTACTGTCATCCGGTTAACAATGAATTGGTGCACATGACAAAAGGTTGTTGATGTGCAACAAAAACAAAGTCGGAGACAGAACCGATCCCTGTGGGACGCCAGCATTTATCGAGTGTGAGGAAGAGGTGAAACCATCGGCTACCGTCTGAATCGACCTCTCCCTCAAAACGTCTGCAATCCACGTACACAAGGATGCGGGAAGTCCGTAAGAAGGCAGTTTGTTGACAAGTCCTCGGTGCCAAACCCGGTCAAAGGCCTTGGAAATGTCTAGTGCAACCATTTGGGTCTCACCGAAATGTTCCAGGCACCGCCCCCAAACATGCGTCACATACGTGAGAAGATCACCGCACGAGCGGTTCCGCTGGAATCCGTATTGACGGTCGTTAATTGAATGTCGTAATTGGTACTTATTTATATAACCCGATTATTGCAGTACTTAAAATTAGATTATTTGTTTATAATACGTATTACTATCTGCAGTTTGAAGTATCTACTTAAATAAAATGCAATTTACAGAGATAACCATATAAATAAATCATCATAATACGTTCATTAATTGCGCATCATTAGTATAAAAATAAAACATGAAAATAAAAATAAATGTACATCATTAGTATAAAAATAAATAAAAATTACAATAACGGTTTTTATATCAGAATGCGGGGAGGTGAGTGCAATTCCACAAATCCTACATACAATATAAGTGCATCGTATGAGGGGGCAACAATATAAATAGTAGATTACTTTGAGACATATTGACTCGCATGTAGGGTTGCCAGATGGTATCCAAAAGGAGGACATGTCCTCCTTTTTCATGTTTTGTCCTCCCGTCCTCCCTTACCTACTGTAAGTCCTCCTTTTTGCTAAACATCGGGCGGGACTGGCGGGAGGCGAAAAAGGGGGCAGGGCGGCTGAGCGGTGAGTCACCGCTCACGCCTGCCTCCACGCAGAGACCAAGGGCGAATCCAGGGGGGGTCATGGGGTCATGACTCCCCCCCTGGGGTGGGTCCAGGATCTAGGTGGATTACTAATTCCCTACTTTTTACTTGTATCTATTATTATCAAAATTAAATTATAAATTCTTATGACTTGATCACGACTATGTAACCCCCCCCCCTGGCGCTATGTGACCCCCCCTGGTGCCAAAGCTGGATCCGCCCTTGGCAGAGACGCAGACCCAGTGTTACCGAAGCTCCCGATTTTTCGGGAGATCTCCCGATTTTTCCCTTCATCTCCCGATCTACCGGAATGGCATCAAATCTCCCGATTTTTAGAATTTCTCAGCGATTTATCGTTTCCCGTCGATTCTTTGTTTATGGTCCGCTCAACAGGTAAATACTCAAGTTCGGGTATTGACCAGAATAATTACAAAATACTGCTATCTAAGCATATCTCTATTGTACATAAATTATAGACTTTAATTTATACTTTATTGCAAAACGCCTCTTCGACTCGAAAGGTTTTTCAGTACCTTGTTCTACGAACTTTATATATATTTTTATTTATGACCAGCTCAGACTTTGATGCCGGCTCAGGTACGAGAAGGAGTATTACCAAAAAACAGAAAATTCTTAATATTATAACAAAAGTTGGAAATTTTTTCCGATTATGGTGAAAGAAATATGTCAAGGCTATGCCAATTGCTTAAAAACGAAAATTTACAGAAAAATATTTTTCTCCACCATGGTAAATATGTGACTTTTGAGATATCCCTTTGTAGCACATAAATAGTTACAGTCGGGACATGAAAAAGGTTTCTCTCCACTGTGAATTAGCATGTGCGTTCTTAGACGTCCCTTTTGATAACATGAATAGTTACAGTGGGGACACGAAAAAGGTTTTTGTCCACTGTGGGTTAACATGTCATATTTTAGATGTCCCTTGCGATTACACAAATAGTGACAATCTATATAGTTACACTCAGAACATGAAAAAGGTTTTTCTTCACTGCGAATTACGCGGTAGATTTTAAAATTTCCTTTTCGAGAACTTGAATAACTGCATTCGAGACAAGAAAAAGGTTTTTTCCACTGTGGGTAAAAACGTGATTTTTTTTGTTTCCAACCGCCTCATTGTAGTAGAAGTCATGGTTGAAACATGTAAAAGGTTTTACATGTTTCTACCATGACATTTTTTTTGATTTCTAAGTAGTTCCTTTTTACAACATTTATGATTGGCAGTTGGGACATGAAAAAGGTTTTTATCCACTGTGGGTAAGCATGTGAATTTTTAGATACCGTTTAGCAGTGCATAAATAGTCGCTATGGGGACATAAAAAAGGTTTTTCACTACTGTGAGTCAGCAAGTGCCGTTTCAGTTTTTTTTTCGAGAAAAAGAATAGTTGCAGTCAGGACATGAAAAAGGTTTTCTGCATTGTGGGTAAACACGTGAATTTTAGATTTATTTTCGTAGAACAGGAAAATTTGCTTTCTGAACATAAATAAATAAAAAATTCGTTTAATTTCTGAATGTCCTCCTTTTTTACAGAAAATCCTCCTTTTTAGACCCATCTGTCCTCCTTTATCAAATTATCATCTGGCAACCCTACTCGCATGGCAGATGTTGAGGTATAAGTTATAGTTTTGAAAAAAGAAAAAGAAAATAGAAATACAAAAATTTATTAAACTAAAATGACATCCTGAAAACAAAGGTTTTCTGGCAGGGCTTGTTAAGGTTTAAGATGAAGTAATACTAATATAATAATAATAACGTAGTATTTATATAGCGCAGTTTTGTGATATTTCACTTCAAGTGCGCTTGATTATAATTAACTTAAAATTAACCTATAGTGTTCCTTACGAGTCCTTAAAAAATTAATTAAATAATGTGAAATAACGAATATACAAAATATACAAAGCAATTCCTAAAGAACAATATTAACAACAATAGTGAGTGCTGTTTGGCACAGGACAATATATAATGATAAACCATCACGGTGCCATTCAACAACTAAATAATGCAAAATAATACAAAATCTACAAAATCATACAAAATCATATGTTTTTGTTTTGAAAATTGGATCGCTTAGAAGTATTATAGATGCTTCAATTAAATACTGTGTGTAGAACATATTTTGGCTCTTAAAAATATCGGTCAGTTTTTTTATAAGTCTTTTAAGGCTCTGCAACCGGGCCCGAAAAGAAGAAGATCGAGAGATACGAAATTACGCATGTTAGAGGAGAGCGCTAACATTTATAGCGACAAAATTAATGCGAAAATTGCGAAAATGTTTAATAAAACACGACTCGTTTAAAATAGAGCAAAAATCTCGCGGGCATTATCTTAAACAGCATTTAAAGAAACACTGTGAATTTTTTCATACATATAACTTGTAAAATCTCTCAAAGCGATCTCTCAAATACAGACTGGTCTTTTTTATCCGATGAAAACATTGATGAATCTATAGACCGACTTTATTTAAACTTTTCTAATACTATTGAATCCTATGTACCTTTTTATACACCGAGAAACTATACCTACCCGGTTTGGTTCTCACCAGAGCTTACTGCCTCTCTTCAGCAAAAAAAGAGTCAACACAAAAAATTCAAACACAGCAAATCCATAAGTGATTATATAATATTTAGCGAAACCAGGAAAAAATGTAAAGATCTTTCCAAAAAATGTTACAAAAAGTATATAACCTCTATCGAGGAGACTGCCTTTAAATCCAAAAATCTTTGGAAATTTCTTAAAAAAATAAACAATGAAAACACAGAATACCCGCCAATAATGCAAATGAACGGAACCAGTGTAAACAATACACAGGACATTGTAAACCTTTTTTCGGATTTCTTCAAAAATGTTTATGATGAAGAAACCCCAGATGACAAAATACCTGATTACAAATTTAGCAAGACTACACACTTAACGCATTGCCATATCACACAAAAACACTGCGAACAGAAATTACTTTCCTTAGACACTGACAAATCCACTGGCCCAGACAACATTCCACCAATATTCCTCAAAAAATGCTCTAATACATTATCTAAACCACTCACATTATTATTCAACCGTCTCTTGACACTTGGACACTTTCCAGACCGCTGGAAATCTAGCTTCATTACACCTATCTACAAAAAAGGAGACGACACTAATATAGCCAATTATCGCCCCATTTGTATACAGTCAGTACTACCTAAGCTTTTTGAATCACTGGTCCTTGATGAAATCTATCCCAAATTAATAAAATTAATTGACCAAAAACAGCACGGTTTTATCAAAGGTAGATCTACCGCAACTAATTTAACAATATTTCAAAATTTCATAATACAATCTTTTGCAGAAAATAAACAAGTCGACTGCATATATACAGACTTTTCGAAGGCATTTGACAAAGTATCCCATAAACTACTAATCCAAAAACTATTTGCTCTAGGAATAAGGGATAACATGCTAAAATGGTTTACTAGCTATTTATTAAATCGTAAACTGTTTGTGAAAATAAAATCATGGATGTCGAAAGCTTTCTGGGCTACTAGTGGCCTACCACAAGGTAGTCACCTTGGCCCGGTTTTGTTCCTCATTTTCATCAATGATATAACCAATTGCTTCAACGATGTCGAGGTATTGCTCTTTGCTGATGACATCAAGCTATACAAGAAAATAACTGATGTAAATCATTGCCATATACTTCAGTCAAATATTAGTATGTTTAAAGATTGGTGCGTTCAAAATAATTTATTCTTAAATGTAGAAAAGTGCAAAAATTTGACTTTCTTCAGAAATAAAAATCCTGTTTTATTCGAATATTCCATCAATAACACAGCTTTAGAAAGAGTCACGGAAATGAGAGATCTTGGAATTATTTTGGATGAAAAACTAAGTTTCGCTAATCATATCCACCAAATTGTAAACAAAGGTATGAAAACACTAGGCTTCGTACTAAGAACAACCAAAAACTTTAATTCCATACAAGTCATTAAATTATTATATGTATCTCTAGTTAGAAGTCTAATGGAATATAACTCGGTAGTTTGGTCTCCATCTTACAAAATTCACATTAATAACATTGAGCGAATACAAAAAAAATTTCTGCGTTTTATAAATTTTAAATTAAATATCCCACTAGAAGACTTGAAATATAATTTATTATTAAATGTTTTAAAAATACACACACTAGAAGACAGACGTAAAATAAACGACTTAACATTTTTATTCAAAATACTTAACTCTAAATTTGACTGTTGCGAACTACTGCAACTCATAAACTTACGAATACCGACAGTAACTACACGACAAAATACACTATTCTACTGTAGCATTCATAAGCGGAACTACATTGCCCACTCTCCAATACAACGATTTCACACTATGGGAAATCAGTACTTAAGTGATATTGACATATTTGACATAAACTTGGCGAAATTTGTTGATCTTTTAAAAAACTTATTATTCCAAAACTATTCCTAAAGCTATCTGTTTTTCTGAAAACCCTGTATTTTTGTATTTTTATGACTTGTGTGCTTTTTTATCAAATTTTATTTTTATTATTCTGTATATGTTAAATAATCTGTCATGAATCATTTGTACTACCAAAATGTAAAAGCCCATTGGGCGTTAAATAAATAAATAAATAAATAAAAAATAAAATAACTGAAACAAACGTGTTAATAATAATTTTTGGAGCATACTTTGCGATTTTTTTCTATCGAGGGAATTTTATATAATTTGCGTTTCGGCGCGGGCAAAGTCTAGATATTATCTCCAAGAATAACATATATTTTTCTAAGAGCTTTAAAACTTACCGTGTTTAAGGGAAATATGTAATAAATCGGTACCAGGGCTGGGCAGTATTTGAATTACTTGTAATTGAAATACGTATTTGAAATACAAATACGTATTTTGTATTTGTATTTCAATTACTTCCTAAAAATGTATTTTGTAATTGGTATTTCAATTACCTGCTGCTGAGGTATTTTGTAATTTGTATTTCAAATACTTATGGCTTCAAAATACATTTTCAAATTCATTTAGCGATCTTAATAATGATAATGAAAAATAAACTGATATAGATAATACATAGATTAAAAACGCTAGAATCCTGAAGATACTATTGTCCTATTATTGTCAATGGGTGGTTTGGTATATTTATGTATTGTTCTGAGCTATAGCACTCTTATTAATGATTATATGTAGTTTTCTTATCATTGCTTTAAAATGTACGTTTTTTTATGTCAAGCTAGTTATTATTGTCCTGTGCTATAATAGCACTGTTATTGTACATTTGGATCATATTATATGTATGTATTATACTTGTCATTGCTTTGAATTGTACATTTTTGTATCCTAGTATTTATTACCTCAAGCACTATAGGATTAATTTGACTGAATACTAGATTATGTTTAAGTTAATTACTTTAGACCGCACTTGAAGTGAAATAGCACAAAACTGCGCTATTCAAATGTCACTATGTATATAAAAATGAATCATTCTTTCCCTTGGTCACGCCATAACTTCAGAACGACTTTACCTATTTCATTTTTTTTTTACATGAGCTCCACACAGGAGGCCCTGAGGAAAATAATTTCCCTCAGGGCCTATGTCATCTTTGAGGATGCTGTGTGGAGGGGTTTTTTAAGGAAAGGAAGGAGAGGAGTGTTCTGGGATGGAAAAGGGTTTAAGGGATGAGTAGAAATCTGGGGTTCAGTATGTCCTTGTCATCCGCCTCCAAGACCTAGACAAACCTCACCCCATGAGCCCGGGCACCCCTGCTAAATCACCAAACGTAGCGAACCACTTGGGGTGACCTATGGCAGAGGTGTTGGTTATCCAATAAAGGTTCCCGGGGCGGCGGTACCTACCCATTCTCGCCTCCCCAATTTCATTAATTTGTTTTTAAAGTTTTCTAAAACCTACTTTGGAGAAGGTTCTTACGGAATGAAAAATTAAGAAAATGATGTAGAAAATTGGATAATGTCAGAAAACTTAACTACGATTTTAACTTTGCACGTTTGACAGTTCGGGCGTTTGATGAAATTAAATTCAGCAGGCAGCTGTTTTTTTTGTAACAAAAGAATTGTCTATGGGTTTTTTAAATAATAGATATTTTAAACAGGTATCTATGTTAGGTACCAGATTTGATTGACTGTTCTTATAATATACAAAAATGAACATTTGTAATATGTAAAAATGAAAATTTGAATAAAAAAATTGTATTAACTGGCACGCGAGTTGTTTGAAAACTGAATGTACTGGGACTGAATATATGGAACGCAGGAGGGGGTTGGAGGGACGGGGGAGCGGGAGAAGGTAGGCGGGAAAGGTGGAAGGGGAATGCGGGAGGTCAAGAGAATGCGGGAGGGGAATGGGGACGCACGGAAAAGGTCATTCTGGGAGAAACAATTTACTTCTTTGAATATGGCATTGCAACGCATGCCGGGAACCAGCTAGTGTTATTATAATAAAAATTATTGTTATTATTGTCTAACACCTAAGTTCTATACCACAAAACTTTACAAGTGGAGCGGAGACGAGATGTGTCTTCTAAACAATATGATTTGTAATTTTTGCACGTCTCTGTTTCACTCTGCTCAGCTTTGCTTCTTTGGAAACACACCCTTAGATAAGGGCACTTACGACAATTGCAACCAACGGTTCTACCTAAACCAAATGTATTTTGTATTTTGTAATTTGTATTTTGTATTTGACATTAAAAAATGGTTGAAATACTGTATTTTGTATTTTGTATTTCAAATACACAACTTAAAAGTATTTTGAATTTCGTATTTTAAATACATGCGAAAAAGTATTTTGTAATTTGTATTTCAATTACAGCAAAGCATGTATTTTGCCCAGCCCTGATCGGTACACATCCGGGTTGCGGGCCCTTAATAGGCCTATAAAAAATAAAGTATAAGGTCTATAAAAAAGACATTCCAGTCTAAAGTCTCCTATTATAAACCCCTTTTCGGGTATGGTTTTATTTTTTAATGTGGCAAATTCAGTTTATTTTATAATAATCGCAAAAAAATGATATTTACGCCCGAAGTTCACAAAATAAAATAAAATATGCATTTTCGCGTTGTTATTTTACAATACGGCCGGCAGTAGACGAATTTGGATTTTCAAAGTTTTGTTTTGTTTTTTTGTTTTTTGTTTGTATACGCCTTGATGGCTTTTACATATAAAATAAATTGTACAGGAGCATTATAACAAGTATGCAGTATCATAAGTATATAGTACCTACATAAAATGATAAACAGAGCTAGAAAGGTATAAGTAGGCCTAACTTAAGTAGATGGGCATTTACCAAAAAAAATGTCCGTTACGTAATGGAATTCCACAAAAAAAAATTTTTTTTTGAGCAACAAACGATTTTTTATTGAGTTAATAATATATCTAACTTCGTAAAAATAGTAAATATAAATAAGAAAATTCTACTACTTAGTAGGAAATCAATGTTTTAATGAAGTACAGGTGATGCGAAGTTCCATTACGTCACAAACTTTAGGTAAGATTTAAGTAAAATTCTGTGGCAATTTTAATTAATTATTTATTAAACTATCATTTAAATTAAACAGTCTTCAAAAAACACATAACTTAGATAGGTAATTAAATGAAATAATATCTTTTCAAATAAAACTATTCCACAACGCTACTATACGGTAAATTCAATGGCACAATTTAGTCCTTACTTTGGCATTTTTGTTTTAAAGTAATATAATTTTAAATGTATACGGATAATAAAATTATCATGTTTTTTATAAATCTAATCTTTGAGCATTATTCTAAACAAATAAATATAAAAAAGTTAAATTTTTTATCACATCACAAAAGGACAAGTGACGTTAATGGAAAAGACGTCACGGTTTAGGAACTATAAAGACAGGTTTACATCCTGCACAATTTGCATTATAAATTTATAATTTAAATAGTTAGTAAGTTAACCACATAAGTTCAACCATAAGTTTTAAGATAACCAATTTAATTTAATATTTTTGATTTTTCATAACATCACTTCCAGCCAACGAAGTCTCTGTGGTTCAAGTTAGTTATAAGCTTATGAATTCGAAATCTTTATTTCAAATTGATTTCGTAGTTTTTTTTCCAATTTTTTTAACGTCATACTGACGTTACTAATAACTGAATAACGAAAGAGACTTTACCGAGACACCTCTCACCAGGGATTATTTTCAGAAATAAACTGTAAATAAAAACTTAATTCCTACTTTCAATAGTCTTAAAAATAAAAAAAATAATATGACAAACATAAAAACCAGCAGTATTTACTATATATAGAATTAAATAAATCATTTGGCACAATGTAAACCATGCTTAATAATTATGCCATTACGTCACATTTTGCGTTCCACTAGTACATCGCGTCGCGTTTTGAATGTGACGTATGATGCCGGAATAGAAACAAACTCAAAAAGCACTTATTTTTAAGACCGATTTCACTAATTGGCATATTTAATCATATTCTACATCTCTTAATAATTTACCTTCAAATGCTGTAAGTAAAATCTTTATTACTTAACAACAAAAACCAAGTTCGTAGTGGAAAATAAAAACAGCACAACGTGTCGCCCAACCACTCAGCGTGTCACAGGAGACATACACTGCGGCTCAAAACTAAGATGGCGATTATTTATAGTGCAAATGTTGCCATTTATCAAAATAAACCGATTCCCACAATGATTTTAAAGGTAATTTTTCGTTTAAAATCGATTTATTGTTGTAGCGTTGTGGAATTTTCCACCTACATCATTTTTAGGCACAGAATAAAACAGATTTTTTTATTATTTTGAACTCTACTCTGCTAAAAGTAATATACATATGTTAATGAATTTGGAACATATGACCATTTAAATTAACACAAAATGTAAAACAGGGACTGGGTAATCATTAATATTATGCTTTCGGAATTTTGCAAAAGTAGGGTAGGACACTCAAAAAATCGCCTCTCTTCTAACTTATTTGACGAATATTTATGTTAATTATATGTATTTTATGGTTTTTGCTATGTAAATAATTAGTTTTATAAATTATTTTATAGGACTTATTTTAAGAAACATGTTCTAAAATTATTAACCTATAGAATATCTTGTTGAAAGTCGTAGGACACGTCATTTTCGAGTGGTCAATTTTTTTGGTAAACGCCCGTGTATCAGTTGTTATGATGGGTCCCTAACATGTCCCAGGCCAGCTCACAGCAGAGACAAAAGTACCCTCTATTCCAGGGGCAGGTCGCACGAATGCTTCAGAATTCTCTCTCTCTTCCACGGGCGTCTGGGAAGTGCACTCTAGGAAATACTCCTGCCGAGGCAGATTAACAACAGGATTGAGTTAAATAGATTCATGTATTGCAAATTCAAAACACAGTACATAGGTCATTACAGTACAATTCAATACAAGAAATGCATATTACACAAACCTAGCTATCGTGTTTATACCTCATGATCTCTGCAAACGAAACTCTCTGAGTAATGGCTTTGCGCGTGAGTTTACAGTCTATCGTTACGGACACAAACAAAAGAGGGATCAATTGTGCAGCTTACATGGTGGTCGGGGACCTTCGTCTTCCGGGTTCAGCAGGGCACTTCCCCGAGTCTAGGACAGGACCCGTAGTTCACACAGGCATGGCAGAATACCAGCACTAAAACCCGTATGTACTTCAATTAACATCGCAGATGTAATTGCGTTCAATTCGATCGACAGAAGTTTAGCCGCGAACTCGGCGGTTCGGCCCGAGGAGCGCGACGTGCGTCCAAGGCGGCTTGCAATTCTCGACTGTGTGCGCGCGTTGGTGCGCGTTGGTGCGCAGAGGGGAGAGGAGGTAGGAAGCAGGGAAGCAGGGGGGAGCGGGGTGTTGTTGAAACTGCCGCGCTGATTTTAGGAATTTGAATTCTCTGACGTTTGTGTGGCGTACCATAACACAGTATTCGAGTAATTGTTTACAAAGGAGTTCAACCAGCGGATTCGTATTTGGGCTCAGGCTATATTAGATTCAATAATAATTGTCACAAAGTGAACTATATGCCGTCCACCGAAGGACTACATAACTTGTCACGCTCGTTTTTTTATCAGTGTGCCCCCGGACGTGGGTGGTTTGTATATTTATGCCCCGGACGGAGCCGGGAACGGACGTTAGGTTCCGCGTCGCTTTGTTCCGTGAAATAAATTTTAAAATTCTGTTTTATTACAATAAACAATTCGTAAAAAATGAGTTAATGTTTTTTACAGGCCTTCACGAAATCAACCTGTAAAAATAAATTCTCAAATACCTTTTCCAACCTTTCCAAAAGCTTTTTCTCAAGTATTTAAACTCCTCAAATAAAAGGGCGTGAATTCCGATATCGATTTTTTCCTGGACTATTGGATCGCCTTAAATATTTCGTCTTGATACCATTAAAATGACGTTGAAGTCTCCTTTTGTGGAACGAATCTCACATCGTGAGAAGGGCAGGACTCCTGAGAATTGACTCCCAGCCAAAAGTACCCTCCAGGAGAGGCGGATGATTCTAGATTCCAATCATCCCTCCAGGACGATTTCCAGACAGCTCCCAAGAAGGCGAGTATTACGACCAAGGTACACAATCAGGATCGTAGCAAGCTTCAAAAAGGATCCGTCGTGTTGCGGTCGAGAGGACCGCCCAAAGCTCTCGGCTGCTCCAAAAAGAATGGCGTGCTTTCTTTTCAAATCCGCTGATTTTGAATCTGTGCAGGATCAACAACCAGTGGCATAGCGAGGGGGGGCGGACCGCCCCGGGTGCCACCCGGAACACGGTCGGTCTTTTATAGGCGGAATAGTCTACTATATTATGAAATTCTCTAGCCACCCCCTCCCCCCCCCCAGGATGGATATTTCTGAATTGAAACATTGGTTGCAATTAATTTAGTTGTGTTTGCCACTCCCTGGTGGAAGACCATCATTCAGAATCGAAATGTTGTTTGAAATGGCTTTAGCCATGATTCGTGACTAGCCAGATACTTCCCAATCTTCCTCTTTCACTTCCTCTCTTCCCCATCCCTTCAGCCTCGCAACATTACCACAATGGTGACCGGACAACTCAGAATCAAGCAACTTCGACACCTCCTTTGAATTAAAAGAAAAAAATTGGTTAAATAGGTTACGTTAGGGCTATTTTTCTTTTTTTTAACCCCCGACATGCAAGGAGAGGTGTTATAAGTTTGACTTGTCTGTTGTCTGTCTGTGGCATCGTAGCTCCTAAACGAATGGACCGATTATGATGCGCTTTTTTGTTTGAAAGCTGACGTGATCGAGATGGTTCTTAGCTGCAGTAGAGAACTCCAGTCCAATTTTTTTTATTATGAATAAAAAATACCTTCTAATTTAAATAACTGCATTTCATTTTTTTTAATTTTTAGAGTTAGTTTTAAAAGTTAAAATCATTGTCAAAGTTTTAATTTTTCAAGATCCCCCGAAAACCACCGTATGTATAGTGTGACGTCATCACTCCTGAAAAGTTACTATAGGATCGGGCAATCAGCTGATCAACTGCCGCCATTTTGAAATTCGGTGTTTGAAGTATTCTCCCTGGAAGAAGCATTACTATTTTTTTGTGCAGTAGTTTTTGAATATTTTCAATAATAGAGATAAACTGATAAGAGATACCTTACCCTTATTTGGGCCTAAATAATGTTTCAATAAACACAACAACTAAATCTCTATAAACAGTATGTAAATAAACGAATAAATTAATACGATGGCTTGTGTCATTCCTACATTCCCATACAATGACTTTACGGTGACGTCACGACACGACGAACAGTGACGTCACCACACTCACCACTAAACATTTCAATAATGCCAACTTAACGGCGTGTTTTTACAACCGGATTAAAAACGGGCTTTTTAATATTTTTTTAAAAACTCTGCGTTTAATGATTTTCAAAGGGGTGTTAAAATTGCATGATTCTGAGATGTCTTGGAGCCACCACAATGAAGGCTGCAATAGTTATGCTGGGTCCGGGCAGTGGAAGTAACTGGGACTCTTGTGTAGTACATATTCACATAACAACTTGATTGGCTTGATGAAAGTAGGTGGAAAACAATATACTTATGGACTTTTGACGTTAGGGAACGTACCCAAACTACGTGACCAACTTTTTGCAATTTTAAACCCCCCCCCCCCCCCCCGGTGACCAAAATCCTAAGGAACCCGCCGCTCATTTGTATGGAGCGTGACCTTTTGAAGACCCCCCCCCCTAAAAGTGTCACGTAGTCAGCGCCGGATCTGCCATACGTTCAAAAACGTGCAAAAAACCTGGCGCCAACTCCGAAGGGGCGCCGTGAGAAAATAAATATTGTATTAAAAATTTGTTATAATATTCCCTGAATCGTTTAAAAATTACCCATAGTACGAAATAGTTATTACGCTCTAGCAACACTTTCCAAAGATACAGATTGCGCACGCATCTGGTTTGAATTCAACGAAATTCAACGATTTACGAATTTATAGTCAGTTACAGAATTTTTTTACAAATTCCATATATTTAGTTTAAACGTGAGAACTATTTTTCCATATACCTTTTGCCGTCTTTTACGACGAATGAGTGCAATCCAAATTCATTAACCAATCACAGCGCCGTACTTTTATTCAAGAGAACAAACAAACCGACGGCTCCTTTCAAAATGCTTTTGTACGATTTAAGTCTCTAGGAGAAGGGACTTAAAGACCATTTTCTTATGAAATCTTCAGTAAATTCCGTTAGCATAAACATCGCACGGTTTGCAACAGAACAGTTTCATCATTGATTTGACAGTTGAAGTTCGTTAAATGTACCTATAATTAATTTCTATTACATTTGTTATTTTACAATCAGTAATAATCAGTGTAAGCGTCTTTCGTAAGCCGTTGATACCATAGATACGTTCGTGTTTGTCCGCTCAACACAGAAGACAGGAGAAATGGAAATGCAAGGTACAAATTTGAGGTTACAAATGATTAGATTTTTTAATTTATAACTAAATTTCTATTGGTTGTTAGAGGTTGTGGATTGTGGATTACAATGAATAGAACAATAATTAAAAAAAACTTTCAGGCTCGCAGAATCTAAAACTTAGAAATAAAGAGCATAATGACATAAAAAAACTCGTTTCCATTGGGACATTACATAGATCGTGGCTTATTTATTCGAAAACTTTAGATAGGGTTACACCCTTTATATGTCTTGATTTTATTTGATAAATTAGTGTTAAAAAAAAAAAAATTAAATAAAAAAAAAAAATTGGGGTTAACGAATTTTTAATCAAAATAAAAATGTAGGGGGGGGGGCGCCATCGGTACCTACTGCACAGGGCGCTAGATTTCGTAGATCCGGCCCTGCACGTAGTATGGGTACGTTCCCTTAGCAAAAAAATCGTCTTAATTTATTGTGACATCTATCGGCTACTACAAAAAGCAGATCTGTCAAAGTGTTGACATTGTATTTTGAAATGTTCTTTACGATTCCTGCTTTACCGACTCGCTCTTTAGTGGTGTATCAAAATCCAATATGGTCGGTCGTGCTGCTTTCCGTCTTCGTAGATTCTGATATTATTTTTACAATAATCCGGTGCCTTTAACCCAGACTGACAATAATAATAATAATTAAATAGTTTCGCCGCGTCCAGAGACCCGCGAGTCTTTTTATTCGAGTGTTATTTGTGTTTTTAATTAGTGTTTTTCTTCGAGCATACCCGCGGTTGACAGAAGCAGAAGTACGAGTTGTTCTAGTTAATAACTGTGTGTGACCAAGCCAGACCGTAAATTGCACGGCCAAAAGCTAAGACGTGTTATTATTTACATCAACAAATGAATTAAAAACATAACAGGTAACTTTGAATTCTTAATTTTATTTTCTTTTGTTAGTTTTGAGCACTTAAAAAGTTTTCTGAGAATTCGTCATGTTGTTGCGAAGATCGCTGTGATAGTCGTCTCGCTCTAACATAACATCTTTACATGCGATAGAAAGGGACGCAACAACATTTGGTTGTGCTTCTTTTAAATTTGATCCTATTATTTGTTTGTCGTATGTACAAATGTCACTCCCAATTTTATAATATTATTTCGTGTTTTGCATTGGCAAGCATTTATTATAATTCCTCGTAAAATGTCGTGGTGTTGTTTGAGTCTATTTCCTCATTCCTCTATGCATTAGATTACATAAAGCAATAGCGCAATATTATCTCGGAAATGACACTTTTTAAATAGTTAACATCTATGTTTGGAAATGACATAAGTTTTGACACGAGAACTTGTGTAGGAAGTTCTACCACGATTCAATTAGAAACTAGAATAATCATATTTCTTATTATTATTTGTAGTATTATATTTATAACCAATAATATTTATTTTCTTATGCTTACTTGTACATCTTTTCTATGATTTTTGATGTTTATGTTATTTATTTAATGTTTTTGTTAAATGTAGGAGTGTTATTTATGTCGCCTTTTGGGGTATGTCGTGAGGGTTCCACGACGACTCAGAATCATGCAATTTCAACACCCCTTTGAAAAGTCATTAAAAGTTATGAAAAATAGCCCATAACCTAACCTAACATAAAGTATTTACCCAATTTTTTTATGTAATTTTTTTTAATCACTTTTAATGATTTTTCAAAGGAGATTTATTTATTTATTAAATTACGGGGGTGAAATGCAGATCCCGCCAATGTGGGGGATTTTAATAAAAATGCACTTTCTAGATGAGAAAAGTGTGGAAAAGTTGAATAAAAAAGAAATTAAGGTGCGCTTGGCAAAATTGAGGGAGATACAGCCGTTCAAAGAATGAATAAAATGACACTTCGTCAACTTATACTACGCCATTTTGTTACTATTATGTTGGTATCTCAGACTTGCTATAAACGAAGGTTGATACGATTGTAGCCAAATTCGTGTGATATATAATAAGGCGCGTAATTATGAAAAACAGAATTAATAAAGGTCACAAACCATGTTACACAAACCTGGCGTAGCCACTAAACTACTTGAAAACTGGGATGTTTTTCTTGCGTTGACGCGGGTAGGCGTTATAAAGGGGCACAAACCATGTTACACAAACCTAGCGTAGCCGCTAAACTATTTGAAAACTGGGATGTTTTTCTTGCGTTGACGCGAGTAGGCGTTATAAAGGGGCACAAACCATGTTACACAAACCATGTTTAGTAGTCTTAGGTTAGGTTACTTTAATTTGGAAGGTGATAAACAGTTTAAAAAATCGTTGAAAAAAAGTCCGCTAGACAAATTTCATAATTACACGCCTCATCTATCACATGAAGTCGGCTACAATCGTATCTAGGCTCTTGGTTTTATCAGGTCAGGGATACCAACATATTAGTGTCAAATGGCCAGGGATACCAACATATTAATGTCAAAATGGCTGACAGTATCGGTTCATGAAGTGACATTTTATTCATACTTTAAACGGCTGTATCTCCCTCAATTTTGCCGAGCGCACATTAATTTCTTTTTTATTCAACTTTTCCGCACTTTTCTCATCTAGAAAGTGCATTTTTATTAAAATCCCCCACACTGGCGGGATCTGCATTCCTCCCGGGAGAGCATATAAAAATGAATAGCAATGACAATATAAAATATAAAAAGTACATATAGAGACACTACAAGTCAAAGCATGAAGAAGCATTTAAATATTGCGTATCGACTGCCGAAAGTCATTTAGTTTTACACCAAAAAAATCAATGCTTTGGCTTGCGTTGATAAGTCTCGACATTCTGGATAAGGGGTCGTCCATTAATCACGTGAGGCTCGAAAAGGGGGGGGGGGGGGGGGGGGGGTATAATGAGATATCACGTGTATTTATTTTTCGTGATAATATTCTGAAAATTTCAAAATACTTTGTACTTTTCAATTTGGGAGGCGGGACTGGGTACCGCCGCCCCGGGAACCTTTATTGGATAACCAACACCTCTGCCATAGGTCACCGTGGTTTGCTACGTTTGGTGATTTAGCAGGGGTGCCCGGGTTCATGGGGTGAGGTTTGTCCAGGTCTTGGAGGCGGATGACCAGGACATACTGAACCCCAGATTCCTACCCACCCCTTAAACCCTTTTCCTTCCCAGAACTCTCCTCTCCTTCCTTTCCTTAAAAAAACCCTCCACACAGCATCCCCAAAGATGACATAGGCTCTGAGGGAAATTATTTTCCTCAGAGCCTCCTGTGTGGACATCATGTAAAAAAAAAAAAAACTAAAAAAATACATGTGATTTTGGGGGTGGGGGGGAGGGGTTAGTCTAAAACCTCACCATATATCACCAGGAGGAGAGGGGGGGCGGGTCAAAAAGTTACTAAAAAACATCACATGATTAATGGACAACCCCTAAGGGAGAATGGTATCCATAATTAGTAGAATGATGATTGAGGAACACAATGCAGGTGTATCAGTAATACTGTTGATAATTTTAAATATGCAAATTAGATTAGAGTCCTTTCTTCGTTTTTCTAAAGAAGAAATGTTTAAAATGTGTTCAATTTTCATCATATGAGTACTCGCCTCTTTCAAAATTATCATTTATCTCCCACATTAATAATATAACCACTAAAGCGATGCAAATGCTGGGTTTCATTTTAAGAACTTCAAAAGATTTCAAAAATTTAAAAACTTTAAAAATATTATATTCATCCATTGTCAGAAGTCATTTAGAATTCAACTCAACCATTTGGAATCCATTTTACAATATTCGTGAAAAATCCATCGAGCGAATCCAACATAAATTTTTACGAAATATAAATTATAGATTAGGAATTCCTATTGAAAATATTAGCTACATGCCACTGTTGAAAATTATGGACCTCGCTACATTAAAAGAAAGAAGAATATGTACTGATCTATTTTTTCTGTATAAAATTGTTAATAACATGTTTGACTCCCCTGAACTCCTTAGGCTGATTAATTTTCATGTGCCTAGTAGAACGGTTCGTCAGATTGTACCTTACCATTGTAACAATTCAGGTACCAATTCAGAAATAAACTCAGTAATGAACCGACTGCACAGTACATGGAATAAATATTACATGAATACCAACGGTACTGAAAGTCTATCAACCTATAAAAACATTGTCATTAAATCTATATGTCTATCTAGATAAATTTGAAATGTTTATAAATTTTCAATATGTGTTGAATGTATATGAATGTGTATCCTTTATTTTATTCTGTTGCTTTTAAGCTGCAAGAAAATCACTTCCTTAAATGTATATGAATGTGTATCCTATAATTTACTCTTTTGTTTTAAGTTAAAAAATCTATACTTGATACTTATTTAATTGTTATCTCTTAATTCTTTGATTATAACAAATGTATTTTTAATTTTATCATATGTAAAAGCCCTAATTGGGCGTGTACAAATAAATAAATAAAAAAAAAATAAAAAAAAGACCCAACCTCCAAGCAATTCCTCTTAGGAAACGATGTTGTACGGATTCGATGTGACAAATGTGGACAGCATAGAAAGGAGACCAAATGACACTAGCATATTCAAGGTGAGGGCGAACCAGCGAACAATAAAGAGTTTTAAGTGATTTATTTACGATATTATTAATGTGATCACGAAAAGAAAATTTCCAGTCTAGAGTGACCCTAAGGTCCTTGATAGATGTGACAGTAGATAGACAAACACTATTTAGTTTATAATCAAACTGAATAGGTTTTTTGGTTCTATAAAAGTACAAAATTTTGCATTTATCAACATTAAGTTCCATGCAGTTAATTTTGCACCAATCGTTAAATGAATCAATATCAAGTTGAAATAGTAAACAGTCAAGGTGGGATTTAATAATCTTAAGAATATTATTTTCATCAGCAAATAGCCAGAAACGTGTGTGAGAAAAAACTTTAGTGATAGCATTAATAAAAAGGTTAAACAGAAGTGGGACCAAATGGGCTCCTTGGGGAACGCCGGAAGTTACATCAATGTTAAAGGATTCAAAGTTATTTATTTTAACCATTTGTTTTCTATCAGACAAGTAAGAGTGAAGAGATGTTGATGTTGCATTATTCTGAGTTGTCCGGTCACCATTGTGAGGCTGGAGGGAGTGAGGAGGGGAAGTATTGAGGAATAGGAAGGTGGGAAAGCACCTGGTTATTCAGATCTGATCATCAAACATGGCTAAAGCCCATTTGATTCCGGTCTGATGGTGATCATTCATTCACCAGAGCGATACTGAGAGTATCTACCATTTGATATATTTGGTAAACTTTCAGGATGATTGGAATGGGTACGGCCGCCCCGGGAACCATTTATTGGATAACCAACACCTCTGCCATAGGTCACCCCAAGTGGTTTGCTACGTTTAGTGACTTTGCAGGGGTGCCCGGGTTCGTGAGGTGGGGTTTGTCCGGGACTTAGCGGCGGATGCATCTGCCCACCAGCCGCATGGCAGGTCGGATCGGGAGAGAATGGTTGAGGGAGTCCCTTTGACTTCTCCAGCCGTACTCTTGGGACATTGCCTTGCACCGCAGGGTGGGATGGATTCATACGTCCATCACCCCTGGACGCACTGACTCCCAGATTCCTACCCACCCCTAATACCCTTTTCCTTCCCAGAACTTCGGCGCCTTCCTTTCCTAAAAAGACCCTCCACACTAACTAACCATCACGCCGTTTCAAGGAGGATGGACTGCCAAACAACTCGGTCTTGGCGCACACTCTTTGCCTCATTCACATTCATACATCGTCTCATACATAGTCTTCTATTATTCCGACTCTTGACATGGCCCGATTCAAGTATCTGATTCACTTGATCATGTCATATCTTCCTCGGGGGTCCCCGATTTCTTGTACCATTCATATTTGTGTCATATATTCTCCTTGCACTCATTCATTCGTTCTACATGCCCAAACCATCTGAGGGTCAGTTTCTTAATCTTACTCTTTGCCCATCTCACACGATCGTGCATGGTTTTACGCCTCAGAGATCTCATTTTTACAGCATTCAGTGTACTTTCATCTTTCCTCTGCCAGTTCCATGCCTCACTGCTATACATACTATACATCAGAGTAGGTACCAGCACTCCATTGTGGACTGCTAGCTTTGATTCTTGTTCACCTTAATTACTATAAAAGAAAACTATTTGCATTCGGGGTGATGGAAAATACGGTATTTAAATTTTCAATTATGTAAAAGAAAAATTGCTTCCGTCATACGGGATAACAGCCATTTACGATAATATATGTACGTGTTCTATGACATTGTGTATTCAAATTTCGAATGCAGTGTTTTCCGTATTGCAAACAATACGGTTGGTACTGGCATCCCATTCCTTGCCTCATTCACAATTCATACATCATCCCATTTTTCTGTTATTATTCTGACCCTTGACATGGCCCGATTAAAGTATCTGATTCACTTGATCGTGTCATATTTTCCTCGGGCGTCCCCGATTTCTTCTACCATTCACATTTGCGTCATATATTCACTTTACACATTTCTTCATTCATTCGCTCTACATGCCCAAACCATCTGAGGGTCCCTTTCTTAATCTTACTCATTACGCTTACGTCAGCCTTGCATTCTTTGCAGACCTCCACATTTCTCACACAATCTCACAATATTTTACCACAATTATGCCTCAGAGATCTCTACAACATTCAGTCTACTTTCATCTTTCCTCTGCCAGTTCCATGCCTCGCTATACATCAGAGTAGGTAACAGCACTCCATTGTGGACTACTAGCTTCACTTATTGATCATCTTAATTACTATAAAAGACAACTACAGTGAAACCCTCTTAAGAAGTTTTCCAAGGGACTGGAAAAATTAAAGTTCGCTGGAAAACCTTATACGTGAGAAAAATTGAAAAAAAAAAACTGAAAAACCAAACTTCTTAAGCCACGGAACTTCTTAAGAGGGTTTCACTGTATTTGCATGCGGAACAATGGAAAATTCCACATTTCATCATCATCATCATCATCATCTTCTTCTCCTTATCCTGTTCGGGTCGGAGACCCATTGCATCGACAAGGCTCCTCTATAACGTCCCTGTCTTGTGCTGATTGTTCGGCCTCTGTCCATGGTAGAGCCATCCTCTCCTCACACAGTTTCTGGAGTTGCCTCGCCCAACTGTGTCTGGGGCGGCCCACTGGACGTCTACCCTCTGGAATCGCACTCAGTATCTTCCTCGGAATTCTTAGTACATGCCCAAGCCACCTCAGTTGCGATTTTTCTGTGAAGAGTAGCAGTGGTTCAATGTTTGATCATCTTGGATCGTCGAGTTTCTTATATGATCCCATTTCGTAACCCCAGCCACTTCTCTTAAGTACCTCATTTCGGCAGCTTGGACTCTAGAGCGTGTTCGTTCATTTAGCATCCATGTCTGGTGGCCGTAAGTTACCGTCGGGCGGTATACCGTTTTAAACACTGCCATCTTTGTCTTGATGCTGAGCTCGGCTTTTCTTGAGCTGAGAGGACGCAATACACTGCTTGCCGCACTTATTCTTCTATCAATTTCTCCGTCTAAAAAAATACCACATTTAAAATTTCAATTATGTAAAATGAAAATTTACTTTCCGTCGTATGGGATGACGGTTGACAGTCATTTACAATAATATATGTCCGTGTTCTATGACATTTTGTACTCAAGTTTTTCCGTATTGCGTACACAACAGTTGGTACTGGCATTTATTTGTGGTCGGCTAGCTTCGGTTTGTTCCTTGCCTTCAAAACTGACCACTTTTAAAATTTATTTCTTCTGAGTGAATAGAATATAGTCAAATAGTTTTATAGACATAACATACGAGTATACGTAATTAACTACACAACAAATTAGACACCACAAAACGTAGAGTGACAGATTGCAGGCAGATTGTGGTTGGTAAAACCACTTCAAAATTATGCGTCACATAAATTAACAGCTTTTAGAATAACATAGCATTTAATCAATTTGATAAATAAACTAACTGACCACATCACATCATTTCACCACAGTAATAGAAAGAGAGAATTGACCATATCTCAACTCTGTCTTCACACTCACAAACACACTCTTTGGCCCATTCACATTCATATTTTTTAAAATTTTTACATTAGCTCCACACAGGAGACCCTGTGGAATTTTTTTTAAAAGTGAAAGCTTCTTTAGCAGCATAGTGATTTAACCCAACTGCTTGTTTAGGAATAAATACATCCCAAAACACGTAATCGCGTTATACTTAGTTAGACGGCCGCCGTAGTCCAGTGGCAAGGCTCTTGACTCACACTCCGAAGGTCGCGGGATTGAATCTCGGCGTGGAAAATAAATTTTATTTGATTAATTTGTGTTATTTCACAATTTATTCATTTAAAATAATATATAGTATATTTGCGGATGATCCAGAGTGGAAGATACTCTCAGTATCGCCCTGGTGTAAGACCACCATTCAGAATTGAAATGTTGCTTGAAATGGTATTTGCCGTGTTTGGTGACCAGATCTGAATAGCCAGGTACTTCCCCACCTTCATCTTCCCTATCTCCTTCCCCTCCCCACTACCTTCAGCCTCACAACATACCCCAATTGGGGATGCCATAGTCCCACTGGCTCCAGCCGGGAGCAGTTGGTACTCTTGCGCGGTATTCATGTTAAAAAAAAAAAAAACTTTCATAACGCCAAAAACGTCCCGAGCGACCTTACATTTCAAAAGCTATATGTATATCTCTCTTCCTCTCATGCAAACATATGTATTTTTCTTTTAACCAGAAAGAGAACGAAATAATGCTTCTTATTGTCTTTGAAATATGAAAGCTATCTTGCATAGATTTTTTACTATCTGGATCCAATGTGACGGTTTCAGAATTTACGCGTGAAATCCAGGCTTCCAGTGAGGTGTGAATATATTGAACCAAGCTGACGGGTTAAAACTCCATGAAATGAAAAATAGCGACACTAATCGAGACAAACATATACATCTATAGGATTTAGCCTGCGAGAGAATGAGATAGCATAATCGGTCTCCTGTTTGTGTGGTGCTTCGTAGCCTCCCCACTCGTGTCTACTTTAGTTTTCTACCCCGTGTGAATTGCACACTCTGTTTGTTCTTTGCATTTACTCTAAAATGGAGGAGGTAAATAATTTCCCTCAGGGCTTACATCATCTTTGGATATGCTGTGTGGATGGTTTTTTTGAGGAGAGGAAGGAGTGTTGTAGGAGAGAGGAAACACAGAGGTCGGCAAATCATTCCACAGCCGAGCTGTTGAACTCAAGAACGTGTTGTAGAAGTGACCCGTTCTCATGTGACAAATGTCTGATCGGGAGAGACCTTCTTACCTATCCAGCCAGACTCTCTCAACCCATTATCTTATACAGTGGGAGGGATGGATTCATTCGTCCCTTATAATTATTTCCTTCCTCTCCTTCCTTTCCCCAAAAAGACCCTCTACACAGCATACCAAAGATGACATAGGCCCTGCAGGAAATCGTATTCCTCGGGGCCTTCAATGTGCGGTTAATGTAAAAATGCAGTAATGTGTGCAGTTCACAGTAGAGATGGGTAAGTTCTGCATTTTTCCGGAGGCCTCCGAGACATGCTTCCTTTTAAAAGTACTTGAGTTCTTAGAGCAGGTCCCGGCAGCCACTCCGGACTCGCGAAAGGCCCGAGCGCGCAAAAGAATTCGAACGCGCAACCTGCTTCTGACTCGCAAATGGCTCGAACCGAGACGCTCGGGATCCACCCTAGCCGGACCTCGGAGCCGGAGCTCGCAAAAGAACACGCACGCGGACCTACTCCCGAATGGCTCGAATCGAGACACGCGGGTTCCACCCTTCCCGGACCTCGGAGCCGGAGCCCGCACGCAAAAGAACTGAAACGCGCCACCTACTCCCGACTCGCACATGTGGCTCGGACCGTGACGCACGGGTTTGAAGAGTGCGAACTGCCGCTACGTCGCCACCCGACTGTGGCTCGGCCCGCCAAGTTCCGGCTACAAGTACTGCACCGGGTTCTTTGGGAGTAGTCGATTTGAAAAGGGAGTAGGAGTAGGAGCCGCTTCGTACGAAGAACCTGAGTTTAAGAGCCCTCTCCAGCTGAACCTACACATGGCTAGTTCACATGCGGTAGAAGTGAAATCTTCAGAAAACTAAAGTATACAAGGAGACTACGAAGCACCGTGCAAAGAGGAGACCGATAGGCTAAGAAGCACTACACACCAATTATTCCATGTCATTCTCTCGCAGGCTAAATCCTATAGATGTATGTGTTTGTCTCTTTTTAGTGTCGCTATTTTTCGTTTCATCGGGTTTCAAATCACAATGGCGCTAAAGAAGTAAAGATGTTCAAATTGATATAATATATGCTCCTCTGTTTATTGGTTCTGTCTACTTTTGATTTATACCGACTCAAGTATTTGATAATCGATTCTGCAATATCTTCCTCGGGAGTTCCCGACTTCTTTTTACATTCGCTTCTCCCTCCTGCAATACTCCTTTCACTGATTGCCAGGCCCTGGTGAAAGATCATCATTCGGAAGCAAAACATTGCTTGAAATGGCTTTAGCCATATTTGGTGACCAGATCTGAACATCCAGGACTTTCCCAACTCCCTCTTCCCTATCTACTTCCCCTCTTCGCTACCTTCAGTCTCACAACGTACGCCAATTGGCGAAGGCATAGTCTTACTGGCTCCAGACTGTTGCAGTTTTGGAGCAGTTGGGACTCTTGTGCGGAACTCGTATAAGAATAATCAGATTAATCATTCTTTAACAGAACTATCAAAATAAATAGTTGTGGAAGTACCCGAGCGATTTTAACCAGCGATTCCTGGGCATACTTGGAGTAAAAATGTACATGTCATTTTGCTGTCTGATGCCATTTTGTTTCTATTAAAAACATTAAAAATATTTTTCCATCACATCGCTACTGACTAGAGTGTGAGAGTGGCGCGTTTATAGCCTAGCGGTCATTTGATAAGTGTTGCATCTCGTTGGAACAGCATGTTAATACACGAAACAGCGCGCGTAACACTCAAACTCGTCATTACGGAATATATCCCATAACAATGGGAACAATTTGGGAGGCGGGTATGGGTACCGCCGCCCCGGGAACCATTTATTGGACAACCAACACCCCTGCCACAGGCCACCCCAAGTGGTTCGCTACGTTTGGTGACTTAGCAGGGGTGCCTGGGTTCATGGGATGAGGTTTGTATAGGTCTTGGTGGCGGATACGTTTGCCCAACCACTGCGTGGCGGGCTGGATCGGAGGAGACTGATAGAGGGAGGCCTTTTGACCTCTCCAGCTGGATTTTCCTGACCCTTCGCCTTGCACCGCAGTGTGAGGAATAGATTCATATGTCCGTCACTCCTGGTCACACTGACCCCCAGATTCCTACCCACCCCTCATACCTTTTTCCTTCCCATATCTTCTTTTCCTTCCTTTCCCTTAAAAAACCCTCCACACAGCATCCTCAAAGATGACATAGGTCCCTAGGGAAATTGTTTTCTTCGGTGCCTCCTGTGTGGAGCTAATGTAAAAAAAAAAAAACAATAGCGACATGTGATTAAAACATTTCTTTTAGTTTTTAATAGAAAAAAAAATGTCGTTGGACAACAAAATAACATGTACATTTTTTACTCCAAATATTCTCAGGAATTGCTGGTTAAAATCTCTCGAGTACGTCCTGTTACATCCTGCATAGAAACCATCGCAGGCATGCGCACATCAAATTCCCAAAATTTATTGCAATCGACGGCCGGCGTAGTCCAGCGGTAAGGCTCTTGACTCGCACACCGAAAGTCACGGGATCGAACCCCGGCGTGGCAAATAAAGTTTATTTGATTAATTTGTGTTATTTCACAATTTATTCATTTAAAATAATATATAGCATACGACCGAGTTGACAGGAAAAAGCTATGGAAGGTATTGTCCAAGTATGGAGTGAATAAGTATCTAATACAGGCAATTGCGTCTCTGTATGAGGGAAGCGTTGCATGTGTTAGGGTGAACGGCGATTTTACAGGGTGGTTTGACATCACAAAAGGTGTTAAACAAGGCTGCGTAATGTCGCCGTGGTTATTCAATCTATATATGGATAATTGTATGCAAGAATTGAAAGAGATGGGATTGGGCGCGAAATTGAGTAATCTGGAAGTATGTTGCCTGTTGTATGCTGATGATGCGGTGCTGATATCTAACAGTATGGAAGATCTACAGTCTCTCGTGTCAAGGATGAACGAAGTATGTATGAAGAATGAGTTAATGATGAATGTAAGTAAGTCTAAAGTCATGGTGTTTGAAAGAGAGAGTGCGAACACAGTATGCAATATAGTTGTGAATGGTGAATACTTGGAGCAGGTGGATGAGTTTGTTTATTTGGGAAGTATGTTTACGAGAGATGGGAAGGCTGATAGAGATATTGAAAGAAGGGTGAATGCAGGTAACTCTATTAATGGAGGACTGAACGCCGTTGGCACCAACAAAAAACTGTCCAAAGACGCGAAACTATCCGACCATAATGGAGTACTGGTACCTACCCTGATGTATGGCAGTGAGGCATGGAACTGGCAGAGGAAGGATGAAAGTAGACTGAACGCTGTAGAAATGAGATCCCTCAGGTGTATGTGTGGTAAAACCATGTATGATCGTGTGAGAAATGTGGAAATCCGCAAAGAATGCAAGGCTGATGTAAGCGTGATGAGTAAGATAAAGAAAGGAACGCTTCGATGGTTTGGGCATGTAGAGCGAATGAACGAGGAAAGGAGTGTAAGGAGAATATATGACGCAAATGTGAACGGTAGAAGAAGTCGAGGACCCCCAAGAAAGACATGGCACGACCAAGTGAATCAGATACCTGAGTCGGGCCATGTCAAGAGTCGGAATAATAAAAGAGAATGTATGAGACGTTGTATGAATGTAAACGAGGCAAGGAATGTGTGCCAAGACCGGGATGTTTGGCGGTCCGTCCTCTCTGCCTACCCCTGCGGGGAAACGGCGTGATGGTTAGTTCAGTTTCAGTGCCGGCAACCCGGGCGTTTATTTAGTTTCATGGTTATTTACATTGTTTTCTTTTCTTTTACCCGCCTCACTAGACAAAGTCTGTTCCGAGGCGAGTAAATCACATATTATGTTTGTTCCAAAAGAAATGTGTGTATTTAAACAAATATATATATGTATGTAAAAAGATAAAAAAGATAAATTATATATTGGTATATTAAATATTTACATACATACTTTGTTTTTTAGATAAAAGTAAATTAAAATTTTGTGACAGTTAGTTAAAGTATATTTGCGGCACGTTCTAGAGTGGAAGATACTCTCAGTATCGCCCTGGTGTAAGACCACCATTCAGAACTGAAACGTTGCTTGAAATGGCATTAGCCTTGTTTGGTGTCCAGATCTGAATAGCCAGGTATTTCCCCACCTTCCTCTTCCCTATCTCCTTGCCCTCCCCACTACCTTCAGCCTCACAACATACCCCAATTGGGGATGCCATAGTCTCACTGGCTTCAGACGGGAGCAGTTGGGACTCTTGTGCAGTATTCATATTAAAAAAAAAAAAAACGGATGAATGGTTTAGCAACGCATAGACATCTCACTTATCCCCATATATTTTGATTTTTATATATATCACTTCTTCTTCGATGGCGCTACAGCCCATACCGAGCCTTGGCCTCCTGCAACATTCGCCTCCAACTCCTCCTGTCCTCAGCGGCTGACTTTCAGTTTGTTACCTGGAGAAGCTGTGCTGCATCCCCTCTTACCTCGTCTTCCCACCTCAGACTGGGTCTTTTCACTTTTTTCCTTCCTGCTGTATGTCCAGTCATAATTCTTTTTCCGGCATTCTCTGTACATGCCCAGCCCATCTCAACCTGAGGAGTCTCGTATGTCCTGAGAAGCTAGGGGCCTGATATATATCATACAGTTTGTTGTGCCGGATGCGCCATTATTCCCCCTCTTTTCCACATATTCTTCTCAACACTTTTCTTTCATTTGATTTTTATGCAAAGATATTCTAATACAGAAGAGATATGCTATGGTGTCCGCGCAACTGTCGCCGGACTACGTGCTAATTAGCGTAGTTTTCATACAAAAAGAATTTGTTTATTTCGTTGATTTTTTGAAAATGTGCATTAATATTGGTTAACAATATATTTTGAATAAGGAAAGAATTCGTTCATTTAGTTTAACTTTCGTTTGGTTTATTCGTTAATTATTTGTTCTTTTAGTTTATTTGTTAATTGGTAAATAAACAATATCGGCGACACCCGGAAGCGCAGACCCGCATAGTAAAAACAGCAGATAGCACATCTGCTCAATCCATTCCTTTATTCCTGCCCATCCTAATTTCCAATATTGGCTTATTAGGTTGCCATGTATACCGGTCGATTAAACTCCAACCTCCTTCCTATCCTCAGAGCACGTGTTCCTAGTCCTAACAAATCAGTGCCCCCTGGTGTACCGGTCTCACCGGGACAGGAGTGCTCCTGGCTGGGGTGGTACAATCGTATCGTATCGTATAGATTTATAAATAAATAAAAAATTTAGATGACATTTTTTTATTGTTTACAGATGAGTGGGGGGAGAACAGACGGTGTGGCAGCAGGCCAGCTGCACACCGTCACCGTCCTTAAAGATGACAAGGGCTACGGCATGACAGTGTCAGGTAACAACACATACCCTCGACTTCCCCACCCACCACTTCTTAACACTGACTGCATTTTTTATTTTATTTATTTTTATATGCATATATATTACAATGCATTACAAAATGATACTTTGTCTGTCCAACTGGGAAGGATACCCGTTTCAGGACATCCAAATTGTATATTTAGTTCATAATATAAATAACAACAACATTGCAACAGTCTCAGATATTCGTGATCTTGGAATAACCCTTGAAAGTAAATTACAATATAACCTTCATATACAACAAATCACAAATAAAGCTTCCAAAATGTTAGGTTTCATCATACGAAACACAAAACTTTTTAATAGCATCAATATCATTAAGCAACTCTACTTTGCCTATGTACGTAGTCATCTGGAGTTTGCATCAGTTGTTTGGTCTCCATTTTACAAAATCCACATAAACAACATCGAGGCTATTCAAAACAAATTCTTAAAATATCTTTGTTACAAGTCGTTTGTAAGATTTAATAACTATGCAGAGGCAGCTTCACACTTTAAAATTGATTCATTGAGTGTACAAAGGCATCATATGGATGCACTATTCTTGTATAAAGTAGTCAACAATAATATTCAATGCCCAGAGTTGCTAAATAAAATTCAATTCAATGTACCTGCACGTTCAACACGCTCTTCTGTCCTGTTCAGGGTGGATCAATGCAAGACAAACTGTAAGCAGAATTCTTGCCTGAACAGACTATGCAATAGTTATAATAGCGTATTATCCAATGTTGACATTTTCAATTGCAAACTTACTGAATATAAAAGGTCGATAAAAGAGTATTTCTCTGATGGTTCTTGAACAATGTTATGTTTTTATTGTTTATATTTCTGTTATGATTTGATTTATATGTACAACTTCTCTCCATGGCTACCAATGTATTGATAGATTTTTCGTTTTGTAATTTTTCATTTTTATATTAAAAAAATTGTTTTGAGAATATATATATATATTTTTTTTTTTTTTGTTTTATATTATTTTGGATTAATATTCCTTTTTTATAAAATTAGCTTACTTATTCTTATTATGCTGTCTCAGTAGAAGTAAAGTCACAAGGAGGAAATCCGTAATTGGTTTTGTTTTGGCTATTTAATACTATGTACAAACTGAAATAAATATAAACTGTCAATTTCCCGAAAATTAAAAAAAAAAAAAAAAATATATATATATATATATATTCCCAACAAAGGAATGCTTTCGTTCAAGATATCACAGGAATTTGCTTCTGCCAAGACAACTTTTGAGAACATTAAAATTTGTATTCTGAACGAAGGGATGGTTTCTTTACGTCTTTAAAAGAATTGCAAAGATGTGATTTTTTATCAAGGTCATTTTGGAGAACATTAATAATTGCATTCAGAGTGAATGAGTGGTTTCTATAGTGAGATCACAGGTACGAGATTATTTCCAGGCCATTTTAGAGAATATTTACAATTGTATAATTAGAATTTACACATTTATAAACAAATATATGACATGAATTCCCAAAGTATTTATGACTATTTAATTTTAATAAAGTACTATAAGTTTTAGAATTTCTTTAGTACTTAGTAGAAATTACACAATTATAAACAAATAAATTTTTTTCAAGCTCGTTTTGGAGAACATTAATTTATTTCGTTTTTTATTTATTTCTTTTATTTTACGCCCAGAGGGCTTTTACATAAATAATAAAGGCAGTACCTCCATCTTTAACATGAGAAAAAAAAATAGGATAGATAAAGTTACGGTGGAAATAAAAAGTATATAAATGAAATAAAAACATAAGCAAAAAAAATTTAAAGTACGATGAGAAATACATATAATATCAATGAGTTACGATAAAAAAAAAATACATACATAATATAAAAATACAAACAACAAAGTAAGGTGATCAAAGGTTTAAATGTTTTAAATATCTTCCCACTTAACCGGCCTTTTACTTCTAATAGCTTGGTAATCCCCAATTCTTCGAAACTCCCACCATTGTCAACCCTTCCCCCTCCTTCAATTTCTTCTCTCCATATGTAATCTATAATAAATTTTTTAACTTTAGTATACCTACTTTTATTCCTGAAGAAGTGAACATGGTTCACGAAACATGTTGATAGTATAAAATATAAAAAATAAAGTGATGTAAACTAAGTTATTTTCTTTTAATAAATAAATAATGACATCACAAAGTAACAACCTTTTAGAAGAAGTTTTCTTCGAAAAATTAGTTATTTTATTGATGGTAGCGAGTTCTGTAAGAACGGTTCTGCATTCCATCACCAGTCTGGAGTCGCATCGGTTACTTTCCAGTGCCATAAGGGCTGCCTGGCTATCAGAACAAATAGTTATGTTCTTATTCCTGTACCCGATACGTATATTCTCCTGTGCGCAGGCCAAGATGGCTTTCATCTCAGCTTGAAACACAGTGCAGTGTATTCCTAGAGGTATACTTAGTTCCCTCTTGGATCCCTGTAAACATACCCCAGCCCCCGTTCCTTCCTCCATTTTGGACCCATCTGTGAACCAGATTAGTTCCTGTCTGGAGGTTGGACCTGGGACCATGTCCCACTCCTCCCGGATGGGGTATTCGGCTTGTTTGCCGTCCTGCTTCATTCCAGCTGTCGGGCTAATTGCCCTCAGTCTTGTTCCGATCTCCGTATGACTGTTTTTGGGCAACTCACCTCTCCATTGACCTTTGCATTGTAGCCTGTAGGCTGCCGCCATCGCCGCCCCCTCTATTTCTAAGTTTAGTGGGGGTAGATCTAGCAGCACTCCCATGGCTAGTATTGGAGTGGTTCGCATAGCTCCTGTGATTCGTCTGCATGCAAGTCCCTGTATGTGGTTGAGTGTGGCCATCACTGTTTTCAGTGTTGTTCTCCTCCACCAGACCAAGGCTGCATGCATGAGTCTTGGTTTTACAACGGCTGTGTACAGCCATCGCATCATTTTGGGTTTGAGTCCCCACGTTCTGCCGCAGATTCGCCTAGTTGCCCACATGAGAGCACAGGCTTTTCTGCTTACAGTCTCCACCTGGTTTTTCCAGCTCCAGGGCCTTGTTGTTGAGTTTCCTGATGAGGTTGTCCACCACCAGGCTCAAGGCAAGCAAGGGTGATAAGACCCCCCCCCTGTGGACACCCTCGCGTCACCAATACTCTGAGTACCACCTCACCCCTTTTCATCGTAAGAATCCGACCTGAAAGCATGTTCTTCAGCCACCTTTTGGTGGTTTTGTCGAGTCCATGTCTTTCTGCCGCTTCATCGATGGATTTAATAGTGGTGCAATTGAATGCTCCCTCTATGTCCAGGAAGAGTCCTACCGCTAGTTCCCCGGTTGCCTGCGCCTGCTCCAGTTTGTATACCAACCTGTGCAGTGCCGTGTCAACCGACTTATCTGGTTGATACGCAAATTGTAACTCATGGAGGGGCTTTTCTTTCAGTGCCCCATCTCTTATGTGTATCCATTAGCCTCTCCATTGTCTTTAGAAGAAAAGAGGTGAGGCTAATTGGACGGAATGCGCCTGGTTGGTCGTAGTCAGTTCTCCCAGGTTTAGGTATGAACACTACCCTTGTTTTCCTCCGTGGTGTGGGGATGTATCCGAGGGCGTAGCACGCCCTCAGGATTTTAGTTACCGGAAGTAAGATTGTATCTAAGCCCCTCTGAAGAAGTGCCGGAAAGATACCATCTTCTCCCGCGCTTTTAAAAGGGTCGAACCCTTCGATTGCCCATTTAACTTTGGAGGGAGTCACTATTTTAGCTGCAGTGTCCCAGTCCTTACCTTCCCGTATAACTCGGGCTGGTGGTGGCCCGGTGTCACCTGCTTCTAACTTTTTGTAGCCGGGAAAATGTTTCCCCAGCAGTTCCTCCAACTCCTCCTCGTAGTTATCGGTGAAGCTTCCATCGGCTTTCCGAAATGGGCCTTTAGCTGCCCCTGGGTCTTTGGCAAGGATTTTTTTAATTCTTGCCGCCTGCGGGATGGTTTCCACCTCCCCGCAGTACTTCTCCCAGGAGTCTGTTTTGGCTATCCGGATTGCTTCCTTGTACTCTTTCTGGTATTGCTTGTGAGCATTCCAGTTTCCAGATTTTTTTGGTCCTATTGAAGGCTTGCCTTACTAGTTTCCGTAGCTCTTGCAGTTTCCTGCTCCACCACGGCGTTTTATCCCTGGCACTTGTCTTCAGAGGGCAGCTATTTTCGAATGCCCCTAACATCGAGTCTCTCAGTATTTCTACTGCATCCTCAATTTCTTCAGGGCAGCCGTATTTCGCTGGGAATCTAGTCATTCAAAAAAAAAAAAACTTGCCAATGGTTATGCCAGTCGGGAGAGCTGTCTTGTTGTTAAATATAATCACTTCGAATATCGATATGTTTAACATCAATGAAGCAGAATTCAAATGGCAAGCTTTGTTGCTGTTAGTCTAAATCTGTTTAAGATAATATAATTTGTCAATCTCATATTTACTTCTTCAACGATATTGTAAAATGATAAATATTTGTTTTACTAATATGCATCGTATGTATGTACTGTATGTTATTCTATATATATAATGTTTGTAAATGTTCGATACACTTGTATTATGTATGTAAAAGCCCTATGTACGGGCGTTTAAATAATAAATAAATAAATAGATATATTACATTGATGGGAATAACCTTTAAAAGTTATAAAAAGATTGTTTTTCTTACAAAAAATTGAATATCAATTTATTCACATTAAAAAAATTACAAAATTAACATTTCAAAGCGTTTTTAAAAGAGAGAATATCTGTAAACTTTTGCCCGTCGAGGTTTGCACGCAAAATTCCTGATTTTTCCCATATATTGTAAATGTAACTTTTTTTGGTTATTTTTAACCCTTTTGCAAATACAAAAATTGTTCTGAAATCTAGATAAAATAATCTTTCCGATGTGTATATTAGAAATTAATAATTTCGTTTCTAAATCTTTAAGGGGAACGTATGCGCGGCCCATTTCTGCCCGTTTCATACAAATCTTAGATTTGGATTTGAGATCAAAATACCCAACCAAACTGAAAAATTATTTTTGTAATCAAAAGGTATCTCAAATATCTAGAACGGATGTGAGCTACTTTATTTATTTTTGCTTTAAAATATAAGATATAGGCCATTCATAATTTTAATGTTTCTGGGTTTTAGAGGTGATTTGGGCAATTATTTGTGAGTAAATGAAAAACAATTAAAAAATTATTTTACTATATTTATCATACAAATATGATGACATATAAAATTAAAAAAATCATTTTGATGGGTGTAAATTTAAAATACAAATTACCTATTTACGGCGTAATTAAAAATAGTCGTTTATATATTAAAATTACTAAATTTTATTTTTCATTGTATTTTTAAAATAAGTATAGTAAAATTATTTTTTTAATGTTTTTCATTTACTCACTAATAATTGCCTAATTTGTCTCCAAAATCATGGAACACTAAAATCTTTAATGGCTTACATCTTACAATTTAAAGCAAAAATAAATAAAGTAGCTCACTTCCGTACTAGATATTTGATTACAAAAATAATTTTTCAGTTTGGTCGGGTATTTTGATCTCAAATCCAAATCTAAGATTTGTATGAAACGGGCAGAAATGGGCCGCGCATATGTTCACCTTAAATTTTGGTATTGAAAATGTAAATTGACTCAAAAAACACATACCTGTGGATCAGTCCTGGATTTGTCAATAGGCCTTATAGGCCGCGGCCTTGGGGCGGCAGAGTTCAGGGGGCGGCGCTCGCTCGCTTTGGTACGCTGTTAATTTTGTGTACATTATACCTGAACAACAACAAAAAAGTCACTGTGGATAGATAGAGTTTTCTATCTATTAACCTTTAGACGCCCAGTGGTCCTGTTCGGGACCGCGGATTTGTGTCGTTCAATACCCAACGGTCCAATACGGGCCCGGTGATTGTGGAGCGAATATTTCACAAAAAATGCTTTGGCAGTGGGCTACCTTTACTCTTCGGATCTTCTATGCATAGAAGTAACTATCTAGCTATTATAAATGATTTTGTCAAATAAAAAATCTTGTAAAAAAATTGTAATATATGTTTCATGTTACACTTTTATTTTACGAATAATTCATTATTTATTTCATTTTTGAATACCTACTTAACCTATATTTGAATATTTATTTTTTAAATTGTTTGTCACCTAATAAAAGCCTACAAATGAGTGATCATGATAGGTGGCAACTTCAATTTGGGAGGCGGGAACGGGTACCGCCGCCCCGGGAACCTTAATTGCATAACCAACACCTCTGCCACAGGTCACCCCAAGTGGTTCGCTACGTTTGGTGATTTAGCAGGGGTGCCCGGGTTCATGGGGTGAGGTTTGTCTAGGTCTTGGAGCGGATGACTAGGACACTGAACCCCAGATCCCTACCCACCCCTTAAACCCTTTTCCTTCCCAGAACTCTCCTCTCCTTCCTTTCCTTAAAAAACCCTCCACACAGCATCCCCAAAGATGACAGGCCCTGAGGGAAATTATTTTCCTCAAGGCCTCCTGTGTGGAGCTCATGTAAAAAAAAAAGGAGGAAGGGGCGGCGCAAATGAAGTGGCCTATACTAAAGAAAAGTGTAAATCCGGCCCTGCTGTGGATTCCTCAAAAAAGAAAAAGAATTGAGGCAATGTTAATATTTAAAAAAATAAAATACGTAATACTAAAAGTCTCTGATGTTTCACTAGGTAGCTCGTAAAGTTATGTTAACAATTTTTATTTAATAGTTTATCTGAGTTAACTTTTCTTATACATACGATTTGATTATTATTCATATTTAATATTGGTTGTTTTTGTTTTCAGGCAATGACCCTGTAGTGGTGCAGTCTGTGGTAAAAGGCGGTGCGGCATGGAGAGTCGGCGTTCGGACGGGTGACCGCCTGCTCGCCGTGAATAACACATCGGTGGAGACATCAGAGCACACGCAAGTTGTACAGCTCATACGATGTTAGAAACATTTCACTAATTTTTAACCTAATAATACTGGGTCATGGACACCAGTCACGATAACAGAAGAGCACGTATGAGATGGTGTATGAACGTGATTGAAGCAAGTAGTGTGTGCTAAGACAGGTTTTTTTTTACATTAGCTTGAGGAAAAAATTCCTCATGGCCTATGTCATCTTTGAGGATGCTGTGTGGAGGGTCTTTTTAGTGAATGTATGAGGGGTGCATGGGAATCTGGGGGCCAATGTGTCCAGGAATGATGGGCGTATGAATCCATCTCTTACTTTACAATTTGGGAGGCAGGTAGGATACCGCCGCCTCGGGAACTATTTATTGGATATCCGGGTCTATGGATCTGGGAGGGATGGATGGATTGATACGTCCGTCACTCCTGGACACACTGACCTCCAGATTCCTACCCAACTGTCATACCTTATCCTTCCCAGTACTTACTCTCTTTCCTTTCCTTTAAAAGACTCTCCACACAGCATCCCCAAAGATGACAATATTTTCCTCAGGGCCTCCTGTGTGGAGCTATTGTGTCAAAAATAAAAAAAAATCCATCCCACTGCGGAGCAAGGCGATGGGTTGAGAGAGTCTGCCTGGAGAGGTCTAGGTTAGGTGTCCCTCAACCAGTCTCTCCCGATCCGGCCTGCCACGCAGTAGGTGAGCAAACACATTCACTGCCAAGACCTAGACTAACCTCACCCCATGAAAACTGGCACCTCTGCTGAATCACTTAACGTAGTGAACCACTTGGGGAGACCTATGGCAAGGGTGTTTTAGTTATCCAATAAATGGTTCCCGGGGCGGCGGTACCCACACCCGCCTCCTAACTTGATGTTTAATATCACTGTTCTTATGAAATATATTTTTAGGGTATGAAACCTGGCATCTGTTTGAAAGAACACTGCGGTTATTAAAAAAAATTGCACTTTGATGTATTATTGTTTAAAATATAGTTTATTTAATCAAATAAGATTTGCGTATGTTTCATGACCAAATCTGATTAGGTAGGAGCCACCCTTTGTCATGTGGCTAATGTTAACCATGTACAAATGTTGGGCACGTGTTTGGCATGCCTACCGGCTGTAGAATCTAACATTTTTTAGGATGCCATAACTCGGAGCCAGTGGGACTATGGCATCTACAATTGAGGTATGTTGTGGGGCTGAAGGGAAGGAGATGGGGAAGAGGATGGTTGGGAAGGATCTGGCTATTTAGATCTGGTCACCAAGCACGGCTAAACTATTTCAAGCAATGTTTAGAGTGATCAAACTGTTGTATCATATTTCACACTAGTAGATCCAGCCACACGGTGCTGTGGCTAACAAACACATTGCCACGCCATTACCCAACCTTTATAACCAACGCCATCTGTTAAATCTAATCCACACCGCCCGTTTGCCAGCCTGCTGCTCACTGCCACTTGGCCAGATATATTATATTATTAATAGAATTGCAATACGGAGAACATATGAAGCACTTGTACGTAGCATCCTGGAATATAGCTCCATTATTTGGGCCCCTTCTGAACAAAACCATATCCAGAAATAGAAAAAGTGTAAAAAAAGTTTATGCGTTACCTGTATATGAGGGAATATACATACTACCCATTTCTGTATCCATCATTGTTCTTAACAGGAATGCTCGATTTTAACACCCTAGAAGCCTGCCGAAAAATATTTTTAGTCAAACATTTTTTTAAGTTAATCTCCGGTACCATACTAAATCCGCCAATATTGAAAGAGATCAACTTATATGTCCCTAATGCGTATACTCATGGTTAGATCTCATGCACTTTTTTATGCTCGGAAAGCGAGAACTTCTGCCTATCAGAATGCACCATTAAACAACTGCTTAACGACTGTGCATTGAGCATCGACATCTTCAATGTCACCTACAGAGAATTCAGTAACTATCTCTTGACATACGTCACAACTTAGTTAAACTGCCCCCATTCACTTTAAAAAAAAAAGTTATCTTCTCCATAATTTTTTAGTGTATAACTGTTTTATGGAGAACCTGAATAAAATAAATAAGTAAATTATACATTTCAACTAATTTACAGAAAAACCATGACAAATTATATACCTGAAAACCGCATGAAAATCCGTTGCGTAATTTAAAAGATCTAAGCACACAGACAGCGGGAGCGACTTCATTTTATGCTATGTAAAGATTAAAATATCATTTGTTTATTTTTCAGCTTCTCCAACGGTTGTATTGAGGCTGCAGAGACACAGCACCATTACAGCGCCTCTACCTGTCGGTGTAAGTACTATCTATTCTATGCCCTATATGACAGCTGTGCATGACAAAACCTACACTAAAATTAACAAGAGTCCCAACTGCACCCGTCCGGAGCCAGTAGGACTGTGGCAACCCCAATTGGGGTATGTTGTGAGGCTGAAGGTAGTGGGGAGGGGAAGGAGATAGGGAAAAGGAAGGTGGGGAAGTACCTGACTATTCAGATCTGGTCACCAAACACGGCTAAAGCCATTTCAAGCAACGTTTCAATTCTGAGTGGTGGTCTTACACCAGAGCGATACTGAGAGTATCTTACACTCTTGAACGTGCCGCAAATATACTATATATTATTTTAAATGAATAAATTGTGAAATAACACAAATTATTCAAATAAAATTTATTTGCCACGCCGGGATTCGATCCCGCGATCTTCGGAGTGCTAGTCAAGAGCCTTACCGCTGGACTACTCCGGCCGTCTTGCTGATTGTTCAAATTGTAAATCATCGTCGCAAATTGTTCAAAATGTTCAGTTTTTTTTCTACTTAACCATTTTATTTTTATATTTTTTACATTAGCTCCACACAGGAGGCTCTAGGAGGAAAATAATTCCCCTCAGGGCCTATGTCATCTTTGGGGATGCTGTGTGGAGGGTCTTTTAGGGAAAGGAAGGAGAGGAAGTTCTGGGTAGGAAAAAGGTATTCCTTCTAATGCGTTTCAAATCCTGCTGAGAGTCCTGCTGGAGAGGCCAAAAGATCTCCCTCAACCAGTCTCTCCATATCCTGCCTGCTGCAGTTGGTGAGCAGACGCATCCGCCGCCAAGATCCGGACAAACCTGACCCCGTGAACTCGGGCACCCCTGCTAAGTCATCAAACGTAGCGAACCACTTGGGGTGACCTATGGCAGAGGTGTTGGTTATCCAATAAATGGTCCTCGGTATGGTACCCGTACCCGCCTCCCAAATTGAAGATTAGTGTGTCCAGGAGATGGATGTATGAATCTATCCCTCCCACTGCAGTGCAAGGTGATGTTATCGGAGAGTTCTGCTGGAGAGGTCAAAAGGTCTCCCTTCACCAGTCTCTCCCGATCCGGCCTTCCATGCATTTGGTGGACAGACGCATCCGCCACCAAGATCCAAACAAACCTCTCCCCATGAATTTCTTAAATAAATAAAAAAAAATTACTTTAGTGAACAATACTTTGGGGCGACGAAAACATATATAATATAATCTTTTTGATTAGATTTTGGTTGTAATATATAAGAATGTACATTTTTCTATAAATACAAATAACAAAACATATTGTGGGGTAATTGCTACAACTATATAGGTTCGAGGGTAGACTGAAAAGTAATGCACACATGCTTTTATAATACCTACAAATATAAATAGCAAGATTTGGCAAAAAGTACATTAAAAACCTCAATTCTCAAGTTTCAAAATCGTGTAGAAATACACAATTTATTATCACAATACACACATTTCAACATTGGTGTAACTCTTAGTTGACCAGTTCAGATACGGGGGCTCCATCTAAGCCAGAGTTAAGTTAGCCTCTCAGAAACTGGGAGTACTGTACGGGGCCCGCAGATATTTTAATAGTACACAACTGCTAACCCTGTACAAATCACAAGTGCGCCCCAAGGTTGAATTTGGCAACCGCTTCTGGTCTGGAAAATACCTGAAAAAACCCTCAACTCTGCGCAGAAACGGGCGGTCCGTTTGGTAGATTCTCCTAATTTATCAAACGGATTGCAATCTTTAGAGCACAGACGTCGGGTGGGAATGCTATCCTTGTTCTACCGGTGTTTCAACAGATGATGCTCCAAGGAACTAGCGTCATTGGTGCATAGTCAGGAAACACGCCAAACGCGTGCTTAACATATGTACACGGTTGACATTTGTCACATGACGGTATCGCTTCTTCGACTCGTTCTTGTGTTCAACAGCTCGGCTGTGTAATGATTCGCCGGCCTTTGTGTTTCTTCCTTCCTACAACATGGGTCTCTTCAAGACCAATGTTCATTCCTTCCTCCTCAAAAAGACCCTCCACACAGCATCTCAGATGACATAGGCCTTAAGGGAAATTATTATCCTCGGGACCTCCTGTGTGGAGTTAATGTAAAAAAAAATATAAAAAAGGTCACCATTAAGTCTAACACATTTCTTCCAAGGTGTAACAAGTTTTTTCATTCCATCATTGAGAAATTCTTCCGACTTTTCTCGAATCTACTACTTGGCAGCTGCCTTCACCTCATCGTCCGAAGTGTAATGAATAACCGTAAGGTCTCTCTTGAGTACAGGAAAAAGATCGCAAGATCGGGGGAGTATGGAGGGTGTGGAATCGGTTCAAACTTCAGGTTTTGCAGAGGCTCTAATCGACACTATTTATTCTCGTCTGTGAGACGTTGTGGTACCCAACGTGCACAGATTTTACGGGATCCCAATTGTTCAATAATTAAACCGATAAGGTCAAAGAACCTTTGAATATATTATACCATTAATATTTAACAAATTGCCATATGAATTTAAAGAAAATTGCTCTATAACAAAATTCTCACTGTTGTTAAAATCATGGCTCTTAGGCTGAATTTAGTCTTACGCTGACCGCACACGCACCGTCAGCGCTGATGGTCGAGATATGTGAACTTCTAGGAAGCGTTTTTGAATGACGTGTAGCTATCAGCACGCAAGGTGGTCAGCGCTGATGGCTACGCGGCCGTACGCGTCGCGCGACGAATGCACAAGCGCCTCTGCTTTCAGTGAGCGTTCTAGTGTCAAGCGGAGCGGACGTTGTCAGCGTGTACAGTCATGGCGAATCGTTTTAATTTTTTTGGGATAGGTTGTACAAAGCAGCAATAACTAATTCACTCCGCATTTTAAGTCTTCGTCTGTACAGTAAGGCGGTCAGTACGATACTGAAACGGGCCACGCTGAACCTCAGCGCTGACGAACTACGCGCTGATCTATGAGCGTTTACGGTGAGCGTGAGACTAAATTCAGCCTTAGGAAGTAACCTTATGTATTAACCCGTCTGCTTGGTCCAATATATTCGCACCTCACAATACGGTAGCCTCAGTATTGCGCGAAAAATCTGAAACCGTCACTTTGGATTGAGATTGTAAAATATCTATGCAAGATAGCTTTCATATTTCAAAGACAATAAGAAGCATTATTTCGTTCTCTTCCTCGTTAAAAGAAAAAATACATATGTTTGCATGAGAGGAAGAATGATATATAGCTTTTAAAATGTAAGGTCGCTCGGGACGTTTTTGGTCTTATGAAAGTATAATGCAATTACGTGTTTTGGGATGTATTTGTTCCTAAACAAGCAGACGGGTTAAGATTATATTTTGATCTTTCTTACCATGCATTTAATTGCAAGTATTGCTACTAATGTAATGCTATTATTGTGTTGCTCAACTTTTGCATGATATTTAAAAAAAAAATATATATATATATATATATATATATATTTTCCTATTCTACATCGCAATGTTGGTAGATATGTTATATGTGTATGTGTATTTGTGTATGTTGTTGTTACGCTAATGCTTTTATGATTATTTAATTTGTGGTTGTAACTAATCAGTGGAACTAATCTCCTGCTGACAAGCTACTTGCAGTAGCTTAGCGGGTTAAAATTCCAATTGTATGCAATTTTTATACAATAATAAAAAAAAATTTTAAAAGTTACTTTTCTTGGATATTCCAATATGGTTTGTAATTCGCCGGTCATTTTGAATCAAATCGTCAACTGATGTTTATCATCTGTGGTAGTGATCAGACTTCCACTGCATATTGCAATCGATTTACTGTCTACAACCTATCAACAGCATCGTCACCAAAAACATCCTATAATGACGATGAATCTCAGCAGAAGTCACTTTTTCAGCCGTTAAAAACTTGATATCAGCACTTTGACATAGCACTACAACACGTCTCCATACTTCCACTTCTCAAAATAGACTGGATGAATTCAACAACCTCAAACCTGCTTATACAGGGGGAAAGTCACTTCCACATTCCACCTGGTGCGCTTCTAAAGGTCATTCTGCTTAACCATGTGTGCATTACTTTTCAGCCAACCCTCATAACTCTGAAATCAGCTTTGTTGTGAAATTGAGTTATATGATGGTAATCAATACAGGATAAATGGGTTATTGTATATTTATACTGATAAGTATGGTGAAATCGTGGATTTGTGTATTGGGAACCGTGATACTTATATTTTGGAAATTAGAAAATGGCTTATCATTTTGTTTATGTATTTATTTACAAAAATAGAATGACTTGCCTAGTTGTTACATACAAAAATACATTGAAAGCAACTTAGCAATTCCACTAATTTTAGTTCTACAACCAGCTAAGAAGGCCGGTGTAGTCGAGGGGTAAGGCTCTTGACTTGCAATCCGAAGGTCGCGGGATCTACGGCATAGGCAAATAAATTTTATTTGAATAAATTTAAAAAACAGCAAACTTATTTTGTGGCACCATTTTGCTTCAAATTAATAAAATTCTTAGTTTTTACCACTTTTATTGTTTTCAAAACCAACATGTTTCGTGAGCAACGCTCACTTCTTCAGGGTTTTTTATTGATACTCAAAAACCCTGAAGAAGTGAGCGTTACTTTTTATTGTTTACAAAACCAACATGTTTCGTGAGCAATGCTCACTTCTTCAGGGTTTTTTATTGATACTCAATAAAAAAATCCTGAAGAAGTGAGCGTTGCTTTTTATTGTTTACAAAACCAACATGTTTCGTGAGCAATGCTCACTTCTTCAGGGTTTTTTATTGATACTCAATAAAAAAATCCTGAAGAAGTGAGCGTTGCTTTTTATTGTTTACAAAACCAACATGTTTCGTGAGCAATGCTCACTTCTTCAGGGTTTTTTATTGATACTCAATAAAAAAACCCTGAAGAAGTGAGTGTTGCTTTTTATTGTTTACAAAACCAACATGTTTTATTTTTATTGAGTATCAATAAAAAACCCTGAAGAAGTGAGCGTTGCTCACGAAACATGTTGGTTTTTTAAACAATTAAAGTTGTAAAAACTAAGAATTTTATGACTTGAATAATTTGTGTTATTTCACAATTTTTTTTTTGTATTAATTCATTTAAAATAATGTATAGTATATTGGCGGCAAGTTCCAGAGTAGAAGATACTCTCAGTATCGCCCTGGTGTAAGACCAGCATTCAGAATTGAAGCGTTGCTTGAAATGGCTTTAGCCGTGTTTGGTGACCAGATCTGAATAGCCAGGTGCTTCCCCACCTTCCTTTCCCACATCTCTTTCCCCTCCCTACTTCCTTCAGCCTCACAACATTACCCCAATTGAGGATGCCATGGCTCATCTGGTTCTTGCTCTCACTGGCTCCAGAAGGGAGCAGCTGGGACTCTAGTGTGTTATTCACATAAAAAAAATAAGTGATATTTCACGCTTAAAAACGTTATAGGTCATGCGGAAAATATCCACATTTCCTGCGAGGCAGTTAATTAACCTAGTGAGTCTTCCCAGGGGCATCACCATTGGTAAGTTAGTTCTGCACCTGGGAAGAATCAAAAGCCTGTGTTGGCGGCCTCGCGTGTAATTAATTATCTGGAACATCGAACCCTATTTTAGCCAGAATATCTGAAACTGATATAAAACCATTTAGAAGCTTAAAATCCGTGAGACCATCATGGCGATGAAATTTTAAATCTATTTCACCGGAAGTGAGATAAAATTGAGCTTACTTTGGACACACGGACAAGCCCATATTCTATCGGTTCACATCTTCAGTGGGTTTAACAATAATCAATTATGGAACAAAGCAAAAATAAAAGTTTTAATCATCATCATCATCATCACTATTGGCTCTACAACCCCTGGTGGGTCTTGGCCTCCTCAAGAATCTTCCTCCACTCATCTCGGTTTTGTGCCAGCTCTCTCCAGTTTGGAAGCTCCAAGGTAGATATGTCTTTGAGGACGTTGTCGCTCCATCTTAGTCTTGGCCTTCCCAGGCTCCTTCGCCCTATTGGTCTTGAGTTCAGCAGGGACTTTGGTGCTTGATGCTCGGTCATTCTCTCCACATGACCCAGCCACCGAAGTCTTCCCAATTTTATGAATTTTGCGACATTTAGCTCCTTAAATAAAGTATAGAGCTCATTGTTATAACGTCTGCGCCAAAATCCGAACCAAAAGCCAGAACCGGTCCGAAAATGCGCCTCAAAATTTTTCTTTCAAAAACGTCCAGTGCTCGCTCTTTCCTCTTAGTTAGTACCCAAGTCTCAGCTGCGTACGTAAATACTGGTCTGATAAGTGTTTTGTACACTAGTATCTTCGTGTTTCTGGACAGCAGTCTGGACTTTAATTGGTTTTGTAGGCGGAAATAACAGCGATTTGCGTTCACTATGCGCTTCTGGATCTCCTCTGTGGTATTATTGTCGTTTGTTATCAGGGAGCCTAGGTATGTGAATCTTGGTACGGTTTCGAAATTTTGGTTTCCACATGAGAGAGTTGGGATTTGTTGGGTGAAAAGTTTTAATAAAATCATAAAAATCAATAAAATACAATCAACAGAAAATTCCTAATAATTCGCCATTTGAATAAATAATTAATGTTTTTGCATTTGACAGATTTGTGATTTATATTATCCCCAGGTGCAAAATAATGCAATTGACACTGTCAACGTTAAACATGTGTTTTTCTTATTTTTTAGAGAGAAAAGCAACGTCAAGTTGAGCTCACCAAAGTGCAGACCATCCATTTGATGCTTGAAAATGAGATCCGCTACATCGAAACTTTGCGAAGTAAGTTGTAAACTATTTGATTTTTAATTTTAAAAATATACTAGCTGACCCGACCACGCGTTGCTGTGGCTAATAAAACACTTTGTAAAATCCAACCTTTGTAACCACCGCCGTCTTTGAGTTTATCGCGAAGAGACAGACAGATGCCGCAGAGGACTTTAATTTATAATACGTAGAGATGGTGTGAAAGATTATAATAATGTGCATGAAATGATTGAGGTAACTAACGTATTTAAGTTAATAAGGATTAATACTGCATCCGTCTAAATAACTTTTCAATTACCGCAATGTACGTGACCATTTTTTAGAAGATAGAATGGGTATAGTAAGCTATCCGTAAAAGATAGATATATGCCTTCGCGGACTTTTTTGTAGATCTATAAAAGAGGAATATCCCACCATGAATTGTTTTGTTATATCCCAAAAGGATTAGGCAGCGTTTTCGATGAAAGCTACCAGGCGGCTTGAATTTTTCCGATACTTCTAACAATTATCGTTATGTTTCAACCAATTTACACAAATCCTTGACAAATTACATACCTAAACCTTCCTCGCCAAACACTCTATCTATTGGTGAAAACCGCATGAAAATCCGTTCAGTAGTTTTCGAGTTTATCGCAAACAGATAGACAGACGGCGCGGGGGACTTTAATTTATAATATGTAGAGATAATAACTATCTGACCTGGAAAACGTTGTTCTGCCATATAAATTATTTCTAGTGAATATTTTGGTTGTTAATTAAAAAATAATTAACGTATTGTAAGTGTGTAGGGACGGGATCTATGATAGAAAAAGGAATGGAGCGCTGTGGACGATGGCCGCCGATAAAAACAAAAAAAACGCCAACCATTATTTTTCTCAATTCAATATTTTTCATTAAAGTAACGGACATATTCATTAGCTTGTGTCGCTCTCCATAGAGAGAAAAAAAAATGGCCTTATATTTAAACGCTCGGGATCTCAAAAGTTTCGTATGGTCTGTAGCTATTCGAAAACATAAAAATAAATTAAACTATTTTTCACTGTTAGCCCGCTAAAATGGCCGGAAGTTTTGAAAAAAATAGATTTCGTGATTTGGAAAAAAAATAAAACAAAGGGTTCATATTTTATATTTTGTACCAAACTTATTTTTCATTCCATAACTGCAGTACAAAAAAACCCAAAACCATTTTTTTTTAAAAAACATATTGGTTAAAAATATAAAAGGGAAAAATAACACTTTTTCTGGATAAAATGAGAATTCTTCTTGACTTAGGTACTTGTAATCATAAACTTGAACTTTCTTTCATTTTTGTCAGTTAGACACATTTTTTAATAATAAACAAACGTTAAAAGGTTAAATTACTGAAAAAAAAAATTATTAAAAATTAAAAAAAAAAATGGCTTTAGGTTTGTTTTCTGATTTTCAATGCATTTTAGCGGGCTGATAACGTTTAAAAAAAAAATTAAATGCAGTTCTCATTTTCTTTGTAAGACGCAACTTTTGAGACCCCGGACATTTCTGAATTCAAAAGTTGAAATGATTGACACACCCTAATATTCATGGTTTGATCTCTTAAAACTTAATTGTAAAGTGGAAAAAAGTAGGTAATATATTTTTTATCCTAAAGTAAGAAAATGAAAAAAGAAAATCAATATAAATTTCGAAGAGCAATTGAGTGTATGATATTTTTTGTCAGTCCGAATTTAGCCAACACAAATAAGCTCGATGGTTTGCTCACGCGAGAACATGCCACGTACAATTGTCCGTGTGAAAAACATGGTGTGCCCAAATCTAAGCCTCAAACAGACATCGTTTGGCCTTGCGACTTATTGTCATTGTGAATGCCAATCTAATAGGAAATTGAGTGCGTTTGAATTCGGGACACCCTGATCACCTAGCGGTATGAAATATACTTTTCGACCTTTTCTCATACCTACCAAATATACATAAAAAAGTTTCGGAGGAGTGCGACCACAAACACCGTGATCCAAGATTTTTATTTATATATATAGATAATAATAACTTCTAAAAAGAAAGACAAACATTCCCGGGTTATGAATAACCCAACAATATTTTAAAATCTCCTACTACCACCACAGTAAGCCGAAAATGTTGCTTGAGTCGTGATGGAGGACTTAGCCAGCTGAGGAATCAAACACGGGATGCCTTTGTTGGACCCAACTCAGCCACTGACTTATCTGGAGGTTAATGCTTGGAAGGAAGTGTCTATGTCAGTTTTTGGTAATTTTATTTAGGTACCAGAAAGTACTCTAAAATGTCCCTTATTTGAATGCTATGAATACCTATGTCAGATGCTTTAGATTGATAAAATTATGGCCTACCTAACTATAATCTGTGTGTGGGTATTGATAGAGAGAGATGCAATGAAAGACGTTATGTAGAACTGTATGTAGGAGAGCTGTTCGTAAAATAAGATCTCCAAGATGCTGCGGTCGCGAGGAACAATTTTACGTGCGATCCATTTTATCAACACTGGCGTGTAGCCTGGTTCTCCCTCACCCCAAACTCCCACCACGCTGCACTCTCTGTGACGCTTAGTCTCTGCGTTGCAGCCGTTCGCGATGGAGCTTCTGCTTGCCGCACCCGCCAGATGTGAATTATGCTCTGTAATTAATTTTTTGTGTACAAAGAACAATACCCTGGTAGACATTCATTCTCAGCAGCATAAAGTGTACGGAAAACAGTGTATGAGCACGAAAGGTTGGTTTAGAAGGTCTTGTCCCCAGTCACAATTGAGTCCAAGAATTCCTTGCAATCGACTTCGTAACACTCAAGGAATTCAGGCTGCTTCAACCCGTCGTTGTTTGTGATCTTTGGTGAGCATTTTTGGGACCCAACTTACGCAGACCTTGTGGTATGTTCTGTCAAAATCTTGTCAAAAATGGTCTTAGTGATATGACCATATTACAAAGCTCCGAAAAAACTAAATACAGAATGTTATTCACACGAGCGGAAGCTCCATCGCGAACAGCTGCCACGCCGAAACTAAGCGTCACAGAGAGTGCAGCGTGGTGGGCATTTGGCGTGGGGAAACAAGGCTACACTCCAATGCTGCCGGATTGCGCGTAAAATCGTTCCTCGCGACCGCAGCACCTTAGAGACCTTATTTTACGGACATCCCTTATAGCTTTATTGTGGACACAGTATTGACCGACCGAAGGTTCGGTTTCGGCAGAAAATCTGCCGAGCCTTCGACCGCACCGAAACTCTGCATTCGTGAATTATCGTGTGTCGTTCGGCTAACTTCGGTGAGCTTGTGGCTCATGTGTCACCCACCATCATCTCTGTTTTTTCACATACATACTTCAATTATTGTTTTTTATTTCATTTAACACTTGCAATATGTTGCAGAATGTTGTGATGTAAACGAAATTAAAATTAAAATACTCAATTAATGAGGTCCTTTTTTTTAATAATGTAAGTGTTGATTTATTGACAAATTTTTGTTCCAAGAAGTAGTTAACATGTTTTGTTATTTTTTATAATAATTATTTGTTATAGAAGTAACATAATTTTTTTTAAATTATTTTTTCACATATTTACTTAAATTTTTGTTTTTTATGTCATATAACATGTGTTAACTGTCTCAAATTTCGGTAGATTTTAACATGTTTAAAAACGTTTCGGTTTCGGTTAGACAGATACAGATTAACTGAGACAGATACCGAAAATTCGGCTTCGGTAGAAAGTCCTGTTTCGGTCGGACACTAGTAGACAGTAATAGAGTTGAAGAATTTTTCCAGATGCACATCACTAGTCAATAATTGGAATAACAGAAGAGACATTTGTGTGTGATGGAAGTATGAATGAAGCAAGGAGTGTGTGCCTATAAACAGAGTTGTTTGGCGGTGTAACCTCTCTGCCTAACCCTCGTTAATAATAAACGGTTTATAATCCTTCCAGGTACACTGGCCAGGGGTGGATCGGACCGGAAGATGTCAGAATTGGAGGCTGCAGAAGGAAGAAGGGCCAAACTTCAGCAACAAATTGACCTTTTGTTGCAAACTTCGGTTGGTATCTATGTAATATACTGTTTTGTTTGTTTTTTATTGTTTTACCTTACTTTATTTAAAAGCGACAAACCCCGATGAAATGTTTTTGCAAACATCCCTGAGATTTCTGGGATCTTTTTTTAAAATTATGTGAATGCCGCACAACTGCTCCCAACTGCTTGGAGCCAATTTTAATTCATATGGCATCCCCAATAAGTAGTGTTGAGTACCTTGAACAAATGTCCCTCACGAAATATATTTGTCCCAACTGTTTTTTTTTGTATTGCTATGCTTGGAGCCAATTTTAATTCATATGGCATCCCCAATAAGTAGTGTTGAGTACCTTGAACAAATGTCCCTCACGAAATATATTTGTCCCAACTGTTTTTTTTTGTATTGCTACAAAATGCTTTGAGATAGTGAGTTGTTGGTGTATTGGCTCTATATTGCGTATTTGCGACATTTAATTTCCCCAGGATACGAAAATATTCCCTTTTTGGTTCTTTCACACTTCACACCCCACCTTGTTTGAGGTGGGACACCTCAACACCTCATTTCAGTATTTGAGTACCTCATACAAACTCATTCTGAAATCGTGTCCTACCCAAAACTATGATTACCCCCATCCCCAGGATATGAAAATATTCTCTATTGGTTCTTTCACACTTCACACCTCGCCTGATTTGAGGTGGGACACCTGAACACCTCATTTCAGTATACGAATACCTAAAACAAACTCATTCTGAAATCGTGTCTTGCCCAACACTTAGGTAAACTGTTAACGGCATGGCATACATTATGCTAATAAAATAATACATAAAATTCGCGGCAAATTTGACATTTTGATGCCACAGATAAAATCATTTAAAAATATTCTGGGGTTGCCAGGCGAATGAAATTCTCTCTAGGACATGGGTAAATGTTGGCGCAAGCGATTCTGACCTTGTCTTTCATACTAATTCTGTACATAGAAGGGTCAAAATCGCAGACAAACATATTTTATTCGAATTTTTTTCACGCGCATGCGCACAAGCTGCGCGCGTATGAGCGTGTCCGGCCGATTACAGGTTAAGCCACGAAACTTCTTAATACTGTAGTAATACTTGTTTATTGTATAGTGCCGTTTTGTAAAAAATCACCTCAAATGCCCTGTACAAATATTTTTCATGGTTATATCATGCTACATACTAACTAGTTCAGTGGTTCCCAACCTTTTTTTGACCAGGGACCAATATTACATTTATTTCTTCTCACAGGGACCACAAGGTACAATAATAATAAACTGTCAGTCGCGTAATTAAACGCGTCCTTGCAGTTGCTATCATTTTGCAATTTAATGTGCTCTTCTTGGACTTCTTCAGCTTCCTCTCCATCATTAATACCAAAAGGGTTGCGAATCAGCTTTTGGATACCTTTCGATTCGGTTTTTGTAGTAAATGAATAAATGTTTCGTGAACCACTTTTTGATCTCGCGGACCACCGGTTGGGAACCACTGAACTAGATAATCTGTTATAACTACTCTACGAAATGTTTTAATGAAAGACCTTATTATAACCCTCCCATTGCTGCAAATTTATATAAATAGAAAAATGAATCTAATTTTTATTCTATTTCCATTTCTAGCCTGGCTCCCCTCGCCATTCCGACCACGGGGGCCATCCTGACTGGACGTCTCCAGGTGCCCCACAACAACGGCAGGGATTTCTCAGCCACCTGCCTCGCAGTCTATCCAACCTGACGGGGCAGAGCATCCGGAGCATCAGGAATAGTGTCAATAGTGTGAGTAGATTAATAAATGAAAAAAAAAAACTTTCCAAAGAAGCGGAGTTAGCAGTCCACAATGAGGTGCTGATACCAACCCTGATGTATGGCAATATCACAACACAAGCAACATTTTCCGCTTACCGTGTTGGTAGTAGGAGATTTTCAAATATTTTCAGATTATTCGTAACCCTGGAATGTTTGCCTTTCTTTTAAAAAAAAAAGACCCGCAACGCGTTGCTATCAAAACACAACACCATCTACTGGATGGTTACCCAACCTTTTATTTACTATCCCTTTTGGTAATATTTAGGAGGTTATAACCAGAGAATATAATAATAAGGTTTTACCGTAGGTCGTTGGCAGATTTGTTAAATTTTCTAACTAAATTTTGTTAAATTTTCTAACTAAATTTTGTATTATACAACACACATTTCAAATCATATAATCGTCCAGTAAAATAAATCAATACATTATCTGGGAAATGCATTTTTCAGAATTTTAATTTTAGTTCAAATAAAATCATTAACCTCTTTTTTGCCGGAGACACGCCGGCGCGCGCGTATTGTGCGCGTGCGCGAGAAAATAATTCGAAAAAAATACGAACAAAAAATGTTTGTCTGCGATTTTGGCCCTTCTATGTACAGAATTTGTATGAAGAACAAGGGCAGAATCGCTTGCGCCAACATTACTCCATATGATGGGTAAAAATTTCATTCACCTTGCAACCCCAGAATATTTTTAAACGATTTTATCTGTGGCATCGAAATGTCAGATTTGCCGTGAATTTTAACGGTCAAACTTGATGCGTGTTCCTCGACTAAAACATCGTAAAACCTATTAATTTACGTAATTAACGCAAGTAATGTTGTTTTGGTACATAGTTTATTGTTCTATGAATGTGTTTCGGTCAATAAAATATACGATAGCTCAAAATTAATCCACAAAACATTCAATTCAAAATTCAAAATCGTGTTTTGTTACGAAATTTCCGTATTTTTCCTGGAATTTGCTGGCCTTTGACGGGTAAAAAAAAAGATCCGCCAACTTAGTTTTGTGACTAAGATTTTTTTGAGATTTTTTTTACATTCTTATTTTGCTTAGACATTATTGAAAAATGGTAAATTCTTATGATCAAAAAATAATTACCAAAAGTACATAATTTTAATAGTTTTATCATCACGCCTTTCAGCATTTTTGAATGTAGGTATAAATTAACGCAAATTTGGAATGAAATAAAATCGATATTGAGTTATAATTTAAAAAAGCTAGTACGGAGAATAATTAATCTTTCTCATTGGAACCGCCCTGTACGATCGTAAGAACATCTTTCGACGAAATGTGGATTTTCGGCCGCTGGCTGGTTAAAAAAAATATATAAGACAAAAGTAGATCTTGGGAACCCACTAAGGCACTGCCTGTGCGTGGATAATATTAACTAAAGTGCTAAATTACACCAATAAGTTGGCAGTACAAGTAAAAAATGTAAATTTCATAGTGAAAGTTTTAAAATATAGGTAATGTATCTTTGAAAATATTGTAGTGACAAAGTGACGCAAACAAGTTAGTTGATAATATAATTAATAATATAGATAATATAATTTATATTCCCATTCCAGGCACAGGCCTCCCCCGTGACTTGCCTGGACGGGGGTGCAGGGGGCGCCCCGCCCCCCTTGCCCCCGCGCTGTCCCCCGCACCCCCCGCCTCCCCCTCCACCACCCTCCTCGCAGGGGGTGCCGCAGAGGGCACAGCACCGTCACCACCACACCGCCCCCAACTCTATCGCAGTGCAGATGGCGTATCCGCTTGTAGCGGTCACTCCACCATTGATACAGGTAATTATCAGCAAGCGACAATAAAAAGAGACAAACACGTACATCTATTGGATTTAGCCTGCGAAAGAACGAGACGAGATAGCAATAAAAATTTATTTATTTCGTGGGTTCTCGGTTTCAATATAATAAGATAAATACACAGTCCCACACAAGTCTCCTTTAGTCTAGCAGTATAAAACGTCTGATGAACATCAGTAGCCAGATATTCAGAGGACCAAGGATCAAACCAAGAAATCCAAAAAAATATATACATTTTTCTTCTTCTTCTTGTGCCCTGTCAACAGGAACAACTTTACAGTAGACTGGCCAAACCACTGTCTCAGGTTTTTAGCCATGAGGTTCTCCTTCCAAGGCCCCATCTTCCGGCAATCTTTCCCTGCATTATGAGATACAGGATCTCGTACTTCTCTGGATGTCTCATCACATGTCCAAGATATTGAAGTTTTCGGATTTTTATAGTTTTAATAACTTCTTTTTCTTTATGCATCCGAACCATAACATCTTCATTCGTAACCCTGTCTGTCCAGCTTATTTTAAGTATTCTCCTGTAGATCCACATCTCGAATGCATACTATATATCATTTTAAATGAATTAATTGTGAAATAACACAAATTAATCAAATAAAGTTTATTTGAGCACGCCGGGATTCAGTACCGCAACTTTTGGATTGCTAGTCAAGAGCCTTATCCCTTGACCATGGAAGCCATGAACAAAGAAAGGGGTGTAGGGTGTGAGAAAGACACGAAACAAACGCGTATCTGCGGTTAATTAAGTGAGATCTATGTATATCTAAGCAGGCGCGGCCGGTGCCTCAAATTGTAGGTGGTTCACCAAGCCATTCATCAAAAACGAAAGGTTGATATTATATTTTCAAAAAAATCTAGACATCTTGCATAATTTTACATTATTTACTATCTAAAAATATCATGTAACTCTAAGGCGGGGGTTACACTCGTAATTAAAATTTACGGATTACATAAGATTTTGACAGGTCACTCACAGGAGCGTTCACATATGCATCCGACTTTTGGTAATTAGTGATTACGGAAGTTGTTCGGAAGTTCGACCTGTGTAAATGCTCATGCGACCGTTTACATCTGTAAATTTATTTGCAGTAAGATGGCTTCCTGTCAACAACGACCTGCTACTGTCAAATTTACGCGATTTTGTCAATAAAGACGAAAAGGCCCAAATAAAGTATTGAAATAGATTGTGGCTTTAATTAAACAATTCTCCACACACTTTTGTGCCATCAAAGGCGGCAATTAATTTCGTTTCATCCGAATGACAGCTACCTGACATCTGCTGACAGCAACCGACTTCGAATTCAAAATTTCAAATACGTAAATGTTAAAAACAAAAACATTAAATTGGAAAGGATTGGACCGATAATTGAATAGAAGGATGCTCATTTTCCAGAAAACTTAAATAAGTGGAAATAAATACTAGTTTTGTAGGATAAAAATCCTATGAAAACAATTGTCTTTTAATTTTTGACATTTCGCAACGGTGCGCGGCGCATTTCGGAACTATTTCTTGCGGAAGTATCTTAGCTTATCAAACTGATTTTATAAGCTGTAAGAAGGCTGGAAATTCGCGCGGGCGCGATTAGACCTGTCAAAAAACTTCCGAAAGAATAAGTTCTGTAACTTGCTATAAATTACGTTAAGTGGCTTTTGGTGTCGTTTACATTGGTAATTTGGCCATAAATCGCTTACAAGAGCGATTTACAGGAAAAAATTTACGAGTGTAATCCCAGCCTAATAGTAAAAATATTGTGCGATGTAAAAACATGCTGATGTCTACAAAGACATTACATACTTGATGTCTAGAGTTTAATAAAGTATCCTATGCTTGCAAAGTCGTGTTTTCTCCATAGAGATATACAATTTCTCCAATCATAAAAATTCTGAATAAAAATGCGTATATGGGAATTGACCTGCCAGGTAAGTAGGTATGTTTTATGTATCTGTTTGTAAATGTATATAATAAAAATACGTATAGCCTAGGAACTCATAATAAATTGTACAACGCAACATAACTAAAACGGCGCTCTAGTAATTATCCAATTATTATAGAATTATTCTGGTATCAATATTTTTAGAAGCATTTTACACTCCATTACTATTGATATTACATCTATTAGAAGATTAGTGGAAAGGGCGGGTGGTGGGTGTGATATCCATTTAAAAATACTCAACCTTCCAAAGATAACCATAATAACAATAACGCAATAATCCAATAATAATTAAGACACAAGAAACGTTTCACTCTGCGGCGGGGATCGCCAATATCGTCATTTAACTGTCGTTACTGACCTGTGAAGTTCGCAATGGGTGACAAAAAAATAATTATGTCAAAAAGGTACACCCCAAGGGCTCGAACAAGATAATGTCACACGAGACGCATAGCTGACCCTTTGACTAATGGTTACATTTTAGAAGAGAAGTATTATTACTTAATATTATCTTGTTCAAACCTTACTATCGCTGGAAGCAAATCTTCGGAATATTTCGGAAGAATGCCGAAGCTCTTCGGGTCGGCCGGGCGCCGCGCGATCAGCCGATTTTTAGTGTGACATGTATCTGACGTTTTGGGATTTTTTACTACGAGCATCATTCGAATTATGGGGCGCCTAGCTCGGCGCACGGTTTAGGCATTGTACCTACCTCGATTCCTCGGTCCTAGCGGGTAGCGGGTAGACGCCGTAACTGGCGCGGGCGGGTGAGAACAATGCGTTTATTTGGCCGTAATACATTGTTAATTGTTAGATTGAAAAATAATTATAATTAAATTTAAAGATTGTGCTCAATTTTATCAATTTTATAAATAAACACATTACGTAGAAATACGATGAGTTATAAAATGATGTTCAATTTTTTTGGCGGTTCAGCGCACCATTGCACGTTAGCGCCAGCCGCGCCTGTATCTAAGGCTGATGTAAGTGAAATTAATAAGATTGAGAAAGGGATGCTTAGATTGTTTGACATATAGAGCATGAAGAAAGGAGTTTTGTGAGATTTTATGACATAGAAGAAGTCAGGGACTTTTTATACAAATCTATAAAATGTGTGTTACACATGTCAGGATGCTGTATGCTGCGTATCCATATCACGTCGGGGTCACCAGTTGAGGGAGCGGGAGACAAATGAAAGTCGAGCAGTCGATGTATGAGTCAGTCGTTTATTGGACTACGTAGCGAGGGTCAGTGAGGCAGTAACATGATGTATGCAGGGTGCCGTAGATGAGATGCTGCAGGCGCTCGGAGGAGATGGAGATGGTGTGGTGAAGGTCAGCAAGTTGCTCGACACCATGGCGGTGGAGATGACCTATCTTCCAGGCCGTTGCTCGACGCTTTAAGTCGCGGAGATGAACGGTGGGTGGCTCGGTGAGCTGAGCCACCAGCAGGTAGTCCTGGCGAGGCGGAGCGTGTTTCCATGGCAGCGAAGCACGGTGGGGCTTCGGGGTGCCATGAAATGGTGAGCTGATCCCTTGGCTGAAGGTGGCGTCAAACCTCATAAGTCGCGGGATGTAGCTGTTCTCAGGAGCTGAAGACACGATGGGCCTTGTAGCTGAGGCATGGTGGTGGACCTCGGGAAGCTGCCCTGGATGTGTGTAGATGCCATGCAGTGTGAGACTGAACCGCAGCGGGCGAGCGATCGGCTGCTTATATAGCCGCGGTGAGTAACTACTCTCGCGGTAGGTAATACGTGCCACTTCGGCAGTTGACGAGAATGTTCGGCGCCGTACAGATATTGTACGGTGCTATCTCGAGACCTTTCTAGGCGGTGGTGATATTATTATCGTCGAGACGGCCGCGGCAGGCGAGCAAAGGTACCTAGGCAAGTAGGTTGGCGGGTGCGCGCGAATATTAGGAGATGTTTCTCGTATCTTCTTTTGATGGCGAAGTTAATAATGAAGTGTTGCCACAGTTTTATTTCCAGATCGATGAAATTTTACACACTTGCCCTTCAAAACACGAGGAAGGTCCCTGTATATTTGAAATTTAAAAAAAAAAATCTCATCTACTTTTCCCATCCCTTAGCAGAATAGAGCACGGGCATCACCGGGTGATTCAGTTAGTAAATAACCACTTGAGCGATTATGGTCGAAAAATGGACCACTTTTATTTTTCTGCGATTGATAGCGGTCCAAAATTGGACTACATTTTCTTAACACTCGTAAAACATTTATTGTAATTATTTAAAACATTTCCCCGGTCAGCCATTTATTTTAAAAAGGAAGCTATTGAAATGCTTTATCTATTATGACCATAAATGTCGCAAATCCGAACATTGTAGACTATTTTAGAACGATGTTAAAAATAATTTTTTTAAATATATTTTTCACCTCGAGTTTTTGATCAGCTGTTTACGGTTTAAAATTAAGTCCTTTACCATAGATACGCACCTTTCATTATCAAGTATACCACAGACAACATACGGAAATCGAAAATATTCTAATAAGCACCCCTCATGGCAGTTTCAAAGTAACAACACGCAGGATTCGCGCCGTTATAAATTTTACAACTTTTTATATTTTTTTTATAAATCCTACAAATATGAGATAAACGGTAAAATGCAGGTTAATTCATTGGCTATATAGCACTATAATAAGTTTTTTATGTTCCAATGTAAAAATTCGGAGGTATGAATTTTTTAATGTTGGCGAAAAGTTTAAAAAATGATCTTCTTTATTTCGCATGATTGCTCCAGTGGATAAATAAAACAATAAATATTCTATCTGTTTTAGAATGCAGTACCTGGCCACCACAGAAGCAAATCATCGCCAGAAGAATTGAACCTGTTGAACAATACTAATGGTAAGTAATACAACAGTGTGACAAGTGTTAAGAAGGAATTATGGAATAAAATTATTTTTGGGGACTTTTCAAATTTACTCAGGTTGAAATATTATTTACTAGCATGCGTTGCTACGCCATTTAACCCTTCCGCAGCCAACTGGGGCCGAAGGTAGACCCCAAAATAACTATCCTTCTTATATCTACTGAAATACATGAAATATATTTTTAGTATTTTAGGTATTCCTGCGCAAAGGATTAACACATAATATGTCATTTAAAAAAAAATGTGGAAAAATCGTTGATCGCAGGAAAAAATATTTTGTCAAATATAGGTAGGTAATATTCCCTGCAAAAACATAAATAACAAAAACAAAAAAAATATCAAAAAAAGAAAAGTGTTTTCTTTGGTTTAAAAGTTTAGAAAAAAATGGGGTCATCAGCCGACCCCCACAGTTACGGACGTCCTGTTTGGCATCTTGGCCTGTCAAGAGTTAATAAAGAAATTGTTTCTCCCTGCGTGTCCTTTCCCATTCGTCCCGTTCCCCTTCTGCCTCCCCTTCCTCTCCCGCGTTTCCTTCCCCTCTCGCGTTCCCACTCCGATTCCTCCACCTTCCCTCTCCCCACTCCACTCCCCCCCTTCCCACGCCCCGAAAAACCCTTCCCGCGAATCCCCCTCCTGCGAACCCCCTCCCGGGTTCCCCTCCCCCATTCCCTCCGGTTCGCCCCCCCCCCCTCCCGCATTCCATACATTCCATTCCCGGTACATTCAGTTTTCAAACAGCTCGTGTGTCACCTTCTTATATGTTATCCTGATGTATGAGCTATATTTTTGTAAAGTTTCATTAAAATCATTCAGTAGTTTTTGCGTGAAAGAGTAACAAACACGCATACATCCGTACAAACTTTCGCCTTCATAATATTAGTAAGATAATCAACTAGCAGAACCGGCCACAATTTGCTGTGGCTAACGAAACACAACGCCATATACTGACAAAGTCATTACCCAACCTTTATAACCAACGCTATCTGTTAATTTGCATACATATAAAATCCACACCGCCCGCATGCTGGCCCGCTGCCCGCTTGCCAGCCCGCTCCCGTTATTTATATATTTCAACCAATTTACACAAAACCTTGACCAATTATATACCTAAAAGCCTTCCTGATGAATTACTCTATCTATTGGTGAAAACCGCATGAAAATCCGTTGCGTAGTTTAAAAGATCTAAGCGCGTAGACAGCGGGAGCGACTTCATTTTATACTATGTAAAGATCATGCATCAAATGATTGAAATTTTGAATGTTTTTATTTTTAGAGGACAAAGATTGGGAGATGGTGACCACTCCCCCTGGAACCCCACCACCCCCTTACCCCTCTCCACCGCCACCTCAGGTATAAAAAAATGTGTATTAAATACTTTGTATATATACCACTAATTTAATATTTAGGTCAAGGTTTCGTTTAGTGGTGACGTCATTGTTCGATGTGTCGTGACGTCACCGTAAAGTCATTGTATGGGAATGTATGATATGACACAAGCCATCGTATTAATTTATTTGTTTATTTTCATACTGTTTATAGAGATTTAGTTGTTGTGTTTATTGAAACATTATTTAGGCCTAAATAATGTTTCAAAAATAAAGGTATCTCTTATTAGTTTTTCTCTATTATTTAAAATATTCAAAAACTACTGCACAAAAAAAATAGTAATGCTACTTCTAGGGAGAATACTTCGAACAACGGAATTCAAAATGGCGGCAGTTGATCAGCTGATTGCCCGATCCTACAGTAATTTTTCAGGAGTGATGACGTCACACGATTCACTGTACATACGGTGGTTTTCGGGGGGTCTTGAAAAATTAAAAATTTGACAATTATTTTAACTATTAACCGGTGACAGGCCGGAGACGCGCCGGCGCGCGCGTCATATGCGCATGCGCGAGAAAATAATTCAAATATTTGAATAATATTTTCAACAAAAAACTTTTGGTCTGCGATTTTGGCCCTTCTATGTACACAATTTGTATGAAGAACAGTGTCAGAATCGCTTAATGGTTAAATTAATTAATTGGTTAATCAAAAAAAATAAATTTAAATATCTCTTATAGTAAAGAAAACTTTGTTTTTACGGGTTAATCTTTTATTGCATGAAATAATATTCTAAAAATTTCGATCTTTAGTAATAATTGCTATTTCTGTAATTCCAGATTGCCATAGACCCGCAGAGAGCTATAATCTCAATGGAGGAAGATGACTCTCCCACGTTATCTGTAAGTTAAAACATTTTTGAACATTGGGCATTTTATAAGTTGATTTTCATGTAACCCGTCATTTGTCGCGAGCCCGCCCGCGGGCTCTTAATTTTATTTTTGCTTTTTTTTTAAATGCGATTTTAACCCTTATGTATAAAGAAACTGTATGAAGCCAAGGTCAGAATCGCTTGTGCCAATATCGTTCTTGATGTAGCCATTGGTTTCATTAATCTAGCTACTCTAGAATATTTTTAAATTAATTTTCTGTGACTTTGCAGGTCAATTTTTATGTTTTCAAATGCGGCCTTTATTTATTTGCAAACTCCTTGGAATTGTGTTTTTTCATGTTGGTTACATATTTAGATCTGTTTAGAAATATTAAAATCAGTTTATATTTGTGTGATTATATTTTTTGACAATTATTTCCAAAATGGGAGATTTAATTTTTTTTTTTAGTTAGTTAGCTATTCTAGAAAAACCTTTTACGATATTATTTATTTATTTATTAATTTACGGAAAACAGTCCAGTAAAAACATAATAATAACACAAATAAAAAACAGAGATGACAGTGAAGGGAGAGCACATATAAATTAATAGCAATGACAATATAAAATATAAAAAGTACATACATATAGAGACACTACAAGTCAAAGCATGAAGAAGCATTTAAATATTGCGTATCGACTGCCGAAAGTCATTTAGTTTTACACCAAAAAAATCAATGCTTTGACTTGCGTTGACAAGTCTCCACATTCTGGATAAGGGAGAATGGTATCCATAATTAGTAGAATGTTGATTGAGGAACAGCAATTCATTATTTCGAAGTCTACGGGAAGGGATGTTAAACTGGATGAGTTGTAACAATGCAGGTGTATCAGTAATACTGTTGACAATTTTAAATATGCAAATTAGATCAGAGTCCTTTCAACGTTTTTCTAAAGAAGACATGTTTAAAATGTGTTCAAATTCATCATAAGAGTACTTGCCTCTTTTAAGACCCAACCTCCAAGCAATTCCTCTTAGGAAACGATGTTGTACGGATTCGATATGACAAATGTGGACGGCATAGAAAGGAGACCAAATGACACTAGCATATTCAAGGTGAGGGCGAACCAGCATGTATATCATGCAATATACATGAATAATAAGATTTATTATCTGGTAAACAGAAAGCAATTGCAAAAAAAACAATTCCTTTGTTTTTATATGGATATTTGACCAGAAAGCAAACAAGGTAATTTCCGAGCGGTTTTTCGAAATACCACCCGACATTCAACAGTTTAAACTTTATAGCGACCATTGAGCTAATTTTATATTTTAACTGTCAGTTAAAGTAACAAGGATGTTAAATAGGACCTCACTCATTTTCAAGTGTACTTTTGCTAGTGGATTGTTAACCTGTAATCGGCCGGACACGCTCATATGCGCGCAGCTTGTGCGCATGCGCGAAAAAATATATCGAAATAAATTTGTTTGTCTGCGATTTTGACTCTTCTAAGTACAGAATTTATATGAAGAACAAGGTCAGAATCGCTTGCGCCAACATTACCCCATAAGATGGGTAAAAATTTCATTCACCTTGCAAACCCAGAATATTTTTAATTTTAGCTGTCAAAGTTGATGCATGTTCCTCGACTAAAACATCGTAAAACCTATTAATTTACGTAATTAACGCAAGTAATGTTGTTTTGGTACATAGTTTATTGTTCTAGGAATGTGTTTCGGTCAATAAAATATACGATAACTCAAAATTAATCCACAAAACATTCAATTCAAAAGTCAATATCGTGTTTTGTTATGAAATTTCCGTATTTTTCCTGGAATTTGCCGGCCTTTGACAGGTTAATGTACATATTTGTACGTAAATAAATAAATAAATTAGTTTGTATTTTTTCTTTATTTTTTACTCCTTCATGTATCCAAGTGTACTTTATTTCTAACCTCAAAATCCATTACAGCGCAGCATGTTCTCATCTGGCGGCTTCTCTTGCGTGGAATCCCTCAGCGTGGCGCGGCTGGCGGTTTTCTTGAACTGGGTGGCGGGGGAGCGAAGACCTGCGCAGGCCCTACTCCTCTATCTCCTCGCGGACACCTACTCCACGGGACAGGCGGCAGGACTGGCGAGGTGGGCGTACGAACTGCATTCTGCCTTCTTGGTCCCTGGCGCTGTGAGTATAATATTATATGCTTTGCAGGTGGTATGCTTTGCATAGGCTTTCAGATGGTTTGGGCATGTAGAGCAAATGAACGAGGCAAGGAGTGTAAGGAGAATATATGACGCAAATGTAAATGGTAGAAGAAGTCGGGGACACCCGAGGAAGACATATCTATGTCATCTGCTCTTATATAATTACGGCTGCTTTCTCAATCGCATAATATTTTGGACAGTCAGATCGGGCCACTATATCTATGTCATCTGCTCTTTTATGATAATTACGGCTGCTTTCTCAATCACATAATATTTTGGACAGCTTCTGATTAGCTTTTGGACAGCTTCTGATCTGATGTCATCTGCTCTTTTCTCAATCTTCAAAATTAGTGACAGTTTCTGATTTGGCCACTAAATCTATGTCATCTGCCTTTCATGATAATTACACCAGCTTTCTTAATTACATGCAATTAGTTTGTATCAGACATTTTCTGATCTGGCCACTAATTCTATGTTATCTGCCTTTTATGATAATTACGCCAACTTCCTTAATTGCATTCAATTGGTTTGTATCAGATATTTTCTGATCTGGCCACTAATTCTATGTCGTCTGCCTTTCATGATAATTACGCCAGCTTTCTTAATTGCATACAATTAGTTTGTATCAGACATTTTCTGATCTGGCCACTAATTCTATGTTATCTGCCTTTCATGATAATTACGCCAGCTTTCTTAATTGCATACAATTAATTTGTATCAGACATTTTCTGATTTGGCCACTAAATCTATGTCATCTGCCTTTCATGATAATTACGCCAGCTTTCTTAATTACACACAATTAGTTTGTATCAGACATTTTCTGATCTGGCCACTAAATCTATGTCATCTGCCTTTCATGATAATTACGCCAGCTTTCTTAATTGCATACAATTAGTTTGTATCAGACATTTTCTGATCTGGCCACTAAATCTATGTCATCTGCTCTTTTATGATTATAATGATTTATCTTTTTTCAGCCTCTTGCCTTGAGCAGTGTGGACGAAAACATGGCTAGAGAAATCGACGATGCTCTCATCAACGGTAAATACATTATTCTTAATACTGATAAAGTATTTGTGTATTTGAGAATTACCTTCAAAAGAAACGTTTGATAAGGATTAAAAGAAGTACGAAACTCTGGAATTATTGAATTAAATGCAGAAGGAAACAAGGTTAGCAGTCCATAATGAAGTGCTAAAAGTAACCCTGATGAATTATCAGACAAACGAAGAAAGTAGACTGAATCCTATGAAAATTAGATATTTGTCATATCAATATTTTCTCAATTTTACTAATGCGCCTTAAAGTTATTAATTCTTTTATGAAGGGGTAGGCATTGTTGGGTGAGCTGTCTTGGCCCAAACTTATAGCTTCATTCACATTCATATATTGTCTCGTATTTTAAATTGTACTTCGTTTGTTTACAGAACATGACAAAGAGGATGTCCTCAGAAGAATATTCTACAAAGTGAGAGAAAAGGCCAGAGAAGAGTTAGACGTTCAACTTACAGAGTTTCAGGTAATACATACATTGTGTAACTCTAAGTGACCAGCTCAGGTACGGGGGCTCCATCGAAACCAGAGTTAAGTTAGCCTCTCAGAAACTGGGCGTACTGTACAGGGCCCGCAGATACTTTAATAGTACACAACTGCTAACCCTGTACAAATTGCAAGGGCGCCCCACGGTTGAATTTGGCAGCAACCTCTGGTTTGGAGCTCCAAAATACCTAAAAAAAACCCTCAACTCTGTGCAGAAAAGGGCGGTCCGTTTGATAGATTCTCCCATCTTAACGGACGGACTGCAATCTTTAGATTGCTACTCGCTTAACTACAGTATCATATAGTTGGCACCCCATGGGCACCTCAATGGCAGCTCAATGGCACCCCAATGGCACCCCTGATGCACAATGGCACTCACTCCAGAAGAATTTTAGATTGCTATCACCCAACTATATGCCAATGCCTTATCGTAAAAAGCATATTTTATTAAACTGTGGGTACTAGATTTCTCCACCAGGACATCTCATTAGAGAGGTTGAGGTTATGTTATAGAAAATACTAGTGTAGATCAGTGGCAGCTGGTGCTCATAAAAATGGGGTCTTTATTTCAGGATGTGGGGAGGTGAGTGCAATCCCACACATCCCATAGAGATAGGTATCCCATAAAACTTGGACCTACCTACTCTAATTAAAACAAATTCAATTATGAAAAAATCCTACCCATTTGTAAATTACGTCGATCGTCCATTGTCTCTGAGTGCATGCAATACATTGTTAAACAAGAGAAAAAGAGTTATAAAATAAATATTGATCCATCAGTATTTGTAAAGTCGCTGCGATCGTAAATTCAAATTCAATAACAGTTCATTCCTTAATTTAAACTTATCTAGAAAATTGTATGGAGATACTCTGGGACGAAAATCGAGTTCAGAAAATAGAAAAAAAAATTTCAGTTTATCACACATCCGAAAGTCTTCCTAACGCTCCGAAACTCGAATGAATATATACTGTCATAACAAATGTCGGCATTGTTATGTTGTTATGCTGAGTAAAACATTGAATGAAAAAGAGTAGACATTAAAATAAAGACACGATATGGATAATAATATGACACAAACGTGTCCCCGTTTAACATGCTACAGAACGAACCGTTCCTTTTGATGTGGTGGAAATTTTTCGGGTGCCGTCCAGAGTATCGTAAAATTTGCAAAGCATTTAACCTACCTACGATTTTGCCTCAGTAAAGAATTATGGAAGAACTCCTGTGATCGATTTGCAAAATGAACCACCAAACTGAAGATAGTCACACAACGATCTGCTTTGTTATGCGCGCAGTCCAGCAGGCACCTATAGGTACTATGAACTATGATGTATGCATTATAACCGAGTGTATATTGTGAACTGTGATGAGGCGTGTCGGAAATAAATATGTTTTTTTTGGCGCTCGGGAATTTTTAGATTACCAGAAATTTTGGGAGTGCCGTGCTCCTCCGCACCTTAGAGCTGGCCGCCACTGGTGTAGATTATGAATGTAATGTTTGTTTTTTTTTTTAGATCAAGAGACAACTTGGCCTGGGGACATTCTTCGGACCGACTGATGCTGTACTAGAGCAGTGCGATTTGGATAAAACACAGGTGAGAATTATATATATAATTTTTAACTCCTCAATTTAATTTGTTCACTTTTGGGAACAGCTCAATAACCTCTGTTATTATTACTGTGAGGGTTCACGGTTTCGGTATCGTGCCCGCTTAAAAAAGGCAATAAACATACTTTTATTAACACAATAATGCTACAGCTCTTTCAAAAGGTGAGATACACAATGTACGTAGGTCTGTTTTCTCCAAAGAAAAAAAGTCTTCATTTTCTTGCACCTCTCTCACGCACCGTACCTTGACCTCTCCGTAAGCCCTTACAATACTACAAGCCATGACGATAATTTTGAAAGTATGGAATATATTGAATACAAGGATAGTATTGAAGTGTGAGTGAATTCCAAAATTGCAAAAATGTCAAATTTCAAAAAAAAAAAAAAATTAAAAAGAAAGAAACATTCCCGGGTTACGAATAATCCAACAATGTTTAAAAATCTCCTTCTACCACCACACTAAGTAATGTTGTTTGTGTCGTGATGGAGGACTTAGCCAGCCCAGGAATCGAACACGCGATGCCCGGGTGGGACTCAAGCGCGATGCCCACTCAACCACTGACCGCTGGTCAGCGATGGTTTTTCTCAATGCGCTGATGGTTTTGCTTTTGTTCTTAAACATATAATGCTGCAGATCGTACACACTAAATAACAACAGTCAAAAATGAGACAAACGGTGAATGTAGGTCTGCACCCCCCCAAAGGAAACATACATCATTATCATACATATATAGAAAATGAGACGCAATTCCCGTCGCAGAAACGTGGGATGAAAACGCCCATTACCAACTCATACATCTATAGGATTTAGCCTGCGAGAGAATGAGATAAAATAATCAATCTCCTCTTTGTGCTGTGCTTCGTAGCCTCCCCACTCTTTCTGCTTTAGTTTTCTGAAGATTTCACTTTTACTGCGTGTGAACTACACACTTGTATTTTTTGTTTGTTTATGTTTTGCTATTAATTACAGGAAACTGCGGTGGTGATGAATTGGTTGGTGCCCCGGCTTGCCATATGGGCCGATGCTTCATCGGGAGACCACTGGTCTGCCACCTATGGGAGTCCGGCGCAAGCTCTGCTGGCCGCTGCCATACCCCCCTTGCTGCAGCACACCTTCTGTCTCAAGTAACTACCCATTCTACTGCTGTCTCCCTTTCCACTTTCTAATTCATTTTATTTCTTCCAAACACTTAGATACTGTTGTGTTCACACAATCAGGTTCTCCAACTCGTCTTGGAAGGAGATTACTCTTTGGGAATATTAGAAATCTTTATGTTAATCTGTATTTATTAATACTTCACGTATTACTAGTTGTGACTGCGAATAGTCCACCTTACTAGGAGCTAGCTGTAATAGATCTGGTTCCCACTGTGTTTTGTGGGAGCTGCTTAACCTCGGCCCTCGGCCCTCTGGAGAACTAACACATAACTAATCCAGCCGCCATCTTGCGGACTTTCGTGAAAGCTCTTAGCACTGCCATCTCTGTGCGAATCTGGGAAGCTTGTATATAACTCATGTATCTAACAGACACAAAGAAAATCTTTTATTTATTTTTTATATTATTAAATAAATAATAATAGTTGAAACCGCTGATCTTGTACAAATCCATGCCTGTGCGATCCCCTGTTGAATTTGAGGGAGCGGGCCGGATCGGTAGAGAGAAATGAAAGGCGTCATGTCGAAGTGGTGAGTCAGTCGTTTATTTGGCTACGTAGCAGATGGTCGGTGGTCGGTAACAAGATGTGTGCAGGGTGCCGTGATGAAATGCTGCAGGCGTACGGAGGTGATGGAGATGGTGTGGTGAAGGTCAGTGAGTTGCTCGACACCATGGCGGTGGAGATGACCTATATTCCAGGCCGTTGCTCGACGCTTTAAATCGCGGAGATAAACGGTGTGTGGCTCGGTGAGCTGAGCCACCAGCAGGTAGTCCTGGCGAGGCGGAGCGCGTTCCATGGCAGCGAAGCACGGTGGGCTTCGGGGTGCCATGAAGTGGTGAGCTGATCCCCGGACTGAAGGTGACGCAAGCCTTGTGAGTCGCGGGATGTTGCTGTTCTGCGGGGCTGAAGGCACGATGGGCCTTGTGGCTGATGTCTGGTGGTGGACCTCGAGGAAGCTGCCCTGGATGTGTGCCATGCAGGAGCACTTGTTACATGTTGAGATATTGGCCGACTGTAAGTGTGAGACTGAACTGGACTGAACTGCAGCGGGCGAGCGATCGGCTGCTTATATAGCCGCGGTAGAGTAACTACCTCGCGGTAGGTAATACGAGCCACTTCGAGAATATTCGGCGCCGTACAGATATTGTACGGTGCTGTCTCGAGACCTTTCTAGGCGGGGCGATATTATTATCGTCGGGCTGGCACGGCCGGCGAGAAAGTACATCGCGGCCAGTATAGGTACGAAGGTACCTAGGCAAGTAGGTTTGCCGATGGGCGCGAATATTAGATGTTTGATGGCGATGATAATAATGATGTGTCGCTACACACCCCCTTCCCAGTGTACGGAGTACAGGGTTGAAAGATGATGCCAGGAGTCGCAGGAAAGCCGGGTTGATGCTGCTGGTCGGTGCGTCCGTGCTGATGCGTCTCTACCGATTCCCTCGTTTTGCGGTGTTACCGGTGTGTCGTGGTAACACTCTTGTAAGGATGCTGTATGCTGCGTATCCATATCACGTCGGGGTCACCAGTTGAGGGAGCGCGACGTGATCACGTCGGGGTCACCAGTTGAGGGAGCGGGAGACAGAAATGAAAGGGTCACGTCGGGCACGAAATAAACTCTTCAGTGATAAATTTCGCACACCAATCATCATCATGTCTCTTGCGAGCGGAACATCTGAGGACAGCCAGCAACCAATAACCAGCAACAAGCAACCAACGACAAGTAACCAGCAACCCAACATCAGGAATCCACCGCCTGAGGTCAACCGAGTGGCAGTACGCATTCCGCCTTTTTGCCCTGATGACCCAGAATTATGGTTCGCTATGGTGGAACGCAGCTTCGAGGCAGCAGGAGTGACCGTGGATGCCACAAAATTTGGTTTCATTCTCGGAGCCTTGGATCCCGCCCACGCCCAAGAAGTCCGGGACATCATTGTGAAGCCCCCTGCGGTCGGTGCATATGCACTATTAAAATACGAATTAACCAGACGCCTCAGCTCCACGCAGGAGCAGAAGACAAGGAGACTTCTGGAACATGAAGAGATCGGAGACCGTAAGCCCTCCCAATTCTTGAGACACCTGCGCACCCTCGCTGGCAGCGCTGTGCCCGATGAGGTTTTGAGAACCCTATGGATGGGTCGTCTTCCTAGAAGTATGCAGGTGGTCCTGGCTACGCAGCAGGATACTCCGCTTGACAAGGTGGCCAGCCTGGCAGACGCCATAGCAGACTACGCTGGTAAATCGGCAGTTAACTCAGTGGCTGTTCCATCGTCCGAAGACTCATTGGTTACACAGATGGAGCGGTTAATGCAGCCTCTCCAACAAGAGCTCGCTACCTTGAGGCGTGAAGTTTCGACACTACGCTCTGGCCAGCGTAGGAGGAGCGCCACACCGCATCGTTGGAACAATCGTTCCCGCAGTCGGTCCAGAGGTCGTCAGCCCGAGGGCACATGCTGGTACCACTGGAAGTATGGGACGAAGGCAAGCAAGTGCACCAAACCCTGCAACTTCCAACAGGAAAACGCGCGGGGCCCAAACTGATGGCGACCAGCGCCAGCCCCAACCAAGTCAGTCGCCTTTTTGTTACCGACAGGGTAACCCGTACCCAATTTCTTATAGACACCGGCGCAGATCTCTGTGTGTTCCCACGACGCCTTGTCCAGGGACGCCCCACTAAAGCGACATACGAACTGGCAGCAGCAAATGGCAGCACAATCGCTACTTATGGCAGCCTAACGCTCAACCTGGATCTGGGATTGCGACGCGACTTTACTTGGAGCTTCGTCATTGCAGACGTCTCCAGGCCAATCATCGGAGCAGACTTTCTCGCCAAGTACGAGCTACTGGTGGACGTCCGAAATAAACGGCTGCTGGACCAGGTGACGAATTTGACCATCACGGGAAAACGAAGCGACAACAAGATCGCTTCCATTAAGACGGTCACAGGAACGTCCCCGTATCATAAGCTTCTTCAACAGTTTCCTGACATCACTCGCCCTGACGGTGCCAGGAGGGAAGTTCGTCACGCAACACTGCACCATATTAACACCACGCCAGGACCTCCAACAGTCGAACGCCCACGACGCCTTGCTCCTGACAAGTTAAAACGCGCCAAGAAGGAGTTCGAGGCCATGGTCCGTCTCGGAATCGCTCGACCTTCCGAGAGCTCTTGGGCATCTCCCTTGCACATGGTACCCAAGAAGGACGACCAGTGGAGACCATGTGGCGATTATAGAAGATTGAACGCCAGAACTATTCCGGACAGATACCCCGTTCGCCACATCCAAGATTTTGCACAGGCATTGAGCGGCACCAAGATCTTCTCAACGATTGATCTGGTGCGGGCATATAATCAAATCCCTGTGGCTCCCGAGGACATTCCGAAAACAGCAATCACTACGCCATTCGGACTCTTCGAATTTCCGGTGATGTCTTTCGGCCTCCGCAACGCAGCCCAAACCTTCCAACGCTTCATGGACGAGGTTACCAGAGGCTTAGATTTCTGTTACGCCTACATAGACGACATTCTTATTGCCTCAACGTCAGAGGAAGAGCACCTAGCCCACCTCAAGATATTATTCCAGCGCCTGCAGGAATATGGTGTTGTCATCAACGCCGCCAAATGCCATTTCGGCCTGACTAAGGTCAAATTCCTAGGATACCTGGTGTCTGACGCTGGCACTTCACCCCTCCCAGATAAAGTGGAGGCCATCAACAACTACAGCCAACCAGCTTCCATCAAGGATCTCCGCCGTTTCCTGGGAGCTATAAATTTTTATAGGAGATTCATTCCCAACGCCGCGAGGACACAAGCTCCACTCAATGACCTCCTAAAAGGGAACCAAAAAGGCAAACAACTCGTGTCTTGGACTGCCGAAACAGTAGAAGCTTTCAGCAAGTGCAAGGAAGCTCTGGCCCAGGCAACCCTGCTCGTTCACCCGAAGTGCGACGCCCCACTCTCTATCGTCAGCGACGCGTCTGATACTACAGCCGGTGCCGCACTCCACCAATTCGTCGCGGGTCACTGGGAGCCTCTAGCATTCTTTTCAAAGAAATTTTCGGCAGCTGAAAAGAAATATGGCGCATACGACAGAGAACTACTAGCCATCTATCTCGCTGTGAAATACTTTCGCCACATGGTGGAAGGCAGGTCGTTCACCATATTTACAGACCATAAGCCTATCACGTTCGCCTTCCAACAAAAAGCAGACAAATGCTCACCGAGGCAATTCCGCCATCTGGACTATATCAGCCAGTTCACAACTGACATCCGACACGTCTCCGGAAAAGACAACATCGTCGCGGATGCTCTCTCCAGGGTCGAGACGATAGATACTCCTCTGGACTACGCAGCGCTGGCAGCTGACCAGATGTGCGACCCTGAACTGGAACAACACTTGCAGGGAAGTTCTAGCCTACAACTTAAAAAGATTAATATTCCGGGTACTGACGCGCATCTCTACTGTGACGTCTCAACTACCATAGCCAGACCCTTCGTCACGAAGAAGTTCAGACCTGCGGCATTCAATGCGGTCCATCAGCTGGCTCACCCAGGAATTAAGGCCACGGTTAAGCTCATAACTCAACGTTATGTCTGGCCGGCCATTAAAGCTGAGACTATTAAGCTCGCACGCAATTGCCTTCAATGCCAACGAAGCAAGATTACACGGCACGTGTCAGCACCCCTGGGAGCCTTTCCCAGACCCTCCGCTAGATTCGAGCACGTCCACATCGACATAATCGTCATGCCTTCTTCAGAAGGATGCCGATACTGTCTCACGTGCGTAGACAGATTCACGAGATGGCCAGAGGCATTCCCGATCCCAGACCAAGAGGCTGAAACAGTGGCGCGTGCTTTCTACAAGGGCTGGATAACAAGATTCGGCACTCCACTCCGCATTACTACGGACCAAGGGAGACAATTTGAGTCGAGGCTGTTCAGGCAGTTGAATCTCCTGGCAGGCACGACGCAAATCCATACAACTGCATACCACCCCGCAGCAAATGGCATGGTGGAACGATTTCATCGTCAACTGAAGGCAGCAATCAAGTGCCATCAGAATAACCGTTGGACGGAAACACTTCCCACCGTACTCATGGGAATCAGAGCAGCTTGGAGAGATGATCTCGCTACAACCTCAGCCGAGCTAGTATACGGCGAACCGCTCCGATTACCCGGCGAATTCCTATGTAAAGCACGACCTAATGTCAACGACGATACTGGAAGTTTCCTCAAGGAACTACGGAAACATTTCAACGAGCTGAGACCAGTTGAAGGTACCCGCCATGGTGATGGACATCATTTCGTCTTCCAAAATCTTCCCACAGCTTCTCACGTCTTTCTGAGGGACGACACCGTCAAAAGCCCGCTTCAACAACCCTACAGCGGCCCTCATAAAGTCGTTCGTCGGCACGAACGAACATATACCATACTGGTAAAAGGGAAGAAAATCACCGTGAGCATCGACCGCCTCAAACCAGCATACATTGCTCAAGATCTTGAGAGATTCGCATCGCAAACCGAATCAGAGTCACCAGCCACCACATCACAACCAACCCTTCCGTTGTTCGATGGCAGTAAGGATCGGACACACACAACCACTCGTTCTGGAAGGCGGGTTCGATTTCCCGATCACCTCGGTATCTGACCATTCCTCTTTCCACCGCAGCCATGTCTGCGTTGTCTGGGGAGGCAGTCCTGTAGCAACCAGCCGTGGCTTTACTACGCACTGGGATCGCCCCGAAAATTATCGGTGCCTCCAGAAACAGCGCTGGTTTTAAATTGTATGCAAACGAATTCACGAGAACTTTCCCACCTAGCAGCTAGCTAATACACCGAGTCGAACTACCTACCTAGCGCACATTCCAGAGGCGTCGCCGTTGTTCAATGGTATGCGAAATTACTAAAGAGATAGTTCTGCCACCTAAGCGAAAGAGCTAGAACGTACGGCTGTACAGTTCAAGTGCCCGCAGAAGGTTCGGGTGATATCTCGCCTTTACGTGAATTCACCCGGCGTTACCTATTGTCATTGAATCTACTTGCCGGGCCGGCGGAGTATAAAAACAGGTGCGAGCCGCACACGGCTCAGTCTTAAGTCTAGTATTCATTCAACTTACCACGGAGCAGTTGCCTCGTCTATCCACGATCAACCTTGACCCAGTGCGTAAATTCGTTTGTAGTATTTATCACCGTTACGTGACGTGTTACAATTGTTTATGTGATTGTAATTATTGTGTGGACTCATTAAAGGCTATTATTACACGCAAACTCGTTTCCTTCTTCAGCCACGACACCTGAGTACCCACAAATTTAGCAGCCACCTTTAGCCTAGAGCCCTAAAATATTTGAAGAAATCCCTTGACTGCAGAAACGGACAATATTTGATAGATTCCTCTATCCTATCTAACGATTGCAATCTTTAGAGCAGTAGTAATGCTGCCTTTGTTCTACCGGTATTTTAATGGAAGGTGGTCTGATGAACTAGCGTCATTGATCCCCTCGGCACCGATGCATAGCCGGGAAACACGTATAATATTTGTAGATAGTCTACATTTGTCACATAATGCGTTGTTTCTTTTTTTTTTTTATATTAGCTTCACACACCCTGAGGGAAATAATTTCCTCAGGGCCTACGTCATCTTAGGGGATGCTATGTGGTGGTGATGCTATGCTATGGTCTTTTTAAGGAAGGGAAGGATAGGAAGTTTTGGGAAGGAAAAAGGTATGAGGGGTGGGTAGGATCTGGGAGTTAGTGTGTCCAGGAGTGACGGACATATGAATCTATCTCTCCAACTGCAGTGCAAGGCGATGGGTCGAGAGAGTCCGGCTGGAAAGGTCAAATGGCCGCCCTTGCCCAGTCCCTCTCGATCCGACCCGCCACGCAGCAGGTGGGCAGATGCACCCGCCGCCAAGACCTGGAAAAACCTCACCCTATGAACCCAGGATCCCTGCTAAGTCACCAAACGTAGTGAACCACTTTGGCAGAGGTGTTGGTTATCCAATAAATGGTCCCGGGGCGGCGGTACCCATACCCGCCTTCCAAATTTCTCCCACAAGTCCTTCAGATCAATTGCTCGGTGTGGAAAGATTAACTGGCCTCTGTTTTCCCTCCCCCCTACAACATTAATCTCTTCAAGATCCATGTTCACTCCTTCCTCTACTCAGAAAGACCCTCTACACCCCCAAAGACGACAAGCCTTTAATATCACATATGAAATATACAACAACTATATGATGTAATACAACAAGTATACAACAACTATATGAAGTATACAACAACTATGTGAAGTATACAACAACTATATGAAGTATACAATAACTATATGAAGTATACAACAACTATACGAAGTATACAACAACTTGAATAATTTATTTGATAATTTATTGTTTCAGACCACAGATGATCAGCAGTGTGATCAGCCCCGGACTGCCGGGTTCCCCTCCCCGACCAGCTTTCCTCCAAAGAGACAAACTTTTCAAGCAGAGGATGAAACACATCAACAAGTCTACAAATCATCCGGTAATACTTGAATCATGAATAATTCTTACTGAAAACTCTTGCACTGCAATAATTTAAATCTTCCGTTTAAAAACGACATTTAATTTATCGAAAAATTTAATTAAGTTTGCTAAGTTATTTTATGTTAGATATATATTTTACTAGAAAACTAGCGCTGAAAAATCACAGGGTATTATAATTGTAGGTTTTGTAAACCTGAAAGTATTTATAAAATATTTGCTTCGGGATCATTGCCTTTCAAAATCAAATATTGTCAAATTTCTTTATGATATACTTATTTTTGTTGACGAATTAGAGAGACGTTAGAATTTTACCTTTTGAATATACACCGTTAGTAATCATGAAAAATCATCTGTAAAAAAAATTAAAACAAATAAATACACATTTCTATATTTTAGAATTATTTATTTATTACACCCCTTTCCGGGCTTTTACGTATTAATTAAAAAAATCAAAGTGTGCAATTCACTTGCGGTAGACGTGAAACCTTCAGAAAACTAAAGTAGACAAGAGTGGAGAGACTACGAAGCACCGCACAAAGAGGAGACCGATACAATACGAAGCAATGTAGACCGATTATACTATCTCATTCTCATAGACTGATTATACTAGCTAGCCTTGTTGGAGTTACTGGCCCCCACCAGTTTCCCATGCGCATTCACCGAACCCTTCTTAATTGGAAAAATAAAATATGATTTTTTCAAATTCAAAACATTGGTATATATTTATACATAGGTGCACAAAATTAACAAAACCATTAGGAACAAAGAACAAAACCATTAAAACATGATTTTCACACAAAAACAAAAACATAATAATTAATATTTACTACTAAGCAGTGTGACTTCTGCTGTTGCTCTTGACCTACGTTGAACCTGCGAGACTGGCTCACGAACTCCTGGGGTTCGATCAAACCCAGGTTAAGAACCACTGCTATAGATGTAGAGTACAATCTCACTAATCCGGCCCTTAAATAGACCGATGCGTCCAATCATCCGGCACCGCGCCTCTCTACGCCTATGCGCTCCATCACCGCATCGTCGTCTAGCAGTCTTACCTCAAAACTTATCTCATGTGCACGTGCATACTTATTTACCTGTTGTTTTGAAGTGAGAATAGTGTGTAATTAAAAATGTAAAGTAAACGGAAACAGCTTTGTTTTATTTAAGGGTCGACCGAGACAGGTTTTTCGTTCTCGGCCGAGACCGAGAATAAATTAAAATCTCGGCCGAGACTGAGAGCCTAGACCGAGAATAGGTAAATTGAGAATAAAAAATGAAAATGCGCTATTTTTGCATAATATAGTATTTTTAAGAATGTAATAATAATTTTTTTTAAATAGTTTTAATAATCGATATTGAACAACATGATGCTTGTAGCACACGAAAAGCAATTTTTCTGCATTTTCACCCTTCAAAGAGTGTCGCCTCATGTCGTATAATTGACCAGCTCTGCTAATATCCAACATACGTTTAAAATAATACGTAATGATCTTGATATTCACTTAACTAGTTTATGTAGTTATTCTGGCAAGTAATTATAATTAATCACAACAACACATAAAATAAATTATTTTTTTCTACTTCGAACCAAATTCAAACATACTAAATGAACGAACGGCGCGGCGCGGCTGCGGCAGCGGCGGTATGTAAAACCCGGTTCCATGACAGTTCATCCTGCGACAATTCATCCGGCGACAGTTCATCCTGCGACAGTTCATCCGGCCGACAGTTCATCCTGCCGACAGTTCATCCCGCCGACAATTCATCCGGCGACAATTCATCCTGCCTGATCATTTAGAAGATTTTTTCCTCAAGTAAGTATGCAAAGAGGATATACGGCCGTACAACCTAACCTGACCTAACCTAACCTAACCTAACCTAACCTATTTAGTAAAAATATTTTTACAGCAGATTTCCACTCAAGATGCCTTCAGATGTATATCGATTTTGGTTGTATGGCCGTATATCCTCTTTGCATACTTACTTAATAAAAATCTTCTAAGTGATCAGGCAGGATGAATTATCGCCGGATGAATTTTCGGTGGGATGAACTGTCGGCTGGATGAACTGTCGGCAGGATGAACTGTCGGCCGGATGAACTGTCGCCGGATGAACTGTCGCCGGATGAATTGTCGCAGGTCGAATTGTCGGTTCACCGTAAAACCCGCCTCGCTGCCACTCAACCAATCACAATCGACACTTCTCTCACGCACTGACACCAAGTGACGAATGTGGACGCGCGCGGTAGATTTGAATCCCATTATCCTATACCGTACCTACTTACAACGGTCTCGGTTATGGCCGAGAATCTCGGTGATTTTTCGCCGAGAACCGAGACAGAGTTCTCGGCAGAATTTGTAGCCGAGAATGCCGAGACCGAGACCTCAGACGAATTGTCGGGTCACCGTAAAACCCGTCTCGCTGCCACTCAACCAATCACAATCGACACTTCTCTCATGCACTGACACCAAGTGACGAATGTGGACGCGCGCGGTAGATTTGAATCCCATTATCCTATACCGTACCTACTTACAACGGTCTCGGTTATGGCCGAGAATCTCGGTGATTTTTCGCCGAGAACCGAGACAGAGTTCTCGGTAGAATTTGTAGCCGAGAATGCCGAGACCGAGACCGAGATCTAGGTTGACCCTTAGTTTTATTTATTATGATTTTTTCTCTATAATCCAGTAATCCGAACATTCCAATAATCCGGCATCCTCTTTTTTTTTTTTTTTTTTACAGTAATACCGCACAAGAATCTCAACTGCTCCCGTCTGGAGCCAGGGAGACTATGGCATCCCCAATTGGGGTATGTTGTGAGGCTGAAGGTAGTGGGGAGGGGAAGGAGGTGGGGAAGAGGAAGGTTGGGAAGTACCTGGCTATTCAGATCTGGTCACTAAACACGGCTAAAGCCATTTTCAAGCAACGTTTCAATTCTGAATGGTGGTCTTACACCAGGGCGATACTGATAGTATCTTCCACTCTGGAACATGCCGCAAATATACTATATATTATTTTTAAATGAATTAATTGTGAAATAACACAAATTAATCAAATAAAATTTATTTGCGCATGCCGGGTTCGAACCCGCGACCTCCGGAATGTGAGTCAAGAGTCTTAGCCACTGGACTACGGAGGTCGTCATTTTTTTTTATAGTCGTCATCTGGTTTTTAATAGTGCCGGATTAGTGAGATTGTACTGTATGTTTGTCTCTTTTTTGTGTCGCTATTTTTCATTTCATCGAGTTTCAAATCACAACAGTGCTAAAAAATTTCAATAGTGTTCTGATTATGGGTCTATGCAATTTAACTCTTGACTGAATTCACATAATCATCAGTTCCAATTTTGAAAATTTCAAAGCAAATTTGAGTTCATTACGCAGAAATATTTCACATCACCCATAACATCACAGAAAACTGAAATTATTCTTTATGATTTATCTATCAGTAAATTAATATACATTTTCTATTAGTTTTGGACTGAACACAATTTCAGAAGGAGTTTGTAAGAGGTACTCAAATATTGAAATGTTATGTGGCAGTCTATCCTCTCTGCATAATTGAATACTTCACTAGTATTGTAGTGGTCAGAAATATTTTAGAACAACGGCTCGTTTATTAATTTGTTTTTATTTTTTTTTGCAGCTGGTGATTAGGGGTCACCACCTCAGTCCGATCATGGTGACTTCAGTATGTCATTGCCACCAGTGTCACTTGCTCATTTGGGGCATTGCCCCGCAGGCGTACAACTGTTCCGGTAAGTCTGCAATACACCAGTACCTCGTATTGCAAAACCATTTTAATAATATCCAACAACTTCAATTATATTATTTTTTTGCCCCAGATTGCAAATTGCGGGTGCACCGCAGCTGTGCTCGTCAGGTAGAGGAACCGTGCTGCGGCCCCACAGCCGCCCCCACCAGAATTTCCCGCCTCATGGAAAAGTTGACCACTGCGCCTGTGCAGCCTCAGCCCATCGGTGAGTAGAGGGGAAGGGAAAGGTTGGGTTATTTCAAACAGTATTGCATTTGATGAATACTGACAAACCAACTGCCATTTTGGTTTTTTGCAAAAAAAATCTCAGTCCATTTCAGCTTTTGATCAAATTTACAACAGCTAACAAGCATACTTATGTGGGGCGTGTTTCAAACACCATTACATTTAATGAGTATTGACAATCGGCGCCATTTAGATATTTAGAATTTTTTGTTTTCTCAGTCCATTTCATTAAATTTTGATTAAATTCTAACCAGGCTTATTGAAATGTTCTATCTATTAAGACCATAGATGTCGCAAATCCGAACTTCGTAGATTATTTTATAACGATGTTAAAATAATTTTTTTAAATATTTTTTTCACGTCGAATTTTCGATCAGCTGTTTACGGTTAAGGTTTCAGAAGGGGGAGATCCACCACTGATCAACTCTTCACTACTCGACAAATCCTGACAAAATGCTGGGAATTCGATATAGACATATATCAACTATTTGTTGACTTCAAACAGGCGTACGACAGTATAGACAGGGAGAAAATATACGAAATACTCCTAAATTTTGGAATACTGCCCAAAATAGTCAAGCTTGTAAAAGCAACAATGGTCGGCTCACGGTGTCGAGTAAGGATAGGAGGTGAAACAACGGAGGATTTTATCGTCTCCCAGGGGCTGAAACAAGGTGATGGCTTAGCACCCACCCTTTTCAATATTGTACTGGAGCACGTCGTGAGGAAGACAATGATCAGTACCGACTCAAACATCTACTACAGAAGCAATCAAATTGTTGGCTACGCAGATGACCTTAACATTGTCGGAAGATCCCTACAGGCTGTAAGAGAAGTGTTTGACCCTTTGGAGACTGCGGCAAGAGAGGTGGGTTTGCAAATCAATGAAAATGAAACAAAAATCATGATGCAAACCAGAACCCCTCACCGCAGAATAAAAGATAAAGTGAAATTTAAAGACAGTTATAATTTCGAAGTGGTCGAAGAGTTTACCTACCTGGGCTCCATCATAACGCAGGACAATGAAGACCCAGTAGAAGTAAGAAAGCGCATTACAGCCGCTAACAAAACTTACTTCGCGTTGCTGCCAGTGTTCAAATCCCGAAACGTCCATAGGAAAACCAAAATAACCTTATATAAAACAATTATCAGAACGGTCTTGGCCTATGGATGTGAGGCGGGAACACTGACAGCAAAGTCAGCGGAACAGCTGGACATCTTCGAAAGAAAGGTACTTCGAAGAATCTTAGGAGCGGTGTGAGAGGGAGAGGCATGGAGAATCCGCCACAATAATGAGCTCTATGATATTTACCAAGCTCCCAGGCCGGACATGTGCACCGAATGCCAAGCACACGAGTACCGAAGAAGGTTCTGACAGGACACCCGGGAGGTAAACGAAAGGCGGGCAGACCTAGACTGAGATGGGAGGATGATGTCAGGAAGGATGCAAGAGGATTACTCCATGTTGCAGATTGGAAGACGACGGCCGTGGACAGAGGGCGGTGGAGGCTTATTTTGAAGGAGGCCAAGGCTCGAAATGGGCTGTAGCGCCATTGAAGAAGAAGAAGTTTACGGTTAAAATTAAGTCTTTTTTTATAGATATGCACCTTTCATAATCAAGTATACCACAGACAACATACAGAAATCGAAAATATTCTATGTTGATTCGAATAAGTACCCCTCACGGCAGGTTCAAGTACAAAACACGCAGGATTCACACGGTTATAAGCTGCTATTTTTTAATATATTTTTTATAAATCCTACAAATATGACATAAAACAGTAAAATATGGGTTAATTCATTAGCTATACAGCACTATAATAAGTTTTTATGTCTCCATGTTAAAATTCTAAGGTATGATTTTTTTAACCTCTAATGGGCTGGAGACGCGCCGGTGCGCGCGTCGTATGCGCATGCGCAAGAAAATAATTCGAAAATTTTAATAAAATATTCGACCAAAAACTTTTGGTCTGTGATTTTGGCCCTTCTATGTACAGAATTTGTATGAAGAACACGGTCAGAATCGCTTGCGCTAACATCATAGATGATATAGCCACTAGTTTCATTCACCTTGCAATCCCAGAATATTTTTAAAACGATTTTGTCTATGACTTGAAAACGTCAGATTTTACCGCAAATTTACCCGTCGCAGATGCGTCGCAGTTTATGCGTGTTCATCGACTAAAACATCGTAAAACCTATTAATTTACGTAATAAATGCAAGTAATGTTGTTTTGGTAGATAGTTTATTGTTCTAGGAACGTGTTTCAGTCAATGAAATATACGATAGCTCAAAATTAATCAACAAAACATTCAATTCAAAATTCAAGATGGTGCTTTTTTAGTGAATTTTCGTGAAATGGCGTGGCCTTCCACTGGTTAAGAGAGAACTTCTTAAGCAGGTTTCACTGTATTCCTTGCATGATACTGAAATCATGATCTAGTACACCAACACAATACATACAGTTGAATCCTGGCGGAATACGGGTATATGGTCTGAAAAAGACATTAGATTTAATACTTTATTTATTTATTTATTTATTTACAGACAAATAGTCCAATTAACAATACAACAATAACGCAAATAGAAAAAAAAGAGAGATCACAATGAAAGGAGATTACATATAGATGAAGAGCATTGACAAAATACATATAATATAGAAGTACATAGAGAAGATAACTACAAGTAGCTTGAAGATGGATTTAAAAAGACTTTAAAAGAAAGACTTTAAAAAACCACATTGCGTAACGACTGCCGAAAGTCATTTAGGCTTACACCAAAAAATTCAATGCTTTGATTTGTGTTGACAAGTGTCGACATTCTGGATAAAGGAGAATGATATCCATAATTAGTAGAATGTTGATTGAGGAACAGCAATTCATTATTTCGGAGTCTACGGGAAGGAATGTTGAACTGGATGAGTTGTAACAAAGCAGGTGTGTCAGTAATACTGTTGATAATTTTGAAAATGCATATTAGATCAGAGTCCTTTCTACGTTTTTCTAAAGAGGAAATGTTTAAAGTTTGTTCAATTTCATCATACGAGCAGGGCCGGATTTACACTTTTCTTTAGTATAGGCCACTTCATTTGCGCCGCCCCTTCCTCCTTCTTTTTTTTTTACATGAGCTCCACACAGGAGGCCCTGAAGAAAATAATTTCCCTCAGGGCCTTTGGGGATGCTATGTGGAGGGTTTTTTAAGGAAAGGAAGGAGAGGAGAGTTCTGGGAAGGAAAAGGGTTTAAGGGGTGGGTAGGGATCTGGGGTTCAGTGTGTTGGTTATGCAATTAAGGTTCCCGGGGCGGCGGTACCCGTTCCCGCCTCCCAAATTGAAGTTGCCACCTATCATGATCACTCATTTGTAGGCTTTTATTAGGTGAAAAACAATTTTAAAAATAAATATTTAAATATTTAGGTTAAGTAGGTATTCAAAAATGAAATAAATAATGAATTATTCGTAAAATAAAAGTGTAACATGAAACATAAATTACAATTTTTTTACGAGATTTTTTATTTGACAAAATCATTTATAATAGCTACATAGTTGCTTCTATGCATAGAAGATCCGAAGAGTAAAGTTTTTCTTGCTATAATGAAGACCTTTCGTGTTTCTTCACTCGCTTTAAACAGGAAAACTCCTTACTAAAATGACCGCAAGGTATAAATAAAATACCTATATAGATTCCTTATGTGTTAAAAAAAATTCATGAAAATCACTAAAAATACGAGTCCTACACCTATTTCTCCCCTTAAACGCTCGTGCAATAAAGGTAGCCCACTGCCAAAGCATTTTTTGTGAAATATTCGCACCACAATCACCGGGCCCGTATTGGACCGTTGGGTATTGAACGACACAAATCCGCGGTCCCGAACAGGACCACTGGGCGTCTAAAGTTTAATAGATTGAAAACTCTATCCACAGTGACTTTTTTGTTGTTGTTCAGGTATAATCGTACACAAAATTAACAGAGTACCAAAGCGAGCGAGCGCCGCCCCCTGAACTCTGCCGCCCCTAGGCCGCGGCCTATAAGGCCTATTGACAAATCCAGGACTGCATACGAGTATTCTCCTCTTCCAAGTCCTAACCTCCAAGCAATTCCTCGTAGGAAGCGATGTTGTACAGATTTGATGTAACAAATGTGGACAGCATAAAAAGGAGACCAAATGACACTAGCATATTCAAGGTGAGGACGGACCAGCGAACAGAGAAGAGTTTTAAGTGTATTTATATGTTTAAAGTCAGAGGTAACTCTAGGAATGAAGCTGAGTAGTTTAAGTGATTTGTTTACGATGTTATTAATGTGATCCCGGAAAGAAAGAGATGAAGTTGAAGATGGTTACTGAGATGAAGTTAAGTCAATTTTGGTTAGTGGGTTACAAATTAGGAACAAGCAAAGAGAAATTCGCAGCTGTTAATAAGGGACAATATCAATACAATTTTGAGAAGCTGTTTTTTTTTATTTTTTGCACGTACATAAAAACATTGTCACTCTGATAAAATATTGATAGCACCTACAACCTACATAGGTACAAATATATTGCTAATACGTACACATCTTTAAATTTTTTGCACCAATAAATAAATTTGTTTATCTTTGACAAATATCATTCAGTTTGCTATCTTTTTTCAAACGTTCAAGATGTTGATATTTTAATTGAAGTGGATTATTTGTGCAATTTTGAAGTTTTTTGCATTATAAAACTTAGTTTTAAATGTGCAGTTTGTTTATTATTTGGGTCAGTTTGTTTGTGACGAAGTTGTAATTTTGTAGTGAAGTTCATGCCATCATGTTTAAAAGAGAAATAATGTATTTCTTCGGTATGTAATTTTATTGCTGAATTATCAGTCTTATTTATAGGTAGTCTGTAATTTGCTAGTGTTGTCATCATTGTGACTCAACAGTGATATACTCCATGATGTTGTGGTTAGCACGCTTGACCTTGGTTCGTAATCTGCCGGTTTGATTGTGATGTAAATTTTTTCAGAAATTAGATAGTCGGGTTTTTTTTTTTCAAAATTTCGTCACATCAGATTAGTGTTCTTCAACCTCATTCGTGTCATGCCCCACTTCAACACTTTCATAATGTACAAAAATTTCCATACCCTCCCCCCCCCCCCCCTACAGTTAAAAAAAGTTTAATTTTTAATTAATATTTGAATTGATTTATATACAAAAACTGAGATTTTTCGCTCAACACTTTTGTAAAACAACAGAAAGTTTTAGATAAAGTTAGCTATTCTATGGAAACGTATTAGTAATAACTAGAACTAGCGGTTAAAAACCAGCTCCGCAGGTTTTTGCTGCTGGGCCCTGCGGGCGGCTTTTAGTTCAGCTTCGCCCAATTTGAGTGTTGGTGACCATTTTATAAATCCAATAGGAACTGGTTCCAAAAATAGCCAGTTCCTCGGAACCAGTGACCGCTAGTCACCGGGTCAAAGTAACTGCGACAGGCAGTGACAGTCATATATAGTACATAGACGCATCGTATTATTATTCACAACTGCCAGTTGCAATAAAAATCATACTATTATCAATCTCTCCATATCCGGAGAAATTCCCGAAATTATAAAATCCAATAGTACTTATGCCTGCCAGCTGACGTTCCTCATGCTAACTGTTAACGTAAGTGGCGCCATCTTTGGCATTATTGGCCACTTACTTGAATTCGGTTCTATTACAAAACGAAGATGGTTTTGCATAAGGCGCGGCGTCAGAGATGTATACGAAGTCGGGTTCTTATTTGTTTATTTTTTTTTTGTACATGTTAAAAGAATTGTCTATGGATTTTTCAAATTATAGATATTTTAAATGGGTACCTATGTTAGGTACCACATTTGATTAATTGTTCTTATAATATACAAAAATGAATATTTGTAATATACGAAAAATGAAAATTTGAATAAAAAAATTGTAATAGGTGGCACGCGAGCTGTTTGAAAACTGAATGTACTGGGACTGAATATATGGAATGCGGGAGGGGGGTTTTGCGGGACAAGGGAGCGGGAGAGGGAAGTGGGTAGGCGGGGAAGGTGGAAGGGGAACGCGGGAAGGTAGGGGATGCGGGAGGGAAACGGGGACGCACGGGAAAGGACATGCAGGGAGAAACAATTTATTTCTTTGAATATGGCATTGCAACGTATGCCGGGAACCAGCTGGTATCTAATCAAACGGTGTAAATAAAGTAATTTGACTTTAATTCATTGAATTTGTTTGTGCAGGAAGTGCCTACCCGTATGAGGCTTCCAACCACCAGCACCACCATCATCATGAGAAGAAGCCCAAGAAGTCTTCCACATCCTCGCACTTCCTCAACAGTAAGTTACCTTTCACCAACTGTCTTGCTCCCCTACTTCTTCTGCCATTCACTCTCCATCATAATATATTCTCCGTTCATTCGCTGTACATTCCAAACCATTTAATTATTCAAACAACATGATTTTTATTTAAAAATACAGCATATTTGAAAATAATTTCCCTCAGGGACCGCGACATTTTTGAGGATGCCGTGTTGAGGGTCTTTTTTATGAGGGGAAGGAGTGAACATGTTCTAGGAAAGAGGAAACCAAGAGGCTGGCAAATCGTTCCACAGTCGAACTGTTAAACTCAAGAACAAGTAGTTGAAACGAACTATTCTCAAAAGCGAAATACCCTTGCACGATGATGTCGTTTCTCACCCGGCATGCCGCTTAACCGGTCAAAGGCCACGCCATTCCACCAAAATTCACGAAAAAACACTAAAAAACCACCACTTTGAATTTTGAATTGAATGTTTTGTTGATAAATTTTGAGCTATTGTATATTTTATTGACTGAAACACGTTCACAACACAATAAACTATCTACCAAAACAACATTACTTGCATTTATTACGTAAATTAATAGGTTTTACGATGTTTTATTCGCGATACACGCATTTATTGCGACGGTTAAATTCGCGGCAATTTATGATAGCGCATTGTCATGGATGAAATTGTTTTAAAAATATTCCAGGGTGACAAGGTGAATGAAACTTTTAGCACCACCTAGAGTAATGATGGCGCAAGCGATTCTGACACACATTAACTTCCATGTAAAGCATCATTTGATAATCCTTTTGTAAATACGTTAGAGCAAGTAAACTTCGGTTTAGGTACTCTGTAAAATAAATAAATCCAAAGTCCAAACTGTTCTTCATACAAATTCTGTACATAGAAAGGTCAAAATCGCAGACCAAAAGTTTTTCGTCGACAATATTATTCAAATATTTGAATTATTTTCTCGCGCATGCGCATATGACGCGCGCGCCGGCGCGTCTCCGGCCTGTCACCGGTTAAAATCTCGCAAACCCTTCTGGACGAAAGGAGAAAGACTCCTTCGAACACCTCTCACCCCAGAAGATAGGTGGAAGCTTGAGTGGCAATCAGCCAACGTCAAAAACGCCCATCTCGTTCAAGACCCCACTGAGAGACAGCCTGGGTTCTTATTGCCTCGCAAACTCTGGACTGCCATCAATAAGATAAGGTGCTCCCATAGCCGTTGTGCTCGCCTGATGCATAGATGGGGCCTTAAAGAGTTGGCGATGTGTGAATGCGGTGCGGTGCAGACCACCGAACATGTGGTCAACGAATGCCCGCTCCATTCATTCCCCGGCGGGATTGACGAGGTCCACAGGGTAACGCCTGAGACCTAGATGTCCCCCTCTGACCCCCCACCATACGAAAGAAGAAGAAGAAGAATTCTCATGTTACAAATGTTACAAATATCAACCGTGTATGTTAGGCGCGCATTTGGTGTGTTTCCTGACTATGCACCGGTGCCGAAGGGATCAATAACTGTAGTTCCTCAGAGCATTTTCCATTGAAATAACGGTAGAACAAGGTCAGCATTCTCACCTGATGCCTGTGCTCTAAAGATTGTGTGCCAGACAGGGTGAGGCACACAAGAACTGTAAGAGGTCCCAATCTGCAGAGGCTTCAAATGTTGGGAGAATGGCGTCTTGGTTGCCGGTTGAAGAGCTGTTTGACGGTCCCATGGCTCTTTTCCTTATGACGCAGCCGGGTCTGGTCCAGAGAGTGTAGGATATCCGTGGTCCAGGGTGAAGCTATGGTCAGTAAAAAACGAGGCAGATGGTTGCAGATTCAGAGTGAGGTCGGGCGGGCAAGCAGAGATACGGGTGGTAGTGGAGAACTTACTTAATTCGGGTCTTGGGTGTATTTATAGGGTGTGTCACAACGGCAGCGTCTACCGTTGCCATTGCAAATAATTTCCCTCAGGGCCTATGTCATCTTTGAGGATGCTGTGTGGAGGGTTTTTTTTAAGGAAAGGAAGGAGAGGAGAGTTCTGGGAAGGAAAAGGGTTTAAGGGGTGGGTAGGAATCTGGGGTTCAGTATGTCCTGGTCATCCACCTCCAAGACCTAGACAAACCTCACCCCATGAACCCGGGCACCCCTGCTAAATCACCAAACGTAGCAAACCACTTGTGGTGACCTATGGCAGAGGTGTTGGTTATCCAATAAAGGTTCCCGGGGCGGCGGTACCCATTCCCGCCTCCCAAATTAGAACATTATAAGATAAATAAGTTTGAGACATTATAAAGTGAATATTCCGCAAAAAATCAGAGGGGTTAAAAGTGAATATTCGCGATAAATCGGAGGGGTTAACTTGTCATGTTATTTAATTATCCTTTTTTTTCAGTGGAACGCAATTCCAGAAGAACAGAAGACGACAGTATGTCAGCTTTGGACAACAGTGCTACATCTCACAACACGTCAGGTAGGATTTTAAAATTATACTTACTAAACATTGGTTGATTTATTGTGCTCCTAGGATCTCAAGAGATTAACCCCGTGGTCATCAAACTGAGGCCCGCGGCAGATATTTGTGCGGCCCGCGCGATGATATTTTGTATGCGTCGAAAACGGATTGTATAATTTTTTTTACATTTTTTGGATTAATTTAATATCTGTTCAAAGGTAGATTTTACATAATCTTTTAAATGTCTACTGTTTTTATTGTCCTTAATTTATATAGGTCCATTATCTGAATTTTCTTTTTAATCTTCAAATTTTATTGTGTTTGATAAAACAACGAGTTTTATATAATCATGTGTGTCACTAGATCATTTCTCTAATTAGATTAATTCATTGACCTTGTGGCACATCTATTAAAGCTGCGATTAGCATCATTTTGAATTTATATATCTTTGAATGGGGTGATTTCAAACTTCTCTGATAAATCGGGAATAAAGAGTGGCAACGTCGCATTTCTGTGTCTGATTTTCATCCATGGAAACCGCTCACGAACAATAATAAATAATGAAAGTTTTGATGTATAATAAACCTGAGAAGTGCCTTAAAACTTTGGGTATTTAGGAAATATATTGAAGATATGGATTGAAATGCAATTTTGACCCTTATGTATAAAGAAAGTGTATGAAGAACAAGGTCAGAAACGCTTGTTCTATTATCGTCCTTTACCATAGCGAAACCCGCAATGCGCCTAGTCACTCGGAATAATTTATATTTAATTTACCGTAGCGCGGGGATGTGCGCAGTTTGTGCGCATGCGCGGGGAAAAAATATGTTTTTCTGCGACATTGACCCTTCTATGTACAAAATTTGTATAAGGACAGTGTCAGAATCGCTTGCGCCAACATTCCCCATGGGATGGGTAAAGATTTCATTCACCTTGTAACCCCAGAATATTTTAAAATAATTTTTATCCGTGACATCGAAATGTCAAATTTGCCGGTATTCTTTCGCTCTAAGTCGTTGCATGTTATTTGACGAAAACATCGTAAAACCTATCAATTTACGTAATTAACGCAAGTAATGTTGTTTTGGTACATAGTTTATTGTTCTAGGAATGTGTTTCGGTCAATAAAATATACGATAGGTAAAAATTAATCCACAAAACATTCAATTCAAATTCAAGGTCGTGAAATTTTCGTGTTGTTCCTCGGGCATTCAACAAGTTTTAAACCATAGTGAACTACTCACGCACTTTCTGAGTTAGAGCTTGAAATGAGATCTCCAAATCATAATAGTGGAGGGTCTGAATCGTGATTGCTGTGTGGAGGGTCTCTTTATGGAGAAGAAGGAATCTGGAGGTCAATGTGTCCAAGAGTGGCGGATGTATGAATCCATCCTCTTACTGCGGTGCAAGGCGATGGGTCGAGAGAGTCCGGCTGGAGAGGTCTAGGTTAGGTCTCCCTCAACCAGTCTCGATTATTCAACCATTCGCCGCCAAGATCTAGACAAACCTCACCTCATTAACCCGGGCACTTCTGCTAAATCATCAAACGTAGCAAACCATTTGGGTTGACCTATGGCAGGGTTATGAATATCCAATAAATGGTTTCCGAGGCTGCGGTACCAATACCAGCCCAAATTGAAAAACTCCCCTGTCTGCATAGGGTAAAGTCAGGGGGAACCATAATGCCATCCAGCGGGGTAGTGTTGTCGGGTCGGTTAAGGTAGGGACTTAACTCAAAAATGAGTTGAAGAAATGACCCGTTTTCATGAAGCCAACATCAACTGTGAATGGTTTTTTTTTTTTTTACATACCGCACAAGAGTCCCAACTGCTCCCGTCTGGAGCCAGTGGGACTATGGCATCCCCAATTGGGGTATGTTGTGAGGCTGAAGGTAGTGGGAAGGGGAAGGAGATAAGGAAGAGGAAGGTGGGGAAGTACCTGGCTATTCAGATTTGGTCCCAAACACGGCTGAAGCCATTTCAAGCAACTTTTCAATTCTGAATGGTGATCTTACACCAGGGCGATACTGAGAGTATCTTCCACTCTGGAACGTGTCGCAAATGTATCTATCTCTATCTATCTATCTATCTTCTTCTTCTATATAAATAAAAATGAATCGCCGAAATGTATGTACGCGCATAACTTCCAAACGACTGCACCAAATTGGATAATTCTTTTATTTTTGTGTTCGTTATTGTCAGGACAAGGTTTGTATAAAACTACTGGTGAGCTCTGCATTATGAAATTTGTATAAAAAATTTGCAATAGGTGGCACGCGAGCTGTTTGAAAACTGAATGTACCAGAACTGAATGTATGGAATGCGGGAGGGGAACTCGGAAGGGGGGTTCGCAGAATGGGAGAAGGGGGGGGGGGGAGTGGAGTGGGGAGAGGGAAGGAGAAGGAGGCGGAGTGGGAACGCGAAAGGGAACGGGACGAATGGGAAAGGACACGCAGGGATAAACTATTTCTTTATTAAATGGCATAGCAATGCACGCCGGGAACCAGCTTGTATACTATATATTATTTTAAATGAACAAATTGTGAAATAACACAAATTAATCAAATAAAATTTATTCGCCACGCCGGGATTTGATCCCGTGACCTTCGGAGTGCTACTCAAGAGCCTTACCGCTGGACTATGCCGGCTGTCAATATGCCGCCGGTTGTTACACTCGTTTCCGTCGAATTTCGTGTACATGCACCAGTGCATAGAGGATCAATGCTGCTAGCTTCTTCGAGCAAGCTCCATTGAAATACCTGTAGAACAGACTCATTAGAAGTGGCAATCGGTCTGTTTACATTAGATATCCAACTAGACATGCGCCCTCCTTTGCACAAAGTTGTGTGGTTTTTCTTTTTTGCTTGTGCTGACATCTAGAATCACCCGCCAAAGTAACTCAACTTTACCCCCAGATACCTTGTATAGTGAAGTCCTTAGTGTATAGTTTTCCATGTCCTGTAAAAGAAAAATTCTGTCGATAATGTAATAAAATAACTGACCTGGAAAACTGCAGATTTTTTTTTAATTTGTTTTTATTTACTGGCCACCCTGTTAGATGTTATGTTGGTAGGTACTGGTGGTGTGGTATGACATAAAATAAGCCAGAGTGCTCTGATGTGGAACAAAAAGTCACCCATCCATTCCTTTATTGTAGCCATACAGTCTAGTGGTGCGGTCACAAAATATTGTGACTGAATTTTTGAAATTTTTTCTGAATTTTTAAAAATTATTTTTAATGTTATCCCCTCCGAAATTCGCCATTTAAGCCCTTATACTGTCTCAAACGAAATGACATTTTACGAAAACTTTTTGTTATTACCGCTTCACAATTAAAGCTCTATAAATTAAACATTTCTGAACGTAGCCGAATAGTAAAAACTGTTTTAGAAAGGTTACAAAATAAGCTTTCAAATTATTATATTACAAAGAAATATTAGCATTTGTAAATATTAAAATTTAGAACGCAAACATTAAAAATAGGTAAAAATGACTCACGTGATGTTTTTTATGTGAAAACGGTACTAAAAACACTTTTGTCACCTCACTTTTTTATCATTTCATATAAAAATATTTAATAAAAATTAAAAATGTCGAACACGGACGAGCCGCCGGTAGTAAATTTGGGCAGGTAAATATTTTTGTCAACTACGCGACTGACAGCTGATTCCTGTTATGTATTTCTATAGACAACTTGATAGGGATGTACAGCTTGATCTACTATCGACCTTTTACTTTTTGGTTTAGGGATGTAACTAAAACAGTAACGGAACGTAACTAAAACAGTAACAGAACGATTTCTATGGAAACACACGCGCTAACGTATAAAGACGCTTATTGTAACTTGACTGCTGTCCTATTTCTAACGCTTATATCTGCTTAAGTTGCGGAGGAGTTAAACACTTCTGGGATACTGCCATCTCAGGAGATATGAGCAGTTGTTAAGAGTGGAAAACACAAATAGATGCAAGAAATGTATTTTTTTTTACATTAGCTCCACACAGGAGGCCCTGAGGAAAATAATTCCCATTGGGGAATCTTTGGGAATACTGTGTGGAGGGTCTTTTTAGAAAAGGAAGTACTGGGAAGGAAAAAGGTATGAGGGGTGGGTAGGAATCTGGGGGTCAGTGTGTCCAGATATATATGAATCTATCCCTCCTACTGCGGTGCAAGGCGATGTTCCGAAAGAGTCTTGTTGGAGAAGTCAAAAGACCTCAACCAGTCTCTCCCGATCCGGCCTGCCACGCAGTTGGTGGGCAGACGCATCCTCCACCAAGAATCAGACAAACCACATCCCGTGAACCTCAGGCACCCCTGCTAAGTCACCAAATATAGCGAAATATTTTAGCTGACGTATGGCAGGAGTGCAAAAGTCTCTAAATATTTTTTTAACCTTTTACGTTTGTACGTTTGGTGACTTAGTAGTGGTGCCCGGGTTCGTGGGGTATGGTTTGTCCAGGTCTTTTCGGCCAATGCGTCTGCCTGCCCACCGCGTGGTGTGCAGGATCGAGAGGAACTGGTTGAGGGAGGTCTTTTATTCTCTTCAACCGGGATTTCTCTACCCACCACCTTGCAACGCAGTTGGAGGGATGGATTCATACGTCCGTTACACCTGGATACACTGACTTCATACCTATTTCCTTCCCAAAACTTACTCTCCTTCCTTTCCTTAAAAAACTCTCCACACAGCATCCCCTAAGATGATGTAGCGGCTCAATTTGTGGCGAACCGAGTATTTTCATAATGGTATCATTATTTCTTCGCACACTAGCAAGACAGGAAGTTCGGGAAGGTTCGAGAATCTCACAATGACGCCATTGTGGAATCTGTACTCGGCTCAATAACATATGTATCTTGTTAACATAAAACCTTCTGATTATTGGGTTGATAATAGAGAACTCCAGTCCAATATTTTTATTTATTTTTAATGAATAATGACCTTCTAACTTAAATAACTGCATTTTTATTTTAATTTTTAGAGTTAGTTTTAATAGTTCAAATAATTTTCAAAGTTTTAATTTTTTAAGATCTCCCGAAAACCACCATATGTATGGTGAATCGTGTGACGTCATCACTTCTGAAAAGTTACTATAGGATCGGGCAATCAGCTGATCAACTGCCGCCATTTTGAATTTCGTTGTTTGAAGTATTCTCCCTAGAAGTAGCATTACTATTTTTTTTTGTGCAGTAGTTTTTGAATATTTTCAATATAAGAGATAAACTAATGAGAGACCTTTAAAGTTTCAATAAACACAACAACTAAATCTCTATTTAACAGTATGTAAATAAACGAATAAATTAATTCAATGGCTTGTGACATACCTACAGTCCCATACAATGACTTAACGGTGACGTCACGACACGACGAACAGTGACGTCACCACTAAACATTTCAATAATGCCAACTTGACGGCGTGTTTCTAAGACCCGATGATAAATGGACTTTTTAATATTTTTTTATAAACTCTGCGTTTAATATTATTAAATTAAACTTATATAGTCAGAATCAGCGTTTATTGAACATATTTTTTTAAAAGCCAGAATATTTTTCACTGGAGTTCCTTATTCTAAACTTATACAGATATGTAAAAAGTTACAAATAAAAATCAAATCGCTAGAGTCCAGTGTTATGATTAATAAATTCCTGCGACCTTATAAGATCAGTATATTCCTGGTAAGTTATACTATATTTTGACATCTTATAATGACAAAGGCTCTGAGGGAAATTATTTTCCTGAGGGAATTCTGTGTGAATTTTAGTAAAAAAAAAAAAATCAGTCTCATTACTTTTTGGCCTTACCACCTATTAAGTGTTTGTGTTTGAGTGACCAACCAGGTCAGTTTAAAAATAACCCGACTGTACCGCATTCATCATCATAAGCTCTCTCTATTAAGGCCGTATTGTCTCATTGGATCACCCATTTCGTACCTAATGCACACTGCACATGGCGGATAGACCGCCAATCAATTATTGTTATTTGTGCTTACCAAACACGATAACTTACTAACTAACTAACCATCACGCCGTTTCTCTGCAGGGGTAGGTAGAGAGGACGGACCCGCCAAACTACTCGGTTTTGGCACACCCTCCTTGCCTCGTACATACATCTCATACATGCTCTTCTATTATTCCGACTCTTCACATGGCCCGACTCAAGTATCTGATTCACTTGGTCGTGCCATGTCTTCCTCGGGCGTCCCCGATTTCTTCTTCCATTCACATTTGCGTCATATATTCTCCTTACACTCCTTTCCTCGTCCCTTTCTTAATCTTACTCATCACGCTTACATCAGCCTTGCATTCTTCGCGGATCTCCACATTTCTCACACGATCGTACCTATTTTTACCACACTTACGCCTCGGGGATCTCATTTCTATAGCATTCAGTCTACTTTCATCCTTCCTCTGCCAGTTCCATGCCTCACTGCCATACATCAGGGTAGGTACCAGCACTCCATTATGGACGGCTAACTTAGCTTCTTTGGACAGCTTTTTGTTGGCGCCAACGGCGTTCAACAAATATCTCTGTCAGCCCTTCCATCTCTCGTAACGATAACAAACTGCATAATTGAATTAAATCGATTTTGAAACAATTTGCACAATTTTTTTTTTCGAAATGCTGAAGTGATAAGCCGATAGAAGTGTTCTGTGTTTGCCTGTCATTTAGTAAGCACAAATTTCCCTTACTTCTAGTTATGTTGATGAAATATTTATCAATATCGAAATTATTTCTTTTTTTTATTACATTAATCTCTCACAGGAGACTCTAAGGAAAATTATTTTACTTGGGGCCGATGTCATCTTTGGGGATGCTTGAGTGAAGGGTATTTTTTAAGGAAAGGAAGATGAGGAAGGATGGGTAGGAATCTGGGTGTCAAGTGTCCAGGAGTGATGGGCATATTTTTTTTAACTTTAGATCCACACGGGAGGCTCTGAGGAAAATAATTCCCCTCAGAACCTGTCATCTTTGGGGATGCTGTGTGGAGGGTCTTTTTTATGAAAGGAAGGAGAGGAAGTTCTGGGAAGGAAAATGGTATGAGGGGTGGGTAGGGATCCTTGGGTCAGTGTGTCTAGGAGTGACAGACGTATGAATCCATCCCTCCTACTGCGGTGCTCCGTGCGGCGATGTTTTTTTTTTTTTACATTAACTCCACACAGGAGTTCATATATCACAGCAGGTCTATGTCATCTGGGATGCTGTGTGGAGGGTCTTTTTGAGGAGAGGAAGGAATGAACATTGGTCTTGAAAAGACCCATGTTGTAGGAAGGAGGAAACACAGAGGCCGGCCAATCGTTCCACAGCCGAGCTGTTGAACACAAGAACGAATCAAAGAAGCGACCCGTTCTCATGTGACAAATGTCAACCGCGTACATATGTTGGGCACACGTTTGGCGTGTTTCCCGACTATGCACCGGTGCCGAATAATAATAATAATAATAATTGTATAATTTATAAAGCGCCGTTTTTGTGAAAAATCACCTCAAGGGCGCTGTACAATTTATTAGGAATGCTTAGGTTCTAACTAATTTTACTATTTATAAATGGATACAGAAACATACTTACCTGGCTGGTCACTTCCGATAAACACACTTTAATTAGAAAGTTTATGGAGAAGGTACGGCTTTGCACGCGGAGGGATCCGAAGGGATCAATGATGCTAGTTCCTCGGAGCATCTTCCATTGTAATACCGGTAGAACAAGGATAGCATTCCCACCCTTCGCGTGTGCTCTGAAGATTGCAATCCGTCTGTTAAGATGGGACAATCTATTAAACGGACCGCCCGTTTTTGCACAGAGTCGAGGGTATTTTTCAGGTATTTATGAGCTCCAGACCAGAGGTGGCTGCCAAATATGTTCCAGTAGAGTAGGGTTGGTGAAGTCAAAGGGACTCCCTCAACCATTTTCTCCCGATCCGGCCCGGGAACCATTTATTGGGGAGTCCGTTTGATTTCTCCAGCCGAACTCTCTCGAAACATCGCCTTGTACCGCAGTGGGAGGGATGGATTCATACGTCCGTCATTCCTGGACACACTGACCCCCAGATTCCTACACACCCCTAACAACGTTTAACTTTCCAGAACTTCCTCTCCTTCCTTTCCTAAAAAAGACCCTCTACACAGCATCCCCAAAGATGACATAGGCCCTGAGAGGAATTAATTTTCCTCCGGGCCTCCTGTGTGGAGCTAACGTAAAAATAAAATATCTTTTTATTTTTCTGTATCTTGTTCTTTTTCATATTTTCGTTAGATTATTTGATAACGTTAAGGTTTCGTTTCTCCGTCTTCCACCAATTGTAAGATTACCATCCTCCTTATCAGGTTGTTGGTGGTTGGGTGTGGTGGGGGGAGGGGGGGGGGAACCACACCTGTACTCTGTACTAGTGGCAAACAGAAAGAGGAGCGGCGATAGTGGCGCCATCTTCGCTAATAGGGAGATGTTTGACGTCTGGAACATCTTCTCAAACTGTACACCTCCAAATATTACGGAACCTCTTTTACCAGAAAAATAGATTTATTGGAAAATAGTCGATCTAGATTAAGGGCGCCTTCCATTGCGAGCGGAAAAGAGTAGAGCGGAGCGGAGTGGGAGCTGAGCGAAATAGTTTTGACCTTCCATCAAAAAAGAGTCACTTAGAAGATAGGTGTTTGCCTTCCACTGCCCGTGCGAGAAATGAGCGGGGCGAGCGGAGCGAGGTCAATGAAAAATGAGAAATAGTTTTGCGCTTCCATTGAAAACGAGTCAGTATCGCTTTGTTTCGAAGTGAACGGAGTGATTTTTGTGATGTCAAGTACTGATCCTAGTGAATATGATTCTGACAGCATGTATGCAATGAAAAAAATGTTAAGTATGAATTAAATGTACATTTATAAAAATAATCTTATCTCAAAAATGTAAAAACTTTAAAAAAATAATTTACTTTCTTATTTCCGCCAATATCATAAACCAATAATGGTTTTCTAAGCCGAATCCTTTATCTTGACAATCTTTGCTAGTCGTATCCTATAAACGAAATTGGCAAACGGCTTCAATAAACACCTCCACCTCGACAAAAACGCAGCGAGGCAATTGAATTGGCTACAGTTCTTGAGCGGAGTCCGCTAGAAACTAGTCGGCGATGGTGTGCGCGAGCGGTCTCTTTCGGACCTATTTTAACAAGTTCGATCCGCTCCGCTCTCCTCGTTCCTGATGGAAGCACTTGTACGCAGTTAACGTGCGCGAGTCGAGCGGAGATCGTACGGAGTCCGCTCCGCTCGCATTAGCGGAGCGGACTCGTTCGAAACTATTTAACTCGTTTAGTCCGCTTCGCTGGCCTCGTTCTTGATGGAAGCACTTGTATGCAGTTAATGTTTGCTAGTCGAGCGGATTCCGTAATGAGTCCGCTCCGCTCGCAGTGGAAGGCGCGCTAAGGGCGCCTTCCATTGCGAGCGGAAAAGAGTAGAGCGGAGCGGAGTGGGAGCTGAGCGAAATAGTTTTGACCATCCATCAAAAAAGAGTCACTTAGAAGATAGGTGTTTGCCTTCCACTGCCTGTGCGAGAGAAATGAGCGGGGCGAGCGGAGCGAGGTCAATGAAAAATGAGAAATAGTTTTGTCCTTCCATTGAAAACGAGTCAGTATGGCTTTGTTTCGAAGTGAACGGAGTGATTTTTGTGATGTCGATTACTGATTCTAGTGAATATGATTCTGACAGCATGTATGCAATGAAAAAAATGTTACGTATGAATTAAATGTACATTTATAAAAAGAATCTCACCTCAAATATGTAAAAACTTTTAAAAAATAATTTACTTTCTTATTTCCGCCAATATCATCACACTAATGGTTTTCTAAGCCGAATTCTTTATGTTGACAATCTTTGCTAGTCGTATCCTATAAACGAAATTGGCAATAAACACCTCCATCTCGACAAAAACGCAGCGAGGCAATTGAATTGGCTTCAGTTCTTGAGCGGAGTCCGCTAGAAACTAGTCGGCGATGGTGTGCGCGAGCGGTCTCTTTCGGACCTATTTTAACAAGTTCGGTCCGCTCCGCTTTCCTCGTTCCTGATGGAAGCACTTGTATACAGTTAACGTGTGCGAGTCGAGCGGAGATCGTACGGAGTCCGCTCCGCTCGCATTAGCGGAGCGGACTCGTTCGAAACTATTTAACTCGTTTAGTCCGCTTCGCTGGCCTCGTTCTTGATGGAAGCACTTGTATGCAGTTAACGTTTGCTAGTCGAGCGGATTCCTTAATGAGTCCGCTCCGCTCGCAGTGGAAGGCGCGCTTTAGAATTAAGTGATTTTTCTGTAAAGTTAGGGCCTTCGCTCATAGAAAAATCGAAACCAAGCTAAAACTGGTTGGCAACTTAATTCACGGCGCAACTCAACTTTACGATTTTAGTGATTATATCAGCTTATTTAACAAAAATATAGTTTACTAGCTGACCCGGCAAACTTTGTTCTGCAATGTAAACTGCTCAGTTCTGTTCTAGCTTTCAGCCGGACAAGTTCATACTAAATCGCTCCCGCTATTTTGCAATTTAAAAATACTAAAAGTTAACCTAAAGTTATAAATTTAGTACCATCAGGTGCGCCTTGTCAAGAGCTACCTGCTCATAATTTTAGTTTTTAAATTTAAGTTATCCCTAGTGAAGTTCTTAGTGAAAAATGACTTTTTTTTAGTGATAAGTGAAAAAAACAGGGTTTTTATATACTATTAGTTCCTTTACATCTACTTACAGTGCTTAAACTATTACCATTCGACGGGGAATTTAATTCCGCGTCGTTTAACACCCCATTCTCTAAGTTCCATTCTAGTTTTGTGCCCTAAATTTTGAAATACAATAAAAACACGTGGTGAAATTTTTGTTCCTAGTGGTAGGTACGGCGGCGAAGGTTGGTACCTTCCAGAAACATCGTGTACATCACGACCTGTGCCCCGACTTAGCGTATTTGAAACTTTTTTTAGGATCCCTAAGGCGAGTGTGGTGATACAAGATTGTTCTGTGACCCATCCCCCCCTTTTTTACATCCACTCAACCCCCCCGACCCCCCCAACCCCCCCCCCCAACCCCCCCTAACCCCCCTAACCCCCCTAATCCCCCCCTAAGACCCCCTAATGACCCCCTAAGACCCCCCTAAGACCCCCTAAGACCCCCCTAACGCCCCCTAACCCCCCCAACATTTCAAATTTACCCTATTTCGAGTGACATGTCATCGGACGAAAATCCCGATCGTGAGAATAGGAAAATGGAACGCAACAAGGCCATAAAAGATCAAATTGAAGAACTCAAGCGCCAAATGTACCCCATGAGTCCTAAAAAACAAAGGCATAAGTCCAAAAAAAAATTGTTCGGTGTAGAATCCGAGACCCACACTGCGCATAGCGACTCCGACGAAGGCTCGGACATGGACACGGTCCCACCCCCCACCGCCGGCCCAAGTGGACAATCCATCACTATTTCGTCGATGCCTTCACCTAATGCCAGCACACGGAAGAGACCCAGACCTAGTGACTCACCTAACGTGAACCAGTGGAAAGTGATCCCGGCAATGTCTAAGTGCCATAAAATTAGATCGATCATCGACGGTGCTAATAAACTTAACAAAGGTGATAAGAGTGCAATCAACGAACTCTTAGATGACCTGATGTCCGACATCACGCATCTAATGCTAGATTTAAACACTGTGTCTACTAGGAGCTCTACCATTGAAGAAATGTTAACTTCCCAAAACATCATTTCAAAGAAAATTGACAACCTACTCCAAGTACGACCGCCAGCTAGTGTGCCACTGCCGAATACCTCTGCTGCTCCTACATATGCGAAGATGGCTGGTTCCGCACCAAATTCAAAAACCTTGGTAGTTAACGGTTTTGAGCGACCGATCCCACCTAAACCGCTCACTGTCCTCGTATACCCAGAAAAGCCAGAGGGTACTACCTCCGAAGAAACGAAGAAGAATCTGGAGAAAACAATCAATCCTCGTACTGATGGTTTTCAAGTTGTCCGAGTTCGAAAGATTAGGGGTGCCGGCATGGCTATCCAGGCTAAGGACAAAACTGACCTGGAAAATATCAAAAAAACTGAGGCCAAACTAGCTGCTTGCGGCCTAAAAATCGTCAGCCCTCTGGGTAGATTACCCAAAATTGTAATATATAACATGCCCAGAGGTGACCCGTCTGCAGATCCAGAGCTATTTAAGGAGATCTACACAACAAATCTGGATGGAAAGACCTCTCTTTCTTTGGAAGATCACTTGAGGACCATGCGCCGGGTGTCGCTTTTTGGAAAACGCGAATTGCCTACGATGAATATGGTGGTAACATGTCACCCAAACGTCAGGCGGGTTTTAATAGACAGCGGGTTGTGCTTCCTTGGTTGGACTGCCTGTCGTACGCGTGATTTCACCGGGGCTACCAGGTGTTTCAAATGCCATCAGTATGGACACATTACTAAAACATGTACCCAGGAGAAGGTTACCTGTCGACACTGCGCCTCAGAGGGTCATGACTTTGAGGAATGTCCCAAGAAGGCACAGCCCGCTGTCTGTGCTACCTGTACGAGGTTTAAGAAACCGGCAGACCACCCGACTGGCGACAGGATGTGCCCCGCCCACAGAGCTGCCATAGAGGCACAGATTAAAATGACTGACTATGGCTCTAGTTAATCCTATTTCTATTGGCCAGATCAACCTGCAGCGTTCCCGGATGGCCACTTTGGAGGTGCTGCGGGTCATGTCTGACCGCAATATCGACATTATGCTCATACAGGAACAGTACACCTGGCAAGGTAAAACCCCAATTAGTTTTCCGGGGGCGGTACTCGAAGTCGGCCGATCTCCGGGGGCGGGTGTCCTGGTCAACACTTCGTTGATCAGCCCCCTCCTCTTGGACGGCTATTCTGATGAGTACCAAACCTGTGTATGTATTAGATTTGGTGATACTGAGATCTTTTTGATCTCCGTATATTTTAAGTTTGGGAACCCGGTAGGACCCCACATCCTGAGTTTGACGCGCGCATTGAACGCGCTTAAAGGACGTAACATTGTTATCGGAGGTGACTTTAATGCACGCTCACCATTATGGTTTGATACTAACGACTGTAGGACGGAGCGATCAGACGCCGTGGAAGACCTAATTGCCGCGCAAGGTCTCAGTATAATTAATGAACAGAGTTCTTTTTTCACATTCTCAAACATACATGGTGAGAGCAACATTGACTTAACTCTTTGCTCTGGGTCAGTTGCAACCAGGATTTCAAGGTGGACAGTCCATGAGTGCGAAATAAATTCGGATCATAGATTAATTACATTTACGGTTGGTGTTAAAAAAACAGAGATTCCAAGAACCTCCTGGAATTTCAACACCACTAGGGCGAATTGGGATAACTTTGGGATTGCGCTACGAGATACTTTAAGGGATTTTTACCATGTAGCTGCTACTGATCCGGATAATTTGGGAAACTTTTTCAATAAGGCGGTTGTATCTGCTGCCAACTCGTCTTTGGGCAGATCAAACCCAAAGACGAGCATTCGGACGCCGTGGTGGTCACCTGAGCTGACTTTGCTGAAGGGGGTCTACAAGAGAGCCTTCAGGGCGATGGGGTCTGCTAGGAGTGGTGGTCGTACGGAGGAGGAGACGGCCGCTCTCCTGGACGACCTCAGATCTGCTAGGTCGGCTTTTCAGCGGGCCGTCCTTCATGCGAAACGAGCTGCCTGGCGTAATTGGGTCCAAGAAGTGGGTAACGCCAACCCGTGGAATATCCACAGCGCAATTAAGAAATCCGGTAAAGGATCTGATCGGTTTTTGTCTACTGTAATTGGGAATATTGATGGGAGGAACGCTGAGACGGTGGACGTGGCCTCTACCCTCGAGACACTTTTGGGTGAGTTAGTTCCTATAGATTCAGTAATTGGGGAAAGTGACCACCATACCCAGATTAGAAATCTGGCACGGCTGCCTCCTAGTAACCTCGCCCAAGAGGATATTTCGTATAGAGTCACTAAGCAAGAAATTGAAGTTATAATTAAGGGTTTGGGTCCTAAGAAGGCACCAGGGCATGATAGGCTCAACGGCGTAATTGCAAAGCAAGTCTGGGTCCACGCCAAGGAGGAGCTCTTCCAGGTGATGGACACATGCATGAGAAGAGGGGTTTTTCCCTCAGAATGGAAGCGCGGCGTGCTCCGGATTATACCCAAGGGGAACGACAAACCACTTTCTGATATTAAAGCGTACAGACCTATCACCTTACTTCCAGTTCTAGGTAAAATCTTGGAGAAAATCATCAGAGAACGGTTACGGAAATCGCTCTCCCCGGCTAGCGACCTGCAATTTGGTTTCGTCCCTGGGAAATCCACGGTGCACGCCCTGTCGTATGTGCTTGACTGGGTGAAGGTTTGTCCCAAGAAGTACGTTGTGGCAATATTTCTTGACATAACTGGTGCCTTCGATCATGCGTGGTGGGCAATGATACGGTTGAAGGTGAAAAACAGGCAGTGCTCCAAACTTTTGTTCCAAATCATCGATGACTACCTGGCCGATAGAACAATTACCATCTCTTTCGGGGACTACTGCATCGAGCGTGAAGCTGATATGGGATGCCCTCAGGGCTCCATTCTTGGACCTGACCTGTGGAACATTGCCTTTGACGACTCCTCCAGGTTACCCTTGCCTGAAGGATGTATTTCTGTTGATTACGCTGATGACAAAATGTATTTGGTCTCTGGGGACAGCAGAAAGGAAGTAGAAAAGAAAGGTAGTGATGGTTTGCAGATGTTCTTGGATTGGGGAACAAGAAACAAGATGACCTTCGCTCCCCAGAAGACTAAGGGCCTCCTGATGAAGGGTTATCTCAGCAGAAACAGAAATCCGACCATCAAAATGGGAGAATCCAATATCCGCTTCTTTGATAATGTAAAATATTTAGGTGTTACGCTTGATCGATCGTCCTCTTTTCTGGCTCACGTCAAGGATGTATCCAGCAAGGCTCAGGCTCTCTTTTTGAAGCTAAGGAGACTCTCCACAGCTGAGTGGGGACTGCGTAATCCGGCTTTGCGTATGCTATATAGGTGCGTTTATGTTGCGCAAGTTTCATACGCTGCATCTGTGTGGGAGCATCGCTTGGATAATTCGCTTATACTCCTGGCTTTGAAGCGAGGTCAACGAACTCCTCTCCTGGCACTATCCGGGGCGTATAGAACCGTTGCTTCGGACGCTTTGCCTGTTTTGGCTGGTATATTACCAATCGATCTCGAAATCAGGGAGGTGATCACTAAAGAGAAGCTTACTAGAGGAACCCCGGCAACTCATCATGGTGTTGTCCTGACTCCTGGTGGTCCGGGGACTCTCCCTGGTCTGCTTCGTGAAATGCGTGAACTGTCGCTTCATGAGTGGCAGCTTCGTTGGGATAGGTCGAATTTGGGGAGATGGACTTTCTCCTTCTTCCCATCAGTTAAAATCAAGATGGAAGGGGCCTTTTTACAACTGGACCATCACGTGACCCAACTTTTGTCTGGTCATGGGGAATTTAGGGGGAGACTTCATACTCTCTCCCTATCCCCTCATCCCAACTGTGCGTGCGGTAGCACAAACCAGTCGGCCGAGCACATTCTGTGGCATTGCGAGATTATGATGGATGCTAGAGAGGAAATGCTTAATGGTCTGGACGTCCCTATTAGACCAGTTTGGAATACTGATCTAGTATCGAATAAGGTGAATTTCGAGTGCTTGCGTAAGTTTGCAAGGATCTGGGTTGAAAGATGGCCTGCTCTTAGAGTCGATGATTAGCAGAATATAGGTTATCAGGTGTACATGTTCCTGTAATACCACGGACAACGATTTGATCTCTCTTTTATACTTTCGCCTGGATGTACATATTCTTTTAATACTCTTTTTTTTATGTGTTCTTTTGTTTTTTTTCTTCTTTTCTCTGTTAGGCTATATGAACGTGGAATTTTGTTTGAAACATACAGTTGCAGTCTGGAAGTTCACCGCGCAGCATTGCAAATTAGCCAACTATAAATTTGCTTCTATTGATTTCTATACGTTTATTTTATATACACTTTCCTTTGTGTTCTATTGTTTTTCTTTCCTTTCATGGCATCATGTATGTGCAAATTCTGTTTGTTTATTTTATTTTTTAGTACACAGCAGCAGTCGAATTTACAGCTTGGGATGGATAATTCCATTATTATTTTCGTGACTGTTATTAATTTCTTCTTTTTTTTTAAGATGTTATATTGTTCTAATGTTATAAATGTTATATTGTTTATCTGGAGGTTAGACAGAACTCCTTTGTTTGTTCTGTAATGTCCTCTTCCCCATCGAAGGGGTTGGACTTTGGGCCTTGTCCCTGTTAACTTACCTTTGGTTTACCTTTTCGATTCAATCATTGTTATCTCCTTCTGTGCCCGTGCCACCCCCCCGGTCATGATAAGGTTGGAGGAAAGATTGAGCGGCATCCGGAGGTCTGTCCGTCCCCTCTCCGGCCACCCGACGCTTTTCTCCCTAGGGTCTTCATTTTGCAGTCCATTTACTTCTTCTAGGCACCACCGGCTGGCTGGCTAAAGGACGACTCCACTGGGTGCCGTGATGTTGGACTAAAAACCTCATACATTCTCTGGGGGACCGCCGGGCTCACGATGGTCATGACGGTTGTCTTTTTCCGTTTTATGTTTTGTTTTCAACTTATGATTCTTTTTCTTTTTTTGTCTTTACACGCAGATGCCTGCAGTCACGGAGTGTGTGGTCTCCCTCTGTTTATAATGTATTAAATATTTTGTTTTCTCTTTTTATACATTTATGTCTACTAACACCAGTAGTATTAGTTTTTGACCATTACAGTACAGTCCTGTAGGCGCGACCGCATACCGCCACCTAACACAGTATGAGGGGACATTGAAGGTCTAGATTCGTTACATTAAATGTAGAGCCATTTATTCAAAAAAATTAGATTCTTGTGAGAACCCCGAAGGGGCGACCATAAGTTGCCTATACCGGGGTGGGACAGTGGTGGATACTTCAATGCAATGTAAATTATTTCTAGTATTTGGTTGTTAAAAGGGCATTACCAGAGAAAGCCGGAAATACGTCATTTTCAAAAAAGTTTTTAGACATATTGACTCTTTTCCACAAAAAATTATAAATGGATTTCGAAAGATTGTTCTTTTATCTTGTGAAGTTATGTAATAAATTTTTAGAATTTTTAGTATAATAAGGTTATTCCATAGGTCGTTGGCAGATTTATTAAATTTTCAAAAAAGTTTTTGTATTATACCACACCCATTTCAAATAATATAATCGTGTAGTAAAATAAATCAATACATTATCTAGCAAACGCATGTTTTAGAATTTTAGTTTCAATAAAATCATTAAAAAATATGTACGTACATGTGTTTCTTGACGAAAATTGGTCCATTTGTGTATTTATTTGCGCACTTACAAACTAATATATTTCAGATTTTTTAACATTCTTATTAAATTTAGACATTGTTGAAAAATGATAAATACTTATAATAAAAAAATAACTACAAAAAGTACACTATTTTAATAGTTTTATCATCACGCCTTTCAGCATTTTTGGATGAAAGTATAAATTAAAGCTAATTTGGATTGAAATAAATTCGATATTGAGTTATAATTTAAAAAAGCTGGTACGGATAATAATTAATCTTTCTCATTGTAACCGCCCTGCACGATCGGAAGAACAACTTTCGAAGAAATGTGGATTTTCGTCCGCTGGCTGGTTAAACGGTCTTAAATAAAACATAATGAACGTATTGTGTGTGGGGATGAGATCTATGACAGAAAGAGGAATGGAGCGCTGTAGACAATGACCGCCGATAAAAACAAACACCAACTAAAGTAGAAAAATAAAATAAAGAAAATCAATATGAATTTCGAAGAGCAATTGAGTATACGATATTTTTTGTCAGTCCGTCTTTAGCCAACACAAATAAGCTCGATGGTTTGCCCACGCATGAACACGATGCCGAATGAAATATCAAAATGACGCGACACTTCTCGTGAAAGTCTTGCACATGTGTTGATGGAAGTTCGATGAGGCGGACGTAGCGCCATCTGTCATTCAACAACATAAATATTTTCGTTCTGTTTTAAATACGAATGACGGTCATACAAAAATCACGATTAAAAAATGTAAGGGTGGGGGTAGGCGGGTTAAAATTTGGGGTTATAGGTATTTTATGATGACAAAAAAATACTAAAAAATATTTTGTCAAAAAAATTGAATTTTATTTCTGGAAAGGGTCACCCTAATCATCTAGCGGTATGAAATATACTTTAAAACCTATTCTCATACCAAAATTTCATATAAATTGGTTAAGCCGTTTCGGACGAGTGCGACCACAAACACCGTGACACGAGATTTTTATATATAAGATTAATAATTAATCAATTATTAACCTTAATATATAATAACAGTTTATCAACATCCTGAACAAAATCGATATTTTCCTGCTCGTGGTCGTGAGGCGCAATCATGGCAACCTGTCAACCTGGCAACTGAAACGCGCCAGCCGCGGCAACTAGCACTGCGAATTGCGAGTGACTGGTTGCGTCGCCCTTGACGACTAGTTGCCTGTGTGCAGACCGCCAATGACATTCGCAAGCTTTCCTGTGGATAACGATTGAACTGCCAACTGTTTTTTTCAGTTGCCCCATGAGCGGATGGGCTTTTCAAGGTTGTGTTGAAATTGCATGTTTCTGCGTTGTCATGGAACCATTAAAGTCAATCGTGCATTAGTGTTGAACGCTTTCTTCATCAAAAAATCTTGCACACAGAATACCGAAAGATGACCTACGGTCTGAAGTTTCCGTTACGAAAAGTATGGTGACTTATTGGTCCACATTTGGAGAGACTATGTTCTTATTGTTACGTCATTCCGATTGACGTTTCTCAAACAGTTATATACGAGTTGCCGGCACTAAAACAGGCAGTCAAATCGATCAACTGCAATATTGATCCGTATACCGCCAACACCTATTTTTATCACACTAAACGGACAGGTACCCTCAGTAACCCCCTTTTTTTACATTATCTCCACACAAGAGGCCCCGAGGGAAAAAAAAACGGGAAGCTGTGTAGGGGGAAGCGTATGTGTAGAGGAATCTGGGGTCAATATGTTCAGGAGTGACGAACGTATGAATCCATCCCTCCCACTGCGGTGCAAAGTGATGGGTCGAGAAAATCCGACTGGAGAGGTCAAAAGGTCTCCCTTTTTTTTTACAAGAACTCCACACAAGAGGCCCCGAGGAAAATAATTTCCCTCAGGGCCTATGTCATCTGGGATGCTGTGTGGAGGGTCTTTTTGAGGAGAGGAAGGAATGAACATTGGTCTTGAAGAGACCCATGTTGTAGGAAGGAGGAAACACAGAGGCCGGCAAATCATTCCACAGCCGAGCTGTTGAACACAAGAACGAGTCGAAGAAACGACCTGTTTTCATGTGACAAATGTCAATTGTGTGCAAATGTTGGGCACGCGTTTGGCGTGTTTCCCGACTATGCACCGGTGGCGAAGGGATCAATGATGATAGTTCCTCGGAGCATCTTCCATTGTAATACCGGTAGAACAAGGATAGCATTCCCACCCGACGCCTGTGCTCTAAAGATTGCAATCCGTCTGTTAAGATCCCCTCAACCAGTCTCCCGATCCGGACCGCTACTCAATGGGTGGGCAAAAGCATCCGACGCCAAGACCTAGACAAACCTCACCCCATGAATCCCTGATAAGTAAGGACCTTGGGGTTATACTTGATAGTAAACTGAATTTCAATAAACATATCGACCATATAGTCACTAACGCATCTTCTATGCTTGGTTTCATAATCCGCTCCTGTAAACAATGTAAAGACCTTACTACTTTCAAAACACTGTATTTCTCATATGTTCGTAGTATCCTTGAATACGCATCTCAGGTATGGAACCCAGGCTATGCAGTGCACAAAAATAGAATTGAAAGCGTTCAAAACAGATTTTTAAGGTACCTCAATTTCCGCTCTTTTCGATCGCATGTTAGTAATGAAGACTCTGCAAAGTTCTTCAAAATGCAAACGTTAACTTGTCGAAGAAATATAGCAGATTCGGTAATGTTATTTAAAATTACACATAACTTAATCGATTGTCCTGATCTTCTTCAACGCCTATCCTTCCATGTTCCAAATCGCAACAGTAGACAGTCGCTTACCTTTAATCTCCCTCTTTGCAAGACCAAATCTAAACAGAACTCATTTATCTACAGATCCACACACTCATTTAACTTAAATTATTACCACATTGACATTTTTAACTCAACTTTACGTGACATAAAACGAAAACTCACCAAGCAACATGACACAAACTAGAAAGTTCAATCCCTATATATTCCCGTCATTTACCACTTAATCCTATCCCTATGTTCCTCCTCCCCCCCTCCCCCTTTTTTATGTTTTGTAACTAAACAATAAAACTAAGAAAATACCCTTACACTGTCACACTTTATTATTAATTATTATCAGTGGAAAGTTCATAATTGGCATAATTATCATATTATTATTGTATTATTTTGTAATCTCTGATTTGCTGTCAACTTTCCCTAAAATAAATAAAATAAAAAATAAAATAAAAATAAGTCACCAAACGTAGCGAACAACTTGAAATGACCTATGGCAGGGGTGTTGGTTATCCAATAAATGATTCTCCGGGCGGCGCGCGGTACCCATATCCGCCCCCAAATTGTATGATTCCCTGGTGTAAGACCATCATTATTCAGAATTGAAACGTTGTTTGATATGGCTTTAGCCGTGTCTGGTGACCAGATCTGATTAGCCAGGTACTTTCCCACCTTCCTCTTCCCTATCTCATTCCTATCCCACTCTTTTCCACCTCACAACATACTCCAATTGGGCTGCCAGAGCGGTTTTTAACTGCTAGTAATAATGAATCGTACAAAATTTGCTAAAGCTTACATACATAAAAGTAACATTGTATAAAATTAAATAAAATCCTCGCTTTAGAGCTATCCTTGACAATGCGATTAGGTATTCCGGTCGCTGCCAAGTAGCCCGAAAGACCTCGACTCCTTCCACCCTCCTTTCGCGGCCAAACAATACCTACCTCGGGAGGCACTTGCCAAAAAACAGACCCATAAAATCACTGTAAAGGGAAAACCACTGCGAAAAGCATATAATTCGAGATGTAATCATTTCACGATTGTATCCTGAAAATTTTAGGGTGGATCAAAATCCAGTTTTTACGCACCAGATTTAAATGTCCGGGTTAAATTTTCCCCCAAAAAAAAAAAAAAAAAAAAAAAAAAAAAAAAAAAAAAAAAAAAAAAAAAAAAAAAAAAAAAAAAAAAAAAAAAAGAAGGAAAAACTAAACCCTTTCATACACTTCCCCAAATGATCATCTAGTGAATCCACGTTATGCAATTGCACTATATAAGTATTATAAATACAAAACAATATAAGAACAACATGTCAACCTACTAGAGACCAAATGGGAATATAATTCACCGACTCCAGATATTTTCATATCGGAGGGTTCGGCTCTGTGGCACTTCTAATTGAACCTATAAATCCTACTGATCCCTCAATATAAATATTTAAAAAATCATTTGTAATCCTACATGTATTTAAAATTACTGCTTTTTGCATTTTTATATACAAATTCTTTGACAAATCTAATATGCTTAAATTTTGAATCAGATTCCTAGGTATTATGCCAGTGGCCGAAATAACAAATGGTAATATTTTTATAGTCCGAGAATGCCAAATTCTTTTAATCTCATTTCCTAAATCTGTGTATTTTCAAATTTTTTCAGAAACAGTTTTTTGAATATTACAGGAATTTGGAATAGCTACATCAATGATATAAGTTATTTTTTTTAATTTTGTCATGTAAAACTATATCAGGTCTATTATGACTAATTGTTCTGTCTGTTAGTATAGTTTTATCATAATATATTTTATAAAATTCATTTTCTATAAATGAATTTGGTTCATATTCATAATATGGTACTACATTACGGCAATCAATCAAGTTATGTTTAATTACCAAACTTTGGTGAATTATTTTTAAAACCTGATTGTGCCTAAATGTATACTCGGAAGGCGCTAATATAGAACATCCCGATATAATATGTTCTATAGTTTCGGGAAAAGCCAAACATTTTCTACATAAATCATCAATTTGATTTATATCTTTGATTATATGCTTTCTATAATTTTTAGTATTAATGACTCTATCTTGAATGGCAAGCATAAATCCTTCTATTTCTGCGCTCAACTCTCCAATACTCAACCATTTGTTTGACGAAAGTTTGTCAACATACGTTTGGTTGAGATAATTGAAGTGTTTTGCGTGAATAATTTTATTTGACCAGGAATCTAATAATTCCTGGTTAGTATTTATAAGAATGTTGGCATTCTCGTCATATAAATTTAAAGGTGTAATATTTCTATCTGCCTTGCAAATTATTTTGTGCATTTCTGAGCTATTAGCTTTCCTATGGAAAAAATTTCTAAGCATTTCTACCTGATTGTGTTTCAAAGATGTTATTTTGACTACACCTCTACCTCCTAAATTTCTAGGTAAATTAATTCGTTCTATAGCTGAATTTGGATGATGGCAATTAAATTTTGTTAACGTAGTTCTAATTAATCGTTCTAAACTATCTAAATCTGTATTGGACCATTTAATTATGCCAAATGAGTACGTTAGTAGAGGTATTTCCCAAGTATTTATTGCTTTTACTAAATTTTTAGCAGATAGATTGCATTTTAAAATTTTTCTGATCCTAGTTTGAAATTTAATCCTAATATCATTTTTAATACTAGTGTGATCTAATCTATTCGATTGCGGGTATCCTAAATATTTATAAACCTCATCCCCTTTCATACTTTGAATTTTGAAATTTCTAAATATACCCTCGTCTCCATCTACAATTTTGCCTTTCTCTATATGGATAGTTTTACATTTATCTAAACCAAAAGTCATTTTAATATCATCTGAAAAAATTTTTACTACCTTAATCATTTTCTCTAAATTTGATTCAGAATTTGAAAATAATTTTATATCATCCATATATAATAGATGTGAAACTATACTACTCTCTCTTGCATTACCCTTAATTTTTATTCCAAACTTGCTTTTAATTAACATTTTAGAAAGGGGATTCAATGCTAAGCAAAACCAAAGAGGGCTCAATGAGTCTCCTTGAAAAATCCCTCTTTTTATTGAAATGCCCGGTACTACTATTTTCTTATTTTATTATTATATTGGTCGTAATTACTATTATGATTTTGGACGTGAACATTTAAAAAAAAATGTATTTAAAAAATTAAAGTAAAAAATAAATAATCGAGCCCTTGCCCGGAATAATGTTCTATCCAACAAAATTATCAATGTTGAGTTATTGAAGAAATAATGTTGGGTATTTTGTGTGACCGGACAACTCAGAATGAAACCAACTCAGAAGCACCTCAGAAAGGTCATTAAGAGTGATGATAAATAATATTTAAAAATTGGTTAAATAGGTTAAGTTAGGTTAGGGGTCGTCCATTAATCACGTGAGGCTCGAAAGGGGGGGGGGGGGGTATAATGAGAAATCACGTGTATTTATTTTAGTGATAATATTCTGAAAATTTCAAAATACTTTGTACTAAAAAAATACACGTGATTTTGGGGAGGGGGGGGGGGGGTTGGTCTAAAACCTCACCACATATCACAAGGGGGGGTTAAAAAGTGGCTAAAAAAACATCACGTGATTAATGGACGACCCCTTAGGGTTACCGGCTATTTTCATAGCTTTTAATGACCTTTCTGAGGTGTTTCTGAGTTGGTTTCATTCTGAGTTGGCATGGAACCGGGTATTTTGCTATGTATCTTTTAAGGTATCTGTCATTTGACAGTTGTTATTGTGGTTATTACCATTAATAACCTTGCAGTTTTTGTTTTGTGTAGGTATATACAAACAATAATGTAATCTAAAATAAAGTTTTTGCTGTATAGAAACCTACATTATACATTTATAAAAAAACAATAAAATTGTGAGAAACAATTTACAAAAAATTCTGCCTCAATACAGGTTCACCTAGTGAGGCAGACTATGCACAACTAAAAATATTGTATAATTATGCTACTTCTGTGTAACCGATCAATACTTTCTACTTGTTAATTTTATTTGTAAGGATGTAATCTACATTGAACATGTACTTTTTTTGTTGTAATGTTGCCAATTTCATTGAATAAAGATATATTATTATTATTATTAATATGTTAACTTTATGTTGGCTATTATTTACATCCAAACACTATTATTTCTGTGTAGAACGTAAAGTTATTAGCATTATTATTGTAAACTAGCTTTTTCCCGCGGCTTCGCTCGCATGGTGTAAGGGGGGTTCCCACTCCGCCTCCTCCACTTCCCCTCCTCTGCCTCCTCCACCTCCCCCCTCTTACCGCCCTCCCTCCCCCCTCCCCCCTCCTCCCTCCCCCATCCGACCCCCCCCCATCTCTACCTCCCTCCCGCTTTCAAATATTCAATCCCAGTACATTCTGTTTTTAAACAGCCCGCGTGCCACCTTTTACAATTTTTATTCAAATTTCCATTTTTATGTATATTAAATTTGGTACCTATTTAAAATATCTAAAATTCTTGATTCAATTCAAACTATTAGGGGAGTACCTACTTTAAATAAATTTATCAACTTTTAAGAATCCTGATTTAACAATGTCATTCTCAAACACGCGAACTGTCAAACGTGCGTTAGTCGTTAGGTTTTCTGAAATTATCCAATTTTCTGCGCAATTTTCTTAATTTTTCTCTCCGTAAGAACCATCCTCGTACTTCAAGAAATATTCTAAAAAAAGAATTAGCGAAATCGGTTCAGCTGCTCTCGAGATATGCGCTTAGCAACACATTCAGCGATTCATTTTTATATTTAAGATAAGTAAACTCATAATAAACCAGTTGTTATGAAAACAACTGGTTTATTATGAGATACGTTTTAAGAATGACGCCACTGCTTATTGCGATTATTTTGTACCGGTGAAAGTTAGTGGAGCTGGCGACACGGTATCGCTTCGAAGTAAATAAGCACACACTTCACCACTAAAATTACACATCTACCGGATCTGCCCTGATGATGGACACTGCAACGATGTCCGAAACGTTGGCTAAAGAAGGAGGTAGCGCAACACGGCATAACATCCCAAAAACAAATAACGAAAATGGTTTATTATGAGCTTACTTATTTACAATAATAATGCTACAAGTCACATAGTAGTGGCTAATTGAATCTGGGAGGTAGACTGATCAGCCATCGATAGGAGCACTTTCCCTGCTGGCATCTGACGGCATCATTTTGAAGCTTTACGAAAAAAAACTTAGGCTTGTGACAGCATTAGTTTTTTTGTAATTAGATATTAATATTTTTTTGTTCCTTTAAGATACATATTTAATATAATCGTCTTTCTTTTTTGCCACTTTTCATTTAAAACAATTTAAGAGTTGTATTTTTATTGTATTTTAAATATAAAATATCATTTTTTATAAAAATAAATAAAACACTTTGTATTTTAACCACGAATTTATTATATTACATATCGACCGGTTTCGCTTACATCAAGCTTCTTCAGGATATAAGTAATAATAACTAAATGTTAAGTGAGAGCTATGGCTTATATATAAGTTGAGTGACAGAGGGAGAAAGAAAATGACCAAGAACATAATTAGAAAGAGACAAAGTATTTGACAGAGGTAAAGTGGATAATCAATTAGTGGGAGGGAGACAACAATACAATAATCAATTAGTGGGAGGGAGACAACAGTATAGATCTAATCACAAATAAAAACCAACAGTTAACGGTAATAAATGAGATATTAAACAAATTTTGATGTATTTTACATTATAAGATAAAGGACTTGATGTAAGCGAAACCGGTCGATATGTAATATAATAAATTCGTGGTTAAAATACTAAGTGTTTTATTTATTTTTATAATATAATGTCTAACCACAAAGTAATTGCTTCTTATGAAAAAAAATATCATTTTTTACATTAGCTCCACACTGGAGCCTGTGTCATCTTTGGGGATGCTGGGTGGAGGGTCTTTTTGGGAAAAGGAAGGAGAGAAAGTTCTGGGAAGGAAATGGCTAATTACGAAGCATGACTGGTTTCATTTTCATTACAGCGTTATTCCGGGTAAGGGCTCAATTATTAAAATATAAAAGCATTAAAAAAAAATCACAACCGAGAATCGAACCCAGATCAGCTGCTTGGAAAGCAACTAGTGAAAATAAACTTTAAAAAATTCTAAGTTGATCCAATTACCGATCAAACATAACAGTGTAAATTCTGTAAACAAAAAAAATTAACACTTTATTCGTGATTTTATGTATGTAGGTTCAATACGATATTTTTTAATTTTAACATAATATTCCATGGGATATTTTTTTTAATTTTTTTATTAGTTTTTATATACATATACATGTAATATAATCATGAGTAATTACATTTTCAGGTTACAAACGGATTAAACTCAAATCATTAAATACTAACATGCAACATTGATTAGAAACAGTATAAACATATATATGTATATAATATATAACCTTTACGAGAGTGTAACTACTCGTGTGTAAAGGGAAGAGAAAAATATATAAATATTTTTTTAATAAAAAAAAATTAAAATAAAAAATTATAACACATACATTATATTTACGTACTTACATAAATCGAATGTGTAAAAAAAATAAAATAATATTAAAAAAAAATTATAATATAAAATAAATTTTTGAATAAGTATTGTTAATTAAAGGTTAATGCGGTTCTAAGTGGCTAAATTATTTAAGATATTATTGTTTAATTTATTTTTGAATTTATTGTAGTCAGGTTCTAATCTCAGCTCTATTGCTAGTTGATTAAACCACACCACTCCATTGTACGTGTAGGTGTTGTGCAAAACTGGTATGCATTAATGGCGTACACAAGCGACCCACTGTGTTTTGCCTATTGCTCTCAACGCGGACCATGGCGTGGTGCGACTTATTAGAATAGTCTTTGTGTATTTGAAGCAGTGTATTTTTTATATATGTATTTTTTAGAGGTGGGACTTGAAAGTCTTGAAAAAGTTGAGAGGTTGAATAATCTGATGGTTTCTTAGTAATAATTTTGATTATTAATCTTTGAGTAATTTCCAACGGTAAAATTGAGGTTTTGTAAGCTCCTCCCCATGCAACAATACCGTATTGTATTATCGAATGGGCTAGAGCATAGTATATATTTTTAAGAATTTTTAAGTTAAGTATATTTCTTAAATTAATAAATATGTATATAAGTTTTCTTAATCTATTTATAGTATTGGTAATTTGAGTCTTCCACTTAAGGTTACTATCTATTATTACACCCAAATATTTTATTTCTTTTTTATTTGCTATGAATAGACAGTCATTATTTTATATAATAATATGTCTTTAGTAGTGATGTACGCCGTATTTGGCGACCACCTTTGACATTTGAATTCTGTCGGCAGGATTAAGTGGTGACCTCCCTGTGACCTAAAGATTGTCAAACTTACAAAGTTACCGGAATTATTTTCTTCTGACGAACTCAGTGGCAATGAGGAAAATACTTTTACCTCATGGACATCCAAATTGTTAGACCAGCCCATCAGGGAAAGATATTTAAACCAAGTTGCGCGGAGCGGGGATGCGGTGTGACCGCCTCCCTTTCAGTGATTTTTCAATAAATTAATCTGACAATATACAGTCAATTCGCATTGTAATATCTCTATCTAGTTCTTGAATATGAAATCTGCTTACGAATTGCTAGTCCTTTGTAATAAACGTACTTGTTAAGAGCGTTTAACCAGCCAGCGGCCGAAAATCCACAATTTCATCGAAAGTTGTTCTTACGATCGTGCAGGGCGGTTACAATGAGGAAGATTAATTATTCTCCGTACCTGCTTTTTAAAATTATAACTCAATATCGATTTTATTTCATTCCAAATTTGCTTTAATTTATACCTATTTACATCCAAAAATGCGGAAAGACGTGATGATAAAACTATTAAAATAATGTACTCTTTGTAATTATTTTTTGATTATAAGTATTTATCATGTTTTAATAATGTCTTTGTTAAATAAGAATGTTAAAAAATCTGAAATATATTAGTTTGTAAGTGCGCAAATAAATACACAAACGGACCAATTTTCACCAAGAAACACATGTACGTATATATTTTTTAATGATTTTATTTAAACTAAAATTTAAATTCTAAAACATGCGATACCCATATAATTTTTTTTATTAGTAATAGAAGGTACATAAATTACAAATAAATTTTATACTGTATTGATTTATTTTATTGCATGATTATATGATTTGAAATGGGTGTGGTATAATACAAAATCTTTTTTTGAAAATTTAACAAATCTGCCAACGACCTATGGTATAACCTTATTATACTAAAAATAAACATTTTTTCTCAAAATTTTAAACACGCGAATGCTAGATAAAAGAACAATTTATAATTTTTTGTGGAAAAGAGTCAATACGTCTAAAATCTGATTTAAAAATGACATTTCTGGTTTTCTCGGGTAATACCCTCTTAATCTCATCTGAGAAAAAGGTTCGGCTTGTTTCCAAAATAGAATATTTTGTTACGGTGTTTAGTTAGACACTTTTACAAATGTGTTATAATTTAATCACCGCATTATTTATGCGGCGCTACTCAACCCGATTTGATAGGACATAAGACCTCCGTACTCCTTTGACGACCTCCGTAGTCCAGTGGGTAAGACTCTTGACTCACAATCCGGAGGTCGCGGGTTCGAACCCGGCATGCGCAAATAAATTTTATTTGATTAATTTGTGTTATTTCACAATTAATTCATTTAAAATAATATATAGTATATTTGCGGCATGTTCCAGAGTGGAAGATACTATCAGTATCGCCCTGGTGTAAGACCACCATTCAGAATTGAAAAGTTGCTTGAAAATGGCTCTAGCCGTGTTTGTTGACCAGATCTGAATAGCCAGGTACTTCCCAACCTTCCTTTTCCCCACCTCCTTCCCCTTCCCACTACCTTCAGCCTCACAACATACCCCAATTGGGGATGCCATAGTCTCCAGACGGGAGCAGTTGAGATTCTTGTGCGGTATTCACTGTAAAAAAAAAAAAGTTTGGTTAAAAACGAACACAAACCCTGCGCAGAAAAGTCCCATAATGCACCTCACTGCCTTACTATAGGCAACCTTACTTTTCGGCCCGGGGTCTGGTTATTTCAATGTGCGCTCTTCGGCGGTCAAAGTACGACTGATGTCACGCGGGAAGGAAAGGGGACGCGAACGGGGACGCATGGGAAAGGACACGCAGGGAGAAATAATTTCTTTATGTGGCATAGCAACGCACGCCGAGTACTCGCTAGTTTAATATAATCAATAAAAATAATAATAACTTTTCATTTACCCTCCCCAAATTAAAATAATGTTTAAAATTATTTTAATTTTTATTATTGTGACAGCTGTTTCGGCTTACAAGACGATTTTTAAACTGTCAGTTTAATAAAAAATAAAAGATAAAATACTTGCAGAGAACTTAATAAAAACGTTTTATTTTTCAATTATTTCTGGCTTTCACCCTTTAAGGGTGTTCTAGGCCATCATTTAAAATTACAGAGAAAGGAAAGGAGAAATTATATATTAATTTTATTTAAATGAGCAAATTTCAGAATTAAATGGAAGATTGGAGTCAAGTTCAGTCTTAGAAGAGATGAAATGTTGAATGGAGGGGAGGAAATTTTAGATAACGCTTGACAGAAGACAGGATATTTATTTAGAGAGGGACAACCAAAAAATATGTGATCTAAAGTTCCCACTTCTAGACCACAGAATGTACAATCTGGGGAGTCAATGAAACCACGGTTTTAAATAAATAAATAAATAAGTGTTTATTCCAGTATGTGGGGAGGAGAGTGCAATCCCACACATTCCATAAGGGACGTTTTGATGGAATAGTCCTTTGTATTGAGGCGTAGCGGGCACCCTTGGATTGACTAGCAATTTATTTATTTATTTATAAGTACACTAGCAGACCCGGCCACACATTGCTGTGGCTAACGAAACACAACGCCATTACCCACAACCTTTATAAAATCCACACCACCCGCTTGCCCGCTGTCCGCTGCCTGAATTGAATATTTGAATTTCTCGGCTTTTCTCTACTTTAATAAGCATGTATTATGCATATAAACCTTCTCCTTGAATCACTCTATCTATTGGTGAAAACCGCATGAAAATCTGTTTCGTAGTTTAAAAGATCTATGCGCACATACACTTTGAGCGACTTCATGTAATGCAATTCGAGCGATCGCCACTAATTATACAATGCTTGCAATGCAACACTGGATATTCGAAAAGGGAAAATCAAATACCTACTTACTCTAGGACATCTATTTTCCAATTTCTTCCGTAGAACGAATTTCAAAAGTGACAATAGTACGGCCCGCCAGCCGTTTTAAATCTCACAAAAATATGTTTTCTTTGAATTTCTCGGCTTTTCTCTAATATAAGCCGAGAAATTCACAAGCCCTGCTTATTTATGGGGGTACATCAAATACATGTAAGTAATTAATTATTGTAAAAAATATATTATAATTTATCTATCTTTTTGTAAATAAAAAAAAAATAATAATAATTTACATGTATTACACATATAAACATTCCTCTTCAATCACTATCTATTGGTGAAAACCTTATGAAAATCCGTTGCGTAGTTTAAAAGATTAACGCGCACATGCATTTTGAGCGACTTCATTTTATACTATGTGATGATGATGTTACATGATTAATACATTTACTTGAGACGATACAATGTTACAAGCAATGTTCCAATACTCTGTCCAAATATTGCGGGATCTATCTTTGATGATGGTAAAAATATCAGGTAGCGGAATATGGTTTACTATGGTAACAATAAGGTTGGACGCTCCTTGTTTTGCCGAGGAATCCGAAATATCGTTACCCACTTTGCCAACATGTCCAGGAATCCAAATAAGAATTAAGGTTTTTCCAGAGCTTTGAATGGAGACTATCAGCACTCTAATAAGGCATACAAAGTGATCATCAGGATGAAGAAGAGGACAGGATTAAGTTTTTGGAGGGAACTGGGAGAGTCAGAGAGAACAAGGGAATGTTCACAATTATTTTTGATTATATATTTGAGAGATTCAATTATTGCAATGCACTCAGCAAAAATAGATACCACAAAAACAATTAATGCTCTCCAAATTTTGATCACGATTTCTGGATTCATAGCCAAAAAACAACACCTGGCAATTCCCTCCCCCTCTTTCAGATCGCCTCATCTTTTTCGTGTTATTAATTCCCAGGTCGCCCCCGACTTCTTCCGCCTTCCGTTCCATTCTCGAGATCTTTTTTTACTATTATTTTCCTTTCCTTCTGATCAATACACATCGATGACGCGCCGAATTTCGATTAACCCCTTTTCTGCCAGTGTTGTTTTGAAACTAAAATATACTTTTCAAAACATTCCAATTTAAGTTAGATCCGTAGGGACCAAATAAATTTTATCCTGTTACAAAAGCGGTTTGTGGCAATAAAGCCTTTGATAGAAATGATTTATTTTTTAAGTGAAAACTTCTTTACCACCGTTGTGATGTGAAACTCGATGGAACGAAAAATAGCAACACTGAAAAGAGACAAAACACCTAAATCTATAGGATTGAGCTTCCGAGAAAATGAGATAGTATAGTCGGTCTCCTCTTTGTGCGATGCTTCGTAGCCTCCCCACTCTTGTCTACTTTACTGGAAGTTTCACTGCTACCGCGTGTGCATTGCACACTCTGTTTTTGAAGTTAAAACTTCTTTAGCATCGTTGTGATTTGAAACTAGATGAAACGGAAACGAGTGAGTGACGTTAAAAAGAGACAAACACATACATCATGAGTTAGCTTCCAATATAATACGATAAATCCACAGTCCTATGCAAGTCTCCTTTGGTGTGGCGGTATAAAGCGCCTGACGAACCTCTGCAGACCAAGGATATCGAATTATACGAAATCCATTAAAAAACATATTTTTATTTTTGTAAAATCCATATCCAATCTTCAAATAACTCTAAAATGAACATGCAAAAGAAAACAAAAGAAAGCGACATCTAGCGACTCCGAAGAAGAAAACACAAGTACTAATAAGATGACCAAATGTCTGGGAAAAGGTGCATTAGAATTCCATGGAAAAAATCATCCTTCACATTGATAAAAAAAGTGTTCGTAGTCTCTCCACTCTTGTCTACTTTAGTTTTCTGAAGATTTCACTTCTGCCGCGTATGAAATGCACAATCCGTTTATTTTTAATACCGCACAAGGGCCTTTATTGCTCCCAACCGTTTGTTGGTATGTTGTGAGGCTGACGGTAAAGGGGAATTGAGTGAAATGAAAAAGATGATGTTTGAAAAATATCCGACTAATTAATACATGGCTACTAAAAATGGCTGAAGCCCTTTAAGAATGTTTCGATTCTGAATGTTGGTCTTTCACCAGGGCGGTACTGAGTAATTAACACATCTCTGAAGCATCTCTCTTGTCTATAGTCGTACTAACACTTATTGTACCTATCTTAATTTCCCGCTAAGCACTTGCATACTGCTTACTAACAACGTATGCAGGGACACTGTGAAACGTTATAAAGACTTGTTTATGCCAAAATATAACGTAATAAAATAGGTTCTATTTAAACCTCGTAGTATGAATCTAAGATATCTAAACTGACAGTATTGAATTGAGGTTATAAAATGTTGCACAAGAAATGTAGGAAGGCATAGCTCATGGTAGGTAAAACATGTGGATTGGAAACAATACTAAATGAAATTAAAGGCATTAATAGGTAAGATAAATTTTAATAACAAATTAGAGGGATTGACAAAATTTAAAGACTACAATAATTAAATAATTAATCATCAGGGTGCGGTGACTGCTCAAGGAAAACAGTCATACTAAATCATAATGCTTCTACGTTAAAAAAAAGGATAAAAGGCGCCAGTCGTTTATTAAAGGCCCTAATACTATTAAACGACAAATAGTGTGAAATGATTACATGAGAAAACCAATAAATAAAGTAACGTTACGTGGAAAGCTACATGATGAATCTCTTCTGTGAAATATTCCGCCCGCCGTGTTTCTTGCCTGGACTCACATGTCTCACACGTCTGTTCGACTCGCCGCCTGGATCAAACTCAAGTACTTCCGTGCACGCAACGCTCTCGAACTCTTGCTAGACAAGGCCACCAACCTCGGGAAAAACAATCGGCGCCAACCGCACCGGTCAAATCCAACGAGCAATCCAATGCCGTAGCGGTTCTTACCGCTACAACTGGAGGTCTAGATTCGTTCAAAATTCAATGTAGATTCGTTCATTCAAAAAAGTCCTTGCGAGAGCCTTGAAGGAGTAACCATCTGTTACTTATACCAGGGCGGGTAAGTGGATGATAACCTCCAATCTCTGAAGCACTTACCCCTGCTAAGTCACCAAAAGTAGCAAACAAATTAGTAGAAATGTTTGTTATCTAATAAAGGGTCCTGGGCTGTACCCATTTCCGCCTTCCAAATTTAATAATAATAATACTTGGCTGATTTATATAGCGCCGTTCTCGTGAAAAATCACCTCAAGGGCGATTAATATGAGCAATAGACCTTTCAGATATGAGTCGTAAGTGAAAAACTTGAAAGGACGTCATATATATTTTTTTCAGCCCTTTTATCGAGCGAAACCGGGTAGTAAAGCTAGTTAAAGATACAAGTAAGTAAGGTTCGACCGAGACAGGTTTTTCGTTCTCGGCCGAGACCGAGACCGAGAATAAATTAAAATCTCGGCCGAGACCGAGAATAGATAAATTGAGAAAAAAATGAAAATGCACTAATTTTGCATAATATAGTATATTTATGAATGTAATAATATTTTTTTTAAATAGTTTTAATTATCAAAATTGAACAACATGATGTTGTAGCACATAAAAAGCAATTTTTCTGATTTTTCACCCTTCAAAGAGTGTCGCCTCGTGTCGTATAATTGACCAGCTCTGATGATATACATAAAATAATACGTAGTGATTGATCTTGATATTCACGGCGGCCGTGGCGGGAGCAGCGGTAATAGCCCATTCACATGATTCATTTATCGTTCATTTCGTGATTTCATTCCGCCTCTTTCCCTCGAAATGAACCGTGTGAACACGAAAGTGAATAGAGACAGTGCCGAATGAAGCATTCCAACAATGTTGGAATGCTTCCTTCGGCACTGTTCACTCGCAACCGGAATTTAACATCACGTGACGCGAATGATGTGTGTGAACACTCAAGTGAACAGTCTTTCACTCGCAAACAGTCGGCCTAAATGTTCTGGCGTGAGGACGAGTAGCCGGAGCGGCTTAAACGTCAAAATGCTCCGTTTAGTTCGCTTTTCGAAATAACTCCTACACGTCTCATAGAAATCGTTGTTTCTCCCTTACTATCATAGTGAAAAATATGATCTAAACGGTATTGGAAAGAGAAAATAATGCTCTATATATTCAATATAACAATTAACCACAAAAGAATACGAATGTACACTTCTATGGAACCGAAGTTTCTGATCGAATTTGAAAAAAAAATTATGAAACATTGTGAATTTTTTATGAATTATTTTTATATGAAACGACAATAAGTGAGGTGACAGAAACGTTTATAATTTATTTGTCTAACAAAATAAGTGTGTGTTTTTGTATTTCCTTTGTTAACCAGTAATTTTAGTTAGAATAAAAGCAAGGAGAGCCATTTTTTTAAATTTTAAAAGTTTACATTAAAAATTATTCTATTTAAAAAATTACCTGGTTATTTCTAAATTTTGAAGGCATATTTCATCTCCTTTCCAAAACAGTTTTTAGTTTTTGGATACGTTAATAAATATTCCATTAATATGGATTTTATTGCAAGCCGAGGCCTATTTTGGAATAAAAATATTTTCATGGTGCAAAAATACTGGTAGATACCAGTTTTCAGGTTATTATTTAACCATATTTTCAATTTATGGTGCTGAAATTTATTTACTGTTTACAAGAATCGCCAATTTCTCGTAATTTAGTTTGACATTATCGGAAATGTCAATTGAAATCGTAAATATTCCCGAACTTAGCCGTCAGCGCCGGACGAATTCCAATGCGCGCCGCGACTACGCTCGACGACTTCGTAGCGAGAATGCCGAGTGAACTCTTCCTTCGAAGGAACCGTGTGAACACTCGGCGAAACGAGAATGGAACATTTCATCGAGTAAACCTTCATCCGAGTGAACCTTGTGACTTCAGCATAAGTAAAACCCGCCTCACTGCCTGTCGATCAATCACAATCGACAGCTCTCTCATGCACTGACACCAAGTGACGAATGTGGACGCGTGCGCTAGATTTGAATCCCATTATCGTATACCGTACCTACTTACAACGATCTCGGTTATGGCCAAGAATCTCGGCGATTTTTCTCCGAGAACCGAGACAGAGTTCTCGGTAGAATTTTTAATGCTGATTCCAGACTCACGGCGAGACTTCTCGCAAGAACAAGCACTTATCCACACTCTCATTTTTCTCACTCGTGATCTGTTTCCCATCCGGTATGGACGACATTACAGACGATATTCAAAATGCTGCAGGTTTGGCTCTGTGCGATAAATTGCAACTCTTGTTGATTGTTCCACATTTTTAACACAAGGAAACAAAATTTTCGAAACAAAAACAAAAATATAACGCACGTCTACTCTCAACCGCTCACTAAACAACACTGAGACAAAACGTGAGTGTAGTAGTCTTCTCGCTTCTCGCCCGAGAAATCCTTGAAGCGGCCAAATTTGAATCCTTTGAATTTGAATCCTTTGAAGCGGCCGAAGCGGCCTCTGTGTTTCCTCCTTCCTACAACATGGGTCTCTTCAAGACCAATGTTCATTCCTTCCTCTCCTCAAAACGACCCTCCACACAGCATCCCAGATGACATAGGCCCTGAGGGAAATTATTTTCCTCAGGGCCTCCTGTGTGGAGTTAATGTAAAAAAAAAAAAAAAATTTACCGACAGTGATCCGAGAACAGGCGAGCCTGTGAAAGAGAATGCGAGAAACTCATCACATTCACGCTTCTCGGGTGTTCTCGGGGCTTCTCGCCGTGAGTCTGGAGGGGCTATAACCGAGAATGCCGAGACCGAGACCGAGATCTCGGACGACCCTTACAAGTAAGTAATCTAATCATCAGACAAGATTAAAACGATTTTAAGAAAAAACTGCAGAAAATTTTTTTTTGTAATGTTCAAAATTTCATATAAATTATTCCGGATGATAGAGGGTTAAGTCCAATTCACGTACAAACTTACTTGGCTATGTTCCAACTAAAGAAAAGTAAAATACCTACGTTCATTGTACGTAAAATAGGTAATTCGAAGTCGAGTAAATATATCACGTCAAAATAAAACGTGATATTATAACAACTGATTTGATGCTGGATTGCAAATTTTATTATTTACTAGCGATTTCCCGGCATGCCTTGTAATGCCACTTAATAAAGAATTTGTTTTTCCCTGCTTGTCCTTTCCCATTCGTCCCGTTACCCTTTCGCCGCCCCTTTCTCTCCCGCGTTCCCCTCCCTCTCCCGCGTTCCCCTTCCCACTCCCATCGCAGGAATGCGCACATCAAATCCCCAAAGTTTCATTACAATCGGATGAATGGTTTAGCAAAGCATAATTATTGATTTAGGTGTTACTTTCAACACTAAACTTAGCTTCATATCGCACATTGAAAATATCTCAAAGAAGGGTTTAAATATGTTAGGTTTTGTACTAAGAGTGGCTAAAGATTTTACCAACATTAAAACATTAAAACTTCTGTATACATCACTAGTGAGGAGTCAAGTTGAATATAACTCAACTGTATGGTCTCCTCATTATAACGTGCATTCTCAAACAATAGAAAGAGTACAAAAAAAATTCCTAAGCTTTTTAAATTATAAACTAAAAATACCGGAAGAACAATTAAATTACACCTATCTTCTGCGTTTATCTAATTTATTAAAATTGAGTGATAGAAGAACTGTTTTCGATCTGGTATTTTTATTTAAAATCTTGCATAATAAAATTAACAGCCCTGAAGTCTTAGCGCTCATAAATTTTAATGTGCCAGCCAGAAACACAAGGTCAGTACTACCGTTTTATTGTGGCAATACTACGACCATGTCCCATTTCAATATACCACTTCACAGAATACAAAACTTAGGCAATATGTTTTCACACATAGATTTATTGAATGTGTCGATGATAAAATATAAGTATGAAATAATAAATCATTTAAGTATCCTCTTTAAGATAAGTTATTTGCATGTATTATATACAAATGTATTTTTTCATTGTTACTATATTGTAACAATGTACAAATACATTGCATTTATTTTCGTTTTGTTATCTAAATACCTACATATATGTCTTTCTCAACTATTTCTTTCTGTTTTACAAACTCAATAGAGCGTTTTATATATTTTTCATGTTGTTGCTATACCTACACTATGTTATATTAAGAGGGCATTACCAGAGAAAACCGGAAATACGTCATTTTCAAAAAAGATTTTAGACGTATTGACTCTTTTCCACAAAAAATTATAAATGGATTTCGAAAGATTGTTCTTTTATCTAGCATTCGTATGTAATAAATTTTGAGAATTTTTTTTAATTTTTAGTATAATAAGGTTATACCATAGGTCGTTGGCAGATTTGTTAAATTTTCAAAAAAGTTTTTGTATTATACCACACCCATTTCAAATAATATAATCATGCAGTAAAATAAATCAATACATTATCTAGCAAACGCATGTTTTAGAATTTTAATTTTAGTTTCAATAAAATCATTAAAAAATATGTACGTACATGTGTTTCTTGACGAAAATTGGTCCATTTGTGTATTTATTTGCGCACTTACAAACTAATATATTTCAGATTTTTTTAACATTCTTATTAAATTTAGACATTATTGAAAAATGATAAATACTTATAATCAAAAAATAATTACAAAAAGTACACTATTTTAATAGTTTTATCATCACGCCTTTCAGCATTTTTGGATGAAGGTATAAATTAAAGCTAATTTGGATTGAAATAAATTCGATATTGAGTTATAATTTTAAAAAGCTGGTACGGAGAATAATTAATCTTTCTCATTGTAACCGCCCTGCCCGATCGTAAGAACAACTTTCGACGAAATGTGGATTTTCGTCCGCTGGCTGGTTAAACGCTCTTAAGTAAAAGCCGAAAGGCGTTAATATTATAAATAAATAAATAATTTCATTACCCCAGAGCTCACTATTATCTATAGAAACCATCGCGGGCATGCGCACATCAAATCCCCAAAGTTTCACCGCAATCGGATGAACGGTTTAGCGACGCATAGACAACTCACATACAAATTTGGGAGGCAGGAATGGGTAACCTTTATTGGATAACCAACACCTCTGCCATATGCCAAGTGGCTCGCTACGTTTGGTGATTTAGCAGGGTAGCCCGGGTTCGTGGGGTGAGGTTTGTCTAGGTCTTGGGGGCAGATGACCTAGACACACTTAGATGACCTTTTACTGCCTAGAACTTTCCTCTCCTTCCTTTCCTTAAAAAAACCCTCCACACAGGTAATGTAACGAAATTATTTTCCTCAGGGTCTCCTGTGTGGATCTCATGTAAAAAAAAACATATTTTGATTTTTATTTATATATTATATTTTTATTTATTTTTATATATAAACTTTTATTTTGTTTCTCCAACTTGGAGAAACTCATAGTCACTGGCACACTGCAAGGCAGAAAATTCAGAGGAAGGTCACCAATGCGCTGGAGTGACCAAATATCACTGGCGTCTGGTACTAAGTTGAGTGTCCTTGGTTCTCCACGCAGCGCGTCTTCAATGATTAAATAAGTTCACCCACTTTTGAATTTGTCACCTCTGGTCTAGGGCCCCAAAATTCCTGAAAAAAACCCTTAACTCTGTGCAGAAACGGGCGGTCCGTTTAATAGATTCCTCCATTTTAACAAGCGGATATCAATCTTTAGAGCATAGGCGTCAGGTAGGTATGCTGTACTTATTCTACCGGTATTACAATGAAAAATGCTCAGATGAACTAGTTCATTGATCCCTTCGGCACCAATGCATACTCAGGAAGCACGCCCAATGATTTACTTCGAATGTTTTACCGGCCTCTGAGTTTCCTCTCTCCTACAACATGGGTCTCTTCAAGAACCAGTTTCACGCCTTCCTCTCCTCAAAAAGACCCTCCACACAGCATCTCCAAAGATGATAGAGCTCTGAGGGAAATTATTTTCCTCAGGGCCTCTAGTGTAGAGTTAAGAGGGCATTACCAGAGAAAACCAGAAATATGTCATTTTCAAATCAGATTTTAGACGTATTGACTCTTTTCCACAACAAAATTATAAATGGATTTCGAAAGATTGTTCTTTTATCTAGCATTCGCATGTAATAGATTTTGAGATTTTTTTTAATTTTTAGTATAATAAGGTTATTCCTAGGTCGTTGGCAGATTTGTTAAATTTTCAAAAAAGATTTTGTATTATACCACACCCATTCCAAATAATATAATCATGTAGTAAAATAAATCAATACGTTATCTAGCAAACGCATGTTTTAGAATTTTAATTTTAGTTTCAATAAAATCATTAAAAAATATGTACGTACACATGTGTTTCTTGGCGAAAATTGGTCCGTTTGTGTATTTATTTGCGCACTTACAAACTAATATATTTCAGATTTTTTTAACATTCTTATTAAATTTAGACATTATTGAAAAATGATTAATACTTATAATCAAAAAATAACTACAAAAGTACATTATTTTAATAGTTTTATCATCACGCCTTTCAGCATTTTTGGATGAAGGTTTAAATTAAAGCTAATTTGGATTGAAATAAATTTGATATTGAGTTATAATTTTAAAAAGCTGGTACGGAGAATAATTAATCTTTCTCGTTGTAACCGCCCTGCACGATCGTAAGAGCAACTTTCGACCAAATGTGGATTTTCGTCCGCTGGCTGGTTAAACGCCCTTAATGTAAAAAAATTACAATTTCAGGTTACTCATTAAGTTAAAAAATGTCTGAAATTCTTGACATGATATTTTAGTTTATTCACCTTAGTAAGCCCACAACTTGTTCAGCATGGAAAACCACAACATTCGGTGTACTGGTGCATTGGTGCGAGGCACACATTAAATACTTCAATTCTTATGATCCAGATTGTTGTTTCTGAAGTGCGTTGGGTGTAAGAATAAATCCACTCTCCGATTTGTCGTTGAAACTTTCAATGTATTCCACTGTGTCATTTTTAAATCGGTTCCTTATTGGGGACCTACACAAAAATGGGATAGGCTTAAGATTAAATAATTTAGGGGCATTGGAAATAAAACAAATCAGTTAATACAAAGGCTGAAATCATTAATATAATCAACTAAATCTAACATTCAGCCCTATTATAAGTATGTTTCCCGTTATCCCACTCTCTCCTCTCCCACTTTCCTCCCACAACTGACGCACTGTCCCATTCTAATTTACTGTCTCTTTCTTTCACAATTTGTATATATATATGTGTATTTTCCTGTCTTTGTCAGTATTTTTTATATTCAGTCCTGATGATGGTACGGATGTACCGAAACCGGTAGACGGAAAAAGTAAAACAAAGTATTTTCTCTTCTTCTACTAGTGCAAAATTATTTTGTGGTAACATTTTAAATTCAAATTAATAAATAACGTTGTATTAACCACTTAATTATTTACAAAAACCGACATGTTTCGTCAGCAAAGCTGACTTCCTCAGGGTTTTGACAGAACTAATTTTTAAAAATAGACATAAATAGGTAATAGAGAAAAATAATAGACATAAACAATAATAAAATTTGAAAGAAAATAATGTGTAAGGGACGAGGGGCAATATAGAACAATTAAAAAAATTTAAAAAATTTAAAAGGGGAATAGATTTAATAATGGGTCATTTAAAAACAATTTTTGATTATTAATAATATTTAAATTTGCATTAACGCTCTTTCTAATCTCTAAAATTTCTAATTTATCTAACTGAAAGCCATTGACATTACAATGTATTAATTCTAAAATTCTAAAATAATATGGCTTTGAAGTAATGGAGCTCTCTCTTATGTTTCTGATATCTTGAAACACAGCTAGATTTAACTAGCAAATGGTCTGATGACCACAATATCAGTGCTTGTCGGTCTGGGAAAAGTTATTGTAATATGTGCTTTTATAAAGTGAATAAACTAGAAGAATTCCGCCATTGAAGGAAGCTGTTTTTCATTTGAAGTCTTTCTACCACAAAAAACCATTCTCTAACATGTAAAAAAAGTAAAAAAGTATTTTCTTTTTATTTATTTAAAATGTCACATTGTGTTTGCTTCTTTTGAAAAATTAAAAAAAAACACCCAGGATTCGTGCGATTATAAACTTTACGATTTCTTTTTATTAATCCTACAAATATGAGATAATCGGTAAAATCGGGTTAATTCATTGGCTATACCACTATAATAAGTTTTTATGTCTCCATGTTAAAATTCGAAGGTATGATTTTTTTAATGTTGGCGAATATTTTGAAAATGATATTATTTTATTTTATTTATTTATTATTATTGTACAACAGAATTAATTCCAATTACAGTACAATTTAGTTACCCTATCAGCATTTAGGCAAGTGACTCTTCAATAATATTTTTAAGGCATATAAGGAACAGTCACTTACATCCAAATGGTTTGCAATTTCATTTAACAGCACCACTCCCCTAGTCATGCTATGCTTTGCCAAGACGTCTGTTCTGCCGTTCGGTACTTTAAATAAGTCATGATGTCGACTTCGGCTGTAGTGGTCTGGTACATATAAACCATAGCATCCCAAAAAAAGGGCTATTGATGAAATTGTTCCAAATTTTGAATGACAGAATAGCAAGACTTGCTTTCCTTCTAGTTTCTAGGCTCACAGAATCAGTTTCCTCAAGTAAGTCAATATGGTGCATGAACCTTGGATAGGTTCCATGCTTCGGCATTTAAGCATACCTAAGATCTTCTGGATTTGCTCTAACATATCAATGTACTTCTGGTGGTACGGTGCCCAAACATCGCTCGCGTACTCCAGCTTGCTTCTCAGTATGCCATCGAATAACGCTAGCATAGCTTCTTGGTTATCAAATTGCTTACAAGACCTGATGATGAATCCAAGAAGTTTGTAGCAAGACTGAGTGAGCTGCGATATATGGCAAGAGAATGTCAGTTCGGGATCAAAGACGACACCGAGATCCTTCACGGATATTACACGTGATAACGTTTCGCCTTTTATTTTATAATCGTAAATTATAATGTTTTTACATCGAGTGAAGGACATTTTGACATTTCTTTGTGTTAAAATCTAATCTTAAATCTAATCTTCTTGGAAATCTCAAGCAATCGAGGTGAATTTATTTATTTCGCGTGATCGCGCCAGTGGTTAAGGCCTTTTGTGGATGTCTAGTACTTCAGAATGGACAAATACTGCGTCTGGTTGGCCATACGCAGCATTTTTCTCCAGCACCACATTTCGAGGACATCTATCCGTTTTCTTTCTAATACGAATACTTCTGTATCTTTATTAGAAACAATAAAACCCTTTCAATTAAAACATTTATCAATTTAGCAATTTTTCACGTGGGTATTTTCGTCAAATTTACATCTGCAGCGCGTATATGTTCCCACGTTCGTTGTTTCCCATTTCTAAAAATTAGACATTTTGGCGCCCCGAAGCTCTCCTCGGGAACAGCGGGACAGTACCGGAAAACGGGACGGTCTCATTCAAAACTGGACTCTATCTCCTAAATTGTGTGGAGGGTCTTTTCAAGGAAAGGTGGGAGAGAAAGTTCTGGAAAGAAAAAAGGTTTGAGGGATGGGTTGGAATCGAGGGGTCGTGCGTCCAAGAGTGACGGAAGTATGAACCCATCCCTTTAACTGCGGTGCAAGGGGATGGGACGAGTTAGTTCGGCTAGAGAGGTCAAAAGGCTTTCCTCAACTATTATCTCTCGATCCAGCCCGCCACGCAGACGCATTGGACAGACGCATCTGCCGCCAAGACCTAGGCAACAACTCCCCGTGAACCCGGGCACCCCTGCTCCAAAGTCACCAAACGTAGTGAACCACTTGGGCTTAACGCCTCCTAAATTGTAGGATGATCGTTTAGATCGAAACTATTGACGAATTTATTAAATTATCCGATATTTCAAATTCATCACATCTTTCGCCCTTCCGGAGGTCCGCTTTGGCATTTCCCAAAGCGTGGAAACATCCATCCAGCGAAATAGACTAGACCAGATTGTCCCATACGAAATTTGAAAAATCTGCTTTCCAACTCAAATTGAATGTTACGAAAACTAAGTTTTTAACCCATTGGCCACAGAATTAATGGGCAAAAAAATTAGCTTTCACCACTGAATTAATTTTGTACCAAAAACTGAAAACCTGCATTGGTGTACTAAATCTATTGTAACTTTTAAACCATATATTCAAATGAAATAATTTCTTAAATTTATTTACATATTCGATTAAGGTAAAGAAAAATATCTAATAAAATTTAAAAAAATATTAAAATATGTGTAAATAAGGATACAAATATAATAACCTTCTCTTTTTTCGTAAGTTTTTTTCCACATTTTTATTCAAAAAGTTTCAAAAAAACATAATATTCATAAATCGAAGAATAATTATTTTTGTTTTTTACATACATGTATACTAATAACTAATCAAATAATTTGGTATGATAATAATAATAATATATCTTTATTCAATGAAATTGGCAACATTACAACTAAAAAAGTACATGTTCAATGTAGATTACTAATAGATTACACCCGTACAAAAAAATTAACAAGTAAATTAACGATAGTCCTCAAAGTAATCAGGGACGTTGGTCACTACCAAAAGCCTAGAACCACTCGCAATTTTGAAGAAATTAAATGGCAGCTGGCAGCATACAAAACTTGGAACACAAATATCAGGGAAAAAACATAGAAACATTTTATTCCCAATTCTACGAAATGAATTATTAATTACCTACAGAATGTTCCGCAATTAAAATTTTATTCAGAAATGTCATTGTTGAGCTCGTTTTCCATTTTTTGGCGGACCTACTCTAGCTCGTCACCGTGCCGGGGTTTGTGGTTAAGTACCTGAGTTGCACACCCGGCAGGCTGCCGGGGTTTGTGGCCAATGGGTTAATTGTGGATAACCTAGGGGAAACGAGCAGGCAACACTAAAAATTGATAACTAAAACATAGAAAGGGTTAGCAGTATTAAATATCTGGGTGTGATAATATATGATAATTAAAATTCGACGAACACTTAGAATACATAACAAAGAAAATTGCTAAAAAGTTGGATTCTTAAAAAGGATCAGAAATAACTTGGATCTCAAGACAACGCGCCTTGTTTACAATTCTATTGTAACTCCGCATTTAAATTATTGTTCTAGTGTTTTATTCCTATGTAACGAAGCCCAAAATAATAAACTACAGGTTATACAAAATAGGGGGATGAGGATGATGTCTAAAATGCAAAATTTTTACTAGAGTTCAAATTATGTTAAAAAATTTAAATATGATGACAACAAAACAATAGATATATAATACATTAAAACTGATATACAAGCTTTAAAAATAACATGCTCCCAAATTATCTGCAGAGTAATATTATGTTTCAATAAAATGTTCACAATTATCCTATGAGAAGACGCGGAGACTTTAGGCTTCCCAAAACTAAACTTTCGTGCGTTTATAAAGGACAAAAACTTCCCAAAACTAAAATAGCGCGTTTTATAAAGGACAAAAACTTTATAACAGCCTGCCAAATGCCGTACAGGAAGCCTCAAGTCTTAGCACTTTTCGTAGGATATGTGCGTTATACGTAACGAATGTTTTTTGATTTGTAACAATCTTACCAATATTATTTTAGTCACATAGTTATCTGTTTTCCTTAAAATGTATTTTTGTCTAGTAATCTTTTTTCCTCTTAAAATGTATTTGTAAAAATGTAACTGTATCTCTAAATTGTATTTGTATATATTTTCTTTCTAGATGTATGAAAAAAAATTGCATACATCTAAAGAAATATTCAAAAACAAACAAACAAAAAACGAATAATGTCCACCTTACTGCGTGGCGGGCCAAATAACGTAAACCTCTCCAGCCGGGTTCTCTCGACCCCTCGGTTTGCACCGCAGTGTGAGGGATTGATTAATACGTTCGTTACCCCTGGACACATTAATCCCCAGATTCCTGCCCACCCCTCATAACCCTTCCTTTCATTAAAAAAGCCCACCACACAGCATTCCCTGAGATGACATAGGCCCTGATAGAAACTATTTCCCTTAGGGCCTCCTGAGTGGAGCTAATGTAAAAAAAAGAAGAAAAAAAAATCGAGTGCAGTTTACACGCGGTAGAAGCGAAACTTTACCAAAACAATCGTAACCAATACAAGAGTGAGGTCACAATCAAGGCGACCAATAAGCGCAGACCTAGCGTAATTTCCGTTTCATATCTCAACCAATAGGAGCCTTTAAAAGTAACATCATTATCAAAGCGGCCGATGAGCGCAGTTGATGCGTCGCAGTTGCAGTAATCCGAAATCCTAATCACAGCGGCGCTAAAGAAGTTTCACTTCAAAAAGATCAGTATTCGGGGGGGGGGGGGAAACAGCGACAGTGACAGCAATAATTTGGTAAAATACCTATTACTTAAATTTCTCGAGGTCCTTATAATTCATCTTAATTATTATTAAGATAAAACATTCCGTCAAATTGGTTTGGACGACATCTAGCGATTTTCTATTCAGTGTGGTATTCTTAATATCATAGGGACCATCTAGTATAATCTATATCTTCGCTAGCGACCCCTTCCTTGGGTGTGTATAATTTTCATTTCGGGACAGCTTTTCAGTGTTTCACGGACTGCGCTGTCGGGAGTTAGTCGGCGTTCGGGAAATATTCACATCACTGTCGTCTGTTGATGTCGGTTGGCGAAACGTGTCTAGTGGGAAGTGCTTTGTGAAAATTCAAAAAAAAAAGTTAAAAGATAAATTTATTTTTATTTATAACAAAAGTTTTTTAAATTGCAAATGTGATAGTTTTGGTAAATGGTATACTTCTGAATAGAAATTAATTAACTAACCGTCCCGCCATTTCCCCGCAGGGGTAGGCAGAGAGGACGGACCGCTTAACAAATCGGTTTTGGCATCACACACTCCTTGCCTCATCCATACATCCATACTTTTCTATCATTCTGACTTTTGACATGGCTCGACAAAATTACCTGATTTACATGATCTTGTCATGTCTTCCTCGGGCGTCCCCGACTTCTTCTACCATACACATTTGCGTCATATATACTTCTTACACTCCTTTCTTCGTTCATTCACTCTACATGCCCAAACCATCTGAACGTTCCTTTCTTTATCTTACTCATTACGCTTACATCAGCCTTGCATTCATTGCGAATCTCCACATTTCTCACACTGTCTTACATGTTTTTACCACACGTACGCCTCAGGGATCTCATTTATTTCATCCTTCCTTCCTTTGCCAATTTTAGGGCAGGTACCAGAACTCCATTGTGGACTGCTAGCTTCGCTTCTATGGACAGTTTAATAACAATATCACGTAATATTCACTATTCAATATTATTTACTTTGTCAATGGGGAGAGGAAGGATATGGGGTGTATAAAGTGCCCAGCTATTCAGATCTAGTCATCAAATCAGGATTATGCTATTTTAAGCATTGTTTCAAAAATTTATAACAATCACAAAAGTACCAAATTACTAGAGCAAGTGCGACTGTGGCATCCACAATTATTGGGGTATTTGTGTGGCTGAAGGTAGGTGGGGGGGGGGGGGGGGGGGGAGGAGATGAGCTAGAGGAAGGTGGGGAAGTTAAGCCATTTCAAGCAACGTTCAGATTTTGAATGGTGGTCACACCAGGGCGATACTGAGAGTATCTTTCACTCTGGAACGTTCCGCAAATTTACTGTATATTATTTTTAATATTAATTGTGCAACAACACTAAAATTTACTTGCGCATGCCGGGATATGAACCCGCGACATCCATAGATACCTTAGAGAGCGTTCGCTCTATTACATTTATTTATTTTAAATGTAGAAGTCGGGGACGCCCGAGGAAGACATGGCACGATCAAGTGAATAAAATACGTGAGTCGGGCCATGTCAACTTTCAACAACTTTTTTTTTACATTAGCTCCACACAGGAGGCCCTGAAGAAAATAATTTCCCTCAGAGCCTATGTCATCTTAGGGGATGCTGTGTGGAGGGTCTTTTTAAGGAAAAGAAAGATAGGAAGTTCTGGGAAGTAAATACGTATGGGGGGTGGGTAGGAATCTGGGGGTCAGTGTGTCCAGAAGTGACAGATGTATGAATCCGTCCCTCCAACTGTGGTGTAAGGCGAAAGGTTCGAGAGAATACGGCTAGAAAGATCAAAATATCTCCCTCAACCAGTCCGTGGGCATCCGCCGCTAAGACCTGCTCAAACCTCACCCCGTTAGCCCGGGCCATTTGGGATGACCTATGGCAGAGGTGTTGGTTATCCAATAAATGGTTCCCGGGGCGGCGGTACCCATACCCGTCTCCCAAATTGAACTAATATGTGAATGAATGAATGAAGCAAGGTGTGTGTGAGACAGAGTTGTGTGGCAGTCTATCTTCTCTGCCTACCCCTGCGGTTAAACAGCATGATGATTAGTTAGTTTAAAATATATATTCTCATGTTTTAAGTGTTCGATTGACCTCGTAGCGCAGTGGTAACGCGTTTAAATGCAGATATAAAAGCATACGTTCAAATCCCGCATTGCGTATCTTACCGTATTCTCTGCAATATGATTAAATTAAATCAAAACACACCGATCATAAAACTACTAGTTCTGTTAAGGCGCGGTATACCCGCTCAAAAAGAAGAAGATGGAAAGATATGCAAATACGTATGTTATAGAGAGCGCGCTAATGTTAAAAGCGATAATATTTAAGCAAAAATTGCGAAAATGTTTGATAAAACACGACTCGTTTAAAATAGAGCAAAAATCTCGCGGGGTTGTCTAAAACAGCATTTAAGGGCTGAAAACGGCCGAAAATCCACATTTCGTCGAAAGATGTCCTTACGATCGTATAGGGCGGTTCCAACGAGAAAGAATGTGTGTGTATATCTGTTCAAAATGTATACCACTCGCAGATAAACAAAATATAAAAAAAAATGATTAATTCCCTTCATCTTGCCCAAGATAGCCCGAACTTCGGATAAAAAAAAATCCATCAGGTGGCGTTTACAGTTCGAAAGACAAAAGGATTAATTTCTCCCGTAACTTGCCAAAAACCAATATATAATATAATTTAAGTAACTAACTAACTAACCATCACGCCGTTTCCCCGCAGGGGTAGGCAGAGAGGACGGACCGCCAAACATCCCGGTCTTGGCACACATTCCTTGCCTCGTTTACATTCATACAACGTCTCATACGTTCTCTTCTATTATTCTGACTCTTGACATGGCCCGACTCAAGTATCTGATTCACTTGGTCGTGCCATGTCTTTCTTGGGCGTCCTCGACTTCTTCTACCATTCACATTTGCGTCATATATTCTCCTTACACTCCTTTCCTCGTTCATTCGCTCTACATGCCCAAACCATCGGAGCGTTCCTTTCTTGATCTTACTCATCACGCTTACATCAGCCTTGCATTCTTTGCGGATTTCCACATTTCTCACACGATCATACATGGTTTTACCACACATACGCCTCAGGGATCTCATTTCTACAGCGTTCAGTCTACTTTCATCCTTCCTCTGCCAGTTCCATGCCTCACTGCCATACATCAGGGTAGGTACCAGTACTCCATTATGGACGGCTAGTTTCGCGTCTTTGGACAGTTTTTTGTTGGTGCCAACGGCGTTCAGTCCTCCATTAATAGAGTTACCTGCATTTACCCTTCTTTCAATATCTCTATCAGCCTTCCCATCTCTCGTTAACAAATAAACATACTTCCCAAATAAACAAACTCATCCACAGTATCTTTCCTGATATGGAGCGATTTCATACGGCCTCATAGCCTGTCACGGTGACTAGCTGTCAGATGTCACTGAATCGCAGTGGATCCGAAGAACTGACTATTTTTGGAACCAGTTCTTATCGGACCTATAAAATGCCACCTACACACCTGGGCGAAGCCGACCTCAAAGCCGCCCGCGGGGCCTAGCAGCAAAAACCTGCGGAGCGGGTTTTTAACTGCTAGTAATGTATGATTACGCGATATGAAATATGTCTTGTAAAATAAGATTTTTCGTTTGAAAATTTAACAAATCTGCCAACGACATATGGTATAACCTTATTAACTAAAAATAAAAAATAAAATTTAAAACATGCGTTTACTATATTATATATTAATTATTAATTGTTTTTGTGTTTCATTCGTAGAACTCCATTTTAATTTTTAGAAATTTAATTAAAATTAAATTCGATAATGTTATTATCGAGTTCGGCAAGTTTTTTGGTTAGTGTTTTAGTTACAGCTGTTTCGACTTGTAATGTCATTTTCAAACTGTGGTGAAGCCACGTACGGACGACTTATTTTTAAGATTTTAAATGTCAATTTTTAAAGGTGTCTAAGTTGATTTATTACCGGTTATGTAAATATAGTATAAATCAAATTAGACACCTTTAAAAATTGACATTTAAAATCTTATAAATAAGTCGTCCGTACGTGGCTTCACCACAGTTTGAAAATGACCTTACAAGTCAAAACAGCTGTAACTAAAAAAAAAAAAAAAAAATGCGTTTACTAGATAAAAGAACAGTCTTTCGAAATCAATTTATAATTTTTTGTGGAAAAGAGTCAATACGTTTAAAATTTGATTTAAAAATGACATATTTCCGGTTTTCTCTGGTTATACTCTCTTAAGGAAACCCGGTGATTTTTTTTTTCATACATATAAGTTGTAAAATAACTTGATTTGTCTTGGTTATACGCGTTGGGATGGGACCCAAATTTCATGGTTCGTCTGGATTCATACAATTGTATTATTAGAAAATTTCTCGCCTCCGCAATGGTTTTTATTACAAAACCGAGTAATCAATTATTCCGTTTCATCCAGACCATAGACAAAAGTCTTCAGTAGTTACTTTCAGACATTTAACTTGGGAAACAAATTAGGCGTCTCTATGGTTTTTGCGAATCGACGAATCGAGGACAAAAGATTTTCTCTGATGAAATCAAGAGATTCTTATCGAAGTTTTTTCAATGAGATTTAATTTGTCGTTATTTTGAAAATTATCGCATTGTCTGGGGCCAATGTTTCTACATTATCCCCAAGGTTATTAAGTGTGAAAGATAATTTCAGTATCACCCTGGGAACCACCTCATATATCATACATTATTTTTTTAAAGAAATACAAACATTCCCGTGTTACGAATAACCCGACAATATTTGAAAATCTCCCACTACTACCACAGCAATTCGAAAATGTTGCTTGTGTCGTGATGGAGGACTTAGCCAGCCGAGGAATCGAACACAGTTATATTTCATATTAATAAATAACGTTGTATTAACCACTTAATTATTTACAAAAACCGACATGTTTCGTCAGCAAAGCTGACTTCCTCAGGGTTTTGACAGAACTAATTTTTAAAAATAGACATAAATAGGTAATAGAGAAAAATAATAGTCATAAACAATAATAAAATTAGAAAGAAAATAATGTGTAAGGGACGAGGGGCAATATAGAACAATTAAAAAAAAAAAAAAAAAAAAAATTTAAAAAAAATTTAAAAGGGGAATAGATTTAATAATGGGTCATTTAAAAACAATTTTTGATTATTAATAATATTTAAATTTGCATTAACACTCTTTCTAATCTCTAAAATTTCTAATTTATCTAACTGAAAGCCATTGACATTACAATGTATTAATTCTATATATATATATATACAGTTATATTTGCCTGGGTGGGACCCAAACGCGATGCCCACTCAACCACTGACCGGTCAAATGATACATGCCTCCCTCAAATTTCTACTTATGGGCTGAATCTTGTACTTAAATATGTTTTTTTTTTACATTTTTTACATTTTACATTAGATGGCCTGAGGAAAACAATTCCTATCGAGGCCTATGTCATCTTTGGGGATGCTGTGTGGAGAGTGTTTTGGGGAAAGGAAATGGAAGGTGTGAGGGGTTGGTAGGAATCTCGGGGTCAATGTGTCCAGGAGTGACGGGCGTACGAATCCATCCCCCTCACTGCGGTGCAAGGCGTGAGTGGAGGTCGGTTCTAGGTTTAAGTCTCCCTCAACCAGTCTCTTCCGATCCGGCTTGCCATGCAGCTGGTGGGCAGACGCATTCACCGCCAAGACCTAGGCAAACCTCACCCCATGAACCCGGGTACCGCAGCTAAGTCACAAAACGTACCGAACCACCTAGGGTGACTTATGGCTTAGATGTTGGTTATCCAATAAATGGTTGTACCCAAACCCGCCTTCCAAATTGAAATATAGTTATACCACCAAATCGACTCCAAATTTTAAAATATTATATAGATTTTTCCCGTGTGAAAACGAGTTTCCGTTCACCCTGTATAAATCTGTCATGTGAAAATGTCTCCACACAGGAGCAGTGGCGGCTTATGACTTTTGGGGTTGCTTGGGTGCTAATATTAAAAAATGGCATCAAGGATGTTGTCGTAGGAGAAAAAAAATTTTTTTTTTCAAAAATCGGAGTTTTGTATGAAGATTTTTCATACAAAAAACTGATTTAAAAAAAAAAATTCGGCTACGACAACATCAATAATGCCATTTTTTAATATCAGCACTGCACAGGAGGCCCTGAAGAAAATAATTCCTCTCATCTCCTTACATTTGGGGATGCTGTTTGCAGAGTCTTTTTAGAAAAAGGAAAGCAAGGAAGTTCTGTGAAGGAAAAAGTATGAGGAGGGGTAGGAATCTGGGGGTCAGTGTATCCAGAAGTAACAGATGAATAAATCCATCCCTTCCACTGCGGTGCAAGGCGATGTTCCGAGAGAGTCTGAGTTCTGGAATGAAAAGGTCTCCCTCAACCAGTCTCTCTATCCGGTCAGCCACGACATCGAACATCAACAAGCACATTGACGGACAAGACCTACACAAACCTCTTCCCATGAACCTGGGCACCAAGCGTAGCAAACCAATTGATGGGACCTATGGCATGGGTATTGACTATTAGATAAATAAATGGACATACGAGGGTGGTCTGAAAAGTTTCCGACCTGAACATGAAGATGGCAGCACTCTCAATAAAAGCTAGTGAATGTATTTGAGCATCTTTTGACAGTTACTCACCAAAGTTACTCGTTTGAGTGAGTCGATGTGTGTGTTTTTGTGACAATGTAAAAAATTGAATTTCGAGCTGTTATTAAATTTTTGTTTTTTGTTTTTCGCGCAGTTTTTAGATAAGGGAACAAAAAGAAGTCGCTTGGGGGTAGATCTGGTGAGTAAGGCAGTAAGCAGTTCAAACCGTAATTCGTGGATTTTTGCCATGGCAACCAACCGCTGAGGTGTGAGACGGCGCGTTGACTTGGTGAAACAGGATTTTTGGTCTAACGTGAGCAAATGCGGCAACCAACGCGCGGACAGCTTTCTCATGTCTAAATCTTGATTTAATATGCGACAGACACGTTCTTTGGACATTTTCATAACCTCTGCTATCTCTTTCACTTTAATTCGGCGGTCGTCTAACACTATTTGGTGAAATTTAGCAATGTTATCGTCAGTAGTTGCAGTTTTTGGACGTCCCGAACGTTCATTGTCGCCCAAGCTCTTACGGCCGTGTTTAAATTCAGCTGCACAAAATTTCACTTTGGTAAATGATGTGCAGAGTCCCCATACACAGAGTCCAACTCATCTTTGATTTGCGTAAGCGTACTGCCTTTCGAAAACAAAAATTTAATAACAGCTCGATACTCATTTTTTTCCATTTTCACAAAAACACACACTTCGACTCACTCAAACGATTGTCAACCAAAATCCCCGAAACGTTGGTGAGTAACTGTCAAAAGATGCACAACTACATTCACTAGCTTTTATTGACGAGTGCTGTCATCTTCATGTTCAGGTCGGAAACTTTTCAGACCACCCTCGTACTTAAAGAAAGATGTTTTAATTTCTTGCATTTTCAAAGACGATTCGCTTTATAAACAACCCCACTATCTCGCTACCACCCTTGAGGCTATCAGTGACGTCCGTGATATTATGATTATCTGTATGGCATAGCCATTGCCACCCTTCCAGTTCTAGGGGTTAACTGGATCAGGCCACGCTAAGGGCGGCACCATCCCTTATTATTTGAGGGGTGCGCAGCGTTGCCTGTGCTTTGCTTTACCTGCCTGTTAAATGGAAGGAAATATAATGTATAGGTTTAAAGGTGTATAGGCTAGGGGTAAACTGTCCGGTGTACGCTATCAAAGGCGGTGTTTCTCATACTGTGGTTCGCACTTAAAAGGTATTACTGAAATTTTATAATCCGTGATTTTAGTACCGTTTTTACATAAAAACATCGCGTGAGTCATTTTTAGAATTTTTTTATGTTTGCATTCTAAATGTTAATGTTAAGAGGGCATTACCAGAGAAAGCCGGAAATACGTCATTTTCAAAAAAGTTTTTAGACGTATTGACTCTTTTCCACAAAAAATTATAAATGGATTTCGAAAGACTGTTCTTTTATCTAGCATTCTTATGTAATAAATTTTTAGAATTTTTTTTAATTTTTAGTATAATAAGGTTATTCCATAGGTCGTTGGCAGATTTGTTCAATTTTCAAAAAAGTTTTTGTATTATACCACACCCATTTCAAATAATGTAATCATGCAGTAAAATAAATCAATACATTATCTAGCAGAGTTATGTATTAGAATTTTAATTTTAGTTTCAATAAAATCATTAAAAAATATGTACGTACATGTGTTTCTTGACGAAAATTGGTCCATTTGTGTATTTATTTGCGCACTTACAGACTAATATATTTCAGATTTTTTTAACATTCTTATTAAATTTAGACATTATTGAAAAATGATAAATACTTATAATCAAAAAATAACTACAAAAAGTACACTATTTTAATAGTTTTATCATGCCTTTCAGCATTTTTCGATGAAGGTATAAATTAAAGCTAATTTGGATTGAAATAAATTCGATATTGAGTTATAATTTAAAAAAGCTGGTACGGAGAATAATTAATCTTTCTCATTGTAACCGCCCTGCACGATCGGAAGAACAACTTTCGACGAAATGTGGATTTTCGTCCGCTGGCTGGTTAAACGCTCTTAACAAATTTAATATTTATCTTTACACAGTATAAATTGAAGTCGCTCACGCTGTAAGTGCGCTTAGATCTTTTAAACTACGTAACCTATTTTCATGCGGTTTTCACCAATAGACAGAGTGATTCAAGAGGAAGGTTTTTAGGTATATAATTTGTCAAAGTTTGGTGTAAATTGGTTGAAATACATAACATATCTGGCCAAGCGGCAGCGGGCAGCGTGCTGACAAACGGGTGGTGTGAATTTGATTTAACAGATGGCGTTGGTTTTAAAGGTTTCATTAGCCACAGCAACGTGTGGCCGGGTCTGCTAGTTTGTAATAAAACATTTTGAAAGCTTATTTCATAACCTTTCAAAAAAAGTTTTAGTATACGGCTACGTTCAGAAATATTTAATTTATTGAGCTTTAATGGCGAAGCGGAAATAACATAATTGTTTTATAAATCTGACAGTTCGTTTAACCCTTCGAATAATAAGAAAATAATTTTCTGTCAAATTTTGCCTACCAAGGTTTGTGCGCAAAATTCCTGGTTCTTCCCATGCATTTTAAATGTTCCTTTTTATTGGTTTCTTTTAACGCTTTTGCAAAAACAAAAAAAATGTTCTAAAATCTAGATAAAATAATCTTTCCGGTGTGTTTATTAGAAATCAACATTTTTGTTTCTTAATATTAAAATTTTAATATTGAAAATTTAAATTGGCTAAAAAATGCATACCTGCGAATATTCGAATTAAAGTAATTAAAATAGAATAAACTTAAAATTTAAAATACAGACTCCTTTTCTAAATAAAATTTGTAATAAAACTGTCACCTCACTTTTTATCACTTTCATACAATTTTATTTTAAAATTAAATGTGTGATGCGTCACAAATTGGCGAAAAATTAACCTGTCACTTTTGATCGGGCTTGTAAAATATCTGAAAAACCTAGCCCATATAATTCTAAGACAATGAGAAGCATTATTTCATTCCGTTTCTAACATAAAAGAAATCACAAATATTCGCATGATAGGAAGAGAGATATCTAACTTTTAATAATGAACTGTCGCTCTGGGACAATCTGGGTCTCCTGTTATTATAACGGCATATGATGTTTTAGGACAACTTGGGTTTCCTGTGATAAGACGGGTTAAGATAAAAAAAAAAACTTGCACAAAGGCGATAGACCGAAGTGGTTAACCAATACTACTACACACATTTAAAAAAATCAACTAAATTTTTTTTTTTTTTTTTTTTTTTTTTATTTCATATATTTTTTATTAGTAACAGATATTTGGTTTTTTTTTTGGCTACCACACTAGGCTAAGCCCGTGTTGTGGTAGTCGTACATTTAATATTTTAACATTTCAAAAATATTAAGAAATACTTAAAACTAAAGAGAAAAAAAAGACCATATTTTAAAGAAAAGTAAAAATGAAAATTCAAATTCAAATTTTGAAATACAAAAATTAATAATAAAAATTAAATGTTAAGAACTCAAGTGTTCTGTATAAATTAAAACATATAATTATATAAATCAAAATTAAAAACATATATAAATTTAGTGAAAAACTAAGAGAAAAAAATAACAACATTTTAAAGTAAAATAGAAATACAAATGGAAATTTAAATTTTGAAATGCAAAAATTAATAATTAAAATGTAGTGTTAGAACTCATGAATTCTTTAAAGTGCGTTCGTCCCCTTTCAAAAATCCAATGTTGTACACGTGTTATAAAAAGAGAATTAGAATTACTTGACTTTATGTCAGTACTCAGAGCATTATATATTTTAGGAGCGATGAACCAGAATTGTCGTTGAGCGAATGAGGTGTTAGTTTTTGGGACCACGCAACCCAGGTTTGATGAAAAGCGGGTGTGTGCTTGATGTTGTGGAGCAATTAGTAGATTATTTTTTCGTATATAACAAATGCTTGTTTTAGTAAATAGCTGTCGAATATCTAAGACCCTGATTTTTGCAAAGAGTTCATTTGACGGATGGGTAGGTTGACATTTAAATATAATTCTCAGAATTAGTTTTTGAACTAAAATAATTGGTCTAATAATGGATTCAGCACAACCACCCCATCCCACTATACCGTATATTGCTATGGATTGGAAAAGGGCAAAGTATACGCTTCTTAGAGTCTGTAAATCTAAGATAGACCTAAGGGAGTAGAATATATGGCAGAGTTTACGTTACTGTGTCACCGATGTGAGCTTCCCAACGTAGTTGGTTGTCTATGATTATTCCCAAATATTTAACTATTTTTGATGATTTGAGGGTCGAACACGTACAATTAATATTAGATGTGGTTTCCGGATTGTCTAAATTGAGTGGACACGAGTGGATGATTGGTTTAGGGCAGTTGTTGGGTATATCGTATTTGCGTATGGAAAATGTCATATATTGTGTTTTGTCGATGTTAAGTGTGAGGAGGTTTGTGTCAAGCCAATGCTTTACTTTTATTAGAGCATTATTAGTTTTGTTAATAACTGATTGCCATGTTTCATCTTCGAATATTAAGACCGTGTCATCAGCAAATGATAATATTTTTCCACCAATATTCATGGCACATAGTGAGTTGATGTATATAAGAAATAGAATTGGTCCTAGTATGCTACCTTGAGGTACACCACAGGACACAGATAGTTTATTGCTTATATGTATTTTGTCAGATTGGATGAGAGTTTGTTGTGTTCGGTTTGATAGATAGTTTTCAAACCATGTGTAGGCTACTTCAGTTATTCCAATTTGCTGCAGTTTTTTTAGCAGTAATGAATGTGAGACCGTATCAAATGCTTTTGCGAGATCGAGAAAAACAGCAAGTGGTTTGCGACCAATGTCAAGATTATAGGAAACGATCTTTGTGAGGGCGGCTATTGCATCTGAAGTACTTCTACCTTTGCGAAAGCCGTATTGATTGTCAGATAATATTTTGTTATCTTCAAGAAACTTACAGAGTCTATTTTTCACCGCTTTTTCTACAACTTTAGATATTATGCTTAGTAAGGATATCGGTCGGTAGTTATTTACAAATAATTTGTCTCCCGCTTTAAAGATTGGAATTAATGTGGCCTGTTTTAGGGAGTTAGGAAAAATGCCAGTTTTGAAGCTTAAGTTGATTATGTGTTTAAGAGGGGTTGCGATGTAATTTTGAATGTGTTTGATTATTTTTGTCGAGATATGATCAATTCCTGTGGAGTTACTGTTTTTAAGAGATGTTATTAATCCTATAATTTCAAGTTCAGTGGTGGGAGTCAAGTGAAACTGGTTATAGCTCAGACTATTGATAGATAAATAAATAAACTAATTCTTTCCGTTCCCATTAGGTAGTAGTCCGCCGACAGTCGGGCGGACATCATAGCATATCTCGTTTGTATTTCAATATCTTTGGTCGACCCCATTGTATTAAAATATAAAAATGAAAGTTGGAGAAGAAGATTACAGAACATGATGAAAAAAAACATGTCTCTTACCAGGCTAAACAGTTCACTACACTACCGATATAATCCTTTCGTTTAGGATAATATTGGTCCGTTATAAAAGTGTTACCTGTTTGGTAACGGTTTGAGAAGGCCTGGTCGTTGGTTCTGTTGACTGTGCTCGCCCAATAAGGCCGGGCGACCTTTACGGCAGGCGCACGTCATTAAACTAGGTGCCGGGGCGACACTAAACTCTACAGACTGATTATTACGTTGTCCGATGGATTGTTGCTTATTGATATACTGTCCGGAGAGAATTATATCAAACGGTTCCGCGCGTTTTTATCCCTCGACAAAATGTCCCCGACAATTATCTCCGACAATATATCCTACGGACAAAACATCTTCCAACAAAATATCTACTAAAAACCTAACCTAAAAAAAGTGGGACAAAAATAATAAAGACACCCTTAGACACAATAAATTTATACATCCTTCACTTCTGGACTCATTGACCCCAGATTATTACCCACCCCTCATACGTTTCCTTTCCCTAACAAGACCCTCCACATCCCCAAAAATGACATACATAGACCCTGAGGGATTTTTTTCCTCAGGGTCTCCTGTATGTATTTTTATTTTTTTTATTTCTATTAGGGAACGTACCCATACTACGTGACACTTTTAGGGGGGGGGGGGGGGGGGTCTTCAAAAGGTCACGCTCCATACAAATGGGCGGCGGGTTCCTTAGGATTTTGGTCACCGGGGGGGGGGGGGGGTTAAAAATTGCAAAAAGTTGGTCACGTAGTTTGGGTACGTTCCCTTATTATTGTACAACAGAATAATTCCAATTACAGTACAATTTAGTTACCCCATCAGCATTTAGGCAAGTGACTCTTCAATAATGTTTTTAAGGCATATAGAGAACAGTCACTTACATACAAATGGTTTGCAATTTCATTTAACAGCACCACTCCCCTCGTCATGTTATGCTTTGCCAAGACGTCTGTACTGCCGTTCGGTACTTTAAATAAGTAATGATGTCGACTTCGGCTGTAGTGGTCTGGTACATATAAATCATAGCATCCCAAGAGAAATGGGCTATCGATGAAATTGTTTCAAATTTTGAAAGACAGAATAGCAAGACTTGCTTTCCGGAATCAGTTTCCTCAAGTAAGTCAATATGGTGCATGAACCTTGGTTAGGTTCTGTGCTTCCGCATACAAACATACCTGAGGAATTTCTTCTGGATTTGCTCTAACATATCAATGTACTTCTGGTGGTACGGTGCCCAAACATCGCTCGCGTACTCCAGCTTGCTTCTCAGTGTGCCATCGAATAACGCTATCATAGCTTCTTGGTTATCAAACTGCTTACAAGTCCTGATGATGAACCCAAGAATTTTGTAGCAAGACTGAGTGAGCTGCGATATATGGCAAAAGAATGTCAGTTCGGGATCAAAGACGACACCGAGATCCTTCACGGATTTTACACGTGATAACCTTTATGTAGCTGTAGTTAAAAAAAACACTGGAGTCCCCGAGGAAAATTATTTCCCCGAGGGCCTACGTCATCTTTGGGAATAGTGTGTGGAGTGTTTATTTAAGATGAGGAAGTAGAAAAAGTTCTGGGAAAAGGAAAAGGGTGTAAGGGTTGGGTAGGAATCTCGGCGTCGGTATGTTCGGGTATGATGGACGTGTGAATCCATCCCTGCCACTGTAGTGCAAGACGATGTTACGAACGAGTCCTGGTGGAGAGATCAAAAAGTCTACCTCAACCAGTCTCTTCCGATCTGGCCTGCCACGCAGCGGTGGGTAGGCGCATCCTCCGTCAAGACCCAGACAAACCCCATGAGCCTGGCTCTCCTACTAAATCGCCAAACAATAACCACTTCGGGTGACCTTTTGCTAAAAGTGTTTTTTTTTTTTTTTACATTAACTCCACACAGGAGGCCCTAAGGAAAATAATTTCCCTCAGGGCCTATGTCATCTGGGATGCTGTGTGGAGGGTCTTTTTGAGGAGTGGAAGGAATGAACATTGGTCTTGAAGAGACCCATGTTGTAGGAAGGAGGAAACACAGAGGCCGGCAAACCATTCCACAGCCGAGCTGTTGAACACAAGAACGAGTCGAAGAAACGACCCGTTCTCATGTGACAAATGTCAACTGTGTACAAATGTTGGGCACGCGTTTGGCGTGTTTCCCGACTATGCACCGGTGCCGAAGGGATCAATGATGCTAGTTCCTCGGAGCATCTTCCATTGTAATACCGGTAGAACAAGGATAGCATTCCCACCCGACGCCTGTGCTTTAAAGATTGCAATCCGTCTGTTAAGATGGGAGAATCTATCAAACGGACCGCCCGTTTCTACACAGAGTCGAGGGTATTTTTCAGGTATTTTGGAGCTCCAGACCAGAGGTGGCTGCCAAATTCAACCGTGGGGCGCACTTGCGATTTGTACAGGGTTAGCAGTTGTGTACTATTAAAGTATCTGCGGGCCCTGTACAGTACGCCCAGTTGGTTATATAATAATAAATAAATGGTTCTCTGGGCGGCGATACCCACACCGGCCTTCTAAATTACCTGACTGCTTGAAGAAAGTTTGAAAAAATAATTGTCTGTGAAATAGTGACGTTTCTTTGGAGTGAAAAAATCGTGTTAATCCTTATTAAAAAAATGTTACCTAAAATGGCTCCGCGACAACTCAGAATCACCTCAACTCAACACCTCTTTGAAAAGTCATTAATAGGAATGAAAAAAAATAGCCAACCTAACGTAACCTATTAAACTAATTTTTTTATATAATTCTTTCATCACTTATAATGACTTCAAAGGAGGTGTTTAGTTGAATTCGTTCCGAGTTCAAATATATGGTTTATAATCAAACTAGCAGACCCGGCCACACGTTGCTATGGCTAACGACACACAACGCCATTACCCAACCTTTATAAAATCCACACCACCCGCTGCCCGCTGCCTGAATTGAATATTTGAATTTCTCGGCTTTTTTCTACTATAATAAGTATGTATTATACATATAAACTAATTAACTCGCCACTAATTATACAATGCTTGCAATGCAACACTGGATATTTGAAAAGGGAAAATCAAATACCTACTTACTCTAGGACATCTATTTTCCAATTTCTTCCGTAGAACGAATTTCAAAAGTGACTATAGTACGGCCCGCCAGCCGTTTTAAATCGCACTAAAATATGTTTTCTTTGAATTTCTCGGCTTTTCTCTAATATAATTTACATGTATTATACATATAAACATTCCTCTTCAATCACTCTATCTATTGGTGAAAACCGTATGAAAATCCGTTGCGTAGTTTAAAAGATTAACGCGCACATACATTTTGAGCGACTTCATTTTATACTATGTAATGATGTAATGATGATGATAAGTACGTATTTAAGTACCTTCATACTTATAAATCTTTAGATTTGATAAATGAAACAATGTTACTTTGTTTGAACTACTTGTATATTTGTTTAAAGCCGACCGGTCTCGGAACGACCGTTCCTTCCTCAGGGCAAACGTATACTGATTTGACAATTACAATATAGTGGGTGGGAACAATGTATTATTACTAAGGATTGTGGTAAGGGTGAAGGCGTTGCTATTAATGAAGAGTGGGTGGAGGAACATATCCATGATTGGGCTATAAGATAATATTTTTTGTTTGTTGATAATAGATTCATTATTTTTAAGCGATTTTTTTTTATTTCCAAGGCTTCTAAGTTATCTAAGCGTTTTCCTTTATGGTTAATATGAAGAATATTTATCCCCGTATTTTTTTTCAAAGCTATGGTTATTTCCAATGATATATAATGCTTTAGATTTGAAATAAAATTTTGGTTTGATTTATAAATAAGAGAAGTTAAGTTTAACTCGGCATCTTGTTCAACCCTTCCACACTTAAAAAACTCCAGCGTCAAATATACTCGAAAGCCTTTGGTGTGAACACCACTTGACTCAACAATGTCATGCATTGTCTCACTTGACCTAGACCTTTTCCACCCTTCGTCCCTCCCTTTAAACTCTTCTTCTCCTGTAAGACATGCCCTATCTCTGCCACCCTTATTTAATCTTGCTGCCAATTAATTTTAACCCCCCGTTGTAATGTTTGTGCCGACTAAAGTAATACTTGTTGTTGCTTTCAAGGTTTCTCTCTCAAGTGGCAATATTTCAACGTCGCGAAACAAAGGGTTTCTCGCTTGAAACAGAGCTAATTTGAAGTGTAAGGGTTTATGATAAACATTTTTATGTATCTGACCAGCCCGGCTTTGCCGGGCTTTACGTTTTTTCAGGACACTTCGGTAGACAAATCATTCCGGATAATAAGTATTTTTGACAATTAACATTTTCGATTATTCCATTAACAATATGTCGTTAGTATCTGTCTCGGAAATCAATGACTTACGTGTTTGGTTTGACACGAAACTCAACTTTATCAAGCATATAGAAATAATAACCAATAAAGCTTTGAAAATGTTAGGATTTATTTTAAGGGTAGGTATCTAGTGATTTCAACAATGTCAATACTGTAAAAACATTATAAATGTCACTCGTAAGGAGTCATTTAGAATACAATTCCACGGTTTGGTCCCCAAATTATGAGGTTCATTCACATGCGATTGAAAGAATCCAAAATAAATTTTTAAGATATGTGAATTTTAAAATGGGCATTCCTAGTGAATGCCTAAATTACGGTAACCTACTTTGTTCATTAAATTTAATAAAATTATCTGATCGTAGAATCATTTCCGATTTAACCTGTTTGTATAAAATCATAAATCCAATGTTTGATACCCCTGATTTATTTATGTAATTTCTTTTCATACTCCAGGCAGGTCAGTCACAAGGCAGTACCTACCATATTATTGTAGCAATTCTAAGTCAACAAGTCAATATTATACTCCTATGCGACGGATTCAACAGCTTGGAAACAAAAACTCCGATGTTGTTGATATATTTAGTACATCAATTTTATTATATAAGCATACCTTATTGAATTTTTTTTCATCAAATAGGGGAATATTTTGATAAAGCTATTAAAAATGACTAACACATTGACAGTATTTTGTTGGCTGAAAGAAAAAAAAACTATTTCAGATTTTTTGTTTTTTGTATTTTGTACCTACGTCCTGTGTGGTTCAAATTCAATACCTAATATTTTTACTTTGTATTTATTTTTGTGCAAATGTTTTAAACAGTAGTTTCCTGCACTATTTACTAGCATAATTTCGTTAATATTGTTATATATATGTATGTAAAAGCCTGAATAGGCGTAAATAAATAAATAAATAAATATTGAAATTAATAAATTACTTGGTTTTTACCACTTTTATTGTTTATAAAACCGACATGTTTCGTCAGCAAAGCTGACTTCTTCAGGGTTATGACAGAACTAATTTTAAATATAGACATATATATAGGTAATAGAAAAATAATCGACATAAACAATAATAAAATTATAAAGAAAATAATGTTTAAGGGACGAGGGGCAATATAGAACAATTTAAAAAAATTTTAAAAAATTTAAAAGGGGAATAGATTTAATAATGGGTCATTTAAAAACAATTTTTGATTATTAATAATATTTAAATTTGCATTAACACTCTTTCTAATCTCTAAAATTTCTAATTTATCTAACTGAATGCCATTGACATTACAATGAATTAATTCTATTCCACTGTTAAAATTAAAGGTATGACTAGTTTCTATTAAATGGTTGGCAAACTCCGAGAAACTATTATTATTTAAAGCTTTCATATGCTCTTTAATCCTTATTTCAAAGTTTCTCGAAGTTTTACCTATATAAAAGAAATTTATCTAACTGAATGCCATTGACATTACAATTATTAACAACATTAATTTTAGAGATTAGAAAGAGTGTTAATGCAAATTTAAATATTATTAATAATCAAAAATTGTTTTTAAATGACCCATTATTAAATCTATTCCCCTTTTAAATTTTTTAAAAATTTTTTAAATTGTTCTATATTGCCCCTCGTCCCTTAAACATTATTTTCTTTCTAATTTTATTATTGTTTATGTCGATTATTTTTCTATTACCTATATATATGTCTATATTTAAAATTAGTTCTGTCATAACCCTGAAGAAGTCAGCTTTGCTGACGAAACATGTCGGTTTTATAAACAATAAAAGTGGTAAAAACCAAGTAATTTATTAATTTCAATCATAATGGTGCCACAAAATAAGTTTGCTGTGTTAGAAGAAATAAATAAATAAATCATAACTTGCACCAATTGCTTTTTTCCACTTTAGATGGAGACCGGTTTAGGGAGCAGACATGGGTTTCGAATTCAATTTTTCAAAATCAATTGTTCGAATTTTAGTTTTTCGAAATACTAATTTTTCGGACAGCAATTTGCCGAAGGACATATTTTTCGAATTTGTTAATCAACTTTGAAAATATATATTTATTTCACTTGCATTATGACTAACGAGATACTGTTAGGTTAGGTTAAGTTAGGTTAGGTTAGTTGATATTGTCCATCCTATAATAAAATATCAAATAACACTATAAGTAATTATTTGACATTTTTGACATTTTGTTATTTGTTTAGCAATGGAGATCCCTTTGATAGTTAAAATTCAAATATGTATAAAATACTAATCTATACTAATATTATAAATGCGAAACTGCGTGTGTTTGATTGTTACGCTTTACTTAGGTGGCACGCGAGCTGTTTGAAAAATGAATGTAACGGTATGGAGGGAGGGGATAGAGAAGGTGGAGGAGGCGGAGTGGGAACTCCCCTAATACTATGCGAGCCAAGCCGGGGGCAAAAGCTAGTCATAATATATATATGGTATGATTTGTTATAATTTTCACGGCGAAAAGTATCATCGTGATAAATTTTTGGTTTATTATGCCATGTTGGGTTTTGGCTTGTTGAAAAAGTATCGATATTTTTAATTCAATACATCGATATTTTTAGCCGATATATTTTGATCCGATAAATCGATATATCGATACAAAGTATCCAATATCGAAAATTGTATAAAAACGTTATTTTTTTATGTTACTAATGTTTTTTTTTTTTTTTTTTTTACATTAACTCCACACAGGAGGCCCTGAGGAAAATAATTTCCCTCAGGGCCTATGTCATCTGGGATGCTGTGTGGAGGGTCTTTTTGAGGAGAGGAAGGAATGAACATTGGTCTTGAAGAGACCCATGTTGTAGGAAGGAGGAAACACAGAGGCCGGCAAATCATTCCACAGCCGAGCTGTTGAACACAAGAACGAGTCGAAGAAACGACCCGTTCTCATGTGACAAATGTCAACCGTGTACAAATGTTGGGCACGCGTTTGGCGTGTTTCCCGACTATGCACCGGTGCCGAAGGGATCAATGATGCTAGTTCCTCGGAGCATCTTCCATTGTAATACCGGTAGAACAAGGATAGCATTCCCACCCGACGCCTGTGCTCTAAAGATTGCAATCCGTCTGTTAAGATGGGAGAATCTATCAAACGGACCGCCCGTTTCTGCACAGAGTCGAGGGTATTTTTCAGGTATTTTGGAGCTCCAGACCAGAGATGGCTGCCAAATTCAACCGTGGGGCGTACTTGTGATTTGTACAAGGTTAGCAGTTGTGTACTATTAAAGTATCTGCGGGCCCTGTACAGTACGCCCAGTTTTTGGGAGGCTAGCTTTACTCTGGCTTCAATGGAGCCCCCATACCTGAGCTGGTCACTTAGGGTTACACCAAGCATATCAATGGAGGGCCTGTTCGGAAGATTGCTTCCGTTGAAAGAGACTAGATTTTCATTTCGATCCCTTTTGGACGTAATCAGACAAGATTGGGTCTTTGAAACATTAAATTCAACGAGATTATTTTTACCCCAAGAGAAAACACTTTCGAGGTAGCCGTCCATTCTTTGCTTCAAAGCCCTACGAGCTGTTGGAGTTTGTGAGCCCTTTGGGGGCTTGTCAAACAAAAAGCTATCATGAACTGTACTGTCATCCGCATAACAGTGAATTGGTGCACATGACAAAAGGTCGTTGATGTGCAACAAAAACAAAGTTGGAGACAGAACCGATCCCTGCGGGACGCCAGCATTTATCGAGTGTGAGGAAGAGGTGAAACCATCGACTACCGTCTGAATCGACCTCCCCCTCAAGAAGTCGGCAATCCACGTACACAAGGATGCGGGAAGTCCGTAAGAAAGCAGTTTGTTGACAAGTCCTCGGTGCCAAACCCGGTCAAAGGCCTTGGAGATGTCCAGTGCAACCGTTTGGGTCTCACCGAAACGTTCCAGGCATCGCCCCCAAACATGCGTCACATACGCGAGAAGATCACCGCACGTGCGGTTCCGCCGGAATCCGTATTGACGGTCGTTGATAATTTTGTTCTTCTCGAGGTATGTGAGCAGTTTGTCGTTGATCACACGTTCCATCACCTTAGACAGAACTGATGTGATCGCTATGGGGCGGTAGTTGGCCGGGTTGGAGCGGTCACCCTTCTTTGGAATAGGATGGATAACCGCTTTTTTCCAACCAGAGGGCACAGAGCCAGTCTTCAGGGACAGTTTAAAAAGCTTCGTCAAAATTGGAGCTAATTCTGCAGCGCACCTCTGCAATACCAGGGCAGGTATTCCGTCGGGCCCACTAGCTTTATTAACATCAAGCCCTCGTAAAACATGGAGTACTTCCCGATGCCGGATCCTCAGCTTTTTCATATGAAAACCGCAGTGAGGAACCGACGTCGGGACAGCACCTTGGTCATCGAGGGTTGAGTTATCCGCAAACATTTTACCTAGTAAGTTAGCCTTTTCGGTGGCGGTGTTTGCTAGTGAGCCGTCAGGTCTGGTAAGAGGTGGCAGACTTGATTTGCAGAAATTGCGACCTATTGAGCCCGCAAGTGACCAGAATTGCCTGCTGCCATGCGGGCATGCAGTCAGCTTTCTGCTGATCTGCTGGTCGTGCTCGAATTTTGACCTATTTATGATTCTCTTGGTTTCCTTTGCCATTTTGTTGTAAGCTGTTCTGTCTTCGGATGTTCTAGATGTGTTGTAGGCTCGGTAAGCCGCGTTTTTTCGTCGCACTGCTTCAGCGCATTGTCGACTGAACCACGGCTTTGAGCCTACACCAGTTTCCAATGTCACTAGAATCCAAAACCGTATAGGAACGAACGGAAAAAAGTAACTGTATTGGGTCATAACATCTGGCGGTTGAAATTTTGATAGCTTACATATCTATTGTCTTTGCATTAGTATTTGTGATCATCACTAATACTATCTCATATGTGTAGGTACATACATAGAAATTTATGCAATTTTTCGCCATTTTTTTCTAAGCCACTCCTATGTGTTGGTTCCCAATTGTTTATGATTATTGACTATACCTTGTTCCAAACACGAAGTCCTTTTTGACAGATTAATACGCCAATAGAATGTTACTGAGACGCATACAAACTTTATATGCGTCTCAGTTTACATATAAGTTATAAAACAGCTTTTTAATTTTTGAAATTATTACCTAATAAAAATACTGATAAAAATACCTTCATTTTTATTGAGATTTTTGTACATTAAAATAATGCACATGGTGTATAAAAATTACTATTGATAATATTGAGCTGAATACACTATTATTTTAAAAACCCAAAATCTTTTGAAAATTTGACCGATATATCGATACGTCGATATTTTTTCCTCGATATATCGACGTCGATATTGATATTTTAATAAATATCAATACATCGATATTTTTTTTCACTTTCGACATCCCTAGTTGGGTTTCCTAATTCTTTAGCCAACTTTTTGCACAGCGTTACAGCGTTCATTAGCACATGTTTAGATTGTGATTAAGTGTGTGTTTATGTATGTAGAAATGATACCGTTTCGCAAATTTTAGTGCTCTGAATGTGGTTTTCTGCTTTTAGTTTTGGTGTAGCCGTCCGACACCGGATACCAAGAACTATTAAGCCTAACCAAGTTGTTTCTATTAATATGTGTAAATAAAATTAATTTCATATGAAAATTATGTAATACATTAGTCGCGTAGCAAGAAATATATGTGAATAAAATTTGTTTTTTAGGAAAAAATAAAATTTAGTTAGGCACTATGCTTAAATTTTACATATTCTATTGTGATTTAAACCACGGTTACTCAATGCACATCGCGAAATTTTTACGATTATAAAAAGTCCCCTGGGGTTTGCGCCAAATTCGATTGCTATTAGAGATAAGCCCAGTTGAGAAGCGGCAATTAGCGGATAAACACACATTGGCCAAATGTGATTTTTACTTTGTTTTCGGCCGCCTTCTAATTCCATTAAACTGTCAGACTGTCAAAATGTCGGTTCAATGTGGAACTCAATACTATAAAGGAAATTTTTATATAATGTTGAAAGATTCGGTATTTCCTTGAAAATATTGCTTTCATACTGAAAAACTTACAGATGTGTTTAATTGTTTTTTTATAGTAGGTATTTTTTCATGTGAATACCGCACAAGAGGCCCAAATCCTTTTTTTTAATATTAGCTCTGCACAGGAGGCCATGAGGAAAATAATTCCGACCCGGGAACCATTTTTGGATAATCCTCTACCCTGCCATAGGTCACCCACGTGATTCGCTATGTTTGGGAACTTAGCAAGGGTATCCGGGGTCGTGGGGTGAGGTTTGTCTTGGTCTTGGCGGCGAATGCATTTTCCCAAATACTGCATGGCGGGCCGGATTGGGAGAGACTGGTTGAACCTAACCTAACCTTGACCTCTCCGGCCGGACTCTCTTCTTGACCAATCGCCTTATACAGCAGTGGGATTTATACGTTTATCACTCCTGGACACATTGACCAATAGATTCCTACACATACATTTTTCCTTCAAAGAACTTCCTTTCCATAAAAACCCTCTATATTGCATCCCCAAAGATGACGTTGACCCTGAGGATTTTTTCCTCAAGGCCCCCTGTGTGAAGCTAACTTATAAAAGAACATTTAAAATTGACATTGGCGTGACATATGATATTGGGGTGACATATTACCATGGGGTGACCTTTGACCCTGGGGCGACCTATGACCCTGGGGTGTCCTACGACCCTGGGGTGACCTACGACCTTGGGGTGACCTACGACTTTGGGGTGACCTACGACCTTACGGTGACTTACGATTTTGGGGTGACCTACGACCTTGGGGTGACCTACGACTTTGTGGTGACCTACGACCATTGACATTGGGGTGACATATGACATTGGGGTGACATATGACATTGGGTTGACATATTACCATGGGGTGACCTTTGACCCTGGGGCGACCTATGACCCTGGGGTGACCTACGACCGTGGGGTGACTTACGACCTTGGGGTGACCTACGACCTTGGGGTGACCTACGACTTTGGGGTGACCTACGACCTTGGGGTGACCATCCTTATCCTTATCACTCCCCAAGTCAAGCGTGCATAAAGGCCCGACTGTTCGCTCGCCATCGATCACAGTTCGCATCGATTACCGTTCGCATCACACTTTTCGTAACGCATTCACCAGCTTACCCCCCAAGTCGAGTGTGCGTAAAGAAGTTTTACTCCAAAAACCAAAATGTTATTAAAATGCATATCTGCAATTTTATTTACTCAAAATTTATGACATCGATCTTCGATCGAATCTTAGAATTTTTAATACTTCATGCTGTAATTTGGTCGCTAGTGTGGTTGTGGGACGTGAGGCTTTAACCAGCCAGCGGCCGAAATTCCACATTTCGTCGAAAGTTGTTCTTACGATCGTGCAGGGCGGCTACAATGAGAAAGATTAATTATTCTCCGTACCAGCTTTTAAAAATTATAACTCAATATCGATTTTATTTCATTCCAAATTTGCTTTAATTTATACCTACATCCAAAAATGCTGAAAGGCGTGATGATAAAACTATTAAAACAAAGTACTTTTTTGATTATAAGTATTTATCATTTTTCAATAATGTCTAAGTTAAATAAGAATGTTAACAAAATCTGAAATATATTAGTTTGTATGTGCGCAAATAAATACACAAACTTACCAATTTTCGTCAAAAAACAGATGTACGTATATATTTTTTAATGTTTTTATTTAAACTAAAATTAAAATTCTAAAACATGCGATACCCAGATAATGTATTGATTAATTTTACTGCATGATTATGTGATTTGAAATGGGTGTGGTATTTATACAAAATATAATACAAAGTATAACTTTATTATATTAAAAATAAACATTTTTCTCAAAATTTATTACATGCCAATGCTAGATAAAAGAACAATCTTTCGAAATCCATTTATAATTTTTTGTGGAAAAGAGTCAGTACGTCTAAAATCTGATTTAAAAATGACATATTTCTGGTTTTCTTATAATTATTTTCCGGTGCCAATGGCTATATCCGTCCTATAATGCGCATTAAATTATTAAAATACATTGCAGAAAATCAACCATCTGTGTAAAATGTAAATAATAAATATAAACACTATTCGCTTCTTAAATATAAACACAGTTTATATTCCGTTGGAGAATGTAAATAATATGGTCCTGCCGACAGGAGTAGTAAGCTAGGCTAATAGTTACTCGCACAAATACCATATTTTAAAATCGAAACTTTGCTTAAAATGGCCTTAACCCCTCAGACCTCGGTCCTATTCTGTCGGAAGATCAAAATATTTCAGCTTTGCAATAAAATACTAATAAATGGAATATTTCTGAACGCATCCGAAAACTAAAAACTGTTTTTGAAAGGTGATTAATGCTTTCAAATTTTTTAGTTCGAAATAAATGTATATTTTTTAAAAATATTTAAATTTTTAATGCAAACATAAAAAAGTTTTAAAAATGGCTAACCATATGCTTAACCACTCCGACCCCTAAGCCTATTTACACGACAATGTGACAATAGCGGTCAAGTACAATAAACTTGTTTTCAAGCTAACCGTGTGTTTCCACAGAAATCGTTATAACTTCGTTATTGTTCTAGTGATAATCCTAAAACAAAAAGTAGAAGATCCATATTAAATCAAGATTTACATATCTATTCAAAGTTGTCCGTAGAAATACATAAAAATACTTATTTTATAGAAACAGTTTTCACCCGCCAAATCTCCTACGCGTCGTTAGACGTTGTTAATTTTATATTAAATATTCTTGTGTGAAAAAGTGAGGTTACAAAATTGTTTAATATACATACGGTAGAATAAGTGTTTTTTTTTACATTCATGTAAAAAAAAAATTAAGCATTACTAAAATCACGGATTATAATCCGTGATAATGTTTTTATGTGAAAACATAAAAGTGTTGTTTTTATGTTTTCACATAAAAACAACACTTGAGTCATTTTTACAATTTTTTTATGTTTGCATTCTAAATTATAATATTTAAAAATCTTAATAATATAATTTGAAAGCTTATTTCATGACCTTTCAAAAACTATTTTTAAACTAGTTTCAGACGCAGCTACCCGAATTTCTACCGATTTCTTGCAAACCTCCCTTAAACATTTGAAGTTTTTAATTTAAAAAAAAATATATATGTTATTTTTGAAGATAATATCTAAACATTCGTAGCGCCGAAACGCAATTTATATCAAATTCCCTCGATAAAAAAAATCGCAAAGTATGCTCCAAAAATTATTATAAACACGTTTGTTTCAGTTATTTTACAAGTTATATGTATGAAATAATTCACAGTGTTTCTTTAAGTGCTGTTTAAGACAACCCCTGCGAGATTTTTGGTCTATTTTAAACGAGTCGTGTTTTATTAAACATTGTCACAATTTTCGTGTCGATTTTGTCACTTTAAATATTAGCGCGCCCTCTAACATTCGTAATTACATATCTCTCCATCTTATTCTTTTTGTGCGCGGTTGCGGGGTCTAAACAGAGTATGCAGCTCATTGTTGTAACGTCTGCGCCAAAATCCATTTTCTACATAGACATCCAAATGAATAGACAAGAAGATACAGATGAGGGGTAAAACCAAACTATGGAGAGCGAAGAGGGGAAAGATGACTGATTCGTTAAAAAATCAATATGACAGTATATATAATATCACCATTTAGTTCTTCAAAGCAAAATCTGCTTTTGAATGAATAGACCTTTTTACATGGGAACGCGAATTGCCCGCCACGTTATAAATTTATTTGCGTGGTCCAAATGCGGCAAAGGAAAGTTCGCCCTTTTTCACAGAGGAATATTTTGTTGCCGTATTTAGTTAAGACACTTTTACAAATGTTTCATAATTTACTTACCCCTGTAACCAGCGACGAGCTCACTGGAGAAACGCCCACATTCGCTATATCCACATATATTAGGGTATAATGTATAGCACAAGCTCTAATTTTTGTTCGTAAATTGTACGATGCGTGCTTGGCGCTGGTCAGGACAAGAATGATGACGTCACATTTTTTAGATTCAAGCGAGGCTCTCGTAATCCCAGCCGGTTCCATGGAACCGGTATGGGGAGGGGGAAATAATACGCTTTTATCACTTAGGGCAGGTACAGATATATTCATATGTCCATGATTTTCTAGAACCGGTCCGAAGATGCGCCTCAAAATTTTCCTTTCAAAGCTTTCCAGCTAGTAAGCGAGTACAGAATTAAATTAATTACTTCTTCCATAAGAACATCTTTCGTTGGCAAAGCATGATTGCCATAGATTATAGTAGAGTTAATACTGTAGACTATTTGGCTAAGACATTGCAGAAAAGCTCCGACATTTAGCCAGACGAAGCTAAATGTCAGAACGACGTAGAGTTTGATATTTGCCGAAAACTTTTATGGCCGGTCGCTGTATCGTGAAATGAGAGGGTCAAACTTGGAAGAGCTCAAGTCCATTTGCACTATATTTATTTCTAGATGAAGGACCCAGCGTTGCCCGGGCTTTATTTTGTTTTAGGGGTGGTAAAAAGAGATAGGGTGGTTTTTAGAAATCACATGTAGTAATTGTATGTGACCTGCTTCTTGTTTTGAAAGCCAAATTAAAAAAAAAAATCATCAGTCTCGAAATAAAACTGTAGATATGATTAAAAAAACGAACCCGTAACGGCACACTTTCCTTTATATGTATATAAAAAACGAATTGCCCAAAAAATCTTCATCGTCACCATTACTCTTGGCTCTACAACCCCTGGTGGTTCTTGGCCTCCTCAAGAGTCTTCCTCCACTTATCTCGGGCCAGCTCTCTCCAGCCAGTTTAGAAGCTCCAAGAAAAAAGATGGAGCGACAACGTCCTCAAAGGAATATCTTTGAGGTCGTTGTCGCTCCATCTTAATCTTAATCTTCCCAGGCTCCTTCGCCCTATCGGTCTTGAGTTCAGCAGGGACTTTCGTGCTTGATGCTCGGTCATTCTCTCTTCATGACCCAGCCACCGAAGTCTTCCCTGTTTTATAAATTTTGTGACGTTTAGATCCTTAAACAGAGTACATAGCTCGTTGTTATAACGTCTGCGCCAAAATCCATTTTCTAAAACCGGCCCGAAAATACGCCTCCATTTAAAAATCGTCCAATGCTCGCTCTTCCTCTTAGTTAGTACCCAAGTCTCAGCTGCGTATGTGAGTACTGGTCTGATAGTGTTTTGTACACTAATATCTTGGTGTTTCTGGACAACAGTCTGAATTTTATTTGGTTTTGTAGGCGGAAATAACAGCGATTTGCGTTCACTACTCGCTTCTGGATCTCCTCTGTGGCATTATTGTCGGTTGTTATCAGGGAGCCTAGGTATGTGAATCTTGGTACCGTTTCAAAATTTTAGCTTCCACATGAGAGAGTTGGGGTTTGTTGGGCGCATCCTACGGCTATGTATTTGGTCTTCTGCTGGTTTACTACGAGACCCATATTTTTGGCAGAACTTTCAAGATTTATGAAAGCATCGGGAAAGTCCCGATGCTTTACGTGACGCCTTCCCGAAAAATCTTACTCTTGGGAAAAATAAGAAGATTGTACCACACATTGTAATTACTGTAACAAATTTCTAATCTTAGCCAACGGTGGAAAAATTAAACAAATAACAATATTATATTATAGATGTATTAAATTATATGTTAAATATATTTAATTATACAAATGTACTACAAAAGATCTATACAAATAGATATTTGCGACAATCAAGGACATGTTGAAGGAGTTAAATATCGTGTCATTTAAATAAATTATTTACTTATTTTATGTTTAATCAACAAAATAGTTATGGCCATACATCAATTGAATTTCTATGAAAAATTAAAAACCTTTAGCACAATGCTATACAATACACACATGAGTCGAGGAAAAAAATTTAAATAAGACTCTCCTTCTGTTTAAAACAGTGGTTCTTATCCTGGGTTCGATGGAACCCCGTGGGGCTCGGTGAGTCTCGCGGGTTCGGCGGAGGTCAAGACACACCCACCGACTCATACGATTCGGTTCGTTTTCCAATTAAGAAGGTTCTGTGAATGCGCATATGAAACTGATGCACCTGCAACAAGGTTAGAACCACTGGTTTAACACCTATAGTCAATAATCGTTGATGTACAGAGCAATTAAGATATTTGACGGCTTACAAAACGAAATTAAATTGAAGGAATCTTATTTCTCTAACTTTTTTGACTACTTGCCGTGCTTCCTTGCTATGCATTCCTTTTAATATTCAGTGGTCAAGAGATATTAACACACGTAACTTCTAAAATACTATTTTTTGTAGTTGTTCAACCAAAATAATGAAAAAATAACACCACCAATTCGTTATTTGTTTTTGGGGTGTTATGCCGTGTTGCGCTACCTCCTTCTTTAGCCAACGTTTCGGACAGCGTTGTAGTGTCCATTATCAGGGCAGGCATCAGACAATTTACATTTTAAATATACCTCTATATTGGTTATTTTTTATCACATTGCAAAAACAAAAATTGTTCTAAAATCTAGGTAAAATAATCTTTCTGATGTGTATATTAGAAATTAATAATTTTATTTCTAAATATTTAAATTTTAATATTATTCCCATATATTGTAAATACACCTCTATATTGATAATTTTTTATCACTTTGCAAAAACAAAAATTCTTCAAAAATATAGATAAAATAATCTTTCCAACGGGTATATTAGAAATTAATAATTTTATTTCTAAATATTTAAATTTTTTATATTGAAAATTTAAAGCAACTTAAACGGTATAGGTTTTGGAAATACGCGATCTGGTCACCAAAAACGGCTTAAGTCATTTCAAGCAACGTTTCAATTCTGAATGGTGGTCTATCACAATGTGAACACTCTGGAACGTGCCGCAAATATATTATATAATATTTTAAATGAATTAATTGTGAAATAACACAAATTAATCAATTAAAATTTATTTGTCCACGCCGATATTCGATACCCCTAGACCACGCCGGTCGTCATAGCATAGGCCCTAAAGCTGGGTCCACACATGTTCTTTTGTCCGTTCCGTTCCTCCGTTCCGTATCAAAAACTCTGGACGCAAGTAAAAATAGCCCGTACCTCCGTAACGTCGCTGCGATCATCGGCATCCGCGTGTTCATTCCAGCGACAGAGAGAACGACCTGCGCATGCCGCGATCGCGTCCAGACTGGCGCATCCGCGCATACCCGTATCGTATCGCCTTTGAACGGGCCGAATAAACCGACTCCCGATGGATCGGGGCGTACCTCTACCCGTATTGTACCTCCGTAACACCGTACCGTTCCGAACGGGCGTCCAAACTAGCGTTCTTGATCGCGACGCTGATACGGAACGGAGGAACGGAACGGACAAAAGAACATGTGTGGACCCAGCTTAAGGGATTTTTTCTAGGGCCTCCTGTGTGGAGCTAATATATATATATAAAAAGGTTGACAAATCACATAAATATTGGTTTTTAAAAAACAGACTTGCACTCCGTAAGCGCTAGTCGCCTCAATCTGCAGTCTATTTTCGCCTCTTCCAGAATGGGGTGATAACTTCTAAAATAAAGCTGTAACGTAATGATCTCACCGATAGAAATGTCGTTCAATTAGTTTTAACAGAACGAACTAATCGTTGCTAATGTTTACTTCCCTCGCTAAAGCTGTAAAATCATTTTGAAGTGAAAACTTCTTTAAACTCGATGAAACAGAAACGAGTGACACTAAAAATAGACAAACATACATCTATAGAATTTAGCGTGCGAGAGAATGAAATAGACTAATCGGTGTCCTCTTTGTGCGGTGCTTAGAATAAAATGTTAAATAATTTTTAAACTTGGTAAAAATAAGCCCTACAATAAGGAACTGCAGTGAAAAATATTATGGCTTTAAAAATATATGTTCATATAGATCAGTGTTTTTCAACCTGTGGGTCGCGACCCCCTGGGGGGTCGCGAAGCCTCTACAAGGGGGTCGCAGGGGGTCCAAAGTAAAATATTAAAAAAAAAACAATAAAGCTCAAAAATATTTTTATTATGAAAATAGGACATTTTGAAGTTAACATGAAATTTAAATTATAAAATTTCTATGGGTCAAAAATCCGTTAAGTCTCGTACACATTAATGTGAAGGTTGCGCCTGTTTTTCGTCAATCAATTTCTGCCATCGCGGATCTGTTTGCAACATTTAGAATTAAGTTGTTTTCTAAATTTAATCGATTCCTCTGTTTGTTTATTATTTGGGCCATTGACGAAAACGTCAACTCGCACAAGTAAGAGGTTGCAAATGGAAACAAGCACTTCAAAGATTCTGTGGTCAATTCTGGGTATATACTCTAGCCACCCTCCTGTTGGTGTACACTGGGTGTCATTCTTTTTTCATTTCATTCAATTTGTGATTCCTGAATTTCTCTAGCCACCCCCCCCCCCTCCAGGAACCATAGTCGTCAAAGATAAATTGCAGGCGAAGGGTAGGGGGTCGCGAAATATTTTTTACATAATAAGGGGGTCGTGCCATGAAAAAGGTTGAAAAACGCTGATATAGATCAATACACGCTGATTCTGAATATATAAGTTTTTTAAAATATATTATAAAATCCTTTTTTAATTGGGTCATAGAAACACGCCATCAAGTTGGTATTATTGAAATGTTTAGTTGTGACGTCACTGAACACCGTAAATTCATTGTATGGGAATGTAGGTATGACACAAGCCATCGTATTAACAACGTTTCATCTTATTCGTTTATTTACATACTGTTTATAGAGATTTGGTTGTTGTGTTTATTGAAACATTATTTAGGCCTAAATAATTCAGTTTCAAAAATAAAGGTATCTCTTATTAGTTATTTCTAATATTGAAAATATTCAAAAACTTCTGCACAAAAAAAATAGTAATGCTAGGGAGAATACTTCGAACTCTGAATTTCAAAATGGCGCCATCGGATTGCCTGATCTTATAGTAACTTTTCGGGAGTGATGACGTCACACGATTCACTACACATACGGTGGTTTTCGGGGGATCTTGAAAAATTAAAACTTTGACAATTATTTTAACTATTAAAACTAACTCTAAAAATAAAAAGAAATGAGCAGTTTTTTAAAGTTAGAAGGTCCATTATTCGTTAAAAAAAATTAAAATTGGACTGGAGTTCCTTATTATCCTATTCCTAATACTTGGCATTGGTCTCATTCTCTTGAAGTTTAGTTTTTTTTAAGTTTCACTTCTACCGCGTATGCATTGCTCACTCTGATTTTTTTTTTGCTTTATAGTATATATTTTGTCTGTTTCATAACTTTGACCTCTGTTACCTTGCGCTACTGACAATATCAAAGCTTTACGAATATAAATCAATGATTCTTGTTAACCAGATATTAACTGTTTAGACTAGAGATTTCAAGCCACTTAAGGCGTAAATAGCTAGAAGTGTGCTGCAGGCGTGTCCGTGTGTCAGAAGTAAGCTCTATTTTCCCGCACTCCTGACGGTTCATTAATCAAACTAGAAAAAAAAATCGAAAAATTCATTCGTAAGACTCCGTAGTAAGTGTTCGGAAGAAGAAGAAGATGGTTTACTAAAGGAGATATATGAACACGATTGTTAGAGGGCGCACTAATATTAAAAAAAATGATTATCTTTGTTACTCTTTCACGCAAAAAATACTGAATGGATTCAAATGAAACTTTACAATAATATAGCTCATACATCAGAATAACATATAGGCTATCTTTATCTTTACTTCTTTATCTTTAAGTATAAAATGAAGTCGCTTACGGTGTATGTGCGCTTACTAGATAGAGTTATTCATGAGGAAGGTTTTTAGGCATATAATTTGCTAAGGTTTTGTGTCGACGCTTTGTGTAGGACGCGGAAGGTGAACTGGGACGCACGGGAAAGGTGATCCAGGAAGAAACAATGTATTTCTTTGAATACGGCCTTGCAACGCATGCGGGGAACCAGCTGGTTATTTATTTATTTATAATATTAACGCCATTCGGCTTTTGCATAATATAACATAGAACATAGTGTATAGCAACAACATGAAAAATACAGCTCTAGTGAGTTTGTAAAACAGAAAGAAATAGTTGAGAAAGACATATGTAGATATTCAAATAACAAAACGAAAATAAATCCTACGATATTTAAATATTACAATATTGTAACAATGAAAAAATATATTTGTATAAAATACTTTCTTTTTTTTTATTATAGCGACTATATAGAAAAAAAAAATTCATACAAAATGTAATGTGGAATTAAGTATAAAATATTGTATTTCTTAGTCCTCCTCACTAGGGGGTCCTGTGCCGAGGCGGACTAAAGTTATTTAAATATAGTTCATTTGTCTTCTATGTCGTTTTTAGCGTCTTCGCTAGGGTTTTATCATTGACCTCTTTAAGCCATATTTTTATTCTTGATTTGTATTCAATTGGATTTTTTATTAGTTTTATGTCTTGGGGAAGGATGTTATGGAGTTTTGTTGCAAATTATGTATAGTTTCTTTGTCCAAATGTGGTTTTATAACTTGGAATATTTTTTATATCATTTTTATTCGATCTAGTGTTATGCATACACGGTCTAGTAGAGGATTCATTATTTTTGAAGAGCTTCAATAATATATTTTTGGCATATATTTGTTGTACATTTGGTACTTCAAAGTTATTGAAAATTTCATTTGAAGGCGTTCTAATTGGTACTTTCAATATGGTCTTTATGATTCCTTTTTGAATCGTATTCAGGCTGTGTAGGTACGTATGTGCAGCAGATCCCCATCCTATGATTCCATATTCAATTCGAGAATGCAAATTGCAAACATGCAAATTACTTATCTTAAAGAGGATAAATGATTTATTATTTCATACTTATATTTTATCACACATTCCATACATCTATGTGCGAAAGCATATTGCCTAAGTTTTGAATTCTGTGTAGTGGTATATTGAAATGGGACATGGTCGTACTATTGCCACAATAAAACGGTAGTACTGACCTTGTGTTTCTGGCTGGCACATTTATACATATTTATGACAAAGACTGCTATTTATGATGGTGCTTTAGTTAGGTGTCTTTAGTTATCTTTCCAATCGGTTTAGATCACACTTCTAGGGATTTTCCGTTCAGTGTTTCAGATATACATGGGATCCAATTAATCAGCCTTTTAATTTAAAAAAAACCATTAAAAAGGTTGGTCTTCATAATCAAACTTCTGGATTGATTAACCAATCAATTTAAGCGGTTAAATATAGCCGTGATTCGGGGCGCGATTACGAAATGGAGAATTATAATTTAAGAACTGAATTCGTGGAATTAATAAACTGAATTCGAAATGCTTTCTAATAATTACTGAAAAAAAAACTTGATTGCTTTATTTGACTTATTATTTTTGTTCGGATTTAATTTATTTCTGGAGCTTTTAATATGATTTAAGTTTTTATATGATTTAATTTCATTGTTTTTATGATTTATTTTTTGGATGGTAAACGCATAAATGTATTTTTTTTTTAAGTAACACTTCTTTACGCACGCTCGACTTGGGGGGTAAACTGGTGAATGCGTTACGAAAAGTGGTGATGTGTTACGAAAAGTGTGATGCGAACGGTAATCGATGCGAACGGTGATCGATGGCGAGGTGAACGGTCGGGCCTTCACGCACGCTTGACTTGGGTAGTGGTTTGGAGTGATAAGGATAAGGATGGTCACCCCAAGGTCGTAGGTCACCCCAAGGTCGTAGGTCACCTAAAGGTTGTAGGTCACTTAGTAAATTAGTATGTTTAATTTTCTTTTATTAACTAATTTATTTTCATTTTCTAAGCGTCTGACAAACATATAAACAAAGTTAATACAAATTTCGAAAAACTTATAATCACACATGGTATAAAATGAAGTCGCTTAAAATGTATGTGCGCGTTAATCTTTTAAACTACGCAACGGATTTTCATACGGTTTTCACCAATAGATAGAGTGATTGAAGAGGAATGTTTATATGTATAATACATGCAAATTATATTAGAGAAAAGCCGAGAAATTCAAAGAAAACATATTTTTGTGGGATTTAAAACGGCTGGCAGGCCGTACTATAGTCACTTTTGAAATTCGTTCTACGGAAGAAATTGGAAAATAGATGTCCTAGAGTAAGTAGGTATTTGATTTTCCCTTTTCAAATATCCAGTGTTGCATTGCAAGCATTGTATAATTAGTGGCGAGTTAATTAGTTTATATGTATAATACATGCTTATTATAGTAGAGAAAAGCCGATAAATTCAAATATTCAATTCAGGCAGCGGGCAGCTGGCAAGCGGGTGGTGTGGATTTTACAAAGGTTGGGTAATGGCATTGTGTTTCGTTAGCCACAGCAACGTGTGGCCGAGTCTGCTAGTTAATTAATAAAATAATGTTGATACGTTTATCGCTTGTCTGATAGATAAATAGTTCCAATATTTTCAAAATCGTTGATCTTCGTTCTTTTATGATGTTACGAATTACGTAGGGATATTTCACATTTAATTAATTACCCATGCACCAACAACCGAAGTTAGTATGTTTAGTTTTCTTTAGTAAAAGGTTCCTAAGTTCTCATATAAAATAATTTAATCAAAAGTTTAAACACAGTGAATAAAAATTTAAATTAAGTGAAATTATTCGTCACAAGTGTTTCTACAACTGTTGCGTTTACTCCCGGGAGTGTGTCACCAGAGTGATAGCTATCGCGCCTGTTGCTTCCAAGCCCTGAAGCCGTCATGAGTGAAGGCGAGGACGACAAATCGGGGGTGAAGAGGAGAAGGAGCGTCCGAAGGCTTCTGAGAAGCTTCACAGCTGATCGACTCACGACCACAGGTTATATTTTACATCTCTGTTAATAAAATATATCGATGTTTGTCGTTTATTTTTTTGGTAGTTGTCGTGTGGGTACCCGGCGTTGCTCTGGGCAATAGATGTTTTTGTAGAGTATATGTTAGTAATGTAGTTTTTTACATGAACTCCACACAGGAGGCCCTGAGGAATATAATTTCCATCAGGGCCTGTGTCTTCTTTGGGGATGCTGTGTGGAGGGTATTTTTTATTGAAATGAAGTAGTGAACCTGGATCTTGAAGAGACCCATGTTGTAGGAGGAAGGAAACACAGAGGCAAGCAAATCTTACATATCCTACTAGGTGTTTAACTCAAGAACGAGTCATGAAAACTAGTATGACAAATGTGTACAAACTGTGTACAAATGTTGGGCGCGCGTTTAGCGTGTTTCTTGACTGTGCACCGGTGCCGAAGCACGACGTTCCTCGGAGCACCTTCCATTGAATTACCGGTAGAAAAAAGTGCTCTTAATATTGCAATAACAATTGCATTGTTAAGATAGGCGATTCTGTTAAATGAATCGTTCATTTCTGCACAGAGTCAAGGGTTGTTTCAACTATTGTGGGGTTCCAGACCAGAGGTGGCTGCCAAATTCAACTGTTGGTTACAATTTGTACAGTGTGAGCAGTTGTGTACTAATTAAGTTTCTGAAATACTGACTTAACTTTGGCAATATATTTGTTTTATTTATTAATTAAAACATTTATTAAAGTTACAGTTTTACAACAGTATCATATCTTGCATGTAGAGATGGGCACATTTTGCATACTGGAAGTGCCCACTTGCATGGAAGAATCTGCTGTACACACGCCAAGTAGCCGTCCCAAACACCACGACGTTCAGAATCAATGAACTTCTTCATCAGGGTAACCATGTGGAAGTATCTACTGAACCCACAAAGCAGCGGCAGGCCCATTATCCTTGAGGGATTCCAGATGATTCTGAAATTTAGTCAAAGTTGACCCCAAGGAAACTCTTCAACTTCGTCTGGAGTAAGTTCCTCCATGCTGGTCAGCATAGTCAAGATCTCTTTCTCCTCTTCCATTTCGTTTTTAACAATAAAAATTTGTTTTTAACAATAAAACTTTAATTTTTAACGATGAAAACTGTGTTATTTTTAAATTTGACATTTTCCCCCATCCATATTTCCTTAAGCTTTGATCCTAACAAAAAAGTTTATGGAACCTTTTCTGTAGAGAATTTTATATAGATAATGTAATTCTTAGATATTTTTTCGCGAGGCAGTAATTTTCGAGTTATTAACGAAAAATTGAAAAGGGGACCTTTAGAGACCCCCCCCCCACCCTTAGTTCCACCCCCCGTTATTTTTAGTATGTTACACCTTCCCCTATAACTGTGCCAAAATTGGCTTCTACACGAATTATTTCCTCTATTTTTCCTTCGTTGCCTGGATTTATTTATTTATTTATCTATATAAGGTATATTTACATTACATTATTCGATGCCTGTCTCACTAGGGTATACCTGTGTTGAGACAGGCGTAGAGGTACATAAATGAGTATCATACATAAGAATATTTAAGGTAAGATAAAACAATTGACGACCTCCGTAGTGCAGTGGCTAAGACTCTTGACTCACATTCCGGAGGTCGCGGGTTCGAACCCGGCATGCGCAAATAAATTTTATTTTATTAATTTGTGTTATTTCACAATTAATTCATTTAAAATAATATATAGTGTATTTGCGGCATGTTCCAGAGTGGAAGATACTATCAGTATCGTCCTGGTGTAAGACCACCATTCAGAATTGAAACGTTGCTTGAAAATGGCTTTAGCCGTGTTTAGTGACCAGATCTGAATAGCCAGGTACTTCCCAACCCAACCTTCCTCTTCCCCACCTCCTTCCCCTCCCCGCTACCTTCAGCCTCACAACATACCCCAACTGGGGATGCCATAGTTTCACTGGCTCCAGACGGGAGCAGTTGAGATTCTTGTGCGGTATTCACTGTAAAAAAAAAAAAAAAAACAGATAGATGATTAAAATTGAGGGTTAATATCATAAAGAGAGCATTATATAGGTGAAGGAAGAGAAGAATCTATATAGGGAGTTATATTATACATATAGGATTTTACTTTTTTAAGTTCTTTAATAAGGGTAAGGACATACGTGAGATGTAATGTAATTAATTAATGTAAGGTAATTCTGTCTATTTGTTATCTATTTTACAGATGTTAGCAGTAGTGTGACGTCCAATACTTATAATCCATTTCTTTATATCTTGTTTGTATTTGGTCATTGATTCAGTTTGTTTAATCGTGGCTTGAAGTGTATTGTGTAGTTTGCAAGCTATGTATTAAAAGTGTTTTTGTCCAAAGGTGGTTTTAGAAAAGGGAGTTTGGAGAAGTTCTTTATTTTTGGCTCGGGTATTGTGTATCATTTGTGTTGGTTTGTATAGGATTTTGTTGTTTTTATGTAAATAAAGTAAGATGGATTTTGCGTAGAGCTGTTTAATGTCCATAACGTTGAAAGTATTGAAGATCGTATCGGTGCTGGTAGAGAGAGGAAGTTTAAGAATTATTTTTATTATTAGTGTTTGAGCTTTAATGATTGGGTCGAGGGCATTAAAATAAGTGTTACCCCAAGCTAAAATTCCGTATTCGATGTGAGATTGGCACAGTGAGTAATACACTGTTTTTAAAAGATGTAGGTTGAGGAAATTGCGCGTTTGTTTGAAAAAGTAAATAGATTTGCGGATTTTGTTTGTAGTGTTAAGTATATGTTGCTTCCAATTTAGATGTGTATCAAAGGTTAATCTAAATATTTGATAGTTGTTACTTGTTCTAGGCATGGGCAGTTGCAATTCCGGTTATATACTGTTATTTTTTTAAAACGTTAACTAGTCAAATTCCCCTGTTCTGATGCAATGAATATACCGCTAAACCAGAATATAAAACATTTAAAATTTTCCTCAATACAGGGAATCCTACTTCTATACCTGTTTTAGCATTGTCCTTGTTAGATCACTTTTGTTTAGTTTCGATGACGCACTCACAAATATAATATTTACGAGTATTAAACAAGTGCAAGGCATAATTTCTTCTAAGAAATTCTACGGAGGTCATTATGATTTGTTTTTTTTTTTTTAATTATTAAGCAGCAGAATTACCCTACAAAAATCGAGCGTATTTTGTCAGGAGATAAAATAATTTCGCTTTGCAACAAAATCCAAATAAATGGAATGTTTGTAAACGTATCCGAATCCTAAAAAACTGTTTTTGAAAGGTGATGAAATACGCTATCAAGTTTTTTTATCTTTACACAGTATAAAGTAAAGTCGCTCCCGCTGTCTGTACGCTTAGATCTTTCAAACTTTCATGCGGTTTTCACCAAAGATAGAGTGATTCATAAGGAAGGTTTAGGTATATATGTAAATTGGTTGAAATATATAATTTGATATGTATGCATATTAACAGATGGCGTTGGTTATAAAAGTTGAGTAATAGCGTTGTCAGTAGAAGGCGTAGTTTTTCTTTAGCCACAGCAATGTGTGGCCGGGTCTGCTAGTTAGAAATAAATATGTAATTTTTTAAATATAAAAATTTTGACTGCAAGTTTTAAAAATGGCTCACCTTACGTTTTTCTAACTAAAATTACTGAAAAATTAAAACACACACTTATTTTATTAGACAAATGAATTATATTATATACAAATATTATCGTCGCTTCACTTTTTTGTAAATTGTATTAAAAAATTACAAAGTTTCATGATATTTTTTTCTAATTGCGGTCGGGAGCTTTGGTTTCATAAAGGTGTAACATTTGAATTATTTTGTATTTAATTTTTAGGTTTAAATATATATTTTCTCTTTCCTTTAGACCAGGGTTTCCCAACCTTTATTTCGCCGAGCCTCCCCGAACCAATAAAAAAATATTTTGCCCCCCTTAATAAAGTTTCAACAAAAATATGAAACACATTTTTTATATTAACTAAATTATTTATTTGAATTTCACATAGGTACAATACAGATACAATATATTTATTTATTATGGATTAAATGACCCAATTAGGTACTTAATTTGCAGACAAAACTAAATAATTTTATTAAACAAACGTTTATTTATCATTTTTTTTTTTTTTTTTATAATTGTACAACAGATTTTTTATCCAATTACTGTACAATTTTCTCATTTTGACAGTCTTAACACCTAGGAAGATGATTATTATACAAAAAAATCTTAAGGCTATCTAAAGAAGAGTTATATATATTTAGTGTAGTGATGGGAATGATCGATACATTTACATAATCGATATATTTGTATCGATACACAAAAATGATCGAATGATATATCGATTAATTGCTCAGAGTACGGGAGCAATAGCTACGGTCAGGGACAGTAATTTAATTTTTCTCTCGCGAGGGGGGGGGGGGGGGGTTGGAATAAAAAAATATATGGTGCATCGGAATGGCAACACTTTCGTAAGAAGGTACTGCAAAAAAAAAATCGGTCACTGGTTTTTATTGAACATTATTATAAATAATTATTAATAAGATTCGAATACCTACGTAAAAATAAAATAAAATATTAAACGGGTTTTTTAAGTACAAAGAAAACTATTTACTAATTTATTTTACGTTATTTAGGTGTATAGTTTAGGTACTGCAACAAACTTACAAAGTACTGAAGTCAATGGTTTTTATTCCTGGCAATGATTTCCTTATTATTTCCTAGCAACATTAATATTATATCTGTTACCCGCGAATTTTAAATATGTTTGCGTCTCACAAGGCATTACGATTGAATATTATTATAAATAATTATTAATAAGATTCGAATACCTACGTACAATCAAAAGAAAATATTATACATGTTTTTTATGTACAAAGAAAAGTATTTTCTAATTTATTTTACGTTATTTAGGTGTATGGTTTAGGTACTGCATCAAAATTAAATCAGTCAAAGGTTTTTATTCCTGGCAATGATTTCCTTATTATTTACTAGCAACATTAGTATTGTTTCTGTTACCCGCGAATTTCAAATATGTTTGCGTCTCACAAGGCATTACGATTGAATATTATTATAAATAAGATTCGAATACCTACGTATTTTTAAAAGAAAATATTATACATATTTTTTAAGAACAAAGAAAGGTATTTTCTAATTTATTTTACGTTATTTAGGTTTATAAGTTATGTAGCGCAAATAAGTCCAATTAGATATAAAAACTGTTTATTTTATTTTTTCAACCTACATATCTACATATTTTAGAGGCGTGTTTAATGTTGGGTACCTGCCTGTACCTTATGATGTAACGGATAACCTACCTGTACCATTTTTATTGTACTGCAATTTTCATTTAATGTTCTTTTATATAATATTGTAAGCTCCTGCTGATATGGTCCTTAGTTTGGTTAGTAAGTTCAAATTCCCTTTATTAATATTGATAATATACGAGTATTATGATTAATAACTATAACATGTAGTTTTTGTTAAAAATAACCTATAAATAATATGTAAGTACGTCGTAGGCATCTAATCCTAAACAATCTGAATTGTTCTATTCATTTGTATGCAATTAACAAATAATTATTAAATAAGGTTATTATACCATATAAATTCTTTCATTTTAATTATAAACTAAGAGACACCTATGTTAACTTCAAATGAATGAAATATATTTGTTCATGTGAAGCAGATATGTTCATATGAACACATATTACTTGCTGATTTTAGTAGACTATTGTATACTTCCCCGAAGAAGCTACAATTATAGCGTAACCCTGTTTGCATTACATTTAAAAATTATGTGTACTTAGTTATTATTTTAATTAAAACACACTACCCTACCCTACACTACCCTAGATTATACATAACCTCAAAACAACATAAGTAATAAACTTTAAATTGTGAAAAACATTCACCATGGCAATCTAACATAAACTAAAACTGGAAATTTAGATCGTTACCAAAAAGTATTAATTCATCATTTACAACAAAGCGGGATGATGATAACATCAACACGCTTTATCACAATCTGAGATATTTTGACGTATCTTGAAATATAACCTCTCGGATGTAGAATCGATTTGCGTTTACGAATGAATTCTGACAGTTCTAAAACGATTATATCGGACTGTGCATTCGAATGAATATTGACATCGATAAGCGAGAATCGATTCCACTTCGATGACATTTCAAAACGATTGTATCGAACTGTATTCGATATGAACATAGACATCGATAAGCGAGAATCGATTCTACTTACGATGACATTTCAAAACGATTATATCGGAATCGGATTGTGAATTCGATGCGATTATTGAATCGATGAAAAACAAGCGCTGTGATTGGTCAGAATTAATCGATGTGAGATAAGCGTTGTGATTGGTCAGAATTAATCGAATTGACATCGATGCGAGAATCGATTGTTCAAGAATCGATTTATCTATGATAATGTATCGAAATGCATCGATGGTAAAAAAGATCGATACAATATCGATATTCAATCGATATTTCCCATCGCTAATCTAGTGTTTCCGATATTTCGTTCAACAGCACCATTCCTCTTGTCATGCTATGCTGTACTAGAACATCTGTTCTGCCGTATGGTATTTTGAACAAGTCGTGTCGACGACTACGGCTGAAATTTTCAGGCACGTATAAGCCATAACATTCCAAGAGGAATGGGCTGTCAATACGATTATGGATTATGTTAAAACTAAGAATTGCAAGATTTGCATAACGTCTAGTTTCCAAGCTAAATCTATCTGTTGCCTCAAGTAATTCCATATGGTGCATGAATCTCGGGTACGTTCCATTCATCCGCATATAGACATACCTAAGGAACTTTTTCTGAATTTGTTCTAGCATATTAATATATTTAGCTTGGTGCGGAGTCTACACGCCACTAGCATACTCCAGCTTACTTCTTATGACTCCATCGAACATGGCTATCATTGCATCTGGGTCATCAAATTGCTTTAATAACACGAACGAGTTCATGAATAAAAAATGATTACGTACTTGTTGTGGAATAAAAGGAGTTCGCATATGAACCCATTAGTACTTACTTCACAACTAAACCATCATAGTTTAGGTATATACTTAAAACTAAATTTTACAAGTTAGTGTGTTGTGACTGGTCGAAACTTGTATAGCATCGATTGAATTGCAATTCGGAACAGTTAATTTACCTACGCGTTAAACAGATTTTTTTTTCGGAAATGCAAACGTACCTATTACGTCCTCCTGACATTTCTCTACGCCCCTCTAGGGGGGCGTGACCCCCTGGTTGGGAAGTCCTGCTTTAGACCATATTTCTTACTATGATAGTACCTAAGGGACGATTTCTACGAGACCTATGTGAGTTGGGACAAATGTGGTCTCCTGTGGTTAAAAAGATTTAGAGGAAACCTGGCGGCGTTTTGTCCATACAAACGGATTCCCCAATTTCCTCTCTAGATGTTCACACTAGTAGTGTTCAATATCGGTACTTTTACTACCCGTCGGTATCCGTTACTTTCACAAAAAGTAATCGTTACTATGTAATCGTTACTGATTACTTTGATTACTTTCGGGTAGTAACTACTGCAAGTATCAAATCGTTACTGAATGCTTTGATTACTTTCGGGTAGTACCGACTACTAGTATCAATTCGTTACTGAATGCTTTGATTACATTTGACTACTTTCGGTTCCGGATACCGCCGGATAGATACAAATCGTTACTGGTTACATTTTGACGTTTCTGTATTTCGTTAGCGCGGATAGCGTGTACTTTGGTTATGAATTATTAGGATTCTACGTTAGTTATTTATAGGTACTTCGAATATTTTGAAGAGTTTGTGTGTTTAGATTTTTTTACATTATCTTTAATCGTAAATTACATAATATTAACACACTGGATTGACGTGTCATTTTCCTTTGAAATTCGAAACGTAATTTTACATGCGTGTTTTGATTTTTGTTTTTCTAGCTTTGAGATAAGTTAATAAAACACTATTATAGACTGGTGGTAATTTTTTATACATTTTATTTATTATTTATTTAATCTCACATAATGTCTTATTATACCTATGATGATAGATATTATAGGCGGGCTTATTACTTGGCGGAAATTTCTACAAACCAAATTCATCTTTATAATCATAAAATTAAAAATGAAGCGCATATTGTATTATTATTTTTTTTGTAAACTCCACAGAAATTTAAATCTTATAATGTGTGATAGAATAAAAGAGGTGTTAAAATTATTACATTGAAAACTTTTTACAGTCGTAATAACATCTAATAATCATATTTTTTACACCGTTCGAAAATTGTAGTAGATACCTACCGTCAAAAAACTTGCATACTTAGTACAAATTGGTAGCAATATAGATATATCAGATAGCAAGGTACACAAACATAAATATCAACTGAAAGCGTTTTTTTCCCGATGTAAACAGTATTTTTTGTCTCTGGCAATACCGTACTTAAACGTCGCTGGTGTGAAGCGCCCAGCGGCACAAATAGAAACGACCAAATAATCGGTACAAAGTGTGGTTTATTTATGAACAGCTGGTATAGCGTGGAGCGCCTCTTGCGGCACAAATAACAACCAAGTAATCGGCACTGAAGTATCCGCATCGAAAGTAATCATTTCAAAGTATCAATGAAAGTAATCATATCAAAAGTAACGGATACTCTTCGTTTTTAGTAGTCGGTACTTTGATTACTTGGTGAGTACCGATTACTTCAGTACCGAATGATTACTTTTCATGCATCTCTAGTTCACACTATTGCAAATATTTTTTATTGTAATTTTGTTTTATTTCAGGGAAAGTTGACATCAAATCATAAATTACACAATAATACGATAGTTAAATATGCCAATTATGAACTTTCCACTGATGATAGTAATGATAAAGTGTGACATTATAAAGTTGTTTTCTTAATTAGTTTATTTTTTTAGTTACAATATCTGAGGGCGGAGCCAGGAGAAATATAGGATTGAGATTAAGAGGCTAAGGACGGGAATATATAGGGGGGAGGGGTAGATTTTTTTTTTCATCAGTTTTTTATTCCAGTAAAAAAGAAAATAACATTTTCACTTACTTAAATAGAATATTGAATTATGTACTTTTTACATTATATTATATAGTTTGTACATTACATAGTTTTTACATTTCATAACCTTAGATTACATTAGATTGCAATACTAACATTTACATGATATTATATTACCATACGATATTATTCACTATCACTACTTTGTTTTTTGTGAATAAACATGATCAATTTGTTTTTTGAATTTGCACACACTTTTTTCGTTTTTGATATCATCTGGAAGGCAATTATATAAATTGCCCCCCTCGTAACTAATTGATTGCTTACCGTAGTTAGTATGAATGGTGTTTAAACGTATGTTATCGTGTTGTAGTGTAAAATGTTTGTGTACTTGGGACGTTTTAATGAATTCTGTGTTTGTATGTATGAGTTTATTATTTATTTTGTATGTAAGGACACATATATTGTACTCTAATAGTTTTCTTAATGTTAGCATTTTTGTTTCCAAATATAATTTTTTTTGTGGATGTTTTGGATTCGTAGTGAAATAGTTTTTTGATTATCTTATTTTGAATTACCTGTAATTCATTGATGTATGTTTCATACGCATTTCCCCAGATTTCAATCAGGTAATTTAGGTGTGAGTGTACGAGACTATAGTATAAACTTTTTTTTAATCTAATTGGTAATAGATATGATAACCGGCTAAAAACGCTAATTAAGGGTGTGATTTTATCTTTTACATTTTGAATGTGTTGTTTAAAAGTTAAATGCTTATCGATGCACAGCCCAAGATATTTTTCCTGTTTCAGGATTTGCAAATCGTTATTTTCAATTTTTAATGGTACATGTTGAGGAATTATTTTACGGTTTGAACTTAAAATCATGTATCCTGTTTTTTTTATATTCATTGTTAGGATATTTGATTGGATCCAACCGCAAATTCTTTCTAGGTCACTTTGTGCATTTTCTAGTAGTATGTTTAGATCTTTACCCCAGTAGAATATTGCAGTATCATCTGCATATAAGAAAATTTCACCGTTTAATTCTAATTGCGAAATATCATTGATATAAATTTGGAACAGTAGAGGCCCTAGTATGGATCCTTGCGGAACTCCATAGTTTATTGGAAGGTGCTTACTATTTTGATTGTTAATGCTTACGAATTGCTTTCTATTGCTAAGATATGATTTGAATAGATTAAGAGCAGGACCAACTACACCAAGTTTCTCGAGTTTCTTGTGAAGTATATCATGGCTTACCGTATCAAAGGCTTTTGAAGGTCAACTAGTATAGATAAGATATAATTTCCACCATCAATACCACTCCTAAGTTTACTGATTAAGTCGTTTATTGCCGCAAGTGTGTTAGATATTTTCCTAAAGCCATACTGTTTTTTTTAAAAGAATGATTTTTTTAATTGGAAATTGTTTAATCTTTCGTAGATTACACGTTCAAAATTTTTTGATAAGATTGGTAAGATTGAGATGGGCCTGTAGTTTGAGGTATTTGTTTTGGACCCACCTTTGTGAATTGGTATCACCTTGGCAATTTTACAGCTGTCTGGAAAAGTTCCCTCTTTAAAACATTGGTTAATCAATTTTGATAATATAGGAACCAATTCCGTTGAGAGACTTAGCACTGTTTTGTATTTGAGTTTAATTTTTCGAAGAAAACTTCTTCTAAAAGGTTGTTACTTTGTGATGTCATTATTTATTTATTAAAAGAAAATAACTTAGTTTACATCACTTTATTTTTTATATTTTATACTATCAACATGTTTCGTGAACCATGTTCACTTCTTCAGGAATAAAAGTATACTAAAGTTAAAAAATTAATTATAGATTACATATGGAGAGAAGAAATTGAAGGAGGGGGAAGGGTTGACAATGGTGGGAGTTTCGAAAAATTGGGGATTACCAAGCTATTAGAAATGCCGGTTAAGTGGGAAGATATTTAAAACAGGGTTAACAAAAATTTTTTGCTTATTAATTATGTCAGCTTTGGAATTAACATTTTTTCTTATTTCTAAAATTTCTAAATTATTGATTTGCGATGTTTTATATCCTGTATGTAATATTTGAAGACCTGAATTTATGTCAAAGCTATGATCATATTTTAATAAATGGTCTGCGAACTCAGAATCGCTATTGCCATTTAGTGCTCTGAGGTGCTCTTTAACCCTAATCTCAAAGTTTCTATAAATAGAAAATAGTCAATCCGGAAGAAAATTAAAACTATGGAGAAAATTGAACACCGTGCTGTGATAAAATTCCTTACCAAGCAAGGAAAGAACGCTCAGACCATTTGAATGAAATGCAAACCGTTTATGAGGAAAAGTGCCCTAGTAAATCAATGATTTACAAGTGGCCAAGGTCTTTGAAGGAGATTGAAGACGACCCCCGCTCAGGAAGGCCGGTTGAGGCCACCACATCAGACATCGTCGAAAAAGTGGAAAAAATTGTACTGGAGGACACCCGTTTGAAGAAAAAACAGTTATCTGCATTAGTTGGAGCATCAGATACCACCATTTTGCGAATCCTACATGACCACCTGGGTATGACAAAAGTCAGTCCAAGGTGGGTACCGAGAATGCTCACGCCGCTTCAGAAACAACAGCGCGTCGATGCGTCAAAACAATTTTTGGAGTTGTGTGGAGACGAACCTGCACAGATTTTGGAGCGGATTGTTACCGGAGATGAAAGAGAGAGAGAGGGTTCATCACTTTGAGCCTGAGTCCAAACAAGAGTCCATGCAATGGCATAAAAAGGGTACACCACCGCCAAAGAAATTCAAAGTGTCGGAGTCAGCTGGAAAATTGATGGCTACTGTTTTTTGGGATTGTGAGGGGATAATACTCATTGATTACAAAAAAAAGGGAAGGACCATAACCGGAGAATACTACGCAACGATACTAGAGAAATTAAAGGAGGCCATCAAAGAAAAACGTCAAGGAAAATTGACCAAGGGTGTGTTGCTCTTGCAAGACAATGCGCCTGTTCACAAGAGCAGAGTTGCAATGGCTGCTCTGCACAATCATGGCTTCGAAACACTAGTTTACCCACCCCCTACAGCCCAGATCTGGCCCCAAGTGATTTTTATTTGTTCCCCAATTAAAAAAAAGACTCAAGGGAAAGGAAATTTTCGGACAACAATGAGGAAAATTTTGGCTCATTTTTAGGCAAAAGATAAAAAATATTTTTACGATGGTTTAGAAAAATTAATTCATAGATCTGATAAATGTATTCAGCTTAAGGAAGATCATATTGAAAAGGAAAAATAGATTTATTGTATCATTTTATTTAAAACCCTTTCATTCCACGCGCACGGTACGTTTTGCTTTTTTTATAAGTTTCTTATAGGAGTTAGGACCCTCCAATAATGTATTTTAAAAAAAGCAAAACCTACAGACAAATATTGTTTTCTTATTTTCTTAATTGGTAAAATAAATCTTAAAAATCGATCCAGTTTTTACGATTTTAATCAGGTTTTACCAGCCTGAGCGGTTGTCCTTTTCGCTTTTTCCTTTATGAGTTTTTTTTTATCCAGTTACGAATTTTTCCTCGTGATAACACTAATGCAACTTCAATTTAGTCAATTAAATAAAATCATCAGCTGGTGATAGTAAAAAGGCCAAATGAGCCGCAATACTTGTTAATTAGAAACATGAAAGGTTATTGTTATTATTAGCGAGTTACTAAATAATGTATTTTAATTAAATAATCAGTTTACAAATACATAATAATATTTCTATTTTTGAGACTGACATTTCATGGTGGAATTCGCTTCGAGAGGGGGGGGGGATACCACACAATAGCTTGGTAAATTACTTATTATTTAAATTCTCGGCGACCGTATTTCCTCTTAATCCGTTTCTTATTTAACATTCACAACGTTTGGGAAGATTGCTATGCAACAAAAAATATTATTGAACAAATCTAAGTACTAAGTTTTGAGATAATGAGGAAATTAATATTCTAATGATCACTACAAATCAAATATTATATACACATGTCTGTGTTTCCGGTACATTAGTACGACATTTTGAAAAATCCTACTAGTGACCCAGAAAACATCAACATTTTGTTAAGTTCACTACAAGTTTTTCTGAGTGACCCAGAAAACATCAACATTTTGTTAAGTTCACTACAAGTTTTTCTGAGTGACCCAGAAAACATCAACATTTTGTTAAGTTCACTACAAGTTTTTCTGAGTATTGTATGAGAGTATTGTACCAGATATAGAGCACATTTTTATATATAACTGCATATTCAACTTAAATATTGATTTTTTGGAGATGTCTGACTAATCAACTGAACGATCTATATATCTATTTTCGTTATTTGTTTTGGGGGTGTTATGCCGTGTTGCGCTACCTCCTTCTTTAGCCAACGTTTCGGACAGCGTTGCAGTGTCCATCATCAGGGCAGATTAATCGGATCACCACCGGACACTGCAACGATGTCCCAAACGTTGGCTAAAGAAGGAGGTAGCGCAACACGGCGTAACACCCCAAAAACAAATAACGAAAATGCTTTTGGCCGTGAAAATCTTAAAACGATATATCTATTGTTTTAGAAATTTTATTCAATAGTACCATTCATTTTTCATACCACGCTGTGCTAAAACATCTGTTCTGCCATGCGGTATCTTTAACAAGTCGCGTTGACGACTATGGCTAAAGTTTTCAGGCACGTATAAGTCATAGCATTCCAAGGGGAATGAGCTAACAATGAGTTATGAGCTGTAGGCCCGGTGGTGACCCGAAAATTCGTCCTGCGACAATTCATCCGGCGACAGTTCATCCTGCGACAGTTCATCCGGCCGACAGTTCATCCTGCCGACAGTTCATCCTGCCGACAGTTCATCCCGCCGACAATTCATCCGGCGACAATTCATCCTGCCTGATCATTTAGAAGATTTTTATTAAGTAAGTATGCAAAGAGGATATACGGCCGTACAACCAAAATCGATATACTTATATCTGAAGGCATCTTGAGTGGAAATCCGCTGTAAAAATATTTTTACTAACAATAATTTCGACTCTCCGAAGAAGCATGCGTGAATAACAAAATACGACATACTTATACTTATAGGTTAGGTTAGGTTAGGTTGAATTGTCAGGATGAATTGTCGTCGGATGAATTGTCGGCGGGATGAATTGTCGGCGGGATGAACTGTCGGCAGGATGAACTGTCGGCAGGATGAACTGTCGGCCGGATGAATGTCGCAGGATGAATTGTCGCAGGATGAATTGTCGCAGGATGAACTGTCATGGAACCAGGCCCGGTATATCAGCCCGTCCAAATCCTTGCTATGTACGACATTCCTCGCTCCAATTTAAGCGGGCTAAATCTATCGCTCATGCTTTGCTAAGCCGCATAATAGTTCCTATTTTACACGCCGAGGCGCTAACAGTCATGTTATGCCTGATCTGACATTTACGTAAATAATATTTGAAAATTTTCCACAGAAATTTACGTCAATTGCCTAATTTTACAAGTATAGACTATTATATTCGTCGGGCGATAAGGAATAATGATGTTATTAATTGATAATCGATCAAAAATAGTCTGACAGAGGATTTTAAAAGTTTCAACGTCAGAGTTTGTTTTCAGCGGTTAATTTTATTAATAGTGCACTGACTCTAGCAAAAAAAATTCTAATTAAAATTAGAGTACTCGTATGTAGCACCATACTGATTGAAGTAGGGAATCTTATAAAAAATGAACTCGTAAATTAAAACTAAAAATATGTAAGATTAGCGCGTTGATGGCACCACCTTACAAGGGTTAAAGTGAAGCTGAATGTTCACTCTATACGAGTTATGCCTGTGGATCTCGATATGATACGTTTACTGAAACAAATAGCAAAGGTATTTCACAAAGGGACTTACGATAATTTGATGGCAATCTTGCCCGGTTTGTGGATCCCTCGTGGTCGATTGGCTGTTTCTGGTGGTGTTTATGGCAGTTGTTAGTTAGTTTTTATGCGATTCATCACGATAGCTTGTCATGATATAAACGGTAATGTTGACAGCTGCGTTACGATGGGAAGACTGATGAAAAAACAAACACTTGTTTTGGCTCCTTAACAACGGCTGACATACCGGTAATTATCAGCCAATATAAGCACCCAATGTGCGAAATTCAACAATAGGTTTGAATCCTGGCCTTTGTGCGTGAATCAGAACAAACCTATCGAGATCTTATTAAGCGTTATGAAACAAAATAACTGCCATTGTTTTTGATATATCGCGATTTCTCGGCGCATAGACGACAAAAATGACAGTAGAAAGCATAGTCATAACACTCATAACGCTTTTGTAGACAGTAGATTTGTTTTTCAAAGACAAAAGAAATACGTTCCTCTATTAAATTCATCGACAATACACGTAATTTGGTGACGTCTGGGCTTTCGACCTGTTGGATTACCTTCGCTTTAGAGATGCAACGAACAGTGATTTTGCCGAATACCGAATACTGAATATCCGGCTAGGCTCTCGGCCAAACGCCGAATATTCGGTGACAATTAGTACATTTCGCATTTACAGGTTCCGACCTGCATCATTGAAGTGCGTGCGGTAACTATTCCGTGGGCGTATTTGCTTCATTTGCGAGTAGGTCGTGTCACAACACGCATTATTATGTGTTGATTATTACATCAAATTGTGTTACTTATAGTGTTTATTTCTTAAAACATGCATTAAAACTTGCAGTGTGTGTATATCTTAAAAAATACATGAAAACTGTTCGCCTAGATTGGATAGCAGACCCTTGCAAAGAGTTGTCAGCAAACGCAAAGCTTGGCAGATTTGGCTAAGATTTATTTATCATCTCCCGGTAGCAGTGTATATGGATGGCGGCTTTTTTCGGAAGCAGGTACAATTCATGAGGGAATGTGCATTCGTTTCCTATCAACAAATACCGAAAAAAATATTTTCATTCATCATAACTTAACACTGATAGATTTAAGTATTAAATGAGCTGATTTTTTATGAAAATAAAATTTAATACTAATATTGTGCAGGTTTTTTTCATGATTTGGTATTCGGCCGTATGGTTTGCAATATTCGGCCGAATACCGAATATTAAAAAAGGTTGCCGAATAGGCCGAATACCGAATAGTAGCCAAATATTCGTGGCATCTCTATCAAGCTGTGCTAAGCTCGATATTCCAACCAAGCCGAGCTTATAACTAACTGATGTACCGGACCATATTAAAAGTAAGTATTGCAAGATTTGCAAAACGTCTGGTTTCTAGGTATGTGTTGTAATAGCCGAGATTTCGCTGTATCCGAGGTCAATCCGTCGAGATATGCTGTATGTGTGTATTTGGTGGGTCAAGTATAAATGAATAATTGAAAATTGATAACCGGTTTTAACGGTGATGTAAGTATTTTTAAATACATACTTTAGCGAGGAATGTTATTTTGGATAATTATATTGTCATCAACAAATTTAAATTCTCTGTAACTTTCCTACATTATTATGTATTATGTATGATCAAACACCGTTAGTAAATTTGAAAAATTACTACATCTGTCAAAGATTTGAACAAATGAAATACCTATACATTTCAATTATTATAGAATTGGTTTTACCTACTTACTGAATCGTTCACGCAATAAGTTCTAATTTGGAAAATCAAAGCAAGTTCCAGTTCTAGAGGTCATTGAACTGCAGTTACACACAGACACCACCGTAAATATTTAATAACTTTACAAATAGGTACCCCAACAACATTTTTGGAAACACGCAGAAACTGTTTATATTTTATGTAGTCCCGCGCAAGAATTCCAACTGTTCTTGGAATTACTTACTTGGATATTCTACTCTGGTCACCAAACAAGGCTAAACCCATTTCATGCAACGTTTTGATTCTGAAAGGTGTTCTCTCAACATGCAATTTCGGAGGCGGGTATAGGTACCGCCGCTCCGGAAACCATTTATTGAATAACCAACACCTCTACCATTGTTTACCAAGTGGTTCGCCACGTTTGGTGGCTTAGCAGGGGTGTCCGGATTCATGGGGTGTGGTTTGTCCGGGTCTTGGCGGTGAATGCGTCTGCCCACCAGCTGCATGCGTCTGCCCACCAGCTGCATGGAAGGCAGGATCGGGAGAGATTGGTTGAGGGAGTCCCGTTGACTTCCCCAGCCGTACTCTCTCGGAACATCGCCTTGCACTGCAGTTAAAGGGATGGATTCATACATCCGTCACTCCAGGACACACTGATCCCAGATTTCTACCCCTCATTTCCTTTTCCTTCCCAGAACTTCCCCTCTTTCCTTTCCTAAAAAGACCCTCCACACAGCAACCCCGAAGATGACATAGGCCCTGAGGGAAGTTATTTTCCTTGGGGTCTCCTGTGTGCAGCTAATGTAAAAAATCATTCCCAAATCAATTTTGAAAATCAAATAAAATCCCAGTTCTAGAGATCATTGAACTGGAGTTACACATAGACACACCACCGAAATAATTATGCAAATTTTCAAATAGTTACTTTACAACATTATTGGAAACATGCAAAAACTATTTATATTTTATATATAGATTTTTATTTATTTTTTAATATGAATCCCGCGCAAGAATCCCAACTGCTCTTGGAAGTACCTACCTACTTGGATATTCAGATCTGGTCACCAAACAATACTAAAGGCATTTCAAGAAACGTAGAATGATACTGCCAGACCCAAACCATCATCCAGAATTGAAACTTCGCTTGAAATGGCTTTAGCCATGTTTGGTGACCAGATCTGAACAGACAGTTATCTCCCTACCTTCCTCATTCCCATCTCGTTTCCCTCCCCTCTACCTTCAGCCTCACAACATAAACCGATTGGGAAAGCCATAGTCTCACTGGCTCCAGACGGGAGCAGTCGGGACTCTTTCGGTATTCACCTAAAAAATTCAAAAAGTGCGTTTATTATTTTATAATAATTAAATATGAAATGACACTTACTATTTTTTTTTTAAATCTGTGAATAAACCCGCGACCTTCGAATTCGTTGTAGAATAATCTTAAATGCTCAACCCCAATGTTTGTTAAAAACCACTTCCGTCGAGGATGCCATAGTCCCTCTGGTTCCAAACATAATAAACTCTCAATAAACATTATTTAGAATTTAGAATCATCAATGAACATTCGCATCAATTCTATTCCACGTTTTTTTAGTTTATATTTATAATTTTATCGGCCATTTTCCGTCTTGTTTATATAACGCCAAATAAACCAACAACGATGCTGCATGTGTTTTGAGAAGTAAAGTTATTGGCTCGTACTCGCCTAACAGACAGCTGGCGTGGTGACGTCATCATTTAAATACCACGTGGCGAGCTTCATTTGTTTTTTGATGTGAAAAGTTCTTTAGCACCGTTGTGATTTGAAACTCGATGAAACGGAAGCGAGCGACAACATAAATGATACATACATTGACATACAACTATAGGATTTAGCTTACGAGGGAATGAGATAGTATAATCGGTCTCCTCTTTGTGCGGTGCTTCGTAGTCTGTCGGTCTCCTTTTTATGCGGTGCTTCGTAGTCTCCCCATTCTTGTCTACTTTAGTTTTCTGAAGGTTTCACTCCTACCGCGTGTTAATTAATAATTTAGTAGGCGAGTAAGGATACTGCCGCCCCGTGAACCATTTGTCAGATTACGAACAACTCTGCCATAGTTCACTCCAAGTGGTTTGCTACATTTGGTAAGTTAGCAGGGGTGCCCGGGTTGTTGGGGTGTGGTTTGCCTAGGTCGTGGCTGCAAATACCTTTGCTCACCAATTGCGTGGCTGGCCGAGAGGTTCGGGAGAGACTGATTGAGGTAGGCCTTTTGACCTCTCCAGCACTTCTCACTTCAATGGTAGGGATGGATTTAATCGTCCGTCACTCCTGGACATGCTCTCCAAATTCCTAACCACATCACACACCTCTATCCTTCCCAGAACTTCCTCTCCTTCCTTTCCTAAAAAGACCCTCCACACAGCATCTTTTTTCTGAATTTGAAATGCGAGATCCACAATTATGACTTCAAAATAAGAGGTCCCAATGGCCGCGTTGGTTAAGACGTTTGTCCCGGTAAGTCAAGAGATCCTGTTTTTGAGTTTCAGTTGCGACCGTTACCTTTTTATTGTTGAATTGAAAACTTCTTTAACACCGTTGTGATTTGAAATTCGATTAAACCAAAACGAGAACGATACTTAAGAGAAACATGCACATCTACAGGAGTTAGCCTGCGATAGAATGACTAATCGGTGTCCTCTTTGTGCGGGTCCCGTAACCTATTGGCCTCCGTTTTGTGCAGTGTTTGGTAGAATAAAATGTTAATAAAAAAATTAACTTGAAACAATATTGTACATCCATACTAATATTATAAACGCGAAAGTGCATGTGTTTGTTACGCCTAAACCACTAAACAGTTTTCTAAGCACAAATTTCTAATCACTAAACATTTTCAATTTGGGAGATGGGAATGGGTACCGCCGCCCCGGGAAACTTTATTGGATAACCAACACCTCTGCCATAGGTCACCCCAAGTAGTTCGCTACGTTTGGTGATTTAGCAGTGGTGCCCGGGTTCATGGGGTGAGATTTTGGAGACCAGGACATACTGAACCCCAGATTCCTACCCACCCCTTAAACCCCTTTCCTTCCCAGAACTCTCCTCTCCTTCCTTTCCTTAAATAAAACTCTCCACACAGCATCCCCAAAGATGACATAGGTCCTGAATTAAATTATTTTCCTCAGGGAATCCTGTGTGGAGCTCATATAAAAAAAAAACAGATTTTAAAAATTCTTTCCCCAATAGAAAGCTTCATTATCAGCGAGTAACATAGGCTATATATAATGGTAAGCTCTGGCGTTATGAATTTTGTATAAATGAAAATGTGTGTATTTCATATATTTTAGCGGCAGGGGGAAGGTGGAAGGGAACGGTGACGCACGAGAAAGGACATGCATGGACAATCAATTTATTTCTTTGAATGGCATTGCATTGGTCAGGTACCAGCTAGTAATAAATAAACCCTCCTGATGCTCTGCATTCGTCTCATTCTCTCGATGTTCAGTTTTCTCAAGGTTTCACTTCTACCGCGTGTAAACTGCACACATTATTTTCCGTGTCTTGTTTCTTTTGTCATATCTTCGTTAATATTTATTTTTATTATCTTCTTAATTTATTCTTAAAATTTTTATTAAAACCATTCATTTAAAAATCATATTTTGATCAAGATCACCTAGTTGGTGTGTGGGGAGGATCTATTTTATCTGCACACTCATGCGGGACTCGACCACATGTTGTTGTGTATTGATTGTATCACGGGGTATTTTTAGTAATATGTTTCTTGTTACTTCTATATTTAATTCATTCTCTTGCTCCATTTGTATTTTGGCCCGATTATTTCTGTCCACAGGTTGGCTTATTAAATATTACACAGTTCTAGAATTAAATATAATGTAGTCGTAGATGAATTGAAAATATCCCTCGATGTAATATCTTCATCTTCTTCTTGTGCCCTGTCCGTTCAACGGACGTTGGCTATGCTGACTTTGTTTACTGCGGCCCGGAACAGCTCCACTGTCTCGGGTTTTTCAGCCACAAGGTTCTTCTTCCAGGGCCCCGTCTTACGGCAATCTTTCCCTGCATTATGAGATGTAAGATCTCATACTTCTCTGGATGTCTCATCACATGTCCAAGATATTAAAGTTTCGGATTTTTATTTCTTTGTTCATCCGAACCATAACATCTTCGTTTGTAACCCTGTCCATCCAGCTTATTTTAAGTATTCTTCTGTAGATCCACATCTCGACGTAATATCCCTAGGACAAATAAATATCCTACGGACAAAATATCCCCCGACAAGTAAGAAAGGAGACAGAGCAATTAACTTACAGTTTCGATTGAAATTTTAAATTTGGCGCCGAAAGTTTTTGTTGGGTTAGGTTATGTTAGGATATTTTGTCGGGGGATTTTTTTGTCGCGTGATGAAAAGTCGCGGAACTGATTCAGTACTGTAATCAATAAAATATGTTTTATTTTTAAAGTTACACAACTATGGGAATAAAGACCTGGAAAAAACATCACCCCCATGATTCCTGGCACCCCTGCTAAATCAGCAAACGTAGCAACCCACTTGGGGTGAAAGAGCACTTTTGTTCCAGCTCTAGTTCTAAGCTTGTTTGGTCTAAATCAAAGGTTCTCAACGTGGGCCATAACACCCCCTTGTGTGTGTTTGTGACTTTCAGGGCGGCAGTATTAGACCCATAGAAAATTAGGGGTCCTTTAGATGGCACAGTGAGGGCAAAAAGGCAAAAAAAAACGCTAATCACGATCCAATAAAGCAAAGTAAATTTTAATATTGATTAATTTTTGTTATTGTATATGTAATGTTATCATTTTTATCACGTGTTCGAGAATTCACATATTTCAATAGTTCGGGATTGAAAAGTGGTGCCCAAGTGTTTAATTTGTGTTAATGTCTCAAGAGTATTGTTATCAATGTTGTAATTAAAGATCACTGGATTTTTTATTCGAGAAAATCTAACTATTTGATATTTTGAGATAAAGTCTATTTTCATTATACCAAATTAACAATCTGTTGATTTTATCTTGAAGAATGTTGCAATGGTAAATATTTTGAATAATTCTAAACATTTTGAGGTCATCAGCAAAAAGCAAGATAAATTACATCATGAAATGTTTTTGTAAAATCATTTATAAACAAGATAAATAAAATTGGGCCAAGGTGTGAACCCTCTGGAACTCCACTTATTGCATAAATTTTTTCCGACAGGGAGGATTTTATTTTAACAATTTGTTGTCTTCCAGTATGATAGCTTTCAAACCAGGTTAATATATTGCCACGTATACCAAGTTTTCCTAAGTTAAAGGAAATATGGGAATGACAACGAGTGAATGAAAAAATTATCATTCTCTGAGTTTTCTCGATTTACTGGGCTATCCTGTACCTTCTTATATATTATTTATAAATTTTAAACTATGCCCATGAATAATAACGGTATTACCTCGTAAATTCTTCAAAATATTGTGTATTAACGGCGTGTTTGCACATTGCTATATCTATTAGCACCATTATGCGTTTTATCGTTGAAATTTCTGGGAATTTTCTCTCTAGAACTCTTTCGGACGACCGCAACTATTTCCGCTATGCACATTCACCTCTTTATCATCTGCATACTTAGGTAAATTAGTGGAAGCGAGTGTTGCAGTACGCGACGGAGTTATGATGCCAACCCTTTCATCTGGAAGTGAGCCAATGAATAATTCGTTAGAAGGAATATTAGAAATCAGATTAAATTATGCATAACGAATTATGAAGCGGTTGATTCAAAGTAGTGTAAGCGTAATGAATAAATTATAGAAAGGGACATTTATTTAGATGTTTTGGATGTGTACAAAATATTATTTTGTTTTACCTGGAATTTGATGTTAAATTTAAATTTATTTTTTTAACGCCCAATGGACTTTTACATGTTTGGTAGTACAATTAATTCATGACAGATGATTTTTAAACAGATAAAGAAATAATAAAAATAAAATTTAATTAAAAGCACAAAAGTCATAAAAATACAGCGATTTCATATATTTACAAAAATACAGATATGTTTGGGAATAGTTTTGAAATAAGTTTTTTACAAGATCAACAAAATCCGTCAAGTTTGTGTTAAATATGTCAACATCACCTAAGTACCGATTTCCCATAGTGTGAAATCGTTGTATCGGAGAGTGGACAATGTAGTTCCGCTTATGAATGCTACAGTAGAATAATGTATTTTGTCGAGTAGTTACCGTCGGTATTCGTAACTTTATGAGTTGCAGGGGTTCGTAGCAGTCAAATTTAGAGTTAAGTAAGTTAGTAGTCATTTTTTTTAAGTAAAACTTCTTTACGCACGCTCGACTTGGGGGGTAAGGGAACGTACCCATACTACGTGACACGTTTAGGGGGGGGGGGGGTCTTCAAAATGTCACGCTCCATACAAATGAGCGGCGGGTTGCTTAGGATTTTGGTCACCGGGGAGGGGGGGGGGTTAAAAATTGCAAAAAGTTGGTCACGTAGTATGGGTACGTTCCCTAAGCTGGTGAAAGCATTACGAAAAGTGGTGATGTGTTTCGAAAAGTGGTGATGTGTTACGAAAATGGTAATGTGTTACGAAAATGGTGATGTGTTACGAAAAGTGTGATGCGAACGGTAATCGATGCGAACGGTGATCGATGGCGAGGCGAACGGTCGGACCTTTACGCACGCTTGACTTGGGGAGTGATAAGGATAAAGATAAGGATGAGGATGAGGATAAGGATAAGGAGGGTATGAATAGAGAGTAAGAGTAAGGATAAGAGGGAGATGTAAGTTAGTGAAGTTTTACTTCAGTCGTGTGGTCTAAAGCACACACGTTTTTTTATCTCTTTTTTCCAAATATTCTAACTTATCTTTTTTATGTGAATACTGCACAATAATCCCAATTGCTCCCAACCGTCTGGAGCTAGTGAGACTATGGCATCTCCAATTGGGGTATGCTGTCAGGCTGAAGGTAGTGAGAACGGGTAGGAGATGTGAAGAGGAAGGTGGGGAAGAATCTGGTTATTCAGATGGTAACCAAACACGGCTAAAGGCATTTCAAGCAACATTTCAATTCTGAATGGTGGTCTTACGTCAGGGCGATACTGAAAGTATCTTCCAATCTGGAACGTGCCGCAAATAAACCTTATATTATTTTAAATGATTAAGTTGTGAAATAATACACATTACTCTGCTCACCTCGGATTTTGAATTCGCAATCTCAAGAGACTTACGCCTCGACCACGGAGGCCATCAAAACTTGAATAATATGAAACAAAAAAAGGGTTTTAACGATTAACTGAATATTTCAAAGCACCATAGCTGTTGATGGTTACGACACTTGAGCGGAAAATAGGAACGACACGTTGATCTATCAAGTGAATAAAAAAAAATCTGTTTTTTTCAAGAGTAATTAAATTCAATGATGTAATTTATGGTTTCGTATGAGGTTAATTGTTCGTTGTTATTTCCTACTGATTCTTTACAATTTGACTTCCAATCGTTTAAGGAAACCGTTTGTTAAAAATTAATAATTTCCGGAAATCTATATTTGACTATGTTTATTAATAATGTATTTTTTTAATAATAACATTTCATACCTGCATGGTTGAAATAGTAGATTTTTAACGGTACCTACTACGTATCCTTGTTGGAAATTGGTTTTTACAGAAATCGGATTATACCACTGGCTTCATAAATTTGTGCTGTAAACGTATGGGTTTTTCATCTCGCATTGATTTGTTTACAAATAGTATACTGCATCCATCTATTGGCGGAAAATCGAAACTCTGTAAATTACTTCCAAGAAGTTTTATAGATGGGGTAATATGATAAACATTTTTACGTTTATTTATGTTGAAACGCAGATTCTATAATGTTATTTTGTTTCTAACGCGTATCGGATGATTCGGAAGTTGGTAAGTAGAACGGAACACGGGTACTCAAATTATTTTGAAATTTTCGTTGTTTGTTTTGGGTTGTTATGTCGTGTTGGGCTGCCTCCTTCTTTAGCCAACGTTTCGGACTTACAGTGTCCATCATCAGGGCAGATTTGCACCCAACTACAGTTATATGTATTGTTTTATATAAAACTTGTGATTTTCCTTCGCTGATCTATTTATATCTATCTATCTTACTGGTAAATAAAAATGAATCCCCGAAATGTATATACGCGCATAACGTCCGAACGACTGCACCAAATTGGATAATTCTTTTTTTTGTGTTCGTTATTGTCAGGACAAGGTTTGTATAAAACTACTGATGAACTCTGGCATTATGAAATCTATATAAATCTATCTATCTATCTATCTTCTTCTTTATCTATATATCTATATATATATAAATAAAAATGAATCGTCGAAATGTATGTACGCGCATAACTTTCGAACGACTGCACCAAATTGGAAAATTCTTTTTTTTGTGTGTTCGTTATTGTCAGGACAAGGTTTGTATGAGCTCTGGCATTATGAAATATAAAAAAATTAAATGAAGTATAAAAAAATTGCTATTGCTGGCACGCGAGCTGTTTGAAAACTGAATGTATAGAAAGCGGGAGGGAGGAGGGAGGGGGACCTGAGAAAGCTGACCTGGGAGAAATGGCATAGCAACGCATGCCGGGTACCAGCTAGTCTGTATATAAAAATGACAATAGGTGGCACGCGAGTTTTTGAAAACTTAATGTACCGGAACTGAATGTATGGAATACGGGAAGGGGGAGGGGGACTCGGGAGGGGGGAGGGGAACCTGGGAGGGGGAGGGGAACTCGGGAGGGCACTTTGCGGGACTGGGTAAGGGGGGAGTGGAGTAGGGAGAGGGAACGTGGAGGAGGCGGAATGGGAACGCGAAAGGGGAAGGGGATGCGGGGGTGGAAAGGGAACGGGAGGAATAAGGAAAGACCTGTAAGAAGAAACAATTTCTCTATTAAATGGCATAGCAACGCATGCCGGGAACCACCTAGTGATAACATATCAATTTCCCAAAACGACAATTGTACATAGAAACCTTCGCGGGCGTGCGCACAACATATCGCCAAAGTTTCTTCGGATGAATGGTATAGGAACGCATAAGAGTTTTCCCAACTGATTGAAACTTTTTTCTGACAATTTTTATAAGTTATTTTCGAAATACTAATTTTATTTTTTTTCCTTGTTTCAGGTATGTCCAACATTTCATCTTCAAAACTACATATAGCAGAACATCACAGTAGGTATAGTATACCTATGAATTTTAACTACTCTATGATTAGTGTACATCGTATGTCAGAACTTCGTTCGCTTTAACAGTGACCATTAATAAATCAAACTTTTTTTTATCTGATACAATAAATCTATCTTCTTCAATTTCTTCGTGAATTTAATTCAAAACATTCGATATAGTTGTATATTATTTATATCTTACTCCGCTTACCGGTTAATTCGCAATATTTCTTATTCAAACAGTTAGATTTTTAGCTTTATTATCCCGAAAAGTGAATATTTATGTCGGGGGAGACGAAAAAATATGCGTGTTTCATTTTAACTTCGCTACGCCATTTTTATTTTCATAATTTTTGGGGTGTTATGCCGTGTTGCGCTACCTCCTCCTTAGCCAACGTTTCGGACAGCGTTACAGTGTCCATCATCAGGGCAGATGTGTAATTGTTAGTGGTGAAATGTGTGCTTACGTACCCATACTACGTGACCGACTTTTTGCAATTTTTAACCCCGCCTATATTTAACGTATCAATCGGCATCCGTTATTCAAGCCAAATTGTCAAAATGGTCGCGCGAACAAATTCTCTAAAACGTACCGAATTAATCCACGCGCTTTGTTATGCTATTCTGTGCACTATGCCTACGTGCGTTAAAGTCGTTTTCTGCGCGATGGATGCTCCCATCGAATGCGTATATTACTTCAGGCAAAACATAACTAAACGCGCATACGCAAATATCAAACTTTTTCTGATAAGCTCAAAGCTTTTTTTAACGCTGAATAAATAAATAACAATTTTATTGTATTTATTATACGCCTCAAAGGGAAGGGAAGCGCCGCATCCGCAATATTTATGGAGGGACCATGCCTGTGATCCACAAACTTACCCGTGGTCCGTACGGCTGCTTCTCAAGGCCTTCTGATAGTCTACAGCTGGTCACAGTTCTCACATAAAATTATTGTCTTTCAGTAGGTACATACAAATAGTGCAGCACAAATTATAATATACAGCTATACGAATAACTGCGGCGCGGGTCGGATTCACGATAATTGCCGATTTGCTGGTCACTCCAAAATGGCTGCGATTTCAACTGCTTCAAAGTTAAACAGCGGAGCTTTGGTTATACGTCAAACATTTCAAAATATATTCAAAAGACTTCCGTGGCGTTCGACTAATATAAGAGCACTGAGGTTTTTGTTTACGGTTTTAGAGTTTTAAAAAGGAAGGTTTTTCTTAGTGACCGACCGAAGGTTCGATTTCGGCAAAAAATCTAGTTTCGGCAGACAATTTACCGAACCATCGGCCGCATCAAAATTCTGCGTTCTTGAATTATCGCGCGTCGTTCGGCAGACTTCGGCTGAGTTCGCCGGCTCGTCCGGCGTGATCGTGCTGTGAGTTTGTATTATTTCTCGTGATTGTAAAGGCAAATTGAAATACCCAATCAATGAGATCCTTCCTTTATAATGTATGTGCTGATTATTGAAAAATTTTGTTCCATGAAGTAGTTAACATGTTTATCAATTTTGGTTTGTTTTATAGCAGTAATATATATTTTTCCACGTACTTCAATTATTGTTTTTTTTATTTAATTTAACACGTGTTAACTGTCTGTTCAAGTGTAAAAAATAAGCCAAATTTCAGTAAACAATATATTTTTAACATGTCTAAAAAAGTTTAGGTTTCGGCCTAAACTCAGACAGATACCGAAGATTCGGTTTCGGTTTAAGTTCTGTTTTGATGGGACTCTAGTTATCCTTAAAAAGGATGGAACAGGAATGCATGCTTTTGGGCAATTCAACTACAATTATGAATTATGGCTTACTACTTTTAGATTTCTACCTCGCGTCTACGTTATGTTAAAAATGTTAACTTTTTGTCAAATATAACACATAAGTCCCTGATCTGAGTGACTGGTATCAATATTACATTATTTAAAGAGTATTCATAAGTTACATGACTTTTGATTTTACGAAAACGAATAACTTGGCACTTTTGAATATTAAGAAATAACGAGTTGATCACACACCAATTATACAATTTATCTTAATTAGACTGTAAAATATGGCAATCCTGTATACTACGTATCATTTTATATATTTTTTCATATTGGCTTGTACATCTTTAAATATACTAACAATGTCATTTATAAATAATAAAAAAATAATTAGTCCGAGGTGAGATCCGTGGGGAACCCCACTTGTGGCTTCGAAGATTCGTAAGATTCTACCGAATTAATTTTAACACAAAGCTTTCTTTTACTAGAGAAGAGATAACTGTTAATCCAGGTCAATAAGGTTCCTTTAATGCCCAACAGACTTGGTTTATGTACAATGATTATGTCGCCTAACTTTATCAAAAGCTTTGGAAAAATCAGTGTATATCGAATCCACCTGATGCTTGGGACGGGGGAATCAGTTATATAATTTTTTATAAAAGATTAAAGTAAATCGTTGCTTAAAGTATTTCTACCTATTATAAAGCCGTGCTGATTGGGTACAATTATATTACTTACTTGTTTTTAAAGACATCTAGGACTGACTAATGATTCAAAGAGTGACAAAGGCGGACAATATACATATAGGTCTGTAGTTTGTAGTTTTTTATTGGTATTATGTATTAGTATTAAATTGGGACATATATCTGTTTAAAGACTATAAATAAATACTGTTTCTAACACTTCTTCGATTTTTTTTTTTCGTAAATATAAAATGTTTAAAAAACGTAATTTTCGTAAAAAAAATAAAAAATGAGAAGGCCAATGAGATTTTTAATATTATTTTTCCTTGTCTGAGCGACCACAGTGATAAAATAAACTTTTTTCTTCAATCTAAAAGGTCACCTATTTAATCATAATTTTGGGGAAAATGAAAAGAGTTATTTTCTTTTCACAGCAAATAAACTGACTAAACCACGGACATATGAATATATCTGGACCTGCCCTAAGTGATAAAAACGTATTATTTCCCCCTCCACATGGCGCCGGCTGTAGCTCCTCCTTGGAACCGGCTCGCTCCATGGGGAGGGGATATAGCCTAGCTTGAATCTAAAATGTGTGACGTCATCATTCTTGCCGTGAACAGCGAGAAGCTGACATCCATACATTTAACGAAATAACGGCAGCTTGTGCTATACAATATATCTACCTATCAATATGCACATAGCGAATGTGGGCGGTACTCCAATGTGCTCGTCGCTGGTTACAGGGGTAAGTAAATTATGAAACATTTGTAAAAGTGTTTTAACTAAACACGGCAAGAAAATATTGATATGTGTATTGGCGCGAGTCTTTTTGGGGCGAGCATTTGGCCTTAGCAAATAAGTTTTGAACGTGGCAAGCAATTCGCGCTCCCATGTAAAAAGGTCTATTCATTCAAAGCAGATTTTGCTTTTAAGAACTAAATGGTGATATTGTAATGCGAGATGCCTATATACTGTCAGATTGATTGTTCAACGAATGACAGTCATCTTTCCCCTCTTCCGCTCTCCATGGTTTGGTTTTACCCCTCATCTGTAACTGCTTGTCTATCCATTTGGATGTCTATGGACTAAACCGACGAAAATTTTAATTGATTCGTAAATTTTCACGGAATATAAAAAGTGTCAATTTAATTTTCAATCAGAAATTATAAGTTGACGATTGCAATTAGAATTTTATTTTTAGGGATATTGCAATTTTCATGTAATGGGTAGCAATTTTCATTCCGAAGATAGTAATTTTCATTTATAAAATTGAATGTTTATTTTAATTTTTTTTCTTTTATTTTAAAAGTGGGGTACGCACGATTTCAGAACCGTAATTCATTTATATACTTCTTTAATTATCATAATATTTTTTTTGTTTTAACTTTCAACCATTTTCTTTATACTACTTCTTCTTCTTCTTCTGAAGCTCTCATAATAATAATAATGAGATTAAAAGAATTTGGCATTCTCAGACTATAAAAATATTTCCATTTGTTATTTCGACTACTGGCATTATACCTAGCTCTCTCGTTCAAAACTTAGGCATATTAGATTTATCAAAGAATTTATATCTAAAAGTGCAAAAAAATACCCGCTCTTCATACATTTTTTCTTCCCAGAACTTCCTCTCCTTCCTTTCCTTAAAAATACCCTCCACACAGCATCCTCAAAGATGAGATAAGACCAGGAGAAATTATTTTCCTCGGGGCCTCATGTTTGGAGCTAATTAAAAAAAACGTTCTCCTAACAAATCCTCTATTTTCCACTACACGAGTCATTGCAATATACACTATCTCCCAAGTTATACACCTCACCAGGCGATAAATACCTGTCTACTTTATTAGCATCTGTCAAATCTTAATAATAATAATATTTACGTCAATTTTTATATTTACTCATACATCAAAAGCGCACATTCATAACATAAACAAAAATAACGCATGACTATTTAAATGCGTACTCTTTTTACTTGTTCTAAAACTCGCCAAATCTTGGAGTACTGTATATAAAATTTATAAAAGGGCGTTATCAATTACACCGCGTTTTATTTTACTAATTTAATATGATTTGTTTTTGTTGCTCGTTGGTGAGATTGCTTGGTACTGTTTGTAGAATTAGTTGGGTGCGGCCCTGTTTATAATACTAAAGTCAGTATTATAAGAATTGCGCCGCGTGCAGGTCGTGCGCAGAGGCGTTTTTTCGTCGTGTGCGCAGTACTGTCGCGATAGTTGTGCCCGTTTCTTAGTGTGATTCGTTATACCGCTGTGCTGTGGTTAGTTTTGTGAAAAAAGTGCTGTTTTTGTGGTGAAAATTGCATCGTTTTTGTGGTTGGTTTTTAGTGAAGTTTTCTTACAAGGATATCTGGATCTTCAAAAAAGCTCACCAATTTTGGATTCATTATATTTTTCTTAATATTTTGTATATTTTTATACACATATATAACACACATACCCTCACAAACTCACACATTATATTTATTTATGTATTTTTAACATTACGATTATTTTGGACTAATATTTATTTTAATGCAGGTATTTGAAAGAAGTGATTTTTTGTGTACTTATCTGCATACCCGATACAATTTAAAACGAGAAGAGGAAGGTTGGTGATTACCTGGCTATTTAGGTACTAGTCACAAGTTAGTCAGTAGTTAGGTTAGGTTAAAGTCAAAAAAAAAACTAGGAATAATTTCATAAACATCGTGCGACAACTAACTAACCATCACGCCGTTTCCCCGCAGGGGTAGGCAGAGAGGACGGACAGCCAACAACTCGGTTTTGGCACACACTCTTTGCCTCACTCACATTCATACATCGTCTCATACATTCTCTTCTATTATTCTGACTTTTGACATGGCCCGACTCTAGTATCTGATTCACTTGATCGTGCCATGTCTTTCTCGGGCGTCCACGACTTCTTCTACCGTTCACATTTGTATATTCTTCTTACACTACTTTCTTCGTAAATTCGCTCTACATGCCCAAACCATCTGAGGGTCCCTTTCTTAATCTTACTCATTATGCTTACATTCTTTGCGGATATCCACATTTCTCACACCATCACACATTGTTCTACCACACATACGCCTCAGGAATCAGGGATATCATTTTAACAGCATTCAATTTACTTTCATCCTTCCTCTGCCAGTTCCACGCCTCACTGCCATAAAATCAGGGTAGTTACCAGTACTCCATTATGGACGGCTAGTTTCGCGTCTTTGGACAGTTTTTTGTTGGTGCCAACGGCGTTCAGTCCTCCATTAATAGAGTTACCTGCATTCACCCTTCTTTCAATATCTCTATCAGCCTTCCCATCTCTCGTAAACATACTTCCCAAATAAACAAACTCATCCACCTGCTCCAAATATTCATCATTCACAACTATATTGCATACTGTTTTCGCACTCTCTTTAATTAATTTTTTTTCTTCAAAATCAAACAAAAAAAATCTTCTACATACAGGTCACTCATCCGAGTAACCAACCAACCCCTAATTCTGCCCCTAACTGTTCGATACCTACTCATTTTTTATGTTTTCAATTGGGAAAAAAATTTAATCATGTCATCGGAGACCAAAATTTCTTTTACATTTTTTACTCCAAATAATGTCAGGAATAGGGCTTCCAATCCCGCAGCCTGAATTCAATGTCGGTATTTGCGGGACTATGAATTTTCAATCCCGCGGGATTTCGGTATTTGCGTGATCCTGCATATTGAAAATATTCACATTTATATAAGGCAAATAAAACAATGAATTAATCAACTCCACATTTATTTACATGCATATTACTATTAATATAAGATCAATCAAATTACACCGTTTATTTTTAAAAAAAGGATGAATTAATCAACTAACTACACATTTATTAAAGTATTACTATTAGTATGAGATCAATCAAATTACTCCGTTTATTTATCACAAAAACCCTATGAATTATCAACTAACTGCATATTATATAAGTATTACTACTAGTATGAGATCAATCAAATTACACCGTTTATTTATCACACAAAAAGAGTGATTTAATCAACTAACTCCACATTTATTTACGTATTACTATTAGTATGAGATCAAATTACACCGTTTTTTCTTCACTAAAAATTGTAACAAATAAAAACAAATAAAAAAAAATCTTCTTCAAAAAATACACAAAGAAAATTAAAAATTAACAACAAAAAACCACAGTTTAAACTGAAAATTTATTCGGGATATATGTTACTTCAATTATTAAGTTTATCAGCTTTTAACTGAAAATAAAACATGTCCAAACTGTCGTCTGCCAAACTACTGCGTATTTTAGACGCAATCTAGACAGTAGCAGAAAATGCCCTTTCGGCTTCCACACTTCCAAACAGTCCCGCAAATCCCGTGGATCCCGCGCCCGTTATCCCGCATCGCGCGGGATTGGAAAATGGCGCGAGATCCCGCAATACCGAGATTTCGGTATTCCGGGATTGGAAGCCCTAGTCAGGAACCACTCGTGAAATAAAGTAAGTCGCGTACGTCCCTTTACACCCTGTACATATGTATATTAACCCGATAAATAAATAATAACCTAACAAAATCAAAAGAATTCAACTCGTGTAGACGTATATTAGAAAGAATACTATTGTGAAACATTTTGTAATAATAGTGTAGGTACGGCAAATATTTTTAAGACAACCACATTTTATCGTGGCTTGCTATTTCTTATCTTGAGATTGATAGCGAATAAAACATGTTTACACAAAATACAATTAACTGGAGAACCAAAATCACATTATTGATATGGAAAGTGAACTTTGTAAATTGGGTTCTTATTAGCTTTACGTGTAAATATTGTGGGTATGTCAATTACGAAAATCTTAAGGGCCTTCAACCAGCCAGCGGCCGAAAATCCACATTTCGTCGAAAGTTGTTCTTACGATCGTGCAGCGCGGTTACAATGAGAAAGATTGATTATTCTCCGTACCAGCTTTTTTAAATTATAACTCCATATCGAATTTATTTCAATCCAAATTAGCTTTAATTTATACCTTCATCCAAAAATGCTGAAAGGCGTGATGATAAAACTATTAAAATAGTGTACTTTTTGTAGTTATTTTTTGATTATAAGTATTTATCATTTTTCAATAATGTCTAAATTTAATAAGAATGTTAAAAAAATCTGAAATATATTAGTTTGTAAGTGCGCAAATAACTTCACAAATGGACCAATTTTCGTCAAGAAACACATGTACGTACATATTTTTTAATGATGTTATTGAAACTGAAATTAAATTTCTAAAACATGCGTTTGCTAGATAATGTATTGATTTATTTTACTGCATGATTATATTATTTGAAATGGGTGTGGTATAATACAAAATCTTTTTTGAAAATTTAACAAATCTGCCAACGACCTATGGAATAACCTTATTATACTAAAAATTTAAAAAAATTCTCAAAATTTATTACATGCGAATGCTAGATAAAAGAACAATCTTTCGAAATCCATTTATAATTTTTTGTGGAAAAGAGTCAATACGTCTAAAATCTGATTTGAAAATGACATATTTCTGGTTTTCTCTGGTAATGCCCTCTTAAGAGCGTTTAACCAGCCAGCGGACGAAAATCCACATTTCGTCGAAAGTTGTTCTTCCGAACGTGCAGGGCGGTTACATTGAGAAAGATTGATTATTCTCCGTACCAGCTTTTTTAAATTGTAACTCAATATCGAATTTATTTCAATCCAAATTAGCTTTAATTTATACCTTCATCCAAAAATGCTGAAAGGCGTGATGATAAAACTATTAAAATGGTGTATTTTTTGTAGTTATTTTTTGATTATAAGTATTTATCATTTTTCAATAATGTCTAAATTTCATAAGAATGTTAAAAAAATCAGAAATATATTAGTTTGTAAGTGCGCAAATAAATACACAAATGGACCAATTTTCGTCAAGAAACACATGTACGTACATATTTTTTAATGATTTTATTGAAACTAAAATTAAAATTCTAATACATAACTCTGCTAGATAATGTATTGATTTATTTTACTGCATGATACATTATTTGAAATGGGTGTGGTATAATACAAAAACTTTTTTGAAAATTTAACAAATCTGCCAACGACCTATGGAATAACCTTATTATACTAAAAATTAAAAAAAATTCTAAAAATTTATTACATAACTATGCTAGATAAAAGAACAATCTTTCGAAATCCATTTATAATTTTTTGTGGAAAAGAGTCAATACGTCTAAAAACTTTTTTGAAAATGACGTATTTCCGGCTTTCTCTGGTAATGCCCTCTTAACTAGCCAGCGGCCGAAAATCCACATTTCGTCGAAAGATGTTCTTACAATCATATACAGGAAAGATTAATTATTCTCCGTACCAGCTTTTAAAAATAATTATAACTCAATATAGATTTTATTTCATTCCAAATTTGCTCTACTTTAATTTATATCTACATCCAAAAATGCTGAAAGGCGTGATGATAAAACCATTAAAAGTTTTTTAATTATTTTTTGTTCATTATTTTTTGTAATTATTTTTTAATCATAAGTATTTAAAAAATTTCAACAATGTCTTAGCAAAATAAGAATGTAAAAAAAAATCGTACATAGATTAATTTGTAAGACCGTAAATAGATAGACAAAATTGAGAAATTTTCGACATGAAAAGTGTTCGGATATATTTTTTAGTAATTTTATTTGAACTAAAATTAAAATTTTGAAACATGTGTTTACTAGATAACATATTGATTTACAATGATGTATAATTACATGGTATGAAATATGTCTTGTAAAATAAGATTTTTCGTCTGAAAATTTAACAAATCTGCCAACGACCTATGGTATAACCTTATTATACTAAAAATAAACATTTTTTCTCAAAGTTTAATACATGCGTTTACTAGATAAAAGAACAATCTTTCGAAATCAATTTATAATTTTTTGTGGAATGGAATCAATACGTCTAAAATTTGATTTAAAATGACACATTTCCGGTTTTCTCTGGTTTTCTTCCTCTAAGTCTTATTCGATCTGGTATTGCGTTCAGGGCAACGAAATGCAAACCTTTCTAATAGGACTAGTGAGATAACCTACATTGCCTTACCGTACCAATTTTGGTAGCAAACCAAAAAAAATTATAACTAGGCAAAAAGTTAAAAAAATAAATTTATCGTCGACCTGTGTTACTGTGAATATACTAGCCGTTATGATGTTCACATCACCCAAACGGTTCCATGCCAACTCAGAATCAAGTCAACTAAACAACTCATTGAAAAGTCATTAAAAGCTATGAAAAAAATAATTTTAAAATAGGCGTTAACCCTAACCTAACGTAACCTAAAAAATCCTATTTTTTTATGTTTTTTATCATCACTCTTTATGACCTTTCTGAGGTGGTTCTGAGTTGGTTTCATTCTGAGTTGCCGGTCATCCAGCATAAAACTTGCTGTCGTTTTTTCATTAATAAATTTAATCGAAATTTGCACCACACAAAATCGAAAAACACGTGTGGGATACGTTTTTTATATTTTCACGGCCAAAAGTAGTATCCCAAAAACAAATAACGAAATTAAATACGTGTGTATTACAATACTTTAAAAGTTTACGTACGAGAGTGGACCGGTATTAGAAGTGTGGAGGAGCTATTCCGGGCAGCGCAAGATAGAGATACATTTAGTGATCACCAACGTCGGGGGGACCTGATAGGGCATACGAACAAGAAGAAAAGTTTATGAAAAAACATGTTCTTTAAAAAAAATAATACTAAACTAGATGTTAATAATCCGCTCCGCCGGTTTTTACTGCTAGGCCCTGCGGGCGGCTTTTGGTTCGGCTTCGCCCAGTTAGTGTTGGTGACCATTTTATAAATCCAATAGGAACTGGTTCCAAAAATAGCCCGTTCCTCGGATTCACTGTCATCCAGTGTAGCTAGTCACCTAATATGTAGCCGTTTGATACAACATGTATTACCGTCAATCTTTACATATCCGGTGTGATAATACATATTCACAAATTCGTAGCAGTTATACCTAGGGGGGAGACGTCCCCATCCGACCTGCTGATGGAAGTAGCGACATATTGTGACGAATTCTTGAATTCGAAACCGAAGTATAGCAGTAGCTTTGTGTGAAATTTCACGTACACACATGTTATTTGTAGCGCGGCGTGGCGTCAGACATGCACTCGAATCTGGGTTCTGAAATTCAACCACGCAGACGTTACCGTATTACGAGTAATACTGTTCGATAATAAAGTGCTATAAAAATCATCCAAATATTAATATTTTAATTATTACAAATTACAAATTGCCGGGGAAATCGACAGTGGAACAATGGCAATAGGAATTTATTATTTTTGAGAAATTTGTTTATTTAAAGAAAATGGAGAAAAGTATAGAGCAAGCTTGGTGGGGAGTACATGGTTCTTCAGATCTGCTCACTAAACATGACCCACTTGAAGTCAAGATAACTTAAGAATTTTTATCATGCTCACCTGTGGATATATCGTAAAACAAATTAGCATTGTTATAATTAATAATTCTCATATTAAATTGATTTATGATTCAGAACAATCGACAATTGGCAATAAAGTAACCCGTTATCAATAAATTAATGACTTAATTATTTATGATCTCAATATATGTATTTTGTATGTTACATGTCTTAGAAATTCAGAATGCAAGGTCTAAAGAGCGTTTAACCAGCCAGCGGACGAAAATCCACATTTCGTCGAAAGTTATTCTTACGATCGTGCAGGGTGGTTACAATGAGAAAGATTAATTATTCTCCATACCAGCTTTTTAAAATTATAACTCAATATCGATTTTATTTCATTCCAAATTTGCTTTAATTTATACCTACATCCAAAAATTCTGAAAGGCGTGATGATAAAACTATTAAAATAATGTACTTTTTGTAATTATTTTTTGATTACAAGTATTTATCATGTTTTAATAATGTCGATGTTAAAATAAGAATGTTAAAAAAATCTGAAATATATTAATTTGTAAGTGCGCAAATAAATACACAAACGGACCAATTTTCGTCAAGAAACACATGTGCGTATTTATTTTTTAATGATTTTATTAAACTAAAATTAAAATTCTAAAACATGCGATACCCAGATAATGTATTGATTTATTTTACAGCATGATTATATGATTTGAAATGGGTGTGGTATAAAACAAAATCTTTTTTGAAAATTTAACAAATCTGCCAACGACCTACGGTATAACCTTACTATTTTAAAAATTAACATTTTTTATCAAAATTTAAATCATGCGAATGCGCACAGTCTTTCGAAATCCATTTATATTTTTTTGTGAAAAGAGTCAATACGTCCAAAATCTCATTTAAAAATGACATATTTCTGGTTTTCTCTGGTAATAGTCGTAATACCCTCTTAAGGCGCCGCAACCGGGCTCAAAAAGAAGCAGACGGAGAATTGGAGAGATATGAAATTACGAATGTTAGAGGAGCGCGCCAACATTTAAAGCGACAAAATCGATGCCAAAATTGTGAAAATGTTTAATAAAACACGACTCATTTAAAATAGAGCAAAAATCTCGCGGGTGTTGTCTTAAACAGCATTTAAAGAAACACTGAATTTTTCATACATATAACTTGTAAAATAACTGAAACAGACGTGTTTATAATCATTTTTGGAGCATACTTTGCTATTTTTTTCTATCGAGGGAATTTTATATAATTTGCGTTTCGGCACGGGGAATTTCTAGATATTATCTTTAAGTATAACATATATTTTTTAAAGAGCTTTAAAACTTAACGTGTTTAGGGGAGATATGTAAGAAATCGGTAGAAACTCGGGTAGCGGCGGCTTAACAACGCTCGAATAACTAACCGATTAAAAATAGCGATTTACAAACATTAATGGTTCCTTGACAACTCAACACAGTGGCAAATCAACACACGTTTGAAAAGTGTTGTGAGCCATTAAAAGTGATGATTTTTTTGTTAGTAGCCTATTATAGATCTAACACAACTTTATCTATTTAACATTAATTTTATGTTTTTTTTTTCACTTTTCAAAGATGTTTTGATTTGCCGCTGGTTGATTGTCCGGTCACCGGCATTAAACGTAGGTACAGTCATTTTATCTCGGTAAATGGACCAAAGTATTTAAAAATTTACAACGTTTTCAAGGTCGGCATTTTATTGTTTCGACATTGACCGAAACTGACTGTAAAAAACACATTTAATAATTTATCGACATGTCGACACAGAAAATAATTATTATTATTTTCTTTCTTTTAACTGTATAATTATTACATGATAACATTTTAAATAAACAAAAATTTTAACAAAACAAAAAAACGGCTTCAAAAAATGCACTAAATAGTAAAAAAAAAATTTCGTATTCTTCTACAACTTAATAATCAACTTAATTTTTCTACTCATCAATATGTAGGTACGATTGTTATTTTTGGAGTCGGTGTCAGCCAAGGTAGGTTTGTAACTACATGCATAGTTAATAGTTATAGATGTAATTGTGTCGCGCGGCTTGACTTGACGAGGTGAGAGGCAAGAGCGGGGCCGCGGCGGGAGGGGAGCTGTCAAGAGAACACGCCGGGCCGGGTACCTTCGCTGACACCGACTCCAAAAATAGCAATCGTACCTACATATTGATGAGTAGAAAAAGTAAGTTGATTATGAAGTTGTAGAAGAATACGAAATTATTTTTTTACTTTTTAGTGCATTTTTTGAAGTCGTTTTTTTGTTTTGTTAAAATTTTTGTTAATTTTTTGATTTTTAGTGAGTCTGAAGTACACTAATTTGTCTGAATATGGGTAGACCGTGCTGCTGCTCATGTGAGACAGACATAATTTGCCATAACGATGTTACGGTCAAATTAAGAGATTCGGCCGAGTATCATTAATTTGCTCCTAAGAATTGAAGAGTTCCGTTACTTTGTCATGGATCCGATAATCAGAACCTAACCAAATTCTCATCAAACTACCCTTGAAGTACATCCTTTCCAATAAACAAAGAATCATCGAAATCGGTTGGCGTGATATTAAGTTATTCGTCCATTTGTCGCGCACATATTAATGCAAATTTAAAGCTTATAAGGTTTTCTCATGAATGCCATTGTCAGAACTAAAACAAATTAAAATGGGACCACACGGAAAGCACCAGCTTTTAAATAAAAAAAGAATCTTCAATATCGGTTCACCCAGTCGAAAGTTCTGAGGTATCAAACATTAAAAAAAAAATACAGTCGAATTGAGAACCTCCTCCTTTTTGAAGTCGTTTAAAAATACGCACCGCGTGTATGTTGTTAGTAGACAAATTTGAAACGCATACATTGAATTTAAAAAAAAACGTATGTTGGAGAGAATAATAAGTAGAAGACCCTAAGACGTCCTCCGTGGTCGAAAGGTAACGCACTGGACTGTGAATCCGGAGGTCGCCGGTTCAAATCCTGGCGTACGAAAGTTTTTTTTATTTTTTTTTTTATTTATTTATCTATAAAAGGTATGTTTACATAACATTATTCGATGCCTGTCTCACTAGGGAATACCTGTGTTGAGACAGGCGTAGAGGTACATAAATGAGTATCATACATAAGAATATTTAATTACAACATGAGAATATTTAAGGTAAGATACATACTGATTTATACAATTCAAACAGAAAGATAATTAAGATTGAGGGTTAATATCATAAAGAGAGCATTATATAGGTGAAGGAAGAGATGAATAAAGTAGTAAATCCTTTCGAGTCTATATAGGAAGTTATATTATACATATAGGATTTTACTATTTTAAGTTCTTTAATAAGGGTAAGGACATACGTGAGATGGTAATTCTGTCTATTTGTACTCTATTTTACAGATGTTAGCAGTAGTGTGGCGTCCAATACTTATAATCCATTTCTTTAAATCTTGTTTGTATTTGGTCTTTGATTCGGTTTGTCTAATCGTGGCTGGAAGTGTATTGTATAGTTTGCAAGCTATGTATTTAAAGTGTTTTTGTCCAAAGGTGGTTTTAGAAAAGGGAGTTTGGAGAAGTTCTTTATTTTTGGCTCGTGTATTGTGTATCATTTGTGTTGGTTTGTATAGGATTTTGTTATTTTTATGTAAATAAAGTAAGATGGATTTTGCGTAGAGCTGTTTAATGTCCATAACGTTGAAAGTATTGAAGATCGTATCAGTACTGGTAGTGAGAGGAAGTTTAAGAATTATTTTTATTATTAGTTTTTGTGCTTTAATGATGGGTTCGAGGGCTAATTTGTGGGGTTATTATTAGTTTTTGTGCTTTAATGATGGGTTCGAGGGCTAATTCGAGGGTTCGAGGTTCGAGGGTTAATTTGTGTTGTTTCATAATTAATTCATTCAAAATAATATGTATGTAGTAAATTTGTGGCATTTTCCAGAGCGGACGATGCTCTCAGTATCGCCACCATCCAGAATTGAAACGTTGCTTGAAATCGCTTTAGCCATGTTTGGGGACCAGATCCGATTGTCCAGGTACTTCTCCATCTTTCTATACCTACAGACATAGTCTCACTGGCTCCAGATGGTTGGCAACAGTTAGTATTCTTGTGCGGTATTCGCATAAAAAAATAATTAAAATCCCCGGAGTGTTTCTTCTTCTTTATAAGGAAGGAGGTTGGTATGGGTACCGCCATTTATTGGATAGCCACTACCCCTGCCGTAGATCACCCCAAGTGGTTCGCTACCTTTGGTGACTTAGCAGGGGTGCCCGGGTTCATGGGGTGAGGTTTGTCTAGGTCTTGGCGGCAAATGCGTTTAACCATCTACTGCATGGCGGGCCGGATCGGGGGAGACTGATTGAGTTAACCTAGACCTCTCCAGCCGGACTCTCGACCCGTCGCCTTGCACCTCAGTGGAAGGGATTTATTCGTACATCCGTCACTCTTGGACACATTGACCTTCATATTCCTATCAACCCTTCACATATATTTCCTTCCCGGAACTTCCTCTCCTTCCTTTCCCTAAAAAGACCCTCCACACAGCATCCCCAAAGATGACACATGCCCTGAGGGATTTTTTCCTTCTACAATTTGGGAGGCGGGAATGGGTACCGCCGCCCCGGGAACCTTTATTGGATAACCAACACCTCTGCCATAGGTCACCCCAGTGGTTCGCTACGTTTGGTGATTTAGCAGGGGTGCCCGAGTTCATGGGGTGAGGTTTGTCCAGGTCTTGATACAGGATACACCGAACCCAAGATTCCTACCCACCCCTTAAACCCCTTTCCTTTCCTCTCCTCTCCTTCCTTTCCCTAAAAAAACCCCTCCACACATCATCCCCAAAGATAACATAGGCCCTGAGGATAATAATTTTCCTGTGTGGAGCTCATGTAAAAAAAAAAAATAACGCACAAAACAACACTATCCATTACCAACAAAATTATACATTCGTATTCATATGACGTCAGTAAACCTTTACCTTTCCCTTCTTTTGTAACCTTGCTAGCTAGCGTCGATTCCCTTGATCTACGAAGAAACAGTATCTTTCCAAATGACCTTGCACGTGCCAATCTGTAATCGCCTACCTTTTATCACGTGCTTTATTATCACAACTGCCCACCCCTCCGGTAAACCATACACTGTTTACATCAGTTAATTCGACTTTGTTTATTATTTATTTACACGAACCTTGTGCTAGATATATCGTGTCTTGTTCGATCGTATGTTAGAATCGTACATATTACTTATTATTTATCTAAGAAAAAACGTGCTGAGTTGTTTTAGTTACTTTTAAGAAAATATAACCTCAAATTTAATAGAAATGTTAAAATTTTAAAATAACATCAGCTGTTTCCTGTATTTATATTATCTTCACGCGTATAACGTATTTATGAAACGAAATTTGCAACCAGCAAAGCATACATTTTTGGCTTGCCTTGGTATACACATGTTAAAGATATTTACCGTCACGCACTTGTATTACCATTTAAGATTGTTCCTAGCTTTGAAATAACAAACACCATCTTAAATATTATTCAGTGCAACACCCACACAAATATAAAACTGAACTATAACAACGACGTTCACCAATATAATCCACGACAACACAACAAACTACATATATCAAAAATACACTCAACAAAGTTCGGACTGAAATCATTAGAATACATTGCGTACACTAACTATAACAAATTGCCTGAAGAATTAAGACAGGTATATGCCTCTAACAAATCTCGAAACGATATATTGAAATCCTATTTTTTCAAATGTTATTTGGAAAACGAGTCATAAGTAGGTACAAACTCTGTTCATGGGCGCAGTTTATATCTTTTTTAAATCTTATCATGTATTTTTTTATGTAAACATCTTGTTTTAGGTCTGTGTATTTTTGAGCATGTAGGTACCTTTTATTGTATTTTTCCTGATTTGTTTTTTATGCATTTCTATAGTCCATCATGGAGGATACTTTATTTTAACTTTGTGACACCAACAGTACATAAATCAAATGAGTGGTTATAATATTATTCACAAAATCTTATAAGACATGTTTCTGTGAAATATTTGTAAAGTGATTCTTCATATGTTTGTTTCTGTATGTTGCTTCTGTAAAATGTTTTGTAAAATTTTTCTTCATTTATTGTGTCTGCATATTGGGTTGGGTTGGGTTTATCTTTACAATCATGTACCAATTGGCGATCCCTTAATGAGTTTTGATAACTCATGGGAATGCAACTTCGTTGTATGTTTTATTTAAATAAAAAAATAGATGGATTTTGTGTTATTTTGTTTTTAAATTTGATTACTGTTTTTCTTTATTCAATCTGCCGAGTGATTCTCTATCTTCTGTGAGATCGGGATTAATCTCGATCTCGTGTCAGAGATCTCGTGTCAGATTTGTGTGATTTTCTAAGGCTGTTAAATGAATAAATAATCATGCATACTTGCATGAATTCGTGTTTAAAACGACCTAAACTAAAATACGTGAAGGCTCACAGCTAAAATTCTGACATCGGCCCATATAAAATGCAAATAACAGCCAAAGAAAATCACACCAATCTGACAGGAGATCTCGCCCGAGATCAATCTCGATCTCACAAAACATAGAGAATCGCACGGCTTTCTTTGTTACTCACGTTAACTGAAATAATCTCTTCCTCCACCCCCTTTTATAACCCGCCTCAAAACTTCGTCCAACCTTGTGAAGATATATTTTTATTTATTATTATTATAGATAGATACAAAAGAAAGTACAAATTACATGTTAGGAAGCTTTGCCTGTCCAACTAGGAAAGTTTCCAGTTCCAGGACAGACAAAACCAGACATATAGTTCCCTTGATTATATAAAACTGAAGATTTCCAAAGTTTTATTAATTATAATTGTATAATTTGGTGAGTGCTCTTCCCAACCTTCCTCTTACCCACCTCCCTGCCTTCCTCGCTCCCTTTAGCCTTAAAACATACCCCAAAATTGGGGATGCCGTTGTCCCAATAGTTACATAGTTGAGAGCAGTTGCGACTCTTGTGGCGTATACCAAATTTAAAAAAAAGCCATTTATGGGATAACCAACACCCCTGCCGTAGGTCAACCCAAGTGGTTCACTACGTTCGGTGACTTACAAGGGGTGCCCGGGTTCTTGGGGTGCTGTTTGTCTAGGCCTTCACATGCGTTTGCCCACCTTGGTACTACGTGGCGACGAATTGGGAGCGACTAATTGAGGGAGACCTTTTCACTTCTCCAGTCGAAATCTCTCGACCCATCGTCTTGCACCGCAGTGGGAGGAATGGATTCATACCTCCGTCACTCCGACGGACTCCCAGATTCCTATCTACCCGTTATATATACATACATTTTAGAATCTTACAGACCTTTTAGAACCTCCCTGCCTTCCTTTTGCTTAAAAAAAACCACCGTACTGCATCCCCAAAGATGATACAGGTTCTAAGAGAAATTATACCACCCTTCATACCATTTTTTTTTCTTTGTTCATTGCTTTGATGTTCATATAATTTGTGAATTTTTCGACCCCAATGCTAGGCACATGCCTGTATTTTGGTGGTCGAACCTCATTTTTCTCATCTTCTTCCTTTCTCTCCTTGTCTCATACCTTTCCTTAAAAGGACCCTCCACACAGCATCCTCAAATACGACATAGGCCCCGAAGGAAATCGTGTTCCTTAGGGCCTCCTTTGTGGAGATAATGTAAAAAAAACTAAGGCAAATAAGATCGTATCAATGCGTTATCTTTATTTTCCAATACATCAAAAGTAACTTGATTTTTATCAGGGGCACATAACAGCAGAAGTGAAAGATATTATGAACTATTATACCGTCACGTATATTTTTATTATTGACTGTGCAGAAAATGATTTTATATTGTATTGTAATCTTATCGCAGAGCACCTACTCGTTGAGGATATTGATAAATGAATACACGTTTGGACGTATCTCTGCTGCGAATGATACAGCTAATTGTTGTACCAAGGTGGGGTATCTGGGTTCGACACGATAATAATATTGATGTTTTTAACGCAAATTAAGATTAATATTTGCGAAATGATGAGTATAGTTTGTATCAAAAGGCTTAAAGTGTAAAATCTACTTAGGTACTTCTATGTAATTCTTGGAAAATCAAATCTACAAATTAAAATCATAAAGATAATATACGAGGTGGCGCAAAAGTCATCAGTCATCACACTATCGGAAGATGCCAGAATCTTGCAAATGGCTGCAAATGTCAGTTGTGCTTTGACGTTTGTGAAGTAAATACACACCAACAACACATTAAGAGGGCATTACCAGAGAAAACCAAAAATATGTCATTTTCAAATCAGATTTTAGACGTATTGACTCTTTTCCACAAAAAATCATAAATGGATTTCGAAAGATTGTTCTTTTATCTAGCGTTCGCATGTAATAAATTTTGAGAAATTTTTTTAATTTTTAGTATAATAAGGTTATTCCATAGGTCGTTGACAGATTTGTTAAAATTTCAAAAAAGATTTTGTATTATACCACACCCGTTTCAAATAATATAATCATACAGTAAAATAAATCAATACATTATCTAGCCAACGCATGGTTTAGAATTTTAATTTTAGTTTCAATAAAATCATTAAAAAATATGTACGTACATGTGTTTCTTGACGAAAATTGGTCCATTTGTGTATTTATTTGCGCACTTACAAACTAATATATTTCAGATTTTTTTAACATTCTTATTAAATTTAGACATTATTGAAAAATGATAAATACTTATAATCAAAAAATAATTACAAAAAGTACATTATTTTAATAGTTTTATCATCACGCCTTTCAGATATTTTGATTAATCTTTACCTACGACATCACGACTTTACAGTATGAACATCAAAAAATATGCTACGGATAAATCGAAGCTTTTACTAGCTTTTCTATGTATTGGAATTACAATAAAATTATTATTTACGTAACAAAAAATATAAGCGTAAACCACCAAAAAAAAATGTTTTTTCATGACTTAACTATGAAGTAATACAATAAGCAATTTTTTAAAAATACCCCTTTATGGCTAAGACTTTGAGGCTTTGAGGTTTTCCGTGTTCTAACTCGTTCTTATAAAATTATGCACAAAATAAATAAAAAAAAACACTTTTTCGCTTGCTAGCCTCGTGCAAAAAGACGCTCGATTTTAAAATTTTGCAGGCATGAGATTCGAAATATTTCTAGCGTTTATATTCCTATTAAAGACCTCAAACAGAATATCCGTCCAGAATGTGAGAACCTATCGTCGGAAGTTCTGGAAAGAGTGATGATGATGGGGCCCGTTGTCATTAATTGGCGGCGGCCACTTGTCCGATATCATTTTATCCACTTAATATTAAAAAATTAAGACATCAAATAAACACAATCCAAAAGCAGAACCAAAATTTTTCATTCATAAAAAAATTACAGCCAAAGAATATCGGGAGACAACTTCTGCGCCACCTTGTATTATTATTCTCTAGCTGGTCCCCGGCATGCGTTGCTATGCCATTTAATAAAGAAATTGTTTCTCCCTGCATGTCCTTTCCCGTTCATCCCGTTCCTCTTTCGCCTCCCTTTCCTATCGCGCGTCCTCTTCCCCTCTCGCGTTCCCACTCCGCCTCCTCCACCTTCCCTCTCCCCCTCCACCCTTCCGCTATTCCGCGAACCCCTCCCCCCCGTCTCAGGTTCCCCTTCCCCCCAACCCCCTACCATAGTTCTCCTCCCGCTTTCCATACATTCAGTCCCGGCACATTCAGTTTTCAAACAGCTCGCGTGACATCTATTGCAATTTTTTTATACAAATTTCGTAATGCCAGAGCTCACCAGTAGTTTTATACAAACCTTGTCCTGACAATAACGAACAAAAAAAATAATTACCCAATTTGGTGCAGTCGTTCGGAAGTTATGTGCGTACATGTATTTAGGCGATTCATTTTTATTTATAGAGAGAAGCAAGAACAGATAGATAGATAGATAGATTTCTACAATGCTCTAACTTACTTCTAACCATAGACTAGACAAACTACGAGTATTATAACAACTTATGGCTAACAATTGCATCCACCCGTCTGTCGATCACTATTAAAACTACATGTACAAGTACAATGAACGTGATGCAGTGTTAAAATGTAGAAAATATACAGAATCACACTTACCTGGGAAGTCACTTTTAACATTGTTATATACGTAAAATAAACCTTAAGAGGGCATTACCAGAGAAAACCAGAAATATGTCATTTTTAAATCAGATTTTAGACGTATTGACTCTTTTCCACAAAAAATTATAAATGGATTTCGAAAGATTATTCTTTTATCTAGCATTCGCATGTAATAAATTTTGAGATTTTTTTTTAATTTTTAGTATAATAAGGTTATTCCATAGGTCGTTGGCAGATTTGTTAAATTTTCAAAAAGGATTTAGTATTACACCACACCCATTTCAAATAATATAATCATGCAGTAAAATAAATCAATACATTATCTAGCAAACCCATATTTTAGAATTTTAATTTTAGTTTCAATAAAATCATTAAAAAATATGTAATGTGACGAAAATTGGTCCATTTGCGTATTTATTTGCGCACTTACAAACATATCAGATTTTTTTAACATTCTTATTAAATTTAGACATTATTGAAAAATGATAAATACTTATAATCAAAAAATAATTACAAAAAGTACATTATTTTAATAGTTTTATCATCACGCTTTTCAGCATTTTTGGATGAAGGTATAAATTAAAGCTAATTTGGATTGAAATAAATTCGATATTGAGTTATAATTTAAAAAAGCTGGTACGGATAATAATTAATCTTTCTCACTGTGACCGCCCTGCACGATCGTAAGAACAACTTTTGACGAAATGTGGATTTTCGTCCGCTGGCTGGTTAAACGCTCTTAATAATAAAGCTTACAATAACTTCCCCTCTCGCGTTCCCACTCCGATTCCTCCACTTTCCCTCTCCCCACTCCATTGCACCCCTTCCCCCGTCCCACGAACCCCCTCCCGAGTTCCCCTCCTCCCTTCCAGGTTCCCCTCCCCCTCTCTTATTCGCCTCCCCCCTCCCGCGAATCCCCCTCCCTAGTTCCCCTCCCCCCTCCCGGGTTACAATTTTTCATACCGGGTACCAGCTAGTTCTTTATATAAATAGATAGATATTGATAATTCAGAAAGAGTATCGGAAATGCGGGATCTTGGCATAATAATGGATGAGAAACTAGACTTCACGGTTCACATTCAACAAACTGCAAATAAGGGTATGAAAACTTTAGGATTTGTATTAAGAACAATTAAAAACTTTGAATCGTTACAAATCATTAAACTATTGTACACATCCCTTGTTAGAAGCCTAATGGAATATAACTCCATAGTGTGGTCGCCCTTCTACAAAATTCATATTCATACTATTGAAAGAATTCAAAGAAAATTTCTACGTTTTGTAAATTTTATACTTAACATCCCTTTAGAGCACATAAATTACCCGTCGCTAATGAATACTTTAAATATTCCAACATTAGAAAACAGACGACAAATAAACGACCTGACCTTTTTATTAAAATTATTAAACTCTAAATTCAACAGTTGTGAACTTCTGCAATTAATAAATCTACATGTATCTACACGAACAACAAGACAAACATTGACATTTTATATACGTACATCTCATTCGAACTATGATTTACATTCTCCAATACAACGTTTACATAGTCTTGGTAACAAATACTTAAACAATATGGATGTATTTGACAATAATTTGAACTTAGCAAACTTCAAACACCATATGTGCCAACTATTTATTTCTACCTATCCCATAAACCAATGTGAACAACAATTTTAACCTTACCTACTTTATCTCAACTCCTATATTTTATTTCTTATATTTTATGTTACCTATATTTTGTTAACGCTTATATTTTATATAATCTATATTTTGTTTTTAACATAATATATTATGTTACTTATAATCTTTTCACTGTAATTAAAAAAAAATGTACTGCATTCTATGTAAAAGCCCTATGGGCGTTTAAATAAATAAATAATAAAAAAAAATCCTTTCCCCGCCGGGCGCCGGAATATGACCAGTGACTAAATTTTTACAACTTTTCCACGAGATTCAACGAAATATTTCTTTATACACTGAAGCATCTCGTATTCTAGACATGTTAACATAAACACAACATGCTGTAATGGCCGCTGGGAGATAATAAACAATCCGTATTCTGTTGATTATCTATCGTCAGGACTGGGAACCGTTTTAGCTGTAATGCATAATATTTTTTATAACATGCGAAATCACATGTTATAGTATATATCAATGTATTTTGTAGCCAGTGCCTACATATGTCTTTCAAAGGCAACTTTTGATAGAATTACAAAATGCTTGCCAAAATCTGTCAGTTTCTAAAATGAAACAATGTGGTATGTCGTATCTAGATTGCATTTCTACGCTTATATTATAACACCGCGTGAATTTTTCTTAAAGTTTCGCTTGCGCCATGGTTTGGAGAGGTCAAAAGACCTCCCTCAACCAGCCTGCCATGCAACAGGTGGGCAGAAGCATCGGTCGTCAAGACCTGGATAAACCTCAACCCATGAACCCGGGCACCCCTCCTAAGTCACCAAACGTAGCGAACCACTTGGTGTGACCTATGGAAGAGGTGTTAATTGTCCAATAAATGGTGCCCGGGGCGGCGGTACCCATACCCGCCTCTCAAACCCCGCCCAGACCCATTTCCTTGCACCGCAGTCGGAGAGATGGATTCATACGTCTGTGACTCCTGTTGATCCCGAAAAATGTCACGAGATCTCGCGAGATCGAGATCCCGCGAGATCGGGATTGGATTCCCTAGTGCCAAGACCAAGTTGTTTGGCCGCCCGTCCTCTCTGCCTACCCCTGCAGGGAAATGACGTGATGCTTGTTAGTTAGTTTTTTAAATAATAGTATTATTGAATACATAAAAAATAAAAATTATACCATCACTTCTTCTAATAGTGCAAAATTATTTTGTGGTAACATTTTAAATTCAAATTAATAGATAACTTTGTATATTGTTCTATATTGCCCCTCGTCCCTTACACATTATTTTCTTTCAAATTTTATTATTGTTTATGTCTATTATTTTTCTCTATTACCTATAAGTCGGCCTCCGTACTCCAGTGGCTAAGACTCTTGACTCACATTCCGGAGGTCGCGGGTTCGAACCCGGCATGCGCAAATAAATTTTATTTGATTAATTTGTGTTATTTCACAATTAATTCATTTAAAATAATATATAGTATATTTGCGGCATGTTCCAGAGTGGAAGATACTATCAGTATCGCCCTGGTGTAAGACCACCATTCAGAATTGAAACGTTGCTTGAAAATGGCTTTAGCCGTGTTTAGTGACCAGATCTGAATAGCCAGGTACTTCCCAACCTTCCTCTTCCCCACCTCCTTCCCCTCCCCGCTACCTTCAGCCTCACAACATACCCCAATTGGGGATGCCATAGTCTCACTGGCTCCAGACGGGAGCAGTTGAGATTCTTGTGCGGTATTCACTGTAAAACATGTATGTCTATTTTTAAAATTAGTTCTGTTAAAACCCTGAAGAAGTCAGCTTTGCTGACGAAACATGTCGGTTTTTGTAAATAATTAAGTGGTTAATACAAAGTTGTCTATTAATTTGAAAAATTATACCCTTTTTGAGGACTAAAAATAATAAAAATCAAATAAGAAAAAATTTTAATTAGTGAGAAAAAAAGGATTATACTCTTGATTTCATTTAATACGACTGTCGTAGACATACTGTCTCCGGTCAATATTATTATAATGTGGCGTCTGCCTGTATAACAATTTTATTTATTTACCTTGTACATTGTACGAAAGGCTTTGCATAAGCAACAAAACGAGATTAGATAAATTTTATCTAGAGCTTTATTATCTTAATCCTACACTTGATAAACAATGTACACAATAAGCCTTAATAAACGTTATACACATAACAAATAAATGCTTTATTATTACTAGAAAAAACGTTTTTAGTTTAATTTTTAGAATTTTAGTTAGCAAGATAAGAATGTACTACATCGTGGGTCTGTTCAAGCTTGTGTCGCTCTCCATAGAGAGAAAAAATTGCCTTTTTTTAAACGCCCGGGGTCTCAAAAGTTATGTATTTATTATCAGTAGCTATTCGAAAACGTAAAAATAAATTAAATTGTTTTTCACTATTAGCCCGCTAAAATGGCCGGAAGTTTTGAAAAAAAAAATAGATTTCGTGATTTGGAAACAAAGGGTCCATATTTTATATTTTGTACCTAAGTTAATTTTTATTCCATAACTGCAGTACAAAGAACGCAAAAAAAATTTTTTTGAAACATACGTGATGTGATAAAAGGGGAAAATAACACTTTTTCTTGATAAAATCAGTATACTTGTATATACGTTTTAAGATTTTCACGGCCAATAGCATTTTTGTTATTTGTTTTTGGGGTTTTATGCCGTGTTGCGCTACCTCCTTCTTTAGCCAACGCTTCGGACATCGTTGCAGTGTCCATCATCAGGGCAGATCCGGTAGATGTGTAATTTTAGTGGTGAAGTGTGTGCTTATTTACTTCGACTTCACCACTAAAATTACACATCTACCGGATCTGCCGGATCTTCCCTGATGATAGACACTGCGACGATATCCGAAACGTTGGCTAAAGAAGGAGGTAGCGCAACACGGCATAACACCCCGAAAACAAATAACAAAAAAGTATTCTTGTAGACTTATTTGTGTTCCTAAAACTTGATTTTTTTTCTTCATTTTTGTCAGCTATACGCATTTTTTTTAACAACAAACAAATGTTAAAAGGTTAAATTATTGAGAAAAAAATTAAAATTAAAATAATTAACAAAAAAATGTTTTAGGTTTGTTTTCTGATTTTCAATGCATTTTACCATTTTTTTTAAATAAAATTAAATGCAGTTCGTAAGACGCAACTTTTGAAACCCCTGCCATTTCTGAATTCAAAAGTTGAAATAATTTCAAAATAATAATTAAAATGTTTTAGGTTTGTTTTCTGATTTTCAATGCATTTTACCATTTTTTTTTAAATAAATTTAAATGCAGTTCGTAAGACGCAACTTTTGAAACCCCGGCCATTTCTGAATTCAAAAGTTGAAATAATTTCAAAATAATAATTAAAATGTTTTAGGTTTGTTTTCTGATTTTCAATGCATTTTACCATTTTTTTTTAAATAAATTTAAATGCAGTTCGTAAGACGCAACTTTTGAAACCCCGGCCATTTCTGAATTCAAAAGTTGAAATAATTTCAAAATAATAATTAAAATGTTTTAGGTTTGTTTTCTGATTTTCAATGCATTTTACCATTTTTTTTTAAATAAATTTAAATGCAGTTCGTAAGACGCAACTTTTGAAACCCCGGCCATTTCTGAATTCAAAAGTTGAAATAATTTCAAAATAATAATTAAAATGTTTTAGGTTTGTTTTCTGATTTTCAATGCATTTTACCATTTTTTTTTAAATAAATTTAAATGCAGTTCGTAAGACGCAACTTTTGAGACCCCTGCCATTTCTGAATTCAAAAGTTGAAATAATTGACCCACCCTACGTTCAAATTTATACATATCTTCCTTGTAGTGACCCCTTAATCGTAAATCAAAATATACCTTGTTCCACGCTCACTGTGAAACTTTGGGGGGAAAAATCATGAACTGTATAAAAATGTATGTGGCCAAATGAAAAAAGTTGTGATAAATTTCTTATTTTTATTTGGTTCACAGAGCGTTCATGTAAACACACCTTTTCAATTATTATTTCTTCCCACTCGGTCACCTGTTCTATTTAAGATTTGAAATGTGTGAGTATTTTGTCAACCGAATGCGTGCATTACTCGCAAAAGTAAAACTATGATTATCCTGGACATTTTTTTTTACAATATTTTTTTGGTAATAAGCCACTTGCATGGATTTCATAACGACTGGGAAAAAATCGTGTGGATAGATTATTTTACCAAGATTACGAAAATGTTAATAATTTTTTTTAGAAACGTACAGTTTTTTTTTATTTTTTAAATAAATAAATCCATTATTTGGGCTGGTGACGTCACTACATGAAAATGTCCCGTCTCCGATAATGTTCTATTAATTTTGTAAAATTCCACACTGATTTATTTTTTTTATATGGCAGCCCTTAGATTTCAGGCGAATTTTTGCATTTGACAATTAACATTCACTAGATTTATTGTTTGTTCTCTGCGAACTTATCATTTGGTTTGACGTTTTGACAGATGTTACGAAGAGAACCCCGTACATTTTATGCCCTCTGTACCTGTTTTAGAGGTGTAATGGCAATGATGCTGATTTTAACAAAATCAATTTTTATAATATTTACGCACCAGATTTAAATGTCCGGGTTAAATTTTACCCACAGGAAAAACTAAACCCTTTCACACACTTCCCCAAATGATCATCTAGTCAACCCACGCTATGCAATTGCACTATATAAGTATTATAAATACAAAACAATACAAGAACAACATGTCAACCTACTAGAGACCAAATGGGAATATAATTCACCGACTCCAGATATTTTCATATCAGAGGGTTCGGCTCTGTGGCTTTTATAATTGAACCTATAAATCCTACTGATCCCTCAATATAAATATTTAAAAAATCTTTTGTAATCCTACATGTATTTAAAATTACTGATTTTTGCATTTTTATATACAAATTCTTTGACAAATCTAATATGCTTAAATTTTGAATCAGATTCCTAGGTATTATGCCAGTGGCCAAATAATAATATGCTTACTCTTATTATTATTATAATTTACATTTATAATTTACATTGGATTTAGTCATATATAGACGTTGAACATTATAATGATTAATGATCAATAAGATGAATCAAGGAAAAAATGTTATGAATTACATTTTAATTGTATTTTTAAGGTGAACTTTAAATTGTTTAAATTTCTGATTTTACCTGATATTACAAAGAAAAATATATAGATTGAGTTGAACAGTTTTCTAATGCTAATGTTGGTTAGAGTTTTAGATACTTTTATTTTGCATTAAAGTAACAAGAAGGTAAAGGGAAGATGAAAAAAAAATTGGGATAAGGATAGGAGATGCTCTGGATACATTATATACTCAAGCGTTTATTTGTGATCGTATGTATAGCTTCGGTTCGATATTTCTGTAGATTATTATTAAGGATAATAGGCTTATTGGCTTCATTCATATAATTACCTCTGTCTTCAAACATATAAGTATACTTAAAACTCTTTACTGTTCGCTGGTTCGCCCTCACCTTGAATATGCTAGTGTCATTTGGTCTCCTTTCTATGCTGTCCACATTTGTCACATCGAATCCCTACAACATCGTTTCCTAAGAGGAATTGCTTGGAGGTTGGGTCTTGAAAGAGGCGAGTACTCATAATATATGATGAAATTGAACACATTTTAAACATTTCTTCTTTAGAAAAATGTAGAAAGGACTCTGATCTAATTTGCATTACGCAATATTTAAATGCTTCTTCATGCTTTGACTTGTAGTGTCTCTATATGTACTTTTAACATTTTATATTGTCATTGCTATTAATTTATATGTGCTCTCCCTTCACTATCATCTCTGTTTTTTTTTATTCGTGTTATTATTATGTTTTTAATGGACTATTGTCCGTAAATTAATAAATAAATAAATAAGGATGTCGATATTATTAAGTTCTGTGTTATACTGCGCACCTGTACGGGGAATTGTTTACCTGGGTACTTTAATTGGCTACTTGGAAACATTCGTTAAGTAATATATCAATATTCGTCATCTTTGAATTTGCACCGGAGATTAACATAACGACAAAATGAAATGCTTATTTTTTAGCTTTGTAGGTGTACCAATTCTTCATACCAGCATGATAAATATATTCGTTCTAATGTAGTGTTGTTTGAACAGATGAATATTTTTGTACCACAATACCTGGGTTTGTTTATCATCTTTCTTTGTCAATATACATGGATCTTATGTATTGTAATTTGGTAGCAATTTGCGTAAAGTGTACGAAAACAAATAAACTTTTACGTGTTTACCACATTCCGGGCACTTAAAAAGATCAATACAGTACAAAAATTATTTTGAACAACTTAAAACTAGTTAATTATTGCTGCTACTCACAGTATTGCCCTGCCGAAAGACTGGACAAATGTTCTGTGTATCTTTTATTTATTAATAATAATTTTTGGAGGATTTGTCGAGCGTCGTTTTCGTGAAAAATCACCTCAAGGTTTACAAATTTATGATACATTTCTACAATGCTCTGTATTACTAACTACAGACTAGACACTATTATAACAACTTATGGTTAACAGATTGCATCCACCGGTTCGTCGATCATAAATACAAAACTATATTTATTTTTTTTTTTATTTATTTATTATTAGTTTCAATAACAAGGTTTGTACATGTATGTATGATATATATAATAAGTATAGATTCTTTTTTTTTTCACAGACCTCCTCACTAGGATTTCCTGTTCTGAGGTGGCCTGTAGTTTTTTAAAATATTTGTATTTGGTTATGGATTGTCTTTATATCGTCTTCATGATGTTTGTAATTTTATTATTACTTTGATCTCTCAGCCATATTTTTACTTTTGTTTTAAATATATTCATTTCCTTTATATTTTTGATTTGATCTGGTAGAATGTACAATGTATTTGACCAATGAACGTGATGCTGCTTTAAAATGTAGAAAATATGCATTGGATGAGTCGACCTTTTACTCACAAGAGGTTGAGAGAAGGTAAAGTTGGGTCTTTGTAAAGGAATATGGAAAGTTTCAGGGTTTTTTTACTTGCTGATAGGTATTGATTGACAATCCTAAGTTTGTTATGATTGATTCAACTCTAATAAAATTGTTGCAAGACCTACACGTGCTCGCCAGCTGCATTGTTCTTCAAAATAAAAATATATTCTTTGCATTTGATTTTGGTTGTTTAGTTTTATGATTCTCACAAATAATTCCGACATGTTGTCGGTACGAATAAATATAATAAAGCCATAACTAATTCAGTATGTGAAAAAAAGTTTCTCGTGTAAATCGTACACGCCTCCTCTTGACTTTTTCTCGCGCGTAATGGTTATGGACTATTGTTTGAAGAAGACTTATTTTTCCAGTTTCCACAGTCAGTTAGATGGGTATATTTTATAATTATGGGAAGCCAGTGGTGGTTTTCTCTCAGGTGCGTTTATTGTTGTGAACTCTATAAACAAGATAATTAAATAAGATAAAGTAGTGATATAATTTCACCACACTATTAAATTACGTGTTAAAAATCCATCCATCCGAATTGTACTGCCCAAGAGCTGTCCGAAATGAATTCCATTTCTGCGTTTTGAAGCCGCCGCTACTCGAATTTTTACCGATTTCTTACATATCTCCCTTAAACACGTTAAGTTTTAAAGCTCTTAAAAAATATTATCTAGACTTTGCCCGCGCCGAAACGCAAATTATATAAAATTTCCTCGATAGAAAAAAATCGCAAAGTAAGCTCCAAAAATTATTATAAACACGTTTGTTTCAGTTATTTTACAAGATATATATATGAAAAATTCACAGTGTTTCTTTAAATGCTGTTTAAGACAATGCCCGCGAGATTTTTGCTCTATTTTAAACGAGTCGTGTTTTATTAAACATTTTCGCATTTTTCGCACCGATTTTGTCGCTGTAAATGTTAGCGCTCTCCTCTAACATTCGTAATTTCGTATCTCTCCATCTTCTTCTTTTCGAGCCCGGTGTCGGAGCCTTAATGTCAATATTGTATTTTGTTGCTAGGTCGTTAATATCTGGTGCATTGATGTGATGATATTTCTTTAGATTTAGGGAAAAATGTACATAACATCGAAAAGACCAACGACGGATTTTTTCAAGTATCTGAGGGATTTTTTTCTATTTCTTTTAATCTTGTAACAGTTTGGATTTATACTGGCCAAATATTCACTCGATGAAGTAAGCACCCATTAATAATCACCCAATAACTAGGTTGCTACGTATCAATTCAAATTGAAATTTGAATTCCTAATTGAAATTTTTCTACGAGCAATTAGAATACAGATTTTCGGTTGTTGACCAAAACATACTAGGAACAAGAGAATTTTTCTTGAGCAGTTCCAAGCTAGCGGCCAGAGGATCCGGGAGTCTGTCTCAACGTGGAGAAGGCACTTCGGTGAATCGTAATTACTGTGAGCTTATAACTTCTGTTAGTATGAGTTTATTGATTTACCATTAATATTAATTTGTTCTACTTGAACTGGCCCCCTCTGATAATTTTAACATCTTAATCTCATTTTTAAATCATAACAAGCTATCAATTCATTTATTAGATTTTAACTATTTAGTTTCTTCTTCTAAGGACTAAACACGACCCTGAAGTATTAAATATTATTTTGTTAAGAGTCTCATGTTCTGTTTTATTATTTTATAATATAATTTGATTGTTGCCTCAACTCTTTCATTTTTAACTATAAATATTCTGTTGTACTTATCTTTTATGCAGTATTACACCTTTATTATTAAACTGTTACATTAATGCCCAAGTGTGGTGTACATTTTAAAGTATTACACTTCTTTTTTTTAAACCATTACAATTTCTTTTTGGACTCCCAATGAGAAAGGCCACGAACCGCCACTGTTGAAAGCTGTGATTATAAATTCTATAAATATTAAGGCGTGAACTTTATTGTTGCATTCTTTCGCAGATTCTCAGATGAGTGTGGAAAACAGAACGGATGTTTTTTTAATATCGTGGGAAATGAAACTATAACAAATATCAGCCATATTTTTTATTTCATCTTATAATCTTTATAAGTTGGTTACATTTTTTTAAGTTGTCAGTTTCTAATTAGGCACTCATTACGAATCGCCGAAGTTCTGCTAATAGATACACCTGTGTAATTAAATATGTTTTCATCAATCAATCAATCGTCAAATAGTATTAATAGCCTAGCGACTGTACGGTTGAAATTTAAGAATACGACTCAGAATACAACTCTGACGCCGCGCCTTTCGCAAAACCGTTTTCGTACGCATAGTTTATATTAGAGATGAAACGGATAGTTGTTTGGCCGGATACCGGATATCCGGCGAGCTGCGAGGCCGGATGGCCGGATATCCGGCGGCCGAATATTCAGCCCATTGTCTCGTTGCGTGTCGTGACGAGTTTAGCGCCGCACAGGTGCTTGCACAAACCGCTTGTTGCCTGCGAACGCTGAAAATTTAGTCTTTATTCACCATAATTTACCACTTGTTAATTTTGAGTATTAATTCAAAATATTCTCTTTGATGAGAAGAAGAACAAGAGGTATATTATGGTGCTTCAATGTCAGTATTTAATCATTTCAATAATCTCTGTGTTTTTTAATGTTAACTTAAGTTTTCGCTACTCTGCGAGGTTTTTGTAAGTTTTTAATCAAAGTTTTTAGTTTAGATATTTACTATTTATGTATTTATCATTAGAGTGAATAACGTAGAAGAAAATTTTTTGGAATGCCTTATGGCTTTTTTAAACTTTTTCGACTTTATATAAAAGCCGTCATAATTATAAGCCATTTTATTGATATTTACCTCAGAAAGATTAATGTATTGCATTTTATTATAGGAAATTGTCGTAGTTTTTTGATATCCGGTATCTGGCCGGATATTGTGTTGCTATCCGGTGTCCGGCCGGATAGTAAATTTAGGCCGGATACCGGATAGTTACCGGATATCCGTTTCATGTTTATATGTATAAAATTCTACTTTGTAAATTAATAGAACTAAATCTTAATTGTAATAGAACCGAATAAAAGCAATGCCAAAATATGGCGCCACTTACGTTAATAGCTAGCGTGAGCGGCATCGCCTGGCAGGCGTAAGTATTTGTAATTTCGTGAATCTCTCCGGATATGGAGAGATTGACGACAATATGATTATTATTGTACCTGACAGTTGTGAATAATAATACCACGCGTCCATATATTATATATACCTGTCGCGGTTACTTTGACTAACTGTCAAAGTGACTAACTGTCACTGGATCCCAGTGGATCCGAGGAACCGGGTATTTTAGGAACCAGTTCCTGCCGGATTTATAAAATGGTCACCATCACTCAAACTGGGCGAAGCCGAACCAAAAGCCGCCCGCAGGGGCTACAACTGCTAGTTTTAATGATTATTTAAGAGGTATATAAACGCTGGAAATATTTCAAATCTCATGCCTGCAAAATTTTAAAATCGAGCGTCTTTTTGCACGACGCTAGTAAGCGAAAAAGTGGTTTTTATTTATTTTGTCCATAATTTTATAAGAACGAAAAAAAGTTAGAACATGGAAAACCTCAAAAATAGTCTTAGCCATAAAGGGGTATTTTTAAAAAATTGTTTCTTATATTAACTTCATAGTTAAGTCATGAAAAAACTTTTTTTTGTGTGGTTTACGCTTATATTTTTTGTTACGTAAATAATAATTTTATTGTAATTCCAATACATGGAATAGCTAGTAAAAGCTTCGATTTATCCGTAGCATATTTTTTTATGTTCATATTGTAAGCGGATTCGTCGTAAAGATTCATCAAAATAGTATCTAAATTGGATTTCACGTGCATATTCATCTTAACGTGAAATGTTGTTTGCACATTAGCAATCTGCAGTCGATATATCGATCGACCGTGCTGTATACCCATGCCTTAGGCCTTGCCAAGGGTTAACTCGCCACGTTTTAATATAATCCGAATGTGGCAAACGTCGAACACATGTTTTTCTCGTCAAGTCTTCAATGTCGCATAATTGCTATTTTCATCTCGATGATCTAATACTGAACGACCTTTTGCACGTTGAGTCCATGTTAATTTATTTATCTTACCGACTTGATGAAGGAAGTGCTGATTATTCCGATCTGTAAAAATGCATATCAGATTGTCTGAGATGTTTCGTCTCATATCCGATCGAATATTTCCGCTTGGCATTCAATTTCGCGTATATTCGCTGTTTTTGAACGTATTTCAAAATAAAATACTGGTTTTGAAAGGCGATGAAATAGTCTATCAGGTTTAGTTTTCTAGGGTTTTTAAAGTATGATTTATTTTTGGGGTATTGCCGTGTTGTGCTAACTTTATCTTTTGGCCGTGAAAATCTTAAATCATACATCTGTTATGTATACATACAGGATTTGAAACATTTTTAAATTTTTTTTGTGAATTCCGTACAAGAGTCCCTTCTGGAACCAGTGAGACATGGCATCCCCAATTGCAGTATGTTGTGAGGCTGAAAGTAGTGGGGAGGGGAATAAGATGGGGAAGAGAAAGGTGGGGAGTACCTGGCTATTCAACACTGGTCCCAAAACACGGCTAAAGCTTTTTCAAGCAACTTTTCAATTCTGAATGGTGGTCTTACACCAGGGCGATACTAAGAGTATCTTCCACTCTGGAACATGCCGCAAATGTACTAAACATTATTTTAAATTAAATAAATGTGAAATAACACAAAATGTGTGTACGCGCAAAACTTCTGAACGACTGCACCAAATTAAATAATTTTTTTTTTTTTGCGTTCGTTATTGGCAAGATAAGGTTTGTATAATACTACTGGTGAGCTCTGGCATTACGAAATTTGTATAAAAAAATTTCAATATGTGGCATGCGAGCTGATTGAAAACTGAATGTACCAGGACTGAATGTATGGAATGCGGGAGGGGTGAGGGGAACTCGGGTAGATGATACACGGGAGGGGAATCGGAGGAGATCCCGGGAGGGGGGAAGCGAACCTGGGAAGGGGGAGGGGAACCCGAGAGGGGGGTGCGTGGGATTGGGGAAGGGGGGAGGGGAGTGGTGAGAGGGAAGGTGGAGGAGACGAAGTGGGAACGCGAGAGGGGAAGGGGCGCGGGAGAGGAAGGGGGTGCTCAAGGGGAATAGGTTGAATGGGAAAGGACACGCAGGGAGAACCAATTTACTAAATGGCATAGCAACGCATGCCGGGAACCAGCTAGTTATAATAATAATAATATAATAATATCTTTATTTGGAAAACAAACAGCTTTACAAAGATACACAAAAAAAGAGTGCTAAAATTAAACAGTAAGCCTAAAAACATGTTTACGCTGATATATATATTTTTTTGGTTTTATTTGCCCACGCCGGGATTCGATCCCGCGACCTTCGGATAGCGAGTCAAGACCTTTATGAAACTTTGGGAACTTTTTATTAAGTAGGTAATTGTTTTTACATGGAACGACAAAAAAGTGAGGTAACAATAATATTTATAATACATCTGTCTAATAAAATATGTATGTGTTTTTTTCTTCATTTTATCAGTAATTTTAATTAGAAATAACATAAGGTGAACCATTTTTAAAACTTTTTAACGATTGCATTAAAAAATTAATGTTTAAATAATTACATACTTATTTTTAATAATAAAATTTGAAATCGTATTTCATCAATAATATTCCATTTATTTCGATTTTATTGCAAAGCGGAATTATTTTTTACTCCTGTCAAAAGACGCCCAACTTTTGAAGGGTTTAAAGATTTACAAAAATTGATTAGCCTTGTGATTAAAATTTCTAAACTAGAGTTCAAGATCACACCCACTTGCTGCAAGAACTATGCATAACAGAGTCCTTAACATTCACCCAAATTCTGAGGCGCGTAGGTCGGTTGTTTCGGCCTTTGTGTCTTTGAAGACATGACGTGATCTTCAAAAAATTCAGATCGCATCTAGGCCAAGTCTGATGATTTTCTTTCCGTTGTCTGTTGCCTATTCAACGGTATCACATTTCGGGATAATCGTCTGTCTGTCATAACAGACGAATACAGCATCACTAATAGTTGTATTCATGTGTTGCCGTGGGAGGAATAGAATGGTTTTATTTATCTCGGATGTTGTACGTCTAGGAACAATTATTGGTATGTGGGGTCGTCGGTATGTTAATAATGTGTTCTTGAGATGATGTATGAATGTAAATGAAACGTCTGATACCAATGGAGAGATTAATCGATATGTTCATATTGATTCCACATAGTATCAACAAATTAAAACAAAATTTGTTTATCATAAGGAAATAAAATCTTAGCTTAAGGAACTATCGGATAAATAACTTACTAGTATATTAAACACATCGTCATAGAAGTTTCTGAAGAAGTTGTACCATATAAGTCGCTGAAAACTTATCTAAAACATAGTCCCCCTCAACACAGGATCTCCTAGTGAGGAGGACTATGAATGTAATCTACATATATTTTATATATACAAGTATTTTTTTTTACATTAGCTCCACTCAGGGGGCCCGATGAAAATAATTTCCCTCAGGGCCTATGTCATCTAAGGAAATGCTGTGAGGAGGGTTTTTAAGGAAAGGAAGGAGAGGAAGTTCTGGGAAGGAAATAGGTATGAGGAGTGGGTAGGAATTTGGCGGTCAGTGTGTCCAGAAGTGACGGATGTATGAATTCTTCCAACATTCCTCCAACTGCGGTGCAAGGCGGTAAAATACCTCCCTCAACCAGTCTCTCTCGACCCAGCAGGTGGGCAGATGCATCGGCCGCCATGACCTGGACAAACCTCACCCCATGAACCCGGGCACCCCTGCTAAGTTGTCACATAAATATTATGTAAATAGTGCAGTTCTTGCCTTATTTTGTTATTTTGTCTATTGGTTTTTTTTTTTTGGAGACTGGCAATTTTTTTTGGGAGTAAAAAGTTTTTTTTGTCTATGGCGACTTCCTCCACATCAGACCGGGGCATCTGATGTGAAATTGGTCCGCTGGGTTTTAAAGTTTTAAATAATGGAGATATAAAAGCCTTGAGAGGTATAGAAGATAGTGCCGTGTGTCAGATCTAATGTTACGGGATCGTAAAATGTGAAGATCCGTATTTCTTTAATAAAAAAGTGTGTGTTTTGGCACTTGCGTGAATAATTCTCGCGCGGCCGAGGAATGGCCTTTTTTCCGCGTGAATCAAATCCATCCGCTGTCTGGGATGGAGTTTCTTTTGAAAGTTGAACGCGCAATTGCTTTGCTTGGCATTGGCCGGATTTCGATCTATATATTTGTGGCCCTTTGGAAGAATTAAGACCACGATATAGGCATCTTATATGGAGGTCCTTTCATGCATGGCCTTCAGGCAATATCGCAGAGACGACGCTGAGTCATACCTTGGAGGAAGTTCGATGTTCCTACTCTGAAAGATGTCACGTTCCCCTTTTTGAAGGAGGTTGCGATTCTTATGATGGAGTCATACCTTGGAGGAAGTTCGATGTTCCTACTCTGAAAGATGTCACGTTCCCTTTTTTGAAGGAGATTGCGAATCTTGTGATGGCGGTATTCCCGTACCTGTTTGCTGGGGATTTGTTTTGGCGTGCGGTTCAGCCTGAAGTGAAAACCTAGTCTAGCTATATCTTAGGTCCACCAGGTATTTACGATGTTATAATTTATTTTAAGATCTTGGCACCTTGGTAAACTATTCATTTTTGGTAATGTTTTTCTTTTCTTTGTTCTGTTCCATAAGCACATTGTCTTATGTATTGAAATATACTAAATAAGAAGTCAACTCTTTTTCATTTTTATTTACCTTACATGACAGAAAAATTACCTCCCACAAACCTGAGTCCATTTTCCCGATACAAAGTCACCAAACGTAGCATGATGGTATCTACGCTGATGTATGGATGTGAGACATGGAACTGGCAGAGGAAGGATAAAAGTAGACTGAATGAATTCCCTGAGACGTATGTGGTTAAATCTATATGATCATGTGAGAATTGTGAAGATTCGCACAAAATGCAAGGTGAAAAATTTAAGAGCAAATGAACAAAGAAAGTAGAATATATGACGCGAATGTTGATGGTAGTAGAAGTCGGTGACACCCGAGGAAGACATAGCGCGATCAAGCGAACCAAATACTGAATAGGGTCATGTCAAGATTCAGAATAACAGAAGAGTATTTATGAATGTGACTGAAACAAGGATTGTGTGCCAAGACGTAGTGTTTTGGCTGTCCAACCTCTCGGTTAAGTTAATTAGTTATATTTCCATCTTCGTATAACATAGACCACTTTTAGACCATAAATCACTCCTTTTTATAACAAAATTAACTCGCACAGCATCCCCTGAGATGATACAGGCCACTCCTGGCCGTAGTTTTATTTAAAAAAATACTGTTTTATTAATTTAATGAAAGTTGGTTTTTTTCTATTCTTCAAAAGACCCTTACAAATACACGAAACTCTCTGTATTTATTTATTTTTTTATTCATCTCGAAATTGTCGGATTTTCAACCAATGAATACCATCTCACCTTATTCGTTTTGTTGTTGTTGTTTTCTTTTTATTATTATGGTGCCTCATCCACGAAATGATTTAGCGAGTCGAACCGATAACCAGTAACGACCTCCGTTGAGGTTTAGAGGTGACTACGAACACCACGTTTATTTTTATTTATTATATCCTAAAGCCTGCCTTACAATAATACCCTAAATATTTTTAATAATTTTTTAATTTTTTATTTATTTATCTATAAAAGGTATGTTTACATTACATTATTCGATGCCTGTCTCACTAGGGTATGCCTGTGTTGAGACAATAATATTTATTTCATATTCAAAAATCACCTTAAAGAAAAGTTTCGATAAACTAAACTAAGTGTTTAAGCATATAGAAGTCCAAAAAAATTTCTACGGTTACTCAAAACCAAGAATTCTAATACGCCACTTAGCTCTGCATTCGAAACTGCAAACGAATTATGCAGCCTCAGATGGACTACAAATACTTTAGAAGAAACGAAATAGTGTTTGATGGAATTGGATGGGCGATAATCGTCACTTTGATTGGATAGGATTCTAACTTGAAAGTTTTCAAAGCCGACCATCTAAGCATTCGCACTTCTGCTGTTTCGCGGGTCGAAGGATAATTCAAATGAACGAATACGAAAAATGGTATTATGCACACAAAAGAGACGAACAACCTGCTTCCATGGTAGCCAAATTAATTCTTCTTACTTAAACCGAGATTATATTCTAACAACACCAAGAGCCTCCTTTCATGACAGTCCGAATTCCTTACATTACCGAGAGGTAGATACTGAATACATGACATCAGGTAGGAACCCACCATGACCATGTAATCATTTCAAGACCAAACATTGTTTGATTCAAAATCTTCGATCTTCTATTACATTCTCTTCCACTATTTAATTACTATTTGCATTGCCCTGCTCATGAATTTGATTCACTTGCCATGATCGTGCCATGTGTCCATGGGTCTTCCTAGACTTGTCTACTCGTGTGTCATACAATTTCCCTTCTCCTTCCGTCAGCTCCAAAAAACTCAAAAATACAAACAAAATTATGGTAAATATGAAATATAGGTATCATTTGGCACATTTACGGCTGTTGTTCCCAATTTTATTGATCGACTAACCGTTGAGCCGAAATTTTGGCTTAACAATCTTAAAATGCACAAATACCTACGTTCTTCCCAACGCAACTCTCCGATCAACAGGCGATTCGAGCATTACTAAACAAATCACTTAGCTGATCGGAGACTCAGATTGATCGATCGAAAAATTGGAAACAACGGTCGTTAGAAATTTATTGGAATCTTTTGCGTCTCTCTTTCTTGGGCTGTTGCATTCGAAACTGTTTACAAATTAGAGCTTCAGATGCACTTGGAAATGGACTGTAAATGGTGTTTGCTGGAATTAGGTTAATATGTATAGGGAAAATAATGGATTACAAGGAAGAAGGACAACCAATCACTTACCTCTGCGAAGGCGAACAACACAATTACAAATATAGTTGATTTAGTTCTACCGCGGTAACTCGAGGTAGTTGTTATCGCCACTACACAAATAAGTATAAAATGATCGTAATACGCTCAAAATACCTTCTTTTAGTTCATAAACGAATATAATATATTATGAACATGAACAACCAACAAAATGCTTTCAATGAAACCCAAAATTTTCTTCTGTTTTTTTTTTCAAAAACAAGCACTTGAATTCACTCTTTCATAATTGTTCCACTTTCAAATGCTTTTCAGCAAGGTGATATGGTCAGGGAAGGTAGTAACTATGCATATCATCATTTCAAAACCAAATATGGGGTATTTACGAGTTTTCAGACTCTACTATACATTATATTCTTTTCTACTCTTCCTGCCTATTATTTTAAATATAATTGATTATTTGTATTCTCTGAAAATGCGACATCGCTCCCAGGTACCAATTTGTCTTCCTGGTAATTTCTTGCATATTATTTCAATCTCTGCCAACACCTAATGTGAACCGACCTTATTAAAATTCATATTATTATCTGGTCCATTCCTTTACGTGGGAGAGTTCAACAGCTTCGAGGAACCCGAATGGGAATTCCTTTTAGTCATTTATTTCATTTGGTGGCGGCGATCCTTGCAAATTTCTTAGAAATCAGCATCTTGGATATAACGTAAGGTAAAATCTTATGAATTTTTTTTATTTATTTTATTTTATTTTAAATACATAAACGGCTATACTGCCTTTTATAAATAAACATATAATAGAGTACAAAAGTAAGAAAAATAATATCATTACATAATAATAGTTTTAAACTTAAAAATAACATACAATTATTTTACATATCACAACAAAAAATAACAAAAAAGAACAATGAGAAATATCATCATTTCATTTCAACATGTCCATATTGCGTATATAAAGTTACATTATGGAAAAAATAAAAAACTTAAAAACTGAAACTTCAAAATAACATACAATTATTTTGTGTATCACAACAAAAAATAACAAAAAAAGAACAATGAGAAATATCAACATTTCATTTCAACATGTCCATATTGCGTATATAAAGTTACATTATGGAAAAATAATTTTTGAGTGCATGTTTATATTGCGCTAATTTTAAGAAATAAATGTCGCCGATGTTAGCATATTCATTTCCCAAAATGTGTAATCGAATTATTATTATCATGGCTTTAAACGGGTTTTTCGGATTTATTTGACAAGGTGAGCTTTAAATTAGCTTCCTAAGTGGTTTATTGGAAACTATTCGATCAAATTGACTTTAATATTGTTTATTTTTGTTTTAAATGATGATATGTAGGTAATAAAGAAGTCTAAAACTTTTGAATTTTTTATGAATTAATTATAATTATTTCTTTTTAAATCTTGCCTTATTGTTATTAATTGTCCATTAAGAACGTGATGTTTTTTTAAGCAACTTTTAACCCCCCCCCCCTGGTGATATGTGGTGAGGTTTTAGACTAAATAAATAAATAAATAAATAAGTGTTTATTCCAGTATGTGGGGAGGAGAGTGCAATCCCACACATTCCATAAGGGTATAATATAAACATACATGTACAAAGTATAAAGTATTTGAAAGGAAAAAAAAGAAAAAGAAGGTGGATATGAATGTACACGAAACAAAAAAAAAAGATAATAAGCTAATAGTAGTAAAAGGAAAACAAAAGAAATAATAATATTAAGCTTTCAGGATTCTGTGAGCACGTAAGGAGCCAGTATTTTTCTCCAGTGTGCATCAATACTGGATGATGGACTGAGGCGGGCTTCCATGACGAGGATGTTTCCAGAGCTGGTTATCCTTTCCCTCATTCCTGCCACCCTGGATCTAATAAGGGCTGCAAAGCCAGGAACTCGCCCCTCCGTGAGCATCCGGGAAGCGCTGCAATATCTGGGGAGACCAAACATTATGCGGAAGGCGTTGTTATACTGAACCCGAAGTCTTTCTATACTACTCTTCTTGTAGTTTGCCCAGAGTTCAGACGTATACAGTGTAAACACCCCCAATACATACCCCCCCCCCCCAAAATCACGTGTATTTTTTTTTAGTACAAAGTATTTTGAAATTTTCAGTATATTATCAAGAAAAATAAATACACGTGATGTCTCATTATACCCCCTCCCCCCCGTCCCCTCCTTTCGAGCATCACGTGATTAATGGACGACCCCTTATCTACTGCGTTAATATAATAAAAAATAAATCATAAAAAATGTTAATTGATGTACGACAAATTTGGTTCCGACGTTAAATAGGTCTTTTGTAATTTAAATGTACACCCATCAAAATGCTTTTAATTTTTATTTTAATTATAGTCATCTAAGTTTCGTAATACATTGTAATAAAATTATTTTTTTAAATGTTTATCAACTACTCTCAAATAATTGCCCAAATTGCCTTTAAAATCACGAAATATTGAAATTTTAAAAGACACGTGAATAAAATAATACATATCTGAACAAGATATTTGATATACCTTTAGATTACAAAAATAATTCTTGGGTTTGGTTGGGTATTTTGGCCTCAAATCCAAAATTAAGATTAGTATGAAACGGGCCGAAAAGGGAGGCGTCTACTAATATCTACAGGAATTCCAAAAACTGAAAAAATCAAACTAATATCTATGAGAATCAAAGTGTTGACGAATATCTACAGCACTGGCAGAGGTTGGATTTGCAATTATTTATAGCATATTGGAATAACGTAATATTGCGTATGCAGTTTAAAAAACTTAATTTATGTAGGTATGTATGTAAAAATCCCTAATATCGGACTATTGGACACATTTAGCTGATTAGTCCAACCTACGCTCTGTAGATATTAGTTCAACCTACGCTCTGTAGATATTAGTCAACACTCTGAAGTTCGTAGATATTAGTTCAACATATGAGCTGTAGATATTCGTCCGACATACAGGCTGTAGATATTAGTATCCGGAGTCCCGAAAAGTGCCGCGCATTCTTTCCTCCTAAAAGGAAACTGGGCGGCATTTTGTCCATACAAACGTTTTCCCCAATTTCCTGTCTGGTTTTTGACTATACTATGAATATTTGATATAATATAGATATCAACCACTAGCGTGTCGGTACGTTTTGCTTTTTTTGATAAGTTTTTTTTTGTAGAAGTTAGGACCCTCCAAAAATCGTTAAAATTTCCTGGTATGGACGTCTTCAACAATCAGTATACAAACTAGACAATGTATTAAAAAAGCAAAACGTACAGAAATAATAGTAATTTTCTTCTAATACAGTTAGTAAAAAAAGTCTTTAAAATCGATCCAGTTTTGGAGGAGAAAATTGATAAATACCAAACATATATTGTCAGCCTAAGGTGCCGTTGTCCCTTTCGCTCAGTATTCGGGGGAGTAAGAGCGACAGTAACAGCAACAGTTTGGTAAAATACCTATTCTTCTAATTTCTCGGTGACCCGGTTTCCTCTTAATGCATTACTTTATTTGAGTAATGGGAAACACTATTAAAACTACCGTGATTTATTTATTTGTTATAAAGTTGAAATTAGTTATGTTTTTACTATAATTTATTACCAATCTATTTCTCGGCCATAAAGTCAACTTACAGGCTGTTTGATAATTATCGCGAAGGGTAAACCGTCATGAGTATACATATTATAATATAAACGACCTTACTTACTACAACTTACAGCTGTGTAAGTAGATATTAATATTTATCAAGCGATGCAACCTGTATTAAAGATTCAAGATTAATATTGTAAAATTAAGATAAGAGATTCAAATTAATTTGACAATTTATGGGAAATTGATATACATCTATCTGCAAGCGATGTTTAAATAAGGAAGGTTAACTAGATATCATACAAGAACTGTAAGCTTCGTGAAATTTGGATATCTCTTTCTGAGTGTATTTTCTAGATTAACGTACTTTTTTAAGCTCGCTATTTTATTTGCATCATGCGCTATGAAATATCTGCTAAAATATATAAAAAAAAATATGCAAACGTGCCATAACAATAATAAAATTTTTTTTTTTTTTATTTAATGACAATATAAAAATACAAGGTAAAGCAGTTTGTTCACAGTCCTCCTCACTATTCCTGTTCCGAGGCGGACTGTATGTTGTTATAAGGGTGCTGATCATGATTGCTTCATCTTTTGTTGATTTTCACCAAATAAACAATAAATAAAATTAAAAAAAGTATTTACGTTTGTTGTCTGTAGGTTGCGTTGGGTTTACTGCATAATTTTAATTATTTCCTCATCTTCATGTTTACTTAGCCATAATTTGGTATTTTTTAAACTTTTATGTCTCCATGGTGAATTTCAATTGGAAGGGCATTATATAGTTTTGTAGCATGGAAATTATGGTTTCTCTGGCCAAAAGGTGTATTTAATTTCGGGATGTTTTGTAGTAGTTTTGAGGATTTCGTTCTTATAGAGTAGGTGTGTTGGTCAACAAGGTACTCATATTTTTCTTTAAATTTGAGAAGTGGTTTTTTTTAGTATAGTTTAGTAATACTGAACACATTGAAGTTTTTAAAAAATGGATAATTAATTTGAATAGCGCCGTTTTTGTGAAAAATCGCCTCAAGGGCGCTGTACAAATATGAAATCTTAGATCTATCTATTTTATTTTATTTATTTCATAATTTCATTATTACATTTGGTTATAATAATGACATATTGCCCATCTCACTAGGTACGAAACACCTCTATTGGTATGGAAATTTACAGAGTTTTTGTTATCTATGATTTTGTTTACGTAATATTATGAATCTATGTATAAACAGACACAGAAAAATACTTATCTGGCAGGTCACTTCAGATAAACACAATTTTGAATGACATTAAACATTAACTTTGTTTTTTAACCACGATTAATTTAATTTTTATAATACCGACCTGTTTCGCTTTACTCAAGCATCTTCAGGGTATAAAATTAAACTGTCAATATGTCAAACCACAAAGTGACTGCTTTCTATCAAAATATAAATAAAAAAAATAAAAATAAAACACAATTTGATTTGAAAGTGTAGTTTCTAACTTTTTGAATTGCCATATGCAACTGTGACATCACTAATTTGGAGTAAAAGGCTGAAGAAAAGAGGAGAGGGAGAATTTGGAATTATGAGAGAAAGTATCAGTACTAAGCTGTTTCAAGGAACGTTTCGATTCTGAATAGTGTTTTCACATTGAAATCTCGTGCGGAACCGGGCAGTAACAATATATAGTATCAAATAAACTGTACAAAATAAACACAACGTATTTATTAATATTGTATGAATTCATGTTACATCGGATATAGTATTTCAGCGTGTTATAATTTATTATATTATTAATTAAAATACGGTAATGCGATCTGACTTGAATTGGTAATCATTTATCAACCGTAAAAGGTAGCTGTCACGGCCAATTTAGTTGATGTGTTTCATTCGTCTTTGAATAAGACAATTATTCATTCATTAATTCAATATACCACATTAAATCACTGTTTTTAATAACTTAATCCTTTAACTGCCATATATTATTATTTTCATAAATAACTTTATATAAGCTTTGTAAAACTTTGCAAAACCGTATCACGAATGATATATTTAAATAATGCGAGACCGAATGACATTAACAAGTTTAGGAAAGGGACGCTTGAAAGGTTTGGACATGTAAAGCAGATAGACGGTGAAAACTTTTTCAGTTTAGTAAAAGTAACACAAATGAGAATATATTTTATCATGCGCAAGGTGGTGGAATAGAAAATAGGGTACGACCCATCCTACGAAGACGTAGCCAGATCTGTTGATGATATGATTTTAAAAAAAAAGATCTTTTATAATGAATATATCAAAGCTCACATTTATGTATCAACTGAAATAGTAGTTTTGACTTTGAAATAAAAATAACTGTGCAGATTGCATGGCGGTAGATCTCACTGTTTGAGAGTTTAAGCATCTTCAAAAAACTGATTTTCTGCTTTCTAATCAAGAGAGGATCATGTTAGAAATACGTGTCGAGAGAATATAAGACGTTCATGTTGATTGAAGAAAAGGTCGAGGACGCCATATATGTACTACCTATTCCCTGATTCATATATTCGCTTAGTTAGCGGTTCAATTGAACTGAGAACCTGACGTATTTGTCCCCTCAGCTACTAGACCGGTTATTATTATCTTGTCACCCATTGTGTATAATGTAGCCCTATATGTTAATCAATATTTTAAAGCTTATAATTTGACTTTGAAATTGAAATAGCTCTGCAGATTTCATGACGGTAGATCTCACTGTTCGAAGGTTAAGATATTCTGCTTTCTAGTAAAGAGAGGATTACGTTAGAAAGACTTGACTTGTCAGGAGAACATAAGTATTCAATTTCATCGAAGAAAAGGTCGGGGACGCCATATACACCTGCTACTCATTCACAAACAATGTAATATTGCTTGTGTCATCGGAAAATTCGCAAGTTTTCAATATTTGTAACTTCAATTTTTCGTATTTATGCACGGTTAATAAACTAGGTCCAATGTCCGTCCCTTGGGGATGCCAAAATCCAGCGTTTTTGGCTTTGACGAATTTCAATAATTATTTCTTATTGTACATATATTGTACCAACATAACATTGTGTTCCATATAGCTTACGAATAACCTGATGATATTTGAAACCTCATACTATCATCATTATAAAGCAGAAATGGTTTCTTATACAATGACGGAGGACCGTTATCTGAACAATTGAACTGGGAACCCGACGCATTTGTCTCCTTTGCTACTGACCGGTCAATATTATCTTGTCACTTGCAATATATTACGAGTAATTTTCAGCATGTTAGTCGATAGGCTCATCGGAGTGACACCTAATTGAATGCGTCAGTATTACAGTATGTCCAGTATGTGGCCGACCGGCAAAAGCGAATTGCGGGAATTCATTGGAGCAATTAACTCGGTTCTGGTCGTACCTAAATGCGGCTAATTTGTGCCACTGTGTGCTGTTCTGGACGACCCAAGGAGCTTAGAATCTCCATGTGGAGTTAGCAAGCGTTTCACCAAACCGATCTTTATTAATACCCAACATAAAATAAGTTGATCTGATCAATGTATTTTTTAAATCTTATGTCGAATGTCTGTGCGCTGGTTGTATAAGCAAAAACTCTCGAATGGAGATCTCTAGCGTCATAAAATTCACACAGCTTTTTATATTTGAAATTTCTAGGTCAACTACGATTCTTCTTTTTTTAACACAACGTCATTTCTACCATGAACTACGGAATTTAAACGATATAATATATCAGAACGTGCAATTCACACGCGGTAGAAGTAAAAAATTCTGAAGAGTGGGAGGCTACGAAGCACCGCACAAAGAGGAGACCCATTATACTATCTCATTGTATTGCAGGCTAAATTGATGTGTGTGTGAGTGTTTGGTCTCTTTATAGTGTCGATATATTTCGTTTCATTGAGTTTCAAATTACAACGGTGCTAAAGAAGTTTTCTCTTCAAAAATATATCAGAGTGTGCAATTCACATGCGGTAGAAGTGAAACCTTCAGAAAACTAAAGTAGCCAAGAGTTGGTAGGCTACGAAGCACCGCACAAAGAGGAGACCGTTTATACTATATAATTCTCTCGCAGGCTAAATCCTATAGTTGTCACTTTTTAGTGTCGCTATTTTTTGTTTCATCGAGTTTCAAATCACAAAGGTGCTAAAGAAGTTTTCACTTTAAAAAAAACAACATTCTTCGGTTACCATTAACCTAAGGGGTCGTCCATTAATCACGTGATGTTTTTTTAGCAACTTTTTAACTCCCCCCTGGTGATATGTGGTGAGGTTTTAGACTACCCCCCCCCCCCCCCCCCCCCCCCCCCCGAAATCACGTGTATTTTTTTAGTACAAAATATTTTGAAATTTTTAAAATATTATCACGAAAAATAAATACACGTGATATCTCGTTATACCCCCCCCCCCCCCCCGTCGTGATATTTCGTGATTTTTTCCGAACCCCCCCCCCCCCTTTTGAGCCTCACGTGATTAATGGACGACCCCTAAAATATTTTAATTCTCCCTAATACCAACCAAGCTGTAATAATTATATTTGTTGTTATGACTCCTTCTCATGATCAATTTCCGATTATAAACTAATGAGACCCGAATTACACCTACCGACCTCTTTTAAAATTTCACTCCGCTCAGTATCCTATAAGATGATACGATACTTATAGAAACGATATCGTTTGGAATTTTGGACATTCGCCTGGACATTTTTTCCTCGGGGGTTATGACTGAATGATGTCCATTTTCTTTTGAGTATCTTTAGTCCATTCTAGCGACTGTCACTTTATCACTCGTTTACTGGAAATACCATATTAATTTCGCAGAAACATGTTGCAATAGATCCATAAGCTCTGGAATAGTTACTGCATCTTCTGTGTTGTGAAATAATTGACCTGTACTCGCGATCCCGATAGATTTATAATTATAGTGGTAGGTATGTCACCACACCTTTGAGTAAAATGTTCAGTAACTACTCAGTCATGTAACTTAATCTTACATTTAACAAAGGCGGTAAACCAGTTACCTTTTCACCACCATCAAATAGCTCCTAATTAGCAAGTAGCCGGGTCGAGTACAGAAATTTGCTTGAATAAAAAGTCTAAAATGTGTTTGAAAGGGAGAGTACGAAAACAGTGCGCAATATAGTTGTGAATGATGAATACTTGGAGCAGAGATCAGCGGAGATCAGTTTGTGTATCTGGGAAGTATATTTACGAGAAATCTGATGGACTAACTAACTAACCATCACGCCGTTTCTCCGCAGGGGTAGGCAGAGAGGACAGACCGCCAAACAACTCGATCTTGGCACACACTCCTTGCCTCGTTCACATTCATACGTCGTCTCATACATGCTCTTCTATTATTCCGACTCTTCACATGGCCCGACTCAAGTATCTGATTCACTTGGTCGTGCCATGTCTTCCTCGGGCTCCCCGACTTAGACATGGAAATGTATTGCAGGAAATTCCATTAGTGGACTGAACGCTAACAAAAAAATTTTCCTAAGGACTAAAGCTTGCAGTCCATAGTGGAGTGCTGATATCTTCACCGATGTGTGACAGTTGAGTGAGGCCAGGAACTGATAAAGGAAGGATGACAATAGATTGAATGAGATCTCTGAGGCGTTTGCGTGGTAAAACCATGAATGTTGAAAAATGTGGAGATTCGCAAAGAATGTAAGACTTGGTAGAGTGAGATTGTGAAAGGGACTTTTACATAGATGATTTGGCCATGTTGAGTGAATGAACGAAGTATAAGGTGAATCTGACACGAATGTGAATGGTAGAATAAGTTGGCGACGCCCGAGGAAGATATGGCACGATTAAGTTAAGCAAATACTTGGGTCATGAATAACAGAAGGGAATGTACGAGACAATATATGAATGTAAAATAAGCATCTTAGAGGATGCGGTGTGGAGGGTATTTTTGAGGAAAGGAAGGAGTGAAAGTTCTTGGAACGAGAAGGGTATGAGGGGTTGGTAGGAATTTCAATGTGTCCAGGAGCGACGGAGTTATGAATCCATCCCTCCAACTGCGGTACACGGCGATGATGGGTCGAAAGAGTCCGTTCGAAGAGATTAAAAGGTCTCCCTCATCCAGTTCCTTTCGATCTGGCCCGCTAGCAGTAGGTGGGCAGGCACAAACGCCGCCAAGGCAAGGCACCCATGCTAAGTCACCATAAGTAGCGAACCGGAGGAGTGTTAATTATCCCATTCACGCCTCCCAAATTAATAAAGTTTTTTGGCAGTCCGTCCTCTCTGCCTACTCCTGCATTTAACAGCATGTCCGTTAGTTATAATTGGCATGTCAACGCATTATTAGCTATAAGCACCGGTGTTATTTGCATATATTATCATGTCTGTACGTTCCAAGGTAGATTGACATCCATGTAGGTATTGTTTATTAAAAAAATCAACATGTTCTTAGAGTTGAGGTCACAAGCGGATAGCCTTGCAAGTACTGACCTTTTAACCAAATTAAAATTGTAATTTTGTTAATCTTGCCTCAGTAGTACGGGTTATTAAATAATTAATCTCGTGTATTGTTGCAAATTTATTGTTAATAAGATTTCCATTTAAATCAAATACGTTTTTTGATTTACTGTTTCTGGTGACCCGAAAGTTGATCCCGAAATTATCTATAAGTCTAGGATGAATATTTATTTTAATTTTTTAAACTTTATGAGTAAAATCTTAAATTATAACATTTATTTAAATGAAGACAATATTAGCGAAACTCAATTGAAAATCTGGAGACAGAAAAATCAGAAAAAGATATTGGCTTCGTTGGGACACGAGCCCAGGACCCTTTGCTTACATGGCAAGTGCTCTTCCGATTGTGCTACGGAACCCATATCAAATTCGGTCACTTTTAACTGTATCATACTTCGACTAAGAACTATCAACTTTATCCTCATTTTCTTAACACACATATTATCGTCTGCTATCTTTATATACGATTTTATTTTTAATATGCGATATCTATTGACTTATTGGCCCGCAACCCGGATTTGTACCGATTTATTACACATTTCCCTTAAACACGGTAAGTTTTAAAGCCCTTAAAAAAATATATGTTATTCTTGAAGATAATATCTAGACTTTGCCCGCGCCGAAACGCAAATTATATAAAATTTCCTCGATAGAAAAAAATCGCAAAGTATGCTCCAAAAATTATTATTAACACGTTTGTTTCAGTTATTTTACAAGTTATATGTATGAAAAAATTCACAGTGTTTCTTTAAATGCTGTTTAAGATAATTCCCGCGAGATTTTTGCTCTATTTTAAACAAGTCGTGTTTTATTAAACATTTTCGTAATTTTCGCATCGATTTTGTCGCTGTAAATGTTAGCGCTCTCCTCTAACATTCGTAATTTCGTATCTCTCCATCTTCTTCTTTTCGGGCCCGGTTGCGGAGCCTTAACACAAAAAAAAACTAGTCAAATAAACGAGCCGTTCTCATGAAGCCAACAATAAATGTGCATGTGCAGGGTGTTCCGCTCGTGTCAGACGGTCTTTCTTTTTTATTGTTACTTCAGTGAAACCTCCAGAAAACTAAAGTGGACAAGAGTGGGAAGGTTACGAAGCATTGCACAAAAAGGAGACCGATAGGCTACGAAGCACCCCACAAAGAGGAGACCGATTAGTCTATCTCATTCTCTCGCGGACTAAATCCTGTAGATGTATGTGCTTGTCTCTTTTTAGTGTCGCTATTTTTCATTTTATTGCGTTTCAAATGACAACAGCTAAAGTTTTCACTTCAAAAAAACGTATTTCGGTAGAGCGATATGATTTGTTGTTATTAATCTATGTCACTGCTATTTAAAATTGCGTTTTTTTTACATGACGACATTCTTGTTAAGTATCACGATGACTTTGTTGTTTAAAGTAATTTTCAGAAGTGTTTTACCAGCCCACGTTTTCAGCCATATTTTTGGTGCATCCCAAAACAATCTACCAACTTTATTGCTATGACATCACGCCTTCGATATTAAAATGAAACGGACATTCGGTTACAGGTCGACGGAATAAGATATCCATATTTCTGGATATTTAAAAAATATATATCTAGCACTGCAGTTGAGATGGTATGGGCACATAAGACGGAGACCACCAGACCACACAGTGAAGCAGGCTATGTCTACGGAGCTTCATCGACAGTCATCCAGAGGAAGACCAAAGAACTCCTGGATGACTCGATGCTCCAAAATATTACAGAGAAACGGTCTGGATGAAAGCGATACCCAGGAAAAAATATAATGTAAAGATTATATATTGAAACTAGCTGACCCGACGAACGTTGTTCTGCCATATAAATCATTTCTAGTAAATATTTTGGTTGTTAAATAAAAAATAACGAATGTAATAATGAATAACGAAAGTGTGTAGGGATGGGATCTATGACAGAAAGAGGAATGGAGCGCTGTAGACGATGACCGCCGATAAAAACAAAAACAAAAAACACTAACTAAAGTAGGACAATGAAATAAAGAAAATCGATATGAATTTCGAAGAGCAATTGAGTGTAAGATTTTATTTGTCAGTCCGTCTTTAGCCAACACAAATAAGCTCGATGGTTTGCCCACGCGAGAACATGATGCCGAATGAAATATCAAAATGACGCCAAGCTTCTCGTGAATGTCTTGCGCATGTGTGGATGAAAGTTCAATCAACAACATAAATACTTTCGTTCTGTTTGAAATACGAAAGACGGTTAAATTTGTTCATACAACAATACTAAAATCGCGATTAAAAAATGGGAGGGTGGAGGTGGGAGGGTTAAAATTTGACGTTATAGGTATTTTTTGATGCCAAATAAAAAAAAATTATCAAAAAAATGGATTTTTTTTCTGGATAATGACACCCTAATCACCTAGCGGTAAGAAATATACTTTAAAACCTATTCTCATACCTACAAATATACATTTAAAAAAATCATAAATATCGGTCAAGGCGGTTCGGGGGAGTGCGACCACAAACACCGTGACACGAGATTTTTATACGAGATTTTTGTATATGTATAAGATAAATTGAAAAAACGTTACATTCTTTCCCATTCACAACTCTTTAACTGTGTCGAATAACTTTATTCGATTTGTGAATGAAATCACGGTGAAGAATAAAATAGCTATATGCGATGGCCTACGACGTATCTCTCGTGAGTTCTACTGTTAAAGTTGATTCTTACAATGTACAGCTTTCGTTACCAAAGCACGTTCTTGGGAGAGATCAAAGACAGGAAAATACTAAACACTGTTTCCGCAACACTCGTGCATCGTCTGCGAAGTGATGTTTACACATTGACCGGTAGTTCTGTTGGTAGAATGTTGCTAATTCAGACACGTGCAAACATGTATTAAAGGTTAAAAAGTTACTTGACTTCGCGCCAAAATTATGTATTTAAAATTTTTTCAAAATTAAAGGATTTCTTTGTTTGAACCACTTTTTATTTCTTTAAAACCGACATGTTTCGAGAGCGATGCTCTCTTGCTCAGGGTTTACTAAAAACTTTTTTGAAGTGAAACTTTTTTAGCGATTTGAAATTCGGATGAAACGGAAATGCGTCACAAAAATTTATTATTTGACGGTCCTCGGTTCTAATGTAATGCGGTAAATTCACGACTACGCGCGGGCCTCCAACAGTGCCGCGGTAGCGCCCGACTCTCAGCGCCCAAAGAGACATCCAGTGAACGGAGGTTCGAAACCTACCAAATCCAATTTTTTTTTTTGTGAAATCGATATCCAATCTTCAACTCTCTTTAAAATAAACAGGCAAAAGAAAAGAAAACGACTTCGAGCGGCTTTCTAGTTTCACTTCTACGTTCGAAACCTACCAAATCCAAAATAAATTAACTTTTTTATTTTTGTGACATCTATATCTAATCTTCAAACCACTTTAAAATAAACAGGCAAAAGAAATTAAAGCGACATCTAGCAACTTTCTAGTTTCACTTCTACTGCGTGTGAATTGCACACCCTGATTTTTATTAGTAAACCCTGAGGAAGAGAGCATCGCTCTCGAAACATGTCGGTTTAATAGACATTAAAAAGTGGTCGAAACAAAGAAATTCTTTAATTTTGAATTAAAATGGTGTCAAAAAATCTTTGTTTCCTCCCGACAACCATTGAGTTTTTGAAAACTTCTTTTGCACCGTTGTGATTTGAAACTCGATGAAACGAAATGGAGCGACATTTTTTTTTTACATGAGCTCCACACAGGAGGCCCTGAGGAAAATAATTTCCCTCGGGGCCTATGTCATCTTTGGGGATGTTGTGTGGACGGTTTTTTTAGAGGAAGGAGAGGAGAGTTCTGGGAAGGAAAGGGGTTTAAGGAGTGGGTAGGAATCTGGGGTAGAGTGTGTCCTGGTCATCCGCCTCCAAGACCTAGATAAACCTCACCCCATGAACCCGGGAACCCCTGCTAAATCACCAAACGTAGCGAACCACTTGGGGTGACCTATGGCAGAGGTGTTGGTTATCCAATAAAGGTTCCCAGGGCGGCGGTACCCATTGACAAATTGGTACTAAAATTGGTACAAATTGATAATAAAATTCCCGCCTCCCAAATTGACACTAAAAGAGACAAACATAAACCACATCTATAGGATTTAGCCTGCGATGAGATAACCGGTCTCCTCTTTGTGTGGTGCTTCGTAGCCTATCGGTCTCCTGTTTATGCGGTGCTTCGTATCCTTAATCGTATCCTTCGTATCCCCACTCTTGTCTACTTAATTTTTCGGAAGGTTTCACTTCTACCGCGTGCGAATTACACACGCTGTTGTTTTTTTTACATTAGCTTCACACAGGAGGCCCGGAGGAAAATAATTCCCCCAGGGACATGTGTCATATTGGGTATGCTGTGTGGAGGGTCTTTATGGGAAAGGAAGGAGAGGAAGTTAAAAGGTATAAGGGGGGTAAGAATTCATCCCTCCCACTGCTGTACAAGACGATAGGTCGAGAGAGTCCTGTTGGAGAGGTCAAAAGAATCTCAACCAGTCTCTCCTTACCCGGCCTGTCACGTAGTTGGTGGGCAAACGCATACACCTCCAAAACCTAGACAAACCTCATCCCATGAACCCGGGCACTCCTCCTAATTCACCAAACGTGGCGAACCACTCGGGGTGACCTATTATGGCAGGGGTGTTGGTTATCCAATAAATGATTACCGGGGCGGCGGTACACGTACCCGCCTCTTGAATTAAAACAACATAAGTTAGCATTTGTTTGAAGGTGGTATATGTGGTACCTGTGATATATTATTGTTCGTGAGTGTTGAAGTGACACTGTGAGTGTGTTTGTATTGTAAGTCTCGCTTGAAGGACAGAATGTTTTTTAGTTCTGCGAAGTGGAAACGTGACGTAAGCGAAGCCGGTTTGTCCTCAGTTTCCTTTGGAACGATGACGCCATCTAGTGACCGAGACACGATTAACACCGACTTACTAACACACTGCAACACACATACTTACATACGTACACACATGTTAGTATTACATCGTGGTAGGATACAAAAATATATTGCCAAGTAATGCATCTACGGATCGCAGGATAATTGGCTGTTTTGCATTTCGTCTGTCTTTAATTAATATGTACGTTCCGGTTCCGTTTCTAGATGGTGCCAGTAAAGTAGTAGTTCAGTAAAGATTATATTTTTTTGTGTTTTTTTTAAGTCAAAACTTATTTTGCATTGTTTTGATTTTAAACTCGATAAAACGAAAAATAGCAACACTAAAAAGAGACAAACACATTCATATATAGGATTTAGCCTGCGAGGGAATGAGATAGTATTATCGGTATCCTCTTTATGCGGTGCTTTGTGGCCTCCCCCCACTCTTGTCTACTTTAGTTTTCTGAAGATTTTACTTCTACCGCGTATGAACTGCACACTTGTATTTTTTTATTGCTTCAACTATATTATTTATCATTATAAAAATACTCTAATTTTACAATTTTAATGTAAAAACCCACTAGGCAATAAACAAATAAATAACTTCTTCAAACATAGTAAACTTATTTTTTGGCACAATTTTAATTTAAAATTAATAGAATACTTGCTTCATCAGGGTTTACTTAAAACTAAATAACTAATGCTTGTTTTGTTTATAATAATAACTAGCAGACCCGGCCACACGTTGATGTGGCTAATGAAACACAACGCCATTACCCAACCTTTATAAAATCCACACCACCCGCTTGCCAGCTGCCCGCTGCCCGCTGCCTGAATTGAATATTTGAATTTCTCGGCTTTTCTCTACTACAATAAGCATGTATTATACATATAAACTAATTAACTCGTCACTAATTATACAATGCTTGCAATGCAACACTGGATATTTGAAAATCAAAAATCAAATGCCTACTTACTCTAGGACAACTATTTTCCAATTTCTTCAGTAGAACGAATTTCAAAAGTGACTATAGTACGGCCCGCCAGCCGTTTTAAATCGCACAAAAATATGTTTTCTTTGAATTTCTCGGCTTTTCTCTAGTATAATTTACATGTATTATACGATTCCTCTTGAATCACTCTATCTACTGGTGAAAACCGTATGAAAATCCGTTGCGTAGTTTAAAAGATTAACGCGCACATGCATTTTGAGCGACTTCATTTTATACTATGTAATGATGATGAAGTTTAAAAAAACAACATGTTTCGTAAAGCAATGCTTACTTCATCAGATTTACTTAAAACGAAATAACTAATGCCTGTTTTGTTTTGTAATAATAAAAAAATAAACTAAAACAGTAATAATAACAGTTTAAATTAATTTAAATAACGTTCTTCAAGGTTTAGTACAATTTTTTCTGTGATAATTTGAGCAGTTTTGAAATGAAAATAGGTTTTCTTTAAGCTTTTCACCGACACGGTACGATTAGCGCCAAGCAGTTTCTTAACCGGCTGAAATGCGATACGTCTAACTGACCCGCCACATATATTCAGTTTTTCTTTCCGTTTCTTAATACAGTGTACTTTGCACTTGTGAATGATGAATACTTGGAGCAGGTGGATGAGTTTGTATATTTGGGATGGACGAGTATGTTTACGAGAGATGGGATGGCAGATAGAGATATTGAAAGAAGGGTAAATGCAGGTAACTCCGTTAATGGAGGACTGAACGCCGTTGGCGCCAACTAAAAACTGCCCAAAGCAACGAAGCTAGCCGTCTACAATGGAGTGCTGGTACCTACCCTGAAATATGGCAGTGAGGCGTGGAACTGGCAGAGGAAGGAAGAAAGTAGACTGAAGCTGTAGAAATGAGTGAAGGAAGAAAGTAGACTGAAGCTGTAGAAATGAGTTAGATCCCTGTGTAGTAAAACCATGTACGATCGTGTGAGAAATGTGGAGATCCGTAAAGAATGCAAGACTGATATAAGCGTAATGAGTAAGATTAAGATAGCGACGCTCAGATCGTTTGGGCAAGTAGAGCGAATGAATGAGGAAAGGAGCTTAAGGAAAATATATGACGCAAGAAGTCGGGGACGCCCAAGGAAAACATGGCACGACCTAGTGAGTCAGACACTTGAGTCGGGCCATGTCAAGAGTCAGAATAATTGTTGGATGATTTCTATAGCGCCATTTAAGGGCGCTTAAAAATAATAGAAGAGCATGTATTAGACGATGTATGAACGTGAATGAGGTGTGTGCCAAGACCGAGTTGTTTGGCGGTCTGTCCTCCCTGCCTACCCCTGCGGGGAAACGACGTGATGATTAGTTTGTTAATTAGTATACTTTTTCTTTAACTCTGGAGAAACTAAACGTAATTTAATTTTGGGTTAGCATGTATGAGTACCATCGTGCCGCCCCGGGAATCATTTCTTGGTTAACTAACATCTCTGCCATAGGTCACCCCAAGTGGGAAGCTACGTTTTGTGAAGGGGTGCCCAGGTTCATAGGGTGAGGTGCGTTCAGGTCAGTGGCGGTGGATGCGCTTCACCAGCTGCATGGCAGGCCTGATAGGGATAAACTGGTTGAGAGAGACCTGTTGATCTCTCCAGCAAGACTCTCTCGGAACTAGGGATGTCGAAAGTGAAAAAAAATATCGATATATCGATGTATCGATATTTATTAAAATATCAATATTATATATCAACAAATATATATCGAGGAAAAAATATCGATATATCGGTCAAATTTTCTAGAGATTTTGCGTTTTTAAAATAATAGTGTATTCAGCTCAATATTATCATTTGTAATTTTTGTAAACATGTGCTTTTTTTAATGTACAAAAATCTCAATAAAAATGAAGGTATTTTTATCACTATTCATTTTTATTACGTAATAATTACAAAAATATCAAAACCTAAAAAGCAGTCTTCTAATTTATATGTAAACTGAGACGCATACAAAGTTTGTATGCGTCTCAGTAACATTCTATTCGCGTATTGATCTGTCAAAAAGGACTTCGTGCTTGGAACAAGGTATAGTCAATAATCATAGACAATTGGGAACCAACACATAGGAGTGGCTTAGAAAAAAATGGCGAAAAATAGCACACATTTCTATGACAATAGATTTGTAAGCTATTAATAGTTAAAATTTCAACCGCCAGATGTCATGACCCAATACAGTTACTTTTTCCGTTCGTTCCTATACGGTTTTGGATTCTAGTGACTTTAAATACATAAATTTAAAAAAATATCGTTTTTGATACAATTTTCGATATTGGATATTTAATATCGATATATCGAATCAAAAATATCGATATATCGATACTTTTTCAACAAGCCTACTCGGAACATTACATTGCACCGCGATGGGAGGGCTGGATTCATACCACTCACCCCTGAACACACTGATCGCAGATTCCTACCGATCCTTCACACTTTTTCATTTCCTCAAACGCCGTCCACACAGCATCCTCAAAGATAACATAGATCCTGAGGGGAATTATTTTCTTAAGGACCTCCTGTGTGAAGCTAATCAATATTTATTTTACTAGCTGACCCGGCCGCGCGTTGCTGTGGCTAATAAAACACAACGTCATCTACTGGATGGTTATCCAACCTTTATAACCACCGCCGTCTTTGAGTTTATCGCGAAGAGACAGACAGATGCCGCGGAGGACTTTAATTTATAATACGTAGAGATGGTGTGAAAGATTACAATAACGTGCATGAAATGCTTGGGGTAACTAACGTATTTAAGATAATAAGGATTAATACTGTATCCGTCACAATAACTTTTCAATTACCGCAATGTACGGGACCATTTTTTTTAGAAGATAGAATGAGTATAGTAAGCTATCCGTAAAAGATAGATATATGCCTTCGCGGACTTTTTTGTTATATCCCAAAAGGATTAGGCAGCGTTTTCGATGGGCGGCTCGACTTTTTCCGAAATTTCTAACAATTATTGTTATGTTTCAACCAATTTACACAAATCCTTGACAAATTACATACCTAAACCTTCCTCACGAAACACTATCTATTGACTTTAATTTATAGAGATGTAGAGATATAAGAAAGTGTCCTACATTGTTCGTTTTGATAAAGAAGTGAGTCCCTTTACGTTCAATGGAGTTATATTGGTGTGGTAGCCCTCTATCATCCCCCATCCATGAAGAAGGTTCCCGTTTTTACCTAAAGGGCGTGCTTTTGAAGGTATAAATTCTGAAAGTTTCGCCCCCTAGAAATTTCTAAAACATTCAATCACTCCAGAACATTTGGGAGCATTCCACAACATTGCAGAAAATCCCGGAACACTCTGGAACGTTCGGGAACAACCCAGGACATCCCAGATCATTGTGGAACATTCCAGAACAATCTCGATTGTTGTGAAATATTCTGGAACATTCTAGATCATTCGAAGCCCTTTTTGGATCGGTGGGGCTACCCATTGGTAGGGGTATATAAAGCAAAATCCGTCGTTGGTTCGAACGTCAGTTCCACCCAGTGATGTTATGTCTAGGGAAATTTCCCTAGATCTAGGGGAGAAAAATATTTTTTAGGGAATAGGGAAATCTGGACAAAATCTAGGGAAATTTCGAACTCTGGCAAATTTTTTATTACATATGACAATATTACTGGTATTATTTATAGTATATATATATACATATATATTTTTTTTTGGAATTCCCATGAATCTTAATTATTGTTCATCTACTTACAAGCAATGTTATTTTTAACACTGACAACTCAAAATGATATGAGGGGTCGTCCATTAATCACGTGAGGCTCGAAAGGGGTGGGGGGGGGGTTCGGAGAAAATCACGAAATATCACGAGGGGGGGAGGGTATAATGAGATATCACGTGTATTTATTTTTCGTAATAATATTCTGAAAATTTCAAAAATCTTTGTACTAAAAAGAATACACGTGATGTGATTTGGGGGGGGGGGGGTGGTTAGTCTAAAACCTCACCACATAAAAAAACATCACGTGATTAATGGACGACCCGTTATGTATCTAAAAAGATAAATCGGACCTCTTAAAAAAAATTATTTTTGTTTAAAGTTCCGTTTTATCGGTGATTGTGGTTGATTTTTATTTTGCAAAGTGTTTTTTTTTTTTTTTGGAATTCAGTTTCTAATTCAGTGGTGAGTGTATTCGTACTTTTAAATTATTATTTCACGCAGCAAAAAGTGTTTTATTTGGAAAAGCACACTATTGTTAGTACATTTACCAAGTTCCGATATCTTTCCAATTAATTAATCATATTAATTAAAATATAACAGGATTAGTGTTACACAATCAAGTGGCTACGTAGGTAATTGCGTAAATGTGAAATTCTAGGGTAATTTCACCTCGAAATGTAGGGAAATAATTTTTTTGGGCAGAACATCCCTGGTTCCACTTCATATCAACTCCCTGAGCGAAGTTGGGTACCCCAGGTAGTGTAAAAAAAGCATGTTTAGACCAGACTAAATGCAAATATGAAATTAATTACTGTATATCATACAAGAGTAATATATGCATGTTCTCTTTATGTATGCATACAAGAATAATGAATTCTGTAATTTATCAGCTATTTTCGTTCCATTGTTATTACAATCGATGATCTATGTAGATTGTAGAAAAACAGAATTTTTATACACTTGAACATACAGTGAGGTGATGATCTCACAAACGAATGATTTCACCGTTGAAGTAAATGTTTGACGATGTTATATTGTATTGTGTTTTTTTTTATTGTTGTTGAAGCAATAATTGATAACAATATAACTAGGAATTTATCTTATCTTATCTTCTACATAGTAAAAACTAGATATCTATTAATTGTACACCTACGTCAAAGGGTGACCTCGGATTGGGAAAAATAGTAAAGTCTGGAATTATTGAAGGCTTTCATTAAACCTGGAATAATTGTTATCAAAATCTAATATCACAAGCACTTTAGAAATAAGCAAATAGAATTGCTTCTTCTAACACAGCAAACTTATTTTGTGGCACCATTTTGATTTAAATTAATAAATTACTTCGTTTTTACCACTTTTATTGTTTACAAAACCGACACGTTTCGTCAGCAAAGCTGACTTCTTCGGAGTTTTGACAGAACTAATTTTAAAAATAGACATATATAGGTAATAGAGAAAAATAATCGACATAAACAATAATAAAATTAGAAAGAAAATAATGTTTAAGGGACGAGGGGCAATATAGAACAATTAAAATTTTTAAAAGGGCAATAGATTTAATAATGGGTCATTTAAAAACAATTTTTTTGTTCTATATTGCCCCTCGTCCCTTAAACATTATTTTCTTTTTAATTTTATTATTGTTTATGTCGATTATTTTTCTCTATTACCTATATATGTCTATTTTTTAAATTAGTTCTGTCAAAACCCTGAAGAAACGAAACATGTCGGTTTTGTAAACAATAAAAGTGGTAAAAACGAAGTAATTTATTAATTTAAATAGAATTGCGTTCAAATTTTATATTTTTGAAGTAAAACTTCTTTACGCACGCTTGACTTGGGGAGTAAGCTGGTGAATCGTGACCAGAGCGTTACGAAAAGAGTGATCGGGCGAGGCGAACGGTCGGGCCTTTACGCACGCTTCACTTTCAAGCTTAAAAACAACCGAAATACAGGCCCTTAACGCTTATCTCAGAAATTTATTTTTATTTTTAACTTTATGATTTAAAAATAATAATAGATAGAATAACATATATAAAATGATAGCAGCCGATAATATGTGTGTTAAGAAAATGAAGATAATGTTGGTAGTTCTTAATCGAAGTATGATACAGTTAAAAGTGATTGAATTGGATGTAGACACCTTAACTCAGTTGGTAGAGCTGTTGCCATGAAAGCAGAAGTTCCTTGGTTCGAGTCCCAGAGGTGCCAATATCTTTTTCTGATTTTTCTGTCTCTAGATTTTCGATTGAGTTTCGCTAACATTGTCTTCATTTAATTATAAATTTAACCGAAGTCCCCGGCGTTGCTCTAGCTTTACGCAGAGTTTTTCAAAATGTAATGTAGACAGTGACATTACTCTTGTTTCGAAGGTGAAGTGTGTAAAATTTTCAGCCTCGGAATAAAACTGTAGATTTGTATAAAAATCAAACCCAAGCCGCTCGCTTCAAATACTCTTCTTTATATAAATAGAAGATAGATTCCTCGACGTAATCCATCTAAATTCCATCCTTACAGTATTCAACATGTACAATACCGCCATCATTTCGGCTAATTAGTATTCTGGTCACTTCAGTTATGGACATTTTGAGCGGAAATGGATATTGGTCGTGTCGTGACGTCGCGCCACACACGTTAGTAGTTAGCGGCGGTTCCGGAAACGAACCAGCGAACCTGGCGGCGTTAGTCGAAACAATGCCCTTGTCAACACTGAACATATGTACTGATGGAAATGTGTTGTCAGCGGGTTTGTGTGCAAAAGTGAGGACATTCTTTGCTTACTTCTGTTAAATTTGATCAAAGTTTTTAACAATCTTAACACCTATCAATTTCACTGGCCTGTATGGGGCCTCGGAGTCGAAAGGTCCAATGCAGTGGTTCCCAACCTTTTTTTGACCAGGCACCACATTGATTTCATTATTATTAACAGGGACCATAAGGTTAAAAATAAAGAGGCGCTTGCCCTCCCCTCCCCCGGATATCCGCGCGCCGAATTCGCTTATTAACCTATAATTATTAATTTATAATTTGGGAGGCGGGTATTGGTACCGCCGCCCCGGGAACCATTTATTGGATAACCAACACTTCTGCCATAGGGTCACCCCAAGTAGCAAAGCTACGTTTGGTGACTTAGCAGGGGTGCCCCGGTTCATGGGGTGAGGTTTGGCCGGGTCTTGGTGGCGGATGTTTGTCCACCATTTGCGTGGCAGGCCGGATTAATTAATTATCAATCTCCCAGTGATTTGTTGAGGGAGACTTTGCGACCTATCAAGCAATGATATTTGGAACATCGCCTAGCACCGCAATGGGAGGGATGGATTCATACGTCCGTCACTTCTGGGCCCACTGACCCCCAGATTGTACATTGTGGGACATTGGAGGTTTAGTTTCGTTTTCAAATGTAGAGTCGTTTGTACCAAAAAAAATAGAGTCCTTGCAAGAGCCTTGAAGGGGTAACCATCTGTTACCTATACCAGGGCGGGTAAGTGGTGGGTCCTCCAATAGTGACCCCCAGATTCCTACCCACCCTTCATGCCTTATCCTTCCCAGAACTTCCTTTCCTTTAAAAGACCCTCCACACAGCATCCCCAAAGATGACACAGGCCCTGAGGGAAAATATTTTCCTCAGGGCCTCATGTATGGAGATAACGTAAAAAAATGGTCTTAAAAAGACGCTAATCACGTACTTAATAAATATTTCGTGTATTATTATTATTCAGAATTGGCTCTATATCATGAATACAAGAAGGTAGCAACCCGGTACTTAAAAAACAAAAGAATTGCTTTTTTGACTTGCTAAACAAAAAGGTATAACAAATAATTTCACATATTTTAATCGAATTATAGATTACGTCGCCGAGGGCCTAGTAGAAGACAAATATCTTGGTTGCGAAATTTACGAGAGTGGACCGGTATTAGAAGTGTGGAGGAGCTATTCCGGGCAGCGCAAGACAGAGAGACATTTTCCAGAGTGATCGCCAACGTAAACGTTGTATAACGTTACGTTGTTAGTTAGCACTTGCATACTGCTTACTAACAACGTGTGCAAGGACACTGGACGTCTAGATTCGTTCAAAATAAATAAATGTAGCTTCGTTTAACAAAAAAATTTGAATCTTGCGAGAGCCTTGAAGGAGTAACCATCTGTTACTTATACCAGGGCGGGTAAGAGGTGGATAACCTCCACTGATCGCCAAAGTCGCGTCGGGGGGAACGTGATAGTGCACACCAAGAAAAAGAATTGATTACGTGACTGTTGACCCCCTCCCCATAACAAGTTGTTTAAATATAATTATGGCAATAGCTGTGTCCATTACAGTGTCCATCAGTTGGCTAAAGAAGAAAGTAGCACAACACGGCACAACACCCCAAAAACAAATAACGAAAAAAGTGAGTTGTTTCAGATTTGCGACAGATGGAAAGTAAAAAAAAATTGAGTGGCTCTAGAAAAAAAAATATTCTCTAAGTGGGCGGTGGGCAAAATATGGTTGAGAACCTATAGTCTAATGTAAATTGGCGACTTCGGTTTTCTTTCAAATCGATGTATAACACACTTCTATTAGCTTTCATTTCAGTGCTTTTAATAGTTACTTGTTCAATGCATACAATCCTAGAAAGTAGGGATGATTATGTAACGATTACGATTATTGACACGCTTACGATAATTGTAATCGTCGTTCATGGTCGAGGGGTAAAGCTCCTCCGACAGTTAGCCCTCGGAAATTAGAATAATTATAATTTTGTGCGTTATTTACCAATGTCAAACCTAAAATCAACTTCGAAAATATCTATAATCCCTCGCTTATATGTTAGCTTTTCAGAACAACTCACATAGGTCTCATAGAAATCGTCATATCTCCCTTAGTAGCGTAGTGAGAAATGTGATCTAAACGGTATTGAAAAGAGAAAACACCACGCTGTGTATTCAAACCTAAAAATTAACCACAAAATAATTAAAATGTGACACCTTTATGAAATCAAAATTTCCGATTGCATATTGATAAGAAAAAAAATGAAACTTTGTGAAATTTAAAAAATATATTCTTTTTTTTTTTTTTTTACATTAACTCCACACAGGAGGCCCTGAGGAAAATAATTTCCCTCAGGGCCTATGTCATCTGGGATGCTGTGTGGAGGGTCGTTTTGAGGAGAGGAAGGAATGAACATTGGTCTTGAAGAGACCCATGTTGCAGGAAGGAGGAAACACAGAGGCCGGCAAATCATTCCACAGCCGAGCTGTTGAACACAAGAACGAGTCAAAGAAACGACCTGTTCTCATGTGACAAATGTCAACCGTGAACAAATGTTGGGCACGCGTTAGGCGTGTTTCCCGACTATGCACCGGTGCCGAAGGGATCAATGATGCTAGTTCCTCGGAGCATCTTCCATTGTAATACCGGTAGAACAAGGATAGCATTCCCACCCGACGCCTGTGCTCTAAAGATTGCAATCCGTCTGTTAAGATGGGAGAATCTATCAAACGGACCGCCCAGAGTCGAGGGTATTTTTCAGGTATTTTGGAGCTCCAGACCAGAGATGGCTGCCAAATTCAACCGTGGGGCGTACTTGTGATTTGTACAAGGTTAGCAGTTGTGTACTATTAAAGTATCTGCGGGCCCTGTACAGTACGCCCAGTTTTTGGGAGGCTTGCTTTACTCTGGCTTCGATGGAGCCCCCATACCTGAGCTGGTCACTTAGGGTTACACCTTTCTTACATAAAATGACAAAAAAGTGAGATGATGATAACGTTTATAAAGTATGTGTTTTTATTTATGTCTATTACCTGTAACTTTAATTAGAAAAAACATAAGATGAGCCATTTTTAAATTTTTTATGTTTGCGTGCAAAATTTTTATATATCGAAAATTAGCATTATTGTATCACCTTTCAAAAGCAGGTTTTAGTTTTCGGATACGTTCACAAATATTACATTTATTTGGATTTTATTGCTGAGCCGAAATATTTTAACCTTTTGACAAAATACGCCAAATTTTTTAAGGGTTAATAATCTTAATTTAACAGCACGATTATTCACCGTATAATCGTAATCGTCATATTGATAATTTTAGCATCCCTATTTCAAAATTTTCAGTTCACCAATTTGTCACATTACTTTCCGAAGGCAATTCTTAGCGGTAAAATCAGGAACAATTGATACTTAACTTTAATTAGAATATTTTTTAGTTTCCAAATAAACGCATGCGGTCGGGTCCACCGGCAATGTTACGGTGGTTTGGGTGTACCTGCCAACTGCCCACCACGGGACAAACGTATCGGTCGTATGAGTCACCTTCTTATTCTTAGCCGCAATATATTCTGAAGGTATTAAGTGTGCGAGTGTTAATCCGAATATACGAACAGAAAATAAACTTAGCAAATAATAAACAGGGTGCACCAAAGCTGTTTTCTGTCGAATCAGGAATTTTTTGAAGTGAAATTTCTTTAGCGCCGTTAGTGACATGAAATTCGGGTGAAACGGAAATGTGTCACAAATACTTGGTTCTAAGTTCTAATATAACGCCGTAAATTCGCACCTCGGCGCGTGCCTTTCATAGCGTAGTTGGCAAGGTGCCTGACAAGTCTCAGCAGGCAGAGACACAGACATCAAGCGAACGGGGGTTCGATCCTACGAAATTCCCAAAAAAATACATTTTTTATTTGTGAAATCAATATCCAATCTAAAACCATTTTGAAAAAAACAAGCAAAAGAAAAGTATGCGACTTTCTAGTTTCACTTCTACCATGTTTGAATTACACACTCTGATTTTTTTTTAAATGTAACTTCTTTAGCAGTGATTGTTGTGATTTGAAACTCGATGAAATGGAAACGACACTAAAAAGAGACAAGCACATACATCTATAGGATTTAGCCTGCGAGAGAATGAGATTTTGCTTTGATTTTAAGCTCACTTTTATAGGCTCTTATTGGTTGAGATTGTGCGTAAGTTATTGTGGGTTTCACTTCTACTGTGTGTAAACTGCTCTAGATTTTTAATTTCTGTTGTAGAGATCTTCTTTAATAATAAAATAAAAAAATAAACTTCTAAAAAAGCGGTTTTTAGGTAGAAATTTTAATTCATATACATCAAATTTGTGTTCCAACGTAAATTGGTCATTTGTAGATAATTTAAATTTACGCCTATCAAAATAGTTTTCTTTTATTTTATACTAGAAGACCCGGCCACACGTTGCTGTGGCTAACGAAACACAACGCCATTACCCAACCTTTATAAAATCCACACCATCTGCTTGCCAGCTGCCCGCTGCCTGAATTGAATATTTGAATTTATCGACTTTTCTCTACTATAATAAGCGTGTATTATACATATAAACTAATTAACTTGCCACTAATTATACAATGCTTGCAATGCAACACTGGATATTTAAAAACGGAAAATCAAATACCTACTTACTCTAGGAGTTCTAGGACATCTATTTTCCAATTTCTTTCGTAAAACGAATTTCAAAAGTGACTATAGTACGGCCCGCCAGCCGTTTTAAATCGCACAAAAATAGGTTTTCTTTGAATTTCTCGGCTTTTCTCTAATATAATTTACATGTATTATACATATAAACATTCCTCTTCAATCATTCTATCTATTGGTGAAAACCGTATGAAAATCCGTTGCGTAGTTTAAAAGATTAACGCGCACATCCGTTTTGAACGACTTCATTTTATACTATGTAATGATGATAATGATAATGATAATGATGATGATGATGATGACTAGCCGGTAACCGGCATGCGTTGCGATGCCATTCAAATAAATAAATTATTCTTCCCTACATGTCCTTTCCTATGAGTTCCCGTTCCCCTTTCGAGCCCCCTTTCCTTCCGCGTTCTCGTTCCACCTTCCCACGCTCCCTCGTCACCCCTCCCGCGGGAACCACCGCCTTCTTTACCCCTTCTTTATACAAATTTCATAAAGCCAGAGCTTACCATTATCAATAGAAAAGTTGGTGAGCGTGTGCGCAACAAATCATCAAATTTTCATCGCAATCGAATGAACGGTATGGCAACGGTGTATAAAATATTAACAAACAATTTTTTTTTTTTTAATTTTTAACTTTATTAGTAAAACTTCAAATTATAATATTTAATTATTGAAGACAATATTAGCGAAACTCAATCAAAAATCTGAAACAGAAAAATCAGAAAAAGATACGGTCACATCTGGGACTCGTACCCAAGACCTTCGGCTTTCCGGGCTGCAAAATTGTTCGATAATTGGAAACGTTTAGGTTTTATACTAGCCTATTTTTTACCCACAGTTTGTACGAGGATTATAGAGCAGCAAAACATGTTTACCAAAAAAATATTATCTTTATCACTGTTTACGGCAGACCAATTTACAATATTATGACGAATTGGCAATTTGTCACACCTAATTTAGGAAAAAACTACGACTAATATATTACACCTAGGGAATGCAATCTCGACTCGAGATCACAAATTCGAGATCTCTCGAGATTAGAAATTACAATCTCGCGAGATCTCGGAATTTTCAGGATCTCGTTAATTAAAAGAAAATATTATTTGGATAATAATAATAATTGGCTAATTTATATAGCGCCGTTTTCGTGGAAAATCACCTCAAGGGCGCTGTACAAATAAATATATAAAATAATTAATATTACTGGCTTATAACTAAGATTTACAATTACAACTAGTGACTTACATCTAAGACTTATAGCTACTTATATTACTGGCTTACAACTAAGATTTACATTTATAACCTAGTGACTTACATCTAAGACTTATAGCTAGTGACTTATGACTAAGACATATAGATTCTAACCTAATACTGGTGACTTATGAACACACATATTTACAATTAAGATTAGCGCCAGAAGAAGTAGGAAGTTTTTACATAATATTACAATTGGAGAACACGGGTGCAAAAAGTATAATGAAGGTTAACTGGATTTACGGGAAGGTATAGATATTTTAAATAAATTAATAAATTTAATAGTCCATCTTTACTGCATTAAGGTGATTCATCGCTCAACAGTAAACAGATTGAGGTATCACAATTAACAGATTACATTAAACAGACTGAGTTAACTATAAACAAAGAGAAAAGAGAAAAAAAACTATTAAAAATTGCAAAGTTTTAATAGAATGATTAATTTATGGAAAGGAGTATCGGAAAAACTGAGTTTTCAGTTTGGATCTAAATTCCGCTGAGTTGGTTATGCATCTCAATTCCGTAGGAAGTTTATTCCAAGCTTCAGGGCCGGATACTGCGAATGCACGATCACCAAACTTAGTGTTCGGATTTCGCTTAGGTTCTTTCAACCTTACAATTGCAGAAGATGTCGCTGATCTAAGAGTTGACTGCCTTAGACCAATATTTTCCGGAATGCATAGTTCAGAGATATAGGGATGAGCCATTTCATTGATAAATTTAAACACCATCCAGCATAACTTGTATTGGATCCTTTCAGGACACTTCAGCCAGTGAAGATTTCGGAGGTGTTCCGAAATGTGCGAAAATTTGGGTACCCCAGTGATAAGTCGTGCTGCGGCGTTGAAAACTGATTGGAGTTTGTCAGTTTGACATTTAGGAAGACTTGCATAGATGCCATTGCAGCAAGACGTGAGACTACATACGAGTTCACAAGAAGCTTAGTTGCTTCTGTAGAAAGGTTCCTACGAACTGATTTAAGTTGTCTAAGGTAGAAGAACCCCGTGCTAACGGTCCTATTCACCTGGCTTTTCAATGAAAGATCTGAATCCAGATAAACTCCCAGAAGTTTGACGGTTGTTTTCGCAATTACGTCATTGCCGGAAATAGCAATTGGTGAGTTATCTATTAAATGTTGGCGTCTATTTGTCTATTTGGCGTCGAATGAAAACAAAAATCTTTATTCTTTAATATTAGTTACCCAGCTGCTCTGCCCAGCCCTCTCCGATTCAACACTGGTTGGCAGCAGCGTGATTAAGCAATTATATGCAAACTGCAAAAATCTCCCCCTTGTTCCTCCACACTCAAATAGATCCATATCTCAAGTATGTTTTTCTCACTCAACACAGTTTTATATTATCTGTCCCGCTCGTCATCCGACGCTAATATTCGTAAATAGTCGGGATAGTTTTCTTTCTTTGATCGACACTCCCGCCCGACCGTCAATCAGTCAGCGCACCACTCGCGCTCAGAGGGGACGTGTGTAGCGTCGCTGACTACTGCCGCCCAATCTCGTCGATCTCGAACGGGATCTCGTCATATTATACTTCGGGATTGATCCCGAAAAATGTCACGAGATCTCGCGAGATAGGGATTGCATTCCATAATTACACCCCTTTTCTATAGTAAATTTTTCAACAATATGTAATTACGAGTATTTCACTCTACGTTTTCAATATTTAACCCCTTACACTTCGGGCACATACTGCAAGAAGGTCAGAATATTTCCGCTTTGCAATAAAATCCAAATAAATGTTAATTTTCGAAACACATTGAAATATGCCTTCAAATTTTATAATTAGACTTATATATAATTTTAAACTAATTTATTTTCCATATCATAGGCAACTAACCTTTTTATTGGAAACAATTATTAATGGAAAATAAATTAGTTTAAGATAATATTGTTAATTCTAAAATTTGAAATATGAGTTTTGAAATTGACTATTATGACAGTTTGACAGTAGGGCGCAATGGCAGAATTGGTAAACGCTCGTCCCTGATAGACGAGAGGTTCTGGGTTCGAGTCCCAGTTCCGACCATTTTCTTTTTCTGTTTTTCTGTGTCTTGTTCTCTTTCAAATTTTCGTTTAGATTATTATTATTTTCTTCTTTAATGATGTATTACATTGATGGGAATAACCTTCAAAAGTTATAAAAAGAGAGTTTTTCTTATAAAATTATATATAATTTTTCAAATATAAAGTTTTTTTAATGCAAACATTAAAAAATTTAAAAATTGGCTCACTTTACCTTTTTTCTGACTAAAATTACTGATACCGAAAAAAAAGAAAAAAAAGTGCATATTTTATTACACAACTGTATTTTAAAAGTTATTGTCACCTCACTTTATTATCATTACATGTAAAAATAATTTTAAAAAAAAAATCACAAAGTTTAAAAAAAAAATTCAAATTGCGGTCGAAAAGTTTGGTTTCATTTAAGTATACATTTTAATTATTCTGTGATTAACTTTTCGATTTCAATATAAAGCGTGGTGTTCTCTTCTAACGCCGTTTAGATCGTATTTCTTACTATGATCGTAAGGGAGACACAACGATTTCTATCAGACCTTAGTAAGTCACATTTTATCTTATTACTAGCTGACCCAGCTGACTTCGTACAGCATCAGAATCAGTAACTGCTGTGTTGACTTATTAGCTGCATTGAATTCAGTTTTTTTATTAAGTTATATTATTGTATTTTTCCTGTGGAGGGGTGCAGACATACGTTCACCGTTTGTCCCATTTTCGTCTGTTGACATTTAGTGTGTAAGAAAGAGGGGCAGCATTATATGTTTAAGGCGATCCACTAGTTCACTACTGTGCCGTGGACAGTAGTTCTTCGGTGGACGCCATAGGGGTCACTTTGAATAACCGAATTCGTCGACTAGCGGCCGTATTGTAAAATATCAACGCGAAAATGCATATTTTAATTTATTTTGGGAAGATTGGGTGTAAATATCAACTTTTGAATTTGCCACATTACACAATAAAACCATATCCGAAAAGGGATTTATAAATAGGAGAGTTTGGACTTGAAAGTGTGTTTTTTAGACCTTATACTTTATTTTTTTATAGGCTTATTAAAAGACTTATAAAAAAAATGACTGATATTTTTAAGGGCCAAGGTATGTTCTACACGCAGTATTTAATTGAAGCATCTACAATACTTCTAAGCGATCAAAATTTCAAAACAAAAACATACGATTTTGCATTATTTACTATGACTTCATCTTAAGAACAAAAGCAAAACAAGCAGCGCATTGACATTTGACGTTTTTGAATTTTTTGAATTCACTGACTACTCAATATTATACTTATCACAATATTCCTGCAGCCCTTTCAAAAGATGAGAATTCGTTCCATACAAAATGTATGAAGAAAAGAATTTTCTTCATAACTTTTTTTTTCGTGAATTTTACCGATCTTTTAATAGCTATTCTGCTATTCGGGCGAAGACAAATCCAACTAGTCAAAGATCATAAAAATCGGTCCAGCCGTTCTTGAGTTATAAATGGTATAACTAACCCGACTTGGTTTTATATATATAACTATTTTTCATCGTCCGTGAATCGAGATGCTACTGTATTACGTTTTCCTCTTCTTTCTACCCACCGTATATTATATTAATATGTATTTCCTTCTCTGCTAAAGCTGGCTCCTTACAGTCTGTAGTCGGTACAGTCAAGGCCAAAATAGCGATAAATTAGGTTTTTATAGTCTGATTCTAGCATTCTTCGTCGTAGAGATATCTGTTAGTACTGTTCCCACTACTTTACAGATATCTCAATACTTATCTTTTATGTTTTGCTTTTAGGTAATTGAGAGTGATTCCATAAGTAAAAATAACAAAAACCAAGCAATTAAAATTTGTTTTAATTTCTTTGGAAAAAATATTTTATTCGTCAGTTATGATATGGAAATTTTCACAGCTATTATTATTTATTTATTTTGGGTTACTATGCCGTGCTAGCTGTTCCCACTTGTAAGATATCTCAATAGTTTTATGTTTTGCTTTTAGGTAATTGAGAGTGATTCCATAAGTAAAAATAACAAAAACACACCAATTAAAATTTATTTTAATTTCTTTGGAAAAAATATTTTATTCGTCAGTTATGATATGGAAATTTTCACGGCTATTATTATTTATTTATTTTGGGTTACTATGCCGTGCTAGCTGTTCCCACTTGTAAGATATCTCAATAGTTTTATGTTTTGCTCTTAGGTAATTGAGAGTGATTCCATAAGTAAAAATAACAAAAACAAACCAATTAAAATTTGCTTTAATTTCTTTGGAAAAATTATTTTATTCGTCAGTTATGATGTGGAAATTTTCACGGCTATTATTATTTATTTATTTTAAGTTACTATGCCGTGCTAGCTGTTCCCACTTGTAAGATATCTCAATAGTTTTATGTTTTGCTTTTAGGTAATTGAGAGTGATTCCGAAAGTAAAAATAACAAAAACAAACAAATCAAAATTTGCTTTAATTTCTTTGGAAAAATAATTTTATTCGTCAGTTATGATGTGGAAATTTTCGCGGCTTTTACCGTGAAATATTTTTGGGTTATTATGCCGTGTTAGCTGTTGCCACCAGTTTACATATACCGCAATATCTTTTGCTTTTAGGTAATTGAAAGTGATTCCAAAAGTAAAAAAAAACAAACAAAATAATTTGCCTTTATTTTACACGAAAAATATTTTTTTTCGTCAGTTATGAATTGAGAATTTTTACGGCCAAAACTATTATCGTGATTTATTTTTGGGTTATTATGTCGTACTAGCTGTTCCTACTGGTTTGCATATACTCGTATCTCAATATCTTTTAGTTGCTTTTAGGTAATTGCGAGTGATTCCATAAGTAAAAATAACAAAAAAACAAAATATCATTTGCCTTAATTTTACAGGATAAATTTTTTTTTTCGTCAGTTATGAATTGAGAATTTTTACGGCCAAAACTATTATCGTGATTTATTTTTGGGTTATTATGTCGTGCTAGCTGTTCCTACTGGTTTACATATACTCGTATCTCAATATCTTTTAGTTGCTTTCAGGTAATTGCGAGCGATTCCATAAGTAAAAATAACAAAAAAACAAAATATTATTTGCCTTAATTTTACAGGATAAATTATTTTTTTCGTCAGTTATATTTGAGAATTTTCACGGCCAATCGTTTTATCGCGATTTATTTTTGGGTTATTATGCCGTGTTAGCTGTTGCCACTAGTTTACATATTTCTCAATATATTTTATATTTTGCTTTTAGGTAATTAAGAGTCATTCCAATAGTAAAAATGACAAAAACAAAAAAAAAAAAATTTGCTTTAATTTCTTTGGAAAAATATTTTATTCGTCAGTTATGATTTGAGAATTTTCACGGCCAAAAGTATTATCGTGATGTATTTTTGGGTTATTATGTCGTGCTAGCTGTTCCCACTAGTTTACAGATATCTCAATATCTTTTATGTCTTGCTTTTAGGTAATTCAGAGTGATTCCAAAAAGTTAAAATAATGAAAAACAAATAAACTATAATTTGCTTTAATTTCATTGGAAAAAATATTTTATTCGTAAATTATGATTTGAGCATTTTCACTTCTAAAAGAATTATCTTAATTTATTTTTGGGTTATTATGCCGTGTTGCGCTTCCTCCTCCATGAGTCCATCATCAGGGCAGATGTGTAGATTGTGGTGAAGTGCGTGTTTACGCATGTGGAAGTTATACCGTGTTGCGCGCGTCAATCCTCTTATAGCAGTATAATAATCAGTTAAATTAATGTGGTTTTTGGTGTTGAGTTTTGGTGTAGCCGTCAAGTACCGGATCGGCGGATACCAAGAACTATTTAGCTTAGCCCCGTCTTCTCTATTTATATTAATGGGTTTGAAGTGGATTTCAATTGCTTCTGCAATTAGGTGCGCTCGATGCGTTTTGGGTATTCCGAAGACTTCAAAAACAAATTTTAACTAATATACGAATATTAATAAAGCAAGCAGTCTTAACATTTTTCAAATGGGATGCGTTTGTGGGTACCGCCGCCCCTGGAACCATTTATTGGATAACCAACACCCCTGCCTGCGTGGTTCGCTACGTATGGTGATTTAGCAAGGGCTCCCGGGTTCATGGGGTGAGGTTTATCTAGGTCTTAACGGCGAATGCGTTTGACCACCAAATGCGTGGCGGGCCGGATCGGGAGAGACTGCTTGAGGGAGACCTAATATAAACCTCTCCAACCGGACTCTCCTGACCCATTGCCTTGCACCGTAGTGGGAGGGAAACATACGACCGTCACTCCTGGATACATTGACCCCCTGATTACTAACCACCCCTCGTACCTTTTTTCTTCCCAAACTTACTCTCCCTAGAAAGATCACCCATACAGCATCCTCAAAGATGACATGCCCCGAGGGTTTTTTTTCCTGAGGGCCTCCTGAGAGTTAATTAAAAAAAAAAAGAAAAAAAAGTGAGTCCCAAGTTGTTGTGAGTTGTTTAGCGTTTTATCCTCTCTTTATACCATACTGTGAAATAATTTTATTATTAGTTCCTTAGTTTAATAATGCTTTCCTGCAGATGCTAAGAAGCATTTTTGATGATGTGATTGAACACACATTTCGAAGTACCAAATATGCTAAGTCACCACAGGTTTTTTGCACATTAAAGGTGACAAGAATTATTGTTTGTTTACCAACGGAATCCATACATTGTGAATAATTAAATACCTAAGTCAAATAACAGTACATAATAAATGATGACCGGACAACTCAGAATCATGCAATTTCAACACCTCCTTTGAAAATTAAAAGTGATGAAAAAAATAATTGGTTAAATAGGTTAGGGAACGTACCCATACTACGTGACCAACTTTTTGCAATTTTTACCCCCCCCACCCCCCGGTGACCAAAAACCTAAGCCCGCCGCCGCTCATTTGTACCAAGCGTGACATTTTGAAGACCCCCCCCCCCCTAAACGTGTCACGTAGTATGGGTACGTTCCCTTAGGTTACGGGCTATTTTAATTTTTTTTTTCATAACTTGCAATGAAATGACTTTTCAAAGGTGTGTTGAAATTGCGTGATTCTGAGTTGTCAAGTAATCCATAAAAACACCGAAACCACAATTTGACATTGCATCTTTGTACCTAAAATAAAATATATTTATCTATATTACTCGCGCACAGGCCTCGCCTTAGTGGGTTTCCATTATTTTTATTATTTTCAAAATATGTAACTTGTTAGGTACACCTACCCGAGGTGCCTACTTTCTGCCGACAAACTAGCTCAGAATGGTCAGCAGAGCGGAGGAGACTGTCATCACCTGGGTTGTAGGATCTCTGAGTCGTTTGTGTGGCATCCCTGAAATAAGCTCAAATCCTACGGGCTGGGGGAGACAGTGAAACAAGTTGGCTTCGGTAAATATCAGGTGTAACGGGTAGAATTCTTTCATAAACAACAATGATACATAATGCAGGCAAAGTTAGTACAGGGTAGCATCAATAATCCTATCTAATTCGGGTGAATTTGGCCCTAAAATCTCTCTGGGGGCGGTCATTTATCTACGCGTTGAATTTAAAAGGAACACACGCAATAAAGAGGAATTAAATGGCTCAGGTTACTCACTGCAGCAGGTTGGTGGCTTGGAGATTGGTGAGGTGAAGGAATTTAGCCGTACTTGGCATTCCCGCCAGTCACTATGGACGGGCACCGTCATGGCGGTCTTCTGGAATATTCCAGAACCGATCGGAATGGTTCACGCTACACGGGCACTCGCAGCGCTGTTTGGGGAAGAATGGCCGCCGGCGGCTGGCGTTCAACCGCCGTCAGCGCGCGGCGCGCTAGCGGAGAGAAAGCGAAACTGTTTGTCTCTACAGGGGAGTAGCCTAGTGATTTGCAGGGGTGGCGTCTTTGTGTATCATAACAAACTATAAAATGTAAAATTGGGAAAAATAAAGATTAAAAAAAAAATTTACTCTTTACATCAGAAAGTATTGATTCACTTGATGGTATCAAAGTGTCGTTCCTATTTTCTACTTTAATGTCATAACCATCATGAGCTACGGAGCTTTAAAATGTACAAATAAGCGTTAAAATTAAGACAAACCTCTATACTGTTTGTTCCGCATTATTTGATTTTGGACTCCATGGTCAATTGGTAAGGCTGTCGAATAGAAATCCGGGGGTCGCAGGTTTAAAATCAGGTATGAGCAAATAAATATTATTTGATTCATTTGTATTTCACAGTTAAGAGCGTCTAACCAGCCAGCGGCCGAAAATCCACATTTTGTCGAAAGTTGTTCTTACGATCGTTCAGGGCGGTTACAATGAGAAAGATTAATTATTCTCCGTACCAGCTTTTTAAAATTATAACTCAATATCGATTTTAATTCATTCCAAATTTGCTTTACTTTATACCTACATCCAAACACGCTGAAAGGCGTGATGATAAAACTATTAAAATAATGTACTTATTGTAATTATTTTTTAATTTAAGTATTTATCATTTTTCAGTAATGTCTAAGTTAAATAAGAATGTTTAAAAAATCTGAAATATATTAGTTTGTAAGTGCGCAAATAAATACACAAACGGATCAATTTTCGTCAAGAAACACATGTAGGTATATATTTTTTAAAGATTTTATTTAAACTAAAAATAAAATTCTAAAACATGCGATACCCAGATAATGTATTGATCTTATTTTACTGCATGATTATATGATTTGAAATGGGTGTGGTATAATATAAAATCTTTTTTGAAAATTTAACAAATCTGCCAACGACCTATGGTATAACCTTATTATACTAAAAATAAACATTTTTTCTCAAAATTTAAAACATACGAATGCTAGATAAAAGAACAATCTTTCGAAATCTATTTATAATTTTTTGTGGAAAAGAGTCAATATGTCTAAAATCTGATTTAAAAATGACATAATTCTGGTTTTCTCTGGTAATATCCTTTTAAATCATTAAAAAATAATATAAGGTAGATTCATTTGCGCAGGCTCCAGAGAGGAAGATACTCTCAGTATCGCCCTGGTGTAAGACCACGATTCAGAATTGAAACGTTGCTTGAAATGGCTTTAGCCGTGTTTGGTGATCAGACCTGAATAGCCAGGTACTTCCCCACCTTCCTCTTCCCTACCTACCTCTCCACCCTACCTTCAGCCTCAAAGCATACCCCAATCGGGAAAACCATAGTGTCACTGGCTTCAGACTCAGACGGTTCAGAGCAGTTGGGACTCTTGCGGTATTCACTTAGGAAAGATATAAGAAATTTATGTCGATTATAAATATTTTGTTTGATAATGATGAATATATATTTTATATTGCTGACATAGGTTCGTAACTGAGTTGACAAATGCGTCGAATTCCCTACCCAGGCATCAAGGGTTCAAAACAAATGCTAGCTTAGCGTTTTTCATCATTGCTCGTGAACAAGATTTTCCGCTTATAGAACAGCCAGTTAATTTCCAACCTTTATTTTACCCTTACACTTTCCTACGATCTCAAAACGTTCCCACTCAGTCGTGTGAGTCGTGTCATAGTCCCACTCGCTCCAGAAAGTTGGGTCTCTTTTGTGATAAACATTCTAATATTTTTCTTTCTATTTTGCGATTTTTCCGTTCGTGAGCAAACATTTATCCGTTTACCTGTCTTTCCTTTTATAATACCACTAGTCCCATCTCTTGTCGTTTCAACAAAGCTTTCATTTAGCCAAGACGCACTGAAAATCGTCTGTTTTCCTAAACCTTTTCCTGGTGCGATTCTTCGATATTCTCCAAACGCTTTGTTCTGAAAAATAAATTGGTAGGTATTACGAAGGTTGGAGTTAGAATTCAATGGGTATATTTATTTTGGTTTCATGACAATTTAATAAAGTGGCTTTTCAACACCACTTTAAAAAGTCTTTAATAGTGATTAAAAAATTTTCAAAAAATAGTTTATAACCTAAGATAACGTAACCCTTTCAACCAATTTTTTTTTCATTACTTTTAATAGTTTTTCAAAGGATTAATGAAGTTGCCCCTTGTTCGGTTGTCCGGTTACCATTTATTTTGGGTGGGACTTTTTAAAAATTTTACAGTGAATTTGAAAAAAATCGACACATTATCAACTTGCTCCGCAATATCTGTACCTGCATTATAAAAATGTTTACTAACAAATAACATATATATCATACCACAACACACATCCTTCACACATCGTAAATATTATTTTTTGCATTTCAGAAAGATATTATGTATTATATAATTCTTTATTTATTTTGTTTAAATATTTATATTTTTATTGTATGTATAATATCTTATTTGTTTTACTAGGATATTTATTTACAATATATGCAATTTGTCGCTTAAAGTGGATTAAATATTTATACGGATGGAAAAGTCGAATGTGTTCAATTATTTATTGAAATTTATCCATTTTGAAAGGACAGTCTTTTACAATGTGGTTCAGAAAAGACAGTAGACCATCAGAAAAATCGAAGAAACGAAAGAAAGATGGAAAAGGAAGTAAGACTGATGCCAAAAGTCAGACTAGCCTCGATGTACCTGTGGAGAGTGCTAAAACCAGCGTAGAAGATATAAAGAAAGCCGTGGACGAAGGTAAAAACTTTGCAGAGGCAGTTCAGAACGGTACAGAAGAGGTTAAGCGGAATGGCACGGAAGAAGTTAATAAAGTTGCAGAAGAAAACAAAACAGGTGGAGAAGAAGTCAAAAATAGTTTTGAAGAAATCAAAACCATTGAAGTTGATGATAAAACTGATGTCGAAGCACTCAAGACTGACGTTGATGAAGTAAAACCACCTGAAGAAGCCAATGATACTAAAATAGAAGTTCAAAGCAGTGTAGAGATAGTAAATAACTGTGATGGGGAAGTTGACAGCACTGTGGAAGTTGTCGAAAACTGCGACGGAGAAGTTGAAAGCAATGTGGAAATAGTCAAAAACTGCGATGAAGAAGTTGAAAACAGTGTAGAAGTAGTCGAAAACTGTGACGGAGAAATTAAAATCTCCGACGAAGTAGTTCCTCAAGTTGAAGAACCCGTTGAAACTAAATCAGAAACTAATCCTGTTTCTGATGAAGTCAAAAACGATTCAACAGAAGCTGAAAGTGCCGATACTAGTGCAGAAGACGTCGAAAGCCACATTGAAGAAACGAAAGTTGAAGTTTTTGAAGAAATTGTTGAAGTTGCTGAAGAAAATGTGGAAGTGAAGGAAAGTGTCGACGAAACGGACTGTGCCAAAGTTGAAAGTGAAGAGGTCAAAGAAGTGAATGGTGGAGAAGCGAATAGTGAAGTGAAAGTTGATGAGTCAGATGAAGCTAGTCATGGCGCAGAAGAAGATGCAGTTCCACAAGAATCTGAAAAGATCGAAGTTGAAACAGAGCAACCGGAATGTGATAAAAACGACGACCAAGAACAAGAAAAAGAAGAGATTAAAATTCCAGAATGTGGTCAGTTGTCGTTTTTTATTACTTTTACTCATAATATGGTTTGGTCTTAGTAACTTTGCATTCAGAAATTATTGCGGGTTAGGTATTCATATTTGTAGAGTTTTAATAGTAGATAGTTTTGGAATATTTTACAGTTTTGGGACATTTTTGTTGGACATATGCCAAAATAATTTAGTAAGATATTTTTTGTAGTTGGCGAGGTACCTTAATGCTAATTGGTATTCTTTGATTTTAAAAGCTTTTGGCTGCTTATTATGTCTATTTATTTTATTTTGTTGTTGACATTTCGCTGATAGGCAATAGATTATTATCGACGGATTGACAGAGACATAGGATGATAGGGTATTCATACAATAAATTAAATCACGAAGTCCCGATTATCTGACCTAAATGGAATTTGAGGACGTCGGATAAATGAGAATGACACTGATTAAGTTCTCTAGAACCAAATACACTTAAACTTTAGGTTAAATGAAGATAATTTTGTGTATACCATTATTTAGTAAAAATTAAATAAAAAAAATATTAGATAAATGAAACAATTTAACTTTGTTTGAACCACTTATATAATGAGTAAATCCGACCGGTTTCGGAACGACCGTTCCTTCTTCAGGGCAAGTGTATACTAATTTGACAGTTTCGAAATACGGATGGGAACAATGTTTTATTATGTCGTTCCGAACCTGGTCGGATTTACTCATTATATAAGTTGTTCAAACAAAGTTAAATTGTTTCATTTATCTACAATGGATAACCACAAAGTTATAGCTACATTCAAAAGTAAAAAAATATTACTAAAGAAATTGTGGTGTAACTCTAAGTGGCCAGCTAAGGGACTGGGGCTCCATCGAAGCCAGAGTTAAGTTAGCCTCTCAGAAGCTGGCCCGCAGATACTTTAATAGTATACAACTCCTACTAACCCTGTACAAATCGAAAGTGCACCCCACTGTTGAATTTGGCAGCCACCTGTGATCTGGAGCTTCGAAATATCTGAAAAAACCTCGAATCTCCAGAAACGGGTGTTCCCCTATCGTAAGAAGTCGATTGCAATCTTTAGAGCACAGACTTCAGGTATGATGTCCGTGTTCTGACGGTATTACAATAATGCTCCGAGGAACTAGTGTCATTGATCCCTTCAGCATCGGTGCATAGTCGGACATTAGGCCCAACGCGCACCCAACATATACACGGTCGATATTTGTCCCATGAGAACGGATCACTTCTACGACTCTTGAGATCAACACCTCAGCTGTGCAACGATTTGCCGGCCACTGTGTATACACGGTCGACATTTGTCCCATGAGAACGGATCACTTCTACGACTCTTGAGATCAACACCTCAGCTGTGCAACGATTTGCCGGCCTCTGTGTATACACGGTCGACATTTGTCCCATGAGGACGGATCACTTCTACGACTCTTGAGATCAACACCTCAGCTGTGCAACGATTTGCCGGCCTCTGTGTCTCCTCCCTCCTACAGCACGTGTCTCTTCAAGACCCATGTTCACTCCTTCCTCTCCTCAAAAATAACCTCTACACGTCATCTTCAAAGATGACATATGCCCTGAGGGAAATTATTTTCCTCAATACGTCTTTTGTGGACTTAATGCAAAAAAAAATCAGAGTGTGCAATTCTCACGCGGTAGATGTGAAAACTTCCGAAAATTAAAGTAGACAAGAGTGGGGAGGCTACGAAGCACTGCACAAAGAGGAGATCGATGGGCTACGAAGCATCACGCAAAGAGGAGACCGATTACACTATCGCATTCTCTCAAGCCTGTGTTTTATTTTCCTCGCGACCTCTTTCTTGTGTGGAGTTAACGTTAAAAATCAGAGTGTGCATTTCACACGCGGTAGAAGTGAAATCTTCAGTAGACAAGAGTGGGGAGGCTACGAAGCACTGTATGTGTACAAGGATGAGACCGATAGGCTGCGAAGAACCACATAAAGACGAGACCGATTATACTGTCTCATTCTCTCGCAGGCTAAATTCTATAAATGTATGTGTTTTATTTTCCTCCTTTGTGCCTTTTGCCAAGACCTCTTGTGTGCGCATTCACACGCGGGAGAAGTGAAACCTTTAGAAACTAAAGCAGAGAGTGGGGAGGCTACGAAGCACTGCACAAAGAGGAGACCGATAGGCTACAAAGCGACTCCATATACTAATATCTACAGCCTGTATGTCGGACGAATATCTACAGCTCCTATGTTGAATTAATGTCTACGAACTTCAGAGTGTTGACTAATATCTACAGAGCGTAGGTTGGACTAATCAGTTAAATGTGTATGTAAATGTGTCCAATAGTCCGATATTAGGGATTTTTACATACATACTTACATAAATTAAGTTTTTTAAACTGCATACGCATTATTACGTTATTCTAATATGCTATACATAATTGCAAATCCAACCTCTGCCAGTGCTGTAGATATTCGTCAACACTTTGGTTCTTATAGATATTAGTCAACAGTTTGAGCTGTAGATATTCGTCAACACTTTGGTTCCCATAGATATTAGTTGGATTTTTTCAGTTTTTGGAATTCCTGTAGATATTAGTAGACGCCTCCCTACGAAGCATCACATAAAGAGGAGACCAATTATACTATCTCATTCTATCGCAGGCTAAATCCTATGGATGTATGTGTTCGTCTATTTTAGTGTCGCCATTTTTTCGTTCCATTGAGTTTCAAATCACAATGGTGTTAATGAAGTTTTCACTTCAAAAAAAGTAAAATTTTAGAAGTAAAAATTTTACAATGCGATTTTGACAATGAAATTCGAAAACAGAAATTTATTATCGTTTCAAAGATACTCGTATATATTAATTTGGCTTTATTCATAAGCTTTTACGATCTCTGCAATAGCGTATTTCCATCACTTTGCAAATGCTGTATTTAACAGTTAATTTTCTAGGTTATTTTCGTTTGTGCATTTACGCGATTATGCGACTTTAACGACATCTTTAAGTGCAAAACAAAGCTCCAATAAGCGGTAATAAATATTAAGTTATGTCCGTTTTATAGGCAACCATTAAATCTAGTCGATAATCAGGTGTGTAATAACTAGGTTTTTAACGATTTAGACTGAATAGAGCCGCTCAGTCGTAATACAGTACTTATTTTACAGGGTGACCGATGTTATTTAGTTAATGCAAAATGACAAGGGGACATTAACGAAAAAAACACGTTCAAAGAACATAATCACGATTTTAAATAGTTATGAAGATATCTGCATTTGATAATATATTGCACTTCTGAATTTCCCCATTGCTCAGGATCGTGACACGCACTTATTTAATTCAATCTCACCCCATGAATCCGGGCAACCTTGCATCACCATACGTAGCGAACGACTCCAGATCCAGGTATTAATATCTACAGCTCATATGTTCGACTAATAATATCTATGAACTTCAGAGTGAAGACTAATATCTACAGAGCTAAGGTCGGACGAATATCTATGACGGTTCCAGTGGTGACTAATATCTATGGAGCGTAGGTTGGACTAATATCTACAGAGGGCAGCTGAGCAATAATAAATTATTTCAATACATAAATTACTTCAATTACGTAAAGGCTTAAACGTTTAAAGTACGTACATGAAGTTTTTGCATAATATTACGTATTTTGCTGTTTACGAGGACAATAATTTATTGAACAAACATGGAGGTCATAATACAAAGATATTTATTTATTTATTTCGAAATACACGGCACCACAACCTAACCTAACATAACTGACATAGAAATGGTCATGGTAACAGACTAAATAATTTAGTAGCACTCGAAAGAAAGCTTGTTAAAACAAAAACCCAAATCCTTAATAATATCAGCCAAATGTGTCCAATAGTCCGATATTAGGGATTTTTACATACACACATACATAAATTAAGTTTTTTAAACTGCATACGCAATATTACGTTATTCCAATATGCTATACATAATTGCAAATCCAACCTCTGCCAGTGCTGTAGATATTCGTCCACACTTTGGTTCTTATAGATATTAATCAGCAGTTTGAGCTGTAGATATTCGTCCTCACTTTAGTTCTCATAGATATTAGTCCGATTTGTTAAGTTTTTGGAATTCCTGTAGATATTAGTAGACGCCTCCTAGCGAACCATTTGGGGTGATCTATGGCAGGGCAGTAATGCACCGCGTGCACAACACTTGTCGCAACATCTTTCACTCATCTATGCACATGTCATCCCGCCTTTGTTTCTACCCACCCAACAAGCGCACATCTTTCAATGCTTATCCAATCTGAGGAGCGATTCCGTATCTTTTGTGGATACGGAAAGATCCCATACGAAATCATCTGTCAGATTTTCTATAGCTTTCAATTGCCTTTTCTATGGGTGACGTGAGCCGGTATCAGATATCAGCTGTGGCATATTTTAGTTTAGAGCGTTTAAAACACGTATATAGTAATTACTATCTTTTTCCCGGGGCTTCGCTCGCATGGTATTAGGGGATTCCCACTCCGCCTCCTCCCCCCCCCCCCCCCCTCATTCTTCCCCTCTCCATCCTCCCCCCTCCACCACTCCCTCTTCCCCTCCCTCCTCTCATCCCTCCCTCCCCCCTCTAACCCCTTCCCCCCTCCACCCTCCCCCTCCCCCTTCACGTATTTATTTAAAGTACTCCCCTAATAATTTGAATCGAATAAAGAATTATAGATATCTTACTAATCGTGCCACCTATTGAAATTTTTTTTTATAAATTTCATAATACCAGAGCTCTGAGCTATAGCCTATATGTTATTCTGATGTATGAGCTATATTATTGTAAATTTTCATTAAAATCCATTCAGTAGTTTTAGCGTGAAAGAGCAACAAACACACATACATCCATACAAACTTTCGCCTTTATAATATTAGTACGATTCCACTAATCAGAGGCGTCTACTAATATCTACAGGAATTCCAAAAACTGAAAAAATCGAACTAATATCTATGGGAACCATAGTGTTCTACAGCTCAAACTGTTGACTAACATCTATAAGAACCAAAGTGTTGACGAATATCTACAGCACTGGTAGAGGTTGGATTTGCAATTATGTATAGCATATTGGAATAACGTAATATTGCCTATGCAGTTTAAAGAACTTAATTTATGTAAGTATGTATGTAAAAAACCCTAATATCGGACTATTCGACACATTTAACTGATTAGTCCAACCTACGCTCTGTAGGTATTAGTTCAACCTATGCTCTGTAGATATTAGTCAACACTCTGAAGTTCGTAGATATTAATTCAACATAGGAGCTGTAGATATTCGTCCGACATACAGGCTGTAGATATTAGTATCTAGAGTCCACTAATCGCCGCACTTTCAGGCACAGATTATGGAAATTACGCTTCATTTCAACAACTACTACAAGAAATGTTATATCTGCCCTTTCCTCGACAGATAGTAATTATTAATACGGTTCTTTTAATATAAATGTGTTTATTACTTGAATAACCTAGCTGGATAGCTACGACTGTTTACTATTCGGGGGTAGGTAAATCTCTGGAGCCTTGCCACGGGAGCTCGTAAAGTATATCTCTGATACTGCTTCTTGTACGCCAATGCCATCTGGCGAGCTATGGTGCAAGCTACATGCTTACCGCCATCTATCGTATTCTTTCCATATTAAATACTTAATTACTCTACATTACAAGAAACAACTAAATACGTGCACAAAATAGGTTCTTAGTTTGGGCAAACTAAGTAATTCATGCGTACTTAGATTGAAACAAAACTTTGCAAATGTGAAATCCATGGTAAACAACTTAAAACTTACATTAAATGATTAAATTATCATGTATACTTAGAGCATTTCGTGTTTTAAACTGGGCGTACTGTACTGTTACACAGTCAGTGCCCAAGAAATACAAAAAATTGGGCGTACTGTACAGGGCCAGCAGATACTTTAATTGTACACAACTGCTAACCCTGTACAAATCACAAGTGCGCCCCACGGTTGAATTTGGCAGCCACCTCTGGTCTGGAGCTCTAAAATACCTGAAAAATACCCTCGACTCTGTGCAGAAACGGGCGGTCCGCTTAATAGATTCTCCCATCTTAACAGACGGATTGCAATCTTTAGAGCACAGGCGTCGGGTGGAAATGGTATCCTTGTTCTACCGGTATTACAATGAAAGAAACTCCGAGGAATTAGCGTCATTGATCCCTTCGGCACCGGTGCACTGTCGGGAAACACGCCAAAGCGCGCCCAATATTTGTACACAGTTGATATTTGTCACATGAGAACGGGTCGTTTCTTAGACTCGTTCTTGTGTTCAACAGCTCGGCTGTGGAATGATTTGCCGGCCTCTGTGTTTCCTCCTTCTTACAACATGGGTTTCTTCAAGACTGTTATTTTCTTTATACTGTGGCTCACTAGCCCACAATAGTAATAGGAAAGGTTCGGGTTTCCGGAGATTGACGAGCGGGCACAGTGTGCGAATATACCTATATGCACTTACACTACAAAGACCAATGTTCATTCCTTCCTCTCCTCAAAAAGATCCCCCATACAGCATCCCAGATGACCCTGAGGGAAGTTATGTTCTTCAGGACCTCCTGTGTGGAGTTAATGTAAAAAAAATAGTTGAAGTCGGCGACAGCGCCGACAGCTGACATATCGGCCCATAGAAAAAAGCAATTGCAAGCCATAGACAATCACACAAATTTGACAGTCGATTACATTTGGAATAAATTCCGTATCCACAAAAGATAAAGAATCGTATGTCTAATAGTGCGTGGAGTTTGGTCGAAGCTCGGCGTCAGTTTCCATGGCATAAATTCCTTTGTTTCTTTTATTTTTATTTTATTTTTATTTATTAACAGAAACAAACAGTACATTAGATAATTTGGTTAAAAAAAATTACAATTAATAAGTATATTACATGGTGGGTACCTATTATGTGTTTCATTGTAGTGTCTTATTTATGGTATGCGTATTAAGTAATTACCAGGTGATGTATCCGGTGGGAAGGTGAGGGTGTGTGTATGTGTGTGTGTGAGAGTATGTGTGTATGTATGTATGTATGCATGCGCATTGACCAAATTATAATATTGACATGATGCTCTTTTTAAATTTCGGCATTGAATCGGAGGAAATGTCGATGTTCGAATTTAGACCAATAATATTGAACATATGAAGAGCACGATTGATTGGCGAATTAGATGATGATGAATTTGTCTTGTAATTAAGCGTGTGGAATAGTTCTATATGGCGTGTACGTCTTAATGGTATGTTAAAATTGACTAGGGAAAGAAGTTCGGTACAGTCAATGTTATTATTTAAAATTTTGTGTATAAATATCAAATCAGCTATTGTTCGCCTTTGTTGCAAAGTTTGAAATGTGCATTTAAAGTTATTGTTAAATTTGAAGGTAAGATATTTTATAATGATTTTTTATGCTATCTATGTATACTTTGTATTGCGGGTTCCAAATTGGCGAAGCGTATTCCAGTGTACTTCTGACTAATGCAAAATATAACATTATTACTGTACGCGGGTTATTGAACGTTTTACTTATGCGAAGAAAAAACAAAGCATTTTATATGACCTGTGAACGATTGAGTCGATTACACTATTATTTTACCTATTACACTGATGTTCCAAACATTTGTTGATGCTTGTTGATTTCTAGATACGATCAATTATCTGTTTTTCCTTATTTAACAATGAACAAACCACAAAATTATTATACGTTTAAAACACACAAAACATAGCTGATGACGTAATTCTGATTTTATCACACACTCCAAACGGAATGATATCATTTTTACCGTCGTAAACAAGCACTGCATCATGTACATCACACATTCATACAAATTATTAGGTATATTCCGCGATGTGTATGCAAATATTTTCATACAATAATTTTGTTATTTTTTGTAGCGGTGACGTTATGCCACTTTTCCATATAAGTGGAATCTCGTTACTTGCATTAAAAATGCATTTTATTTATGATTTTCTGGTTTATCTCTTTTCGCGATAAACTCAAAAACTACTGAACGGATTTTAATGCGGTTTTCACCAACAGATAGAGTCATTAATGAGGAAGGTTTAGGTATATAATTTGTCAAGATTTTGTGTAAATTGGTTGAAATATTATGTAATTAAAGGAGAATCGATAAATCAAATACGACCTCCGTAGTCCAGTGGCTAAGACTCTTGACTCACATTCCGGAGGTCGCGGGTTCGAACCCGGCATGCGCAAATAAATTTTATTTGATTAATTTGTGTTATTTCACAATTAATTCATTTAAAATAATATATAGTATATTTGCGGCATGTTCCAGAGTGGAAGATACTATTAGTATCGCCCTGGTGTAAGACCACCATTCAGAATTGAAACGTTGCTTGAAAATGGCTTTAGCCGTGTTTAGTGACCAGATCTGAATAGCCAGGTAGGTACTTCCCAACCTTCCTCTTCTCCACCTCCTTCCCCTCCCCACTACCTTCAGCCTCACAACATACCCCAATTTGGGGATGCCATGGTCTCACTGGCTCCAGACGGGAGCAGTTGAGATTCTTGTGCGGTATTCACTGTAAAAAAAAAAAAAAAGAATGTATGTGGTGGACGAGCGGGTTGGCAAGCGGGCGGTGTTGATTTGATTTGTATGCAAAGTAACCATGCAGTTAGCCACAGCGACGCGCGGCCGGGTCCGGTAGTTATTTCTATGATAACGAATGAATAAATTAGTGAAAACCTTATGTAAACAGTAGTCCTTCAGAGTATTTTTTATGTTTTTTTTTTATTTAAATAGAGGTGTAGTGACCTAAGTCTTAATTCCTTATAAAATCCTTAAACAAATGTATGTATTAAAAAACTGTTATTTTTATTTCTTTATGTTTTCTTCTAATTCTATTTCCTCTAATAAATTGCCAAAATTATCTTCATTGCTCCATGCATCACCAATGACTTTTGTTTTTTTTTCTAAAGGGGAGTCTTATTAGATTTCTTTTCCTATTTCCACGTACTGCAGGTTTACAATTTTTCTCAGAAATTCAGTTGATATATGACCATTAATTATTTTGTATATCTATCTATCTATCTGTATAAATAAAAATGAATCGCCGAAATGTATGTACGCGCATAACTTCCAAACGACTGTACCAAATAGGATAATTCTTTTTTTGTTGTGTTCGTTATTATCTGCACTAGGTTTGTATAAAACTACTGGTGAGCTCTGGCATTATGAAATTTGTATAAAAATGAATCGCCGAAATGTATGTACACGCATAACTTCCGAACGAATGCACCAAATTGGATAATTCTTGGATTTTGTTGTGTTCGTTATTGTCTGGTGAGCTCTGGCATTATTAAATTTGTATAAAAAAATTGCAATGGGTGGTACGCGAGCTGTTTGAAAACTAAATGTACCGGGAATTAATTTGAGGAACGCGGGAGGGGAACCAGGGAGGGGGGGGGGACTCGGGAGGGGGGTTTACCGGACGGGGGAAGGGGGGAGTAGAGTGGAAAGAGGGAAGGTGAAGGAGGCGGAGTGGAAAGGCGAGAGGGGAAGAGGACGCGGGAGAGGTACGGGGTGGCGGAAGGGGAACGGGACGAATGGGAAAGGACACGCAGGGAGAAACAATTTCTTTATTAAATGGCATAGCAACGCATGCCGGGTACCAGCTAGTTAAAAATAATTAAACAAATCATTATGACAAGGTATTAAATTCCCCCAACATTTCTTTGACTTTCGTATGTATTTATTTTTATTCATTATATAATATTTTATTTCGCAAATGTTGTGTTTCTTTTCTATTTCGTCTCTAAGGTTTTGTAACGAATATCTCAATTTATAAATTGTAACGTCTCTTAGGGTGAGTTTTTTCATTTACTTTTACTTTTGGCTGTGCAGTTTACAGTTACTTTAGCAGTACATTTGACATTTACGGAAAAATGAGTTTTTTCACGACGCTAACTGCTAAAGTAAAGGTAAACAGGGATAACAGCATGATTAATGATTACTCATCTAATTCCCACACGTGTGTATTGGGAACTGTTCATATATTTTTTTCATTTGGCAACTCGCATAATAAATGCCAAATTTCACATTATTATCAGCGTCACTTCTAGACATTGATATGAAATTTTTGTTGAGTGATGCTATGGCCTTTAACACATTAAAAATTATTTTACACACTGTACTTTTGTGTTTGTTTGCAATATATCCAGGTGCTGCTGGGAGTACATATCATATCTGGAATTAATGTAGTCATAAGTCAAGCAGTTACTTTAAACGCGAAATTGGCATACGAAATCTAAGATTTCCATTAGATAGAAATTTCTGCGTAGATGTATTATGTCGCTTAACACGCCGTATCATATAATTAATTGTAGGTTCATCGTCAGAACTTGACGAATTGTCACTTGTTGTGAACTTAATGATGATAATATAATAGCAAATTCTGTAAAATAGGTAGCAAGAAAATAACTCATCTTTCAACTGTCACTAAAGTGACATTTAGACAACGGCCGCCATTTTGATCATTACCTTTACTTTAGCATTTGCAGCACCATTACGGGCCTGTAAGATTGTAGGTAGAAGTAAACGGTAAATGTCAAATGAAAAAACCCATTTCTATGAGTTTTACTATTAATTTTTACAATTAGCATTGCTTTTAGCATTCTCGGTTAATGAAAAAAAATACGCTTAATGTTGTCTCAAGAGAATATCGTAATATAACACGTATTTGAACCTATATTCTATAGTACTTATAAATATGGTTGTTTATTGAAAGACTTGACTTTATAAAACAGTGACTGTTTATTGACGTATTGTAAACATAAAGCACAAATATACATCTGAGGACAAACGTCCCTCCAGGGTGAAGGCTAATTCTGATCTGGAAAGCTCTTGAAACCTAATCATCATCATCATCATCATCTGTGGCTCTACAACCCAGGTTGCGCCAGTTTCGGATGCCGATGGTGCTTGCATCCTTCACCACTCCATCCAGCCATCGAAGCTTTGGTCTTCCAACTCTTCTCCGACCCCCAGGTGCACCATCCATAATTCGCTTTGGAATATCTCCTTCGCTCATTCTCTGGATATGTCCAGCCCACCTGAGTCTTCCAGTTTTGATTTCCTTGGAGATGTTAGGGTCCTCGTAAAGATCGTATAGCTCCTGGTTGTATCTGATACGCCATTCTCCATTATCACAGACTGGGCCGTAAATCCTTCGCAGCACCTTCCTTTCAAAACTTTCTAGGGCTCCTTCATCACCCTTACTGATTGTCCAGCATTCCGAACCATACATAAGAACAGGTCGTATAAGGGTCTTGTAAAGCAGGACTTTAGTTCTTCTGGTAAGGTGGCGAGATTTCATATGCTTTTGTAGCCCAAAGTAGTATCGATTTGCAGCTACTATTCTTCTTTTGATTTCGCTGGATACATTGTTGTCATTTGTCACCATAGTACCGAGATATACAAACTCGTTGACAGTTTCAAATGTATAATTATCTATCTGTATAGCTTTGTTCATTTTTGTTGTCTCTCGTACCTTTGTGAAACTTTTATCCTTGAGGGTGCAAGTCATTTTGTTTGAGTTTAATTGCGGATTTGAAATATTAGAGGCATTAGATATTAAACATGATGACATAAAATAATAAACCAACATTTGCTGTATCTTTTTGTTTTATAAAACGATCATTCAGTTTGGCTGTGTATTTTGGCCTGAAATGCAAAATTGCGTTTTGTATGTAAAAGGCCCCACAGTCGTTACCCCACTGTTCTATTTCGGTGCTACATTGTGTTTACTTCTCCGCGCATATAATCACCTGTTTTCCCGGAATATTTATCCAATTGGCGGCAGAGCTATCGCGATCATCATACCGGGTGAGGGTGAGACCCTCTTATCATTTCTCCAAGTTATTAATTAATTAATTTAATTGTTAACCTAGTAAATAATTAATTCATTTGTTAATTACTACGAGGAAGACATGGCCCGACCATAAGAGTCATTGTGTATCATTTGTGGTATCTTTTGCGTTAAGACAGCGTTACGAGACAATTGTGACTAAACCGTCGATTACACCGGGCGAGTTTACGAGCTACTATCTACTAAGTTTAAAAGCGGGTAAATCGGCGAGTGAGATTGTCATAATGACACACAAAACTGTCCACTCGCTCAGAAGCGTAGGAAACTGAGGTCGCTGCTAGGGAGGCGTCTACTAATATCTACAGGAATTCCAAAAACTGAAAAAATCGAACTAATATCTATGAGAATCAAAGTGTTGACGAATATCTACAGCTCAAACTGTTGATTAATATCTATGAGAACCAAAGTGTTGACGAATATCTACAGCACTGGCAGAGGTTGGATTTGCAATTATGTTTTGCATATTGGAATAACGTAACATTGCGTATGCAGTTTAAAAAACTTAATTTATGTAAGTATGTATGTAAAAATCCCTAATATCGGACTATTGGACACATTTAGCTGATTAGTCCAACCTACGCTTTGTAGATATTAGTTCAACCTACGCTCTGTAGATATTAGTCAACACTCTGAAGTTCGTAGATATTAGTTCAACATATGAGCTGTAGATATTCGTCCGACATACGGGCTGTAGATATTAGTATCTGGAGTCGCTGCTAGCGCCAGTAACAAGAATAACGACACCTGCGTGAACTAATTCTTCAGATGTTTGACATTCGAAATCAGCTGTTTATCGGAAGCCATGTTGGAAACATAAATAAACCAATCACGAGCAAGCGGAGCAAGCGTGTAGGCGAGTAAAGTTGACGACCTTTCAACTTTTTTTCGTAGATTGTCAACAATCTGCTAGTCGCTGCTAGTTAGCAAGTAACACGATGACACTGGGCGAGTTTACTGACAGATAGTGAATTTCCCAGATAGTAGCTTGTAAACTCGCCCCGTGTCATCGACGCTTAAAAGGCAAAATCCGTCGTAGAAGGTGTTCATCGTGCGTTATCGGCTGTCAAATTTCTTTGACTTTCTATGGTTTTTAATGGCTTGTATATGCCTGTCGTGTGTTAAATGGATTATTACCAACTCAAAAACACGAATTACTATTTAGAAAAGACCTCCCTCAACCAGTCCCTTTCGATCCGGCCTGTCCCGCAGCAGGTTGGCAAACGCATCGGCCGCCAAGACCTGGACAAACCTCACCTCATGAACCTGGGTATCCCTGCTAAGTCACCAAACATATGCGTTCAAATCCTTTAATCGGGAGTCGATAATCAGAAGAGTTATTCTATATCTTTTATGGGATCGTTATCGAGATAACGGACGTGATCTCCTGTCAGATTTGTGTGAATTTTACATATTTACTGTCACATATTTTAGTTTAGATTGTTTTAAACACGAATTCCTGCAACTATGCATGATTATTTATTCATTTAATGTACGTTGTACTACATAGAAAAAGCAAATAAATCACATACACCCTTACTAAAAAAAAACACAGCGCCAGATAACCCGTGTTATTGCAGCAACATGAATAAAACAAAAATACACTAAAACACGATAACATTACTAATAAAATTTGGTCTTAAAACGTATTGTAAATCCGGCAACAACGCATATTTAAGTACTAAATTGTTTGTTTTCCTTCATAACCGCTAGGTGGCGCGGCGGCGCGGCGCCTGCGCATTCGTGTTCGCGCTCGAAAAAGACGCTGGAAGCGCGAAATGATTTCTGTGTGTGAGAAATGATTTTTGTGTGTCCAATATTACTTATGTGATGGTTAATTTCTATTAATATGAATAATTTACTCTTATATTTATATCATTGATATATTTACCATGTTTTTTGTGGTTTTTCGTAAGTTTTAGTCAAGTTATAAAACAATAATCGTACTTTGAAAATTGAAGTGTCAAAAACTATTTTATATGATACATGAGAATTCAAATTTACATTTAAAGGTTTTATTTTATGATAATTTTATGACAGTGGTGTTTTTTTTTTAAATAATATTATCTAATACATGTGTGCGTAAATGCATCAAAGTAATTAACGTCTTTAGAGATGCAAGAAATCTGATATAAAAGACGGTATAATTTTTAGGTTAGTTTTTTACCAATAAAAAAAAATTGAAATTTTTTATTATTTTTTTATTGTATGCACGAGGAAAAAGTGAGGTGATAGTTTCCTTCCAAATTTATTATATAAAAGGACTGTGTTTTTGAATTTTTTTTTTTTAATTTCTCTACATTTTAGTCAAAAAAAATTTGGTAAGAAATTTTTTTCCATTTATTTCCGAGTTTGAATCTTAAAATATGTCAGTTTTTGAAAACTAAACTGTGTTTCAAATATACAAATCAAAAAGGTAATTTAATCTAGTTTTCATAAATGGTATTTGTTTTTACGACACCATCAAAAATAAGAAATATATAGAACATTCAAAATACTATGGAAAAATTACAAATATCGTTCGGACATCAATGGTTATAAAACAGAGATAAACTACCCTCTCAGGCCGTGGAAACCATGTGTATTTCTTTCAATGAACAAATTTTTAATTAGTAATGTTTTCACATCCGCGGCTGTTTGTCAATTGAATAAAATTTTCACTGGGTTTTTTAGTAAGGCTGATTATGTTTATTTCTGTAACCAAAATAATTTTCAGAACCATTTGATTTTAAACGAATAAATTGTGAAATAAAATTTTATAAATTAAATTTGTTTGCGCACGCTAGGTTTTGAACCCGCGACCTTCGGATTGCTAGTCGAAAGCCTTACCCCTCGACTTCGGAGGCCGTCAACTATTAGAGAATAACTAATTAGCAGACCCGGCCACACCCTGCTGTGGCTAACGAAACACAACGCCACTACTCAACCTTTATAACCAATATTAATTTGCGAACATATCAAATCCACACCACCCGCTTGCCAGCCCGCTCCCTTTATATATTATATATTTCAACCAATTTACACAACACCATATAGGTACCTATACAAATTATATACCTAAACCTCATGAATCAGTCTGTCTACTGGTGAAAACCGCGTGAAAATCCGTTGCGTAGTTTAAAAGATCGAAACGTACGATATACTTGGTCGATGCAGCGTAGACAGAAAGAGCGACTTTGCTTTATACTATGTATGTAAAGATTAGATCCAAAATTAAAGAAATAGAAACAATTTGCTAAGTTTCTGAGTGTTTAACCAGCCAGCGGACGAAAATCCACATTTCGTCGAAAGTTGTTCTTACGATCGTGCAGGGCGGTTACAATGAGAAAGATTAATTATTCTCCGTACCAGCTTTTTTAAATTATAACTCAATATCGAATTTATTTCAATCCAAATAAGCTTTAATTTATACCTTCATCCAAAAATGCTGAAAGGCGTGATGATAAAACTATTAAAATAATGTACTTTTTGTAATTATTTTTTGATTATAAGTATTTATCATTTTTCAATAATGTCTAAAATTTAAAAAAATGTTCTAAAAATATGAAATATATTAGTTTGTAAGTGCGCAAATAAATACACAAATGGACCAATTTTCGTCAAGAAACACATGTACGTACATATTTTTTAATGATTTTATTGAAACTAAAATTAAAATTCTAAAACATGCGTTTGCTAGTTAATGTATTGATTTATTTTACTGCATGATTATATTATTTGAAATGGGTGTGGTATAATACAAAATCTTTTTTGAAAATTTAACAAATCTGCCAACGACCTATGGAATAACTTTATTATGCTAAAAATTTAAAAAATTTCTCAAAATGTATTACATGCGAAGATAAAAGAACAATCTTTCGAAATCCATTTATAATTTTTTGTGGAAAAGAGTCAATACGTCTAAAATCTGATTTGAAAATGACATATTTCTGGTTTTCTCTGGTAATGCCCTCTTAACATACAAGTTAGTACCATATTTTGTGTCAGTTTTTTTTATTTCTCTCGCTATTTCTTTATCATTAATGATTTATTACGTTTGTTTTTCCTGCTTATAAATAGGTCACCCGGTACACGCCATTCAACTCTATCTAACCTCATCAATGGCATTACTAACAGAGCCCACGCAGTGATGTTCACTTAACAATGTTTTTGTTTCGTTATTTACAACCTCAAAACACGGGCTGAAAAAAAACACAGGTTTCGGAAGTTGCACAGTTTTTCCGAAATTTCGTAAAATTTCATTCAATTTTTCATTGAACTTTTACTTTTTTTTAATTTCTAGAAGTTACTACCCGGTTGTCTGATTTTGAAATCTGTTTTATTGTTTTGATGAATATAAAAAATTAAACTAACGTTCTGTTTGTCCGTTTGTAGTTCTTGGTATCCGGTAATTGACGGTTACATCAAGGCTAAACGCAAAAAAACATGTTGAAGTATATTGTAGCGCCAGCTCGTAGAGAGTGGAGCTTCGTATCCAGCTTAATAAGTGTTGCAAAGTTCCATAGCTCATGTTGGAAATTAAGTACCTACTATCTTATTTCTTGAAGTTAAAAGAATATTGAAAAGCTCTATTATACCTCACGACGTAAATGACATTGTGAACTGAACAGAAAATTTTGTGCAAATTTCATAACTCCCGAATAACTCCTAATTAACTCCTCATTAGGTGAACTTCTTTCTTAGTTCTTGAAGTTTTTCAAAACTCTTTAGCTCACGATGTAAATGACAATGTGAACTGAATAAAAAATCCTGTACAAAGTTCATAACGTTTGAGCTCACTAGATGTATGCTACATATTTAATTAGGATTTAAATTTAAAACGTTCTTTCGTTAACTGACTGAAATCCTGTTTTAACTCGATCATTTTACATTTTATCTCTCTGTTAATTTGTTAGTTACGTTCCGGTTTCGGTTCATGATGGTGGCTAAATGGGATACTTTCTTTTTATTCCGCCAGAGTTGGCGTGATCGTGGAGTAATCAATATTATGTTACCTACCTGCCTAAAGAAAATCTGAAAAAATCACTGTAATTGAGATGGGGACAACATTGAAAAAAATCGAGTTCAGTTCACACGCGGTACAAGCGAAACCTTCACCCACGCGATCTCAACCAATAGAAGCCTTGAAAAGTGAGCTCATAATCAAAGCGGCCAATGCGCGCAGCTTTACAGAGAGCTTCGTAGGTGCTGTACGTAGGTAAGGTTTCATTCTATCTCATTCTCTTACAGGCTAAATCCTGTAGATGTATGTGTTTGTCTCTTTTTAGTGTCACTCGTTTCAAATTACAACGGTGCTGAGGAAGTTTTACTTCAAAATTGTTACGTAAAACATTATCATTATAATAATTATAAATCTTATGATTTCGGAGGAAATTTTAGTTTTGTTAAGAAAATAAGAAACATTCTATTTTGGAAGCGAGTTCTACCAACCGTTCACAGAAGAGAAAACCAGAAATATGTCATTTTTAAATCAGATTTTAGACGTGTTGACTATTTTCCACAAAAAAATATAATTGGATTTCGGAAGATTGTTCTTTTATCTAGCATTCGCATGTTTTAAATTTTGAGAAAAAATGTTTATTTTTAGTATAATAAGGTTATAACTAAAGACCGGATTATATGCAAATGCATATTTGCATATGCATTTGCATATTTTGACCCTTTTCAGCGGTAGTTGCATATTTTAGCAAAAAAATTGAGATCTTGTATATTTACGCTCGATCTCGTTTATCGTTCAGATGCCTCACATAGTGACACTATAAACGTCAGATAGCTAAGTGCGCGGCAAGCTGCGACGTTAACCATGAACATTTTGAGGCCATCAAGGGTGTTATCAATGACTTCGATAGTGGAGAGGCTTTGGCAGTTTTCCAGTGCAAAAAAGCGTTTGGCGATGCTAGTACTAAAAACCCTAGCTATGATAAGCACTCATTTCGCCTACATACCTGCATGTATAAAAACGCTTGAAACTCGTGGATTGGTGTTGAATGAATCTATTCAGGTTATGAAGAAAATTCGCCTTATGAATTCCTCGTTACCAAAGCTATTCCCCGAGTAAATTCAAAGAAAAGTTTGAAAACTTTTTTTTTTTTTTTTTTTTTTTTACATTAACTCCACACAGGAGGCCCTGAGGAAAATAATTTCCCTCAGGGCCTATGTCATCTGGGATGCTGTGTGGAGAGTCTTTTTGAGGAGAGGAAGGAATGAACATTGGTCTTGAAGAGACCCATGTTGTAGGAAGGAGGAAACACAGAGGCCGGCAAATCATTCCACAGCCGAGCTGTTGAACACAAGAACGAGTCGAAGAAACGACCCGTTCTCATGTGACAAATGTCAACCGTGTACAAATGTTGGGCACGCGTTTGGCGTGTTTCCCGACTATGCACCGGTGCCGAAGGGATCAATGATGCTAGTTCTTCAGAGCATCTTCCATTGTAATACCGGTAGAACAAGGATAGCATTCCCACCCGACGCCTGTGCTCTAAAGATTGCAATCCGTCTGTTAAGATGGGAGAATCTATCAAACGGACCGCCCGTTTCTGCACAGAGTCGAGGGTATTTTTCAGGTATTTTGGAGCTCCAGACCAGAGATGGCTGCCAAATTCAACCGTGGGGTGTACTTGTGATTTGTACAAGGTTAGCAGTTGAGTACTATTAAAGTATCTGCGGGCCCTGTACAGTACGCCCAGTTTTTGGGAGGCTAACTTTACTCTGGCTTCGATGGAGCCCCCATACCTGAGCTGGTCACTTAGGGTTACACCAAGCATATCAATGGAGGGCCTGTTCGGAAGATTGCTTCCGTTGAAAGAGACTAGATTTTCATTTCGATCCCTTTTAGACGTAATCAGACAAGATTGGGTCTTTGAAACATTAAATTCAACGAGATTATTTTTACCCCAAGAGAAAACACTCTCGAGGTAACCGTCCATTCTTTGCTTCAAAGCCCTACGAGCTGTTGGAGTTTGTGAGCCCTTTGGGGGCTTGTCAAACAAAAAGCTATCATGAACTGTACTGTCATCCGCGTAACAGTGAATTGGTGCACATGACAAAAGGTCGTTGATGTGCAACAAAAACAAAGTCGGAGACAGAACCGATCCCTGCGGGACGCCAGCATTTATCGAGTGTGAGGAAGAAGTGAAACCATCGACTACCGTCTGAATCGACCTCTCCCTCAAGAAGTCGGCAATCCACATACACAAGGATGCGGGAAGTCCGTAAGAATGCAGTTTGTTGACAAGTCCTCGGTGCCAAACCCGGTCAAAGGCCTTGGAGATGTCCAGTGCAACCGTTTGGGTCTCACCGAAACGTTCCAGGCATCGCCCCCAAACATGCGTCACATACGCGAGAAGATCACCGCACGAGCGGTTCCGCCGGAATCCGTATTGACGGTCGTTAATAATTTTGTTCTTCTCGAGGTATGTGAGCAGTTTGTCGTTGATCACACGTTCCATCACCTTAGACAGAACTGATGTGATCGCTATGGGGCGGTAGTTGGCCGGGTTGGAGCGGTCACCCTTCTTTGGAATAGGATGGATAACCGCTTTTTTCCAACCAGAGGGCACAGAGCCAGTCTTCAGGGACAATTTAAAGAGCTTCGTCAAAATTGGAGCTATTTCTGCAGCGCACCTCTGCAGTACCAGGGCACTTACTTACTTACTCAACAATAACCCAGGGTTTGAACCCTTGTACCCTTATGCCCAAATTGATAGTTCATCAACGGGGCAGGTGAAATTTTGTCCGGCATGATAAGTTCAAAAATCGCACCCAAATTTAAATTTTGTCCAGTCACAACAGTAGACGTAGAACGCTCCTTTTCCGCTAACAAAAATATATAAAGAAATCATAGACACAATTTATCTACAGAACATTTAGAACAGTACTTAGTCATATACGTTTTTAAGGTAAATTATAAATTTCATCGTTAAATACATTTTGTAATTGATATTTTCGAAAATACGATTGTTATCCTTCAGATAATAGCTTACTCAAATAAAAAATATTCAACAATACGTTTTTCTGTATCATTTCATGTTGCATATTTTGGCCCTTTTTATGGATTTTCGTGCATATTTGAGCTATTTTTATTGCATATTTGCATGCATATTTTGGGCTGTTTTCGTTGCATTTTTTTTTTTTTTTTTTTTTTTTTTTTTTTATTGAATGAAAAGATACATAATATTATGAAATTCTACGCCAATGAAGAGTACTAGCTCTTGAGCTTGGCGTAGGAGTTATTTTACAGCTAGTTCATTTTTATAACATACAATTTACTTACATTTTCCAATAAATATAAACTATATATAAATATAATATATAAACTACTATTTTTCACTTTTATAACATACATTTTACTTAGTGTATACAATAAATATAAACTATGTTGTGATGTTAATTTTTGATATGCTATGGATTGAAGTTATAACATTTTGATTGGTGTTGTTATGGTTGTTGATTATTTTTAAAGATTAATTTGACCTTTTTCTTGAATGTTACGAAATCTGTTATTTTTTTAATTTCTTCGGGAAGACTATTAAAATATTTTATGCCTTTGTAAATATAATTGTTGTGCATTTGTTGTGTTGAAAATAGAGGAATTTGGAAGTTAAATTTATGCCTTAATGATGAGTTGAGTTTAAATTTTTTAGTTACATTTTCTTTGAATATTTGTAGTATTGAATCTTTTTTATAGAGGTCTTCAATTTTTGGTACTTCGAAAATTTTGAACAATGATGCTGAAGGGAATGTTGGTGGTTTTTTTAAAATTACTTTAATAATTAGTTTTTGTACCACTTTTACAGGACTTATAATTTTTTCATATGCACCTCCCCATCCAATGATTCCATACTGAATTAGTGATTGGACTAGTGCATAATAGACTTTTTTTAGGTTGTTTAATTTGAGAATATTTCTTAATCTAATGAATATATAGATACATTTCCTAATGCGTTTAACAAGTTCACATATGTGTCTGTTCCATTTCATATGTTGGTCTACAATTACACCCAGGTACTTTATTTCAGTTGCATGGTTTAATATGGTACATGAATTATTACAGACATCTTTGTTACATTTTGTGTTGTGTATAATTATATTAATGTTGGGATAAGTTTTGGATTTATTTATTGAGAAAGGGATATAAACTGTTTTTTTTGCATTGATTGTGAGAAGGTTTGTGTCGAACCAGTTTTTTAGGATATGGATGTCATTATTTGCATTTTCGTTTACAATTTTCCAGTCACTACCCTTAATTATAATAATCGTGTCGTCCGCATAAGATATAAAGGTTCCACTGAGGTTTTGTTTAAAAATATCATTTACGTACATGATAAAAAGTAGTGGTCCCAAAACAGTACCTTGCGGTATCCCAAAATCACTTGTGAGTGGTAAACTTGGTGTGTGATTAATTTTTACAATTTGTGTTCTTTTGTGAAGATAACTTTTTAGCCAATTTAGTGCTCTGTCATTAAAACCCACAACCTTTAATTTTTGTATTAATTTGACATGTGATATACTGTCGAAAGCTTTTTGGAGATCTACAAAAATACCAACACATTTTAATGATTTGTCTAAAGCGTCTTGTATAGTACTAGATAATTTAGCAATGGCGTCTTTTGTGCTTTTGTTTTCCATGAATCCAAACTGGTTTTTGTGAATTATGTTATTGATCTTAATGAAATGAGTTATTCTTTTTTTGGCAATTTTTTCAAATATTTTTGCAATGTTTGATAGTAATGAAATAGGACGGTAATTGGTTGGTTCTTCCGGATTGCCGGTTTTAAATATTGGTACGATTACGGATTGTTTGTACATGGACGGAAATATTCCGGTTTGAAAACTTGTATTGATTATATGAGTTAATGGTTTTGATACTTGTGATTTTATACATTTCAGTGTTTGTATTGTGATCCCATCAAAACCTGGGGAAGAACCACCTTTCATACTTGTAATGATTTGTTCGATTTCTTCTTTTGTTGTTGGTTGAAATAGTTCAAAGGTATACTCATTATTTACTGTAGTGTTTGGGTCATTTGGGGTCAGGTCTTGTTGGATTTTGCTAGCGAGGTTTTTTCCTACATTAGCAAAAAAGTTGTTGAAAATATTTGCGGCTTCTAAGGGTTTATCTTTACAGCAAATTTTTGAATCATTGTGTCTTATTGTGTTGATTGTTTTATTTTTGAATTGTTTTTTATCTATAATTTCATTTATGATGGACCAAGTCTTTTTACTGTCATTTTCAGCTAATTCAAGTTTTTGTTTGTAGTAGTCATCCTTTATGTTTTTTATAAGATATGTGAGTTTTTTTTTATAAGCTTTGAAATGTTTTTGTAATGTTATGTTTTCCGGTTGTTTTGTATATTGTCTATAGAGTGTTTCTTTGTGTCTAATTGATATGATTAATCCTTGGGTTATCCATGGTTTGATTGGCTTAAATTTTGAGGATGGTTTTTGAGATGCATTATTCCTACAAGCGTTTATGTGTAAACTCAGTTTTTTATCAAATATTTTGCAGCATTCATCTACATCGTTACATTTGTATATTTCTAGCCATTCTTTTTCGTTACTTAATATTTTGGTGAGAGAATTTATATTAATACTATGTTTGTATTTATCAGTATTATTAACCGGAGTTGTGGTTGGTAATGAGAGGTTTTGATGTTTGTAGTCGTATTTAAATATACATGCATAATGATCCGTTACAGTTGTTTTTATTACAGCAGATGATATATTTTGTATATCTTTGGTATTTGTAAATATATGATCGATACAAGATGGTCGTTGTCCAATAATGTTTCTGGTATATGAATTTATACATGAAATGTAATTTAATTCTGCTAACATATTTAGATAGTTATCTTTATCGTTAGAGTAGTAATCATTAGCAATATTCAGATTAATATCTCCGATGATTATTGTTCTTTTGTTTTTATGATGTTGTAATATATTTTTTAATTCTTCTATGTATGTGGTTAGAACAGAAGAGTGTGTCCGATAAATAGCAATGATATTAAATGATTTATTCATAAAATTTATCTCCAAGTTTAATAAATTAACATTGTTCACCTTTATTTCATTTATACTTGTGACAGCATAAATATTAGATACAAATATGGCAACGCCGCTATTTCTGTTAATTTTATATTTTGTGGCGTAGTACGAGTAACCCGGTATATTATAATTAATTTCGCTCGATGAATGCGTCTCTGATAATATTATACAATCTATTCTATTTAATTGTCTAATAGTTATAAGAAATTCTTCAAAATTTTTTTCCAAACTTCTCACGTTCATGTGTATAATTATTAGGCTGGCTGTAGGTTTTACATCTATAAAATCGTTTGTTTTATTTACCGTATCAAAAATTCTTTCGTCTATTTTATATGATTTATCGATTGCGTTTATTATAAAGTCGTTCATTTTAAGGTAGTAATAAATATAACAATAATGTTGACGCTCGGCTGGAAATACACTTCACCCTTGCAAATATAGTAATATGTGTGTTGACTTGTGTATTTACAAGTAATGTAGAACATCATTATGAAATATTTTGAAAATTTTTAAGTGTTGTGGTTATTATATGCTGTTTTTGTGAATTTGTATATAATGAAGAAGGAATAATTAAAGAGGTTTACAGTGTTGGCAAAGCTAGGAAATAAAAAAAAATAATATAATAATTCAGGGTACGTTGAATTTGAAAGGTTAAAAATACGTGTCATACTTATTATTGTAATGGAGTTTATGATAGGCAAGATAGGAATAATATTATCAATTAAGATATGATTTGGGTCGTTAATAAGATATATTATATCAGTACTTGGGAGTGAGTGCGGTTGTACAGTAGGGAAACATAATACAAGCGTATTAATTAGGTGTGGATTCTCATATGTAGAGGAAAAATTTGGTATCTCCTTGGAACATATTATCATCATAATAATTAAACCTGCAGAGTTATAAGTGGTACAAATTATATCCATTTTACTATAATGTGCATTAAAGAAATAGAGTACCTAGGTGATGAGATAATATGGTAATGAGATTTTTAATGTTCATTATACTATAATGGAGTAGCTGGACATTAGAGTTATGCATACTTTGTGTCGTTATCCATATTGTTTGGCGTTTTACTCGTCCGATTTGTATGTGTCATTGCGAATTAACATTATATTCGAGTCATCGGTCTGCCTGAGTAAGATACGACCTGATTTCGTACATTAGTATAACATACATAAAACAATAATATTTATGAATACACATGTGTGATAATAGTCGAAATGTTCCCAAGTAATTGAACACAGGAACTTACACTTAGTATTAGTGATGAAGTATATATCAGAATAAAACATAATAATAATATAGTAAAGAGTGGAAAAGAGCAAGCCTCGTAAGTGTATTGGGTTCGAATGACTGAATGATGTGAATAAAGTGATGTGAATAATCACCGTATATGATAATGGCAATGATAATAATAGAACCTTCATCTTATAATCGTTGTCGTCAGTAGGTATATTGTGTTTGAGATATTCATAGGGAAGCCAGCTTGTTTTCATCGGATATAAGAATTGCGCCTGATCCTGTCTCTCTCTGCAGATAGATGCGTCCTTGTTTAATCCATGCAAATTGAAAATGTCTCTGTCTTGCGAATTGGCGAGTTTTATACCAAATTTGATTTGCCCGAAATGTTAGCTGTTCAGATACATAGATCGGCAACCGGGGGCCGGCGAGACCAATATTTAATGTGTTAAGTTTATCTTCGGTATTGGGTTTGTTCTTGTTGAAAGATTTCACATCAGCTAGCAGTTGATTTCTAGCCATGTTCGATTTTAGTTTAAGAACAATTGTCCTGGGTTGCTTCTGATTATGATTTTTTTTTTGTAGACGATATACAGCATCGATGTCTTTAGTTTCTATGGAAGATCCTGTTGTTTTGAAGATGTTGAAGACCACGTCTTTTAGTGTTTCGTCCTTGATGTCGGGGATGCCTCTTATTTCTACATTGCAAGACTTTGAGGCCCGCTCTTGGGATTCAAGACTATTCTCCAGTACTGCGATTCTAGCTTCCAGTGCAGAATTCTTCGCTGTAAGCTCATTATTTCGGTTCTCGACTTCACGGATTCTGGCCATAAAGTCTTCATATTGTGCGTTCATGAATTGTATGCTTTCCAGTATCTTGTTATTTTGGTCCATGATGTCGTTCTGTTTTTTTTCCAGGTTGTTTGTTTTGGTCATGACTAAATCCTGAATATCTTCAAGATTAGCGGGGGACGATGACGGTGATGTAGTACCTTGATCCTTAGTGGCCGTTGTTTTTTTGGGCGGTTCCAAAGATGTGTTATCGCTGGCGGTGGCCGATCGTGTGTCCCTTTTACACTGCTTACACTTCTGTTGTTCACGGCGTTCTTGTGTGAGTCGACGGAAAGTGCTTTCCGTTATTCCTCCACAGGCTAGATGGTAGGTGCCTTTACACACCGAACACACAAATATCGACTCGTCTGATAGAATAACTTCAGGACATACGCGGCAGTGCATTGTAAATGATTTATAATGACTACCGACTACCGACGCGATGTTATTATAGAAATATAGTATTTTTGCTTATTTAAAATAATTGCGACTGTATAACACCTTGATATTACTTGAATATGTTAGACTATGATGCCACAGACCGGAAGCACTATTGTTTTCTTACTGAATATTGCGATTTAATCTTTAAAATAAACTTTGTGACGGAGTAAAATTAAATGAACTAGTCTCAATGATCGTTTCAAGGCGTGCATATAATCCGGTCTTTAGTTATAAACATAGGTCGTTGGCAGATTTGTTAAATTTTCATAAAAGGTTTTGTATTATACCACACCCATTTCAAATCATATAATCATGCAGTAAAATAGATCAATACATTATCTGGGTATCGCATGTTTTAGAATTTTAATTTTAGTTTCAATAAAATCATTAAAAAATATGTACGTACATGTGTTTCTTGACGAAAATTGGTCCATTTGTGTATTTATTTGCGCACTTACAAACTAATATATTTCAGATTTTTTTAACATTCTTATTAAATTTAGACATTATTGAAAAATGATAAATACTTATAATCAAAAAATAATTACAAAAAGGACATTATTTTAATAGTTTTATCATCACGCCTTTCAGCATTTTTGGATGTAGGTATAAATTATAGCAAATTTGAAATGAAATAAAATCGATATTGAGTTATAATTTTAAAAAGCTGGTACGGAGAATAATTAATATTTCTCATTGCACGATCGTAAGAACAATTTTCGACGAAATGTGAATTTTCGGCCACTGGCTGGTTAAACGCTATTAATGTACTAACCTAACTATAAACAGACAATGTGGTATTTATGGGTACAATTTCTCGTAAAGTCTAGGAATACATTTTATTATTTTAATGTTTATTGATTTCCGCGTATTTCCAGAGGTTAATAAAAGCTTCCCTTTAAAATTATTTATAGCACTACAGAACTGCGCTAAAAATACTAAAACAGCTTTTTAATGGAAAGGTATATCTATAGCAGTGATGAACAACCTTTTTAGCCCCATAAAATTTTATATCCCCAAGGCCAAACCAATAAACATTGTGGATTTTTATCATTCTGTTATATTGAAGAACATATAAAGCAAATTTGAGCAACTGTTAATTTTGGTGGTTGTTTATTTATTTATTTATATCTTATCTTTTGAGAATTTTGGGTTAGAACTGAATATAAATAAAACAAAATACATAATCATAAGCAAAAATAACGCATTGGAACAATATAACACGAATTTTCAGATGCTACGTGTTTTCGATATTATTGTATGAATTGGAAGCATGGACGCTTACTGAAGAACTAATTAGGCGACTTGAGGCATTCGAGATGTGGATCTACAGAAGAATACTGAAAATAAGCTGGATGGACAGGGTTACGAATGAAGATGTTATGGTTCGGATGGATAAAGAAAAAGAAGTTATTAAAACTATAATAATCCGAAAACTTCAATATCTTGGACATGTGATGAGACATCCAGAGAAGTATGAGATCTTACATCTCATAATGCAGGGAAAGATTGCCGGAAGACGGGGCCCTGGAAGAAGAAGAACCTCATGGCTAAAAAACCTGAGTCAGTGGTTTGGACAAGTCTACTGTGGAGCTGTTCCAGGCCGCAGTAAACAAAGTCCGCATAGCTAACATAATAAGCCAACGTCCATTGAACTTGGTTGAACAGAAGAAGAAGAAGGTGGTTATTTTTTAGATTTGACTATAAAGCGTGGTGTTTTGCCTTTCTAACACCGTTGAGAACATATTTCTTACTCAGGTGATAAGGGAGTTACAGCGATTTATATGAGACATGTGAGCTGGGACAAATATGGTCTCCTGCCAGTCAAGAAAACTTTTAGTATTTGATGAAATGGAAACCTTTAAAAATTATCGAACGAGTGAGTTTTTTTTAATCCCCCGACAGTATTGACAGAAATTATAATTATTATATTTTTTTTTGTGAATTATTCACCCATTTCAAAACTAAAATGGACTTCCAAAATACTTTTAATAATAAGTTGCTATTGATATTTAACAGATTTATTTTCAGCGTCGATTGTTTGCACTTATGCGCAAGTATATATAGTATATTTATGCACAAGTAGTTTTTTTTCCTTCATGATGCATTTGAATGAAATTATGGTTTATACTTTTGTTATCGGCGGTATACCCCATCGAGAACACTTAGTTATATTTTATGTAATTAGGTTTACCACATTTTCCCTAAACCGACTGTGTATTGTTTATAAATATGCCGGGGGGCCTATTGTCGGGGATCAACTGACATAGTACCAGTTTTTTTTACTTTTCACGAAATTTTGTCTTTATTAATGTTTAAGAAATATTTCATTATTTTCAGCCGCTGAATCTAAACTATGGAGAAAACTTTAGTTTTCCGCTAAACCCTTATGCAAAACAACAGAAACCGTTGAATATTCTTTACCGCAATTTTTTAATTGTTTTTATTTCTTGTTAAGGAAATCCAGTTAAATAAAAAATATTAATTTCACGTACAATATAGACGAAAAATAAAAGACACGTTAAGTAAAACAAACAATAATTGAAAAAATATAATGTAAAAGGAACAAGGTTGTACAAATATGGACGAATATAAAAATTAAAATATGCTTGCTATGTATATGAGTTATCTATGCGTTGCTAATGAAACTTTGGGGATTCGATGTGAGATGATTTCTATATACAATAGTGAGCTCTGGTGTCATTAAATTATGCGTTGCTAACCATTTCTCCGATTGCGATGAAATTTTGGGGATTGCTGCCTTTGTTTTTACGCACCTAATGTGTGCATGCCCGCGATGATTACTGTATATAATGGTGAGATCATCATCATCATCTTTTCCCCCTTGTCCTATTCGGGTCGGGGACCCATTGGCTCCTCCATACGTCCCTGTCTTGTGCTGTTTGTTTGGCCTCCGTCCATGGTAGACCCATCCTCTTCTCACACAGTTTCTGGAGTTGCCTCGCCCAACTGTGTCTGGGGCGGCCCACTGGACGTCTACCCTCGGGAATCGCACTCAGTATCTTCCTCGGAATTCGGTCATCAGACATTCTTAGTACACGCCCAATAATAGTGAGATGATTATGAAATTTGATTTAAAAAATTTCAATAGATGGTTAGAGAGCTGTTTGAAAACTGAATGTACCGGAACTGCGAGTACGGAATGCGGGAGGGAGGAGGAGAACTCGGGAGGGAGGTTCGTGGGACGGGGGAAGCGGGAGAGGGAAGGCAGAGAAGGCGGAGTGAGGTGAGGGAGACGCAGAAGAGGAATGGGAAAGGAGACGCAAGGAAAAATTAATTTCTTTAGCGAAGAATGCTGGGAACTCGCTATTTACTAATAAATGGTTAAGAAAAGGAAAGAAAAAAAATTCCAATTGGGAAATGCTATAAGGCTCGCGGGCTGCATGTGGCCCTCGGGTTGCTAATCACTGATCTATTGGTTTATCCCTGCTTCCTGAAAAAACTGAATGTACATTATTTTATTTCATAAAACTTCATCCAGCAACGAATTCAGTTTTTACGAAATTTTTCAGATTCATGGAATTAAGTTTTGCGTGAAGTTTTTTTACTGTTTTCCAGGTGTTTTAGATGCTTTCCTAAAAACGTTGGCACACTTTCACTATTATGGTTACCTGCATAGTTTATTAGTTGGTTCGTGGAAATTCTGCAAAATTCGTTATGTAAAATATTAAAGATGCATGGTGGCGAATGAAGCAAAAAACTCTTTTGACAGAACCATCATAATAATATCTCAGATTGACGTTCAATTATAAATAGGTAACAGACACTGAACAGATTAATCTAGAAATGTGTATTGGGCGTGTTTGTGTTCCCGACGCTTATTTTTTTTTCACATTGCTCCACACGTTTTAATTTTGGGAGGCGGGTCTGGGTACCGTCGCCCCGGAAACTATTTATTTTATAACCAACACCTCTGCCGTAATGGTTCGCTACGTTTAGTGATTTAGCAGGGGTGCCCGGGTTCATGGGTTGAGGTTTGTCAAGGTCTAAGCGGCCGATGTGTTCGCCCACTTATTGCGTGGCGGGCCGGATCGAGAAGGCTGGTTGAGGAGGTCTTTTGATTTCTCCAGACAGAATCCCTCGACCCATTACCTTGCACCGCAGTTGAAGGATGGATTCATATATCCTTCACTCCTGGACACACTGACCCACCCCTCACACTTATTTCCTTAAAAACACCCTCTACACAGCATCCCATAAGATGACGTACGCCCTGAGGGAAATTATTTTCTTCAGGGTCTCCTGTGTGGAGATAATGTAAAAAACAAAAAAACGTGAGGCCCTGAGGAAAAAAATTCCTTAGGATTTACTTCATCTTTGGGGGTGCTGTGTGGAGGGTAATTTTTGTTGAAGGAAAGGGGAGGAAGTTGTGGGAAGGAGAAAGGTATGAGGAGTGGGTAGGAATCTGTTCAGGAATCTGTTAGTCAATATTTTCAGGAGTGAAGGGCGTACGAATCCAACCCTCCCACTGCGGTTTAAGGCTGCGGGTCAAGAGAATCCAAGGAGAGGTCTAAAAGACTTCCTCAACCAGTCTCTCCCAATACGGCCCGCCACGCAGCAGCAGGGCAAATGCAATCACCGCCAAGACATAGACAAACCTCACCCCTTGAACCCGGTCATCCCTGCTAAGTCACCAAACATAACGAACCACTTGGGGCTGGAAAGTGAAGTAGGGGTCACGAATCTCAGCAATGAGAAACCGATTTGAGAAGAATAGTCCCACTTTTTTTTTTACATGAGCTCCCTCCACACAGGAGGCCCTGAGGAAAATAATTTTCATCTTTGGGGATTCAATTCAATTCAATTTATTAATTTTTAAAACATTACAAAATAAAGTTTCAATGCGTTTTAAAAGAGATAAAGTATTTAAATTCAAACAGATGCAATTTATACTTCAATGAAGCACAATCATAGTGACAGCAACAAAGCTTGTCGTCTGAATTGTGCTTCATTGATGTTAAACATATCGATATTCGAAGTGATCCTATTTAACAACAAGACAGCTCTCCCGACTGGCATAACCATTCGCAAGTTAGTTCTGCAAGCCGGGAGATAAAACAGTCGATGCTGTCGGTGACGGAGATAACCATCGGGAACATAGAAACTAATGCTCTCCATGACAGCCGAGTTTTCGAAACTTCCACGAATCAGTCTGAAGAAATGTGTTACAATGAGCACATCCCTTCTGACCCGTAGAAGGTTCATACCAAGTGGGTAGGGTAGAGTTACGGGTAGCAGCCATACTTCCTCAGGTAAAGAAATCTCTTCTGAACCCTCTCCAACATGAGGGAATACTTCACTTGGTGCTCCAAACCACCGACCCACTCTCAAGCCTACTCCTAACTAAAGCATCGTATAGAACTGTGAGAACTGTGATGATGTGTGGAGGGTTTTTTTAAGGAAAGGAAGTAAAGGAGAGTTCTGGGAAGTAGGGATGTCGAAAGTGAAAAATAATATCGATAGATGTGAGGGAGCGGGAGACAGAAATGAAAGGCGTCATGTCGAAGTGGTAAGTCAGTCGTTTATTGGGCTACGTAGCAGATGGTCGGTGGTCGGTAACAAGATGTAATGCGGAGTGCCGTAGATGATGCTGCAGGCGTACGGAGGTGGAGATGGTGTGGTGAAGGTCAGCGAGTTGCTCGTCACCATGGTGGTGGAGATGACCTATCTTCCAGGCCGTTGCTCGACGCTTTGAATCGCGGAGATGAACGGTGTGTGGCTCGGTGAGCTGAGCCACCAGCAGGTAGTCCTGGCGAGGCGGAGCGTGTTTCCATGGCAGCGAAGCACGGAGGGGCTTCGGGGTGCCATGAAGTGGTGAGCTGATCCCTTGGCTGAAGGTGCGTCAATCCTTATAAGTCGCGGGATGTAGCTGATCTCAGGAGCTGAAGACACGATGGGCCTTGTAGCTGAGACATGGTGATGGACCTCGAGGAAGCTGCCCTGGATGCGTAGCGGTGCCATGCAGGAGCACCTATTACATGTTGGGATATTGACCGACTGTAAGTGTGAGACTGAACTGGACTGAACTGCAGCGGGCGAGCGATCGGCTGCTTATATAGCCGCGGTAGAGTAACTACCTCGCGGTAGGTAATACGAGCCACTTCGACAGTTGACGAGAATATTCGGCGCCGTACAGATATTGTACGGTGCTGTCTCGAGACCTTTCTAGGCGGGGCGATATTATTATCGTCGGGCTGGCACGGGAGGCGAGAAAGTACATCGCTGCCAGTATAGGTACGAAGGTACCTAGGCAAGTAGGTTTGCCGATGCGCGCGGATATTAGGAGATGTTTCTCGATTCCTCTTTTGGTGGCGAAGTTCATAATGATGTGTCGCTACACACCCCCTTCCCAGTGTACGGAGTACAGGGTTGAAAGATGATGCCAGGAGTCGCAGGAAAGCCGGGTTGATGCTGCTGGTCGGTGCGTCCGTGCTGATGCGTCTCTACCGATTCCCTCGTTTTGCGGTGTTACCGGTGCGTCGTGGTAACACTCTTGTCAGGATGCTGCATGCTGCGTATCCATATCACGTCGGGGTCACCAGTTGGATGGCTCCAGATCAGAAGGTTGCGTGTTCAAATCACGTCGGGGTCACCAGTTGAGGGAGCGGTCCGTATCGGTAGAGACGGGAGAGAGAAATGAAAGGCGTCATGTCGAAGTGGTGAGTCAGTCATTTATTTGGCTACGTAGCAGATGGTCGGTGGTCGGTAACATGATGTAATGCGGAGTGCCGTAGATGATGCTGCAGGCGTGCGGTGGAGATGGAGATGGTGTGGTGAAGGTCAGCGAGTTGCTCGACACCATGGCGGTGGAGATGACCTATATTCCAGGCCGTTGCTCGACGCTTTAAGTCGCGGAGGTAAACGGTGTGTGGCTCGGTGAGCTGAGCCACCAGCAGGTAGTCCTGGCGAGGCGGAGCGCGTTCCATGGCAGCGAAGCACGGTGAGGCTTCGGGGTGCCATGAAGTGGAGAGCTGATCCCTTGGCTGAAGGTGCGTCAATCCTTATAAGTCGCGGGATGTAGCTGTTCTCAGGAGCTGAAGACACGATGGGCCTTGTAGCTGAGACGTGGTGATGGACCTCGAGGAAGCTGCCCTGGATGCGTAGCGATGCCTGCGGAGATCGTTACATGCTGAGATGTTGGCCGACTGTAAGTGTGAGACTGAACTGGACTGAACTGTAGCGGGCGAGCGATCGGCTGCTTATATAGCCGCGGTAGAGTAACTACCTCGCGGTAGGTAATACGAGCCACTTCGACAGTTGACGAGAATATTCGGCGCCGTACAGATATTGTACGGTGCTGTCTCGAGACCTTTCTAGGCGGGGCGATATTATTATCGTCGGGCTGGCACGGGAGGCGAGAAAGTACATCGCTGCCAGTATAGGTACGAAGGTACCTAGGCAAGTAGGTTTGCCGATGCGCGCGGATATTAGGAGATGTTTCTCGATTCCTCTTTTGGTGGCGAAGTTCATAATAGTCGCCACAGATGTATCGATATTTATTAAAATATCAATATCGACGTCGATATATCGAGGAAAAAATATCGATATATCGGTCAAATTTTCAAGAGATTTTGCGTTTTTAAAATAATAGTGTATTCAGCTCAATATTATCAATAATAAATTTTACACACAACGTGCTTTTTTTATTGTACAAAAATCTCAATAAAAATTAAGGTATTTTTATCAGTATTCATTTATATTCTGTAATAATTACAAAAATATCAAAAACTAAAAGCTGTCTTCTAACTTATATGTAAACTGAGACGCATACAAAGTTTGTATGCGTCTCAGTAATATTCTATTGGCGTATTTATCTGTCAAAAAGGACTTCGTGTTTGGAACAAGGTATAGTCATAATCATAGACAATTGGGAACCAACAGATAGGAGTGGCCTAGAAAAAAATGGCGAAAAATAGCATACATTTCTATGTATGTACCTACACACATGAGATAGTATTAGTGATCACAAATACTAATGCAAAGACAATAGATTTGTAAGCTATTAATAGTTAAAATTTCAACCGCCAGATGTCATGACCTAATACAGTTACTTTTTTCGTTCGTTCCTATACGGTTTTCGATTCTAGTGACTTTAAAAACATAAATTTAAAACAATATCGTTTTTGATACAATTTTCGATATTGGATATTTTGTATCGATATATCGGATCAAAATATATCGGCTAAAAATATCGATATATTGAATTAAAAATATCGATATATCGATACTTTTTCAACAAGCCTACTGGGAATGAAAGGTGTTTAAGAGATGGGTAGGAATCTGGGGTTCAGTGTGTCCTGGTCATCCGCCTCCAAGACCTAGACAATCCTCACCCCATGAACCCGGCGACCCTAGTTAGGTTTATTCAGAGCCCATTCGTTTGCTACGCCACTTGATTCAGAAAAACATTTATACAAACCATTTCATGAAATCCTTAATGCTTCCATATTAAAACAATAAATTTATGTTCATATAACTTCAACAGAAACAAGTCTCTTCCTGTAAAACCACAAAATCTAGGAACAATCGTTTTCATTACATTAAAAGAAAATTATTATTATTATTTTAGCTTTATTCTAAGAATTTATAGTGTAGTCATAACAGCCGAGAAAAATTACCTCAATGAAAATTTTGCCAGTGTGGAAATTTTCATATCTGATGATATGACGTTAGTCGAAAGTCAATTAATAAAAATATACTTATAAAAATTAAACTTCTCTCAGACAAAGTTTATTTTGGTATGAATTTGTGACGTAGGTAATGAAAAAACGGTTAATTTATGAAGTTTAGGTGAAAATTAATTATTAATTAATAGACCTTTTTTCTTTGAACAAAGTTATTTTTATGGTCGTGGAAATTTAGAGTTATTCTTGTAAAATTTTACGCAAGTTGGTTCTCTTTATTTCTTGTGATGTGCGCTTTTTTATGTGAATACCGAACAAGAATTCTAATTGCTCTTGGAACCAGTGGAGCTATGGCATCTCATTTTGTGTGTTTTGTGAGATTTTTTTGTATTAATTCCACACAGGAGGCTCTGAGGAAAATGTTTTTCCCTCCGGGTCTATGTCATCTGTGAAGATGCTGTGTGGGGAGTCTCTTGATCAGCTGTCATGGAACCGTGCAGAATAATAATAATAATTGGATAATTTGTAGAGCGCCTTTTTTGTTAAAAATCACCTCAAGGGCGCTGTACAATTAATTAAGAATTCTTAGGTTCTACATAATTTTACTATTTACAAATGGATACAGAAACATACTTACCCGGCAGGTCACTTCCGATAAACACACTTTAAGGCTCTGCAACCGGGCCCGAAAAGAAGAAGATGGAGAGATACGAAATTACGAATGTTAGAGGAGAGCGCTAACATTTACAGCGACAAAATCGATGCGAAAATTGCGAAAATGTTTAATAAAACACGACTCGTTTAAAATAGAGCAAAAATCTCGCGGGCATTATCTTAAACAGCATTTAAAGAAACACTGTGAATTTTTTCATACATATAACTTGTAAAATAACTGAAACAAACGTGTTTATAATAATTTTTGGAGCATACTTTGCGGTTTTTTTTATCGACGGAATTTTATATAATTAGCGTTTCGGCGCGGGCAAAGTCTAGATATTATCTTCAAGAATAACATATATTTTTTAAGAGCTTTAAAACTTACCGTGTTTAAGGGAAATATGTAAAAAATCGGTACAAATCCGGGTTGCGGGCCCTTAATTAGAAAGTTTATGCTTGGAGAAGATACGGCTTTGCACGCGGAGGACATTATATTTAAAGCACTGGACATTGCACGATTTTACATTTGCTACCCCCATCACTATTAGTTTTACATTTATGAAAAGATTAGTGACAAAAGTAAAGTTGCTATTTATTTTGAAAGACCGGAGAGTTTAGGGCTCGAGAATGTTCATGAAATGACCTTTACAAAATCTTACAAATAGGATTTTTTTTTCGGTTTTAAAGCTCTTAAAAAAATGTTATCTAGATCTAGACGTTCCCCACACCGAAACGCAAATTATATGAAATTCCCTCGATAGAAAAAAATCGCAAAGTAAACTCCGAAAATAATTATAAACACGTTTTATTCACTTATTTAAGAAGTTATATCTATGAAAAAATTCACAGAGTTTTTTCAAATGCTATTTTAGATGTTCCCTACGAGATTTTTGCTCTATTTTAAACGAGTCGTTTTTTTATTAAACATTTTCACAATTTTCGCTTAAATTTTATCATTTTTAAAATTAGCACGCTTCCTCTAACATTCGTATTTACATATCTCTCCTATATTAACTAAATATATTATATTTTGTATATTATCACTTTTTAAAGGAGGTGTTGAAGTTGCATGATTCTGATTTGTCCGGTCACACCAAATGTATTATGCATTTAGAGGGCAAGGAGTGTCGGGAGAATATGCGACGTTTAATTGCCGAAATAAAAAAAAAACGAGTGTACTTTAGACCACACGACTGAAGTAAAACCACAAGACAAACCTCGCCCGATGAACCCAGGTATCCCTGCTAAGTTACCAATAGTAGCTAACGGGGTGACCTATGACCTAGGGGTGACATATGACATTGGGGTGAAATATGACTATGGGGTGACCTATGACCTTGGGGTGACCTACGGCCTTGGGGTGACCTACGACCTTGGGGTGACCTACGACCTGGGGTGACCTACGAAATTGGGGTGACCTACGACCTTGGGATTACCTACGACCTTGGGATTACCATTCTTATCCTTATCACTCCCCAAGTCAAGCGTGCGAGAAGGTCCGACCGTTCGCCTAGCAAACGATCACCGTTCGCATCCATTACGGTTCGCATCACACTTTTCGTAACACATCACCATTTTTCGTAACGCATTCACCAGCTTACCCCCCAAGTCGAACGTGCGTAAAAAAGTTTTACTTCAAAAATCGGGGGCTCCCGAGGATCAACCAAATGAATCATGTATCTTATTCCGAAATTGGGACGAACGAAACAAAATTACTATTAAAACTATTTTAGTTTTTTCCAGCTTTATTACGTGTCTTTTTTATAATTAATATTTTTAAATTGCTTTTAATCACATTATAATTACAGTGAAATTCCTACTCTATGAAACAGTTTAAAAATAGAAATAATGTGACTCACAATTGAATCCGATTTGCGGTATTTCGCGGAGACTGCCGAGATTGTAATTTCCACTAAGTGTAATAATATTTTTTTATCAAATGAAAGGAATTTTATATAGCCTTTTTTCAAACACATGACACAAATATACAACTCGGAATGTCATGCGATTTTTATGAAATCACTAACGAAAAATAAACCGCCTGAAAAATCACGGGATTTAATTATAATTGTGGTAGGAATTGTGAAGCTAATATAATATATATATATATATAATCAAAGATATAAATCAAATTGATGATTTATGTAGAAAATGTTTGGCTTTTCCCGAAACTATAGAACATATTATATCGGGATGTTCTATATTAGCGCCTTCCGAGTATACATTTAGGCACAATCAGGTTTTAAAAATAATTCACCAAAGTTTGGTAATTAAACATAACTTGATTGACTGCCGTAATATAGTACCATATTATGAATATGAACCAAATTCATTTTTAGAAAATGAATTTTATAAAATATATTATGATAAAACTATACTAACAGACAGAACAATTAGTCATAATAGACCTGATATAGTTTTACATGACAAAATTAAAAAAATAACTTATATCATTGATGTAGCTATTCCAAATTCCTGTAATATTCAAAAAACTATTTCTGAAAAAATAAGAAAATACACAGATTTAGGAAATGAGATTAAAAGAATTTGGCATTCTCGGACTATAAAAATATTGCCATTTGTTATTTCGGCCACTGGCATAATACCTAGGAATCTGATTCAAAATTTAAGCATATTAGATTTGTCAAAGAATTTGTATATAAAAATGCAAAAATCAGTCATTTTAAATACATGTAGGATTACAAAGGATTTTTTAAATATTTATATTGAGGGATCGGTAGGATTTATAGGTTCAATTAGAAATGCCACAGAGCCGAACCCTCTGATATGAAAATATCTGGAGTCGGTGAATTATATTCCCATTTGGTCTCTAGTAGGTTGACATGTTGTTCAAAATTTATAAAATATTTGCCTCGGGATCTCATTGCCTTTTAAAAACAAATGTTGCCAATTTTATTTGTGATGTAATTATAATTTTATTGACACCATTAATAAACTTGCAAAATCATACACATTTCAAATTTAGTATTATTAACAACATAAAAGCATTTTCTGATTATCGGTAGATAGTAGCTACCTACTTTATCGCTTCTCTGAATTCACACAATCATCAGTTTCAATTTTGAATATTTCAAATCAAAAGATATCTTGAAAATTTAAACAAATGAAGTAATAAACATTTCAAATGTGGAATCTATAATACAGGGTGGCGCAAATGGATCGGGTGGTTTTAAAATTCTTGTCAAACTGTCAATTTTAAAGGTATTGGATTGATATAAAGTGCAAAACGTGTAGTTACAATGGAAGTTTATTAACAAAAAAATTATAAAGTTAGTTTTTAAAAATTACATCCATCAAATGCCCTCCTTCTCGAGCGACGCATTCTTGGAGTCGGGAGAATCTTCTGTACCACCATGATTTTATAGGGGTGGAATTTCAGTTCTTTGTTAAGAATCCTTTGAAGGCTCCGACGTGACATTCCAAGAGCTTGAGCACGATGTATCGTTGATCGACGTGGGCTCGTAATGACATCGCGTCTCACACGCTCCACGTTCTAAGGCGTTCTTATTGTTCGAGGTCTAGACGTCCATTTTGGAGCACATGAACCAGTAGTGCGGAAATTATGCACCCAACTCAATATTGTGTCTCCCTTAGGAACACTACCGCGAGGTGGGATGTTGAAACGCCGGCGAAAGGCACGCGTCACAGCAACAATTGACTCGTTATTGCGTATAAACTCTTCTACTGCGAAAACACGATGCTCAACGGACCACGTAGCCATCGCGACTGACTGCTAGTCTGCAACTGAAACTTCCCGTCCCCCCCACCACAGCACGAAGACCGCCGAACACCTGGCTCCCCCACTCCAGACGTACAGTCCACTTCAAAACCACCCGATCCATCTGCGCCACCCTGTATAAAAATGAAACGCTGAATGTGTTGCTAAGCGCATAACTTTCGACCGACTGCACCAAATTGGATAATTCTTTTTTTTGTGTGTTCGTTATTGTCAGGACAAGGTTTATAAAAAACTTCCGGTGAGCTCTGGCATTATGAAATTTGTATAAAAAAATTGCTATTGGTGGCACGCGAGGAAACGGTTATTGCTATGGAAAGCGGGATGGAGGGAGAGATGAGAGAGGGGAACCTGGGAGGGGGGAGGGGGACCTGTGAGGGGGGAAGGGAACTCGGGAGGGGGGTTTGCGGGATGGGGGAAGGGGAGGAGTGTAGTGGGGAGAGGGAAGGTGGAGGTGACGGAGTGGAAACGGGAGAAAAAAAGGGGAACGGGACAAATGGGAAAGGACTCGCAAGGAGAAACAATTTCTTTATTAAATGGCATAGCAACGCATGCCGGGACCAGCTAGTTACAAATAAATATTAACATATTAAAATTTAAGATGCAAACATAAAAAAAATTGTAAAAATGACTCAACGTGATGTTTTTATGTGAAAATGGTACTAAAATAACGGATTATGTAAAAAAAAATACTTTTTTTATCGTACAAATGTATAAAAACAATTTGATCACCTCAGTTTTTTTATCATTTCATACAAAAATATTTAATGAAAAAATTATACGGTCTAACGGCGAGTATGCGATTTGGCGGGTGAAAACTGTTTCTACAAAATAAGTATTTTTTACCTTTATCTATGGAAACCGTTGAATAAAGATGTGTAGCGTGTTTTATTATAGATATTCTCCTTTTGGTTTAAGGGTTGTTACTAGAACAAAAACGGAGTTATAACGATTTCTGTGGGAACATACGCATTAGCTTGAAAACAAGCTTATTGTACTTGGCTGCTATTGTTATATTGTTGTGTAAACAAGCTTTGGGGTCGGATATTTGTCAAATATTTTACGGGAATTTTGTAATACATATCTCTTTTTGAAACACATGACACAGTGACACCTCAAAGTGTCACGGGATTGGAGTGAGTTCACAAGCCAAAAATAAACATTCCTACAATATTATGTATTACTTATGCATAATTTTCTTGTTATTTAACGTAAACAGTTACCGTGATTGAGCATTTTATAAACATAAAAATTGCACGTAATGTTATTACGACAGGAATATAAATTCCCTCGTGATTTCCTGATGGAGTGTTTCTTAAGTAAATATAATTCTTAGTTGTTTTTGTGGTTTTGATTGAGTGGTAGCCGATTGATATACAAAAACAACATTTTTTAAAATTATTATTTCTGGCTTTTACCCTTCAAGAGTGTTCTAGGCTATCATTTAAATTAGCGAAAGGAAAGGTAAATTTATATATTAATATTATCTAAATGTGCATATTTCAGAATTATATGGAAGATTGGAGTCGAGTTCAGACTAAGAGGAGATGAAATGTTGAATGGAGGGGAGGCAATTTTAGATAACGCTTGGTAGAAGAGAGGATATTTATTTAGAGAGGGACAACCAAAAAATATGTCACCTAAAGTTCCCACATCTAGATCACAGAATGTACAATCTGGGGAGTCAAGGACGTGAATTTTAAAAATGTGAGTAGGAAAAAAACAATGTCCGATTCTCATTTGAATAAGTGAGGATATTATTTTTTTTGGAAAAATGGGGGAATTTTTGAAACCATGGTTTTGATGGAGTTGTCCTTTGTATTGAAGCGTATCAGGCTTACTTGGATTGACTAGCAATGTTCAAATACTCTGTCCAAACATTGCGAGATCTATCTTTGATGATAGAAAAAATATCAGGTAGGGGAATGTGGTTTCTGAAGGTTCGGTTTTTCATTGTTTTGCCAAGGAATTAGCAACATTTTCTAAGGTATACAAAAATTCTTCAAATTACAAAAATTTTCTGCACTTCTTAGCAAGTTTTTAACATCTTGGGTGGGTATGGGTACTGCCGGGAACCATTTATTGGATAATCAACAACACTGCCATAGGTTACCCCGATTGGTTCGTGACGTTTGATGACTTAGGTTTCATGGAGTGAGGTCTGTCTTGGCGGCGGATGCGTTTGTCCATCTATTGAGTTGTGGGCCGGATCGTGAAAGACTGGTTGAGGGATACCTTTTGACCTCTTCAATCGGACTCTTTTTTTTGACTTATTGACTTGCTCTTCAGTGGGAGGGATTCATACGTCCGTTACTCCTGGGCACACTGAACCACAAATTCCTACCCATCCATCACGCATTTTTTTTTCTTACCCGATCTTTTCATTCCTTTCCTTAAAAAAACCCTTCACCCAGCATCCCCAAAGATGTCATAGACCCCGAAGAAAAATATTTTCCTCACTGCCTATGTGGAGCTAATGTAAAAAAAGTGTAAATTTTTAAGGCCTTCTATTAGAGTTAACACAAACTTAGGATTGTGTGTATTGGTGCGTTTGCATTCATTACTGACAGTGATGTCGTTGCCAATCGTCACTGAGAATCAGCATTTGGTCTTGTTTAAGCCTGCTTATTGTTTTTAGCGAGAAAGGACCTTGCGTATATGTAGGTACTTTACGTTAATCGAATTATAATATTTGCTGTATGCAAGCCATGCATCTGTGTGAGCACTGTATTTTGGCCAACTCTGGTTGCGATTTATCTATTTTTTAACAATAATTATTGGTTTGCACAGGTTTAAAATACTTGCAGCAGTTTTTTCATCAACCGTTGATTAAGCATTATACAAAATTAACCAAACGCTGACGGACCGAAAATCATTGGTTAACGGGACCCTGAAAATAACTAAGAAAAAATAGCGCTGATCGTCGATATCAAATTAATATTGGTGATGGTTGATTAAGTAACCGGCCCCAAGTCTTTTTTCAATAAATACCTACCCACGATGTAATGAAGTAAGCTGAACGCTGTAAAATGGCGTGATGATATGTAAATTAGTTGACATCATTAAAATAATTATACGTAATAATCTTTAACTAAATATTTATACAGATATATTCCTATTATCGCCTCGATACGTCATAACATCCTCCGGCGCTGACCGCAATCGAAGCGTGACTCTTCGTTCAACTCCGCTTTCAAGAACTAAACCATAATTCCACAAATTCCGCTTCCTGTGAGCCACCCAGACCGCCTGATATCCACAGAATAGATAACATGTAGAGTGTGATCCCAGGTTTGATAAAAATGACATGGAAGCGTTCTGAACCACGACCAAACATCACGGACTATCGAAGCGGCTATACAATGATAGTAATCATGCTTTTGGTTTGAAGGTAAAAATAAATACCGCCCTACAGCGATCACATCTGTTCTGTCCAAGGTGATGGAACATGTGATTAACATCTCGAAATTAATACTATCGTGGCGATCTCGCGTATGTGACGCTTGTTTTCGAGCGGTTTCTGGAACGTTATTGTGAGACCCAAACAGTTGCACATGACATTGAAAAGTCCTTTGACAAGGTTTGGCAATTGAGGACTTCCCGCAATTCGGCAATCCCTGTGTACGTGGATTACCGAATTTTTTAAGGAGAGGTCGATTCAGACTTAAACTCTTTTCTCTTCGTACACCTCTTCTTCATATTCAATCAATGCTGGCGTTCCACAGGGATCGGCTCTGTTTCCTTTTTTGTTTTTGCTGCACTTTTTGTCACGGGCAGCAATTCGTTCTTACGAGGATGACAGTACAGTCCATGATTCTTTTTAAGTCGGTTCCTCATTGCTGAGGATCGTAACCCCTACTCCAATTCCCATAATGGACAAGGCTCTTCCACTTCTCGCGGTTCTGCGCTGGGTGGAGACCGGCGTACCAGATGCCAGTTATACTTGGTCAGCGCATTTATGACTCTACTTCTTCTGCTTTCCACTTTGTCAGGGTCAGTGATCAGTTTCTCCAAGTTGGAGTCCTTAGTTTGGCGAGCAATGTGTCCAAAGTATATTTAATTACGTTATAGGCAGATAGTTGAAAGCCTATTGTGGATGCTTCCTAGCTTCTCTTTTTTTTGATAACACAACATACAACTTTTAATATCGTCAGTTCACATAGGATCTTTTCCACTTCTAGACCCAGGCAGACCAATAAAAATGATGCTGTCCATAAAGAATTTAGGTATTTGTTATGTTTTGGGTTAAGCGAGTTCAAGGGGTGAGGTTTGTCTAGGTCTTTGTGCGGTGAATGCGTTTTCCAACCAACTGGGTGGCGGGCCGGAATGGGAGAGACTGATTTAAGGAAACCCAACCTAGAACTCTCCAGTCGGACTCTCTCGATCCAATTTGGGAGGATATATGTGTACCGTCGCCCCGGGGACCACAAATTCGCCCAACCGGGTAGTGATCAAAAACCCCTGTGTTCCTAGTCCATACAAATAATGGTGTACATATGAATTGATAAAAAATAAAAACATTTTTCGAAGATTAAGTACCAAGACAAAACTGTTCATCCTCCTAAGTGAAAATTAATCTTCATACTCCGTACAGAAGCTAACCCGCGACCTCCGGATTCGTAGTCTCATTACTCAAGCCGTCTATAATAGGTATGCTAAGTTTATTCTATGGTTATTTCAATCGAGTCTTTGGTCCCTATCTTAACTCGCCTCGCGGGTGACCAACATCACTAAAAGTAAGAAGTAATACATTGACCGTTCTTTGGACACGCGGACACGCCCGCAATGCACTTCTATCTGTGTATATCTTCAGTGTTTGGTTTATATCCAACCGAACGTCTAAAGTCTAAACAAACCAACCAACCTCGGAGTGAGTGTGAAACCATCAGAAATCAGTGTACCACGGATATCAAAAGACGACGAACGTTGAAAATTTGAAATCTCATCTGAACGGTTTTAACTTGACAATCTAGTATACAACATGTTAACATTCTAAAAAAAAATTACACTTTATTAAGTTTTAATAGAAATACTTTGTTTAAATTAGTTGTAAAGGGAAACAAAGTGTATTAAAGTCAGTGTGTCTCAAATATCAAAAGAAGGCGATCGTTTAAAAATCTCAACCAAACGTTTTTAATTAATTTGTCTTAAATCATACAATCTGTATACAATATATTAATATTTAATAGGTTTACCTTGTTTATAAGATTCTAATGAATGTGGTGAAGTAAAATAAAGTGGATTAATTTTGTATGTGGTACGAAATTTATCACGAAAATTGTGTTGTTTTGTTGGTTGCGGAGTTTTAAACTGTGTTTCGTAATAAAGTGGGTAATTTTTAAACATTTATAGATTTTATATGATTTACACTCGTAAGGAAATTTTGGGACTGATTCATGAGAATGTAAATTAGAATCTAGTTAAGTTTTTTATACTTTGCAATTCTAATGTTTTTTTTTTTAAATGTATATTTCAACCTTTCCTTTACGGTGCTAGTGTACGTTTGAACAGTGTTCATTTTGACGTGAGATTCCGAACCTTATCTGGCTCACCGTGCATTTTCCAAGTACATATTTCTTTAATGCCCTCCCTCTTCTATTTATAAAAAGCAGTACAGAGGGAAAATGCGCCGCAGGCGAATTTTTTGGAAAAGTTTAAGTTACATGAAATTTGCAATGGGAAGCTCACCACGACGCGTTTTGCAGTATCACGATCAAACGGTTGGTAACTTGTTAGTTATGGATTCCCACAAAAGCGTTACGGGTTCGATTCTCTACTAGTTTAGTCTTCCATCAGTACACAAGCCACATTTTCCGCTTATAATGATGGAATTGGGTAAATGTTCTACATTCTGAGATAATTTGTAACATGGGAAAGCCATCTTTATAAATATATATACAACACCCTTTTTTGTAGTTATTTATACAATATTTTAAATTTTAATACGTAATCAGTAATCACTAATTGAATAGTTCAAACTCAAAATTCTTTCAATGATGTACCTACGACTTGTTTGAAATTATTAGGAAAATGTGTTTTTATAATTCCTCTGACCCCCATATCATTACCGCCCCCTTGAAGCCTTTCACCGTTTACCAATAGCCGTCGATGCCACCACCGCCCCTCTTGATCTCAACAACGCTCTCTGGGGGGCGGTACTGCCCCCATTGAGAATCACTGAAAAATGTAACTTGAGTCTAGTTAGAAATTTCACTTACTAAGGTTACGAAAATCGTTTTTAGATATTTGTTAACGATAATAACCGCTTGGAATTTCACGGTACAAGCGTGCAACACGCCATGTACTCGTTCTTGATGCACATTTGTTTCAAATTTAATGAAAATATTTATCAAACGTCAATAATAATTTTCAGTATATCATATCTACTTGTTCAGAACTGGGTCAATTATGTTTTTTGTTTACATAATTATTACCTGCAATTTCATAAAAATCGTCTTAAATTTACAATTTTTTCATGTGGGTATCAAATTTAAACAAATATTGATCGAAACGTCAATTTTAATATCGGCCTTGCTCAAAACTGGGTCGATTCTGTTTGTTTGATACTCGTATCTTGATTGTCATTATACCATTTTCAATCAATCATAATTAAAACATAATTTTTCAATCGTAATCTTAACGTATCGATCGTCAAGTTGATTAGACCGGCATCTCCTAATACTAAGTTTTGAGATAATGAGGGAAGCAATATTCAAATACCCGCCGTAAATTAAATATTATTTTCACGTGTCTCTATTTTATATATTAAATTCGCTATAAAATATCACCGGTACCAGTACATTAGAATGGCATTTTGAAATTTCTTATTGGTGACCTCAACATTAACATTTTCTTTAATTAACTACAAGTTTTTCTGCATTGAAATTGATTTGGTAGCTTTTATGGGTAATCTGAGTATTGTACCAGATAGAGGGTACACTTTTACATTTAACTGCATAGGCACTCAACTTGTGTTCGATTTTTCGGAGATCTGTATGTCCTTGTTCAAAACTTTGTTAAAAAAAAAACAATCAGCAAACGCCCAAAATCATCATTATAAACCTACTTCACTGAGCTCATATTTCCTTTGAATTTAAGTGTCTTTTAAATTACTCGTACCTACCTGTGATAAAATATTTGGACAAATTTTTTTTTTATTATGCCATTTTCAAAATTTGAACTGATTTGTCTATAATTCCAACTTCCCGTGGTTTTCGCGTGTCTGCGCTAGTAATTAATGAAATCAGTTTCTAAAAAGGAATTCGCGTAATTTTGACGTTTTCGCATTGGTTAAAAGGTATCAGTGTAGGGCGTTTTTTCATTAAAAATTTATAGATTGTCGGTTGCGCTCCGAACATTGATGGACAAATGTCGACAACTGAGTTTATCCCATCGATACTGCTCAGTTATTTATTTTTTCAGGTTCTCCATAAAACAGTTATACATCAAATTATTACGGAGAAGATTACAAAATTTAGAAGAAAAAAAAAGTCCATGGGGGCAGTTTCACTATGTTGAGACGTATGTCAAAAGATAGTTACTGAACTCTCTATAGGTAACATTGAAGATGTCAATGCTCAATGCAGAATCGTTAAGCAGTTGAATTGCTCTATTTAATGGGGCATTCTGAAAGGAAGAAGTTCTCGCTTTCGGAGCATAACAAAGTAATATAGTTAAAAGTAAGTAGTATAGTTTTCGATACGGTCGTGCTAGGTCCCCGCCTTATAAACATATTTTAATTTTTACACAACTGATAAACAACCACAACAACAACAATAAAAATGTATAATGGTATCAGCCTCTTGCGAACCCCCTACCCGAGTTCCCCTCCTCCCTCATTCATCCCTCATTCGATACATTCAGTCCCGGTACATTCAGTTTTTAAACAGCTCGCGTGCACCTATTGTAATTTTTTTATACAAATTTCATAATGTCAGAGCTCACCAGTAATTTTATACAAACCATGTCCTGACAAAAAAGAATACAACAAAAAAAGAATTATCAAATTTGGTACAGTCGTTCGGAAGTTATGCGCGTACATACATTTCGGCGATTCATTTTTATTTATAGAGATTTTTCTCATAAAATATGTGTGTGTTTTTGAGTCATTGTTAAAACATTTTTAAGTTTGTATTCAAAATTTTAATATTTTAAAAATTATACTATGTTTATTTCTGATAATAACACTGAAAAGCCTGTTTCTCATTATCTTTCAAAAACAGTTTATAGTTTTTCAACATTCAAAAATATTCCATTTATTCGGATTTTATTGCAAACAAGCTGGTTCCCGGCATGCGTTGCCATGCCGTTTAATAAATAAATTGTATCTTCCTGCGTGTCCTTTCCCATTCGCCCCGTTCCACTTCCGCCTCCCCTTCCTCGCCTGCGTCCTCTTCCCCTTTTGCGTTCCTACTCCGCCTCCACCTTCCCTCTCCCCACTCCACTCCCCCCCTTCCCCCGTCCCGCGAACCCCCTCCCAGTCCCGGTAAATTCAGTTTTCAAACCGTTCGTGTGCCACCTATTGCAATATTTTTATACAAATTTCATAATGCCAGAGCTCACCAGTAGTTTTATACAAACCTTGTCCTGACAATAACGAACACACAAAAAAAAGAATTATCCAATTTGGTGCAGTCATTCGGAAGTTAGGCGCGTACATACATTTCGGCGATTCATTTTTATTTATATAGATAGATAGATAGATAGAAGATAGATAGATATATAGATTTTCTGACCTTCTGATAGAACACGCTCAAGGCCTGTGAGATTAAACACGGTTATTGGTCAGGCCCTTACATAAGTAAGAAAATAATTAAGTTTAAAATTTCGTGTCCAATGTCTAAGCTGGATGGACAGAGTTACGAATATACAGTTTTACAATACAGTTTTGAATGAATATAGAAAAAGAAGTTATTAAAACAATAGAAATCCGTAAACTTCAATATCTAGAACATGTGATGAGACATCCAGAGAAGTACGAGATCTTGCATCTCATAATGCAGGGAAAGATTGCCGGGAGTCGGGGCCCTGGAAAAAGTTGAACATCATGGCTGAAAAAGCTGAGACAGTGGTTTGGCCAGTCTACTGTAGGGCTGTAAATAAAGTCAGCATAGCCAACGTCCGTTGAATGGACAGGGCACGAGAAGAAGAAGAATGTCAAAGCATAACGAAAGCCATATTTTCGACCTTGCCATTGTTGAAAAATGAATTTGGAAAACATGCACTGTCAGGTAAACAGTCGTTAAAGAGCATCGCATTATTATCATGTTAAATTCCTCAATTTCGCCCGAGAGATCGCACATGTTGCCGTTGGTAGGATTAAAATAATACACCACGCATTAAATTATTCACGGCATGGAATAAAAGAGAAAATCCAGATAAGAAAACTTATTGAACACTGGGTAAAAGCAACTCACTGAGATATTGGCAATGGACAATGGAAAGTACCTAAATCTGTACTTCTTCTTCTTTGTGTGCCCTATCAGGTTCCCCCGACGTTGGCGATCAGTGGAGATTATCCAACTCTTACCCGCCCTGGTATAAGTAACAGATAGTTACTCCTTCAAGGCACTCGCAAGATTCTAATTTTTTTTGTTAAACGAAGCTACATTTATTTATTTTGAACGAATCTAGACCTCCAGTGTCCATGCATACGTTGTTAGTAAGCAGTATGCAAGTGCTTAACAGGAAAAACAAAATGCAAAAAAGTAGGTTAGTAAGACAAAGATAAATTAAACTGGTCAAAAGAAAAACTTATTCATGAGGCTCCATGAGTCGACATTGCATCTGTAAAAACCTGCAAACACCTGTATAAAATAGAGAACATAACTAATACAATAAATCTCAAATCAATTGGCAAGTACCAACAAAAATTGTGTATGGCTTTCGGTCTGACCATAAACTACACTTAGCTTCAGTCAGAGGCAGGACAAAGGACAGTCAAGGTCGTCTGATCAAACCTCAAGCCTGCACATGTCATTGGGGGAGGCGCAGATAGATTTGAGAAGGATCTGCAAAATTAATAATGTAACTAAAGATGAATCAGGGACGAGGTCCAGCACACCCCCATATGGAGATAGGGGAAAAAAATAAATAAAAATACGTTGGCGATCACTCTTGAAAATGTCTGTCTGTCTTGCGCTGCCCGGAATAGCTCCTCCACACTTCTAATGCCGGTCCACTCTCGTATTCCAAGGCATTTATCTCCTGCCAGGCCCTTGGCGACCCTCTATCTTGCCTTTCAATATTAAATGGAGCAAGTGATACTTCTCCCCTCGAAGTATACGACCCAGATATGAAATTTTCTTGATTTTTATTAATGTAAGCAGTTCTCTATCTGCTCTAGCCCGCCTGAGAATTTCTGTGTTGGTGATTCTCTGGTGAAGCCACATTTCAAAAGCCTCTAAATCTGTACTGATAGTTTTTATGCGATGTTTTGATATAATATTTTGGGACGGTACTAAGTCATCAAAAAAAGTTAGTATCTGCAGCCTTAGTTCCAGAAGGGATGTCGCATTACTGCTGATGGCTTATAAGCTTCAGAACGGTGTATTATAACGATACCATGACATTCTGGCTAAAATAGGATTCTATGTCCCGGACAATTTCACGCGATGCCGCCAACACGGCTTTTGATTCTTCCCAGGTGCAGAACTAACCTACCGATAGTGGTGATGCTTCTGGGAAGACTCACTGGATTAATTAACTGCCTCGCGAATTGTGTGTACCTTCATACGTACTTGTAAACTTTTGCCCCACAGGTAAATGTATTTATTATGCCAAATAGTTTTTTTTGCAATTTTATTTACCGCTTTTGCAATTTCCTGGTTGTTTGTACTATTTTTGCAAATAAATAATTAAATTAGCAACACTTTAAACCTAACTATAGATCACATCTGTCATTTCCCTTTGCGGTTGCCGTCAACAAATCATCAAAAATACACGCGAAATTCACAATACCGAATGGTAAAACACTTTCACAATCAGTAATAAACCCGAAATTATGGTTTTTTAATCATTATTTTAAATGATTCCGTCTTTACACTGTCTCGGACACGAAAGGAATCGACAAAACCGTAGACCCCGCGCAGAAAAGAACCCACAATTGCTGCGCTGAAAGGCGTAGTGAACTTTACCTTTCTGCGCGGGGTGTTCGATTTTTGTCGATTCCTTACCCATATGCCAGTGAAACGACATGCTTAAACGAACTAAATATTCATCATTTATAGTTACGTAATTTTATAGTTACCTAAAAAAATGATAGATGACAGATGTGAAATAATTTCCGCCATCTTAAATTGTGCGAAAAATTGAATCTTAGAATTAGAATCGCAATCATTTTACAACAATTTAGTCGATAGTGTGGAGGGCCGCTAACTCTATTTTATTTGATTTTTAATTATCATAGAGTTCAGTTCAACTTAAACATAACAGATCCAATATCTCTTGGTCGAAACAATTCTCCTAAGATCGATTTTTTTTAAATCTTCGACTATTTTAATTGAAGAAATGTAGAATTTGTTTTATAAAACCTTTGAATCTTATTAAATTAACAATTTTGCTGTATTCTTAATTAGCAGAACAATTGAGGTTTATAATGTGAATTATTTCTGGCTAAGCATTGGCTAACCAGAACGTATCGAATCGAACACCAGCGCAAATCTAAGAAGACATTACGATGATTGTAAATTTCTCAGTAACTTGTATTAAACCCATGCCAAACGATTGCATGTCCCAATGTTATGATTCACTACAGTATTTCCTTCATGGTTGGGATTACGCCAGCCGCAAAAATACGATGAATTTTTAAAATTTTGACGTTCTCTCGTGCTGTTTTTCGCAGTCCAAGGTGTTTTTGACCAGCTGTCAGATAATCAACCTGTTTTGTTTAGTTTTGAATCCAAGATGATGTTGATAGCTTTCAAGAATGACTTTTAGCCGGAATCAAAATAGTCCAATGTTTGTCTGCTTTGATTGAGATATCACTAGGTAGGACTTTTTCAGAAACGGAAAAGAAAATTCTATGGCGCTTTAGAATTTTATCATATTTTATTAATATTAGCAAAAGGAATTGCCGAGCAATTTTTGATAGATGGCTTCTTAACTATGGCATATTTAACGAATGAATGTGCGTCGAAGATCTAGCGTTATTATCGTGATTAATTTTTAGGTTTTTATGCCGTGTTGCTCTTACTCTTTCTTTGGCAAAAGTTTCGAACAGCGTTACAGTGTTCATTATTATACTGTGATGAAGTGTTGTTTATGTATTCAGAAGTTATGCCTTTTTGCGAACGTTATTTCTGTGTTTGGTTTTGGTGTGGGTATCTAATACAAGATTCCAAGAACTATTAAGCTCTTGGAATCTTGCTCAGCCCCGTCGTCCCTATTAATATTTATGTGGTAGCATTATTGGTCTTTTAACACCTGTGCTAAGACGAGGGTCCCGTTAAACTCGTGCCCAAAATTTGTACACCGTTGCCATTTGCCACAAAAATACATTATCATCGAAACGCAAATATACTTTTTTCGTACGTTGAATACACTCTCTAAAATGCATTACCAAAGATAACAGACCAGTGATTATTATTTGACGTTCTGTGGAAATAAAACACCCCATTTTGCAATCAATCGACGATTTCTTCCCGGTATGAGTTTTGTAATTGGCTGTCATGTTTTGGCGACAATTTAATCTGAGTCGTCATTAGTCATTTTCTGTAATTGTTCAACGTAAGTGTGAAATCATTTTATTCGCATGAAATGTCTATTGAATCCACGATTTCAACCCTGAATTGTTTCATGACCCCACGATTGTTTTCTTACACGTGATTTTGGGGGGGCTTGCTTGTGATTTTCTAATTCAATGCTTTCCGTGTCTCTCAATGTCTTGTTCCTAATATTCGGTTGAAAGATCTTTCGGTTGCTTGACCTTGATACGGTGCATTTGGCTCGTGTCCAAATGTCACTCTTCCCGATTCTGCGCTCCGAGCTATTTCTTTACCGCAGGGGTTCGCTCGCTGGCCCGCGTTATTTTGTAAATCTCCGCTTTAATGGTGCCCATATCCCTTCACATCAATGAGATTTGCGAGCTGTATATCATACATGTGTTCGCAACAGTCTATAAAACTAAAACATGCGCGTGTTATTTAGAATAAGCATGTTCTCCTGGTAGTTGGTTCTTGAAATAACTTATCTTGATTGGATTTGTTAGTTAAATTAATGTTTTAAATTAGAAAAATGTATTTTTATTCTTCTTTCGATAAGACCAAACCATATTATGAGTAATTTGTGGTGAATTCTTTCACCGAAATTTCCGCTTTTCTTACGAGTGTGTTTTTTTTTTTAATGATTAGATACAGTGCAAGAACAAGATAAAACAGAAGCAGCCATTCCAGAAATAGTTATACAAGAAACAGTAGATAATGAAGTAGAAAAGCAAGATGACTTCACTTCAAAAGAATTACAGTCTGTTGCAATTGTGCTGACAGATTCAGAGTGCGTTCCTGAGAAGAAGAAAAATAAAACGAAGCATCGAAAGACTATGTCAATGTCCAGCACACTGGAATTGGTAAAGTCTTTGGGTGATGAGTGGATAGAAGCAGCGAAGAGAGAGCTAGAAGAACATTCCAACAAGAAGAAAGAACTTATCAAGAAGAAGGAAAAAGAACATCTAGGTGATTTGCAGAAAAAAGACAAAGACCATCATCATATTTTTGATACACACCACAAAAAGGATAAAGATAATAATTCTATCGTCGATAAACATCACGATAAAGAAACCGATAAGTCTGATAAGCGTAAAAGTAATGATATGGTGACCTTGATCCTTTACGACGCGTCGGTCGGTGAGACTGACGATTTCGAGGTGTTGGAGGAGTGTGAACCCAACTCCAAAAAGAGCCAAAAGAAAAAGAGCTCCAAAGAAAGTAAGGACGAGTCAAAACCACGCAAAATTAGCGCAGTCAACATGATTAATGCCCAAAAAAATACTGTTAAGAAGATAGCAAAAGCTGGCTCAGTTTCTGCTTTCAATTTTATCAGAAGCAAGAAAAAACCTCTCGCAATCATGGGATCATCAACAGAAATATCAAATACTTCTTTGGACCATGCTATTCTTGCAACTGAACTGCTATTAGAGCACGAAAGAGTACACACAAACACAGTTCACGATCCAAGAGTAAACTACTTGAAGAAGCTTGACAAAGAATCAGAAGAAGAAAGCAAATCAAACTCTAGTCATGACGAAGATATCTACTACGATGCTAAATCGGCTATTGTTGACGAACCAGATGAGGTGCCCCAATCTGACGAACCAAAGATAGGGTTTAGGTCTTTGAAGGGAAGACGCACCATCGGCAGTTCTTTGAAGAGAACCAACGGAGGAAGAAGACGACCGAAGAAGAGGAACTCAACTGACGAGGCACCACCTTTACCACCAAGAGCACCTCTCACCAACTCTGCTCCGCCAGTTCTGGTCAGGCAGGCAAATGTTCCCCAGAAACATTCCCACTGGCTTTTCGGCAATTCGTTCAAAGGTAAATATTTACATTATCCACGTTTCCGTCGGTCTTCAATTCCTACTATGAAAACGATTAGTTTTCTAGAACCATTAATCTTTTGTCGTGTCTAGTGGAGAAAGAATTCTTATTTCTTATTCCGATGTTTTTAATTATTTTTATAAGAAATGCTACATTTTCAACCCTGTAATGATTGCAACTACGCACTAATAGTGAATTTGACAACCACAGTTTTCTAGATACATAAAACCAAGAAGATATTGAAATTTAAGAGTTGTGCTATCGGCAGTTTTTACTGCTTGGGATTGTGTTTCCTGGTGTCGCCGATATTGTTAACCAATACTACTGCACACCTTAAAAAATCAACTAAATGAACGATTTTTTTTAGTTTTCAAACTATTCCTATTAGACGGTATTCCGCTGACGGTTGGGCGGCCATCATGGCATATCTCTTGTATTTCAATATTTTGCATGAAACAAATTTTGACTGAAAAATGGGCAATCAATAGTAGATTCCGCTATCATAACAGACAGATTATAAAGCAACAATGACGACCTCCGTAGTCCAGTGGCTAAGACTCTTGACTCACATTCCGGAGGTCGCGGGTTCGAACCCGGCATGCGCAAATAAATTTTATTTGATTAATTCGTGTTATTTCACAATTAATTCATTTAAAATAATATATAGTATATTTGCGGCATGTTCCAGAGTGGAAGATACTATCAGTATCGCCCTGGTGTAAGACCACCATTCAGAATTGAAACGTTGCTTGAAAATGGCTTTAGCCGTGTTTAGTGACCAGATCTGAATAGCCAGGTACTTCCCAACCTTCCTCTTCCCCACCTCCTTCCCCTCCCCGCTACCTTCAGCCTCACAACATACCCCAATTGGGGATGCCATAGTCTCACTGGCTCCAGACGGGAGCAGTTGAGATTCTTGTGCGGTATTCACTGTAAAAAAAAAAAAAAAAAAATCGAAATCTCCATCACCTTCCTTTAATCTGCTGGTATTTCAATGGAAGTGCTCCGAAGAACTGGCATCATTGAACCCTTCACCATCGGTACATAGCCGACACACATGTCAAACGCATGTCTAACAATTGTATTTTTGTACACGGTTGACATTTTGCTTTTGAGATTATTGAATTTAATGCTCACCAGATTCGCTATAATGGTTTGCTGGCTTTTCTGTTTCCCACTCCTTCAACGTGGGTTTATTCAAGACCAGGTTTCCTATTACTAACTATTTTTCCAAAAAGACCCTGCACGCGGTATCTGATGACAATATAGGACCTAAGGGAAATTCTAGACGCCTGTTTGGAGTTAATATATATTTTTACCGTGCTCCACACACCCCCATCTCATTAGTTGGCATAATCACCTGTTCAAATACCATAATTTGGCTATTGTCAAATGATCTGGTTAATATCCCATCAAATGGACACTGTTTACTGTTTATAAACCGTAACTACCGAATTCCAGTATGGATTTCCCATTCAATTAGACGAGTCGAACAAGCACTGGTCTACTGTTGAACCAATAAGCCAATTTCTCCTGAAACGTATTAATTAACGTGATTTATGTCTTTGTTTGACCAGTGTACGATTTATCTGCAGTTCTGAAATTGGTTTCAAGATTGCTTCAATATGGTCTTCCAGTAAAACGAACTTTGGTGGAGTGTTTTCTTCTGAAATTTATAAAGTTTATTCAACGTTTAATTAATGTCCGTTTGTTTTTCGTTCCCCGTATATTTCCCCTAGCTGTTTTTACTTGTTATATGTTATTGTAGCATTTTCTTTGTTCTGTCAAACTGTCGTAGTTTCAATGTTTAAATTATGACGTTTTGTCATTTTGTTGACATTCAACAACTGTTCAACAGATCAGCATAAAAATATTTTGCTATTTTTATCTAAAGTCTAATTTTAAATTTAGATTAAACTCAGCTTTTCGGGTCTCGAACGTTTTGAAGATTGTTTTATAAGACAGAGAAACAGTATCTGGTAGTATCTAGACTTTTTATTTTCTTATTAGCTGAACTCCCCGGCGTTGCTCGGACTTTACACAGAGATTTTCGAATTTTGACCGAGACAGAAATAATTCTCTTATTTTGATCGCCAAGTGTGCAAAAGTTTATCATGTCAAATATGCAAGGGGTGGTAAAAAGTGGTGTTTCGGAATTTCAATTTAGACGACCTTCCCTTTCTTTTAAAGGTCAAGCGTGCAAAATTTCATCAACCTATGAATGAAACTGTATTTTTGTTGACAAATCAAATCCACACCACCCTCTAAGAGACGCTGCTCTATTATATAAGAGTTCTTATTTTAATTCTTGATTAATTATTTTCGTCAATCGATTTTTTTTTTAATATGAATACCTCACAAGAGTCCCAAGTCCCAACTGCTCCCTTCTGAAGCCAGTGAGACTATGGCATCCCCAATTTGGGTATGTTGTGAGGCCGAAGGTAGTGGGGAGAGTAAGGACATAGGGAAGAGGGAGGTGGGGAAGTACCTGGCTATTCAGATCTGGTCACCAAACACGTTGAACTTTTAACGGTGAACACGGCAACCTTTCAATTCTGAATGGTGGTCTTACACCAGGGCGGTACTGAGAGTATCTTCCACTCTGCAACGTGCCGCAAATATACTTTATATTATTTTAAATGAATAAATTGTGAAATGACACAAATTAATCAAATAAAATTTATTTGACACGCCGGGATTCGGTGTGCGAGAGAAGAGCCTTACCGCTGGACTACGCCGGCTGTCATGGTAGAAATGAGATGGTATTATTTTTCAAAATTATGGATTATCCAAATTTGGATAATTTAAAAGAATATCTGAGATTTTCGGTTGAAATTTTGGGTCATCTATTCTAGTCTTGAATAAAGTAAGTAAGGTATAATAAAGATAATATGATTACCTTAACACGGGCATTAGCTCTCTCTCTCTCTGGTTTCAATCCTGGGATTGGTTTGCAGCAATTTCCTTTAGTTTCCTCTTCCATTCTTCCCTGTCTTGTGCGGCTCTTTTGAGGTCTGCATATGTTAAGCAGCGCACGTCCACCAGCAGGTCCTCCAGGTACTCTCGGCGTGGGCGTCCCCTAGAGTTTGTCCCCTCGGTCATACCCTCCATTATGGAATGCAAGAGGCCTTCTTGTCGTATTACATGGCCGATCCATCTTGCACGCCTTTCGGACAAGGTCCTGAGCAGGTGCCTTCCTCCTTCGATTCTTTGGAGAACCTCCTCATTTGTAATGTGGTCTCTCCAGGAAATTCCTAATAGTTTTCTATAGGACCACATCTCAAAAGCCTCTAGTCTCCGTTTATCTCTTTTGGATAGGCACCATGTTTCGCAGCCGTACATCAAGATACTCCATACATAGGTCTTGATGAGGAGTATTCTCAGCTTTAGGTCTATATTATTTGATTCAATTATTTTCGACCTTTTATTGAAAGCAAGCCTAGCCTGGTGTATACGGCTGTCGACATCGCTCTTAGACCGACCGTCCCATGTTATTTTGCTCCCGAGATAGACAAACTCCTTGGCGTTCTTTAGTGGAACTCCTGACATCTCTATTCGCATCTGATGTTGCGTTCGGCCTACAGTCAGCAGCTTTGTTGGCATTAGCCTAGTATGGTAATCAAGAAAAAAATATAAAAGTGTACTTTCAAAAAATGTATGAAATAAAAAAAATAAAAAAATAAAAATAAAAAAAAAGAGTTCAAGAGTTCAGTATAAAGAAGAGAGGCAAGACAAGAAAGGGGGGAGTGAGAGGGAAGAAGGAAAAATGTTAATTTATCGGTAAAATTTTTAGAAAAAATATAAATATATATGGCCTTGTTATAGTAAAGAGAGAGTACGAAAACAGTATGCAACATAGTTGTGAATGATGAATACTTGGAGCAGGTGGATGAGTTTGTGTATCTGGGTAGTGTGTTTACGAGAAATGGGAAGGCTGATAGAGATATTGAAAGAAGGGTGAATGCCGGTAACTCCATTAATGGTGGACTGAATGCCGTTGGCGCTAATAAAAAAACTGTCAAAAGAAGCGAAGCTAGCAGTCCACAATGGAGTCCTGGTACCTACCCTGATGTATGGCAGTGAGGCATGGAACTGGCAGAGGAAGGATGAAAGTAAGCTGAATGCTATTGAAATGAGATCCCTGAGACGTATGTGTGGTAAAACAATGTATGATCGTGTGAGAAATGTGGATATCCGCAAAGAATGTAAGGCTGATGTAAGCATAATGAGTAAGATTAAGAAAGGGACCCTCAGATGGTTTGGGCGTGTAGAGCGAATGAACGAAGAAAGTAGTGTAAGAAGAATATACGACGCGAATGTGAATGGTAGAAGAAGTCGGGGACGCCCGAGGAAGACGTGGCATGATCAAGTGAATCAAATACTTGAGTCGGGCCATGTCAAGTCAGAATAATAGAAGAGAATGTATGAGACGATGTATGAATGTGAGTGAGGCAAAGAGTGTGTGCCAAGACCGAGTTGTTTGGCGGTCCGTCCTCTCTGCCTACCCCTGCGGAGAAACGGCGTGATGGTTAGTTAGTTAGTTAGCCTTGTTATAGGTACCTACTTATTTGTCTATACTTGTTTGTCTTTTTTTTATTTTTTTTATTTTATTTTATCCTGACGAATAAACACGTTGATGATTTTGATTAAATAAGTAGTGCATTAATACAAAGTGATTTGTTTTAATTTAATTAAAATATGTATTACCCTTTATTTTTTAATTACATAAATAAAATTTAATCCCATTATACTGCTAGATAGCGGTTTGTAGTAAGTACTTTGAGAACCCGGGTGTCTCTGAAATTTCTCCCAGGATTTCAAATTTGATGCGAACACCAACTTAAGACCGTATGTATTGATGCATATTAATGTATAATGTTAATACTTCTGACAGATATCCTCAATGAACGTCACTGAGAAAAAGCCTTTTTTTAAACGACTTCGAAAAGGAGGAGGTTCTCAATTCGACTGTATTTTTTTTTTTATGTTTTCTCAGAACTTTCGACTGGGTGAACCGATATTGATGATTCATTTTTTATTTGAAAGCTGGTGCTTCCCGTGTGGTCCCATTTTAATTTGGTCCAGTTCTGACAATGGCATCCATGAGAAAATCATATAAGTCTTAAATTTGCATCAAGTATGTGCGCGACAAATGGACGAATAACTCAATATCACGCCAACCGATTTCGATGATTCTTTTTTTATTGGAAAGGATGTACTCCAAGGGTAGTTTGATGAGAGTTTGGTTAGGTTCTGATTATGGGATCCATGACAAAGTAACGGAACTCTCCAATTCTGAAGAACAAATTTACGATACTCGGCCGAATCTTAATCGAATTAGCTAGTGTACTTCAGATTCACTAAAAATCAAAAAATAAACAAAAATTTTAACAAAACAAAAAAACGACTTAAAAAAATGCACTAAAAAGTAAAAAAATAATTTCGTATTCTTCTATAACTTTATAATTAACTTACCTTTTCTACTCATCAATATGTAGGTACTCGCGGCCCGGCGTGTTCACTTGACAGCTCCTCTCCCGCCGACACCGACTCCAAAAATAACAATCGTACGTACATATTGATGAGTAGAAAAGGTAAGTTGATTATAAAGTTGTAGAAGAATACGAAATTATTTTTTTACTTTTTAGTGCATTTTTTTAAGTCGTTTTTTTGTTTTGTTAAAATTTTTGTTTATCTTATTTTTACTTACTTTTATTGTTTGAAATCACTTTAATATTCTATTATATTCTGCAATTGAAAAAATGTTTGAATTATCTCAATGCAAGTAATGCATCTGTATGAGTTCTGTGTTCGCATCAACATTCGCTGTGATACATATACGTACTGCTGTTGAAGACAATGGATTATATGTTGTTGTTTTTTTGAAAACATGTATTTAACTGGATTTTCCTTATTATGTGATAATATATTATTTTTCAAATGTCTTACGTTTTAGGAAATCTCAGCGACAGGCTGAGTGCTCTAACTACTGAGCTATTATGCCATCCTTCAGACCCGCCGAATACTTTGATTGTCTATAGTTTTAACTTTATTTTAAATCTAAACATTTGCTGATTTCTTCTTTTTGTATTTTTCCAGGAGAGAGCAAGCGAGACGAAGACAATGGAGCCGACACCGTCTCTCAGATGACAGACACCTCCCACTTCAGCTCGGAACACTCTGCTGATAGAACGGAAAACAACTCACAGTAAGATATGATTTTAGATTTTAACGGCCAAAATTTTATGGTTATTTCCTTTTGGGGTATTATGCCGTGTTGCGCTACCTCCTCCTTTAGCCAACGTTTCGGACAGCGTTACAGTGTCCATCATCCCTGCACATCACTGCACACATCTGCCCTGATGATGGACACTGTAACGCTGTCCGAAACGTTGGCTAAAGGAGGAGGTAGCGCAACACGGCATAATACCCCAAAAGGAAATAACCAACTCACAGTAAGTTACCATTTTATTTTAATTCTACCGAAATCCATGTGTGAATGTGAATGCAGAAAATAGTATGCGCCAAGACAGGGTCATGTGGCGGTCTATCCTCTCTGCCTACCCCTACCAAAAACGGCGTGTTGGTTAGTTAATCTTTTAGATCAGATGATACCTCGACCCGAAGTGATGGGACCCCAACCCAATGTGGTGGAATCCCGATCTGAAGTGATTGGATCTCCACCCATAGTGTCCAATCACATATTATGACCGGCGTGAAGTGATGGTACTTTGACTTTGATGGTAAGTGACGGGACCGCAACCCGGAGTGATGGATTCTCGATCCAAAGATATTGGACCGTGACCCAAAGTGATGGAACCCGGACCCGAAGTGATGGGACCTCGACCCGAAGTGATGGAATCCCAGCACGAAGTGATGGAATCTCAACCCAAAATGATGCGACCCGAAGTGATGGAACCCGGACCCAAAGTTATGGGACATCGGCCATAAATGATGGAATCTCGACGAAAAGTGATTGGGCCGCGACCCGAAGTGGTGGGATCTCACCCAAAGTGATCGTAGTGATGCTATCCCGAAGTGTTGGATCCTAGACGCGAAGTGATGAAACCCCGACCCGAAGTGACGGAACCCCGAACCAAAGTGATGATACCCCTACCAGAAGTGATGAATCTTGGTCCCGCAGTGATGAGGCCGCAACTCTAAGTAACGGGATCTCGACCCAAAGAGATGGGCCCCTGACCCGAAGAGATGGGACTCCGACCGAAGCGAAGTGCCCCGGCCCGAAGTGATGAAACCCTGATCCAAAGTGATGAAACCCGGACCCGAAGTAATGGATCCAGCACCCAAAATGATGGAAATCGGACTCAAAGTGATGGGACCTCGACTAGAAGTGAACTGAAGTGACCTTGACTAGAAGTGAACACCCCGACCCGAATTGGACAAGACAAAAATACATGATCGTTTTCAAACTCCTCCATGCTTTCTCCAGCTACTGCTTTTAACTTTAAATATAGGTACATACGTACGTACATGTTTTTGGCTAAACCGGTTTCTCCCTTCGGCAAGCACATGTGGCGGGGTGAAACCGGTCTGGCTGGGTAATAACAGGCATTACACATTATTCAATGTGCAGATTGTCTAGTTGAAAGGACTTCTTCTTCTTTCATATGGTGGGGGGGTCAGAGGGGGACATCTAGATCTGCGAGCCAGTCTAGGGTCTCAGGCGTTGCCCTGTGGACCTCATCAATCCCGCCGGGGAATGAACGGAGCGGGCATTCGTTGACCACATGTTCGGTGGTCTGCACCGCACTGCATTCACACGTCGCCGACTCTTTAAGGCCCCATCTGTGCATCAGTTGAAAGGACTGATACTGTTTTTAACATCTTCTCGAATCTTATTTGTAACACCCTTGTCAGAGGTGTAAAACAATTGAAAATAAATTTTAACATGGAAAATGTAAGAGAGTTATAATAATACCAACGCAAACCCGTGAAAATCACCGGATATCATGTTAGTAAGTAACTCCAGTTGGATAGATTGAACACTTTCTTTAAAATGGAAAATGTATATGAAAAAGTCGCGAAATCTGACTATGCTTGTTTATATTAACCGTAAGAAATTAAAAAAAAAAAATAACCTCTCAAATAATATAAAGTTAAAATATTTTTCTGTTAAAAAAATATTATATAATGAATAACATATCACTTTGTTTAAACCACTATATTATAAACAATAGCTACATGTTTCGATAACAATGTTATCTTCATCAGGATATAACTAACTAACTAACTAACTAACTAACCATCACGCCGTTTCTCCGCAGGGGTAGGCAGAGAGGGCGGACCGCCAAACAACTCGGTCTTGGCACACACTCTTTGCCTCACTCACATTCATACATCGTCTCATACATTCTCTTCTATTGTTCTGACTTTTGACATGGCCCGACTCAAGTATTTGATTCACTTGATCGTGCCACGTCTTCCTCGGGCGTCCCCGACTTCTTCTACCATTCACATTCGCGTCGTATATTCTTCTTACACTACTTTCTTCGTTCATTCGTTCTACATGCCCAAACCATCTGAGGGTCCCTTTCTTAATCTTACTCATTATGCTTACATCAGCCTTACATTCTTTGCGGATATCCACATTTCTCACACGATCATACATTGTTTTACCACACATACGTCTCAGGGATCTCATTTCAACAGCATTCAGCTTACTTAGCGATACTTAGTGATGTGTGTAAGCTTACTTACACACATCAGGATATGTCAATATAAAGAAAAATAAATGACAAACAAGTATAGACAAATTATAATAAACTATAACATAGACAAAATATTAAAAAGTAGAGGTGATTAATTACTTACAAATCATAAAAATAGTTATACAAAATTAAATATAAAAATTATTTAAGGAAAAATAAAATTGCACTTAGATAATAAAAAAATTTTAAGAAAAAATAATTAAAATAATTAGTCTAAATCAAAAAATCAATAATTATAATTAGTTGTAAGTATTAATAAGAAAATAAATTTAAAAGATGGCTATTTTTAAAAAATGTTTGGTTATTTATAATATTTAATTTACTATTAATGCTTTTTCTAATTTCTAAAATTTCTAAATTATCCAATTGTATGCCAGTAGTGTTAGTATGTAAAATTTTAAGACCTGTATTAATATCAAAAGAATGACTTGTTTCCAAAAAAAAAAAAAAAAAAAAAAAAAAAAAAAAAGGAAAAACTAAACCCTTTCACACACTTCCCCAAATGATCATCTAGTCAACCCACGCTATGCAATTGCACTATATAAGTATTATAAATACAAAACAATACAAGAACAACATGTCAACCTACTAGAGACCAAATGGGAATATAATTCACCGACTCCAGATATTTTCATATCAGAGGGTTCGGCTCTGTGGCATTTCTAATTGAACCTATAAATCCTACCGTTCCCTCAATATAAATATTTAAAAAATCCTTTGTAATCCTACATGTATTTAAAATGACTGATTTTTGCATTTTTATATACAAATTCTTTGACAAATCTAATATGCTTAAATTTTGAATCAGATTCCTAGGTATTATGCCAGTGGCCGAAATAACAAATGGCAATATTTTTATAGTCCGAGAATGCCAAATTCTTTTAATCTCATTTCCTAAATCTGTGTATTTTCTTATTTTTTCAGAAATAGTTTTTTGAATATTACAGGAATTTGGAATAGCTACATCAATGATATAAGTTATTTTTTTTAATTTTGTCATGTAAAACTATATCAGGTCTATTATGACTAATTGTTCTGTCTGTTAGTATAGTTTTATCATAATATATTTTATAAAATTCATTTTCTAAAAATGAATTTGGTTCATATTCATAATATGGTACTATATTACGGCAGTCAATCAAGTTATGTTTAATTACCAAACTTTGGTGAATTATTTTTAAAACCTGATTGTGCCTAAATGTATACTCGGAAGGCGCTAATATAGAACATCCCGATATAATATGTTCTATAGTTTCGGGAAAAGCCAAACATTTTCTACATAAATCATCAATTTGATTTATATCTTTGATTATATGCTTTCTATAATTTTTAGATGATTAAAATGTTAATTTTTAATGTTAAAATTTCTAGAAGTTTTTCCAATATAAAAAAAAAAGTTACAATCCTTACAAAGTAATTTATAAACTCCAGATTTGTTCAAAAAATCACATTTATCCTTATTATTTAATATATAATTTTTTTATTTGTTATTTGTATAAAAAGCTGACTGTACATTATTTGGCATGTTTTTAATTATTAAATTTAAAATAATAATAAATTTTAATTTTTAAACATAACTTCATATCCTGATGAAGATAACATTGTTATCGAAACATGTAGATAGTGTGTATAATATAGTGGTTAACAAAGTGATATGTTACTCATTATATATTTAATGATGCCACAAAGTAATTTTACGAAGTTTGAAGAAGTAAAAAATATTATGTTATAGGTCTTGTCTGAATTCTTGATTCATCATTTGCAATTTTGAAAGGGAGGCTTTATTTAAAACAAATCATATTTGTTTGAAGAATTACATCACAGACACACGACTGATATTTCGTTAAATTCACTCAACGAATCACCGCTAGTTATTGTTTTAAAAAAAATCGAATGCAGTTCTCACGCGGTAAAAATAAAACCTTTACCCATACAATCTCAACCAATAGGAGTTTTGAAAAGTGAGCTCATAATCAAAGCGCGCAACTTGACAAAGCATGACGCTTTGTAGGTACTGTACGTAGGTAAGGTTTCATTCTGTCTCATTATCTCGCTGGCTAAATCCTACAGATGTATGTGTTTGTCTTTCGTTAGTGTCACTCGTTTCTGTTTTATCGAGTTTCAAATCACAACGGTGCTAAAGAAGTTTCTTTAAAAATAAACTCAGTGTAAAATTCACACGCAGTAGTTGTGAAACTAGAAAGTCGCTAGAAGTAGCTTTCTTTTGCCTTTTTATAGTGGTTTGAAGATTGGATATTGATTTTACAAAAATAAAAATGTTTATTTTTTTGGATTTGGTAGGTATCGAACCTTCGTTCGCTGGATGCCTCTGGGCGCTGAGAGTCAGACGCTTTATACCGCGGCACTATCGGAGGCTCGCGCGTAGTCGCGAATTTACCGCATTATATTAGAACCGATTTCCGTCAAATAATAAATTTTGGTGACGCACTTCCGTTTCATCCGAATTTCAAATCACTAAAGGGGCTAAAGAAGTTGCACTTCAAAAATTTCCATCACTTTTGTCATTATTAATTTTAAATTTTTGTTGTGCAGGCAACGCGGCGGACCCAGCGTGGCAGCCCGTCCAGTAACCCGCGCCGAGAGCTACAGAGACCGCGCAGACCGCGTTAAGAGGACCAAGAGGAAGACCAGTGACCCCAACCAACTCACGTCCTCGAAGGACTACCAGTAAGTGACCTTTATCCTAATTTTACAAATGTGTAAAGACAGCAGTATTGTCCTTATCCTTAAACTCAACAATCCTTTCGTTAACTGCGATTAAAGGTCTATGCCCACTACACCGTTCCATACCATGACCGTACTATGAACGTATCAGACACGAAATAAACACGCTACGCCCTACTATGCCCACTAGAACGTGCTAACACCGTATTATACCCGTAGATCTCTGCCCACTACACCGTTCCTTACCATGACCGTAATCGTAGCGGCGCATGCAAAAAAGTATTCTTTGTATCGATCAGTATGAAACGCTGCCCACTAGCCCGTTCCGTTCCGTAGCGTGCCAGGCATAGAGCGGACCGGCACCTGCAAAATATTGTCATCGAGAATTCGCCGTCAGTCCGGTCATGGTATGCGACGGTGTTGGTCGGTGACGGAACGGTCTAGTGGGCAGCGTTTCATACTGATCGATACAAAGAATACTTTTTTTGCATGCGCCGCTACGGTTACGGTCATGGTATGGAACGATGTAGTGGGCATAGACCTTAAGTTGTGTTTTGGCGATTCTGGTTTTACCTATGAGTAAGGAATTGTCCCTAAAATTAATGATTTTTTCGCTGTCATCCGAGAGAACTAGAATCACAATTAAAGCCTTAATTATATTGAGCGAGTTTACAAGCTACCAGCCTGTGAATTCACTGTCTGTTAGTAAACTCACTCAGTGTAATCATATTTACTAACAGATTGTGAACAATCTACGAAAAAAGTTTGCTCGATACTCGCTAGCGTGAGGCTTGTTAAGCTAGTAAACTTACCTTGTGTCGTCATAGTTGCTAGTGAGCTAACTGCAGATTTTCAGATTTCTACAAAATTTCTACATAGCAATACGTGGTTTCAACTCGCTAGGTACTTCGCCACTGAGCTAGTGAAAAGTTTTGTGTGTCATCATCACAATTGCACTCGCCGATTCGCCCGCTTTTAAACTTGCCGGCTAGTAGCTTATAAAATCGCTCAATGTAATCGAGGCGTAACGAAAAAGTCGTTCATATAAATCATATCCTTACGCAGAACCAGAATCTCAATTATAAGGAATTGTCCTTTACCTTAAAATTGAAGATTGTTTCGTTATTAACTGCGAATCCAGTTCTCTCGGATGGCAGCGAAAAAGTCGTTAATTTTAAGGTTAAGGAAAATTCCTTATCCTTCAAGTACTCGTAGAACCAGATCCTGACGGAGGAACCATTGTTTTCGAAACATGTTGACAATTTTGATAAAATAAGTGATGTATTTGTTTTCATTCAATTTTTGAAGAATAATTTTTTTCATAAAAGCATTACGCGGGAAAATTTCACACTACATATTATTCGCGCACAATATTTCTGTCACCGACTATTTGTTAAAAGTAAGAACTACGTACTGCGCAAAATATTCTAGGAAATTTTGTAGGAACTCTACTGTCATTAGGTACATGTGTTAAATATGTAAATATTTTTGATAAACGTTTCTCTGTATAGGCAACCAGTGGCGGTTTTCTCTAAAGGGGTCGTCCATTAATCACGTGATGTTTTTTAGCAACTTTTTAACCCCCCCCCCCCCCTCCGTGGTGATATGTGGTGAGGTTTTAGACTACCCCCCCCCCCCCCCAAAAAATCACGTGTATTTTTTAGTAAGTACAAAGTATTTGGAAATTTCCAGAATATTATCACGAAAAATAAATACACGTGATATCTCATTTTACCCCCCCCCCCCCCTCCTGGTGATATTTCGTGATTTTTTCCGAACCCCCCCCCCCCCCTTTCGAGCCTCACGTGATTAATGGACGAGCCCAAAGCGCGTTTATGCAGTAAACTCATAAAAAAGTTTTGACAAATAAGACAAACTTTGACTAATTTTTTTTTTCTATATTATTGGCAACTACCTTTTTAAATGATCCCAATTTTCAAAGAATGGGTTTGTTACCTAGATGGTGTCTCGGATAAAAATATCCGATTTTCTTTATATGGGTCATCTATTGACCTTTTTCTGAAAGTTTTTTTATTATTGTTTTATCTTTTGTTTTTTATTATACATTTTTTTTAAATTATTTTTTTTTTCCTTTTTTTTCGTTTACGCAGAACGCCTTATGGAAAAAATTCCCTCCAGGCCATGTCATCTTTGGGGATGCTGTATGGTGTGTCTTTTTAGGGAATAAAAGGAGAGGAAGTTCTGGAAGGAAAAGGATATTATTATTATTATTGTACAACAGAATAATTCCAATTATAGTACAATTTAGTTACCCTATCAGCATTTAGGCAAGTGACTCTTCAATAATATTTTTAAGGCATATAAAGAACAGTCACTTACATCCAAATGGTTTGCAATTTCATTTAACAGCACCACTCCCCTCGTCTTGCTATGCTTTGCCAAGACGTCTGTTCTGCCGTTCGGTACTTTAAATAAGTCACATATAAATCATAGCATCCCAAGAGAAATGGGCTATTGATGAAATTGTTCCAAATTTTGAAAGACAGAATAGCAAGACTTGCTTTCCTTCTAGTTTCTAGGCTCACAGAATCAGTTTCCTCAAGTAAGTCAATATGGTGCATGAACCTTGGATAGGTTCCATGCTTCCGCATGAATATTAGGTGTGGGTAGAAATCTGGGGCTCAATGTGTCTAGGAGAGACGGTCGTATCAATCCATCCCTCCCACTGCGGTGCAAGGCGGTGGGTCAAGAGAGAGCAAAGGGTATCCCTTAACCAGGCTCCCTATCCGGCCCGCCACACAGTACGTGGGCAAATGCATTCGCTATCAAGACCTAGACAAACCTTACCCGATGAACTCGGGCACACCTGCTAAGGCACCAGACGAGGCGAACCACTCGGGGTGATTGATCTATAGCAGGGGTGTTGGTTATCCAATAAATGATTCGCGGGCGGCGGTACCCATTCCCGCCTCCAAAAATTAAAAAGTTTAAATGAATATTCAAGTTTTATTAAAATACTTCTCTTTAAAATATCTTTTGAAGGTTACTACCGTCAATCCCAGGTGCGACCGTTAACCCTTTTATTTTTCTATGTCTTTTTCTTTTTCTTATTGAAGTGAAAACTTCTTTAGCACCTTTGTGATTTGGAACACGATGAAACGGAAACGATTGACAATAAAAAGAGACAAACACATTCATCTAAAGGATTTAGTCTGCGAGAGAATGAGATAGCCTAATCGGTGTCCTCTTCTTAGCCTATCTGCCTCCTCTTTGTGCGGTGCTTCGTTGAATAAAATTAAAAATAATTTTTAAACTTGGTAACAATATTATAATAAATAAACCCTACAATTATTCTACTCCTGATACTTATTCGTCTCATTCTCTTGAAGTTTAGTTTACTGAAGGTTTCACTTCTACCGCGTGTGAACTGCACACTCAGATTTTTTTTCGTTTAGATTTATTAATATTATCTTCTTCTTCAATGATATATTACAAAAAATATATATTTATGAAAAATATCAATAAATGATTTATAGATAAGGGAATGTGTTCTTCCCTTTGTAAACGACTTCAAAAAGGAGTAGGTTCTCAATTCGACTGTATATTTTTTTAATGTTTGTTACCTCAGAACTTCCGACTGGGTGAACCGATTTTGATGATTCTTTTTTTTATTTGAAAGCTGGTGCTTCCCGTGTGGTCCCATTTTAATGTGTTCAAGTTCTGACAATGGCATCCAAGAGAAAACCTTATAAGTCTTAAATTTGCATTAATATGTGCGCGACAAATGGACGAATAACTTAAATATCAAGCCAACCGATTTCGATGATTCGTTTTTTATTGGAAAGGATGTACTTTAAGGGTAGTTTGATGAGAATTTGTTTAGATTCTGATTATGGGATCCATGACAAAGTAACGGAACTCTTCAATTCTTAGGAGCAAATTAACGATAATTGACCGAATCTCTTAATTTGACCGTAACATCGTTATGGTCAAATTATGTCTGTCTCATATGAGCAGCACGTTTAGTAGGTCTACCTATATTCAGACACAAATTAATGAACTTCAGATTCACTAAAAAACAAAAAATTAACAAAAATTTTAACAAAACGAAAAAACTACTTCAAAAAATGCATTAAAAAGTAAAAAAATAATTTCATATTCTTCTACAACTTTATAATCAACTTACTTTTTCTAATCATCAATATGTAGGTACGATGTGCCCGGCGCGGCGGCGTGTTCACTTGACAGCTCCCCACGTCAAGTCGCTCGTGCGACACAAGCACATCTCACCTATAACTATGTATGTAGTTACTAAGGGTCGACCGAGACATGTGTTTCGTTCTCGGCCGAGACCGAGACCGAGAATAAATTAAAATCTCGGCCGAGACCGAGAGCCGAGACCGAGAATAGATAAATTGAAAAAAAAAATGAAAATGCGCTATTTTGGCATAATATAGTATATTTAAGAATGTAATAATAATTTGTTTTAAGGCGCCGCATCCGCGCTCAAAAAGAAGAAGATGGAGAAATATGTAATTAGGAATGTTAGAGGAGCGCGCTAATATTTAAAGCGATAAAATCGAAAATATTTAATAAAACACGACATCATTTAAAGAAACATTGTGAATTTTTTTCACAATTATAACTTGTAAAATAACTGAAGCAAACGTTTTTAAAATAATTTTTGGAGCATACTTTGCAATTTTTTTTCTATCGAGGGAATTGCAAATAATTTGAGTTTCGGCGTGGAAGGCGTCTAGATATTATCATTATGGTTATAAGTAAAACCCGCCTCGCTGCCAGCCGACCAATCACAATCGACAGCTCTCTCACGCACTGACACCAAGTGACAAATGTGAACGCGTGCGGTAGATTTGAATCCCATTATCCTATACCGTACCTACTTATCGGTCTCGGTTATGGCCGAGAATCTCGGCGATTTTTCGCCGAGAACCGAGACAGAGTTCTCGGTAGAATTTGTAGCCGAGAATGCCGAGACCGAGACCGAGACCGAGATCTCGGTCGACCCTTAGTAGTTACAAACCTAAATTGGCTGACACCGACTACAAAAATAACAATCATATTTTTTTACTTTTTAGTACATTTTTTGAAGTCGTTTTTTCATTTTGTTAAAATTTTTGTTTATTAGTTTTCGGTTAACTCCTAATGAAATAGGCCACGGACCGCCACTGCCTATAGCATGATATCCGACGTTTAAAAAACATAATGCGAATGTCGGCGCTCGACCCACACGCGTTTATTAATAACTCTATATCGGAATATAGAGAGAATTCAACTAAATGGCTGGACCGTTTAGCCGAATCTTACTTCTTACTAATATCATAAAGGCAAAACTTTGTATGGATGTATGTGTGTTTGTTACTCTTTCACGCAAAAACTACTGAATGGATTTTAATGATACTTTACAATAATATAGCTCATACATCAGAATAACATATACGAGCGCTGGCATTATGAAATTTGTATAAAAAAACGAGTGTGCTTTAGACCACACGACTTTTTTTTTTTACATGAATACCGCACAAGAGTCCCAACTGCTCCCGTCTGGAGCCAGCGGGACTATGGCATCCCCAATTGGGGTATGTTGTGAGGCTGAAGGTAGCGGGGAGGGGAAGGAGATGGGGAAGAGGAAGGTGGGGAAGTACCTGGAAGTATCTGGTCACCAAACACGGATAAAGCCATTTCAAGCAACGTTTCAATTCTGAATGGTGGTCTTACACCAGGGCGATACTGAGAGTATCTTCCACTCTGGAACGTGCTGCAAATATACTATATATTATTTTGAATGAATAAATTGTGAATTACACAAATTTATCAAATAAAATTTATTTGCCACGCCGGGATTCGATCCCGCGACCTTCGGTGTGCGAGTCAAGAGCCTTACCGCTGCACCACGCCGGTCGTAAATTGAGGTGAAACTTCACTAACTTATATCTCCCTCTTATCCTTACCCTCCCCCTATCCTTATCCTTATCACTCCCCAAGTCAAGCATGCGTAAAGGCCCGACCGTTCGCCTAGCAATCGATCACCGTTCGCATTGATTACCGTTCGCATAACATTTTTCGTAACAATCTCCACTTTTCGTAACGCATTCATTAGCTTACCACCCAAGTCGAGCGTGCGTAAAGAAGTTTTACTTAAAAAAATTGCAATAGGTGGCACGCGAGCTGTTTGAAAACTGAATGTACCCGGAATGAATGTATGAAATGCGGAAGGAAGGGGGGTTCGCGGGACGAGGAAAAGGGACGCTGGAGAGGAAGGGGAGGCCGAAGGGAAACGGGATGAATGGGAAAGGACACGCAGGGAGAAACCATTTCTTTATTAAATGGCATAGCAACGCATGCCGGGAACCAGCTAGTGCATATTATAAACGCGAAAGTTTGTACGATGTATGTGTGTTTGTTACTCTTTCACGCAAAAACTACTGAGTGGATTTTAATGAAACCTTACAATAATATAGCTCATACATCAGAATAACAAATACGCTATAATTTATGTTGCAGTTTTTGTTGCCTGGATTTTTTTGGCGAATTCAAACTGTGTTTTGAATCAGTCAATCTATCGAATAAAGAGAAAAAATAAGACATGAAGCACCAGTGAGAGTTATCCCCTCAGGCCTCGGGCATATTCTGTTAGAAGGTCAAAATATTTCCATTTTGCATGTGAAAATATTTCCATTGCGTTGAATCTTGCAATCATATATGAAGATATCAGCCAATAATATGTGCGTTAAGAAAAATGAAAATAATGTTGGTAGTTCTTAGTCGAAGTATGGATACAGTTAAAAGTGACCGAATTTGATATCGACACTTGGTGCCATAGACATCCAAATTCAATAGACCAGAAGATACAGATGAGGGGAAAAACCAAACTATGGGGGGCGAAGAGAGGAAAGATGACTGTGATTCGTTAAAAAATCAAACTGACAGTATACAAGGTGTCCGGAAACTCGTAGTACAAGCGGGAAACTGGAGAATCCACATCACATTTGGAGTCGATTTTGTGGTTTAACTTTTTTTGATTTGAGCTTTCGTTTTCGAGTAAATCGGGTCCGAAGTTGGAATTTTTTAGGTTAAATTTGAAAAAAAATTTCACTAGGGGGTTGATTTCAGCTGTGTAATGTCTTATAAAATGCAACGAAGGGTAAACCGGGCTCAAAAATTTTTTTAACCCTTTAGTTGCCGAAAAGATGGAAAAATAAAAAAAAATAATATTAAAATCGAAATGCTTAGATCGAAAAAAATAAGTTTTTTGGGTTCTCTACGTGATGTAGATTTACCAGTTTCCCGCTTGTACTACGAGTTTCCGGACACGTTGTATAGTTATCTCGCATTATAATATCACCATTTAGTTCTTAAAAGCAAAATCTGCTTTGAATGAATAGACCTTTTTACATCGGAGCGCGAATTTTTTGCCACGTTAATAACATATTTGCGAAGGCCAAATGCCAAGGCCGAAAAGATTCGCCCCTATTCACATAGCAATATTTTGTTGCCGTATTTAGTTAAGACACTTCTATAAATGTTTCATAATTTACTTACCCCTGTAAACAGCGACGAGCACTCTGGAGAACCGCCCACATTCGCTATGTCCACATAATATGTGGGTATAATGTATAGAACAAGCTACCGTTTTTGGCGTGTTATTTCGTAAAATGTATGGATGTTAGTTCCGCGCTGGTCAGGACAAGAATGATGACGTCACATATTTTAGATTCAAGTGAGGTTCTCTCCCCTCCCCATGGAGCGAGCTGGCTCCAAAGAGGAACTCCAGCTGTCTCCATGGGGAGGGGGAAATAATACTTTTTTTATCACTTAGGGCAGGTCCAGATATATTCATATGTCCGTGCTTGGTACACACATTGGTAGAGCACTCGCCATGTAAGCAAAGGGTCCTGGGTTCGAGTCCCAGAGGTGCCAATATCTTTTTTCTGACTTTTCTGTCTCCATATTTTCGATTGAGTTTCACTAATATTGTCTTCATTTAATTAAAAAGTATTATTATTATAAGAAAGAAAATATAAAGCTTACGGTTCTATCAAATAAACAGATTTTCTGTGTAAAAGTTCTTTGCGGAATATTTTTTTTAAAAGTGGAAATCAATCGCATATAGCTACGGTTGATAATTTGTACCCAGGATGTTAGCATAACATGCAGGGTAGTTTTCCTATGGGCTAAAAAGGGGTGGTAAACCAACACCCGCACCTTCTACCTTCCACTTCTTCTGAACAACTTAACCTAATTGCGATCAGCCTTTTAATCTATCGGATTGTGTTCTTTCCATTGACCTGGATATGAGATATTATGCAAATTTTACAACACGTGATAATAATTGTGTACATTGCCTAGCGCAACATGGGGCATGTTTTTTTACACATGTTATAAAACAATGTCATTTTTGCTTACCATTATTATATTTAAACTTCTTCACGTAGACTATCCTATCGGATTGGACATGGATGTCAAAAATATAATACTCTTTTGATTATACCGGAAACTTGCAAACGGTGAGCTCTGGGATCATTAAATTTGCATAGCATTTTCTGCTTGAAACTTCTAAGTTAGATATAATAACTATGTTCAGCTCATTTCGTCTCATTTCCGTAATGAACTACGACGCTTTGAAATATGCATTTCGACGGTCTCGAAGAACAATGTCGAATGTGCGATTTTGTAGTTTTGCCGAAGGGCTGTTTAAAGTTACTGGTTGGACATTTACGCAATACATACCACACTTACCTACATACAAAGATACATAGCTACTAACCTACTTTACCGACATACTACTTACCTACATATATCATAGACCCTGTATTTGTAGCTTGTATTGTCACATGTTCCTTTCCTACCCATCCCTGTATACCTGTCATTTTATCGTACCCACATTCACTCTTTAACCGACTATCGCCGCATGAACATCTCTAATATGCCGCTTACCACATCCGCAATTAATCCCGCATACCTGCGACTAATATTTTTCCTTTCCTTATGTGCATTCTTTTTACTTGTGCAGTGGTCAAAACACATTTCCAAACACGTACAAGGTCCTTAGACATCCACATCCGCATAAAACATATATCAGTTACATTTCTGCCTTTTTACTGTTTTTGAGATCAATATCTAATAATTGTAGCATACAAGAAATTAATATTTATTTCATTACATTTTTTTTTTAATTCCGAAAATGCAGACTTAAATCGTCAAAGGGAAGTTAAAATAAGCCAACAAGACGATTTTCAATATCAGATCCGACATTGTTCTTCGGGACCTTCGATTTAATTACAATTTGGGAGGCGGGTATGGGTACCGATGTCCCTAGAATCATTGTTACATTATTACATTATTGTTACATTATTGTTACAATAAATGCCCGGGTTGCCGGCATTAAAAAAAAAATTAAAAAATTTAAAGTTTTGGATAGCCAAAACCTCTGCCACCTCTTTTTTTGTGCCCGGGTTCATGCGGTGAGGTTTGTCTAGGTCTTGGCGGCGGATGCGTCTGTCCACCTTATGTCTGGCGGGCCGGATCGAGAGAGACTGGTTGAGGGAGGCCTTTTGACCTCTTCAATCCGACTCTCTCTTCATCGTCTTGCACTGCAGTGGGATAGATGAATTTATACGTCCGTCATTCCTGGGTACCTTTATGATCCACCATACCTTTTTCCTTCCCAGAACTTTCTTTGCTTTCTTTCCCTAAAAAGATCCTCCACACAGCATCATCAAAGATGACTCAGGGGCTCCTGTACGGATCTAATATGGAAAAGAGTGATATGAATTTTTATTTTGCCTTGAATTTAATAATAAGGAAAAGGGAATAGGAATATAGGATAGGGATAAGAGATGCTCTGAGATGTCCTCCACGGAACACAACATAGGTGAATTCCTAGTATGAATTACATTATCTTTTATTTAAAAAAAAAACTGTGTTTAGCTATTTAAGTAAATAAAGATAAATTCAATTTGTTTCGTAGTTTTCTCAAAATTTTCCAAGCAGTAGTAAATTGGTCAATTTAAATTGAGCTTTCCAAGTTCTTCCAAAGTTCTAAATAACAGCAAGTCGCAACATTCGACGTCTTAATTGTAAGGAAAACACGGCTATGCCCATTGAATAGATTTACCCGTAGAAGTGTTTTGCGGGCGCGTCGAGTGTACCCAGCTTTACTTTACTTCGGGTGAAACTGGTCAAGCTTTTAACATCGACTTTTTCTTGAACAGGTGGCCTAAAACGGCCACATTTACAAGCAAGCAGAATCTAAACCACATCGACAAACTAATCTGCCGACGTTGGTTTGTCGATGTCGATAGCACACAAGTACTAATAAATCGCCTTAATACCCGCTTAATATGTCGACAAAATAATCAATGTCGGGGATAAATAATCCACCGATGATGGTAATACTGACACATTCAATAAATTGCTTAGATAATTTTGTTGTCTGAAACATTAAATTCTAACGAGTAACAATTGTTCAGGCCTTTTCATGATATCTTGAATAAATGTCATTTTGGACATATCACCGAGATGAAATCAATCTCCGTTCAAAAAAGCAGCCAAATAACTTTTAATTCTGCTCGTTTTTTTAACAATTTTTATCAACATATTGTAGACAATCTTATTTAGTGACTGAAGGGCAGCACCAAATTAAGCCGATTTTAGTCGACCTGAACTGTCCAATACCATTAGCTTTTTTCAGATTCCTGGAGGCATGTGAGTATGAGCTAGTATCATCAAAAGTATGAACAAATATCAAACAATAGTTGAACACTAATTTAAATGTCTGAATATGTGTATTGTAATCACAATAATGTCAGAAAACAATGCGTAGTTTACGGGCATTTAGCTTCAAAACCTATCTCACAAATTTGGAGTCCCTCAAGGGTCGCACTTGGGATCTCTTTTATTTTCAATGTTTATAAATGACATGACATCTGTTATAAGATTTGTAAATTTTATCTTATTTACTAACGATATTAAACTATATACCAGTAAAGTTACGAAAGAGGTCTCCATTCGTTTTCAAATCGATATCGATGGTATTGAAATACACTTTATTTTAACAACAGAAAGTGTTCAGGTATGCGCTTTACAAGGGTAAAGCCTACACTGTATTTTAACTAAAGTTGGAATGCTTCGTGGCTAACTTGACCACTAATGTATATGAGCGAGACAAGAGATGCTGTAGTATAAAATGGGTTGTATTAGTAGTACTCGCTCTCTCATTAGCTAGCTCTCAAATAGACAACACGTATTGTGATACTCGTTTGTGCAATAAAGTTTATACTCGACCACGCGCGTATTAATCCAAGGGAACATAACTACCCTAACAATACACCTTCCCCAACTATAAATTCTCGACAGCAATCAACCCTCAGGTCAGCAGCAACATCAGCGATCGGAAGGTTGAAGGAACCAAAGCGCACACCAGATACTAAATTCGGTGAGCGTGCTTTCGGAGTGTCAGGACCTAAAGCCTGGAATGGACTGCCACCTTTGACCAAGTATACCCACTTCCACGCGAGTTAAGAAAGATCACAGATTCAGCGGAATTCAGAGCTAAACTTAAAACTCATCTTTTAAGACAGTCGTATCCGTAAGTTAAAAAAACCTTTCACCTTCGCCTTCACGGCTCGCAAAATTGTAAATAACTAAGTGTGTAAAAGTAAAGCAAATTCTTAAAATTCTCCAGACTTTCAAAATAAATATTAACTCAACTTTGGCATTAATCTTCTTTTAAATATAAATATAAATGTAAAACCCATGCAATGTCAAGTGTTTTGAATATAATGTCCTCCACGTGCAAAGTCGTATCTTCCCCAAGCATAAACTTTCCAATAAAGTGTGTTTTATCGGAAATGTCCTGCAGGTAAGTATGTTTCTGTATCTACTTGAAAATAATAAAATTAGATAGAGCCTAGGATTCATAATAAATTTAAAGCGCCCTTGAGGTGATTTTTCACAAAAACGGCGCTATACAAATTATCCAATTATTATAATATTATTATTATTATTAAATAGAACAGTGGCGCAGCCTTAGACGGATTGCTGGAAATGTCTGGCATCTCAGTAATGAATGATTTACAAATCACTTTTGATACGCGTCTGATTTTTCGTTCTCATATCAATTCGTGTGAATGCTAAGTTTTGATTACACTGACCTGTGTGGGGTCTAGGAATCGATAGGTCTTTGATATAGATCAGTTCTAGGAATTACAGGTTCAGTGTAGTGCTTGGGTTGGTGTGTGCTTATGTTTGTATGACGGTGTTGTTCGGGTAAGTTAGTTTGGTTGCTTGTTGGCTCACTAAATGCCGCACATTCCGAAACATTATCATTATTGCGTTGAGAGGAATTTTCCTAACAGACTTTCCCTGATATGACGTCTTCGGTGCGGCACACATGTGCTAAGACTCATTTTCTATTTAAAAAATTCATTGGTGTTTTTTGTTTTTTATTATTTTAACGTCTCCCAAACGAGAACCACTTGTTAATGCAATTCCTACACAGCTACAACATTTTAAACCAAAAACAAACTTTGTCAGTTAGTAGCAGAGTTGTCCAAAGCAATGGGAGGTCACAGCTCACTCTTCAAGCCTAATTTTCCGATTATTATTATGGATGTAAGTTATTCGGAGTTTTTTTTGCTTTAGCTATATATACATATATATATATATATATATATATATATATATTTAAAGTTTAGATTATGATTCTTATGTATGTATTTTACGCCTAATGAGCCCGAAACACGTTTGAAAATATTACATTTTAGATAATATTTTAATGATTTTTGTAATTAATTTTTTTATCTTTTCTGGCGATAAACTAATAGATCTATGAACAGTAAACCCCGAGTCCAAAAATGTGTTTCTAATTTTCTCATCTTTAATAAATCATTACCAAAATTTCCTCTGACATCCTGATTTGTAGGTAATTAAATACCTACCTACTTAATTCTTATTAACCACATATTTTGTATTTTTAAATTGATTTTTAATTGTCCAATGAAACGTCACTATCTTATAATAATTCTTTTTTCAAACATTCTTCGGGCAGGTAGATTGGTAGGTATCATAATAATAAAATATGTGAACAAGAAAGTCCAAATAAATAATCTTTTTTGAACCATTAAAACGGTCACCATTTTGAACCGGAAACGAAAGTTAACAAAACAAAACCAAACGAACTAAACGAAAGGTTCAAACGGATCTAGAAACGGTGTAAAACGGTCGAGTTAAAACAGGACTTCGCTATCTTATTTTATTTGCCTTTTATTCTACTTATTATTAAGAAATTGATGTATCAAGTTTTTTTTAACCCCTCAGGTCTATTTTGTCGGAAGGTCAAAAAGATCTGCTTTGTAATATAAACAAAAAATTTAACAAAACAAAAAAACGACTTCACTAAAATGTAAAAAAATATTTTCGTATTCTTCTACAACTTAATAATCGACTTACTTTTTCTACTCATCAATATGTAGGTACGATTGTTATTTTTGGAGTCGGTGTCAGCCAAGGTAGGTTTGTAACTACATACATAGTTATAGGGGAGATGTGCTTGTGTCGCACGCGCGACTTGACGAGGCGAGAGCGGGACCGCGGCGGGAGGGGAGCTGTCAAGTGAACACGCCGGGCCGGATACCTTGGCTGACACCGACTCCAAAAATAACAATCGTACCTACATATTGATTCCTAAGAGACCTATATGAGGGATTAAGAGGCTTCAAAGGGTCGAAACTCAGCAGAAGAAGCACTTAATATGTAAGAAGAAAATACGTTGTTGCATTAGCCTAGGAATTCTTATTGCCACACGTACAAACGTTTGGATAAACTTTTATATTTGTACTTACATACTCATTCGTAGACTTTGGTTGTTCGTATGAATAAAGAGATATAGGTACAAAAAGTGACAGTATTTTTCTCAGAGGCATTCCTTTAGAAAGTTTCTAGTTTACAAAATATGCGTGCAATATTCTCATCAATAAAGTCTTGTAACTTATTTGACCCAAACCTGTGTAGACTGCAGAGGTACGCAAGCGCGGCGGGGGTTCGTTTGTTTGCAAGTGTTGGAGACTACGGCAGAGTACGCACATCTAACCCCACCTTTCTACAGCACACCGGAGGGGAGTGTGAAATGGAAAATTCAGGGGCAGGGGTAGACAAACGGAGGCTCCCTTTTTCAACAAATTATTTCTTCAGACTCATTCGTGAATGGTTCGAAAATTCGACCATCATGGAGAGCATTAGTTTCTTTGCCCCCGATGGTTATCTCCGTCACCGACAGCATGGACTCTTTTATCTCCCGGCTTGCAGAACTAACTTGCTAATGGGTAACGCCAGTCGGAGTGCTGTCTTGTTGTTAAATACAATCACTTCGAATATTGATTTGAAGCATAATTTAGATGGCATGCTTTTTTGCTGTTAGTCTGATTCTTCATTTGTGTTTAAATTGAATCTTAATATTTTATCTCTTTTAACCCTCTTTTTGGCACCGATAGAACTAAGCAACTTAAAAAATATTTACTTTTGAATGTAGCTAATAACTTTGTGGTTATCCATTATAGATAAATGAAACAATTTAACTTTGTTTCAACCACTTTTATATTTGAGTAAATCCGACCGGTTTCAGAACGACCGTCCCTTCTTCAGGTATACATTTGCCCTGAAGAAGGAACGGTCGTTCTGAAACCGGTCGGATTTACTCAAATATGAAAGTGGTTCAAACAAAGTTAAATTGTTTCATTTATCTAAAAAATATTTATTTAAATATTTGAAGTTTGTTAGGCTTCATTCAATTGAATCACAAAACTAATTAAAAATACTTTTATTGTTTTTCTATATAGATTATTTGGAGTTGTATCTTATAGTATACATTGCCAGGTTGTTACAAATCAATTTTAAAATATTTTATTATGGAAAATGAAAAATTATATCTTAAAAGCTAATTAAAACTATTATTTTGTGTAATATTATAGGTAGCAATTCCGCTTAACAGTAAAACAAGCCTTATGTCACATTTTTTGCAAAATATCGACGCGTGTCCAGAATTGCATAGACGGCAACTTCCTTTTTCATAATATTTAAGCGAAAAATTCTGAAAATATTTAAGAAAACATGACTCGTTTTAAATACAGCAAAAATCTCGCGGGAAATGTCTTAAATAGCATTTAAAGAAACAATAAAAAAATATACACATAACTTGTAAAATATCAGTAAAAAAGGTGTTTATAATAATTTTCGTAGCATACTTTGCATTTTTTTTCTATCGACGGGAATGTGTAGATATTATCTTCAAAAATGGCGTACTTATATTTTTTTTAGAAACTTATAATATTCAAGATTAATATGTTATAATTACTGTCTTTAATTTATTTATTTTTTATCTGCTCTAACGCCACCGGTTCTGCTCCCCTTCCTATCCAAAGCTCGCAGACGTATCGAACGAGCTTTTACTACAACTGTCATTCATTCGTTTCGCAGCTCTCGCCGAGTTCGGCCGTTTCCGCCGGCGCTCGTGCATCTCCGGAAAACCTCGGCTGTGCCGCAACATTAGCGTCAAAATTCACACCGCTGATACTAAATTTCGCGTCAATGTGAATTAATTACAGTGTCCTGTCTAGTCAAATTCTTAACACGCATAAAAAATATTAATAAAGGTACCAACAGTGACCTCTTTAAGAACACAGTGATATTTAAAAATACTTGTGTAAGGTTTATATTAATTTAATTGTATTTTTTGACTTTTGGTGTGACTTTTGTTTATGTCATGTTATGTGATAATGTCTTCTAATTAAGTCACTCTATGTTGCCGTAAGGGTAAGCAGATATGGTGTAACGTTGAATATTACTGTCTTGATAGTTTTTAGTTTTATCGGCCTCAGTTGATCTTCTACTTTATGATTAATTAATTTAAATTTGACAATTTATATCTTGTTAAGGCCCGGCTTCCCGCATTTCTACCGATTTATTATATATTTTTCTTAAATACTTTAAGTTTTAAAGCTCTTAAAAAATATATGTTATTCTTTTTAAGATAATATCTATACATTCCCCATGCCGAAACGGCAATTATATGAAATTCCCTCGACAGAAAAAAAAAATCGCAAAGTACCTACGCTCCGAAAATTATTATAAATACTGTTTTTTCATGTTATATGTGTGAAAAAAATCACAGCGTTTCTTAAGACTTCCACGCGAGATTTTTGCTCTATTTTAAACGTATAACCTTTTTATAAAGTTGGCTTAAATATTATCGTTTTCGGAGGAATGCAGATCCCGCCAATGTCTGGAAATTAAATAAAAAGGCACTTTCTAGATGAGAAAAGTGTGGAAAAGCTGAATAAAACAAAAATTAAGGCGCGCTCGGCAAAATTGAGGGAGATACAACCGTTCAAAGTATTTAAAATTTCACTTCGCGAACTGATATTGACAGTCCGCCCGCCATTTTGTTATAACCTAATACGCTAAACATGGTTTGTGATACAAAAAAGTGCCCCTTTATAACGCCTACTCACGTCAAGGCAAGAAAAACATCCCAGTTTTCAAGTGGTTTAGCGGCTACGCTAGGTTTGAGTAACATGATTTGTGATTCTGGCGTACTATTAATTCTGTATTAGGTTTGGGATCCAACATAAGCAGTGAAAAAATGGCCAACGGACTGTCAATATCAGTTCGCGAAGTGAAATTTTAAATACTTTGAACGGTTGTATCTCCCTCAATTTTGCCGTGCGCGCCTTAATTTATTTTTTATTCATCTTCTCCACACTTTTCTCATCTAAAAAGTGCATTTTTATTAAATTCCCTGACATTGGCGGGATCTGCATTTCACCCATCGTTTTTAATATTAGCGCGCTCTCTCTCTAACACTCGTATTTACATTTCTCTCCATCTTCTTCTTTTTGAGCAGGTACCTACTTCTCCCTTTAAGGTGTCATCAATGTTGGCCTACCTCCGTTAAGAGCGGAACATCGACAGCTGAAATATTATCATTGACGATGCTTTGCTCAAAACTCACATTTTAATCATTTCCGGCGAATTCTTAACTTTGATAACTTTTTTTATTTCCACACCGCACAAGAAATGCGAGTTATTTATATTTTAGATTAATAAAAACAGTACCTTCCCTTTATTATATTTTACGTACAACGATTTCAAAACTATATAACCAGTTTTTCAACTATAAAATTAGCGGTAAGCACCAGATTTTTTTTTTCTAGACGATGAAATTATAACAACATGGAGACACATTTTAAATATTTGTAACACGTTCTTCAGAATTAATTAAAATGAACGCGGCAGAAAGGTCGAATCTCCAGGCCTGCTAAGGTGAATTCGACCGTACATGCGTCCAATACGCCGTGCCGCGGCGTATATTTGTTTACAAGCTTTCTTCACTTACATCATTAAGATTCCCATATTATTTTTCTTCTTTTTATTTTCTTTGATACGGCAAATTCGACAGTAGGTCCGTCCAATAGACGGGTCGCGAGTCTTAATTTGTATACACGGCTTCTTTACTTACGTCGTTGAGATTCTGAATATATTCTAGGGTATATTGTCGTATTAGTGCTAAACCCATTTTAAATTAATCTTTACTGCGAATCTGTGAACATTATAAATACCAAAAAATATGCTTTAGATAAATTAAAGGTTTTCCTACCGTTTCCCTTGAGTAGTTTTAGAGTGGAGTTGAAAAGTATAATCTATCTATCTTCTATTTATCTATCTATCTATCTATCTATCTATCTATCTATCTATCTACCTATCTATATAAATAAAAATGAATCGCCGAAATACGCCGAGTACGCACATAACTTCCGAACGACTGCACCAAATTGGATCATTATTTTTTTCTGTGTTCGTTATTGTCACGACAAGGTTTGTATAAAACTACTGGTGAGCTCTGGCATTATGAAATTTGTATAAATAAATTGCAATAGGTGGCACGCGAGCTGTTTTAAAGCTGAATGTACCGGGAATGAATGTATGGAACGCGGGAGGGGGGAGGGGAACTCGGGAGGGGTATTCGCAGGACAGGGGAAGGGGGGGAGTGGAGTGGGGAGAGGGAAGGTGGAGGAGGCGGAGTGAGAACGCGAGAGGGGAAGGGGACGCGGGAGAGGAAGGGGAGGAGGAAGAATGGGAAAGGACACGCTGGGAAAAACAATTTCTTCATTAAATGGCATAGCAACGCATGCCGGAAACCAGCTAGTTAGGTATATTTGCGACACATTCCATGGTGGAAGACACTCTGAATATCGCCCTTCTATAAAACTACCATTCAGATTTGAAACGTTGCTTAAAATTACTTTAGCCGTTTTTGGTGACCAGATCTGAATAGACGGATACTTCCCCACCTTCCTCCACCCGTCTTCTTCCTACCACCTTCAGCCTCCAACATACCTCAATTGGAGATGCCGTAGTCTCGCTGGCCCCAGGCGCTTGGGAGCAGTATTCTTCTATTAGTTTATCAACTTTTGTATTTATATTCATCCATTAGTTTATCAACTGTTGTATTTATGTTCTTCCATTAGTTGATCAACTGTTGTATTTATATTCCTCCATTAGTTTATCAACTGTTGTATTTATATTTATCCATTAGTTTATCAGCTTTTGTATTTATATTCATCCATTAGTTAATCAATTGTTGTATTTATATTCCTCCATTAGTTTATCAACTGTTGTCTTTATATTCCTCCATTAGTTTATCAACAGTTGTATTTTTATTCCTCCATTAGCCGGGGTCCCGGCTTCGCTCGGGGAGTTTATAAATGGAGATTGAACTGACGTTCGAACCCACGACGGATCTTGCTTTATATACCCCTACCAATGGGTAGCCCTACCCATACAAAAAGGCTTAGAATTGTCCACAATGTTACAGAACATTCCACAACATTCGAGAGTGTTCTGGAATGTTTCACAATCATCTGAAATGTTCCGGGATGTTCCTGAACGATCCAGACTATTCCCGATCATTCCACAATATTTCATGTGGATGTGGGATGTTCTGGAATTTTGTGGAATGCTCTCGGATTCTCTCAAAAGTTCTGGACTGTTCTAGAAATTTCTAGAGAGCGAAACTTCCAGCGCTTATATTATCTTCAAAGGAAAGCCTTTCAGGTAAAAACGGGAACCTTTTTCATCGATGGGGGATTAAGGGCTATCATACCACATAACTCCTTTGATCGTACCTGGACTCGTTTCTAAATTTTACCGAGACGCACACTTTCTATTATAATATATATATTGATTAGTTTATCAACTGTTTTATTTATATTCTTCCATTAGTTTATCAACTTCTGTATTTGAATTCTTTGAGAGCCAATTATTCCAAGAATTTTGCAAATTTTCTTTCAGTCTATTTTCATGAATTATTTTTCGCGCGTTAATGTTCATATTGATGCACTCTCGTATACAATAACACCACTATATTTACTTCGTCACAAAGGTAAAAACTTTTGTTAGAAGAATAGCGTGAAATAAAAAATGCAAAATATTACGTGCGATTTTTCGAAAAATATTTATGTGCCCAGTAAAAATTCTAAAATAGTATCCATTGTTCACTATATACATTGAAAAACATATATTATTGAGTTCCCGGTTTTGCCCGTCAATTTAGTTAGTCTCTCAATTGATTTAAACACTCCTTTCTTTATTATTATTACACAATTCAAAAATACCTACCTAGTAATTTGATAGATAGTATTTTCGTTATTTGTTTGTGGGGTGTTATGCCGTGTTGCGCTACCTCCTTCCTTAGGCAACGTTTCGGACAGCGTTGCGATGTCCATCACCGGGGCAGATCCGGCAGATGTGTAATTGTTGGTGGTGAAATGTGTGCTTATTTACTTGAAAGCGATACCGTATTGCCAGTTCCAACTACAGCTGGTATTGCAGTATACTTCAAAATTGTTGTAGATTTTAATTGCCTCCGAAATCAGGCGTGCTACAAATAAGAACTGGTTCCAAAAAACTGTTCCTGTTCCTGATCGCTAGTCATCGGTACAAAGTAACCGAGTTAACAAGGAACAAGGTAACCAAGGTAACAAAGTACAAAGTAACCAAGTTAACAAGGAACCGGTTACTACGCCATTGCCTATCTCGTAATTTTTCAATTAAAATTCTAAGTACTTTGACATATTATTATTTTTGACAATTAAATTAAGGTATCTTTCAAAGTTCCAAGACGAATGTGACTTGACGTGCTGAAAATAGTTGCGTTACCCTAAAAATACAGACAGAACAAGTGTTTCAAATTTCACGACATTAGAGCTCAACGTTCAAGAGTTTTTTTTGCTACTTTAGAATTTAGACAATCAAATTTTCGGTTTTTAGTTAAGATTATTATATAATAGAGGGTAATAACCATAATTTCCAACATTTTACAAAGAAATAAATAAGATCATAGGGGTCGTCAATTAATCACGTGAGGCTCGAAAGGGGGGGGGGGGGTTTCGGAAAAATCACGAAATATCACGAGGGGGGGGGGGTATAATAAGATATCACGTGTATTTCTTTTTCGTGATAATATTCTGAAAATTTCAAAATACACGTGATTTTGGGGGGGGGGAGGGGGTTAGTCCAAAACCTTGCCACATATCACCGGGGGGGGGGGGTTAAAAAGTTGCTAAAAAACATCACGTGATTAATGGACGACCCCATAGATAATAAAATAAAAGCAATAAGTTTTTTATTCTAACGGACTCATCGGATATTGGTTCCAACGTTTTCGTTCTGGAAATTTCGACCTGCAGAACAAGCCCCGTGGACGGCCGGAGACCAAAGTTGATAATGAAGAATTGAAGGCTATTGTGGAAGCGGATCCATCGCAAACCACGTCCGAGTTAGCTGCTGGCTGCGGTGTTAGTGATAAAACTGTTTTAATCCACTTGAAGCAAATTGGGAAGGTGAAAAAGCTTGAAAGCTGGGTACCTCACGAATTGAGTGAAGCAAATCAACAAACGCGCGTTAGAACGCTAGACCACACACTGCACAACAGACGGCTACCAAATTAGAGGAGCTTCAATTGGAATGTCTAAGACATCCACCGTACTCTCCGGACCTTGCCCCAACAGATTACCATTTTTTTCGAAATTTGGATAACTTCTTGCAAGGGAAAAAATTCAACTCCGATGGGGCTGTTTAAACCGCCTTCAAAGATTTTATTGATTCCCGTCCGAATAGTTTTTTTAGTAAAGGGATCGATGAACTTTACCTATGAGATGGCAAAAGTGCATAGATAGCAATGGTACACACTTTGATTAAATAAATATATTATATTTTAAAAAAATGGACTTTATGTTTCTCCCATACAAAACGCCAATTTCATATGTAAGGACCTAATATAAATAATTTAATTACTGCACTTCACTGGTTAAGAATCGTTTGATCTGTGGGCTGGTGCCAAAACGTAATTAAACAATAACACGTGGATAGAAATACGCACAGAATTCATGTAATTTAATTAGGTATGCGGTTTCAAGGGGTTAGGCCCTTGAGGTGATATTAAAAAAGCATTTCAAAAATACTTATTTCGGTTATGCATATATGACTCTGGTCCAATGAACTCACTAGAGCTCGGATTTACTTAACTGAATTTAAGTGCCATATTCAAAATTGTAAATAATTTTGTGAAAAATTCCGAAAATTATTTTAATATTGTCTCTTTTCAAAATTGGAATTACATCAATTTTTATTTTATGTGACATCTACATAACATAAATTAAACATAAAATTGACATACATTTATGTAAGACTCTATCTATGTAGGTAGCATTTAGTTTGATATGAATCTTGCAGTCATACAGAAAGATGGCCAATAAAGATGTGCGTTGAAAAATGAAGATAATTTTGGTACTTCTTTTTTTATATGAATACCGCACAAGAGTCCCAACTGCTCCCGTCTGGGTATGTTGTGAGGCTGAAGGTGGGGAGGGGAAGGAGATAGGGAAGAGGAAGGTGGGGAAGTACCTGGAAAATTCAGATCTGGTCACCAAACACGGCTAAAGCCATTTCAAGCAACGTTTCAATTCTGAATGGTGGTCTTACACCAGGGCAATACTGAGAGTATCTTCCACTCTGGAAAGTGCCGCAAATATACTATATATTATTTTAAATGAATAAATTATGAAATAACACAAATTAATCGTTAAATAAATGAAGACAATATAAGCGAAACTCAATCGAAAATCTGGAAACAGAAAAATCAGAAAAACATATTGACACCTCTGGGACTCGAACCCAGGACCTCTTGCTTTCCGGGCAAACGCGCTAACCACTGCGCCACGGTGTCGATATGAAATTCGGTCATGTTTAACTGTACCATACTTCGACTAAGAACCACCTATATTATCTTCATTTTCTTTAACGCATATATTATTGGCAACTATCTTTATGTCTGATTGCAAGATTCAAACCCGAACTAAATGCACTCTAGATAGTGTCTGGATAAATCTTTATCCATTTTATTTAATATGCGACATCTATTGACATTCATTTATTTAAATATTACAATTTGAGGTTTTACTCATAAAGTTAAAATAAAAAAAAAAAACAAATTAATCTAATCAAATTTATATGCCACGCCGGGATTCGATCCCGCGACTTTCGGATTGCGAGTCAAGAGCCTTACCGCTGGATTACGCCGGCCGTCGTAGTCGAAGTACGATACTCTTTTTTACATTAGCTTTACACAGGGGTCTTGAAGAAAATAATTCCCCTTAGGGGCTTATGTCATCTTCGGGGATGCTGTGTGGAAGGTCTTTTTAGGAAAGGAAGGAGAGGAAGTTCTGGGAAGGAAAGGGGTATTAAGTGTGGGTAGGAATCTGTGGGTCAGTGTGTCCAGAGTGACGTATGAATCCGTTCCTCCCACTGCAGTGCAAGGCGATGTTCCGAGAGAATACGGCTGGAGAGGTCGAAAGGACTCCCTCAACCATTCACGCCCGATCCGGCCACCAAACGCAGCGAGCCGCTTGGGGTGAACCATGGCAGAGGTCTAGGTTATCCAACAAATGATTCCCGGGGCAGCGGTACCCATAACCGTCTCCCAATTATTAGAGACCAAAAACTACTTAATTATACTGCGAAAAAAAGTCCCTTAGTCATCATTTAGAAATAACTCACTTAATTTTCTCTGAATGGGGAACCCATAGTTTTGCTAAACATGCAAATGTGACAAAATGAATCATATAAGAAATTGTTACTTTGAATTTTGTACGTGGGATTTTTTAACCATATGATTATCGTGTTAGTTCTACTTTACCTTATTACAAGAAAAATTATCCGGGAGAATATAGTTCAAACCGCAGACTTCTGCGATAAGCGAAATTTCTGCTGTGACATTTTCAATTCTGACACAAATAGATTCTGTCCACGGTCGACGAAACTCAGACATTGCTGCAATTTAATTGCAAGTACAGTTATACAATACCACACAATTTATTTATTGTATGGAACATTTACAGAGTGTTAACAATTATTAAATTAATGTAATTGCCGTTAGGATGTGCACAGATGTTAACATTCCAATTAAAAATGTTCAGAGCATGCGTAAATCAACGTTTAGTTGTTACTAGGTGAAATAACAGAAATAATGATAAGCAAAATAAAGTGAGAAGTATCATTATCATCACTATTGGCTCTACAACCCCTGGTGGGTCTTGGCCTCCTCAAGAATCTTCCTCCACTCATCTCGGTTTTGTGCCAGCTCTCTCCAGTTTAGAAGCTCCAAGATAGATAAAATGTCTTTGAGGAAGTTGTCGCTCCATCTTAGTCTTGGTCTTCCCAGGCTCCTTCGCCCTATTGGTCTTGAGTTCAGCAGGGACTTTGGTGCTTGATGCTCGGTCATTCTCTCCACATGACCCAGCCACCGAAGTTTTCCCAGTTTTATAAATTTTGCGACGTTTAGCTCCTTAAATCAAGTATAGAGCTCATTGTTATAACGTCTGCGCCAAAATTCATTTTCTAGAACCGGTCCGAAGATGCGCCTCAAAATTTTTCTTTCAAAAACGTCCAGTGCTCGCTCATTACTGGTCTGATAAAGTGTTTTTTCACTAATATCTTTGTGTTTTTGGACAGCAGTCTACGGCCATGTATTTTGTCTTTTGCTGGTTTACTACGAGATCCATAGTGGGAAGTATACAGTACAGAAAGAGAGGAAAAAAAATTACAAAGTTTTTTCAAATTAAATGAAGACAATATTAGCGAAACTCAATCAAAAATCAGAGAAAGATACTGTCACATCCACGACTCGAACTCAGGACCTACTACGCCTTGCCGGGGCGGGGCCCTACCAACTGAGCTAATATGTCTCTGTGCGATTCGGTCGTATTTAACTGTATCATACTTCGACTAAGAACTACCAACATTATCTACATTTTATTAGCGCTCATTTTTATTGGCGGCTCTATCTTTATGCATGATTGCAAGATTCTAAACCCGAACTAACTTCTACCTAGATAGTGTTAGGTTTATTAGTATTATCTTCTCCTTTACTAACATATTACATTAAGGGGTATAAAATTCAAAACTTATTAAAAAGTTATTCCTAAGAAAATCTATATATATATATTAAAGTCTCGTTTCACGGTGTTTGTGGTCGCACTCCTCCGAAACGGCTCGACCGATTTTTATGAAATTTTATTTCATACCGCTATGTGATTAGGGGTGTCCCTATTCAGAAAAAAAATTACAATTTTTTTTTGTTTTTTTTTTTATTTTATTTGGCCTCAAAAAATACCTATAACCCCAATTTTTTAACTCTCCTAAATTATTTATGTTGTTGAATGACAGATGGCGCTTCGTCCACCTCATCGAACTTTCATCCACACATGCGCAAGACATTGACGAGAAGCGTCGCGTCATTTTTATATTTCATTCGGCATCATGTTCTCGCGTTGGCAAACCATCGAGCTTATTTATGTTGGCTAAAGACGGAGTGACAAAAAATATCGTTCACTCAATTGCTCTTCGAAATTCATATTGATTTTCTTTATTTCATTTACCTACTTTAGTTGGTGTTTTTTTTGTTTTTATCGGCGGTCATCGTCTACAGCACTCCATTCCTCTTTCTGTCATAGATCCAATCCCCACACACTTACAATACATTCATTTTTTTTATTTAACAACCAAAATATTTACTAGAAATAATTTATTTGGCAGAACAACGTTTGTCAGGTCAGCTAGTCTTATATATAAAAATCTCGTGTCACGGTATTTGTGGTCGCATTCCTCCGAAACGGCTTGATTGATTTTTATGAAATTTTTATGTGTATTTGCTACGTATGAGAATAGGTTCTTAAAAAGGAAAAAAAAATTTTTGACAATTTTTTTTTGTTGTTTTTTTTTTATTTGGTATCAGAAAATGTAATGTACATAACCTCAAATTTTCACCCTCCTACCCCCACCCTCCCATTATTTATTCGCGATTTTGGTATTTATGTATTTGAACAAATTTAACTGTCGCACAATGGTTTTACTAGTATGGGAGCGTCGGAAACAATTCGAAATTTTAAATTGCAAGGATCACTAAATTTGGTTTCTATATCTTGACACCACATACCAGCGCATCTTTCCCCATACCACAAAATTCAGCAAAAAATTTCGTCACTGCGAAACACGTCAGCAAATATTGACTTCCCGTGCAGTCAGGACATTTGTGTGTAAATGCAACGTTTATTATATAACATTTAGGGACTGATAACTTTTTACACCGCTTGCTGGCAATTTTTTTTTAACATGGATTCAATACCTTCAGGTGTTTACTAAAGGTGTTAAGTTTATTTTTTTCATTTCCTAATGCGACAAATTTGGGATATTTTTTTTTAAAAACATCCCGTGAATTAAAAAAAAATACGAAGATTTCTGGAATACTTAAGGTTAAAGTTAGATATTCAGTAATATTCAGTAAATGTGCTGATGTACTTTTGTAGCTGAACTATTTAGGTATCATATTTTAAAAAAAATCGGTTCTACGGCCCAGGAATTTTTACGTAATTTACTTACTGTAAAATTTGAGTGCTTCATAAATATTATTTTTGTCACAGGTTCGGTTTCAAAAGATTTTTTCTCAAGACAAAAGGAGTTATTTGGCATAATGATGAACTCGAAGTGTCAAAAGATGGAAAAAGATTTTAATATTTGAAAAATATATATATAAACCTCACCAATTGCCTTAAAGAGAGGTTGGATAAATTCAGTAAAAAAATCGCGGGCTAAATTTCGCATTAATACAAGATGGACTATATTGCTCGTCGAGATGATGCTAGATTTGTGATGGAAAATCAAAAAAAAAATGACTTCTAATTAGTTTTCTTGAGACTCCGATTGGTTTTATATTGTATGCGATTTATCCTGAAAACGGCACGTGATGATCGTAAACACAATTTGAATGTAGTTCAGACCAATCCAAACGCTTGAAAACCAAAGATCATCGGAAAAGTGCACCTCTTTCTCATTTGGTGTTTGAGAAAGAGGTATATTTTTCGGTTAATCGGTAACATCAAAATTATTAGAAGACATTATTCTAGGCGCTCATCTATTAACAGACAAGTGTACAAGATATTTGATGATAATCGCTCTTCTTAATAACAGGTGTTCATTGGAACGCGAGAGGTGCGGATTATTCTAGTATTTTTAAATCTTCAATTGTACCTACCTTTGCGATTAGTTCGCGGGAAGTATGACAATATAAACGTAGTATGGCAGATTCCTTGCCCATCGTCCATCAGATATTGCCACCTGATTAAGATTATCAGAAGAGGCTCAGGAAGCTCGGAACAAAGATTTTTTTTAAATATCGCGAGCACTATTCTAGAAAATGTTCTCGTGAGAAATTTTATGAAGGTGTTTTTAATTTAATGTTAGTTACATCTGATCGTATCATAACTAGTTACAGGCAACCCCTAAAGAAACCATTAAATCGTTTTCCTAAGGAAGTTTTCGATTTAATAATTCCTCCGGATATTCATTATTCAAATATCTTTAGCACCGACGATGATGATGATTGTTCATCGTCTGCCTCAGAATGTTAAAAAGCAAAATTAAACATTACTCGGCCTTTATTTTCATATGGATATGGACATAAATAATAACAATTTGAAGAAAAAAAAATGTTTTTGTTTTTTCGTTGATAAAAATATAATAAAATCCAGAAATCGTTAAAAAAATTCAGTAAAACTTGCTAAAACCGAATATTATAATTTTTTTTAACCATACTGAAAAATAATATCGCTTATTTTCCCCCGTTAATCCTCCCTGTGAATTGTTTCCAACTTTTGGGGTATTTGGAACCACTGTGCGTCGCGTCGTTCGCATTTCGAACAGAACGAAATTATTTATGTTGTTCAATGACAGACGGCGCTACGTCCGCCTCATCTAACTTTCATCCACACATGCGCAGGTCATTCACGAGATTTTAGTATTTATGTATTTGAACAAATTTAACCGTCGTTCGCATTTCAAACAGAACGAAATTATTTATGTTGTTGAATGACAGACGGCGCTACGTCCTCCTCATCGAACTTTCATCCACACATGCGCAGGTCATTCACGAGAGGTTCATTTTTCAAGAAATTCATTCAGTCATTTCGAGATTTCATTCGGCATTATCTCTATGTTATTGTTATTTTTGTTGTGTTGTTTTTTTTTTATTTTTATCGGCGGTCATCGTCTACAGCACTCCATTCCTCTTTCTGTCATAGATCCAATCCCCACACACTTACAATACATTCGTTATTTTTTATTTAACAACCAAAATATTCACTAGAAATAATTTATATGCCAGAACAACGTTTGCTGGGTCAGCTAGTTGAATATTTATTTATTTGTGAATTTATGTAAAATGTGATTCCAATAACAACATTAGTCGGGATATTTTAAATAAAAGTGTCAATATTTTTGTCAGTTAGTATCTATCGTTCTTTTGGAAAACGACCGGATGTGTAAATTCTGGTGTAATGGAATTTCCCGTGATGTCATGCAGATATATTGCGTCGCGACGTTTCCGGCGTCGCGGCGCTCGGGTACACAGATCAGATGTTCCAAAACTGTAACTACAAACTACCTTTTTTATATGAATACCTCACAAGAGTCTCAGCAGCTCCCGTCTGGAGCCGGTGAGACTATGGCATTCCCAATTGGGATATGTTGTGAGGCTGAAGGTAGAGGGGTGGGGAAGGAGGTGGGGAAGAGGAAGGTGGGGACGTACCTGACTATTCAGATCTGGTCACCAAACACGGCTAAAGCCATTTCAAGCAACGTTGAAATTCTGAATGGTGGTCTTAAACCAGAGCGATACTGATTGTATCTTCCACTCTGGAACGTGCCGCAAATACACTAGATATTATTTTAAATGAATTAATTGTGAAATAACACAAATTAATGAAATAAAATTTACTTGCCCACGCCGGGATGCGTATTTACAAAACCTATACCGATTCAGTCGCGGTAACGACAATTTACATTTTAAATATACCTCTATATTGGTTATTTTTTATCACATTGCAAAAACAAAAATTGTTCTAAAATCTAGATAAAATAATCTTTCTGATGGGTATATTAGAAATTAATAATTTTATTTCTAAATATTTAAATTTTGATATTGAAAATTTAAAGCGACTGAAACGCGGTAGGGATTGTAAATACGCCGCCGGGATTCGATCCCGCGACCATCGAATCGCGAGTCGAAAGCTTGGGAAAATCAGGGCAGATGTGTGTGGCTGATGATGGTCACTGTAACGCTGTTCGAAACATTGGCTAAAGAAGAAGGTAGCGCCACACGGCATAACACCCCAAAACCAAATAACGAAAATACTTTTGGCCGTGAAAATATTAAAAACGTTTCTAAAAATGTTATTGTTTAATTCATTCAATTTTCAAAAACGTTTTGCAGACCTCTGGTCAATGTTGACCGGTTAATAATGAATAATAACCCCAACCAACCCGGGAACAACGTATGAATTGATATGTCCCTGGATATGACAGCCATTCTCACCAAGCGTCAACCCGTCTCTCTGAAGGAGTGGGCAGATGAAGTAGGCTGTTGACCGATCAGTTAAATAATAACCCTAATCACTGATTTTCATTATTTAATTATATTATTTAACATTTTGATTTGGATATATCATTTTCACTTAGTTAGGTACTCATATTATCCGCAGAGATTTAGGTTGAAGTAGCCGTTGATATAACACTGTAAGTAATCATTCAAAAAGAAAAAGAAGATGGTTTGATACGGAGATATTTAAATACGAATGTTAGGGGAGAGCGATAATAAATTTAAAATGACTAGCTGACCCGACGAACCTTGTTCGCCACATAAATTATTTCTAGTGAATATTTTGGTTGTTAAATAAAAAAATAACAAATGTATTGTAAGTGTGTGGGGATGGGATCTATGACAGAAAGAGGAATGGAGCGCTATAGACGATAACCGCCGATAAAAACAAAAAAACACCAACTAAAGTAGGAAAGTGAAATAAAGAAAATCAATATTAATTTCGAAGAGCAATTGAGTGTACGATATTTTTTGTCAGTCCGTCTTTAGCCAACACAAATAAGCTCGATGGTGTGCCCACGCGAGAACATGATGGATGAAAGTTCGATGAGGCGGACGTAGCACCATCTGTCATTCAATAATATAAATAATTTCTTTCTGTTTGAAATACGAAAGACGGTTAAATATGTTCTTACAAAAATACAAAAATCGCGATTAAAAAATGGGAGGGTGGGGTAGGCGTGTAAAAATTTGGGGTTATAGTTATTTTTTTATGCCAAATTAAAAAAAAATTAAAAAAAAATTGTCAAAAAAATACATTTTTTTGTCTGGATAGGGACACCCTAATCATCTAGCGGTATGAAATTTACTTAAAAACGTATTCTCATACCTACCAAATATACATAAAAGATTTCATAAAAATCGGTCAAGCCGTTTCGGAGGACTGCGACCACAAACACGAAAAACTCGACTCAATCCGAAGGCCTCGGGTTCGAACATATAGTATATTTGATGATGACATATATGTAGTATTTTTGCGGCACGTTCCAGAGTGGAAGATACTCTCATTATCGCCCTGGTGTAAGACCACCATTCAGAATTGAAACGTTGCTTGAAATTGCTTTAGCCGTGTTTGATGACCAGATCTGAATAGCCAGGTACTTCCCACCTTCCTCTTCCCCATCACCTTCCCCTCCCCATTACCTTCAGCTTCACAACATACCCCAATTGGGGTTGCCATAGTCTCACTGGCTCCAGGCGGGAGGAGTTGGAAACTCTTGTGCGGTGTTCATCTAAAAGGCTAAAATATCAATGTTTGACTTAATTTAAAAAATATATATTATAAATCTCTCGACGAGTGTGTTAAGTAGCATATAAGAAACACTGTAATTTTTTTCAAATTTGTAACATGTTAAATAATAGAACCAGATATTTTTTTTATAATTTATGAATCATACTTTTTTTTTAAGATTTTCATATGCCTGATACTTTTTCAACTGGGCAAATGAATAGAGATTAGAGAGGAAAATAATTTCCCTCGAGGCCTACGTCATCTTAGAGGATGCTGTGTGGAAGGTGTTTTATGGAAAGGAAGTAGAGGAAATTCTAGGAAGGAAAAGTGTATGCAGAATAGGTATGAATCTGAGGGTTAGTGTTTCCAGGAGTGACGGACGTATGAATCCATCCCTCTAATTGCGGTGCAAGGCGGTGGGTTGAGAGATTCCGGCTGGATAAGTCAAAAGGCTTCCCACAACCAGTCTCTTGATCCGGCCCGCCATGCAGTAGATGAAGACGCATCCACTGCCAAGTCCTAGACAAACCTCACCTTATGGGCACCCGTGCTATATCACCAAACATGGGAACCACTTAGGGCAACCTACGGCATTAAATTAACTAAACATTTTGTTTTAAGGCGCCGTATCCGCGCTCAAAAGGAAGAAGATGGAGAGATATGTAATTGCGAATGTTAGAGGAGCGCGCTAATATTTAAAGTGATATAATCGATGCGAAAATTGTGAAAATGTTTAATAAAACACGACTCGTTTAAAATAGAGCAAAAATCTCGCGGAAGTTGTCTTAATCAGCGTTTAAAGAAACACTGTGATTTTTTTTCATGCATATAACTTGTAAAATAACTGAAACAAACGTGTTATAATAATTTTTGGAGCATTCTTCGCGATTTTTTTTCTATCGGGGGAATTTTATAAAATTTGTGTTTCGGCGCGGGGAATGTCTAGATATTATCTTCAAGAATAACTTATATATTTTTTAAGAGCTTTAAAACTTAAAGTGTTTAAGAGCTATGCCGGTCATTTAAAAATATCGTCGATAGGTATTGTAACCAATGTCTTCTTCTGTTCCACGTCTGCGCTCTCCTCAGGGGAACTGAGAGAAAGGGACAACAGCATATCGGGCCGAAAATACCTAAATAAAATCGTCAAAATCGATGTTTTGTATTCCTCATTTTTCTTCTCCATAACTGGACCGATTTTAAATTTTTTTTTCACTAACTGTATTAGAAGAAAATATTCTATGTCGGTACGTTTTGCTTTTTTTCACAATACATTGTTTAGTTTGTATACTGAACGTCTTTTGACGGCGTTAAAACTAGGCAATTTTATTCATTTTTGGAAGGTCCTTACTTCTATAAGAAGTAAATTATCAAAAAAATCAAAACGTACCGACACGCTAGTGGTCGATATCTATATTATGTAAAAAAAATTTTGCTCTAGGGTCAAAATCTAGAGAGTTAAATGGGGAATACGTTTGTATGGAAAAAACGCCGCTGGTATTTCCTCTTAAGGGAGATATGTAATAAATCGGTAGAAATTTGGGTAGCGGCGGCTTAACCACTTAATTTATTTAGCTTTCAATTTCAAGATCTTTATCATACGAGTACCTAATATATTAAAAATAATTTAGTTCTGCACAGTAGATCCTTTATACTTATGTATACAATTAACATTTATCTCTTAATAAACGATCAAATAACCAGGCGGTATGTTGAGACTCCCCAAATAGCTATCTAGTATAAACAAATTAATCATTCTTTTTCTCATTAAATCGCTAGATTTAATCTGACCGAAGCGCATACGTGCCGACTTGCACTGATTTTGATTTACCTACGTCACTGGATAGTAGACAAATATCTCCGTCAGTATGCCCAAAATAAGCTAAATCTGCCCTTACTTCGGGTGAATGGATTGACATTTTTCAATTATCGAAATTCTTTCTTGAAGGTGTGCTGTCGGTCTTTCCGATGTACAATCTCTAATGATCGGCAGTTTCAATAATACTGCGGTTCTTCTTGAAAACGTCGTGGTTATTATCGTCTTATTTACAATGAATATTTAACTGAACTTAACGTCCGTTCTAAATAATTATGCTTTGTGTTTATTTTATTTTGATTTTTTTATTATTATTGTACAACAGAATAATTCCAATTGCAGTACAATTTAGTTACCCTATCAGCATTTAGGCAAGTGACTCTTCAATAATATTTTAAGGCATATAAAGAACAGTCACTTACATCCAAATGGTTTGCAATTTCATTTAACAACACCACTCCCCTCGTCATGCTATGCTTTGCCAAGACGTCTGTTCTGCCGTTCGGTACTTTAAAAAAGTCACGATGTCGACTTCGGCTGTAGTGGTCTGGTACATATAAATCATAGCATCCCAAGAGAAATGGGCTATCGATGAAATTGTTCCAAATTTTGAAAGACAAAATAGCAAGACTTGCTTTCCGTCTAGTTTCTAGACTCACAGAATCAGTTTTCTCAAGTAAGTCAATATGGTGCATGAACCTTAGATAGGTTCCATGCTTCCGCATATAAACATACCTGAGGAATTTCTTCTGGATTTGCTCTAACATATCAATGTGCTTGTTGTGGTACGGTGCCCAAATATTCTCAGTATGCCATCGAATAACGCTAGCATAGCTTCTTGGTTAGAAAACTGCTTACAAGTCCTGATGATGAACCCAAGAAGTTTGTAGCAAGACAAACTTCTGGGTTTGTGTTTGTATCTGGAGTAGGGGAAACTGAAGGTGTCCCCCTGTAGTTCGGATATGATCGGCTATCTTCGGCAGTTGTCGAACTGTGGCGTGGGCGTGTCCGTGCGTTCAATTTAAGCAAAATTTGCGCTTACGTCCGGCGAATCGATCTCGAATCAAAGAGAGATTTGGGGTATGTTGTGAGGCTGAATGTAGTGGAGAGAAGGAGGAGTGATAATAATAGAGGTCCTAAATTCGATCCTTGGGGTACCCCAGAATTTGCGAGGTAAGAAGGTTTTGAAGCGAACTGCATGTAAACTGTATGTAAACTACATATTGGTTTCCGTAAAACGTAAAAAATCAATATTGTGACTATAGTAATATTTTATATATTTTTAATATGAATATCGCACAAGAGTCCCAACTGCTCCCGTATGGAGCCAGTGAAACAGTCGCATCCCCAATTGGAATATTTTTTGAGGCGGAATGTGGTGGGGAGGAGTAGGAGAGAATGGTGGGGAAGTGCCTGGCTAATCAGATCTGAATAGAATCAAACACGGGTAAAGCCATTTCAAGCATCGTTTCGCTTCTAAACGATGGTCTTTCACCGGGGCGATATTGAATGTATCTACCACTCTGGAACGTGCCGCAAATGTACGATATATCATTTTAAATGAATAAATTAATCAAAATGAAAATTATGATGTTGTTGTTGTTTTTGGGGGGTTATGCCGTGTTGCGCTACCTCCTTATTTAGAAAAGAACCGTGTCAAAATTATTTTCGTTTGTTCGTATTTGTTTTTGGGGTGTTATGCCATGTTGCACTACCTCCTTCTGGCTAAAAGGGAGGTAGCGCAACATGGCTTAACGCCCCAAAAACAAATAACGAAAATAAGTTAGGTTTGGTTTAAATTTTTAATTTTTAGTTTGGCGCCGAAAGGTTTTGTTGGGTTAGGTTAGGTTTTGTTTGGTTAGGTTAGGTTAGGTTAGATTTTGTTGGGTTAGGTTAGGTTTTGTTGGGTTAGGTTACCTTAGGTTGAGTTGGGTTAGGTTAGGTTAGGTTAGGATATTTTGTCGCGGAATGAAAAATCGCGGAACCCATTTCTAGGGAATTTTTGTTCGGTGGTATATTAGGAATGTGAAACAGCTGCAACGCATTATCTGATTGAAGTCTCCAGATTAAAGGTACCTATTCGTTTTATTTGCAATTTTCTGCTGATAATAGTTTTGATTGCCGAAACAATATTTTTTTATGTGAATTCCGCCCGGAGCCATTAGGATTACGGCATCCCCACTCGGGGTATGTTTTTCTTAAGGAAAGTTGTGAGGGGATTAAATGTGGAAAGAGGAAGGTTTGGAAGTACCTGGGTATTCAGATCTGGTCACTAAACACGGCCAATGATTATTTGAAACAAACACTGTATGTTAAGAGACATACTTGACTTATTTTATCCAGCGATTCCTGACCATAATTTGAAGTGAAAAATGTAAATGAAATTTTGGATTCTAGTGATATTTTTTTTAATTCAAAACCTAACCACAAAAAAATTCTACCAAATGTCTTCACTGGTCACTCGGACGAGTAACCAAACAAACCCTCACTCCGACCCTAATTATCCAATAACTAAACCGTTGCCCCCGAACCATTTTTTTGATAACCAACACCTCTGCCATAGGTCACTCCAAGCGGTTCGGTATGATTGGTGACTTGGTAGGGATGCCCAGGTTCATGGGATGTGGTTTGTCCGGGTCTTCGCCGCGGGTGCGTCTGCCCACCTTGCACCACAGTGAAAGGGATGGTTTCATACTTCCCTCTCTCCTGAACGCACTTACCCCTAGATTCACACCTAATTCTCACACCTTTTTCCTTCTCAGAATTTCCTCCCCTTCCTTTCCATAAAAACCCTCCACAAATCACACCCTAAGATGACATGTTTTCCTCAGGGCCTTCTGTGTGGAGCTTATGTAAAAAATTTGATGAAAAATTGTTAAATTTGAATAGTATTTTTTTGGTTGATCCACACAGGAGACCCTGAGGAAAATAATTACTCTCAGGGCCTATGTCATCTTTAGGGATGCTGTGTGGAGGGTATTTTTAATAAAAGGATGGAGAGAAAGTTTTGGGAAGGAAAAAGGTATGAGTGGTGGGTAGATATCTGGGGTTCAGTGTGTTCAGGTCATCCGCCGCCAAAACCTAGACAAACCTCACCCCGAGAACCCGGTAACCCCAGCTAAGTCACCAAACTTAGCTAAACACTTGGGGTGACCTATGACAGAAGTCCAATAAATAGTTCCCGGGGCGGCGGCACCCCTCCCAAATTTTAATGTTGAATCCCTTGTTTCCCGCTTATACCACTAGTTTCCAGACACCGTGTATACTACGGACAAACAATGCGGCATAAATCGTCCCCGACTCTTACATCCATCCACTTTACCTCGCACAATGCTACCAATTTCAGCCGCACACAAACAGTCTTTCCTTCTGTACGTCATTAACAGGTGAAAACCAACCGCCAGTATATTTTTAGAAATTTAATTAAATAACACAGCTTTTATATCCTTTTAATTTGCCTGCGGTTTTTACAAAAGGCAGCTCAATTAACTAGAATCTCTTTTGGTTGAATTTCCTCTCCCTTCTTAAACGTTTTACGGGAAATAGAAAGAGGAAATCCAAATTAACACGTTTCTAAAAAAAGATGCTCTTTGTTGTATTTTAAATTCAACCCTTTCTAAATTTGGCTTCGCGGGAAGGTGGTTAGTAATAATACAGTATCTGCACCTATAAAAATTGTGAAAATCCTTTTTTCTACTTCTGGAAAACAGAGTTCTATTCGCAGTACTTAATCAAAGCATCTAAAATATTTCTAAGCTTTAAATTTTCATTGATGAAACAATATTTCTTTGTTAGAACCACTATACAGAGTGTGTGATTTTAACTGGCGATTTCTGAACATATTTGGAGTAAAAAATGTAGACGTGTTGTGGTATCGCAAATACGACACGTGGAGTGGACTGTATCAATATATTAAAAAAAATGTTATGCTTGTGAATACTTTGACACAACTATGGGGAATGGTAAACAGATGAATGGAGAAGAAAACTGACTTACCCCTTATGCTTGATGTTCTGCTCAATATTATGGGTCTGAGGGAGCACTAAATCACTCACTGCACAAGCTTCCATAAACTGGTCGATAAAACTGAGAGAATAATGGTGTTCGTGCACAGTTTCTTTTAACAGACTGACGGCCATATTGATTTTATTGTTGTACGGTAGGTAATATTGTCAGTAGGGACAGGTAATTGTGGTAAAAAAAAGGATGGGTAAAAAAATGGAACAAGGTATATAGATAGGTATACATAGTTGCGTCAACATGTTGTAAAAAATGTAAATGTGCTATAAAAAATATAGATGTGCTCTGCGTTGCTACAGGTTTGAGCGATACGTGCGCTGTTTCCGTGTGTGTTACCGTGCTGCTAGAACGAGAAGCAACGATTATCAAGTGACCCACTAGGCCTTAAACGCGCTAATCTCCTGACCACTCAGTTGCGACGTGCAATGGACAAGTCATCGGGCAGCAAAATGACATCTACATTTTTACTCCTAGGGTTTTCTTATTAAAAATCCTAAAAATCATATATAGGGTATGAACTTTTACACTTGTATATATATATATATATAAAAGTATGTATATATTTTTTTATATGTAAACCGACCGGTTTCAGAACAATCGCCCCTTCTTCAGGGTAAAATCTTTATATAGTATAAAGAAAAGCCGCTCCCGCTGTCTGTACGCTTAGATCTTTTAAACTAAGCAAAGGATTTTCATGCGGTTTTCACCAATAGATAGAATGATTCATGAGGAAGGTTTAGGTCTATAATTTGTCTAGGTTTTTTTTAAAATTGGTTGAAATACATAATATATAAAGGGAGCGGGCTTGCAAGCCGGGCTACGGATTGGCAAGCGGGCGGTGTGGATTTGATATGTGTGCAAATTAACAGATGGCGGTGTGAGTTAAAAGGTTGGGTAACCATCCAGTAGATGGCGCAGTGTTTCGATAGCTACTCGGTACCGGGCCAGCTAGTAGGTATAGTATATTTGTATATCTCCCTTTGTTTCTATTTTCCCTGTATACGCATACACTGCTTTAGTTATATTTTCAGAGCGTCAGACGTATGCAAGCTTCAGAAGTGGTTTTTTTAATTAAATAGTCTAAAATTAAAACATCTCCCCAGTTTAAAACAGAACCATTCCCTCCTGGGTGCTTTACCAGCCAGAACCAGAGGCCAGTTGCCACTCCAGGCATTAATCACATTCAGTGGGTAAAATTAACCATTGGAAGCTGGCATACAGAGTTCTATACCGATATAGAAGACAGATAACAACTTTAGAGGAATCCTCGTTGCTATGAGCCATTAATACTTTGAATTTATTTTTAAAACATTACAAAAATTACAATTTCAAAGCGTTTTTAAAATAGAAAAATATTTAACGAACTAATTAACTAACCATCACGCCGTTTCCACGCAGGGGTAGGCAGAGAGAACGAACCGCCGAACAACTCGGTCTTGGCACACACTCTTTGCCTCACTCACATTCATACATCGTCTCATACATACTCTTCTATTCTGACTTTTGACACGGCCCGACTCAAGTATCTGATTCACTTGATCGTGCCATGTCTTCCTCGGGCATCCCCGACTTCTCCTACCATTCACATTTGCGTCATATATTCTTCCTACACTACTTTCTTTGTCCTTTGTGTGAACGTGAATTTAGTGACTTAAGTTACTATCGTAATAGAACCGAATTAAATCGAGGCGCTAATGATGCCAAAAGATGGCGCCACTTACGTTAACAGCTAACACGGGGAACGTCGGCTGGCTGGCGTAAATACTCTTGGATTTGCATTTTCATGAATCTCTCCAATCTGGATACGGATGATAGCTTATGACCAAGCTTATTATGTCTTGCAAGTGAATGTAAGAAGGAGCACATAGAACTTGCAGAGGAAGGTCGAAAGTTTTTTGTGAATACCGTACAAGACGGAAGTCGCGGGTTGAAATCCCAGCGTGCGCAAGTAAATTTAATTTAATTAACTAGCGACCACCCGGCATGCGTTGCAATGCCACATAAAGAAATTGTTTCTCCCTGCGTGTCCTTTTCCATGCGTCTCCGTTCCCGCCCCCTTTCCCCTGCTGCTACACTATATGAAATACACGTTTTTTTTCAAACAACTCGCGTTCCACCTACTGTCATATTTTTTTTAATTAAATATATTTTTCCATCACACGTCCCAACAGAGTAATCGGGTATAGCCTAGCGACGGGCGCCGCTTGATAGGCACTTCGTCTCGTTCCAGCAGCACGGTTATACATGAAACAGCGCACGTATCACGTGATCCCGTCGAGAGGTGTAAGGGTGGTTAATAAATATTTTTCTTGTTTCGAATAGAAAAAAAAATCTCCGGACAGAAAAAGAGAGCTCCAAATGAGAGAACACAAGTCTAGAGTTCTTTTTTCCACTAGTTCATCGAAAATCAATTCATCGAAAGTTAATTCATCGATTCATCGAAAATCAATTCATCGAATGATCAATTCATCGAATCGCCAATTCATCGAAAAACATTTTTTTGTAGATATTAGAACTGTCAAAATTAAATACTCAAAAAGGTCTGTTTAACTGAGTTAAATGTGTTTAGCAACTGTCAGTTTCGTAGTGACAATGTAAAATTTATAGGTTATCTCTTCGATTTCCGATTGTCTGATACTGCAAAAAAAGGATATCTAAGGAACGGTGACCAGACAACTCATAATGAAACCGACTCATAAACAACTCAGAAAGGTCATTAAGAGTGATGATAAAAAATTAAAAATTGGTTAAATAGGTTAGGTTAGGTTAGGTTAGGTTAGGTTAGGTTAGGTTAGGTTAGGTTAGGTTAGGTTAGGTTAGGTTAGGTTAGGTTAGGTTAGGTTAGGTTAGGTTAGGTTAGTTTAGTTTAGTTTAGGTTGACTAATGCTTTTTTAACTTCTCGGTCCGCTCGGCATTTCTCTCAAATATCAACAAAATATATTTTTTCAATGAATTGGCGATTCGATGAATTGATCATTCGATGAATTGGTTTTCGATGAATTGATTTTCGATGAATTGGTTTTCGATGAATTGATTTTCGATGAATTGATTTTCGATGAATTGATTTTCGATGAATCGGTTTTCGATGAACTCGTTTTCGATGAATTGATTTTCGATGAATTCGTTTTCGATAAACTCGTCGTGAACCGGAAAAAACCCATAGTAATTAAGCAATAAAGGCAGGGACGTTTAATTTACGGATAGAAAAACAAACACTTGCTCTCGGTAAAAACTTATTTTGTCAATATTCAATAGAGAGACTAAACATCGATAGTTTTCTTCGACTGGATCTATTCTGTGTATAAATTTGTATTTTTCTGCTCAAAATAAGTAGGGGTGGTGAGTTATTTAACCCCTCGGGCCTCGACTGTATTCTGTCGGTAGTTCAGAATATTTCCACTATGCAATAAAATTAAAATAAATGGAATATTTGTTAACGTATCTGAAAACTAAAAACCGATTTTGAAAGGGGACAAAAAATGCTCTAAAGTTAGAATTAACGGAGTATTTTTTTAAATATGATTTTTTTAAGTTTTAAAAATGGCTCACGTTACATTTTTTCTAACTAAAATTATTGGTAATGAAAAAAAAATAAAAACACATATTTTATTTATTTTTATTTTTTATCTTTATGAGTAAAACCTCAAATTATTATATTTAATTAAATGAAGACAATATTAGCGAAACTCAATCGAAAATGTGGAAACAGAAAATCAGAAAAAGACACCTTAGCTCAGTTGGTAGAGCACTTGCCATGTAAGCAAAGGGTCCTGGGTTCGTGTCCCAGAGGTGTCAATATCTTTTTCTTGATTTTTCTGTCTCCACATTTTTGATTGAGTTTCGTTAATACTGTCTTCATTTAATTAAATATTATAATTTGCGGTTTTACTGATAAAGTTAAAAATAAATATTCATCCCAGACTTGCAGAAAAGTCAATAGATGTCGCATATTAAAAATAAAATTGATAAAAAATTTATCCGTACACTATCTAGATAGCATTTAATTCGGGTTTGAATCTTGCAATCAGTGACCGAATTTGATATCGACGCCTTGGCGCAGTGGTTAACGCCTTTGCCCGGAAAGGGAAGGTCCTGGGTTCGAGTCCCAGAGGTGCCAATATCTTTTTCTGATTTTTCTGTTTCCAGATTTTCGTTTGAGTTTCGCTTATATTGTCTTCATTTAAATCAAAATAAATAATTCAAAATTCACAAATTTTCATAAATTTTACTCAATTTGCGGTCGGAAACTTTGGTTTCATAAAGGTATACATTTTAATTATTTTGTGGTTCCTTTTAAATTTGAATATATAGCGAGGTGTTTTCTCTTTGCAATATCGTTTACTTCCATAGACATATGAATATTAATAGACCAGAACATAAAGGTGAGGGGAAGAAACCAACTACAGCGGGGCGCAGGGCGGGAAGATGAATTCGGTGATATATGATTTGTCAACAACTCAATCTGAGAGTTTATGGGCATCTCGCATTATAATATCACCATTTAGTTTTTAAAAGTAAACTCTGCTCTTTAATGAATAGACCTTTTTACATGGGAGCGCGAATTGCTCACCGCGAAATAAACAAATTTACAAATTCCAAATACAGCAAAGTAAAGTTCGCCTATTTTCATAGTCCAATATTTTGTTGACGTATTTAGTTAAGACACTTTTACAAATGTTTCATAATTTACTTACCCCACAAAACAGCGATGAGCACACGCCATGTGTCTCGAATGATAGTGTGTGTTACAAAAACGACCATATTATGTGATCTGAATAAGCTTATAATAAAGTAAAATAATGCTTTCCTATGGAATGTAATATGACAATTGGGTTTATTCTCTTTTTCACTTCTATTTTTACACGTTTTCAAAACACAAGCCACTATTTTTGCCGTGTTATTTCGTAAAATGCACCGATGAGTGCTCGACGCTGGCTCACAGAAGAATGATGACGGGACATTTTTTAGATTCACGCGAAGCCATACTCGATCCCAGCCGGTTCCAATGGAACCGGTATGGGGAGGGGGAAATAATACGCTTTTATCGCTTAGGGCAGGTCTATTAATATTCATATGTCTATGTTTACTTCATATTTCTCACTGTGGTAGCAAGGGAGACAACCATTTCTAAGAGACTTATATGAGTTATTCCAAAAAGCGAACAAATTAGCTGAGTGGTTAAGTACCTGGCTATTCGGGTCTTGTTACAAAACATGGCTATTTCAGGCGTCTTTCAATTTTGAATGGTAAGGTGGGGTGAGTTACTGACAGTTGATTGCACCAATCAATACCGAACTAACTAGAAGATATCGAATTTAAAAAGACGCGAGGAATGTTATACTCTCAGTATCGCTCTGTTCAAATGCGACCATTCAGAAATGAAACGATGCTTGAAATGGCTTTAGCCGTGTTTGGTGACCAGATCTTAATAGCTAGGTAGTTTCCAACCTTTTTCTTCCCCATCTCCTTCCCTTAACGTAACCCCATTTCTAGAACATACGTAGTCTCGCTAACAATTTCCGTTATGATATGGAGTGATACCGGCGACCGTGATTCCTCTTAAGAGGAAGCCACAAGCCACAATAAAAATTGCTTGGCAAACGATGTCAAGCGTAAAGGTGGTTTTTTGTTTATGTTGTTAATCTCAACATATTTCTCTATTATATTTACATATTATAAATTAAAGTCCTCCGCGTCGTCTGCCTGTCTGTTCGCGATAAACTCAAAAACTATCAACCGATTTTCATGCGGTTTTCACCAGTAGGTAGAGTGTTTTGTGAGGAAGGTTTAGGTATATAATTTGTGAAGGATTTGTGTAAATTGGTTGAAACATAACGATAATTGTTAGAAGTGTCGGAAAAGTCAAGCCGCCTGGTATAGCTTTCATCGAAAACACTGCCTGATCCCTTTGAGATATAACAAAACAATGCATGGTGGGATATTCCTCTTTTATAGATCTACAAAAAAGTCCGTGAAGGCATATATCTATCTTTTACTATCTTCGATAGCTTACTATCTTCTCGTCTCTACATCTCTACATATTATAATTTAAAGTTCGCGTCATCTGTCTGTTTGTCTGTCTGTTCGCGATAAACTCAAAAACTACTGAACGGTTTTTCTATCCAGTAGATGGCGTTGTGTTTAGTTAGCCACAGCAACGCGTGGCCGGGTCAGCTAGTAATTTTATGAAAGAGAAATAAAGTTGATGAATGGAAATTGACGCAGGTAATTTTAGTCATAAAATTGTATTTTAACAGTTTTTTCTTATATGCGTTTATACATGAAGTGAAAATTTCTTTAGCACCGTTGTGATTCGAAACTCGATGAAACGGAAACGAGCGACACTAAAAAGAGACAAACATATTAATCTATACATCTATAGGGTTTAGACTGCGAGAGAATGAGATAGTATAATCGGTCTCCTCTTTGAGCGGTGCTTCGTAGCCTCTCCACTCTTGTCTACTTTAGTTTTCTGAAGGTTTCCCTCCTACCGCATGTGTTACTCTGTTTTTTTTTACATAGCGACCGTTCATTTGGATTTACAAAAGTTTTTTTTTTCCTATTGGTTTTTGACTGTCCGAAACCAATCTTCTCTTTAATATGGCTTCATTTCCTTAGCAAACAATTAACCGCGTAGGCAGTACATGTTCCTAAAACATCAATTACAAAATGTTTATTCTTATGTAGAGATCTTTATATATCTGTGAAGTCATTTATATTCGTCAAAACGTCGCAGTAAAGCCTTTGATTCAGTTTCCCATAAAATTCTCATTTGGAAATTAGAAAAGCTTGGTATACGTGGCAGTATATTAGCCTGGTTTGAAAGCTATCTTACTGGAAGACAACAAATTGTTAGAATAAAATCCTCATTGTCGGAAAAAATTTATGCAACAAGTGGAGTTCCACAGGGTTCACACCTTGGCCCAATATTATTTATCTTGTTTATAAATGATCTTACAAAAATATTTCATGATGTATTTATCTTACTTTTTGCTGATGACCTCAAAATTTTTAGAATAATTCAAAATATTTATCATTGCAACATTCTTCAAGATAATATCAACAAATTGTTAATTTGGTGTAATGAAAATAGACTTTACTTAAATACCTCAAAATGTCATATAGTTAGATTTTCTCGAATAAAAAATCCAGTGATCTTCAATTACAACATTGATAACAATACTCTGGAGACATTAACACAAATTAAAGACTTGGGCATCACTTTTCAATCTAATCTTTCATTTGTTAACCACATAACAGAAATCTCTAATAAGGCCTTAAAAATGTTGGGATTTATAACTAGGCTAACTAGAAATTTTAACAATATTAAGTGTATAAAACTGTTATATTTTGCATATGTTAGAAGTCAACTTGAATACAATTCTCCCGTCTGGAACCCATATTACAATATACATGTACAAGCTGTTGAAAGAATACAAAACAAATTCTTACGTTTTCTTAATTTTAAAATGGGTATTCCAGCAGTTATGTTGAACTACAATACTATTTTGAATGATATGAATATGCTGAAATTGTCAGACAGAAGAACTTTCACTGACTTGGTATTTCTGTATAAAATTCTAAATGATTTAGTTGACAGTCCGATATTGCTCGAATTGATAAGCTTCCGGATTCCAATACGTAATACTAGAAGTCAGGATTTATTTCAGTGCAGTAATTCTGGAACTAACTATCATATGTATTCCTCTTTGCCCAGAATACTAATGGAGGGAAACAATTATACCAAGTCAGTGGACATCTTCAATTTATCTTTAAACAAATATAAAATATTGTTACGAAGGCAGTTCAGTTATGTACAATAAATACTGTGTATTTCTTACTATTCATATGTAAAAGCCCCGAAAAAGGGCGTTAATAAATAAATAAATAAATAACGAGATCAAAAATAATGTGAAAATTATCAAATACCTAACATTGGTTAGTTCTGTTATATATGCAAATTATAAGTGACTAGCGCCGCCACGTGAAAACTCACGGGATATTATAATTGTAGGATTTGCGAAGCTGAAAGTATTTACTAAAAACAAATTTGCCCCAGGATCACTGCCTTTCAAAAACAAAACATTGTCGATTTTAGATATGATCTATAATTTGTCTTTAGAATGGCATTGCCTTTTAAAATCAAACACCATCGTCAATTTTAGAGATGATCAGTAATTTGCTTTTAGAATGGCATTGCCTTTCAAAAACAAAAATTGTCAATTTTAGAATTGATCCGAATTTTGTCTTTAGAATAGCATTGCCTTTTAAAATCAAACAACATCGTCAATTTTAGAGATGATCTGAAATTTGTCTTTAGAATGGCATTGCCTTTCAAAAACAAACAACATTGTCAATTTTAGAATTGATCCGAATTTTGTCTTTAGAATGGCATTGCCTTTTAAAATCAAACAACATCGTCAATTTTAGAGATGATCTGAAATTTGTCTTTAGAATGGCATTGCCTTTCAAAAACAAACAACATTGTCAATTTTAGAATTGATCCGAATTTTGTCTTTAGAATGGCATTGCCTTTTAAAATCAAACAACATCGTCAATTTTAGAGATGATCTGAAATTTGTCTTTAGAATGGCATTGCCTTTCAAAAACAAACAACATTGTCAATTTTAGAATTGATCCGAATTTTGTCTTTAGAATGGCATTGCCTTTTAAAATCAAACAACATCGTCAATTTTAGAGATGATCTGAAATTTGTCTTTAGAATGGCATTGCCTTTCAAAAACAAACAACATTGTCAATTTTAGAATTGATCCGAATTTTGTCTTTAGAATGGCATTGCCTTTTAAAATCAAACAACATCATCAATTTTAGAGATGATCTGAAATTTGTCTTTAGAATGGCATTGCCTTTCAAAAACAAACAACATTGTCAGTTTTAGAATTGATCCGAATTTTGCCTTTAGAATTTCATTCATTGCCTTTCAAAATCAAACAACATTGTCAATTTTAGAGATAATCCGAAATTTGCCTCTAGAATGGCATTGCCTTTCAAAAACAAAGAACATCGTCAATTTTAGAGATGATCCGAAATTTGTCTTTAGAATGGCATTGCCTTTCAAAATCAAACAACATTGTCAATTTTAGAGACGATCCGAAATTTGCCATTTAGATGACACTGCCTTTCAAAAACAAGCAACATTTTAAATTTTAGAGACGATCAGAAATTTGCATTTCAAATGACAACGTTAAAAAACTTGAAAAATTACGACATCTCTCAAAAATTTAAACAAAAGAAATAGACACACATTTCAAATTAGTTATTTGAACTTTTTTATCTGCATGGTATCTACCGGCGTGAAGAATTTGGGAGGCGGGAATGGGTACCGCCGCCCCGGGAACCTTTATTGGATAACCAACACCTCTGCCATAGGTCACCCCAAGTGGTTCGCTACGTTTGGTGATTTAGCAGGAATGCCCGAGTTCATGGGGTGAGGTTTGTCTGGGTCTTGGAGGCGGATGACCAGGACACACTGAACCCCAGATTCCTACCCACACCTTAAACCCTTTTCCTTCCCAGAACTCTCCTCTCCTTCCTTTCCTTAAAAAACCCTCCACACAGCATCCCCAAAGATGACATAGGCCCTGAGGGAAATTATTTTCCTCAGGGCCTCCTGTGTGGAGTTCATGTAAAAAAAAAAAAGTTAGAAAAAATAGTTTGTCATTAAAAATAGTTTGTATTTTTTTTGAAAAAAAAAATTATTCCTCATTTGAAATTTTTAAAAGTTACATTAAATATATGTTTTATAATTAAGTACCTAAGAAGGTATTTAACTATCTCCTTACAAATCTTATGATTACAGAAGAAATTTTGGTTTTGATTTATTAAATAGGAAAAAAATAGTACTTTGTATTTTTTTGGACGCTTTTGTTCTACTGTCCACAGAACTTCTAGTTAGTTAGTCAGGCTTCGGAAAGTATAACAAAACTGCAAATGGATCGGATCGTCCGCTTTACTACATAGTTTATAGTGTTGTATGTATTTTGGTTATTTCTCATTGGAGCAGACTAGGTCAACATTTAAGGCTTCGGCGGCTCCAACTGGGGGCTGGGGGTTGTTAGAGCCGATATGGGGACGTAAATAGCCTTCGCTTTAGGGGTGGCGCTCGGGAAGGTTCCATTGCCAATTTGGCTACAGCGAATACAATTTTCTATCTGGTACCAGAGATTATTACTTCGAAATATGCAGGTGCATAACAAACTGATGCTAGGTGAAAATAATTATTATATCTTCTTAATATATAAAACAAAGTCCAATTAATTACATAATTTATGACGCAAGAACGACTGTTCCGATTTTTATGATCTTTGGTTTGCTGGATTTGTCTCCGCCCCGAATACCTATTAAAACATTGGAAAAATTCACGAAAAAAACCGTTATTAAGAAAATTCTTTTCCTCATACATTTTGTATGGAACGAATTTTGTATCTTTTGAAAGAGCTGCAGCAATGGTGATAAGTGATAAGTATAATATTGAGTAGTGAGTGAATTCAAAAAATTCAAAATGGTCAAATGTCAATGCGCTGATTGTTTTGCTTTTGTTCTTAGACATATAATGCTGCTCTCTTTCTTACACACTAAATGTCAACAGTCGAAAATGGGATAAACGCGAAAGTTTGTACGGATGTATGTGTTTGTTACTCTTTCACGCAAAAACTACCGAATGGATTTGAATGAAACTTTATAATAATACTAGCTTGTTCCCGGCATGCGTTGCTATGCCATTTAATAAAAAAATTGCTTTTCCCTGCGTGTCCTTTCCCATTTGTCCCGTTCCCCTTTCGCCTCCCCTTCCCCTTCCTCTCCCGCGTCCCCTTCCCCTCTCGTGTTCCCACTCCGCCTCTTCAACCTTCCCTCTCCCCACTCCACTCCCCCTTTCCCGTGAACCCCCCTCCCTAGTTCCCCCTCCCCCCTCCCGCATTCTGTACATTCAGTTTTTAAACAGCTCGCGTGCCACCTATTGCAATTTTTTTACACAAATTCATGATGTCAGAGCTCACCAGTAGTTTTATAGGTACAAACCTTGTCCTGACAATAACGAACACAAAAATAACAGAGTTATTCAATTTGGCGCAGTCGTTCGGAATGCGTGTACATACATTTCGGGGATTCATTTTTATTTATAGAGATAGCTCATATATCAGAATAACATATAGGCTACATATGATGGTAAGCTCTGGCGTTATGAAAAAATTAAAATGTGTGTATTTCATATATTTTAGTGGCAGGGAGGAAAGGCAGGGGGAAGGGGAATGGGGGAGGTGAGGTTCGCGTAGAGCGAAGAGAAGAGGGATGGGGAAATGCGGGGAAGGTGGAAGGGAACGGGGACGCACGAGAAAGGACATGCAGGGAGAACCAATTTATTTCTTTGAATGGCATTGCAACGCATGCCGGGGACCAGCTATTTTTTAATAAATATTATCTTCTTTTTACTATATAAAAGAGAGTGTCTGTTTGTGGCTTTGTGGCGGGCGGTGTGGATTTGATTCGTATGCAAATCTGGTGTTTTATTTCAAGGTTGATGAATTTTGCAACTTGAACTTCATGACAAGAGGAATGTCACTGTCTAAGTCTGCTTTTGAAAAACTGTATATAAAGCCCGAGCAACGCCGGGGAGTTAAGCTAGTTATTAACAAACGTTGTACGCACGTCTCACGCGTACGCACCCAGTAGCTTTGAGCTTCTGCGGGGTAGGAGGGGACTGTGGGCAGGTTTTCAATATATCGATCGAACTAGTTCGAAAAACTTTTTCGATACATCCTATCCTACTAATATTATAAAGGCGAATGTTTGTATGGATGTTTGTTTGTTACTCTTTCACGTAAAAAGTACTTATTGGATTTTAATGAAACTTAACAATAATACAGCTCACACATCAGAAAAGGCTATAGGCTATAGCTTAGAGCTCTGGCATTATGAAATTTTAATACAAAACTTGCAATAGGTGGCACGCGAACTGTTTGAAAAACGAATGTAACGGGTATGGAGGGGGAGTGAAGGAGATGGTTAAGAGGGGGGATAGGGGATAAGGGAGGGCGGATGGGGGAGGGGGGAGTGGGAGGGGGGATTAGTGGAGGGGGAGTGCGTGGGGGGGAGAGGGGGATTTGAGGGAGGGGAAGTGGGTTGGGGTGGGGAGGAGGGGGGGGGGAGGGGACTGGGAATAGGGAATGTGGAGGAGGCGCTTCGGGTACCCCCCTAATACCATGCGAGCGAAGCCGGAGGCAAAAGCTAGTGTGGTTGGGCATACAAAGATGGCTGCGACAAATTTCTCCTTCGCAAAGCGGGTGCGTGTGCGTGTGCCAAAATTAAATAAGGTTCACTAAATAACTGCCCAAAATAAGGAAGGTTAAAAAAGGGGTGCCAAAAACTCACCAAACTGCACTTCATAGTCCGTTCAGGTTTTTATAGTCCACTTTTTAGGCCGCTGGTTTTAGTCTCTAAAGGGTTCACAATTCACAATACACAACACGGCATTCTCCACAGCCGCGGCGGGAAAACTTAAATTAATGTATCGGCGGGCGGTTTCACGGGCAAAATACATGTGGCTTAACAATACACAATATCAGCGGGCAAATCAATCCAAAACCAACGATGGATGAATCCAAATAACACACGAGGTGCTGGCCAAACCACGCACACTTACGTGAGGCGGGAACAACAATAAACTTCCGCGCAGTCAGGCGGTTTACAGTTTTTGTGTGTGACAATAATTTAGGCACAAGTAAAGCGAACAAAGCTGTTTGTCACTGCACTTTGTTTTTGGCAATTTATAGGTAGGAATAAGGGAACAAGGGAATAAGCAGTTATTCAGCTTCATATCATAGACAAGATGATTTTAATTGAAACTGGCGCCACCATAGTGTATATGTAATTCTTCATTATGAAACCCGCTAATCTGCCTGAGAAATTAGTAATTTTAATCTCTAATTATATTTTTATCTTATTGTTTATATCTTTAAATAAATATTAAATTATTACAGTTAGATCTCCATAATGGCTGTGCTAAACAAATTTAAATAAATAAATCATTGCCCTTACGAATGTAATTAATTGTATATTAAGTAAAAAAAAGTGCTACAGAGAAACTATAGTGCTTCCAGCAAAGGAATATGTGTGAATCTTCGCCAAAAGTGTTTAGGAATGTATCACTACCGGCAGGTACTCATCCACCAGAAGTTACCAGGAGAACTTGCTCCGAAAGGTTAAAATTAATTTAATTTTGAATTATTTGAGGTTTTACTCGTTTAGTTAAAAATGAATTATTAATTATCCATTATTTTTGTTGTATTTATTGACCATTATAATCGCACCTGAGGGATAACAGTGACGCAAGTCAAAAATGCATTTATGAGTAAAGTATGCAGAAATAAACGGCGCAATTCTTAAAAATGTTATTGTGGCCATGAAAGCGATTATGTCGTTTTTATAAATAAATTATTAATTATCGATTTTTTGTTGTATTTATTGACCATTATAATCGCACCTGAGGGATAACAGTGACACAAGTCAAAAAGTGTATTTTTGAGTAAAGTATGCAGAAATAAACGGCACAATTCTTAAAAATGTTATTGTGGCCATAAAAGCGATTATGTCGTTTTTATAAATAAATTATTAATTATCGATTTTTTTGTTGTATTTATTTACCATTATAATCGCTTCTGAGGGATAACAGTGACACAAGTCAAAAAATGTATTTTTGAGTAAAGTATGCAGAAATAAATGGCACAATTCTTAAAAATGTTATTGTGGCCATGAAAGCGATTATGTCGTTTTTATAAATAAATTATTAATTATCTATTTTTTTGTTGTATTTATTGACCATTATAATCGCTTCTGAGGGATAACAGTGACACAAGTCAAAAAATGCATTTTTGAGTAAAGTATGCAGAAATAAACGGCACAATTCTTAAAAATGTTATTGTGGCCTTAAAAGCGATTATGTCGTTTTTATAAATAAATTATTAATTATCGATTTTTTGTTGTTGTATTTATTGACCATTATAATCGCTTCTGAGGGATAACAGTGACACAAGTCAAAATGCATTTATGAGTAAAGTATGCAGCAATAAACGGCACAATTCTTAAAAATGTTATTGTGGCCATGAAAGCGGTTATGTCGTTTTTATAAATAAATTATTAATTATCGATTTTTGTTGTATTTATTGACCATTATAATCGCACGTGAGGGATAACAGTGACACAAGTCAAAAAAGTGCATTTTTGAGTAAAGTATGCAGAAATAAACGGCACAATTCTTAAAAATGTTATTGTGGCCATAAAAGCGATTATGTGGTTTTTATATTATAATGTTTTACTCGAAATTAAACAAAATTAGTGGCACAATGATCATTGTACCACTATTATAATATTAAACCTAATAGATATTAATATACTGCTTTTCAACTTTTGTAAAACAGTGTTTTTTATTGGTTAATAAACTGATTGGCACTCAAACGAAATATTCAAACTGCTCTCCTGAAAAAAGAGGTTTTTTGAGTTGTGCCATTGTTGTCCCCCGGGTGTGATATACATAATTGTGTATTGTAATTTTTACACACTGTTTGTAAATGATAAACCCCTTTTTTTCGGCCTCATTAATGTATGTGTATACTGTTTTCTCATTGTTGAGTTCATACGGCGAAACTTGAAGGGTGATGATTGTTTATGTTAACCTTCGACTTGCCAAGATGAAAAACTAAACTTTTGTAACTATGGGGGGTCACTGAGAAACCCCACATATATTTTTATCATATTAAGGCACATGATAACATTTTTATGGGTTTACTTAAAATAATCACCATTTAAGCTGAAACATGGCAGAATGGGGGTTAGCCCCATTAAAAAAATTCTAGTCAACCATCGTCAGAAAGAAAGAAGAAGTTGAACCCAATTTTACTTGGTTATTCTCGTTAATAATTATTGAATGATTCTTCTAAGTCATTTTTTTTTAGAATTTCGTGAATAATCAATCACCCCTTATGTTTCGCGGTATGAGCGTGAAAAGCGGTCTACAGCTCAATTTCTCGTGCATATTATTTTTTCCTAAAATAACAAAAGGATTTGTGCTGCTCAGAGCTTTTCAAGAATAATAAGAATTTTTAAAGTAAAATTTGTAAAAAAATTGTCGATAAAGGGGTTAATATCAGCTACCCGGTATCACAGATCTGGTTAGGGGTCGTCCATTAACCACGTAAGGCACGAAAGGGGGGGGGGGGGGGGGTTCGGAAAAAATCACGAAATATCACCGGGGGGGGAGGGGTGTAATGAGATATCACGTGTATTTATTTTTCGTGATAATATTCTGAAAATTTCAAAATAGTTTGTACTAAAAAAATACTCGTGATTTTGGGGGGGGGGTTAGTCTAAAACATAACCACGGGGGGGGGGGGGGGGGTTAAAAAGTTGCTAAAAAACATCACGTGATTAATGGACGACCCCTTACTACAGTTTTCTTAACCCTTTGATTACCAAAAAAAGTTTAAAAAATTGGAATGCTCAGATCAAAAAGGAGGATTTTTTTGTAGGTATGTGATATAGATTCACCAGTTCCCGCTTGTACTACTAGGAACCGGACACTGTATACAAAAAAATTTCAAATATGTGTGAAATTTTTGGTTATTTTGTATTTTTACAACTCTTTATCATACATTTTGCTTTATTTTAACACTGTTCTTTTTCTCCTCATAGTGATGCCGAGGTGGTCGCCGGAGCTGCCAGCGGACCCGGGGCTCCTTCAGGGGGCTCTAGTAACTCATCCCTATCCTCAAAGAGCAATGACAGCTCGCACCCTGACAACCAGGGGGGCTCACAGTCCGACTGGTCCGAAGAGGAGGACATTGGGACTGCCCCCTGGAGCTCCAGGGCACCTCCCGAGCTTATTGCTTCCATGTCTGGAGTGGCCAGAAAGAGGCAGGATCTGATTCATGGTAAGTGAAAAACCCCTTCTTTTTTATCGGCTGCAGACAGACAGACCTTAGAAAAGATTAGAATGATATTTCTTAGCCTCTTCTGGTCTGCTATTTATAGGCATGCTCGGGCATGTATTGGATGCAAGACCCTATTAAGCTGCCTGTCTGGGCCAAATATTGAACACTGTTTTACACATGTACACTGTTGGGCCAGCATGTTGGGCCAGTGTTCCAGGCCTAGAGTAGGAGTTTAAGTTTAAACATTGGAATACAGGCAAGGGCGGATCCAGCTTTGGCGCCAGGGAGGGGGTCACATAGCGCCAGGGGTGGGTCACATAGTCGTGATCAAGTCACAAGAAGTTATAATTTAATTTTGTTAATAATAGATACAAGTAAGAAGTAGGAAGGTAATTTTGATAATAAAGAATACAAAAAATATATAAAAACATTATGTTTAACAATTTTAATTAGTGGTTGTACCTAGGTCCTGGACCCAGCCCAGGGGGGGGGTCATGACCCCCATGACCCCCCCCCCTGGATCGGCCCTTGAATACAGGGTGTTAAGGGACATTCTTGACTTGCTTTAACCAGTGATTCCTGACATTATTTGGATTAAAAAATGTAAATAAAATTTTGGTCTCCGGTGACTTCCATGACTTTTTTTCAAATTTTTTTTCTTCAAAATCAAACAAAAAAAATTCTTCCACTTGTCGTCACTGGTCACTCAGTCGAGTAACCGATCAGCCACTTACCCCGCCTCCGACTGCCCAATACCTACCATTTTTTTATGTTTTTGTAAAAAAAACATCACAAATGTCACCGGAGAATAAAACTTCATTTACATTTTCTACTCCAAATGATGTCAGGAATCACTGGTGTTAAATTAAGTCAAGTACGTCTCTTAACACCCTGTATAGATTGAATCTACAGTAGGGCCTCGGTAATCCGGATAGGGAAAAACAAGACCCCTTCCGAATTATCGAGGCGTCCGGATTATAGTAGCAATTTTTTAATAGGAATCAAACACATTTTTAACTTGGGTTTCATTTTTTAAAGTAAAAATTTAAAGTCTATTTAGACAATAATATGTACGTACGTACAAATGTACTTATACAAAATTCAAACATGTAAGAAATTTGGGCACTTAACATGAAAAAAAAACGATTGACGGCAAATGATTGAATATTTTGTGCGTGTAACACGTTTTGACGGGTGGTCAAAACGTGTTACACGCACCCGTCCGGATTACATAGTGCACCGAAGTAACGGGGGTCCGGATTAGCAACGCTCTACTGTATTTGAAATTGAATGTCAAGACATGATATTATATTTATGACTCGATCTAAGAGTTTAATCGACATTTAATGGGGACCTTTCAAATGACTGTTTTCTTCCTCTTCCAGAATTGATCGGCTCTGAATCATCGCACGTCCGCTGGCTGCGCGTGTTGCGTAGGGTATACCACACCCCTTTGCAACGTGCCGGTGCCGCTCTCCTCCCCCCTAATGAACTGAAGTCGCTGCTGCCCAACCTTCCAGACGTACTGCAGAGGCATCGCCGGCTAGCCCAAGAGCTGAGGACCCTGCAGCAGAATCCCAAGGTGCCCACTGGACCTGTGGCAGATGCGCTCATATCCATGGTGAGTTGTTTGTTGAGATGGGCCGAGAATCTGTCGTCGTGTGTACCTACGCCTTATGGATCTCATTTGCCAGATGCACTCATACATAGTGAGTAGTTTCTAAGTGTGTAAAAAAATTAAACGCTGACGGGCCGATAATCTGTCATACGTACGCCTTAGGGATCTTCGTTCATTGCGGGCCCAACCTTCTCCTCTCACAGCCTCTGGAGTTGATTTCCGCAACTTTTATTCTTGGGCAGGCCACTTGACGTCATTCTGTAATTGCCGCCAATATCTTATTACAGAATAAACAATTATTTTAATTAACTTTACGCACCAGAAGATGGGTCACTAGGGTCCCCCATATATCGCGGAGCGATCGTAGCTCTTACTATACCTTTTTTCCCATTCCAGTAAAACTCCGATTTTAGTTACTATGTTTTTATACCTGCTTTTTTAACTGGGCATTGCCCGTCTTTGCCCAGAAGTCAAACATTAAATAATGCAAAACAGTAAAAGAGATAGTACAAAATCGAGCATAACTCAGATACATTATTATTGTGGTTTAGTGTGGGGAGGGGAGAATAATTTCGTCACAATTGGATAGATATTATTAAGAAAAATAGTAATGTGGTAGTTTTAAATCAATTACTGAATAGTTTTTCTAGGATTACCTCATTTATAGAGTGTGTGATGTAAAAATAACTTAGATATCGAACAAAACTCTCGTTTGGGGGAAATGTATACCCCCCTCCGGCGTGGAAGGGTTCAATATTTAAATGATAAATTTTTTTGTTTACAGCTGGGCGAGAGTCGCTACGCTTCCGCTCTGGCGCGCTTTTGCTGTGGTCAGGGACTGGCACTAGACGCACTGAAAGAGAGACGCAAACGCAACAAAGAGCTGAACTCGTTCCTTGCGCGCAGTGAACAGGACCCACTGTGTGCAAGACTAAGGCTTCAGGATCTTCTGGCTTGCGTCTGGCAGAGGTGATTATTGTCCTATTTATCTTCTTCCGTAATCATTTTCTCATTTTATCTAGATACCGTTAAGTTCTATTCAGGGTGCTTATAACCTTTAAGTACCGACGTGTGGTCTGACAGAGGCTTTGAGCATTCGAAAAATCTAGTTACCTATGCTAGCATAGTAGTATTACCCCGCGCATTTCATTACCCCTCTAGTAGTCGCCCAACAGCGTTCGTGCTTACAAATGTAACACTTGCACGAAACATGTGTGCCTGCAATGCAGCGAGCCTGTGTGCAAGCCTGTTTGTAATATTTGATAGTTCGAACAAATTGATGCCTTGTGGTTTTTCATAAAACTGCTGATTATTTATGTTTTCTTTCTTTTCACAGTTTGTCTAGTTATTTAATAATTAGTTATTTAATATAAATATACTAAGATTGTAAAAGTTCAATTATTTCCCAAAAAATCGATGTCTGTGATTTTAATGCTTATCGTCGCAAGAAAGCAATTCTGCTGTAACCGCCACTACCTGCGAAATACTTTATAAACACCATTTTGCAGGGTTTTTTTTCTGCATCGATCTATCTGGGTCCCATGACTCTTCTTCTTCTTCGATGGCGCTACAGCCCATATCGAGCTTTGGCCTCCTGCAACAGTCGCCTCCAACTCCTCCTGTCCTCACTGGCTGACTTCCAATTTGGTACCTGGAGAAGCTGAGCTGCATCGCCTCTTACTTCGTCTTCCCACCTCAGTCTGGGTCTTCCCACTTTTCTCTTTCCATCTGGGTGTCCAGTCAAAATTTTTTTTGGGACGCGTGTATCCGGTATTCTCTGTACATGCCCAGCCCATCTCAGCAAGTGAGACTATCTTCTTCGATGGCGCTACAGTCCATATCGAGCTTTGGCCTCCTGCAACAGTCGCCTCCAACTCCTCCTGTCCTCAGCGGCTGACTTCCAATTTGGTACCTGGAGAAGCTGTGCTGCATCCCCTCTTACTTCGTCTTCCCACCTCAGTCTGGGTCTTCCCACTTTTCTCTTTCCACCTGGGTGTCCAGTCAAAATTCTTTTTGGGACGCGTGTATCCGGCATTCTCTGTACATGCCCAGCCCATCTCAGCCTGAGGAGTCTCATATGTGCTGAGATGCTAGGTGCCTTATATATATCATACCGTCCCGTGACTCTATGACGATAAATAAGAACTGTACGATGTCGGAAAAACTGGCCATTTTGTCAAGAATTTTGAAAAGGTGCAAAAAAAGTTCATGCGGTACCTGTACATGCGAGAGTTTGGGTACTACCCTTTGTTGTATCCCTCTGATTTTCTCGCGGGAATGCTGGGACTAAATCGTCTCGACGTTAGGAGAAAAATTGCAATGGTACTAGTAGCACACAAGCTGCTAAACGGGCACATTTGTAATCCTGATGTCCTGGAAAGGATTTCACTTTATGTCCCCGATAACTTCACCAGAGCAAGGCAACACAGACTTTTTACTTTTCCTAGAGGCAGGACCAACCTACCAATGGTTATGCCTCTGGGGAGAATGACCTCACTATTAAACCTTTCTTCTGAAATTGACATTTTTCGATCGAACTACAATCATTTCAAGAGCGAAATAAAGGTATTCTTTAGCACCTGTCATTATTAATGTACCTTATATAATTAATGTATTACACTATTAACTAAAAATTGTGAAATGTAATTGGATGTATATGTTAACTGTTTTTCACAATAAATAAATAAATAAAGAATACGTTTTTTAACTGATGTACACACCTATACTCAAAAGTATTTTTTTAGGTAGTGGCGGTTACAGCAGTATAACTTTCCTGTGACATTATGATTATTAATAAATGTGTAAATCTTCATATTTTATTTTACTTAAACAATTATAGAAATATAAACAATATTTAGAAGCAATGTTTTTAGAAAAATACAAAAAAATACATTATTTTTTTATGTTAAAACTATGGTTGTCACGTCGATACTTATGTAACTAAAACGGCACGTCAGTACTTGGGTTAATCCAACATTATATTTCCAGGCTAACGAAATACCAGCTACTCCTGGAAGGCATCATGAAGACAGCCCACGCCCTGGATGATGAATCTCCTGGTCCCGAGGGAACCGCATCAAATCTGGAGGACTTTGCCAAAGTGTCGCACGCGCTGGAGCTTGCAAAGGATGTGCTGAACACCGTCAACACGGCTATCAAAACCACGGAGAATGAACACAGGTATGAAGTTATACGATTTGTTAAAAGTGTGTTACATAAAAGTTATTGTAACAAGGTGTGTGCACCCTTTTATACTTCTTCTTCTTGTGCCATGTCCGTTCAATGGATGTTGGCTATCATGTTGGCTATGCGGACTTTGTTTACTGCGGCCCGGAACAGCTCTACGGTAGACTGGTCAAACCACTGTCTCAGGTTTTTCAGCCATGAGGTTCTCCTTCTTCCAGGCAATCTTTCCCTGCATTATGAGATGCAAGATCTCATACTTCTCTGGATGTCTCATCACATGTCCAAGATATTGAAGTTTTCGGATTTTTATAGTTTTAATTACTTCCTTTTCTTTATTCATCCGAACCATAACATCTTCATTCGTAACCCTGTCCATCCAGCTTATTTTAAGTATTCTTCTGTAGATCCACATCTCGAATGCCTTTTATACACACTTTATTTATGGTATCGGTTTTTGGTACCTCCAGTACTTGCTCATTGACATTTGTGCATTGGTCATATTGCGAGCCCTGCAATATTTTGGAATTGAATAGTTGTCGATCCTGCAGGCAAATTTGAAAAGAAAGCGGGTCATTCTTTATCTAGCAGCCCAGAGCGTTGGGCAGTTCTCTCAACTGAAACACGACGGATCATTTTGAAAATCACTACGATTGTGATTTTGGACCTTGGACGTGATTCTCGCCATTTTGGAAGTTATCTGGGAATCGTCCTGGAGGGATGATTGGCATCCAGAGATATCCGCCTTTCCTGCTTCTGGAGGGTCCTTTTGGCTGGTAGCCAATTCTCTGCATTCCTGCTGTTCTCACATTGTGAAATTTTTTTTGACAAAAGGAGGAGATTTCGTCATGCTACATTTCAGCATCATTTCCAATTATAACGGTATCATCATGAACTTATTAACCCAAGCAAGCCCTTTGAAACGGTAAAAAAGTGAGGTTACCAAATTGTTTATTATACATTTATACAATTGCCTTACATTTGCCATGTGAGTCCATCTTGCTCAAAATAATCATCATCACCAATGTGTATATTGTTGCCACTTTATCCCACGGTAAAAGGTGTGATGTTTGTGTTTCACAGAAATTAAAATGTAACATTTTCATCAAATTGCCAATCAGCGCCCTTTCTTAATCTCACCCTTTGTTCCAGATTGAAGACCATCCAGTCCAAGCTAGAAATACGTGGCGCAGGGGGCACGGAGGCCACGGAGACCGAGCTCCGCCGACTAGATCTGGCTAGGCACAGTCTCATCATGGAGGGCTCTCTCAGCATCAAACAAGACTCCAACAAAAGGGTGAATGTCTTGGTGAGTACTACTTTACATTAAAAAAATAACTTGAATTAGCACGAGTGGTTGAAATGGCTTCAGTCGTTTTTGATGACCAGATATGAATAGCCAGCTACATTCCAACTTTCTTCTTTCACACCTCCATTCCCTCCCCGCTACCTACACCAATTGGGGATTCCATAGTCCCACTGGCTGCAGGCGGTTGTGAGCAGTTGTCTAGTGCGGTATTTTTTTTATTAAATTTGCACATGGCTGCCATCTCTTGACCTAATTTAGAACCATATATTAAATTTATACATGGTTGCCATCACCTGATGCAAGATAAAAGCTTGTATTGCTTTTATACATGTCTGCCTTCTCTTGACATAAAATATAGCCTTATATTAAATTTATACAAGGCTGCCATCTCTTGACATAACCTAAAAGCTATTTATTTTTATGACTGCCATCTCTTGACCCTAAATTAGAACCTTGTATCAAATATACATGACTGTCATCTCTTGACATAAGCTGAAAGCTTATATTGATTTTTATACATCACTGCCATCTTTTGACATAAGTTAAAAGTTTTCATTAAATTCATACAATTTTGTTTTCTCTTTTCTCCAGGCTCTCCTCCTGAAAGAATGCCTGGTTCTTCTTCATACGGATGGAGAGAGGTATATTCTAAGGCCTATTCCTCAAACCACACACCAGCCTCTCAGCCCTGTTATTCAATGGTAAGTTCGCAACACTCCAACATAACAATCGGTGCTACCTTCTTTATTTTTTCTCGTACAGCAGATCATATTCAGAAGGTCTTTGTAGGAACATCTAAAAAGTGCCACCCTATTATACAGGGTGTCCGGGGGTAAAGTGCATTAACTTCGGGAGGTGATTCTACATGATATTACAAGTAAAAAAGATAAATAACTTTTTTCGAAATTCCAACTTTTAGGGGTACTTTCGAGGTAAAAAGATAAAGTTAGTCCGGCGTGTGCGGTCAGATTTATTATTTTCCGCTGTTACGATACGGGTTACAATTATTACAATCAATTATTACAATTGTTACAATCGAGTCGGGCGCCCGGCAGGCACTCAGCAAGTAAGATTGTACCTCACACTAAGGATTTTTAGTAGGTACGTCTTTTTGTATGGGAAAAAGAATCACCTCCCGAAGATAATGCACTTTACCCCCGGACACCCTGTATATATATATGCATAACTATTGATAATAGAAATAAGGAAGATGGGCCATGAACCATTATTAGTATTGCACCGCATGCACAAAAGTGTCACCAACATTGTTAATTCATACAACTACAAATAGCATCTACGTACAGCGGGCCCCGCCTTTGCTTCTACCTTTTGTTTACATTGGCTCCACACAGGAGGCACTGAGGAAAAAAATTCTCCCGGGGCTAATGTCATCTTTGGGGATGCTGTGTGGAGGGTCTTTTTTTAGGGAAAGGAAGAAGAGGAAGTTCTGGGAAGGAAAACGGTGTTGGTGGTGGGTAGGAATCTGCGAGTCAATGCTTCGAGAAGTGGCGGAAGTATGAATCCATCCCTCCCACTGTGGTGCAAAACAATGGGTCGAGAGTTCGGCTGAAGAGGTCTAGATTATATCTCCCTCATCCAGAGTCACCCGATTTGGCCCGCGCGAACGCAATTGCCGCCAAGACCTAGACAAACGTCACCCCATAAACCCGGGCACCCCTGTTTAGTCACCAAACGTAGCGAACCGCTTGGGGTGACCTATGGCAGGGGTGTTGTTTGTTGGTTATCGTTGGGTGTCTGTTATCCAATAAATAGTTCCCGGGGCAGCGGTACCCATACCCGCCTCCCAAATTGAGAATGAACACACCAAACGCATAACTTTCATTGCATAGCCACTTTGATTGTTTATGCAGTTTGATCGTAATTTGGCGACAATCAAAGCCATATCTCCATTTGTCTCCATTTTATCTATGTACATAACAATAACAGCATTAGATTTTACTTATAAATTCTTTAGACTAATTCTTACAATTTTGACTAACACCTAAAATTGCAACACACATACTAAACTCGTCCCAGCGAGAACTCGTATTGACGTTTATCCTCTTCCTTATTGCGCATATTGTTTAAAAATTAAAAAGACAGAAGATACCAGAACAATGATGTTGCATATGATCCTTGCTGAGACTACTATAATCATATTTCAACCTAGTTTGTTTGTCGACTAGATCTTATTTTTTAATCCATTGTAAAAAGCGTATAAAAGACGATGTGTAATAATTTGATAAAACGTAATTTGTCATAGATTAATTATTTTGTTTCATTCCTTTGTCATAATGATGGAAGCTAAATTATTGATTCTGCTATTAATTTTATTAGATTATATCCAGTTTAGAATAGTGTTTGTTTGTGGGGAGAAAGTGTTATGTGTCAGGATAATTTAGTGTGGGTTCCCATCCTCTCTTACTACTCTTGGTATATGTATGTATTTTTAATGATGATATTATATTAATACTAACTGGGGTACCCGGCTTTGCCCAGGGAGTTGAAATGAGATTGTACTGACGTTTGAACTTACAACGGATCTTGTTTTATATACCCTATCGATGGGTAGCCCCGTCCATACAAAAAAGGCTTCTAATGGTCAACATATGTTCCAGAACATTCCACAACATTCGAGAGTGTTCTGGAATGTTCCACAATGATCTGGGATTTTTCCAAACATTCAAGACTATTTCCGAACATTCCATAACAACAACATGTTCTAGAATGTTGTGGAATACTCTCGAATGTTCTGGACTGTTCTAGAAATTTCTAAAGGGCGAAATTTCCAGCCCTTATATCTTCAAAAGCACGCCCTTCAGGTAAAAACGGGAACCTTCTTCGTGGAAGGAGGGATAGTGGGCTACCACACCATATAACTCCCTTGATCGTACCGGGACTCATTTCTGAGTTTTAGCGGGACGCACCCTTTCATACCTTTCTTTTATAATGTATATTGATTATGTACAGATGAACATACTTATCTTTGCAGTTGTAGGAGTCGTTAAGGGCAGATTTTGTGGAAACAAAAATCTATATATTTTTTTCGAAATCTACAAATATGAGATAAACAGTAAAATACAAGTTAATTCATTAAATATATAACACTATAATAAGTTTTTAAAAATTAAAAATTAATAAGTTATTAAAAATTTTAAAAAATGATCCTCTGGGAAATCTCGAGCAATCGAGGCAAATTTATTTATTTCGCGTGGTCGCTCCAGTGAACTCTTTCTAATTTCCAAGATTTCAAATTTGTCTGTATCAAAAGTATGATTCGCCTCCATAAAATGATTAGTAAATTTATTGTATTGTTGTAATTAGTAGTGTCCGACTGAAACTAGTTTTAACAGCCGAAACTGAAACCGAAACTTCCATATAAGGTCATGTTTTCGTAAAATAAAAAGAAGTCAATCTTAATCAATCAGCCTTTATTTTTAAATCATATATTAATCATTCAGTCTTGATTTTGAACTAAAAATAAACATAACATTATTTAACAAATAACAAAATAAAAGGTAGAAAACAAAATACTCTTTCATCTTAACCGCTCAGGTGCCGCTCGTGCGCCGGCGTGTCGTGAGACTTTACACGCGATTTTGACCCTTATGTATAAAGAAAGTGTATGAAGAACACGGTCAGAATCGCTTGCTCTATTATCGCTCTTTACCATAGAGAAAACCGCAATGCGCCTGGTCACTCCATATAATTTATATTAATGATTTACCGGAGCGCGGGAACGTGCGCAGTTCTTGCGCATGCGCGGGAAAAATTCCTTTAACTGCGGTTTTGACCTTTCTATGTACAAAATTTCTGAAGGACAGTGTCAGAATCGCGAGACACGAAATGTCACGTGGTGTCATAATGCCGCGTTTTAATTGGTGGTGCTTTTTGCTGGCATACCCCGGCATTCAACGAGTTAAGAACAAAATAATTTAGGAGACCGCCCCGATAAACTTTATTGGATAACCAACACCTCTGCCGTAGGTCACCCCAAGTGGTTCCTACGTTTGGTGATTTAGCAGGGGTGCCCGGGTTCATGGGATGTGGTTTGTCTTGGTCTTGAAGGTGGATGACCAGGGCACACTGAACCCCAGATTCCTACCAACCCCTTTTCCTTCCCAAAACTCCTTTCTCCTTTCTTTCCCTAAAAATACCTTCCACACAGCATTCCCAAAGATGATATAGGCCCACAGGGAAATTATTTTCCTCAGGGCCTATCATGAATAAATCATTTCAATAGCGAAATAAAACTTACCTGTTTCGAAATAATGTTAAGTATAAACACACCTCCAATTTCACAACAAAGAAACCAAACTACCGCAAAGTTCGCGGAGCGAACACAAACAAGTGCATCAAGTCCTGACACGACTATGAGCACGGACGCAGCAAAATGACACTTCGTGGCTGGCAGTTCAGTGCCCCGAACATGTCCGATTGCAGAACGAAACCTCCCAAATTCAGTTTTGGTTTCGGCCTTAGTTTCGGCTGGATGGCGGCCGAAACCGAAACTAAGCCGAAACTCGTTTTTTGGCCGAAACCGAAACCGAAAGTTCGGTCGGACACTATTAATTAGTTTTAATTAAACCATGATGAAGTAAGCATTGCTTACGAAACATGTATTTTGTTAATATTGAATTAAAATGGTTCCACAAAATAAGTTTTCTGTGTTTGAAAAAGTAAAATGTTTTGGTTTTCCGTGGCCGGTGGAAAACAATTAACATTGGTTTTGTTTTTGTCTGAAGTTTTGAAAACATTCTTTCGCTGGAGATCCGGCATTTTATTATTATTTTAATTTCTTTAATTTAATAAACACCGCTTGTTGATAAATACAACAAATGTGGGAGACATCTTGTAAGAGAGAGATCGCATGAAAAAGGGAAAACAATTTAATTGTATAAGATCATGCAAGATTGTCCAGTCTCTCTTCGACACAATCTCCAATAAGGAACTCCAGTGAAAAATATTATGGCTTTAAAAAAATATGTTCATATAGACCAATGATTCTGAATATATAAGTTTTATTTAAGATTATTAAACGCAGAGTTTTAAAAAAAATATTAAAAAGTCCATTTTTAATCGGTTTGTAAAAACACGCCGTCGAGTTGGCAGGCTTGAAATTTTAGCGGTAACGTCACTGTTCGACGTGTCGTGACGTCACTGTAAAGTCATTGTTTAGGAATGTATGATATGACACAAGTTACTGTTTATAGAGATTTAGTTGTAGTGTTTATTGAAACATTATTTAGGCTTAAATAATGTTTCAGAAATAAAGGTATCTCTTATTAGTTTATCTCTATTATTGAAAATATTCAAAAACTACTGCACAAAAAAAATAGTAAAGCTATTTCTAGGGAGAATACTTCGAACAACGTAATTCAAAATGGCCCAGGTAGATCTGCCGATTGCCCTATCCTATATTAATTTTTCAGGAGTGATGACCTCACACGATTCACCGTACATACGGTGGTTTTCGTGGGGTCTTGAAAAATTAAAACTTTGACAATTATTCTAACTATTAAAACTAACTCTAAAAATAACCATAAAAATGCAGTTATTTAAGTTCGGAGGTCATTTATTATATTATCATTGTGTTAAATTTTTATTATTATATATATTTCAGGAGTGCCGTGATCTTCAGACCAAATGCAGCAGTAAAGAATTGCTTTTTCCTAGTGAACATCAATGGCTCTCAGATGTACGAACTTTCCACCTCTTCTGCCTCTGAATACAACACGTAAGTAACTATGTAATCGCTATTAAATAATGTAATCTAGATTTACTGCAATTCAATGAAGCTCTGCAAGAAGCTACTCAAGGACCTGTTATAAATGAGAAGATTCTGAACAACCTGCGTTATGCAGATGATACGGTACTTCTAACAAGTTACATTGAGGATCTACAACTTCTACTGAATCAAGTAGTAGACTTGTGAGAATTTTGGGCTAGAACTGAATATAAATAAAACAAAATACATGCCTATAAGCGAAAATAACGCGTTTGATGAAAATCTTTATATTGCTGGAATGAAACTAAAGAAGGTACAGAGTATTGTATACTTGGGCTGGAATGTAAATGAAAGATGGGATCCTTCGGTTGAAATCAAATGCCGCATTGAGCAAGCTTGTGCAACCTTTATCCACATGATAGAGATGTTCTGCAGGCATGATCTCAACCTTGGATTACGAATGCGAATGGTCAGATGCTACGTGTTTTCGGTATTATTTTATGGAGTGGAAGCATGGACGCTTACTGAAGAACTAATTAAGCGACTTGAGGCATTTGAGATGTGGATCTACAGAAGAATACTTAAAATAAGCTGGATGGACAGGGTTACAAATGAATATGTTATGGTTCGGATGAATAAAGAAAAAGAAGTTTTTAAAAATATAAAAATCCGAAAACTTGGATATGTGATGAGACATTCAGAGGAGTATGAGATCTTCCATCTTATAATGCAGGGAAAGATTGCCGAAAGACGGCGCCCTGAAAGAAGGAGAACCTCACGGCTGAAAAACCTGAGACAGTGGTTTGGCCAGTCTACTGTAGAGCTGTTCCGCAGTAAACAAAGTCCGCATAGCCAACATGATAGCCGACTTCCGACGAACGGACAGGGTACAAGAAGAAGAAGATTTACTGCGATTCAGAGAGTGGACTGTATTAACAATAGACTCCAATAACCACTGGAGTGCTTTTTGCCACAATATGGCACTATTTAAAATACCTAGGATTGCTTTGCTGTCAATTTTGGCAATTTTTCCCTTATCTGTAAGTAATTAAGTATAAGTTTACGATTTTATAATATTTTTTATATAAATCCTACAAATATGTGATAATCGACACAAGATAGGTGAATTCATTGGCTATATAGAACTATAATCAGTTTGTACATCTCCATATTAAAATTCGGAGGTATGATTTTTTTTTAATGTGGGCGGAAAATATTAAAAATGAGGTCCAAAAAATCGCAAGCAATCCGAGATAAAAGTTTTTATTTGGTCTGTCTCTCGACTGGTTAACAGTCGAGAGACAGACTTGATGTTGAATGCACTGAGAGATCACTGTGGACCTTTGCAGACCTATATAACAACAGACTGACATAAATTTTTATTGTCATTTTGTTCACTAGTCCGGGTATTGTCGTCAGTTCGGGAAAGGTTTATGTGGGTATACAGGGTGTCCGGGGGTAAAGCGCATTAACTTCAGGAGGTGATTCTACATGATATTGTAAGTAAAAAAGATAAATAACTTTTTTCGAAATTCCAACTTTTAGGGGTTGTTTTGTGGTAAAAAGATAAAAATAGACGGACGTGTGCCGCCAGCTTCATTATTTTCCGCTGTCACAACCATGCAATGTTGCCACAATCGTGCCCGGCGGGCGCTCGGCAAGTAAGATCGTACCTCACACTAAGGATTTTTAGTAGGTACGTCTTTTTGTATGGGAAAAAAAATGTTGGAATTTCGGAAAAGTTGTTAATCTTTTTTACTCCTACCATCATATAGAATCACCTCCCGAAGTTAATGCACTTTACCCCCGGACACCCTGATAGGATTGGTAGGAATATAAAGGTATACATATATATATATATATAAGGAAAGGTACGTTATTTGCGTCAACAATTGCATTTAAAATGCATACTTATAAATTGGTTTTGATAAAATCGTTAGATCAGTCTTGGCTGTTAGATGTTAGATCAGTCTTGGCTGATGATCCAAGACTTGATGTCTGATTTATATTTAGACTAGCAGACCCGGCCACACGTTGCTGTCAGTGGCGGCCGCTGCCCTGAAAACGTGGTGGTTCACTGATAATCCGTAACTAAGAGATAACAATTACTAAGCAACATTAGGTAAAAATGATCCCACTAATCTTATTTGGAGAGAAGATCTATTTTAAGCTGTTTTCGAAGTGCGAAAACTTCTACATATCGCTTTTTAATTAAATTTTTATTTTTCGGTACTAAGAAAATAAAAACACAATACTATTTTTCGTAAGTAAATTTTAAATTTCAACCCAAAAAACTCTTTTTTTTACAATGTTTAATTTATTTTATTTTATATTTCATAAAATAAAATAAATTTGAAAGTAGTGTAAGAAGAATATACGACGCAAATGTGAATGGTAGAAGAAGTCGGGGACGCCCGAGGAAGACATGGCACGAGCAAGTGAATCAGATACTTGAGTCGGGCCATGTCGAAAGTCGGAATAATAGAAAAGAATGTATGAATGTGAGTGAGGCAAAGAGTGTGTGCCAAGACCGAGTTATTTGGCGGTCCGTCCCCTCTGCCTACCCCTGTGGGGAAACTGCGTGATGGTTGGTTAGTTAGTTTTATATTTCATTTTAAACAGGATACAAACAGTATTTATAAACAATGTATAAACAGCACGAGGGGAAAATTGTCAAAGTTACCTATGAAAAAATTGTATTCCTTAATGATCTGCGTTTTATAATTTAAAACACCAATCAATAAAAAAGCAAATATATGTAAAATTTAGGTATTTGCTGTACCTTTTGATTAAAAAAAGAATTATTAAGTTTGGTTAAGTATTTTGGCCTTAAATCAGAATTTAAGTTTGTATGATAAAGGCCGCTGGGTGGCACACCAAAATATCTTAATTTTTCATACATATGGCCGGCGTTGCGCGCTGGCGATGTTTGGGATATTCGATACAAAAACATAATTCGTTCCGCTTGCAATTGGCCTGCACACCGGACAAGATAACTTCGCGCGAAACTTTGAGAATTTGCTCTCCCTGATTCATATTATATTATGCATTATATTGGTAGGTGATATTTTTAATGAAATTCATAGACTTTATATTTTTCGGTAAGATATTATAAAGTAATTTTAGACGATATAATTTTTCCAGTGCTGCACACAAACACACTGTTCAACCAGCCGCCCTTAGTTGCTGTGACTAACGAAACACAACACCATAACCCAACCTTTATAAAATCCACACCAGCCGCTTCTCAGCTGCCCGCTGCCTGAATTGAATATTTGAATTTCTCGGATTTACTCTACTATAATAAGCATATATCTATTGGTGAAAACCGCATGAAAATCAGTTGCGTAGTTTAAGATCTATGCGCACATACATTTTGAGCGACTTCATTTTATACTATGTATTTAAGATAAGTTGTGTTTTGTCTAGTGGCCGGTGGAAGTGCATTGTATAGCTTTGTTGCAAAGTTTCTAAAATTTATGAAAATTAAATTTCTGAAAAAAATTGTAAAACTTTGTGAGTTTTTTATTGATTATTTTTATACTAGCTGGAGTCCCCGGCGATGCCCGGGCTTTACACAGAGTTTTCAAAATCAAATGTAGACAGTGACCTTTCAACGTCGGCATAAAACTGTAGATTTGCATACAAATCAAATCCACACCGCCCTCTTGCCAGCCCGTTCGTCCATCACTGAAAATCCGTTCAGTAGTTTTTGACTTTATCGTGAACAGACAGACAGACACAGACGCTTTAATTTATAATATTTAGGAGAACAAAATTTGAAAGCGAATTTCACCACCTTTTAAAAATTGTTTTTAGTTTTCCGATACATTCAGAAAGGTTCATTTATTTGGATTTTATTGCAAAGCGGAAATACTCTGACATTCCGACATCCTAAGAGTTTAAAAATTTAATTGATTATATTGCCTGCAGATTATAATAATGTATTTCTTTCTCCAGGTGGACCAAACGTTTGTTAGATGCTGCTACCGCTCTGGAGCCAAGACCTGGCATCACAGAAGAGGGGACGACTCAACCCATTCCTCCCACTCAAAACACCACAGGTATATTATAAACAAATTCCTGAACGCTAGTCAAAAATGTAACCGTTCATAATAAATAATCACAACACGTGTCTACATCCCATAGTGGGATTTGGCCTTCTCCACAAATGCTCTCCATTGGTTGCCACATACCTCCCCCCTCAATTAGAAATAATTAAAAATACTAACAGACAAAAACCAGACTCGCAGGTTGCTCTCGAATTATTATTGGTCAGTGGTTTGGGCATCGCGTTTGGGTCGCATGTTGGATTCCTCGGTTGGCTAAGTCCTCCATCACGACACAAGCAATATTTTTCACATACTGTGGTGGTAGTAGGAGATTTTCAAATATTGTCGGGTTATTCATAACCCAGGAATATTTGACTTTCTTTTTTAATTTTTTTTTATTAATCATGTATTGTTTTTCCAGCGACTGCCGAGGCAGTACCCAATGGGGCCCCTGAACCTGAACCAACTAACGAGGATGAACCCGCTCCGCCAAAACCAGCCGAGAGTGAGGATGACGGCAACCAAGTCAAGTGAGTGTTGAAGTACTTCTAATTAATGATAATTTAGCAAAACCCCATTAATTCGAAGTTTTCATAAAAAAATTCACCATAGAGTCGATTTCTGCAGCTGTTGGAAATATTACACTTAGAAAAGATTGGACTGCTAATCACAAAGAGGGATGCGTATTATGTTTATCTCTTTGATTTTCCGTTTAAATTCGTAGTGTTATTTTTTATATTATCTTTGGGAGATAATGATTACATTTCCTAATCAGATTTAAAAATTTAGTTTACATAATAAAAATATGGGTTTTTATTTTTCAAAAAAGCCTGTGAAAATCTGGGTTCTAATTTTTAGCATCTCGCATCAGCGGTTTAGATACCATTTCTTACAGTAAGCGTCTCAACTACAGCTATTTCATAAGCTGTGAGAATGTTGTAAGTTCGCACGTACACAATTAGGCATGCCAAAAACTCATGCAACTTATGACTTCTATAAGTTGCTATAAATTACTCTAAGTAACTTACAGTGTCAGATATGATTTGAGATTTTCATAGCCAAAAGTATTATTGTGATTTATTTTTGAGGTATTATGCCATATTACGCTTCCTCCTTCTTTAGCCAACGTTTTGGACAGCGTTACAGTGTCCATCATCACATCTGACCTGATGATGGACCCTCTAACGCTGTCCGAAACGTTGACTCAAGAAGATGGTTGCGCTACATGGCACAATACCTCAAAAATAAATCACAATAACTTACAATGTCATTTACATTAATAATTTTGCCAAAGTCACTTACCTAAGTCATTTACATAAAGTCACTTGCATAAGTTTACATAAGTCACTTACATAAGTCACTTACATAAGCCACTTACATAAGTCACTTACATAAGCCACTTACAACAGTCACTTACATAAGTCCCTTACATCAGTCACTTGTACAAGCCACTCACTTAAGTCACTACATAAGTCACTTATGATTAAAAAAACTTATGAGTGCCGCCTTAGTGTTGTTCTGGTTTCAACATAGCTAATGTAGAATATTTGTAATGATTTCAGCGGAGCCCTGGCTACAGTAGTGAGTGAGGAAGAAGCAGGAATATCGGGACCTCCTCATAAGATGGACACCAGTCTCCTGGAGCCGGCTATCCTCACCATCACACAGCCTCCCGTCACCCAGGTGGCCACTGTGGAAATCACCCCTGAAGGTAAATACACTCCCATCATTCTGTTTCACAACGTTTTGTACAAGTTTATCGGTGGCCATCTTGCCGGTGTCGGCGGCCATCTTGGAATCCGCCATTGCAGAGCTGTTTAACCTGTGACAAGCCGTAAAAAACACGGAAATTCCCTAACAAAGCACGACTTTGAATTTTGAATTGAATGTTTTGTGGATTAATTTTGAGTTATCGTATATTTTATTGACCAAAACACATTCCTAGAACAATAAACTATGTACCAAAACAACATTACTTGCATTAATTACGTAAATTAATAGGTTTTACGATGTTTTAGTCGAGGAACACGCATCAACTTTGACAGCTAAAATTCGCGGCAAATTTGACATTTACATGCCACAGACAAAATCATTTAAAAATATTCTGGGGTTGCAAGGTGAATGAAATTTTTACCCATCTTATGGGGTAATGTTGGCGCAAGCGATTCTGACCTTGTTCTTCATACAAATTCTGTACATAGAAGGGTCAAAATCGCAGAAAAACATATTTATTTCGAAATATTTTTTTCGCACATGCGCACAAGCTGCGTGCGTACGCGCGTCTCTGGCCGATTACGGGTGGCTGGAGTGTCGCAGAGACCATGGTCAGTGCATGTTAATAAATGCTGATGGATATTATTTATTTCTAAAAAAAGGAATTAGTTAACCTATTTATAAATGAGTCTCAAACTATGCTTTTTACATAAATTATTTATTTTATTTGTGAATTAGCCCCACTAGTTTTAACCCCTGCCACAGATTGACTATTAGCGCTATTTTGAATTTTGCCATAAAAAGTCATTACATAACTATGTAATAAGTATTTGTAAAAATCACGGAATAGTCGGAATTCTTGACAAATCAGTTCCATTTGAGAAAATGACCAAAGTAGGTACTTTATCGCTTATCTGAATTATTCATCGAATCGGTTCCAATTTTGAAAATGACAAATAAATTCAAAGCAAATTTGAGTTCATTGAACCATAGTTACGCATGATGCACATACAACTGAAATAAAGTTTTATATATAATATTTGAAAATTGGTTATTACATAATATATAAGAACTCAACGAAATAATGTTTTTCTGACTTGCCATGATCGATTTTATTTGCATTATAAATAATTAATACTTTAATCATTTTTATTTTTTTTTGTTTCCAGAGCGTCTCCGTCGCGCTGAAGAGAAGGTGACCCTGGCGATGGCAGAGGCCGTGGAAGCCGCCCAGGACGTCTCCGGATCCTCGGTGGTGATGAGGAACGCAGCGCAGAGCATAGTCGCTGACCAGATCGCTCAGGATAGCACCGAGAAGCTACTCCTGTCTGCACAGGACCATGGTAACACATCTTTACTATTCTAGATCTAGTAATATTAAAGACGGGTTGTTCACAGAATTTGATCAATTTATCGAGGCGGGTATGGGTACTGCCACCTCTAGAACCTTTTTTTAGATAACCGACACCTCTGCCGCAGGGCATCCCTATGTTTTGCTACGTTTGGTGACTTAGCAGGGGTGCCCGGGTTCATCGGGTGAGGTGTGTTCAGATCTTTGCGGCGGATGCGCCTGCCCACCAGCGGCGTGGCGGGCCTGATTGCGGGAGACCCGTTTGGGACCTTTTGATCTCTCCAGCTGGTCTTTCTTGACCCATCGTCTTGCACCGCAGTAGGAGTTGGATTCATACATCCGTCACCCCTAGACACACTGACCTCTAGATTCCTACACATCCAATTTACAATTTGGGAGGCGGGTATGGGTACCGCTGCCCCGGGAACCATTTATTAAACAACCAACACCCCTGCCACAGGTCACCCCAAGTGGTTCGCTATGTTTGGTGACTTAGCAGGGGTGCCCGGGTTCATCGGGTGAGGTGTGTTCAGATCTTTGCGGCGGATGCGCCTGCCCACCAGCAGCGTGGCGGGCCTGATTGCGAGAGACCCGTTTGGGACCTTTTGATCTCTCCAGCTGGTCTTTCTTGACCCATCGTCTTGCACCGCAGCAGGAGAGTTGGATTCATACATCCGTCACGACACACTGACCGCTAGATTCCTACACATCCAATTTACAATTTGGGAGGCGGGTATGGGTACCGCCGCCCCGGGAACCATTTATTGAACAACCAACACCCCTGCCACAGGTCACCCCAAGTGGTTCGCTACGTTTGGTGACTTAGCAGGGGTGCCCGGGTTCATGGAATGAGGTTTGTCTAGGTCTTGGTGGCGGATACGTTTGCCCAACCACTGCGTGGCGGGTTGGATCGGAGGAGACTGATTGAGGGAGACCCTTCGCCTTGCACCGCAGTGTGAGGAATAGATTCATACGTCCGTCACTCCTGTCCACACTGACCCCCAGATTCCTACCCATCCTCATATCTTTTTCTTTCCCATATCTTCTTCTCTTCCTTTCTCTTAAAAGACCCTCCACACAGCATCCTCAAAGATGACATAGGCCCCTAGGGAAATTGTTTTCCTCGGTGCCTCCTGTGTGTAGTTAATGTAAAAAAAAAACATCCTTCATGCCTTTTTCCTTCCCAGAATTTCCTCTTCTTCCTTTTTGGGGAATTTTGCTATTATTAACAGAAAAGGAAAACAATTTCCCTACGGGCTTCCTGTTCGAGATATATATAAATGTAAAAAAAATGTTTCTTTTTTTGGTCATAAACAAACCAACATCTTCCTTTTTCCCAATTCTGCAATTCTATTTCTCCAACCACAATACGTATCAACCATTTTTTTATCTGTCGTCTTTTTTTAATTTTTTTTAACGCGATTTTAACCCTTATGTATAAAGAAAATGTATGAAAGACAATGTCAGAATCGCTTGCGCCAATATCAATCTAGGACCTAGATACTATTTGATTATTGTAGCTAACTACTCTGAATTATTATTTTTAAATAATTTTCTATGAAATTTGCGGGTGATTTTTCGAAATACTATCCAACATTTGAGCTGTCATATCATGAAAATGATATCCGACTACACCAGTGCCATCTACTTCGAGGTTTCCAGATTTCCTGCCATTGTAAAGTTCTAATAATAAAAGCCTTTATTCAGACAGTAAATTACATTGCATTATGTATAATCAACTTTTCACGTGTATAACACTTATCACGCATCGACTCCCTGTCTGTATGTCACTAGTTGACAAAGGCCTCCTCCAACTGTCGCCATTTCTCTGTTTCATTAGCTACTCTTGTCCATGTACCACCTGCTATGGCTTTGATGTCGTCAACCCACCGTCTAAATCATTGATTTTCAAAGTGGGGGGCGCGCCCCACTAGGGGGGCGCGAAGACATGTACAGGGGGGCGCGGGCGCGGGCGGCGGTATCACTACGATCGCCGTATACCCGCGCTACCGCACGCATCTGTGGAGTAAACCCTTTTTTTATGTTCCGAATGCAGTTATACAAGTTCTCAAAGGGAAGATTTAAAAATCCACAGTATGATTCACAAAAGAGAAAAACCATTTTCATGTACTGACTGCAATTATTTGTGTCCTCAAAATAGATATCTAAGAAGTCACTTGCTGACTCATAGTGCAATTATTTATGTACTACGAATAGAAATCTAAAAATCACATGTTTACCCACAGTGAAGAAAAACCTTGTTAATGTCTGACTGCAACTATTCCTCTTCTAGAAAAAAAATAGCTAAAACGGCACTTGCTAACTCACAGTGACGAAAAACCTTTTTCATGTTCCGACTGCAACTCTTCATATTATTACTATTCATGTACTATTAAAAAAAAATCCCATGTTTACCCACAGTGGTAAAAAACTCATTTCATGCCCTGACTGCAACTATTCTTCTTCTCGAAAAAAAAACTAAAACGGCGCGTGCTAATTCACAGTGATGAAAAACCTTTTTCTTGTCCCGACTGCGACTATTCAGGAGCTACAAAACGTTATCTTAAAAGTCACATGTTTACCCACACTGGACAAAAACCTTTTTCATGTCCCGACTGCAATTATTCATGTTGTACAAAGGAACTTTTTAGAAATCATTTGCTGACTCACAGGGCTATAAAACCACTTACATGTTTCTACTGCTACTATTCGTGTTCTACAAAGAGGCACAAAAATCACATGTTTACCTTCAGCAAACAAAACCATTTTTTGTCCCCAACGTAGTTATTGAAGTTCTCGAAAGTGAGATTTAAAAATCCACAGTGCGATACAAAGTGGAGAAAACCTTTTTCATGTTCTGAGTGTAACTATGCATGTACTACGAAACCTATCTTTAGGTAATATTATTATATTTTAACAGTAAACTAACCTATGTGTAATAACTAAAAAGCGTTGTTCCAACTAAAAACTCTCATATAACATCATTCATATGTTCCATAAATTTTTCATTATTTTTTTTTATTTTATCTTTTGCTGTCTACCAAATATGGTTGGCATTTTTTGGCGTGCTGCGCTGGCAAGTCAGCATGAGAGCCTTTATAGGCCAATAATAATAATAATATTTGGCTAATTTATATAGCGCCGTTTTCGCGAAAAATCACCTCAAGGGCGCTGTACAAATAAATACATAAAATAATAATATTACTGGCTTATAACTAAGATTTACAATTATAACTAGTGACTTACATCTAAGACTTATAGCTAGTGGCTTATGACTAAGACATATAAATGCTAACCTAAAACTGAACTCAATGACATACATGTTTACAATCATGACTTAAAGTTAATGTGAGAGAGGTTTTAGGGTGGCACACCTGTTTCCGGCCATACAAGAGCGAGACAGGTGATCCCGCATATAAAAGGAGATGCAGGCCTCTCCTCACTCTCTTTTTCCAACCGCCAACACGTTAGTTAGGACGTATTTATAGCCATTACTTATAATAAATATCCATATCGCCAATACGCGCATTATTTATAAATAACCTCGCCTACACTCGAGTCTGTATTTAACAGTGGCGCAGCCTACGGTACACGATTCTGACAATACGGCAGATCGCGTAAAGAATCGACGCGCAAAAAAAATTTGGCACAAAAATTTGGCAAAAATACGCGGTAACATTATTATTTCGGGTCGGTAAGAAAGGCCGGACCGAAATTATTCCAACACTTCACTGCAAGGAGTGAAGTGCAAGAAGACACTGGAGCCAGCCAGCTTTTCGGAAGGGGGAAGCACGGGAGGTCCAGCGTCAATCGACATCTCTGAGGGTCAAGGATCGGAGATCCAGGTCGCAGGAGTGATCTGGGGTAGCCATCGGTGTTACTGTGTGACGGGTCTGGAAGGAGCCATCAATTCACAGGGTCAAGGAGCAGTTTCCGGAGCAGGGTCCAGGGAGCAGACGGCAGAAGAAGAAGCCTCATTGGGAAGTTTTTGTTTTTTCTGTTTTCTTTCTCTCTATTTGGGTACCTTCTGGGCATTGGGAACATGGAGTCTCGAGGATTGGAGTCCTTCAGTTTGCGTGACGGGAACTGGGAGAACTTCAAGGTCCGCCTCGGACAATTTCTCCTCGTGAATGATGAAAAGTTTGCATCGGATGATAAAAAAAGGGCTATTTTCCTGAATGCATTGAAAGATGATTGTTTTTCCTTATTGGTTAATTTGTGCATTCCTAAAAAGGTAACAGATATTAAGTTAGAAGATTTGATATCTAAACTTGATGAGTATTGTTGTTCAACGAAATGTTTTTTTGAAGAGAGATCTAAGTTTTACAGTGCTAAACAAAGAAATGACGAATCAATCCGTGAGTTTGCAGTGCGGTTAAAGTCTCTTTCTACTAATTGCAAATTTGGGAATAGTTTATCAGTAAATTTAAGGGATTTCTTTGTTTTGGGTTGTAAACCAGGAAAGGTAAGGGAAAAATTATTTCTCGAGGGTGAATTACACTCGTTCGAAAAATGTTTACAAGTCGCCGAGTGCATTGACCTCGTAGCTTCAACTCAAGCGCAGTCCCGAGTTGATAATACGGTTTACGCTAATGTACAGCTCAAGGCCGGTCGACTCTCTTTTAATAATTCGCGTGTGAAAGACAGAGACGTGAAGCGTTTCGGGCATAGCAACAGGGCACGGTCACAGTCGCCAGCGAACGCTGTGAAACAAAATTGTACCGTTTGTGGTCACAATAATCACATCGCGACGGAATGTAGATTTAAAAATTATTTATGTAAAATTTGCAGTACGAAGGGTCATCTCGCAAAACAGTGCAAGCGTTCCTCAACACGTAAGAGTGTGAATACCTTGTTGTCGGACACAAAGTTGGGTGAAGTTAATAGTGTCGAACCATTTTTTATTGAAGTTTCACTAGACGGGATCAAGAGTAAATTCATGGTAGATTCTGGAGCATCTTGTTGCGTAATTTCCAAGGAGTGTTATTTCAGTAAATTCAGTAGAATCAAGCTAGTGCACGAAGACATTAGTCTACGGGGTTTTGACAATACGCTCGTGAAAGTGGTAGGTACAATTACGCCACAAGTGGAATTTAACGGTCAGTGTCACAATTTGAAATTTGTTGTTGTCACAAGTGCTTCGTTATCGATAGTGGGGCGTGATTTTATGAATCTTTTTAACGTCGGGATTAACGGTATCGTAAACAGTATAAAACAGAATACTTTGAAGCAGCGATTAGTAAAAAAATTCCCGGAAGTTTTTACGGATAAACTAGGAAAATTTAATAAGTACGAAGTGAATTTAACTTTGAAAGAGACCGCTATTCCGATATTTCGTAATCACAGAGTTATGCCGTTCGCTTTGAAAGAAAAAGTCGAAAGGGAGTTAGATAGTTTACTGTCAGACGGTATTATAGAACAAGTCCAGTTTAGTGAGTTTGCAAGTCCAATTGTTCCAGTAATTAAGAAAAACGGTAGTATTAGATTATGTGGTGATTATAAATCGACAGTGAATAATCAGTTATTAGTTGACAAATATCCATTACCTAGGATAGAGGAGCTATTAACGAAAGTAAATGGTGGGAAAGTTTTTGCAAAAATCGATCTTAAATCGGCGTATAGTCAATTTGTTTTAAAAAAGGAGTGTAGGCGTTTTACAACAATCAATACCCATTTAGGATTGTTTCAGTATAAGCGGTTAGTGTACGGGTTATCTCCCGCGCCAGCTATATTTGCAAAGGCAATGGCAAATTGTTTGTCAGGATTACAGAACATGACGTTTTATTTGGATGATATTATCGTGATAGGGGAAGACGAAGACGATTTAGAGAAAAACGTATGTGTCGTGTTAGAAAGGTTGAAACATTGTAATCTAACAGTGAATAGTGACAAGTGTGAATTCAATTTAAAAGTTATTGAGTTTTTAGGTTATAAAATAAGTGAACAAGGGATTCAACCGTGTGAACGGAATAAAGAAGCCATTTTAAATGCACCAGCACCTAGTGATTTAAATAATTTAAGAAGTTTATTAGGTATGATTAGTTATTATCGTAATTTTATTCCAAATATGGCAAATATATTGTCACCATTATACGAATTACTTAAAAAAGATGTTAAGTTTCAATGGGGTACGGAACAAGAAAATAGTTTTGCGATAATTAAAAGAATATTAACTTCGGATAGGATTTTAACGCATTTTGACGAAAATATACCTGTGAAACTTGTCACAGATGGTAGTTTTAATGGGGTAGCAGCAACATTACTTCATAGGTTTCAAAATGGCGTAGAAAGACCGATTGGGTTCGCAAGCAGAACTTTAACTAAAGCGGAAAAGAATTATTCTATTCTAGATATTGAAGCAACAGCAATTATTTTTGGAATTAAGAAGTTTTATCAATATTTGTACGGCAGAGAATTTATTTTAGCTGTGGATAATCAGCCGTTAGTGAGAATTTTAGGTGAAAATAAAGAAGTACCTAAGATTGCCGCGTCAAGGTTACAGAGATATGCTATTATGTTAGGTTCGTTTAATTTTAAAATTGAATATGTAAAATCGAAAAATAATTGTTCAGACTTTCTGAGCAGGTGTCCGATTGAAAAGGTTAGCTGTGAAGATGAGATAGAGTCTGATTACATTAATTATTTCGAGAATAATGGGTTTAATTTGTCTTTAGACGTGATAAAAAGCGAAACCGAAAAGGATGATGTGTTAGGTCAAGTAAAAAATTTTCTTATCAAAGGTTGGCCAGCATCAGTAAAAAAGGCACAAAGTGGTAACTTTATTAGAATTTTTTGGGAAAAAAGGTTAGAATTGTCTTTGATAAATGGGTGTGTTTTATATCAACATAGGGTTGTTGTACCTGAGTCTTTAAGACAAGAGGTTTTAAAGATGTTACATAGATCTCATTTAGGGGTTTTTAAGACTAAAGGTATTGCAAAAAGCTTTGTCTGGTGGCCAAAAATTAATCAAGATTTGGAGAAAATAACGGAAAATTGTAGAGATTGTTTAGAAATTAAACCAGAATCACAAAAGAGTTCTTTAGCAGTGTGGCCATATGAACCTGAAGTATGGTTCAGGGTACATATTGATCATGGTAGTTTGTATAACAAAAATTTTTTAGTGGTGGTAGACTCTTCTTCAAAGTGGATTGAGTGTCTGGAAGTAAACAGTCTGTCTTCAAAAGAAAATATCGAAATACTTCATAGATTATTTTCGCAATTTGGTTTTCCTGCAACTTTAGTTAGTGATAATGGTACGTGTTTTTGTTCTGAGGATTTTGAAAATTTTTGTAAGAAAAATGGGATAGAACATATCACTAGTCCAGTCAATCACCCTAGTAGCAACGGGCAAGCTGAAGCTACAGTAAAGACTTGTAAAAATTTCCTTAAAAAAATTTGTAAACATAATGGATTTCCTTCAGATTATAAAGAAAAGTTAGGTAACTTTTTAGCAGACTATAGGAATACAGTTCACGCAACAACAGGATGTGAGCCATCTGTATTATTAATGGGTAGAAAAATTAGAACAGTATTTGACTCTCTGATTCCAAGGAAAATTGAGGATAGAACGGGTAGTTCAGGTTCTACTCGACGAAACAAAGTAATAAAAAAGGTTACTCAGAGCCAAAACAATCAGAAAAGACAATATAAGGGTAGAGTTAAATCAGGTTTTAATATAGGTCAGAAAGTAATGACTAGAGATTTCAGATCTCAGGGTAATAGGTTATGGGTCCCTGGGGTTATTGTGGATAAAAAAGGTAGTAAAATATATTTCATAAAAATTAACAAGTCTAATTTGGTGTGGAAAAGACATTTAGACCAGCTAAAGGAATTACATGTTTCATGGCAGGAGGAAGATAACCAGGAATTCGCGTCTGACACGTTGGAATTGTCGACGGACGAATTAGATCTCTCCGGTATGTTACGTAGTAGAAGTGTCTCTAATTCTGTTTCTCCATGTTTCAGGTCTAACCCATGGCAAGGAAGGCTTCGGCCCAGGTGACAGCACTTCGCAGTCGAAATGGACAGAAATGGACAGAAGGGATACAGAAAGAACAAAAACAAATGTTTTGTTAATTTTAAATGTAATGTGTTAATTTTAAATGTGAAATATGAAATATAAAATATATTGTATGAAATATGTAGCTATAGGTATCACTTATGTAGCCAGGATTCTCCCGTTTAAGTAGGGGAGGATGTGAGAGAGGTTTTAGGGTGGCACACCTGTTTCCGGCCATACAAGAGCGAGACAGGTGATCCCGCATATAAAAGGAGATGCAGGCCTCTCCTCACTCTCTTTTTCCAACCGCCAACACGTTAGTTAGGACGTATTTATAGCCATTACTTATAATAAATATCCATATCGCCAATACGCGCATTATTTATAAATAACCTCGCCTACACTCGAGTCTGTATTTAACAGTTAATAACAGCTGATGATGTAAATTTCTGCTTTGGAGGGCATTATAATTCCTACAAACTCACATTAATTGTGTTTATGCGTATTTCGTGTTTAAAACACTAACGAATACTGACAACGAAAATAAAATACGCACAATACAGTCGAGGAATTCCCCGTACAACATAAACTAAAAGGGTTGCCAACTTGGAAGATTTTAATTCCCTAGTTTTTTTTATTTAAATAAAGAAAAACATGTTACGTAACGCGTCGTTCGAGCCCCCCCCCCCCCCCCAAGTGCGTTACGCAATACCTGAACGGCCCCTTACTGGGCCCTGGGCCGAGGGGAGACGTGGGCATATTCATTTTAAGCAGTAGGGAGGCGTGATACTAATAAGTTTGGGAACCCCTGGTCTAAATGGTCTACCTTGTTCTTGTCACTTGTGAACCGATTCATGACTAATTTTGACCATCTTTCACTTCCTCTGATTGTGTGGCCTGACCACTTCCACTTTAGCTTTTTTATTGTTTTTATGACATCTTTTGTTCTTGTTTGTTTCTTAAATGGTTGCAATTTTTATTCTATCGGACAGTCTTTTCCCTATCATACTTCTTTCCATGGAGTTTTGATATGTTTGGAGCTTCTTATTGTGAATTTTTATTATTAAATTCCTTTTAATTATTGTTTCAGTAAACAAGCTGACAGAAGTATTGCTTCGCGCTTTACGAGACTCGAATACCTCCGGCTGTGCCATGACCAAATGTTCCATATATACAGACCACGGTCTCTGCGACACCTGCACGGCCCGACACTCCCTCTTCTCCCACTCCAGCCACGGTCACTCAAATAACTCTGCAATGGCGGATTCCAAGATGGCTGCCGATGGATCCAAGATGGCTGCCGATAAACTTGTACCAAATGATGTGAAACAGAATGATGGGAACAGTGGATTTAACGCAGAAGATGCAAGGGATGAGAATTTGGATAGTATTGTGCTGTTTGAAGAAGTCGGAGAAAGCAGTACAGATCCCAATAATGGTGAGTTGAAATTTAATGGTTTTTTTTTTATATTAGACTTGCTCCATTTAATATTGAAAGGCACGATAGAGGGCCTGGTAGGAGACAAATGTCTTGGCTGCGAAATATACGAGAGTGGACCGGCATTAGAAGTGTGGAGGAGCTATTCCGGGCAGCGCAAGACAGAGAGACATTTTCAAGAGTGATCGCCAACGTCGGGGGGACCTAATACGGCACACAAAGAAGAAGAAGAAGATTAGACTAGTGCAGAAAAAAAAGGGTTATTATGCCTTGCTGCGCTTCTTCCTTCTTTAGCCAACATTTCAGACAGTGTTACAGGATGTTAGAACTGAGCTTAATAGTTCTAGGTATCCGTAACTAAATGCAGAAAACCATATGAAGAGAATTAACCTTTTTATGCATTAAAACCATCGCGGGCATGCGCACATCAAATCCCCAAAGTTTCATCGCAATCGTATGAATGGTTAGTTACGTGTAATTTCATGATGCCAGAACTCAATATTTTATAGAAACCATCGCGGGCATGCGCACATCAAATCCCCAAAGTTTCATCTCAATCGGATGAATGGTTTAGCAACGCATAGGAATCTCGTATATATTGTACAAACCCAGAAATGTACATATTTTGATTTTTATATATATAGAGATAGAGATAAAGATTGTATGAGACGGTGTATAAAAGAGAATCAAGCAAGAGTACTGATTTATTAAATGTTTTTATATTTGCAGATTCCGATGTCCTGCTGGTGAAGTCGTCAGGGTCTGGTCTCCGAGGCATCATCACGGAGCTGCTGACCCGGCTGCCGGAGCTGGAGCGGGACAGGCAGGTCCTGAGGAGTCGGCTGCAGCAGGCGGAGAACCGGATTCATCTCCTGCACCAGCTGCACAAAGGTATGAAACAACAGGAACTTATCCTCGTCTATAGCCATTCACTCATTGCTAATGATAATGAAGTATTATGCTTTAAAATTAATATTTTGTTTGACATATTGGCTTGATCAAACTTGTGCAAAATTCATCCTACACAAGCACCAAGTATACTGCCGTCTTAAGCAAAAAGGCAACTAGGAATACGCAGTAGATGTAATGTACACTGATTACTTCAAGGCCTTCGAAAAGATAAACCATTTCATCCTAATTAAATCTATTGCACATCCATGGTGACTTACTCCGGTGGCTTACTCGGTGGGGTAGACTTAATGTGTATCAGTTGAGGGAATTAAGTCCAATTTTCCGTGCCCTCCGGTGTACCTCAAGGTTCTCATTTAGGGCCATTATTATTTAAAGTGTATATATTTGATATTCACAAACGTTTTTTACACGCTAATAGTACAATCGAAAATGAATACAAGCGTGTGTGTATCTCCTATCCTTATCCTAAATTCCTTTTCGTCTCCCCCTTATCTAAGATTAATTTTAATAAAAACTCCATCTCCTTCATTTAAGTTCTGTTATGTGGCCATTCATGATATAATATCAGAACTTGAATCGAACCTTTACTGAACTTAAAATTAACTTTAAAATTATGAATTGTGTCTGAAATGACACTTTTTTTTTTTTCAATTATAAATAACATCTTCCCTTTAGGAACAATCAACATCAATGTCAATCACCCTTTACTAAGAAACCCTGAAACTTTTCATATTCCTTTACAATGAAACAAGTTAACCTTCTCCAAATCTCTTATGCGAATGTGTCCCGGATTTCGGACACATTTAGCGATAGCCTCCAGAACTCTACAAAATTTCTCTAATCGTTTCGAAATTATTACATATTGTTGTGCCGTTATTGGACGTTGGTATTTATTCTTTGTAATTTTTTTATGTTAACCCTCTGACTGTTGTACACATTAAGTATAAATAAAATAAAAAGGAAGAGTTACATGTAAGACTGGCCTAATTGTATTTTCTTTTCACAGATTGCAACCATTCTGAAGAGAGTGGAAAACAGCAGGCCTGCGGTGAAGTCGCCATTCCCAATTCTGCAGTAAGTACACTTTTTCTAAGTTTTCTTCAGTTGACTCAAGTTCTTTATTATAAGTACTAAATGTGATCTATCATCAAATGAATTTTGAATGGTGTTGCCATTGACTTGATATCCTTTTTTAATCTAGCCCATTTACCAAGCACTCTATCTCTCTTACACGTTAGCCACCCCTTCTCTTAGCCTTTAGTCGTTAAAATATTTTTTACCTGCAAGTCTCAACTATGTGGTGAAATTTCATGGATATTCTAAATGCTTCCGAGGTATTTTAAATGTGCAGTATATTTCTTATTTTTTAAGTTAAAAAATAACAAAAATACTTATCGAAACATTTTGACTCGAAACATCCATAATTTTGAAAGAATTCGATATTTAGAAAACACATTCCCTTTTGTTTTGGGAATTGGCAAGAAAACAAGTCACTTCACTTTTTATGCCATTCATACAATAAAGGATATTGCCATTCATTTTTACCGGTAATTCGGTGTCCTAAAATCCTACTATTGTGAAACCGCGTCCTTCAATGCTAGGAGGCAATAACTGACGGGATTCACGACTATGTGTGTCCTTGGCACTCACCCCCACTTATTAAAATCAGGTTAGTTGCATTCGATCTTCCAAGAAATGTACAGACAAAATATAGCGGTTGGATTGATTGTGAAAATAAATTCCTAGTGTGGCCATGCACCTGGCAATTTTCGAAACCCCAACAAGAGTCTGAGGTCTAATAACAAGAAAGTTGTAATTTCACAAAACATAGTATAAATGTGGTAAATTTTTAAGAACAATTTTTTTCTTTTTTTTGTATGAATATCAAAATCCAAAACATGAAAAATTTCATTTGGAGCTGCAAAAAATCTTTAATTGGGCCGCACGGCCTGTGGTAGGTGCAGGTTAGACACGTCTGCTCTAATGGAATATCATGTTTGTGGCTAGTAATGTCCTTCCGAAGCTTGAGGGGTTAATTTCTTCCTGAAAATTTTTATAATTTAACCTGTCACAAGCCTTAAAAAACACGGAAATTCCTAACAAAGCACGACTTTGAATTTTGAATTGAATGTTTTGTGGATTAATTTTGAGTTATCGTATATTTTATTGACCGAAACACATTCCTATAACAATAAACTATGTACCAAAAGAACATTACTTGCGTTAATTACGTAAATTAATAGGTTTTACGATGTTTTAGTCGAGGAACACGCATCAATTTTGACAGATAAAATGCGCGGCAAATTTTACATTTTCATGCCACAGATAAAATCGTTTAAAAATATTCTGGGGTTGCAAGGTGAATGAAATTTTTACCCATCTTATGGGGTAATGTTGGCGCAAGCGATTCTGACCTTGTTCTTCATACAAATTCTGTACATAGAAGGGTCAAAATTGCAGACGAACATATTTATTTCGCGCTTGCGCAAAAGCGGCCGATTACAGGTTAATTAGGCATTGTTTTAAATTTTTTTTTTTTTTCAGGAACAGGGCAGCGGCGACGGCTGAAAATGTCTGCGGAAAATTTTGGAAACTGAAAAAGTAAAAGATATGAAATTCTTCAAGCAATCCTTCCCAAGTCTTGGATCTATTCTGTCTTTTCTCTCTTCTACGGAAAGGTTGAACTAACAAGAAAATGTATACACCGTGACTATCGCCACAAAAAAATCTTAAAAATGCTTTCAAATTTTTTGAAATTTATCAAAAATTTTTAAATTTTTGAAATGAAAATTTTTACTCAGTGTTGAATAACTGATTTTTGGATTGTCGTAATGTCTGCTAAGGTATTCAGAGGATAGAATGCGATATATTGCTTTACTTGTGATGTATAATGCTTAAAATCATTCTCCCTAATTCAAATACCATGCTTAACATTGTTAGATTGGTGAAAAATTATGAAAATATTGCTATTTTTCATTCCTACTAGACTGATCAGTGTATATGAGATCGTTTTGAATCAGCATTCATATACATAATACATGTTTTTTTGTAGGGTTAGGCAGAGTATTAAAAAATCTTCCTAAAAAGCTTCCTAAAAATGTCTCATTTCTTTACCGTTTTAAGCTTTTTCTCATTTTTTTATCCTTTGCAGTTTCCAAAATTGTACAAAACAATTATTATAAAAATGTATTTTTGTAAAATCATGTTTTAATTTTTATTAAAATTGTTTTAATATAATAATCGTTGATTAGAAATGGGAGTGAAGAGCTGGTTCTCTATCATTCAGTATGTAAAGATTAATTATAAAATTTTATTAAAAAATTGTGAAATTTTTAATATTTTTGCTAAAAAATTGTATAATTTTTTTCAAATTTTTGTTAAAAATTGTGTTAATTTTTGTAAAGATTTCTCCCATATTACACATTTTGTTTTATTCTGAAAAAGTTAGCTTCATTTTTTTTTCAGATTGAAATTTAGATTGTCCGATTGTTGATCACATAAAAAATTTCAAAAATTTTATTTAACATAAAATTTTTGTAAATAAAATAGATTTCATTAAAAAAATGTGATTTCCGTGAACGCAACATTTTTATTAGTATTTAAAAATTAGATTGCTTTTTAGCTGAAAACATTTATTTCTCATTTAAAACCAAAAGTAAAAAAATATATTTATTTTGTTGTTACACAATTTATAAAATCTAAGTTGCTTAAAGTTTGCGAATTTCTGCATTTTTTTCTTTGTTTCCAACATTATTATACTTTCCTGACATCAGTGATACAAAATATATTTATAATTCTTGTAAATATACAAAATTTATAAAGTATGGTGGCATTTAAAAGTTTTTCTTTTCTTATAAATCAAATAATTTGATGTGTCCAAAAATATGCAAATTGCTTACTGTTAAACTTTGTCACTGTAGTGGTGGCCAGAGAGAATAGTCTGCCAAGCATACCTGTCCTAAAATATACTTTACTTCTAATAAATCCTACATTAGTAATTTTGCATATTTGAAAAAATTACCAATTTTTTATGAGAACGATAAATGCACCAAGCTAAAGTATTTATAAAAATGATCTTTTATTTATATTTTTGTTTTCAATTTTATAGGTAGTTGACTGACAAGTTATTTTTGTGTAGATATAATAAATAATGTATAGAAAAACAATAAGTTTTTTTTTGTAATAAATTTGAATAATGGATACCCAAATGGGAGAAATGTGAGGAATTGTTAACAGTGTCTTGTAAAATAAATGTTAAAAAAAAAATTGTAAAAAAGAAAAAAACATATTTTGTAACAATTATTTTTTAACCATCCTGTAGTTATAAAATGTGTGTTTTTTTTCATTTGCGAGAATAGAATTTGCTGATCTAATGATTATTGCGTGAAATTATTTTATTTTGAGTTTGCTTATTAAAAGGGGTCATCATGGTCTAGTAGTAAAATCACTCTATTTACATAATATTATGTCTTAGTTACAAGTTTGATTCCCGATTAAGCATTTTTTTTTTGAAATAGGCAATTCACCCTAAATAGAGTGCTTTGTGATTATGTGTTTAATTTTTGGATAATTTTATAAAATCTTAGATCGGCAAATTCTTTTTTCATATTTCCATTTTTAGGGTAGGTTTGCCTTATTTTTACATGAAGTCATTTGATAGAAAAAAGTTACATTTAAAAAATTATTTATGTTAAAACAATTATTTTTGTGTTGTAAAAAAATTATTTAAAAAATAAAATATCAATCCGTAATTAAAAAAAAATCATAACTTCCATGGCATTAAAAAATAAATAAAAAATTTAACCAATTTTTTGGTATATAAAATTATTTTTTAATTAAATATATCAATGCGCTCCATTCTTCCGAGTGGTTATTTTTACAGTTATAAAATAGTTTGTATACATTTTGTAAAATAAAGTAAAATAGTATGATTAAGATAGTGAGAATTAAAAAAGAAATAAATGCACCATTTGTAGAAATGTTAATAATTTAGACCATTTAGTTTTAGGGCTAATATCACTATGCTTCCAGCATTTAAATATTTTTAATTTGAGCTGTTAAATGAACACGCATTAGAAACTTGGGTAGATACCGCCTGCCCGCTCACCATTTTTAATAGCCATATATTATATTGTTACAGTGGCAACACTCTATTTCTATGATCTTTAAAAATATCGTTTTTGCAATTTTATTTTTGTTATCTTTTGTAATTTTTATTTTTTATACTTATTATTTCTTAATGTTAAGATATCATGAATTTCCTCTTGTCTGGAATAATAAATAATAACTTTGAATTATTATTTTGTATTTTTTTATATTAACATAATTATTTCTGCAGACATTTAATAAAAAAATTAAAAACTACTTTGCATTTGAAATGGCAATATGTATTTCTATTTTTTTATAAATCACCTTATTTAATTCAATAAATTGATTTCTACACAACTTATATGTCTTATTTTTATTTTTTTTTCAGATCAATTGAATTTTTCAATAAACCTATCAACATTTCTATTATATGTATATGTTTTTTTTTCTACATTTAAACATATCAAAACTTTATGCGTTACGCATGAAAATTTGTTTCATTATTCTTTTTTTTTAAAATTAATAATAATATTGAAAGTTATAAAAATCGTCTATAGGAAATCAACTGTTGCCATTTTTGTATAGTATTATAATTTAATGTTATTTTTGAAAGTCCATGTTATACATAATGCTTTAATATTAAGTAGTTATTTAGACTACAATGTGTTATGAAATATATATATAACCACGCACACTCCACTGGCGTATATAAATAAACTAGGCATATAGTTTATGGCTAGAGGACAGTTTGTCCAAAGACAAGTTACCGCCCAAAAATACTGATTTAAATATATAAAACATGCTTATCATACTAATTAAATTAATTACTGAATGTTTTGCCTCTGAACATTATTTTTAATATCACTTTGTTTTTTAATGTGATGTCTTTTGACATTTGTATCTCATTTTTTTTTTAATTTTGGTCTTTGGACTTTTTTCTTTGAACGTCTCATCTTTGGGTATTTTTATTATTATATGATTGTCTTGGGATAATATTTGGACTTTTTTCTTTGAACGTCTCATCTTTCGGTATTTTTATTATTATATGATTGTCTTGGGATAATATTTATTGCTCATTTTGCGATTGGATATGATTTCTAGTAACATGACTTTTTTAGATAATGTTATCTCTGGTCATTAGGTCTTGAAATTTTGTCTTTCGATATAATTTCTGGGGACCATAAGGTCTTGGAACATAATGTCTTTTGACATGTCTTTGAATATGTTCTCTAGTGACCTTATATCTTTGAACATGATGTCTTTTGACATTTGTCTTTGAATATATTCTCTATTGACCTTATATCTTTGAACATAATCTATTTTGACATTTATGTCTTAGAATATGTTCTCTAGTGACCTAATATCTTTGAAAATTATCTCTTTTGACATTTATGTCTTTGGATATCATATCTTTTGACGTGTAGGTCTTTGGATATATTTTCTAGTGACCTTATGTCTTTGAAAATGATATCTTTTGACATTTATGTCTTTTGATATGATATTTAGTGACCTTATGTCTTTGAACATGATGTCATTTGGCATTTATGTCTTTGGTGTGATGTCTAGTGACATTATGTCTTTGAACATGGTGTCTTTTGAAATTTATGTCTTTGGATATATTCTCTGATGACCTTATGTCTTTGAACATGATATCTTTTGACATTTTTGTCTTTGAATGTGATGTCTGGCGACTTTGTCTTTGAACATGATGTCTAGTGACCTTATGTCGTTGAAGATGATGGCTTTGACATTTGTGTTCGGATATAATGTCTAGTGACCTTATGTCTTTGAAGATTATGTCCTTGGGCATTGTTTCTTTGATCTTTCTGCATTTTAACAACTTTGAATAATATCTCTAGGAACAAAATTTCTTTGAACATTGTATCTTTTGATAATATCTGGGGATGTTGTCTTTGAACGTGATGTCAATAAAGTCTTTGCACAAACTGTCCAAACACCGTAGTTTATATAAAATATATATGTTTAAGTAAATAATATTGCATTATATACACACAACAATATTTGGAAATATTTTCATGACCCGTGTCTTGTTATTGTAGAAATATGATGATTGTTTGTTATGCGACTTTATCATCTTCTGGACACTTAATGTCCAATGAGCTTTTAAATTATTTAAGTAAATGAAAAATGAATAGAAAAAAAACAATGTTGTTTTATTTTGATGTCTAAAATACCCACATATTTTCCATTGTTATTTGATACTTGTCAGAAATCTCAACTTACTAGAGCCAAGTGTTCTAAGTCACCCTGAATACTGTTGATTTTTTACAGACAAAATAAATTATGGGAATTGATAAGAGAAGTTTTTAGAACCTAACTATTCGGTTGTGGCAAATCGCCTCTGAATCTCTCAAATGTATAATAAAAAATAATTTAGAACATTCCCTTGTTCTCTCTGACCCTCGTTTCCCTTCTTCATCCTGATCACTTTGTATGCTTTATTGGAATGCTGATAGCCTCCATTCAAAGCTCTGGAAAAACCGTAACTCTGATTTGGATTCCTGGACATGTTGTCTTAGTAAGTAACGATATTGCTGATTCCTTGGCAAAACAAGGAGCGTCCAATCCTAAAACTTGATGAAAGCTGTGATGAAACATGTGATGAAACAAGTGATGAAAGCAAATTAGTTGTAATCTCTGATGAAAGCAGCGATGAAACTAGGGATGAAATAAAATGCAAAGTTGATGAAACAGGTTATGAAACTAGTGATAATATAATATACGTTGTTAACTTGATGAAAACTGTGATAAAACAAGTGATGAAAGCAAATAAGTTGTAATCTCTGATGAAAGCAGTGATGAAACATGTAACGAAACTAGTGATGAAATAAAATGCATTGTAAACACTAGTTTCACCACCTTTCATCAGAGATTACAACTTATTTGTTTTCATCGTATGTCTCATCACTGCTTTCGTCAAATTGACAACAATTACAGGATTTGAAGTGAAACTTCTTTAGCCCCACTGTGACATGGATTTCAGATGAAACGGAATTGACGATTACTGCACCTACAAAGCATCAACTGTGCTCTTTGGTCGCTTTGATTATGTAAGTACTGGTAGGTGCACTGGTAATTACTGGTAGGTGCACTGGTAGGCACTGGTAAGTACTGGTAGGTGCACCGGTAAGTACTGGTAGGCGCACTGGTAGGCACTGGTAAGTACTGGTAGAAGCACTGGTAATTATTGGTAGGTGCACTGGTAGGCACTGGTAAGTACTGGTAGGTGCAATGGTAGGCACTGGTATAAGTACTGGTAGGTGCACTGGTAGGTACGCACTGGTAAGTACTGGTAGGTGCACTGGTAGGCACTGGTAAGTACCGGTAGGTGCACTGGTAGGCGCTGGTAAGTACCGGTAGGTGCACTGGTAGGCACTGTTAAGTACCGGTAGGTGCACTGGTAGGCACTGGTAAGTACTGGTAGGTGCACTGGTAGGCACTGGTAAGTACTGGTATGTGCACTGGTAAGTACTGGTTGGTGCACTGGTAGGTAGGGGGGTTCATAAAAAAAAAATCCACCACCAACACAAAACTCCTCCGAGCTTCCGAGAAAACCGCATGAAAATCCGTTGTGTAGTTTAAAAGATCTAAGCGTGCAGACAGCAGGGGGAGGGGGAGGGGGAGCTACTTTACTTTATACTATGTAATGATGATATAAGATACGCCAAAATCATAAAAACCAGAGCCAATTCAGTACTTTCATGAATATGAATATATCCATAAACTGGGTACAAAGTATAAAAATCCGCAGAGATATCCAGGGCAACAAAAAAAGTTACATTTTTTGTTGAGCTGTGTTATTTATAATGAAATTGCATTGACTTTCTAATAACTTTAATATTATAATATTTATTTATTTATTTATTTATTTATTTATTTATTTATTTATTTATTTATTTATTTATTTATTTATTTATTTATTTATTTATTTATTTATTTATTTATTTATTTATTTATTTATTTATTTATTTATTTATTTATTTATTTATTTATTTATTTATTTATTTATTTATTTATTTATTTATTTATTTATTTATTTATTTATTTATTTATTTATTAGTAAGGGACAAACAGCTTATACATAACATAAAGATAAAAATATACATTGTTAAATCGAGTCAAGCCAAAAAAGTCTCCTATGTTAAAGTTGATTGGAGATAGAGTTTTATTACATATTAAAATTAATTTGTGGTGAGGAGGTGAGGAAGGGGAATAAAGGGGGAGGATAGGAGATGCTCCGGATACTTTTCACACTCGTATTAATTTTTGATCGTACGTGTTACTTCTAATCGATATTTCTGTAGTGTATGGCTAAAAATGTCTATATTTTGAAATTTTGTGTTATATTGCGCACATATACGGGGAATTGTTGAATTTTTTCTAATGTTAGTTCTACATGTAGGCAAATGAAACAAATGGGATTGCCGAGTTGATCTTGACGGAATATGAATATTTATTAAGTTGGTTAGCTCTGGAGAGTCCAGGCCATTATTAACAATTTTAAATAATAAAGTTTGGTCAAAAATTAAACGTCGTGTATAAAGGGAGTTGAAATTGTGGTAATTAATAGATTCGTTGTAATTTAAGAAGTGTAATTTTTGTTTATAATTTATGTGGTTAAAAATTTTTTTTTGGATTTTTTCGATTCTATCAATGTGAGCTTGGTAGAAAGGAGTCCAGATTGGTGTGCAGTGTTCTAAGTGGGGACGGATGAACGCTGTGTAAAGGGAATATAGAGTCTTAAGGTTGCGAAAAGGTTTCGTTATTCGAATAATAAATCCTAGCATTTTGTTGGCCTTGTTGATGATTTCATCAGTGTGTTGTATAAAATTTAATTTAACATCCAGTAATACCCCAAGGTCCCTGATAGATTCTACTTCTTTGATAAGTGTCCCATTTAATCTATACTCAAAAGGAATTTTATTTTTATTACGTGTAAATGATAATTTTTTGCATTTTGAGGTATTTACTACCAGTTTGTTTGATTCACAGTATGTAGATAAAAAGTCGATTGAGGTCCTCTAGAAGTTTAATGCAATCTTCGATTAATTTGATAACTAGGTATATTTGTTTATCGTCTGCATAAGCTAGGTAATTGGCGTGTAAAAAACATTTGTGAATATCATATATATACACATTAAATAATAATGGCCCTAAATGAGAACCTTGAGGTACACCGGAGGGCACGGAAAAGAAGCTGGACTTAGTTCCCTCAACTGATACACATTGAAGTCTACTCCGAAGGTATGAAGTAAGCCACCGAAGTAGGTCACCGTGGATGCCTAATTGTTTTAGTTTTTTAATTAGAATAAAATGGTTTACCTTATCGAAGGCCTTAGAGTAATCTGTGTAGATTACATCTACTTGGTTTCTATTGTCCATATTGCTTGTTAAATATTCCGTGAAATTTACCAAATTTGTAAGTGCCGACCTTTTTTGTAGAAATCCATGTTGTTGGTTTTGTATGTTGCAAATAATTGCTGTATAAATTTGATCGTAGATAATTTTCTCAAAGGTTTACTAAATACCGTTAGCATTGAGATTGGGCGATAGTTTTCAATGTTGCTTTTTGAACCAGTTTTATGAATAGGGATTATAGTTGCTTCTTTGAACTTTGTAGGAAATTTTCCTGCTCCTAGTGACATTCTAAATATGTTAGTTAAGGGGTACGAAAGATTTTTGGCACATTTTGAGACAAAGTATGGCGAGATACCATCACTGCCAGCACCCTTACTAATGTCTAAATTCTTCAGGTATTTATTGATTATTAAATAGTTTATTTGTACGTTCCCAATCGGGTTATGATTATTAACGTAGGTGGACTGAAAATGTTTAGAGAATAGTTGGCATACTTGATGAGCGCCGGTGCCTGACTCATCCTTAAGGTGCATGATTTGTGGGATGCCATTTGTTTTACATTTGCTTTTAGCATAGTTCCAGAGTTGTTTATTATTTGTAAGAATATTAGATTCAAGTGAATTTATGTATTGATTATAGCAATGCTTCTGTAAGTGTTTTTGTTGCATACGTTTTATAGAAAACTCTATGTAGTCTACTGGATTATTATGGGATTTCCATGTTTTATGTAGTTTTTGTTTCTCTTTAATGATTTTGATCAGTGGAGCTGAATACCAGTTTGGAAATTTACTCTTTTTGATGATACGTTTAGGGACAAACTGGTTGATGGTATTGTTTAAAATGTTGTAAAAAGAATCGACCACTACGTCGACATCCGAATTCTCCAGAGTAAAAGACCAGTCTGTCATTGACAGATGTTCGTTGATTAACTCGTAATTGGCTTTTTTAAACAGATAAATTTCTTTAGGTGGGGCGTGAATAATAGGAAGTGTATCGATTTGAAGCATGATTTTAAGTGATGGGTGGTGCGAGTCTTCGTTGACAAGAGGATCGCATGCACGAGATACATGGCATTCCTCATTACAGATAACTAAATCGAGAATTCGGTTATTTGAATTTTTTATGTAATTATATTGGTTTAATTCAGAATAATGGATTGTGTCTGCAAGTGAGGAACTAATTGCGTTCAAGTTTTCAGGTATCAAGTATGAATCATTGTTATGTACATTCCATGTTACGGTGGGCATATTAAAGTCTCCAATTACAAGTAAAATGTCATCGGGATATTGATCTTTTACGTTAGAAAGTAAGCAAAGGAATGAACTAAGTGAAGTTTCATATCCTGGACCCTGTGGGAGATATATACAGGCTACATGAATAGTACGTTTGGAGGTATAGTTAGAGGAAGGAATAGTTACCCAGATGCATTCAGCATTGCAGATCAAGTCTTCGCGAGGGTAAGCATTAAGATTGTTATGTGTAATGATCATCACTCCACCGCCTCGACGAGAGTCTTCTTGGTTGTTTAAGCTATTCATTGTAATGTTATTTGATCTATCCCGCCTGAAAACGCTGTAAAACTCTGTTGGTACTAGTTCCGGATCTAAAATAGAATTTATAAGCCATGTTTCAGAAATACCGAATATGTCACAATCGTCATTCAATAAAATATTATTGTGAAATATTTCTGTTTTAGTGCGTAGTCCTCTACAGTTTTGATACACAATAGTTATCATCGCAAATTATGTAAGTTTTTTTATAAGTGTTAATATTTTTTGTAAAATTATTAGATAAAATATAAAATACATGAAGAGTTTTATGAATGACACGCGCGATATTATATTATACACGTAAAATAGTGAAATTAAAATGTGAGCAGCAAGTACGAGGAGCATGTTAGGAAATAGAAGGGGGATGGGAGTGGGGTGGGGGAGGGGTGTAATGTTAGAGATAAATAATGATAAAGAATGGATACAGAATGCGTCGATTATTCGACGAATTATATAATCCATATCTAAATGAAATAAATGATTTTAAACAATATCAAAAGGATAAATAGTTATAAGGAAATAGAAAAAAAAAAAACATAAAATAACTATATTCAACAGAAGGTTCAATAAAGATAAAAATAATAAAAAGTGTAAGTAGTGCGCGATTATCTTCATAGTATGGTTGTACATAAATAAGTTAATTGTTGGTACGTATGAGTCGTGAAAGACTTGTGAGATAGGTATATATAATTTTAGGAAAAGTGAAATATAAAAATAATAATTTGATTACGTGCAATGTTCAATACATCACATACCCATATAAATTTTTTAAAGCAAATGCAAATTACAAAGGCATCTATGAAGTTAATTGAAGGTAACAATATGTTTAAAAAAAATATATATATATATAATTGTATAGGTATATATGTAAAACTTTAAAACAAAGAAGTAGTCAGAGCAGAAAAGGCAAACCAAATGCTAATGTATCAATAAAAACTGTTAACGTATCTAAAAAACATTAGAAAGATAGATTTTTATTAATACATAATATTATTATAACATCAATATATGAATGTATATCTGCATATCATAATATAAACGAAATGTAGGTACCAAGACGCCAAGTTTGAAGTCTGTGGGTATTATGCGCGGTGTTATTATAGTGCATAAGTATTTAGAAAAGTAGATACATTAATATAAGGTTTGTGTCTCTATTGTGCACAGAAAATAATTAACAGTTAAGTAAATAGATTATGGCTACAAGCGCATAATAATATATAATAATAAAAAATAAAAAAAAAACGATAGAAAATTCAAGTAGTGCGCGATGATCTATTATAGTTTTAAGTTAACAAGAGAAAAAGCTGGAATCAGCAAATTATTTATGAGGTACTTATACAATTAATTCTAAAAGTACACGTTTAAGTGACATCGTTGGTAAAAAGATACAATGGAGGAAGTATAGTGATAAAAATTATACTCGTATGTCTCATTTGATGGATGCTTGTTGAAGTGAAAACCTCTTTTACACAGTTGTGATTTGAAACTTGATGAAACGGATGTGAGCGTCACTAAAAAGAGACAAACGCATACATCTATAGGATTTGTCCTGCGAGAGAACGAGATAGAATAATCAGTCTCCTCTTTGTGCGGTGCTTCATAGCCTCCCCACTCTTGTCTACTTTATTTTTTTTAATTAGCTCCACATAGGAGGCTTTCTTTCTTTGGAGATGCCGTGAGAAGGGTCTTTTTAGGGAGAGGAAGTTCTGGGAAGGAAAAGGTACGAGGGGTGGGTAGGAATCTGGGGTTCAGTGTGTCCAGATCATCGGCGACCAAGACCCAAACAAATCTCACCCCACGAACCCGGGCACCCCTGCTAAGTCACCAAAAGTCGCTTGCCTCTTGGGATGACCTATGGCAGTTGGTTAACCAATAAATGGTTTCCAGGGCGGCGGTACCCATACACGCCTCGCAAATGAATGAATACATGGTTTATAATTTAGATATTTATTTATTTATTTACGCCCATTTAGGCTTTTACATAATATATACCTACACTTAACAATATTTACGAAATTATACTAGTAAATGGTGCAGGAAATGACTGTTTACAACATTTGCACAAAAACAAACATGAAGCAAAAATACTATTGAATTTGATCCACACAGTATGCAGGCACAAAATATAAAAATAAAAAAATACAAAAATAGCTTCTCTCCTTCAGCCGACAAAACACCACCAATATGCTAGTCAATTCAAACAGTTTCATCAACACATTCCCCTACTTGATGAAAAAAACTTCAATAAGGTATGCTTATATATTAAAATTGATGTATTAAATATATCAACAACATCTGAGTATTTGTTTCCAAGCTGTTGAATCCGTCGCATAGGAGTGTATTATTGGCATGTTGACTTAGAATTGCTACAATAATATGGTAGGTACTGTCTTGTGAAAGACCTGCCTGGAGTATGAAAAGAGATTACATATAATAAATCAGGGGTGTCAAACATTGAATTAATGATTTTATACAAACAGGTTAAATCCGAAATGATTCTACGATCAGATAATTTTATTAAATTTAATGAACAAAGTAGGTATTTTAGTACTAAATCTCTACATATTATAAAGTAAAGTCCCCCGCGCCGTCTTTCTGTCTGTCTGTCTGTTCGCGATAAACTCGAAAACTACTGAACGGATTTTCATGCGGTTTTCACCAATAGATAGAGTGTTTCGTGAGGAAGGTTTAGGTATGTAATTTGTCAAGGATTTATGTAAATTGGTTGAAACATAACGATAATTGTTAGAAGTGTCGGAAAAAAGTCCAGCCGCCTGGTAGCTTTCATCGAAAATGCTGCTTAATCCTTTTGGGATATAACAAAACAATTAATGGTGGGATATTCCTCTTTTACAGATCTACAAAAAAGTCCACGGAGGCATATATCTATCTTTTACGGATAGCTTACTATACACATTATATCTTCTTATCTTATTATTATTATCAATTGCTGTTCGTTTGTCTCGCTAAATCTCGAGAGCGGCTGGGCCGATTTAGGTGATTTTGGTTTTGAAATATTTGTCGTAGTCCAGGGAAAGTTTAAACGGTGAGATAATATGGAAAAATTGTGAAAAAGACAGTAAAAAAACAATTTCATTTTCTCATATAAACAGTTTTAGTGTTCTACCTACCTACTTTCAGAAACAAAACGTAATCTAAAATTGGAATTCAAAAAATAAAAGAATTCTGATTGTCATATTTCAAACGTCAAACGTTACCTGTCATTCTGTTACTGTTTAAAATCTTCTAGGATCAGTTTGTCAGTGAGTGAGAACTTTATTTAGCATTTTAATGTGCCAAGGAAAAGACGAGCTGACATAGGTCGTCGAAGTCAATCAAATGGGCGATGAGCTACCTCACAACCGTGAACCTGGAACGAGTAGCATTCCACTTCGATCCGGAAGTAGATTATTGTGCCGACAATTCCGTGATAATCGGGGAAATGACAATCATTTGTCAATGTTGTAAAGCGTAAAAATACAACGGCGAATCACCTGGATTATGTTGTGCTGGTGGTAAAGTAAAATTGCACAATTGGTCCCACAACCAGATCCATTACGTTTCGTGAGGAAGGTTAGGTATGTAAGTCAAGGATTTGTTATTTCTTCTAAAAAAATAGTCACGTACAATGGGATAATTGGAAAGTTATTTAGACGGATACAGTATTAATCCTTATTTTCTTAAATACGTTAGTTACCCCAAGCATTTCATTCACATTATTATAATCTTTCACACCATCTCTATGTATTATAAATTAAAGTCCTCCGCGGCATCTGTCTGTCTCTTCGCGATAAACTCAGAGAAGGAGGTGGTTACAAAGGTTGGATTTTACAAAGTGTTTTATTAGCCACAGCAACGCGTGGCCGGGTCAGCTAGTATTAAATATAGTATTAAATATTTTAGTACATACTTACAAATATTGTGATTTCTGAAGAAATGTAGGTTTTGATTTATTAAATAAGATAAAATACTCTTTTGGAAAGGAGGTCTACTGTTTATTTCTTTATTCCTCTTTTATACTCCCATTTTACACTGACTACAAATGGTTACAATTTTTTACACAACTGTTTTTTGTATTAAACATTAGTTTACAATTGGATAAAATTTAAATAATGTGCATAATAATCTAAACATTTTCAGAAAAAATATTGTGATATGAAAGATTTTTTTAGGTATGTTTTATATATCGTAAGTATTTGTAAATAGTAAATATTAGAATTTGTTATGTTCACAGAGATATCAGTCGGAATGTAAGGTTGTGGTTTTTGTGCAAAATCTTTCTTTGCTAGTTTGGCTATGTTAAGATCATTTACAGGAGAGAAAATAATGGACTCATACAATAATTTTGCTATAGTCAGCTTATTTTATTGACTAAGGCTAAATAATAAATATTTTTAACAAAAGTGTGTTTTTAACAGCTCCCAAGATTTTTTTTTTGGTAATCTGAAAGAAAACATAGAAAAAATATTTGTTAAAAATAACTAAGAATGTGGTAAAAATAACAAAGAATGTTGTAAAAATAACTTAGAATGCAGTGAAAATAACTAAGAATGTAGTAAAAATAACTAAGAATGTTGTAAAAATAATTAAGAACCAGTGGCGGATAGTTCATAAGAGCTCCCGAGCGCCGCACAACCCACAAAAATTGAAGATCAATACGAAAAGCGGTTCGGTTATAAATTATTATAATATTTTCTCAAGATCTCGTACCGTACGTAGATAGATACCTATTAAACGTGCTATCTGAGCGACAAGAGCCGGCCCTTGCGCCCATCTTCATAGCAGTTCGTTTTCGATAGCGATCCAGAATCTTACTACTTTGTGAGCAAATCCCGTGAACAGTCGGAAGCGTGGGTATATACGATTCTTTGCAAATTTCACGAAAGGGCGAACGCCGCTCCAAATTTTACCCCCACATCGAAAGGAGCAGTTCGTACAGTGGTGTGTTAAACGAGAACGCTTATATGTAATGTTTTTGTCCACATTTTGTCTTCAATTTAACAGCAGAGCTACTATTTTCAACGAATGTTCCGCGTGTTCTTCTCTTGAAGTCAATGACATAATGATAATGAGTGATTAGCTGATTAGTTGTCAAGTTGTCAGCAGGCAGGCAAAACTCGGATCCAAAATGTCAACCGAATCTTTATATGATATCATAAATCATAAGTCCACTTTGGTTTGTTTATGGTCCCTGGCTACTACATCCACCAACAGGAATCTTTTATTTTTTGTTGCATTTCTCTGGTATATTTTCGTTTGACATGTACATTTCCGAAGCAATAACTAAGAATATGAATTAAAAAATGAAAAAGAATGAAAAAACGCGTAATAAATAAAATATTACTCACAAAAAATTGATTAACAAAAAATCAGCGTATTTAATACTTAAAGTCTATCAGTGGTAAGTTATGAATGACAACAATTTTTTCAGCATTTGTTAATAGCAAACGATTGCGATTTTCCTCATAAATTATACCTGCTTCCGAAAGTAGCCGCTCACCAGTAGCGTAGCGAGGGGGGGTCGGTGGGGGCGGACCGCCCCGGGTTCCACCCGAGGGGGGGGTGATGCTACACCCGACCGTTAAAAAATTACAAAGGATATTGTCGCAAAAATATTGAATACGGTGTTATTTACATTTTCGTATGGCTCTATGGCTCCCCGTGGAATGTCCCAAAACGGGGAGGAATTTTATGCCTGACGTTCTTTTTATTGACGTAAAATAGCCTCCAAATAAATAACCACCTTTTCTGCCCCGGGTGCCACCCGTGCTGGCTACGCCACTGCCGCTCACTACATACACTGCGACCTGGATAATTAAATCTTTGCAAAAATTTGTAATTTTGTAAAAAAATCTTTTGATGAATAAAGATAAATAAAAAAGATGGAGGTTATGGGGTACAGCAAATTTGTATTAAGAGTTAAGGGGTACACAGGCTTAAAAAGGTTGAAAACCGCTGGTTTACATGAAATTTCGAAAAACCACACCAATACTTTTTACCACCTGTTAAATCAGAATTTTGAGAGTTCTTGATGAAATATTGCGCGCATTGTTTAAAATATTAGAGGAACATTACTTCCAATTATGTGCCATTGATTTCGGAAATATAAGTAATATAAGAGATTAAAAATAAAACATCATGCAAGTGGCTCACCGCACATTCGTTCTAAATAGCCATAAATTGAATTTCTCATTTAATGCTGCGCAATTCAAAACACAACCAATAATATTGTTTATAAACATGGACAGTGTTTTTGTTTTCATTTTATAAAGGTAAATGAACTTAGAAAACGTTGACCTTGTTTTTTGTCTTATGTGAACATGATTCACGAGTCGCATAGCTCGTAGTCAGTGAGACTATGGCATCCCCAATCGGGATGTGTTTTGAGGCTGGAGACAGTGGGATGGTGTAGAGGAAGGAATCTGGAAAGAAAGAAGCAGATCTGATCACCAAACGTGACTAACGTCATCTCTCCAGGACAGTGACGGATTTATACTTTTCATAAGTATAGGCCACTTCCTTTGCGCCGCCTCTTCCTCCTTTTCAGAACCTACCTATCATAATCACTCACTTGTAGGCTGCCTGTTGGCTGCCGCCGCTAAGCCGCGGCCTATATTGACAAACTTCCATCACGGTGATAGGCACCGCATTGGCACGTTCCACTTGATTGGTCCGACGAGTATTGACCCGAACTGTCCGATGATCTATGACTTGTTCTGCGCCCAAGTTAGCCAAGGGAACACCAAGGAGTTCTGTTTGTAAGGAAGCAGGCATAGCCGAAGCACTGGGCGTACCTCAACCCATATGCCGTGCTTTCCCCGACTGGCCTTAGATAATTTTTTTTTTTTTTTAAATAGGTCATTCACCCTAAAAAGAGTGCTTTGCGCCGAAAAAGTTAAAAAAGATAGTTATAATTTTGAGAATAATCTATAAGAACAAATCAAATATTGAAGTCATTCAAGTCTATGATCTTAAATAAAATAGAAAAAACGCGAGAATTGTTGAGAGACAGCAAATGCGGAATACTGAGGGAAGAATGGTGGGTGATTTTAATGAGCAAACGATATGCCTTTGAAGGAAGAATGATTTTTACAATTGAAAAAGACATGGTCAAGAGTCTCCTCCTCCACACCGCACTGGCAGAGTGGACCATCGATGACTCGAATTTGAAACAAATGCGCCGCAATAGAGCACTGATCAATTCTCATTCTCGAAATGCGGGAAATAAATCTTTTGGATTTTTTTTTGCCGTGGAACCGAGGTTTACTTGGAATATGATTTTGATTTACAGCATAGAAAAATCCAATTCGGGTTTTCGTATCTGACCAATTTTCTTCCCAATTGCTGGATTTAAGAACAGAGAAGACGTGAGAGATAGAAATTTTAAAATCTTAATGAATAGAACTAGAGATTGTTCCAAGTTTAGCGAGAGAATGGCTTTCTCGTTACCCTCAATTCCTAGATGACCAGGGACCCAAACCAATATTGTCTAAAACTTTGATACATTTAGAGCAGGGATGGGAACCTTTGTAGCGTCGGGGGCCATTTGGATGTTTGTTGTATCACCGCGGGCCGCACCTAGATTTTTAAGCACCGGGGGGGGGAATCCTTTTTTTTGTCATTTCTTCATTTTGTACTGATTTTTTAAATAACACATGCAATGAGTATTCTTCCATTAAAAAAATCGTATGCACAAATTCTGCAACCAGAAATTTATAACAGTTCTCGAAAATTGGGAATGGTATCCCTTGAATTGCGTCAGTAGAGAATTTCGCATCTCCGGTTTTTTACATTTTTTTTACAATAGCTTCACACAGGAGGCCCTGAGGAAAATAATTCCCCTCAGGGCCTGTGTCATCTTTGAGGTTGCTGGGTGGAGGATCTTTTTAGGAAAAGGAAGGAGAGGAAGTTCTGGAAAGGAAAAGGGGTATGATGGGTGGTTGAAAGTCGTTGGAGAGAGTATGAAAAATGATTTGTTTAAAAGGGATAGAATCATGGATAATAAGAGCCGTGCCACCTTTACCATCCAGTTTATCACGTCTAAGACAATGATATCCAGGAATCGGATAAAAAAAGTGCTTCGTAACCACTAAAAAGTGACAAACTCATACATGTATAGTCCGGTCAGTGGTTGAGTGGGCATAGCGCTTGGGTGCCACCAAGTGGCGTAGCTAGCATGGGTGGCACCCGAGGCGGATGTCACCCCCCCGGGGCGTAGTGTCACCCCCCCCCCCCCCTCCCTAAGTTAACTTGAGAAATTCAAAAAGCTAATTTCAACTTCATAAAATTGGTCCATCCTGGGGGGGGGGAGGGGTGGCTAGAGAATTTCAGAATATAGGCTATTCTGCCTATAAAAGAGACCGACCGACACAGAATTCGGGGCACTCCACGGGGAGCCATAGAGCTACGAAAATATAAATAACAGACCGTGTTCATGTGTATGCAATATCTTAGTTGAGTGGCACCCGGGGCGGTCCGCCCCCTCCTCGCTACACCACTGGTCCCACCTGGGCGTCGCTTGTTCGATTCCTCGGCTGGCTAAGTCCTCCATCACAACACAAGCAACATTTTCGGCTTTCTGTGGTGGTAGTAGGAGATTTTCAAACATTGTTGGGTCATTCGTAACCCAGGAATGTTTGTCTTTCTTTATTTAAAAAAAAAAAAATCTATAGGATTTAGCCTGCGAGAATGAGATAAAATAATCGGCCTCCTGTTTGTGTGGTGCTTCGTAACCTCCCCACTCTTTCTACTTTATTGTTCTGAAGATTTCACTTCTACAGCGTGTGAATTGCACACTCTGATTTTTTTTTATAAGGGATAACATCAATAAAAAAGCAATATATTCATGTAATATCTACCTACATGGATTTTATTCAATTAAAGTATGGACCTAACAAATTATTTACATGTTTTATTGCTTATTTTGCTGTACATCAAATCTCCTCAGGTAGATTACCATAAATTGTACACATGTTCACAATATTAATTTTATTTAATAATAATAATTAATTAATTAGTCGAAAATAAGTTATAAAAGACATCAAGGTACTCTCGTATAAACCAAAAGGTAAAAATTAAATTAAAAATCAAAATCTGCGAAAAACTAAAAATATTAAAAAACAAACAAACAAACTTAATTAAAAACATTTTAACTTAATCGTTAAATAGTTGGTTGTTAAAATTATAAACACATACAGTACGATTCAAAAAAATTATAATTTATAAGTAGATATAAACCATAGATGAAATTTTAATTAGACTGGGTTGTTTCTTTTTTTAGTAAACATAATATTTAGTCTAAACTTCATTCTAACATTGAAAACTAACTAACTAACCGATGTGTTATCAAATCGACATATGTCATCAAATTGACATTCAAACTAACATCATTTTGTTATTTCAATAATTGAACAGTCCTCTTTAACCTGTCATTTGTCGCGAGCGAGTAGAATTTTTTTTGTTTTTATTTATTTTTAAAGTGCGATTTTAACCCTTATGTATAAAGAAACTGTATAAAGGATAAGGTCAGAATCGCTTGCGCCAATATCATTATTTTTTTTTTTTTTTTACATGAACTCCACACAGGAGGCCCTGAAGAAAATAATTTCCCTCAGGGCCTATGTCATCTTTGGGGATGCTGTATGGAGGATTTTTTTTAAGGAACGGAAGGAGAGGAGAGTTCTGGGAAGGAAAAGGGTTTAAGGGGTGGGTAGGAATCTGGGGTTCAGTGCGTCCTGGTCATCCGCCTCCGAGACCTAGACAAACCTCACCCCATGAACCCGGGCACCCCTGCTAAATCACCAAACGTAGCGAACCACTTGGGGTGACCTATGGCAGAGGTGTTTCTTGATGTAACCGTTGATTTGATTAATCCAGCTACTCCAGAATATTTTTAAACGAATTTTCTATGACCTTGCAGGTCATTTTTGGCAACTGTCAAAGGTGAAAAATCAGTTTTTTTACATTTTCAAATTAGTATAAAGGTTGCAAACTCCTTTGAATTGTGTTTTATCATGTTGGGTATGTATTCAGATTTGTGGAGAAGAAACAAAATCAGTTTATATTTGTGTGATTATGTTTTTTGACAATTATTTCCAGAATGGGAGAAAACTCACGGACCGCCCAGGTTCATGGGGTGAGGTTTGTCTAGGTCTTGGCGGTGGATGCGTTTGCTCACCTACTGCGTGTCGGATCGGGAGACTGGTTGAGGGAGACCTTTTGACCTCTCCAGCCGGACTCTCTCGACCCATCGTCTGGCACCACAGTGGGAGGGATGGATTTAAGTCCGGCACTCCTGGACACATTGACCCCAGAATGCTACCCACCCCTCATACCTCTTTCCTTCTCAGAATTTTCTCTCTATCCTTGCCATAAAAAGACGCTCAACACAGCATCTCCAAAGATGATTTTTTCCTCAGGGTCTCCTGTGTGGAGTTAATTTAAAAAAATGGAAAATCCTTATTTTTGATAACAACAAATGTGACAGGAGTTGAAACAACTTGGCCTAAATAAAGTTAGCATAAGTATGAAACAACCCGACCTAAGTGACTTGAATTTACTCAAATAAAAAATCAATACCCACAGAAAACAAAATAATATTAAACATAAACATAAATTAAACCATAGACATTGGTACTACAATGTTCTATGTCACAAAAATACAATTTTTGAAAACTTAAAATATTAGACAATCATAAAATTAAAATTAATAAATAATTAACACGGTTTGTATTATAAATATGACTGAAAAGTTGTGGAACCACTGCTCATAAAAACAAAAACTTACAAATATTTATATTTTTGCATTTAGTATAGTAAAAATTTGAAAGCAACCTAAAAACTGGTATGTTCAAGTCAAACAAAATTTGAATACATAATTTTATGAAAGCGAATATTGAAATATAAAATTGAATTGTGCGGCAAAATGTTTTCACTGCATTCTCATGTGGAAACATTGAATTAATGTACATATGTATTGAATTGTCATTAAACTAATTATTCATTTATTGTGATTTTAAAAGACTAGATAATTAATAAACTGGGTAACAATATTTGTTTATGCAAAATACAACAAATAAATAAATAATACAATATTTTAATTTTTAACAATATAAAAAAATATTGTTAAAACATTTATTTAACTGTGTCGTTAAAAAAGGTTTAAAAAATCTTGCTGTAACTTTTAATTTATTTGAAAAATAGCAAAATGTTATTAATTTTTTTTTGTTATTAGTTTTTGGGGTATTATGCCATGTTGCGCTACCTCCTTCTTTAGCCAACGTTTCGGACAGCGTTGCAGTGTCCATCATCATCAGGGCAAATGTGTAATAGTTAGGGGTGATGTTTGTACTTATCTACTTAGGAGCGATACCGTGTCGCCAGCTCCACTCCTCTACGAGCTGGCGCTACAATATACTTCAACATGTTTTTTTGCGTTTAGCCTTGATATAACCGTCAATTACCGGATACCAAGAACTATTGAGCTTAGCTCCGTCGTCTCTATTAATATTTATAGGATTTTTGTGAATTTCAATTGCCTCCGTAATCAGGCGTGCTCTATGAGTTTTGGGTCTTCCCAGGACCTCAGGGACAAATCCAAAGTAATGGCCGGTTTCGATTAAGTGCTCGGCGATTGCCGATTTGTCAGGGTGGCCAAGTTTATAGGCACGAAAGTGTTCTGATATCCTTTTGGAGATCGTCCGCTCTGTTTGGCCTACATAAACCTTGTCACATCCAGAACAGCTGAGTTTGTACACTCCATCTGATCTGAGAGCGGCGATCTCCAAAAGGATAACAGAACGCTTTCGTGCCTGTAAACTTGGCCACCCTGACAAAATGAAACCGGCCATTACTTTGGATTTGTCCCTGAGGTCCTGGGAAGACCCAAAACTCATAGAGCACGCCTGATTACGGAGGCAATTGAAATTCACAAAAATCCTATAAATATTAATATAGACGACGGAGCTAAGCTCAATAGTTCCTGGTATCCGGTAATTGACGGTTACATCAAGGCTAAACGCAAAAAAAAACATGTTGAGTATATTGTAGCGCCAGCTCGTAGAGGAGTGGAGCTGGCGACACGGTATCGCTCCTAAGTAGATAAGTACAAACATCACCCCTAACTATTACACATCTGCCGTGATGATGGACACTGCAACGCTGTCCGAAACGTTGGCTAAAGAAGGAGGTAGCGCAACACGGCATAATACCCCAAAAACTAATAACAAAAATATTTTTGGCTGTGAAAATCTAAAATCGTATATTATAAAATGTCTATTTTTAAAAGGTGTTCGATAAAAATATTAAAAGTTATGTTTTGTTTTACTTTGAAAGAATCATTATTTAAAAAATCTTAGTTATAAAACATAAAATATTGTATGAAGCAGGTGAGCTCTGGCGTCTTTAAATTTGGTCAGCTTTGAATTTTTATGCCAACTGAATAAATATATGTTACAATTTTTATTATGAATGCATTGCTTCCAGAAGGACATAAGACAATACAACATAAAATATAGAATTATTTTGGTTGTTATATGAAATGCTTAACCACTGGAGTGACCACGCAAAATAAATTAAAATTTTTAAAAAATCATATCTTCGAATTTTAACATGGAGACAATAAATTTATTATAGTGCTATATAGCCAAAGACCAATTAACCTGTATTTTACCATTAATCTCATATTTGTAGGATTTATAAAAGAATTATTAAAAAATCGTTAAGTTTATAACCGCGCGAATCCTGCATGGTTTTTACTTTGAAACTCCTTGAGGGGTACTTATTCGAGTCAACATAGAATATTTTCGATTTCTGTACGTTGTCTGTGGTATACTCACGGGCGTATATAAGGGGGGGGTTTTGGGGGTCCGGACCCCCCCCATTCATATCCATCTTACAACATCATCTTGACAACAGAAAAAAATTACGTGCACCACGCCGATTGTAGAAAACGATTCCCCCGCTCCCCGCCGCAGTATGGGGAGCGGGAGAATGGGCACTGCCCCCGCCCTTGTGATTGTGAATATGAGATATGGCCCAATCACTGGAAATCTGTAGCACAAAACCTGCAACTGTGATCGACGCTATCGATAACTGCGGTGATCAGTTTTCCCCTTAATAAAAAAGCTTCTCATTATTTTAGCCACATTTCCAGTGTCCACTGCAACCCTTGAAAGATCTTTCTCTACCTTAAAGAGGTTAAAAACTTACCTAAGAAATAAAATGGGCGATGAAAGACTTACTGGTCTGGCTTTAATTACACCGAGATCTGGCGGTGCAATTTGATTCCGAAGAAATTATTAATCAGTTAGCAATAAAACGTAAAGACTAAATTTATTAGGGAACGTACCCATACTACGTGATCAACTTTTTGCAATTTTTAACCCCCCCCCCGGTGACCAAAAACCTAAGCCCGCCGCCGCTCATTTGTACCAAGCGTGACATTTTGAAGACCCCCCCCTTAAACGTGTCACGTAGTATGGTTACGTTCCCTACTTTAAAGTTTCAACTTTGTTACTTTTGAATAAATATTGCAATACATACATTACATATAATTTTTTTATTTAAAGGCACCTACTTAGAGTAACCTAAGTTATATATATTACAGATAACCCGCGACGATACTTGCGTGTATAGTCGCAGGCAATGTTTAATTTGTAAATGATAGATTTAATTGGCGTTAGAGCTCTGTTTTTTTTTACTTTGGGGACCCCCCCCTTGTCAAAGCTATAGCTACGTCCGTGGGTATACTTGATACATATCTATAGAAAAAGGACTAAATTTTAACCGTAAACTGCTGAGCAAAAAATATTTAAAAAAATTATTTTTAACATCGTTCTAAAATAGTCTACGAAGTTCGGATTTGCGACATCTATGGTCATAATAGATAAAGCATTTCAATAGCTTCATTTTAAAATAAATGGCTGGCCATGGACATGTTTTGAATAATTACAATAAATGTTTTACGAATGGTAGGAAAACGTGGTCCAATTTTGGACCGCTATCAATCGCAGAAAAATAAAAGTGGTCCATTTTTCGACCACAATCGCTCCAGTGGATAAGGTTCATGTATAATTTTTTTCAATATTAACTCTACACAGGAGGCCCTGAGGAAAATAATTTCCCTAAGGGCCTATTTAATCTTTGAATATCCTGTGTGGAGGGTCTTTTTGAGTGAACATGGGTCTCAACACTTGTTGTAGGAGGGAGGAAATATGGAGGCCGGTAAATTGTTCACAGCCGAGCTGTTGAACTCAAGAACGAGTCGTAAAAGCAATCCATTCCCGTGTGACAAATGTCAACCGTGTACATATGTTGGGCGAACATCGGTTGAGGAAGATAGTTGCATCAACAGGTTGGTCTATCAATTTCGATGTCTATGGTGACTTGTGTCGATAATGTTATTGTGAGAGAGGTTTTAGGGTGGCACACCTGTTTCCGGCCATACAAGAGCGAGACAGGTGATCCCGCATATAAAAGGAGATGCAGGCCTCTCCTCACTCTCTTTTTCCAACCGCCAACACGTTAGTTAGGACGTATTTATAGCCATTACTTATAATAAATATCCATATCGCCAATACGCGCATTATTTATAAATAACCTCGCCTACACTCGAGTCTGTATTTAACAGTGGCGCAGCCTACGGAATACGATAAGACTGCACATAACAGTGGCAGCTCACGAAATCGTAAAAAGAATCGACGCGCAAAATTTGGCACAAAAAATTAGCGGTTGTAACATATTATTTTCGGGTCGGTAAAAAAGGCCGGACCGGAATCCAAGTAAACTTCACTGCAAGGAGTGAAGTAGAAGACACTGGAGCCAGCCAGCTTCTCGGAAGGGGGAAGCACGGGAGGGTCCAGGAGCGTCAAGTGGCAGCAGCACCGAGGGTCAAAGGATCGGTGTTACCAGGTGTTACTGTGTTACGGGTCTGGAAGGAGCCATCAATTCACAGGGTCAAGGAGCAGTTTCCGGAGCAGGGTCCAGGGAGCAGACGGCAGAAGAAGAAGCCTCATTGGGAAGTTTTTGTTTTTTCTGTTTTCTTTCTCTCTATTTGGGTACCTTCTGGGCATTGGGAACATGGAGTCTCGAGGATTGGAGTCCTTCAGTTTGCGTGACGGGAACTGGGAGAACTTCAAGGTCCGCCTCGGACAATTTCTCCTCGTGAATGATGAAAAGTTTGCATCGGATGATAAAAAAAGGGCTATTTTCCTGAATGCATTGAAAGATGATTGTTTTTCCTTATTGGTTAATTTGTGCATTCCTAAAAAGGTAACAGATATTAAGTTAGAAGATTTGATATCTAAACTTGATGAGTATTGTTGTTCAACGAAATGTTTTTTTGAAGAGAGATCTAAGTTTTACAGTGCTAAACAAAGAAATGACGAATCAATCCGTGAGTTTGCAGTGCGGTTAAAGTCTCTTTCTACTAATTGCAAATTTGGGAATAGTTTATCAGTAAATTTAAGGGATTTCTTTGTTTTAGGTTGTAAACCAGGAAAGGTAAGGGAAAAATTATTTCTCGAGGGTGAACTACACTCGTTCGAAAAATGTTTACAAGTCGCCGAGTGCATTGACCTCGTAGCTTCAACTCAAGCGCAGTCCCGAGTTGATAATACGGTTTACGCTAATGTACAGCTCAAGGCCGGTCGACTCTCTTTTAATAATTCGCGTGTGAAAGACAGAGACGTGAAGCGTTTCGGGCATAGCAACAGGGCACGGTCACAGTCGCCAGCGAACGCTGTGAAACAAAATTGTACCGTTTGTGGTCACAATAATCACATCGCGACGGAATGTAGATATAAAAATTATTTATGTAAAATTTGCAGTACGAAGGGTCATCTCGCAAAACAGTGCAAGCGTTCCTCAACACGTAAGAGTGTGGATACTTTGTTGTCGGACACAAAGTTGGGTGAAGTTAATAGTGTCGAACCATTTTTTATTGAAGTTTCACTAGACGGGATCAAGAGTAAATTCATGGTAGATTCTGGAGCATCTTGTTGCGTAATTTCCAAGGAGTGTTATTTCAGTAAATTCAGTAGAATCAAGCTAGTGCACGAAGACATTAGTCTACGGGGTTTTGACAATACGCTCGTGAAAGTGGTAGGTACAATTACGCCACAAGTGGAATTTAACGGTCAGTGTCACAATTTGAAATTTGTTGTTGTCACAAGTGCTTCGTTATCGATAGTGGGGCGTGATTTTATGAATCTTTTTAACGTCGGGATTAACGGAATCGTAAACAGTATAAAACAGAATACTTTGAAGCAGCGATTAGTAAAAAAATTCCCGGAAGTTTTTACGGATAAACTAGGAAAATTTAATAAGTACGAAGTGAATTTAACTTTAAAAGAGACCGCTATTCCGATATTTCGTAATCACAGAGTTATGCCGTTCGCTTTGAAAGAAAAAGTCGAAAGGGAGTTAGATAGTTTACTGTCAGACGGTATTATAGAACAAGTCCAGTTTAGTGAGTTTGCAAGTCCAATTGTTCCAGTAATTAAGAAAAACGGTAGTATTAGATTATGTGGTGATTATAAATCGACAGTGAATAATCAGTTATTAGTTGACAAATATCCATTACCTAGGATAGAGGAGCTATTAACGAAAGTAAATGGTGGGAAAGTTTTTGCAAAAATCGATCTTAAATCGGCGTATAGTCAATTTGTTTTAAAAAAGGAGTGTAGGCGTTTTACAACAATCAATACCCATTTAGGATTGTTTCAGTATAAGCGGTTGGTGTACGGGTTATCTCCCGCGCCAGCTATATTTGCAAAGGCAATGGCAAATTGTTTGTCAGGATTACAGAACATGACGTTTTATTTGGATGATATTATCGTGATAGGGGAAGACGAAGACGATTTAGAGAAAAACGTATGTGTCGTGTTAGAAAGGTTGAAACATTGTAATCTAACAGTGAATAGTGACAAGTGTGAATTCAATTTAAAAGTTATTGAGTTTTTAGGTTATAAAATAAGTGAACAAGGGATTCAACCGTGTGAACGGAATAAAGAAGCCATTTTAAATGCACCAGCACCTAGTGATTTAAATAATTTAAGAAGTTTATTAGGTATGATTAGTTATTATCGTAATTTTATTCCAAATATGGCAAATATATTGTCACCATTATACGAATTACTTAAAAAAGATGTTAAGTTTCAATGGGGTACGGAACAAGAAAATAGTTTTGCGATAATTAAAAGAATATTAACTTCGGATAGGATTTTAACGCATTTTGACGAAAATATACCTGTGAAACTTGTCACAGATGGTAGTTTTAATGGGGTAGCAGCAACATTACTTCATAGGTTTCAAAATGGCGTAGAAAGACCGATTGGGTTCGCAAGCAGAACTTTAACTAAAGCGGAAAAGAATTATTCTATTCTAGATATTGAAGCAACAGCAATTATTTTTGGAATTAAGAAGTTTTATCAATATTTGTACGGCAGAGAATTTATTTTAGCTGTGGATAATCAGCCGTTAGTGAGAATTTTAGGTGAAAATAAAGAAGTACCTAAGATTGCCGCGTCAAGGTTACAGAGATATGCTATTATGTTAGGTTCGTTTAATTTTAAAATTGAATATGTAAAATCGAAAAATAATTGTTCAGACTTTCTGAGCAGGTGTCCGATTGAAAAGGTTAGCTGTGAAGATGAGATAGAGTCTGATTACATTAATTATTTCGAGAATAATGGGTTTAATTTGTCTTTAGACGTGATAAAAAGCGAAACCGAAAAGGATGATGTGTTAGGTCAAGTAAAAAATTTTCTTATCGAAGGTTGGCCAGCATCAGTAAAAAAGGCACAAAGTGGTAACTTTATTAGAATTTTTTGGGAAAAAAGGTTAGAATTGTCTTTGATAAATGGGTGTGTTTTATATCAACATAGGGTTGTTGTACCTGAGTCTTTAAGACAAGAGGTTTTAAAGATGTTACATAGATCTCACTTAGGGGTTTTTAAGACTAAAGGTATTGCAAAAAGCTTTGTCTGGTGGCCAAAAATTAATCAAGATTTGGAGAAAATAACGGAAAGTTGTAGAGATTGTTTAGAAATTAAACCAGAATCACAAAAGAGTTCTTTAGCAGTGTGGCCATATGAACCTGAAGTATGGTTCAGGGTACATATTGATCATGGTAGTTTGTATAACAAAAATTTTTTAGTGGTGGTAGACTCTTCTTCAAAGTGGATTGAGTGTCTGGAAGTAAACAGTCTGTCTTCAAAAGAAAATATCGAAATACTTCATAGATTATTTTCGCAATTTGGTTTTCCAGCAACTTTAGTTAGTGATAATGGTACGTGTTTTTGTTCTGAGGATTTTGAAAATTTTTGTAAGAAAAATGGGATAGAACATATCACTAGTCCAGTCAATCACCCTAGTAGCAACGGGCAAGCTGAAGCTACAGTAAAGACTTGTAAAAATTTCCTTAAAAAAATTTGTAAACATAATGGATTTCCTTCAGATTATAAAGAAAAGTTAGGTAACTTTTTAGCAGACTATAGGAATACAGTTCACGCAACAACAGGTTGTGAGCCATCTGTATTATTAATGGGTAGAAAAATTAGAACAGTATTTGACTCTCTGATTCCAAGGAAAATTGAGGATAGAACGGGTAGTTCAGGTTCTACTCGACGAAACAAAGTAATAAAAAAGGTTACTCAGAGCCAAAACAATCAGAAAAGACAATATAAGGGTAGAGTTAAATCAGGTTTTAATATAGGTCAGAAAGTAATGACTAGAGATTTCAGATCTCAGGGTAATAGGTTATGGGTCCCTGGGGTTATTGTGGATAAAAAAGGTAGTAAAATATATTTCATAAAAATTAACAAGTCTAATATGGTGTGGAAAAGACATTTAGACCAGCTAAAGGAATTACATGTTTCATGGCAGGAGGAAGATAACCAGGAATTCGCGTCTGACACGTTGGAATTGTCGACGGACGAATTAGATCTCTCCGGTATGTTACGTAATAGAAGTGTCTCTAATTCTGTTTCTCCATGTTTCAGGTCTAACCCATGGCAAGGAAGGCTTCGGCCCAGGTGACAGCACTTCGCAGTCGAAATGGACAGAAATGGACAGAAGGGAAACAGAAAGAACAAAAACAAATGTTTTGTTAATTTTAAATGTAATGTGTTAATTTTAAATGTGAAATATGAAATATAAAATATATTGTATGAAATATGTAGCTATAGGTATCACTTATGTAGCCAGGATTCTCCCGTTTAAGTAGGGGAGGATGTGAGAGAGGTTTTAGGGTGGCACACCTGTTTCCGGCCATACAAGAGCGAGACAGGTGATCCCGCATATAAAAGGAGATGCAGGCCTCTCCTCACTCTCTTTTTCCAACCGCCAACACGTTAGTTAGGACGTATTTATAGCCATTACTTATAATAAATATCCATATCGCCAATACGCGCATTATTTATAAATAACCTCGCCTACACTCGAGTCTGTATTTAACAGTTATAAAAAAATTTAAAACTTGATTGAATTGCTGCCTTGGAGTGAAATTCTATATATAAACAGTGCCAAAATTATTATTAATAAAATAATTTCAAAAAGATTATCACTGTGCAATGTTGGTGTTTATGTACTCTATTTAAAATGATTGCATTAAAAAAATTACAAGTTATTATTTGTAAAAAATTTTGCCCAGTAACTACATTGATTATATATCGTTTGAATTGCAGTCGAAAACACAACCATAATGTGGACACAGAAATTATGTGCAACTTGTCACACCTAACTTTGCAGGCGGCCAAAGGAAAAACAAATAAACTGACCATCTTCGCAGGGATATGCAGAGAGGATAGACCACCGTACAACACTAACTTGGCACCCACTCCTTGCTTCAATCACAATCATAAATCGGCTTATACGTAATACTCTTCTGCTACATGACTCTACTAGAGCATTTGATTAACTTGGGCGTGTCTTATCTCTTTCGGCCATCCCCGACTTTTTTAATCATTACTTTCATATATTCTCCGAACGCTTCTTTTTTTGTGCATACAACCGACGAACAAAATATTATTTAAAACCTTTTAGTAAACAAAATCAATTCTAGCGACCCCCCACCGGCTGCAAAGTTAGGTATGTCAGTCTGTAAACAAGAAAATGTTTATATCTAGGAACACATTTAACATTAGGGTAAATCCAGCTACTCTTAGGATCTGTTTCATCAGCTCTAGATAAGTTCCTGATAACTAACTTCTGAGTAAAATTATACAACGCAAAAAACATTTTTTTTCAATTAGCAATTCAATTTTTTAAATGTTCTTTTCGGCAACCAGAGTAAAAAAACACTTTTGGAACTAGGTCCATGCTTCGACGTATAGCCCTGGACGTAGGTGGGCAAACCGAGGCGGCATTTTTAGGGGGCATCCAGCGCATACTGATCTATCAATTATTCATTGATTTTAAAACGCCCAGTTGGTTTTTGAACACATCCTAAGTCGATTTTGAACACATGCATAGTGTAAGTAATGTCTCTGTCAGGAGAATCCCCGTCGCATCTAGAACTAGGGGCTACACGAACTGAGCCGAATAAATCAGAACGGTCAAAAGTTAAGCGAAGTGACGATCACTCAACTCACGAGAGGGGGCGCCACTCATCGATAGGGGGTGCTACTACAAGTTTCTGCCCCGGTTTTGAAAAAGTTGTTGAAACAGCTGATAGTAATATCAACTGATTATTTTCAAATTTCACATCGAAAAAATTCAACATCGGATTCAATTTATTTGAAATAACATAATCAAACCTTAACCTGTAATCGGCCGGAGACGCGCGGATGCGCGCAGTTTGTGCGCATGCGCGCGGAAAATATTTCGAAAAAAATATGTTTGTCTGCGATTTTGACCCTTCTATGTACAGAATTTGTATGAAGAACAAGGTCAGAATCGCTTGCGCCAACATTTCCCCATAAGATGGGTAAAAATTTCATTCACCTTGCAACCCCAGAATATTTTTAAATGATTTTATCTGTGGCATCAAAATGTCAAATTTGCCGCGATTCTTTCTGTCAAAGTCGATGCGTGTTACTTGACGAAAACATCGTAAAACCTGTCAATTTACGTAATTAACGCAAGTAATGTTGTTTTGGTACATAGTTTATTGTTCTAGGAATGTGTTTCGGTCAATAAAATATACGATAACTCAAAAATTAATCCACAAAACATTCAATTCAAAATTCAAAGTCATGCTTTGTTAGGGAATTTCCGTGTTTTTTACGGCTTGTCACAGGTTAAACCACAGATTAGTAAATCATGACTTTACCAGATGAATAATATATCAGTTTTTCACAATAATTTAGCAGCAACTTAAATCAAAGATGGTGAAACAGACACCCTAAATCTAACATTTTGTTTCTTATATTAAACATGAAATTTATTTTTCAATATTATTTCTAATGGTCTCTAGTCAAAAGGGCAATGCAGTACTTTACAAAAATATTGTCTATAAAAAACCTTTCTACTTTGACTCACACAAATCCTAAAATCGCAGTGATTTTTTTTTAAATTTCTCTTTCAAATTCTACTTTCTATGTAAGCTCTAACGAAGACACAAGTTAATTTTGAAAATTTTAAAGTCAAAAACAGTCGAACCGATCTACACAACGCTACGACTCAGAAAAATTTACTCTTTTCATTGATGTGAATACACTTTAAAAACAGTGTTATCCAAAACAGCGCCGAAAATATATTAATTCATCTCAGTAGAACCTTGTCGTGAACGATAACAAATTAATGTTGACCTCTATGGTTGAGCGATAATCTCCTCGATTCTAGACTTAGAGGTCATGGATTCAAAGCCATGCAAAGACAAAACATAATATTTAGTATATTTGCATAGAATTCTACAGCTTTAGCTGTGTTTAATGACCGTTTCTAAATAGCTAGGTACTTATTAACCTTCCTCTTTTGTTTCTCCTTCCCCACCTCACTTCATTCAGTTTCACAAAATTAAAAATTTGGGAAGAGAAGGAAATTTTTTTATTAGTAAGAGTCCCAACTGCTCACAATTGTCTGGATACAGTGAGACTGACATCCCAAATTGTGGTATGTTGCGAGGCTGAAGATAGCGGGGAAGGGAATGGGCAAGAGGAAGATTGGGAAGTACCTGGCTATTCAGATCTGGTTACTAAACACGGCTAGTGACTTTTCAAGCAACGCTTCGATCCTGAATGGTGGTTTTTTCACCAGAGTGATACTGAAAGTATCTGCAATCTGTGGGGTAATGGGGTAAGGTTGAAAAGTACCTGGCTATTTAGAGCTAGTCACCAAACGCGGCTAAAGCCATTTCAAGCAATATTTCGATTCTGAATGCTGGTCGATTCTGGTCTGTGAAATTTTTAGCTCAATTTAAATTCAGCGCTCTTTTTACGACAATCGTATATATTATGTATTTACAATTTTGCACAATCTCCCATAGAAACAAAGACGGATGAAACGCATTTGTCCATTTTAGCAATGACACGTCAGCGTGAATAAGACAGATTCGACTGTATACATGTTTTGAAAACTTTCTCTAAAAGTAGACACCTCTACAAAAAAATACACAAATGTTTTTTTTTGTTATAAATTAATACATTTTAAACATAAGTTTTGTATTTAAATGATGTTCCTTTTACAATTTTTTTTATAAAATTATTGTTTAAAGGTTATTTTTATTGTCCCTACTAAAAGAAACCATAAAAGTAGTATTTTTTTTACTGACCAATTTTAATAAATGAGTTATAAATTTCAATGTTTATTTTGAAAAATACCACTTTTTTAGCACTAAAGGTGGAGTGATTCGGCATATTTATTCAACTTATTATACACAGTAGAATACGGATATAACGACCTTCAAGGGGCAGGCGCTACTTTGCCGTACTAACCGGATGACGCACAAAACGGCCGGATAATTTAAGCCTGTTTATTACATTATTTAGGGTTACATTTGATTCACTGGCTTCTAAAAGTTGTAATATAGCACTTTTTTCTTCAATCAACTTTCACGGAACTCATTGTGTCGAGCTTTTAACCTAGTCACAACAGATGATAAACACTGACTGATTTACGCGTGCTAATAAGGATAGGTGATAGCGCGCAGAGATAGTAGGCGAGGCGCGAGGCAGCTAGATATAGGTTTTGTACACAAAACACTGCGCGTCTTTCTAATCATACGAATTATCATTAAAATAGGTCGCTTAACCTGTAATCGAATCGGCCGGAGACGTGCGGCATGCGCGGGAAATTTTTTTAAAAAAAATTCGAATAAATCATGTTTGTCTGCGATTTTGACCCTTCTATGTACAGAATTTGTATGAAGGACAAGGTCAGAATCGCTTGCGCCAACATTTCCCCATAAGACAGGTAAAAATTTCATTCAAACGATTTTATCTGTGGCATGAAAATGTCAAATTTGCCGCGAATTTTATCTGTCAAAGTCGATGCGTGTTCCTCGACTAAAACATCGTAAAACCTATTAATTTACGTAATTAACGCAAGTAATGTGGTTTTGGTACATAGTTTATTGTTCTAGGAATGTGTTTCGGTCAATAAAATATACGGTATCTCAAAATTAATCCACAAAACATTCAATTCAAAATTCAAAATGGTGGTTTTTTAGGAAATTTCCGTATTTTTCCTGGATTTTGATGGCCTTTGACAGGTTAAAAACGGAGTCGTACTAAACGGATATATTTTCCTAGTACCTAACTATGAAACCTAACTTGAGTTCAAATTGTCATTGCTAAAAACGATAAGCAAAGTCGTTATATCCAAATTCTTATTGTATATTATTTTGACATATTACCAAAGCTATTTCAACTTTTCTATGTAATTTGAATTATCATCAATTTTAAAAAGTTGAAATAACGAAATTTTATTTTCTCTGGCATTGTAATCATTGCATTTCAAAATGAAAAGACAATATCTACAAAATGTACTTACAAACTGGTTTCTTATGATATGCCAATTTGAATTTTGTTTGCAGTTGTTTTTCTTAAATTTTAATAGTGTTTATCGACGTACAACATAATTTTATCTAAAATGAATATTTCTCAATCATTGCATAATTTTTGTTTCCCAACTTCTATGGAATTTGAAAGATTAATTCAATAGAGCTCTATTTCTTCTATGCGAATCACTACTTTAATTTACATATCTTTGCATTTCATGATTTTCCTTCTATTTCTTAATCATTGCATGACTTTCATTGTATTTCTTAACCATTGAATGATTTTCACTGTGTTTCATATCCATTGCTTATGTCTTATGTCTGTATCAAAGCATGACTTTTTATCTTATTTCTTTATCATTGCAAGATTTTCATTTTATTTCTTAACCATTGCATGACTTTCATTGTATTTCTTAACCATTGTGTGAATTTTACTGTGTTTCATAGCCTTTGCTTGACTTCCATCTTATGTCCGTTTCGATGCTTGACTTTTTATATTATTTTTTTATCATTGCAAGATTTTCATTTTATTTCTTAACCATTGCATGACTTTCATTGTATTTCTTAACCATTGTGTGAATTTTACTGTGTTTCATAGCCTTTGCTTGACTTCCATCTTATGTCCGTTTCGATGCTTGACTTTTTATATTACTTCTTTACCATTGCAAGATTTTCATTTTATTTCTTAACCATTGCATGACTTTCATTGTATTTCTTAACCATTGTGTGAATTTCACTGTGTTTCATAGCATTTGCTTGACTTCTATATGTCTGTTTCGATGCATGACTCTTTATCCTATTTCTTTATCATTGCAAGATTTTCATTTTATTTCTTAACCATTGCATGACTTTCATTGTATTTCTTAACCATTGTGTGAATTTTACTGTGTTTCATAGCCTTTGCTTGACTTCCATCTTATGTCCGTTTCGATGCTTGACTTTTTATATTATTTCTTTACCATTGCAAGATTTTCATTTTATTTCTTAACCATTGCATGACTTTCATTGTATTTCTTAACCATTGTGTGAATCTCACTGTGTTTCATAGCATTTGCTTGACTTCTATATGTCTGTTTCGATGCATGATTCTTTATCCTATTTCTTTATCATTGCAAGATTTTCATTTTATTTCTTAACCATTGCATGACTTTCATTGTATTTCTTAACCATTGTGTGAATTTCATATCATTGCATGATTTTCATTTAATTTCTTAACCATGGCATGATTTTCACTGCATTTGTTAACCACTTGAAAATTTTTATCCTAATTCTTAATCATTGCAAGACTTTCACTGCATTTCTTAACCATTGCGTGACAACTGTATTTCTTAACCATTGCACAATTTTCACTGTATTTCATAGCCATTGCTTGATTTCCATCTTATATCTGCATCAATGCAAGACTTTTTAACTTATTTCTCAATGATTGCATGATTTTCTTCTTGTTTATTGAATCATTGCATAATTTTCACTGTATTTCTTAACCAATGTTCACTGTATTTTCCAAACCATTGCATGATTTCTATCTTATTTCTCAACCACTGCATGATTTTCCTCACTTTTGTCAATCTCTGCATGAATCGTATTTCTTAACCGTTGCAAGATTCTAAAACTCGCAGATGAACATCTCTTAACCTAATGTCTTCGGTTTCAATGGCCACAACGTTCTACAAACTAAAAATATTATATCATACACAGTATATAATAAATTAAATTAAAACTAAAAATTCGTAACTTTTGTTCAAATGCTACGACTAAAAATAAATGCTTTCAAACTTGGAGAACAAATTCTGTTCTAAAATCTAGATGAATTTTAAATAAATTATTGATTGTACGGTACGTGAAAAAAATTAGAAAAAAAAATAACAAAACATCTGCTTGGAAAAATTACATTAAAAGAAAGCCGAAATACTTTCTAACAAACTCCCATAAAAAAAATAAGAAAGCAAAATTTATCGAAAACAATTGTTCATATTTTTTTTACGAAGAGCTGAACATTAAAAAAATGCCTAAAAATAAAACAGTAAAACTAAATTATTTTCACTGGATATTAATAGCCTGTTTTCTTTTTAGATTCCGTATTAACACCCATTTTTGTCCACGATAATTAAAACCTTTAGTTCACAATTTCAATGAGCACAAAACATTTTTTACGTTAATATTTATAGGATGTGGCATATTGCAATGAAATTAAACATGATATTTGAAACATTTTCAATGTCAGAAAAAAAATTGGTGTAATAAGAAAATTTGTACAAAAATATGTACCTACAAAAAAATTTAAATTGGATGTTTGTCAAAAAAATGTACAGTACGGATTTGTTTGATTTTATTTTTGTCTTGAAAACTTTTTAATGTATATATTTTTTTTAAATCGTCGTTTGAAAGCTATTATTTTAATAGTAAATGTTTCAAATGCGTGTAAATGTTACTTTTAACTAATAAATCGGCAATTTGACAATACAAAATATTCTAAACTGTGCATACATCAATTTCATGTAACAGTTTTTAATTATGTTTGTATAAAAAAAACTTCAATATTTTAGAAGTATTTTTTCCTCGTACATTAATTTGAACATTAAAAATGAGTTGCATCACGTCTTTTAATGAAAATTTTTTATCACCTATTGACAATTTAGCAATCAAATATACACGCCTCTAGCGTGTAACTTGAAACAACGTTAATAATTTCAAAAACACCGTGTGTATTGTAGAAATACGGTGGATTCAAAGGATGTCGCGATAACTCATTTGTTAAATCAAATCCCAGACATGGCAACGATCATTTTTCTAACACATATGATTTGACGATTGTTAATATTGTTTCAATTAATTTTTGTGAATTTTAAATTCAACCAGAAGTTTAAAACAGGGCCCCAAACACTCGACACATTCGATTCAAGTGTCGTAATCTTCGTCAATTTCCAAAGAGGGAGCTTTTCGAAGTGAACTCGTCGTAAGGGTGGAAGGGGGTTGTTTTGCAATCGGTGTTATCGGCAACAGAGGCGGGGGCTCGTTAGCGCTTTGCCCCTTCCTGCGTCTAGTGGCACCCGCCAAACTCTGTGCACATTCTGCAATGCTTTTCGACGTGTTTGTTGGCTGGCTCGTCTCATTTTTCGTAGACAGATTTGTTGGACCGGTAGAATTGCCGGCGTCAAAGTTAAAGTTGGACAGATCCAAGTGAAACATCGGCACTGGTTTAGATTTCGGTATGCTCAAATCTTCCACTTGATCTTCGTCAACCGTCATCGAATGCCGCATGTTCGGTAAGTGCGACGTGTCGTAAAGTGACGTGGTTCTTTTTAAAGTTTGCAACGCGGGAGGCGGTCCTTTTTTAGCCCCGGCAAACTGATTTAAACTCTCCGATCTGTGCAGACTGGATTTGAAAATCCCACTGTCTTTAAATATGGGCGTGTGAGGATGACGAATCAACGTGGGAGTAAATGGAAGGTTATTTCTTTCCGATTGTGGAGTTAACGGCATAGCCGAAAGATCAAGATGAAACATAGGTGTCGTTGGTGTTTTTGTAGATGCATTACTATCTTGAAACGATTTTGATAGATCGATATGCAAACGCGGTACGATCGTCTCGGTCGCAGGTTTTTTCTCGGAATACGTTCCGATTGTATCCTTAAATCCGGCGTTTGTAAAACTCTTATGACTAGAATCAGACTGTTTGTAGAATCCGGCCGAGCGAGAATACTCCGGGTTCGGTTGAATAACGGAACTGTAGACAGGCGGCACTTCTTTCCTTTCTATTTCTTCGACTTCTTCTTTTAGCGTTTCCTGGTAGAAGTTCGGCAAGCGGCTAGTTCTTAGAGTGGCGGCGGGAGGATCGTAAACTAACGGAGGCGGGGCGTTATCTATCGTTATAACGCCGCCGGGGTTGCATAAAGCGACAGCACTAGGAACTCTTTCCGCGAGTCTTTCGACGCGTCTGTACGGTTGCCGATTGTTGCCTCGTCCGTTGTGAGGGTGTTTGTTTCTCTTGTTGGGTGGTTCGTAGTCACTTCCCGAGTCGCTAGATTGGCCGTTGTGTTGGCTAGCATGGCTGTTGTGGGGGTGGTTGCTACTGCTTGTGCTGGTGTTGTGACTAGCGCCGGCTTGCCGCGGTTGCCGCGGCTTTGCATCAGGGAAACGAGATGCGGTGGGAGAACTTTCTGCACTACGATTATGCACAGTCCCTGCAGCTTCCTTTTCTTCTGCTTGCGATACATCCGGGATGTTTTTCACCTGAAAAGAAGTAATAAATATTCAAATCACAGTGCATTTCGTTCAATTACTATACTAAACAGATTGGTTCAAATAAAAAACATGTTTGACGGGTGGGTGACTAATTTCTGACGATCTGTTTTCTAAACGTGCCAAATGTATTTCTCAGAAGGACCAATGTTAACACATTTTGTATCATTACACATATTATAATAACAGATTTATCTACATTGCAGCAAATTTTATTTTATTTTATTTTTCACTTTAACGATTTGATGTCTTACTTTTTAACTAACTAATTAACTAACCATAATGATGTTTCTTCGCAGGGGTAGGCAGAGAGGATGGATTAGCCAAACAACTCTGTCTTGGCATACACTCCTTGCTTCATCAACACTCATGCATACCATTCTGTTATTCTACCTTTCAACATGGCCCGACTATCTCATCTTCCTCAGTCATCTCAGACTTTGTCTACCATCCACCTTTGCATCATATATTCTCCTTACACTCCTTTCTTCGTTCATTCGCTCTTTTTTTTTTTTTTTTTTTTTTTTTTTTTTTTTTTTTTTTTTCATATATATCCCGTTAAACTACAGTTAAGTAGTTTGTCAACAGGATTTTTATTCCAACTTTTTACAGATTACAACTTAGACCTTAATTTATACAATAACAATAAACTTACACATTAATAGTAAAACTAAATCGCCTAATACAAATTATTTCTACCTAGTAGCCATGTTTTCAGCAAATATCTGACTCTATTTGGAAATTCGCATTTCTTAATATTACCAGGTAGCATATTATATATTTTAGGCACATTATACTCGAGGGTTCGCTGTCCGTATTTATTATTATGTTTAGGTACAAGCATGCCTTCATTCTTTGTGAACCTAGTATTGTGCCCATGTTCAACTTTCCTCTTATACTCAGAGTCAGATATGTGCTGAATCAATATTTTATACCATAATAAGGCCTGCACCGGCAAAACTGTTAAATTTTGATACAAACATTCCCTAAATCATAAAGCACCCCTTTCAAAATTTTACTCATTACGTTTACATCAGCTTTGCATTCTTTGTGAATCTACACAGTCCTCACACAATCGTACATGATTTTACCCACTTACCCCTTAGGGATCTCGTTTCTACATCATTCAGTCTACTTTCATCCTTCCTCTTCAAATAAATAAATAAAAAACCCATATCCATACTTGATATTTGTCAATCTCATATTTCAAATTCAGAATTAACAATATTATCTTTGACTAATTTTTCCCACGTTTTTGGCTGCCTTCATTTTAGATAACAAAGTTCTGAAGAATTGGTTCGTAACCTAGATAGTGTGTCGGATAAATATATCCGATTATATTTATACGAAACACCTATTGAACTTTTCTAAAAGTTTCAATGAATATTCAATTTTCATTGGAATAAATCTTGTTATAATAACTTTTGTATACCCATCAATTATTATTTTTTTTTTTTTTTTATTTATCTATAATAAAATATATTTACAATGGTTTTATTTGTATGCCTGTCTCACTAGGGTATACCTGTGTCGAGACAGGCGTACAGGTATATAAATGAATATAGTAGTTACAAGGATATTTCAGGTAAAATACATATAATGAATAGAATTAAAACAGAAGGGTGATTGGAAGGGTGGTAAATCTTTTAAAGAGAGTTATTTTATAAATGTTGGAGATGGAGTAATGAAATAAATTCTGCCTAATCTATTTATAGGTTAAATTTGACAGGATTCCATTATTTTCATTTATTTTATATGGGTTAGGTTGTATGTGAATAGTTATTTCTGTATATGTTTGATTTATTTTACAGATATTTGTGATAGTATGGCGTCCAATAATTATAATCCATTTTTTAATATCTTGTTTGAATTTTGTAAAGGAGTCACTTTGTCTGATCGTAGTTGGTAGTGTATTGTATAGTTTGCAAGCTATGTATTTAGAGTGTCTTTGCCCGAAGGTGGTTTTGAAAAAAGGAGTTTGGAGAAGTTCGTTGTTTTTGGCTCGGGTATTGTGTATTGTTTGTGTAGCTTTGTATGGTGTTTTGTTGTTTTTGTGTAAATTAAGTAATATGGATCTTGAGTAGAGCTGTTTTATGTCCATAACGTTGAAGGAATTGAAGATAGTATCAGTGCTGGTAGTAAGCGGCATTTTAAGAATTATTTTTATGATTAGTTTTTGTGCTTTCATGATGGGATCAAGGGCATTGGAATATGCATTACTCCAGGCTAGAATTCCGTTATCGATGTGAGATTGGCACAATGAGTAATATACTGTTATATATCTATATATATATCATTGAAGAAGATAATCCAATGGCCGAGTTGGTTAAGATGATCCCGACAAGACAAGAGATCGTGGGTTCGAATCTCAGTTGCAACCGTTACGTTTTTATTTTTCTTTGTCTTGTTCTTTTCCATATTTTCGTTTAGATTTATTAGTATTATCTTTTTCTTCAATGATATATTACATTGTTTAACTTTTTCCACGCGATCGTAACAACAGTTGATACGGCAAAAGCCATGCCTCACACGCGCCCGTATCAGCCCTTGTTACGCTAACTTCGACTGCCGATATCACAGCGCTACTATGTCACAGTATTTTTTCCCGCTCGCTAGGATATTCGTGTAACTATCACGATGCTGACATCTTCAGGCACATTTCGAAAGTAAAATTGTATTTCGTAAAAAACATCTATAATCAAGTGAATGTGTCCTCGTGCCTTTGAATGCATTTAGTTCACAATTTACTCCACAGATAGCGCTAGTAGTTTGCGCACGCGCATCTATGCGATTCCGACTGACCAAATTGGACAAGCGTCGATAACATTTATTATCGAAATCGCGCGTATTCGCACACGTTTGTTTATGTTGTGAAACTGTGATTTTGAATTTACATAAAAATTTTATTAATTTTAGTGTCATCAGAAGTTTTAGAACTTGTTTATACGAATTAATAATAATAAGTGATTGAGGTACCACTTGTGTCTATCAACGCAGTGTCCTGAGTACAAGCACGCGGATAAATGGCGCCGTCTTTAAGATAATATGGGTACGTTTTTTACGTTTTTTATAAACATCTAGGAGTGTTTACAGACGACGATTTGGTTTCAAATTGTAGATAATAATCTCATCTGTTTATATAGTATGATAAATCATGCATAATATGCTGTAATTTGACATAAAATAGGATGGATAGGTATTTGAAATATGACATATACATGTACCGCGTATGTGTATTGAAAAAACGGAGTAGTTCAACGCGGGGAAAAGGTTAACCTTCAAAAGTTATTATAATAAGAGTTATTCCAATAAAAATTTTACACTCCTATTTGTTTATTTCTTCAGTGCGAAAAAACGTTAAGGAATCTCAGAAAAAACATGTTTATTGTTGATTTCGGTAATTACCTTTGAATGCCAAGAATTCAGTGGCACAAAAAAAATGGGTGCCACCATACAATAAACATGGTCAACATCATACTGACATTATGTACACATTTAAATATTTCTTGTTCTTTGTAGTGTACAGTTTAGTCACGAGTTTCATCATCCTTCAATGGATGTCGTTAGTATAGTTATTAGTTACACAAAGTTTTGCGATATTTCAACATTTTTTCAATTTAAATTCTTCTGTGGTTAACTTTTAGATTTGAATACAAAGCATTATGTTTTCTCTTTCTAACACCGTTTAGATAATATTTTTCACCATGATAGTAAGGGAGAAACGAAAAAAATTGAATTACTTATTCGTGGCCAGATTATTTTGTTTTAACCCCTCAAGCCTCTGGTATGTTCTGTCAGAAGGTCTGAGTATTTCCACTTTGCAATAAAATCAAAATAAACTAAATATTTCTGAACATATCCAAAAACTGAAAATTGTTTTTGAAAAGTGATGATATATGTTTCAAATTGTATTATAGAAAAAAAAAACATAATTTTTTTTAATGTAAAAATTTAGAATGCTACCATAAAAAAGTTTTAAAAATGGCTCACTTTGCTAATTAAAATTACTGATAACGAAAAAAAAACACACACCTATTTTATTAGACAAATGTATTTTTTATAAACGTTATTAACGTATCACTTTTTTGTTGTTTCATGTAAAAATAATTAATAAAAAATTCACAAAGTTTCATAATTTTTTTTCAAATTCTTGTCAAAAACATCGGTTTCACAGAGGTGTACATTTTAATTCTTCTGTGGTTAACTTTGAGATTTGAATACAAAGCGTGTGTTTTCTCTTTCTAACACCGTTCAGATTAGACATGGGCAGATTTATTCCCAGGAGTAAATCGATTCAGTCTGATTCTCATGGCCTTTTGAATTGATTCCTTTTATTCATTCCTTTAATTCAATTAATTCCAAAAAAAAGTATAGATATATACAGGGTGTCCGGGGGTAAAGTGCATTAACTTCGGGAGGTGATTCTACATGATAGTACAAGTAAAAAAAGATAAATAACTTTTTTCGAAATTCCAACTTTTAGGGGCAGTTTTGAGGTAAAAAGATAAAATTAGTCCGGCGTGTGCGGCCAGATTTATTATTTTCTGCTGTTACGAGACGGGCCAATCACAATCGAGTCGGGCGCCCGGCAGGCTCTCAGCAAGTAAGATCATACCTCACACTAAGGATTTTTAGTAGGTACGTCTTTTTGTATGGAAAAAAAAAAGTTGGAATTTCGGAAAAAGTTGTTAATCTTTTTTACTCCTACCATTATGTTGAATCACCTCCCGAAGTTAATGCACTTTACCCCCGGACACCCTGTATATTATCTAATACGCGGTAGAAGTGAAACCTTTAGAAAACAAAGTAGACATGAGTGGGAAGGTTACGAAGCACCGCACTAAGATGAGACCGATAGGCTACGAAGCACCGCACAAAGGTGAGATCGATTATACTATCTCTTTCTCTCGCAGACTAAATCCTATAGATGTAGGTGTTTGCCTCTTTTTAATGTTGTTATTTTTTGTTTCATTGAGTTTCAAAACACAACGGTGATAAAGAAGTTTTCACTACACAAAGCATTCTTCCTAGCGTGAAAATTGCCTATTTCACTTAAAAAAAAAATTACGAATTATGTCGTTCTGAAAAATTGTACTACGGGGGGGTTAATGTAATATTTTAACAAAAAAAAATTGACAAGAAAAATCTTACATTAGACTAGCAATAAAATCTTAAAATTAAACAGCGTTTTGTTTCACCCCCAAAGTTTTACTAATTTTATTTTATTTATTAAACTTAAAATTGTTCCATTTCACGTGATTAATATAAACAAACATTTTATCATTTAAAGACATGATTTTATGACGTTGACCACAGCCAAATGGCGTTATAAATTATAACATCTGCAAATTTACATATTATATCTACCGAAGTTCTGCGTCTCAAAGTAGATAGGTACTTGTATTCCAATAGCTTTGATACATACCAAAAAATAATGATAAATCATTTTTGCTTCCCGGTTTTCTAGCTAAGTTCGATTCGAAGACGGAAGTTTTGATGGCTGAAATTGACGGCTTGGCCAACGGAGAGGAATGAGTGAACCGCACGGACAAATTCGCGGCGAGCATTGAGGAATGAATTAGTAACTTTTGACTAGTGTCTTGCCTCTTGCCTCGCAGTGACTTGATAACTCGCGAGCTGCAAACCTAGCAGGAACTGCGTTTCGGACCTGTTGGGGTCTGAGATTGACGAGATCATAGAGACGATGACGCCACAACTGAATTAAGTTTTAATTTTAGAAAAAGACACCGCGCTCTGGACAAACTGGTTAGCGACAGACTATAAACTAGAGACTATTTACGTGGGACGGGATGGGACTGGGACAGCGCGGCGGGACTATGACTGGATCACATACTGAATAGAACCAATGTATTAATTCCTGCTTTGTGAAAGAGATGCGTTCGGAATTAGACTCGGCCGATTCGCGATCTTATTTCCCTTAGGCCGAGAACCACGATGATGTAGGTATGGCGCGCGGGAGCAGGATACTTTACGTGTTTTGCACTATTATTTAAATATTTACGAATCATTATAATATTTAAATCGTTTCCGGTACACATCACTCATTGAAATAATTTAACAGTAAAATAAAGGAAAATAAAAACTTATAGTGCCGTTAAAAATCGTAGGATGCAAGGCCAAGGATAAGGAATGAAGAATTAATTCCTTTTGAAAATGAGAATCAGATCGAGTGACAACAAGATTGAATTTATTCATTTAATTCAATCATTCAATTTTGCCCACGTCTAGTTCAGATCATATTTCTCACCATGACAGTAAGGAAGACACAACGATTTCTACAAGTTATATGAGCTGTTCCTAAAAGGAAACAAATTAGCCTGAGGGGTTGACGATAATCACAATACAAACACTAAGACCACACCCGTAGTTGGCACTCCACTAAAAGTACAAAGAACGAGTATACTCGTACTTTGAACCTTTTACGGCATTCAAAAGGTTAAATTTAATTTGTTTATAAAAACATGCATCACATTTCCTTATGTGCAAAGTACTCATAAATATTACATTAAGCATACCATTGAAATAAGTAGCATAATTGAGATGATCCCACTGAACAGATAAATTGATAGGCGGGCGCTGTGGGCGTGTTGGCATGCCAAAGTAAGTAAAATTTTATCCTACTTCTGATAAAAGAGATGAAAATTTTTCAAAGATAGAAATTCTTTTTCAGGCAGAAATTCAAGCCTGTCTAGGGCCCAGGAGTCAAAAAGCAAGCTATACCGACTTAACCCCTCAGAAAATCGCCAATATGCACTTTTAATGTCTTTTAACGAAATGACATTTTACGAAAACTTTGTATTATTACCGCTTCACAAATAAAGCTCTATAAATGAAACATTTATGAACGTAGCCAAATAGTAAAAACTGTTTTAGATAGGTTACAAAATAAGCTTTCGAATTATTATATTACAAATAAATATTAAAATTTGTAAATATTAAAATTTAGAATGCAAACATTAAAAAAATGTGAAAATGACTCATGTGATGTTTTTATGTGAAAACGGTACTAAAATCACAGATTATGTAAACAACAATACTTATTCTATTGTATAATAAACACTTTTGTCACCTCACTTTTTTATCATTTCATATAAAAATATTTAATAAAAATTAATAATGTCGAGCCCGGTTGAGCCGCCGGTAGTAAATTTGGGCGCGTAAATATTTGTGTCAACTTCGCGACTGACATCTTATCTTGTTATGTATTTCTATGGACAACTTGAATAGGGATGTACAGCTTGATCTACTATCGACCTTTCACTTTTTGTTTTAGTGATGTAACTAAAACAATAACGGAGTTATAACGGTTTCTATGGAGACACACGCACTGACGTGTAAACACGCCTATTGTACTTGACTGCTGTCGTATTTTTAACGCATATATCTGCTTAATTTGTGGAGGGGTTAAAAGAAAACTGATGTCACCAAGACCTTTAAGATATTTCTCCATAGATGGGCAGGGTCGGCATGACCTCCGTGATTGAGAGTTAAGGATATGGTCTAGCAATCCGAAGGTCGCAGGTTCAAATCCCGGCGTTTGCAATAAACTTTGTCTTATTTCACAATTAATGAATTCAAAATAATATGTAGTATATTTGCGGCACGTTTCAAAATGGAAGATGCTCTCAGTATCATCCTAGTGTAAGACCACCATTCAGAATTGAAACGTTGCTTGAAATGGCTTTAGCCGTGTTTAATTACCAGATTTGAATAGCCAGATACTACCCCACCTTCCTCTTCCCATCTCCAACCCTTTCCAACTACATAGCTCATCACATACCCCAATTGGGAATGCCATAGTCTCATTGGCTTCAGCAGATGGGACTCTTGTGCAGTATCCACATAACAAAAAATTAAAAAAAGATTGGACCGTTACACCATTCTGTCTTGACACAGAACACCCCTTGATTTATTACTCACTATCTCAATTTTAACACAACCCGAATCTATGATTTTTCAAACCGGGGCAAAAACTTGACACCCCTCTCGTGAGGTGTGTGATCGTCGCTTCGCTTGACGTCAACCGCTTGGGTTTATTCAGCTCAGCTCGTGTAGCCACTAGTTCTAGATGCTTTGGGGATTCCCCTGGCAGATACATCACGAAAACTGATGTTATACACAGTACATAGAGAAGCAGATTTTTCCTTGATGTATTTAAATGAAAATATGTTTTATACTTTTGTTATTCAGCGGTACATCCTCCCTGCATATCGCTACAGGGTCACAAAGTTACATTTTATGTATACCATATTTTCTCTAAAGTGACTGCACATCGCACATAAGTACGCCGGGGGACCAACTGTTGGCGGATCAACTGTCATGGAGCAACCCCATTTTACCCTATCCTAGATCCGTGGCTGCACAACCACATACAAAATTCGATTCACTTGACCGCGCCACGACTTCCTGAGACATTAATGATCACCAGTACTGTTAATTAATCAATATAACATCGTTACAGTATTATTTACAAATGCAATCATAACAAATTGATTATTTGTTGAATGTATTGGTGTTTATAATTATCACGGGGGTTTTCCCCAACATTTTCCTCATCAAACACGCAGTAAGTTCATAATAATTTGTTTAGAATAAACAAAGTATTTGTGAAACGCAATATTCAAAATAATTCAATACAGTCTATCCTAATTGATAATAAAAAATGTTTCTTAACCCCTCGGAAAATCGCTAATATTCACTTAAAATGTCTCAAACGAAATGACATTTTACGAAAACTTTGTGTCATTACCGTTTCATAATTAAAGCTCTATAAATGAAACATTTCTGAACGTAGCCGAATAGTAAAAACTGTTTTAGAAAGGTTACAAAATAAGCTTTCAAATTGTTATATTACAAATAAATATTAATATTTGTAAATATTAAAATGTAGAATGCAAACATTAAAAAAATGTAAAAATGACTCACTTGATGTTTTTATGTGAAAACGGTACTAAAATCACAGATTTTGTAAACAACAATACTTATTCTATTGTATAAATGTATAATAAACACTTTTGTCACCTCACTTTTTTATCATTTCATATAAAAATATTTAATAAAAATTAACAACGTCGAGCGCGGTCAAACCGCCCGTAGGAAATTTGGCGGGATAAATTATGTGTCAGACTGCACGAATGACAGAATATTCTTGTTATGTATTTCTATGGACAACTTGATAGGGATGTACAGCTTGATCCACTATCGACCTTTTACTTTTTGTTTTAGGGATGTAACTAAAAGAATAACGGAGTTAGAACGATTTCTATGGAGAGACACACGTTGACGTATAAACGCGCTTATTGTACTTGACTGCTATCGTATTTTTAACGCATATATCTGCTTACGTTGCTGACCGGTTAAAGCCCGATGTAAAAAATAACACAAAAAGTTTACCGTTAAATTCTTCGGCTAACTTGTTGTCTCACAGAAATCATTGTGTCTCCCTTACTATTATGGTTAGCAATATGATCTAAACCGATTACATCATATTCCCATAGGTTAAATCATATTGCCATCGAAACCAGAGTTAAGTTAACCTCTCAGAAACTGGGCGTACTGTACAGGGCCCGCAGATACTTTAATAGTACACAACTGCTAACCCTGTACAAATCGCAAGTGCGCCCCACGGTTCAATTTGGCAGCCACCTCTGGTCTGGAGCTCCAAAATACCTAAAAAAAAAAAACCTTGACTCTGTGCGGAAACGGGCGGTCCGTTTGATAGATTCTCCCATCTTAACAGATGGATTGCAATCTTTTAACCCAACATTTGTACACGGTTGAAATGAGTCACATGAGAACGGGTCGTTTCTATGACTCGTTCTTGAGTTCAACGGCTCGGCTGTGGAACGATTTGGGTCTCCAACATGGGTCTCTTCAAGACCCATGTTCACTTCCCCTCCACACAGCATCTTCAAAGATGCCAAAATGATGAGGGAAATTATTTTCCTCACGGCCTCCTGTGTGGAGTTAATGTAAAAAAAAATAAAATAAAATAAAAAAGGTTCTCAATGTGGGCGATAACGCCCCCTTGGGGGCTTTTCAGACCTGCAGGGGGGCGGTAGAAGACCAAGAGAAAATTGGGAGGCGTTTCAGACTTTCAAGGGGGCGGTAGGAGACTCAGAGAAACCCATCCTATCTTGCTCCATCTCATCCCATTAGGGGCAATATTTTCCATATCCCATTATGCCTCCCCCCGTTGCAGCAAATGTAACCCCATCGTAGTAACTCATTATGACCCCTCCATCGTAGTGTCCCATAATGCCCCCTCCGTTGTGGCAAAAGTAATCTGTCGTGGTATCCCATTACGCCACGTCCATTCGGATTCACGAGTTAGTGGGCGCTAGAAATAAAATATTCTCAAAGTGGGTGGTGAGCAAAAAAAGGTTGAGAATCTATGATCGGTGTTAGAAAGAGAAAACACCATGCTTTATATTCAAATCTAAAAGTTAACCACAAAATAATTAAAATGTGCACCTTTATGAAACCAAAGTTTCCAACCGCAATTTGAAAAAATTACGAAAATTTTGGTAATTTTTTTATTAATTATTTTCTCATGAAACAACAAAAAAGTGAGTTAACGATAATGTTTATAATACATTTGCCTAATAAAATATGTGTGTGTTTTTATTTTTTTCAATATCAGTAATTTTGTTTAGAAAAAATGTAGCCATTTTTAAAACTTTTTTATGTTTGCATTAAAAAAAATTATTTGTTTATAAGCGCATTTTTTTGTTTACAAGTGACAAGAAGAGAAAACGAGGTAGACCATTTAGACGGTGGGTTGACGACATCAAAGCCATAGCACGTGGTACATGGACAAGAGTAGCTAATGATAGAGAGAAATGGTGACAGTTGGAGGAGGCCTTTGTCAACTAGTGACATACAGACAGGGAGTCGATGCATGATAAGTGTTGTAAATGTTATAAATATTATAAAAAATGTAATGTAATTTACTGTCTGAATAAAGGCACCAGATTTAAATGTCCGGGTTAAATTTTCCCCACAGGAAAAACTAAACCCTTTCACACACTTCCCCAAATGATCATCAAGTCAATCCACGCTATGCAATTGCACTATTTAAGTATTATAAATACAAAACAATACAAGAACAACATGTCAACCTACCAGAGACTAAATGGGAAAATAATTCACTGACTCCAGATATTTTCATATCAGAGGGTTCGGCTCTGTGGAATTCCTAATTGAACCTATAAATCCTACTGATCCCTCAATATAAATATTTAAAAAATCTTTTGTCATCCTACATGTATTTAAAATTACTGATTTTTGCATTTTTATACATAAATTCTATGACTAATCATAATTTTGAATGAGACCTAGGTATAATGCCAGTAGCCGAAATAATAAATGGTAATATTTTTGTAGTCTGAGAATGCCAAATTCTTTTAATCTCATTTCCTAAAACTGTGTATTTTCTTATTTTTTCAGAAACAGTTTTTTGAATATTATAGGAATTTGGAATAGCTACATAAATTATAGAAGTTATTTTTTTAATTTTGTCATGTAAAACTATATCAGGTCTATTATGACTAATTGTTCTGTCTGTTAGTATAGTTTTATCATAATATATTTTATAAAATTCATGTTCTAAAAATGAATTTGGTTCATATTCATATTACGGCAGTCAATCAAGTTATGTTTAATTACCAAACTTTGGTGGATTATTTTTAAAACCTGATTGTGCCTAAATATATACTCGGACGGCGCTAATACATAGAACATCCCGATATAATATGTTCTATAGTTTCCGGAAAAACCAAACATTTTCTACATAAATCATCAATTTGATTTAATCTTTGTATGCTTCCTATAATTTTTAGTATTAATGACTCTATCTTGAATGGCAAGCATAAATCCTTCTATTTCTGCGCTCAACTCTCCAATACTCAACCATTTGTTTGACGAAAGTTTGTCAAAATATGTTTGGTTGAGATAATTGAAGTGTTTTGCATGAATAATTTTATTTGACCAGGAATCTAATAATTCCTGGTTAGTATTTATAAGTATGTTGGCATTCTCGTCATATAAATTTAAAATTTTTATTATTATTATTAAGTGCATTTTATCACCTTTCAAAAACTGTTTTTAGTTTTCGGGTACGTTCAGAAATATTCCATTTATTTGCATTTTATTGCACAGCGGAAATATTTTGACCTTCCCACAAAATAGGCCTGAGGCCTGAGAGGTTAATGAAAATAAAAAAAAACGTTCAAAAGATAAACACATTGTCACTATGGTTGGACAGGATTCAAACTTCAGTTTACCTTGTTCTGAAATATGAGGTGTCAGAGTTTGCATAGGCATGCACTCATTATGTATTTACCGATTTCTGTAAGAGTTTGCTCTTTTCTTTCCTCAAAGAGACCCTCCCAACAGCATCCCCGGTAAATATTTCCCTATCGAGTCCACGCTCAAAACAGACTTTAAAAAATTAAAACAAATTGTACTAGGTAGATTACAGTTAGTAATAAGTAATTCAGTAACCGGAATTGAAAAATATTTCATTTTGAAGGTAATTTTGTTATCTTTAAAAATGCGAAATGTCATTTCTCAAGGAACGCCATGTTGTTAATTACGGCGGCAAACGTCTCGCGTGATTTTTCGTGTTTATGAAACTGAACAAAATAATGATTAATACGCATTATTTATCATTTCCGAAGATTGCAACTGTACTTATTATTGCCTAACTGACAGAAAGTGATTTTTTCTTTTAAAAATGCGTATTTCATCGTCGTAATTAACATGGGTGTCCTTGAAAAATGACATTACGCATTTTTTTTAATTGTGAAAAAAAATTAAAACGCAATATTTTTCAATTCCGGTTACTGAATTACTTATTACTAACCATGATCTACCTAGTACAATTTGTTTTAATTTTTTAAAGTGTGTTTTGAGCGTGAACTCAATAGGGAAATATTTACCGCATCCCCAAAGATGAAACCTGAATGAAATTTTTTCCCTATCTGTGCATGGAATCAATGTTGACACCTCCGAATTTTCGAGAATATTGGCTTTTGGTGTCTCTAACAAAATGACATTTTACGAAAACTTTTTGTTATTACCGCTTCACAATTAAATTAAATTAAATTAAAGCTCTATAAATGAAACATTTCTGAACGTAGCCGAATAGTAAAAACTATTTTAGAAAGGTTACAAAATAGGCTTTCAAATTATTATATTACAAATAAATATTTGCATTTGTAAATATAAAAATTTAGAACGCAAACATTAAAAATAGGTAAAAATGACTCACGTGATGTTTTTATGTGAAAACGGTACTAAAATCACAGATTATGTAAACAACAATTACTTATTCTATTGTATATATGTGTAATAAACACTTTTATCACCTCACTTTTTTATCATTTCATATAAAAATGTTTAATAAAAATTTAAAATGTGGAGCGCGGTGGAGCTGCCGGTAGCAAATTTGCGCGGGTAAATATTTTTGTCAACTACACGGCTGACAGCTGATTCCTGTTATGTATTTCCATAGACAACTTGATAGGGATGTGCAGCTTGATCTACTATCGACCTTTTACTTTTTGTTTTAGGGATGTAACTTAAACAATAACGGAGTTAGAATGATTTCTATGGAAACACACGCGCTGACGTATAAACACGCCTATTGTACTTGACTGCTGTCCTATTTTTAACGCTTATATCTGCTTACGTTGCGGAGGGGTTAAGAATAAAAGTTATTTTGCCCAACAAGACCTGTGGGCCTAGTCACTAATTTTTGTAAACCTCCGTTTCATGAAGTTACGGGTTTAGCTACGTCACATACCCGTTGTTGTTGTTATTTAAGTTGGCGAATCTGTCAAAATACGGGTATGTGACGTAGCTAAACCCGTAACTTCATGAAACGGAGGTTTACAAAAATTAGTGACTAGGCCCCCTGAAACTGAATAAAGAGTACAAGAATTATGTTAGTTACCATGTCTCGGAGGAAGTCGAACCTGGACTCTGCCAGGATGCACTGCTTCAGATGTGAGGGGCTGAGGGTCTTGGCGTTCCTGCCCTGCGTCACCTGCAGCGCCTTGGTCAGGAGGGACTCCACAAACATCTCCAGGGTGCGAGGTGTGACAGAGTTAAGAAATATATTTGGCTGAATATTGATACCAGTAATAAAAACAAATAGCAACAATCAAACGACACTAGTTGTAAATTAATTTCATACAAAAATCGCTAAATTAGATTTATTGGTAAATATTTCCCTACCGAGTCCACGCTCAAAACACACTTTAAAAAATTAAAACAAATTGTACTAAGTAGATAATGGTCAGTAATAAGTAATTCAGTAACCGGAATTTAAGAATATTGCTTTTAATGTTTTTTTTTTAATATTTAAAAATGCGAAATGTCATTTTTCAAGGACCGCAATGTTAATGACGATGGTGAAATACGCATTTTTAAAAGAAAAAATCACTTTCTGTCAGTTAGACAATAATAAGTACGAATTGCAATCTTCGGAAATGGTAAATAATGCGTAAAACATGAAACAGAAAAAATCACGCGAGACGTTTGCCATCGTAATTAACAACATGGCGTTCCTTGAGAAATGACGTTTCGCATTTTTAAAGATAACAAAATAACCAATAAAATGCAATGTTTTTCAATTCCGGTTACTGAATTACTTATTACTAACTGTAACCTACCTGGAACAATTTGTTTTAATTTTTTAAAGTGTGTATTGAGCGTGAACGCGATAGGGAAATATTTACCGATTTATTTTTACGTTAGGGAACGTACCCATACTACGTGACCAACTTTTTGCAATTTTTAGCCCCCCCCCCGGTGTCCAAAAACCTAAGCCCGCCGCCGCTCATGCTGTATGGAGGGTCTTTTCAAGGAGAGGAAGGAGAAGACAAATTCTGGGAAGGAAAAAGGTTTGAGGGGTGGGAGAGGTCAAAAGGTCTCCTTCAACCAGTCTCTCCTGATCCGGCCTGCCTCACAGGAGGTGGGCAAACGCATTCGTCGCCACCTAGACAAACCTCACCCAATGAGCTTGGGCACCCCTGCTAAGTCACCAAACGTAGCGTTGGGGTGACCTATTGCAAAGGTGTTGGTTATCCAATAAATGGTTCTCGCCTCCCGAGTGTGGCTGATTGCATTAATCGTTCCTCCGTGCATCGTGTTACCGCATTAATCATTTAAAGAACGCAGGTTTGTACTATTTTTAAACGACTTCAAAAAGGAGGAGGTTCTCAATTAGACTGTATTTTTTTTTTTTGTTACCTCAGAACTTTTGACTGGGTGAACCGATATTGATGATTCTTTTTTTATTTGAAAGCTGGTGCTTCCCGTGTGGTCCCATTTTAATTTGGTCCAGTTCCGACAATGGCATCCATGAGAAAACCATATAAGTGTTAAATTTGCATTAAGTATGTGCGCGACAAATGGACGAATAACTCAATATCACGCCAACCGATTTCGATGATTCTTTTTTTATTGGAAAGGATGTACTTCAAGGGTAATTTGATGAGAGTTGGTTAGGTTCTGATTATCAGATCCACTTATTAACGAAATTAACGAAACTCGGCCGAATCTCTTAATTTGACCGTAACGTCGCTATGGTCAAATTATGTCTGTCTAATATGAGCAGTACGTTTAGTAGGTTTACCCATATTCAGACAAATTAGTTAGTATACTTCAGATTCACTAAAAATCAAAAAATAAATAAAAATTTTAACAAAACAAAAAAACGACTTCAAAAATGGTACGCGGCCCGGCGTGTTCACTTGACAGCTCCCCTCCCGCCGCGGCCCTGCTCTCACCTCTCGCCTCGTCAAGTCGCTTGTGTGACACAAACACATCTCACCTATAACTATGTATGTAGTTACAAACCTACCTTGACTGACACCGACTCCAAAAGTAACAATCGTACCTACATATTGATGATTAGAAAAAGTAAGTTGATTATGAAGTTGTAGAAGAATATGAATTTTTTTTTTACTTTTTAGTGCATTTTTGAAGTCATTTTTTTTGTTTTGTTAAAATTTTTGTTTTACTTGATCAATCGTTGCCGAGGTCCACTTCTGACATTCATTGTCGTCAGACATTCAAACGCAGTGGTGGGCACATAGGTTAACTTTTTACTTTCTACTCTTGAGTGATTCAACCTTTAAAATGAACCGTCCAGTGAAAAAAGTGTGCACTCTTCAAGAAAGATTAAAAATTTTCGAAGTGGAAAAATATCTCATTGAAAAATGTAGCCAAGCACTTAAGTACCGCGGGATTTTTATTTAAACATATTGAATCATGACTATGCACGGGGGTTTAGAAATAACCTTGCGGCCACTCTTTGCTAAGACGCTTATGGATCTCGATATGAGTTATGCACGACCACCAAACAAGATAGGTAATTCACAATTAAGAGGTACTCACTGTTGTGTCTCGTGGCTTGATCTCCATTCGGCGACGGTCACAGGTATATCCAAAGGCGTACGATACGATTGTTCTGATCGGTTATTAGAACCACGATAAAGTTTGAGTCACGAGTCGATTTACAAAAGAAGTTCACACAAAGCATACGATACAATACGATAGGATTTACACTTTATGTAACGATAGGATAAATAACACTTCGACGTAGAGCGAAATGTCACGATACGATGATGGTTAGCAACGGACTGACGATAAAGCGGTACTTGACTCAAGTCCACCGTGTAGGTAGGCACCCTTATTGTGCGGAATTCCAAAAATCTGGATTCCTCCGATCCTGTATGCCAATCAAAGCACAAAACGAATGAAATCCATCAGCGTTATGAAACACATATTAATTAATATATACTTTTTTAAATTACTTGAAATATTTGAAAATCTGCTACTACCATCACAGTAAACAGAAAATATTGCTTGTGCCGTGATGGAGGACTTAACCAGCTGTGGAATCGAACATGCAACGCCCGGGTGGGAGCCAAATGAGATGCCAACTATGCTACTGAACGGTCATTTACGCACATATATGTGAAATTTGTATCTTTTTTAGTACACTATGTGATCATGTACTTGCTTTTGGGCGGCAACACGAAACTAAAAACTAGAATAGAAACTTCAGTGGAGGGGAGCCGCTACTAGCCCAAATAATAGAACCACATCTGATATCACACAAGCTTACCAGCTTCCCGTCTAGCTAACTAGGATAAAAAAAAATAGTTCTTAGCTTATTAGCTTTAGCCTCGAAGACATTGAGAGAGTTTGCAAGCTACTAGCGGGTGAATTCACTATCTGCTAGTAAACTCGCTCAGTGTAATCGTATTACTAACTAACTAGCAGATTGTGAACAATCTACAAAAAAAGTTGAATGGGGGTCAACTTTGCTCGCTACTCGCTAGCATGTACAGCGGATGGCAAGATGGCGGCCCTCGAACAGCTGATTTCATAACTGTCAAACTACTGCTTGATCTGGCTTATTCGTTGTACAATCTGTTAAGTAACCGGCAAATAGCTAATAGGGGTGAGCTAACTGCGAATATCTCAGTTTTCTACAAAATGTCGACAGAATTCACGTTCACGTTCATTATTATAGCTCAGTTTTTCGCTAAATAGTTTGCTACTGAGCGAGTGGAAAGTTTTATGTGTCATCATTACAATCGCACTCGCCAATTTGCCCACTTTTAAACTTACCAGATATTAGCTTGTAAACTCGCTCAATGTAATCGAGGCTTTTCTAGGTTGCTAGCTTGCTATCCTGGCTTGAAATACTAGCCTCGTGTGCATTAGAGATGGTAAGTTCTGCATTTTTCCGGAGGCCTCCGAGACATGCTTCCTTTTAAAAGTACTTGAGTTCTTGGAGCAGGTCCCGAATGGCCCGAGCGCGCAAACACAATTCGAACGCGCAACCTGCTTCCGACTCGCAAATGGCTCGAACCGAGACGCTTGGGTTCCACCCTAGCCGGACCTCAGAGTCGGAGCTCGCAAAAGAACTTAAACGCGCGACGTACTCCCGAATGGCTCGAATCGAGATGCTCGGGTTCCACCCTAGCCGGACCTCGGAGCCAGAGCCCGCACGCAAAAGAACTCAAACTTCCAACTCGCACATGTGGCTCGGACCGTGACGCAGGGGTTTGACGAGTGCGAACTGCCACTGCGCCGCGCCGCGCCACCACCCGACTGTGGTTCGGCCCACCGAGTTCCGGCTACAAGTACTATACTGGGTTCTTTGGGAGTAGTCGATTTGAAAAGGGAATAGGAGGAGCCACTTCGTGCGAAGAACCCGAGTTTAAGAGCCCACTCCAGGTGAACCTACACATCGCTAGTGTGCATTGGGCATAATGCAGATAAAGATTGACGATTAATTTCATTCATTTTAGATATCCATACTTTTCTATACATCCAGAAAATCCATTTATTGCTTTTTCAGCATCCATGCCCTAAAATTATCAATGAAAACATATAAATAATAATATTAACATAGATAAGATTAATTTCCTATTTCTTTTGGGGCTTTTAATATTTTATTTATTTATTTCATTAATGTTTCTGCCTGCATTACCATAATCATCAAAATGTTAAATATAATATACTAATGAGTTCCCGACTACTAATAAATAAATTTTTCCTCCCTGCGTGTCCTTTCCCATTCGTCCCATTCCCCTTCAGCCTCCCCTTCCACTCCCGCGTCCCCTTTCCTTCAGACGTTCCCACTCCGCCTTCCCTCTCCCCACTCGTGCCACCTATTGCAATTTTTTTATGCAAATTTCATAATGCCAGAGCTCACCAGTATATATAGAAACATTCGCAGGCGTGCTCACAACAACTCACCAAAGTTTCATGGCAATCGGATGAACAATTTAGCAACGCATTGTTAGCAATGCATAATTTCATGACGCCAGGCTCACTATTGTATACAGAAACCATCACAGGCATGCGCACATTCAATTCCCAAAGTTTCATCGCAATCGGATGAATGGTTTAGCAATGCATAAGAAACACACATACAAAATATTTTGATTTATATATATATATATATACTAGCTGACCCGGCCACGCGTTGCTGTGGCAAACTAAACACAACACCATCCACTGGAGAGTTATCCAACCTTCATAACACCGCCATCTTTGAGTTAATTGCGAAGAATCAGACAGACAGACAGACTTTAATTTATAATACGTAGAGATGGTGCGAAAGATCATAATAATGTGCATGAAAAGCTTCAGGTAGCTAACGTATTTAAGCTGATAAGGATTAATACTGTATCCGTCTAAATAACTTTCCAATTGTGTATGTGACCATTTTTTTAGAAGATAGAATGGGTATAGTAAGTTATCCGTAAAAGATAGATGTATGCCATCATTTTTTGTAGATCTAATAAAAGAGGAATATCCCACCATGCATTGTTTTGTTATATCTCAAAGGGATTAGACAGTGTTTTCGATGAAAGCTACCAGGCGGCTTGACTTTTTCCGACACTTCTTACAATTATCGTTATGATTCAACCAATTTACACAAATCCTTGACAAATTATATACCTAAACCTTCCTCACGAAACACTCTATCTATTGGTGAAAACCGCATGAAAATCCGTTCAGTAGTTTTCGAGTTTATCGCGAACACACAGACAAACAGACGACGCGGAGGACTTTAATTTATAATATGTAGAGATATATGTACGTAATCCTCAAACTGATTAGACACATAGTAATATATCTGTATTTATTATTGATCATATCAAGTTATCGCTGACAGCACTGGCAATAACTATAACAAATTGCATTTTCAAATGTAAATATGTTAGTTGTAAATCTCTAATTTTAAGTTACAGTTGTAAGTCATACAATACAATATTGTTTACTGGTCATAAATATGCTTGTCATAAGTTTTACGTCACTAGAAAGTTGTAAGTCATTTTGTTTTTATTTGTACAGTGCACTTGAGGTGATTTTTCGCAAAAACAGTGCTATAAAAATCATCCAAATATATCATTATATTTATAAATACCTGATCACATGGCGCAAATAGTTTGTGATGTGACATTGTAATCAATATATATTATAAAAGAAAGTCCAAAAAAACGTGCGGAATGCAAAAACTCAGAAACGCGTGCCGATATGATCAAGAGAGTTATATGGTATGGTAGATCTCTATCTCCCCTAGGAAATAAGGGTATTCGTTTTTACCTAAAGGGCTTGCTTTTGAATATATAAGGGCTGAAAGTTCTAAAAAGACTCTAGAAACTTCAAGAAGAGTCTGGAAGATTCCGGAAACTTCTAGAAAATTCGATAAGACTCCGGAATGTTCTGGAAGAAATGGAGGAGTATGTCAGCGAGTCTAGAAGGTTCCGGAAAGTTCAAGAAGGTTCGATAAAACTGTAGAAAGTCTTAGAAGGTTCGATTGGGCTGTACAAAGTTATGGAAGGAGTGGCGGAGTATGTCGGTGAGTCTAGAAGGTTCATAAAGCTGTAGAAAGTTCTGGAAGGTGTGGCGGAGTATGTCGGTGAGAAAGTTCTAGAAGGAGTGGAGGAGTGTGTCGGTGAGTCTAGAAGGTTCCTGAAAATTCTAGAAGATTCCACAAAGCTATAAGAAGTTCTAGAAGGTTCGATAAAGCCGTGCAAAGTTCTGGAAGGAGTGGCGGAGTAAGTCGGTGAGTCTAGAAGGATCTGATGGTTCACAAATGCTTAGAAAATTATGGATGGAGAAAGTTCTAGAAGCTTTCATAAATAAATGACGGTGAGTCTAGAAGATTCCGAAAGTTCTAGAAAGTTCGATAGAGCTATACAAAGTTCTGAAAGGAGTGGAGGAGTGTGTCGGTGTGTGTAGAGGGTTCCGGAAAATTCTAGAAGATTCCACAAAGCTGTAGGAAGTTCTAGAAGTTCAGATAATGCTGGAAAAGGTTCTGGAAAGAGTGGCAGAGTATATCAGTGAGCCTAGAAGGTTCCAGAAAGTTCTAGAATGTTCGATAAAGCCTTACAAAGTTCTGAAAGGAATGGTGGAATATGTCGGTGGGTTTAGAAGTTTCCGGAAAGTTCTAGAAGGTTCGATAAAACTGTAGAAAATTCTAGAAGGTTTCTTAAAGCTGTAGAAAGTGCTGATAGGAGTGGAGGAGTGTGTCGGTGTGTCTAGAAGGTCCCGAAAAATTCTAGAAGGTTCCATAGAACTGTAGGAAGTTCTAGACGGTTCGATTGGAATGTACAAAGTTCTGGAAGGAGTGGCGGAGTATGTCGGTGAGTCTAGAAAGTTCCGGATAGTACTAGAAGGTTTGATAATGCTGTAGAAAGTTCTAGAAGGGGTGGAGGAGTATGTTGGTGTGTGTAGAAGGTTCCGGAAAATTTTTGAAGATTCCTCAAAGCTGTAGGAAGTTCTAGAAGGTTCGATAAAGCTGTAAAAAATTCTGGAAGGAGTGGCGGAGTAAGTCGGTGAGTCTAGAAGGTCCGGAAAGTTCTAGAAGGTTCGATAAAGTTGTACAAAGTTCTGAAAGGAATGGTAGAATATGTCGGTGGGTTTAGAAGTTTCCGGAAAGTTCTAGAAGGTTCGATAAAACTGTAGAAAGTTCTAGGTGGTTTCGTAAAGCTGTAGAAAGTTCTGATAGGAGTGGAGGAGTGTGTCGGTGTGTCTAGAAGGTCCCGAAAAACGCTTGAAGGTTCCATAAAGCTGTAGGAAGTCCTAGAAGGTTCGATAAGGCTGTACAAAGTTCTAAAAGGAGTGGCGGAGTATGTCGGTGAATATAGAAGGTTCCGAAAAGATCTAAAAGGATCGATATAGTTATAGAAAATTTTGGAAGGAGTGGCGGAGTATGTCGTTGTGTCTAGAAGTTTCTGAAAAGTTCTACAAGGTTCGATAAAGCTGTAGAAAGTTCTAGAAGGAGTGGCGGAATATATCGGTGGATTTAGAAGGTTCCGGAAAGTTCTAAAAGGTTCGATAAAGCTGTAGAAAGTTCTGGAAGACATGATGGAATATAGCGGTAGTACTAGAAGGTTCCAGAAAGTTCTATAAGGTTCGACAAAGCTATAGAAAGTTCTGGAAGGAGTTCGAAACACGTCAGTGAGTTTAGAAGGTTCCGGAATGTTCCACAAGGTTCTGTAAAGTTGTACAAAGTCCTGGAAGGAGTGGCGTGAGTATGTCGGAGTCTAGAAGTTTCCAAAAAGTTCTACAAGGTTCGATAAAGCTGTAGAAAAATCTATAAGGAGTGTCGAAGTATGTCAGTGAGTTTAGAAGGTTCCGAAATGTTCTAGAAATTTCGATAAAGCTGTAGAAAGTTCAGGAAGGAGTGGCGGAGTACGTCGGTGAGTCTAAAAGGTTCCGAAAAGTTCTAGAAGGTTCGATAAAGCTTTAGAAAGTTCTGGAAGGAGCGTTGGAGTTTGTCGGTGAGTCTAGAAGGTTCTAGATAGTTCTGGAAGGTTCCCGTATGCTCTAGGATGTTATGGAAGGATAAAGTTCAAGAAGCTTTCAGAAATGAGTGGCTGAAAGGGTCAGTGAGACTAGAAGGTTCTGAAAAGTTCTAGAAGTTTGGATAATTATATTATTAAAAAAACAATTTGCATGCCGCTAAAACTCAAAGACGAGTCCTGGTACGATATCGGGAGTTATATTGTGTGGTAGCCCTCTATTCTTCATCCATGAAGAAAGTTCCCGTTTTTACCTGAAGGGCGTGCGTTTAAAGATATAAGGGCTGGAAGTTTGAAATTGACCCGTTGAAATTTCTAGAACAGTTCAAAAAATTATTAGTATTCTTGAGCATTCCACCACATTCCAGAACATCTCGGAACATTCTGGAATGTTCGGGAATAGGATGGAACGTTCAGGAACATACCGGAACAGTCCAGATCATTGTGGAACATTCCAGAACACTCTTGAATGTGGTGGAATGATCTGGAACATTATTCTGGAATATTTGAAGTTTTTTTTCTATGGGGCTACCCATATGAAAGCAAGATCCGTCGTGGATTCGAACGTCAATTCAATCTCACATCAACTCCATGAGCGAAGCCGGACACCCCAGTCAGAGTATTTGAGAGCATTCCACAACGTTCCGGAACATCCCGGAACCTTCTGGGAAATTGTGGAATATTCGAGAATAGGGAATCGGGAACATCAAAGTGAAACATTCCAGAACACTCTCGAATGTTTTCCTGAGCGAAGCCGGGTAGTTTAAAATAAAATAATGAGTTAGTAAACACCACTTTTATTTTTATACTTTATGCTGACCGGGTTTTGCTGCAATCTGCCGAGGGATTCTATATCTTTTGTGGGATCGAGATCTCCTGACGAACGAGATCTCACACAAACGTACGTAAATAAAGACGTACGGCCGATAGTTCCATTGTAATCTCTCCCTCTTTCTCGTAAACGCCGCACATTTTATTTATTAATTAATTTTAAACAATCTGAAATGAAATATATGGTTTTGCACTAATTCTGAATCAAAAAATAACTAGCTGTTGGAAATATCATCAACGAACAATACTATTCACAATTATTTGGATTTGTATGGATGTTCAACATACAATTGCTCAAACATATGAGAAGTTTTTTTAAAACATGTAGAAAGATCTGTGTGTAAGTAAATCAATGTTCATTTTTAAACAATTCGTCTCATCGTCTTCTCATTCCCATCGCCAGGACAAGCTTCTGTTTATGTTCTGCGCTTCTTCAGTGACCTCCGTTCATTGCAGCCACAGTCTGTGGAGCTGTTTCGGGAGGAATGCAGATCCTGCCAAAGTTTTTTTTTTGCCAAAAACCATGTTTTCACCGCGTTTTAAGTTGAGAACTTTAATTTGGAAGGTGAAAAAAAGTGCGGAAAGCAATAGAAATTTTTTTTTAATAATTTTAATTTTCAATTGCGAAATTTCACTTCGCGAACCGATACTACGACAGCCCGCCCGCTGCCGCCCGCCATGTTGTCACTGTTATGTTGGTATCCCTGACCTGATACAAACAAGAGCCTAGATACGATTGTAGCCGACTTCGTGGGATACATGGCACGTAATTATGAAATTTGTCTAGCGGGCTTGTGTATGTTATCTTTACTTTAAAAAACAGCCTACGTTTTTAAATGGTTTGTCTAACGGGATTGTGTATGTTATCTTTACTTTAAAAAACAGCCTACGTTTTTAAATGGTTTGTCTAACGGGATTGTGTATGTTATCTTTACTTTAAAAAACAGCCTACGTTTTTGAATGGTTTGTTTGGCTACGCAGGGTTTGTGTAGCGGGCTTGTGTATATTATCTTTATTTTAAAAAACACCCCAGGATTTGAATGGTTTGTCTCCATTCCAGTGCCTGATTAGAGGTTCGTTTACACTATATTATTAATTCTGTTATTCATAATTAGGCGCCTTATTATTTATCCCACGAAGTCGGCTACAATCATATCTAGCTCTTGTTTGTAGGTCTGGGATACCAACATAACAGTGACAAAATGGCGGGCGGAGTGTCGTAGTATCGGTTCGCGAAGTGAAATTTTATTTTTTTTTATTTATTTTTTAATTTATTTATTTTTGTACATACAATAATGACATTACATTTTTCAGATACATTTTTTATATAACGTGATTCACCTTTTTTTAGAGCATGCTCGTGTAAAAAAGGTGGAGCAGCGTGTGTGAAAAACTATTTAACATATTTTTTTAGAATTATAATATATATTTTTATATATATATACATATAAATATTCAAAACAAGATATATGAAATAGAATAGAAAAAAAAAGAAAACAGTATAAAAAAGAATAAGAAGAGGAAGAGGAAGAGAGAAAAGAGAAAAGAATATAAAAGTAAATGGATTTCCAAAATCAATTGTCGAGAGACATTCTATTGTATTATTAAATTGAATTATTGTAATATGCTAATGATTTAGTGTTTTTATAGAACTTTTGAATTTTTTATAATTAATTTCCAATCTTAAGTTAAGGGGTAACTGGTTAAACCACTTGACTCCAAAATATTTATAAAAATGTTGGGCTGTAGTGGTATTACAACGCGGGATAGTTATAGAGCCAAGAATATTTGGTCTTTTGCTGTTTGAAATAGATAATGAGTTATCATTGTTGAAACAATCTTTGTGGATTTGTAAAAGTGTAATTTTTTTATAAATATTGTGTAGTGAAAGGACTTTAAATTCTTGAAATAATCTTATGGTGGGGAAATCATATGGTTTTTTTAGAATTATTTTTATTAATAATTTTTGGATGATTTCTAAAGGCATGAGAGAAGTTTTGAATGCACCACCCCAACCAAGAATTCCATATTGTAATACAGATTGGATCAGTGAGAAATAGATAGTTCTTAATAGTTTAAAATTTAATATGTTTCGTATTCTAAGAAAAATGTACATTAATTTTCTTAATCTTTCTACTGTTGCATTGATTTGTATTTTCCACTTTAAATTGCTATCTATAATTACACCGAGGTATTTTATATTAGTTTTAACAGTGAGTACAGAGCAGTCAGGTTTACATAAATTTGTGTTTCTATTGCAATTGTATGAATGTATACTTATCATTAAATTTTCAGGGAATGCATGTTTATTAATGGTGAACGGTATTACAAAGGTTTTTTCCGTATTAAGTGACAGCAAGTTTGAATCGAACCATTTTTTTAGGATGTTTAAGTCTAATTCTGCTGTTTTCTGGGTTTCATTCCAAGTTAAACCTTCAGTTAGAATTGCTGTGTCGTCTGCATATGAAATGAGTTTAGATTTGATGTTAAGTTTAAACATATCGTTGACATAAATGATAAAAAGAATTGGCCCCAGTACAGTTCCCTGCGGGATGCCAAAATTCGTGGTCTGAGAATCGCTCATAAGGCCCTTTAATTTAACAAATTGCTCTCTATTAAATAGATAATTTTCGATCCAAGTTAAAGCGTTGTCAGTTAGTTACTAACTAATACTTTAAACGGCTGTATCTCCCTCAATTTTGCGGAGCGCGCCTTAATTTTTTTTTATTCAGCTTCTCCACACTTTTCTCGGAAAAAATTCGGTTTAGGAACGATAGTCCTAGATAAATTTTTTTTTTTTTTATACTAATTATGAGCCGGAAAATCCGAATCTGAAAGAATTAGGCGTCGGCAAGCAATATTAACTGAATTACACGACTTTAAAATTTTCTATAAACACAAAGAAAAACAAGCCATTTTGAATGCATTGACACTACAAGTCATAGAAAAACAAGAAAGATGTTACACCACATAAAATTAAGTGTTGCCATTAAGCAATAATATCAATAACGTAAAACTTTCCGACACAATACTTCCTCACATTAAGATTTAATTCATCACATAACACATTAACCTGATGAATTATGACTATCTCAACGGCCGTATTCTTAGACCAAAAGTGTGAAAATTCGTAGTCTTAAAAATGCGTAACCTAACCTAACCTAACCTAACTAACCTAACTAACCTAACCTAACCTAACCTAACCTAACCTAACCTAACCTAACCTAACCTAACCTAACCTAACCTAACCTAACCTAACCTAACCTAACCTAACCTAACCTAACCTAACCTAACGCTAGGTTTGTGTAACTTGGTTTGTGCCCCAAGAAAACATCCCAGTTTTCAAGTAGTTTAGCGGCTACGCTAGGTTTATGTAACATGGTTTGTGATACAAAAGTGAGTAAAATTCATAAAAAATAATTACTTAAATTAGTTATCTTTCTTGTTTTTCTATGACTTGTAGTGTCAATGCATTCAAAATGGCTTGTTTTCCTTTGTGTTTATAGAAAATTTTAAAGTCGAGTAATTCAGTTAATATTGCTTGCCGACGCCTAATTCTTTCAGATTCGGATTTTCCGGCCCATAGTTAGTATAAAAATAACTAGTTTTATTATCTAGGAACGCCGCCCCTAAACCGAACTTAACCCCTTTTCTCATCTAGAAAGTGCCTTTTTATTAAATTTCCAAACTTTGGCAGGATCTGCATTTCACCCGCTGTTTCTCCTAAATGTGCCCGAGTCGGCCCACTGAACTAGTCCGGAGCCGATTAAACTAGTCCGATCAATTATTTTACACGACCCACTGGCGAAATGAACGGGTCAAAACTATCCGATCTTTGATTGGGCATATATCAATATACAATCATTGATTTAGGCGTAGAAAAAATGCTACAGATGTCCCGCCGCCATATTGACGTAGACCAGAAGTTCCCAAACATTTTTTCTTGTAGACCACTTTCAAAGTTTTACTGGTTTAGGTGGACCCCCTGCTGCTACATTTCTACCAATTTAAGATTTTTTATCACGCCAATGTAGACCCCCGTCGAGTCCCAGTGAACCTCTGGGGGTCCACCTGGACCACTTTGGCTACGAACGCACAGGCAGGTGGCTGGCTTAGCGCCTAGAGCCTAGTGGCAAAAAACCAACACGTTGGTTTACCTGGATACACGCTAAGCGGCTATCCATCGACTATCTACTACCTATCTAGGCTCTAGGCGCTAAGCAAGCCGCCTGCCTACGCGGACGTAGCCTTTGCGAATCATTGACGTAGACCACAGATGTATAAATTGCGTAGATCAGGCATCTCGAGTCTCATTCTCGCAACACAGAAATAGAGATGGTTAATCTGAAATGAAGCCAGGAACCGCAATGACAGCCTATTTCAAATATCAGGTATCTGTCATCTCTTTTTCTCTGGCTAGAGATGCCGATCTACAAAATTTATGCATCTATGGTTGCTTGCCATGCGCAGCACAAGTGCTTACTGAGCTGTCAGCTCATCAATCAAATGACCTAATCCTTATTGATAAAATGACTCGATCGATCATTGGTGGTTCGTGACCGGGTCAAAATGATCGGGTCCATCATAATCAATTCAGAAATATACGTAATGTCTTCCCTGTGGAATTGCACGCAGTATTTTCAGTGGTAGTTGAACTTCTGGCATTCTTAACATGTGCGAAGCTACCTCAATTGCGACTTTTCCACGAAGAGCAAAGGCTTCATTCATGGTGCCTTTCTCCAGGCTATGAAAGTTCATGACGAGTTAAGTATTTCCACCAAAAAACACGCACTGTCAACTTACTGCGATGTAAACATTGTCGACGGTAGTAACAGACAATAATACCACACTAGGGAGGAATGCAGATCCCGCCAATGTCTGGAAATTAAATAAAAAGGCACTTTCTAGATGAGAAAAGTGTGGAAAAGCTGAATAAAACAAAAATTAAGGCGCGCTCGGCAAAATTGAGTGAGATACAACCATTCTAAGTATTTAAAATTTCACTTCGCGAGTTGATATTGAGAGTCCGCCCGCCATTTTTTATTCATCTTCTCCACACTTTTCTCATCTAAAAAGTGCCTTTTTATTAAATTCCCTGCCATTGGCGGGATCTGCATTTCACCCCCACACTATTCAATTAAATATAATAAAATTTAAGCATATTCCATGAGCCATCACTATCCAAAATTAACAAATGGCATCATCAACGACTCCACAAGAATGTACATTCTATTATTATAAATAATTTATCCATAACACACGATTATTAAATTTCCGAAATAGAATTGTGACGCCGATTGTTCCACGTTATAACGTAATTTTAAATTTTCAATAAGTATAGCAATGATTCAATCTCAAATATGAATCAACTTCCCCCTCTGTTAAATGTGTTTTAAATTGTAAAATATTCTTCTGCAATATTGTAACAAAGTAATCTTTAATAGTAAACGCAATCAGTTAGCAGATGACGGTTCACAAACGGATGCGAAATGAACAGTCACCACTATTATTTGTAAACAAACCTACGTGATATAATAATATATATAATACAAGTGCAGTGTCAAACATCGCAAATGTAGATTATTTTGGTACTTAAAAAGGATATAGATTATGACTGGAACGGCTTGCGCCACCTTCCCGACATCCTCGTCCGTCTGCATTATTTTCTTTATCCGCCCCTGTAAAAAATTAAGGCTAGGTCATGTCAAAACGCAAAAGCTCATCAAAGGGATAAATTCAAATGTCAACCCTAAATAACAAAAATAACATACCGCAGGGAAGCGCGCGTTGTACTTTTTCTTCTTAGACGGCATTCTGAACCGTTAATTAAACGTAATTCGTCGAAAAGGTTTAATTTACTTCACAACTGACGGGAGACGAAAACATTTGCGCAAAATTTTGAGGTTATTGAAAGGATTTTCTCGTCCCACTTCATTTTTATATGAAACTGACAACTGTAAAGGTGACCATTCACCAGTCACCGTCACTCTGGTGAAAGCATTTTATTTGGTCAGTGCCTACTTTGGTTTTATTCTGACTTTTCTCTTCAATGCCTATTAATTATTTTAAATTTTAAAAAATACTTGTAATAATTTTATCAACTTAATAAATAAAATAAACTCCTGCCGTTTTTCATTATTCATAGAAATAACGAAGATGCGGTGCCCATGTCCTCGATATAAAATAACGGCGTCAAAAACAAAGAGACGAATTTGGACACATAAGAGAAAAATCTGGAGAAAGCAACTCCGGAGGTTTGGCCTGCAATGGATGGAGACCGCTGAAGTAGCCCAGGACAGAGACGCCTGAAAGCGCCTTGTCGAAGAGATGGGTCAAGAAGAAGACAAGAGGAAGAAGATTTAATGATATAAGTATTGAAATGAATCTTTTGTGTGAATTTCGCATTACAAGCTCTTTTGTAAGTTGTGAGGCTAAATGAAAGGGGGAGGAACACAAAACAGGAATTATGGAATGTTAAAAAAAATGAAAGTATTGTTTAATTATCTTAGTATATTTGCGTCATATTCCAGAGTCGCATTTTACTCTCAATATCGCCATGGTGAAAAATCACCATTCAGAATAAAATATTACTTGAAATATATAGTTAAGTGTATTTTTAAAAGACTATTTGATTTGGTTACAAAATTACAACATTACATAACTCTTTTTAACCCTATCATAGTCCTGCAATATTTATTACATCATCACACTTATGTAAGAAATCTTGCTTTCTTACTCTTCCCTGTTTCCTTCCCCTCCACACTTCCTTCAACCATAATACAATGTTAAGGTGAAAAAAACCTACTCCAAATTGAGGGACTGACCACTAACTCCGAGAAGATGGAGTTCTTCTGCGGTATTCACAATTTAAAAAAAAATGTTGGTACTACAAAAGTAAATAATGCATGAATAACCAGAAATAAAATAAAATTTACGATACTTACCTAATTATTTATATTTTGGCAACACTTTCCGCGAAATTCTTTCTCCAATCATCTTTTCTTTTTTCTTTACACAAATTCTGCAATTCTGCATTTATCTATGAAAAATTGCTTGACGGATCGCAATGTCGTTGTCAAGGTACATCATTTTATATTTACAAATATATATAAAAATCAACAATTCTTAAGTTATCATTAAGTTTTTACTTTTATTAATGTGCCGAATTTGTAATTAACTTAGTTTATTTAACATTTATAACGTCAAATATGGTTATTTTTGTGCTCAAAGTTTACATGTCAAAGATCACAAGTGTCGACGCATTTGTTATTTTCTTTAAAAATACAGTTATTTCTCTGGTGATTTCGTGTGATTATGATAGTTTTGTGTCTGTTGTAGCATTTTGCCAGCACCAACGCAGAAGGTATGGGACAGAGATGACGAAAGGAGAATTAACCTAGTTGGCCAACGGATTAACAGTTCCTTAGTTGTCACTCAGTCGAGTATTCCTCCATACGGAAAGAGGAAAGGATGGGTGCCACGTACAGAAGACGATTTTGGAGGTAATGAAGACTTTTATAATAGTTATATTTCTGGTTATTTCAATTTGAAAGGTGAAAATTTAATGTATTAACCTAAAATAAGCTGAAGCGTCCTTGATGTGATTATTTTGCACGAACGGCGCTACGGAATGATCCTTTTACAATTATTTTTACTCACACACTCACAACTATCAAAGGGATTCTTTTAAACATTCAATGAAAGTATGTTAGTGGTAAGAATTGCCATTGTTGAATTGACCTATGTTGTTTCTAATACTTATTAAACTGTGTTAGGAACGGCAAATGTCTACTATTTGCTGATGACCTTAAAATTATGATGGAAATAAGCTGCCAACAAGATTATAATGTTTTCTAAGAAATTCTATATGCGGAAGCATGGAACCTATCCAAGGTTCATGCACCATATTGACTTACTTGAGAAAACTGATTCTGTGGGTCTAAAAACTAGACGGAAAGCAAGTCTTGCTATTGTGTCTTTCAAAATTTTGGAACAATTTCATCGATAGCCCATTTCTCTTGGGATGCTATGATTTATATGTACCAGACCGCTACAGCCGAAGTCCACATCATGACTTATTTAAAGTACCGAACGGCAGAACAGACGTCTTGGCAAAGCATAGCATGACGAGGGGAGTGGTGCTGTTAAATGAAATTGCAAACCATTTGGATGTAAGTGACTGTTCTTTATATGCCTTAAAAACATTATTGAAGAGTCACTTGTCTAAATGCTGATAGTGTAACTAAATTGTTCTGTAATTGGAATTATTCTGTTGTACAATAATAATAAAAAATAAAAATAATCACCCTTGTGAAATCAACTAAACAGGAATACAAAAAAAATCATTATACAATCGATTCACTAGATACATGGGGGGTAGTCATTTCAGAGATTTTGGTTACCTTTGTTGTGGAATTAAAAATGCTCTGAAAAGGGTGCGTAGGTCTAGGTGTGGATCTCTCCAGATAGTCTGTAGTCAGGTTGTAAGTCTGAGCTGCCTTTGTCGACTTCCTTCTGTTCCACACCGAGGAACCGTACAATGAGTGATTGAGAGAGGTAGTTTGAGGTTATCCTTGTAGTAAAAAACACTTGTGTTGTGATACTGGATGTTGATTCTGTTTATTCTTTTGAATAATTTGTACAGAGTGGTTTGTCTGAACACTTGACTGCGACAATAATTTTGACTAATTAATTTACAGAAGTGAAAGACGGTTTGATTTACGATTAAACAAGCAGAGTTTAAGCAAATCGAGAATGATAACAAGGGAGAATGTAGAGAATGTTTGTAAGAATGACAAGACGCGCCATTTATAGACCAAAAGAGAAAGTTTTATGCGCCACAGACAAAGGAGATTTTAGACAAGACATTTTATGGCGATATTTTAGTAAGAGGTGGCATAGATGCGAAAATTTAAGATAAAGGGCTCTACACATCGAGATTAGAAGAAATGATAAGTAAGTGTTCAGTGCGAACTGAATTTATATATAAAATAGGACAATCACAACACACAACATCCAACAAAGGGTTTTGGTTTACTAATGGGCCCTACAGACCATTCAATTTGGGGTATGTATTCTTGGCTGGACTTTTATTAGGCACAGATTTTGAAAATTACACTACGTTTCAATTTAATTACTACAAGAAACAACTAATTGCCCACACAGTAAGTTGGAAAACACATTCGTCACCAAGACCTAGACAAACTCACCCCATGACTCCGGGCACCTCTGCTAAACATAGCGAACCACTTGGGGTGACCTACAGCAGAGGTGTTGGTTATCCAATAAATGGTTCCCGGAGCAGTGTACCCATACCCACCACCCACTTTAAAAACTAGAGGGATTGCAAATTTCTATTTTTTTTACGAAGTAAGAGGCATGCTGCTTGTGTTCCCCAAAGAAACAACTGACGAAATTGAACCAACCATCGCATCGTCTGTACACTACGGTTGAACCAACTAAATGAGTGGTCTGTATGGGGTTTTATTGAACCGTTTTTTTTTATATTTTAAATTAAGATATAAATAATTTCAGATGGGGGCGCTTTCCCGGAGATCCTGGTGGCGCAGCACCCCATGAGCATGGGGCTGCTGGGCAAGGAGACGGGTGGGGCTGCCAAGGTGCTCGCAGTGCGACTGGATGACCAGGGGAGGGTCAAGTACGATGCCATCGCCAGGCAGGGTCATGCTAAGGACAAGGTAAAAATGTTAATCTGTACTAGAGGCAGCCTCCGTGGTAGAGGAGCAAGGCTCTCGACTAGCGATCTGAAAGTCGCGGGTTTAAATCCTGGCATGCGCAGATAAATTTTATTTGATTAATTTTTGCATTCGCAATTTAGTCATATATGATATATTTGCGGCACGTTCTGGAGTGAAAGATACTCTCAGTATCGCCCTGGTTTAATACCAATATTCAGAATTGAAACGTTGCTTGAAATGGCTTTATCCGTGTTTGGTTGACCTTTCTTTCCCACCTTCCTCTCCCTACCCCACTTACTTTCAGCCTCACAATACACCCCAATTGAGGATGCCATAGTCTCACTGGCTCACTGAAAGAAGCAGTTGGAACTCTTGTGAGGTATTCACATTTAAAAAATAATGCTGGGTACTCTAAGTATCGCCCTTGTGAAAGATCGCTTGTGGAGTGCCAATGGCTTTTGTACCGGACACCAGTGATTCTTGGTCACTCCAGTGCATTGGTGACCTTCCTCTGCTCCTTTTGCTAAACACTTTGCCAGTTACTATGAGCTTCTCCTCATATGAAGATCCCACGCACTTTTTTATGCTCCGAAAGCGAGAACTTCTTCCTTTCAGAATGCCCCATTAAACAGAGCAATTCAACTGCTTAACGATTCTGCATTGAGCATTGACATCTCCAATGTTACCTATAGAGAGTTCAGTAACTATCTTTTGACATACGTCTCAACATAGTGAAACTGCCCCTCGGACTTTTTTTTTTTCTCTTAAATTTTGTAATCTTCTTCGTAATAATTTGGTGTATAACTGTTTTATGGAGAACCTGAAAAAATAAATAAATAAATAGTAGTTGAAGTTGAAGTCCTCAGTTTGGCGAGCAGCATGTCCAAAGTATCTTAGAATGTAGGCAGACAGTTGCAAGCCTATTGTGAACACCTAGCTCTTCCAGAATGAACACATTTGTGTATGAGAAATTATCGTTTGTAACTTTTCTTCATGGAAAATCTTCTTATTAATGCTTTAATTTTCCATTTTAAATCTACCCTCCCCTAAACAGTTCGTTCCTCTTTTCAGATAATCTACAGCAAGGCCAAAGACTTGCTCCCCGCCGATGAACTGCCTTCCCTGGAGAGGCCTGATGAAGAAGAGATTGCAGACACCACGGAGAGAACCCGCAAAGCGCTGGAGAAGCTGACCAACACCAAGGTGTCCTCAGCAATGCCGGGGCGTTGCGCTGAAAAGAGTGTGAGTTGTTTTTTATGATTTTGTTGATTCCATGACAAAACAGTACATTGAAAGCAAAAAAACTTAACCTAACCTAAAATATTCTTGATGCTGGTGGGGAGAGCTATCTTGTTGTAAAATACAATCACTTCGGATATTGATATATAGATCGACCAATTGTTTAGTCTTATCTTATCTTCGAAAAATCGGAATTTGATTTGAATATGCGGATATATGTAAAAGTGTACACTCTATCTGCTACAATACTCAGATTACTCATAAACGTCACCAAATCAATTTTAATGCAGAAAAACTTGTAGTGAATCAAACAAAATGTTTATGTTTTTTGGGTCACTTGTAGTGGCAGCCGCTGCCCTGAGAATGTGGTGGTTCACTGACAATCCGTACCTACCTACTTCTGACAAAAAAATTATTAATTAGGAATTTTCAATTATTAATTTATTTTCAAACAAACTGTTATTTCCTTTTTAAACGACTTCAAAAAGGAGGAGGTTCTCAATTCGACTGTGTGGTCCCATTTTAATTTGGTCAAGTTCCGACAATGGCATCCATGAGAAAACCATATAAGTCTTAAATTTGCATAAAGTATGTGCGCGACAAATGGACGAATAACTCAATATCACGCCAACCGATTTCAATGATTCTTTTTTTATTGGAAAGGATGTACTTCAAGGATAAATTGATGAGAGTTTGGTTAGGTTCTGATTACCGGATCCATGACAAAGTAACGGAACTCTTCAATTCTTAGGAGCAAATTAACGAAACTCGGCCGAATCTCTTAATTTGACCCTAATGTCGTTATGGTCAAATTATGTCTGTCTCATATGAGCAGCACGTTTAGTAGATCTACCCATATTCAGACAAATTAATGTACTTCGGATTCACTAAAAATCAAAAAATAAACAAAAATTTTAACAAAACAAAAAACGACTTAAAAAAATGCACTAAAAAGTAAAAAAATAAATTCGTATTCTTCTACAACTTCATAATCGACTTACTTTTTCTACTCATCAATATGTAGGTACAATTGTTATTTTTGGAGTCAGTGTCAGCAAAGGTACCCGGCCTGGCGCGGCGTGTTTACTTGACAGCTCCCCTCACGCCGCAGCCCTGCTCTCGCCTCGTCAAGTCGCTTGTGCGACACAAGCACATCTCACCTATAACCATGACTGACACCGATTCCAAAAATGACAATCGTACCTACATATTGATGAGTAGAAAAAGTAAGTCGATTATGAAGTTGTAGAAGAATACGAAATTATTTTTTTACTTTTTAGTGCATTTTTTTAAGTCGTTTTTTGTTTTGTTAAAATTTTTGTTTATATATATTCAACACTGGTTGCACTCATTTTTGTAATAAAATTATATATTAATAAATTAGGTTATTGGTATTTAATTCAATCAATATAAAAAACACAAAACAATGACAATTATCACGTCACGGGCCAAACGCGCGCCGCTAGACTGCGCTAGACGCAAACTGATCTATGATCTTCGCCGAAATTCAATTGTATTCGTTTCACCTCGGGTCTTGGTTCATGGTCAATCGGTAAACTTCGGCAAAGATCGGATTATGTTGGGTGGGCGGCACACCGATCCGAGCCAAATTCTGGTATAAATAGCGAAATCGACGTGCTTTCGATGTTTTAAATATCCCATACAAAAACATGATTTGGTTCGTTTGCGAAGCGAATGCACACCAATGTGGCCGATACGAGTGCGCTCGGTGACCGCGCTATGGGAGATTAAAAGTGTTCTCCCTGATAATATTTGTAGCATTATATTGGTAACTAATATTTTGAAATGATTAAATTAGAGATTCTATAGATTTAAATTGGAGATTTTATAGTGTTCAGTAAGTAAATAAAGTAAATTTAGACATTATAATTTGCCAGTGCTGCACACAAACACACTGTGCGACCAGCCGCCCTTGGCACTAGTAGGCTATTTCAAAATGTCATTCAATTTATTTATTTTAAAAACATGAAATTAACATTTCACAGTTTTTTTAACCCGGCGTCGATGACGCTGGGTCACAATGACCCGAGACGATTTAAAACGGCCATATTTTTTTACCCGTCAACCGTTCGACTTGAGCGTTTGAGTAGCTGGAGATACAACCCCTTTCTACCTGCACCGCCGGCGTGCTCAGTGCGACGCTGCTAGCGGAAGGAGATACAGGAGATATATGAGGAAAACGGGTTATTTTTTCATAGTTGATTTCGCATGTGTTTCTTACTAAGATAATAAAAAGTTGATTTATAAAATATACTGGTATTATTAAATTTTTTTATGAGCAAAGAACCCATAAATAATAAATAATTTTCAAAATCAAGATAACCCTTTCAGTTTTGTTACAACCCATCGATAAAATTCGGGTCACGGTTACCCAGCGTCATTGAGCGCGTAATTATTTTCACGTCATTGACGTCGGGTTAAAAAATATTTAAGATAAGATTTAGCAAATTTAAACTAACAGCAACAAAGCTTGCCATCTAAATTGTGCTTCATTGATGTTAAATATATCGATATTCAAAGTAATTCTATTTAACAACAAGTCAGCTCTCCCGACTGGCATGACCATTGGCAAATTAGTTCTGCAAGCCGGGAGGTACATCATACTAATGTGCTGGACCGTTATGTCTCCCGTTGTTATTTTATAGCATTTTTAATAAGTAAAACACAGACATGTGTAAATAATGTTTGATTTATGGTGAGCATTTAAATATAGCTTTAATAATAATAATAATAATATTTGGATGATTTATATAGCGCCGTTTTTGTGAAAATCACCTCAAGGGCGCTGTACAAACTTATAATACATTTCTAAAATCTAAAAAACTACAAGCTAGACAAACAATTAAAAACAACTTATGGCTAAAAATTGCATACACCGGTTCATTGATCACCGATATGAAAATATATGTACAATATTTTGACCAATGAACGCGATGCTGCCTAAAATTTAATGAAAACAGGACCATACTTACCTGGGAGGTCGCTTGAGATTAACACTGTATATTGTCCATTAAAAGAAATTTAGATAGAGTTCGCACGCAGAGGACATTATTGTGAACACATGTTATTTAATCCTGAAAAATATTTTAATATTAATATGTAATGTATTCTTTGACGAGTGTATTTTGGAAAGTAAAAGCAACATGTAAAGGTGGGTGGTGCAGTAGTACCTATAAGGATTTGATCTTTCTAAATGTGATTCGGCAAGAGACAGATTGATGTGTAAGGAATCGAGTAATTTTAATTCAGTAAGAAAAGTGTGATTAAGACATAGCACAGACAATACAAGTAAGATACTCTCAAATAGGTATATTTAAATTACGGGTATGAGAGCCCAAAAAGGAAGGTTTTTAGTTTGGACCTAAACTCTGTTGGGCTTGTTATGCATCTTAATTCCGGAGGGAGTCTATTCCAAGCCTTAGAGGCCCAGATACTCCGAAAGCACGATCTCCAAACATAGTATTTGGCTTTCGTTTAGGTTCTATTAGTCTGCCTTTAGCAGATGAAGTTGCTGATCTAAGGGTTAATTGTCTCGGACCGGTATTTTCCGGGACGCATAATTCGGAGATATAAGGTGGGGCCATTTCGTTGATTGATTTAAAAACCATCCAGCACAATTTGTACTGGATTCTCTCAGGGCACTTGAGCCAGTGAAGGTTATGAAGATGTTCTGAAATATGCGAATATTTAGAAACCCCAGTTATTAAACCCCCTTTCCTCTTTATGTTAAAATTAGTACATATTTTCAGTACATGTCTGACTAATTAACTGGATGATCGAAATTTAACATCAAGGTAGCAGAGTTTAAACCTAAGGCGACCCATGACAAAATTTGCCAGCAGTGCATTTCACAAAAAATTGGTGCAATTTGGTTGAAGCAACCAAATTGCACCGTGTAAACAAGAAATTGAATGTTTCGATGTCATTGCGCGTCATCTTTCAACCATATTGAAAATATTGAGCTTGTTCAATATTTTCAATGCAATTGGTTCTGTTGTCCATTCGTGCGCATGCGCGAATGCAGCACATGCGCACGCAGCACTGTGCGCGCGTATGGATGGAAGTGTCAGACTGTGACTGTTTATTTTGTAGTGAGTTGTCAACATAGAAAATGGTTTTTAAATGGAGGGAAGAGCATACGCCTCTGTTCTTAGAGCACTTTAAGAACTATCCAAGCCTGTGGAATATTAAATCAGGGGGATATAATTCCCGCGCGCACAACCTGTTTCGAAGACATTCTAAACTTTATGACAGCAATGTGATTCAATGGTCCACTTCTGAAAAGTATGTGTAAACAGCACACCCTTTCAATTATACGCCGTTCAATCAAATCGCATCAATGTGGTTGAAGTGTATAATATCCCTATAACATAAATATAATTGATTGATTCACAGATTCACGAAAACCAACATCAAGTTGTAATCGTGTGCCTATCAACTCGCTCTAACAAACTAAATTGCAATACGTCATGTGTGTGTACTGGGAGTATGAATATTTATTAACTTTTCAGTAAAATAAAGGCCATCTTTTACACAACTTTCACTCCACAGTTCACCCACGAAAATTGTTCACAGAAAAAAAAATGTGTTCAAACGATCACATTCACAAAGTCAAGATGCTTTCGAATATTTAATACTTTGTTTTAAAAACTCTATTCATAGTTTTTTACCTTAACTTGTATTATATTTAGCAAAGGTTTTGGATGGCCATTATTTTTCAAAAACAATTTATTCTCAAATGAAATTCAGTTGCTTTTGAAAAAATCGACGTTAATCGCAATTTTTTCATAGTCACTCATTTTTAAATAAGTTTTTACAGATCAAAACTAGCGAAAACCGTTAAAAATGTGTCACTAGTGATCAGTGATCTGCCAAATGCTTGATTTCACCGCCCCAGTGCGATAGGAGATTAATTAGTTGTAAATTCGTCATTCCTAACTAAGTCATTCCAAACGTTCGGTAACATATCACGCGTGTTAAAGGTTTTGTCATAAATCAGAATGCCTCTGCGCATGTGCGCCGCTAGTGCACGAGCGTGTCATATATCTTCACTCATGTCTTGCCCATTTCACGGTTAGACTGTCGTTAGACTGTCGTTAGACTGTCTGTAGACTCTGTAGACTGTCCCAGTAGAAATACCACTTCATTTGACGTCACGTCTCGGCACAACGGAAGATGCACATATTGCTTTTTCGTGTGCGCCGATGCGAGTATGAGTACGGAGTCTAGTACGAAAGTTAATTGATAAGGATATTATAACGAATTGGCGGGAATTCTTCGTGAATGAATGTTACGAATATATACTTTTGACGTTTGTCGATGTTTGTACGAATTTACACTTTTGTTTAGTAGTGCATTGCACAAGTGCACTAAGGCAGGGGCGGCCGCCACTGGTTTAAACGGCAAGCTTTGTGACTACTTGCATAAAACCTGCTTTTATATGTTTATTTGTTTTGCTTACTTAAACAAATCAATGTTATCTTTAAAAATGAATTAAAATTGTATTTTATAATGTTTTTAAAATGATTGAATTTAACATTCATCACTTCCATTGTTTAAATATAGTCACATTTATTTTGTAGGGTCCAGCACAATACATCCGCTATACACCAGCACAGCAAGGGGCTGCCTTTAATTCCGGTGCCAAGCAGAGGGTGATCAGGTAATAAACTTTCATTTATAACTGTACTAGTTTTCACCTGCGGCTTCGCTCGCATGTTATTAGGGGGAAAATACTGTATAAAGAATTTTCCCATGGGAATGAAATGTTTTTTCCGGGATAAAAAGTAGCATATGTCATTTCCCAGTCCTCCATTTATCTCTATATAAAAAAATCATGTTGATCAGTTGCTCCATTTATATTATTATAGCGAGTTCGCAGTATGCGTTGATATGCTATTTAATAAAGAAATTGTTTCTCCCTGCGTGTCATTTCCCATTTGTTCCCGTTCCGCCTCCCATTCCTCTCCTGCGTCCCCTTCCCCTACGCTTTCCCACTCCGCCTCCTCCACTTTCCTCTTCACTCCACTCGCCTGCTTCCCCTGTCCCGCGAACCCTCCTCCCAAGTTTCCCTCCCCCCTCCCAGGTTACCCTCCCCTCCGTACCGCGTGCCCGAGTTCCCCTCCCCCCCCAGCATTCTCTACATTCAGTTTTCAAATAGCTCGCGTGCCACCTATTGCAATTTTTTTATACAAATTTCATAATGCCATAGCTCACCAATAGTTTTATACAAACCTTGTCCTGACAATAACGAACACAAAAAAAAAAAAATAACCGTTTTGATGCAGTCGTTCGGAAGTTACGCGCGTACATACAAACCCGCGATTCATTTTTATTTATATAGGTTTAAGGTTTATAGATTCCGACTATTTTCATTTAGAGTATAACTTCAAGTTTCTCATATCTACCGCATTCACTGATATCTTTTAATTTCTTCTTAGAATGGTGGAGGCGCAAGTGGATCCAATGGAGCCCCCCCGGTTCGCTATCAACAAGAAGATCCCCCGCGGGGCCCCGTCGCCCCCGGCCCCAGTGCTGCACTCGCCTCCGCGCCGCGTCTCCGTTAAGCAGCAGCGTGACTGGAAGGTGCCCCCATGCGTGAGCCACTGGAAAAACGCCAAAGGTATGTCTTCAATCTCAATATACATATTGATATGTTAGGCACAATATCAATTATCTGCGTACTACATCTGCATAGATTTTTTATTTCACTATCATTCCTACAATATTAACCCTTTCGTTGGGTTAGGTTAGGTTGGGAAGGGTACGTTCTGTTGTTGGGTTAGATTTATTTTTTACTACAGTTAAACTTATAACAGTAAAAACCAGGAATTTTTTTTTTGCCCATCTTTCGAAGCTCTTAGTATTTTTGTAAATCATTTCTGTACTTTAGATCTATATCCTTCCGCAAAATATGAACTCCTTCTTCTCGGAACAGAGGTCGGTACCACACAGTCTGGCTCAGTTGCAAAAGACAAGGGCAACGTTTTTATGCAATGAGTTTATTAATGCAATATCTGGTATTCCTCTTGGCAGGTTACACAATCCCCCTGGACAAGCGTCTAGCTGCTGATGGGCGCGGGCTCCAGCAGGTGCACATCAACGAGAACTTCTCCAAGCTTGCCGAGGCACTCTACATCGCCGACAGAAAGGCGCGAGAGGCCGTAGAGGCGCGCGCCCAACTCGAGAGGAAATTGGCGCAGCGTGAAAAGGAAAAGAAGGAAGACCATTTGCGGTTGATGGCGCAGAAGGCCAGGGACCACAGAAACGGTAAAATTTGTTCATATTTTAGTTTAGGATTAGTGCACCTGTGCTCTAAAGATTGCAATCCGCCTGTTAAGATAGGGAAATATATCAAACAGTTCACCCGTTTCTGCACGGAGTCGAGGACTGTTTTTTTTCATTAGATTTTATTTACTCTTTCAGGTGATGGATATGTGTATATTTTACTGGACAGCAGAAAAAAAATCCACACAGGAAAACTTAAGTCCTTAGTTACCTATGGGGATGCTATTCGAACTGTCTTTTTGAGAATAGAGGAAGTGTTGTATGAGGGAAGAAACACAAAAGCCAGCAAGTCTTTCAGCCATACATTAGAGCACAAGAATGAGTTTTAATATCAGGTGTTATGACACTTGACTAGTGATAACAATATCAGAAGACTCAGGTTCGAATCCCGATACCGGGGCCACCTCTTATGGTCTTGTGGTTATGACACCTGACTAGTGATATTATCACTCCTTCTAATGTAGAAATTGTCATCCCTGTACAAAAAATGTTAGGTACATATTTGGTTTATCTCCCAACTCTACACCTGGGCAGAAGGGATCATACTTCAGAGCACCTTCTTTTACAATGCCAGTGATCTAAACACCCTTTTCCTACCTGATGTTTCAAAGATTGCAATCCGTCTAAGATGTCTAACGAATTGCTTGACAGATTTTTGAGATACCTATAATGTTTCCTTGAGTTATAGCTTTGTGCAAACTGTAAAAAATTTCCGATATGCTACAAGTTATATAGTTATAGTTAAAAAAACTATGTATTTTCATGTTTCAAAGAAGTGATAAAACAAAATTTCTTAATTGGGTTTCATTATGGATGAAAATTGGAGTTCCACAGGGTCTCCAATGTAGACCTAATTTAATTTAAACAATTTCTTTCTAAAGTATCCGGCGATTTCCTTAACCGATTTCCCTGAAAAGTGATACGTACATGTGTTAGAATCAGTGCAATTTGCTTGACTTTGCGAATTAATCTTTGCTCATTCCGTTGGAAAGTTATGTGTGATTTTTTAAAATATGTTTCAAAATGTATTCAAAATATTGTCTGTTTTTGATAAAGTCACACAAAGCTCAGCGTGTTTGCTCAGCGCGACATAAACAGTTCGAGTGTTAAGAATGGTGTTAATTGATTTATTGTAAACTGACTAAAAAATGGACCTTCGTTTGCAAGTGTTTCCATAGGACACAAAGGATTTCATCACCCATCTAAAGATAAGACTCACTTTTATTTATTTTAACCTAATAATAACACAATTTCTATCAAAGAAATTTAAATTTATTGCTTTCAGGATCATTGGATTTTGTTTATTACAAAGCAGACACAAGTTAAATTCTTTCATTATTATTTCAATGAGGTACCTACGTCGCAGTTAAGTACGTAAAGGGTATACTTGAAGCAGTTAATGGTTTTGGGATACATATTCCATAACAAAAATAAGTCGAGTTACTCGCACCTATAGAATGCATTGAGATGCATTCTATAGGTGTTCAGTTCTGGGCTTTTCGAAAATTTGTTTTCCCCTCTGACGTGTACATTATAAACAAATATTTTTTCTTTGTCTTAATAGTTAACAGGCTATTGGTTTTTAGGTTTTTACAGGTTTTTGGTTTCAGTCAAAATCTACCTACACCTTTTATCTTTATCTTAAATGATAAGGTTAATTAAGTCGGGTTATTACACTTCGGATGAGTTCCTTGTTCTCTTTTGAATTATCTGATTTGAATATTCAAGAAGATGACAGAAGATACGCGAAGAAACAAGAAGAGCAAAATCAGGAAAAGGCTAGAAGATGCACGAAGAGACAACAAATGCCTCTACAAGTCATGAAAAATCAAGATGATGCAAGAACACACCTGCAGGGCCTAGAAGAACCAATAAGATGCAAGTAAGATTAGGAGGGCCAAAAAAAAAACAAGAATAAACATAATAATAACATAACATTTGTGATATTTCACTTCAAGCAAAAAGAAGCATGACGAAGCAAGTTGAAGCCAGAAGAAGGGGCTAGTACAAGCAAGAACTTGTAAGCAGATACTAGGGTAGACTGACAAAAAAGAGGCAAAAAGAAGCAAGAATAAGCAAGAAATTACCAGAAGAAGTAAGAAAATGACAGAACTTAGAAAACAACACTCAATCAAAATCTTGATTCTTGCCCATCCTAGTTCGAGTATTGGCATATAAGGTTGCCATGTATAAATATGGATTAATCTTCGCAAGAAGTCGCAAGAAATACCAAAAACAACCAAGGAGCGAGGAGAGATAAGACGAAGCAAGAAAAGAAAAGAGAAAGGAAGGAGGAACCGAGACGAGCCAACAAAAAAAAAGAAGAAAATTGAAAGAAGGTGCAATAAAAGCAAAGGTGAGTTATAAAGAGCCAATATTATACAATAAGAGGCAAGAGGTAACAAGCAGAACCGGAAAGTAACGAGTAGATCCAAGAAGAGTTAAAAAGAGACAAGAACATTCAACAAGAAACAAGAAGAGATTAGAATATTCGAAAAGAGATAATCAGAGACAAGACAAGCGAAGACAAAAAGAGACAAGAGGAGATAAGAAGAGGCGAGAACATAAAAGAAGAGACCATAATAGACAAGAAGAGATAAGAAGATGCAAAGAGAATTAAGAAGAGCCACTACTTACCCGCCCTGGTGTAAGTGGCATATGGTTGCTTCTTCAAGGCTCTCGCAAGGACTCTAATTTTTTTTAAATTTTTTTTTAACTTATCTACATTTAATTTTGAACAAATCTAGACCTCCAGTGTCGCCGACTAGAAGATCCTGTAAAAACCAAGAAGAGACAAGAAGATCCTAGAAAAGCCAAGAAGAGACAAGCACAGTCAAGGAAGGGCGAGAGGATCTGGGAAGAGCCAAGAAGAGCCGAGAAGAGACAAGAAGAAATATGAAGATACAAGAAAAGCCATGAATAGCCATGAAGAACTGAGAAGAGACGAGAAGAGAAGGAAAGAACCGAGAAGAGGCAAGGATGGGCGAGAAGATCCAAGAAGAAGCAAGCAGAGCCAAGAAGATCCAAGAAGAGCCGAGAAGAGGCAATAAGAAGGAAGACAAAAACGAAAACGAAATAATAACGCTCAATCCATTCCTTTATTCCTGCCCATCCTAATTTCCAATATTGGCTTATTAGGTTGCCATGTATACCGGTCGATTAAACTCCAACCTCCTTCCTATCCTCAGAGCACGTGTTCCTAGTCCTAACAAATCAGTGCCCCCTGGTGTACCGGTCTCACCGGGACAGGAGTGCTCCTGGCTGGGGTGGTACAATCGTATCGTATCGTAAGTATACAACATAATAAGGGCCACACCAGCAAAGCTCTTAGTTATGATCCCCTTAGTCTGGGGGACTTACTGGTTGAAACATGTGCATGTGAAGGTACCCCACATAATCAACACTCGGTTCCGTTCCAAAAAACAGATTTATTTTCTATCAGAATTTTTTCAAAGACAAATTAACTCTTATCATCTCAATGTAAAGGGTTATACAGTGTGGCTTCAGTCTTTTATGTCTACCCCTCTAGGGATAATTGAATTATTTGTTTGTTAGCATAATCTTTGTATTTATTTGTTTAGAAATAATTACCATAATCTGTGTATTTATTTGTTTAGGAATCCGAACGATCGGTGACACAATAGGTGCTGAAGATGGTATGGAACTGGAGGGAACAGAAGGAGGAGAGGAAGAACGAGACAGGCTGCGTCAGGACAGACACCGGGAGAGGCAGAGAGACAGAAACATCGCTAGGGCAGCACCTGATAAGAGGTAGGCCTATGATAATATACAGTAGGTTAGACTCTCTTTACAAGGTTTTTTTTTACCGTGGAAGAAAGTCCAAACTGTATAAAAGTTTAAAAAAACTTTTTTGCTTCAAGGAAAAGATTTTTAAAAAATTAATTGGTTTCACTGTGGATGAAAATTGGAGTTCCACAGGGTCTCCAATATAGACCTAACTTAATTTAAATAAAAAAGAGATCTGGTAAGTCATCACATATTATGTATGTCTTAGGACAAGGTTGTTTCACAGAATTTGAACAATTCATCAAATTTGAAACTTAACCCGTCTGCTTGGTTCAATATATTCGCACCTCACAATCCGGAAGCCTCGGTCCCGCTCGTAAATTCTAAAACTGTCACTTTGGATCGAGATTGTAAAATATCTATGCAAGATAGCTTTCATATTTCAAAGACAATAAGAAGCATTAATTCATTCTCTTTCTGGTTAAAAAAAATATATATATATATATATATGTTTGCATGATAGGAAGAGATATATAGCTTTTAAAATGTAAGGTCGCTCGGGACGTTTTTGGTCTTATGAAAGTATAATGCGATTACGTGTTTTGAGATGTATTTATTCCTAAACAAGCAGACTGGTTAAGTTCTACGAAAATCCTATTCACGTTATGTTTCTTTGCAACAACCGGCCTGAAATGAATATATATAACGATGAAATAATAACAACTTGATTTGAACTCTCACAGGACTTGAATTTTAACTTAATTTTAAATTTGATGAATTGTTCAAATTCTGTGAAAGACCAGTGTTAGCAACAATGACGACCATTAATAACATTTTATTCAGGCGGTTTGTTATCTTTGGCTAGAAATGTACTAAAGCAAAAAAGTTTTTAAATGAATTTCTTTGTGTTTTGTTTTATGCAGATCCAAACTGGTAAAGGACAGAGAAAGGGACATTTCAGAACAGATAGCTCTCGGTCTTCCAGCCAAATCCAATGCTGGTGGAGAGGGACTATTTGACCAGAGATTGTTCAACACTTCAAAGGGAATGGACTCAGGTTTGTGCAGAATATTAGCTAATTACTTGTGTACGTTCATCCTAAAAGCTTCCTACGCTTTAACCGAGTGGCCAGGCCATTTCATGAAAATTCACTAAAAAAGCACCACTTTGAATTTTGAATTGAATGTTTTGTTGATTAATTTTGAGCTATCGTATATTTTATTGACCGAAACACATTCCTAGAACAATAAACTATTACCAAAACAACATTACTTGCGTTAATTACGTAAATTAATAGGTTTTACAATGTTATAGTCGAGGAACACGCATCAACCTTGACAAATAAAATTTGCAGCAAATTTGACATTTTCATGCCACAGATAAAATCGTTTAAAAATATTCTGGGGTTGCAACGTGAATGAAATTTTTACCCGTCTTATGGGGAAATGAGGGTGCAAGCGATTCTGACCTTGTCCTTTATACAAATTCTGTACATTGAATTTTTTTTCAATTTTTTCCCGTGCGTCTCCGGCCGAATACAGGTTAAGGGATATGCATGTATCCGATACTCTGTCCAATATACTGTCCACAGGGATATGCAGGTATCCGATACTCGAAGATTCAAGTTTCTTGGTGACTGCCGCTCTATATCTACACAGGTGTTCAAACACACTTTGCCAATATTTCGTTAACTCTGACAAATCCAGTCTCCAGCGAACACCCAAGCGAAGTCATCGCGACTTTGAACATGGTGTCCTGAGGAAAAAAATTCCTTCAGGCCCTATGTCATTTTTGGGGATACTGTGTGGAGGGTGTTTTTAGGGAAAGAAAGGACAGGAAGTTCTGGGAAGAAAAAGGTATGAAGGGTGGGTAGGAATCTGGGGGTCAATGTTTCCAGGAGTAACGGACGAATGAATCCATCCCTCCCACTGCGGTGCTAGGCGATGGGTCGAGAGAGTCCGGCTGGAGAGGTCTAGGTTAGGTTTCCCTCAACCAGTCTCTCCCGATCCAGCCCGCCACGTGGTAAGTGGGCAAACGCTTTCAAGACCAAACTAACCTTACCCCATGAACCCAGGCATCCCCGCTAAGTCACCAAATGTAGCAAACCACTTGGGGTTTATCCAATACCGAGGCAGCGGTACCTATGCCCACCTCCCAAAAGAATGACACAATCTTAAAATGTCAGATGCAAAACACTGTTTGGTGGTGATTGAGGTTATGGCATTCTAGTTTTGTAGTTTCGAGACTTAGTGAATGATTGGCGACGACGTGGATCTTGTGATTTTAGTGGCGAAGTATATGAACGAAGTTGTTTACGACGTAAGTACACAACAAGTATTGGATATTTGCATACACCTGTATACAAAGGGTCTACAATGGAATCCCCATGATACCTTAATAAATAATTAATCTGAAATATTCACAACATACATTCCTATAGAGTCAATTATGCAAATGTATTCGGATACAGTGTGACTATAATATTGCCATATCTTCAATTTGGGAGGCAAGTATGGGTACCACCGCCCCTGTAACCATTTCTTGGGTTACTAACACCCCTCACTACATTTGGTGACATAGCAGGGGTGCCCAGTTCGTGGGTTGAGGTTTGTCTAGGTCTAGGCGGCACATGCGTTTGCCCACCTACTGCGTGGCGGGTGGGATGGGAGAGACTGGTTGATGGAGACTTTTTACCTTTACAGCCGGACTCTCGACTCGTCGTGTTGTACCGCAGAGGGAGGGATAGATTCATTTATATGACCGGTCAGTGGTTGAGTGGGCATAGCGCTTGGGTCCCACCCGGGCGTCGCGCATTCGATTCCTCGGCTGGCTAAGACCTCCATCACAACACAAGCAACATTTTCGGCTTTCTGTGGTGGTAGTAGGAGATTTTCAAACATTGTTGGGTTACTCGTAACCCGGGAATGTTTGTCTTTCTTTAAAAAAAAAAAAAATTGTCTGTCAATCCTGGACACACTGACCCCAATATTCCTACCCACCCCTCATAACTTTTTCCTTCTTAGAACTTCCTCTCCTTCCTTTCCATAAAATGACCCTCACACAGCATCACCAAAGATGGAGAATTGTTTTCCTGTGAGTCTCCTGTGTGGAGCTAATGTAAAAAATTAAAAAGGGAAATGGAAAAAGAAGAAGTTTTAACTTAAATGTTGATTTTATTGTTAAATTGTTTCTTGATTTGATTGTTAAATTGTTTCTTGATGTGATTGTTAAAGTTATTGTTTCTTGGTTTGATTGTTAAATTTATTGTTTCTTGATTTGATTATTAAAGTTGTTGTTTCTTGATTTGATTATTAAAGTTATTGTTTCTTGATTTGATTGTTAAAGTTATCATTTCCTTTCAGGGTTCGGTGACGAAGAGGCCTACAATGTATACGACAAGCCATGGCGTGATCAGAATTCTCTGGGCAGTCACCTCTACCGCCCAACCAAGAACATTGACAAGGATAACTACGGAGGAGATCTAGAAACCATCATCAAGACTAATCGGTGAGTTATTCATTGCTGACTGTTAACTAAACACCGTTTAAGGGGGGGATAAGGTTTTAAAACTGTTTTTTTTAATTATTATTTTTTCTGAATGTTCAACATGTCGAGAGTATTGTGTCAAAATTTCAAGTAAATCGGAGCAAAACTTAAGAAGATACAGCGTTTCAAGCTACCGCCCTCATGCTCGCTTCAAGTATATTTCGAATATAAAAAAAACTTTCTTGCAAACAAATTTTTGAAGTTCATGAACATCATAACTCAAAATTTACTTGACCGATCCTCTTGAAATTTTGTAAACTATTTCTATTCATAAATCAACAGGTAATCAGGAAGAGTTTTTTTTTCCATTTTATAATAACAAACACAACAAATATACACCGAATTTTTTTAGCAAAAATCGCATTTTTGACTTCAACACGCTGCAAAAAATAAAAAAAACCAAAAAATAAAATAAAACTCTTCCTGATTACCTGGGAAAATATACCACCTTTTAAACGCATTTCGACTTTTTTGTTTCAAATGATCCGGTACGAGTTATGATGTTCACCGCATAACAATTTTTTTTCGAGGCGCCTCCGGAGATTCACTCTAACGGACTTATTTATTGATATTTTTAATTGAAAATTTTTTCAAAGGTACTTCAGATGTCATACTATAACGTGTACATGTAATAAATAAACCAACATTACTCATATCTCCAGAAAAAAAAATTAAAATATGCCTTTTTTCGCCTTTAAAACCTCCCCCCCCCCCCCTTAAATCATGTTTCTCACTATGATAGTAAGGGAGATACAGCGATTTATATGAGACCTATGTGTGCTGGGACAAATTTGGTCTCTTGTGATTATCTACTGGTTAATGACTTTTCAAAGGGGTGTTCAAATTGCATGATTCTGAGTTGTCATGGAACTATTTTACAGCATGTTAAACTTGCAACCCACTTATTTTTGTTACATTTAAATTTTTGTTTTAATTTAATCTAATTTTTGTGGTATTCTCTTTCAGTTTTGTGCCAGACAAGGAATTTTCGGGAGCGGAGAAATGGGCCAGCAGCAGCGCAGCCCAGAGATCTGGTCCTGTACAGTTTGAGAGAGATGGTCAGGGAGCAAGCCACCACAGGGAAACTGAACCCGTAAGTATTCCCGCGCCAACTATCCACCAACTGTCTGTTTATCTCCTAACACTTCTGGCAGCCTGGAGATCAATGATGATGACAAAGCGATGAATGTAAATTGATAATTACAGTTATGTATTTTAATATTCTTGGAATTGAAGCGACTTACCAATATCTCCAAACTGCTGTGTCCACTCTGCACTGAATTTGTCACCGGGAAGGTAATTGTTAGTTTGGAGAATGTAAGGAAAGGAATATGGTGATACTTGCTTTAGTATTGGATATTTGCGTATTAAGCGATTAAAGGAGTGGCGAGATTCACGCATGGGCTTTTGCAAGGCGATGCAGTTTTTCAACTTGTGCCCCTTGCGGCGAGATAAATTCAATTGAACTATTGAGGTAGCAGTCTCGGTAGTTCAAAATGCAACAATGCAGCAGTAAACAAATTAGCACGAGCATGCCCCCCGCCTTGACCAAGTGGTCAAAATGATTAATACATATAACAAAAGAAATATGATACGAAAGGATGAAGGTGAAATCGATAACTTAACAATAACGGATCGATAGGTTTAACTTCCAATGTTTTTATATCGATAGCACGGTTTCACCGTTGACAGCCGAACAGTTTTTTTACAGGAAATAAATACGAAATCGATATACGCTGGCAACACTGGCGGATCTGTCTATGAATTCACATTCCGAAACGTCAAACATCAATCGATTACATGAAAACCGATATTAACAAGATATAAATAAGAAATCGATATACGCTGGCAACACTGGCGGATCTCGATAAAAGGATCTGGAGGCCGGGATAAAATTTATCGTCAGTCGGAATATCCCTAACCAATTGTTAACCGTGATCACAAATATTGATATCCCACCATAGATGATAGATTTGGTCAATATCGTATTGATACAAGGTTTATCGATCGACCATGCTAGACCTCCTGATACATTGAACAATCTAAAAGAACCTATTAAATTCTAAATCCACATAAGAGTTCAAAAAATTATTCATGAAGAACTATTTCGTCCCATCTTTGCCTCTAACTTGTCCATACAGAGGCGGATATAGGTACCGCTGCCCCGGGAACCATTTATTGAATAACCATATTACCATACCTCTGCTATAGATCATCCCAAGTAGTTCTCTATGTTTGGTAATTTTTAAGGAATGCCTGGATTTATGGGGTGAGATTTGTCTAGGTCTTGGCGGTGGATGAATCTGTGTGGCGGGCCGGATTGAGAGAGAGACCTTTTGTCCTGACCAGCCGAATTCTCTCGAAACCAGAAAGACCCATCGCCTTACAGCGCAGTTGGAGGGATGGATTCATACGTCCGTCACTTCTGGACAGACTGAACCCCAGATTCTTAACCACCCCTCATTCATACCTTTGCCCTTCTCAGAACTTCTCTCATTCATTTCCTTAAAAAACCCTCCACACACCAGCTTCTTTAGCGCCTCCTGTGTGGAGCTAATAATGTTAAAAAAAAATAAAAATCGTCCATACGCCGAACTTTTGACAGCAATCTATAACTTTTTTTATTATTCCAGGCTCCCAGCAACAACCGAGCTGATGCAGATTTCGATCCCTTCGGTCTGGATCGGTTCTTAACGGAGGCCAAGAGGGCCGACCGTGTCAGCGGGGGCCCTCCGGCGCCCCCGTCCCGCGCCCCCAAGAGGCAGGATCATCACGGAGACTCGCACCACAGCAAGAAGGGAAGGAGGGACTAGATTAGTTGGACTAGATATAATTATATGAATACATGTTACATGAATGAAACTTGAAGTCATGTGATAGCTATTTCTGTCTGTTTGCGATAACTGTTAAACCCCCCGGGCCTCGACCATATATTTTCAGAGAGTCATTTTATTTTCATTTTGCAATAATAAAGTCTGAATAAATGGAATATTTCTGAATGTATTTGAAAATTAAAAACTGTTTATGACAGATAAAAAACGCATTCAAATTTTATTAATCGAAATAAACGTAATTTTTTCAAATATGAAAATTTTGCATGTTGAATATAGAAAAGTTTTAAAAATTGCTCACCTTAAATTTTTTCTAACTAAAATTACTGGTAGCGAAAATAATAAAAACACACATGTTTAATTAAACGAATGTATTATAAACGTTATCGTCACCTCGCTTTTTGTCGTTCCATGTAAAAATAATTAATAAAAAATTCCCAAAGTTTCATTTTTTTTTTTACTTGCGATCTGAAACTTTGGTATTATAAAGATGTATATTTTATTTCTTTCGTAGTTTAATTAATTTTTACATTTGTATTGTAAAGCATGGTGTTTTCTCTTTCTATTACCGTTTTGATCATATTTCTCACTATGGTATTAAGCTCTGACTTGCCAGACGCGCGTGGGCGTGCGCATGCGCGCGGAATAAATTTCTATTTTGAATGCGATTTTGACCCTTCTGTGTACAGAATTTGTATGAAGGACAAGGTCAGAATCGCTTGCGCCAATATCATTGATGATAAAGCCACAAGTTTCATTCATCTGGCGACATCAGAATATTTTTAAATGATTTATCTGTGGAATCGAAATGTCAAATTTGCCGCGATTCAAACTGTCGAAATCCGTAAAACCTATCAATTTACCAAATTAACCCAAGTAATGTTGTTTTGATACATAGTTTATTGAACTAGGAATATGCTTCAGTAAATAAAATATACGATAGCTCAAAATTAATCCGCAAAACATTCAATTCAAAGTGATGCTTTGCATAATTTCCTTGTTTCAGGGTGGCCCGTGACAGGTTAAGGGATATAGAACGATTTCTATGATACCTATATATGAGTTGTTCCGAAAAGTGAACAAATTAACCCGAGGGGTTAACGATTAGAGGAGAACAAAATTTTACTAAAAAAATGATTAACCTTTTCAATGTTGGCATTTTTTACACAGTTCATCCCACAATACGGTTCATCGTCTTAACATTTTCAAACTCAAAGGCCGATGCAAGGTCTGTTTTACATATTAATCAAATTGTGATCAGCCGAAAGCATAACACATAAAGCATAACATAACACATACCGTTATGCTTGAGGACTGTTAACAATTTGATCAAAAGTATCGGACCGAGTATCGGCATTTAACGGGAACCTTTCAAATGTCAAAAAACAAAATGGAAACATACATTAACCTGTCACAAGCCGTAAAAAACACAGAAATTCCCTAACAAAGCACGACATTGAATTTGGAATTGAATGTTTTGTGGATTAATTTTGAGTTATCGTATATTTTATTGACCGAAACACATTCCTAGAACAATAAACTATGTACCAAAACAACATTACTTGCGTTAATTACGTAAATTAATAGGTTTTACGATGTTTTAGTCGAGGAACACGCATCAACTTTGACAGCTAAAGTTTGCGGCAAATCTGACATTTTCATGTCACAGATAAAATCGTTTAAAAATATTGTGGGGTTACAAGGTGAATGAAATTTTTACCCATCTTATGGGGTAATGTTGGCGCAAGCGATTCTGACCTTGTTCTTCATACAAATTCTGTACATAGAAGGGTCAAAATCGCAGACAAACATATTTATTTCGAAATATATTTTTCGCGCATGCGCACAAGCTGCGCGCATATGAGCGTGTCCGGCCGATTACAGGTTAAATGAATAAATAATCATGTATATTTACAGCATTTCATGTTTTAAACTATGTAGTTGAAATTGGCGACAGCTGACATATCAGCCCATAGAAAAAGTAATAGCAAGCCATAGACGATCACACAAATTTGACAGTCGATTACGTATGGAATAGTATGTCAGGTGTGTTGCATTGTCAAAACATGCATATTATCACTAGTCGCGAAGTGATGGCTATTTCGCCTGCTTTGGTATTTGTAAAAAGCATTTCAATTCACCATAAAATCTTTCTTAACTCTCCTGCAGCCAAATGGTGCCGAAGCTAGACCCCAAAATTATTATCCTTTTTATATCTACTTAAATACATACAATATATTTTTTTAGTATTTTAGGTATTCTTGCGCAAAGGATTAATACATAAAATGCCGTTTAAAAAAAAATGAGAAAAAAACATTGATCACATAAAAATAAATGGGCAAATCACAAAAAAAAAGGAATTTCTACGGTTTAAATGCCCATAAAACAGAAAAATGCATGGGGTCGTTGGCCGACCCACGTGGTTACGGTCGTTATGTTTGGCACCTTGGCCTGTCGAGAGTTAAAATAAATATAAGGCATTCAAAAACTTCCATTGTTTCTACCAATTGTATTATTGTGTAAAATGAAAACATCACAATACCTCGCTCTAAGGTTAGGCAGAGAAGTAATAGAGACACAAATGGTCCAAATTATTTTGGAAAATAAAAAAAACTAGTTTATAATTTGTTCATAAGTTTAAATTTCATTATTTTCTTTTGTAAAAATGCTTATATTGTTTTTGTAATAAGTAATAATTAAAAATCACTGCATTTAAGTAACACCTTTGTCTTCATTTAACGCAAATTCTCGGTCTGTCTCAGCTTTTGATCAAATTATTAGTTATACTTGTGAGCTGATCACAATTTGGTCAAAAGCTAAAACAGACCAAGATTTGGCATATTTTATCAACCATTCAAATGACAAATATTTTAAATCGTTAAATCATTTGTAATTTGAAACAATCCAACCTTAGATATGTTCACATCCCATTATTTGAAGCAATGCATACAAAAGTTTAAACATTTTTTTTATATTTAAAAGACATATGTATCATTTAAAATTATTATTGTAGATAATTTTGAGTTCATCTGTACGATTAGTTTTTAAGAGAGAGTTTAGAGTAAAATAAAATATAAGTTAATTTTTAACTGAAGAAAAACTTAATAAAAACGTTTACACAGAATTAAGTAATTTTAATTACATTTCCTTCCTGCTACAATACCTTTAAGATTCCTTCTCAAAAAAATCCTCCCCACAGCATCCCCAAAGATTACATAGACCAGGAGACAAATCGTATTCTCCTCACATCCACGAATGCTTCCATTAGCTGCTTTTATAATTCCCACGATTATGGCATGGCGACAGTACATAAAAGACAATAAACGTACATTCCTTATCATAATAATGCTGCAGCTCTTTCTTACAACCTAATAGTGAGACAAACAATGTATGTACGTCGGCTTCCTCCAAAGGTTCACTTTTGCATAGCATTATGTATTCTCTTGACACTTCTTTCTGCATCCATTCACTCTACATGTCAAATTCATTTAAGCTTTTCTTTCTTGTTTAACAATAGCTCCACATTGAGAGGACGCCATGAGGAAAATAATTTCCCTCAGGGCCTAAGTCATCTTTGGAGATCCTATTATGGAGGGTCTTTTGTGGAAAAGAAGGTAGTTGAAGTTCTGGTAAGGAAAAAGGTATGAGGTGGGGTTAGGAATCCGGGGTCAATGTGTCCAAAAATGACGGACGTATGAATCCATCCCTCTCAAGGCGATGTTCCGAGAGAGAGTCCTGCTAAAGAGTTCAAAAGGTCTCCCTCAACCAGTCTCTCGCGATCCGGCCTGCCACGCAGCTGGTGGGTAGATGGATCTACTACCAAACCCGGGCGCCTCTGCTAAGTCTCCAAACGTAGCAAACCCCTTGGGATGACCTATGATAGAGGTGTTGGTTATTCAATCAGTAGTTCCTGGGGCGGCGGTACCCATACACGCCTTCCGAATTGATTGTTTAACCACTCAGGTATTTTGCCATTGTGCAAGTTTTTTGTCTTAAACGAACTGTCAGATTTATAAAAACTTTGTGTTATTTCCGCTTCGCAATTAAAACTCTGTAAATGTAATATTTCTGAACGTAAAAACTGTTTTTGAAAGGTTATAAAATAAGCTAATAATATTGTATCATTACAAATAAATATTAACATTTGTAAAAATGAAAATTTAGAATGCAAACAAAAAAAAATGTGGAAATGACTCACAAGATGTTTTTATGTGAAAACAGTACTAAAATCACGGATTATGTAAAAAAAAAAACACTTATTCTATTGTATAAATGTATAATTACCAAATTGTGTCCTCACTTTTTTACCATTTCATACCAGAATATATAATAAAAAATTAACATGTCGCGTAGGCGATTTGGCAGGTGAAAACTGTTTCTACAAAATAAGTCTTTTTATGTACTTCTATGGACAACTTTGAATAGAGATGTAAAGCTTAAATCAATATGGATCTACTACTTTTTGTTTTAAGGTTGTCGCTAGAACAATAACGGAGTTATAACGATTTCTGTGGGAACACACGCGGTATCTTGTAAACAAGCTTATTGTACTTGACTACTATTGTTAGGAGCTTAGGGGTCAGAGTGGTTAAATCTTTTCATTAATTTGTAATAAATATGATCAAACATTGTTTTACCACACATACTCCTCAGAGATGTCGTGTAATACATACTTACATTATGTTTTGCGATATCGAATTTCTTCAAACCGAAATTCTATTTTTTTGGCCTTTCCGGGGTCTAGGAGTCTAACAATCATACATATGTCGCAGGCAATTCGTAAAATCAGGCAGATCATGATGCGCCTCAGGCACTTCACGATCTGCTGCCCGGCACTTCAGGATGTGGCTAGGTGCATCATGATCTGCCTGATTTCACCATCGGCCTATGACACATACACTGGCCGCAACAGTTTTCTTCCAAATCGATGTAAATACAAATACGTAGACCACATTTCTAGGGACTATTTGTTCGGTGGGGTGGGGAGAGAAAATATAAATAAAACAAAAAATTATTTTTAATATCTAAAATGTATTTTTTGGTTAGTTTATAATAATTTTATGTCAATTTTATCAACTTTTATTATTTATTAACCGCAATACAATAGTTTAAGGTGCAAATTCCTATAAAGTAGGTCCTATGTTTGAAAATATTTATCTTTTGTTGGGTGAGAATAATTCACAATTCACGGTTACAATATTTGCAATAAATCTAAAAGATAAAGCACAGTTTACATGGACTCAGAAACAGTATAGCTTCGTGTTGAGACAACCTCCTAATTCATTGGCGGCACGTTCCAGAGTGGTAGATACTCTCAGTATCGCCCTGGTGAATTTCCGTCATTCAGAATCGAAACGTTACATGAAATCGCTTTAGCTGTGTTTGATGACCAAATCGGAATAGCCAGATACTTCCTCTCCCATCTTTTATTGTGATGCTCCACAAGAGAAATCAACTGCCCAGAGCCAATGGAACTGTGAAATCCTCATATGGAGAATGATGGTGAGGTGACAAAGATTGCAAAGTATCTAATTGTTTAGAACTAGTCGTTTAAAAGCCAGAGCTGCAAGGTTTTTCGTAATAGAGCTTGTACCTAGATTGCATGTAGTCGGTAATACATAAGCAGAGGCAACTTATGTATTTAACTGCATGATATATAGGCTGTAATATCAAATCTCTTCAACAAATATTATTGTAAAAAATTTCAACATTATCACTAATTCTTACTGTTTATAAAAAATTATATCGACGCTGGGAAGGAAAAATGGCTAAAAAGCCATACAGCTGTGACATTCAAAAATCTATATAAATATAATAAATAAGCATAATATAATAAACATTAATAGCATTATAGAGACACCGCTAAGCAACACACATATTATAGAGACACCGCTGAAAACCAGCTAAATTCCAGGAGATATCCTGAATGTATAGCTGAGCAGTGACCTTTTTGTCAATAGAATCAATGATAAATGTTTTTATTATTATTTCTAGCTGGGGTACCCGGATATGCTCAGGGAGTTGATTTGAGATCAAGCCGCCGCTACCCGAATTTCTACCGATTTCTGACATATCTCCGTTCATTTGATGTTTTTAAGCTCTTAAAAAAATAAATGTTATTTTTGAAGATAACATCTAGACGCGTTCCACGCCGAAATGCAAATTATATGAAATTCCCTTGATAGAAAAAAATCGCAAAGTATGCTCTGAAAATTATTATAAACACGTTTGTTTCAGTTATTTTACAAGTTATAATAGTTGTGAAAAAATCACAATGTTTCTTTAAATGATACTTAAGATGCCTTCCATGGGATTTTTGCTCTACTTTAAACAAGTTGTGTTTTATTAAACATTTTCACAATTTTCGCATCGATTTTATCGTTTTAAATATTAGCGCGCTCCTCTAACATTCGTAATTACACATCTCTCCATCTTCTTCTTTTTGAGCGCGGATGCGGCGCCTTAAACTGACATTCCATCACACAACGGATCTTGCTTTATATACACCTATAAATGGGTATCCCCACCCATACAAAAAAGACTTCGAATGATCCACAATATTCGAGTATTATGGAATGTTCCACAATGACCTGGGATGTTCCAGACTATTCCCGAACATTCCAGAATGAAAGAAAAGCACACCCTTCAGGTAAAAACGGGAATCTTCTTCATGGATGGGGGATAGAGGGCTACCACACCATATAACTTGATAACCCTTGATCGTACCGGGACCCGTTTCTGAGTTTTAGCGGCAAGCACACTTTCTTTTATAATATACATTGATTATTTATATTACCAAGAGCATGTGGGAAGTTCTAGAAAACTTGATTTGATGAACACAAACAATAACATAGCTTATTGTGTAGATTCATCTTCAATATAATATGGCGTTTTAGCCATTTTTCCTTTCCAGCATCGATATGTTCCTGTATCACTATAAGCAAAAGCCCATTTTAGCTGGCATTTAAAAACTGTCTAATTCTGAGTCCATGTAAGCGTGGCTGAGAGGTATTCACAATACAATATATATATATATATATATAATGTTGCACACAATAATCTAAACATACAGAAATATCACAATAGAACATTAGGTTATAAGTCATAATGCTAGAGCTATATACCTTAAAAATATTCTTTATTAGGCAGTACAAGTTATAATATGAAATCACTCTGATTACCTTCAATACATATATAAAAAAAAATATTTATGTCGACTCGACGGGATCTCTGTACAGAGGGTCTTTTAACCTATCTGGCGGTTAACCCAGTATGCAGATGTCACATATGTGGTCGATGTGTTTCACCAAAATACATACACTGTGTCGAAACGTGCACATGCCACGTAGGGAGATAGATTGCATTGAAAAGGTTAAGGGAAGTAAGGAACTTGGGAGTTCCGCGACGCCATTGGTCATTGATGGGTTTGTTCTGCTTTCCGCCAATGACAGGGCCAGGATTTAAACCTTTCTGGTTTGAAACTGTACAATTTGTACCACGCAACACATGCTATTCCATTTTATGGAATGGAAGCATGGACGCTTACTGAAGAACTAATTAGGTGATTTGAGGAAGTTGAGATGTGGATCTACAGAAGAATACTTAAAATAAGCTGGATGGACAGGGTTACGAATGAAGATGTTATGGTTCGGATGAATAAAGAAAAATAAGTTATTAAAACTATAAAAATCCGAAAACTTCAATATCTTTGACATGTGATGAGACACCCAGAGAAGTATGAGATCTTGTATCTCATAATGCAGGGAAAGATTGCCAAAAGATGGGGTCCTGAAGAAGGAGAACCTTCTGGGTGTAAAACCTGAGACAGTGGTTTGGGTAGAGCAGTTCCGGGCCGCAGTAAACAAAGTTCGCGTAGCCAACGTTCGTTGAACGAAGGGCACAAAAAGAAGAAGAAGAACACATGCTGTTATCAGCTCCGCGGCACATGTACCGCGTTTAAGCTTAAGCTTCATTACTCGGTCTCAACAACCTCATGTTATTTCGACGAATATCGCCGAGAAAAGATATCAATTCCCTTGCCCCATCATAATAAGAGGTTATGGCGGTTCGACGAATGCCGCTGTGAAATGGGGCCTGGTTATAGTGTACAGGTGTGCAGTGACGTTCGCTGAGGATAACCAATGTTCTATGAAGTGTAAATTACAGTGAAAAACCGCGTTTGTATGAATCAACCACCACAAGAATCCGTATCACACAAACAACCAGTGACTGTGGTCAAATCCTAACCATCCAGGTGTAAAGCAAGTGTGAACCTCATAATAATCAGCCGTAAGTACCTTGCTGTTGGTATTGGGGCATGGAAGTCGTTGGAGACCACAGGCAGATGGGACACCTTGCTCCTATTCTAACCATGTTAAAGTTGCACCACAACAGCGCTTTCTTCTGGGACTCAAAGAGTCCAAGGTTGAAGAAGGGAGGAAACAGTTGACGATGGGATTAATGTTAATGGGATTAGCAGTTTAATAACCAAGAAGCTATGTTAGCATTATTCGATGGCATACTGAGAAGCAAGCTGGAGTATGCGAGCGATGTTTGGGCACCGTACCACCAGAAGTACATTGATATGTTAGAGCAAATCCAGAAGAAATTCCTCAGGTATGTTTATATGCGGAAGCATGGAACCTATCCAAGGTTCACGCACCATATTGACTTACTTGAGGAAACTGATTCTGTGAGTCTAGAAACTAGACGGAAAGCAAGTCTTGCTATTCTGTCTTTCAAAATTTGGAACAATTTCATAGATAGCCCATTTCTCTTGGGATGCTATGATTTATATGTACCAGACCACTACAGCCGAAGTCGACATCATGACTTATTTAAAGTACCGAACGGCAGAACAGACGTCTTGGCAAAGCATAGCATGACGAGGGGAGTGGTGCTGTTAAATGAAATTGCATACCATTTGGATGTACTGTTCTTTATATGCCTTAAAATATTATTAAAGGGTCACTTGCCTAAATGCTGATAGGGTAACTAAATTGTGCTGTAATTGGAATTATTCTGTTGTACAGTAATAATAATTAAAAAAAAAAAAAAAAATTAAATAAAATGTCACTAGTTATTCAGAGCACTTCCATTGAAATAACGGTAGAAGAAGCACAGCATTTTCACCTGACGAGTATGCTTTATTCATTAACCACTCAGGCCTCTGGGGCTTATTGACTATTATATTTCAGACACTGTCAGAAGGTCGAAGAATTTTTGTGTATTTCTGCTTTGAAAATAAAATCCAAATATTTCTGTAAGTATCCGAAAATTAAAAACTGTTTGTGAGAGCTGATTTTTTTTTTGTTTTACATTAATATCACACAGGAGGCCCTGAGGAAAATAATTTCCCTCAGGGCCTATGTCATCTGAGATGCTGTGTAGAGGGTCTTTTTGAGGAGAGGAAGGAATGAACATTGGTCTTGAAGATACCCATGTTGTAGGAAGGAGGAAACACAGAGGCTGGCAAATCGTTCCACAGCCGAGCTGTTGAACACAAGAATGAGTCGAAGAAGCGACCCCTGTTCTCATGTGACAAATGTCAACCATGTACATACGATGGCGTGTTTCCCGACTATGCACCGGTGCCGAGGGGATCAATAACACTAGTTCCTCAGAGCATCTTTATTAAAATACCGGTAGAACAAGGATAGCATTCCCACCCGACGCCTGTGCTCTAAAGATTGCAATCCGTCTGTTAAGATGGGAGAACAGACGTCTATCTGTCTGTTTGCGATAAACTAAAAACTACTGAACGGATTTTCATGCGGTTTTCACCAATAGATAGAGTAGTACACGAGGAAGGTTTAGGTATATTATTTGTCAAGGTTTTGTGTAAATTGGTTGAATTATATAATCAAAGGAGAATGTCTGTTTATGGTGGACGAGCAAGCTGGAAAGCGGGCAGTGTGTATTTGATTTGTATGCAAATGAACAGATGGCAGTGTGAGTTAAGGTTGGGTAACCATCCAGTAGATGGCATTGTATTTCGGGTCAGCTATACAGATATAAATAGGATAATACTAGTGTATTGGTAATCGGAGTGTTTTCATATTGTTTTATCAAGAGCAGATTAGAAAAATATAACATTGAAATATTTGTGTGCCAAACAATCCTTAGTCTATAGTGCTTTAATTATTAATAATAATTACATGCATAGGAATAGTACTTTGTTATTTCAACAATAATAAAATTGTCATTAAATTTCATAGAGAAATGTCAGGGGTGTTTTGCAAAAATTCAAGTGTAACATTTTCATCAAATAATGGCTAATCAGCGCCATTTTGTTTTTTAAGATTTGAAAGTTCCCCGTTAACCGACGTCGATTTTAAGTCTGTTTTAGCTTTTTAAAACAAATTTTGACCAAATAACAAAATGACAGTTGTACTTTTATGCTGTTTACAAATTATTCCAAATTTGAAACGGATTTAAAATCGGCGTTTAACGGAGACCTTTTGAATGTCAAAAAAAACAAAATGGCGATGATTAGCTATTTGATAACAATGTCACCATTAATTTCTGTGAAACATTCCAATCTAAGGGATAATTATAATTTATTTTAATTGTTTTTTTTATGATAATTTTAATAAATTATAAAAATAATACATTTTTAATGATGATGATTGATTTCAGTGTCTTTCTTAACAAACTTTTAAAGTCCATTTTCCACTCGACTTACTCTATTTGAATGATTTGATGGATGAATTATAATAAAAAAAAAAATAGTTTTAATTTGACATGTTTTCTAAACAAGTGTAATAATGCCTTTAAACAGCCCTCAACCTAGCAACCAAATACTTGTAAAATATAACAAATAGTTCTAATTTTCAGTCGAAGATTTTAAGCTGAAATACATAAAAGTCGAAAATGTATAATATTTATATTTTACATCAATTTCCATGTTTTAAATAATTATTTCTCTCAGGACTTATCATCTTTGAAGATGCTGTGTAGAGCAATGACATTACAAACATATAGACACATTATTGTCTCACAAAATGTGGCATGTAACAAATGTACTAATCTATCTTCGTCTTCTATCTTCTATCTATCTATCTATCTATATAAATAAAAATGAATCGCCGAAATGTATGTACGTGCATAACTTCCAAATGACTGCACCAAATTGGATAATTATTTTTTTTTGTGTTCGTTATTTTCAGGACAAGGTTTGTATAAAACTACTGGTGAGCTCTGGCATTATGAAATTTGTATAAAAAAATTGCAATAGGGGCCGTTCAAGTATTACGTAATGCACTTGGGGAGGGGTCTTGTGAAATGTTACTGTGCGTTACGAGGGGGGGAGGGGGAATTCGAACAACGTGTTACGTAAGATGTTTTTCTTTATTTAAGGCTCGATGACACACGGCGAGTTTACAAGCTACTATCTACTAAGTTTAAAAGCGGGTAAATCGGCGAGTGAGATTGTCATGATGACACACAAAACTGTCCACTCGCTCAGAAGCGTAGGAAACTGAGGTCGCTGCTAGCGCCAGTAACAAGAATAACGACGCCTGCGTGAACTAATTCTTCGGATGTTTGACAGTCGAAATCAGCTGTTTATCGGAAGCCATGTGGAAACATAAATAAACCAATCACGAGCAAGCGTGTAGGCGAGTAAAGTTGACGACCTTTCAACTTTTTTTCGTAGATTGTCAACAATCTGCTAGTTAGCAAGTAACACGATGACACTGGGCGAGTTTACTAACAGATAGTGAATTTCCCAGATAGTAGCTTGTAAACTCGCCACGTGTCATCGACGCTTTAGATTTAAAAAAAAACTAGGGAATTAAAAATCTTCCAAGTTCTCGAAATCTTTGTTTTATTTATTACTGCAAATGCGATTAAAATAAGAAAAAAGGTATTTAAGCGACTTTCCAGTACTTTGCGCAACTTAATTGTGTTAGGTAAAAATTGTCACTGCAGCGTTACGTAACGTTTAGGGGGGGGGATGGGGATGCGGAAGAGGAAGGGGAGGCAGAAGGGGAAAGGGACGAATGGGAAAGGACACGCAGGGAGAAATAATTTATTTATTAAATGGCATAGCAACGCACGCCGGGATGCTAGTATTTCCAATAAATTCTTAAATCAAACGTTGGTCATATGCATAACAAAGACAGACATTCAAAGAATATCTATGTATGAACAAAATAGATAAAAAAAAACTGGGCAGCGTTTAAGTACTTAAAAGTTGCATCAAATACATACTTCATTCTATATCACGGATGTGATTGAGATAACATTACGCTTACTGGCTTACACTAAGACGAATAAGGAACGCTGTATGAGACGACCTATTGCCGGTAGGTTGTCCTTTATATACTTATTTGTTGCTATGTTCGTTATCTCAATTAAAGTCTTCGGAAAACAATAGAAATAAATGCATTCGTTTATAGTAATAAGTTATTTGCATGTATTTATAAATGAAATTTTATTCCTTGACTTTTAATAGTGTTTGCCGTGTAACGGAAACACATTTAATGTAATGTACTGCAAAGCAAAATCATGTGATTTTCGTTTGAAAATAAGATCGTTTAGAAATATTTTAGATGCTTTAATTAAATACTGTGAGTAGAACACATATTTGCCTTTCAAATAATCGAGTTTTTTTTTAATAGTCTTTTTATAAGCTCAGAAAAAATAAAGGCCATAAATCAGGTCAATAAAAAAGCAAACCAATTAGTAGTTGGTAGAAAACATCGTTTCCAAGTAGCCTTGGAAACGATGTTTTTTTTTTAATTGGGCAATTTACCCTAAAAAAGAGTGCTTTGTTGGCGTTATACTTAATAACTATCTCTAAAAATGAATCACCGAAATGTATGTATGCGCAATAAACCCGAACGAAATTGGATAATTCTTTTTTTTTGTTAATTATTTTGTATAAAACTACCGTTGAGTTCTGGCATTATGAAATTTGTATAAAAAATTATAATAGGTGGCACGCGAGCAGTTTGAAAACTGAATGTATCGGGAATGAATGTGTGGAATGTGAGAGGTGAGAGGGGGGAGTGGGGAGGGGGTGTTGGGAGGGTGTTGGTGGAGGTGCGAAAGGGAGGATGGGTGGAGGGGGTTAGGGGAGGGAGAGGGGGGAGGGAAGGAAAGGATGGCGGATGGTGTGGGGAGGGGTAGGGGGTGGGGAAAAGGGGGCTGATGGGTGGAGTGGTGTGGGGAGAGGGAATGTGGAGGGGTAGGGGGTGGGGGGAGGGGTAGGTAGAGGGGTGGGGGAGGGGGTTGATGGAGGAGTGGAGTAGAGAGAGAAGGTGGAGGAAGCGGAGTGGGGTGGGAGGGAAGGAAGGGGAAAGGGGGAGGGGTGGAGGAAGGTGGGGGGAGGTGGAGTGGGGAGGGGTATGGGGTGGGGGAGGGATGGGGGAGGGATGAGTGGAGAAGGAGTGGGAGGGAGAGGGGGGTTGATGGATGAGTGAAGTGGGGAGAGGGAAGGTGGAGATGGGAGGACGACCACTAAATGAGACAAAAAGAATTTTTAAACTAAAACTGTGAAGTCTTTATTGTAGGTATGTCTTCCAAAACTTCAACAAACCACGCGCAGATGTCAATAGAAGCCACTACAAGTCAAATAGTTTCATTAAATTTCATCAAATAGTTTCATTGAATAATAGCCCCAGACGAAATGTTTCGGCAATACTTTTCTAGGTATTTTTCGCTTCGCCGAACCGTTTCGCCCATACTCGTGGAGAAGCTAAAGTTCCAAATCTCCTACTTACGAATCCCTTTTCGGTTATGGTTTTATTGTATAATGTGGGAAATTAAATTTTTTAGAAAATTATCGTACGGCATTTAAATATTTGTGCCTGAGCTTCGCAAAATAAAATAAAACAAGCATTTTGGTGATTTTCGTGAATAAATAAAAACAGGCGGCTGGTGTTAGACGGGAATTTAAACCTTATCGCCATCTACATAAGGAATGTTATCGTTAGTGACCTGATCCCGAATTTTATGCGTATCACCTTAAGCAATTTGGTTACAGTTACGTTAATGTATACCGTAACATTACCGTATCTTTTGCTTGCCACTTTGAGATCTCTACAGCGTGTCTATAAGTTTTGTAATGTCATTGGTGTGGAGGGTCTTTTTGATACAATGAAGGAGTGGTCCTCGGTCTTGAAGAGTCCCTTGTTATAGGAGAGAAACCACAGTCGAACTGCTGAGCAAAAAATTTTTCGATTTTTATAGCTTAGATCTTCGATTGAATCTTAGAATTCGTAATATATAATATGTGTTTTTAAAAGAATTAGGTTGCTAATGAGGAGGGTTACTAAGAAAGGTTTATAAGTGTAAATGGTTACAATTAAGAGATGTTTGTTTGATAATAATGAATCTTGGAGAAAAGAAGACCTTCTTCATGCGTTGTCCCAGATAATAGAAACAAAGGAAAATATAGCAACTTTGTGTACTGACTGTCATCGAGCTATAACCAATCTCACGGCATCAATGAAAGTTATGCGTTTGGTGTATGATTCGAGAAGCAGGAAATTCATGGATCATCTCCTTTATTTCTATAATCTATGGTTTACCCCTTTTTTGACTCTCATGTTTGCGGATTGTTGCAAAATTCTACAGTATACCACACACAACGAATTTTTGGACAAACAGGTTAGTTTTCAACCTTTTTTTAAGCTTTATCTTAATTTATAACTCTTTCGAGTATTTATTTTGTAATATTTAACAGGTGCTCTGATACTTTTGAGCAATGGTGGCTGGAGACTTATGTCTGCATTAGGCGAAGATCAAAAAACGGTTTTATTTGAGTAAACAGTTCTCTTTGAATATTAGAGATGGCAGCACTTCAGTTTGTAGCTAATGCATGGAGTTAGTGTGTACAACAGACCTCAAAAAAAGGCTCAAAGGTTATTTGAAACATAAATTATATTATCCCCAAAAAATTCAGTGGTATATAATCCCTGCTGGGAAACCGCCATTTGAATCGAAATGTCGTTTGAAATAGCTTTAGCCCTGTTTAGCGATAAGATCTGAATAGCTAGGCATGTCCCAACCTTCCTCTTCCCTATCTCCTTCAGAGGATATTGCCTTAAGGGCCCGCAACCCAGATTTCTACCGATTTATTACATATTTCCCTTAAACACGGTAGGCTTTAAAGCTCTTAAAAAAATATATGTTATTCTTGAAGATAATATCTAGACTTTGCCCGCGCCGAAATGCAAATTATATAAAATTCCCTCGATAGAAAAAAAACGCAAAGTATGCTCCAAAAATTATTATAAACACGTTTGTTTCAGTTATTTTACAAGTTATATGTATGAAAAAATTCAGTGTTTTTTTAAATGCTGTTTAAGATAATGCCCGCGAGATTTTTGCTCTATTTTAAACGAGTTGTGTTTTATTAAACATTTTCGCAATTTTCGCATCGATTTTGTCGCTGTAAATGTCAGCGCTCTCCTCCTAACATTCGTAATTTCGTATCTCTCCATCTTCTTCTTTTAGAGCCTGGTTGCAGAGCCTTAAGATGTTCAATTATATTTTTTATCTCGGGCCGTCAACACAAAAAAAGTCACAAGCCACCACTGCTTTCAAGTATATTTTCAAAAACACTCTTTCAAAAGCCAAAAGATGGCTTAAATTTCGAGTTATAGCAGTAAATAACACTGTAATATCTTAGATTGTCACACGTCATAATTTATGCATTGTTAAAATACATTACGTATTATATAGTACAAACATCAAGCAAAAACTTTTTCAATATGTGTTTTGTGAGCTTTTTAGAAAATTTCTTGGCAAATATTTGTTAAGTATATTTTGTATTGAAACTTCAGATCAATGCCCAATTATTTTGTGTGTCAATTTTTTTTTCAAAGTGAAGGGCTAATTTTTATAATTATGTAATTTTGAAACATCTAAATTTTAAAAAGAAGCTAAGTCTTATATTCTTACTTTGGCAGTTTTTGAATACCCTACTGATAGCTTAAATTCCTCATTTACTTAAGTTAAGTCCAAAGAATGAATTTATATATTATAAGCGTCGTTCGATTGTTCGTTTATGTAATTTGAAACAAGTTTCCTCATCATTTGGGACATTAAAAACATGTCTACTTTCTTCAAAAGTTTTGAAAGTTCAATCCTCATCATTTGTGAGATTAAAAACATGTTGACTCTCATCAAAGTTTTGAAAGATCAATTAATCCTCATGATTTGCGAGATTAAAAACATGTTGACTTTCATAAAAAGTTGTGAAAAATCAATCCTCTTCATTTGAGATGAAAAACATGTTGACTCTCATCAAACTTTTGAAAGATCAATCAATCCTTATGATTTGCGAGATTAAAAACATGTTGACGTTCATAAAAAGTTGTGAAAAATGAATCCTCTTCATTTGAGATGAAAAACATGTTGACTCTCTTTAAAGTTTTGAATGATCAATTCTCACCATTTGTGAGATTAAAAACATGTTAACTCTCATCAAAGTTTTGAAATATCAATCAATCCTCATCATTTGCGAGATTAAAAACATGTTGACTGTTATCAAATGTTTTGAAAGATCAGTCCTCATTATTTGTGAGATTAAAAACATGTCGACTTTCGTCAAATGTTTTGAAAGATCAATCCTTATCATTTTTGAAATTAAAAACAGGTTGACTTTCAACAAATGTTTCGAAAGATCAATATTTATCATTTTTGAGATCGAAAACATGTTGACCATCATCAAGTTTTGAAAAATCCTCATCATTTGTGAGATTAAATATTATTGACTTTCATCAAAAGTTTTGAAAGATCAATCCTCATCATTTGCGAGATTAAAAACACGTTGACTTTCATCAAATGTTTTGAGAGATCGAAAGATCACTTGCGAGATTAAAAACATGTTGACTTTCGTCAAATGTTTTCAAAGATCCTCATCATATGAGATTAAAAACATGTTGACCTTCATCAAAAGTTTTGAAAGATACTCAATCCTCATCATTTGTGATATTATATACATGTCTACTGTCTTCAAAAGTCGGTGAGGTTTTAAACGATTTCATTCATCATTCTACTATTTTTAAGTTTTCTAATTATCAATGAGATTTTTTGAGACAAGTTTTCTTATTATGAAAGAAATGTTCTCATCATCAGTGAGTTTCGGAAACTTCCTCAACATTTGTGAGTTTCAACTGTTAGTTTTTGAAAAATTCTTCACTATTATGGCTGAAAATAGCACAACCAGAATGCTCATTTATTGATAGTTAAGACCCTGTTTGCTTTTGTCAACTTTTTCCTCAAGTTTTATGATTTTTTTCCCATAGTGTAAAATGTAGAGTAGTGTGTATGACATCTGCGAAAAACACAAAACAAAACAAAAACAACAAAAAAAAAACGAAAATAAAATAAAATAACAATTTATTTTTTATACAGTTTACATCCTTCAACAGACTGGCCAAAGAGAGACCATTTAAATTATAAAAAAATACTTAGTTGTTTATAATACATTTTAATTGTATTTACAATACTGCTTAGGTACTGTTACAAGGGGTTAACTTGCAGAAATGGTGACATTGACAGTTAAATATTAAGATATAACAACATAAAGTCATCCATGTTTATTACTAAGAAATTTCAACCAAACATCATCAAAGGGAAAACAATACATATAAAAAATATCTTTCACATAAAAATCTTAGCATTAGTGAGTGCATATCATTAAGGTGAGTTTTCTCATCATTAATGAGACCCCAAACAAGTTTTCTTATCATTATTGTGAGTCGAAAGAAATTTTGTCACCATTAATGTGAGTCGAAACTAGTTTTCTCATCATTATTGTGATTTGAAACCATTTTCTTATCATTATTGTGAGTTGAAACCATTTTCTCATCATTAGTGTGAGTCGAAATAAGTTTCTTCACCATTAGTGTGAGTAAAAAAGAGTTTTCTCATTGTAAGTGTGAGTTGAAATAAGTTTTCCCATCATTAAGTGCGAGTTGAAATAAGTTTTCTCGCCAATATTGTAAGTTGAAACCGGTTTTCTCATCATTAGTGTGAGTCAAAACCAGTTTTCTCATCATTAAATGTGAGTCGAAATAAGTTTATTCATCATTAGTGTGAGTGAAAAACAGTTTTCTCATTGAAGGTGTAAATTGAAATAAGTTTTCTCATCATGTGCGAGTTGAAATAAGTTTTCTCTTCAATATTGTAAGTTGAAACCGGTTTTCTCATCATTAGTGTGAGTCAAAACCAGTTTTCTCATCATTAATGTGAGTCGAAATAAGTTTATTCAAGGTGTGAATTGAAATAAGTTTTCTCATCATTAAGTGTGAGTTGAAATAAGTTTTTTCGCAAGTTGAAATAGGTTTTTTCATCTTTAGTGAGTCAAAAAAGTTTTCTCATCACTATGGACTGAAACAATTTTTCTATTTGAAACAAAACAAGTTTTTTAACGAAAAAAAAAAAAACAATTCAATAAAAAAATATATCTAAAATAGACAAAACAATGAATATCACATCACTTTTACTAAGCAACCCCCAATTTAAATAATGTTTTCAAGCTAAAGTCAGTATAATTATAAATATTTGTACACTTATATAAGTTCATACTATTCATACATTTTATTATTATTAAAATATAAAATATTATGACAGAAATGCATATTTAAAACTGGGATATGAGATGAAAATGTAAAAATGATTTAGAATAACAATTTTTCATTGGTCAAATGCATAGAAAATTTGAACCAATCAGAAGCCTAGATGTACTTCGGCCAATCAGAAAGCAGCGAAATTGAACTATCAAGATATTAACTTAACCCTTTGAAGCCCTTACATTAATAGAAAATATTTATAAGAATTAAATGTGGCATTGAAAAGGTTAAAATTAATTTCTTGATTTAAATGTATTATGAAGTAAATTATGGTGTATTATGAAGTATTCTAAAATATTTTAAATATCTACACGAATTTCAGAATAGTAAGTGTTTAATGACTTAGTATATTAAGTATAAATACAAAAAGATTGCAATTAATTATAAACAATTATTGCTTTTCATTAAAAATGACAGAGGATTTCATAATCGAACTTTGTACACGAATTTCGCAATAGCGTAGAATACAAATCATTTTCCGTTTATTATAAAAGTAGTAACAAAAAGAAACAGTGCACAAATCACAATCTTATGTTATTGAAACAAATCAATTTATTTAAAAAGAATTTTACAAAATTTTGTCAATTGAATTTTTACAAAAAGTTGTAGAAATTATTTTGGAAAAATTAATCAGATCGACATTTCTAGAAGAGCTATGATTTAGTTATTTGCGGCATTCTATCCCCACCGAAACTTCAGCAATTTGGAAGAGAACGACATTATATTCAAAGTTTTTTAAAAAATGCATTTTTAAGCTAACATCAAAATGCTTGAACAATTTTTTTTCTTTCTCTTTTAAAAATGTTTTCAATTCGTGCATGAATTGCGCAGGTACTTTAATTGTTAGAGTACAATTTTTTTGATATGCTTGCATTCATAATAAAAAAAAATAAAAAAATGGAAAAATTTCAAAATTTTTAAAAATTGTCAAAAGCGTAAAGTTCAAATATTATAATCTAAGATCGATTAAATACAAATTCAATAGATCAAGTTATTTTTTACAAACCAACTTAATTTAAATTGTCTCATAATATACAAATAACAATAACAAAAAAAAATGGTTTATATGTAAAAAAAAAAATTAATAAAATAATTTTTTATTAGCACAATTTTTTTCTTCGTTACATCAAAATGTAACAAACTCAAATTCAAATTTTTCACTTTCCATCTCAACAAAAAAAAAATGGAATAAATACTTCTTTTCTAACGCTAATTGTTTGTTTTTTTTTTTAATAATACTCTTAAAACTTTTCATCGTAAATCTTAAAAATTACGTATCACTAATTTTAAAATAAATTATTTTGATTTTTTTACATTCTTTTTTTATATGACTAGCAATTTTAATAGCATCGAAAACACATATAGTCGTTACAATTACAACATCAAAAGCGTACAAGTCAGTCCATTCCGTTGTTGTTTTGACATTTGACAGATTTCGTGCCGAATTCGTGCAAAATGTCAAACGCCATCTCTATGTCGTTTCTGGTAATGCCCAAAGCACGAACGACACTGTCCTTGGGGTAACCTTCACTCACCAGCCTCGCTATATAGTCTAAGTTGATGTTTTCGTAAGGAACGTTCGCTGAGGTGTTTTCGTCAAGTTTCTGCCCCATGTGATTGTGGGTTAGGGGATTTATTCGCGATTTAGAATCAGGGGAGACTGGACTTGAATTCTGGGACGTGTCTAGTAAAGCTTTTTGGCGCTTTATCGAAACTACAACTCCACGACTGTCTAATGTTACATTTTCGTATTGCGTCAGGTTGCTCAAATCGTCTTGGTTCAATTTGGCCGCTTCTTGTAGCTCTTGCCAACTTGTGAATTGCTTTGTTTCAGCTTCGGCTAAGTTTTGTGCTTCTGTTTGCCGTTGTTGCTGTTGCTGCTGCTGATGTTGTTGCTGCTGCTGTTGTATCTGCTGTTGTATCTGCTGTTGTTGCTGCTGCTGATGTTGTTGCTGCTGCTGTTGTAGCTGTTGTTGTTGCTGTTGTTGTTGTTGCTGTTGTTGCTGTTGTTGCTGCTGTTGCTGCTGCTGTTGTTGTTGTTGTTGCTGTTGTTGTTGCTGCTGCTGCTGCTGTTGTTGTTGCTGCTGTTGTCTTTGTGTTGGGGTTATGGCCGCAGGTTTCGCTTTCGTCGTAACTGAATCATTATTATGAGATGTGTTAAATGATGTGGGGTGAGATTCAAGAGGTCGGGGAGGTTGCGAATGCGTATTATTTGTATTTTTAATGTTTGTTTTGTTTTCGTGGAGGGGAATACAAGGAGGCGGTCTCGGCGGAGGTTGATTATGGACTAACTGCGGTTGCGGCAGACTTTTATTACCATTTGACGTATTCCCTGGTAAATTCGGTTTGCTAAATATCCTAGGATCTTGAATGGGTATTGCATTCCTATGCGCTGGCAGGACTTCGTACAACGTATCAATCAAGCCTGAAATTGTCTCGGTCGATCCTAAAATGACCGAAGTCAAATTATTATCAAAGACAGGCGTTTCTAAGCTTTGTTTTCTACCATTTTCTCGTGGGTTATCTGAACTTTCCGTCAGATGTCGAAAGTCAAACACAGTTCCGGAAATCACGCTCTGTCCTAGAGGAAACATCGTCAAATCTTCCGAACTTCGACTGCCGGACATACTCGGTCGTGTAACTTCTAGCAAGTTGGAATTGTTTTGTCTGGCGCTAACAGGTGCTCCATTCTGCATCATCGATAGATTGATCATCGACGTGGCATTTCCTAAAGGGCTCCGATTGCCGGAATTCGTCAACAAATCCACATCAACGCCCGAATCAACTCTCAAATTAACGAGATCCGAACAGAGCGGCAGCTCTCTCAACTGTTTAACATGCGGCAAAACATTCGGAACAGAACGCTTAGCCAAATTAGTCAAACTCGCATTAGTTTCTGTCAGTTTCACGTCGGAACTTGGAGAAACTGACTTCCTCGGCGGAAGGGGTGGTGCTGTTAAGTCTTGTATTCTTTTCGGGGCTGCGCCGTTCCTCTGATCATTTCTACGCGCATCCAACTCCAAGCTGCTCTTTGCTAAGGTATGTGATCCAAGCAGCTCTCCGTATGTATTTTCCGACGATTGTGTCACTGTGTTTAGATTGCGTACGCTTGTCGATGGTACAGACGGCATCATCGCAATGGAGGATTGACTGCTCGAAGGTATCGTTTTATGCGCTGGGACAGCTGGTACGTTTGTAGAACTACCGGTAGAGTGTCGTAGCGATGGTAATGCTTGACTGTTAATGTTTGTTTTGTGGGCGGGTACGATCGGTGCTGTCGAGTTTAGGTTTGGCGTGGAAGTTTTGTGAGCTGGTATGGCGGGCGGAGTACTGCTGTGGTTGGATTGCGTTGGAGTGACAGATCTTGGTTGGCTGGACTTTCGAATAGGGCGAGGAGACGCAAGAGGACTATGAGGAATGTCTTCCGAGCGCTGGTGTTTAATCAATGCCTGGATGCTGCTGGTGGCGGCGTTAAACTCTTGAGAATCCTGGAGAACCACAAAGAAAACTGATTAAAGCAAAACAAATTTTTGAATAAAATGCATTTTATTTAAACAGGTATTATTAATTGAAGACATTGCACAAACAATGAAAATGGCAATTTTGAGTTTGCCTTGTGACTGGGACTTAAACTATTGGATATTTGCATAATGAGTAATGAAGCTTTGAAATATCCATTGAAATAATAAAACAAGATGTCACTTTGCTTGTTCCATTTGTGCAATGTTGTTTTCTATTGAAAAGTGTAATTTAAATGTTTGTATTTATTTTCCCTATTTTTTATTATTATCAAATTAATTAACAAATTCATATAATCAGTTTTATAACACAACTTCATCATTTTTTTAAAGAATTATAAATAATAAAAATATATACAAGGTGTCCGGAAACTCGTAGTACAAGCGGAAAACTGGAGACTCCACATCACATTTGGAGTCGATTTTGTGGTATAACTTTTTTTGATTTGAGCTTTCGTTTTCGAGTAAATCGGGTCCGAAGTTGGATTTTTTTTGGTTAAATTTGAAAAAATTGTTCACTGGGGGGTTGATTTCAGCTATGTAATGTCTTATAAAATGCATCGAAGGGTAAACCGGGCTCAAAAGTTTTTTTAACCCTTTAGTTGCCGAAAAAATGGAAAAATAGAAAAAAAATAATATTAAAATCGAAATGCTGAGATCGAAAAAAATAAGTTTTTTGGGTTCTCTACGTGATGTAGATTCACCAGTTTCCCGCTTGTACTACGAGTTTCCGGACACGTTGTATATGACAATTTTTTTTTTTTTTTAAATGTATGGATAAATATAAATTATTGTTTTTTTTGGTAAGCACAGACATATTGAAGCGCCATGCGATATTTAACACAACATGCACATAGAAATAATATTTATACAACGTAAAGCGGACTTACCATAGACAAATGGCGATAGACTTGTAGCAAATGAATTTGTGATTGCGTTTTAGCGTAGCTATGTATTATATTATTATGTACAATATTTAATTTTGGGAAAACATTTTTTTTAATGTCGTGAACAGCTTACATAGGTCTCACAGAAATCGTTGTATCTCCCTTACTGTCATTGTGTGAAATGTGATCTAAACGGTGTTAGAAAGAGAAAATAACACACTTTGTATTCAAATCTAAGCTAACCACAAAATAATGTAAATTTGTGAATTTTTTATCAATTATTTTTTAATGAAACAGGTTAAAAAGTTGAAAACATCTTTAGCACCGTTGTGATTTGAAACTCGATGAAACGAAAAAAATGACAATAAAAAGAGACATACACATACATCTATAGGATTTAGCCTGCGAGAGAATGAGATAGAATAATCGGTGCGCCTCTTTGTGTGGTGCTTCGTAAACAATCAGTCTCCTCTTTGTGCGGTGCTTCGTAGCCTCCCCACTCTTGTCAACTTTAGTTTTCTAAAGGTTTCACTTCTACCGCGTGCGAACTGCACACATATATTGAAAATGTTTGATAATTTTCAATAGATAGAAAAAAGTAGGTACATCTTATTTTGATCGTGTTATTGGCACTGTTCAATATTTTTTTGCATAAATTAGAAAACTAAAAAAAAAAAATTTGTGACACGCCATTTGCATGCTGTTTTCCTATGTATGTGCATTACATATCGAAGGAATTTTATTACTGAAATTTTGGACTCACCACCCAAAATAATAATGTACACGGTGTTTGGAAACAAGTGGCCCAAACGACTCTACGTCACATTTAGAGTCAAATTTGTTGCATAAATTTTTTGATTTGAACTTTCATCTTCGAGTAAATCAAATTTGGATAGCTGGGCATTATTGGTGCTATCCAAATTAGGGTAGTCATCGCTCCAATGGTTAAAAAACTTATTCAGTGATATATCACTACACCTCAAAGTAGGAACTATTTTTTTATAAATATTTAATTAATAGAACCTTAGAGGACACGAGATGGATATCAAATTACGCGTCTCAACCTACACAATCTGACTGTCTCGAGTGCAAAAATTGAGCAGGTCTGAGTGCAAAAATTGAGCAGTAAACTCCTAGGCCCAAAATTTTTATAAAATAAAATTAAATAAAACACTGGAGGCCGTAAGCCGGATGAATGAAGTGTCTCAGTAGCAGGTGTACTGAGAGTGGTAAGCTCCCTGTGCCATTTTGAGAATGATGGCGACCAAAGTGGCTCAGTGGTAGGAGTCTTCTTTGGAACAGAAAAGTAGGCATTATGGATATCAAATTACGTATATCAACCTGCACATCATGAATGGCACATTAAAAAATTGAACAGTAAGCTCCTACGCCCCTTTGTGAGTTAAGGATCTACTGGTTTTGCAAATAAAGCGACTGGAGTGGTTCAGTAACAGGTGTACTGAATTAAGCGGTAAGTTCCCTGGGCCATTTTAACCTGTCAAAGACCATCAAATTCCAGGAAAAATACGGTAATTTCCTAAAAAACCACCATTTTGAATTTTGAATTGAATGTTTTGTGGATTAATTTTGAGATATCGTATATTTTATTGACCGAAACACATTCCTAGAACAATAAACAATGTACCAAAACAACACAGGTTTTACGATGTTTTAGTCGAGGAACACGCATCGACTTTGACAGATAAAATTCGCAGCAAATATGAAATTTTCAAGTCACAGATAAAATCATTTAAAAATATTCTGGGGTTGCAAGGTGAATGAAATTTTTACCCGTCTTATGGGGAAATGTTGGCACAAGCGATTCTGACCTCGTCCTTCATACAAATTCTGTACATAGAAGGGTCAAAATCGCAGACAAACATAATTTATTCAAATTTTTTTTAATTCTTTTCCCGCGCATGCGCCCAATACGCGCGCGCCCGCGCGTCTCCGGCCGATTACAGGTTAAAAGTGTCGGCGACCAAAGTGGCTCAATGGTAGGAGTCTTCTTTGGAACAGGAAAGTAGGCGTTATGGGTATCAATAGTATTGTGAGGTGGATCCAATTCTCATACATTTTTGCCTTTTATCCTTATGATAATTAATTATGTAGGAATTTCTTATATTTAAACTAATTCTAAAATAAAAATAAAACTACAATTTTATAGTAATCAAGTAGTTTATGGACAATGGAATAGTTGTTATTATAAAATCATGTTACATAATAAATAATTATAAAAAAATTAATTAAAAAACATACAATTGTCAAGATTGTGTACTTTTTTAGCTTTGGAATTAAAAAATAATTATAACTAGTCTAAAAATAATTAATTTAATCTTATTAAGACTAAACATGGTTTACTTCAATCTCTCTCCATACTAAATTCATTTGTTAATACCGCACAAGTCTCAACTGCTCCCAACCGTCAGTTGCCAGTGAGACCCAACTGGCATCCCCAACTAAAGAATGACACTGAATAAATAAAACACAATAGAAAAGATGTCCGTGTAGATTTCAATGGAAACCGTTTAGCATGCGCTCTGTCTCTTTTACATTGTGTAGGGCCATCACAACATTTACGTATGTTGTGAGGCTGACGGTAGTTGAGAGGGGATGGGGAAGAGGAAGTTGGGGAAGTACCTGGCTATTCAGATCTGGTCACCAAACATGGCTAAAGCCATTTCAAGCAACGTTTCAATTCTGAATGGTGGTATTATACCAAGGCCATACTGAGAATATCTTCCATTTTCGAATGTGCTGTAAAAATGCTATATTTTATTTTTAAATTATACATTAAGGGATTTGAACGGGCGTCCTCCGGATTGCTAGTCGGGAGCCTTGACCCTGAACCACGGAGACCGTCGAATATTAAAAAAAAATCTATTGAAGAATGAATTACGATATGGGGTCGTCCATTAATCACGTGAGGCTCAAAAGGGGGGGGGGGGGGTTCGGAAAAAATCACGAAATATCATGAGGGGGGGGGGGGTATAATGAGATATCACATGTATTTATTTTTCATGATAATATTATGAAAATTTCAAAATACTTTGTACTAAAAAAATACACGTGATTTTGGGGGGGGGGGGGAGTTAAAAAGTTGCTAAAAAACATCTGGACGACCCCTATTTGAATATGTTTGATCACTTTATCAGAAGTAAGGAAAAATAAACCTTACTTTGGGCACAAGGACATGCATAAAAATTCCCTTCTATTGGTCATCTATTCAGTGACTCCGACTATGATTAATTAAATGCTGTGAGAAAGGAAAAAAATAAGAAAATTCCTGGCAGTTCAAATCTATTCAATAAATTATAATATAGCTAAAGCTGTTGCCAACAATGTGGTCTACCAACAGGGTGATACTGAGAGTAGCCAGATGTGATGTATTTTCAAACCCTTATTTAAATTAAATAAATAATATAAAAAAGAAGCACCTTTATTTTTTTAAAGGACACAATATAAAATGTGATATTTTAGAGATTTTATTAAATTCATTGTAATAAAATTATATTCAGTCTTCCATATTAATTAAGGTGAATTTATAAAAGAAAAATTGATGAAACTGCAAACTATTATTATTATTTATACTTAAATAAATAATTTAAAAAACACAATAAATAATTATTTCTAATAATATCATAATATTTATTATTATTCATTACAGTAAAAGATTTATTTTAATAAATACGAAAAACAAAAATGCAATACACAAAAATACAAGTCCTTTCACCGTAACATTCAAAACATGATACCAAATGCTCCATAATCCATTTTTAAACACAAACCATAGACAAATAACAAACAGCATTCCAACATTTCAACCATAGATAATAATAAGTCTTATTATAGAGAAATATCTTGCTCTTCCGTCTTTGCACCAAAAATTTATATTATTTGAGGTCCACGGGGAAGTTATCAAAAAAATAATACAAGATCAAAATTAAATAAATCAAAATTTCAACTATAATTCTTTCAGTATTGAATTACAACAGGCTTGATTGAAATTGATTAAAATTTGCATAGAAAGAGTTAGTTTTGATGTTTCAAAAGAAATTTGCCCCGAATCAAGGTGTTTTTTTTTTACCCCTGAGAAAGGGAGAGATAGCAAAACTATTGATAACATTGAGGAAAGAATGGGGGAGATAGCAAAACTATTAACAACATTGAGGAAGGAAAGGGGGAGATAGCAAAACTATTGACAACATTGAGGAAGGAAAGGGGGAGATAGCAAAACTGTTGACAACTTTGATGAAGGAAAGGGTGAGATAGCAAAACTATTAACAACATTGAGGAAGGAAAGGGGGAGATAGCAAAACTATTGAAAACGTTGAGGATGGAAAGGGGGAGGTAGCAAAACTATTGACAACATTGTGGAAGGAAAGGGGGAGATAGCAAAACTATTGACAACATTGTGAAAGGAAAGGGGGAGATAGCAAAACTATTGACAACGTTGAGGATGGAAAGGGGGAGATAGCAAAACTATTGACAACATTGAGGAAGGAAAGGGGGGATATAGCAAAACTATTGACAACGGTGAAGAAGGAAATTGACAACATTATGGAAGGAAAGAGGGAGGTAACCAAACCATTGACAACATTGAGGATGGAAAGGGGGAGATATCAAAACTATTGACAACATCGAGGAAGGAAACGGGGAGATAGCAAAACTATTGACAACATCGAGGAAGGAAAGGTGGGAGATAGCAAAACTATTGACAACATTGAGGAAGGGAGGGGGGTTAAAAGCAACAAACTACTGACTGTTTCTAGGGGGGGAGAGGGTGTAGCAAATACATATTATAAGCAATGTATATGGGGGGGATAGCAAACAATTACTAAATTACAAACTGAGCATCTGCAAATGGGGGAGAGAAATTTGCTAGCCAGAAGGAAATAAATATTATTGATATCGCCTAAAAAAAAAGGGGGGGGGGGTGACAATGCCGACTTTTGGACGGGGGGGGGGGGGGGGAGGAGAGCGATTGCAGAAAATAATATTTTGCTAACTTTGAGGAAACTGAAAATAAATTTTGGCTACTCTTCGAGTAATCAATTTCAGATGATAAAGTCTCCATGGGCCGACTAAACATTACAAAAAAATTACTGAACAAAAATCAGAGATAATAATAACATATTTACTTATCAACTATCATTCAGACTGAAAAGCACTTTTTCGCACTCTTCGGGAATCAAACCCGCAACCTCCGGAACCAAAGTCTAGCGTCACATCCTCTACACAACCGAGCATGCCTTAGATAATGGAAACAATGGGAAATATGGCATGAAAGCGCATCGACTGTCGTAAAGTTACAATGAGGCTGACCCAATGAAAGTTATGAACAATATTGAGGAAATGGTGCCCATCTCCCTTGTTTCTATTATCTCTAAAGCACCCCATATCGTTGACCACAGATTAAAACATTCCGTAATTCACACGGTGATTCAAAAAATACAAACGGTGTTTTTAAGCACAAATAAATGTTACACACACAAAAAATAATATTTATTAGAATCACTTTGTTTTTTTTTAAGTTTTTGACTTTTAAGGTTGCGATTTGTAACAAAACTTTTTTCAGCCATGCGGTGGAGTGATGCGGTGCTGGAAATAAAAAAAATTAAGAGATGGATAGTCTGCAGGCACAAACATAAAGAAAACATGACAAAACGATAAATGCAAAAAGATAAAATAGAAAAAATGTTGTTGGAAGAAAAACTAGGAGACTGCGGTTCACGGCAGTGGTGCAAATGCGGCAGAGTTTATGTTTATGTCAATGAAATTGTAATTTACAATATTTATTATCTTTCGAATGTTTAGTAGTTTTGTTAAATTATTCATTTGTCATTATAATGAATGTTGTAAATTTGAGTGTCAAAAAAGATGAAAGGTATAGTTGTTGTGATATTTTTTGTTAACAAAATTATAATATAAATATGATGTCTAACATAAGAGTGTTGAAAGTCAGAAAAAAAAATGTAAGATTGTTAAAGTATGTATTATAATTGTTTGAGAAAGAATTATTCTAAGGTGAAATATTAAATGTCTTAAGTAAGTCAGTTGACAAAGTATTGTGAAATGTCAGAAAAAGTATTGTAAACAAAGTACAATGTGAAAGTATTGTTAGATGACTGGCAATGTTTTGTAAAATGTCTGACAGAGCATTGTTTGATGTTTGACTGAGTTTTGTCAGTTGTCTGACAAAGTATTATAAAATTTCTGATAGAGCATCGTATGATGTTTGACAGAGTATTGTCAGATGTCTGAAAAAGTATTTTAAGTGTTTGACAGAGTATTGTCAGATGTGTATTGTATTGTAAAATGTCTGACAGAGCATTCATTGCAAAATATCTGATGAAGTATTGCAAGATGCCTGACAAAGTATTGTAAAATGTTTGACAGAACATTGTGTGATGTCTGACAGAGCATTGTGGGTTGTCTGACAATATATTGTAAAATATTTGACAGAGCATTGTATGATGTTTGACAGAGAATCATATAAGATGTCTAGAGTATTGTTAGATGATTGACAATGTACTATATGATGTTTGACAGAGTATCATACGATATCCGACTAAGCATTGTAAAATGTCTGACAGAGTATTATTAAGATGTCAGATACAGTATTGTAAAATGTCTTGACATAATACTCTGTCAGATATTATTAAGAAATCTGACAGTGCATTGTAAAATGTCTGACAGAGCATTGTAAAATGTTTGACAAAGGATTGTATAATGTCTGAAAGAGCATTGCATGATGTTTAACGGAGTACTGTCAGATGTTTGAAAAAGTATTGTAAAATGTCTGACAGAGTATTTTATGTTTCACGGAGTGTTGTCAGATGTCTGAAAATGTTTGACATGGTATTATAAGATTTCTGACAAAGAATTGCAAAAAAACCGTCATGCTTATCGAACAAATGTCAAAAAGAACAAAATATAAAACCGTAAAAAGCCCCAGGTTTTATTTAATGTTGGAATTTTGTAATAAAATAAAACTTATATAAAATATACCTTTAAAAATAATTTCCAAATATCGAACTAGAAACTGAAATGAATTGAAATATTCCAATGAAAATATTTGAGAATATTAAAAAAAAACTAACATACCTCGCGATTTTAATTATTCCACGGTGACACGTCACAATTCCTCCAAAGTTCACCGTTTTTAAAATTGATTCCCCGGTAAGAAGGATATTTCTGAACAAATTGCAGAAACGTTCCCTCCACAGTTAAGTTTTGCCTATAAAACTTTACAAAAAAATTAAAACGTTCTCGGATAAAAATATTACACGAAAAAATCCATAAACTCTGCCGCAAAAATAATATAAATATATTAGAACACAAAACAAAAACCATTTTAACACAAGTGTGAAATGAAATTTCAGAAATAAAACAAAAAATTGTGCATGAAAATTTGAAATTAATCAATAGAAAACACTTATGTAAGATATTATGCTTGAATTCTTAAAGAGGACCAAATTGTTGAAAAACGGAAAAAGAAAAAAATATTAACACAAAAGTATTTTTAAGTCATGCAAGGTATTATTTAAAAATATATTTAATTAATTCTATCCTGAACTTGTTCTGGTAAATAATTCTAAACTATTGTATGAAAATCGACTGTTTTGATTTGATTAAATTATTGTCAAAATATTAGCAGACAACAGTCAAAATATAGTCAGATATCAATAAAAATATTGTCAGACAACAGTCAAAATACTGTCAGAAAACAGTCAAATTGACGTAACCCAGATAAAGTATTCTGTTTATAAATCTGTCAATTCACAGAAGAAAGCTTTGAATATTAACTAACTAACCATCACGCCGTTTCCTCTGCAGGGGTAGGCAGAGAGGACGGACCGCCGAACTACTCGGTCTTGCCACACACTCCTTGCCTCGTTCACATTCGTACACCGTCTCATACATGCTCTTCTATTATCCTGACTCTTGACATGGCCCGACTTAAGTATCTGATTCACTTAGTCGTGCCGTGTGTTCCTCGGGTGTCCCCGATGTCTTCTGCCCTTCACATTTGCGTCATATATTTTATCATTACACTCCTTTCATCATTCATTCGCTCTACATGCCCAAACCATCTGCGCATCCCTTTCTTAATCTAACGCAATACGCCTACATCAGTCTTGCATCCTTTGCGGATCTCCAGTTTCTCACACGTGGTTTTACCACACAAACGCCTCAGAGATCTCATTTGTACAGCATTCAGTCTACTTTCATCCTTCCTCTACCAGTTCCATGCATCTCTGCCATACATCAGGGTGGATACCAGCACTCCATTGTGGACAGCTAGCTTCGCTTATTTGGAGAGTTTTTTGTTAGCGCCAACGGCGTTCAGTCCTCCATTAATAGAATTACCTGCATTTACCCTTCTTTCAATATCTCTATCAGCCTTCCCATGTCTCGTAAACATACTTCCCAAATACACAAACTCATCCATCTGCTCCAAATAATAATATCAACTATATAACTCCAAGTAAAAATATCAACTATGAACAAAAAAAATGTTTTCACCTATAAAAAGGCAGATTTGTTGACAGAATATTTTATGTGTGGAAAAATTGTTAAGACATTATTAACAGACAGTCAAATTATCGACAGACAACTGTCAAAGTATCGACAGAAAACATTCAAAAGTAATTTTGTAATTTAAATTTTCATTTAATTAAAAATCTAGGCCCAATAGTAAACAAAATTATGTTTTATGTATTTTTATGCACTTCGATAAAATTTTCTGTACAAAGCAAATTAATTCATGCTGGTTGGCAAAATAGACTATATTTTGTACAAAAAGCTAAAATATTCATATTTTTTAACATTAAAAAAAAAAATCGCACAACCCATAGAAAAGTGTCGCAAGTCAAAAAAGTTGATGTGTCATAGACATCCAAATGGATAGACAAGCAGTTACAGATGAGGGGTAAAACTTCAAACTATGGAGAGCAAAGGGGGAAAGATGACTGTCATTCGTTGAACAATCAATCTGACAGTATATAGGCATCTCGCATTACAATATCACCATTTAGTTCTTAAAAGCAAAATCTGCTTTGAATGAATAGACCTTTTTACATGGGAGCGCGAATTGCTTGCCACGTTCAAAACTTATTTGCTAAGGCCAAATGCTCGCTCCAAAAAGACTCGCGCCAATACACATATCAATATTTTCTTGCCGTGTTTAGTTAAAACACTTTTACAAATGTTTCATAATTTACTTACCCCTGTAACCAGCGACGAGCACATTGGAGTACCGCCCACTTTCGCTATGTGCATATTGATACGTAGATATATTGTATAGCACAAGCTGCCGTTATTTCGTTAAATGTATGGATGTCAGCTTCTCGCTGTTCACGGCAAGAATGATGACGTCACACATTTTAGATTCAAGCGAGGCTATATCCCCTCCCCATGGAGCGAGCCGGTTCCAAGGAGGAGCTACAGCCGGCGCCATGTGGAGGGGGAAATAATACGTTTTTATCACTTAGGGCAGGTCCAGATATATTCATATGTCCGTGTGATGCGTCAAAGATGTCAAGATTATCCACAAGAGTGGATAAGCTAACTAAATACAGTCTTCGTGGGCTTGGATAATCACAATTACTTTACTTTTCTGATATAACATGTAAAATAGAAAATTTTGACTTGCGACACTTTTCTATGGGATGTGCGATATATGTTTATGAATGATCAAAATTTATTAATATTCTAAACTAACCGTGGCTAAATTTAACAATTAACAATTCACAAGACAAGAAAAAAGCTACAAACGATATAGTATTAAAAAAAAACAGGCAAGCAATATAAAAAATAGATACATAAATTAAGTTAATCGATATGAAAAAAATATGTAATTCATTGAATATTATTTGGTACCTCAATGTCGTCGAAATCATCCGATAGTCCGTTAAAGTTGGCGAGGGAGTTGGGCTTGTTGGCGGGAACGCTCGGAGCCGATGTCCCTCCGGAGCTGGTCGAGGAAGAGGAAGACGCTGCTGATTCCTTGGATCCTGGCTGCGAGGTGCCGTTGTGACATGGCGGGGAGATCGGAGAGTGGTCGGAAGCACCTGAAGAAAGAAATTATGTTTAAATACATCTGCAACGGATTTGAAGGAAAATGAATGACAAAATGACATATTCACTGGAACGATTATTATGGTAAAAAAAATGGACCACTTTTATTTTTCTGCGATTGACAGAGGTCCAAAATTGGACCACATTTTCCTACCATTTGTAAAACATTTATTGTAATTATTTAAAACTAGTGTCCGACCGAAACAGGATTTTCTACCGGAACCGAATCTTCGGTTGTCTCAGTTTCAGCCGAAACCGAAACTTTTTTAGACATGTTAAAAATCTATGGTTTACTGAAATTTTACTTATTTTTTACACTTGTACAAACAGTTAATGTGTGTTAAATGAAATAAAAATATAAAAAAAAACAATAATTGAAGTACCTGAAAAAAATTTTTTTTTGATATTACTAAAAACTAACAATAATGTTAACTACTTCTTGGATCAAAAATTTGTCAATAATCAACACTTATGTACATTTCAAGGAAGGACCTCATTAATTGATTATTTTAATTAAAATTGCATTTACAATCACAACATTCTTAAGATTAAATTTACCATTTATTGAGAACTTTTGTAGAGATAAAGGTTCAGCAGAAAATCTGCCGAAACCGAAACTGATGCCGAAACTAGATTTTTTTGCCGAAACCGAACCTTCGGTCGGTCACTTTTTAAAACGTTTCCATGGCCAGCCATTTATTTTAAAACGAAGCTATTGAAATGCTTTATCTATTGACTATAGACGTCGCAAATCCGAACTTCTTAGAACGATGTTAAAAATAAATTAAAAAAATATTTTTTTCACGCAGAATATCAGATCAGCTGTTTACGGTTATAATTAAGTCCTTTTTCCATAGATATGCACCTTTCATTATCAAGTATAACACAGACAATATATAGAAATCGAAAACATTCTATGTTGACTTGAATAAGTACCCCTCACGGCAGTTTCAAAGTAACAAACAAGCAGGATTCGCGCGGTTATAAACTTTACAATTTTTTTTATAAATCCTACAAATATGAGATAAATGATAAAATACAGGTTAATTCTTTGGCTATATAGCACTATAATAAATTTTTATGTCTCCATGTTAAAATTCGAAAGAATGAATTTTTAACCTGTCTAATCACAGGAGACCCAAGTGTTCCAAAACATCATAATATGCCGTTATAATAACAGGAGACCCAGATTGTCCCAGAGCAACAGTGCATTATTAAAAGTTAGATATCTCTCTTCCTGTCATGTGAATATTTGTGATTACTTTTATGTTAGAAACATATTGAAATAATGCTTCTCATTGTCTTAGAATTATATGAGCTAGGTTGTTCAGATATTTTACAAACCCGATCAAAAGTGACGGTTTAATTTTGCGCCAATTTGTGACGCATGACACGTTTAATTTTAAAATAAAATTGTATGAAAGTGATAAAAAGTGAGGTGACAGTTTTATTACAAATTTTGCTTAGAAAAGGAATCTGTATTTAAAATTTTAAGTTTATTCTATTTTAATAACTTTAATTTGAATATTCTTAGGTATACATTTTTTAGCCAATTTACATTTCCAATATTAAAATTTTAATATTTAGAAACAAAAATGTTGATTTCTAATAAACACATCGGAAAGATTATTGTATCTTAATTTTAGAACAATTTTTGTTTTTGCAAACGCGTTAAAAAAAACCAATAAATAGGAACATTTAAAATGCATGGGAAGAACCAGGAATTTTGCGCGCAACCTTGACAGGCAAAATTTGACAGAAAATTATTTTCTTATTATTCGAAGGGTTAAAGAGTCACAAACACACTATACATTATTTTGAAAGAACTAATTGTTTCATAACACAAATTAATTAAATTAAATTTACTGGCGCATGTTGAGATTTGAACCCATAACCTCAGGATTGCTAATAGTCTTACCCTTTGACCATGGAAACCATCAAGTACTCTTCTGCTATTATAATTTATAATGGTTCAATATTTAGCATACACAAGCTGCATAATTTTTTTTTTTTAAATAACTCACCTCCGTCATGACTATTATTGCTGCTGGCAGTCGAGTGGTGCTTAATCTTCGCCTGGTGTCCTCGAGAGTGCTTCGGATCGAAGGCGTCCACCACAATCTGCTCCGTGCCCTTGATTTCCGCACGGCAGAACGGACATCCCTGCCCCTCCGAGTCCTGAAACACGGAGAAGGCCTATTGAATACATAGTGTGATGGTAACGGTTCGGTGAAAAATAGCGGTGACTTAAATTACGGATGGATTTGAAATGATACGAGAGATACAAATTGATAAATGCGATCATCGAAATCGTCTCGCTTTCCAGACAAAATGTTGATTCTGTACCTTTTGTGACAGCGTTAACGCATGTTAAATCGGCCGTATATGACATATTATGTTGACCATTTTCTTAAATGCAGTATTCCATATAGCGCTAACGAGCTACTGCGCTTGTGTTAAGAGTACTTAAAAGTATTTACCCTAACGCCAAAGATGGGCCGTGTTTTGCCGCGTATTCCTCGTTAAGATGTCAGTTGCGGGAAAATTTGCAAATCGGATGTCATCGCGTACAAACCTCAAAACGGATAGTCATTAATGAACGCCTTTTAGGCTTATATGTAAGAAGTTTTAATACATAATAAATAGTAATTCGTGCTTTTAAGTAGGTCATTAATCCATTTAATGACAGGCTTAGACAAGCTATAGAAAATAACAGAAATTCGACAGCCGATTATACACGAGGAACGCCTTCGAATATCCAACGGATTTTGCCTTGTCGTCATAATTGTCTCGTAACGCTCTTTTAACCGCTTAAAAGCCAGGCCCTTTCATGAAAATTCCCTAACAAAGCACCACTTTGAATTTTGAATTGAATGTTTTGTGGAATAATTTTGAGCTATCGTATATTTTATTGACCGAAACACATTCCTAGAACAATAAACTATGTACTAAAACAACATTACTTGCGTTAATTACGTAAATTGATAGGTTTTACAATGTTTTTGTCAAGTAACACGCATCGGATTTTGACAGAAAGAATTGCGGCAAATTTGACATTTCGGTGCCACAGATAAAATCATTTAAAAATTTTCTGGGGTTGCCAGGTGAATGAAATTTTTGCCTAGATCCTGGGCAAATGTTGGCGCAAGCGATTCTGACCTTGTCCTTCATACAAATTCTGTACATAGAAGGGTCAAAATCGTAGACAAACATATTTTTTTCAAAATTTTTTCCGCGTGCATGCCCACAAACCGCGCGTGGATTCGCTTCTCCGGTCAATAAGAGGCCAAAGCAAAAGATAACACAAAACATTCAGAATCACCCTTCCGATTGGTTGCAATCAAAACTCTTAAAATTAATACAATAGGGTCATTTTTGATAGTCTAACGTACCAAAGGGCAAATGTACCAAATTAGTTTAATTTTTTTAGTTATGATTTGAGATTTTCACAGCCAAAAGTATTATTGTGATATATTTTAAATGCTAGAATATCAGAACACTTTTGAGCTTGGAAACTCAGCCACCCTGACAAATCGGAAATTGCCGAGCATTTAATGGAAACCGGCCATTATGATTTGTTGACTGCAACGGCAAAGGCAAATGATTTCATGTGATCTATGGTTCTGTTCAAGATTTCTTTGATGATATTGGCAACTATCTGTAAGAAATCGTAAGTTTCTCGAAGCAGCTTCCGTTGAAATACCAGTAGAATAAGACATCTGCTAGATAGGGGAATCCTATCAATAATATTCAGTTCGTTAGGAGGATTTTATAAAAAATACATGTTTTCTCAAAATTTTCTTTTGTTGTTAACCTCATCTCTCGGTGTTTGAATGTAAATGAATCAATTATTTAGAGTATTCATTGCTCAATAGAGTACTTACAATCTGCCAGGCAGTTAGGCAAGGGGTACACAGTAAATGTCCGCAGGGTTCTATTCTAATGTCCTTGTCGTTTTCAGCGCAGATCTTGCACAGTTGGAAGGTGCTACCTGAGAACAAAACAACAAATTAAATATTATTTTTTCGTGTGAAGCAAATGCTTAGTGATGAGGCATTATAAGTATTTAAAATAGAAAAACAACTTTGTCACCACTTTTATTTTTTGTAGATAATTCAATTCAATTCATTTATTGTTTTAAAAACATTACAAAATTGTACATTTTAGTTCTTAACACATTTGTTAAAGAATATTACATAAAACATAAGCAGTAGGTATATCAACTATACTAGCTTTAAACCCTCAGGCTAATTTGTTCGCTTTTAGGAACAGCTCATATTGGTCTCTTAGAAATAGTTGTGTCTCCCTTCCTATCATAGTAAGAATATGATCTAAACCAGGGGTTCCGAACCTGCAGGGTAATTACCCCCCCGGGGTAAACACGCTATTCTTCAAGGGTAAAAAGGTATCCACAAAATTTTAGTGGATACCTTTTTTATTGTTGGTAATAAAAAAATAAAAAATTGTGTGCGATTTTGACCCTTCTATGTACAGAATTTGTATGAAGGACAAGGTCAGAATCGCTTGCGCCAACATTTAACTATGATATAGGCAAAAATTTCATTCGCATGGCAACCCCAGAATATTTTTAAATGATTTTATCTTTAGCACTGAAAGTCAAATTTGCCGCTATTCTTTCTGTCAAAGAGAGATGCGTGTTACTTGACGAAAACATTGTAAAACCTATTAATTTACGTAATTAACGCAAGTAATGTTATTATCTCATCAAACCTTGTTATTATATATATGAACCATTATTTTTAAGTTGAAAAAAAATTGAAACTTTGGGTTCAACAGCAAGATTGCTCTCCTGACTGGCATGACCATTGGCAAGTTAGTCCCGCAAGCTGAGAGATAAAACAGTCTATGCTGTCGGCGACAGAGATAACTATCGGGAACATAGAAATGAATGCTCTCCACGATAGCAAAATTTTCAAACCATACAAATCAGTCAGAAGAAAAGTATAGCAATGTGTACATCCCTTCTGATCCGTAGATGGTTCATTCCGAGCATACCCAAAAGAAAGTCAGTAGGATAGAGTCCCAGTTAGTAGCCATACTCCCTCATATATAGAAATCTCAGAAATTTCTTCTGAACTTTCTCCAACATGAAGGAATATTTTACTTGGTGTAAACTCCAAATTGCCGACCCACTTTCAAGTCTACTCCTTACTAAGGAATTGAATAAAATTATGAAAATCAGGGAATCTCTACAATTCCTTGCAGTGCATTGAACAATGCCCAGCATTTTCAATGAAGTGCTACAAGCCATTTTAATATGAGCATGAATCGTCAGCCTACTATCAAACATGATTTCAAGATTTTTGCGTCCATTATATACCGGTTGTATTTATTTCTAAATCGATGTTGGTATAATTATTGCCCTCTACATTTATTAACGTTCAAAAGGTTCGAGCCTTCGCTAAGAGTGTTTCTATGTACCGACAGTCTACGGGACGGTAAGATTTTGGCGTCCATTGTATACCAGTTGTATTTATTTCTAAATCAATGTTGGTATAATTACTGCCCTCTACATTTATTAAAGTTCAAAAGGGTCAAGTCTTCGCTAAGAGTGTTCCCATATACCGACAGTCTACAGGACGGTAAAATAGAGTGCTGTTGCACTTCCAGAACTCATTTACTGTCCACATGTAAATACCTTTTTTAATGTGTTGGTTTTTTATTATAAAAGAGCCGGTTCGGTATAATATATCTACATAGCAAACACGGCTTACTCGCCTTTCGTTCCCTTGAACGGGGGAACCGGGCTGTAAACGAGTAATTAGTCGCATTTGAAGTAAACCTAAAATGTGAATATAATAACTCAGTAGTCAATCTCGTGGAGTGCTTATTATTTGAAGAAGGACCTACAAATCTTAACACCGGTGGCAATACAGGTATGACACACCCTAGTTAATGACGGAATTAAATATGCCTAACAGGCTTTGCTGCAACCGTTAGCTTTGTCAGGGCAGCATAATACTCTACTAAAATAAAATCTACAAGAGACATGTGTTCACTGAATGTATTCAACTTGGGTCTTCTTTTGCCTTTGTCCGGTTTTTACAATTATACAATGACATATTAGTATTGAGGTGTAACTGACCCATTTCACAGTAGAGTTCATACTGTTCCTGGGTGACGGCAATGTGGTCCTCGCTGGGAGATTGCACCGCCCAGCTGAGGTCAGGGTTCGTATCCCGACCATCAGGGTACAGGTAGCTGCAAAAATACAAACAAATATTCTATTAGCGGTTCGGGTTAACAGATGAGCAGGCACGCACAATATCAAATACGTACATATTGTAGATCAATGAATTGTGTATATCTCTACATATTATAAATTAAAGTCCTCCGCCGCATCTGTCTGTTCACGATAAACTCAAAAACTACTAAACTATGCAAATTAATAGATGGCAGTGTGAGTTAAAAGGTTGGGTAATCATCCAGTAGATGGCGTTGTGTTTTGTTAGCCACAGCAACGAGTCAGCTAGTTATAATTTTTTAAGTATAAAATTATAATTTTTTGTGCATTATTTACCAATTTCAAACGTAAAAGATATTCTTTTCTTAAAAATACCTTTAATAATAACTTAAAAATACCCTTAATAATAAGTTGGTATGAATATCAAAGGAATTTATATAGAGTGTCGATTTTTTTTATACTTATTCGCTGGTGTACATACAGTAAATAGAGAAGCAGATTTCTCTTTGATGCATTTGACTGAAAATATGTTTTATTCTTTTGTTATTTGGAGGTAAATCCTCTCTGCACATCCCTACGATGTCACATGGTTATATTTTGTGTAATTAATTAAAGTAAAACATAGTTTTCAACCGGTCAGCAACGTAAGCAGATATATGCGTTAAAAATACGACAGCAGTCAAGTACAATAAGCATGTTTATACGTCAACGCGTGTCTCCACAGAAATCGTTCTAACTCCATTATTGTTTTAGTGACATCCCTAAAACAAAAAGTAAAAGGTCGATAGTGGATCAAGCTGTACATCCCTATCAAGTTGTCCATAGAAATGCATAACAAGAATATTCTGTCAGTCGCGCGGTTGACATTACTTGCCAAATTGCCCACGGGCCGCTCGACATTGTTAATTTTTATTAAATATTTTTATATGAAATGATAAAAAAGTGAGGTGACAAAAGTGTTTATTATACATTCACACAATAGAATAAGTATTGTTGTTTACATAATCTGTGATTTTAGTACCATTTTTACATAAAAAACATCACGTAAGTCATTTTAACATTTTTTTATGATTGCATTCTTAAATTTTGATATTTACAAATGTTAATATTTATTTGTAATATAACAATTTGAAAGCTTATTTTGTAACCTTTCTAAAACAGTTTTTAGTATTCGGCTACGTTCAGAAATATTTCATTTATAGAGCTTTAATTGTGAAGCGGTAATAACACAAAGTTTTCGTAAAACGGACATTTCGTTTAAGACATTATAAGTGAAAATTTGCGATTTTCGGAGGGGTTAAGTGATTAATAATCATTTATTATAATTTATTTTTCATTTTAAAGTGGAGATTGAACAAAAACTGAAATGGTCTATTGGGCAAATAAGAACTGAGGCTACGATTTCACAAAAACAGTGCTATAAAAATTATCCTTTTATGCACCAGATTTAAATGTCCAGGTTAAATTTTCCCCCCAAAAAAAAAAAAAAAAAAAAAAAAAAAAAAAAAAAAAAAAAAAAAAAAAAAAAAAAAAAAAAAAAAAAAAAAAAAAAAAAAAAAAAAAAAGAAGGAAAAACTAAACCCTTTCATACACTTCCCCAAATGATCATCTAGTGAATCCACGTTATGCAATTGCACTATATAAGTATTATAAATACAAGAACAACTTGTCAACCTACTAGAGACCAAATGGGAATATAATTCACCGACTCCAGATATTTTCATATCAGAGGGTTCGGCTCTGTGGCATTTCTAATTGAACCTATAAATCCTACTGATCCCTCAATATAAATATTTAAAAAATCTTTTGTAATCCTACATGTATTTAAAATTACTGCTTTTTGCATTTTTATATACAAATTCTTTGACAAATCTAATATGCTTAAATTTTGAATCAGATTCCTAGGTATTATGCCTGTGGCCGAAATAACAAATGGTAATATTTTTATAGTCCGAGAATGCCAAATTCTTTTAATCTCATTTCCTAAATCTGTGTATTTTCATTATTATTATATCATTATTATTATTATTATTATATCTTGCTGACTGTGTCACTCGTATGCACACAAGACAGCTCGGTGGGAATGCACGGCATTTAGAAGGCAAACATGGCCAAACCAATCAAATATTTGTTCAGCCGTTTCAACAACGTGTGTCTTACGGTGTTAGAAGTGGGTAATATCAACAGCCTGCAAGTGTTGTAATTGGAGGTATCAAAACCACATGCTACATATTATAACCTTAAACTTTCTGTCACCTCTCTTCAAAATTTAAATAGATTTTTTTTTTAAATATATTTCAATGGCAGAACAGTGAGCACTTTGAGATAAGGTGATTTATTTTTATTTTTATGTGAATACCTCACAAGAGTCTCAGCTGCTCCAGTCTGGAGCCAGTGAGACTATGGCATCCGCAATTGGGGTATGTTGTGAGGCTGAAGGTAGTGGGGAGGGGAAGATGGAGAAAAGGGAGGTGGGGAAGTACCTGACTATTCAGATCTGGTCACCAAACACAACTGAAGCCATTTCAAGCAACGTTTCAATTCTGAATGTGGTCTTATTACACCAAGGTGTTACTGAGAGAATCTTCCAATCTGGAATGTGCCGCAAATTTACTATATATTTTTTTAAATGAATTAATAGTGAAATAACACAAATGAATCAAATAAAATTTATTTGACCATGCCGGGATTCAATCCCGCGACATGCGGGTCGCGAGTCAAGAGTCTTATCCCAAGATCACACTGGTCGATGTACCACATTGTGTAAAATTCTGGATCAGGCCGCTAACAATAACACTCCTTACGTAGATTGCGATAAGGTTTAAATTCTCGTTTAACACCAGCCGCATGTTTTGATTTATTCACAAAAAAAAACATTGTGAAAAGGCGTGTTTTATTTTACAAAGCTCAGGCAAAAATATTTAAACGTTTTACGATCACTTTCTAAAGAATTTAATTTTACACTATACAGGGTGTCCGGGGGTAAAGTGCATTAACTTGGGGAGGTGATTCTACATGATGGTAGGAGTAAAAAAGATTAACCTATGACAGGCCGGAGACGCGCCGGCGCGCGCGTCATCTGCGCGAGAAAATAATTCAAATATTTGAATAATATTTCCCACCAAAAACTTTTGGTCTGCGATTTTGGCCCTTCTATGTACACAATTTGTATGAAGAACAGTGTCAGAATCGCTTGCGCCATCATTACTCTCGGAGACGCTACAAGTTTCATTCGCCTTGCAACCCTGGAATATTTATAAAACAATTTTGTCCATGTCAATCCACTGTCAGAATTTGCTGCGAATTTAACCGTCACAATTAATACGTGTATCACGAATAAAACATCGATAAAACCTATTAATTTACGTAATAAATGCAAGTAATGTGGTTTTGGTAGATAGTTTATTGTGTTGTGAACGTGTTTCAGTCAATAAAATATACAATAAATTTATCAACAATTCAAAATTCAAAGTGGTGGTTTTTTAGTGTTTTTTTGCGAAGTTCTGCGAACTTCCGCGAAATGGCCTGGCTTTTGACCGGTTAACAACTTTTCTGAAATTCCAACATTTATTTTCCCATACAAAAAGACGTACCTACCAAAAATCCTTAGTGTGAGGTATGATCTTACTTGCTGAGAGCCTGCCGGGCGCCCGACTCGATTGTGATTGGCCCGTATCGTAACAGCGGAAAATAATAAATCTGGTCGCACACGCCGGACTAATTTTATCTTTTTACCTCAAAACTACCCCCAAAAATTGGAATTTCGAAAAAAGTTATTTATCTTTTTTACTTGTACTATCATGAAGAATCACCTCCCGGAGTTAATGCACTTTACCCCCGGACACCTGTAAAACCGAAAAGGGGTTCGTTAGCAGGAAATTTTGAACTTTTAAGCAGTTTTTATAGGCCTGACAGTATATTTGTTTCTGGGCTTGTAAAACTCAAAACAAAAAAATACTCAATTATTTCAAAGGCAAATGTGTTTTACTCGCAGTATTTAATTAAAGCATCTAAAATATTTCTAAGCGATCTAATTTTCAAACCAAAAATCACAAATTTTGAGATGCTTAAGGCGGTGTCAAACACTTCACTCGGGTGAAGATTTACTCGAGCGAATGTTCCATCTTCGTTTCACTCTGTGTTCAGATGGCGCTATAGAAATAAACGTTCACTCATTCATTCCGCTACAACTTAGCCGAGTGAGGTCGTGCGCATTGGAATTCATTTGATTTGTGATCGAGGAATTGAATGCAAATTGACTGAAACAAGCAAATAAAATGCCGATGATGGTGGATGCTTAGATTTTTACACAATTGTGAAGAATTGTTCACTCAGTGTTCAGATGTTTCATTATGTCTGCATTCCGCTTGCGAGTGAAAGATACCGAATGCCAAAATAAATCATTGGTGGATCGGTTCACTCCGCACTATTGTTTCATTTCTTGTTCAGACTTATCACTCCGAGGGAAAGAGGCAGAATGAAAGACAGAAATGAACGATTAGTGAAGCTTCTGATTCAACCATTAGTAGTGCATCACCTTAACTTTTTCCACGTGATCGTAACAACAGTTGATACGGCAAAAATCCACGTCTCACACGTCCCCGTATCAGCCCTTGTTACGCTAACTTCGGCTGCCGATATCACAGCGCTCCTATGTCACAGTTTTTTTTCCCGCTCGCTAGGACATTCGTGTAACTATCACGATGCTGACATCTTCAGGCATATTTCGAAACTAAAATTGTATTTCGTAAGGAACATCTATAATCAAGTGAATGTGTCCTCGTGCCTTTGAGTGCCATAGTTCACAATTTACTCGACAGATGGCGCTAGTAGTAATTCGCAGTTTGCGCATGCGATTCAGATTGACCATATTGGATAAGCGTCGAAAACATTTATTGTCGAGATCGCGCGTATTCTAAACATTTGTTTGTGTTGTGAAACTGTGATTTTGATAATTAAAACAATATTTATTATATGACAAAATCTATTAGTTTCGTGTTATTTTTAAGTGTTGAGTTTTAGAACTTGTTTATACGAATTATGTAATAATAATAAGTGATTGAGGTACCACTTGTGTCTATCAACGCAGTGTCCTGAGTACAAGCACGCGGATAAATGGCGCCGCCTTTAAGATAACATGGCTAAGTTTTTGTATGGAATTTAATGTTTTTGTTTTTATAAACATCTAGGAGTGTTTACAGACGACGATTTAGTTTCAAATTGTAGATAATAATCTCATCTGTTTATATAGTATGATAAATCATGCCATAATATGCTGTAATTTAACATAAAATTGGATGGATAGGTATTTGAAAGCATGTACCGCTTATGGGTATCGAAAAAACGGAGTAGTTCAACGCGGGGAAAAGGTTAATCAATCTTTTAGATGGCGTTTACATTGTCTGAAATGGTTTTAGCTATTACTACTGTTCCCCAGTATCATTCATAGCTCACATATTGGCTTGGAATGGCTATTGCAGATCAAGTTTCCACTTTGAGCAATGGTTTTGCCACACTTCCTATGATATTAATCGATTATTAGTTTATCAGTATGTGGTAGTATTTGACTTACAATCCCTCTCGGTATCCATCCAATAAGGCTTGACAGAGACTCTTGTTCTGAGGTATAGTTTGAAGGATCTCTCCATCAGCGGTCACGTATCCGATTGCCCATTGACCCAGCCGCGTGCAGGATAATCTGGAAAATAAAAACAGTCATTATTATTTTCTATACACAAAAATACTGGGAAAGAACATAACAAAATAACCCTCAGATACAGTGGCGGACTAAGGGGGGGGCGGGGGGGGCGGCCCGCCCCGGGCCCCCGCTTCTGGGGGGCCCCCAAACTCCTCCATGTTTCCTTGATCAAATCCTAAACATGCCTTTAAGGCACCAGGACACAGTAAAAAAAAATTTTAAGATGCACTTTTTTAGGAATGCTCTCACCAATTTTTTTTAAAGAAATTCGGTAAATTGACGGAGTACAACATTTTATGTGAAACCGTTTGAAATAGTTTTGAATTATCCTTCAGCAAAACTTTGGATTCCTTTTTCTCGAAATTTTTCAACCTGGTTGACATGTTAAACAAACTATACATCCGATTTGCATTCACCAATTCTTAAACAGTTTGAAAATCCAGTGTATGTGGCACCATGTAAGGGAATTTAATATCTAAAAAAAAAGATAAAAATGGCGGCCGGCGAATTTTATTTTCAATTTTTTATGGTAAATTTTCATCGTTCATAAAAATAAAAACAAATCGGAAGGGGGCCCTTTTTAAAACAATCCCTTTCTTGGTGTCATAGTCAGGGCCGGATTAAACATGTTGTTTACCACAGGGGCCCCTAGCCGATGCCCCTACACTGCTGTGTGGACAATACGGCCCAGCCAGGGCCGGCTTAAACATGTCGGGGCCCCTAGGCAATGCACGTCTCGGGGCCCCTTTACCCCAGGGAACCCTGCCCCATGAGGGGCCCCAAGGCAGTTGCCTACACTTCTTATGGATAATATGACCCTGGCTATAGTTACTGGATTTTCAAAGGCAGTGCCCTATACTGCCTTATGGACAATACGCCCCTGTAAGGACAGGCTTAAACATGTTGTGGCCCCTTTACCCTAGGGGCCCCTACCCGATGCGGGGCCACTAGGCAGTTGCCTAAACTTTTTATGGATAATACGGCCCTGGCTATAGTTACTGGATTTTTAAAAGGCAGTGCCCTATACTGCCTTATGGACAATACGGCCCTGCCGGGAGTAGCTTAAACATGTTGGGCACTTATCCGATGCGGGGCATTTAGGCAGTTGCCTACACGTCTTATGGATAATACGGCTCTGGCTACAGTGACTGGATTTTCAAAGGCAGTGGCCTACACTGCCTGGCAGGGCCGACTTAAACATGTCGAGGCCCCTAGGCAATGCACGTCTCAGGGCCTCTTTACCATAGGGGCCCCTAGCCGATGCGTGGCCCCTAGGCAGTGGCTTACACTTCTTTGTGCACAATATGGCCCTACCAGGGTGGGCTAAACATGTCGTGGCCCCTAAGAAATGCACGTCTCAGGGCCCCTTTACCCTAGGGGCCCCTACCCGATGCGGGGGCCAAAAAGCAGTGGCCTACAATGCCTTATGGACAATCGGGCACTGCCAGGACCGGCCTTAACATGTCGGGGCCCCTAGACAATGCTCGTCTCGGGGCCCTTTACCCTAGGGAACCCTACCCAAATGCGGGGTTTTTCTAATATGTTGTCATCCAGGTTGAAAAACAAAAGACATAAAAACCAAGATAATTCAACACACAAACTGTTTAAAACGGTTTCATATAAGATGCTGTATCTCCGTCAATTTTACCAATTCCCTTCAATATATGGTGAAAGATTATTAACAAATGCATCTTTTAGAAAATGAATTAAAAAAGAGACAATTTTTTTTTGTGTCGTGGTGCCTTTCAAATGTGCTTAGTACCTATCTAAGGAGGCCTTTAAAAAAATGCCTATGTGGTGCCATAGTGACTGGATTAGTTTAAGACTTGGTGCATGCAAATCGGATGTATAGTTTTTCTAATATGTTATCTAATCATTATTTGAAATATATTATCAGTTTTTCTAATATGTTAAAAACACAGTTTTGAGAAAAACGCGTTCAAATTTTTGCTGAAGGATAATTCAACATACACCCTGTTTAAAACGGTTTAATATAAAACGGTGTATCTCCGTGAATTTTTAGAATTTTCTTAAAACATTTTATGATAGCATTATTAACAAATGCATCTTTTAAAAAAGGAAATAAAAAATTAAAGGAAATAAATTTTTAAGAGCCCTGGTGCCTCAAACCCTTGTTTAGGTTTTGATAAAGGGAACACGGAGGTGCTTGGAGGCCCCTAGGACCAGAGGCCTGTGTGATCTGAATAAAAATATTGTAAAATTACATCAACTTTTACTATGGGGGGGGGCCTCATTCAGTTTTGCCGCCCCGGGCCTCTGACGGGCTTAGTCCGCCACTGCTCAGATAACCTCAAAAACTTAGTGGCCTGGGTATTTGAAATTGAGTACAGAACTCTCTCACTAATTCACCACCAATAAACGACGATTAGTGAAAGCAGCATATAGAGAAAATAATTTGTCACCTTAGAGGATACTGTCTGGAGGCTATTTTTAAAGAAAGGAAATAGAGAAAGTTTTGGAAGGATAATCGTACGAGGAGCGAATAGGAATCTGGGGATCAGTGTGCCCAGGAGTGACGGTTGTATGAAACTGCGGTGCAAGGTTTTCGGTGGAGAGAGTTGGGCTGGAGAAAAGGTGAAGAAAAGGCCTCCCTCAACCAGTCTCTCAATCCAGCCTATCAGGCAGCAGGAGCGAAGATACATGCGCCGCCAAAACACAAACAAACCTCACCTCATGAAACCGGCAAGCCTGCCAAGTCACCAAACGTAGTGTCCACTATGGCAGAGGTGTTGGTTACCAAATAAATACCATACCCGCCTCCCAGATTGTGTACACGAGAAGAGTCTCTATGAGAACTATAGATTGCTATGCAGCGACTACTTGAAACTGTCGATAATAACGACTTGTCGATAACAACAGTCTGTGTAATTGTAATGTGCCACACTACTAAAGCTCTTAGTTATGATATTGGGCAGCGAGGCGAATGACTGTTTGAAATATGTGCGCGTGAAGGAACCCTACATAAGCAGCTCTTACAAGTTCGATCAACACCGTTTCCGTTTCCAAAGACAGATTAATTTTCTGTCAGGATTTTTTCAAAGACAAACTCACTCTGGCATCACCTAGATTCTAAAGGGTTAGGAAGATAGACAGACAGAAACAGAAGAAGTAGGGAGTCTTGTCCACCATGGAAATCGGAGTAGAGGTCACTAGATGCAACGAGTAACCGACTTGAGAAGTATAGACAGTGTCATCAGGAATCTCCAAAGCTATTTTTTATTGTAAGAAGGTTTTAATAAATAAAGTTTTCAATTACCTAAAGACATAGCTCCCAGCCTTGTTGATGTATTTGTGGAGACGGGCCTTGACCTCATCGTAGGTCAAGAAGGCCACATACCCGGGGTGCGTGACGGCTAATATCTGCCAGTTGCGCAGAAGGGTGCCCCACGGCTGGAATAACCTGAAAATTTAAAAAAATACATTAGTTACGATGTCGACGAAGGAAACTGGTATATCTACATCACTTTTGAAGTCGATTATGTGGTGTGACTTTTTTTGAAGCGAGCTTTTGTTTGAGAGAAAATTGCTTTAAAAAGTACAAATTTTAAGGATAAATTTGAAAAAACCATTTATTTATTGTCTTTTAAAAAGCATCAAAGTGTTCACCAGCCTAGCGATTCCGTACTTTTTGTGAGATCGTTATTGGACAATGGACGTAATCTCCTGTCAGATTTGTGTGATTTTTATGGCTGTTTTTTGCGTTTTCTATGTACAACGTGCATTAAATGAGTAAATAATCATGCGTACTTGCAGTAATTCATGTTTAAATCGATCTAAACTAAAATATGTGATGTAAAAATCACACAAATCTGATGGGAGATAACGTTATTATCCAATAACGATCGATACGATACGATACGATTGTACCACCCCAGCCAGGAGTACTCCTGTCCCGGTGAGACCGGTACACCAGGGGGCACTGATTTGTTAGGACTGGAACACATCGATCCATAATCGGCAGAACAGCGTAAGCGGCAAAAAGTAAATTGTTCAGGAGAAGGTTTTTTTAATTAACTTTCTTCATTGATTCCAAAAAGGATTTTGGTTAATGAGGATTATTAATCTTTGGTTGCTGCCTATATAAAGCTGATAATACAATTATTTAAATATCTTCAGTTGTTGAGATAGTGGCGGTAACGCTGTTTTGCCTATGACCCTGACAGATTTTTTCCCTGCGAAATGTCAAAAATAATTATGTTCGGAGTACATAATTATTTTTGAAATGTCTATCACGCAATCATGATAGGTAAACAAATAACTAAATAAAATGGTTCCATGACAGTTGATACTAAAGTTGACTAAATACAATAATTTGCAAGTAAGTATGCAAAGAGGATATACGGCCGTAAAACGAAAGTCGATATACTTGTATCTGCAGGCATCTTGATTGAAAATCCGTTGTAATGATATTTTTACTAACAATAATTTCGACTCTCCGAAGGAGTATGCGGTAATAACAAAATACGACATACTTATATGTGCAGTCAGTTTAGCAAAAAACCGCTATATAACATTTTTATCTGAATACAACACCAGAGGCACACCTTCTCCCTACTGTCTGGAGCCAGTGAGACCATGGCCTCCCCAATTTCGGTATGTTATGAGGCTGAAGGTAGTGGGGAGGGGAAGGAGATGTGGAAAATGCACCTGGCTATACAGATCTAGTTACCAAACACGGCTAAAGCAAATTCAAGTAATAAGTCTAATACCTACACACCACACACCAGCGTCCAAATACAAAAAAAATATATAAAATAACTTTTATATCCGAATACAACGTAAGAGTCCCAACTGCTCCCAACTGGAGCCGAATCCCTAATTTTAGTATGTTGTGAGGCTGAAGGTGGTGGAGAGGGGAAGGAGATGTGGAAAATGTACCAGGATATTCAAATCTAGGCACCAAATACGGTCAAAGCCATTTCAAGTAATAAGTCTAATAATTATATACCTACCACTACACACCAACGTAAAAATATAAAAAAAATCATATAATCTAACTTTTTTTATCCAAATACCACACAAGAGTCCCAACCGTCTGGAGCCAGTGAGACTATGGCATCCCCATTTTTAGTATGTTATGAAGCTGATGGTAGTGGGGAGGGGAAGGAGATATGGAAAATGTACCTGGCTAATGCACGGTACATTTTCCACATCTCCTCCTCACTGCCTTCAGCCTCACAACATACTAAAATTGGGGATGCATAGTCTCACTGGCTCCAGACGGTTAGGAAAAGTTGGGCCTCTCGTGCCGTATTCGGATAAAAAAGTAATATTACATATTTTTTTGTAATTTTGCGCTGGTGTATAGTATATAAATAGACTTGTTACTTGAAATGGCTTTAGTCGTGTTTGGTGACTAGATCTGAACAGCCAGTTACATTTTCCACATCCCCTTCCCCTCCCAACTACCTTCAGCCTAACAACAAACCAAAATTGGGGATGCCATATTCTCACTGGCTCCAGACGGTTGGGAAAAATGATATAATTTGCATTAATACTTTTTATTCTAATATTCAAATACAAAAGAATAAATAAGGAACTTAAAAATTTTCGTTTATTTCCGATTCTACCAGCCGCCGACACGTCTGCACTAGTCACTAGATGGACGCCAACCGACCAAACTGAAACATTCTTGACCGACAGCGTACGACAGCGTAAGACAGCGTAAGACACTGTAACCGAACACTATCGCTTACGCTGGAAGCTACAACTACTAAAAAAAGTGTCATGCATATAAGATAGAGCTGAAATATTTTTGTCATTGTTGTATTAGGCAGCATTGAACAGTTTTCGCTAAAAATCGTAATTTGACAAAAAATATCGTTTACGCTGTTCTGCCAATTATGGGTCGACATGCTCTGGGGATGGGAAGGAGGTTGGAGTTTAATCGACCGGTATACATGGCAACCTAATAAGCCAATATTGGAATTTAGGATGGGCAGGAATAAAGGAATGGATCATCCAATAACGATCTTACAAAAAATACAGAATCGCTAGGCTGGCCCCAAAAATCTATATACAAGGTGCGGCAAAAGTAATCATCCGATGTTTTTTTGCTGTAATTTTTTTATTTAATGAAAAACTTTGGTTCTGGTAGTGAAATTTGTTTATTTAATCCATTAGAATTTATTCCATCAAGTCGAAAAAATGAATTCGGTCAAGTGACCGCCGCCAGAGTTGATGACCATATGGGCCCGTTTTATGGCATTTTCCATCACTCTTGCCAGAACTTTGGGTGACAGGTTCTCGAATTCTTGGCGAATATTCTCCTTAAGGGCTTCAAGAGTCTGAGACTTGATGACGTAAACCCGCGACTTAAAAAAAAAACCATTAAAAGAAGTCTGGAACGGTTAAATAGGGTGATCTGGCCGGCCAGTGCAAATCACCAAAACGAGAGATTAGGCGACCCGGAAATTCTTCCTTCAGAATATCGGTTGTGGCTCGAGCAGTGTACGCCGTTGCACCATCCTGTTGTAACCACATGTTCTCCAGTCCCAATCCATCCAATTGAGGAAGAAAAAAAATCGGTAATCATGGTTCTGTAGCGCGCGCCGTCCACAGTCATCGTTTGGCCCGCGGCGTTCTAAAAAAAATGGCCCGATGACTCCTCCAGCGCACACCACGCAGTAACTTTGAGCGGGTGTAATGGCTCTTCGTGGGTGATACTCGGATTTTTGGTGCCTCGGAAATGATTATTTTGTTTATTCACGTAACCGCTATTATGGAAATGAGCTTCATCGTTCATGACAATTCGATGAAAAATCGTCCACCTTCTCGTTGAGATTCAGGATGACTTGAGGGTAGGTTATCCGCGTTTGGCGGTCAACAGCTAACAGCTGATGCACTGTGTAACGTATTAATTTTTGTGAGTTTAAGTACGCGAGTAGGTACTGTTTAATTTAATTTATTTTTATTATTTAGTTTGACAGCCTGTCGACGCTGTCGACGGAGGTGGGTAGCTTGCGCCGGGAAAGATGGCGGCAGACGTAAATTTGTGTTCCCAGACGGGACGGTTTTTTGACTTTTGGGTTCTTTAAAATTAAAAGAACGAGGCCTCGCTTATTTATGGATTAACGTCCGGGAGAATTTTTTCGCAATGCAGTTGCGTCAAGGCGTTGTGACCGTTAATTTAAAAGTTTCGGTGATCGTTGGAATGAGATACCGATGCATCTAAAAAAAGGTGCCGTGATAATGGAAGTCCTGTTGCCTATTGAAGTAATGGTGACTCGTGCCATTTTGTTATGGTCCCGCCATGCGTTTTAATTGACATTGACTGGTCGTGGAGTTCGGCAGATTCGGCTCGGAACGTGGAGATTCGGATGCTGCCTCGCCAGGTGACGGAATGGCGTCTTGAGACACCAAGGCGCGCGTGTTTTGGAAATAGAGTTCTCACTGCGTGGATGGGGATTTCTGGTTGCGGTCGTGGAAGATCCACACATCTGGATGCTCGAGGGTTCTCCTGGGGAAGGTGCCTGGTCCGGTCCACGGATGGTAGGACGTCTCAGATGGTCTTTGTCGCTAGCGGCGCGTCGGATTTGCGGTCAGTTTCTATAAAACTCTCTTTCTCTCATCTGTTATTACTAGGATGATTAGTCACAAAAGGTATTTACACATATGTTTGTATTTTGTATATTTTTCCTTTCAATAAGAATTGTTCTAACATACTAAATCTTTCATTTGAGATGAACCCTACAATTTTTCCCACTAACTTGAGATGGATATCTTTGCTCTGCCTCTACCTACATAAATTCTCATTACATTTGGCGCCCAACGTGGGGCGTGGGGTTAATTTTTGTGAGTTTAAGTACGCGAGTAGGAAACCTGTCACCTGGCGAGGCAGCATCCGAATCTCCACGTTCCGAGCCGAATCTGCCGAACTCCACGACCAGTCAATGTCAATTAAAACGCATGGCGGGACCATAACAAAATGGCACGAGTCACCATTACTTCAATAGGCAACAGGACTTCCATTATCACGGCACCTTTTTTTAGATGCATCGGTATCTCATTCCAACGATCACCGAAACTTTTAAATTAACGGTCACAACGCCTTGACGCAACTGCATTGCGAAAAAATTCTCCCGGACGTTAATCCATAAATAAGCGAGGCCTCGTTCTTTTAATTTTAAAGAACCCAAAAGTCAAAAAACCGTCCCGTCTGGGAACACAAATTTACGTCTGCCGCCATCTTTCCCGGCGCAAGCTACCCACCTCCGTCGACAGCGTCGACAGGCTGTCAAACTAAATAATAAAAATAAATTAAATTAAACAGTACCTACTCGCGTACTTAAACTCACAAAAATTAATACGTTACAACTGTCTGCACTTTGAAAGGGAACATCTTCAAATCTTTTACCAAAATTGTGCGTAGGGACCGCCGGCTAATGCCCAATTGCGTGGCACGTCGTCTGGTCGATGTTCCGGGCTCATGTTCGACATCTTGGGCAACAGTAACGATATTCTCAGCAGAACGGCTGCTCTGGGGCAGGCCAGCCTTGGGAACATCTCGTGTTGTCCCAGTCTCTAATATCTAATTAGCTGACCCGGCGAACTTCGTACCGCCTCAGAATCAATTAAGCTTCCGCATCCCGAATTTCAACCGATTTCTTAAATAAAAATAATTACATAATAATTCTAATCGGTAAAAATTCAGGATGCGGAAGCTTAAAAGCTCTATTTTTATTTAGGAAATAACTTCAATTACTGATTCCAATTAAGCAAATTAATGTCAATCATGTATTGGTATTTCATTTTTATTCCAATTGAACTTATCTTGTCTATTCACATTTAGATATTTTACTAAATTCATAGTTTTAATATTTTTAAATACTAACCTAGTGAACACATCAAACTCAAAGTTGGAGATGAAGTCGTTGCAGGTCAGGTCTATGGTGGTCTTCAATGCCATGGTCTCCAGACCCGAGGATATCGGGTGAACGCTGTTAAGGCCCTGCCGGAATATCTTCCACGATACCAGGGTGCTGAAAAGAAGTAAACAAATTTAGAAGTAAACAGGGTGCTGAAAAGAAGTAAAAAAAAAAAAAAAAAAAAAAAAAAAAAAAAAAAAAAAAAAAAAAAAAAAAAAAAAAAACAAAACAAAACAAATTTGAGGTTAGTTTTTTTAAAGGTTAGGAAAAAATAATCTGACAATGTTTGATTTTTTCACTGCTCTCAATATAAAATCTTAAAAATGTGACTTGTGCAAGGACTTAATAAGTAACTAACCATCATGCTGTTTCTCCACAGAAGTAAGCAGAGAGGACGGACTGCCAAAAAAACTCTGTCTTGACACACAACTCTCCTTGCTTCATTCTCATTCGTACATCATCTCAAACATACCTTTCTGACATTCTGAAAACTTGGCATGGCCAGACTCAAATATTTGTAACGATCGTCCCAATTCTTCCTCAGGTCACCCCGACTTCTTCTACCATTCATATTCGCGACATATATTCTCCTTACACTCCTTATACTCTCAGTATCGCCATGTAAGACCACCATTCAGAACTGAAACGTTGCTTGAAATGGGTTTAGCTGTGTTATTTGACTAGATCTGAATAGCCAGGTATTCCACACCTTCCTCTTGCCTATCTTCTTCCCCGCCCCACTACCTTCAGTCTCACAACATATCCCAATTGGGGAGACCATACTCTCAGTATCACTCTGGTGTAAGACCACCGTTCAGAACCGAAACGTTGCTTGAAATGGGTTTATCCAAAGTTTCCCGTCGCAATTTGAAAAAAAAATTATCAAAATTTGGGAATTTTTTTATTAATTATTTTTACATGAAATAACAAAAAACAGAATTAACGTAATGTTTTTTAATAATAATTTCCCCAATAAAATACTTGTTCGTTTTCAATAATCATTAATTTTACTTAAAAAAAAAAAAAATTAATTTAGAATTTTTTTAAGTTCGAATTTAAAAAAATTATAAAATTTTAAAGCGTATTTGTTCACCTTTCAAAAACAGTCTTTAATTATCAGATGCGTTCAGAAATACTCCATTTATTTGTATTTGTATTGTATTGAAAAGCCGAAATATGTTGACATTCTGACAAAATAGGCTCGAGGCCTGAGCGATTAACTTAATTTTCCATCTATCATTAATATTTAAATTCATCTTGATTAATTTCCGTCTATGGACTCCTTCATTTTTAATTTAATGTCTGTGTCGCATTTTATATTAATTTTTTACAACAAATTTGTCTTTGTCTCATTTTGTCAATGATTTTACTAGAAAATTTTACATTAGCAAAACTATTACTGAATGGCTGTCAGTAGCCAGAGCGATACTAAAAACAAAACTTTCATCCAACTTAGAACGGAGCAAATAATTCATCATTTCCATAATATGATTGAAAAACTTCCGAACTTTGGTCCGTTATCCAGAACTACATGTTTGGTCCCAAATATGTAGTTGAAGGGAGCCAAAAGTTTTTCAATCATAATAATAACACTGTGGAATTCCACTACGAATTATTATTTTCTATTTCCGAAATAGAAATACTATTTTCAAATTACGTATTTAAATACTTCAACTTCAAACTGCCTCATTATCAACATTCGGGAAAATTATTCAGAATTACTGAAAACGCGAATATAATATGGGCACTGATTATCTGTTCACCGGGTGAATAGAAAGTGTTACAATAAATTATAAATCAATTTATTATTTTTTTCTAAAGAAAGACAAACATTCCCGGGTCACGAACAGGGTTGCCAGGTCTTTTCCAAATACATATCTTTTCGGACAGTCGTATCCATAAGTTAAAAAAACCTTTCAGCTTCGCCTTCACGGCTCGCAACATTGTAAACAACTGTGTAAAAATAAATCAAATTACCTCCAGACTTTCAAAATAAATATTAACTCAACTTTGGCATTAATCTTCTTATAAATATAAATGTAAAACCCATGCAATGTCCAGTGTTTTTAATATAATGTCCTCCACGTGCTAAGTCGTATCTTCCCCAAGCATAAACTTTCTAATAAAGTGTGTTTTATCGGAAGTGTCCTGCAGGTAAGTATGTTTCTGTATCTATTTGAAAATAATAAAATTAGATAGAGCCTAGGATTCATAATAAATTGTAATGCGCCCTTGAGGTGATTTTTCACAAAAACGACGCTATACAAATTGTCTAATTATTATTATACCGAACAGTGAGCAAAAACAAAAAATTTCCCTAGATTTCGGTGGTACCTTGGCAAATCAAAACCCGCGGGGGAGGGAGGACTTTGAAACAATGTAAGCAGTCAAATTATTCGAATTATCATATTTACGCAAGTAGGTAGTAGTCACCTTTAATTATGGGTAACACTAATCTATGAAATGGCTCGAAAACAGTAAGGGCGTGCACGAAGCGGCAACATCGCACAAACTAAGTAGGGGTGCTACGCAACATTGATTGTCGATTGCGTCAAATCTGAAAGTTGAATCGTTTATTAGAGAGAAAAATTAATCAGAAAAAAATACTGAACCACCCATACTTCGGTATTTTTGTCACGAACACCGTGCTAAAATACCGAACACCTGGCAACACTGGTCACGAATAACCCAACAATGTTTGAAAATCTCCTACTACCACCACATTAGCGGAAAATATTGCTTGTGTCGTGATGGAGGACTTAGCCAGCCGAGGAATTGAACGCGCGATGCTCAGGTGGGACCCAAACGCGATGCCCGCTAAGCCACTAGCCAATGAAAAGTAACGTTCCCAAAAAGCGTAGCTTAATAAATATGTACCAAAAGCCAACAGAAATGTTACAAACTAAATAGTACTTTATGATTTGACATTTTTACGGCCAAAAGAATTATCGTATGCCATGTTACACTCTATCCTTATTTAGCCAACGTTTCGTACGGTTTTATAGTGTCCATCATTTCCAGGGTCCAACACTTGCCCTGAGGATGAACTCTGTAACACTGTCCGAAACGATGGCTAAAGAAGGAGGAAGCGCAGCACGGCATCGTAACCCAAAAATTAATCACGTTACTAAATTGTATTTAGTTGAGTTTAACAGGGCTAAACCTATTTATTACCCATCTGACACTGAGATCATCAATCTTTCTTGAATCTTAAATTGAATCATAATTTAATAAATCACTTGAACTTTGTGATCACTTCAAATAATAATAACTAAAAATCTACACTCAAACTTTGCACAAATCACATTAAAATAAAGTGATGTTCAAGTCAAGTCAAGTAAAGTCAAAGTCTTTAATAATTTTAAAACGTTCCATCACAAAGTTACTAAATTGCAAAAGCAATAATAATTTACAGAGAATTTAACAATTTTCACATAGAAGGCGAAGTACATATTTTTTATATTAGCTCCACACAGGAGGCTTTGAGGAAAATAATTGCCCTCAGGGCCTGTGTCATCTTTGGGGATGCTGTGTGGAGGATCTTTTTAGGATTGGGTAGGAATCCAGGAGTCAGTGTGTCCAGAAATGACGGACTTATAAATCTATCTCACTGCGATGCAAGGCGATGTTCCAAAAGAGTCCTGCTGAAGAGGTAAAAAGGTCTCTCCCGAACCGACCTGAGAGTGCCGAGGTGGGCCAACGTATCCGCCGCCAAGATCAAGTATCACCCCATGAACCCGGGCACCCCTGCTATGGCAAACATAGCGAATCATTTGGGGTGACTTATGTCAAAAGTGTTGAAAATCCAATAGATGGTTCCCGGGGCGGTGATATCCGTACCCGCTTCCCAAATTGGATGCGGACCAAAAGAAAAAACCGATAAAAGTGTGATGCGGGTGTCGGTTTTCTTTTTTACATTAGCTCCACACAGGACTGTGTCATCTGTGTCATCATAGGAGATGCTGAATGGAGAGTCTTTTTAAAGAAGGGAAGGATAGGAAGTTCTGGGAAGGAAAAAAGGTATGAGGGTTGGGTAGGAATCTGGGGGTCAGTGTGTCCAGGGGTGACGAACGTATGAATCCATCCCTCTCACTGCGGTGCAAGGCGGAGAGAGTCCGGCTGGAAAGGTCAAAATGCCTCTCTCAACCAGTCTCTCTTGATCCGGCCCGCCACGCAGCAGGTCGGCACACGCATTCGCCGCCGGAAAAACCTCACCCCATAAACCCGGGCTCCCCTGCTAAGCCACCAAACGTAGCGAACCACTTGGGGTGACCTATAGTAGAGGTGTTGGATATCCAATAAATGATTCTCGGGGCGGCGGTACCCATACCCGCCTCCCAAATTAAAGGTTTGCCGGAAGTAAGCTAAATTTTACAGAATTTTGGCGAAATCGAAAACCTTTTTTTTTTTTCAAATATACATCGAGAAATAAACACAGCAGAAAATTTTACGATTATCGTAACCAACGAGATAATGCAAACCACATTTAAAAAAATGACCCAACAAAAACCCGTTAAATTTCCCACGAGGCGTTACCAAGAAAACGAAATGAATTAATCACCCAGGAAACAGTATTAATTAAATAAATTTATCAACAGGGTAGCCATAAAAAACGGATTTCAAAATTCCCTGATAATTCCAGGTTTTCCAGGGCAGTTTCTACATTTTTCCTTGATATGTTTAATTTGATATAAGGGGATATCGTTCGTTAGATAAATAATAAAGGGAATTCCGTCATCTATAGCATTTATTATTTCTTTGCATTACAATAATCCATTAAAAAAACAAAATACACTTGTTACAAATTTACAATATTTGGCCTGAAGACTATTTTCAAGCTTTTGAAATGATAGATAGAGATATAATAATTGAAAAACTATCTAAAATGGAATAAAAGGAAAGGCATTAAAATGGTTCAAGGATTATTTAACTAATAGATATCAAACCACAAAAGTGGATGCGACAATCTCCGCACCAATGAAAATTACATTGGGAGTACCACAAGGGTCTGTTCTCGGACCTATTCTTTTTATAATGTACATTAATGATATGGTAAAAGTATTGAAACATTGTAAAATAAGATTATTTGCAGAAGACATATTGATATATATAGCAGGAGAAGATTATGAACTCATAATGAATCATTTAAAAAAGACCTACATAATATATCAATATAGCTGAAGAAAAATAAACTAAAATTGCACGGCATAACACCCCAAAAACAAATAACGAAAATGCTTTTGGCCGTGAAATCTTAAAATGTATCTAACTATGATGTACCTATTTAAAATACCGCAATAAAACAGCTTTGGGGTATTTAGTTTTATTTTTGGAATTCCCTGATATTATAAAAAAAAATTGAAATTCCCTGACATTTCCCTGATAATTCCAGGTTCGGTAAAATTCCCTGACAATTCCAGGTTTTCCAGGTCAGTGGCCACCCTGATCTAGCGATGTGTCAGTTCAGCTGGAATGGGCTCATGTGATCCGCTCCTTTGCGGGAAGCGGGTCCTACTCCCATTCCTTTTTCAAATCGACTACTCCCAGAGAACCCGGCCCAGTCCCAGTACTCTCCGCATCCAAATAAATCCGGCGGTAATCCGGCGGTCCGAGCAACTCAACGCCGAAGCGCGAAAACCGCACTCGAATACAAGTCCCGGGTTCCTTTAAACCCAAGCGCCTTGTTCCAAGCTACGCGAATCGCGACACAATCCATTCATTCCGCCCACTCCCGGACTCGCGCGAACGCCGCGAACTACGATACCTGACTCACCCCGTGGCCGCCGGCTTGCTCCGCGATCCACGGTCCGGCGTCACTCACCATTCCACTCATGAGTCGCGGGTCTCGGTGAGTTCCCGACACTCCCCGCTACCCGCGGCCGGCCAACTATGACACTTCCCCTTGAGTCACGAGTTCACGAGCTGGGCGCTGGGCGGTCATTCGATCGCTGTTCGTTGATCGACACACACGTGCGTGACCGCTTCGAGCGTCTTATCTGGTATCGTTAATCAACGGGTGACGTGCATTATAAAATAATAGTTTATAGTAAAGCATTACAGCTTATTAATTTACTTATTTAAATTCTCAATAAAAGACCGTGCAGTGTAGATACATTGAATGTACCTACACGGGTCTTGTCCGACTCCGGGGTTCTGAGTTCTCGTGTGGGTTCTACGAGTAAGTCCTGGTTCCGAGTTCTTTGAACCCGTGCGTCCCGTTTCGGTGCGCCGCAACAATACCCAATACCCAGTGCCCAGTCCGCACCTAAGAACTCGGACCCGGGACCTGCTCCTAGAACTCGTGTACTTTTAAAAGGAAGCAAGTCTCGGAGGCTTCCGGAAAAATGCAGAACTTACCCACCTCTACCCTGATCAACATTTAAAAAGAATTGAAGTCATATTGACAGGCATACGAAACGCATGCCGCTTGATATGTGCAACGTAATCTCTCCCTCTTTCTCGTAAACGACGCATGTAACAGAAGAGGGAGAAGTCACAACGGAGTTATCAACGATATGCATAATATAAGCACGCTAAAAAAATAAATTAAATGCACAAAATGCACGCATTTCGCATGCACAGCTGTTTCCGTTAGCCTGCCGTGCAAATAATAATGAATTAAACGGCAGTCCCTACCAGGGAACGAATTACATACATGTAAAAGTGTTTGTCAATATATCTGTTTGGATTTCGATTTTGTTTTCTACATTGAATGAATGCAAATCTTGGAAGTGGAAATTAACACACTTCCCGACATCCCATCGAGCTGGACTATGGCAAATAGACTCGTTATCGATGACAATGTATTCTATCAAATTTTGGTGGCGATCAAGCACACACACGCGGACATATACGCATAGATAACTGTTTTTTTTACCCAATCGAATTAATGCAAATCTTGGAAAGGGAAATTAACCCACTTCCCGACATGCGATCGAGCTGAAACTCGGCAAATAGACTTGTTATCGATGACAATGCATTCTATCAAATTTTGGTGGCAATCACGCACACACGCGCGGACATACACGCATTTCTCTGAAATTCATCGACATTTACAGCAGTTAATACACGAAATAACTGTCGGTTGTACCCAATCGGCATTTGGCTCAGTTGGTGGCGTGGTTGACTTCAGTTGCAGTTCAGGTTTAATTGTTTTGACTTTGTTTTTTTTATTATTTGATTTTTCTTTGTTGTTTTTTGGTGGCACTCGCGATTTTGCATCGCTTAGTATTAGTGTGAGTACGAAAACAATGTGCAACATAGTCGTGAATGATGAATACTTGGAGTAGGTGGATGAGTTTGTGTATTTGGGAAGTATGTTTACGAGAGATGGGAAGGCTTATAGAGATATTGAAAGAAGGGTAAATGCAGGTAACTCCATTAATGGAGGGCTGAACGCCGTTGGCGCCAACAAAAAAAACTGTAGCCGTCCATAATGGAGTAATAGTACCTACTCTGATGTATGGAGTGAGGCATGGAACTGGCAGAGGTAGGATGAAAGTAGATTGAATGCTGTAGAAATGAGATCCCTGAGACGAATGTGTGGTAAAACCATGTACGATCGTGTGAGAAATGTAGAGATCCGTAAAGAATGGTAGAAGAAGTCGAGGACGTCCAAGAAAGACATGGCACGACCAAGTGAATCAGATACTTGAGTCGGGACATGTCAAGAGTCAGCATAATAGAAGAGCATGTATGAGACGATGTATGAATGTAAACGAGGCAAGGAGTGTGTGCCAAGACCGAGTTGTTGGGCGGTCCGTCCTCTCTGCCTACCCCTGCGGGGAAACGTCGGGATGGTTGGTTAGTTAAATAGTATCACCTTGAAGATAATAAAAAGCAGTAAATGGGTCAAAGAAATACAAACAACAGAGCAAAATAAACAAAGAGAAAAGTTTTGAGTTGAACCCAGTCAAAAGTCGCAACAAAATAGAATGAAGCAAGACAGCGTTGTGCTGCGGCACATCCTCTCTGCCTACGCCTGCGCGGAAATGGTATTGTCTGTCACAGTTTCAGACATTTCTAAAATAGGCTACTTTTTACAAACACAAAAACGCATATGGCCCGGTATATCAGCCAGTCCGTATTCTTGGTATGGACGATATTCCTCGCTCCAATTTAAGCGTGCTAAATCTACTGCCCAAGCTTTGCTAAGCCGCAGAATAGTGCATATATTTTAGACGCCGAGGCGCTAGCGGTCATATTGTGCCAGATCTGAACATTTACGTAAATAATATTTGAATTCTTTACACCGAAATTTATGTAAATTGTCTAATTTTACAAGTATGTAAGACTACTAGCTGGTACCCGGCATGCGTTGCAATACCATTCAAAGAAATAAATTGATTCTCTCTGCATGTCCTTTCCCGTGCGTCCCGGTTCCCTTCCCCCTCCCTCTTCTCTTCCCTCTCCACGAACCCCACCTTCCCCCTGCCTTTCCTCCCTGCCGCTAAAATATATGAAATACACACATTTTCATTTTTACAAATTTCATAACGCCAGAGCTTACCATTATATACAGCCTATGTTACTCGCTGGTAATGTAGCTTTCTATTGGTGAAAGAATTTTTAAAATCGATTTAGTGCTTTTAGGCGTGAAAGCGTAACAAACACACACACGCACTTCCGCATTTATAATATTAGTATGGATTATATTCATCGAGCAACGAGGAATAACGATGTTATTAATTGGTAATAATCAATCAAAAATAGTCTGACAAGGAATTTTAAAAGTTTCAACGACAGGGCAGTATGTTTTCGGCGGATACTTTCATTAAAAAAAAAATCGGCGTTTAAAAGCTTAGCTACGTCGGCAAGGAACATGGGATTGGTCATCAACGAGGGGAAGACAAAATATATGCCCGTACATGGACGCCAGAAACCACCAAGTATACAGATAGATAATTATACATTTGAAACTGTCAACGAGTTTGTATATCTCGGTACTATGGTGACAAATGACAACAATGTATCCAGCGAAATCAAAAGAAGAATAGTAGCTGCAAATCGATACTACTTTGGGCTACAGAAGCATATGAAATCTCGCCACCTTACCAGAAGAACTAAAGTCCTGCTTTACAAGACCCTTATACGACCTGTTCTTATGTATGGTTCGGAATGCTGGACAATCAGTAAGGGTGATGAAGGAGCCCTAGAAAGTTTTGAAAGGAAGGTGCTGCGAAGGATTTACGGTCCAGTCTGTGATAATGGAGAATGGCGTATCAGATACAACCAGGAGCTTTACGATCTTTACGAGGACCCTAATATCTCCAAGGAAATCAAAACTGGAAGACTCAGGTGGGCTGGACATATCCAGAGAATGAGCGAAGGAGATATCCCAAAGCGAATTATGGATGGTGCACCTGGGGGTCGGAGAAGAGTTGGAAGACCAAAGCTTCGATGGCTGGATGGAGTGGTGAAGGATGCAAGCACCATCGGCATCCGAAACTGGCGCAACGCAGCACAACACCGACAGTCATGGAGGCAGGCTCTGCTGGAGGCCAAGACCCGACCTGGGTTGTAGAGCCACAGATGATGATGATGATGATGACTTTCATTAATAGTGCACTGACTCAAACAAAACAAATACGAATTAAAATTAAAGTGGGGAACTTTACCAAAAATTAACTCCTAAACTAAACTACGTAATACCAGAAGTCAGGATTTATTTCAGAGCAGAAATTCTGGAACTAACTACCATATGTATTCCTCTTTGCCCAGAATACTAATGGAGGGAAATAATTATAACAAGTCAGTGGACATCTTCAATTTATCTTTAAACAAATACAAAATACTGTTACTGAGGCAGTTCAGTTATGTACAATAAATTCTATATATTTCGTTGCAAAATACCTATTATATTTCTTTGTTAAAGAAATATATAGTGTTTATATATTATTTAATCATAGTGTAATTTGTAAATTTCTTACTTATGTAAAAGCCCCGGAAAAGGGCGTAAATAAATAAATAAACCCACCCAAACATAAACTGCCGTCGTTTTTGAAAGATCGCGACCATAATATCGCAGTAGAGAGCAAAGACAGTAGATTTGTTTTTCAAAGAAAAAAGAAACACATTTCTATTAAATTCATAGACAATACACGTAATATTAGTAACGTCTAGGCTTTCGACCTATATACGGATTGGTGACCAGACAACTCAGAATGAAACCAACTCAGAAGCACCTCAGAAAGGTCATTAAGAGTGATGATAAAAAAAAAAAAAATTATTGGTTAAATAGGTTAAGTTAGATTAGGGTTACCGGCTATTTTAAAATTATTTTTTCATAGCTTTTAATGTCCTTTCTGAGGTGTTTCTGAGTTGGTTTCATTCCGAGTTGGCATGGAACCATACGGATTATGTTCCAAGCTGTGCTAAGCTCGACATTCCAACCAAGCCGAGCTTATAATTAACTGATTACCGGGCCTATGTCGCTCAATAAACTCTATTCATGCTGTGTTGACAATACACAGTATACACAGAAGCGGCAGTTTGTTCCCACTGTACGATATTTTACACTTCCGTTCTTTATGTATTATATTATGTACGTGGTGTATACATGTGATATACAACGAAACGAAAACCGACAAACGTCATCGACGGCCGTTGAACGGTTATTGATATTAATGTATTTTTAATGACTTCGCTCGTTTTTTGCAAGCTTTTTTTTTCCGGTTCGGTTTATCAAGTAGTGTGATGTAACACCAGTTATCATTCCAATGTAGATATTGTTCACGTCAAAGTTCACAATGGGATTTTGATGCCAATCCTGAATAGTGGAACAGGACGAAAGTAGAATGAGCTTATTCTAATTGAGATCTTTTAGTCGTATGTTTGTATGATAACGAAAATAACTAAAATAATGCAAGGTCGATGTAATGTGATGAAAGAGATTAAAAGGGATGCTGAAATGATTTGGGCATGTAGAGGGGATGGACGGAGAAATCAAAAATGTCTGTATTAAGAAAGGTACGTTTAGATGGTTTGGGCATTTTTTTTATTTTTTTTTACAGTGAATACCGCACAAGAATCTCAACTGCTCCCGTCTGGAGCCAGTGAGACTATGGCATCCCCAATTGGGGTATGTTGTGAGGCTGAAGGTAGTGGGGAGGGGAAGGAGGTGGGGAAGAGAAAGGTTGGGAAGTACCTGGCTATTCAGATCTGGTCACTAAACACGGCTAAAGCCATTTTCAAGCAACGTTTCAATTCTGAATGGTGGTCTTACACCAGGGCGATACTAATAGTATCCTCCACTCTGGAACATGCCGCAAATATACTATATATTATTTTGAATTAATTGTGAAATAACACAAATTAATCAAATAAAATTTATTTGCGCATGCCGGGTTCGAACCCGCGACCTCCGGAATGTGAGTCAAGAGTCTTAGCCACTGGACTACGGAGGTCATGTAGAGCGTATGAACAAAGAAAGGGTATTAGGAGAATATATGACGCGTGATTTTTTTTTACATGGGCTCCACACAGGAGGCTCTGAGGAAAATAATTTCCTTCAGGGCCTATGTTCCTTGAGATGCTGCGTGGAGGGTTTTTTAAGGAAAGGAAGGAGAGGAGAGTTCTGGGAAGGAAGAGGGTTTAAGGGGTGGGTAGGAAACTGGGGTTCAGTGCGTCCTGGTCAAAAGACCTAGACAAACCTCACCCCATGAACCCGGGCACCCCTGCTAAGTCATCAAACGTAGCGAACCACTTGGGGTGACCTATGGCAGAGGTGTTGGTTATCCAATAAAGGTTCCCGGGCGGCGGTACCCATTCCCGCCTCCCAAATTGTGAATGGTAGAAGTCATGGATCAAGTAAATTAGACACTTGAGTCGGGTCATGTCAAGAGTCAGAATAATAGAAGAATATGAATGTGAATGAGGCAAGGAGCGTGTGCCAAGACCGAGTTGTTTCGCGGTCCGTCCTCTCTGCCTACCCCTTCGAGGAAACGGCGCGATGGTTAGTTAGTTAGTTAGTTATGTCTGTGATTGCCTCTCTGGTTCAATGAACTCGGAATAGTTTTGAATTTAAGTTTCATATTCAAAATTGGAGCTTATTGTGTCAAGTTGTCAAGACACAGTTTGATGATGCATTCAGAAGGCGAAACAGCTGTCAGGCGTAATAATGATTACACAGCACAACTTGTTTATAAAAAAACTGTTGAGTGGTGGAGTGGAATGTGTGCGAAGATAGGGTTATGGGTTATGGGCAGTAGCGTAGCTACCGCCGTATCAGCCGTATCAATGATACGGGGGCCCGGGGCTACAGGGGCCCCCAACGTGTGTAAGCAAAAATTAGTAAAATGTTATCCACAATGTCACTTAATCTCGTGCTTCCCGTGAAAAAAAAATTTACAAAAAAACTTGTCATACGTGCCTATAGTTTTCACTTCAGAAATGACAAAAGTAAAAAAAAGCAATCTCTTTTTTCCAAGTTAGCAACATTCTACATCGATTATTGCGGTATTCCCCGTTTATAATATAATGACAAACAACGGAGTGCAATATTTACGCGTTTTATTACATTCCGGTTCAAACGTTATTTATTACATTGTAATACAATACAATCTTGATCCTCTGATTATTTATTGGTTAAAATTAGTTTGATTTGTGAAAAGAATGAGTGAAATGAAAAGAGATAATCCCAGTGGAGCTATGAAAAGAAAAAGTAAACAGAAAAGGGAGGTTATAAAAAAATGCCCAAAATTTGTTGATTTTTTCAGCAATCAGCTTCTGTGAGTGATTTAGATTGCAATGGTAAGTACCTACTACCTATTTATCTACCAGCAGCGAAGGGTGAATTATTTTTTGAAATCACGTATTGTACCGTGTTATAATAAGAATTTTGTTTTAATATTCTTCATTAGTAGTTGATTATTACTCTCAAAGCCATTTTTCTCATAATGCTGTGAGAATAGATATTTTAGCACTTTAAGATTTTTAGGTTATGTCGCCTACAAAAAAATATAAATTCCGAATTATTGACCAAATACTCGTAACCTTACGTATCGTACGTTATTTAACGTATGTATATATTTTTTGATTTATCTAAACATTATTTTATAATACGGGGCCCCTCCAAGGCACGCTACGCCACTGGTTATGGGTATTCCATTCTCTCTGACGATCCCAGCCTTCACGACATCGTAAGGAAATTTGATAAATGACAAGTAGCATGTATGTGGAATAGAGCGAGTTATAAAAGTCATTAAGCATTACGACATGTGGGAAGTGGATGGTGTGAAAGTCAGGGTCATTCGTAATCTAGTTTCATCGAGCAGCACACCTTTAAAAGTTGCCCGTTTGCAATACATAATTACAACAAAAAACTTTGGATGCCGAGAGAACGAATACATACATAAATTGATATTTTTCCATTTTCTGATTACATTTTGGAAGAAACTTTTTTCTTCGGATAATTAATTGTAATAATATAATACATAGATTTGGGAGGCGGGAATGGGTACCGCCGCCCCGGGAACCAATACCTCTGCCATAGGTCACCCCAAGTGGTTCGCTAAGTTTGGTGATTTAGCAGGGGTGCCCGGGTTCATGGGGTGAGGTTTGTCTAGGTCTTGGAGGCGGATGACCAGGACATACTGAACCCCAGATTCCTACCCACCCCTTAAACCCTTTTCCTTCCCAGAACTCTCCTCTCCTTCCTTTCCTTAAAAAAAAAACCCTCCACACAGCATCCTCAAAGATGACATAGGCCCTGAGGGAAATTATTTTCCTCAAGGCCTCCTGTGTGGAGCTCATGTAAAAAAAAAAAAAAAAAATAGACGGCCGGCGTAGTCCAGCGGTAAGGCTCTTGACTCGCACACCGAAGATCGCGGGATCGAATCCCGGCGTGGCAAATAAATTTTATTTGATTAATTTGTGTTATTTCACAATTTATTCATTTAAAATAATATATAGTATATTTGCGGCACGTTCCATAGTGGAAGATACTCTCAATATCGCCCTGGTGTAAAACCACCATTTAAAATTGAAATGACATTAGCCGTGTTTGGTGACCAGATCTGAATAGCCAGGTACTTCCCCACCTTCCTCTTCCCCATCTCCTTCCCCTCCCCGCTACCTTCAGCCTCACAATTGGGAATGCCATATGCCATAGTCTCACTGGCTCCGGACGGGAGCAGTTGGGACTCATGTGCGGTATTCACATTAAAAAAAACATAGGGTTATTTCACCATCCTCCTCATAACTTATCCATACACATAACGAATAATAATAAATACTCGCAACTGGTAAAAAAAACTCTGCTAACTTATCCTATATGTAGCCATTATTGATAGGCTCAACTGCCAAATAGTAAACTCAGACTTTTTAAATACATAAATCCTGTATAATTCTCCCATCTTAACAGACGGATTGCAATCTTTAGAGCACAGGCGTCGGGTGGGAATGGTATCCTTGTTCTACCGGTATTACAATGGAAGATGCTCCGAGGAACTAGCATCATTGATCCCTTCGGCACCAGTGCATAGTCGGGAAACACGCCAAACGCGTGCCCAACATTTGTACACGGTTGACATTTGCCACATGAGAACGGGTCGTTTCTTCGACTCGTTCTTGTGTTCAACAGCTCGACTGTGGAATGATTTGCCGGCCTCTGTGTTTCCTCCTTCCTACAACATGGGTCTCTTCAATACCAATGTTCATTCCTTCCTCTCCCCAAAAAGACCCTCCACACAGCATCCCAGATGACATAGGCCCCGAGGAAAATTATTTTCCTCAGGGCCTCCTGCGTGGAGTTAACGTAAAAAAAAAAAAAATAATAATTAATCTAAAATGTATGTTACCGCATGAATAATCTATGTGGGGGATGGTTAAATACCCCCATAATATAATTATGCTATCGCAGCGCTGTGAAAAATCACGGGATACTATAATTTTACGATTTTTAAATCTCATTGCCTTCCAAAAAAGAATATTGTCAATTTTCTTGACAAATTATAGAGATCTAATAAATGTAATAATATCAATAGTAATGGAGGATAAAATAGCAATTATTGTTAATCAATTGAGTAATCTGCGTGCAAAGTCGGGAAACGAGCCAAACGCCTGCCCAACGCGTACAAGGTTGACATTTGTCACATGAGAACGGGTCGCTTCTTCGACTCGCTCTTGTGTTCAACAGCTCGGCTGTGGAACGATTTGGCGGCCTTTGTGCTTCCTCCTTCCTACAACATGGGTCTCTTCAAGATCAATTTCCATTCCTTCCTCTCCTCAAAAAGACCATCCACACAGCATCTTAGATGACATAGGCCCTGAGGGAAATTATTTTCCTCGGGGCCTCTTGTGTGGAGTTAATGTAAAAAAAAGTCGTATTAAGTTTAAACTTTCTAATAAAAGTGAAATAAAAGTGACCTGCTGGGTTAATTCGTTAAAAATTTAAACAAATAGTATATTAAAATATAAGTGGATAAACAGGTCTTTAAAACACGCGCGATTTTTCGAGCACGACGGCGTAGCCGAGTGCTCGAAATAAAGCAAGTGTTTTAAAGACCAGTTATCCACGAATACTTTACGCAATTTTTTTTTATTGGTACACTTTGAAAACATAAATATTGATATTATTATTAAAAATTTGGAAATAAGAACTATTAATGAATTCGTGATGTGACATCACAATATCTTGTTGACATGGAAATGAAAAACACAAACATTAATTAATTTTTACTAGTTATTGTGTGTTGTAAAATGAGTTCTAACATTGATAATTTAAATACCAAAGCAGAATCGCGGTTAATACCTGAAAAATCCAAAGACGTTTATAAAAAATAATATGAAAGGTTCATAACATGGATGGAGGAGCAAAACGTAGTAGATGTAGATGAACGAGTAATGTTTTTAAAATATTCCTGTCAGATTTATAGTTAAAAGTTGACATTTAGACTTCACAGTTTGTTGATTTGTTGATGTTGCCATGGTAACTTTAAAAAACGCGCGTTCCATAAAGTGCGATTTAAACACGCTAGAGCGTACTTTAAATGAGTAAAAAAGGGCACCAATAAAAAAAATAAACATTTCAAATTAATAATATAATAAGAATAGTATTTATTTATATTATCTACTTTATCGCTTGTCTGAACCACTCAGATCCAATTTTGAAAATGATACTTGAATTGAAAGCAAATATGAGCCAATAATATTTTACAATTTATTTGCAATTTACACGCGGTAGAAATGAAACCTTCAGAAAATTAAAGTAGACAAGAGAGTGGGGAGGCTACGGAGCACCGCACAAAGAGGAGACCGATTATACTATCTCATTTTCTCGCAGGCTAAAATCCTATAGATATATGTGTTTGCGTCTTTTTAGTGTTGCTATTTTACGTTTCATCGAGTTTCAAATCACAACGGTGCTAAAGAAGTTTTCACTTCAAAAAATGACGCCATTTCAGGATAACATTACATTTGAATTTCCGTGAAACAATCCAATCTTAGTTATCCTTAAATTCCCAATTTTGCACAAAGAGAGCAGAGGCAGAGAGGACGGACCGCCAAACAACTCGGTCTTGGCACACACTCCTTGCCTCGTGCAGGCCTTGACATGGCCCGGCTCAAGTATATAATTCACTTGGTCGTGCCATGTCTTTCTCGGGCGTACCCAACTTCTTCTACCATTCACATTTGCGTCATATATTCTCCTTACACACCTTTCCTCGTTCATTCGCTCTACATGCCCAAACCATCAGAGCGTTCCTTTCTTGATTTTACTCATTACGCTTACATCAATCAGCCTTGCATTCTTTGCGGGTCTTCACGTTTCTCACACGATCGTACATGTTTTTACTACACTTACGCCTTAGGGATCTCATTCCTACACAGTATTTATGCATTATTACATTTATTATTATTGCACACATATGTATACATTTTTATTCTGTTGTAAATGTAAAGAACGGCGGTTGCGTTAATATAATTACAATATCCTGCGGTTACGTTGCATCGAAATTCGTTGCATTAATACCCAGGACGCATAATTCCTCCAAAAATACTTTCCCGACCCTTTGTTTGGAAGCATCTGTCATGCACATTGCGAAATATTTAAAAACTCGTTTAGCGTCACATACACGGGCATTAAATTCGCGCAAAGTCGTTGTAACGGCACTCATGACCGCTTCCTATATTGCAGTCATTCATTGGTTGCCAAACGGTGGCTCGCGGGTGCCCGGTAGCATGATCCACGAGTTACTTTTAAAAAATCTCTATTATTATATTGAATTAGAGCACTCACTGAAGAGCCACTTTGTAATTATTGTATCATGTACCTATTTATGCATGTGTGTGTGTAAATATATACATGAATGTGTGTGCAGTGTAAACACGTATAATAATAATAATTTTTATTTTAGTAATTTGTAAATTGGAGTTTACAAATTTCTAATTGATGAAAATATTTCATATTCACTATATTTTTTCAAGTTTTATGTAGCTCCTACAATACATCTTGAACTTTCCAATTGGTGTGGACTTTAAAGTTTCTGGTAGTGTGTTATACAACTTCATTCCCTTGTACAGTAGACTGTTCTGCGTATTCGCTTTGTCCTTTTTTTGTAGCCTAATTTCCTTGCACGTCCTTGTGTTATATCTGTGAATGTCTTTATTGTATACAATTTTATTTGAGAAGTATTTTGGTAACGTGTTGTTCAATATTTTGTGGATAAATACCATCGTGTTCAAGGTCAGCATCTGTTTTACGGTCAACCAATTTAGTTCCTTTAACATTTTGATTATTTTCGAAAATCTGTTTCGTCGAAGAATTATTCTCATTGCCCTGTTTTGGAGAATTTGTAACTTATTTTGTTCTCTTTCGTTACATAGGAAAAGTATACTTGATGTATGCATATATATTGATCGTATGCATATATATGTATACGGGGTAACCAAAGTACCCAAAGGATTTTAACCAGAGATTTCTGAATGCATTTGGAGTAAACAATGTAAATGTCATTTTGCTGTCCGACGATATATTTAAAAATAAAATACTGAACGCCTGGAAATGGACTATTAGAATGTGTGCTGAATTGAACTGTTAATTCCCGGGACCCTTTTTAGAATGTCGGCAACCAAAGTGCATCAGTGGTAGGAGTCTTCGCTGGAACCGGAGAAAGTAGCCGATATTTTTATTTTTATTTTTTATTAGTGACTATTTAATTACAGGTATGATGAGAATTACAAGGTATATGTGTATAAATATTTCATCTGTTTGTTCTTAGTCCTCCTCGCTAGGTGGTCCTATGCTGAGGCGGACTGGTAGATTTCTTTGATTTTCCGTTATTTAGTTTCTATGATGTTTTTAAAAATAAAATACTGAACGCCTGGAAATGGACTATTAGAATGTGTGCTGAATTGAACTGTTAATTCCCGGGACCCTTTTTAGAATGTCGGCAACCAAAGTGCATCAGTGGTAGGAGTCTTCGCTGGAACCGGAGAAAGTAGCCGATATTTTGTTTTTATTTTTTATTAGTGACTATTTAATTACAGGTATGATGAGAATTACAAGGTATATGTGTATAAATATTTCATCTGTTTGTTCTTAGTCCTCCTCGCTAGGTGGTCCTATGCTGAGGCGGACTGGTAGATTTCTTTGATTTTCCGTTATTTAGTTTCTATGATGTTTTTAAAAATAAAATACTGAACGCCTGGAAATGGACTATTAGAATGTGTGCTGAATTGAACTGTTAATTCCCGGGATCCTTTTTAGAATGTCGGCAACCAAAGTGCATCAGTGGTAGGAGTCTTCGCTGGAACCGGAGAAAGTAGCCGATGTTTTATTTTTATTTTTTATTAGTGACTATTTAATTACAGGTATGATGAGAATTACAAGGTATATGTGTATAAATATTTCATCTGTTTGTTCTTAGTCCTCCTCGCTAGGTGGTCCTATGCTGAGGCGGACTGGTAGATTTCTTTGATTTTCCGTTATTTAGTTTCTATGATTTTTTTTTTTTTTAAAATTAACTCCACACAGGAGGCCCTGAGGAAAATAATTTCCCTCAGGGCCTATGTCATCTGGGATGCTGTGTGGAGGGTCTTTTTGAGGAGAGGAAGGAATGAACATTGGTCTTGAAGATACCCATGTTGTAGGAAGGAGGAAACACAGAGGCCGGCAAATCATTCCACAGCCGAACTGTTGAACACAAGAACGAGTCGAAGAAACGACCCGTTCTCATGTGACAAATGTCAACCGTGTACAAATGTTGGGCACGCGTTTGGCGTGTTTCCAGACTATGCACCGGTGCCGAAGGGATCAATGATGCTAGTTCCTCGGAGCATCTTCCATTGTAATACCGGTAGAACAAGGATAGCATTCCCACCCGACGCCTGTGCTCTAAAGATTGCAATCCGTCTGTTAAGATGGGAGAATCTATCAAACGGACCGCCCGTTTCTACACAGAGTCGAGGGTATTTTTCAGGTATTTTGGAGCTCCAGACCAGAGATGGCTGCCAAATTCAACCGTGGGGCGTACTTGTGATTTGTACAAGGTTAGCAGTTGTGTACTATTAAAGTATCTGCGGGCCCTGTACAGTACGCCCAGTTTTTGGGAGGCTAGCTTTACTCTGGCTTCAATGGAGCCCCCATACCTGAGCTGGTCACTTAGGGTTACACCAAGCATATCAATGGAGGGCCTGTTCGGAAGATTGCTTCCGTTGAAAGAGACTAGATTTTCATTTCGATCCCTTTTGGACGTAATCAGACAAGATTGGGTCTTTGAAACATTAAATTCAACGAGATGATGTTTTTAATACATTCTCTAGTATGTCTGCATTAATTTCTTTCACCCATGTTTTGATTTTTTCCTTAAACTTATTTATCTTTTCTATCTTTTTCAAACTTGGAGGAAGGATGTTGCAAAGTTTGGTTGCCAGATGTATGTGGTTTCTTTGGCCAAAACTTGTCTTGAATTTTGGAACATCTCGTATATCCTTTTTTGAGGCTCTTGTGTCATGTATCCGAGTTTCATTAGGAGATTTTCTGTTTTTAAAATGATGTATACCTAAGACTATTCTTGGCATATATTTGTTTTAAATTTAGAATGTCAAAACACTTAAAAATATCTTTTGAGGGGGTTCTGATGGGTAATTTTAGTATGGTTTTTATAATGCTCTTCTGAGCAATATCTAAGTGGTTAATATGATTTTCTGTAGCAGATCCCCATACTAGAATTCCGTACTCAAGACGGAAATGACATAAAGCATAAAATACTTTTTTGATGCCTTTCCTAGGTAGTATGTTTCTTAGGTTTTTGAAGAATAATACAAGTCCGTGAGCTTTTTAGTGCTTCCATTTATGTGTATCAAACTACGCGTATCGACCTATACAGCGCGAAATGATCAGTGAAAAATTGAGCAGTAGCTCCTTGGCACCTTTTTCAACGCCTTGACTCGGGCGACCGAAGTGGCTCAGTAGCAGAAGTACTTAATTGAGCTGTTTGCCCTTTGCGTAGGTAAACACTCCTTGCTTAATCCACGTTGCAACGTGTTTTTATTTTACTTTTAAAATATGTTTTTTATAGGCCCACACTCCTCGATTCATCCACAGTCAAACATAAAATCGCTTAGTAATTTTACCAATTAGTTGCGTGTACGGGCAAAGCTGGTAATGTTTGTATGGATGTATGAGATGTATGAATGTATGTTTGTTAATAGAAAACTACATTATTTGCGAGTAATTTAGGCTGTACATATTGGTAAACTCTGGCGTTGTGAAATTATTTATTATACGTTTATTGTCCAGACGAAAAGCAAGGCGTTGCCTGGTAACTATAAGTTATTTGACGTGCGCTGTCATTTTGTTATTTGTTTTGGTTACTATGCAGATCCCTTTAATAGTTAAAATTATACTAATCTATACCAATATTATAAATGCGAAACTGCGTGTGTTTGATTGGCATTGTCAGGTGGCACGCGAGCTGTTTGAAAAATGAATTTGACGGGGATTGTGGGTTTGCGAGGGGGAGGGGAGGAGGGAGGGGGAGGGTAGAGAGAGAGATAATGAGAGAGGGGGGGAGGGGGGAGGGGGGATAGGTAAGGTGGAGGAGGTGGAGTGGGAACCCCCCTAATACTATGCGAGCGAAGCCGGCGGCAAAAGCTTGTATTATGTATTTTCAAAATTGTCGCGGCTCGAAACCCGGCACATAGTTTGGCGGACACTGAAGCAGACATGTCGAATATGCCCGGCGGGTGACAGTGATGAACCAGGGCGTCTGTGCGTCAGTTATACGACGGACGGTAAAAAACAACAGTAACCGGCGCGGGCGGTTACTTCACGGCGCGTAACGCGACCGCGCAACAACCGGTCGTCATTTCGCGCGAAACCGGTAGCAAGTTTCCTCGATACACTCCGCGAGACATACATCATTTTACAGACTCTAAAAATGATACGGCGAAATATCGTCTAATATCTCATTCTGTTATTCTGACTCTTTACATGACCCGACTCAAGAATCTGCATATTTATTGATCGAAGCTTGTTGACGGATATTCTGTATCTGTTCACAAATTTCAAATCAGAACTAAGATTTGCCATAATTTTATTTTATTAGGTTAATAATATTACATACATTAAAGAAAACAACTAATTATAATAATTAGGTTATAACTAGAGATGAAACGGATAGTTGTTTGGCCGGATACCGGATATATATTCGGCCATTGTCTCGTTGCATGTCGTGACGAGTTTAGCGCCGCACAGGTGCGGCGAAGGCGATCAGATCAATTTGGGCGGATCAGATCAACAATTATATTATGGTGCTTCAATGTCAGTATTTAATCATTTCAATAATCTCTGTGTTTTTTACGATGTTTTAGTTCACTATAATGGTGATCATGTTAATATGTAAATAAGTTTTCACTACTCTGCGAGGTTTTCGTAAGTTTTTACTAAAAGTTTTTAGTAAAGATATTTACTATTTATGTATTTATCGTTAAAGTGAATATCTCAGAAGAAAAGTTTAGTTTTTTGGAAGGCCTTATGGCTTTTTTGTAACTTTTTCGACTAAAGCCGTCATAATTATAAGCCATTTTATTGATATTTACCTCACAAAGATTAATGTATTGCATTTTATTATACGAAATTGTTGTAGTTTTTGAATATCCGGTATCCGGCCGGATATTGAGTTACTATCCGGTATCCGGCCGGATAGTAAATTTAGGCCGGATAGGCCGGATACCGGATACTTACCGGATATCCGTTTCATCACTAATATATATACATTTATAAAAAAAAAACAAGTAAAAGTAAAATTTTATTTGCAAAAATGATGGTATCTTCCAGTAGGGTGATGACTTTTACGCCACCTTCTATAATCTCTACCACGCCTTCAATCAATCTTCCCTTGGATTAACTAGTTGGGCAACATTTGCACTTGTCACTCCTCACAAAGCGACCAAGATATCGAAGTTATCTCATTTTATTTATATCTAGTTTATTTTTTATTATTTATCATTTTTTTAAATCTATTTCGCAATTTTCGGCCATTCTACGAGGAAGGGTTGCGCGACCTTTTTCATATAAAATTTAATTTTGGATTTGAGGCCAAAATACTCAACCAAACTGAATTATTGTATAGCGAATTAATATTGAAAGACATAGCAAATGGTCCATTGCCAACCCAGAACCATGTCAAACTCAACACCTCTTTGAAAAGTCATTAAAAAGTATGAAATAAAAATAATTAAAAAACAGCCCATAACCTAACCTAAAATAACCTATTTAACAAATTGACTTTCCTTTACAAGTACCATTGTGAAAGCCTTAGAAGATAACACTCAGGTTGATGACCTATACACTGACTTCTCGGCTTCATTCATAGAATTACCTCTGACTTCAAACATATAAGTACACTTAAAACTCTTTACTGTTCGCTGGTTCGCCCTCACCTTGAATATGCTAGTGTCATTTGGTCTCCTTTCTATGTTGTCCACATTTGTCACATCGAATCCGTACAACATCGTTTCCTAAGAGGAATTGCTTGGAGGTTGGGCCTTGAAAGAGGCAAGTACTCATATGATGAAATTGAACACATTTTAAACATTTCTTCTTTAAAAAACGTAGAAAGGACTCTGATCTAATTTGCATATTTAAAATTATCAACAGTATTACTGATACACCTGCTTTGTTACAACTCATCCAGTTCCCGTAGACTTCGAAATAATGAATTGCTGTTCCTCAATCAACATTCTACTAATTATGGATACCATTCTCCCTTATCCAGAATGTCAACGCAAGTCAAAGCAAAGACTTTTTTGGTGTAAAACTAAATGACTTTTAAGCCCGGGCAACGCCGGGGAATTCAACTAGGAGCCAATAAAAAAAATATTTTCATGATTTTTGAGGCATTAGGTACAGCTTTTTATAAACTTTTAATCTATATATTATATAAAAAAAATGTATCGCCGAAATGTATGTACGCGCATAACTTCCGAATGACTGCACCAAATTGGATAATTCTTTTTTTTTTGTGATCATTATTGTCAGGACAAGGTTTGTATAAAACTACTGGTGAGCTCTGGCATTGTGAAATTTGTATGAAAAATTGCAAAAGGTGACACGCGAAAAGCTTGAAAACTGAATGTACCGGGAATGAATATGGAATGCGGGAGGGGAACTCGGGTAGGGGGTTCGTGGGAGGGGGGGAACCTGGTAGGGAGGAGGGGAACCTGGAGGGGGGTTCGCGGGACGGGGGAAGTGGAGTGAGGAGAGGGAAAATGGAGGAGGCGGAATGGGAACGCGAGAATGGAAGGTGACAAGGGGAGGCAGAAGGGGAACGTACGAATGGGAAAGGACACACAGGGAGAAACAATTTCTTTATTAAATGGCATAGCAACGCATGCCGGAAACCACCTAGTTTTTTATAAACTGTGATTTTGATTTGAAAATTAGATCCCTCGGAAATATTTCAGATGCTTTAATTAAATACTGCAAGTAGAAGTAATCGAGTTTTTTTTGGAATATTCTTTTTATAAGCCTGAAACTGCTTTAAAGTTCAAAATCTCCTACTTATCAATGTTATGGTTTTATTGTGTAATGTGGCAAATTAAATCATTTAGAAAATGATCGTAACACATTTGAATAAAATAAAATAAAACACATTTTTTGGCGAAGTTCTTCTTTGAATACATCAAAACAGGCGGCAGGTGTTGAACGCGAATTTAAACCTTATCGCCATCTACACAAGGAGTGTTATTATTGGAAAATAATAAAATATCACATTTTAGCCTCTCCCAACAAGGACAAGGGTGTTGTCAATCGATTATAAGTATGATCGAGTGGATATTTTTTTGAAAGGTTTGTTATGACAAGGATCACGAATCACGATAAAATATATATATTTATTAAAGTTGATAAGGGATAAGACGTAATTAATGTATTTACATATTTATTCAAAATTTTAAGCTTAATGATAAATTTCACCTACTGATTGAAAAATAGAGATTATAATGTGACCAATTATTAAAAATAGACTTTATAGTGTACAGAGCAGCAAACTCTATGGCAGAAATGGCGTTACTGACAGAAATGTCAAAATGGTGTTAGCAAATGAAGACTTGTAATATTTAGGAATAATAATATTATATCAGGTTTATATAATTTATTTCTATACGATGTGGAAACTTGGGCACATCAGACGCAGACCATCAGACCACACAGCGAAGCAGGGAATGCCTATGGAGGTTTATCGACAGTCATCCAGAGGAAGACCGAAGAACTCCTTGATGGGCCAATGGTTCAATGCTCCAAAATACTTCAGAGAAACGGCCTGGGTGAAGGCGATACTCAGAACAGAAGAAACTACAAACCTGAGAACGAGAAGAGCCGACCCCAACAGCCTAACTAGGCAATGAGTTGGGACAGCGCACGGAAGAAGAAAAGAAGAGTGAAAACTTGGACACTAGGTTTTTTCATTTACCGAGAATGCTAAATGCAATGCCAATTGTAAAAGTTTGTGGTAAAAGTCATAGAAATAAGTTTTCTCATTTGACATTTATCGTTTACTTTTACCTACAATCTTACAGGCCCACAATCGTGCCGCAAATGCTAAAGTAAAGGTAATCAAAATGGTTGCCGTTGTCTAATGTCACTTCAGTGATAGATTTCGTGTGCCGATTTTACGTTAATAAACTGCTCGACTTTTGACTACATTAATTGCAGATATGATATGATAGTGGCATGTAAGTAATGGTTGACAAAGTGTAATTACAAATATTTATTCAAATATTTACGCAAATCGCTGTTATTTCCGCCTACAAAACCAATTAAAGACCAGACTACTGTCCAGAAACCCGAAGATATTAGTGTACAAAACACTTATCAGACCAGTACTTACGTACGCAGCTGAGACTCGGGTACTAACTAAGAGGAATGAGCGAGCACTGGACGTTTTTGAAAGAAAAATTTTGAGGCGCATCTTCGGACCGGTTCTAGAAAATGATTTTGGCGCAGACGCTATAACAATGAGTTCTATACTTTGTTTAAGGAGCTAAACGTCGCAAAATTTATAAAATTGGGAAGACTTCGGTGGCTGGGTCATGTGGAGAGAATGACCGAGCATCGAGTACCAAAGTCCATGCTGAACTCAAGACCAATAGGGCGAAGGAGCCTGGGAAGGCCAAGACTAAGATGGAGCGACAACGTCCTCAAAGACATATCTATCTTGGAGCTTCCAAACTGGAGAGAGCTGGCACAAAACCGAGATGAGTGGAGGAAGACTCTTGAGGAAGCCAAGACCCACCAGGGGTTGTAGAGCCAATAGTGATGATGATGATGATTCAAATGACATTACGACGTAAATAAAATGAAGCTTCTACATTTTGTTTCTTTCCTCTGCTAGGAATAATGCTGTTAAACCATCTGAGCAGTTGTTATTGTTTTATGCGACTAGGTCGATGCAAAGAGTACTTCGAGATATTGCAAAAGTACAGTGTGTAAAATATTTTTCAATATGTCAAAGGTCATAGCATCACTCAACAAAAAATTCATATCAATGCCTAGAAGAGTGCACGGCGGCGGGAATGAAGATGAGTACCTCAAAAACAGAGGTGACGGTTATAGGAAGGGACCAAACTCTGTGCAACATACTCGCTAATGGGACCCAGCTGAAACAGGTGGACAGGTTCAAATACCTTGGGGTCGAATTCTCCAGCGATGGTCGGCAAGACGGAGAAATTGATAGAAGAATAAGTGCGGCAAGCAGAGTATTGCGTCCTCTCTACAGTTCAGTGATAAGAAAAGCCGAGCTCAGCATCAAGACAAAGATGGCAGTGTTTAAAACGGTATACCGCCCGACGCTTACTTACGGCCACCAGACATGGATGCTAAATGAACGAACACGCTCTAGAGTCCAAACTGCCGAAATGAGGTACTTGAGAGGAGTGGCAGGGGTTACGAAATGGGATCATATAAGAAACTCGACGATCTGAGATGATCTAAACATTGAACCACTGCTACTATTCATCGAAAAATCGCAACTGAAGTGGCTTGGAAATCTACTAAGAATGTCTGATGACCGAATTCCGAGGAAAATACTTAGTGCCATTCCAGAAGGTAGAAGTCCAGTGGGCCGCCCCAGACACAGTTGGGCGAGGCAACTCCAGAAACTGTGTGAGGAAAGGATGGGTCTACCATGGACGGAGGCCGAACAAACAACACAAGACAGGGACGTATGGAGGAGCCTTGTCGATGCAATTGATCCCCGACCCGAATAGGACAAGGGGAAGATGTTGATGATGACGTTCTACCCTACACTCACTTCTATCTACAAATGATAGGAAGAGGAAGGTGGGGAAATACCTAGCTGATCACTGAACACGACCAAATCCATTTCAAGATATGTTTAATTCCTAATACACATTACAGCGGGAAACTGTTACTTGTGCAATGATGGAGGACATAGATAGCAGAGGATTGAACCCACGACGCATAGGTGGGAAGCCGACGCTTTTGTACACTCATTTCTAACCGGTCTGAACGATGGTCTTACACCTGTGAGAGTTTTGCAACGGAAGTCGAACACGACTCGATAATGTAAAATATGCGTTTGCTGCGGATGTCATCAACAAAACGGTTGTACACCGTGTAATTACTTTATCCTTAAGCTCCATTCAGAATTTTCTACCGACATATAACATACCTACTTCCCTCGAACACTTAAGGATTTAAATAAACGTGTTTGAAATTTTACTAAACAGATAAATTATCATTAATCAGTTAAAATGGTGTTTTTTCAATTGTGTAAAATTTCAAAAAAATGTTTATTAAGATGGTTAAAATTTTTAATTTAATGATATTTTTAAAGATAATCTCTATTCAGACATTGTAGAAAAGGGGATTACATATCGGTCATCGTCCAGTTGATTAGACATCGTTAAAAAATCGAAATTTGAGTAGAGTATGCAATTTAAGAGGGCATTACCAGAGAAAACCAGAAATATGTCATTTTCAAATCAGATTTTAGACGTATTGACTCTTTTCAACAAAAAATTATAAATGGATTTCGAAAGATTGTTCTTTTATCTAGCATTCGCATGTAATAAATTTTGAGAATTTTTTAAAATTTTTAGTATAATAAGGTTATTCCATAGGTCGTTGGCAGATTTGTTCATTTTCAAAAAAGTTTTTGTATTATACCACACCCATTTCAAATAATAAAATCATGCAGTAAAATAAATCAATACATTATCTAGCAAACGCATGTTTTAGAATTTTAATTTTAGTTTCAATAAAATCATTAAAAAATATGTACGTACATGTGTTTCTTGACGAAAATTTGTGTATTTGCGCACTTACAAACTAATTATATTTCAGATTTTTTTAACATTCTTATTAAATTTAGACATTATTGAAAAATGATAAATACTTATAATAAAAAAATAATTACAAAAAGTACATTATTTTAATAGTTTTATCATCACGCCTTTCAGCATTTTTGGATGAAGGTATAAATTAAAGCTAATTTGGATTGAAATAAATTCGATATTGAGTTATAATTTAAAAAAGCTGGTACGGAGAATAATTGATCTTTCTCATTGTAACCGCCCTGCACGATCGTAAGAACAACTTTCGACGAAATGTGGATTTTCGTCCGCTGGCTGGTTAAACGCTCTTAAGGACTTACTAAAACACATGTTTTAAATTTTACCCAACTGATAAATAAACATTAAAGTCAGTTAAAAATGGCGTTTTTTTCAGTTGTGTAAAATTTAAAACATGGTTATTAGGAAGAAAGTTTTTAATTTAATGATACTTTTAAAGATAATATCTATTATATAAAGATAATATCTAATATCGATTGGAATATGGAGTAATAGGATGGGGCTCAACAGCATCTAATCACATAAAACAACTTGAGGAACGTACCCATACTACGTGACCAATTTTTAACACTGTTCGGGGGAGGGGTCTTTAAAATACCACGCTTGGTACAAATGAGCGGCGGATTGCTTAGGTTTTTGGTCACCGGGGGGGTGGGGGGGGGGTTAAAAATTGCAAAAAGTTGGTCACGTAGTATGGGTACGTTCCCTAAGATGGGAGAATCTATCAAATGGACCGCCCGTTTCTGCACAGAGTCAAGGGAATTTTTCAGGTATTTTGGAGCTCCAGACCAGAGGTAGCCGCCAAATTTAAGCGTGGGGCGCACTTGCGGTTTTGTACAGGGTTAGCAGTTGTGAACTATTAAAGACCTCCGTAGTCCAGTGGCTAAGACTCTTGACTCACATTCCTGAGGTCGCGGGTTCGAACCCGGCATGCGCAAATAAATTTTATTTGATTAATTTGTGTTATTTCACAATTAATTCATTTAAAATAATATATGGTTTATTTGCGGCATGTTCCAGAGTGGAAGATACTATTAGTATCGCCCTGGTGTAAGACCACCATTCAGAATTGAAACGTTGCTTGAAAATGGCTTTAGCCGTGTTTAGTGACCAGATCTGAATAGCCAGGTACTTCCCAACCTTCCTCTTCCCCACCTCCTTCCCCTCCCCACTACCTTCAGCCTCACAACATACCCCAATTGGGGATGCCATAGTCTCACTGGCTCCAGACGGGAGCAGTTGAGATTCTTGTGCGGTATTCACTGTAAAAAAAAAAAAGTATCTGCGGGCCCTGTACAGAACGCCCAGTTTTTGAGAGGCTAATTTGATTTACATACTTATATTTGATTTATGGTAAGCAATCGAATACTGCTTTCCTAATTATCTCAAAACCTAGCATCTGGACTGGAGATGTCCTACTAATCAACTGGCATGCCCTTTGATAGAAAATTACAAAAAAAAAACAATGAAATGCAACTGAACACAGATGTCATGAGAATTTTGCTCTATTTTAAACAAGTCGTGTTTTATTAAACATTTTCATAACAGTCGCTAACTCTGTCATTACCTACAAATTATCTCCCTTTCAACCAATCTTCATTAATCTTCCTTTTCTTTTTAAACGCTTATATAACGGAGCCTTGATACAACCCCCGCATGCTCTTGAGAACAACATGTCTTCGTTTCCACCTGCCAGGTATGCATTGTTAGGTAGTAGGTAGGTACCGGAGGACAAGGGAGAAAAAAGGAAAGGGTGCAAGCGGGGGGGGGGGGGGTATAACAACAGCTGACGGGCTGAGTTGAAAGCCTTCGACCACAACCTCTATTATAAGGTTGTATATTGTATAATGTTACTATGGGATAATATAAACGAATTAAGAAAATACGTCGTGAGGATCAAAGATATTATTAGGAATAATACTTTTTTTCATTACCTTAAAGGACTATGCCATATTTGGGGAAGCTGTGTGGAATGTATTTTCGAGGAAAGAAGGGAGAGAACTTTGTTATTGAAAAGGCAATTGTTACAGGAGGGAGTAAACACAGAGGCCGACAAATCATTTCACACGTTCTCAAACGTCAAAATGTATTATAAACCTTATGGTCAACATATTTTATTGTATTTTCATGTAAAAATATATACTTTTTTGAATTTTCAAAGTTTCATAGTTTTTTTCTAATTGCAGTCGGAAACTTTGGATTCATAAAGATATACATTTTAATTATTTAGCGGGTTAACTTTTAGATTTGAATATAAGCGTGGTGTTTTCTCTTTCTAACACCGTTTAGATCATATTTCTAACAACGATAGTAAGGGAGACTCAGAGATTTCTATGAGACCTATATGAGTTGTTCCGAAAACTGAACAAATTAGCCTGAGGGGTTCATAAAACCGACAGAGTGAACACTGTTATGTGCTTGTGCAGTGATTACCGCCATCTGTGTCCCTCAAAATCACAATATCGATTCACCGTAACACATATCAAAATAATTCGGTCAGTGGCTTAGTTAGCATCGCGTTTGGGTCCCACCCAGTTATCCCGTGTTCGATTCCTCGGCTGGCTAAGTCCTCTATCACGACACAAGCAACATTTTTCGCTTAGTGTGGTGGTAGCACGAGGTTTTCAAATACGTTGCTTTTTCGCTTACTGTGGTGGTAGCACGAGGTTTTCAAATACTGTCGACTTTTTCTTTGTTGAGTCCCAGCTGCTCCCGTCTGGAGCCAGTGAGACTATAACATCCCCAATTGGGGTATGTTGTGAGGCTGAAGGTGGGGAAGGAGATGAGAAAGAGGAAGGTAGGGAAATACCTGGCTATTCAGATCTGGTCACCAAACCGGCTACAACCATTTCAAGCAACGTTTCAATTCTTACGCTAGGGTGATACTGAGAGTATCTTCCACTCTGAAACGTGCCAAAAATATATCTACTATACAATATTTTTAATTAATTGATTGTGAAGTAACACAAATTAATCAAATAAAATTTATTTGCCCGCGCCGGGATTCGATCCCGCGACCTCGGATTGCGAGTCAAGAGCCTTACCCCTCGGCCACGCCGGCCGTACAATTATTTGTAACTTGGGAATGTTTGTCTTTCATTTAAAAAAAATATCAACGGGGTAAGTCAGTACTTACAATCATCCGATGTTTACTAACTTCCACCTAGTTGTATCAACTTGAAAAGAATAAAAAAAATACTGATTACAGTGATTACAGTTCACAAATTGATATGCCGCTATAATATATGAACTCCTTTATTCTCCTCACCTCCATCAGCTTAACAACAAATCCAAACGGTTGGGACTCTTTCGATTATTTTTTTTTGATATGTCGATATTGAAATCATCCTCCTATCCAAACTAACTATTTCATCACCGGCAGCAGCTGACAGAAGTTTTGCCAAAGGCCCTCCACAATAGAATTTACAATGCACAATATGGCCAACGCGAAACCGTGTAATAACTAGTAACAATACCGACAGAAAGAACAGCAGTAACTTCAAAACACCGGCCGGTGGTGGGTGTCGTCGACCCCTGCGGTCCGGCCGACACTCATATGCAGTCGCATATCTTCACTGGCTCAAACTAGGGATGTTATGGATATGAAATTTCGGATCTGGATACGGATACAGGAATAATGTTATGCCGGTTTCGGATACGGTTACGGATATGAAATTATTTCGGATTATCCGCTAGTTTCGGATAATTTCGGTTACGGATATTAGAATTTTCCCAGGAACCTCTATTATTAAAGACTCCAGATACTAATATCTACAGCCTGTATGTCGGACGAATATCTACAGATCATATGTTGAACTAACATCTACGAACTTCAGAGTGTTGACTAATATCTACAGAGCGTAGGTTGGACTAATCAGCTAAATGTGTCCAATAGTCCGATATTAGGGATTTTACATACATAGGTACTTACATAAATTAAGTTTTTTATACTGCATCCGCAATATTACGTTATTCCAATATGTTATTCATAATTGCAAATCCAACCTCTGCCAGTGCTGTAGATATTCGTCAACACTTTGGTTTTCATAGATATTAGTCAGCAGTTTGAGCTGTAGATATTCGTCAACACTTTGGTTTTCATAGATATTAATTCGATTTTTTCAGTTTTTGGAATTCCTGTAGATATTAGTAGACGCCTCCTTATTAAAAGAGTCTGTTATTGACAACTGTTTTTTACAAGAGTTGATTTGTAGCTGTTGAGGTGGTTGTTATTGTTTTTGTTGAGTATCCTTTTCCAGAAACAACAATTCTTCATATTTAACAATGTGTTTTAATTTAAGATGAAGTTTCAGAGAAGTACTGCCACCTCCTTTGCGTGAAAAGTTTTTACCGCACTGTTTACATTTTGCAGAATCTACACATAGAGATATAATATATAAATGAATCTACATTAATTTCATCAAAAAATGTCAAAACTAAACTAGATGGAGGGCGCATTTTGCCTTTTCCCAAAACTATAACAATTTATTTACAGAACACTTTGAAACTAAGTAAGTAGGTTCTCGTAAATAATAAGTTTTAACGTTTGTACACCCACAATCACAAAATAAATCATAAACAATGCAAATTGCAAGAGACGCGGGTGAGACATGTGACGGCTCGGCCGGGCAAAACAACCAAAAACCTGTCGTAACCTGTCATTTAGACTCCGCCTTTATCCGAAACTTTTATATCGGTTTCGGTTACGGTTACGGATATTTTTTTTATTTCGGATTTCCGATAGTTTCGGTTACGGTTACGGAGCTCCATAACATCCCTAGCTCAAACGTCCTGAAAGAATTCAGGGTAAACCGTATAAGCCCGCTTCACTGAACATTCCTTGTCGAAGTTCGATACACGGATAATACGGAGTAAAAACTTCTTTAGCACCGTTGTGATTTAAAATTCGATGAAACGACAAATAGCGACACTAAAAAGAGACAAACGCATACACCTACAGGATTTAGCCTGCGAGAGAATGAGATAGCATATTCGGTCTCCTTTATATGCGGTGCTTCGTAGTCTGTTGGTCTCCTCTTTGTGCGGTGCTTTGTAGCCTCCCCACTCTTGTCTACTCTATGTTTCTGAAGGCTTCATTTCTACCGCGTGTGAATTATACACTTTGTTTTTTCATTTATAAAACACTAGCAGACCCGGCCACACGCTGTGGCTAACGAAACACAACGCCACGCCATTACCCAACCTTTGTAACCAACGCCATCTGTTAAATAAAATCCACACCGCCAGCTTGCCAGCCCGCTCCCTTTATTTATATTTCAAGCAATTTACACAAAAAATTGACAAATTATATATCTAAAAACCTTCCTCATGAATCATTCTATCGATTGGTGAAAACCGCATGAAAATCCGTTGCGTAGTTTAAAAAATCAAAGCGCACAGACAGCGGGAGCGACTGCATTTTATACTATGTGAAGATAAAGATGAAAGCGTCTTTATAACTTTTCAAAAACAGTTTTTAATTTTGTGATAAATTCAGAAATATGCCATTTATTTGGATATTATTGCAAGGCGGAAATATGTTGATCCTTTGACTTTGTTAAATTCGTTTTCATTAATTATTATAATTATTAGCCTGAAACACTCATCTGCATTGAAAAAATCTCCCGAGAAAAGATACATGCCGCCGACGGGACTCGAACCCGCGTCCTTCTGATATCCGGTCAACTGCTCTTAACCGCTGAGCTATGTCGGCTTATCTCCTACCCGCCAAATAATTCAATATATACTAGTGCTGCATTCAACAATTACTGCTTATTACATTTGTTACCCCATGCATAGCACACATAAAAATCTTGTCTTAAACATTAGTTTATCAAATAAAAATAATTCGTTTTCATTGTCCACCCACAGTGGTTGAATTTTTCAGTATCGTACTGGTGTAAAACGTCTTTCCATTTGCCATATTTGATTATCGGATTTGACGTAATAACTTTTTTCTACTTCTCTGCCACTAGAATTCCGTATTTTGTACTGAAATATGCACTGTTATTGTGGAATCGTAAAAAATATGTACAAAGGTCTTACAAGAGGTATTTGTTCACAAAGCTTCAAGTGAGCTTTTACAAGTCGTTAAGAAAATGGAAAAATGGAATGGACTCAAGAAACATAAAAGTTTCCCGGATCTTACAAAAGGCGAAATAAAAAAATCAGTCTTACAGAACTGGAAAAAACATGATTACATTTTTACTAGCTTTCCGAAAGCTGTAGTAATGTAACGACTAGGGCTCGGATAAATATGTATCAAAAATTTCAAAATATGTACATATAATATGGACTAAAAAATGTAAAATATGGAGTATAAAATAAGAATATCTTTCATATTAAACAATGTTTATTGTGAAAAATTACTATGCAGTAACAGTTACATTAAAAAAAATAATAAAAAGATAGCGAAATGTTCAGGTAATTCAAATAAAAAAATAAGTTTTATTCATCTTCCTCTAAATCTGTCTTATTAAATTGATTGCAGTACACAATCACATGCTTTTAAAATTATCGAAATTCCGTTCCGAAATTATCGAAAATCTAGTTCCGAAATTGTGTAAGGCACGTCTGCAGTACCCTCAAAGCTTCCGCTCAGAACTTTATTAATTGTTTTTAGGGTGTCAAATCCTTTATTTTTGTCTAAAATATACTTTACTTGATACGTAAAGGTAGTTTATCCTTGGGCATTTTGAAATTAAACTGATAGGTACCTAGACAGTAGTAGTAGGTGACTTGAGTACGTAAAAATAAAAAGACGCGCAAGCAACAGCAAGCAAGTAGAGGAAGAGAATCAAAAATCAAATTACGATGAATAATACGCTAGAGAAATGAAACACACGCGGCCGTGTGGTGGCGAGAATGCAAACACGTAAAATTATATCAATTTTTGTGAACTAACTCATGTTTTATGATATAAAAATCGAAAATATGGATGATTGTGATTGTGATTTTTTGTAAAATATGGACTTAACCATGAAATATGGAAAAATTTGGAAAATAAAAATTAGTTTTTCACAATCTATATATGATAATCTAGGTAGAGAACACATACGAGACCGAAAATCGTGCAAATTAAAAATATGTATTTACATATTAATCCGGGCCCTAGTAATGACAAAAACATTCATACGCGCAATAAAGCTTTAGATAATAAAACAAAACAATATTTCTTTGCAAGAACCACTTTTATATTTCACTAGCTGGCAGCTGGCACCCGGCACGCGTTGCAAGGCCATTCAAAGAAATAAATTGATTCTCCTTGCATGTCCTTTCCCTTGCGTCCCCGTTTCCTTCCACCATCCCCCTCCCTCGTCTCTTCCCTCTCCGCGAACCCCACCTTCTCCCTGTCTTTCCTCTCTGCCGCTAAAATATATGAAATACACACATTTTCATTTACACAAATTTCGTAAGGCCAGAGCTTACCATTATAGTACTATACAGCCTATGTTACTCGCTGATAATGTAGCTTTCTATTGGTGAAAGAATTTTTGAAATCGGTTTAGCGGATTAGGCGTGAAAGCGTAACAAACAGACAGACGCACTTTCGCATCTTCTCTATAATCTCTATAAATCTTCTATTCTTCTTTTATAAATAAAAATTAATCCCCGAAATGTATGTACGCGCATAACTTCCGAACGACTGCACTAAATTGGAAAATTCTTTTATTGTTGTGTTCGTTATTGTCATGACAAGGTTTGTATAAAACTATTGGTGAGCTCTGGCATTATGAAATTTGTATAAAAAAAATGCAATGGGTGGCACGCGAGCTGTTTTAAAACTGAATGTATCGGGACTGAATGTATGGAATGCGGGAGCGGGGAGGGGGAGGGGAGAGGGGGGAACTTTGTAGGGGGGTTCGCGGGACGGGTGAAAGGGAGTGGAGTGGGGAGAGGGAAGGTTGAGGAGGCGGAGTGGGACGCGAAAGGGGTAGGGGACGCGAGAGAGGAAGGGGAGGCGGAAGGGAAACAGGACAAATGGGAAAGGACACGCAGGGAGAAACAATTTCTTTATTAAATGGCATAGCAACGCATGCCGGGAACCAGCTAGTTTATAATATTAGTATGGATTAGCGCCGACCGGTTTCAGAACGACCATTCCTGCTTCAAACGTATAATGACTTTACAATTACAAAACAGTGGGTGAGTAACCTGGTGGGTTTTTTGTATGTCTAGTTCATCCAGAATCGATAAATTGGTAAGCCTAACTGTCCACAGTAATCATTATCATTACATTACATAGTATAAAATGAAGTCGCTCAAAATGTATGTGCGCGTTAATCTTTTAAAACTACGCAACGGATTTTCATACGGTTTTCACCAATAGATAGAGTGATTGAAGAGGAATGTTTATATGTATAATACATGTAAATTATATTAGAGAAAAGCCGAGAAATTCAAAGAAAACATATTTTTGTGTGATTTAAAACGGCTGGCGGGCCGTACTATAGTCACTTTTGAAATTCGTTCTACGAAAGAAATTGGAAAATAGATGTCCTCAAAATGTCGCTTAAAATGTATGTGCGCATAGATCTTTTAAACTATGCAACGGATACTCATGCGGTTTTCACCAATAGATAGAGTGATTCAAGAGGAAGGTTTATATGTGTAAAAACATGCTTACTATTATAGTAGAGAAAAGTCGAGAAATTCAAATATTCAATTCAGGCAGCGGGCAGCGGGCAGCTGGCAAGCGGGTGGTGTGGTTTTTATAAAGGTTGGGTAATTTTTTTTTTACATGAGCTCCACACAGGAGGCCCTGAGGAAAATAATTTCCCTCGGGGCCTATGTCATCTTTGGGGATGCTGTGTGGAGGGTTTTTTTTTAGGAAAGGAAGGAGAGGAGAGTTCTGGGAAGGAAAAGGGTTTAAGGGGTGGGTAGAAATCTGGGGTTCAGTGTGTCCTTGTCATCCGCCTCCAAGACCTAGACAAACCTCACCCCATGAACCCGGGCACCCCTGCTAAATCACCAAACGTAGTGGGGTGACCTATGGCAGAGGTGTTGGTTATCCAATAAAGGTTCCCGGGGCGGCGGTACCCATTCCCGCCTCCCAAATTGAAAATAATCGGGTAATGGCGTTGTGTTTCGTTAGCCACAGCAACGTGTGGCCGGGTCCGCTAGTATAATAATTTGATAATTTTTACAGCGCTGTTTGTGAAAAATCACCTCAAGGGCGCTGCAAAATGCGTCTTCCAACCTAACATTCTTCTACGTGTAAAAATAAGAGAAAATCTAGGTCAAAAATTAGATAACATCGTTCGTACCTATCCATATAGGCAAATCTTCAATATCAAGTTCAGTTCAGATCGAATGATCAATCAATTAATTATTATTATTATTTGCTATGCGTTCAATTTGTAACGAAATAATTATTAATTATAATTACCATTCAACGTGCTTGAAATGCCTCGGGCAAGATTAGATTTGTTGTGGCGGAAGTGTTACGGCTTTTATGACTGTGTAACATTGACTGATGGATAATAAAAATATATAAAAATATATCATGAAAGCGTGCCGACTGTCGCCGAGTTAGAAAGGGGGTGGGATAGACCCTGTCCATGTACATTTCCAGGTGAACACACACCGGAGCGGTCTTCCCGCGATCCGCCCGCGCCTCCCCCATCGACATGCGTTGGCCTGAGGCGTAACCGCGCGGTCTCTTCCGTCTCTTCCGTCCCCCCTCCGGTAACCCGACGCTCATTTTTTCATCAAGGTCTTCAAAAACTTCCCCTTCTCTCCAAAGTACATTTCTTCGAGGCAAAATCGGGGAACCGGCTAAAGGGCGCGGACTTCGAGCTTCGTCTGCGGTTGGGCCGATAGCTATACGCATTCTCATTGGGACTGCCCGGTGGTCTATGGAATACTTTCTCTGGCTTTTCTTTTTATATATTTTATTTTCTTTCCGCTTTTGCATTAATTACTTACATTATAACATAATCATATAACTGTTTTTCCTCATTACTATTTTATTTACAGAAGGTTTCTTCGACTGGTCATAGCCGTTATTTTTATTTTTCTTTTACTTTTACTAACACTATTATCTCTTATGATGTTACCTATTTCAGAAGAATTATTCCACGGGCTGCTACTCTATTTATCTTTTGCATAATTTTAATGTAATGTAAGTACTTGCATACTGCTTGCTAACCCCGTATGCATGGACATTGGAGGGTCTAGAGTCGTTCAAATAAATGTAGCTTCGTTCAAAAAAAAAGTAGAGTCTTGACGTGTGCGGTGAAGGAGGAAACCATATGTTTCCTTATAACGCCGTTGGGAAAGTGGTGGGGTCCCCTCCAATGTCGCCAAGTTACAAATTACACAAATATTGTTATCTTGTATTTCCCGCTAAGCACTTGCATACTTGACGGCCGGCTTGGTCCAGCGGTAAGATTCTTGACTCGCACTAAAAGAATCCCGGCGTTGCAAATAAATTTTATTTGATTAATTTGTGTTATTTCACAATTTATTCATTTAAAATAATTTATAGTATATTTGCGGCACGTTCCAGAGTGGAAGATACTATCAGTATCGCCCTGGTGTAAGACCACCATTCAGAATTGAAACGTTGCTTGAAATGGCATTAGCCGTGTTTGGTGACCAGATCTGAATAGCCAGGTACTTCCCCACCTTCCTCTTCCCTATCCCCTTCCCCTCCCCACTACCGTCAGCCTCACAAAATACCCCAATTGGGGATGCCATAGTCTCACTGGCTCCAGACGGGAGCAGCTGAGACTCTTGTGAGGTATTCTTTAACTTCACCTCAGCATAAAAAGCATATGTACATCCCACTATAACCATCAACAATTTCCAATAATTTTATCTAGATTCTATATACTTATATTTTTATGATTATGTGAATGCATGCGTGTATACATATGTGTATGTGTGTATGTCTATGTACATGTATGCATTTATATGTACCCGTCTCTGAACAGACCTTGTCTAGTGAGGCGAGTTACTTGTTTGTATATGATGTTATTTCAATAAACGCCCGGTTTGCCGGCAATTAAAAAAAAAATACATCAAATTTAATTTTTAACTCTATGAAAGTTCTATTCAATTTATGTTACTCCTCTATGGGCAAGTTTTTTCACAGAACTGAAAAAATTACGGAACTGATTAGAACTATAAAATTATTTGATACATTGATGTGCAATTCATCGATCGTATTTCATCTATCTTCTTCTTCTATTTATAAAATCTACTAGCTGGTTCCCGACATGCGTTGCTTTGTCATTTAATAAAGAAATTTTTTCTACCTGCGTGTCTTTTCCCATTCGTCCCGTTCCCCTTCCGCCTCCCCTTCTTCTCCCGCGTTTCTTCCCCTCTCGCGTTCCCACTCCGCCTCCTTCACCTTCCCTTTCACCACTACACTCCCTCTCTTCCCCCGTCCCGCGAACCCCCCTCCCAAGTTTTCCTCCCAGGTTCCCCGCCCCCCTCCCGGGTTCCACTCCCGCAAATCCCCTACCCGAGTTCCCTTCCCCCCATTCAGTCCCGGTACATTCAGTTTTCAAACAGCTCGCGTGTCACCTATTACAATTTTTTTATTCTAATTTCATTATGCCAGAGCTCACCGCTTCTTTTATACAAACCTTGTCCTGACAATAAAGAACACAAAGCAAAAAGAATTATCCAATTTGGTGCAGTCGTTCGTAAGTTATGCGCGTACATAAGTGCATAACAAAAATGTATGTAAGTGCATAACTTGCGAACGACTGCACCAAATTGGATAATTCTTTTTTTGTGTTCGTTATTGTCAGGACAAGGTTTGTATAAAGCTACTGATGAGCTCTGGCATTATGAAATTTGTAAAAAAAATGCAATAGATGGCACGCGAGCTGTTTGAAAACTGAATGTAGCGGTACTGAATGTATGGAATGCAGGAGGGGGGTTCACGGAACGGGGGAAGGAGGGAGTGGAGGTGGAGGAGGCTAAGTGGGGCCGCGAGAGGGGAAGAGGACGTGGGGGAGGAAGGGGAGGCGAAGGGGAACGGGAAGAATGGGAGAGGACACCCAGAAACAATTTCTTTATTAAATGGCATAGCAACGTATACCGGGAACCAGCTAGTATTGAATAAATACCCCACAATAGTAAGGAAATTCTAGGTTTGTGACTAAAATCTAAGGCCAACAAATTTAACAAGGTAACTTTGATAAAGATAAATTTAGAAATCTCAATTTCTTTTGAAAATAGGAATAACATTTTGTAACTTCAAAAGACGAAGAAAAGATTCTGTAAAGCAAAAAAATTAAACTAGAAAACTGTTACAATTCGGTATTATAGCGAATTTCCACAATTTCTTTTTGAAACAGGAATTAAATTTTGTTACCTCAGAAGTCAAAGGTAAGGCATCAGTGTTTCATTTTTGGTACGCGAGAGAGGAAATTGGAAAAAGAAACAATCTGTATCGCGTCTTAAGGCAATCCATCACTGATCAAATCAAATTTGGCCACTTAACAGGAGATATAAAAAACCTAAGACATTTTTTATTTTTTATTTTTTACGCAAACGCGGAGGATTGGAGATGCCGGGGAAACTGTTGTTTAGTGTAGCAAAATATACCCCTACTTTTAGAATAAATACATTTTTGGTTTGTGGCTTCCTCTTAAGGCTCTGCAACCGGGATCGAAAAGAAGAAGATGGAGAGATACGAAATTACGAATGTTAGAGGAGAGCGCTAACATTTACAGCGACAAAATCGATGAGAAAATTGCGAAAATGTTTAATAAAACACAACTCGTTTAAAATAGAGCAAAAATCACGGGGGCATTATCTTAAACAGTATTTAAAGAAACACTGTGAATTTTTTAATACATATAACTGGTAAAATAACTGAAACAAAGGTGTTAATAATAATTTTTGGAGCATACTTTGCGATTTTTTTCTATCGAGGGAATTTTATATAATTTGCGTTTCGGCGCGGGCAAAGTCTAGATATTATCATCAAGAATAACATATATTTTTTAAGAGCTTTAAAACTTACCGTGTTTAAGGGAAATATGAAATAAATTGGTACAAATCCGGGTTGCGGGCCCTTAAGGTAGCGACTGGCACAGGATACGGTTCCATGACAGTTGATCCGCCGACAATTGGCCCCTCGCCATACTTATGTACATTATGCAGTCGGTTTAGGGAAAATACGGTATACCTAATTACACAATTACAATCTTTAGAGCACAGGCGTCGGGTGGGAATGCTATCCTTGTTCTACCGGTATTACAATGGAAGATGCTCCGAGGAATTAGGGTCATTGATCCCTTAGGCACCGGTGCATAGTCGGGAAACACGCCAAACGCGTGCCCAACATTTGTACACGGTTGGCATTGTCACAGGAGAACGGGACGTTTCTTCGACTCGTTCTCGTTCTTGTTTGTTCAACACAGCTCGGCTGTGGAATGATTTCCCGGCCTCTGTGTTTCCTCCTTCCTACAACATGGGTCTCTTCAAGACCAAAGTTCATTCCTTCCTCTCCTCAAAAAGACCCTCCATAGGAGCATCCCAGATGACATAGGCCTGTGTGGAGTTAATTAAAAAAAAAACACACACACACACACAAAATATAACTAAACGACCCCATAGGGATGTGCAGTGAGGATATACCGCTGAATTACAAAGTATAAAAGATATTTTCATTCAAATACATCAAGGAAAAAATCTACTTGTCCATATACTGTGTATATTAGTGCATAATTACAAAAAATCGACACTGTACATAAATTCGTTTGATATTCATATCAATTTATTATTAACTAGCAGACCCGGCCACACGTTGCTGTGGCTAACGAAACACAATGCCATTACCCAAACTTTATAAAATCCACACCACCCGCCTGCCAGCTGCCCGCTGCCTGAATTGAATATTTGAATTTCTCGGCTTTTAACTACTATAATGAGCATGTATTATACATACAACCTTCCTCTTGAATCACTCTATCTATTGGTGAAAACCGCATGAAAATCCGTTGCGTAGTTTAAAAGATCTATGCGCACATACATTTGAGCGACTTCATTTTATACTATATAATGATAATGATAATGACTAGCTGATCATCTACTGGGTGGTTACCCAACCTTTTAACTCACACCGCCATCTGTTAATTTGCATACAAATCAATCATACCCTCCGTTTCTCCATTCTCCTTTAATTATATATGTCAACCAATTTACACAAAACCTTGACAAATTATATATCTAAACCTTCCTCACGAATCACTCCATCTATTGGTGAAATCCGTTCAGTAGTTTTTTTTAGTTTTTCGCGAACAGACGGACGCGCGGAGGACTTTAATTTATAATATGTAGAGATAAGCCAGGTAATAATAATAATAATTGTTGGATGATTTCTATAGCGCCATTTTCGTGAGAAAATCACCTCAAGGGCGCTTGGTCACCTCACCTCAAGGTAAGGTATCACCTCAAGGTAATCACCTCAAGGTAAGACTCATACGTCATACATAGTCAATGGTTAACCCGTTTAATCACAGGAGACCCAAGTTGTCCCAAAACATCATATGCCGTTATAATAACAGGAGACCCAGATTGTCCCAGAGCGACCGTGCATTATTAAAAGTTAGATATCTCTCTTTCTGTAATGCGAATATATGTGATTTCTTTTATGTTAGAAACGGAAAGAAATAATGCTTCTCATTGTCTTAGAATTATATGAGCTAGGATATTCAGATATTTTACAAACCTGATCAAAAGTGACGGTTTGATTTTGCGCCTATTTGTGACGTAACCCACATTTAATTTTAAAATAAAATTGTATGAAAGTGATAAAAAGTGAGGTGACAGTTTTATTACAAATTTTGTTTAGAAAAGGAATCTGAATTTAAAATTTGAAGTTTATTCTATTTTAATTACTTTAATTCAAATATTTGCAGGTATGCATTTTTTAGCCAATTTACATTTCCAATATTAAAATTTTAATATTTATAAACAAAAATGTTGATTTCTAATAAACACACCGGAAAGATTATTTTATCTCAATTTTATAACAATTTTTTTTTTACAAAAGCGTTAAAAAAAACTAATAAATAGGAACATTTAAAATGTATGGGAAGAACCAGGAATTTTGCGCGCAAACTTTGACAGGCAAAAGTTGACAGAAAATTATTTTCTTATTATTCGAAGGGTTAAGGGTATTTAAGCCGCCGCTACCCGAATTTCTAGTTAAGTGTTAAAGCTCTTAAAAAATATATGTTATTCTTGAAGATATTATCTAGACATTCCCCGCGCCGAAACTAAAATTATATAAAATTCCCTCGATAGAAAAAAATCGCCAAGTGTGCTCCAAAAATTATTATAAACACGTTTGTTTCAGTTATTTTACCAGTTATATGTATGAAAAAATTCAGTGTTTCTTTAAATGCTGTTTAAGATAATGCCCGCGAGATTTTGCTCTATTTTAAACGAGTCGTGTTTTATTAAACATTTTTGCAACGATTTTGTCGCATTAAATATTAGCGCACTCTCTAACATTCTTAATTTCATATCTCTCCATCTTCTTCATTTTGAGCCCGGTTGCGGCGCCTTAAGTCGATTTTACGTTTGAAATTGGTATATAACACAAAAATTATGGTTTTTTAGTAAACGCCATTTTTAGGGGTAAGTTGTCGGCGGAACAACTGTCGTGCATTATAGGATACAGAATTTGAAAAACACAGCAAGGAGACACGGTTTAGTGTACCCAATTTGTTAGTCCTAATTTTGAACCCCCTTCCTCCTGCACACAGAATAAATTATTACATTAGGTTAGTTTAGATCGCCTAGGATAATAATGTATTCAGCGAGGTCCTTACCGAAGGTTGAAAACCAACAAGTCCTTATATTTAATATGAATAACGAAGCAGCAGGTTACCTTTGAATTGAAAACAAAGGCAAGCCACGAATGCAATCATCCTTAATTAAATCATTGGATTTGGACAGCGATGGTGACGAAGATTAATTAACCCATGAAATGCCACCTCCCGCGAACATAATCCTTATGGTAGGTACTGCGCGTTTTCATCCCGCGACAAAATATCCTCTGAAGCTGCTGCGGCTACATTATCGGGCTATGGCGAATTTTTTTTTTTTTTTTTTTACATTAACTCCACACAGGAGGCCCTGAGGAAAATAATTTCCCTCAGGGCCTATGTCATCTGGGATGCTGTGTGGAGAGTCTTTTTGAGGAGAGGAAGGAATGAACATTGGTCTTGAAGAGACCCATGTTGTAGGAAGGAGGAAACACAGAGGCCGGCAAATCATTCCACAGCCGAGCTGTTGAACACAAGAACGAGTCGAAGAAACGACCCGTTCTCATGTGACAAATGTCAACCGTGTACAAATGTTGGGCACGCGTTTGGCGTGTTTCCCGACTATGCACCGGTGCCGAAGGGATCAATGATGCTAGTTCTTCAGAGCATCTTCCATTGTAATACCATCTTACATTGAATATTCGCGTTATCGCGGATAAGTGTGGCCGGTTAGATCGTAGCATCGCGTAATAATCGGGCGATGACGAATGCCTATTGGGGCACTGTCGGTAAGGGGTCGTCCATTAATCACGTGATGTTTTTTTAGCAACTTTTTAACCCCCCCCCCCCCCCTGAAGATATGTGGTGAGGTTTTAGACTAACCCCCCCCCCCGAAATCACGTGTATTTTTTTAGTGCAAAGAATTTTGAAATTTTCAGAATATTATCACGAAAAATAAATACACGCGATATCTCATTATACCCCCCCCCCCCCCCCCCCCGTCGTGATATTTCGTGATTTTTTCCGAACCCCCCCCCCCTTCTTTCGAGCATCGCGTGATTAATGGACGACCCCTAAACTGGTGCGCATCAAAGTGTTTGTCGCGACAATATTCGCTTGCGTGGCTACATCTGCGTAACTGCCAACGTCCGCCGCACAACAGGCATCGAACACCACCCGGACCCGGAAGCGTATTTACAAAACCTATACCGATTCAGTCGCGGTAACGACAATTTACATTTTAAATATACCGCTATATTGGTTATTTTTTATCACATTGCAAAAACAAAAAATGTTCTAAAATCTAGATAAAATAATCTTTCTGATGTGTATATTAGAAATTAATAATTTTATTTCTAAATATTTAAATTTGAATATTATTCCCATATATTGTAAATACACCTCTATATTGATAATTTTTATCACTTTGCAAAAACAAAAAAATGTTCTAAAATCTAGATAAAATAATCTTTCCAATGTGTATATTAGAAATTAATCATTTTATTTCTAAATATTTCTAAGCGACTCAAACGCGTTAGGGATTGTAAATACGCGACCCGGAACGATGTGAGCGCCAAGGCGACATGGATCTAATGTAGCCAAGAACATCGCGTATACCCGGGTTACGGTGTTTTTAAGAGGACATTACCAGAGAAAACCGGAAATACGTCATTTTCAAAAAAGTTTTTAGACGTATTGACTCTTTTCCACAAAAAATTATAAATGGATTTCGAAAGATTGTTCTTTTATTTAGCATTCGTATAATATTCAATAAATTTTGAGAATTTTTTTAATTTTTAGTATAATAAGGTTATTCCTTAGGTCGTTGGCAGATTTGTTCAATTTTCAAAAAAGTTTTTGTATTATACCACACCCATTTCAAATAATAAAATCATACAGTAAAATAAATCAATACATTATCTAGCAAACGTATGTTTTAGAATTTTAATTTTAGTTTCAATAAAATCATTAAAAAATATGTACGTACATGTGTTTCTTGGCGAAAATTGGTCCGTTTGTGTATTTATTTGCGTACTTACAAACTAATATATTTCTGATTTTTTTAACATTCTTATTAAATTTAGACATTATTGAAAAATGATAAATACTTATAATCAAAAAATAACTACAAAAAGTACATTATTTTAATAGTTTTATCATCACGCCTTTCAACATTTTTGGATGAAGGTATAAATTAAAGCTAATTTGAATTGAAATAAATTCGATATTGAGTTATAATTTTAAAAAGCTGGTACGGAGAATAATTAATCTTTCTCATTGTAACCGCCCTGCACGATCGTAAGAACAACTTTCGACGAAATGTGGATTTTCGTCCGCTGGCTGGTTAAACGCTCTTAACGCGCCAACGCGACACGAATCTTCGTCCGCTAATGTAGCCGCAGCTTTACAAAATATCCTACGGACAAAACTCCCCAAACACAAAATATCTACTAAAACTTACTTAACCTAACCTAACAAAAAATGGGACAAAAATAATGCAGATATCAGATGCAATAAACTATTGTTAAAAAATAGTAAAATAGGACAAAAATAACACAGATAACAATTTTATTGTCTTTACAGGATGTCTGTATTATTTTGTTAGGTTAGGTTAGGTTTTAATAGTTATTTTGTTGGGGGATATTTTGTCGGGGACATTTTGTCGCGGGATGAAAAGTCGCCAAACCACTACTTATAGTGCTAGAGGTAAATGCCAATCGCTCACTGAATGCCGGCAAACACTATTTTCAAAATAATTATTTGTTTTTTTTTTTTTGCAAAATGATTATTTTGTAAATTGTAATTATTACCAGAAAATGCGTTTACATATTTGACTCCTTTCCCGGAACAATGTTTTATCCAACAAAACTATCAATGTTGAGTTATTGATGGAATAATGTTGGGCATATTAATATGCATCTTTTATGGTAGGTATTATGATAATAAAAAAAATTTAGGCCTGTGGCAGCCTTTTAAAGTTTGTTTCGTGGAAGAATGTTGAATAAAATTTATTTTGTTAGCTCCTAGGAGCATTCTTCATAGAGGCAGTGCGGCGAATTACTAGCAAATCCACGGTGAATTCAAACATCAGAAATCACCGGTGGATTTCTTGGCACACTAGAGGTTAATAAATATATTTTTTAAATTTATATTCAGAACGTTTGTTCGTAACCAAAGGGGTTCTGGCACAATGAATATCACCTTGTTGCCGACAGGATGAGCTCCATATATTATTGAAATGGTAATTCGGTATGCATCATCGATTCGTTGAAATGATTGTGACATTCGAGTTTGTACGATTCCTTGAAATACTCAAAACGGATCGGTTTCGGTGACTCGATTTGGCTCAAAATCGGAAGTCCTTATTTAGTAAATGTTGTCAAAATGTAACCGGATATCTTATGAAGCGGCTAGTAACGCTTTTCTACTTATCAAAGCTACTATTTTCAGTGCGCCATAAAATTTCAATGTCTGGTCAGTGGTTGAGTTGAGCGGGCATAGCGCTTGGGTCCCACCCGAGCGTCGCATGTTCGATTCCTCGACTGGCTAAGTCCTCCATCACAACACAAGCAACATTTTCGGCTTTCTGTGGTGGTAGTAGGAGATTTTCAAACATTGTTGGGTTATTCGTAACCCGGGAATGTTTGTCTTTAAAAAAAAAAATTTGCTACATATTTTTCAATATTAAAAAAGAGTGTTATCTTAGAGAGAAAAAACTATGGGCAAAACCGGGCAGTAAATCTAGTAAACTATAGTAATTACAGGGATACAAGGAACCAAAAAGAAAAAACATAAACCATGTTAAAATTACTCATAATTCGCAGGAGAAATTACTAAATACAAACCGTTTCGTCTTGCCGCCGGACGCATTTACCCACCTACTGCGTAGTGGGCCGGATCAGGAGACTAGTTGACCTCTCCATCCGGACTCTCTCGACCAATCGCTTTATACCGCAGTGGGAGGGATGGATTCATACGTCCATCACTCCTGGACAGACTGACTCCCAGATTGATAGCCACTCCTTATATTTTTCCTTCCCAGAACTTCCTCTCTTTCCTTTCCCTAAAGAGACGCCCCACACAGCGTCCCCAAAGATGACAGGCCCTGAGGGATTTTTTCCTCAGGGCTTACTGTCTGGAGCTAATGTAAAAAAACATATATAAATAATATTAAAGAAAATTTTGTACGCAATTGACACGACTATAAGGCTTAGGTCTACAATCTTATCTGTGCTGTCGGGGACATCGCTAGTGTAGATAATTCTGATATTAAGATGAATATATATGTGAAATCCTATTTAGATTCTATTTTGAATAATCTTTACGACGAATCGGCTTACAGTATGAACATCAAAAAATATGCTACGGATAAATCGAAGCTTTTACTAGCTTTTTTATGTTTTGGAATTACAATAAAATTATTATTTACGTAACAAAAAATATAAGCGTAAACAACCAAAAAAATGTTTTTTCATGACTTAAAGACTATTTTTGAGGTTTTACATGTTTTAACATTTTTTCGTTCTTATAAAATTATGCACAAAATAAATAAAAACCCCTTTTTCGCTTACTAGCCTCGTGCAAAAATTTTCTATGCTCGATTTTAAAAATTTGCAGGCATGAGATTCAAAATATTTCTAGCGTTTATATTCCTCTTAAAAAATCTGAGATTAAAAAATAAGTAAGTAAATTTTATATAGAAGATAAAAAATAAAGTTTAAAAAAATAGTGTCCGACTGAAACGGGATTTTCTAACGAAACCGAATCTTCGGTAGCTGTCTCAGTTTCGGCCGAAACCGAAACATTTTTAGACATGTTAATAATCTATTGTTTACTGAAATTTGGCTTGTTTTTTCACTTATAGAAACAGTTACATGTGTTAAATTAAAAATAAAAACAATAATTGAAGTATGTGAAAAAATTATTTTTTTGATATTACTAAAAATTAACAAACATGTAAACTACTTTTTGGAACAAAAATTTGTCAATAATCAACACTTATGTAAATTATAAAGGAAGGACCTCTTTAATTGAGTATTTTAATTTAAATTGCGTTTACAATCACAACATTCTTAAGACTAAATTTACCATTTATTGAGATCTTTTGCAGATTTTCAGTGCGGCCGAAGATTCGGCAGAAAATCTGCCGAAACCGAAACTGATGCCGAAACTTAATTTTTTTGCCGATACTTGCCGAACCCGAAACCGAACCTTCGGTCGGTCACTAAAAAAAATATAGGGTGGCGCAAAACTACCGTTTTATTTTGAATCTTATTGTAATGTGTAATAACTTGATTCAAACGAAATCTATTGTATTTTTATTTTTAACTTAATGAGTAAAATCCTCAAATTGTAATATTTAATTAAATGAAGACTATATTAGCGAAACTCAATCGAAAATCTGAAAACAGAAAAATCATGAAAAGATAGCGTCACATCTGACACTCGAACCCAGGACCTTTATCTTGCCGGGGGGCAACTTTACTGAGCTTTTTGGTAGAGTTGCACATTAGCTCAGTTGGTTGAGTTGGGCCCCGGCAAGGCGAAGATGTGAGCGGATCTTTTTCAGATTTTTTTTTGTTTTCAGATTTTTGTTTGAGTTACGTCTTCATTTAATTAAACATTTTTAAAAAATTGTCTACTATTATTAGCCAACAGCGTGTAGAAAATCAAAATGACTCATTCTTCATAGGTCAAAGCGTGACATTTGACAAATCGCTGCGTTCTATCAGTTTTCTCTACCAAACCAACAGCAGTGGAGGGAGGTCCTTTGTTGGATAAATTTGCTCGAAACTAACCGGCTACAAATTGTGTTCGCCGCTAGATTTATATCCAATTTATTTGATAAAGCTGCCGGCCATAACTTGTAAGTCTTCTCCCTGACAAAATATAATATAATGATAAGACTCCGGCTATATTTTGTATACCGACCTAAAGAAGTTACTTTATCCGAATGGGGGAAGAAACGTAGAGAATACGTTGTGGAGTTCCTATTATAAATGCGTTATTTCTTTCGCTAGACCCAGTAAAGCAGTCAGCCGATTTCATGACAATTGATCCCACACAGGAGGCCATGAGGAAAATAATTTTCCTCAGGGCCTATGTCATCTGAGATGCTGTGCGGAGGGTCTTTTTGAGGTGAGGAAGGAATAAACATCGGTCTTGAAGAGACCCATGTTGTAGGAAGGAGGAAACACAGAGGCCGGCAAATCGTTCCACAGCCGAGCTATTGAACACAAGAACGAATCGAAAAAGCGACCCGTTCTCATGTGACAAATGTCAACCATGTACATATGTTGGGCACGCGTTTGGCGATCTGGGATCAATGACGCTAGTTCCTCGGAGCATCTTCATACCGGTAGAACAAGGATAACATTCCCACATGACGCCTGTGCTCTAAAGATTGTAATCCGTCTATTAAGATGGGAGAATCTATCAAACGGACCGCCCGTTTCTGCACGGAATCGAGGGTATTTTTCAGGTATTTTGGAGCGCCAGACCAGAGGTGGCTGCAAAATTCAATAGTGGGACGCACTTGTGATTTGTACAGGGTTACTATTAAAAGAAGTTACAGGCAGTTGTGTAGTATTAAAGTATTTGCGGGCCCTGTACAGTAAGCCCTGTTTTTGGGACGTTAACTTTAGTCTGGCTTCGATGGAGCCCCCATATCAGTGCTACACCAAGCATACCAATGGAGGGCCCGTTCAGAAGATTGCTTCCGTTGAAGGAGACTAGATATTCATTTCGATACTCGGGATTTGTAGCAGTTTACTCTGACATTGCATCTACCTGCCCATTTTCGCCACATTGAATAGCGATTCGACCCCAAACATCCCTATTCTTCGGCAGCGTCACATCTTCGCAGCATCTAGTCTGCTAGTGATGTGATGCTGCCGAAGAATAGGGATGTTTGGAGTCGAATCGCTACTCGATGCAGCGAAAAGGGGCGATAGATGCAATGTCAGAGTAAACTGCTACATTACCCCCTTCCCAAAAAAAACATTTCCAGTTGGAAAATGTGATAAATCTGCTTACAAAAAATATAACTGTGTGTCTCCCGGTGTGCAGAGAGATTGTACCACCGAATAACAAAACTATAAAACATATTTTTATTCAAATGCATCAAGGATAAAACCACTTACTGTATAGACCAGCGTTTAAGTACAAAAAATTGACACCGCAAATACATTCGTTTGATATCCATACCAATTAAAGGTTTTTATTATTTTTTTTAAGTCGATTTTAGGTTCTAAATTGGTAAATAATACACAACAAAATTATAATTGGGGCAACTGTTGTGAAAATATCTAGAAATAATTTTAAAAACTCTCTCTGTTACTTAGATATACGTTTTCAAACCCATCATTTGGAAGCGAATCCTTTTAAAATGGAACCCACACAAAATATCAATCAAAGCGCGTACAAAGAAAGCGCCACAGGCAAATATTTTGCTAGCTTCAAGGTGAAATCAATAAATGCTGTTGATTTTCATCGTTCGAAAAATTTAGTCAAGTAATTTTTGGTATTTTAAAAAAGGAACCCTTTAAAATGCAGGTGAAAATGCTTCTATTAGGTGTAACCACGAAAATCTGTCCGTGTAAGATTTTGTAAAAAAGCTTATTAGTTTTAGCTGAAGGTGTGGGTACACACGGGAACAGTTAGGAACATAGACATATGAATATTACTAGACCAGAACCAACTACAGCGGACGCAGAGCGGTAAGATGACTTTGGTGATATGTGATTCGTCAATAACTCAATCTGACAGCACCTCGCATTATAATATCACCATTTAGTTCTTAAAAGTAAACTCTGCCTTGTAAAGTAAATACTTACCTTTTTACTTTTTACATGGGAGCGCGAATTGCTCGCCGCGTAATGAACAAATTTGCGAAGTCCAAATACGGCAAAGTAAAGTTCGCCTATTTTCAGAGTCCAATATTTTGTCGCCGTATTTAGTTAAGACACTTTTACAAATGTTTCATGATTTACTTACTTCAGTAAACATCGACGAGCACACGCCATATATCTCGAGTAATAGTATGTTTATTGTTAAAAAAACGAGCAAAATTTTATGTGATTTGAATAAGCTTAAAATAAAGTAAAATAATGCTTGCCAATGGAATGTAATACGACAATTGGGTTTACTCTCTTTTTCACTTCTATTTTTACACGTTTTCAAAATACAAACCACTATTTTTGTGCGACGAGTGCTCGACGCTGGCTCGCAGAAGAATGATGACGTCACATTTTTTAGATTCATGCGAAGCCATGATCGACCCCAGCCGGTTCCAATGGAACTCGTATGGGAAGGGGGAAATAATACGCTTTTATCACTTAGGGCTTAATATTCATACGTCTGTGGTTAGGAAGGAATGTGGGGATATGCAACAATATTTACTCTCAAGTACAGCGGTTCATAACTTGATGTAGGTTTGTGTCAATGAGAGGTATATTGTCTAAATAAAAAGCCCAACCACCATCATACTGAAGTCATTCGTCACTTGCTCTACAGTTCAACAATCCCACGACCCAAAGAAGACGCGCCTTTATCATTTCGACATTGCCAAAACAGGGTGTCAATTAAATTAAGACTTCTGCAGAAGCAACGCGAATAAATTACTTGAATTTTCTTATTTAGCGTTTCGGTCGCAATATTATTATTATTATAATGAAAGAGCCAAGGAGAGGGAGTAGGCAAGGAGACGCTTCGCCTCCGCCACGAGAAATAATAATATTATTAATTTACAGGAGCAGATGTTCTTCGGCGGTGGCTTTGGTTTTAGTATGAATTTGGGAATCTAAGGAATTTATGCTGGATTAAACTTTAGCCTTAGATAGCTGGGATTTATGGTTTTATTCCTTTTGGGACTGTCATACCTTTCGAGTTCTTATTGTCTGATATCTTTTTGAAGCGATTATAGTAAATCTGCTACGTTCATTGAAAGAGAAACAATATCTATCTTCTATTCATATTATAAAGACGAGTGTCTGTGGTGGTAGCAGCGAGGATTTGATATTTATACAAATGTAATTTTATTCCGAGATTAAAGAAAATGTTCACATTTGACTTTCAAAACAAAACGCAGGTCACTCACTGTCTACGTGAGATTTCCAAAAACCATCCCGTCTCCCTTATACCACGACCATGTAACGCAGAATTTTGATACTTCTTGTCGAAATTTTGCAAACAAAATCACCGTCATCTGATTTCGAAAAACTATGTGTAAAGCCAGGACAACGTAAAGGGGCATACATTAATTTTTTTTACATGAATACCTCACAAGAAAGCCAGTTGAGACTATGGCATCCCCAATTGCGTAATTATTACCGCTGCATTGCGACAGCCGGCGTAATGCAGCGCGCAGCGGTAAGGCGCTTGACTAGCACTCCGAAAGTCGCGGGATCGAATCCCGGCGTGGCAAATAAATTTTATTCGATTTATTTGTGTATTTCACAATTTATTCATTTAAAATAATATATAGTATATTTGCGGCACGTTCCAGAGTGGAAGATACTCTCAGTATCGCCCTGGTGTAACACCACCATTCAGAATTGAAACGTTGCCTGAAATGGCATTAGCCGTGTTTGGTGACCAGATCTGAATAGCCAGGTACTTCCCCACCTTCCTCTTCCCTATCTCCTTCCCCTCCCCACTACCTTCAGCCTCATTCGGGGATGCCATAGTTCCACTGGCTCCAAACGGGAGTAGTTGGGACTCTTGTGCGGTATTCATGTAAAAAAAATAATAATAACCAACGCCATCTGTTAATTTGCATGCAAATCATATCCACACCGCCCGCTTGCCAGCCCGCTCCCTTTATTTATTATATATTTCAGCCAATTTACACAAAACCTTGACAAATTATATACCTAAATCTTCCTCATAAATCACTCTATCTTTTGGAGAAAACCGCATGAAAATCGGTTCATTGATTTTTGAGTTTATCGCGAACAGGCAGACAGACGCGTCGGAGGACTTTAATTTATATTATGTAGAGATACGCCGGGATTTGAACCCGCGATCTTTGGACTGCTAGTCTAGAGCCTTATCCCTCAACACGGAGGCCGTCAAGGCCTATGCCAAAGAAAAACATTATTGCAAGCATAAATAATCAATTTTCTGTCCACAAACATACAAATGGAAGGGAGAAATGAATCGTGGATTTGCAGTAAAATAAAACGTTTTGTGATCGTCAGCTTTTTCCTCGTTCAAAATAACGAGTAGGTATAATAACTCTCAAACTGCAGTTGGACGGATGTGAACGAGACAACGACAATAAAAGTGCAATATCGCTTTACAACGCAACGCTTGTCGATGGAAAAATTCCATTGTTTTTTATGCACACACAGTGAGTACTACGTACTGTGTACAGTGACAGTGTACCATGCGGGGCTTCCGATAGCACTTCTGAACACTGATGACTATTGGGAAATGGGAAGTGTACCAACTGAGGAAGCGATAGAAAATAAAACAGCGGTTGAATTTAAAATAAACAATCATTGAACACTGACGACAAGTGTTTAAATTTCAAATATAAAATAATACAGCAGTTGAATTTAAAATAGACAATTATTGAACACTTACGACGAGTGTTCGAATTTCAAATATAAAATAATACAGTAGTTGAATTTAAAATAGACAATTATTGGACATTAACCGACGATTGTTCGAATTTTAAATATAAAATAATACAGTAGTTGAATTTAAAATAGACAATTATTGAACACTAACCGACGAGTGTTCGAATTTCAAATATAAAATAATACAGCAATTGAATCGTTGATCGTCCAGTTGATTAGTTAGACATCTCCAAAAACTAAGTTTTGAGATACCTAACGAGGAAAGTAATATTCGAACGTGATATAAAAGAACACCGGGAGGCATAACGGTCCAGTACATTAGTATGAAATTTTGAAATATCTTAATAGTGGCCCAGAAAATATCAAAATTTTGATTAATTCCCCAAAAGTTTTTCTGCATTATTTTGATTTGGTGGTGTTTATGAGTAATCCGATTATTATTCTAATAGTAGTGAAGCCAATATTTGGAGTTAGATATATTTAATTTAAGAGTAGGTACTAATAAATTACAAAATTTGTGCATTCATGAAACTTTAGTCGTACATTCATCTTGGCAGTGTAAATGAAGATCTGCTGAGTCCGCCCAAAAAATGTGGTGTAAACCACTCCAGGGGGGGGGGATTTTTTTGAAAAATACATGTTACACACTAGGTCGAGTGAGGTATCTTTTACTACATTTTCAATGGTGCTGATTCGAATGAGACCAGTTCCAAGTCGATTTAATTAATATTTGGTGAGATAAAAGACATATTTTTAGTTAAGTAAAGTAAATTTAAAAAAAAAAAACAAGGGTAAACCGACTAGTGGAGTGTATCACATTGTTTTGGGCAGCCTCTGGAGATATTAAGAGGGAATGCGGGCGGCGTTTTTTCCATACAAACGTATTCCTTGTTTATCTCTCTGAATTTTGACCCTAGAGCAAAATTTTTACATAATATAGATATCAACCACTAGCATGTCGGTACGTTTTGCTTTTTTTGATAATTTACTTCTTATAGAAGTTAGGACCTTCCAAAAATGAATAAAATTGCCTAGTTTAAACGCCGTCAAAAGACGTTCAGTATACAAACTAAACAATGTATTTTTAAAAAAAGCAAAACGGACCGACATAGAATATTTTCTCCTAATACAGTTAGTGAAAAAAAAATTAAAATCGGTCCAGTTTTGGAGAAGAAAAATGGGGAATACAAAACTTCGATTTTCACGATTTTAATTAGGTATTTTCGGCCCGATATGCAGTTGTGTCTTTCGCTCAGTTCCCCTGAGGGGAGCGTGGAGTGGAACAGAAGACATTCGTTACAATACCTATCGACGATATTTTTAAATGACCGGCATAGCTCTTAATTTATACTGCCAAAATTAAAATGAACACAACATTCTCAAAAATGAAATGATTAAATCCAATAAAATAAATAGCACTTAATAATAATAACCATTACTTTTATCAGCATCAATGAGTTGTTTTTGCCGGCAGCAAAATACACCCATCGATAATGCATAATATTATAGTAATCTTAATGCTGAATTATATTAAATATTATTATTATTTAAACGCTTCAATAAACTGATTCAAATTTCATTCATAATTACGTGTTTATTTTTGCAGGGCAGAATTGGGAAAATGATTTGCCCATTGGGCAAATCAGGAAATATACCTAATAAAAATAATATATCGGCCGCGATTTAAGGCCCGATAGTTAAGCGTTCAAAAACAAGAAGAAAGAGATATGTAAATACGAATGTAAGAGGGAGCGCAATAATTTTAAAATATAACAATTAAACGAAAATAGTTAAAATATTTAAGGGCCCGCAACCCGAATTTCTACCGATTTCTTACATACCTCTCCCTTAAACACGGTATGTTTTACGCTCTTAAAAAAATCTATGTTATTCTTGAAGATAATATCTAGACATTGCCCGCGCCGAAACGCAAATTATATAAAATTCCCTCGATAGAAAAAAATCGCAAAGTATGCTCCAAAAATTATTATAAACACGTTTGTTTCTTTAAATGCTTTTTAAGTCAATGCCCGCGAGATTTTTGCTATATTTTAAACGAGTCGTGTTTTATTAAACATTTTCGAAATTTTCGCATCGATTTTATCGCTGTAAATGTTAGCGCTCTCCTCTAACATTCTTAATTTCGTATCTCTCCATCTTCTTCTTTTCGAGCCCGGTTGCAGAGCCTTAATAAAACACGACGCATTTAAAAAGAGCAAAAATCTGTCAACAAATTCTTAATTCGAATTAAGGGCGTTTAACCAGCCAGCGGCCGAAAATCCACATTTTTGTCGAAAGTTGTTCTCACGATCGTACAGGGCAGTTCCAATGAGAAAGATTAATTATTCTCCTTACCAGCTTTTTAAAATTATAACTTAATATCGATTTTATTTAATTCCAAATAAGCTTTAATTTTTACCTACATCCAGAAATGCTGAAAGGCGTCAAGATAAAACTATTAAAATTATGTACGTTTTGTAATCAATTTTTAGGCATAAGTATTTATCATTTTTTTAATAATGTCTAAGCAAAATAAGAATATAAAAAAATCTGAAATATTTTTGATTTATTTTTTTACTGCATGATTATATGATTTGAAATGGGTGTTGTACAATTCAAAATCTTTTTTGAAAATTTTACAAATCTGCCAACGACCTATGGTATAACCTTGTTATACTAAAAATAAACTTTTTTTTCTCAAAATTTTAATTTAATTTTACCTCATTGCATAAAATACGCTATTATAATAGAAAAAAATATTTAAAATTTCAATATCCATGCAAAATTTCAAAATAATTATTATTTATCGGATAATTATGGTTGCAAGTCCGACCCTGACATTTATTATCGAATATTGCAAAACACGGGCACCAAAATATATACAAAATACACTGTCAAGTGCCATTGCATTGATAAGAATAACTCGTTACCCGGCTTTATCTCCGCCGTGTTTACCGCTATAAAAAATAAAATAATATATTCAATGTCACAACAATATTATAAATGTAAATGCCTATTAATCACTGATTATAATATAATCCCTATTAGTGTGAATCTACATTGATTCGAAAGAAAACCGATGTCGTATGTTTATGTGAGTACTTTTGGAGGGGACCCCACCACTTTCCCAACGGCGTTATAAGGAAACATATGGTTTCCTCCTTCACCGCACACGTCAAGACTCTACTTGTTTATTGAACGAAGCTACATTTATTTGAATGACTCTAGACCAGCGTTTCCCAATTTTTTTTCGCCCCGGAACCCTTATCGATCATACTTTTGTAGGCGGAACCCTATTTTATAAGAAAAAGATAAACTCGTAGTTTGAATACTTTCATGTTTACCTTGAAAAGAAAGATCTAAAGTTTTGTGTAAAACATACATTAATGTGAAGAGTGATAACTTTTTAATTTTTTTGTTAAAATAGCATTGAAAGCAGGCTTTGTGTCAGACAGCTGAATACGAAGATCTGGAGCTGCATCCAGTCTGTTTCTGTATTTGTTTTTTGTGTAAGCGTAAGCCGAAAAACCAGTTTCACACCGGTAAGTGGTCACAAACGGTAACAAAACTGTGATAGTCTTCTCGACGACTTCTGGATATTCGTTTTTAAGTCCAATCCAAAACTCATCCAGATTAGTTTTTTCTGAATTAAAATTTTGTTGTAAGGAAGAAGAACATTTGATATCTATCAAAGTCTCGTACTCTGTTGCTGTAAGAGTCGACGGATTCCTGTGAACTAGGAATGGATTCTGTACCCAGTCAATGTCCTGCAGGTTTTTTTCAGAAAAATACTCTTCCAGAGATTTGTTTGTGGGCCATCAAACGTTCGTAAATGCATTTTTCAATATCTGAGGTTACTTGCAACTCTTTTTTTTCCAGAAACTCGTTTAAAGGAGAAAAAAATTGGTACTGTTTCTGTTCAACACATTCTATCCAGAAGACAAGTTTCTTTCTAAGGAAGAGATTTTGTCGTTTACTGTAAAAGTATTTGTGTTTCTTCCTTGCAATGATCCTTGCAACAATCCGGACGGAACGCGGAACCCTTGTGATGCTTCTACGGAACCCCAGGGTTCCGCGGAACACCTTTTGGGAAACGCTGCTCTAGACCCTCCAATGTCCATGCATACGTGGTTAGTAAGCAGTATGCAAGTACTTACTTTAACATTATACAAAATATAAATAGAAGTAGCAGCCCGTGGAATAAATCCTCAGAAATAGGTAACATAAAAATAGAGACAATAGTGTTAGTAAAAGAAAAATATCGGCTATAACCAGTCGAAGAAACCTTCTGAAAATAAAATAAGTAATGAAGAAAAAAAAAACAGTTAGGTATATGATTATCAGTGGCGGCCGGCCCTAAGGTGCGGCGGTGCAACGCACTCCCAAAATTTCTGCCAATCTAAAAATTTCCGAGCACCGAAAAACATACTATATTTCCGACACACCTCATCACAAATCACAATACACACTTTGATTATAATGCATACATAATATAGGTGTCTATGTATACCTGCTCGCGTAACAGATAACTGAGATAATAGAAGCAGAACGTTTTGTTCCTATATTCAGGCTGATAGTGCGTTTGCCAAAGCGGATCACAGAATCGAGGAGAATCCTTGCACAATTCTCCATGAGCCAGAATCGTGGGTAGGTATAATCCTTGCAAATTTAAATAACCCGTGGACGGCGATCCGAGAATTTCCACCATGTCAAAAGGACCGTTTGTTCAGTAGCATCTTAATTGGGGACGCGGTCGTGTCATTTTATTATTGATATTGTGTGTTTAACTTAAGATCTACTCTTTTTTAGTCAATGTTCCGCTCAGCATCGACCATTTCTTATCTCTACAGCATACCAACCAACATAAACAATGAGACCCCTTGTGACAGGTCGCAGGTCAATACGCCATTGTTATTAGTTTTTTTGGAGAAGTCGGGAAGAGTAAAAAATGAGTTCGATTATTAATGTTGATTTTATAAAAAACAATGCGCTGAACTTTGAAAAACGATTAGAAATTAAAAATAGTGGCCAACCACGACCCATTTTAAATATTACACTAGGGTGCAAGTTAAAAACAAAAGAGACAACGGAGAATCGACCTAACCTACAAATAGGTAAGATTTTTTTCATAATTAAATTCATTTTAATTAGAGTAGGTATATGTACAAGATATTTAGCGCACTACTGATTTTTGTGAGCACCAGCCGCCACTGATGATTATGTTATTGTTAAATACAGACTCGAGTGTAGGCGAGGTTATTTATAAATAATGCGCGTATTGGCGATATGGATATTTATTATAAGTAATGGCTATAAATACGTCCTAACTAACGTGTTGGCGGTTGGAAAAAGAGAGTGAGGAGAGGCCTGCATCTCCTTTTATATGCGGGATCACCTGTCTCGCTCTTGTATGGCCGGAAACAGGTGTGCCACCCTAAAACCTCTCTCACATCCTCCCCTACTTAAACGGGAGAATCCTGGCTACATAAGTGATACCTATAGCTACATATTTCATACAATATATTTTATATTTCATATTTCACATTTAAAATTAACAAAACATTTGTTTTTGTTCTTTCTGTTTCCCTTCTGTCCATTTCTGTCCATTTCGACTGCGAAGTGCTGTCACCTGGGCCGAAGCCTTCCTTGCCATGGGTTAGACCTGAAACATGGAGAAACAGAATTAGAGACACTTCTATTACGTAACATACCGGAGAGATCTAATTCGTCCGTCGACAATTCCAACGTGTCAGACGCGAATTCCTGGTTATCTTCCTCCTGCCATGAAACATGTAATTCCTTTAGCTGGTCTAAATGTCTTTTCCACACCATATTAGACTTGTTAATTTTTATGAAATATATTTTACTACCTTTTTTATCCACAATAACCCCAGGGACCCATAACCTATTACCCTGAGATCTGAAATCTCTAGTCATTACTTTCTGACCTATATTAAAACCTGATTTAACTCTACCCTTATATTGTCTTTTCTGATTGTTTTGGCTCTGAGTAACCTTTTTTATTACTTTGTTTCGTCGAGTAGAACCTGAACTACCCGTTCTATCCTCAATTTTCCTTGGAATCAGAGAGTCAAATACTGTTCTAATTTTTCTACCCATTAATAATACAGATGGCTCACATCCTGTTGTTGCGTGAACTGTATTCCTATAGTCTGCTAAAAAGTTACCTAACTTTTCTTTATAATCTGAAGGAAATCCATTATGTTTACAAATTTTTTTAAGGAAATTTTTACAAGTCTTTACTGTAGCTTCAGCTTGCCCGTTGCTACTAGGGTGATTGACTGGACTAGTGATATGTTCTATCCCATTTTTCTTACAAAAATTTTCAAAATCCTCAGAACAAAAACACGTACCATTATCACTAACTAAAGTTGCTGGAAAACCAAATTGCGAAAATAATCTATGAAGTATTTCGATATTTTCTTTTGAAGACAGACTGTTTACTTCCAGACACTCAATCCACTTTGAAGAAGAGTCTACCACCACTAAAAAATTTTTGTTATACAAACTACCATGATCAATATGTACCCTGAACCATACTTCAGGTTCATATGGCCACACTGCTAAAGAACTCTTTTGTGATTCTGGTTTAATTTCTAAACAATCTCTACAATTTTCCGTTATTTTCTCCAAATCTTGATTAATTTTTGGCCACCAGACAAAGCTTTTTGCAATACCTTTAGTCTTAAAAACCCCTAAGTGAGATCTATGTAACATCTTTAAAACCTCTTGTCTTAAAGACTCAGGTACAACAACCCTATGTTGATATAAAACACACCCATTTATCAAAGACAATTCTAACCTTTTTTCCCAAAAAATTCTAATAAAGTTACCACTTTGTGCCTTTTTTACTGATGCTGGCCAACCTTCGATAAGAAAATTTTTTACTTGACCTAACACATCATCCTTTTCGGTTTCGCTTTTTATCACGTCTAAAGACAAATTAAACCCATTATTCTCGAAATAATTAATGTAATCAGACTCTATCTCATCTTCACAGCTAACCTTTTCAATCGGACACCTGCTCAGAAAGTCTGAACAATTATTTTTCGATTTTACATATTCAATTTTAAAATTAAACGAACCTAACATAATAGCATATCTCTGTAACCTTGACGCGGCAATCTTAGGTACTTCTTTATTTTCACCTAAAATTCTCACTAACGGCTGATTATCCACAGCTAAAATAAATTCTCTGCCGTACAAATATTGATAAAACTTTTTAATTCCAAAAATAATTGCTGTTGCTTCAATATCTAGAATAGAATAATTCTTTTCCGCTTTAGTTAAAGTTCTGCTTGCGAACCCAATCGGTCTTTCTACGCCATTTTGAAACCTATGAAGTAATGTTGCTGCTACCCCATTAAAACTACCATCTGTGACAAGTTTCACAGGTATATTTTCGTCAAAATGCGTTAAAATCCTATCCGAAGTTAATATTCTTTTAATTATCGCAAAACTATTTTCTTGTTCCGTACCCCATTGAAACTTAACATCTTTTTTAAGTAATTCGTATAATGGTGACAATATATTTGCCATATTTGGAATAAAATTACGATAATAACTAATCATACCTAATAAACTTCTTAAATTATTTAAATCACTAGGTGCTGGTGCATTTAAAATGGCTTCTTTATTCCGTTCACACGGTTGAATCCCTTGTTCACTTATTTTATAACCTAAAAACTCAATAACTTTTAAATTGAATTCACACTTGTCACTATTCACTGTTAGATTACAATGTTTCAACCTTTCTAACACGACACATACGTTTTTCTCTAAATCGTCTTCGTCTTCCCCTATCACGATAATATCATCCAAATAAAACGTCATGTTCTGTAATCCTGACAAACAATTTGCCATTGCCTTTGCAAATATAGCTGGCGCGGGAGATAACCCGTACACTAACCGCTTATACTGAAACAATCCTAAATGGGTATTGATTGTTGTAAAACGCCTACACTCCTTTTTTAAAACAAATTGACTATACGCCGATTTAAGATCGATTTTTGCAAAAACTTTCCCACCATTTACTTTCGTTAATAGCTCCTCTATCCTAGGTAATGGATATTTGTCAACTAATAACTGATTATTCACTGTCGATTTATAATCACCACATAATCTAATACTACCGTTTTTCTTAATTACTGGAACAATTGGACTTGCAAACTCACTAAACTGGACTTGTTCTATAATACCGTCTGACAGTAAACTATCTAACTCCCTTTCGACTTTTTCTTTCAAAGCGAACGGCATAACTCTGTGATTACGAAATATCGGAATAGCGGTCTCTTTCAAAGTTAAATTCACTTCGTACTTATTAAATTTTCCTAGTTTATCCGTAAAAACTTCCGGGAATTTTTTTACTAATCGCTGCTTCAAAGTATTCTGTTTTATACTGTTTACGATTCCGTTAATCCCGACGTTAAAAAGATTCATAAAATCACGCCCCACTATCGATAACGAAGCACTTGTGACAACAACAAATTTCAAATTGTGACACTGACCGTTAAATTCCACTTGTGGCGTAATTGTACCTACCACTTTCACGAGCGTATTGTCAAAACCCCGTAGACTAATGTCTTCGTGCACTAGCTTGATTCTACTGAATTTACTGAAATAACACTCCTTGGAAATTACGCAACAAGATGCTCCAGAATCTACCATGAATTTACTCTTGATCCCGTCTAGTGAAACTTCAATAAAAAATGGTTCGACACTATTAACTTCACCCAACTTTGTGTCCGACAACAAAGTATTCACACTCTTACGTGTTGAGGAACGCTTGCACTGTTTTGCGAGATGACCCTTCGTACTGCAAATTTTACATAAATAATTTTTATATCTACATTCCGTCGCGATGTGATTATTGTGACCACAAACGGTACAATTTTGTTTCACAGCGTTCGCTGGCGACTGTGACCGTGCCCTGTTGCTATGCCCGAAACGCTTCACGTCTCTGTCTTTCACACGCGAATTATTAAAAGAGAGTCGACCGGCCTTGAGCTGTACATTAGCGTAAACCGTATTATCAACTCGGGACTGCGCTTGAGTTGAAGCTACGAGGTCAATGCACTCGGCGACTTGTAAACATTTTTCGAACGAGTGTAATTCACCCTCGAGAAATAATTTTTCCCTTACCTTTCCTGGTTTACAACCCAAAACAAAGAAATCCCTTAAATTTACTGATAAACTATTCCCAAATTTGCAATTAGTAGAAAGAGACTTTAACCGCACTGCAAACTCACGGATTGATTCGTCATTTCTTTGTTTAGCACTGTAAAACTTAGATCTCTCTTCAAAAAAACATTTCGTTGAACAACAATACTCATCAAGTTTAGATATCAAATCTTCTAACTTAATATCTGTTACCTTTTTAGGAATGCACAAATTAACCAATAAGGAAAAACAATCATCTTTCAATGCATTCAGGAAAATAGCCCTTTTTTTATCATCCGATGCAAACTTTTCATCATTCACGAGGAGAAATTGTCCGAGGCGGACCTTGAAGTTCTCCCAGTTCCCGTCACGCAAACTGAAGGACTCCAATCCTCGAGACTCCATGTTCCCAATGCCCAGAAGGTACCCAAATAGAGAGAAAGAAAACAGAAAAACAAAAACTTCCCAATGAGGCTTCTTCTTCTGTCGTCTGCTCCCTGGACCCTGCTCCGGAAACTGCTCCTTGACCCTGTGAATTGATGGCTCCTTCCAGACCCGTCACACAGTAACACCGATGGCTACCCCAGATCACTCCTGCGACCTGGATCTCCGATCCTTGACCCTCAGAGATGTCGATTGACGCTGGACCTCCCGTGCTTCCCCCTTCCGAAAAGCTGGCTGGCTCCAGTGTCTTCTTGCACTTCACTCCTTGCAGTGAAGTGTTGGAATAATTTCGGTCCGGCCTTTCTTACCGACCCGAAATAATAATGTTACCGCGTATTTTTGCCAAATTTTTGTGCCAAATTTTTTTTTGCGCGTCGATTCTTTTCGCGATATTTCTGCCGTATTGTGCAGAATCGTGTACCGTAGGCTGCGCCACTGTTAAATACAGACTCGAGTGTAGGCGAGGTTATTTATAAATAATGCGCGTATTGGCGATATGGATATTTATTATAAGTAATGGCTATAAATACGTCCTAACTAACGTGTTGGCGGTTGGAAAAAGAGAGTGAGGAGAGGCCTGCATCTCCTTTTATATGCGGGATCACCTGTCTCGCTCTTGTATGGCCGGAAACAGGTGTGCCACCCTAAAACCTCTCTCACAGTTATGATGTAAGTAATTACAATTACTATCATACTAATGTAAGTAATTATGAGTACTGCGCAAGAGTCTTAACTGTTCCCAAGCGCCTCTTTTTTATTGCATAAGCTCCGCACAGGAGGTCCAGAGGAAAACAATTTCCTTCGGGGCCTATGTCATATTTGGGATGCTATGTGGAGGGTCTTTTAGGGAAAGGAATAAGAGGAAGTTCTGGCAAGGAAAAATGTACGAGTTTTAAGAACCTATGGAAGAGTGGTGTTAGATGATAGATCAAGAGTCCGGCTCTTGGTGGCGGATGCGTTTGCCCGCCGAAGAGACTGGTTGAGCCGTAACAAACATCCATACATCCATACAAACTTTCGCCTTTATAATATTAGTAGGATTTCAGGGGATCAACTCTAGGGCAACCCAACTACGGAGTACGGAGGTCATCTTTACGTGATCAAGAACGAAATTCGATTATTTTGAAAAGGTTTCGATAAATTTCACAAGAATGAGGAAAGATTGAGTTTAATTCGAAACACGAACACGCCCACAACACACTTCTATCGATTTATCTCTTCTGTGCCGTTAATGAAACAAATTAATAATAATAATGGAGTACAGTGATGAAAAATGAGTGTTCGTGCGTTTGCAAATTGTGTGTGTTAGTTTGCTGTTGATGTGAATGTATGCGCTGGGTGTTTAATTGTCTGATATCATAGGCATGACCAATGTTCAACGCGATTACCAGGAATTGGTGATGAAATTTTTAGGCGGTAGACACGCGAGAATTTATAATATGATGTCGAGAAAAGGCAAAAGGTTGCAAACTAAACTTCTGCGAAATTATTTAGTTCCTTATTATTGTCACCGAGTTACTTTAACATAGGGGTCGTCCATTAATCACGTGATGTTTTTTAGCAAATTTTTAACCCGCCGTGGTGACATGTGGTGAGGTTTTAGACTAACCCCCCCCCCCCCAAATCACGTGTATTTTTTTAGTACCATATATTTTTAAATTTTCAGAATATTATCACGAAAAATAAATACACGTGATATCTCATTTTACCCCCCCCCCCCTGGTAATATTTCGTGATTTTTTCCGAACCCCCCCCCCTTTCGAGCCTCACGTGATTAATGGACGACCCCTTAGGGACAATTTAGCTAGCGGCCGAGAATTAAAATTTCGTCGAAAGATGTTCTTACGATCATGCAGGGCGGTTCCAATGAGAAAGATTAACTATTCTCCGTATCAGCTTTTTTAAAATAATTACTCAATATCGATTTTGTTTCATTCAAAATTTGCTTTAATTTATACCTACTAATGCTACCTAGATAAGGGCAAAGCGGATCAGTTGAATGAGCCGCTTCACTAGGTCTCGTTCAGTGAAAAGATCCGGTTCAGTGAACCGGCTCAATTGAACAACTGAATTAAGCTGCAGACACACTTACTCATTAGAAACCAAAAAGCATGCTACCAAGTAGCATGTGTGTCAGTGACGTTGCTAGTAATGAGCATGCTCATTTAAAGTCGAATGAGCAAGCTCACAAATCTTAATAATCTTACGGATCCGTATGAAGATCCGGGTCACTGAGCGGACTCGTTCGCGAACGGCTCACTTCTACTGCGAACTTCGAAATCAAAATGGCCATCATCGATCAGCTGGAGCTGACCGGCGCTGTATCTTATTTGCCTACAACTGTGCAGTGTGCAGGTAATGCTTCGTTTGAGATAATATTGATTTTAAAGGCAAAAAAATAATAATTTCAAACAATTTCTATACCACTCTCCCGTAATAATATTGAAAAATATAATAAATAAATAATTCCACCTAAATAATGTTTTAATTTATCGAATAGTATCATACAAAATGAACACCTGTTGAAAAAATTTTCAGGAGTGATGACGTCACACGATTCACTACACGTACGGTGGTTTTCGGGGATCTTGAAAAATTAAAACTTTGACAATTATTTTAACTATCAAAACAAACTCTAAAAAAAAGTGCAGTTATTTAAGTCAGAAGGTCATGATTCATTAAAAATTTTAAAAAAATTGGACTGGAGTTCTCTATTAAATGCACCTAGAAATTGTAAAAAATTCTTTTATTGTCTCAGATAAAAGAGTGAAATTTATAATGGTCACTGTTAAAGCTAATGAAGTTAAGAAATACGATGTAAAATATGTAATCATATAGTAGTTAAAATTCATAGATATACATACTGTGACATTCTGCTATAAGTACTTTTGAAGGTGAAATGCTGGACATACCTGAAACAAGGAAAAAAATAAAATTAGTACTTCGAAAACAACATTTTTTTAATGTCAGAAAAAATGTTCAACCTTAGGAAAACTTATAATTATCGGTTTACGATGTTAACGTTTCACCACCAAGTATTGTAACAGTAGAAGGAAGCTATCAAATATGAAATAGTATCTATCCCTAATATGAAATACCATAAACAAGTACTCGTAGACACAATAACACTATACGCGCATACAGATTTCAACTTGTCAGTCGAGCGAGTTGTGTGTCCGCGGTGAGATGCTTTCGTTTTCTGAAGATCCTCGAGGAAAAACCTGGATCAAATGCCTCGTGTGCGGACTGTGGGCACAACATGATTGCGCTATTGCAGAGTTCGACATCTGGATTTGTGATTATTGCAAATATTTTAAGATGAAGCCATGCGAAATATTGCAATATCATACTAAATCATGTATTTTTGTTTTGAAAATTTAATCGCTTAGAAGTATTATAGATGCTTTAATTAAATACTGCGTAAAGAACGTATATTGGCCCTTAAAAACATCGGTCGTTTTAATAAGCCTAGAAAAACAAGTATTATATCTATAAAACAAACACTTTCAAGTGCAAACTCTCCTACTTTTAACCCCCTTTTTCGGAAATGGTTTTATTGTATAATGTGGCAAATTCAGTTTCTTTTATAATAATCGCAAAAAAATGATATATATGCATGAACTTCACAAAAAAAACTTGAACTTTGGCGATGTTCTTTTACAGGAAATTAAAAGAAGCGTTAACCAACTGCAAATTTGATCCTTATGCGATCCGCAGAAGGAATGAATGCGCGTTGAAAGTAGCCACCCGGAATTCGGGCCGTATAGACGTGCTTTGCTGTTCCAAGTCGCTTTGTTCTTTAAAAAACACCGTCGTTGGCTATTGATTGGTCAACGCTAAGTCGCTCGCTCCGCCCAATTTCGAATGGGTCCAGGACTAGGGGATCGTCTTAAGTGCCTTTTTATATTCGACCAAGTTCCTAAAGTCTCTCATAGAATTTCTGATGTGTTCCATATTTGGGGTACCCATTCCATGATTAGATACTTTTATGTTGATTTTGTTTATGAGAAATTACAGTACATCGCTGAATGTGTTGCTAAGCGCATAACTTTCGAACGACTGCACCAAATTGGATAATTCTTTTTGTGTGTTCGTTATTGTAAGGACAAGGTTTATATAAAACTTCCGGTGAGCTCTGGCATTATGAAATTTGTTTAAAAAAATGATATTGGTGGCACGCGAGGAAGCGGCTATTGCTATGGAAAGCGGGAAGGAGGGAGAGATGGGTGAGGGGAACCTGGGAGGGGGAGGGGAACCTGGAAGGGGGGAGGGGGACTTGGGAGGGGGAGGGGAACTTGGGAGGGGGACTTGGGAGGGGGAGGGGAACTCGGGAGGGGCGTTCGCGGGACGGGGGAAGGGGGGGGAGTGGGGAGAGGGAAGGTGGAGGTGACGAATGTGAAAGGATACGCAGGGAGAAACAATTTATTTATTAAACGGCACAGCAACGCATGCCGGGAACCAGCAAGTTATTAATAAATATAATACAAGACTGTTACCACGTAAAGCACACGACTGATAGTGTTATTTAATACATATTTGTGTTTTTATGCGCTAAAAACCAAACGATTTTCCACATTTGGTTACTTTCCTCTATATGTAGTAATAATCTACAATCGTGTAGGATGCTGCGAAGATCTCTAGAAGATATTATTTGCTAAAACTACAAGACGACTACAAGTGGTCTGGTTTGAAGTAGTGCTCGACAGTGGTGGGAGGACAATCGTATCATATTATTAACATTCAGCCAATACTATCTCCAATGCAATCGGACTCTGAAGCATTGACAGGTGTTGGATATCGCAGTGGAATATTTATTATTGCGATGGGTGGTGATATCGAATGTCGTCTGAACTATTAAAAAATGGGGAGGGGGCAGGAGAAAGGGATAGACAAAGATTGATAGCTTTATTAATAAACTTGTTTTAATTTTACACAATTGATAAACAACCTTTTCAGTATGGTAAATGATATTGACCGGCAGAAGGTTCGGTTTCGGTTTCGGCAAAAAAACCTGGTTTCTACCGACTGAAACGCGGTAGGGATTGTAATGCATAAATCACCTTACAAACACTACCTCGTTTCAGTCAGTCGCCTTACGCGCTTCGTTGCTCTATCTGTTTCTGTAAGGGTAACGACCGTAATAATTAGAGGGGTTAGCACAGAGGATGGACCGCCAATTGTCACAGAAGAAGGTAGCACTTTGCCTTGTATTTCTGGTCGGTACGTAAAATTTTATTTTGGCGAGAATTTCAGGGTTGTCAATGCAATTATTAATGATTTTATTTAATAGTACAAGGTCAGAGATGATCTGCCTATCTGACAGCGTAATTAAGTTTAGTTGTTTCATCAAAAGAACATACTTAGTTAATATTTAAAGTTAACAAATCTTAAAAATTTGTGCTGTACCCTTTCTATATTGTCGGAATGTATTTTATACAATGGGGACCAAATGGGCGAATTATACTCTACCTGGCTTCTTACTAAAGAAGTGTACAATGTTTTCAAACATTCTAGTGACTTAAAATCACATGCTGTTCTGCATATAAAACCAAGCATTTTTATTCTATTTGTTATTTCATTTACGTGCAAAGTAAATGTTAACTTTTCATCAAATATAACACCCAAGTCCCTGATCTGAGTGACCGGTGTCAATATTACATTATTGATATAACAATATTATAAACATCACTCGACGGCCTCCGTGGTCGAGGGGCAAGGCTCTCAACTAACAATCCGGAGGACGCGGATTCAAATCCCGGCGTGTGCAAATAAATTTTATTTGTGTTATATTTTTTACATTAGCTCTTCAAAGGGGGCCCAGAAGAAGGTCTTCCCTCAGGACATGTGTAATCTTTGGGGATACTGTGTGGAGGGTATTTTTAGGAAAGAAAGCTCTGGAAAAGACAAAGGTATGGGGGGTGTGTAAGAATCTGGGATCAGTGTCTTCAGGAGTGAAGAGCGTATGAATCCATCTCTTCCACTGCGGTGCAAGGCGATGTTCCGAGAAAAAGTCAAAAGGTCTTCCTCAACCTCTCCGATCCAGCCTGCCACGCAGCTGGTGGGCAGATGCATCCAATACCAAGAATCGGACAAACCATACCCATTTTTTTTTTTTAAATATTAAATATTAATACTTCACAACAGTCCCCGCTGCACACGTCTGGTGCCAGTGAGACTATGGCATCCCCAATTGGGTATGTTGTAAGGCTGAAGGTAGAGGGAAGGTGAAGGAGATGGGGAGAGGAAGGTGGGGAAGTACCTGGCTATTCAGATCTGGTCACCAAACGCGGCTAAACCCATTTCAAGCAACGTTTAAATTCTGAATGCTTGTCTTACGACACACAGTGGTTCCAAATACCCCAAAAGTGGGAAACAATTCACAGGGAGGATTAACGGGGGAAAAAAAGGGATATTATTTTTCGGTATGGTTAAACAAAATTATAATATTCGGTTTTAGTAAGTTTTACTGGATTTTATTAACGATTTCTGGATTTTATTATATTTTTATCAACGAAAAAATAAAATAATTTTTTTTTCTTAAAATTGATGTTATCTATGTCCACATCCATGTGAAAATAAAGGCCGAGTAATTTTTAATTTTGCTTTTTAACATTCTGAGGCAGACGATGAACAATCATCATCATCGTCGGTGCTAAAGATATTCGAAGAGGAATCCGGAGGAATTATTAAATCGAAAACTTACTTAGGAAAACGATTTAATGGTTTCTTTGGGGGTTGCCTGTAACTAGTTATGATAGGATCAGATGTAACTAACATTAAATAAAAAAACACCTTCATAAAATTTCTCACGAGAACATTTTCTAGAATAGTTGTCGCGATATTTAAAAAAAATCGTTGTCCGAGCTTCCTGAGCCTCTTCTGATAATCTTAATCGGGTGGCAATATCTGATGGACGATGGGCAAGGATTCTGCCACACTACGTTTATATTGTCAGACTTCCCGCGAACTAATCGCGAAGGTAGGTACAATTGAACATTTTAAAATACTGGAATAATCCGCACCTCTCGCGTTCCAATGAACACCTGTTATTAAGAAGAGCGATTATCATCAAATATCTTGTACACTTGTCTGTTAATAGAAGAGCGCCTAGAATAATGTCTTCTAATAATTTTGATGTTACCGATTAACCGAAAAATATACCTCTTTCTCAAACACCAAATGAGAAAGAGGTGCACTTTTCCTAAGATCTTTGATTTTCAAGCGTTTGGATTGGTCTGAACTACATTCAAATTGTGTTTACGATCATCACGTGCCGTTTTCAGGATAAATCACACACAATATAAAACCAATCGGAGTCTCAAGTCATTTTTTTTTATTTTCCATCACAAATCTAGCATAATCTCGACGAGAAATAGTCCGTCTTGTATTAATGCGAAATTTGAAGTCCGTGATTTTTTTACTGAATTTATCCAACCTCTCTTTAAGGCAATTGGTGAGGTTTATACACATTTTTTTATAAATATTAAAATATTTTTCCATTTTTTGACACTTCGAGTTCATCATTATGCCAAATAACTCCTTTTTTCTTAAGAACAAATCCTTTGAAACCGAACCTGTGGCAAAAATAATGTTTATGAAGCATTCAAATTTTACAGTAAGTAAATTACGTAAAAATTCCTGGGCCGTAGAACCGCAAAAATGCGCAAGATTTTTTTTTTATATGATACGTAAATAGTTCAGCTACAAAATTACATCAGCACATTTACTGAATATTACTGAATATCTAATTTTAACCTTAAGTATTCCAGAAATCATCGTAATTTTTTTTTTAATTCACGAGGTGTGTTTTAAAAAAAATATCCCAAATTTGTCGCATTAGGAAATGAAAAAAATAAACTTAACATCTTTAATAAACACATGAAGGTATTGAATCCAAGTTGAAAAAAAATTGCGAGCAAGCGGTGTAAAAAGTTATCAGTCCCTAAATATTATATAATAAACGTTGCATTTACACACAAATGTCCCGACTGCACGGGAAGTCAATCTTTGCTGACGTGTTTCGCAGTGACGAAACGTTTTGTTGAATTTTGTGGTATGGGGAAAGATGCACTGGTATGTTGTGTCAAGATATAGAAACCAAATTTAGTGATCCTTGCAATTTGAAATTTCGAATTGTTTCCGACGCTCCCATACTAGTAAAACCACTGTGCGACAGGGCGATATTGAGAGTATCTTCCACTCTGGAACGCGCCGCAAATATACTATATATATTATTTTAAATGAATTAATTGTGTAATAACACAATTTAATCATATAAAATTTATTGCCCACGGCGGGATTCGATCCCGCGACCCTCGGATTGCGAGTCAAGAGCCTTCCCCCTCAACCACGCCGTCCGTCAGAGCCGCCCCAAGAGCCCAGGCACTCCTGCTAAATCACCAAATGTAGCGAATCACTTGGAGTTGGAACTGCGGAACGTGCGATTTTAGATCGTTTTTAAATCAATAATTATGAATGAAAATTACACATTTTATAGTACAATGATCAAAATCAGAAAAATAAACTTGTAGCGCGCGGTATTTGGTCCGACGTACGGATCCGAATACTTTCTCCCTCACACGCATAGCGCCGTCTCGCTCGGCGACTTTCGGCTCACCGCCCGGACAAGAAGACACCCCATTGGCCGAGCTACCCCGCCCCAAAGGGTAAACACCGTGCAGGCCTATATGGAGCCAGAGTATCCAGTCTCCTGGTTAACTAAGCAACAGAATCCTAGTGGTCATTGCCCAAGTTAAACCCTCCCCAGTACCAAGTCGAGAGAGCCCTCTGGGTCCTCCTTGGTAATTCAAGTAACAGCGCCCTCGGGGACATTACTTGTCGGGAAAACCTTAACCCAACTAAGAGACCACGGGTCCTCTGTTGAGGTTATTACGCCAAGTGTCTAGCGAGAACGTTAGTGAGTATTGTTTAAACTCTAAGTGATTTTACTTTGTGCTACAACTTTCCTGTACTCTGTTTTTTACTATAAGCTGTGAACCCTGTATATAAGAGAAATAAACTGACCAACGCTGAAAGACTATTTTCTTATAAATACCCTGCCACAAACTTTTAAATCTTCCACGCATTTTCAACGGTATTCATAAGACTGTAAAAACACACTATTATTATCATTCTAAGAATAAACCTACGTTTTATTTGTTTATAAAAGTAACCACTTTCTTCTTATAAATAGCTAAAGACTTCGTGGCCCGAAAGGACAAAAATACATTATGAACGACATTTAAAAAAATTCCAATTAATTCCTCGGAAAGAAACATCCGAGGAAATTCCAAAGCGGAAAATAATTCCACGGAAATAAACCTCTAATTCCATTTATTATTATTAAGGCTATTTTTATATCACCGACCGCAAACGTAAATGAATGGTGAGATAAAAAAAATACGTTAAGTCACTTTTTTCCGCACTGATAAAATAGGAAACAGAAAAAATTGGAACGAAATTTTATTACAAAAAAAACAGAGTGCGAAATAATAAGGTGGGTCATTTAAAAAAATGTTATTTTTAAATTCTAAAAACGATAAAAGGGTGCCTAATGGGTTCAAAACGACAAGTTTAAATTTTTCAAATTTCTGATACGGTCTTCTACCGGAGGCGTCTACTAATATCTACAGGAATTCCAAAAACTGAAAAAATCGAACTAATATCTACGAGAATCAAAGTGTTGACGAATATCTACAGCTCAAACTGTTCGATTAATATCTATGAGAACCAAAGTGTTGACGAATATCTACAGCACTGGCAGAGGTTGGATTTGCAAGTATTTATTTATTTATTTATTGAAAAAAATAAGAAGTACATGAGAAACATAAGCTGCATATCTCACTAGGGCATTCCTGTATCGAGATATGCAGTTTTACATTGTAATTTAAACAAAAAACATACATATGAACTAAATAAAAATATAATTATAAACCTACAAAAAAATATAACAATAAGCAAATTAAAGATAACATAACAATAAGCAAATTAGATACTATAACAATAAGCAAATAAAGTACATAATAATATATAAGTTAAGTTATTAAATTTGGATTGTATGAAATATAGCTGAATTCCAGAATGATTTATGATACAAGCGACAACATGGGTAATCCAAAACCATCACTCTCAGTTATTATACATATTTTGACCATTTTCTTGAATAAATGTAATGTACCAATAGTTTTTATTTTTTCATTGAGCATATTATAAAGCAACGGAGCTTTATATGAAAAACTTCTTTGTCCAAAGGATGTTTTGGTATGTACCGGCTGATACATTAAAGAAGAGCCCAATCTAGTGATGCGCACTTGTTGAGATCTTTTCGCAGTGATAATGTTGTTGAAAAATTTACAGTATGTATAGCATATTGGAATAACGTAATAGTGCGTATGCAGTTTAAAAAACTTAATTTATGTAAGTATGTATGTAAAAATCCCTAATATCGGACTATTGGACACATTTAGCTGATTAGTCCAACCTACGCTCTGTAGATATTAGTTCAACCTACGCTCTGTAGATATTAGTCAACACTCTGAAGTTCGTAGATATTAGTTCAACATATGAGCTGTAGATATTCGTCCGACATACAGGCTGTAGATATTAGTATCTGGAGTCCTTCTACCTCCACAATGGCATTCGAGATGTGATCTACAGAAGAATACTAAAAAATAAGCTGGATGGACAGGGTTACAAATGAAGATGTTATGGTTCGGATGAATAAAGAAAAAGAAGTTATTAAAACAATAAAAATCCGAAAACTTCAATATCTTGGACATGTGATGAGACATCCAGAGAAGTATGAGATCTTGCATCTCATAATGCGGGGAAGATTGCCGGAAGACGGGGCCCTGGAAGAAGGAGAACCTCATGGCTGAAAAACTTGAGACAGTGGTTTGGCCAGTCTACTGTAGAGCTGTTACGGGCCGCAGTAAACAAAGTGCGCGTAGTCAATATGATAGCCAACCTTTGAACGGAAAGGCACAAGAAGAAGAAGAAGAAAACATTGAAACGAAGAAATTTTGTTACAACAAAAAAAAACAGAGTGTGCAATTCACACGCGGTAGAATTGAAACCTTCAGAAAAATAAAGTAGACTCAGTAACAAAATTTTATATTTGTTTAAATATAAATTGAAGATGTCCACTGACATGGTATCTTGTTAGTATTTGTGTTTTCTTAGTCGCTAAATGTAGCTTTCTTCTGTGTTTTCTATGCCTTTTCAATGTAGGATTCGATCCCTGGTCCTCTGAATGTCAGACGCTTTATATCACTACTCCAAAGACACTTGGGACCGTGGATGCATCGTATTATATTGGAACTGAGTACCCGTGAAATAAATAAATATTTTATTGCTATCTCATTCTCTCGCAGACTAAATCCTATAGATGTACGTGTTCGTCTCTTTTTAGTGTCGCTATTTTTCGTTTCATCCAGTTTCAAATCACAACGTCGCTACAGAAGTTTTCACTTCAAAAACTGCTCACAATACATGCATTTTTGCATTCAAAACTGCATACGAAATACAGCTTCACAAGATTATTGGAATGTAAATACTCAAAATCGAGTGCAGTTCATAATACGCGGTAGAAGTGAAATCTTCACCCACACAATCTCAACCAACAGGAGCCTTGAAAGGTGAGCTCATAATCAAAGCGCCCAATGCGCGCAGCTTGACAGAGCGCGACGCTTCATAGGTAACGTTTCATTCTATCTCATTCTCTCGCAGGCTAAATCCTATAGATGCATATGTTCGTCTCTTTATAGTGTCACTCGTTTCCGTTTCATCGAGTTTCAAATCACAACGGTGCTAAAGAAGTTTCACTTCAAAAAATGAAACGCCTGAAATGGTTGTTGGAATTGGGTGAAGCGCCCTCCTCACCATCCAATTTTTAGAGACTGCGGCAGTGGCTGCAGAGAGCGTGGAGTTGAGAGAACTAGCGCTGTCTTGTTTGTTAAAGGGCCGCTAGAACGAGTCAGCGCTAGTTCGCTCAACTCCACGCTCTTTGCAGTCACTGCCGCAGTCACTAAATGCAGTGTCGTGTGTAGGCCGCTTTATAATACTGATAATAATAAGTGTAAGAAAAACAAGGTACGCAAGGAAAAAGCATAACCAATCACATACCACTTAAGGGAACGTACCCATACTACGTGACGAACTTTTTGCAATTTTTAACCCCCCCCCCCCCCCCCCCTCCCCCCGGTGACCAAAAACCTATGGCCCCCGCCGTTCATTTGTACCAAGCCTAGTATTTTGAAGAACCCCCCCCCCCAACAGGTCATGTAGTATGGGTACGTTCCCTTATCTGTGCGATGGAGCACACGACCCAACCACAATATAGTTCTATCACAATCAGGGCTGGGCAGTATTTGAAATACTTGTAATTGAAATACGTATTTGAAATACAAATACGTATTTTGTATTTGTATTTCAATTACTTCCTAAAAATGTATTTTGTAATTGGTATTTCAATTACCTGCTGCTGAGGTATTTTGTAATTTGTATTTCAAATACTCATGGCTTCAAAATACATTTTCAAATACATTTAGCGATCTTAATAATGATAATGAAAAATAAACACACAGAGATAATACATAGACTAAAAACGCTAGAATCCTGTAGGTACTATTGTCCTTTGCTATAGCACTCTGACTAATGATTATATTATTTGTAGTTCTTTTATATCATTGCTTTATAATCTACTGTACATTTTTTTACGTCATGCTAGTTATTATTATTGTCCTGTGCTATAATAGCACTGTTATTGTACATTTTGTATCATATTATATTATACTTGTCATTAGATCAAGTATTAGATCAAGCACTATAGGAATAATTTGACTGATTACTAGATTATTTTTAAGTTAATTACTGTAGAGCGCATTTGAAGTGAAATAACACAAAACTGCGCTATACAAATGTCATCCATTTAAATATAAAAATGAATCCTTCTTTCCCTTGGTCACGCCATAACTTCAGAATGACTTTACCAATTTCATTAATTTTTTTTAAGTTTTCTAATAATTTATAGAAGGTTCTTACGGAAATAAAAATTAAGAAAATTACGCAGGAAATTGGTTAATTTCAGAACGACTCTTTTAACTTCGTACGTTTGAAAATTCGCGCGTTTGATGAAATTGAATTGAGCAGGCAGCTGTGTTTTTTTTTGTAACAAAAAAAATTGTCTATGGATTTTTTAAATTATAAATATTTTAAATAGGTACCTGTGTTAGGTACCAGATATGATTGATTGTTCTTATAATATAGAAAAATGAATATTTGTTATATGGGAAAAATGAAAATTTGAATAAAAAAATTGTAATACGGGATGCGGAAGGGGATGCGGGAGGGAAACGGGCACGCACGGGAAAGGACATGCAGGGAGAAACAATTTATTTCTTTGAATATGGCATTGCAATGCATGCCGGGAACCAGCTAGTGTTATTATTTATTATAATCTAACACCTAAGTCCTATACCACAAAACTTTACAAGTGGAGCGGAGAAGAGATGAGTCTCCTGAGCAATATGATTAGTCAATTTTAACACGTCTCTGTTTCACTCTACTCAGCTTTGCTTCTATGGAATCGCACCCTTAGATATGGGAACTTACGATAATTTATTGCAACCAAAGGTTGTACCAAAACCAAATGTATTTTGTATTTTGTAATTTGTATTTTGTATTTTAAATTAAAAAATGGTTAAAATACTGTATTTTGTATTTCAAATACACGACTTGAAAGTATTTTGTATTTCGTATTTTAAGTACATGCGACAAAGTATTTTGTAATTTGTATTTTAATTGCAGCAAAGCATGTATTTTGCCCAGCCCTGATCACAATACCTCGAGGTAATTATTGACACAACAAAACGAATGAGTACAAAACTATATCATTTTCTCTTTTGTTATTAGTTTTAAAATCGTATCTATATCATTTTAGTTGTTTGTTTTTGGGGTGTTATGCCGTGTTGTGCAACCTCCTTCTTTAGCCAACGTTTCGGAGAGCGTTGCAGTGTCCATCATCAGGGCAGATCCGGTAGATGTGTAATTTTTAGTGGTGAATTTTCCAAGTAAATAAGCACACATTTCACCACTAAAAATTATACATCTACCGGATCTGCCCTGATGATGGACACTGCAACGCTGTCCGAAACGTTGGCTAAAGAAGGAGGTTGCGCAACACGGCATAACACCCCAAAAAAAAACAACGAAAATACTTTTGGCCGTGAAAATCTTAAAACGTATCAAAACTATATCATGTACAAAAACATCAACAACTTGTTTCCAAGGTAGTTCCAAATTAGGTAGTACAATTTGGGAGGCGGGAATGGGTACCGCCGCCCCGGGAACCTTTATTGGATAACCAACACCTCTGCCATAGGTCACCCCAAGTGGTTCGCTACGTTTGGTGATTTAGCAGGGGTGCCCGGGTTAATGGGATGAGGTTTGTCTACGTCTGATGACCAGGACACACTGAACCCCAGATTCCTACCCACCCCTTAAACCCTTTCCCTTCCCATAACTTTCCTCTCCTTCCTTTCCCTAAAAAAAACCCTCCACACATCATCCCCAAAGATGACATAGGACCTCAGGGACATTATTTTCCTCAGGGCCTCCTGTGTGGATGTCATGTAAAAAAAAAAAAAATCTTCTTCTGTTTTCAAAACAATATGCACTCGAATTTTCACTATTTTTCGTGCTTTTGTTCCAAATTTCAAATACTTTTCCAGCAAGGTGATGGTTAGGGAGAGGCAGAAACTGAATAAATGACATCCCTGTAGGAACTAAGCATAATCTCATTTCAAAACCAAACACGCATTAATAAAAGCTTCTCGAAAAAAAAGGTAAAATCACACGAATACAGAGATTACTTTAGCTGGCATCGTCTATTCTATAATCCATTTCGTAGATTCTATAAAATAATCAGTGAGAACATAGAAACCCAAAGTTGAATTGAATTCAACTTTCGTTCTATGAAACAGACCACAGAATAGTGGGTAACGTGAGGAACTCAGCATTTAGGTATACTTTCTGTGGGAAGAAACATACACAAATCCTGTTTAGGTGGAGAAAAACGTGTTTTGTCCCCTTTTGTGGGAATGGTCGTGATGGTTTTACGTTAGTGGGAACAACTGTAATGTGTGGGAGGAACTGGAAGAACCACGCCTTTTCCCCTTTTGTGGGAATAACGTTGAAATTATCAGTTTTCTAGGTTTTAAAATGGGTATTTCACTCCTACACTCCTAAATGATGTGAATTTGAAACTGTGAGTCAGAAGGATTTTCACTGACTTGATATTTCTATGTACAATATTAGTGTACAAAACACTTATCAGACCAGTACTTACGTACGCAGCTGAGACTTGGGTACTAACTAAGAGGAATGAGTGAGCACTGGACGTTTTTGAAAGAAAATTTTTGAGGCGCATCTTCGGACCGGTTCTAGAAAATGGATTTTGGCGCAGACGATATAACAATGAGCTCTATACTTTGTTTAAGGAGCTAAACGTCGCAAAATTTATAAAACTGGAAAGACTTCGGTGGCTAGGTCATGTGGAGAGAATGACCGAGCATCAAGTACCAAAGTCCCTGCTGTACTCAAGACCAATAGGGCGAAGGAGCCTGGGAAGACCAAGACTAAGATGGAGCGATAACGTCCTCAAAGACATATCCATCTTGGAGCTTCTAAACTAGAGAGAGCTGGCACAAAACCGAGATGAGTGGAGGAAGACTCTTGAGGAGGCCAAGACCCACCAGGGGTTGTAGAGCCAATAGTGATGATGATGATTATGATATTTCTATGTAAAATTCTAAATTATGCATTTGATAGTCCAGAATTGCTTGCATTGATAAGCTTTCGGATTCCACTACGTACTAACGGTGAAATTATTAGTTTTCTAAGTTTTATAATGGGTATTTCTGCAATTTTGTTTAACTATAACACTCTTAAATGATATCAATATAATTAAATTGTCAGTCAAAAGGATTTTCCCTCTGAGGTATTTTTAAATAAAATTATAAGTAATTCATTTGATATTTCAGAATTCCTTGCATTGATAAGCTTTCGGATTCCACTACGTAATACTAGTCAAGATTTATTTCAGTGCAGAAATTCTGGGAAAAAATGACAAACGACCATATTATATTTTCCTCTTTGCAACGAATACGAATATCGAGTGGAAGCATAGACATCCAATTTAATAGACGAGGAGATACAGATGAGGGATAAAACCAAACTATGGGGGGCGAAGAGGGGAAAGATGACTGTGTTTCGTTAAAAAATCAATCTGACAGTATACAGGCATCTCGCATTATAATATCACCATTTAGTTCTTAAAAGCAAAATCTGCTTTTGAATGAATAGACCTTTTTACAACGGAGCGCGAATTGCTCGCCACGTTATTAACATATTTGCGAAGTCCAAATGCGGCAAAGTAAAGTTCGCCACTTTTCACAGTCGAATATTTTGTTGCCGTATTTAATTAAGACACTTTTACAAATGGTTCATAATTTACTTACCCCTGTAACCAGCGACGAGCTCACTGGAGAACCGCCCACATTCGTTATGATCGACATATTTTAGGGTATAATGTATAGCACAAGCTATCATTTTTGCCGTGTTATTTCGTAAAATGTACGATGTGAGCTCGACGCTGGTCAGGGCAAGAATGATGACGTCACATTTTTTAGATTTAAGCGAGTCTCTCGTAAGCACAGCCGGCTCCATGGAACCGGTATGGGGAGGGGGAAATAATACGCTTTTATCACTTAGGGCAGGTCTATATATATTCACATGTCTATGGGTGGAAGGAAATAATTATACCGAGTCGGTGAACATCTTCAATTTACCACTAAACAAATAATAAAAAAATGTTGTAACTGAGGCAATTCAGTTATTTACAAGGTATAATAATTACTGTATAATTTTTACTATTCATGTGTACAAAAAGCCCTTAAAAAGGACGTTAATCGAAAAAAGAAATATTTTTGTTTATTTTTGCGTTCAGTGGAAACAGAATAATTCCTTAATGGATTTAACGTTAGCTCCTCATAGAAGGCCCTGAGGAATAAAATTCCCTCAGGGCCTATGTCATCTTTGCGGATGCTGTGTGGAGCGTCTTCTTAGGGAAAGAGAGTTCTGGCAAGGAAAAGGTTACGATGGGAGGTAGGAATCTGAGGGTCAATGTGTCTAAGAGTGACGGACGTATGAATCTATCCCTCCCACTGCGGTGCAAGGCGATGGGTTAAGAGTTCGACTGGAGAGGTCTCCCTCAAACAGTCTATCGGATCCGCCATGCAGTAGACAGGCAAACGCATTCGCTGCCAAGACCTAGACAAACCTTTATTTGTTTATTAACCCATTAACCCAATTTTATCTTCCAAGTCTTAGAGAAAGACCACCATGCATAATCGAAACGTTGCGAAGGATTTTAGACATGTAAAGCGACCAGATCTGAATAAACAGGTACTTCCCAACTTTCATTTATCAAATTCTATCAAACCCCTATCTGCCTACTGTCAGCCTCAAAACATTCCACACATTGGGGAAGCCGTAGTCTCACTGGGTCCAGAATATTGGGAGCAGTTGGGACTCTGCAGATGGACGATTGTCTTGATGCTAGTCAATCTCTTAATAGGAGAGGGCAGCAGAAGAAGGAGGAACTTTAAAATCTCTAGATTATTACACAGGAGGCCCAGAGGAAAATAATTTCCCATAGGGCCTATGTCATCTTTGGGGATGCTGTGTGGATGTTTTTTTCTTAAGGAAAGGAAGAAGAGAGGTCTGGGAAGGAAAAGGGTTCAAGGGGTGGGTATGAATCTGGGGTTCAGTGTGTCCTGGTCATCCGCCTGCAAAACCTACACAAACCTCACCCGGGCACCCCTGCTAAATCACCAAACGTGGCGAACCACTCGGGGTGACCTATGGTAGAGGTGTTGGTTGTCCAATAAAGGTTTCCGGCGGTACGTACCTATTCCCGCCTCCCAAATTGAAAACAATAAGAACTCTAAAGAAAAAAAAAATACAAAATGCTCTTTCTACGAACACATTAAAAATCAGTCCATTTCATTCTGGAATCTCAACCGGAACACTGTAAACAAGGCCAAATGAGAGGAATACAATAAAAAATAACGTTTATTAAATATCATTCGAGCAGTAAACAATTCAGCAGGGTAAAATCAATACCACAAAACGTAAACAACCGGGTTATAATAATTCTGTTTGTGAAAGAAGAGATTTTGAATGGAAAAGCCGAGAGAAAATGGACGAAAGAATTAATAATATTGGAATACTGTTTTTTATTATTACCTACTGGGCGAAGCGTAACGTGAATATCAGTATTTTCGTTTAATCTTTACTACGTATCGGTTTAGATTATGAATACCAAAAAAAGACTCCAGATACTAATATCTACAGCCTGTATGTCGGACGAATATCTACAGCTTCTATGTTGAACTAATATCTACGAACTTCAGAGTGTTGACTAATATCTACAGAGCGTAGGTTGAACTAATCAGCTAAATGTGTCCAATAGTCCGATATTAGGGATTTTTACATACATACTTACATAAATTAAGTTTTTTAAACTGCGTACGCAATATTACATAATTCCAATATGCTATACATAATTGCAAATCCAACCTCTGCCAGTGATGTAGATATTCGTCAACACTTTGGTTCTTATAGATATTAGTCAACAGTTTGAGCTGTAGATATTCGTTAACACTTTGGTTCCCATAGATATTAGTTCGATTTTTTCAGTTTTTGGAATTCCTGTAGATATTAGTAGACGCCTCCAAAAAAAAAATAGCTTTGAATAAATTGAAGATTTTTCCTAAAGTTTCGCTCGAGAAGAATTAAACTTAGAGATGAAACGGATAGTTGTTTGGCCGGATGCCGGATATCCGGCGAGCTGCGAGGCCGGATATCCGGCGGCCGGATATTCGACCCATTTTAGCGCCGCACAGGTGCGGCGAACACGTTCGGATCAATTCGGGCGTTTTCGGTTGCCATCGTGAGTATTCGTGAGTGATCGCGAGAATATTCTCTTTGATAAGAAGAAGAACAAGAGGTATATTATGGTGCTTCAGTGTCAGTATTAAATCGTTTCAATAATTTCTGTGTTTTTTACGATGTTTTAGTTCCCGTGTAATGGTGATTGTGATTAGTTAATCATGTTAATTTAATTTTTCGCTACTCTGCGAGGTTTTTGTAAGTTTTTTCTAAAAGTTTTTAGTTTAGGTATTTACTATTTATGTATTTATCATTAGAGTGAATATCTCAGAAGAAAATTTTAGTTTTTTGTAAGGCCTTATGGCTTTTTTGTATTTTTCGACTTTAAAAAAGAGCCGTCATAATTATAAGCCATTTTATTGATATTTACCTCACACAGATTTATGTATTGCATTTTATTATAGGAAATTGTCGTAGTTTTTGAATATCCGGTATCCGGCCGGATAATAAATTTAGGCCGGATGCCGGATAGTTACCGGATATCCGTTTCATCTCTAATTGAAATGAAGGGAAATGGGAAGGCTGAGAAAGATATTGAAAGAAGGGAAAATGCAAGTACCTAAGGCGAGACTAAGGAGGTTTGCCCGAAACTCACATCTTAATTGATTTTGGCGAATTCGTAATTGAACTATCATTTTTATTTCCATGCCTCACAAGGGATGCGAGTTATTTATATTTTAGATTAATAAAAACAGTACGTTACCATAAATTTTTTAACGTACAACGCCTTTATAAATTTGTAATACGTTATACTACTAAAGTTAGCGGTGAGCACCAGATTTTATTTTTCTAGACGACGAATTAAAAACTTCGGGAGGTATTCATTTAGAAACATCTTAAATATTAGTAACACGTTCTTCAGAATTAATTAAAATGACCCCGGCGGAAATGTCGAATCTCCACGCCTGCTAGGGTGAATTCGACCAATACGCCGCGGGCGCATATTTGTTTACACGCTTTCTTCACTTACGTCGTTAAGATTCCCACATTATTTTTCTTCTTCTTTTCTTTGATAGGCCAAATTCGACAATAGGTCCGTCCAATACACGGGTCGCGTATCGCAATTTGTATACACGGCTTCTTTACTTACGTCGTTAAGATTCTGAATATATTTTAGGGTATAGTGTAGTCTTAATGGAGAACGAAATGCCGTTGGCGCTAACAAAAAAACTGTCCACAGAAGCGAAACTAGCAGTCCACAATGGACTTCTGGTACCTACCCTGATGTATGGCGAGGTATAGAACTGGCAGAGGAAAGATAAAAGAAGACTGAATGCTGTAGAAATGAGATCCCTGATTTGTGTGTAGTAAAATCATGTATGATCGTGGGAGGAAAGTGAAGATCCGCAAATAATGCAGGGCTGGTGTACACGTAATGAGCAAGATTAAGAAAGGGACCCTCAGATGGTTGGGGGATGTAGAGCGAATTAACGAAGAAAGAAGCGTAAGGAGAATACGCAAATGGGAATGGTAAACGTTGATTAGAAAAAAACCTAAGATAAGCCACTTTTAAAACTTTCGTATCTTATGTATAAAAATGAATCGCTGAATGTATGTACGCGCATAACTTCCGAACGACTGCACCAAATTGGATAATTCTTTTTTTTGTGTGTTCGTTATTGTCAGGACAAGGTTTTTATAAAACTTCCGGTGAGCTCTGGCATTATGAAATTTGTATAAAAAAATTGCTATTGGTGACACGCGAAATATGAATGTATGGGGGAGGGGAACCAGGGAGGGGGAGGGGAACCAGGGAGGGGGTGGGGAACCTGGGAGGGAGGAGGGGAACTCGGGATGGGGGTTCGCGGGACGGGGGGGAGTTGAGTGGGTAGAGGGAAGGTGGAGGTGACGGAACTCGGGAGGGGGGTTCGCGGGACGGGGGAAGGGAGGGGAGTGGAGTGGGGAGAAGGAAGGTGGAGGTGACGGAGTGGGAACGCGAGAGGGGAAGAGGACGCTGGAGAAGAAGGGGAGGCGGAAGGGGAACGGGACGAATGGGAAAGGACACTCAGGGAGAAACAATTTCTTAATTAAATGGCATAGCAACGCATGCCGGGGCCAGCTAGTGTTTTATAATTGTGTGTGTGCTATAACAGCACTATCTTTTTTAATTTTGTTCTTCTGTCATTGTTTTGTAAATACTGTATATTCTTTAGTTTATTTTTTTTTATTCTGTCATTGTTTTGTAAATACTGTATATTCTTTTATTATTTTCTCAATATTATAAGGAGCAGTGTAGGATTATTTTTAAATTTATTATAGTTAAGCGCACTTGAAGTGAAATGTCACAAAACTGCGCTATACAAATATAATGTTATTATATTATTTATAATTCGAAATAAACATAATTTATTTTATTATTTTTATTATCCCCGATTTATTTTATTTGCCATCATGTAGAACCAATATTAGAAAAAAAACCCCAATTCCTCGCGTATGTGCACAATATAATACAAAATTTCACATTTGACATTTTTAGTAATAACGTAAAGAAATATCGATATGAAGTAACGCGTACGATCGATTATTAATATGAGAGTATACAATGTATCGGGAGCATCTCCTATCCTTTTCCTATATTCCTCTTCCTCTCCCCTTCCAATAACCCAAAATTATTTTTTAAGATATTAAAACTTCATTTCCGATGTACTTTGGCATAAGAAACTTCTGTGGCTTGACTTCAGTTCACTTGTATATTTATCACTGTATATTATGTAAAAGCTGTTTGTTTCTTACAAATAAATAAATAAACAATTTTTAGATTTCAAAAATAATGTTTATGTCGAATTATAAAATTTTGAAAGCGTATTTCATCACCTTTCGAAAACAGTTTTTAGTTTCTCGATGCCTTCAGAAATATTCCATTCGTTTGGATTTTATAAAAAGCAGAAATATTTTGACCTTCCGACTCCGGTATTTTGTTCCTCCTGAAACTTGCGTAAAATAAGAGCGACGATATTATAAATTTGTACAGCGCACTTGAGGTGATTTTTCACAGACACGACGCGATACAATTCACCAAAAATACTACTAATAATTATTCTTTTTCCCCTTCATCAATAAACATTCCACGCATTTGACCTAACAAACTGCATCCTCTACAGCTGCACAATCAAAGAAAGCACCCACCATTCACAACGCGAAAAGACGCAAAAACAACAATCAACTTGCGACTCGATTCAAGAAAATTTTAGATACTATGTACTACAACAGTCAGTGGGTATTTCTACTGCTGTTTATGAACGAACGAACCGGGACAATCAGCCAATACCAGGACGGGGTGCGATGGTGTGTGGAATGGGTAGGCGGGGGGCGGAAGAGGGGGGGGGGGGGGGCGGTCTAGTAGTGATGTTTTATTTTGGCAGTCGATGAATGAACGAACACGAAGTTCGTAGTAGTGGTGAAGCGGTATGCAGACTGTGGTGCACGGTACGGAATACGAAAAACCAAGAAGCTGCTTAAATTTGATCAACAACAATAACAAAAGAAACACATTTTTCTTTTAATTTTTTGTAGTTAAAACTTCTTTTTAGCACCGTTGTGATTTGAAACGACAAATAGTGACACTAAAAAGAGACAAACGCGTGTATTTATAGGATTTAACCTGCGGGAGAATGAGGGCCTGTCATCTTTGGAGATGCTGTGTGGAAAGTCTTTTCAGGAAAAGGAAGGAGATGGAGATGGAAGGAAAAATGTATGAAGGCTATGTAGGAATCTGGAGATTAATGTATCCATTCAGGGGTAACGGACGTATGAATTCATCCCTCCCACTGCGGTGCAAGGCGATGGTCCGAGAGAGTCCGGCTGGAGAGGTCTAGGTCAGGTCTCTCTCAACCAGTCTCTCCCGATTCGGCCTGCAAAGACCTAGACAAACCACACCTCATGTAACCGAGCACCCCTGCTTAGTCACCAAAACTAGCGAACCGCTCGGGATCCTATGGCAGAGATGTTACCCAACAAATGGTTCCCGGGGCGACTGTAGCAATATCCGACTCGAAAATTAAACCATCTATTTTTAATTGTTTTACAGAAGTGAAACAGGACGTACAAACAAATATACAGACAGACAAAATGCAAAACGGTCGACAAAAACAGGATCGATACACTCAGTCAATAATTATCCTGTCCTGAAGAAGGTTAGGGTATAACCGAAACTAGGTAGATATTTTGTATAAATTATAATAAAGTAGTTAAAAACAAAGAAACTTTTCATTCAATTAAAATGTCAAGTCGCAAAATAATTGATTTCTTTGATAATTCAAATAAAACTATTTATTTATTTAAGGAACATAAACAGTCTTAATAATATAATATACATAAGAGGATAACAAAAAAAAGATCAATTATTAATGTTCACAGATAGGTATTTAGAAACATAAAAGTAACTGAATGAAAACTAGAATATTTAAGAAAAGAAAAAAAAAACAGGACAAAGCAGCAATTAAAAAAATATATATATAATACAGGTGTAGATTCAACAAGTGATAAACCTAAATATAAAAACACAGCAATAAAATAAATGCTGTAGAGAAAATAGGGTGCGAATCAGGTATTTGGATTGGGACGGGTAAGGGGAGGACAGGGATAAAGGAAAGTTGCCACGCAAGTAATTTAAAAATATTAGGTACCATTAATTTAATCATCATGAATATGTGTTATGTATTATTCGCACATAGAATGTTATACAAAGAAATTCTGTAGCGAAAGTAACTAACAGTGAATATGTCAGCAAGTGTTTCTAAACGTGCAAATTTAATGTTATAGTAGTTACATGTCCTTTGCATAAATTCATTTTGGTTGGAATTCGTGTTCGTGTTGTTTCAATTTAGGTATTACAAGTTTAATTTATTTTATTCTGTATTGTTTTCATTATTTATCTGGGCTAGCTGTAAGCACTGATAAATAATAAATGCAAATCCTATAAACGTACCTACAAGCTAAACAAACCCTTGCACAAAAGTTTTTTAATCTGAATATTGCGCGCCTGCAAAACTTCAGAATGGATTAATTATTCCAACACTGGTTCATTGAAAGTTTTCCCGTTTCTAGTGCGGACGGCCTCCGTGGTCTAGTGGTTCAAATCCCGCCGTGCGCAAATAAATTTTATTTGATTGATTTGTGTTATTTCAAAATTAATTAATTAAACACAAAATATATATAATAATAATAATACTTGGATGATTTATATAGCGCCGTTTTTGTGAAAAATCACCTCAAGGGCGCTGTACAAACTTATAATACATTTCTAAAATCTAAAAAAATCTACAAGCTAGATAAACAATTAAAAACAACTTATGGCTAAAAATTACACACACCGGTTCATTGATCACCGATACGAAAATATATGTACAATATTTTGACTAATGAACGCGATGCCACCTAAAAATTAATGAAAACAGGACCATACTTACCTGGGAGGTCGCTTGATATTAACACTGTATATTGTTCATTTAAAGAAATTTAGAAAGAGTTCGCATGCAGAGGACATAATTGTGAACATATGTTATTTTTAATCCTGAAAAATATTTAATATTAATATGTAATGTATTCTTTGATGAGTGTATTTTGGAAAATAAAAGCAAAATTTAATGGTGGGCGGTGCAGTAGTACCTATAAGGATTTGATCTTCCTAAATGTGATTCGTCAAGAGACAGATTGATGTGTAAGGACTCCAAGGATAAGGATAAGGTAAGGATAGTATATTTGCGGCACGTTTCAGAGTGGTATAAGACCACCATTCAGAATTGAAACATTGCTTGAAATGTCCGGACGACCGGTCAGTTACTTCCCAATATCATTCTCCCCGCAATCTTCAGCCTCACAACATATCCCAATTGGGGATGCCATAGTCTCACTGACTTCAGACAGGAGCAGTTGGAATTCTTGTGAGGAAATCATACATGTATAAAAAATGGAGTATCCACGGGAGAACAGCAATAGAAGGAACTAACCTAAGCCAACAAAAAATACTTGACTGTTTGATAGATTCCTCTATATTAACTGCCGGTATTTCAATGGAAGATGTTCTGAGGAACTAGCATCATAGATCTCTTCGGCACCGGTGCATAGTCGGGAAACAAGCCAAACGCCCCCGCTACTCGTCTGTACACATTATTTGTCACATGACAAAGGGGTGTTTCTGCGACTCTTTATTGAGTTCAACAACTCCGCTGTGGAACGATTTGCCGTTTGCCTCCAAATTTCCTCCCTACAAATTGGGTCTCCTCAAAAAGACCCTACACACAGCCTCTCCAGCCGGACTCTCCACATTGTACTGCAGTGGGACCTGTTTCCTTCTCAGAACATCCTTTCCCTAAAAAGACCATCAATACAGTATCCCCAAAGATGAAATAGGCCCTAATGGAAATTATTTCCTGTGTGGAGCAAAGGTAAAACAAAACAACAACAAAAAACTAATTCAAATCTTACCTAACCTTTTAGCTCTAAAATCTAAAAATTTTTATTTAATTATTCCAACTGCTAGACGTTCATAGAAAGTTTGCCCGCTTCTGTGCAGAGAGCATCAACGAGGTACCGAAATAGAAGACCGAGAGAGATGGAGGAAGGTCGGCGGAAGCGAAAATATTATGTATGTGCATAATTTAAAAGTAGAAGTGGAGTCATTTAAACTTTTGTACTGCAGTGTGATGGAGGGTTTTAATGAATGGAAAGAGGATGGAGTGCCACACTTCAAGGTCCCGACTGATCTGAAATAAATACTACGTTTAGATTATTGCAATGGACTATTATAAATACCTTCGCAAGTCTCCCCAAATATCAAAGAAACCAGTTTTATTTAACACATTAAAACATTTTCCTGGTTAAAATTCTTGTCAATGGGAAGTCGAATTATCAATCTTCTTCAATTGCTTCAGTAAACGATCAATTAGCAATTGTCAATAACATCAAAGACGTGAATTGATGTAGCTATAAAAAATCAAAAGAGAAAATTACACGTGGAAAAAACTAGGCGCCTAAACTCTATAAAATACATACGATGTGGTAAAAATACACGACATGTGATAAAAATGAATATACATATCTTTATTGGTTCCATGACAGTTCATCCTGCGACAATTCATCCGGCGACAGTTCATCCTGCGACAGTTCATCCTGCCGACAGTTCATCCCGCCGACAATTCATCCGGCGACAATTCATTCTGACAATTCAACCTAACCTAACCTATAAGTATGTCGTATTTTGTTATTCACGCATGCTTCTTCGGAGAGTCAAAATTATTGTTAGTAAAATATTTTTACAGCGGATTTCCACTCAAGATGCCTTCAGATATAAGTATATCGATTTTGGTTGTACGGCCGTATATCCTCTTTGCATACTTACTTAATAAAAATCTTCTAAATGATCAGGCAGGATGAATTGTCACCGGATGAACTGTCGGCAGGATGAACTGTCGGCAGGATGAACTGTCGGCCGGATGAACTGTCGCAGGATGAACTGTCGCCGGATGAATTGTCGCAGGACGAATTGTCGGGTCACCATCTTTATTATTGTGTTTGAGGTTTACCAGTTTACAGTTCTTCATGGAAATGAAGTTTCGATCTGAAAACAAGTGCAATGGCCTTGAAATTCAAGCTCAAAAACTGTGTAAAATTTATGACGCCAGAGCTCAACGGTCAAGAGATTTTTCGCTTCAAAAAACAAATTCAGTTATTTTTAGTCCAGATATTATTACAAAATGTTATACACAAGCGTGTAAAAACAGGAAGTATCAATCAAAATTATAGCACACATTTCTACACGAACGTCGGTGTACTTAAAATCCCATACGGATTCTATTTAAAACTCAGTGTGGTAGTTCGACCGGCGATTCGGGTCAAGGTGAGAGAAGATTTTGTAATTGCGACCGTTTCAGATTTATATGGGGCAATCCGCCAGAATGGAAGTTATCCAAATATCGCCATTCCGAGTCCAAAAATAGCACCGCATTGTTTGTTTTAAACTCTCTAGGCCCGACTTCTAAACATAGCGGAAGAGAAAATCTGCTGGCGAATTTATTGTAGCGGTGGTAATCAAATACAGTCCAAACTTTTATACGGTAAACACAATTAGTCTTTATTGGAGTAGGTACAATCAATTTGCAAGTACAAGGGCTGTCCGTAAAACATAAAATATAAGGTCTCCAAGGTGCTGCGGTCGCGAGTAACAATTTTACGCGAGATCCGGCAATACTGGCGTGCAGCCTGGTTTCCCTACGCCAAATCACCACCACGCTGCACTCTCTGCGACACTTAGTCTCGGCGTGGCAGCCGTTCGCGATGGAGTTTCCGGTCACCGCACCCGCCAGGTGTGAATTACGCTCTACAATTAGTTATTTTGTGCAAATAACAAAACCCCAGTAGAAATTCATTCTCCGCTATTTGAACTGTACGGAAAACAGTGTATGAGTGCGAAAACGTGCGCAAATGGTGAAGGGAATTTAAAAGCGTGTCGGACGGCCATCGGTTTCAGACGAAAAAATTGCCAAAGTGGAAAAAACAATGATTGCAGATCGGCGGGTGACGGTTCGGAAGCTCTGTGATATGATCCCTGATGTCAGCAAGACCACTATTGACAAGATTTTCACAGATCATTTGGGAGACCATAAAGTCTGCCCAAGGTGGGTCCCGAAATGCCCACAGAAGATCACAAACAACAACGGGTTGAAGCAGCCCGCGAATCCTTGAGTACTACAAATGTGACTGGGGACGAGACCAGTGGCGGCTAGTTAATAAGAGCACCCGACCGCCGCACAACCGACAAAAATTGAAACGAAACGCGGTTCGGTTTTAAATTAAAATATTTTCTCAAGATCTCGTACAGTAAGTAGGTAGGTAGGTACCTATTATACGTGCTTTCTTTCAGAGCGACGAGCAACGAGCGATGAGACTGCGCTTATGTTCACAACGGTTAGTTTTCGTTTGCGTTCCAGAATTTTACTAATTTTGCGTGCAAATTCCATGAACAGTCGAAACCGTGGGTATATACGATTCTTTGCAAATTTTTCGAAAGCGCGAACGCCGTTCGAGATTTTACCCTTACACCGAAAGGAGCGGTTCGTACAGTAGCGTGTTAAACGAGAACGCTTACGTGTAATATTTTTGTCGACATTTTGTCCTCAATTTCAAAACATGTCAGTATGGAATGAGTGATTATGAGAATTAGCTGATAAGCTGATTAGTTTAATTGTCGGTCATTGTCTGTCGAATTCTTGCTCTCGAAAGTTTTGAACTTTAATTGCATGTTACATCAACCTATGTTTACTTTTGCATTTGTTCATTGTATACATTCAAAATAAGTTTGAATGTGGAATATATTAAGATCAATAGACCGAGTTTTGAAAACAAAATGAAAATAAAAAAATGCCGGTCCGGCTAAACCAGAACTGATAAAAATACAACAATGTAAATCTGGATAAAAAAACAAGAGGGTCATAGAGGTCTTCGCTAAGCAAAAGGAACATAGAATAAAACTTCTTTATAAATAGGTATGTACCTTTACTAAATTGTATTTTCAATGAGGAATCCTGTACGCCAATAACGCCAAGCATACACAATATATCAGATGCTAATACAGTCCTTGTTTATGTTTACCGGCACGTTCGCAAATAATATCGTATCATTCATTCATGAACGGGTCAATGCCATAATCTTGATTCGGAAAATAATAAATTAATAATAATACTACAGAATGGGTTAGTTACGTTGCTTTGTGTACTGTAGTCCCATTTACACGATTCTCGGATATGATGTTTTGTCGCCGGATATTTGCGGTATAAATTAGTACCTTGGGTTGTTTTCGATTCTCATATCGGCAATTCCGGACTGGATTTATAAATAATAAAATGTTTACATGTTGTGCCAAGCATAATAATATCATGAATTTGAAATAACACTCCAATTATTATTTTTTTATATGTAGATAGATCGAATATCGGAATTATGTCAATTATTATTTCAGATAGGACTGTATCTCAGTATGGCCCTGGACGGGAAAAACGCCGCAGGTGAATTTTCATTTTTTTTAATGAAAGTTGCATGGTTGCAAGGGGAAGGTGACCGCACGTTTTGCAATATCACAAAGTTTGTAGCGTGGTAGTTTCAAAAAAAAAATTTAACCACTGTTCGATTTTCTGTTAGTTTAGTCCTCCATCATTGTACAAGCCACATTTCCGTCTAAGTTTTGATCAAATCATATTGTTTAAAGTTCTAAATAATGGCCTGGACTCACAGAGCTTACCAATTTAATATATTTTTATATGCCGTCAAGATCAAACCGACAATCAAATTTATTTTATTTGCCCTCGTGTAGAACAAATATTAGAAAAAAATCCCAAATTCCTCGTATACGTGCACAATATAATACAAAATTTCGCAGCATTGACATTTTTAGTACCTAACCTAAAGAAATACCGATAAGAAGAAACGCGTACGATCGTATTAATTAATATGAGAGTATGGAATGTATCGAGAGCACCACGTATCCTTTTCCTATATTCCTCTTCCTCTCCCCTTCCTATAACCCAACTAACTAACTAACTAACCATCACGCCGTTTCCCCGCAGGGGTAGGCAGGGAGGACGGACCGCCAAACAACTCGGTCTTGGCACACACTCCTTGCCTCGTTCACATTCATACATCGTCTCATACAGGCTCTTCTATTATTCCGACTCTTCACAAGGCCCGACTCAAGTATATGATTCACTTGGCCATGCCATGTCTTCCTCGGGCGTCCCCGATTTCTTCTTCCATTCACATTTGCGTCATATATTCTCCTTACCCTCCTTTCCTCGTTCATTCGCTCTACATGCCCAAATCATCTGAGCGTCCCTTTCTTAATCTTACTCATCACGCTTACATCAGCCTTGCATTCTTCGCGGATCTCCACATTTCTCACACTATCGTACATGGTTTTACCACACATAAACCTCAGGGATCTCATTTCTACAGCATTCAGTCTACTTGCATCCTTCCTCTGCCAGTTCCATGCCTCACTGCCATACATCAGGGTAGGTACCAGTACTCGATTATGGACGGCTAACTTCGCTTCTTTGGACAGCTTTTTGTTGGCGCCAACGGCGTTCAGTCCTCCATTAATAGAGTTGCCTGCATTTACCCTTCTTTCAATATCTCTTTTAGCCCTTCCATCTCTCGTAAACATACTTCCCAAGGTACAGAAACTCATCCACCTGCTCCAAATACTCATCATTCACAACTATGTTGCACATTGTTTTCATACTCTCTCTTTCAAATGCCATGACTTTAGATTTACTTACATTCATCATTAACTCATTCTTCATACATACTTCGTTCATCCTAGACATGAGAGACTGTAGATCTTCCATACTGTTAGAAATCAGCACCGCATCATCAAGCAACATACTTCCAGATTACTCAATTTCGTGCCCAATCCCATCCCTTTCAATTCTAGCACACAATTATCCATGTATAGATTGAATAACCACGGTGACATTACGCAGACTTGTTTAACGCATTTTGTGATGTCAAACCATCCCGTAAAATCGCCGTTTACTCTAATACATGCAATGCTTCCCTCATACAGAGACGCAATTGCCTGTATGAGATTCGTACTCACTCCATACTTGGACAACACCTTCCATAGCTTTATCCTGTCAACTCGGTCGTCTGCTTTTTGTAGATCTACAAAGGCACAGAGACTATAAGGGGTCGTCCATTAATCACGTGAGGCTCAAAAGGGGGGGGGGGGTTCGGGAAAAATCACGGAATATCACCGGGGGGGGGGGGGGTATAATGAGATATCACGTGTATTTATTTTTCGTGATAATTTTCTGAAAATTTCATAATACTTTGTACTAAATAAAATACATGTGAATTTGGGGGTGGTTAGTCCAAAACCTCACCACATATCACCACGGGAGGGGGGGGGGGGGTTAAAAAGTTGCTAAAAACATCACGTGATTAATGGACGACCCCTAACCCAAAATTAATTTTAACATATTAAAACTTCATTTTCAATGAACTTTAGCGTAAGAAACTTCCGTGGCTTGACTTCAGTTCACTTGTATATTATGTAAAAGCTGTTTGTTTCTTACAAATAAATAAGTGAATTTCCGCTTTAAGATGTACGTGGGTGGATTTTCTATATTCTGAGATTATTTGTAACACGGGAATGCTGTATTTCTAAGATTAAAAACAAAACACTGTTTTCTCTAGATATTTATACATTATTTCAAAATTTAAAAAAAATATATATATTATTAAAACACAAAAAATAACATTAATCCATCAATTATACCTATATCTAATCTAATACCTAATCACAAATTGATATGCAAGATTCTTGAAATCATGTACCTACGACTTAAAAGATTTCATTGGGAAAATGTTTTTTTTTTAATTCCTCTGACCCCATGTCAACCTTTCATCGCCCCATTGAAGCCTTTCAATACCCACCACCTGCCCTCGAGGCCACCACCGCACCCTTGGATCTCACCAACACCCTCAGTGTGGGCCTTACCGTCCACCATCAATGGGTTAGGTGCATGCACAATACTGCACAATGCAGTGAGCATGTCAATACAGCCATGAAAAACATTCAGCTTTATTGTACTTTATAATAATTGAATTTTGGGTTACCTCGAATTGTGCAACATCAACACCTACCTCATTGAAGTCATTAAAAGTGGTGAAAAAAATACATAGAAAATTGGTTAGATAGATTAGGTTTGGGCGAATGCTTAGATGGTCGGCAGGAGTATCACTAAAAGATAAAAGGTTAAAAGTTAACGCATTCGTGGTGGCCTGGGTTTCACGGACATAAACAGTAAGCTGGAGGAACGACGGTCGAGTTGATATATGGGCACACAAGACGGAGACCACCAGACCCCACAGTGAAGCAGGCAATGTCTATGGAGCTTCATCGACAGTCATCCAGAGAAAGACCAAAGAACTCCTGGATGACTCAATGCTCCAAAATACTACATAGAATAGGCCTGGATAAAAGCGATACCCAGAACCGAAGAAGATATAGCCTGAGAACGAGAAGAGCCGACCCCAACAGCCTACCGAGGCAATGAGTTGGGACAGTGCAAGGAAGAAGAAGATGTGAGGTTATGGGCTATTTTTCAATTTGTAACTAATGACTTTTCAAAAGGATGTTGAAATTGCATGATTCTAAGTTGTTATGGAACCGAATTGTGTGTTTGACAAGTCAAAAGATAACTATTTCACTCTGGGGCTACATGAGGTGATTAAAGTTTGACGTATTGCCGCCCTCATTTATTAGACATTAAACGGTATTCATGTAGAGGGCAATTACGTTTAGTGCAGCGGTAAATAAAGGATGTACTTAACCTATATTTCGGGAACTAGACAGCACAGAGTACAGAATTATTATTACCGCTATAAAGTGCAGGTAACTTAACTACCTGTGGCATTATTAATGGTCGTCATTATCACGGCTAGGTTATTTTGTAATAAGATCAATTCGAATGGGAAATGGCAAAAAGACAATTATGGTAGAACCAGCAAGGCAGATTCATTAACAAATAATGTTTATCATACAAAATTTTTTCATTGTTATCTTCCCTTTCAGACGTCTTGTATCAAAAAGAAAAAGACGGAAAACACAAGTTTATGTTTAACCCGTCTGCTTATTTAGGAGAATGTAAGACCAAAAACGTCCTGAGCGACCTTACATTTTAAAAGCTATGTATCTCTTTACCTCTCATGCAAACATATGTATTTTTTCTTTTAACCAGAAAGGGAACGAAATAATGCTTCTTATTGTCTTTAAAATATGAAAGCTATCTTGAACAGATATCACATGTCTGCGACTGTTTTTTTTCTTCTTTGAAATAAGAGACAATTCCCATGTATTTTTGGTTGCTGAATTCGGGAAAATTATCAAAAAAATTCCATCACGTAAGGTTTTTCCGGAAAACTCAAAATACTGTGGGATTGCTTATCTTAAGGCGCTAAACGGGGTTTTTTGCCGAAGTATATATTTTTTATTATTTCCAACTTATTATAAGATAATGTTATGTTTTACAGACCGAAACAAAACATTTAGTAACTCATGATGATAAAATTAGTTAGCGTTGATTCATATATATCTGGATTTTCCATAGTTAGTATGATAAGAGAATGCCGAAATTCCCAAGTTGCCCACTCCCTTCCATTCCCTTTCATTTATTTATTTCTGTTCCAACTTTTGTAACGTGCGTTTCAAAAATGAGTTCAAGAGGTTGTGTAAATTCTTCTGAGAGTTTTTGCTATATTTGTGGTGAATTTGTAGTGAAAAAACAACAAAGAAATATTACTGATTTGGTTAAAAAAAAGTGTATTTTGCGTATTTGGTGTGAAGATAGGGGACCAGGACAAATCTTGGGCCCCGCATGGAATTTGTTCAGGATGTGCTGAAGGACTTAGAATGTGGTCAAAAGGTAAAGTTAAATCTTTTCGTTTTGGTGTTCCCATGATCTGGAGAGAGCCTCGAAACCACAGCGATGGCTGCAACTTTTGTTTGTGCAATGTGCAAGGGTATAGTACCAAAAATAAATAAAAAAACAAATTTGTTACCCAAACATGGATTCGGCACTCCGCCCAGTCCCCCACGGATCTGGCATTCCTACACCACAAGCACCCCAAAGCCTAGACGATTTGCCATCATCAGAAAGTGAATCAGAAGAAAGTTCTAGTGACGAGTTTCAAGTAGGCTACTCCAGTGGACCTAAACAATTTTAATATAACGTCCCACAAAAGAAAAAGCACAAAACCAAGCTTCGAAACTAACTATATTTTAATTTCCACTATGCGGAAAATCCTTACGTGATGGGTCGAAATGGATGGCATACTCGAATTCAGCATACCGAAATACATATAATTCACTCATTTCCATTTATTTTTTTTTTTAAATGTCAATTTGCAGACCTGTGTATTTTGCAATCTCGATCCAAAGTGAGGTTTCAGAATTTACGAGCGAAACTGAGGCTTCCGGATCGTGAGGTGCGAATATATTGAACCAAGCAGACGGGTTAAAAGGAAATATTTCGAATTAAATGCACGTAAAAATTGAAGATGGTATTTGGGTTGTTCTTCTTTTTAACCTACATAAAATTGTCTCCACAAGAGATTGGAGAAAAATTCAACAGAATAACCAATATTATTATTTTATAATAACTTTAAAATCTACTAAACTAAAGACATAACGACTGTGTTCGTTTAAAAAAAAATGTTTTTATATTTTTGTAGTAAAGATTACGTGACAGAGTTGTAACTCCTCGTGACAGAAGTGTATTTCATACAAATCACAGTTGTCTCCTGCCACCTCGACCTGCGTGTATTCTAAAATGTTACAAAAAATGATATGACGACATAAAATATAATTCTATTTTTAAACTCCAAATGGTTTAACCTATGAAGTAAGAGCGATTATTATTTTACATGATGTTTAATAAAATATTTTTAAAATCTCAAAAACTTGTCTCCTACAACATTTATGTCGTACGCCAACTCTGTCACGCGGGTTTCTTTCGAAATAGGTATGACACACGCAGCTCGTGTGTCACCCCCGATAGGCATTTTAGGCCTCCTTCCGCCCTTGGCACAATTTCCCCCATATATAGTATATATATATACTATATAGGGGATATATATACTATACATATTATAGTAAAAACAAATGTGACGAAGGGGTGAAAATGTGACGACAGAGTGGTAAAAGTTACGTCAGTTAAAAAAAAGAACAACCCGTTTGTAAACGCGCTATTCACCATCCGAATAAAAATACTTACTGCTTGTAAGAGTGTCTGCAGGATCTCTGAAAATCGGATCGCTTGTAGGCAAAACCGCTAGCCGAATCAACAATCAAACAGTAATAATAGCCTAGCGATTGTGCGGTTGAAATTTCAGAATCCGACTAAGAACACAACTCTGACGCCGCGTCTTACGCAAAACAGTTTTCGTGCATGGAGAATGCATACAAATTAACTTTTGTAACAGAACCGAATTAAAGCAATGCCAAAAGATGGCGACACTTACGTTAACAGCTAGCGTGAGGAGCATCGCCTGGCAGGCGTATGTAAGTACAATTGGATTTGTAATTTCGTGAATCTCTCCGGATATGGAGAGATTGACGATAGTACGATTATTATTGTAACTGGCAGTTATGAATAATAATACCAAGCGTTATAACTATAACATATATGACGTCATTGCCTGTCGCGGTTACTTTGTGCTGGTGATTAGCTGTCACGGGATCCCAGTGGATCAGAGGAACCGGCTATTTTTGGAACCAGTTTCTATCGGACTTATAAAATGGTTAACAACACTCGAACTGGGCGAAACAGTAGCAAACACCCGCGGAGTGGATTTTTAACTGCTAATCCGTTTGTCGGGAGACGTCGGAACGATTATAATTCGGTAGGGGGTTCTGCAAGCAGTCCCGCAAATTTGATGGCGAATACATCCGATGGCTGTAAATCGGTTGGTGGGTAGCGAGTTTTAATATTTCTAATAAAATAGTCAAGATTTATGAATGGTCACTGTTAAAGCGAATGAAGTTACGACATACGATGTAGTAGTTAAAATTCTTAGATGTACTATACATACTGTCCGTGACACTCTGCTACTCGTATAATGTAGTTTTGAAGATGAAATGCTGGACATACCTGAAATAAGGAGAAAAGTAAAATTAGTTTTGAAAATAATAATCGACAAAATGTCAGAAAAAAGATTAAACCATTTGGGAAAACTTATAATTTAACTTTTATTGAAAATAATATTATTAGCCAAGGAAAATCACAAATTTTATGTAGACTAATGAATACGAAGGCTGTTGGTAAAATAAGATCTCCAAGGTGCTGCGGGCGCGGGGAAATGTTTTACTCGTGATCCGGTAACACTGGTGTGTAACCTGGATCCCCCACCCACCACGCTGCACTCTCTGCGACCTTAGTCTCGGCGTGGCAGCCGTTCACGATGGAGCTTCCACTCGCCGCACCCTCCAGGTGTGAATTAAGCTCTGTAATTGTTTTTTGTTTGCAAAGAACAATAACCGGTAGACATTCATTTTCAGCTACGTGAAGTGTACATAATAGAGCAATTCAACTGCTTAACGATTCTGAATTGAGCATTGACATCTTCAATGTTACCTATAGAGAGTTCAGTAACTATCTTTTGACATATGTCTCAACATAGAGAAACTGCCCCTTGGCCTTTTTTTTCTCTTATATTTTGTAATCTTCTCCGTAATAATTTGGTGTATAACTGTTTTATGGAGAACCTTCAAAAAATAATAATATAGTATATGAGCTTATTTTAAGAACAGCCCTCGAATAACAGTAGTTGGATTTTGTTTAGTCAGTCCAACCTTCCGATAATTTTACAAAGTAAAAAAAGTTAATATTATACAACTATTATATTAAAGTTTTATTATTTTAATAAATTTCTATATATATGTAATTTGAATAAATGTCTATATATGTAATTTGAATACTCATGTTCCGAGATTTTATATAAATATTATATGTATACATATGTTTGTGGGAATTTTATCCACAAAGCAGCTGTTTCCAAAAAATCTGTAATCACAAATAACTTATACAATACTGAGACAAACGAAAACCATAAAAAATGATTTTTTTCACTCTACTTTCAGAAGGTTAAAAGGGTCATTTTTTTTACAGGGTTACTCGTAACATAATACAATTTCAGACAGTAAACTAAACCCGGTCAATTTCACCGCACAAGAGTTACAACCATCGATATAATAACTATAGATTAGCCCTCCCATCTCCCATACCCAATTCCAATCCCAAAGTGACACCACCTACGAGAAATTTCATAATAGAACTATCCATCGAATCTCTTGCGTGACGTAGTTGTTTTGCTAGGAAGAAATTAAACATTTTTTATCAAATGTTACTTTTCTCGATACGCTGTCTCGAATTCATATGTTATGTACATAGTTTTTTTAAATATTCATATAACTGAATAAATTATTAATAATAAAGTCCGTGATAAAGCATACCTAAATATTTGTAGCTGCCTGAAATTTGTTTTTTAAAAATGATCTTCACAAAGCCAGTAATTCTGTTGCCGCGAACTTGCTGGAAAACAAATTAGCTCCACGCAGATCAACTAAAGGTACAAACCAATGCTTCTTGCGATCTTTTAACTGTGAGATAATGGACTTTCTTTTTGATAAATGTTTCGTAAACCAATATTTTTGGTTCCGGTGTCATTTTTAAGACCTACACGCCTTGTCTAGATATACTTGGTCGAAGGTTACAACTGATCCCAACTACCCGAAGCCAGTGGGACTATAACATCCCCAAGGGGTGAAGTGGGGCTCGCGCCGGAATGACAAGACGGCAAGTGTGAACGGCTTCATACAAACCTATGAGCGAGCAAGTTCTATTTATCCGACAAAACGTGCCGGATCCGCGTTTTAATCATTTCGCACATGTGTGAACAACTCCGTATATCCGCTGTAGCCACCAGAGCATCCGATTTTTAAACGAAAGTGTTTAAAATTTCACACAACTGATAAACAACCATTTAAACCTACTTTGGTTAATCTTTGGTTGTTTATCAGTTGTGTAAAATTTAAAACACGTTTGATTGTAAGGCCCTAGCACTGACACGGGAGAAAATTCAAACTTTAAATGTAGATATAATACGCACGTTCTCTTAGTTTTACGTCTCAACAGAGAGTACCTTTTATAGTTAAAATACGATATATTTACTGAAATGAACCTGCGACTGAAACCATGTATTGCCCCTTAAGGGCCCGCAACCCGGATTTCTACCGATTTATTACATATTTCCCTTAAACACGGTTAGTTTTAAAGCTCTTAAAAAAATATAGCTTATTCTTGAAGACAATATCTTGACATTGCCCGCGCTGAAACGCAAATTATATAAAATTCCCTCGATAGAAAAATATCGCAAAGTATGCTTCAAAAAATATTATAAATACGTTTGTTTCAGTTATTTTACAAGTTATATGTATGTAATTCACAGTGTTTCTTTAAATGCTGTTTAAGATAATGCCCGCGAGATTTTTGCGCTCTATTTTAAACGAGTCGTGTTTTATTAAAGTTTCCGCAATTTTCGCATCGATTTTGTCGCTGTAAATGTTAGCGCTCTCCTCTAAGATTCGTAATTTCGTATCTCTCCATCTTTTTCTTTTCCAGCCCGGTTGCAGAGCCTTAAGAGAAAAAAACGGTCGAAGAGAAATTGAATAATAAGTATTTTACCAAACTGTTGCTGTCACTGTCCCTGTTACCCAGTAACCCCCCCCCTGGACGAAAGGAAAAACTGCACTTTAGGCTGACAACACCTAAATAACATCATAAAAATCGAGGTTTTGTATTATATGAGAGAATTTTTGTAAGTGCGGCCCGCGCAAGTTCCCACGTCAAATATTTGGCCCTTGGACCACAAAAGGTTGCCGACCCATGCTCTAAATTACTATATATTGACTCTTATTCCGCCATCCCAACGGGCCAATATACAAAAAGCAAAGACACAACATTTGCATTACAACACTTCCAATTTTAACATCCATGAAAATATTTACAACATACAATTAGCAAATCAAGGCATCGCAAACGGCTTTGTTGAATTCCCCGACGCTAGACGTACAAATATTTGAGGAATGCATCTATGTCGACAGGAAGTGGAGCGTGCATGATAGTTGATAGTGCAATCACTTTTGCTGTTATTACACATAATACTGCACGCATGCGTGGCGTTACGTTTATACTGCTTCCTCACAAGGATATATGGAATGGTGTTTCTTAAAATGCAGTATTTTTGTGTAATTTATTTCGAAAGCCAAACTTTAGAATGTTTTGTGAATGATAAAAATAATAAATTGTTTAAAAGAAAAAAGTTGGACTTTTAAAGAAATGTATCAATGTATCAAACCAAGCGGGTAGTGTTGAGTACCTCATACAAGAGGCACCTCAAATGTCCCATACAAAAACGTAAAATGTCCCCCCACCTCACAAAATGTATTTGTACCAACTCTTTTTCTTTGTATTACTACAAATGTCATGTCACGTTGTCACGTAGGTATAAGACAAATATGAGGTGTGAGGCGGTTGGTTTATTCAATTGGACTACATTCATGACATGTCACGTATGGGACAGATATGAGGTGAGGTGTGAGGTGGTTGGTGTATTGAACTACATGTCACGTCACGTATGGTATTGGACAAATGTATTAGGTGGTGAGGTGAGGTGATTTTGTATTAGATCCGTGAGGTGTGAGATGGCGAGGCGAATTTTTTTTGTTTAGTTTTAAAATATTTTTTATCGTAAATTATTGTTATGTGAATACCGCACAAAAGTCCCAACTGCCCCAATTTTTTTGTTTTTTTATTTATTTTTTATTGTAAATATTGTCATGTGAATGCTGCACAAGAGTCCCAACTGCTCCAAAAAAAAATTGTAAATAATTAGGTTTGTCTAGGTCTTGGCGGCGGATGCGTCTGCCCACCAGTTGCATGGCAGGCCGAATCCGGAGAGAGTGGTTGAGGGAGTCCTTTTGACTTCTCCAGCCTTACTCTCTCGGAACATCGCCTTGCATCGCTGGAGGGATGGATTAATACGTCCACAGCATCCCTAAAGATGACGTAGGCTCTGAGGGGAATTATTTTCCTCTTGTGTGGAGCTAATGTAAAAATCACGTTTTCTGAAATTCTCTAGCCAACTCCCCCCCCCCCCCCCCCGATTCTCACCTGTAAGCTAAAATATTTTCACACCTCACCTCAATTGAGGTGGGACACCTCAACACCTCATTTCAGTATTTGAGTACCTCATACAAACTCATCCTGATGTCGTGTCCTACCCAACACTACAAGCGGGGGGTCTAGATAGGAAGAAAAACTGCACGCGTAATTAATGTATGCCCCTTAATATATATAAAACGTTATACACATTGACCGACATTATGGATAAAACCTATACACTATACAACAAGTGGATTCTATATACACCGATTTCAGTAAAGCATTTGATAAGGTTCAACATCACATTCTTATATCCAAACTCCGACTGTTAGGCATCAAAGGGCAGTTTATTGACATGGATTATCAGTTACCTCAGTAATAGAGTGCTTAGTGTCAGGATTAATTTTATAGAATCCTATGTATTCGAGGCCACAAGTGGTGTCCCGCAAGGGTCCCACCTCGGCCCAATATTCTTCTTAATATTCATTAACGACATTGTAAACATATTTAAGGATGTACATGTACAAGTCCTACTTTTTGCAGATGATCTAAAATTATTTAAAAGAATACGAAATATATATGATTGCCTAATTTTACAAGCTAATTTAGATGAATTTTTTAAATAGTGCGAACAAAATATGTTATTTTTGAACATTGAGAAATGTCAAGTAATGCAATTTTCCAGAACTCATTCTCATATCTTACATGAATATAATTTAAACAATGTTAAATTAACACCAGTATTACAAATTCGCGACTTGGGAGTTATATTCGATTCAAACTTAACATTCACAGCACATATAGATGATATAACTAATAAGGCTTTAAAGATTCTTGGCTTCCTTTGTAGAACCCTAACTGATTTTAATTCCTTGGATTGCATGAAAATACTCTACATTTCATTAGTTAGAAGTCAAGTAGAATATAATTCACCTATTTGGTCCCCTTTCTATAAAGTGCACTCTAACAAAATAGAACGTGTTCAACACAAATTTCTTAGGTACTTAAAATTCAAACTCAAAATTCCAATAGAAAACATTAATTATTTAAGTTTGATGAATCGACTTAATTTAATTACGTTGTCTGACAGAAGAATCATTTCAGGCCTAATTTTATTATACAGAGTTATAAACAACCTAATTGACAGCCCTGCCATCGTTGTTACCATTAAACTCCATGTACCGACAAGGAATACTAGACAAAATACAACATTCTTTTGCAACACATACACAACCAACTATCAATCACACTCACTTACCAATAGGATGCATGATTTAGGCAACAAATTTGGTGGTTTTGTAGATATATTCGCTGATTCCCTTTATATTCTAAAATGCAATTTAAACCAACACTTTGTGGAAGCCTACAAATTATTGTAACATGGATATAATATATTTTACGATTTGATGTGTTATTGTAATGTTTAATATTATATTTTGTTCTATGTTATTGTCAAATATTACATTGTTTAAAATATGTCACGGTTTTACGCAAGAATATACAAGTGGTTTTTTCTTCAATAACTACTTGAATATTCTTAAAAAATTTTCACTTTTATAACTTTTGGTATAAATTCTATGTATGTGTAATCCTCGATAACTTAAATATTATTTTATAATCTATGTAAAAGCCCCTACGGGCGTATAACAACAATAAATAAATATATGAAACAACTGTATTAATCGAGTCCTTGTGATCTGTTGTTCGTCAGTTTGACGATCTGAAGCCAGGGAGCAATGAACATGACAAGTTACCGAGATTAGCGATAAAACCTTTAATCGATCGACCGTGCTAGATACCCAGGTCGGCAATGCCGCTCAGTGACGTACACGGGACAGGAAGCGACTATGTTAACTCATTCATCGGCCGCGTAAATACCGTATAGCGCGTGGCAAGCAGACCCGCGGAACAACAGTGGGCGTACAGTATCGTTTGCCGGATTCTGCGGCATTGAGAAACGAGAATAATCGCGTGGATTGACGTTAGAAATGCCAACGAATTAATCAATATATGTATATTATAAAAGAAAGTGCGCTTGTCGCTAAAACTCAGAAAACAAGTCACGGAATGATCAAAGGAGTTATACGAGTATGGTGCGGTAGGCTGGAACGTTTCGATGAGACCCAAACGGATGCACTGGACATTTGCAAGGCCTTTGACCGGGTTTGGCACCGAGGACTTGTCAATAAACTGCCTTCTTACGGAATTCCCGCATCCTTGTGTACGTGGATTGCCGACTTTCTGAGGGAGAGGTCGATTCAGACGGTAGCCGATGGTTTCACCTCTTCCTCACACTCGATAAATGCTGGCGTCCCACAGGGATCGGTTCTGTACTCCGACTGTGTTTTCGTTCACATCAACGACCTTTTGTCATGTGCACCAATTCATTGTTACGCGGATGACAGTACAGTCCACGATAGCTTTTTGTTTGACAAGCCCCCAAAAGGCTCACAAACTCCAACGGTTCGGAGGGCTTTGAAGCAAAGAATGGACGGTTACCTCGAGAGTGTTTTCTCTTGGGGTAAAAATAATCTCGATGAATTTAATGTTTCAAAGACCCAATCTTGTCTGATTACGTCTAAAATACTGTGAGTGCGATACCAGAAGGAGGTTCAATTTTTCTGTTTAAGTTGGTTCCTTGTTGCTGAGGATCGTGACCGGTACTCTAATTTCCATAGTAGGCAAGGCTCCTCCACTCCTCGCGGTTCTTCGCTGCATTAAGAGCCAATGATAGACATAAATGGACGGTGATAAAAATAAATTCACAGTGAAGTATTCGCATTTTCCAAATATGATGACTTTACGAGGTCTAAAGAGGAAGAACATGGCAAGATCAAGTGAACGAGATACGGAAAGGGGGTCAAGGAATAGGTCACCCCTCAATGATCAATCTATTTATACAACAAGGTGTACGTATTGCAAGGAAAATGTGGTAAAATGGCTGTTTTCGGTTCGTTGAATTCGTGGGGAATTCCTTTATAATAATTAAAACAAAAAGCAGAGTAAATATACCAAATTAGCCTGAACCATTAGGTTAATTATTTGGAATAATTTGCAATATCAAGCCATTGGTAAATACGATGGAAAATCCCAACAAAAACAATCAGAAAACACAAACCATTCAAAATAACGAACAAATTAAAAAGCCTCTGTCTGTAACTACAGTTCAACGAACTCTAGAGTTGGAGGTTTCAATAAAGTACCTACTTCGAGGAGAGCTCTGGGAAGGAAAAGGGTTTAAGGGGTGGGTAGGAATCTGGGGTTCAGTGTGTCCTAGTCATCCGCCTCGAAGACCTAGACAAACCTCACCCCATGAACCCGGGCACCCCTGCTAAATCACCAAACGCAGCGAACCACTTGGGGTGACCTGTGGCAGAGGTGTTGGTTATCCAATTAAGGTTCCCGGGGCGGCGGTACCCATTTCCGCCTCCCAAATTGCAAGATGTAATATTTAAACTAATTTTGCCATTTTCAAAAATTGTAGAGAATTCAGACGGTACCATTTGGATGTCCAACCCAACTCCTCAACTGTCCGAAGCCATTGGGATTATGGCCTACCCAATTGGGTGCTGAAGGAAGTAGGAATGGAAAGAGACCGGAAAGAGGAAGGCTGGGAAGTACTCGGCTATTCAGACCTGGTCAACAAACATGACTTTTTTCAAATATTAAACCCTCACAGGAATCCCTGAGGAAAATAATTTCTCTCAGGGCTTGCGCCAGCTGAAGATGCTGTGTGGAGGGTATTTTTGAGGAGGGGAAGGAGTGAACATGGGTCTTCAAGAGACCCATGTTGTAGGAGGGAGGAAACACAGAGGCTGGCAAATCGTTCCACAGCCGAGCTGTTGACCTCAAGAACGAGTCGTAGAAGCGACCCGTTCTCATCTGACAAATATTAACAGTGTACATATGTTAAGTGCGCGTTCGGCGTGATTCCGACTATGCACCGGTGTCGAGGGATCAACGAGGCTGGTTCGTCGGAGCATAACCGCTAGGTTTGAACCTAAACCGCTTAAACGCAAACCGCTTCTATCAAACGAAACGCCCGTTTTTGTGTTTAAGGCTCCACACCAGAGGTGGCGGCCAAATTCAACAGTGGGGAGCACTTATGATTTGTATAGGGTCAGCAGTCGTTTTAAATAGATTTCGATTCCGAATCGAGTTCTTTCAGCAGGGCGATACTGAAATTATCTACCACTCTAGGAGTTACTTTATCTGTAGTCAGAATCACCATAGAAGGCGCAGTGAACCCATCTAACCGATATTTTAAATTAATTTTCTTTTGAGGTGTAGGTAGGTACATTGCCAATTAAAATTAATTTAATTATAAATTGGGCATCAAATTTTATTTCTCACTCAATTAGCATTACCCGACCTTCCGGGAAAACTTCATGTTATAATAATATTCGAATTATAATAATAAATTACAAATAATAATCTTAATATATAAAACAAAGTCGGGTTAGTTACACCATTTATAACTCGAGAACGGCTGAACCGATTTTTATGATAATTGATTTGTTGGATTTGTCTCCGCCCCGAATAGCAGAATAACTATTAAAACATTCGAAAAATTCACGAAAAAAAAGTTATGAAGAAAATTATTTTTTTCATACATTTTGTATGGAACGAATTCTCATCTTTTGAAAGAGCTGCAATATGGTGATAGTGATAAGTATAATATTGAATAGTGAATGAATTCCAAAAATTCATTTTGCTTTTGTTCTTAATCATATAATGCTGCCTCTCTTTCTTACACACTAAATGTCAACAGTCGAAAATGAGACAAACGGTGAACGCATGTCTGCACCCCTCCAAAGTAAAAATAAAATAATTATAATAAATCTCACTCACTCCTATAAAGAAAATGAAAGGCAATTCCCGTAAGTAAAAAAAATTTAAGTAAGAAAATTACAAAAAATATAAATCCGTACACAACCCCATCTCTGATATTGACAAAAACAAAACACGGACAGTTGCGCATCGATAATTGCTTCATTGTGTAATTTTTAACAATAACCAAACTGAATTTAATTCAGCTAATAAGTTAAAACAATAGTTATTGATTCTGAGGCGGTACGAAGTTCGCCGGGTCTGTTAGTAATAATAAAAAAACATAAAAGACTTTAAAATATGGGTAAGGATTCTAAAGAAAAATCAACAAACGGTTAATAGAAATCACAACAGAATTTTTTAATGAGTATATTATTGTCTTTTTAGCTGATTATAAATCAATTATTATTCAAAATAGGATGAAATAATAAACAATTGTCCGACCTGAGGAAGGAATTAGATGATCGCCTACAAGGTGGAGAAACGAATTTAACAATTAAATACATTAACTCTTGTCCAAAAATAATAAGTACATTGCCAAAAAACTAAGGATATTAACACCACTAAAAATTTATTATCAAAATGTACGAGGGATACGAACAAAACTTCAACAATTTTCCAAAACTGCATCAATTCTTTCTCACGAAGTCATCATCATTACAGAAACTTGGCTTGTTTCCGACATCAACACAGCTGAACTGGGACTACCAACTCACAATGTCTACAGACTTGATAGAAACAAGAATACTAGTTCTAAATCAAGAGGTGGTGGTGTCTTGCTAGCAATTTCTAAGAAATTAGTCTCAAAGCAGCTTAACACTACCTATAAAAATGTGGAACATGTTTTTATTATGATTAACACTAACAAAACAAATAAAATCATATTGGGTTGTGTTTATATTCCTCCTTCATCGGATCTAATTATCTATAAAAACCATATCGATGAGATTCAACTATTGATATCTAAATACCCCGAAACAAAAATAATCATCGCAGGTGACTACAATCTACCTAACATTAATTGGGATCCTATATCCTCAGAATTATCCGGAACTAATCGCTCTAACTTATCTAACATTGAAAGTGAAATACTTGAAATGTCCAATTTTTTAAATTTAAATCAATTAAATGAAAACAAAAACAGTAATGACAGAACTCTGGATCTAGTTTTTTCTAATGTCAAATCGGTAACCGTAACTAAATCCTTAGATACTCTTCTTCCTTTGGACAATTACCACCCATCATTAGATATAACCATAAACAACACTATAGGTGAAAATCCTAAAATTAAACAAATGTCTCACAACTTTCATAAAGCCAATTATACTGAAATTTGTGACTTCCTCCTTAAGGTTGATTGGGCATTTCTAAATGATGGTGAATTAAATGACAATATCAAACAATTTTACTGTATTTTAAAACAAAGTATAATAAGCCATGTACCTGTTACGTCATGTAATATATCAACTTTTCCTAAATGGTTCAACAATAATCTTATAAACTTAGTCTTTAAAAAGAAAATTGCACACCACAAATTCAAAACAACGAGGTCATTTCATGATTATACTGAATTTCATAAGTTGCGTAAGCAATGTGCTGTAACTTCAGATAAATGTTACAAAAACTATATAAAAGAAGTTGAAAACTCTATAAAATGTAATGTTAAATCTTTCTTTAATTATTCTAAGTCATTACAAAGCAATTATTCTTCTATCCCTAACATTATGAACTATGGTGGCAAGACTTGTACCAAAACTGATGATATTGTTAATCTATTTGCAGACTTTTTCAAAAGTGTATATGAGGATGATGTCCCTGTTGATAGTATTCCCGAATTTGTTACAGATATTAACTTGCAATTATCTGAACTAGTAATTGAACGTAACGATATTATTGCCGCGATTAAACTCTTGGAACCAAAAACAAGTTCTGGTCCTGATAATGTCCCATCCATATTCTTAAAAAATTGTATAAATTCTCTTTCTTATCCATTGTACAAAATCTTTAACAAATCTCTCAAAACAGGCCAATTCCCCAATAGCTGGAAATCCTGCTATCTCACCCCCGTGTTCAAGAAGGGTTCAAAAACGATGTTTGCAATTACAGACCTATTTGTATTCTGTCTAGCATTCCTAAGCTCTTTGAAAAAATCATTCTATGTAAAATATCCTCTAATATTAAACATGTAATTACCAATTGCCAACATGGGTTTGTCTCTTCTAGATCTACTCTCACAAACCTTACAGTATATGAAAACTATATAAACACAGCATTGACTAACAGGCTACAGGTAGACTCCATCTATACTGATTTTTCCAAGGCTTTCGATAAGGTCTGCCACAAAATATTAATAAATAACTAAAAAAATTAGGGATAAGTGGTAATTTTTTGGCTTGGTTGATCAGCTACTTATCTGATAGGTTACTCTTTGTAAAGATCAATGACTGTTTATCCTACGAATTTATTGCTACCAGCGGTGTGCCGCAAGGTTCTCACCTGGGACCTTTATTATTTATACTATTCATCAATGACGTTACTAGCATTTTCCATGATATCGAAGTTTTACTCTTTGCCGACGATATGAAACTGTTTAAAGTCATTAATGATGTGCACGATTGTATAATCTTGCAAGAGAATCTCAATAGTTTTTTTCAAATGGTGTTCAGGTAATAAACTTCAGCTAAATATTAACAAATGCAAGTTATGAGGTTCTACAAAATTAAACGCCCAATAATATATAATTATGCACTCTGTAATGTAGACTTAATCTCTGTAGTCGAAATACTTGACCTAGGCATCATTTTTGACCAGAAACTTTGCTTTGTATCTCATGTAACTTCTATAGCCAACAGGGCTATGAAAATGTTAGGATTTATTTTAAGGATTTCCAAAGATTTTAAAAATATTCACACATTAAAAATTCTGTTCACATCTCTCGTTAGAAGCATTCTAGAATATAACTCTACAATTTGGTCACCTGTCTTTAATAATCACATTAATATCATTGAAAAAGTTCAACGCAAGTTTTTGAGGTGTATTAATTTTCGACTTGGAATCCCTTTAGAATCAATCAATTATGACTTTTTATTACACTCATTGAAATTGTCGAAGTTAAGTGACAGAAGAAAAATTTTTGATCTCATATTTTTATACAAAATTGTAAATCATCAGTTGGATAGCCCTGATATATTAAAGTTGATTCACTTTCATGTACCTACCATTAGATCAAGGTTCCCTAGTATGTATTATTGTGACAATTATACATCTGTCGCTGGATATAATTCTGTTATAAATAGAATACTCACCATTGGTAATTTTTATGCCAATGTTGCTGATATTTTTCATATTTCCTTATTAAAATACAAGGCTCTACTTATCAAGCATTTCAGCCTTACGTATTGTAACGAGGTTACTTCATAACAAGTTAATCTTTTTATTTCACTGTTCCTTTTGAAGTTTTCATTACTTGTTAGAAATTTTTTCTCTTATTATAAGAAATTTAAAAAAAAAACAATCTTTCTTCACTGTACTATGACTGTTTAAATATAATAATAATACATGTTTGTAAATGGCACTTTGTGCCGTAAATTTTAAATAAATAAATAAATAAATAAATAAATAAATAAATAATTGGATAATTTATAAAGCGCCGTTTTTGTGAAAAATCACCTCAAGGGCGCTTATAGGGCCCTGCTTCAAGAAGCAGGGTACAAAAAATTGGTTTATAGACTCATTTGAGTGCTCCCCTCCACGGAAATCTTTAGTACCTAAAAGGCGAAAGATTTATTCGTTATTGAAGGGAAACCAGAGTATGTTAAAATAAGTACTTTTTTTACGTTAACGCGAAACTTAATGTTAAATCACTATTTTATGTGAAACTTTACTACGAATCGATTTACATTATAAATACAAAAAAAACTTTTCCATTGAGAAGAATTAAAATAAAATATTTTTATTTTTAACTTTACGAGTATAACCTCAAATTGTAATATTTAACTAAACGAAGACAATATTAGCGAAACTCGATCGAAAATCTGGAGACAGAAAAATCAGAAAAAGATATTGGCACCTCTGGGACTCGAACCCAGGACCTTTCGCTTTCCGGACGACGTCTTTGACCACTGAGCTAAGGGGTTCTGTCATTTTTAACTGTATCATACTTTGACTAAGAACTACCAACGTTATCTCCATTATTCTATTTCTCATATTTTATGTACTTACGTAAAAGATAGCAGCCAATAAAATGATTTTTCCGTTTCCAGATTTTCGACAGAGTTTCGCTAATATTGTCTTCATTTAATTTAATATTAAAATAAAATGTTTAATTAATTGGGCTTAAGTTTGATTGGAGCACGTTATAACACTGAGGGGAGAGGGGAGGAAAGGGAAGAGGAAGTTTGGGAAGTACCTATTTCCTTTTATTCTAAACTATTAATGATGAACTAGGTTTTGCCCGTTGCAGCGGCAACTAACGGGTTAAAACACTATGCGATTTGACGTGTGAACGTGGATGAAGCGAGGAGGAGTGTGTGTTTAATTAAATATATGAAGAAACCTGAGGCTACCGTCACCTTGCAACGCATGCCGGGTACCCGTTGTATATAATGTTATGTAGTGCAGCGCTTGCATGAAAATGTAATTTCCCAGGAATTGGAATGGAACCATTACAGTTAAGTTGACCCCGAGGTTACAGTGACCTTGCAACGCATGCCGTGTACCCGTTGTATATTATGTTATAAATTGCAGGCGCTTGCATTAAAATTTTATTTCCCGGGAATTGGGATGGAACCATTACAGTAAAGTTGACCCCGAGGTTACAGTGACCTTGCAACACATGCCAGGTACCCGTTGTATATAATGTTATATAGTACAGGAGCTTGCATTATAATGTTGTTTTCCGAGATTTGGGATGGAACCATTACAGTTTAATGGACACCGAGGTTAAAGTGGCTTTGCAACGCATGCCGGGTACCCGCTGTATATAATTTATTTATTTACGGACAAAAAGTCCATTAACAATATAAAATACGTCACTAACTTATATCTCCCTCTTATCCTTTCCCTTGTTACCATAATTATTGGAAGGCTTTTGACGTCTCCAGCCAGATTCTCCCAACCCTTCGCCTTGCACCGCAGTGTGAGGAATAGATTCATACGTCCGTCACTCCTGGCCACACTGACCTCCAGATTCCTACCCACCCCTCATACCCTTTTCCTTCACATATCTTCTTCTCCTTAATTTCCCTTAAAAAACCCTCCGCACAGCATCCTCAAAGATGATAGTCTCATTGGCTCCAGTGGTTGGGACTCTTGTGCGGTAGGTATTCACATCAAAATTTAATTAAAAATGTACATAACAATTACAGAACAAATGTAGTTCCAGCGCATTACTCAAGTAGGTATCTACACCATTTGTCAAAAAAATTGGACCATTCTTAATTATTAACAATATATTATTACCTCAGCAAAATCAAAATCACAGAAAAGATAATTATTTTAGGTACCTACGTCTTTTCACAATTTTTTTTTTTCAATAAATATTTAATTTAATTCAAATAATTTTGATATTGTAACTACTCGTACTTCTGTGCTCCTTGTATAGAGCACTGCGATCTTGGTGTGATGTTTTGCAGAAATGGCGCTGTGGAAATTAATGTAATGTTGGGAAAAAATAATTTTATCGAGTTTATTTAATTTCTTAACAAATTAGCGCAATAAATAGTACGCAAAAATGGCAACATTCTTTGTTTTTCCTAAGGAAAAAATAATTATATCGACGTACTATGTTCAAGTAGGCACCTACATCATTTGGCAAAAAAATTGACCATCGTTATTTAAATTAACTCATTTTATTATTTTCTCAATATTTGATCGATAACGTTCCCACCTGAGTAGGTACTTCTGGCCCATTTGTAATTGAATTTATAGAAATTCACCAAACTAAAGCTATTGACTTAAAATGTGGATGCAGCATTAAAAAATTAGCAATTTATTTGATTTTCGAAGGAATTAAGTAGGTACCTACCCATCTGATTTGAAATCAATATCATAAAACTTCTGATTTATATGAATGCAGCATTGCCCGAATATTTCAAACATGTAAATCCACGACATTTTCAACGTATTTAGTACCTACCTACCTACTTTGGCATTACCTGGCAACAGAATTTTTCATCCTCGAAGGAACGATTTTCACTTTGATTTTTGTCAAAATGTCAAAAGTTTAATACAAAACTGTGACATATTTTAAATGGATCGCAACCGTAATTATGTGATAATAAAGTTTTATGACCTCCAGTCCTTGAAATTATCCAAAAACATTTCCATTAGGATGTGTGTTTTTGATGATATCTTCGTTGGCGTAATGCACTTTTCAAATGTCAAATTCTTTCAGCAAAGCCGTATTATTAGGTACTGAGAATAATTTCCCTAGCAAATTTCATTTTGTACGTAGGTATTTAGTATCTGCAGTACCTACCTCGATTATCGAGCACGTTGTTAATTGTTATTTTTTATGATTTGAAAGGAATTTAAGTACCTACTCAACCACCGATTTGTACTGGCCGCATAATTATACATTGTCGATGAAAGTGAATATGTCTTAAATGTCAAAATAATGTTGAATTTTAATGCAAAATTGTGTAACATTTTGAATGGTATGCGGTACATGTCGCAACTTTAAAAGTTTCTAAAACTTGTATTTTTACAATTTATTGAAAAACATCTCGGTCAAAATATTTTTTTACGCTGTAATCTGCGTTCCCGCAAAGGGCCTTTAAAATGTCCATTTTTCTACGTTATTTCCAATAAAGCCGTAAAATTAATAAATCCCTAGCAAATACAGTTTTGTATGGGAGGTGAACTTTTCTGACGCACTGAAATATTCGACATTTTTTAACGGGTGAACCTGTCGGCAGAAAATATAACTGAGGCCGAATTTCTTCGTCGGTGAGAGATCTAATTGTAGTTTTCGCCGTTGGGTGCGCTGTTAATCCTGCATCAACTTTTTTGTATGAAATCTGGTCCTCAATCGGGACACGACCCTGTCTGAATCCGCTTCGAGCGAAAGTGACCCTTAAGGTAGTTGAAACGTCAAGGGCAGAGTGGTCGTTTTTAGCGCGGCAAAAAAAGTGAGGTTTTCCAAAACTGTGTATTAATATATATATAATATTATTGGAATGTAAAGATCTTGGTGTTTACCTTGATAGCAAACTTAGGGAACGTACCTATACTACGTGACACTTTTAGGGGGGGGGGGGTCTTCAAAATGTCACGCTCCATACAAATGAGCGGTGGGTTGCTTAGTTAGGATTTTGGTCACCGGGGGGGGGGGGGGTTAAAAATAGGAAAAAAGTTGATCACGTAGTATGGGTACGTTCCCTTATATTTAATAAGCACATCGACTCAATCGTTCACAGGTCATATAAAATGCTTGGTTTTGTTCTGCGTATAAGTAAAGTGTTCAGTAACCTGCGTACAGTAGTAATGTTATATTTTGCATTAGTCAGAAGTACACCGGAATATGCTTCGCCAGTTTGGAACCCCCAATACAAAGTATACATAGAAAGCATAGAACATATTCAAAACAAATTTATAAAATATCTTTCCTTCAAATTCAACAATAACTTTGAATGCTCATTTCAAACTTTGCAACAAAGGCGAGCAATAGCTGACTTATATACACAAAATTTTAAATAATAACATTGACTGCACCGAACTTCTTTCTTCTTTCCCTAGTTAATTTTAACATACTATTAAGACGTACACGCCATACAGATCTATTCCACACACTTAATTACAAGACAAATGCAATTACTTAATATACATACCATAAAAAAGACACTACAATGAAACACATAATAGGTACCCACCATGAAATATACTTTTTAATTGTAATTTTTTTTAACCAAAATATCTTATGTACTGTTTGTTTCTGTTATAAAAAAATAAATTAGCACCCTTGAGGTGATTTTTCACAAAAAAGGCGCCATACAAATTATTATTTATTAAAATAATTGTATACAGCTCAAAGAGTCTTGGGAACAAGTGAAACCTTGTTGGAATCTTCAGTAGTCGTGTTAAAGAAAAGTTAGGGTTATTTACTTCAAGAAAGTTTTAGTCCTTTGTACTTATACGATATAGTCCCGAGGCGATTCTTGTTTCTAGACTTGTTCTTTTACTTTTTGCCTTAGAAAGTTATCCCATTAGGGACACTGAGTTTGATTTTTTTGGAAAGTAGTTTTCTACAGTTTTGAAGTTCAAAAAAAACTAAACGAAATTCAAAGGTGCGAAGTTAGGTCTGCGTATAAATCTGTACCCGAGAAGCATACGGATGCAAGTCCAAAATTTGAAGAAATTGGTTTTTGATGGTGATTTGAAGAAAAGTATCATGTTTATCAGTGGTAGAAAGATACAAGTCCTGTCATGAAGAAAAACAGGATTTAAAAAAATACGTAAACAGATGCAAATAAACTACCTTTGATGCAACAACTACCTTAGAAGCAGAAAGATGTACATGGACTTGCATCTTTATGATTTAGTTGCATTTTGAGTATTATGACTCAAATCCATTTGCATCCTTCTGCCTCTAACATTACTACGCTTTGTATGGAAGTAAACAATTTTCAAACATTGATCCTTTCACAATACACCACATGCCAAAACAAAATATTCCATATCATTTTGAAGCAGAAGGACTCAAGTTCGTGTATTTTTGTTTTCTAAACAATATTTTTTTTATTGGTGCCCTTTTTTAGTCATTTAAAGTACGCTCTAGCGTGTTTAAATCGCACTTTATGGAACGCGCGTTTTTTAAAGTTACCATGGCAACATCAACAAAGCACAACTCGTTCATCTACATCTACTACGTTTTGCTCCTCCATCCATGTTATGAACCTTTCATATTCTTTTTTATAAACGTCTTTGGATTTTTCAGGTATTAACCGCGATTCTGCTTTGGTATTTAAATTATCAATGTTAGAACTCATTTTACAACACACAATAACTAGTAAAAACTGTGAAACTAGTAAAAACTGTGAAACTAGTAAAAACTATTAATCTTATTGATTGCAAATTAATGTTTGTGTTTTTCATTTCCATGACAACAAGATATTGTGATGTCACATCACGAATTCATTAATAGTTCTTATTTCCAAATTTTTAATAATAATATCAATATTTATGTTTTCAAAGTGTACCAATAAAAAAATAGCGTAAAGTATTTGTGGATAACTGGTCTTTAAAACACTTGCTTTATTTCGAGCACTCGGCGAAAAATCGCGCGTGTTTTAAAGACCCGTTTATCCACTTATATTTTAATATACTATTTAAAGCTTTACATATAAAATATTTCGTTTTATTTGCTTGTTTTTAAAACAAAACTAATTGATTTAATAATTACTTTTTTTTTGTTATCTATCAGCAAGGATATCCGACGAAGTTACGAGACCAAAGTTACAGAAAAAATAGTTTTCGTCTCTCCTGGACATTCAACTTTTTGGACTTGCATCCTTATGCTTCCCGGGTACAGAAATTCTGTCACAAAACTTATTACTTCTAAAAATATAAAAACATATTTATTTTGAATGTACTGTATTTTTAGAAGAGATCTCAAGGGAAACACGTTTCGAAACTGTACGTAATTGTTTGCAATTTTTAAAGTTTGTTCACGAAATTCGAATAGTAATAATAAGAATTTGATAATTTGTAGAGCGCCGTTGTCATGAAAAAGCACTTCAAATTGTTCAGAATGTTCGTGGCTTCAAGGCTTGCACAAGAGTGGTACATATTTTCATTATCATTTATTATTTGGGAGGCGGGTGTGGGTACCGCCGCCCCGGGAACCAACCAACTATTGGACAACTAACACCCCTGCTACAGGTCACCCCAAGTGGTTCGCTACGTTTGGTGACTTAGCAGGGGTGCCCGGGTTCATGGGATGAGGTTTGTCTAGGTCTTGGTGGCGGATACGTTTGCCCAACCACTGGGTGGCAGGCTGGATCGGAGGAGACTGATTGAGGGAGGCCTTTTGACCTCTCCAGCCGGATTCTCCCGACCCTTCGCTTTGCACCGCAGTGTGAGGAATAGATTCATACGTCCGTCACTCCTGGCCACACTGACCCCCAGATTCCTACCCACTCCTCATACCTTTTTTCTTCCCATACTTCTTCTTCCTTTTCCTTAAAAAACCCTCCACACAGCATCCTCAAAGATGACATAGGCCCCTAGGGAAATTGTTTTCCTCGGTGCCTCCTGTGTGGAGCTAATGTAAAAAAAAAAAATTATCGTCTTGGTTCATTCATAGTAGAGCGTTGCTTGAAATGGCTTTTCCGTGTTTGGTGACCGGATCTGAAAAGCCAGATGCTTCCCCACCTTTCTATTCTCTATGTCCTTCCTCTATCCATTACCTTCAGCCTCACAACATTCCCCATTTGGGGATGTCATAGTCTCACTGGCTCCAGAAGGTTGAGAGCAGCCACCTCTGGTCTGTAGCCCTAAAATACCCGAAAAACCCCTGACTCCGTGGAGAAACGAACGAACGGATTTCAATCTTTAGGTAGGTATGCTGTGCTTGTTTTACCGACATTACAACGGAAGATGCCCCGAGGAACTAACGTCATTGATCCCTTCGGCACTGATGCATAGACGGGAAACACGCCAAACGCGCGTCCAATACATGCACACGATTGACATTTGTCACATGAAAAAGGGTCGCTTTTACGACTCGTTTTTGAGTTCAACTGTAGAATGATTTGCCGGCCTCTGTGTTTCCTCCATCCTACAACACGAGCTTCTTCAACATGTTCCCTCCTTCCCCTCCTCGAAAAGAGAAGCACACATCATCTTCAAAGACATCTCAACGATATACCTATTAAGATGATTTAAAAAAAAAGAACCCGATACACACTCCATCTACTCTATATCTTTAAAATGGCCTCTTTCACAACAGAAACACTTGAAAAACTGATACCTGAACCAATAATCACCACAAATACCTGCATGTTAAACCGTATACTCCAGGACAAGTTACCGATCCTGAACATAATTCATCAAAACATTCGAAGCATTAACAAAAACTTCGACGACTTCACTGTGCTGATAAATGAATTAAATTTAGAACCTGACATATTAATCCTTACAGAATGTTGGATAAATTCCTCAACATATGTGCATAAAAACATCAACAACTACAAAGTCTTCAATACTAAACTTCACAAACATCAAAACGACGGAGTAATTGTATATTGTAAAAATAAGATGGAATGCAAAATAGAAGAAATCGAACTACAAGACGCAAACTGTTTGAAAATAAAACTCGATCAAGATATATGCATCTTCGCTATCTACAGATCGCCTTCATCTACAAATTTATCACCATTTCTTGGATCACTAGACTCCATACTACTTCAAGAACGAAATATCAGGAACCTGTTCATTATTGGGGACATCAACATTAATATACTGGATACTGGAAGGCAACATCCACAAACACAGGAGTACCAATTACTCCTCCTCTCCCACGGGATGTCTGCCGCAATAAGGGAACCAACAAGAGTTGATCACAAAATGAATAAATATATCCCCTCACAAACCTGTATTGACCACATAATGACAAAAACAAATAAAAAATACTCCACAATCATACATCAATCCACCATCACTGATCACTACACTTTAATTCTTAACATTCATGCAAAGAAAAATCGACCATCGACTCAAAATTTAACGTGGAACAGACATGTTATAGACTACATTAAACTAAAAAAATCACTACAAACTGAAACCTGGGAGTCAATATATAAAGCTGAAGATCTAGAAGTTGCTTGGAAAATATTTATTGAACACTTGCAATTAAAAATACAAAACCACACTTCAATAAAAACTTACACGTTTTCACACAATAAAATTATCAAAAAAGCTTGGATCACACCTGGCCTACTTAAATGTATAAGGAAAAGAGACAAGCTCCACCAGCAAGTAAAAAACAATCCTTACGACCTTTCCCTAAAACTATTTTACAAAAACTATAGAAACATCTGCTCCAATCTTACTAAATCGGCTAAACAAAATTACTACAGATCTAAAATAGATCAATCCAATAATAATCCAAAACTTATCTGGCAAATAATTAAAGAAATCACCTACACAGATCAAAACAAAGCAAACCCATTGGAAGAAATCAACACAGATAACGGTACACTCTCGCTCAACAAAAACGTACATAAACTAATTAACTACACTAACAACTTTTTTGCAAACATAGGCTCGAATTTAGCCAACAAAATAACCAAACCTCAACACTTTAACCCGAACATAAACAAACACGTAAATCCACAAAGGATTAAATTTGCTCTAAAACAAATCACTAAACAAGACCTATCACTAATGTTATCTAAATTCAAACCAACATCTTCATCTGGTAGTGATGAAATCACAATGAAAACAATAAAATTCTTACAAGACGAAATTACCGAACCGATACTCTTTCTAATAAACAAATCTATCAAGGAAAGCAGATTTCCATCTCAACTCAAAATAGGGACTATTACACCAATCTTTAAATCAGGAAATCGTAAAGATATCAATAACTACAGACCAATCACAATTCTAAACACATTATCTAAAATCTTAGAAATAACAGTTAAAACTCAACTCGTCGACTACCTAGAATCAAATAAACTATTATCACCAAAACAATTTGGTTTCAGAAAAAATCTAGGAACATCAAACGCCATAGCCTTAGTAATTGAATATATTAAAAATTCTCTAGACTCACATAAAAAATGCATTGGCATATTTCTCGACCTTTCTAAAGCCTTTGACACAATAAATCACACACATCTTTTTGAAAAACTAGAGAACATAGGGATTACTGATAATGAACTGATATTTTTTAAAAGTTATATGGGAAATAGAAAGCAAACTGTGAAACTTAACAATATAACCAGTGAGTGTATTGATGTCAAATTCGGGGTGCCCCAAGGAAGTATTCTGGGTCCGATTCTGTTCCTTATTTACATTAATGACCTATGCCACATAGAATGTGAAGGAGAAATCATCAGTTTTGCGGATGATACTGTTCTCCTAATAAATGGGAATAATTGGATAGAAACATTTAAGAAAGCAGAAGACACACTTAATAGGATTAAAAAATGGCTAGACTACCATTCACTTACACTTAATGCTAATAAAACCAAATTCATTACTTTCAAAATAAAAAATAAGAAAAACTCTGAAGAAAACCTGAACTTGAAAATTCATAGCCCGCATCACTTAAATGAGAATTGTAATTGTCCCTCATTAGAAAACGTTGACCATATAACGTATCTGGGTCTAAAAATTGACCAAAACTTAAAATGGACCGAACACATTACCTATTTAAATAATAAAATTAAAAAACTAAGTTATTTTTTCAAATCTATCAGGAATGTCCTCATTAAAAAAGACTTAATCAAGATTTACATGGCTCTCTGCCAATCACTGTTAGAATACGGTATTATCGGATGGGGCAGTGCAAATAAAAACATACTAAATCCACTAATTAAAACTCAAAAAGCCATAATGAAAATTATACTGAAAGTTCCTGTAAGAACTAGCACTGACGAAATCTTCAACAATCTTAACATAATGTCAATTAAACAACTATATTCTAAAACTATACTCATTTACATTCATAAGTACAAAACCCAAGAAATAACAACTGACACGTACATTAGAAACACTAGATCTCATGGTCAAAAACATATCCAACAAGTAACTGCTAACACAACATTTGGGCAAAAAAGCTTCTTATATTATGGCATTAAACTCTACAATAAAATACCACTCTCACTCAAAAACCTCAACATTATAACATTTAAATTTCAAATAAAAAACTGGATACTAAATATAGGGAGATCAGAAATAGAAAATATACTGAAATCAAATACAGACTAAAACCGAATCTAATGAACTGAATTATAAAAAAACACTATCTTATTTACTTTATAATTATAAAAAAAAAATACTACATGATATGTCGAATTCATATTATTCTTATAATTAAATTATAAAATGTAAATGAAATCCTCAGCACGGGAGATCCCAGTGAGGATATCATTATCTCTATTTGTTATTAAGAAATGAATAAAAAAAAAAAAAAAAAAAAAAGATGACAGGCCCTGAGAGAAATTATTTTCCTCAGGGCCTCCTGTGTGGAGTTAATGTAAAAAAGTGGGGACTCTGCAGGTGAAAGATTGTCCTGATGCTCATCAACCTCTAATAGGATAAGAGCATTAGCAGAAGGAAGAATTTAAAAAAAATTGAGTGCAGTTAAACACGTGGAGAAGCGAAACTTAACCAAAACAATCTGAAACAATGAAGAACCAAAGAGTCTTGAAAAGTGAGGCCATAATCAAAGCAACCAATGGGCGCAGACCTAGCGTCATTTCCGTTTAATATCTAAACCAATAGGAGCCTTTATAGGAGTGTGACGCTTCGCAGGTGCTGAAATGCGTCATTTCCGTTTCATCCGAATTCCAAGGGGGTCAAGAGAATTCAGCTGGAAAGGTAGAAAGGCCTTCCTCAAACAGTCTCTCTCGATCCGGCGCGCCACGCAGCAGTGGGCAGACGCATCCGCCGCAAAAACTAGGACAAACCTCACCCCATGAACCCGAGCACCCCTGTTAAGTCACCAAATGTAGCGAACCACTTGGGGTGACTATGGCAGAGGTGTTGGTTATCCAATAAATGGTTCCCGGGGCGGCGGGTTCCATACTCGCCTTCCAAAATAATATTCCTTTCTTGAACAGTTACTAAAATTCACTGGCCTGTTTGGGGCTGAGGAGTCAATTAGAACTGAAGCAAATTAGTGACAGCCGTTTACTATCTAATCGATTTAAATTCCAGAGTGGCACATAGCGTCAGAACTACCCCATTGGAGGTTATCCACCACTTACCCGCCTTGGTATAAGTAACATATGGTTAATCCTTCAAGGCTCTCGCAAGATTCTAGTTTTTTTGCTAAACGAAGCTAAATTTATTTATTTTTAACGAATCTAGACTTCCACGTCCCTGCATACGTTGTTAGAAAGCAGCGAAGAACACAGAAAAATACCCAAAAACAACTGGAACTACCCCAGTGAAGAATCACCAAAGAATCGAAACGTTGCTTAAAATGCCTTCAGCTTGGTGGCCGATGTGTCTGTGGATACGGAAATGTGGCGGGCCGGATCTAGAGAAACTGGTTGAGGAGGTATTTTGACCTCTCCAGCCAGATCCCTCAACCCATCGCCATGCACCGCAGTTGAAGGGATGGATTCTACGTCGTTACTCATAGACACACTGACCATCTACCCTCCGATCAATACCGATTTTCTTCACAGAACTTCCTATTTTTCCTTTCCTTAAAAAAACTCCCCATACAGCATAAGACGACATAGGCCCTGAGGGAAATTGTTTTCCTCGAGGCCTTCTGTGTAGAGCGAAAAAAAGAAAGAATGATATTTACACGAGTTTTATCATTTTTTTTACGAAAAAAAAACACGCCCATACCATAGACATCCAAATGGATAGACAAGCAGTTACAGATGAGGGGTAAAACCAAACTATGGAGAGCAAGAGGGGAAAGATGACTGTCATTCGTTGAACAATCAATCTGACAGTATATAGGCATCTCGCATTACATTATCACCATTTAGTTCTTAAAAGCAAAATCTGCTTTGAATGAATAGACCTTTTTACATGGGAGCGCGAATTGCTTGCCACGTTCAAAACTTATTTGCTAAGGCCAAATGCTCGCCCCAAAAAGACTCGCGCCAATACACATATCAATATTTTCTTGCCGTGTTTAGTTAAAACACTTTTACAAATGTTTCATAATTTACTTACCCCTGTAACCAGCGACGAGCACATTGGAGTACCGCCCACATTCGCTATGTGCATATTGATATGTAGATATATTGTATAGCACAAGCTGCCGTTATTTCGTTAAATGTATGGATGTCAGCTTCTCGCTGTTCACGGCAAGAATGATGACGTCACACATTTTAGATTCAAGCGAGGCTATATCCCCTCCCCATGGAGCGAGCCGGTTCCAAGGAGGAGCTACAGCCGGCGCCATGTGGAGGGGGAAATAATACGTTTTTATCACTTAGGGCAGGTCCAGATATATTCATATGTCCGTGGCCCATACACACTTTGCGCCCTTGAAGTGATTTTCCACGAAAACAGCGCTATATAAATTAGCCAACTATTACATCTGTATCTCTTCGGTGAGTTAGATACACGATTACTCGGAATTGAACCCGGCGGATCGCGCACCAGAATTAGGCGCGATATTATTTAGGGAGCGTCTCGTCGCTCCGAGCCTAAGTGCTACGGCGTGATTAGTTTTCTGCGAATTTTGGGTCACGGGCGTGAATAACGAATTAATCTGCGTGTCTAGTTTCATCAGTACCCCATTCCACCTAGTTCACGCAGCACCTCTAAAAAGGTAGATGCATAGATAAGGCTAATTTATTGCTAGAATTTCTATGGCTGCCATTCGAATTTTCTTTTCATTTTCGTACAAATTCTAGACATTGTGTTTTGTATCATTTCGACAAAAAATGGCTGAAAATTGCTTACGGATAAATTGCACCACAGTTGGATGGACGGATTCATAAGTCCTACACACTGACCGCCAAATTCCCACCCAACTCGCATACCTTTTTCCTTCCCAGAATTTCCTATACTCTCTTTCCCTAAAAAGATCCTCCACACAACATCCCTTAAAATGACATAGGCCCTGAGGGAAATGGTTTCCCTCAGGGCCCCCTGTGTGGAGCTAATGTTAAAAAAAACATGTACACGATTCCAACTAGAACTTTGCAGAATTGTTCAATTATTTATTGTTTTGGAACATTAACAGAGTATTTAAGAGGGTATTTATTACCAGAGAAAACCAGAAATATGTCATTTTTAAATTAGATTTTAGACGTATCGACTCTTTTCCACAAAAAAATATAAATGGATTTCGAAAGATTGTTCTTTTATCTAGCATTCGCATGTTTTAAATTTTGAGAATTTTTTTTAATTTTTAGTATAATAAGGTTATTCCATAGGTCGTTGGCAGATTTGTTCAATTTTCAAAAAAGTTTTTGTATTATACCACACCCATTTCAAATAATAAAATCATGCAGTAAAATAAATCAATACATTATCTGGGTATCGCATGTTTTAGAATTTTAATTTTAGTTTAAATAAAATCATTAAAAAATGTATACGTACCTACATGTGTTTCTTGACGAAAATTGGTCCGTTTGTGTATTTATTTGCGCACTTACAAACTAATATATTTCAGATCTTTTTAACATTCTTATTTAACTTAGACATTATTGAAAAATGATAAATACTTATAATCAAAAAATAATTACAAAGAGTACATTATTTTAATAGTTTTATCATCACGCCTTTCAGCATTTTTGGATGTAGGCATAAATTAAAGCAAATTTGGAATGAAATAAAATCGATATTGAGTTATAATTTTAAAAAGATGGTACGGAAAATAATTAATCTTTCTCATTGTAACCGCCCTGCACGGTCGTAAGAACAACTTTCGACGAAATGTGGATCTTCGTCCGCTGGCTTGTTAAACGCTCTTAACATACACACGTAAAGAACGCAAATGTTAATATTGATAATCCACATAAAAATGTTCACAAAATGCACAGTTTAATGCAGAAATGTTAACATTAACCACTTAGGTATTTAGCCATTGTGCGAGTTTTTTTTGTCTGAAACGAACTATCAGATTTATAAAAACTATGTGTTATTTCCGCTTCGCAATTAAAGCTCTATAGATGAAATATTTCTGAACGTAGCCGAATACTAAAAACTGTTTTTGAAAGGTTATGAAAAATATTAACATTTGTAAGTTTTTAAATTTAGAATGCAAACATAAAAAATTGTAAAAATGACTCACATGACGTTTTTATGTGAAAATGTTACTAAAATCACGGATTAGGGAACGTACCCATACTACGTGACCTCTTCGGGGGGGGGGCGGCGGCGAAATGAGCGGCGGTTTGCTTAGGATTTTCGTCACCGGGGGGGGGGGGGGGGGTTAAAAATTGCAAAAAAATTGGTCACGTAGTATGGGTATGTTCCCTTATGTAAAAAAACTTATTCTATCGTATAAATGTATAATAAACAATTTTGTTCCCTCACTTTTTTGCCATTTTATATAAGAATATTTAATAAAAAATTAACAATGTCTATCGGCGCGTAGGCGATTTGGCGGGTAAAAACTGTTTCTACAAAACAAATCTTTTTTATGTATTTCTATGGACAACGGTGAAGCTTTATTTAAGATGAATATATACGTGAAATCCTATTTAGATACTATTTTGATTAATCTTTACGACGAATCGGCTTACAGTATGAACATCAAAAAATATGCTACGGATAAATTGAAGCTTTTACTAGCTTTTCTATGTATTGGAATTACAATAAAATTATTATTTACGTAATAAAAAATATAAGCGTAAACCACCAAAAAAAATTATTTTTTCATGACTTAACTATGAAGAATACAAGAAACATTTTTTTTTAAATACCCCTTTATGGATAAGACTATTTTTGAGGTTTTCTATGTTCTAACTTTTTTTCGTTCTTATAAAATTATGCACAAAATAAATAAAAACCGCTTTTTCGCTTACTAGCCTCGTGCAAAAAGACGCTCGATTGTAAAATTTTGCAGGCATGAGATTCGAAATATTTCTAGCGTTTATATTCCTCTTAATATGGATCTTATACTTTTTGTTTTAGGGTTGTCACTAGAACAATTACGGTGTTATAACGATGTCTGTGAGAATACACGCGTTAATTTGAAAACGAGCTTATTGTACTTGACTGCTATTGTTATATTGTCGTGTAAACACGCTTAGGGGTTGGAGTGGTTAATTAAAAATAACAAGATATAAAGAAAGACAAGGTAAATAAAAAAAAGATTAAAATATGTTATTTAATTATTATGCGTTAGCCATCCTGCCTAAACATCTTTGACTTAATTCCGAGAATATAATTTGGTATTTCGCTGGTGAATTTCGACTTAGCCAACGGATATTATCAGTGTTGCTTAGTACTGAGTCACGTAAACACGTATGGGGTGAAGCGATGACTGCTTAATTTTCCGAGGAACCGGATTGATGTAAGTGCGGAGCCCGTGGGACTATTGCATATTGAGCCGAAACATTGAAGAATGTAGGAAATTGGAGGAAGGCAAAAGGGGGAAAGGAGAAACAGATATAAAGCACTTACGTAGATATTCAGATCTGTTTTTTTTTAAGAGAAACCCCGGTCGCCGAGACATTTTAACAATAGGTATTTTACTAAACTGTTTATTTTTTTTACATTAGCTCCACACAGGAGGCCCTGAGGAAAATAATTCCCTTCAGGACCTATGTCATCTTTGGGGGTGCTGTGTGGAGGGTCTTTTAAGGATAGGTGTTGGGGGTGGGTAGGAATATGGGGTCAGTGTGTTCAGGAGTGACGAACCTATGAATCCATCCCTCCCACTGCGGTGCAAGGCAATGTTCCGAGAGCATACGGCTGGATAAGTCAAAGGGATTCCCTCAACCACTCTCTCCCGATCCGACCTGCCATGCAGCTGTTAAGCAGACGCATCCGCCGCCAAGACCCGGACAAACCTCACGGCATGAACTCGGGCATCCCTGCTAAGTCACCAAGAGTAGCGAAACACTTGGAGTGACCTATGGCAGAGGTGTTGGATATCCAATAAATGGTTCCCGGGGCGGCGGTACCCATATCCGCCTCCCAAACTGAAAGCTTTTATTTTATTTTATTTTTTTTATTATTAAGTTAAAAGAAATATAATATTTCGCTTTCTTAACTTAAGTACAGAGCATATATAGTACAGGTGTAGTAGTAATATTTTTAATTTTGTTCTAACATCTTAAGTTTAAATAGTTTTTTTTAAGGTTTTTATATTCTTTTCTGCTTTAAGGTTATCTGGAAGGAGATTATATATGTGAACTCCCTCGTGGCCAATACTTTTCTTGCCACATTCAGTCTTGACAGTATTTGTATACAATTTATTGTATTATTGTCTAGTATAATGTTCGTGTACTTGTGATGTTTTTATAAATGTGTGTTTGTAAGTATAAGTCCATTTTGTATTTTATAGATTAAAAGACATATGTTATATTCATACAATGTTCTTATTTTCAAAAGATTCATTTCCTGGTATAGTTTTTTTAAGTTGCTATCACTATCGCTCTTACTCCCCCGAATACTGAGCGAAGGGGACAACTGCACATCAGGCTGATAATAACTAAATAAAATCATTAAAATCATTAAAATCAAGGATTTGTATTACCCATTTTTCTCATCCAAAACTGGATCTATTTTTAAGATTTTTTACTAACCGTATAAGAAGACAATATTCTATTCTAAGTCTTTGCTTTTTTTAAATACATTGTCTAGTTTGTATACTGTACGTCTGTAACCGTCGTTCAAAGCAGGCAATTTTAACGATTTTTGGAAGGTTTGTATGGAAAAAACGTCGCCCGATCTCTTCTTAAAGCGTCAATGACATTGGGCGAGTTTACAAGCTACTATCTGGGAAATTCACCATCTGTTAGTACACTTGCTCAATGTAATCGTGTTACTTGCTAACTAGCAGATTGTTGACAATCTACGAAAAAAGTTGAAAGGTCGTCAACTTTACTCGCTACTCGCTGGTTGGTTTATTTATGCGTTGAAAATGGTTGCCAAAACAGCTGATTTCGACTGTCAAACACCTGACAGAATTAGTTCACGCAGACGTCGTTATTCTCGCTACTGGCGCTAGCAGCGACCTGCGAGCTCAGTTTCCTACAAAAATGTTCACTACTGAGCGAGTGGACAATTTTGCGTGTCATCATGACAATCTCACTCGCCGATTCACCCGCTTTTAAACTTAGTAGATAGCTTGTAAACCTCGCTCAATGTAATTGAGGCTTAAGACAGACATCCCGTGTGAAGACTCAATTTGTTCGCTTTTTCGGGAATTTTTTTGGCGAACTAAGAGTTAGTAACTAAAACCAACATAAAGCGCGAAGATGGGTCTCTAAGTTACCGTGTATTTCAGCAATGAGCGACGATTTCGGGCTGAAAAAATGGTGTGTGCTCAAAATATGTGGTGAAAAGTTCGCAGTGGTATGTTTATTGTGTTCGCCAAAAAAAAATCCCCAAAAAGGCGAAAAAGTTTTCACACGGTTCGGTTGTTAGAAATGGCCATTTAATATCGGTAAAAATGTTAAAAGACGGGAATTCAGAACAATTTTAATATAAAAAAAAGCATTTTATTGATTACTGGCACCATCATTAACTTTTTCCAGAAGAACTACAAAAGATGTCAAGGTATCCGTAAATATACACGTTTTATTATATTTGACAATGCTTACAAAAATACTTCTTATCACGGAAGAATTGACACAATTCCCATTACTTGTTGAATCCATTGTCCAGAATAATAAAAGGACAGAGTCGCTAATGAGACGTTACTTTGTAGCTTTAGACATGAGTATAAGAAGTAGTATAAGAACAAAGGGACGCGAGATGGTATGGACACAGTTCCGAATCTAGGGGGGGGAGAGCAACCCGGGCGCCAATTTCGTAATTTACATTGTTTGATTGAAAAAAAAAAGTTGATTCACAAAAGGCCTGGCATCCAGCGCACGTTGTACTATCGATTATTCATTTGATTTTAAAACGCCCAGTTGGTTTTTGAACACATCCTAAGTTGATTTATGAACGTATCCTAAGTCGATTTTGAACGCGGGCATAGTGTACGTGATGTCTCTGCCAGGGGAATCCCCGTCGCATCTAGAACTAGGGGCTACACGAGCTGAACCGAATAATCCAGAGACGGTTTGAAAGGGGGAGCCACTATCAAGTTTCTGCCCCGGTTGAAGAAGTCGTGGAAACGGGGCTGTAATGGACGTGTACCTACAGCGAATGGACAATGTCCCCAGCATTTCCTTCTTATGTCCAATGACGTCAAGGACATCCAAAGAAGACATCGCAATATCAAGTTATTCAAATACGTGAGCCGGTTAAACATAAGAGTATGTAAGAGACAATCTATGAATCATGTATCAGAGAGATGGTTGATACTATCGATAGTCTGGTGGATAGAACGCTCGATTAGGGTCAGCGGTCAACCGACTTCCACAGTAATACGCAAGTATCCGATACTCGAAGATTCAAGTATCTTGGCGACTACCACCATACATCTGGGAGGAGGTTCGAACACAGGCGGAGGTTCGAACACATATTGTAAACTCGTCAATGACGCCAGTCTCCCGAGACCACCAGGTTGAAGTTGTTGCCACTCACAATGTCCCGATTTTAAACATGGCAGAGCAATTGATAAATGTGATAGTCTAGCAAAAGTTGTCAAAGTCTTATCGTTAATTGTGTCAGACATTTTGTAACAATGTGTTTCCTATCAATCATCAAAAATGCTTCGGCAGTTCTGAGTGAGGACGTAAAAGCTAGCTTTCTCGTGATTTCAGTAGCGATATATACGAAATATGCGCGACAAGTTATTTGAGAAGTGATTGCACAGCATCAGTATTGCCCGGTGCATACGAGGCTAGTATTTCAAACGAGGATAGCATATAGTATGCCGGCGTCCTGTACTGGCAAGATCAGCTTGGCACAAACTAGAGCCGTTTACACGATGCCGGGACATTTTAAGCCGGGATCATTGCAGTGACTACCTGAAACCTAAACTATCCTGTGTTGAGACGCTAGCTTACTAGCTTCCTCTCTAGCTTACTAGTTTAGTAGCTATAGCTTGCTATCCTAGCTTGAAATACTAGCCTTGCATGCACCGGCGAACACTCGCGTATTCCTGTGGAAACTTTATTGACTATACAGTGCATACATTATTCTGCTTTCAACAGTAGTTAAGGCTCTGCAACCGGGCCCGAAAAAAAGAAGATGGAGATATACGAAATTACGAATGTTAGAGGAGAGCGCTAAAATTTACAGCGACAAAATCGATGCGAAAATTGCGAAAATGTTTAATATAACACGATTCGTTTAAAATAGAGCGGAAATCTCGCGAGCATTATCTTAAACAGCATTTAAAGAAACACTGAATTTTTTCATACATATCATATAACTTGTAAAATAACTGAAACAAACGTGTTAATAATACTTCTTCAAACTTCGCAAAATTACTTTGTGGCATCATTAATTATATAATGAATAACAGATCACTTTGTATAAACCACTATATTATAAACAATATCTACATGTTTCGATAACAATGTTATCTTCATCAGATAATATTATATTGTTATATTAACATATCCTGATGAAGATAACATTGATATTGAAACATGTAGATATCGTTTATAATATAGTGGTTTATACAAAGTGATCTGTTATTCATTATGTGTTAATGATAATTTTTGGAGCATACTTTGCGATTTTTTTCTATCGAGGGAATTTTATATAATTTGCATTTCGGCGCGGGCAAAGTCTAGATATTATCTTCAAGATTAACATATATATTTTTAAGAGCTTTAAAACTTACCGTGTTTAAGGGAAATATGTAATAAATCGGTACAAATCCGGGCCCTTAAGTTTGGTGAAAATGAATGTACATATTCTTTGATTTAAAATAGATTTTTGTGATAATGATGACATAGAAATTGCATGATATTATAGTTAGCAATAATTGATTCCGCATGAGATTTCTGTATGCATTGTCCATCCCTTAATTTAATGTTTATTGAATTTAATGTTTCAAAGAACCAATCTTGTCTGATTACGTCTAAAAGGAATCGAAATGAAAATCTAGTCTCTTTCAACGGTAGCAATCTTCCGAACAGGCCCTCCATTGATATGCTTGGTGTAACCCTAAGTGACCAGCTCAGGTATGGGGGCTCCATCGAAGCCAGAGTAAAGTTAGCCTCCCAAAAACTGGGCATACTGTACAGGGCCCGCAGATACTTTAATAGTACACAACTGCTAACCCTGTACAAATCACAAGTGCGCCCCACGGTTGAATTTGGCAGCCACCTCTGGTCTGGAGCTCCAAAATACCTGAAAAATACCCTCGACTGTGCAGAAACGGGCGGTCCGTTTGATAGATTCTCCCATCTTAACAGACAGATTGCAATCTTTAGAGCACAGGCATCGGGTGGGAATGCTATCCTTGTTCTACCGGTATTACAATGGAAGATGCTCCGAGGAACTAGCATCATTGATCCCTTCGGCACTGGTGCATAGCCGGGAAACACGCCAAACGCGTGCCCAACATTTGTACACAGTTGACATTTGTCACATGAGAACAGGTCGTTTCTACGACTCGTTCTTGTGTTCCGGCTGTGGAATGATTTGCCGGCCTCTGTGTTTCCTCCTTCCTACTACATGGGTCTCTTTAAGACCAATGTTCATTCCTTCCTCTCCTCAAAAAGACCCTCCACACAGCATCCCAGATGACATAGGCCCTGAGGGAAATTATTTTCCTCAGGGCCTCCTGTGTGGAGTTAATGTAAAAAAAAAATCCCTCCAGCGATGTGTCCTGTCCCTTATTACAACTTTATAAATACTAATTGTCCGTCACAAAACTGCCACGGCACATGTCGTTACGCGGGATGAGCGGCAAGTCGAATGTCGCCCGCACCGGTTTTTACCGGTTCGAATCGGTTTTTTTGCCGAGCGGCTGGAGTGCATCCGGTTTACCGGATCTGCGAGAGCGAATACGAACGCAGTGTTTACGACGGCATAAAGAAGGAGAAATGAATAAACATTTACTGTACGACGGCAAAAGAAGAAGAAATTATTATAATAAGATAAACAAATTAAAAATAATCTTTAATTAATGAAGACAATATTAACGACACTAAATCGAAAATCTGAAACCAAAAAGATTTTTCTGTTTCAGATTTTCGATTTTGAGACTTCACAATCTCGGAAATAAATATTCTGATCTAGGAGATATATTTCACCTTTAAGAATAACCAGTATAAACATTGTTTAATCCAATTCTTTTATACATCTACAAATAGTCGTGGATAATTTCTGTAATTTTATTAAAATTGCATATTCTTTTTTATGTTAGACTTCTTATTATTTTTACCAATTATTTTATTTATATATAAGTTTTTTTTTACATTAACTCCACACAGGAGGCCCTGAGGAAAATAATTTCCCTCAGGGCCTATGTCATCTGGGCCGCTGTGTGGAGGGTCTTTTTGAGGAGAGGAAGGAATGAACATTGGTCTTGAAGAGACTCATGTTGTAGGAAGGAGGAAACACAGAGGCCGGCAAATCATTCGAGTCGAGTCGAAGAAACGACCCGTTCTCATGTGACAAATGTCAACCGTGTACAAATGTTGGGCACGCGTTTGGCGTGTTTCCCGACTATGCACCGGTGCCGAAGGGATCAATGACGCTAGTTCCTCGGAGCATCTTCCTTTGTAATACCGGTAGAGCAAGGATAGCATTCCCACCCGACGCCTGTGCTCTGAAGATAGCAATCCGTCTGTTAAGATGGGAGAATCTATCAAACGGACCGCCCGTTTCTGCACAGAGTCGAGGGTATTTTTCAGGTATTTTGGAGCTCCAGACCAGAGGTGGCTGCCAAATTCAACCGTGGGGCGTACTTGTGATTTGTACAGGGTTAGCAGTTATGTACTATTAAAGTATCTGTGGGCCCTGTACAGTACGTTCTTGTAACATTTTTTTTGTCATTATATTATATTTTCACCATTGTTTTAGTTGTAAAGTATTTAAAAGTACTATGTTACATAACTTATTAACAAAAAACGTAAAAGTCCATTAGGGCGTGTAATAAGTAAATAAATATTGTCTTCATTAAGAGGAAACCGTGTGGCGTTTAGTCCACAGAAAAGTATTTCCTAATTTTGGATCCCTGAATTTTGACACTAACGCCAATATATTTTTAATACAATATGGATATCGACCACTAGCGTGTCGGAACGTTTTGCTTTTTTTTACAAGTTACTTCGTATAGGAGTTAGGACCCTACAAAAATCATTAAAATTGCCTGGCTTGAACGCCTTCAACAAACTTTCAGTACACAAACTAGACAATATATTAAAAAAAAAAAAAAGCAAAACTTACAGAGATGGAATATTTTGTTTAAATACAATTGGTTCGCTACGTTTGGTGACTTAGCAGGGGTGCCCGGGTTTATGGGATGAGGTTTGTCTAGGTCTTGGTGGCGGATATGTTTTCCCAACCACTGCGTGGCGGGCTGGATCGGAGGAGACTGATTGAGGGAGGCCTTTTGACTTCTCCAGATGGATTCTCCCGACCCTTTGCCTTGCACCGCAGTGTGAGGAATGGCTTCATATGTCCGTCACTCCTGGCCACACTGACCCCCAGATTCCTACCCGCCCCTCATACCTTTTTCCTTCCCATATCTTCTCCTTCCTTTCCCTTAAAAGACCCTCCACACAGCATCCTCCACGAAATTGTTTTCCTCGGTGCCTCCTGTGTGGTTTGATAAAATACATATGTTCAGTTAAGGTTTTGTCCATGTACATATAATATGGTAATTCATTAGACATCACCTGTCTCTTTCTCTCTATCATTATGTAAGATGTTAATTAACCCTCTCACAGTTCCTGTATAATATTATGTTTGTCCCTTTCTATATGTATACCTATATAAGCTCACACAGTGTATATTTTTTATCAGTTTAATTTTATACCCTGAAGATGCTTATGTTAAGCGAAACCAGTCGGTATTGAAAAAAATAAATAATTAAATCGTGGTTACAACCAATATTATTGTTTTATTTCAATTAAAGTACATATTTTTCAAATTTTTCGGCGACCGGGTTGCGTATTTACAAAACCTATACCGATTCAGTCGTGGTAGCGACAATTTAAATATACCTCTATATTGGTTATTTTTTATCACACTGCAAAAACAAAAATTGTTCTAAAATCTATAACAAATAAAATCTTTCTGATGTGTATATTAGAAATTAATAATTTTTTATTTCTAAATATTTAAATTTTAATATTATTCCGATATACGTATTGTAAATAAACCTCTATTTTTTATCACTTTGTAAAAACAAAAATTGTCCTAAAATCTAGATAAAATAATCTTTCCTTATAAATAATAATATTAGAAATTAATAATTTTATTTCTAAATATTTAAATTTTGATATTGAAAATGTAAAGCGACTGAACCGGTACAGGTTTTGGAAATACGCGACCAGGTTGCTCTCAAGGGATAAACCGATGGAAGCGAGTTGTGGCAGAAGTAAGCGCGATCTTTCCTTACTTCTGCAGAACTTGATGCAACATTTTTCACATTGGACATCTTCTTCATGTGCCCTATCACGTCCCCCCGACGTTGGCGATCACTTTGGTAAATGTATCTTGCGCTGCCCGGAATAGCTCCTCCACACTTATAATACCGGTGCACTCTCGTACATTTCGCAGCCAAGACATTTGTCGCCTACCAGGCCCTCGGCTACCCATTGGATATAATAACTCTTATTCTGTCTTCAAATTATTGTGAAAAAAAATATTGATTTAATTTAGCCATAAAATTAAAAACCCGCTCTCATATTTGCGACACTCGCTGACTTACAAATTAGACATTTTGCAAAAGGTCTCCCAGCGCAATAAAGGGGGCAACGACCGATGTTCATGTCCTGAATATTTAAATATGTCTCTACGTACTTAATGATAATATTCTAATATTATCGACTTTCAAAACGAAAAAGGGAATAAGCCGATTTAATCAAATTTGTAAGGTTTCATTTTTTTAACTATATCGATCGTCCAGTTGATTAGTCAGTCACTTCCAAATACTAAGATTTGAGATAATGAGGAAAATACTGTGTTTTACATATTAAGATGAATATATACGTGAAATCCTATTTAGATACTATTTTGATCTTTACGACGAATCGGCTTACAGTATGAACATCAAAAAATATGCTACGGATAAATTGAAGCTTTAACTACTTTATCTATGTATTGGAATTACAATAAAATTATTATTTACGTAAAAAAAAATATAAGCGTAAACCACTAAAAAAAATGTTTTCTCATGACTTAACTATGAAGTAATGTAAGTAACAATTTTTAAAAAATACCCCTTTACGGCTAAGACTATTTTTGACGTTATCTATGTTATAACTTTTTTTCGTTCTTATAAAATTATGCACAAAATAAATAAAAACCACTTTTTCGCTTACTAGCCTCGTGCAAAAAGACGCTCGATTTTAAAATTTTGCAGGCATGAGATTCGAAATATTTCTAGCGTTTATACTCCTCTTAAGCATGCTATAAAATAACACCGGAAGCATAACGGTTCCGTTCATTGGTATCGAAATTCAAATCGAAAAGTTAACCACAAAACAATTTAAATGCATACGTTTATGAAACCAAAGTTACAGATCGCAATTTGAAAAAAAAAATGATGAAAATTTGGGATTTTTTTATGATTTTTTTTACATGGCTGCATTTGTCTAATAAAATAAGAGTGTTTTTATTTTTTTGGTTAATAGTAATTTTAGTTAAAAAAGAACGTAAGTTAAGCCATTTTTATATTCCAAAAATTGTAATGAAAAAAAATTTTTTTTAGTAGTTAACGCAAATATTTTTTCATAAAGTAATTAAAAATTTTATTTTAATTGTACTCAATGGAAACGGTAGCAATTTGGGAGGCGGGTATGGGTACCCGCCGGCGCCGCCCCGGGCACCACTTATTGGATAACCAACACCTCCGCTACAGGTCACACCGAGTGGTTCGCTATGTTTGGTGACTTGGCAGGGGTGCCCGGGTTCAAGGGGTCAGGTTGTCCGGATCTTGTAGGCGGATGCGCCTGGCAACCAAGTGCGTGGCAGGCCGAATCTGTTTGAGGGAAATCTTATGACCTCTCCAGCAGGACTCTCGATTTGAACCGCAGTTGAAGGGATGAATTCATTCGTCCGTCACTTCTGGACACACTGACCCTCAGATTCCTATCCACCCCTCATACCTTTTTCCTTACCAGAACTTCCTCTCCTTCATTTCTCAAAAAATACACTTCTCACAGCATCCCCAGAGATGACATAGACCCTGAGGGGAATTATTTTCCTCAGGACCTCCTGTGTGAAGCTAATCTTAAAAAAAATTTTAATTTGTAATTCAGCGATAAATTTCGCCTTTTTGGTGGTCACCATTCCAAAGGAAACAAAATTGTATAAACACACCCATTCATGCTATCGGTACCTAAATGCTTTGTTTGTAAAGAAAACAAAAAAAAAACTAAAACCTTCGCTTAAGGCGCAATGACCTTTTCACATGGTAGTGTAATTTAAAAAAAGAATAACATTACCAATTAGTGGTTGTTTTATTCTTGTTCGTTGTTCGCTTCGCCACTGATAATAGACAATGGATGCATTGTCTATTATTTTTTCACTGTACTTCTTCACTATACCTTTATGCAGGTACTTTTTTTACCTGCATGCCAGCCGTCTCCTACAATGCACACTCTTATAACGTCCTTCAGGGTGGACTGGCAAAGTGTTATTTCGAATGTATTGAAGTGAAAACTTCTTTAACACCGTTGTTACTTGAAACTCGATGAAACGGAAGCGAGCGACTCTAAAAAGAGACAAACACGTACATCTATAGGATTTATCCTGCGAGAGAATGAGATAGCAATAAAATGTTTATTTTACGGGTAGCTGGTTGCGTATTTCCTTTTCCGTGTTCAATGGGAGGCAACCATGCCTCGAAATCAACACGGGTTTGTAACGCCATTTCTCCTCCAAACCCGTGTTCAGTAGAAGGCAAGGACTCCAGATACTAATATCTACAGCCTGTATGTCGGACGAATATCTACAGCTCATATGTTGGACTAATATATACGAACTTCAGAGTGTGGACTAATATCTACAGAGCTAAAGTCGGACGAATATCTATGACGGTCCCAGTGGTGAATAATATCTATGGAGCGTAGGTTGGACTAATATCTACAGAGGGTAGCTGAGCAAGAGGTTGTATGGAAAAGCATAAATTACTTTAATTACGTAATTACGTAAAGCTTTAAACGTTTAAAGTACGTACATGAAGTTTTTGCATAATATTACGTATTTTGCTGTTTACGAGGACAATAATTTATTGAACAAACATGGAGGTCATAATACAAAGATATTTATTTATTTCGAAATACACCTAACCTAACCTAACTAACCTAGAAATGGTCATGGTAACAGACTGAATAATTTAGAAGCACTCGAAATAAAGAAAGCTGTTGAAATAAAAACCCAAATCCTTAATAATCAGCTAAGTGTCTAATAGTCCGATATTAGGGATTTTTTTACATAAATACATAAATTAAGTTTTTTAAACTGCATACGCAATATTACATTATTCCAATATGTTATATATAATTGCAAATCCAACCTCTGCCAGTGCTGTAGATATTCGTCCACACCTTTGTTCTCATAGATATTAGTCAGCAGTACAGCTCTCTGTAGATATTCGTACGCACTTTGGTTATCATAGATATTAGTCCGATTTGTTCAGTTTTTGGAATTCCTGTAGACGCCTCCGAAGGCAAGCGGCATCCTACCGAGCACAGGTCTGTAACGCCAATCCCTTCTCAAACTCTTCTCAGATTTAAACTTTTAAAGTTCCTCTTGACAGGCTGTTTTAGATTGGAATATTATGCTTTATCCATTAATATCATAGACATTTGTCACCACTCGATGAATCATCGAAGTCACTGATAGAAGTAGGCAAATATTTACGTAAATGTCAAATTTGACTTATGTAACTGAGTGACATGTGTAACTGGCGCCGCAGCGTCTAAAAAATAAACTATTCCGAGCCTAGCTAGGATTAAGCGGCTAAATTTGATTATAGTTTTTTTCATACTTAGCGAGCTTAGAGCAACTGATAAACCTGCACATAAAGAATTCAGTCACTTTCGTAAACGAAATAAACGCCTAAAGGGACATACATTAGTTACGTGAGCTGAAAAGGGGGAGGGGGGGGGGGGGTCCAGCAAAATCTCACGTTACTTGAAAAGAATATACGAAGTGGACCAAATTTATCTCACGAGGGGGAGGGAGGGGTCTAGATTAGAAGAAAAACTGCTCACGTAATTAATGTATGCCCCCTAATACATATCTAACGTATATGTGGGATGTTTACACCTACAAAATCGATGCATTTTTACATAGGCTCCACACAGCCGGTCCTGAGGAAAAAAACCCTTGGGGACTATGTCACCTTTGGGGATGCCGTGAGGAGGGTATTCTTAGGGAAAATCCTCACCCAATGAATCTGGGCACCCCTGCTAAGTCACCAAACGTAGCGAATCACTTAGGGCGGCCTATGGCAGGGGTGTTGGTTATCCAATAAATGGTACCCGTACTCGCCTCCCAAATTGAAATGCGTCGGTATTACCATTGTAGAGCGTTTTTTTCCTGACATTGAGCCATTTATCGATCGCCCATCATACTCGGGAAGTCGATAACAAATCGTGCGTTGACAGCTAAATTTATCAAACCGACATTGCTAAGTTATCGATACGGTTACGCTAGGCCTCTAGAGCGAACGATATATTAGGTCCTTACATATGAAATTGGCGTTTTGCCGTACTGGCAACTTATATCTCAAATATCTTCTCTTTGGTTGGGAATTCCAAATTCAAATTTATACAGCTATTTACTCACGTATTTGTGTTTCTAAAATTATAATTCATTTGTTTTTTCCTTAATTGTTTTTTTCTTTGCGTCACTTAGTTTACAAAATAGAACACTTGAAATATCGCGTTATTTGCGAGTACGAGTTCCACCGTGGCACCAGTGCTGCAGAAACGGCTCGAAGGATTAATGATGTGTATGGCGATGGTGCCGCAAAAGAAAACACAGTGCGTTTTTGTTTCCAACGATTTCGTTCTGGAAATTTCGATCTGCAAAACAAGCCCCGTGGACGCCGGAGACCAAAGTTGATAATGAAGAATTGTAGGCTATTGTGAAAGCGGATCCATCGCAAACCACGTCCGAGTTAGCTGCAGGCTGCGGTGTTAGTGATAAAACTGTTTTAATCCACTTGAAGCAAATTGGGAAGGTGAAAAAGCTTGAAAGATGGGTACCTCACGAATTGGGTGAAGCAAATCAACAAACGCGCGTTAGAACGCTAGACCACATACTGCACAACAGACGGCTACCAAATTAGAGGAGCTTCAATTGGAATGTCTAAGACATCCACCGTACTCTCCGGACCTTGCCCCAACAGATTACCACTTTTTTAGAAATTTGGATAACTTCTTGCAAGGGAAAAAATTCAACTCCGATGGGGCAGTCCAAACCGCCTTCAAAGATTTTATTGATTCCCGTCCAAGTGGTTTTTTTAGTAAAGGGATCGATGAACTACCTATGAGATGGCAAAAGTGCATAGATAGCAATGGTACATACTTTGATTAAATAAATATATTTTATATTATGTTCCTCCCATACAAAACACCAATTTCATATGTAAGGACCTAATATTAAAAAAGAACCTCCATACATTGACTGCCCGGTCTAACGCACACACATTTTACATATTTATAACGTAACAATCGTCGAACTGTTTAATAAACCTACATACGTAGCAAAGGAATTACGTTCGTGCAACGAACAAGGTACTTACTTGGTTATTTCACACACATAGGGATTGCATAATAAATTTAATGGCCAAAGACAGGCGTGCGAATATTTGATTTTAAAACAGGAAATTGTGCATGTTGAAGATTGTGATTTTACTTACGAGTTCACGGACACGGGTCGTGTAATAATAATATTGTAAAATGTATAAGATTAGAAGGAAATAAACACGTTACACCTGTTGACGCAACTAGGGAACGTACCCATACTACGTGACCCGTTCAGGGGAGGCGATCTTCAAAATACCATGCTTGGTAACGATGAGGGGCGGAGGGCTTAGATTTTTATTATCAATCTAGAAATCTTTATTAAGTTCTGGTTACAATGCGGGGGTTTAGGATCACAGGGGCCTAACTACAAAAATTGGTGTTTTGAGTTAAGCTTGGTTTCGGTAATGTCATAATCGTATCTATTAGTGACACGAAGCTCTATCTCGAATATACAGCCGTTTACGAGATAATGATGAGCAAATCGAGAAATTTAGACATAAAATTAGAAGCACATGGGCTTATCGCCTGTTATGCCTCTGTGACATTAAACAAAAATCTTATTACTAGCGTCACACTGACCTAACACTTGTTATTCAGGGAAGAACAAAACGTTAATTGGCTGATTATCAAATAGTTTCAATAGGTACCGAAAGGATAATCCACACATGAACGATTTTTCATGTAATTTTGAACCCTTCTATGAATTTGAAGAACTTTACATTTTTTATTTCTTTTTTAAAAAGGAAGACAAACATTTCTGGTTTACGAATAAACTGACAATATTTTAAAGACTCCCACTACCATCACAGTAATGGGAAAGTATTGCCTGTGTAGTGATGGAGGACTTCGCCGAGGAATTGAACTGACTACTCATGGATGAGATCCAGAAATCCAGACTCCAGACGTAATGCCAACTCAGCCACTGACCGGTCAATATAATGCTCCAATACCATTTACAGTGGAAAATATTAAAAATTTTAAGGATTTTTGAACAGTGGGTATCATTCTTCCAATGGAAGCTATCTTTTCAATAAGCTTTCCATTGATATGCTTGGTGTTAATCTAAATGACCAGCTCAGGAACGGCGGCTACATCGAAGGCAGAGTCAAGTTAGCCTCTCAGAAACAGGGCCAGCAAATACTGCAGATAATACACAAATTCTAACTGTGTACGAATAGCCCCACGGTTGAATTTGGCAGCCACCTTTGGTCTGGAGCCATAAAATACTGAAAAAATCTTGACTGCAGAAAAGGGCAGTGCATTTGATAGAATCCCCTGTCTTTACAAACGGATTGCAATCTTTAGAGCAAAGGTGTCGGGTGGTAATTCTTTCCTTGATATACCGATATTTTAATGGAAGATGCTCCAAGAAACTATCGTCACAGTTCACGTCAGCATCGGTGCACAGTTGGGAAACACGCCAAAACATGTTTACACAGTTGACCTTTATCACTTGAGAGCGGGTCGTTTCTACGACTCTTGAGTTTCCAACTGTGGAATAATTTGCCGACTTCTGGGTTTCGTCCCCAAAGATGACATAGGTCCTCAGGGAAAATATTTGCCTCAGGGCCTCGTGTATGAAGATAACGTAAGAGGAAATTAAAATAGCTCTGTCCTAGAAAATACTGATAGTTCATAGATTTTGTTAAAATTATGATATGTATATATATATTAATGTTTAGTTTTGGGAAAACTCACTCACTTTTTTGTCGGCGCAAAAACGACCAGTACGCCCTTTGCGTTTCACCCACCTTAAGGTTCAGTTTCGGTTGAAGCAAATTGGGAATGAAAACTGTAAGCAAATTTTTAATGACAAAATAAAATATATACAGGGGTTTATTCTCCGATACGAATCGGCGGCGAAAACTAGAAGCTCTGCTCGAATCACTCGATTCGGCTCGGTCATATTTCCCGCCGACAGATGGCGTTGGTAAAAAAAAAAATGACGAAAAAACCCCTTAATTTCACAAAGGAAAATGCTAGGACCGTTGACGCAGATCTCAAATGTCAAAGTTTTAGCCTAACAAAACGGAACTCTCGGCGGTTTCGGTCGTTGTTTTTCGGAAAACGACATTACCGCCGAAAAACCGATTCCGGGCTAGATGTTTTTTGAAAATACGATAGCCGGATAGATTCCGCAACTTTTAACACCAATAAAACATATGATTCTCATATAAAATACGTCAGGAGATGCTGACAAAACTCGAAATTTTCCGAAAAAAAATCCTCAAAATACGCGCTCACAGATTCCATCGAAAGTTTAAATATTAGTGGCCAGTTCAAATTACCACGTTATTCATTCGGGGTAGGTACCTACTTATTTCGGTAGTATTGCAAATATGATGAAAAAAGCAAAGATTGCCGGAATTTAAGGAAATGCGCAGGTACCTACCTGAATGGGTACCTACACAACGAATTAGGTTTTAATGCAATAAATACTAAGGTATGGTTGTTTCGATGATACAGAATAATTGAACTTTTTTTAAGTTAATTTTCACGTTCTGTGATGGTTCTACTCAAATTCTATTGTTTTATCATTACAGACCAGTTACATCACAAAACTGAAATAATTACAGAACTCGAACGGAACTTTATAGAACTGAAAATTTACTAGAAAAATTTAAAGAATTGTCAATTTTTTTTATTAATTTTTTTTTTTTGTTTTTAAGTGTGTTCTATTTGAACATTGTATATATATATATACATTACGCGTGTTCTAGGTAGGTACTTACTTGCGGGGACTTTTTTCATTTAAAAATCAAAACATGATATTGAATGAATTTATTTGTAGTGAAAATTATTTTATGCTCAACAGCATAATGGCGTCGTTTTGGTGAAATATTACAACAAAGTACCTACTTAGTACTTACACTTGCAAAATGAAATACAATACAACTACAATAGTGAGCTCCGGCATAATGAAATTTTGCACTGCTAAACCGTGCAACCGATTGTTATTGTTAATGGACTATTTGTGCGTAAATAAATTATTATATACATCGGGTACCCGGCATGCGTTGCGAGGCCACTTTTACTTCGGGGTCAACTAAACCGTAATGGTTCCCTACCAAGTCCCGGGAAACAACATTATAAAATTATGCACTTTATAAAATTATATACAACGGGTACCCGGCATGCGTTGCAAGGCCGCTTTAACCTCGGGGTCAATAAAACTGTAATGTTTCCATCCGAAGTCCTGGGAAACTACATTATAATGCAAGCGCCTGCACTATGTAACATTATATACTACGGGTACCCGGCATGCGTTGCAAGGCCACTTTAACCTCAGGGTCAACTAAACTCTAATGGTTCCATCCCAAGTCCCCGGAAACTACATTATAATGCAAGCGCCTGCACTATATAACATTATATACAACGGGTACCCGGCATGCGTTGCAAGGTCACTGTAACCTAGGGGTCAACTTTACTGTAATGGTTTCATCCCGATTCCCGGGAAATAAAATTTTAATGCAAGCGCCTGCAATTTTTAACATAATACACAACGGTTACTCGACATGCGTTGCAAGGTCATTGTAACCTCGGGGTCAACTTAACTGTAATGGTTCCATTCCAATTCCTGGGAAATTACATTTTAATGCAAGCGCTGCACTACATAACATTATATACAACGGGTACCCGGCATGCGTTGCAAGGTCACTGTAACCTCAGGTTTCTTCATATATTTAATTTAACACACACTCTTCCTCGCTTCATCCACGTTCACACGTCAAATCGCATAGTGTTTAAACCCGTCAGTTGCTTCTGCAACGGGCAAAACCTAGTATGTATATTAATGTTCATTTATATTATTTCTCTATTCATAAATAGGAATCAAGAGGAGTTTACATGTTTGTAAATAATAATAATGGCTAAATATATAGGTAGGGACACATAGGCATATCTCAATAAATTTATTCAATTGTACCGGGCCTAAGACAATTATTTTAAAAAGTGTTTTTTATGCAATGTGCTGGACTGAGAGATGCTATATTTTCTGAGTTTGATAGCATCTAAAATCTTCATCTCAAAACTATGTTTTTGTAGAATGGCCCCTGTGATCTTAATCACCCCTTGTTAAAGTATTGCTGAATATTAAGGAACGCAAAGGCAATCCATCAATTTTTAAATTTTTAGTTGTCAAAATCTTTTTTTTTTGGGTAAAATATGTAATTTATGAAATGGGACGATATGTTTATTGATAAAAAAAAGTATTACACTTAAATGTGTCTTAATTTCTGAGTTTCAAAGTATCAAAACTGTAGATATGCCCCTGTGATCCTAACTCTCATGTCAAGTATTGCTGTATAGTTAGGAACACAAAGGCATATCTCAGTCGTTTTTCACAAATATATTTTTTTAATCATCACAAGTCTTTAATAACTACTTAAAAATATGTTTTTCAAAGAGTGGGATAATATATTTGTTGACAAATATTTTTTGTTTGCTGAAATGCCTTTTATTTTCTGAGTTTCAAAGCATTCAAAACTTTAAATGCGTTTATCTCAAAACTATGTTTTTGTAGATAGACTCCTGTGATCCTAAACCCCCGAATGTATTTTGACATAAGTTTTATCTTCATAATATTTTGTCCACTTGTAATTATAGGTATGCATGCACGACTCCAGATACGAATATCTACAGCCTGTATGTCTGACGAATATCTACAGCGCATATGTTTAACTAATATCTACGAACTTGAGAGTGTTGATTAATATCTACAGAGCGTAGGTTGAACTAATATCTACAGAGCGTAGGTTGGACTAATCAGCTAAATGTGCCCAATAGTCCGATATTAGGGATTTTTACATACATACTTACATAAATTAAGTTTTTTAAACTGCATACGCAATATTACGTTATTCCAATATGCTATACATAATTGCAAATCCAACCTCTGCCAGTGCTGTAGATATTCGTCAACACTTTGGTTCTCATAGATATTAATCAACAGTTTGAGCTGTAGATATTCGTCAACACTTTGATTCTCATAGATATTAGTTCGATTTTTTCAGTTTTTGGAATTCCTGTAGATATTAGTAGACGCCTCCTGCATGCACTCTTGCCGTCACGCAGCGAGCGCTGTATTAATAAAGACAAATATAAACCAATTTTTTTTTTTAACTTTTTGTTAGCAAGAAATGATTCAAAACCATACACATATGAATATTACTAGACCAGAACATAAAGGTGAGGGGCAGACAACAACTACAGCGGGGCGCAGAGCGGGAAGATGACTTTGTAGATATGTGATTCGTCAATAACTCAATATGACAGTATATAGGCATCTCGCATTATAATATCACCATTTAGTTCTTTAAAGTTCTGCTTTTGAATGAATAGACCTTTTTACATGGGAGCGCGAATTGCTCGCCGCGTAATGAACAAATTTGCGAAGTCTAAGTACGGCAAAGTAAAGTTCGCTTATTTTCAGACTCCAATACTTTGTTGCCGTATTTAGTTAGGACGCTTTTACAAATGTTTCATAATTTACTTACCCCAGTAAACATCGACGAGCACACGCCATGTATCTCGAGTGATAGTATATATTTACACGTTTTCAAAACACAAACCATGTTTTTAGAGGTGTTATTTCGTAAAATGCACGTCATGACGTCACATTTTGGAACAATAACTCCAAGGAACATTCAGTCCATTTAAGTAAAATCAGGTAAGGGAACGTACCCATACTACGTGACACGTTTAGGGGGGGGGGTCATCAAAATACCACGCTTGGTCACAACAGGGGGGGGGGGGGCTTAGGTTATATATATATATATATCCTCTTTGCATACTTACTTAATAAAAATCTTCTAAATGATCAGGCAGGATGAATTGTCGCCGGATGAATTGTCGGCGGGATGAACTGTCGGCAGGATGAACTGTCGGCAGGATGAACTGTCGGCCGGATGAACTGTCGCAAGATGAACTGTCGCCAGATGAATTGTCGCAGGACGAATTGTCGGGTCACCTTTTCATCATGGCGATATGAGCATTCAAAGCAAAGATTCCATAACAGTCGATCCTCCGGCACAAGTATATATAATATGCAGTCGGTGTAGGGAAAATAAGGTACGCCTACTCACATAAAATATAAGTAATTGTCCACGAAGGGTTGGGCAGAGAGGATGTACCGCCGAATAATATTTTAATTCAAATGCATTGAGGATAAAACTACGTGTCTACGCTGTATATATAACAGTGTATAAGCACAAAAAATCGACACATATCCACACCAAATTATTATTAAAGGTATTTTATTAATTATTAATGATGTTATCATAAAATTACTGAAGTTCAATTTGAAAACTATAATTTATCTTACTAATATTATAAACGCGAAAGTTTGTATGGATGCAAGCGAGTTTGTTACTCTTTCACGCCAAAAAATACTGAATGGATTTTAATGAAACTTTACAATAATATAGCTCATAAATCAGAATATTTTGCTGATGATACTGTTTTATTATTTCAAGAAGAAAATTGGACTGATACATTTAATGAGGCTGAAAAAGGGCTTAGTGCACTTCATAATTGGCTTAAAATCAACTCGCTTACCCTTAATATAAGCAAAACAAAATGTATAACATTTTCAATGAACTCAAGGGGCCAACCAATAAAATTACTAGAACTAAAATTACATAAATGCCATGGAAATAATATACAATGTTACTGCCCCGTCATCGAAAAAACTCAAAACATAAAATATCTCGGAGTAATAATTGACGAAAATCTTAGATGGGACCTACACATCAAAGATATTACGGAAAAACTCACAAGCCTTATATATTTCTTTAAAAATCTAAGAAACGTGTTAAATAAAAAGGATATGAAAAAGGTCTACTACGCGTTATGTCATTCTCGAATTGAATATGGAATCATAGGATGGGGATCTGCTGCACATACGTACCTACACAGCCTGAATACGATTCAAAAAGGAATCATAAAGACCATTTTGAAAGTACCAATTAGAACGCCTTCAAATGAAATTTTCAATAACTTTGAAGTACCAAATGTACAACAAATATATGCCAAAAATATATTATTGAAGCTCTTCAAAAATAATGAATCCTCTACTAGACCGTATATGCATAACACTAGATCGAATAAAAATGATATAAAAAATATTCCAAGTTATAAAACCACATTTGGACAAAGAAACTATACATACTTTGCAACAAAACTCCATAACATCCTTCCCCAAGACATAAAACTAATAAAAAATCCAATTGAATACAAATCAAGAATAAAAATATGGCTTTTTAAAATTTTTTTATTAATAAAATTCCTTTATTATTTATTTACAGTTTTTTTACATTTTTAAATTAAGTCCCGTTAAACTGATTGATATCAGTTTGTCAACGGGTTCTTTTGACAATTACTTTTTTTAAATTGAGACAGGTACATAAAATAAACAGGTACATGAAAAAAATAAATTGTTAATAAAATTTATAAGAAATACAGATCAGAGAAAATGAAAGAAAATAAAAAGAAAAGACAAGAGAAAATAATAATGGAAAAAACATTAAAACGAAAAGCCTAAATAACAGAAATTAGTACAAAAAAGTTCTTTCACTTAACCATTTTTTTACATTTCCTTCTGAAACTCAATTCACAGCTTTTTATTGCGTTGGGTAACATGTTGTAAATTATTGGAACAAGGTATTCTAGAGTTCTTTGACCGTATTTATTTAGGTATCTGGGAATTATAAGTCCATCATTTGCAGTTAGTCTTGTATTATGAACATGAGCCACTAGTTTATTATATTCAGATTGAGATGTATGCTGACTCGCAATTTTAAGCCACAATATAGCACGAACAGATAATAAATTTACAGAGTTGTATAGTAATGATTTTGGTATGTCATGTCTTTGTTCGTATTCAGTTTTTTTTAATAATAATTTTACCAAAGAATATTGCTTAAAGAGGTCAATGAGAAAACCCTAGCGAGGACGCTAAAAACGACATAGAAGACAAATGAACTATATTTAAATAACTTTAGTCCGCCTCGACATAGGACAGTGAGGAGGGATAAGAAATGCAATATTTTATACATAATTTCACATTACATTTTGTATGTAATTTTTTTTTTCTATATAGTCGCTATAATAAAAAAAAAATAACACATAGGCCATAATTTATAAAGCTAGCTAGGAAGGGGAACGGGGACGCACGGGAAAGGTGATTCAGGGAGTAACAATGTATTTCTTTGAATATGGCATTGCAACGCACGCCGGCAACCAACTAGTAAATAATATTTTTGCTATTTATAGCTTATAACATGATAAACAAATTAATATTGTAGTAATACATATTGCTTATCATTTAATATAATAAAGCACGATTTAATCGGATCATACAAAAATGAGACGGGAACTTTTCGTAATGTGGGATTTCCGCACTAAATACCTACAAATTTATATCACAAAGGAAGTCGCTATTTTGATAAGCGTAATATTTGTTTTGATAACGGAGAAATATAATATTTTATCTAATGCAATTTGTATTTTTAGAGTGCAGTTGGATCGCTAATCATATTAAATCAACATGGCAATAAGATATGGTTGGCAACTTGAGGTTTTGTCGCTTTATGTCAGGGTTTCCCAACCAGGCAGTGGTCCGCAAGAGGGTAGAAGATGGTCCGCCGGTCAATAAACGAGATAGCGCGTGGGCGGTCCCTGGTCGAGAAGGCTGTGTAAAAAAAATCGGGACAATATTCAGTTTATCATTATTGCACCTTGTGGTCAGTAGCAATTATGGTATTCCGTTTCGCCCCACCCCATCTTACCCCGTTTTACCCCCTCCGTTGTAGTAAATATTCTGCTAGAACCAGTCCCATCCTATCCCATTCCGCCCCCTCCGTTGTGGTAAATATTCTGCCAGAACTCGTCCCACCCTATCCCATTCCTCCCCCTCCGTTGTGGTAAATATTCTGCTAGACTCCGTCCTTCCCTATCCCACTACGCCCCTCCCGTTTTGCTATCCATCCCGGGTGCCACCCATGCTAGCCTACGCCACGGACAACAAGCAGTGGCTTAGGCTAACATGCGTGGCACCTGGGTCGGATAACGTGGTGTCGTGTTTTATGAGAAAATATAGGTTAGTTAATAAATGATACAAAGAATTGATAAGGCAAAAACATATTTCTAAACAGTAAAGTTATAAGGTGGTACTAGAGTATTTTTTTTTTTTTAATATTTGTCATAGTTCTCTTCCGATCGTATATCTCAATATCTAGGGATAATTTATTAAATAATTTTATACCCTTGAATATATACAGTGATGCTGTGATGTTGTTGTTCGTACTAGTGGCACGGTTAGTCCTCCAACAGATATTATTCTTTTGCTAATATTTAATTGTGGCAAATTATTTTTATTAAAGAAATCTTTATGTAATTGTAGTAGTGCAATTTTGTCATAAATATTTGTGAGTGAGGGAACCGGGAAATCTTGGAAAACATTTATTGTTGGGTAGTAATAGGGCTCCTTTAAGATGATTTTTATTAATATTTTTTGAATTATGAATGAAACATACACAACGAGTTTAAACGCAACTTCTTTTGGTATTACATCGTCTCTGAATAACCTTGTGGAGACATAGCCTCAGGGTTTACTAAAGATTTCAAACAACATCCAAGGAACCTAGTTACACGTGTCGAAAACTATTTCACGCCAGTTCTCGATAAAAAGGTGAGAAAATAATGGGTGAGAAAAAACCCAGGTAAATAAATTTTTTGTACAGAATTCTACCTTATTCCAGCAAATTTGGATTATTCCCGATGCCTTGTTATTTGAGATCTGAGATGTTCCCACAAAGAAACATAAATAATTTATCGCAGAGATAATAATAAGGGTGTCGGAATTGTAAGGCGCAGAGGATAGATCGCCAGAAAACAGTCTTAGTACACATTCCTCAGTTATTTTCAAACTTCGATATATTCTTCTGTTATTTCGAAGTTTTAACATAACACAACTCAAAAATTATTTGATTTTGTTAGGGATAACTTATAGAAGCTAAATAAAACTCACTGTAATACCTATATATTTAATTATTAAAGTTAATATTACCAACAACAACCTCAGAACAACAAAAGTTTTTACTATAATACATCCATGTATTTTCAAATGTCTTTTAACATTAAGAAAAATTGGTTTGACTGAGGATTGAACCTTCCTACCCCAGAACTGGAGTCAACCACGCTACCAACTGGGTAAAATCCCGATTTTTTAAATTATTTTTTTTTAATCTCTCAAATTCCCTGGGTAAGACTGACAGTTAATTCGTATATTAACCGCCGTAAAGACATCGAATTTCACAGAAGTGCATATATATCCGCGTGTGAGTGCTTGATTGCCACCAAAAGTTGATAGAAAGCGTCGTCATCGATAACTAGTCTATCTGCTGAGTATCACCTCGATCGGATGTCGGGAAGTGGGTTAATTTCCACTTCATTCATACATTCATTCAATCAAGAAAACAAAATCGGAATCCAAATATATGTATTTAAAGGCGGCAATAGTTCAATGGGAAGAGACACCACGTCCCGATACGATATTAGAGGATCTGGGTTCGAGTCCTGATATTATTAGAGTTGCTGATATTACCTTCTTCAAGATTAAATACTTGATTCATTTTCGACGGTTCCTCTCGGTCGTCCCCGACTATTTCAATCTTTAATTTTTCTTTAACAATTCTGCAGACATTCTTACTACCGATCTGTGGATACTTACTACCGATATATGGATATTTGGAAGGCGGGAATGGGTACCGCCGCCCCGGGAACCTTTATTGAATAACCAACACCTCTGCCATAGGTGACCCCAAGTGGTTCGCTACGTTTGGTGATTTAGCAGGGGTGCCCGGGTTCATGGGGTGAGGTTTGTCTAGGTCTTGGAGGCGGATGACCAAGACACACTGAACCCCAGATTCCTACCCACCCCTTAAACCCTTTTCCTTCCCAGAACTCTCCTCTCCTTCCTTTCCTTAAAAAAACCCTCCACACAGCATCCCCAAAGATGACATAGGCCCTGAGGGAAATTGTTTTCCTCAGGGCCTCCTGTGTGGAGCCCACGTAAAATAAAAAAAACACGTCCGAACCTTCAAAGCGTCCCTTTCTTATAACGCTTTACATCAGCCTTGCATTCATTTCGGATGGCACGTACGCCTCGGGGATCTCATTTCAACAGCATAAATTACCCCATTTCGTTCTTTATGCACCTGCAACTGTGGTCCAGGTACAAGCTATACACACCCTACAACGCCGCACGAGGGATGGGGAAGGTGTGTAATTATTAGTACCTGGCTCTCCAAGTATTTTGAATGGTGTGCTGTCACCAAGGGCGGCTGGTTGAACAGTGTGTTTGTATGCAGCACTGGTAAATTATATCATCTATAATTACTTTATAATATCTTACCGAAAAATATAAAATCTATGAATTTCATTAAAAATATCACCTACCAATATAATGCATTATATAATATGAATCAGGGAGAGCAAATTCTCAAAGTTCCGCGCGAATTAACTCTGTCCGGTGTGCAGGCCAATTGCAAGCGGAACGAATTATGTTTTTGTATCGAATATCCCAAACGTCGCCAGCGCGCAACGCCGGCCATATGTATGAAAAATTAAGCTATATCGGTGTGCCACCCAGCGGCCTTTATCATACAAACTTAAATTTGGATTTAAAGCAGAAATACTTAACCAAATTGAATAATTCTTTTTTTATTTAAAAGGTACAGCAAATACCTAAATTTTACATATATTTGCTTTTTTATTGATTGGTGTTTTAATTTATAAAACGCAGATCATTAAGGAATTCAAATTTTTTTATAGGAAACTTTGACAATTTTTCCCTCGTGCTGTTTATACATTGTTTATAAATACTGTTTGTATCCTGTTCATAATGAAATATAAAATGATCTAACCAACCATCACGCCGTTTCCTCGCAGGGGTAGGCAGAGAGGCCGGACCGCCAAATAACTCGGTCTTGACTTCTTCTACCATTCACATTTGCGTCGTATATTCTTCTTACGCTACTTTCAAATTTATTTTATTAAAATAAATTAAATATTGTAAAAAAAAAGAGTTTTTTGGGTTGAAATTTAAGATATATTTACGAAAAAATTGTATTGTGTTTCTATTTTCTTAGTACAGAAAAAAGATCTGTTCAAAAAAATTAAAATTTTAATTAAAAAGCGATATGTAGAAGTTTTCGCACTTCGAAAACAGCTTAAAATAGACCTTCTCTCCAAATAAGACAAGTGGAATCATTTTTACCTAATGTTGCTTAGAACTCGTTATCTCATTGTTACGGATTATCAGTGAACCACCACGTTTTCAGGGCAGCGGCCGCCACTGGCTGTCACCAGGGAGTTACTAAGAGTATCTACCACAAATTTACAATGCAACTACGCTGGAATAAGGATGATAGATCTCAAATAAATTCGTTGTCTCTCTTACATGGTAAGAAATATGATCAAATTTTTAAAACCTTTTTATGTTTGCATGCAAATTTTTTAAATTTACAATATCATACGTTTATTTCAAATTATAAACCTAGTAATCGTATTTTATCATCTTTCAAAAATAGTTTATAGTTTTCGGATACTTTCAGAAATATTCCATTTAGGTCTGAATAGTTAAGATCATTATTATTCTTGGGAAAATATATACAACTTTAGTAGTTATAAAAAGCATCTATTTGCATTATATAATAATAATCTTTTCATAGTATAAAATTAAGTCGCTCCCGCTGTCTGTACACTTAGATCTTTTAAACCACGCAACGGATTTTCATGCGGTTTTCATCAATAGATAGAGTGATTTATGAGGAAAGTTTTTAGGTATAAAATTTGTCAAGGTTTTGTGTAAATCGGTTGATATATATAAATAAAGGGAGCGGGCTGGCAAGCGGGCAGCGGGCAGCTGGCATGAGGGCGGTGTAGATCTGATGTTTATGCAAATTAAAAGATGGCGTTGGTTATAAAGGTTGAGTAATGGGATTGTCAGAAGACGGCGTTGTGTTTCGTTAGCCACAGCAACGTGGGACCGGGTCTGCTAGTAATATTGACCGGATCTGCTAAATTCGACTGTTGCGAACTCCTACAACTCATAAACTTACGAATACCGACAGTAACCACGCGACAAAATACACTATTCTGCTGCAGCATTCACAAGCGCATCTACATTGCCCGCTCTCCTATACAACGATTTCACACTATGGGGAATCAGTACTTAGGTGATGTCGACATATTTAACATCAACTTGGCGAATTTTGTGGATCTTGTAAAAAACTTATTCCAAAACTATTCCTAAACATATCTGTATTTTTGTAAACTTATCAAATCGCTGTATTTTTTGTATTTTTGTGACTTGTGTGCATTTTTTATCTAATTTTATTTTTATTATTTCTTTATCTGTTGAAAAATCATCTGTCATGAATTAATTGTACTACCAAACATGTAAAAGCCTTCTGGGCGTTGAATAAATAAAAAAATATATAAAATACGCAAAACACTCACAATACAAGATGTCAATTTACAATATTTTTGATAAAATTACGTTTTTTTGAAAATCTCGCGATTGTGATAACTTCCACGTTTACTAGATAGGTAATTAACATTATAAACAGGAGTAAAAATAAAAAGAGCTGATTTTTTTGGGCCTCGTTTCGTGGGAAAGAGTATAAAGTCAGTGTGGTTTATTTGATTACTACATCCCACACGCTGGTCCGGATTTAGGACTACAGAATTCACATGTTATCGTTTTCTTAGAGTAAAGCCAGTTCGGAATAGTTCACAACATGGAGTTTATAGTAGCGATGAAGTCGCTAGCATGTAATATCTAAGTCTCGGAAGATTCGTTGATAAAGTGCTACTTGACTAAAAGTTTAAAATACTCCTTTAGTTTCAGGGTGGTACCACGAAATTCCAGGAGATGTTCACGAAAATCAAAGGAAAATATGTAATACTTTTTATTTTATTTTTCATTAGACCGAAACTATTCAAGCGCCATAGAAGGGAAACCTTCAGAAAACTAAAGTAGGCAAGAGTGGGGAGGTTACGAAGTGCCGCACAAAGAGGAGACCGACAAGCTACGAAGCACCACACAAAGAGGACTCCGATTACACAATCTCATTCTCTGGCAGGCTAAATCCTATAAATTTATGTGTTTGTCTCTTTTGAGTTTCATCGAGTGTCAAATCACAACGGTGCTAAAGAAGTTTCCACTTTAAAAAAATATATACATATAGCATCCCCAACTGGGGTATGGGAGTGTAAAGAAAAAGGAAATTTGACAAGTTATGGACTATTCAGATCTGGTCACCAAACGTTTTGATTCTGAATGCTAGTCTTTCACCAGGGCGATACTGAGGGTATCTACCATCTACCATTCTAGTATCGATGATTTAGTTAGACTTTGGGATGCGGTTAAGGATACCGTTTATAGACTCCAGATACTAATATCTACAGCCTGTATGTCGGACGAATATCTACAGCTCATATGTTGGACTAATATCTACGAACTTCAGAGTGTGGACTAATATCTACAGAGCTAAGGTCGGGCGAATATCTATGACGGTCCCAGTGGTGACTAATATCTATGGAGCGTAGGTTGGACTAATATCTACAGAGGGCAGCTGAGCAAGAGGTTGTACGGAAAAGCATAAATTGCTTCAATTACGTAATTACTAATCATGTAAAGGCTTAAACGTTTAAAGTACGTACATGAAGTTTTTGCATACTATTACGTATTTTGCTGTTTACGAGGACAATAATTTATTGAACAAACATGGAGGTCATAATACAAAGATATTTATTTATTTCGAAATACACGGCACCACAACCTAACCTAACCTAACTGATAGAAATGGTCATGGTAACAGACTAAATAATTTAGAAGCACTCGAAATAAAGAAAGCTGTTAAAACAAAAACCCAAAGCCTTAATAATCAGCTAAATGTGTCCAATAGTCCGATATTAGGGATTTTTACATACATACATAAATGACTCCAGATACTAATATCTACAGCCTGTATGTCGGACGAATATCTACAGCTCATATGTTGAACTAATATCTACGAACTTCAGAGTGTTGACTAATATCTACAGAGCGTAAGTTGAACTAATATCTACAGAGCGTAGGTTGGACTAATCAGCTAAATGTGTCCAATAGTCTGGATTTTTTTTTGATTTTTACATACATACTTACATAAATTAAGATTTTTAAACTGCATACGCAATATTACGTTATTCCAATATGTTATACATAATTGCAAATCCAACCTCTGCCAGTGCTGTAGATATTCGTCCACACTTTGGTTCTCATAGATATTAGTCAGCAGTTTGAGCTGTAGATATTCGTACGCACTTTGGTTGTCATAGATATTAGTCCGATTTGTTCAGTTTTTGGAATTCCTGTAGATATTAGTAGACGCCTCCCGTTTATAGGATAACCTACCTCTGCCATAAGTCACCCCAAGTGGTTCACTACTTTTGGTGACTTGAATGAAGTTTGGACGGGTCTTGACGGCGGATGCGTCTGCCCACTTAATGCGTAGCGCTCCGGATCGAGAGACCGGTTGAGGGAGGCCTTTTACCTCTCCAGCCGGATGTTCTCGATCAATCACCTTCCTTCCTTAAAAGGACTCTCCACACAACATCCCCTAAGACGACGTAGTCCTGATGGATACCATTTTCCTCAGAGCCTCCTGTGTGGAGCAAATGTAAAAAAAAGTATTCTAAAAGTAGTAAATTCTTAAAACTTATTTTTTCCCCCGACTACAGTCAGTAACTTATACAAATTCATCCATTCCATCTCTCTAGGAGTTCCTAACAAGTTTGGAGAGTGCACGAACAAGTCCAAACATGCTTCAAACTAAAATCCACCCTGAACATAATAGTATCGGGTCCCATCCCGTAAATCTCTCTTGTCAAATATAATCCGAGGCTTGCAAGTTGGAAGGTAAAAATAGCAAGGGGTTACTTAACCGGTGGGACATGGTACAGGTAAGTTATAGCTTGGTAAGAACGTAAATCTCGTCCCATCAGTTTTATAACATAGCAGGTCCAGAGAGAGTATTATTATTAGAAGTGACGATCGAGCACCTATCACGAAGGTTAGGCATAACATGTTTAAATTGGTATTACAACATATTATTTAAATTGGTACATCACAGAAAGGTTAGGAGAGGTTGAAAGACTGATAGAGATATTGAAAGAAGGGTAAATGAAGGTAACTCCATAACCCTAGATCACAAACCTTCGTCGAATCGACAACGCAGAATTAAAAAAACCGCGATAACTTTTGCGCGTGCGACCGTAATTCTTTCATACTCGACGATTGGGGAGTCCACGAGCGCTAATTCAGCAACCATGGCTCGTCGCATCGACGTTGGTGATAACGTGACTTTTTACTTTTTCTAGATTTTCACCAAATTTTTATTAGTTTTAGATTTTCAGCAATTTTTTTATTTTATTAGTTAATTCAAGTCTTTGATATTTAAATAGTTTTTTTTTCAAAATTTAGTTAGGGTTTGTCCATTAATCACGTGATGTTTTTAGCAACTTTTAACCCCCCCCTGTGGGTTTTAGACTAACCCCCCCTAAAATCACGTGTATTTTTAAGTATAAAGTATTTTGAAATTTTCAGAATATTATCACGAAAAATAAATACACGTGATATCTCATTATACCCCCCCCCCTGGTGATATTTCGTGATTTTTCCCGAATCCCCCCCCCCCTTTCGAGCCTCACGTGATTAATGGACGACCCCTTAGATAACTAATTTGCATGAAAACTATGATCTCATTTATAAGGCTGTTGATAAATAAATTAGATATTTTGGTTCATCTAAATATAAGAAATAATATAAATAAACACTGTTCAATTATAATAAAAATAAATACGTGCATGTTTTATTTTAATAAAACCCTTAAGCCCCCTTTATTTAGTACCGTGGTCGAAACGACGAAGGTTTGCGATAAGCGTCGAAAAATAAGGTTAGTGATCTAGGGTTAATGGAGAACTGAAAGCGGTTGGTGCTAACAAAAAAACTGTCCGAAGAAGCGAAGCGAGCAGTTCAAATTCACAATGGAGAACTGGTAACCACCCTGATGTACGCAAGTGAGGCTTGGAACTGGCAGGAACTGACATATTTGTCAAGTTATCATGAAGGACAAGCAATACATAATTAAATTGGTACATAGAAAGGTTACGAGAGATGGGAAGGCTGATAGAGATATTGAAAGAAGGGTAAGTGCTAACTCCATCAATGGAGGGCTGAACGCGATTGGCGGTAACAAAGGACAGCCCAGAGAAGCGAAGCTAACAGTCCACAATGGAGTGCTGGTAACTACCCTGATGTTTGGCGGTGAGGCACGGAACTGGCAGAGGAAGGATGCAAATAGACTGAATGCTGTAGAAATGAGATCCCTGGACATATGTGTGGTAAAACCATGTATGATCGTGTGAGAAATGTGAAGATCCGCAAACAAAGCAAGGCTGATGTACCTAAGCGTAATGTGTAAGATTAAGGCCCCGCAACCGCGCACAAAAAGAAGAAGATGGAGAGATATGAAATTACGAATGTTAGAAGAGCGCGCTAGTATTTAAAGCGATAAAATGAGTAAATTGAGTAAATTGTGAAAATGTCTAATAAAATAAAAAAAATCAATCAGACAGTATATATGATCTCGCATTATAATATCACCATTTAGTTCTTAAAAGCAAAATCTGCTTTGAATGAATAGACCTTTTTACATGGGAGCGCGAATTGCTTGCCACGTTAATAACATATTTGCTAAGGCCAAATGCTTGCCCCAAAAACATTCGCCCCAATTCACATAGCAATATTTTGTTGCCGTGTTTAGTTAAGACACTTTTACAAATGTTTCATAATTTACTTACCCCTGTAACCAGCGACGAGGACACTGGAGAACCGCCCACATTCGCTATGTCTATATAATATGACGGGTTGAAAACCATACTGGTATAAGCAACAAATCAGAAGAAAAGAGAAAATGACAATTTTGTGTTTTATTTTGCAACACACTACACACAGTGTCAGTTAACCCAACCACTAATAGATGGCGTTGCGATTTTTTCTCGTTCATACCCTTTTGGCACAATGAAAAATACCATCTTTACTATAACTTCTCGCACTTAACTCATTTTTCTAATTTTTGTCACTTGTACCGGTATGGTTTTCAACCCGTCATATGTACCTATAATGTATAGCGCAAGCTGCCGTTTTTTGGCGTGTTATTTCGTAAAACGTATGGACGTTAGTTTCGCGCTGGTCACTACAAGAATGATGACGTCACATATTTTAGATTCAAGCGTGGATCTCTACCCTCCCCATGGAGCGAGCCGGCGCGCCAAGGCGGAGCTAAAGCCGATTCCATGGGGAGGGGGAAATATTACGTTTTTATCACTTAGGGCAGGTCCAGATATATTCATATGTCCGTGGTATTTTTCGTGTACACATTTTTAAGTAAAAAGAAGGATTTGATCATCTCAGAAATACATAATATCGTTTTATACTCTTTCGTTTTGTTGTGGCGAGGTATCGCAGTAGAACTATATAACTACATTGTGACTGTGCCGTGTGCTCTTTCGCAGAGATGCAGTGGTAAGTGATTGGTTATCCCTTTTACTTTATTTTTCCTACACATCACCCAATTCCTGCAAACACCATTTCGTCTCAATTCGTTTTCACCATTTACAGTTCATTTTCAAGTGCATCTGAAGCTGTAATTCGTAAGCAGTTTCGAATGCAACACCAACAATAAATATTTCTGTATTAACTGTTAGCTTAATTTTTGCCACGAATAAGGAAGCGTTCCTTCAAAACAAGTTTGCAGAATAATACAACAAGCATTTGTTAAACTAGTCTTATAAAAATACAGTTAATTGCATAAAGGAAAGACGTCGAGCAGCTTTTGTACTTTGAATGCGACTTCAAAGTGGTAATTCATCAAAACACTCTAGCAGTACCTATGCATAGCCGACATCAATCTAGCTTATACCAGTTTGTACAACCAGTTTTGTGAGTTCTTCCTTCTTGACGGTATCGCTGTCAGCGTAATTTGGGAGCGGTTCGTAATAATTAATATTATTTTACAACAATTTAGATTGTACATCATAAAAACAGAGATGTGGTTGAATTCTCAGGCGTAGAAGGTCAGAAAATATCCGTTTTGCAATAAAGTGCAAATAAAAGGGATATTTCTGAATGTACACGAAAACTAAAAACTGTTTTTAAAAGGCGATGAGGTACATTCAAGTGGGTTCCGCGACTTTTCATCCCGCGACAAAATACCTACGGACAAATTATCCTACGGACGAAACATCCCACAACAAAATATTTACTAAAACCTAACCTAACAAAAAAAAGGGACAAAAATAATACAGAAAACCCGTAAAAACAATAAATTATTTATTATTTTTAATTGTAAAACTAACGTTTTTTTTTTTTTTTTTTTTTTTTTTTTTTTTTAAGACAAGATTTTTTATGCATAGCACAAAGGGTAACAATTATTATAAGCAATAATTATCAGCCTGAAACACTCACGTACGAGATAAGCCGCCATAGCTCAGTGGTCAAGAGCAATCGACCGGCAATCGAGAGGACACGGGTTCAAGTCCGGTTGGCGTCATGTATCTTTTCTCGGAAGATTTTTCAATGTGGATGAGTGTTTCAGGCTGATAATTATTGCTTATAACAATAAATTATTGTTCAAAAACAGTAAAATGGGACAAAAATAATACAGACACTTTTAAAGACACTAAATTATTGTTCAAAAATAGTAAAATGGGACAAAAATAATGCAGACACTTTTAAAGACACTAAATTATTGTTCAAAAATAGTAAAATGTTAAATGAGATTAGAACAGGTTTTAGTATATATTTTGTTGCAGGATGTTTTGTCCATAGGATATTTTGTCCTTGGGTTATTAGGTCGAGAGATATTTTGTCGCGGGATAAAAACGCACGGTACCTCAAGAGCGTTTAACCAGCCAGCGGCCGAAAATACACATTTCGTCGAAAGTTGTTCTTACGATCGTGCAGGGCGGTTACAATGAGAAAGATTAATTATTCTCCGTACCAGCTTTTTAAAATTATAACTCAATATCGAATTTATTTCATTCCAAATTTGCTTTAATTTATACGTACATCCAAAAATGCTGAAAGGCGTGATGATAAAACTATTAAAATAATGTACTCTTTGTAATTATTTTTTGATTATGAGTAATTATCATTTTTCAAAAATGTCTAAGTTAAATACGAATGTAAAAAAAACTGTATTATATTAGTTTGTAAGTGCGCAAATAAATACACAAACGGACCAATTTTCGTCGTATCAATTTTGTACGTATATATTTTTTAATAATTTTATTTAAACTTAAATTAAAATTCTAAAACATGCGTTACCTAGATAATGTATTGCTTTACTGATACGATTTGAAATGGGTGTGGTATAATACAAAATCTTTTTTGAAAATTTAACAAATCTGCCAACGACCTAGTATAACCTTATTATACTAAAAATTAACTTTGTTTTTCCAAAATTTAAAACATGAGAATGCTAGATAATAGAAAAATCTTTCGAAATCCATTTATAATTTTTTGTGGAAAATAGTCAATACGTTTAAAATTTGATTTAAAAATGACATATTTTTGGTTAGGGAACGTACCCATACTACGTGACACGTTTAGGGGGGGGGGGGGGGGTCTTCAAAATGTCACGCTTTTATTAAACATTTTCGCAATTTTCGCATCGATTTTATCGCTGTTAAATGTTAGCGCTCTCCTCTAACATTCGTAATTTCGTATCTCTTCATCTTTTCGGACCCGGTTGCAGAGCCTTAAGCCGCCATTACCCGCATTTCTGCTGATTTCTTACATATCTCCTCTTTAAACACGTTAAGTTTTAAAGCTCTTAAAAAATATATGTTATTCTTGAAGATAATATCTAGACGTTCCCCACGCCGAAACGCAAATTATATAAAATTCCCTCGATAGAAAAAAATCGCAAAGTATGCTCCAAAAATTATTATAAACACGTTTGTTTCAGTTATTTTACAAGTTATACGTATGAAAAAATTCAGTGTTTCTTTAAGTGCTGTTTAAGACAACCCCCCGCGAGATTTCTGCTCTATTTTCAACGAGTCGTGTTTTATTAAACATTTTCACAATTTTCACATCGATTTCATCAAATCAAAACAAAAAAAAATTCGCTTTAAGTACTAGCGCGCTCATCTAACATTCGTAATTTCATATCTCTCCATCTTCTTGTTTTTGAGCCCGGTTGCAGCGCCTTACAGTCTTATTATTAGCAACTAGCTGGTTCACGGCATGCGTTGCTATGCCATTTAATAAAGAAATTGTTTCTCCCTGCGTGTCCTTTCCCATTCCGCCTCCCGTGTCCCCATTTCCTGTCGCGTTCCCCTCCGCCTCCTCCACCTTCCCTCTCCCCACTCCACTTTACCCCTCCCCCTTCCTAGGCTCCCTTCCCCCCTCCCTGGTCCCCCCCCCTCTCCCACAATCCGAGTTCCATTCCCCCCTCCCGCATTCCATACATTCAGTCCCGGTACATTCGGTTTTTTAACGGCTCGCATGCTATTGTAATTTTTTTATACAAAATTTCATAGTGCCAGAGTTCACCAATAGTTTTATACAAACCTTGCCCTGAAAATAAGGATCCCAAAAAAAAGAACTATCCAATTTGGTGCAGTCGTTCGGAAGTTATGCGCGTACACACATTTCGGCGATTCATTTTTATTTATATAGATAGATAGATAGATAGAAGAAAGATAGATAAAACATATAATTTTTGAAATATTTTATTTTGAAAGCAAACGTAAAAAGGTTTTAAATATCGCTCACCCCTCAAAACAACAAAAACTCACATCTTCTGTAATATTTTTTGATCGTCCCAGCCCAGGTAGATTTATTTGAACAATGTAGGCGTCAAAAGGCGTGGAATCATAGAATTAATTATTCACAGGCAGCTACTAGAACAGTGTTGAGTAACCCACGGCCCGCGAGCACTTTTCGTTCGGCCCACATGGCTTCATAAAATATAAAAAAAATTCAACGGTTTCTGTTCTGTTTTACACAAGGGTTTATCAGAAAACTTAAGTCTTTCTTAGATGTTTTGAATCAGGAACTTAAAATATTCAAGCTTTTCATTGCATAATTCGCAAGTACATTCTGAAAAGAACAGAATTGACGAAAAAGTTGCAAATTCGCAGCACAGATGTTTTTGAGATTTATACGTATTTGATGCATTTTAAAGGTGTCCGTTTTACAGAAAAATGGGATCAAATAAGAAACTCAACGATCCGAGACGATCTTAACATTGAACCACTGCTATTAATCTTCATAGAAAAATCGCAACTGAGGTGGCTTGGGAATGTACTAAGAATGTCTTTGAAAATACTGAGTGCGTTTCCAGAGGGTAGACGTCCAGTGGGCCGTCCCAGATGGGCGAGACAACTCCAGAAACTGTGTGAGAGGATGGAACTTCCATGTACGGAGACCGCACAATCAGCGCAAGACAGGGACCAAGGGAGGAGCCTTGTCGATGCAGTGGGTCCCCGATCCGAATAGGACAAGCAGAAGAAGATGAGATGAGACAAAAAACAAAAGTTTTTTGACAAAATTTTGTTCAATTTTCCGAACGATAAAAAAATAGCATTAAGTCGACAATATACCCGAAAATATATTCAGAATCTTAACGACGTAAGTAAAGAAGCCGTGTATACAAATTGCGACTCGCGACTCATGCATTGGACGGAACTACTGTCGAATTTGCTGTATCAAAGAAAAGAAGGAGAAAAATAATGTGGGAATCTTAAAAATGTAAGTGAAGAAAGCGTGTAAACAAATATACGCCGCGGCATGGCGTATTGGACGAACGTACGTTTGAATTCACCCTAGCAGTACGCCGCGGCATGGCGTATTGGACGAACCAGGGTGGCCACAAAAAACGAATTTCAAAATTCCCTGATAATTCCAGGTTTTCCAGGGCAGTTTCTACATTTTTCCCTGATATGTTTAATTTGATATAAGGGGATATCGTTCGTTGGATAAATAATAAAGGGAATTCCGTCATCTATAGCATTTATTATTTCTTTGCATCACAATAATCTATTAAAAACAAAATACACTTGTTACAAATTTATGATATTTCACCTGAAGACTTTTTTCAAGCTTTTGAAACGATAGATAGAGATATAATCATTAAAAAACTATCTTAAAATGGAATAAAAGGAAAGGCATTGAAACGGTTCAAGGATTATTTAACTAATAGATATCAAACCACAAAAGTGGGTGAGACAATCTCCGAACCAATGAAGATTACATTGGGAGTACCACAAGGGTCTGTTCTCGGACCTATTCTTTTTATAATGTACATTAATGATATGGCTAAAGTACGACAGACGACGCATTGATATATATAGCAGGAGAATATTATGAACTCATAATGAATCATTTAAATGAAGACTTACATAATATATCAATAGGGTTGAAGAAAAATAAACTAAAATTGAATGTAAACAAAACTAAATTTATGAACATTGGAAAACGAGTAACGCAAACAAAAAAGACATATTGATAGACGGTGAAGTTTTAAAAGAAGTATTTGAAATTAAATATTTGGGAGTAATAATTGACTCCAAATTGACTTTCACTCAAAATACAATACCAATTATTAAAAAGATTGCCAAAAAAATTTCGCTGTTGGGAAGAATAAGAAGATTCCTTGACATAGTCTCCAGTAAAAATGTGTACAACGCAATCATTGTACCACGCATAAACTACTGTAGCAGCATTCTATTCTTAGCCAACGACGGATTAATGAAACAAATGACAATTCTACAAAACAGAGCTATGAGAACTATATTGAAGAAAAATAGGTACACTTCAATACTATATTGTTAATCTACAAAATAATCTATGGCCATACGTCTATTGGATTCCTAAGAAAGATTGATAAACTATAAAGCAACAACATGAGACGAGGAAAAGAAATGAACTAAGACTCCCCAGGAAAAAAACACAGAGTCAAAAGTCATTGATGTACGGAGCATTGAAGATATTTGGAGAATTACCAGAAGAAATAAAATTGGAAGAGAGCATAAAGGCATTTTAAATTAAATTACGAAGATATGTGATTGATTTGGTATAAATGTGTTATTTTAAGTGTATGTATATTTGAATAAGGATTGTGTTAGGACATAGATAACTATGTACCTATTTAAAATACCGCAATAAAACAACTTTGGGATTTCACAAATCGCAAAATAACGAATTTAGTTTTATTTTCGGAATTCCCTGATATTCTAAAAAAAATTTGAAATTCCCTGACAATTCCCTGATAATTCCAGGTTCGGTAAAATTCCCTGATAATTCCAGGTTTTCCAGGTCCTGTGGCCACCCTGCGAACGTACGTTTGAATTCACCCTAGCAGGCCTGGAGTTTTGACCTTTCTGCCGCGTACATTTTAATTAATTCTGAAGAACGTGTTACAAATATTTAAAATGTGCCTCCATGTTGTCCTACCGAAGTTATGAATTCATCGTATAGAAAAATAAATGCTGGTGCTTACCGCTAACTTCATAGTTGAAAAACGGGTTATAAATTTTTAAAATCGTTGAACGTAAAATATATTAATGATAAGGTACTGTTTTTAATAAACTAAAATATAAATAACTCGCATCCCTTGTGCGGCATGGAAGTAAAAAATTATTATAGTAACGAATTCGCCAGAAATGATTTAAATGTGAGTTTTGAGCAAACAACTATTAGGGTTGTGTACCGCCTTAAATGGTTCCACACAGGAGGCTCTAAGAAAAAAAAATCCTTCGGGATCTGTCATCTTTGGGGATGCTGTGTGGAGGATCTTTTGCCTTCTTCCGCCATTACCCAGACAAACCTTATCAAATAAACCCAGAAAAATGAATAAATTGTCCCTCCGTAAAAGGTTGATTACCACTGTACTAGAATGTGCACGTTGCATTTCTTCGAACACGACATTGTGCTGTTAGCCATTCTAGTCACCCACGCAAACTTATCCATTTATATTCATACGTGAATTTTTTATAATACCTTTTATAATATAATAAGTGTACGGAAGGCAAATACACACTGCCTACTAGAATTAATGAATACAAAGGCGGGGGTGGCAACATTGCAATCTAATTAGTAGGTAGACGTTTGTATACATGTACAATACTAATACCTGTACACTGTACATATATAATATGTAAAAATGTACATATTTACGCAGTGTACATAAACTAGTTATATTATTGACTTAGCGTAGGGAGTGTGGCGAACCCATCGCTCAGGGAGTGGAAAACACAAACCTGCAATAGCCATCCCAAGCCAAGGTGTGAGCTACCGTGCTCAGGCTGAATGTCCTGGGGAACAGCGTCACGAACGGTGCCTCCGAGAAACAAGGTCGCATCTCGGAGTATTTAGACCTCACTCCAGCACTCAGGGCTCTGCTATTTCCCTGGTAACTCGTGGGACAAAAAAAAAATTGGACCATTCGGAAACTAGGGGCCTTTTGGGAACCTAGGAATGCTGAGGCCACCTCTGTGGATTTCCTTCCTGGGGCCGTAAGAGGAACCAAGAGGAGAAACCGTGGAGAGGTGAGCTGAGGCCACCTCCATGAACTCTTCCCTTGTGGGGCCTTCGAGGAACCAAGGGGAAGGGCATCCTTCCAGCGCGGGGCCTTTGTGGAACCAAGGAGGAGTGAAGTGGAGAGATAATGTCATCTTCCCACGTGGGGCCTTCGAGGAACCATGTAGGAGTGAAGAGGAGAAATGAGGCCATCTTGGTGAACTCTTCCTCTGTGGGGTCTTAGAGGAACCAAGGAGGAGAGATGAAGTTCTTTTCCCTCCTGGGGCCCTCGGGGAACCAAGGTGGAGTGGACTCTTCCCTTGTGGGACCTTTAGGAAACCAAGGGGAGGTGGACTCTCCGTCGTTGAGCCTTCGGGGAATTAAGGAGTGGAGAGGAGAGATGAGCCCTCTTCCGTCGTGGGGCCTTCAGGGAACCAAGGAGGAGTGAAGAGGGGAAATGAGACCTGGGAAGACACATTGTCGGACCAGAAGATATAGCTTCATTTCGAATGACAATCCTGGTGAACTTTATAAAAGGGACTGGGTTACTGTCAAAGGAATGAGGTAAAATGGGAGATAGTACAATGGGTCTATGGCCTAAGTGCTCTCGGGAACTATATATATGTAAACCGTCTCCGATTATTTAAAAAAAAAAAATATATATATATATATATATATATTATTGACTGATAAGCTGGTGATCTGTTTGCTTAAGTTATTATAGCAAGATAGAAACCTTGAAAAAAATATTACATCGCTAAATACCGTTATATGATACAGTTAAAAATGATCGAATCGGATATCACACCTTGGCGCAGTGGTTAGCGCATTTCATAAAAGTCCTGGGTTCGACTCCTAGAGGTGCAAATATATTTTTCTGATTTTTCTTAATATTATAATATTGTCTCCATTTAATTAAATATTACCTACAAATTGAGGTTTTACTCAAAAACTTAAAAAATATATTTATAATACGATATACGTCAGAACCAACGTAGATAATGTGAAATAAATTTAAATATAATTAAATTATTATTTTGTGGAGAATCATTTCTATAAATAAATCTACTTGTCTGGATGTCGAAATATCTCTTGACATTATTAGATTGATATTATTTGATTTCGTATCGCTTTCCAAATCACTAAAATAAATAAACCTACTCGTATCTTGATGTAAAATTGAGAATAGGTATCTGCTTTTAATACAAAGCCATTAAAATTAAACTTAATGAAATGATTACGTAAATAATGATACTATAAAATAATTATTTTAATGATAATGATTTTATTATATTATCGAAAAATTGTTGTTAGGGGAAATTGATAAAAATCATCATAATGATTATTAACAAAGGTAACATCTTCATCCGTTACATCATGAATCATGACATAGTATATTACGCGCAGTACAATATAGTATGTACATGCAATACATAGTATTTATTTATTTTTTCTTTGTTTTACAATTTTGAAGAAAAATGTGACCTTACTGGGGAACCCCGTTCTAAGGGCACATTGTACAAGTACAACGTATACGCTTGTCCTGAAGAAGGAACGTTTGTTCTGAAACCGGTTGGATTTACTAATTATATAAGTGGTTCAAACAAAGTTGAATTGTTTAATTTATATTTATTTTTGGTAGGCAATGATTCAATATTAAAAATACTCTTAGTTTCACAAAATAAACACGCTAATTGGTTCGCTTCTGGGAACAGCTCACATAGGTCGCATAGAGATAATTGTATCTCCCTTACTTTCAAGTAGAGAAATATGATCTAAACAGTGTTAGAAAGAAAAAAAACACCACGCTACACATTCGAATCTAGAAGCTAAACACAATTGAAAAGTGCAGTGTGCACCTCCATGAAACCAAAGTTCAGACCGCAATTTGAGAAAAATTTATGTAACTTTGTGAATTTTTTATTAAATAATAATAATAGCCTTTATTCAGACAGTAATTACATTACATTATTTATAATAAACTTTTCACATTTAGAACACTTATCATGCATCGACTCGCTGTCTGTATGTCACTAGTTGACAAATGCCGCCTCCAACTGTCGCCATTTCTCTCTATCATTTTCTCTTGTCCATGTACCACCTGTTATAGATTTGATGTCGTTTTTTGAAATTTTTATTACTTAATTATTTTTATGAAACGCCAACGCACGCAATGCAACAAAAACGTTCATAATACATTTGTATAATAAAAGATTTGTGTGTGTTTATCGTTTTTTTCCTTAAACTTTAGTTAGAAAAAAACGTAAGGTGAGCCATTTTAAAAACTTTTTTTTACATTTAACATTTTTTTATGTTTAGGTATTTCTAAAAATAACATTTTATCATCTTTTAAATTCAGTTTTTAGTTTTCTGATACATTCCGGTATATTCCATTTATTTGGAATTAATTGAAAAGCAGAAATTTTATGACCTTCTGACGGAATATGCCCTGAGTCCTGTGGGGTTAATCCAACATTTATAATTTGATCCCGTGATTTTTCACGGATATGAGCAAGCAAAAACATTATTGTAATTCAAAAATAATTCACCTCACAGTGACCGGACATTACTATCTGTTAAGCAAGATTAAGCAGGAAATTAAACATAAATATTACAAGTTTAGCATCATTCATTGACTTAACGTTATCTATATGCCTCGTAATGCCTTTACATCGTGTATTTTCCATAAATACGCAAATCGATAACAATAATTATAATATTGTAATAAACGATGTTATCATCAATAAATGTATGAATGGAATTGTTAATTCACTGATAAGGCAATTTCCGGGCGTAGACCATAAAAAGGTGATAAATGATAAGACAAGTAAACACAGGTAGAAATAAATATCGTAATCGGAAAATTCGTGCTAAATAATCTGTTTGCACGCAATTCTTGGAAATTTCACCAGAAATTCAGGATTATATGATTATAGGCGACAAAGTTCAACATAAACGAGCATAAAAGTCGAATGTGGTTATACTGATAACCCCGCACAAGAAATACAACTATACCCGTAAATTACATTACAATTATAATGGGTATTTTTTTAGACTCTATTTTAGAGGTTTGGTTTTTAAACTGGCAACATTGTATCTACAGACTGTCAATTTGATAGTTGACAATTGATTTGTAGTCAGTACGTTTTGCCATTTCCCCATGAATAGCTGTAGAAATGAGATCCCTCCATATGTGGTAGAACCATGTATGATCTTGTGGAACGCTCCGATGGTTTGGGCATGTAGAGCGAATGAAAGAAGAAAATAGTGTGAGAAGAATATATGACGCAAATGTCAATGGAAGAAGTCGGGGACACCCGAGAAAGACATGGCACGACCAAATGAATCAGATACTTGAGTCAAGAGTCAGAATAATAGAAGAGCATGTATGAGAAGATATATGAACGTGAACGAGGCAAGGAGTGTGTGCCAAGACCGAGTTGTTTGGCGGTCCGTCCGCGTATTTCCAAAACCTATACCGATTCAGTCGCGCTAGCGACAATTTACATTTTAAATATACCTCTAGATTGGTTATTTTTTATCACATTGCAAAAACAAAAATTGTTTTAAAATCTAGATAAAATAATCTTTCCGATGTGTATGTTAGAAATTAATAATTTTATTTCTAAATATTTAAATTTTTATATTGAAAATGTAAAGCGACCGAACCGGTATAGGTTTTGGAAATACGCGGTTCGTCCTCTCTGCCTACCCCTGCAGGGAAACGGCGTGATGGTTAGTTAGTTAGTTAGACTGACGTCAAAACAGCGCTTGCAAATTTTGAAAAATTGCGCAAAACACGGCGGGCGCCACTATCAATTTATTGCGGGAAACATTTGGTGTTGGCATAATTTCACGGAAGTAATGGACCTGTGAACTGGCGTCCACGATCATGTGATCTCACACCATTGGATTACTTTCTTTGGGGGTATGTGAAGTCACTAGTCTATGCTGATAAACCAGAGACGTTGGGCCATTTGGAAGTCAACATTCGCCGTGTTATTGCCGATATATGGCCCCAGTTGCTCGATAAAGTTGTCGAAAATTGGACTTCACGACTGCGCTTCGACTGTCGGCGGAGCACATTCTGTGGCAGTGTGAGATAATGACGGACGCAAGAGAGGAAATGCTCGATGGTTTGGACGTACCTATCAGACCAGTGTGGAACACTGATCTGGTATCGAACAAGAAGAACTTCGAGTGCCTGAGGAAGTTTACAAGGACCTGGGTTGAGAGATGGCCTGAGCTTAGAGTCGCTGATTAGTAGATTTTGACACCAGGTGTACTTGTTCCTGACTTATCACGGACTTCTTCTTCTCTACGACCAATATTGCCCAGGATGTACAGTATTTATGTTTTCTTTCATGTTTATTTGTTTTTCATGCCCTGCGTCATTGAACGCTCATGTTTTTATTTCAGGTACTTGGTTTAATGCCTTACACTTTTATGTTATTTTGTAACATATACTTTAGTTATGATTACTTTTTTAGTTTTTTTAGAAACGATTATTTTTTTTTAGTTATGATTACCGCGTAGAACTGAACTCAGTTGTTTGTTCTGTGCCGTCCTTCTCCCCATATAAGGGGTTGGACCCTGGACAGAGTCCCCGCCTACTGACCATGGACGGTCTTATGGAACTGGTGGAGTTGCACCTGTCTGCCGCGCCACCCCCCGTGACATGAAGAGGCTGGGAAGAAGGCTGAACGGCATCCGAAAGCTGTCCGTCCCGCCTCCGGCGACCCGACGCTTTTCTCCCTAGGATCTTCTTCTATGATTTCCAGTTACTTTCGTCTAGGCACCACCGGCTAGCTGGCTTAAGGACGACGCCGCCGGTTATCGGGAGGCCGGACAATTAGCCTTCTTCATTCTCTCGGGAACTGCCGATAGTCAGGTTGCGGTGACACCAGTTCTACTCTGTATATATACATTATTTTTCTTTTATTTATTTTTTCTTTTATGTACAGTGCCCGGTGCTGCCCACCGGATTGTGTGTGGTCTTTCGCTGTCATGAGCTGATTACTCATGACGGCTGCTGTCATTTTGGATTACTTTATTTTTTATTTTTTGTTGATGTTACTAACAACTTGTTTGACTGTCCATGAGACTCACTGCTTTTGCATTGACACCTCCATGGGCTTTAGAATTGTAGAGATTGACCATTACAGTACAGTCCTGTAGGCGCGTCCGCATACCGCTACCTAACACAGTATGAGGGGACATTGAAGGTCTAGATTCGTTACATTAAATGTAGAGTCGTTTATTCAAAAAAAATTAGATTCTTGCGAGAACTCCGAAGGGGCGACCATAAGTTGCCTATACCGGGGTGGGACAGTGGTGGGTACTTCAATGCGCTTCATTCGAGCTAGCCGTGGCGCTCATATGCCCAAAATCATATTTAATCAATAATGGCATAAAATTATCTATGAAATAAAGCCAATATCATAGACATTAACAGACATTAAAACAAAAATGTGTTTTTTTTTCATTTTGAATTTGTATACCTCTAAAAAAAACACCCTTTAGAACCAGCGCGGCGGTGTGAAGTGTTGTTAGGATGATGGAAGTGGGGATAAAATAAGATGGAAAAGAGTAAGGTTGAGAATTAGCTGGCAATTAAGACCAGGTAGTAAGTAATGCGTGGATCACAGAGCGAGTAGGTAGATGGAACGAGTTATGGAACGAATTCTCATTTTTTGAAAGAGCTGCAGAAATATTGTGGTACGTATAATATTGAGATACGTATAATGAATTCCAAAAATTCAGAAACGTCAAATCTCAACGCGCTGATTGTTTTGCTTTTGTTCTTACACATATAATGCTGCCCCTCTTTCTTACACACTAAATGTCAACAGTCGAAAATGGAACAAACGGTGAACGTATGCCTGCACCCCTCCAAAGTAAAAATACAATTAATTATAATAAATCTCCCACACACGTTTAAAGAAAATGAAACGCATTTCCCGTAAGTGGAAAAGTATGACAATAAAAAAAATATAAATCCGTACACAACGCCATCTCTGATACTGACAAAAACAAAACACGGACAGTTGCGCATCGATAATAATTACTTCATTGTGTAATTTGTAACTTAATTAAAAAAAACTGATTTTAATTCAGCTAATACGTTAACCCAACAGTTATTGATTCTGAGGCCGTACGAAGTTCTTCGGTAGCTAGTATAGATAAAGGAAACAAAGGCAGACATAGTATGGAAGCGTGCCGAAAGTCGCCGAAAGATATTGGGGACACGCGTTGATCAGTGATCTGTACACATATTGAATAAACAACGTACAAGGCAACAGAGGTAAAATAGCGACCGTGTTAATAAATACCTAATGCATATTGACAAATCGTGTGATTATCGGAAGAGTGTGAAAACTGTACAATTGTAAGTATTTGTGCATAATGACAACGATGGTACTTTGTTTATTTTCCAGCAGAGTTTTTCTGGGTCAAACGCAATATAAATATTATGACGACTTATAACGAGACAAGGTTAATGAGATAATAACTGGGTAAAGAGGGTAATCTCTACTACTTGAAAGTGCAATTAGCATTAGCTTTAAGGGTAAGGGACAACGGGACAACATGCATTAGGACTTTGTTACAAGGGGCAGCAAATGTAATTAAGCAAATCCGTTATTAATATTTTTATTTTTGATACCGACAATTCGTGGTGGAATTCCATTAGGGAACGTACCCACTATACTACGTGACCTGTTCAGGGGGGGGGGGTCATCAAAATGCCACGCTTGGTCACAACGGGGGGGGGGGGGGGGCTTAGGTTTTTATCACGTAGTCAATCTAGAAATCTCGCGTTTTTTTTCGAGCTACGAGGGGAGGTTTTTAAGTTCGCGGAATGGGAAGGTAAGTGATTAATGTACTAATTAAACAACTCATTTTTAGGATAAACACCGGGTTTTATCGTAATTAGGTCATTAGTCTTTGAGCTATCGTCGACCAAACACTTCAATCGGGAAGAAATTGTGAAACGTGGAGAAAATTGAGTTCCGCGCTGTTATAAAGTTCCTTTAAGTTAATTTAAAGATCGGAAAAATGTATTAGAGTAGTAGTTGAATATGTTGAAAAGGAAAAATAATTTTGGTTTTTAATTCCACTCCTTACCCAATCCGCAAACTTAAAAACCCACCCTCGTACATTCAAATAAGTGAAAAAGTTGAGGGAAAGTGTTTGTTGAAGATGATTGAGATGAAAAATGTTTATAAAAATAATAAGATTTTCGTTTCCATAAATTACGTTCCGGTTTCAATATATTTTGACATAAGTTTTATCTTGATCGCCGTATTAATAAAGACAAATATAAGCCAAATAATGCATTTTTTATTTTTTGTTAGCAAAAAATTATTCGAAACCATATTTATGAAATACTACGTGAAAACTGTAGGGGGGGGGGTCTTGGAATATACTACACGTGGTCACCGGGGGGGGGGAAATTGCAAAAAGTGTCACGTAGTATGGGTACGTTCCCTTATAAGTAAGATATTAAAACAAATTTAAACTGATGTTATCATCATCATTATCTTCTTCCCCTTGTCCTATTAGGGTCGGGGACCCATTGCACGGACAATTCTCCTCCATACGTCCCTGTCTTGTGCTGATTGTTCGGCCTCCGTCCGTGGTAGACCCATCCTCTTCTCACACAGTTTCTGGAGTTGCCTCGCCCAACTGAGTCTGGGGCGGCCCACTGGACGTCTACCTTCTGGGATCGCAAGACATTCTTAGTACATGTCCAAGCCACCTCAGTTGCGATTTTTCTATGAAGAGTAGCAGTGGTTTAATCTGATCATCTCGAATCGTCGAGTTTCTTATATGATCCTATTTCGTAACCCCTGCCACTCCTCTCAAGTACCTCACTTCGGCAGCTTGGACTCTAGAGCGTGTTCATTCATTTAGCATCCATGTCTGGTGGCCGTAAGGAGCGTCGGGCGGTATACCGTTTTAAACACTGCCATCTTTGTCTTGATGCTGAGCTCGGCTTTTCTTATCACTGAGCTGTAGATAACTGATGTTATCACATGATGTAAAGTAAAATATGTATTTCGTTATAGATTCCATAATAATATTTTGATGTTTTGTATAGCGCTGTTTTAGTGAAAAATCACCTCAGAGGCGTTGTACAAACTTATAATATATTTCTACAATCTTACTTCCAACTACAAACTAGACTACAGGTTCTCAACGCAGGCGATAACGCCCTCTTGTGGGCGTTTGAGACTTTCAGGGGGGCAGTAGAAGGCCCAAAAAAAAATTAGGGGGCACAGAGATGGCACAGTGAGGGCGTGGGCAGGTAAAAAAAAAAAAAGGTACAAAAAGGCAAAAAAAAACACGGTTATCACGCACTAATATAATCTTACGAGAATTATTGTTATTAAGAATTGACACTATATCATGAACATATGAAGGAAGGAGGTAGCAACTCGGTATTCAAAATACAAAAGAATTGCTTTTTTTAATGTATTTTTAATCGAATTATTGATTCTGTGACAGTTGACATTTTCAGAGACGAGTTTAGAATTTTCAGGATTTTTATATGGGGCGAGTACAAGATATCAGTAACTAGTAAATACACCCACGTGAAATAATACTTCAATATTATTATATTTATCGGTACGTAAAATCACGCATTTCAATTGGAAGCAACATATACTTAACACTACAAACAAAATCCGCAAATCTATATACTTTTTCAAACAAACGCGCAATTTCCTTAACTTACCACTTTTAAAAACAGTGTATTACTCACTGTGCCAATCTCACATCGAATACGGAATTTTAGCTTGGGGTAACACTTATTCTAATGCCCTCGACCCCATCATTAAAGCACAAAAACTAATAATAAAAATAATTCTTAAACTTCCTCTCACTACCAGCACCGATACGATCTTCAATACTTTCAACGTTATGGACATTAAACAGCTCTACGCAAAATCCATCTTAGTTTATTTACATAAAAACAACAAAATCCTATACAAACCAACACAAATGATACACAATACCCGAGCCAAAAATAAAGAACTTCTCCAAACTCCCTTTTCTAAAACCACCTTTGGACAAAAACACTTAAAATACATAGCCTGCAAACTTCACAATACACTACCAGCTACGATTAGACAAACCGAATCAATGACCAAATTTAAACAAGATATAAAGAAATGGATTATAGGTATTGGACGTCACACTACTGCTAACATCTGTAAAATAGATTACAAATAGACAGAATTACCATCTCACGAATGTCCTTACCCTTATTAAAGAAATTAAAATAGCAAAATCCTTTATGTATAATATAACTCCCTATATAGATTCGACAGGATTAACTACTTTATTCATCTCTTCCTTCACCTATATAATGCTCTCGTTATGGTATTTACCCTCAATTTAAATCATCTTTCTGTTTGAAATGTATAAATCAGTATGTATCTTACCTTAAATATTCTTATGTTATAATTAATTATTCTTATGTATGATACTCATTTATGTACCTCTACGCCTGTCTCAACACAGGTATACCCTAGTGAGACAGGCATCGAATAATGTAATGTAAACATACTTTATATGTATAGATAAATAAATAAAAAAAATAAAAAAATTTACTAGCCATCATATTTCCATACGCAATAATATTATCTACTAATAATGCAAACTGCATACGCTGATCACATAATTAAATTGGCCTTTACAATAATTATTACACGTACACGTGTGCTATATTTAAAGCAAACAAAAGAAACCACGATTCGCATTCCAAATCGGTCCTGCCCCAATTCCTATTCACGTATTATATGTATTGTATGAAGAGAAGTGTTTTCATAACGAAAACCTCGACACTCCCAAAAAGAGTGTATGTATCCAAAAAGGAAGCTGGTACCTGGTACATACTTCATACGTCGTAATTCGTGTATCGAGTATTGTAATCAATGAATTATAATAAAACCAGCGGGCGGCTTTTGGTTCGGCTTCGCCCAGTTAGTGGTGGTGACCATTTTATAAAACCGATAGGAACTGGTTCCAAAATACCCCGATCCTCGGATCCACTGTGATCCCGTGATAGCTAGTAACCGGGACAGGCAATGACGTCATATGCAATATATAAACGCGTGTTATATTCACAATTCACAACTAAGTTTTACAGTCAATCTTTCCATATAGGGAGAGATACACAAATTTACAAAATCGTAGTACTTATACCTGGGGGGGGGGCACGTTCTCATGCGATCTGCTAACGGAAGTAACGCCATCCTTTGACGAATTCATGAATTCGAAATCGAATTACAACGGTAGCTTTGTTTGAAATTTCAAGTGCACAGATGTTTATATCAAGCCTATTAATACTGATGATGATATCCAAATAAGAGATAAAATTATTTTTTGTGTAAATTTGAAAATTTTATTGAGGATGTCACGACTTCGGTGTTTTTGTAACAAAGATTAAAGATTTTTTTCCACACAGGAGGCTCTAAGGGCCTATGTCATCTGTGAGGACTGTGTGTGGAGGGTCTTTTGAGGAAAGGAAGGAGGTGAAGTTCTGGGAAGGAAAAAGGTACGAGGATGAGTAGTAATCTAGGGGTCAGTGTCTCCAGGAGTATGCATCCATCCCTCCCACTGCGATGCAAGGCGATGTTCCGAGAGATTCCTGCTGGAGAAGTCAAATGATCTCCCTCAACCAGTCTCTCCCAATCCGGCCTGCCACGCAGCTTGTGAGCCGATGAATTCACCACAAAGACCCGGACAAACCTCACCCCAAGTCAGCAAACGTAGCGAACCACCTGTGATGATTTATAGGAGAGGTGTTGGTTATCTAATAAATGGTTCCCGAGGCAACGGTACCAGAACCCATCTGCCAAATTCAATTAGTAATTATTACGCTAAGTTATTATTTTGACGAGCAATCATTGCAAATTGAAATTGCAGGAAATTCAATTGTGCGTATCCATTACATAACAAAATTTTGTTAGAAACGACTATGGAAATTAAAAAACAACATCCTCATGAGACCTTGTTTCTTGGATTTCTACATTGTGGGCATTTCTTGGCGGAATTCTAACGCACGCAATATCTTTATTGAAACCTTCTGAAACGGGTCAGATTTCTACATTGTGGGCATTTCTTGGCGGAATTCTAACGCACGCAATATCTTTATTGAAACCTTCTGAAACGGGTCAGATTTCTACATTGTGGGCATTTCTTGGCGGAATTCTAACGCACGCAATATCTTTATTGAAACCTTCTGAAACGGGTCAGATTTCTAACGTTACACGTGGCTGGATCGATTATATTGGGTATGCGAAACATTTTAGTAAGGTTTATAAAATGTACAGGTTCAAAGTCTCAAACCGACAATACATATGCAGTGCTGAAACCCTTCCACTATTGTAGGGTCTCTATGTCTAAGGTGACGGTGTCCCAAGTATAGTAAAAAAAAAAAAAAAAACAATTATGTAGGGTGTGGTCTAGGGTGAGCTCGGGCCCAGCGCTCACTCAAGAGTAGCGCTTGATGCTGAAAGGCTGCAGTCACCACCGTGTTATCGGAGGCCATTAGCCGCATCCTGGCTCCAGTGACCCGATGTCTCATCAAACCGGTGAATCCATTCAGCCCTAGTTCCAAACATTGTCGATGCGCTGCTGTACCTTCTATATTCAAATATAATTCTGCAGGTTTTATTATACTCATACTGGATTCGGAGTCGTTCCATCGGAGGCGTCTACTAATATCTACAGGAATTCCAAAAACTGAATAAATCGAACTAATATCTATGAAAACCAAAGTGTTGACGAATATCTATAGCTCAAACTGTTGACTAATATCTATGAAAACCAAAGTGTTGACGAATATCTACAGCACTGGCAGAGGTTGGATTTGCAATTATTGCATACGCAATATACGTTATTGGAATAACGTAATATTGCGTATGCAGTTTAAAAAACTTAATTTATGTAAGTATGTATGTAAAAATCCCTAATATCGGATTATTGGACACATTTAGCTGATTAATCCAACCTACGCTCTGTAGATATTAGTCAACACTCTGAAGTTCGTAGATATTAGTTCAACATATGAGCTGTAGATATTCGTCTGACACACAGGCTGTAGATATTAGTATCTGGAGTCGTTCCATCGAGCTGATTCGGTAACGTGATGTTTACACACACAAAGTATACGTGCATTGGAAGAATCTCCGGGTTAAGAATATAGACGGTATACTGATGCTGAAACCAAATAAAATCCAGACTGCTGTCCAGAGACACCAAGATATTAGTGTACAAAACACTTATCAGACCAGTACTCACGTACGCAGCTGAGACTTGGGTACTAACTAAGAAGAATGAGCGAGCACTGAACGTTTTTGAAAGGAAAATTTTGAGGCGTATCTTTGGACCTGTTTTAGAAAATGGATTTTGGCGCAGACTAGCAAAGCTATATACTCTGTTAAACATCACAAAATTTATAAAATTGGGAAGACTTCGGTGGTTGGGTCATGTGGGGAGAATGACCGAGCATCAAACATCAAGACCGGTAGGGCGAAGGAGCCTGGGAAGACCAAGATGGAGCGACAACGTCCTAAAAGATATATCTACCTTGGAGCTTCTAAACTGGAGAGAGCTGGCACAAAACCAAGATGAGTGGAGGAAGACTCTTGACCCACTAGGGGCTGTAGAGCCAAGGTTGATCATGATGTTATTCTGATACTTCTACTATGTCGTTCATATCACCGTTATCCCAGAGGTCTTCATTAATGATGTGCCCCAAGTATTTTACGTTCTTAGATGTACAGGGTGTCCCAAAAGAAAGTTGATACTTGTTTTGCTTTCTGTGTGAACGCAACTTTTCCGAGGGGCGCGGGGGGTATGTCAATCAGTAGTCTGGCTCTTGGGAATTTAGTCGCTATGAAGCATTTCTCGGAAGCGACCGCGCGTTGTGCGTGCGTGAGTTTTACAAAAATGGTGATTCGGCGACTATAGCGCGTAGAAGATTCTGCAATATTTGAGGTTTTCGTCTATTCATCGTTACACAGTATTTTGCACAAAGACCTAATGCTGCACCCCTACAAACTTACTGGCTATAACCAAAGAACATGGTTCCAGGAAGACGGAGCAACATTAGACACGTCCAATACGTCTCTGCCATGAGTTCGTGAAATTTTCCCTGGCAAATTGATCTCCAGGAGAGGTGACATAAATTGGCCTCCTCGTGGTCCTGACCTAACCCCTATGGACTTTTTCCTGTGGGGTTATCTCAAATCTAAAGTGTACGCCATAAATTTTTCGACTTCCCTGATGCAATTAAAAGAAAATATCCGTCACGAAATGGCAGCCATCACGAAGCCTACCTGGCGAGCCGTCATAAGAAATTTTACTCTTCGATTAAATGAATGCCGCGAACGTGAGGGTTTACATTTGGTGAAATTATTTTTCAGAAATAAATTCCCAAATTGTGTATTTTAGTAACATTTTTTCGAAAGAACCTTTACTTTTTTTAAATCGATCCACTAAATATCAAATTTCTTTTGGGACACCCTGTATGTTTACCCCATTTAGTTGACACTATTTAGTACTAAATACCGAATATTATATAGCATTAAATTATTCAATCTCATAAATAACACATGGAAGTAATTTAATTTATCGCCGTTATTTAAGAGGAAACCGGGTGGTGTTTTTTCCATACAAACGTATTCCTCATTTCCCTCTCTGAATTTTGACACTAGAGAAAATATTTTTTTTACATAATATGAATATTGACCGCAAGCGTGTCGGTACGTTTTGATTTTTTTGATAAGTTACTTTTTATAGGAGTTATAACCCTTCAAAAATTGTTAAAATTGCCTTTTTTTAACGCCATCAACAAACGTTCAGTATACAAATTAGACGATGTATTTTTAAAAAAAGCAAAAAGTACAGACATAGAATGTTTTCTTCCAATACATTTGGTAAAAAAAATCTTGGAAATTGGTTCAGTTTTGGAGTAGAAAAATGAGGACTACAAAACCTCGATTTTGACAATTTTATTTAGGTATTATCAGGCTGAGGTGCATGTGTCCCTTTCTCTCAGTATTCGGGGGTGAGGGGGGGCGGAGAGGGTTTTGTTGAATACGTATACAGTCAACGAAGTGATGTGACATTCTCAATAATTATATCGATACACTAGTCCACTAGTGTTGTCATGTCCCGAGTTATCGATGTTTTTTTAAAATTATTTTTCTGTTTGGTGACTTATTTTGAGTGTGCCAATACTTACCGAGCTTATTTACTAAAGTTATTGTGACAAATTTAATTTGTTTACGTCAAATAAATTAATGGAAAAAAATTGAAAAAAAAACACCTGTTACAGACAGACCCCGAGATGATTCCGTTCCGTATTGCCGAGTTGGATATGGAACACAAAAATTAATTAAAATATTTTTTGATAACTTTTGAAGGTTGTACTCAACATAATATTATCCCTTTATAGGACACTTTTTTTAAGATACAACTACCGAACCAAAAAAAAACTTTTATATTTGACTAAATATATTGTTCTAGATTTTTTTTTCAAAAAAATTATATTTTACAAGAAAATGTGTGATGGTAAGTACATACACCACTGATCGTTTGATGGAATGCTGGTACAGCGTATGTTCAGTGGTACATGCATCTACCACATGTTGTTGAATCGATTATGTTATTATAATATCATATTATACAAATGAATATTGAAATCTATGTATAAGAGGCACCATATTGTTTATTGTGCTACATATTAGGTACATACACATAACTAGTTTAGTTTTTATTTAACTTTTTTAATACGTTATATTATTACAGAAAAATGCACTTTTGGGAATACCTCCTACATCACTTGACATTTTCAATCTTCTTCAATGATCTAATATTTTTTGTTTTTAAACGCTTTATTGTAAAAAAAATTACTGTTTAACATCTACACAATGAAATTAAAACAATTTATGGTCCAGACCTTTCCCTCGCCGGTAAATTTCTTGGTATGCGACCGTCAATTATTTCTGGTAAAAGGCATTGGTGGTAGAAATTTTCTAACAGTGGAACGATTTTTTGCCAGATTTCATCGTCCCTCTCAATTTTTTCATACAGCAAACCTTTTGGACTCCACACAACAAAATAACAATAATTACGACGAGTAATATGTAACTGGCCTTGTACTTGGTAGAAGTAATTATGATTCCGTTTTAATGTTAAAGAATGGTCTTCCAATTTACAGTAATCAATTATCTTTTGTGCAATTCCCTCTTCTGGTGACATATTTGCTATACTATAAGGGCATTTAATTTCAATTATAGAATCCTCACCGATAAGGCCATCCGGACTTGCCGCTAAAAAGTTTTTGGTTTTATCGATAAATAGCCCACAAGCGGATACCTGAAAACTTGTTTTTTTTGAAAATTGCTCTATTGCTAGGCTTTCACTTTCTTTTCCATAATTTGTGGCCATAGTTCCTTTGAATTGTGAGTACAGTAAAGAGTTTAGTACTCCCGTAACTGAAGTTTTTTGCCGAAGCTTATATATTTTTCCAAAGTTAGACGCCGTTATCCGCTTACGTCTTTCAATTGCCCACAGATTGTTATTGCTTTGGCCTACCGTATTCCGTTCGAGCTCTTCCTTATTGGTAGAAGATAATTCTTTGAGAAATTCCTCTTTTTTCGTTTCAAATATTTCAGGTGGCATATCTGGTTCTAATTCCAATTGACCATAATTTTCATCGGGCCCTGTAACTTTTTTTCTTTTTTCTGTCGTATTTTCATTATACTTTAGTTTTTTTTTTCGACACATTTGTTTATTCTCCTTCGAACGTCGTTTTCTCTCTATAAAGTGCTTCGTGTATTTGCCGGGACTGTGGCCTTGGATTTTCTTTTGTATTCTTGAATGGGTTGCCAATTCACTATTCCACGAAGTTACTGCTCCAAAACATCTTGCTTGGTAAGATCCTCTTGTAGTAAAATTTACCCTTTTTCCACCTATAAATTTGGCGATAACGTTGTTGAATTGCTCCACAGTGTTATTTGTCACGTCAATAATAAGACTTTCTGCATTTGCTATTAGAGACAATAAGAATTGTTGGATATCAGTCCATATTCCACAATCTCGAAGATCGCTTACTAAATTTGGATCATCAGTATACTTCTCCGGCTTGCAATAGTACGATGCACAATTTTTATGATCACCAAACACATGATTTGCGGTATTTTTTATGTCCATTTTCAAATTTTTTATTTTATCACTTTGTACTGTGTTTTCTTGCTCTTTCCTGTAATTTATTGCTCCAACTACAGCTCTTCTCATGCGTAAAACGTTTGCTTCAACCTTTTTCCTTATATGAACTGGTACAAAGCCTTTAGCGTTGTTGGTTTTTTTTCCAAGTGCTTTCATTTTGTTGCAAAAATTGCGGAGTAAGTGATTTTTGCACTCTATTTTTTGTACTATAAGGTTAGGACCATATGGCATTTGTTGCATTATTTTTTTCATGATGCTGGAGTCGCCATCACCAACTAGTTTGTTAAATTTCAATCCATGCATTTCCATGCTTCTCGAGAACCCTTCTGCTATAATGTGGGCTTCCATGGCATTAGCACTGTCACGCCAGTTTATGAAGCACCTGTGCTCAGAAGCAACTATGTGTAGTTTAGTAGCTCTAGCACATATGCAGCAGTATGAGTTTCGCACTCCCAGAAATAAAACCTTTTTAGTTCGTAGTCCAACTATGCACCCTGCGCCAGATGAGGAGCTAAATCCACTTTTGTACGACCTCTTTGCCCAGGAGCCATCTGCAACCACCGTTACCAAAGGATAGCCACCCTCGTCTACGTCACCGTTTAAAATGGCTAGCCTTTTTTCTTCTTCACCAGCTGCGATCATTTCTTCTAAGGCACATTCTTCAATTGTTGGCGCTAAACATTGTTCTATGTTCGTGTAAGTCTTACAATCCATATTTGGCATATTTAAAACCCCACAAATTTCATTCCATTGTGAATACCCATTTCCTGTACACATCACTCCTTCGACGACAGCAGTATTTATAGACATTTTCCGTTTCGGGTCTTCGGAGTGAATGTATTCTATTTTCTTGCACATTTTGCACTCGAAAACATACTGGCTTAGAAGACCATTTCGTCGTTCCTTCATAAATTTTAAATCGGAAAATGTGCAGTTGGTGTGTTCGTGCTTTATATTTGATATCTCCGAAAACAAATATTTTATATCCACAATTCTGCGACCTTCGAAATTATCGGTTTCATCAATATGGTCTGGTTCTATCACCAAATCATCAAGCGTTGTTGATGATGATGAACTTGCGTTTTCGTCTATATTTGGAGCAAATGATTCATCCATGGAAGTTTCATGCATTAGTGAAGATGTAGTTAAGTTTCCAAAAGTAGTATCGATGACATCCATATCCCTGTAAATGCAAATGATTTATTTATTTAAATTTGTCCATCCCATTTTCCCGTTATACATGCTACATAATACACGGCTCTCATAGCTTAAATCTTTAGGTTTTTCTCGTAAGTCGCTCACGTAAGAGAGTTATGGCAAAATTATCAATGTAAACGATACCCATTGGTAATTTTGCCATAACTCTCTTATGTGAGCAACTTACGGGAAAAAAAACTTTACGTACGTAAAGGTAACCTTAGGAAGGTTCAGTAGTAAGAGTGACAGGAAAGCGATATTTCGACTTACCTAGATGTCGAACGTGGTGCAACATGAATCTGTCGTTTGATACTAATAATCGGTTTTTTTCGTCTAGTAGATAAAAACAAACGCGCTTTGTTTCCATTTCTTTTACCCATTATTTATCTGTAAGAAAAAATTTTTTGAGTTGAAGGTAGGTAATATAGTAGTCGATTTTATGTAACTCAATTTCTAAATACACATATCTTATGCTACGTATATATTTGCGAATAGTGGCGTGCACAGAATTTGAAAATTGAAATTTCGGAAAAAAAATAATTTTCATTAATGTCGTATTTTCAATCTTAGGATTCTAGCCCACTGAAAAATCAGTGCACGCCACTCTTTGCGGACAGAGACGCGAGCCGAACCACGAATTATGGTAAAGGTACGAAGCAACCGCAAGCGGCGCAGCGTTTCGGGCAGTTTGCTTTTGCTTCGTTCCTTTCCCATAATCCGTTGTTCGGCTGTCGTGTGTATACGCAGCCTAAGACGTAGAATAATATTTATTATAGGTTACTAGATATGTTAACAAATGTACCGACTTGCACTAATGCACTTTATGCATACAGTCAAAACTGATGAATTTACGTTATTCAGGGAGAGCCAAAAAACAACAATATTTTTAGCGATATTTATATGTTTAATTAAAAAAGGAAATTGTGTTGTAATATTGAGTTTTTATGAATGAATAGTTTATGTTTATAATAATAGTTTATGAATAATTTATGAATAGTTTAGTAGGTATCTACTCACCATATGTCCTATATGTGTAAATCGTGAGAAATGACCAAACAGATTTCAATATTCAAGGGGGTTTCAGGGTCAAAATTCGAAGGTCTGTATTTGACGTAGAATAGTTTCCAGTAAAAAGGCTAGTCAAAAACAGTAGAGTGATGCAGCCAGCGAAAAATAAAAACACTATACAATCACAAAGTACGTGATGTACCTACTGCGCCTATGCTGCCGTTTTATAAAAAAAGATGGTATGAATCTCCCGATATTACTAAACCAAAACAGCGTGCATCTTACTTTACTAATAGTAACAAGATGAATGAACTATGAGCGCAGAAGATATCTATTATATAGGAATACGCACGCTCAAGTCGCGACGCGTATTGACTTATCTGTTGCAGCAGGCAGCAACCTGTATACACGCACCCACAAGTCTCATTGACTTGTGCGTGTGCAGAAGATGAGCTCGGAGCAGGCAGTCACATGTATTTGTAGTAAGTAATAATAATAATAAAGTTAAGTACAATACAATATTAAATAATGTAGACCTCGCTATTTTATTACGAATATGTACCTAGGCACCTACTTAATTTTTGGAATAAATGAATAACAGTAAATGAAATAATAAGAGCGCGAAGTCGCTGGCGGGCGCGGCGCGGCGATTCGTGCTTCCAACACCTGCAGCCACGCACACACACGCATTGGGGTTCACCAATACACCGATAGCGCTTTTGCTGTCCCCGCTGAGATGAACGAAATAGAAATAATTTTTACAAATACCTATCGTTAAAATTTCTCGGCGCTCCTGCGCGCTCTTAAATTAACGCGCAAAAAGTCATTAGCCGTGTGTGGGAATTGTTGAAAGTATAATATAATTATTTTATCAGTTTAATTACGTCTGTAACAATTGTTCATAAACACTTATGTTTAATTGGGTATTGTAATATTATTACAGCTATCGTATTTCAAAGGTATTAAATTGTTAAGATAATAAATACATGCACGATGAGAAGATGCACGTAATTCAAATAAGTTTAGTTCGTTGACCTAGGCAAATAATTCCTATACTATAATACATCTATTTTAATTGATTTTTTAAAACTCAAAATTAAAAGGTTTGACTGAGGATTGAACATTCCTGCCTAGACCGGTGGATGACAGATGTCAAGTTGACAGATTCAGTACAAAAAATGTGCATTCCGTGGCCGCTCGCTAATTCATCTGACCCCCTTCTCTTACCATAGGAAGAAATAGTCAATAGCGTCGTGTGAACGGTACGAAACATAAGCGCTCGCGGTTCAACAGATATCTGCTCGCGATTTATAGCCGTGTTCGAACAGGGTTTAATGGGTCAGAAAAGAAGTGTCGTGTCCTCCCCGCACGATTGACTACCTATGGTTCCAAACAAATTGAACCCACCCAATACCAACAGCAGAGTATCTCACATTATTCTCACAATGGTACTTACGGCTGATAAATCTGGCGATGTTTTTTTTCTGGAACCCACACTTGGTTTGCACTTTATAGTCCATGGTTGTTCACGGCGGACGTCACGGATTAAAAAGCCATGGACTATTTCACGGCGGATGCATGGTATGGATTCATCGGATTGTCATAACCTTGATATCATGACAGGGCAAGAGGTAGTTGATAACATTTCACAGCGATTCACACGTCGGAATAAAATATCATAACCTTGGTTGGTCATGTCATGACAGAGTAACGGCAATACTTTTTTTAACTTAAGAGGGTATTATTACCAGAGAAAACCAGAAATATGCCATTTTTAAATCAGATTTTAGATGTATCGACTCTTTTCCACAAAAAATTATAAATGGATTTCGAAAGATTGTTCTTTTATCTAGCATTCGCATGTTTTAAATTTTGAGAAAAAATGTTTATTTTTAGTATAATAAGGTATAGGTCGTTGGCAGATTTGTTAAATTTTCAAAAAAGATTTTGTATTATACCACACCCATTTCAAATCATATAATCATGCAGTAAAATAAATCAATACATTATCTGGGTATCGCATTTTTTTAAATTTTAATTTTAGTTTAAATAAAATCATTAAAATATACATACATACGTACATGTGTTTCTTGACGAAAATTGGTCCGTTTGTGTATTTATTTGCGCACTAACAAACTAATATATTTCAGATTTTTTTTATTAACATTCTTATTTAAGTTAAGACATTATTGAAAAATGATAAATACTTATAATCAAAAAATAATTACAAAAAGTACATTTTTTCAATAGTTTTATCATCACGCCTTTCAGCATTTTTGGATGTAGGTATAAATTAAAGCAAATTTGGAATGAAATGAAATCGATACTGATAATTTTAAAAAGCTGGTACGGAGAATAATTAATCTTTCTCATTGTAACCGCCCTGCACGATCGTAAGAACAAATTTCGACGAAATGTGGATTTTCGGCCGCTGGCTGGTTAAACGCTCTTAAGTACTTTTTTAAAGTATTTCTGTACTGACCAAAAGCGGCGATCGATTGTACGCGTCGTGCATGATCAGATCATGTGCAGATCCAACCTTACTAGATAGATCTTGGCTCTGACATTGGCGGAAAGCAGAACAAACCCAGGGCATTACGGAATAATTACAATAGACTTTTTGCTTGTTCAATAATGAAGGAACACGACCATTTGTCCACTCCGCTAAATATTTGTCATATTCATTATTAGCTTCGATAGACCTGTATAACAATGGCTCTAACGCTTCCGTAAAGAACTGTGATAATAATTCATATTTACTTAATATAAATAGGCTGACAGGAAGTCAATATAGATATTATAAATAAATCTAAGTCGAATCATAAAATAATAAAATAACGTCATGATAATATTACATGTACGAGCTATGACGTTACATACTATTAGACGAGGGGTAGAAATCTCAAAGTGGGAAGATAAGAACAAGACAATTGTAACGATCTCGATATCTACTACTAAATTGCTACACGTCGAGTAAGGTTGCGTCTTACCAGCACTTACCAGTAAGTAAATTGCGTTTTAAAAAGTGTCAAAATGCCCTCCTGTGTGATGAGAAAATGTTTCAATTACACGGCAAATAATAGTAAAGGCGAATTCGTAAGTACAAGCAAATTACAAGCGATTATTATAAATATTACAATTAATTTTCATGTTTCCCGCTCGCGGTTTTACATGTCATTAGAGAAAATTCAAGTCCTACTAAAGTAAAGGGTCTGGACGCGCAATAGCCAAATTTCTGTTGCTAAGTAAACTTCACTGTTTGAAAGTAGACTAATCAGCCTAAACACTCTGTTTATTTGTTTGCTTGCGGTAAAACAACACATAAATCAGTAGTTCTAACAAGTATTGATGACAATCGCCACCATTTGAAAACTGTCGTTGCCTTATTATATTTATCGTATAGCTCGACATATCAAACTCCGACAGGCAGCCGGACCTTTTATTCTAGTGGGCCTCAAGAAAAGAAGACAGCGAACGTTCCATCAAAAAGTGACAAGCAATACGCCGCCCGCTCCTATATTCATTGCATTCATACACACACATTATTTGATTGTCTATCTTTATCACACAGGAATAAACTTTTGAATTAAAACAAAAGAGTGTTCCTTACTTTCCACATTATATTGTGAGTATATGAGACTATGGCGAGTCTATTTATTTATGTAACGTCATTGTGTACGAGTATATGAACTTCCCGTTTTGTAACTATAAATCGGAAAACTTCTTTTCTATGATATCAGCAGCAAAATAACTAACGGAACGGTTAGCATGAAATTCGAATTGCGTTTTCTATCAAGATTTCATAAGTAAGTTGACCAAATTCCGAATTGCTGGCAATGTTTACATCTTGTGGTGTAGGAATAAAGAGATTTTCTTAAAATGTGACGCACGTAAACATTGCAAACAAGGGTAAACATACTTACCTTAACCCGAATTACAAAAAATATGATAAACACGTGTTATTTTATACAGACCAAAGGTCAAAAGGCATTCGGTTCAAACTGAATCACAGTTTAAAAACTAAACATACTAGTTAGGTAGGTATTATAATAATATTATGTTATGTATTAGCGCAGACCAGTAAAAATCACGGGATAGTGTGAATTCTTGACATATATCAGATCCTAACTACTTAACCATCACGCCGTTGCCCCGCAGGGGAAGAATGAGAGGGCGGACCGCCAAACAGCTCGGTCTTGGAACGCACTCCTTGCCTCATTCACATTCATACATTGAAAAATACTCTTATATTGTTCTGACTCTTGAAATGGCCTGAAAGTATCTGATTCACTTGATCGTATCATGTCTTTCTCGGGCATCTTCGACTTCTTCTGCCATTCACATTTGCGTCATGTATTCTCCTTACAATCCTTTTTTCATGAATTCGCTCTACATGCCCAAATCATCAGAGCGTCCCTTTCTTATTCTTACTCATTATGCTTAAATCAGCCTCGCATTCTTTGCGGATCTCCACATTTTACACATGGTCATAAATGATTTTGCCACACATAGGTTCGCCTAGGTATGGCTGCGAAACATGGTGCCTATCCGAAAGAGATAAACGGAGACTAAGAGGCTTTTGAGATGTGGTCCTATAGAAGACTATAAAGAATTTCCTGGAGAGACCACATTACAAATGAGGAGGTTCTTCAAAGATTCGAAGGAGGAAGGCTCCTGCTCAGGACCTTGTCCGAAAGGCGTGCAAGATGGATCGGCCATGTAATACGACAAGGCCTCTTGCATGCCATAATGGAGGGTATGACCGAGGGGACAAACTCTAGGGGACGCCCACGCCGAGAGTGCCTGGAAGACCTGCTGGTGGACGTGCGCTGCTCATCATATGCAGACTTCAAAAGAGCCGCACAAGACAGGGAAGAGTGGAAGAGACGAATAGAGGAGATTGCTGCAAACCAATCCCAGGATTGAAACCAGAGAGAGAGAGGTTCACCTCAGGGATCTCATTTCTAAAGCATTCAGTCTACTTTAGCCACTAGCTCTTGACTCGCAATCCGAAGGTCGCGGGATCGAATCCTGGCGTGCGCAAATAAATTTTATTTGTGTTATTTCACAATAAATTCATTTAAAAAAATGTTTAGTAGGTATATTTGCAACACGTTCCAGAATACCTAACTGGTGTAAGACCACCATTCAGAATTGAAATGTTGCTTGAAATGGCTTTTGACCAGATCTTGAACAGCCAGGTACTTCCCCACCTTCCTCTTCCCCATCTCCTTCCCTTCCCCACTACCTTCAGCCTCGCAACATACCCCAATTGGGAATGCCATAGTCTCACTGGCTCCAGACGGGAGCAGCTGGGACTCTTGTGAGGTATTCACATAATTATTTGCGGATCTCCACATTGCTCACACGATCATACCTCAATGGTTTTACCACATTCGTCTCAGGGATCAAATTTCTACAGCATTCAGTCTACTTTCATCCTTCCTCTGCTAGCTATATATGTCTTAATGCCATAAATCGGGGTAGGTACCAGCACTCCATTGTGGACTGCTAGCTTCGCTTCTTTGAACTGTTTTTTTTGTTAGCGCCAACGGCATTCAGTCCTCCATTAATGGAGTTAGGTACCTGCATTTACACTTCTTTCAATATATCTATCAACCTTCCCATCTCTCGTAAACATACTTCCCAAATACATAAAACTCATCCACCTGCTCCAAGTATTCATCATTTACAACCAGGTAGGTATATTGCACACCGTTTTCGTACTCTTTCTTTCAAACACCATGACTTTAGACTTACTTACGCTCATCATTAACTCATTCTTCATATATACTTCGTTCATCCAAGAAACAATAGTACACAACTGTTAACCCTGTACAAATCACAAGTGCACCCCACGGTTGAATTTGGCAGCCACCTCTGGTCTGGAGCTCCAAAATACCTGAAAAAAACCTTCGACTCTGTGCAGAAACGGGCGGTCCGCCTAATAGATTCTCCCATCTTAACAGATGGATTGCAATCTTTAGAACACAGCACAGGTGGGAATGCTGTTCTAATTCTACCGGTATTACAATGGAAGATGCTCTGAGGAACTAGCGTCATTGATCCCTTCGGCACCGGTGCAGTCGGGAAACACGCCAAACGCGTGCCCAACATTTGTACACGGTTGACATTTGACACATGAGAACCGGTCATTTCTTCGACCGACTCGTTCTTGTGTTCAACAGCTCGGCTGTGGAATGATTTGCCGGCCTCTGTGTTTCCTTCTTCCTACAACATGGGTCTCTTCAAGACCAATGTTCATTCCTTCCTCTCCTCAAAAAGACCCTCCACACAGCATCCCAGATGACATAGGCCCTGAGGGAAATTATTTTCCTCAGGGTCTCCTGTGTGGAGTTAATATAAAAAAAGAAACGGAGACTGTAGATTTTCCATACTTTCAGATTACTCAATTTCGCACCCAATCCCACCTCCTCTTTCAATTCTTCAATACCATTGTCTTATGTACAGATTGAATAACCACGGTAATCAAGTTTAGTCATATTATTAAAAGACAGCAAGGTGATATTTTAAATCCTTCTATTATCATCATTATAAGCCAAAAACGTTGTTTGCGCAATTATGGAGGTTTCAAACCCGATTGAACAGATCTTCGATGTGCAGAGTAGAGTAGTTTCACCATTATAAGATCCTCAGTGATAGGAAGTGGAGGTAATCCACCTCTTACCCGCACTGGTATAAGTAACAGATGGTTACTCCTTCAAGGCTCTCTCTCGCAAGGACACTAATTTTTTTGAAAGAACGAATCTACATTTAAGTTTGAACGAATCTAGACCTCCAGTGTCCCTGCATACGGTGTTAGGAAGCAGTATGCAAGTGCTTACATAATATGCAAAATGCGAATAATATAAAGCAAGTCAGGGATAAACTAAATAAATAAAAAAAAGATAACAGAAAAACATAAAAGGCGGCTGCTCGCAGGGTAATGACATCTTGCGTATGTCGCAAGCATCTGCAAGAAAAGATAATGAAAACAAGTATTGTGTTATGAAGAACGCTTGTGTCGGGTGGGATATCTCTCTCGTCATCTGGCAGTACCAGCCAGAATGTGTATGGTGGTCGGTCTGCCGTGAATGAATCTCAACGTCCGCGCCCTTTAGCCGGTTTCTCGGTTGTGCCTTGACGATAGTAAGTGGGAAGTAGGGGAACGTACCCGAAGACCCTAAGGATGGAAGCGTCGAGTTGCCGGAGGCAGGGCGGAAGGACGCCGAGTTTAAATTCAGTGATAGGAAGGTTCAATTACCTCCCTAAGTTTTTGTCAAAATGTGGCCGTTTGGTCAAGATAAAGCACTTACATTGCTACCCGCTACCGTCCAGCCAATGATGTGCATCGAACGGACACTCACACACTTGCGTGTGGGTGACATGACCTCCGTAAAAGTATTAGTAAAGGATCTATTAACGGTGAAATTACTCAAGAAGATCTGGAGGACATCCGCGAAAGACATGGCCCTATCGACATAATCAAATAGGTAGGTACTTGTGTTGGCTTCTGTTGACAGTCAGAATAATAGAAGACTACCTATGCACAAGACGGTGTATGAATACAAAAGAGGCAAGGAGTGTGTCAAGGCAGTTATGCTGAACATCCTCTCTGCCTACCTCTGCGGAGAAGTATGACCCGTAATGAGCATTAAGAAGCCATTAAAAATCAACGCCAACATACCGATATTTTATGACCATAAAAAGCTGGTTTTGAATAGGTAGGTACCTACTTCCTGTCAACATTTTTAAATTTTATTACGACCTACAAATTAACGTCAAAGAATGCAAACAAAAAGGTATTTATTGCGATATTCAAATTCACATTAGTATGTACAACAGGTAGGTTAATTGCACACTGTCTAATAATAAAAAAACAGGTATTTATATTTCAATAAACAAATCGTTACAAATAGTTAGTTATACTGTAAAGTAGGAAATATTGTACAAAATCTGATCTATGTTTGCTCACGAAAATAGAGCTGTAATATGGTGTTGTTTATAAACGATAATTAACTAATTGCCTTACCTGTTGCCAAAGTTATTCTTCCAGAATTCTGCAGCGTCGCTCTTGGTGATACGAAACTGGTCTCCAGCGAAGGTTCCATTGGGGAATATAGCTTTTAATTCACTCAGCATATGACTGAAAACCAGACTCAACTTGGTGAGGTTTCTTCTGTAGTGACTGTTTTCGTCAAACATCTTTTCCTTCCCTTCCTTGAACAATTTGATGGCCTGCTTGCACTTCCTCATCAAATTGATTATAAAGATGTTAAAATGCTCGTTAGAATTTAAAGCAGCCATGTTCTCTTCATATTTGGAGTAAATAACCCTCAATCTCTGATAGGTATCCGGAAGGATGTCCAGAATAAAAGGGGGACTATTTTTCAAGTTCATTTTTTGATGTTGACATAGTTTTACAACTTTATCCATCAATTTCCATGTTTTGTCTAATGTTCTCTTGTCCGTTGCCATTTTAGGCGGACAAACAGCGTCCGAAAACGCGCCATGCAGTTTCGAAAATATCGAAGATATATTCTTCTGCTGGACACGGCTTCGAGAAGCCGCCATCTTGCACGACTAACACAATAATTACAAAAACGAAAACACACTTTATCTAGCACAAACTAAACACGATTGTACACTTTGAACTTGTCACTTAATTATGATACATCTCACGGTACGTTTTTTCATTATTTTGCCGCGCGGTAACATTTAAGTTAGCGTGTACGACGGATAAACAATCGCGAAATGACACATCGCGTTCTCACTTCTCGGGCGAGCGCTTGACAAATGCATGGCTGAACGAGTGACTAGAATTCTGGCAGCGCTTCGGCTAAATCTTCACCTGTTAATGATTTTCGTATACTATACATTTTACGAAATAAATATACATTTTATGTATTACGTGTAATTGCTTCATCAAAACAGAAGGAATTTTAAACATTATAGTTTTATCATATTGACCATTGAAGTTGTGTGCAGATATCACGAAATACATAGGTATTAGTTTTGAAAACTCTCGTTGAACGTAAAAATTTATACCTGCGCTTCAACTAACCGAAAGCAGGTGCTAACCTGTACGCGTAGGTACAATAATTTTGTACCTACGGTAATTATTTATTAATATTGTGTTAACAGGAAGCGTTGGACGATTTTTTTATTTATTTTTAGTTTAGTTTGTATTGTTAGTTTAGTCTAATAATACCCACAGAAGGCGACACAGTTGTCACGCGTAAAAATAAATACACAGCAGAAATTGTTTATAAACAAACAGTTTTTGATAAATTGAATAAAAATATAATTTAATGTGTAGATGAAAGAAAAACATAAAATGAAAATATTCTGCAAATTAAACTTGATGACAATTATTAAAAAAAAAACTTAGAAATATTTTAGAACATCCCAAAAGGAAATGGTTGATATTACAATTTGCACAAAATGCTCTGAAAAACATTTATCTTTTTAAAGATTCGTTAGTAAAATTAACTAGGTAATGTCTGTGGTAGCTAAAAGATTTAAATAAATATTTTTTAAAGGGAAAGGAAATGCAAAGTTAACAAAAATAAAAAGGAATTTTTTGGAAAAAAACGTTTGTGCTTTAGACCACACGACTGAAGTAAAACTTCACTAACTTATATCTCCCTCTCAACTTCCGTTCGCCTCGCCTGACCATTCGCCTCGCCCGATCACACTTTTCGTAACATTCTCGTCACGCATTCACCAGCTTACTCCCCAGGTCAAGCGTGCGTAAAGAAATTTTACTTCAAAAATCAGATTCCATCGAACTGTATTCAAAATAGCCTGCCTACGTGAAAAAATATTATACGTATTATAGAATGACGAAGTGTACATTTTAAAAGTCCAATGCACAATTTGAGAAGATGGAGGAAGTTGGAGTCGTCGGAGTCGTTCAAATAATGAAGACAACGTTTATTTTGGTGTAATCAAAAAGAAAGAAGAGTATCATGCATTAACATTGTTTTATTTAAAAAAAAAAATCTTTAAGCGGAAATGAGTACTCATTTTGATTAGTTTTTATTACATTTATTTTATAATAATTTTGTTTAGTTTTTCAGGGACCTAGATGAATTCTAGCCGTTTGTGATGGGTATTGTTTTTCTTGCCAGATTATTGCTGGAAATTATCAGGTACCTACGCTCACAAATCGCTGATCGTAGCATTTTATGACTTTTATAATGCAATAGTTACAACAAAATGTAATGGAATTTTTTATATCACTGAGGGCCGGTATTTCAGTATATTTGGAATGTTATGAATCAGATCGGGTTGTCAAAAACCTACATAGCAACTAGATTGAAGAAAATAAATATCTCTCAAGTCTATACGCAACTGAAATATCGGCCACGAGTCTCAGTAGTTACAATTTTGTTTTTGTAAATAATTAAGTAGTTTATTTGTTATTTTTAAAGTAATATTGGATTTTCAGAAAAGTCATGTAAATATTAGAAAATATATATAAGAGAAGATTAGATTTGTGGATATAAGAGACCCAGTGCCAACATGGTAAATAACAAACAATCCATGTACATAAAAAATCGAGTGCAGTTTACACGTGGCAGACGCGAAACTTTACTAAAACAATCTCAACCAATACTTGAAAAGTGAGGTCATAATCAAAGTGACCAATGAGCGCAGACCTCGCGTAATTTCCGTTTCATATCTCAAAAAATAGGAGCCTCTAAAAGTGACATCATTATCAAAGTGACCGATGAGCGCAGTTGATGCGTCGCAGGTGCACTAATAGTCATTTCTGTTTCATCCGAAATCCAAATCGCAGCCGCGCTATAAAAGTTTCACTTAAAAAAATATATATACCCACAAAAAGGTTGAGGAGTGTTTCTAATTAATGTTTTTAGTAGAACCTGCGAACAAGCTGCCAAGCGGCAGTTTTGCAAGACTGCCTATCTTTTGTTGTAAACACTTCTCCGTCATTGTCTGAAGTGAAGTGCTTTAATTTGTATACAGATCTGCCGTATAAATAAAAAGTCCCAGAAACGAACGGAGGGCAAATTTTCCGTCGACTATATCATTTCGACTCTAGATACTAATATCTACAGCCTGTATGTCGGACGAATATCTACAGCTCATATGTAAACTAATATCTACGAACTTCAGAGTGTTGACTAATATCTACAGAGCGTAGGTTGGATTAATCAGGTAAATGTGTCCAATAGTCCGAAATTAGGGATTTTTACATACATACTTACATAAATTAAGTTTTTTAAACTGCATACGCAATATTACGTTATTCCAATATGCTATACATAATTGCAAATCCAACCTCTGCCAGTGCTGTAGATATTCGTCAACACTTTGGTTCTCATAGATATTCGTCAACAGTTTGAGCTGTAGATATTCGTCAACACTTTTCTTCCCATAGATCGTTCGATTTTTTCAGTTTTTGGAATTCCTGTAGATATTAGTAGACGCCTCCTATCATTTCTTGCAATTTGTTTTTCATTTGTATGGATGTGCGTTTATATTCTGCAGTAGTGAAAAAAATATTTATAGGATGGCCACACCGAATAGAAACTCAAAGATAAAAATCGAGTTGACTTAATTTTCTATGCTTTTGTTATCTGTCAACTGTCACAATGAACTGTCAATTTGGTTTATTTATGATTCAGTTAATTTGGCATTAGTGTACTGACATTGTTGTGTTTTGCTTTTTATTATTGTACTTATCCATCGAAATAATATCACCGAAATCAATAGCGCTAGACTATTCGACGCATTCCTTCCATTCGTTACCCTTTCGATCACATTATCCGGGATCAGAATGGGGCGTACTTACTATTGCGAATATTGTAATAAATCATTTCGGGAGATTTCAGACAGCATCAAGAAACACCGCAGCGGACTTGCTCATCAGAAACAATTCAAAGACCACTACCACAAATTTAGAGGTTAGCTTTACTATAGTTTTTTTTTCTATTTTCATCCTTCTTCTGCCAGTTCCATGCCTAACACGTGGTTCATCAGGTTGTGCTGGTAGCCTCGTTGATCTTTTGACAATATTTTATTACTACTACGTCATTTAGTTCTTCTTTACATACCATACCTACTTTTAATATCCTTACCAGCGATTCGTCTCTCTGCTCTTGGGGTAAAAATAATCTCGTTGAATTTCATGTCTAATTACATCTAGACGGGATCAAATATGTTTTGTTTCAATTTAAATACGGTAAATATTCGGAACAAACGTCAACGGTTATGTAACGGGATTATTTCTGCTATCGTGGTACGAGAACACAACAGAATGGAGTTGGCAGGAAAACACTTCTTCTTCTTCAGCACACTTTATTTAATGTAATAAATACAGTATTACAAGAGGGTCTATCTACCCTCACTCGGGTGGTCCACGACCACACCACACTGACAAATATCGAAGTCTCTACTTCGATCTCTCTATTGTCAGTTTTCCAATACTGAACCGTAGGTATAACTCGTACCTACCAGCTTCAGTATAATTACACAATTGAAGGCACACAGCATGTACCTTCTAGTTTTACCCTACTAGCAAAACTAACGCAAAGGGCCTATCTTCCCTCTGCGCAACTGAAGATACACCTCGTATATCTTCCAGTTCAACCGCCATAACAAGACTCCTTCACTCTCACAGCAAGACTAACTCTCTGTTCTAAAATTCACCATATTTAAAGCAAAAATACACTAATACAAAAAGGTATAACAATGTTGGGACACTATTTGAGCGGCTCCTAAACTGAATTTTAAAATCCCGCAATAAAACAATTACCCGAGAGTCGGCAAAAAGGGCCACCAATAAAATTAAGTACATCATACAATACTGAAATGGAGAAATGGGGGAAACTAACATTAAAAATTCCCAGTTCTCATATTCTTAAATTTAACCCACAATAAAACAGTAAAATTACTTTTAAAAGTTCGCCAAAAAGGGCACATCAATAAAGGTACCTACAACTTAAACCTAAGGTACAGCTAAGGGATTAAGTTCCTTCAGTTCGGGTCATAAAATACCCGCCAGAAAACCCTTTGTATTTTGGCGGCTGCAACAAATATTTATGCATTCTATTTGAACTGTACAGATATAAAACTACTTAAAAATAAACAATTTAAGAAATTAACCCTTTGTTCCTTATCGGTAAAGGAATGCCCCCATATAATATCAGGCCGAATACATTTATTTCTAAAGGTTGGGAGCTTACTTGAAAAACCCATGGAAGAATTTTATTTGCAAAGGTGAAAATACGTTTAACTAAAATTACTAAAAATAACACGAATGATACGACTAATTTTTATTACTTAAAGCGAAATGGATAAATCGCATTCTGGAACAAACATACCCCTTCCCGTGAATTTACTTCACTAAAAAGGTAAAGAATGCGATTTTAGTATCTTTAATAGGTACTACTGATTTAAAATATATATATATTTACAAAGTGTGATCAAATGACGGCGTACCCCTTTTTATCTAAGGGGCGTTATTTCTGACACACTGATAAAATTAACGGGTCTGTGGCCCGCATCTCGAGAAAAACCCTATCAGGTTTTAGCTTATGCTTCGTATAAACAAACAAACTTTTAATCGCTTTCATGGCGATTATTTGTCCCGTGTCTTGTAACCAATAGAATTGTTCACATAGGAACACAAACAAAAAAATAATTCTCATAAATTCGTCAATCGGTTTGCCGTTAAATGCGGAAAAACTTCTAACAATGGGCCTGGTATCATATGAAAACATTGCCTTACCGATTGATTGCGCGAAATGGTCTTCAATTATTTTAGATGTCGGCCTCTGTAATCGGCCCTGTGGCGCAGGCCGCTGCTGCCCGTTGCTTTTCTCTGCTTTGCTGAATGACCGCTCCCAGCAGCTACTTCTCGCCGGCTGAAGCTGCATCGACTGCAGCGGGAGAGGTTGCCCTATCGAGGGCTTCTGATGCGTTGATCCTTTGTGCGGGGGTACCTCGTACCGCCCATCCTGTTGCTGCTCCACCCGCCGTTCCAATTCCAGCGGAAGAACCTGCTCTTCCCGAGGTTCCGATGGCGACGGGAGAATCCGCCCTGGCAAGGGCTGTTGATGTGAAGTTCTTGTGGGCGGCTGTGGTGAGAACCGCCCATCATGGAGCAGTTCCTGTTGTTGCTCCGTCCGCTGTTCCAAGTGCAGCGGAATATACTGCTCTGCCCGATCCTCTAACTGTGATGGGAGAGACTGCCCTGCCAAGGGCTGCTGATGTGCAGTACTTGCAGGCGGCTGTCGTGAGAATCGCCGTTCCTTTTGCAGCTCCGTTTGAACTAGGAAACACTGCTCATCGTAGTCTCCAAGTTCTGACGATGATCCGTGGCTCGACTGGTCCACCCAGTCATTGACTCGACCATCCCGAGTCCGTCGGAAAGTCCTTGATGCAACTTCCAGAACCATTGCTGCGTGCTGCTCCTCTGCTTCCAGGACCGCCATTGCAGCAGCCATCTTTATCTTTGCTTCGGCCTTCTTTGCCTCTGCTTCAGCCGTCTTTGCCTTTGCTTCAGCCATCTCTGCTTCAGCTAACTGTGCTACTAGGCGGGCCTTTCTTCTCGCGATGTCCACCTTGGTATATGCTGCTTTCAGTCGCGCCTCGTACCAGCTCGTGCTGAACCCCGCCTTGCTGCTGCAGATGGATGTCATCCTCGATTGTTGTCCTGTTTCCATGATGTCTGTATTCTCGATCCGGCTCGAAGGACCATATATTTCTGCTATCGTGGTACGAGATCACAACAGAATGGAGTTGGCAGGAAAACACTTCTTCTTCTTCAGCACACTTTATTTAATGTAATAAATACAGTATTACAAGAGGGTCTATCTACCCTCACTCGGGTGGTCCACGACCACACCACACTGACAAATATCGAAGTCTCTACTTCCATCTCTCTATTGTCAGTTTTCCAATACTGAACCGTAGGTATAACTCGTACCTACCAGCTTCAGTATAATTACACAATTGAAGGCACACAGCATGTACCTTCTAGTTTTACCCTACTAGCAAAACTAACGCAAAGGGCCTATCTTCCCTCTGCGCAACTGAAGATACACCTCGTATATCTTCCAGTTCAACCGCCATAACAAGACTCCTTCACTCTCACAGCAAGACTAACTCTCTGTTCTAAAATTCACCATATTTAAAGCAAAAATACACTAATACAAAAAGGTATAACAATGTTGGGACACTATTTGAGCGGCTCCTAAACTGAATTTTAAAATCCCGCAATAAAACAATTACCCGAGAGTCGGCAAAAAGGGCCACCAATAAAATTAAGTACATCATACAATACTGAAATGGAGAAATGGGGGAAACTAACATTAAAAATTCCCAGTTCTCATATTCTTAAATTTAACCCACAATAAAACAGTAAAATTACTTTTAAAAGTTCGCCAAAAAGGGCACATCAATAAAGGTACCTACAACTTAAACCTAAGGTACAGCTAAGGGATTAAGTTCCTTCAGTTCGGGTCATAAAATACCCGCCAGAAAACCCTTTGTATTTTGGCGGCTGCAACAAATATTTATGCATTCTATTTGAACTGTACAGATATAAAACTACTTAAAAATAAACAATTTAAGAAATTAACCCTTTGTTCCTTATCGGTAAAGGAATGCCCCCATATAATATCAGGCCGAATACATTTATTTCTAAAGGTTGGGAGCTTACTTGAAAAACCCATGGAAGAATTTTATTTGCAAAGGTGAAAATACGTTTAACTAAAATTACTAAAAATAACACGAATGATACGACTAATTTTTATTACTTAAAGCGAAATGGATAAATCGCATTCTGGAACAAACAGGGATTGTGTATGTTATCTTTACTTTAAAAAACAGCCTACGTTTTTGAGTGGTTTGTTTGGCTACGCAGGGTTTGTGTAGCGGGCTTGTGTATATTATCTTAATTTTAAAAGTTTTATCAAAAAAAAGTGCGTATTAACCGTTGACGTTTGTTCCGAACTGCAAACAGAGTGATTTGACAGTGTGAAAGCAAATTTTCAATTTACGTAAATAAAATTAAAAATGTAACATTTTCAACCTCCCCCAATGCAAATAGTTGTCTTTTATGGTAATTAAGAAGAATCTAAAAGTTTTATCAAAAAAAGTGCGTATTAACCGTTGACGTTTGTTCCGAACAATTACCTTAAATACACTTACTTACATTCGACATACTTACAATCTATACACACTTAAAATTACTTACTTTGCCCAAACTAAGAATCTATATTGTGCAAATGTCTAATCCATGGTATACAACTTAAACGTACATTAAAGGAATAAATTATCATGTATACTTATAGTATTTCCAACTACAGTAGAGCCTCGCTAATCCGGATACAGCGTTAGTTAATTTAACGCGCATTCGCTGACAAAATGGCACCGCCGTGTAAACATTCTACATTGTCATGCAAGTCCACCTCACGGATAATACGGAACGTTTGTGTTGTCGAAGTGTGATGCACGGATAATACGGAATGTTCCTTTTTTAACTAAAAGTCAATCAAATATGACATTTGTCGGAATTACCAATCTTATAAAATAAATTCTCTAAAATAAACTCGCATTTCATCATAATTTTGAAAAACATCCCAGGTTTTGAATGGTTTGTTTGGCAAAGCAGGGTTTGTTTAGCGGGTTTGTGTAATTATTCTAATACATTTCTTTCTATGTTTTACAGTTATAAATACATGTACTGTCACATCACTATTGTATGTTGCACATCACTAGTGAGGAACTACTTCTATAATGTTTGTCATCTGTGTTTTATCTATTGGGAACTAATGTCAATCAAGGTCAATGGTGTAAACACGTCTTCAATAAAAAGTCTTTAATAAAATAATAACAGTGTTTTCCATATTAAATATATAACTAAACATGGTGTCAGAAGTGGGATGCTAATATTAATAATATAATATATTAAAAATTTGTGGTAAAAAAAAAACAAGATGTCGAAGGATGCGCCAAAGTACGTACAACATGATTTTAATGCGTTGTCAAATCTGCACATATCATCAAATAACATAAATAACAATGGAATATGGAAAAACTGGTGGCAAAATTATGAAATATATTTGGTGGCATCAGGTTTGGAAGAAGCCCCAGAAAAACGAAAAATAGCAATTCTACTTCAATCCATTGGCTCCAAAGGTATGGAAATTTTCAAGTCATTCAACATGAATATGGAATCTATCACGCTAAAACAAGTCAAGGAAAAGTTTGACAATTATTTTGCACCACATAAAAACTTAACAATGTTAAGGAATTCATTTTTTACACGAAAACAAAATATTTCTGAAGACATCAACAATTTTCTACTGGACCTAGAAAACAAAAGTTTGGAATGTGAATTTGGAGAACTAAGAGAATCTCTGGTAAGAGATATATTTATTGCAAACATGAGTTCAAATTTGAACCACATTCGTCAAAGCCTACTACAAGATTCTGCATTGTCATTGCAAAAAACGATAGAAATCGCAAAAACCATATTAATGTCACAAAACAACGCTGAAAAAATAAATCAACAAATACACACAGAAAACATTCTTCAAATAAATCACAAAAGTACATCAAGACAGTCAAGATCACCGTCACCATCATCACATCGTCATTTTCACTCAACGTCAAGTCAGTATGGATTTTCCAATCGTCATGGATCACCGTCATCATCACATCGTAATTCAACGTCAAGTCAGCATGGGTTTACCAATCGTCAAGGGTCACCGTCACCATCATCGTCAAGGTCAAGTGGTCACAACAATCCATGTGGAAGATGTGGACAACATCACCGCTTCAAATGCCCAGCTATAAACATCAAATGCAGGTCATGCAATTCTTTTGGTCATTTTGCAAAATTCTGTTTTAAAAATAATTGTTACAAGAAAATCAGAAATTTAAAGTCAGAAGATTCAATACCCAATGATGACAGTGCTAATTGCTCTGAGGGACATTTCATTGCAACAATAAGAAATATTAACAACAGTAAGTTTTCAAGTCAAGCATGGCATTTAGATATAATTATTAATAACATAATATTAGACTGTATTTTGGATGCAGGAGCAGACATTAACGTAATTTCAATATCAGACTTTAAAAAGTTAAATTTATGCAATACTATTTTACAAAAAGTTTCTACCAAAGTGTCAGGTTTTGGTGGAAATAAAATACCCATTATTGGTCATTGTGATCTTATGTGTGAAATACATGGAAATATAAATAACATAATATTTTTTGTAACAAGTTTAGATTGTCAATCTGTCTTAGGTCTTCCCACTATTGAAAAACTTGGGATTGTAAAAAGAGTATTTAATGTCCAATGTAATCGTAACACCATATTAACTGAATATAATGACATATTTCAGGGTCTCGGATGTCTACCACCTGTCGTTCATCTCAAGCTTCGCCATGATGCTGTACCGTGCGTCGATCCTCCGAGAAAAGTCCCATTTGCCTTACAAAACAGTCTTCGTGAAGAATTAGATCGCATGGACAAGATGAAGGTCATTGAAAAGGTTACTAAACCTACTTCTTGGGTAAATTCTGTCGTCATAACTGTCAAAGAGTCAGGTAAATTGAGAATTTGTCTTGATCCTAGAAAATTAAATAACTGCATAATGAGAGAATATTTTCCATTAAAAAATATTGATGAAATTAGGTCAAAACTTATAGGTGCTGCATATTTTTCACATTTAGATGCTTATTCTGGATTCTGGTCACTAAAATTAGATGAAGAAAGTAGTGATTTATGCACTTTTCAAACTCCATTTGGAAGGTACAGGTATTTAAGATTACCATTTGGAATAAATGCAGCAACGGAAATTTTTTATAGGATTATGGTAGATTTGTTTGGGGATCTGGAAGGTATTTTAATTTTTGTCGATGATTTTCTGATTTATGGAGAAACTGAAGAAATTCATAACATTAGATTAAGAAAAGTCTTGGAAAGGGCTAGAGAAGTCAATTTAAAATTAAATAAGTCAAAATGTAAATTTTTAGTCAAGGAAGTATGTTTCCTAGGTTATATTTTTAGCAAGGAAGGTGTAAAAGTCGACAAAGAGAAAGTCAAAGCTATATTAGAATTACCGTCTCCAAAAAATGTCAAAGATTTGCAACGATTTTTGGGAATGGTAAATTATTTAGGTCCGTTTATTGAAAACTTGTCTGATAAATCACAAATTTTGAGAAATTTATTAAAAAATAATGTAGTATGGTCATGGGACGAGAATTGTGAAAAATCTTTTAAAATTTTGAAGGAAGCTATTTCAAATGCAACAGTTTTAATTCATTATGATCCAAAAATACCATTAACCTTGTCAGTCGATGCATCAAAATCAGCTGTAGGTGCAGTCATCATGCAAAATAACCGTCCAATTGCATATAGTTCAAAAACAATGACACAGTCGCAGGAAAATTATGCTCAAATTGAAAAAGAATTATTTGCCATACAATTTGGTTGTAATAAGTTTCATCAGTATGTTTATGGTAACAAAGTGACAGTACAGACTGATCATAAACCTCTTGTCTATTTATTTAAAAAACCTTTACATGATGTACCAGCTAGATTGCAACGTATGATGTTAGCTCTTCAGTCTTACGATTTAAATGTGGTACATGTCCCAGGTAAAGAAATGTATATATCGGATACTTTATCTAGAGCTGCTTTGAAAGATCATTATATACCCGATTATGAGTCTGATCTACATTGTCATGTAAATTCAATCTATATGAACTTAGCTATTAGTGAAGAATATCGTAAAAAATTGAGTAATGCTACTGCTTTCGATGAAACTATGCAAATATTAAAAAAATATTATTACGAAGGTTGGCCAAATAGTAAAGATAAAGTCCATTGCACTTTAAAATGTTATTATAATATTCAAGAGAGATTCATGTTATTAATGACTTCATATTTAAGGGTAATAAATTATTAGTACCTCAGTCTATGAGAAAAGAAATGTTGAATAAAATTCATGAAGGACATCAAGGAATAAACAAATGTCTAAGATTAGCAAGAGATTCTTTATTTTGGCCTAGTATTTCAGTAGATATAAAAAATTTAATTGAGCAATGTCAAATATGCAATAAATTTAAAGTTTCGAATCAGAAGGAACCACTGCTAACTTATGAAATGAATAAGTTTCCATGGCAACAAGTAGGTATTGATTTAATGTATTTTGATAATCAAACATACCTTATTGTAACAGATTATTATTCAAAGTATATAGAAACTGCTTTTCTCAATAATAATTCCACTGCAAAAAATGTAATAATTCACTTAAAGTCTGTTTTTGCACGTCATGGAATACCAATGTCTTTAGTGTCTGATGGAGGTCCTCCTTTTCAATCAATTGAATTTAAATCATTTTTATATGATTGGGACATAGAACATGTAGTTACTAGTCCATATCATTCACAGTCTAATGGTCAGGCAGAGAGTTCTGTTAAAATTATAAAAAACATTCTTAAAAAATCTAAAGAAACAAATACAGATCCTTATATAGCATTATTACATTATAGAAACACACCCAAAGCTAATTTGCCGTCACCTGCTCAATTATTAATGTCCAGAACTTTGAGAATGAATATTCCCTTAGCTAAAATTAAATTAAAACCAAAGGTTGTAAGATTTTCCGATTACAGAAAGTGTATTGAAAAAAATAATGCAAGAAATTCCAAATATTATAATGTGAATGCAAAACCCATGTCTATATTACAAACAGGAGATAATGTATACTTTAAGAAAAATCCCAAAAGTACTTGGTTACCAGCTATGGTCAAAGAAAAATTAAAATGTAATAGGTCCTATATTATTCAAGATTATTATGGTAACACGTACAGACGAAATAGAATTCACTTAAAACTGAGATATAATGAAAACGTTAATAATGATCATCTGTCCATGCAATCTAATCCGGCACTTGAAGAGGCAAAAGCTGGAGATGAGAGACAGGTGGGAGAAAATAACATTAACATTAACAACCCTTACATTACCAGATATGGTAGAGTTGTCAAACCACCGGATAGGTATAATGTGTAATGTTAATTTAATTAAAATTTTATTGTATAAATAAAGAAAGGGGATGTCACATCACTATTGTATGTTGCACATCACTAGTGAGGAACTACTTCTATAATGTTTGTCATCTGTGTTTTATCTATTGGGAACTAATGTCAATCAAGGTCAATGGTGTAAACACGTCTTCAATAAAAAGTCTTTAATAAAATAATAACAGTGTTTTCCATATTAAATATATAACTAAACAGTACAAACTTGTCAATAATGCATTCACTTTGTTTTATGCTAAAATATTTTTTCTATGATTGGCACATTGATTGATTGTCTATGAAATGTTATAATAAAATAGATGAATAAACAATGGTGTTACCGCGTGAGTGAATTAATTTTAACAAAATTAAAATGTTAAATGCATATTTCTTGCTTGTTTTTTGGTCTCCCCCGACATAAATACTCACTTTTCGTAATAATAAAGCTAAATCTAACTGTTTGGATAAAAAATATTCAGTATTAACGAGTAAGCGGTTTAATGCATAAATAATGAATTTTTTTATAAGTAAATTTGTACATACATACTTATTCTTGTCTAAATTGACTTTAAATTTTTACTTTAATAAATGAAACCCCAGTTAAAAATGTGTTTTATTCCTTTTAAAATATTGCATACTATAATATGGATAATCCGGACACCTCGATAATTCGGAAGAGGTCTCGTTTTTCGCTATCCGGATTAGCGAGGCCCTACTGAAGTTAAAATCGGCGACATTTTTGAGGCGGGAATGGAATTTGGGAGGCGGGAATGGGTACCGCCGCCCCGGGAACCTTTATTGGATAACCAACACCTCTGCCATAGGTCACCCCAAATGGTTCGCTACGTTTGGTGATTTAGCAGGGGTGCCCGGATTCATGGGGTGAGGTTTGTCTAGGTCTTGGAGGCGGATGACCAGGACACACTGAACCCCAGATTCCTACCCACCCCTTAAACCCTCTTCCTTCCCAGAACTCTCCCCTCCTTCCTTTCCTTAAAAAAAAACCCTCCACACAGCATCCCCAAAGATGACATAGGCCCTGAGGGAAATTATTTTCCTCAGGGCCTCCTGTGTGGAGCTCACGTAAAAAAAAAAAAAAAGCTGACATCACCTATTGAAAAAAACAATTGACAGCCATAGAAAATCACAAAAATTTAGTAGCCGATTTCGTATGGAATCTTTTTCATATCCACAAAAGATTCAGAATCGCTCTTCAGGTGAAAGTGCGCTATTAGTCTCAAGCTGTTTGTGAGCGATGGGTGTTTTGGATGGGCCTGTTCACTAATACTTACCTGCGGCCGATCCATCCATGTTATTTTGACTCTTTTATAGGGTAATAAATGAGAAGAGGTTATGTGTTTTGTTGAACTGAATTTAGATATATTTACAATTTCACATTTTATGATTTAATATACACAAAAATTATTTAGGGAGGAATGCAGATCCTGCCAATGTTTGTTTTTTTGCCAAAAGCCATGTTTTTACCGCGTTTTAAGTTGGGCACTTTAATTTGGAAGGTGAAAAAAAGTGCGGAAAGCAATAGAAAAAATTTTTGAATATAAAAAAAAAAAATTTTTTCAACGATTTTTGAACTGTTTTTCACCGCAAAGCATACTACTACGGCAATCTGCCCGCCATTTTGTCACTGATATGTTGGAATCCCTGACCTGATACAAACAACAGCTAGATACGATTGTAGCTGACTTCGTGGGATACATGACAAGACGCGTAATTATGAAATTTTTCTAGCGGGCTTGTGTATGTTATCTTTACTTTAAAAAACAGCCTACATTTTTAAATGGTTTGTCTGGCAAAGCAGGGTTTGTCTAGCGGGATTGTGTATGTTATCTTTACTTTAAAAAACAGCCTACGTTTTTGAATGGTTTGTCTAGCGGGATTGTGTATGTTATTTTTACTTTAAAAAACATCCCAGGTTTTGAATGGTTTGTTTGGCAAAGCAGTGTTTGTATCTACTTCTTGTTTGTATCAGGGATACCAACATAACAGTGACGCAATACGCAATGGCCGCCGGACTGTCATAGTTATTTTTTCTTAATACTTTGAACGGCTGTATCTCCCTCAATTTTGCCGAGCGCGATAATTTTTTTCTTTATTCAGCTTCTCCACACTTTTCTCATCTAGAAAGTGCCTTTTTATTAAATTTCCAGACATTGGCAGGATCTGCATTTCACCCATTATTTATACTAAGAGTAAAAACTAAGAGATGCACGATTGCAACCCACCAAGACCAAAGCACCTTCAGGAATGATTTCCAAGAAAACGAATTTTGTTAAATCATTGGAACTGTCATTTCGATGCTTGGATTTTGGTGTTGCCAAGTTGTAAAATAATATTTGTGGCTGTTATGTTCCGAACAATATATAGTACATACAATATCATAGTTTCACACCCTTTTTACCATAATCGTTTCTACAGATATTATAAAATTTATTAATTTTGTTACAGATAAGGCAACTATTCTTCTGGAGGAGAGTGCCAAGCGACCTTGCAATAACTTTCACAATAACCAGCAATGTAACTTTGGAGCCATTTGCCGTTTCAGTCATTTAACAAGCGAGCAACTGGATGCCTTGAGATGGGAAGGTACGTCATTTGAAAAGTTTAATTTATAATTTACCAGCTGAAGTTCCCCATGTTGCTCGGGGCTTTGCACGGTTTTTTTCGATTTTTTTTACACTTCTGCCATAGGTCACCCCAAGTGGTTCGCTGTGTTTGTGACTTAGCAGGGATTTCATATGGTGAGGTTTCTCCAGATCTTGGCGGCAGATGCCCACCTGCTGCGTGGCGGGCTGGATCGAAAGAGATACTGGTTGAGGGAAGTGTTTTGACTTCTCTAGCCGGACTCTCTCAACCCATCGCCTTGCACCGCAATTGGAGGGATGGTTTTATACGTCTATCATTCTTGGACGCTGACCCCATATTCCTACCCACCTCATACCTTTTTCCTTTCCAGATCTTCTTCTCCTTCCTTTCTTTAAAAAGACCCTCCACACAGCATCCCTTAAGATGACGTAGGCCGGGAAATAATTTTCCTCAGGGCCTCCTGTGTGGAGCTTATGAAAAAAATATACATATATAGATCAGATATGATTTTAGATTCTCACGGCCAAAAGTATTTTTGTTATTAATTTTTGGGATGTTATGCCATGTTGCGCTACCTCCTACTTTAGCCAAGGTCTGGCTAAAGTCGGAGGTAGCGCAACACGGCAAAAATTAATAACAAAAATACATAAATAGATACTTTAAAAAAGTATCAATAACAATTTGATTTTTTTTTTCAGTGGAGCAATCTCGAAACCCTTCATTGACAGTCATCAGCGAAACTCCGACTCTTCAGACCTGGTTCTCCAGCAGAAGGGAGCGAGGACTTGAAGACAGCGCAACCCTGGAGAAGGCGTTCCTCGAATCGGTGTTCACAAAGGACTCTGACGTCACCTCGCTGATGTGTTGGAAATACCCGGAAACGTTGGATAACTTTGGAAATCTTCCACCTAGTATAATGCGATTGAAGGGAGAGGATTTTAAAGATGTGGAATTTGCTGAATGGGGTTGATGGATTAATCTACAATTATTGTAAACGGTGCTCTTTAATCTGTTGAACGTATTTCGAAAACCGCACGAAAATTATCTTGATGAGTTCTGGTCAAATATCGATACAAAAACAAAGCGATTGTTTTTTGCGATTTTTTTCTGTTTACTAGATAATAAATCTTATTATTCATGTATATTACATGATAATATCGCAAGAAGTTTTTCCAGAATAGCTAACTAACTAAAAAAAAAATTACAAATCGTCCATTTTGGAAATAATTGTCAAAAAATATATTCATACAAATATAAACTGATTTTATTATTTCTACACAAATCTAAATACATACCCAATTAAAAAACACAATTAAAAGGAGTTTTCCAAGGAAAAAATCACCTTTACACTCATTTGAAAACAAACGTAAAATATCTATATTTTCGCCACTGACAGCTGCCAAAAGCCACCCGCAAATTTCATATAAAATTCTTTTAAAATCATGAGTAGCTACAATAATCAAATACAACATAGGTCCCAGATTGATATTGGCGCAAGCGATTCTGACCTTGTCCCTCATACAGTTTCTTTATACATAAGGGTCAAAATCGCATTTTAAAAAAGGCAAAGATATTTTTTGTACCGCCGGCGGGCGAGCGATTTATTTCATATTAAATATGTATGGGCGCAAACAATTAATTCACCTTAATATTTTAAAGCGTAATGTGCGTAAAGTATTAAAAACCTAAAATTATTTAATTGGCGCCATCTGTGAATGCGTAGATTATAACTTACGTGACGTTTAACCATAATAGATCTTATTCAATTCTTCAATGAAATATTACATTGATGGGAATAACCTTCAAAACACAACATAAAGACAAAAGAAAGTTTGGATATTCTTTAGACTTTTAGAAAAGGATCAATAGGCGTACCTATTATATAAATAAAATCGGATATCTTTATCCGAGACCCTATCTAGGTTACATACCATTTCTTTGTGATCATTTAAAAATGGCTTCTTCTTCTTCTCGTGCCCTGTCCATTCAACGGACGTTGGCTATCATGTTGGCTATGCGGACTTTGTTTACTGCGGCCCGGAACAGCTCCACAGTAGACAGGCCAAACCACTGTCTCAGGTTTTTCAGCCATGAGGTTCTCCTTCTTCCAGGGTCCCGTCTTCCGGCAATCTTTCCCTACATTATGAGATGCAGGATCTCATACTTCTCTGGATGTCTCATCACATGTCCAAGATATTGAAGTTTTTGGATTTTTATAGTTTTAATTACTTCCTTTTCTTTATTCATCCGAACCATATCATCTTCATTTGTAACCCTGTCCATCCAGCTTATTTTAAGTATTCTTCTGTAGATCCACATCTCGAATGCCTCAAGTCACCTAATTAGTTCTTCAGTAAGCATCCATGCTTCCATTCCATAAAATAATATCGAAAACACGTAGCATCTGACCATTCGCATTCGTAATCCAAGGTTGAGATCATGACTGCAGAACATTTTTTTCATGCGGATAAAGGTTGCACGAGCTTGCTCAATGCGGCATTTGATTTAAACTGAAGGATCCCAACTATCATTTACATTGCAGCCCAAGTATACAATCTCTGTACCTTCTCTAGTTTTGATATAAAGATTTTCATCCAATGCGTTATTTTTGCTTATGGCATGTATTTTGTCTTATTTATATTCAGTTCTAGCCCAAAAATTAAAAATGGCAGCTGTCAAAAATATGGGAAAAAAATTATCCGAAGATAATATTGATAATTCTGAATTTGAAATATGAGATTGACAAAATTATTTTAAAATTCCGAGGTCTCAAAGGCCTACCGGTCCCAGTAGGACGAGAAATCTTGGGTTCGAGTCCCAGTTGCGACTTCATATTTTTATTTTTCTTTTTCATATATTCATTTAGATATATTAGCATTTTCTTCTTCTTCAATGATACATATTTAAGCAGCAATTAGGTTTGTACAGTTATTTTATTTATTTTTTTATTTTATTTTATTATTTTTTTATTATTGAGTTAGTTTATACTATATGAATATAAACTAGTAAGCACAATCTAACATTTCATTTGATAAATTTAAATATTTTTACAGTAAGCATAACATTTCTTTTTAAATACATTCGTTCTTTCTTCATTCTTCATACTTTCAGGCATTTCATTATACATCTTTAGTCCTCTGTACATTAGGCAGTTCTGTGATTTTGATTTCTTCATTTGTGGCAATCGAACTCTGTTTATATTTCTTGTTTCGTAATTATGAATGTCTCTATTAAAAACAATTTCATCCTTAAAGTATTTTGGCATTTGGTTTTTCATAATTTTATGCACAAAAATTAACACATTAAATAGTGGTCTCTTTTTTATTGGAATCCAATTTAGCTCCTCTCTCATTTGATTAATCCTTGCGTATTTGCCTTTCCCCAGTATACATCTCATAGCTTTGTTTTGTATAACTTCTAGTTTATTCAAACTTCCTTCATTGGCCAAATATAACATCGTAGAGCAGTAGTCCAAATGTGGAGCAACGATAGTTTTATAAGTTATATGCCGATCACTGCCACCAAGTACAATATAAATTCAATTATTTGCCGCCATTGTCTGGGAGGTATGTAACATGTGACACTGGCGCCTCTAGCGGCCAGAGTTATTTTATTTTTATTTTATTTATTAGCGTTAAAAAGTAAGAGAGATAATGTGGTGATACTAAGAATAAAAAGAGAAATACAGAAATCAATGAAATATTAAGTTATCGGTTAAACATGTGGCATTCAATAGTGTTATTTTTTTATGCATGCTGTGAATTTATCAAGGTTTGTATTAAACACATCGATATTTGGGCATAATCTGTTAAATGTGCTACAGCTTCTTCTTACAAATACATTTTCAAGATAATTTGTCTTGCTCTTAGGGACATAAAAGGTGTCTGGAGATCGAATAACTCTTAATGGACATCTGAAATGAATATTTTGTAGTAAGTACGGGCTATCAATGAAGTTATGAATAATCTTATAGAGCATCAATAGGTCTCTGATATCTCGGCGCTGATCAAGAGATTTAAGGTTTACGGGGACATAGTTTTCATCATTTCGCACGCGATAAGAGACATATTTCATAAACTTTTTCTGAACTCTTTCTATATTTGCCTTATATGTAGAACAATGAGGGTTCCACACTGTAGAAGCATACTCCAGGTGGCTCTTAACAAGTTGCCAGTCAATATAAGTAAACACTGCTAATATTTTGAAATTGAAATTATCTTTGTGTACTGCCATTTGTGAAACGACACCATACTAAATTTCAGACTGATTCATAGGTTAGTTCAGGTTAGTTTTTATTTGGCAGCCAGTTGTATCACACATGTTTAATCAGTGTATCACATTATGCCAGTTGTATCACACAAAAAGAGCAACATCGATCTTGTTTTTGGATAGGAAAACATGCAAAGTTATAAAAGTAAAGTTAGACGCTCTCTATTGGGACCCTTCACCACCCTTCACACCCTATGACAACCAGACATATTGTTTCAACAAATTTAAACGTGGACGTACATCTGTTTTTGATGAGGAGCATCCACAGGAGTACCTACCGTACTCGCCCGACCTGGCTCCATGCGACTTCTTTCTGTTTGCCACTATGAAAACATGGCTTGGCGGAAAAAAATCAGCTCAAGATCAGGTTATCGCCGAAACAGAAGCGCATTTTGAAGAATTTGACAAATCATATTTTTGGAGCGGAGAAATGGCAGAAACGTTGGGAAAGTGTATCGATTTAAAAGTAGAAAAACTAATTTAAACCACCTACAATCAGTACAAAATGCTATGGTTAAATTATTAGTTCAAAAACATATTTTTTCATAGGGAAGAAACATATCATCGTTGTATCGGAATTTAACAATATTACCGGTGCAGGCCTTATTATGGTATAAAATATTGATTCAGCATAATATATCTGAGTCTGATTATAAGAGGAAAGTGGAACATGAACATAATACAAGGTTCACAAAGAATGAAGGAATGCTTGTTCCAAAATATAATAATAACTACGGATGGCGAACCATGGAATATAACGTACCAAAAATATTTAACATATTACCAAGTAATTTAAAAAATTGCGATTCTACAAATAGATTGAGATACATGCTGAAACAATGGTTCCTAAATAGAGATGGCTTATATTAATTCATGTGAGTTAACTGTGACAATCTGTATAGTTATTGTAATAATGCCCACTCAACCGTAGGTCAGTGGTTGAGTGGGCATCGTGCTTGGGTCCCACCCGGGCGTCGCGTGTTCGATTCCTCGGCTGGCTAAGTCCTGCATCATAACACAAGCAACATTTTCGGCTTTCTGTGGTGGTGGTATCCGTCGAGTTCATCGAAAATCAATTCATCGAAAGCAAATTCATCGAAAACGAGTTCATCGAAAACCAATTCATCGAAAACCAATTCATCGAAAACCAATTTATCGAATGATCAATTCATCGATTTGTCAATTCATCGAAAAAAAAGGTTAGGTTAGTCTCCTTGTCCAAAGTTTTATTATAATTTTTTTTATATATAAATTTATTGTTAACTTTTATTGACCAATGCTTTTTAACTTCCCGGTCCGCTCGGCATTTCTCTCAAATATCTACAAAATATTTTTTTTCGATGAATTGGCGATTCGCTAAATTTATCATTTGATGAATTGGTTTTTGATGAATTGGTTTTCGATGAATTGGTTTTCGATGAATTTACTTTCGATGAATTGATTTTCGATGAATTCGCCGTGAACCGTGGTGGTAGTAGGGGATTTTCAAACTTTGGGTTATTCGTAACCCCGGAATGTGTCTTTCTTAAAAAAAAAAACATTATGTTTGTATGTTTAAATTGTAATTGAAAATTAACATCCTTTTGACAAACTGCTTTATTGCGGTTTAAAGGGATTGTACCTTGAAAGCCAATAAAAAAAAAGATAATGCTGAAAAAATAAAAATAAAAAATATCATAAACTTGCATCTTCATTGCTAACTCGCATACTTGTTGATCCATCCGTTCACGCATATTTGGTATCACCCATGTCCAGAACGGTGACCGGCCAACTCAGAATGAAACCAACTCAGAACCACCTCAGAACCACCTCAGAAAGGTCAAAGAGTGATAATAAAAAAATTGGTTAAATAGGTTAGGTTAGGTCAGGGTTACCGGTTATTTTAAAATTATTTTTGCACAGTTTTTAACGGCCTTTCTGAGGTCGTTCTGAGTTGGTTTCATTCTGAGTTGGCATGGAACCATCCAGAACTTTGGTGTCTTTGGCTCTCCCTGCTGCGCAGAAGGGGAGTGGAGGATCCTCAGCATTGCGGCACCAGCTAAAGAATATTTTGTAGGTTTTGAAATAAAACATTGATGAATTATTTATTTATTGTATATTTTATTTGAATAAAGCATTTTATCCTATAAATGGAATATAATTTATGTTTCAACACAAAGTCTCAAGGTAAACAATTCCGGAGTGCTCTTTGGAAACTCGCAATGCCGAAGACAAAATACAATCAATTATAATGGTGTTACAAACACGTTACAGCAAATAACTGTTATGTTATTATAGAACCATTTGATTCTCAGTCTAACATCCCAATAGTTCTTTATTTGTTTGTTTTTTTCTCTGTGTTGTTATTTTTCTGTCTTTAGTTTGAGTCTGTTTTGTGATTTATCTAGGCCATTATTTTTCGGTGTGGTAATTTCTCATTGGTTATCCTTGTCATTATTTTTCTGCTTGTTTTTTTGTTGTTGTCTAGATCATGGTCTCCAAACTTTCCAGCCTTACGGCCATACTGATTACTCCAGTAAGTTCCAAGGGCCAAAACCGTTTTAACTTTCCTGTCATTTATCTATAATTTCTAGACTAGTCACCAAGTACACGCCCTGAACGAGCATAGGTTGCTAAATTCGCTAGTTCAATTACTATTGTGTTGTACTGTACTGTCACTGGATTGCGACACTTGATGACATCTGGTGGTTACACACGAAAATAGATAGTGGAAGTACCGTCTATCCATCGCTAACAGATAGCGCTAGTAGTACTTTTTCACAAATAACCTTGTTGGTTCGATATTATACTTGTCATTTAGCTTTATCTAGGAAGTAAATAAAACAGAGTTACTATCATTCTGTGTTTTCTATCCAACTTATCACAACAATAAGCCATTAGCTATCGCGGGCCTGATTGATGACACTGGTCATTAGCTATCGCGGGCCTGATTGATGACACTGGTCATTAGCTGTCGGCGGGCCGGATTTGGCCATAGTTTGGAGACCCCTGGACTAGATCAGTGGTTCTTAACCATGTTCAATCGAACCCCAGTTTCGGTGAGTCAGTCTCAGGGGTTCGGCGGAACAAGACACAGCCCGAAAAAAAAATTATGAAGAATATTGTCACTATCCCATATCCCATCCCGCCCCATCCAATCACGTTGCGTCGTGACAATAGCCCATCCTATCCCATTACGCCCCCCCCCTTGTGGTAATCCGTCGCCAATGATGACACGCCCCGCTATCCAATTAAAAAGGGTTCGGTGAATGCATATGAAACTGATAGGGGTTCATTACCTCCAAAAAGGTTGAGAACCACTGCTCTAGATAGTTCATTCTCTGTGACATTATTTTTCTGTGTATTATTTTTTGTGTGGTCATGTCAGCGTGTTGTTAGTTTTCTGTTTTGTGATTTATTTGTCTCGTTAGTTATTTTTCTGTGTCATTATCTATCTGTGAGGTTATTTTTCTGTTTTATTTCTCGTTGTCTTGATTTTGCTGTGTTGTTATTAATGGTTATGTCGTGTGGTTAATTTTATTTCTGCTTAACTGAAAAAAGACTTAAAATAAAGTTATTTTAATTATGATTCAAGTGCTATAAATACATAGTTTAGTAACACCATTAAATAATTCATAGTAAATTGCCTAAAATTCATAGAAATTATCAAAATTTCTCAGAGTGAACATAAAAGCTTTAAATAAAAATGCAGTAGTATTAAGGATAATAATAAATTATTTATATACAATTGGAATTCTTATGTAAAATGCGTACATTTTAGGTAGGTAATATTATATTTAATGTCAATAATAGTATTAATTTATTGATTTCAAATAATCATCTACGCTTTTAATTATTCTGTGCAATTACAATAATAAGTGCAGTAATTTGATTATCTTAACCACAAAACCATTAAATACCCATACACAACTAATTTATAAACATTTAATTTAATTCAAGTGTAGAATCTCAGTAATCTCAGTAGAATCTCAGTAATCAGCACTTTCAAAGTTCCAGAACCTCCATTAATCCAGAACTGTTGGAGAAATGATTTATTGACTTCAATGATAGAGCGGTAAGTTTCTTGGCTTCAAACCTGAAGATTGTAGGTTTGAAACCCGGTGTGGTGCATACGATTTTATTAAAATTATGTTATACAGTACATTTGTTTCTAGTTGAAGAATAGTAGATACCATTTGGAATTGCAAATTTACTTGAAATGGGGTCCAGACTCCAGATCTGAATAGTCCAGAGTTTCCCATTTGCCGGGTCGTGACCCGGTACCGGGTCATCAAAATAAAATACCGGGCAGCAACATTCCCGCCTTGTTTTAAGACAAGGTGGAAGCTGCAAGAAAAAAAGCTTAATGTGTGGGCACAACGCGCGGAAACGGGGAACTTCAAAGCATTTAGTAATTTAAGTGAAATACAAAAAGAGTACAACATGATTACATTGCCACAAGACATCTTAACTCAAATTAAAGAACATTTATTAGGACTAGAGAGGAATCTTCAAGAATATTTTCCTCCAATCGACAGCAACAAAGCTTGGATAAGAAACCCATTTACATTCAAGTTAGATTCCGAAACTAATTTGCCACAAATTGCCAGATTCAGGCGTCGACTCGTTAATTGAACTGTCAACTGACACATCACTCAAGGATATATTTGACACAAGACTAAGACCATTGATAGAATTTTGCTAATCTTGTCGTCAAGAATACACAAAATTAGCTCATCAAGCAATAACTTTTTTAATGCCTTTTGTCACAACTTATAAATGTGAATCTGGGTTTTCAACACTAGTTTACCTTAAAAATAAATATCGAAACCGACTTGAAGTGGAACCAGACCTTAGGATAAAACTTTTGTCATTTTCCGCGAACTTGGATTCTTTGGTAACAATAATTAAGCAGCAGCTCCATACTTCGCACTAAAATTTAGTGACTAAATAGGCGACACCAAAATATGTAGTATTAATAAAACATTTTTAGTATTAATAAATTAGTATTATTTTACCTAATCGAACCAGCTTGGGTTTAAAAGTATTAAGTGGGTCACAAAGGGGCAGTGTGAAAATTACCGGGCCACGGCAGAACAATGTTTGGGAAACACTGGAATAGTCAATTACATCCCGATCCTTCTCTCCTCCATGTCCTTTCCGTCGTTATTACTTTCAGCCTTACAACATAAACAAATTGGAATGCCACAGTCCCACTGACTACAGGTAGTTGGGACTCTTGTGCACTGTTCACATTTAACCCATTTACCGCTCAACAAATCAGTTCAGACACGATTTTGACATTTTTTATTTATAATTTAATTATTTAAAAAATCAGTGCCTGATTATTGAGGTTCTTCATATTTTTATACTCCAATTAGAGAAAAGTAAAAACTTCATACCTTGGTCACATCATAAGAAATTACAAATACCATCATCTTAGACTGCAATTGCGACCTTATTCGGAAAAACAGCATTATACGTGAAAAAGTGAGTTCTAATATATTGTTAAACATTTAATTTGACTGTAGTGAGCGTATTTTATTATACACATTGAAATCTAAATAAGTTTATGTGTTATTAGGTATTTCAATTAACAGACAACAAGTTTTATGCATTTCAATCAATTCCTTCATAAGTTTTCATTACAATACACATAAAAGAGAAAAAACAGAGTGTGCAATTCACAAGTGGTAGAAGCGAAACCTTCAGAAAAATAAAGTAGACAAGAGTAGGGAGGCTGATATCGATAGGCTACGAAGCACCACACAAAGAGGAGACAGATTAGTCTATCTCATTCTCTTGCAGGCTAACTCCTGTAGATTAGAGGTGGGTAAGTTCTGCATTTTTCCGGAAGCCTCCGAGACTTGCTTCCTTTTAAAAGTACACGAGTTCTAGGAGCAGGTCCCGGGTCCGAGTTCTTAGGTGCGGACTGGGCACTGGGTATTGTTGCCGCGCACCGAAACGGGACGCACGGGTTCAAAGAACTCGGAACCAGGACCTACTCGTAGAACCCACACGATAACTCAGAACCCCGGAGTCGGATAAGACCCGCACGAGGACTAAGACCCATTCAATGTAGGTACATTCAATGTACCTACATTGCACGGTCTTTTATTGAGAATTTAAATAAGTAAATTAATAAGCTGTAATGCTTTACTATAAACTATTATTTTATAATGCACGTCACCCGTTGATTAACGATACCAGATAAGACGCTCTAATTAAAAACGACTCCGTATCTAGCCGAAGCGGTCACGCACGTGTATGTCGATCAACGGACAGCGACCGAATGAAAATGAACGCCCAGGCCCAGCCCACGTCTCGTGACCCAAAGGGAAGTGTCATAGTTGGCGGGCCGCAGGTCGCGGGGAGTGTTCAACGGTTCACGCAGTTCCGAGAACTACCGAGACCCGCGACTCATGAGTGGAATGGTGAGTGACGCCGGACGGTAGTTCGTGGTTCCTGCTACTCAGTACTATTCATTAGCACCGGAGTACTCGCGGAGCAAGCCGGCGGCCACGGGGTGAGTCAGGAATGTATCGTAGTTCGTGAGTCCGGGAGTGGGCGGAATGAATGGATTGTGTCGCGATTCACGACATTCACGTAGCTCGGAACAAGGCGCTTGGGTTTAAAGGAACCCGGGACTTGTATTCGAGTGCCTAGTGGCTAGGAAAGCCGGCCCCGCGGCGCCGCGGTTTTCGCGCTTCGGCGTTGAGTTGCTCGGGGACCGCCGGATTTATTTGGATGCGAGTACTGGGACTGGGCCGGGTTCTCTGGGAGTAGTCGATTTGAAAAAGGAGTGGGAGTAGGAACCGCTTCCCGCAAAGGAGCGGATCACACGAGCCCATTCCAGCTGAACTGACACATCGCTACTGTAGATGTCTCTTTTTAGTGTCGCTATTTTTCGTTTCATCGAGTTTCAAATCACAACGGTGCTAAGAAAAAAATACAATGCAGAAATTAAGCGTCGATCGCACAAACTATCTATTTGAATTAAGTGATGGCCGACTTGTCTTGATAGCTCTCTACCGGCTGTCACCATATGCATTGTACTATCATATGTGGTTGAGATTTTAAAACGAATGTTGCTGTGATTGTAGTTGGGTATAATATGAATGGATCTGCAGAAAAGCAGGATTATTTCAATAAATCTGTTTTTCCGCTTAAGGGCTCATTTGTCTCTTTCCTACTTTAAGCTGCGTGTAAACACGTATGCATTTCCACAAACCGAACCACGAATCACGGGAAAAGAATAAAACCACAAGCGGCATTTCACGCCGTTTGCCGTTGCTTCGTTCTTTTCCCACAATTTATGGCTCGGCTCGCGTTCGTGTTCGTGCAGCATTAGAAAACACCAATACATTAAAAAAGAATAAAGCCAACGTCGAATAAGAAGTAACACCACAACAAGAAGAAGAATTTATACTTCCCGGCTACTTTTTTCTAGGAGTTTTCAGCAGCTGAACCAAATATTACGCAATGTTTTGACTTGAATTTTCCCGCCTCTATGGTGGACTGTTAATTCATCATAGAGTATATTATACCCATCATAGAGTAACTGAAAATACCATAGAAAATTGAAGACACGATTAGTAACAATATCTGTTTCTAAAGTTGTTTTTAATTCATTGAATTTAAATTTGAATGTTTTATTTTTTGTGTATGGGTCTTACTAATGAAATATCTCATAGATATCACATGTAATAATTATTTTTCTTTATGGTTCTTTGCTCTATCATTTTTCTAAACTAATTTTATTCATTCTCTATGTCATAATATTATACTTAAATGTGATTAAATTATATATTTGAATATATTGAGGGCTTTATAAGTGAGTAGAAATTAGTGCATAAACCTTTTAAATATTATATTATTGAATAAGATAGAAATTTCTAAAAGTGTTGAAATCTACCCCTTTTGGCTGGAAATTGATGACAATCTAACCACATCTTAATTACACTGTCTTCTTAATTTTAAATGCATTTAATTCATTCAAATATGTACTTCCATAGACAATTCCTTTAAAAAGACAATAATTCGCCTTTGCTTTCGCCACTGAAGAAAAGAGAAGATTTCTGTAAACAAAATAACCATAGATAAATGCCTACAGAGACAAAATAATCATAGACATGTTCAAAGAAATTAATGTCCCAATGCAAATTGTCTTTTTATTGTATGATCTTTCTTTATGTGAGATAATAGTATATAATCAATATTTTTGCTAGATATATTATTATAATTTAACACACAACCAATTCTAGGACTTACGTTGTTTGATTTTAAGCCTTAGAATTCTTTGTAGGTTTTTTGTAGATAATATTGTTTGACATTAAGTTCCCGAATTGACGTATTTGTTTTTTTTTTAAATTACGGCGGTATGAAACTTAGAGAAATTTCTATCTTTTACGTTGCTATCAATTAAATTTTCAATCAGTATTTTAATCTAACTTGTAACTGTTATAATAATATAGTTTATTGCATTGAAGTTATGTAAACAATATAAAACATTTTATATACACTACCGCTAATATTAATTCAGCTTTTAAAGCCAGCGTTAAATTGAAACAACGAAACAAGCTAAACATTTTAATTCATGGGACAATATTCAATTTATATGAATAGTATTATCTCACCAGTAGAATGAAACCGTAAATTTAAAAACCAGATAGATTTTAAAGTAATAGATTACCGTGACGATTCATGGTTATAGTACCTTACACATTAAATAATGATGAGACACACAAAATACGTGCAACTGTTTCTTCCAAAGTACTACTTTTTGCGACGGGAATTGCATTTCATTTTCTTTAAACGTGTGAGGGAGATGTGCGATAATGATTGCATGTTTCATTTGGGGGGGTGCAGACATACATTTAACGTTTGTCTCATTTTCGACTGTTGTTATTTAGTGTGCAAGAAAGAACAGCAGCATTATATGTTTAAGAACAAAAGCAAAACATCTGCTCATCGAAATTTAACGTTTTTGGAATTTTTGGAAATCACTCACAGTTCAATATTATCCTTGTAACTATATTGCATACTTTCAAAATTATCGTCACCGCAAGTAGTATTGGTAGGGGTAATAGACCTACATAGATTGTGTATCTCATCTTTTGAAAGAGCTGTAGCATTATAGCGACAAGGAATATATGTTTATTGCCTTTTTTCCATCATGGTACCGTAACCGTGAATCGTCAAAGTAATTATAAAAGAGCATGATAGAATACACTGAGAAACATTCTAATAAAAAAAATAATTAACACCATTCTAGAAGAGTTCTTTGAATTTTTCGTTTGGTCACTTAGCAGTGGTGCCCGGTTTACGGGGTGATGTCTTGCCCCGGGAAACATTTATTGGATAATTAAGACCTCTGCTATAGATCACCTCAAGAGGTTCAGTACGTTTCTTGGCAGGGAAACCTGGGTTTATGGGATCTTGTCTGCGGATGCATCAGAGAGATTCTATTTGAGGGATGTCTTTCGACCTCTCCAGTTGTACTCTGTCGACCCGTCACCTTGCACCTCAGTTGGAAAGATGGATTCATACGTCATAGAATTTACAAATTTAGCATCTTTTTGGTCAACACTCTTTCAGCAATAGATTTGCTTCAAACAAATTTACATCAATTATTATTGTGTGTTGTTATGTTACACATGACACATAATGTACAAATGGTGACCCCTCTACAAAAAAATCGCTTTACAATCTAAATTGATTTATATTGGTGTTTCATGACATTCTTCTTCAGAAATGCCACAACATGGCACCATTTGAACTAATTTCTTCTAGATGCTTTAAATTTTTTTTTCAATTTTTCCATATTAAAATATGTAGGTTTGATTTTTTTAACACAAAAAATCATGAGCAATCGGAGGAAAAAGTTAAAATAGCGCTGTCGCTCGAGTGGTTGGTTAACTTTCGGAGAGCATCCAGTAGTATTAGAATTGTAAATAATAAAGTTTCTCAGTGTAACTCAAGTTATCAATTTAAAGAGGTTAACAGATAATAAATTTAAAAATGTTATATGGTTATAATATGCAGAATACATAATAATTAGATTAGTCTAATTCCTATTAAGTACATAGTCAATTATCAAATGGTCAATTTATTACTGTAAGTATAATATGTTTATGTTTTTAAGAAGGTTTAAGTACGAAAGATTTAAGAGTATTGATTTTTTTTCAAATTTGCATTATAATGTAATATTGTATTTTAAAGTTTAAAAACTTACGAAATATGGACTCATTTTTAAATTTATTAATTTATGTAAGTATACAGTTAGGATATTGTAATATAATTTTATGCAGCATACAGTAATAATAAACAAGTGGTTTAAAAAAGGATTGTCACTAAATACATATTTATAAATATTCCACTATGAGGAATTTAAGGTTAGGAAAATATTGACTTTTACATATTAATCGTCTTTGAAAATCACAATTAAATAAAGAATTGACCCCTTCCGATTGTAGCGTGCAATACTCTGTAAATTACCTCAATTTCCTCTCAGCTTCATCTTGAGACAGGTCCACTTTAAACTACATAAGAACTCAAGCTAAAATGATCGTATTACATTGAGATTTATTAAACTTTGGAGTTGATAACACAAAAGCATTGTTGTAACAATAAACATTAAGAGACACCAGAGACATCTATGAATTACATTCAAACTACTTGATAAGCGTTTTTGATAGTCGCTGGAAATATATATATATAGCCCCTTCTCATGAAGATTTTTCTTTACAGATTCAATAACAAACAGACATTCAAGTTTACATTCAATATTTCTACAGTCACACATCTATTTATCTTACATTATTTTTATTATCTATGGTTTGTTGCCTTTCAAGATTCAAACATGACATTATCATTATCTATGGCAGCGAAGTTGGTGATTCTAAAACATTTCTATGGAATCTAAACAACGTTAGTGCCATCTGTGTTACAACTTACAACATACTTTTCTATTTTCAACTCCATTTAAAAAATTTTCAAACTTTCGTGAAAAGCTTGAATTAATCTTATGTAATTTTAACGGTGTCAAGTCAAAAGTTGTTTATTACCCTTATGCATAAGTCGTTTCCCTCCGTTTTTGCATTTTTTCATTTCAAAAGCGCCCCAAAGCAGTAAATGTAATTATTATTATAACGACTGTCTGATTCAATTGATATTTCAGGAAAAATAATACAATCATATTATGTTAAGTCAAAGGTAGATTGCATCAATGTCAAAAGAAGACTATTTGATACTTTTTTGAATAAATAGACTCTGAAAGCAGAAGTTCTATCAAAGTTAAGCTACGTTCTGTGTTGCAAATTTGTCACTAAAACAATTTTGCAGCCCAGTACAACCTATTTAATTGAACACAATTAATATTGGTCGCTACAACGCACATGTGACTAGCAATTATTGTTAAAGTTTACACTTTAAACTTATTTTTACAAGCAAATCTGACGAAAGCTTTAAAATAAAATCTATCAATCTTACATTATAATAGCTAAAAACATGCCGACAAATCAATTTTACACATTTCTTTCGATTCTCAGCACAATTTCAAATGTTTTACCTTTTAGTTTCTTTTAACAAAGTTGAATCAACAAGCTTGAGCTATTAATTTATAAATGGCTTGACAGCTTGACAATGTAATATGTCAAAGTTAAGTGGTAGGGTGTTTAATGTCAACATGTAACGTCTGACATGTTATTGTTTCTTACTTGGCTGTGTGCCAGTAGAATATGTTTCATATCTGTGAAAAACTGGCCTTATCAACATGAGAAATAAAAATAGCATTATTTCATTATTTATGGTATGAATGTAATTTTTCTTTTGAGTAGAGGAGTCAGAAATCTGAGAAACTAATGAATATTTTGTATTTCAAATAGATGATATTTACACACTTGGGTTAATGGTCATAAATAATGAAGATTTTAATTAATGAAGCTACCCAAGTTTTGAAAGTAGTTTTTTATCCACAGATATTTTTTATACATCTTTTTTCTATTTCTTCTATGTCTGCCATCTGATTTTATCAATTCATGCTTTTTTGGTGTTTAGCTTGTCGATTTTTATAGTCTTTGCCACGGGGAATAGCAAATAGTGCTAAAAACATAATAAACTGCAATTAAATATACAAAATACATAACATTACAATCCGGGATCATTCTGAAAACTGTCTTCAAACTTTTGTATCTTACTGTATTAATAATATGAGACCTTGCTCACAAAATCTATTTATAGTACAATAATAGAATACCTTGTTGACAAAATCTACCTACAGTACGACAATAGAAGACCTTGTTTTCAAAATCTGTCTATTGTACAATAATTGAAGAGTTTGATTACAAAACCAATCTTTATACCACGATAGAAGACCTTGTTTGTAGAATCCATCCATTGCACAGTATAAACACCATTTATACATTGTCTATCTAATTTTACAAAAAAGAAGATCATCCATTGTGCAATAGAAGACTTTGTTTACAAAATCTATCTTACAATTTGTTAACAATCGATGGTTCATATGAAAGACCTTGTTAACAAAATCTATCTATCGTACAGTAATATAAGATCTTGTTCGCAAAATCTATTAGTACAATAATAGAAGATCATGTTTAAGAAATCTGTATTTAGTACATACAATCATAGAAGATGTTGTGTACAAAATCTATCCATCTCATAATACACGAAATTCACAATTTATCTTGCAATAATAGAAGACCTCCTTCAACAAAAATCTATCAATCGTACGATAATAGAAGACCTTGTTCACAAAATCTGTCTACGGTAGAATGCAAGAAGACCTTGTTCACAAAATTTGTCTAAAGTACTGTACATGTAGACCTTGTATACAAAATCGGTTACCGTGCAGTAATAGGACACCTTGTTTACAAAATTAATCCATAGTACGATAATATAAGACCTTTTTCTTTTCTACAGTAAAAAGAACTTGTTTACAAAATCCATCCATCGTACAGTAACAGAAGATCTTGTTTACAAAATCCATCCATCGTACAGTAACAGAAGATCTTGTTTACAAAATCCATCCATCGTACAGTAACAGAAGATCTTGTTTACAAAATCCATCCATCGTACAGTAACATTAGACCTTGTTCACAAAATCTATCAATCGTACAATACCTATTATTGTAGACCTTGCTCACAAAATTTGTCTATAGTACAGTATATGAAGACCTGGTTTACAAATTCATTTACCGTGTAGTAGTAGGACAACTTGTTTACAAAATGAATCCATTGTACGATTTATCTATTAAAATGATGTTGTTTACAAAATCCATCCATCGTATAGTAACAGCAGACCTTGTTTACAAAATCTATCCATCGTACAGTAACAGTAGACCTTGTTCACAAAATCTATTGTACACGCGTTTGCTAACGGTACACACTAAATCATATTCATTCCGGTGGGTAGGTGAAACAGTGGAGTCATAATAATAATTATTACTGTCTCTGGTATGGCCGATAGGGGCCACAGAGTGAGACGGGGAACGAGGGTCAAGCAGCATGATTGGTTCAGCCGGCGTCTAGTTGTCGGTGTCCTTGCGAACCTTGTGCCCTCGGAAGGACGCCTGGATCTTGGTGGCAGCCTTGTTCAGTTCGGGGTCGGTGAGGTCGATGTCCAACTCTTCGGCCTGGAAGTTAGAGAAGAAATTGGTTATTGTGTGAAGTGGAGAAGATATAGGTTGTTATGTGAACAGGAGAATAAAGGCGGAATTAGATTTGTCGTGTCGTGACGCGTCAGAACGGCATCTATTTCATACTTTTAGTATGGCGACGTTGATATTAGTCTGTCGTGTCGTGTCGTATCGTAATCTGCGACCAATAATGTTTGAAACCGATACCGTTCTGACGCTTACGACACGACACGACAGACAAATGTAATTCCGCCTTAAGTAATAGGTCATTAAGAGAACAGTAGAAGAAATAGGCCGTTATTTGTTTAAAGACATATATACAGTACATAAGTTTACAAGTTATAAGGAATATTGAATGAAATTATTACATGGTATAGTACCTATTACGTAAGTCCGTAGAATATCATTAGATAATTTCGCCTGGGATTTGTGGGAAAAGGATGGTTGTACGAAAAGGATATGGGAACAACGATTTTTTAATGATTTTTTTTTTTTTTACATGAATACCGCACAAGAATCCCAACTGCTCCCGTCTGGAGCCAGTGGGACTACGGCATCCCCAGTTGGAGTATGTTGTGAGGCTGAAGGTAGTGGGGAGGGGAAGGAGATAGGGAAGAGGAGGGTGGGGAAGTACCTGGCTATTCAGACCTGATCACCAAACACGGCTAAACCCATTTATTTATTTATTGAAAAAAATAAGAAGTACATGAGAAACATAAGCTGCATATCTCACTAGGGCATTCCTGTATCGAGATATGCAGTTTTACATTGTAATTTAAACAAAAAACATACATATGAACTAAATATTTCAAGCAATGTTTCAATTCTGAATGGTGGTCTTACACCAGGGCGATACTGAGAGTATCTTCCACTCTGTAACGTGCGCAAATATACTAATATATTATTTTTAAATTAATAAATTGTGAAATAACACAAATTAATCAAATAAAATTTATTTTCCACGCCTGGATTCAATCCCGCGACCTTCGGAGTGCTAGTCAAGAGCCTTACCGCTGGACTACGCCGGCCGTATATATGTATAATAACAACGTATGTATATACAGTGACGTAGCTAGCATGGGTGGTACCCGGGGCGAATTTCACCCCCCCCCCCCTATTAAAGTTGACAAAACGCTAATTTCGACTTCATAAAATTGGTCCATCCTGAGGGGGGTGGCTAAAGAATTTCAGATTTATCAACAAATATAGGCTATGTTCGCCTATAAAAAGACCTAACAGACGAAAGACCGTGTTTTTTTTCCCACGGTCGAGTGTCACCCCCCTATCGGGTGGCACCCGGGGCGGACCGCCCCCCCCCCTCGCTACGCTAATGTGTATATATAATACATACTTTATTAGGCAAATCTATATACTTATATAAAAATTAATTCCTGTTTCCCATGGTCACGCCATAACTTCACAACGACTTTACCTATTTCATTCAAACTTTGGGGATTTAATGAGTGCATGCCCGCTATGGTTTTTATATACAATAGTGAGTTCTGGCATCATGAAATTATGAATTGCTAACCGTTCATCCGATTGCGATGAAACTTTGGTGAGTTGTTGTGATCACGCTCGCGAAGGTTTCTATATATACTGGTGAGCTCTGGCATTATGAAATTTGTATACAAAATTGCAATAAGTAGCACGCGAGCTGTTTGAAAACTGAATGTACCGGGACTTAATGAATGAAATGCGGGAGGGAGGAGGGGAACTCGGGAGGGGGGTTCGGGAAGGGAAGGCGGAGTGGGAAGGCGAGGGGAAAGGGGATGTGGGAGAGGAAGAGGAGGCGGAAGGGGAACTTAACGAATGGGAAAGGACACGCAGGGAGAAACAATAGTATCAAAAAGCATTACAATAAACAATATGTTTTGAAATAATATGTTTTTTAATTATTATTTAAGTATTTCAGTTCGAATTGAAAATTCATAGCTAAGACAGGACAACGTCTGTCGGGTCAGCTAGTGTATTTTAAATGTTACCGTTACCTCACTTTTTTGTCTTTCCATATTTAAAAAAATTCCCAAAGTTACATAAATTTATTTTAAACTAGCTGGTACCCGGCATGCGTTGCTATGCCATTTAATAAAGAAATTGTTTCTCCTTGCGTGCCCTTTCCCATTCGTCCCGATCCCCTTTCTCGCGTCCCCACTCCACTACCCCCTTTCCCCCATCCCGTGAACCCCCTTCCCAATTTCCCCTCCCTGGTTCCCCTCTCCCCCTTCCGCGTCCCCACTTCACTACCCCCCTTCCCCCATCCCGAGAACCCCTCTACCAATTTCCCCTCCCAGGTTCCCCTCCCCCTCCCAGGTTCCCCTCCCCCCTCCCTAGTTCCCCTCCCCTCTCCCGCATCCCATAAATCATTTCCTCAGCAGTTTTAAAACAGCTTGCGTGCCACCTATTGCAATTTTGCAAGTTATGCGCGTACATACATTTCGGCGATCCGATGAATAGGGCCATTAAACTGGTTTTTGCTCGGAATCAGGATAACGGCCCTGAATAGGGTCATTTGGCTTTAGAGCCGAGAAAATGGCCCTGAATAAGGTCTTTTGGCTTTGGAGCCGAAAAAATGGCCCTGAATAGGGTCTTTTGGCTTTGGAGCCGCAAAAATGGCCCTGAATAGGGTCTTTTTTAAAAAATAAAAGGAGGCTAGGCAGCCTGGTTGCCTTGGAGGCGGAAATATGCATAAATTATTTAAAAAATAGGATTCTAAAATGTCTCCCGGTGGCAACCTGGCACACAAGCTTTATCTGGTTGCACCGGGGCATTGTACACAGGGCTGGGCAGTATTTGAAATACTTGTAATTGAAATACGTATTTGAAATACAAATACGTATTTTGTATTTGTATTTCAATTACTTCCTAAAAATGTATTTTGTAATTGGTATTTCAATTACCTGGGGCTGAGGTATTTTGTAATTTGTATTTCAAATACTTATGGCTTCAAAATACATTTTCAAATACATTTAGCGATCTTAATAATGATAATGAAAAATAAACTGACATAGATAATACGTAGACTAAAAATGCTAGAATCCAAAGCTATATGTTATGTGTGTTAATATTTAGAGTTGGCAACACGTCCTGTGCTATAATAGCACTGTTATTGTACATTTTCTATCATATTTGTATCATATTATGTAATGCTTGTCATTGCTTTGTATTGTACATTTTTGTGTCATAGTATTAGATCAAGCACTATAGGAATAATTTGACTGAATACTAAACTATTTTTAAGTTAATTACAGTAGAGCGCACTTGAAGTGAAATAACTAGTGTCCGACCGAAATAGGATTTTCTACCGAAAACGAAACTGAATATTCGATATCTGTCTCAGTTTCGACCGAAACCGAAACCGAAACTTTTTTACAAATGTTAAAAATCTATTGTTTACTGAAATTCGGCTTATTTTTTACACTTATATTCACTATAAAGTAAGGACTTCATAAATTGAGTATTATAATTTTAATTGCGTTTACAATCACAACATTTTTTTACATTAACTCCACATGGGATGGTCCGATGCTCTGTAGGGAACCCGCTTTCACAGTGCGGGTGAAAACTGTGTTTAAAGTTTAAGTTTAGACTTACGGATTTCAATACTTCGTTTGTGTGAAAGCACTATGAAACAATACATGAGAGACCCTGAGGAAAATAATTTCCCTCAGGGCGTATGTCATCTTTGAAGATGCTGTATGGAGGGTCTTTTTGGAGAGAGGAAGGAGGGAGGAAACATAAAGGACGGGTTCCACAGCCGAGCTCTTGAACTCAAGAATGAGTCATAGAAACGACCCGTTCTCATGTGACTATATAGTATATTTCGGATAGCGCCGTGTACGGAGACTAGCATTAAAAAGTAATATGTATATCAACAGGGTACTTGTGGTTTCGTCACAATTACGTAGATTGTAAGTATCTCCATGAACGGAGGACCTTACACCAAGCACATCAAAGGAGGGACTGTTCGGAAGATCGCTTCCGTTGAAGGAGACTAGATTTTAATTTTTATTTACACTTGTTAAATAAAATTAAAATTAGAATGAAATAAATAAAAATAATTGAAGTTTGTGATTACATAAACTCACAATACAAGCACGCCGGTCCGGCCAACGAACTCAGTTGATGATGGTGGATGACACACGAGCCACGAACTCACCCGAAGTCAGTCAAACGGCACGCGATAATTCACAAATGCAGAGTTTCGGTGCGGCCGAAGGTTCGGCAGATTTTCTGCCGAAACCGAAACTGATGCCGAAACTAGATTTTTTTACCGAACCTTGACGAAACTGAAACCGAACCTTCGGTCGGTCACTAGAAATAACACAAAACAGCGCTATATACAAATGTCGTGTTGTAATAATAATATATTATTATTATATTATCTAACACCTGAGTCCTTTACCACAAATTTTACAAGTGAAGCGGAGATGAGATGTGTCTTTTGAGCAATATGATTGGTCAATTTTTGCACGTCTCTGTTTCACTCTGCTCAACATTGCTTCTATGGAAACGCACCCTTAGATAAGGGCATTTACGACAATTTATTGCAACCAAAGGTTCTACCAAAACCAAATGTATTTTGTATTTTGTAATTTGTATTTTGTATTTGAAAGAAAAAAAATTGTTAAAATACTGTATTTTGTATTTTGTATTTTAAATACATGACTTGAAAGTATTTTGTATTTCGTATTTTAAATACATGCGAAAAAGTATTTTGTAATTTGTATTTCAATTACAGCAAAGCATGTATTTTGCCCAGCCCTGATTGTACATAAGAGAAGACATATTTTACATAATTATAATTTAGTTAACAATTTTGTACCTAAAGAAATATCTTTTCACCAAACTCAGTCGTTGGCGGCACGGTACATTAGCATTTCGAGGCCAGAAATTTCAGCAAAATTTCCGAGAAATGACCTCGAAATGTAAAGGATGCCACCAACGATGAATATCGATGAAAGATGTTCGGAGGTGCGAACACGTCCGTTACAGATAGATAGAAGAGAAGAAGATAGATAGATAGAAGATAGAAGATAGAAGATAGAAGATAGAAGATAGAAGATAGAAGATAGAAGATAGATAGATAGATAGACTGCTATTCGAAACTTTGGTTTCATGAAAGTGTACATTTTACTTCTTTTTGTATTTGAATATTTGACTCATTCAATGGTGTAAATGATTGGTGTAAAATTAATTGCTTGGAACTAAAGGTCGATAAGTGCAAAATTATGTCCTTCTACAGATCTAAAAATCCGATTGTTTTCGAATACAAACTAAATAATAATTGCCTAACAACTGTTCAATCTATAGATCTTGGTGTCTCTCTTGATAGCAAGCTTTCTTTTCGGGAACATATAAATGTGATTGTTAATAAATCTCTCAAACTACTTGGTTTCATCACCAGAATCACTTCTGACTTCAAAAACATAAATACCCTAAGAACTTTTTACTGCTCTTTGGTTCGCCCCCATTTTGAATATGCTTGTGTTATATTATGGATGGATATGGATTGCTAGGAGGCTAGGATTAGAGCGAGGCAATTACTCGTATGCTGAAATTGAACAAACTCTAAACCTTTCTCCTTTAGAAGACCGTCGGAAAAAATATGATCTCATTTGTTTTATCAAAATTATTAACTGTTTAATAGATTCACCTACATTACTACAACTCATCACATTCAATATACCTTCTCGTGGACTCAGAAATAAACACCTGCTTTTCCTCAATCAGCGCTCGAATAATTATGGTTATATAACTCACCACTGTCCAGAATGTGTAAAATGGTCAACTCACGCCAAGACCTTGATTTTTTTGGAATTAACTTAAATGATTTCTGTCGCTTCTTAAACAATTGAAGATATTTCATATTCACCCTAATTTTTGCAAAGTTTGACGTGACTTGACACTTCTTTTTTCTACTATTTTCTCTGTTTGTCTTTGCTTTCATGTACCATCCTCATCCTTGCAATGTTCATTTCTAAATTTCGTGATACTTTATAATAAATAAATATAAAGCGTGATCTTCTATCTTTCTAACACTGTTTAGCGATTTTCATGAGACCTATATGAGTTGTTCCGAAAACAGAACAAATAGCAGTGGCGGCTCGAGCACTTTTTTAGTGGTGGGGATCGATATTTTTTTTACGTACTGTACCGCAATCTCACCACCCGTAGAATATAATATAAAATTTCTCAAAAAAATATTTTATGGTCTAATCATGCTAGTCGGATATCTAAACACAAAATAATATAAAATATCCAAAGATATATACCAATTTACTATATAGTATAATAAAAGTAAAGCTTTATCTTGCAAGATTATTATCAAACTAATTTGAACGCGAGCGATTCCCACCCGAAACTTCGCAAACAAATGTTTCTGTAGGGATCCAAAGAATTGTCCCCGCGGGTATTTGAATTCACATACGACTGCGCATGCGCAGTTGCATACGATCGCGAAACAACGCAAGGAAAGTATGGGGATACTTCGGATCGTCCCCCAAGTGCGCATTAGATTCTGCGCACTGAGAAATTGACCCGCTATTTTGTGCTCCGTACATTGTTCGCTGTACGCGAGTAGGGTTTTATTAAAATCATCCGGAATAATTATTTGTATTTTATTTCTGTAAATGTAACATACATATAATATAATTACTTTTATGTTTAAAGAATTCATTCATTTTGGTGAAGACAACGCATCGACTGTTATTTCCTTTTCCATTAGTAGGTTTTGAGTGTAACTGGCGGGGACCGTCCCCATTGTCCCCCTGTGAAGAACCGCCACTGACAAATAGACTTTAACGGGTTGTACTCAAAAGTCAATTTTTGCACAAGTACCCCTTTGCTTTTGGGGCGATGAAGTTTATATACCCAGAAAAATACATAGAATAAATTATATTCTCATCGACAGAGCTTAGGGCCTGTCAAGATATATTATGACATAGACTTGAGTATGAGTATTATGCTTGAAGACAAGTGCCAAAAAAACTTCTTGTTAATAAATAGTAGCAGGCTTTCATCCATCTAACGGCACAAAATAAAAATACATATTTACATTGGGATTCTGCCAAGTGGTAAAAATATGACTTGTATAAATACATCATTGAACTTGTATCAGGATGAAAGACCTAATAATAGTAATAATGTATTTTATAATGAGTGTGTTTAAAATAAATTTATATTAGATCCTTACATATGAAATTGGCGTTTTGTATGGGAGGAACATAAAGTCGATTTTTTTTAAAATATAATATATTTATTTAATCAAAATATGTACCATTGCTATCTATGCACTTTTGCCATCTCATAGGTAGTTCATCGATCCCTTTACTAAAAAAACCACTTGGACGGGAATCAATAAAATCTTTGAAGGCGGTTTGGACTGCCCCATCGGAGTTGAATTTTTTCCCTTGCAAGAAGTTATCCAAATTTCGAAAAAAATTGTAATCTGTTGGGACAAGGACCGGAGAGTACGGTGGATGTCTTAGACATTCCAATTGAAGCTCCCCTAATTTGGTAGCCGTCTGTTGTGCAGTGTGTGGTCTAGCGTTCTAACGCGCGTTTGTTGATTTGTTTCACTCAACTCGTGAGGTACCCACCTTTCAAGCTTTTTCAGCTTCCCAATTTGCTTCAAGTGGATTAAAACAGTTTTATCACTAACAACGCAGCCTGCAGCTAACTCGGACGTGGTTTGCGATGGATCCGCTTCCACAATAGCCTTCAATTCTTTATTATCAACTTTGGTCTCCGGCCGTTCACGGGGAAATTTCTGCAGGTCGAAATTTCCAGAACGAAAACGTTGGAACCAAAAACCCACTGTGTTTTCTTTTGCGGCACCGTCGCCATACACATCATTAATCCTTCGAGCCGTTTCTGCAGCATTGGTGCCACGGTGGAACTCGTCCTCGTAAATAACGCGATATTTCAAGTTTTTCATTTTGTAAACTAAGTGACGCAAAGAAAAAAAACAATTACGGAAAAAACAAATGAATTATAATTTTCGAAACAAAAATACATGAGTAAATAGCTGTATAAATTTGAATTTGGAATTCCTAACCAAAGAGAAGATATTTGAGATCAAAGTTGCCAGTACGGCAAAATGCCAATTTCATATGCAATTACCTAATATTTAACACTTTTAAAAACCTATACAAGGCTTATTGCGAGGGAATAATCAGAGAAAACCGGAAATACGTCATTTTTAAAATAAATTTTAGACGTAGGTATTGACTCTTTTCGACAAAAAGTTATAAATTGATTTCGAAAGATTGTTCTTTTATATAGTAAAGGCATGTTTTAAATTATGAGAAAAAATATTTATTTTTAGTATAATAAGGTTTTAGTATACCATAGGTCGTTGGCAGATATGTTTAATTTCAAACGAAAAATCTAATTTTACAAGACATATTTCATACCATGTAATCATACATTATTGTAAATCAATACGTTATCTAGTGAACGCATATTTTTCATTTTAATATTAGCAGAAATAAAATCATTAAAAAAAATATCCAAACACTTATTTACGAAGAAATTTTCTCTATTTTCTATATCTACTTACGGTCTTACAAATTAATATATTTCAAATTTTTTTGTACATTTATTTTGCTTAGACATTATTGAAAACTTATAAATACTTATGATGAAAAAATAATTACACTAAGTACATAATTTTAATAGTTTTATATCACGCCTTTCAGAATTTTTTGATGTAGGTATAAATTAAAGCAAATTTTGAATGAAATAAAATCGATATTGAGTTATAATTTAAAAAAGCTGATACGCAGAATAATTAATTTTTCTCATTGGAACCGCCCTGTACGATCGTAAGAACATATCTTTCGACGAAATTTGGATTCTCGACTGCTGGCTGGTAAAATTAAGTTTGACAAAAAATCTCGCATATGAATAAAATTTTTTTAATATTTATTTTAAACGTCTTCGAAATGTGGTGCAGGAGAAAATGCTCGGTATTCATAGACGTACCAATGCATTGCAATGTGTCCGTTCTGAGAGCCAGGACAATAGGCTCTCAACTGTCTGCCTACAACGTATCTTAAGATAGTTTGTACATGAGGACTCCAACTTGGAGAAACTCATTGTAACTGTCAAAGTGTTTGACAGAAGAAGCAGAGGAAGGAAGGAAATTGGAGTTGGGGTCACCATCTTCAGCAATGAGGAACGACTTGAGAAGAAGTTTTTAAAAATAAAATGTGCCTATTAAATGTATACGTACCCAGTTTTCAACTACAACATAGTCGTCATTTAAATCAAGCGCTTGTCTCAGCGTTTCACTTATTTCCAAATTCCTTTTACATACAACTCGACCGCCTGGGAATCTACAGCCTTTTGAACATCTTCATCGTCACGAAGTGCAATACGGAGATATGAATTTTCCAAGCCGAAGCAATGACATCGCTGTTCAAACTAGAATACGCTTCTGCTGTTTGGACACCATACCAGCAAAAATACATAGAATTAATAAAAAAATCTAAGGGTTCTTTATGTGAGATGCATGGTGAATAACACAGTGATTTGCTCTTACATAACAGCATTAAAAATAATTGCTAAATGATATCTCTAGGTCTCTTGACATTTTCAACATTGGCCTTTGAAGGTTTCAAGGCTTATTTAAAACAAGAACTCTAAAATATACTATTGTTCGGGAGGCGGGTATGGGTACCGCCGCCCCGGGAATCATTTATTGGATGACCAACACCTCTGTCATAAGTCACCCCAAGTGGTTAGTTACGTTTGGTGACTTAGCAGGGGTGCTCGGATTCATGGGGTGAGGTTTGTCCGTGTCTTGGCGGCGGATGCGTCTGCCCACATAGCTGCATGGTTGGGGGAGTCCCTTTGACTTCTCCAGCCGCACTCTCTCAGAACATTGCCTTGCACCGCAGAGGGAAGGATGGATTCATATGTCCGTCACTCCTGGACGCACTGACATACAGATTCCTACCCACCCCTAATATTGTTTTATTCCCAGATCTTCCACTTCTTCCTATCCTAAAAAACCTTCCACACAGCATCCCTAAAGATGACATAGGCCCTGAGGGGAATTATTTTTCCAGGGCCTCCTGTGTTTTTTTTTCGAATTAGCTCCACACAGAAGGCACCGAGGAAAACAATTTCCCTAGGGGCCTATGTCATCTTTCAGGATGCTGTGTGGAGGGTTTTTTTAAGGGAAAGGAGGGAGAAGAAGATATGGGAAGAAAAAAGGTATGAGGGGTGGGTAGGAATCTGGGGGTCAGTGTGGCCAGGAGTGACGGACGTATGAATCTATTCCTCACACTGCGGTGCAAGGCGAAGGGTCGGGAAAATCCGGCTGGAGAGGTCAAAAGGCCTCCCTCAATCAGTCTCCTCAGATCCAGCCCGCCATGCAGTGGTTGGGCAAACGTATCCGCCACCAAGACCTAGACAAACCTCATCCCATGAACCCGGGCACCTCTGCTAAGTCACTAAACGTAGCGAACCACTTGGGGTGGCCTGTGGCAGGGGTGTTGGTTGTCCAATAAATGGTTCCCGGGGCGGCGGTACCCATATCCGCTTCCAACATTGCAAATTGTGTAGAGCTAATGTAAAAAAAAAACAAATATCAATCTGTAATACACATTATTAAAGAAATAAAAAATGAAAGCTATAAGTTTATAATGTAGGTAGGTACCGGCCATGGACATATGAATATATCTGGACCTGCCCTAAGTGATAAAAGCGTATTATTTCCCCCTCCCCATAACGGTTCCATGGAGCCGGCTGAGCTTACGAGAGCCTCGCTTGAATCTAAAAAATGTGAACTCATCATTCTTGTCCTGACCAGCGCCGAGCTCACATCGTACATTTTACGAAATAACACGTCAAAAATGAGAGCTTGTGCTATCATATATGCTATACCCTTTAATATGTGAATATAGCGAATGTGGGCCGTTCTCCGTGAGCTCGTCGCTGGTTACAGGGGTAAGTAAATTATCAAACATTTGTAAAAGTGTCTTAACTAAACACGGCAACAAAATATTGCTATGTGAATTGGGGCGAATCTTTTCGGGGCGAGCATTTGGCCTTAGCAAATATATTATTAACGTGGTAAGCAATTTGTGCTCCCATGTTAAAAGGTCTATTCATTCAAAGCAGATTTTGCTTTTAACCCGTCTGCTTGGTTCAATATATTCGCACCTCACAATCCGGAAGTCTCAGTTTCGCACGAAAAATCAGAAACCGTCACTTTGGATTGAGATTGTAAAATATCTATGCAAGGTAGCTTTCATATTTCAAAGACAATAAGAAGCTTTATTTCGTTCTCTTTCTGGTTAAAAGAAAAATACATATGTTTGCATGAGAGATAAAGAGTTGTATAGCTTTTAAAATGTAAGGTCGCTCGGGACGTTTTTGGTCTTACGAAAGTATAACGCGATTACGTTTTTTGGGATGTATTTATTCCTAAACAAGCAGACAGGTTAAGAACTAAATGGTGATATTATAATGCGAGATGCCTATATACTGTCAGATTGATTTTTTTAACAAATCACACTCATCTTTCCCCTCTTTGCCCCCCATAGTTTGGTTTTACCCTTCATCTGTTTCTTCTCGTCTATTAAATTTGGATGTCTATGGTACCGGCCTATTTAATTTTTCATGCCCCTTGTTCCTCCAACATTTCTACAATCTGAAATGCGTTAGAATCTACATTGCTAATATTATTTATTCAAAAACCCTACAAAAGTAATAACATCGTTTCCATTGTTCTGTTCATTTCATATCACGACTTCGTATTGAAATATTGTTTCTGTTTCCATGTTTTTTGTTCATTATTTGGCAAATAAACTTACACATTTTGATTTATTACACTATACCATTGTAACCAAAGCAGGGATTGAAAAGCATCAAGAGAAAACATGGTCGCCGAGAAATTTTAAGTTAAACTGTTGCTGTAACTGTCGTTGTCATCCCCCTAATACTGTGCCAAAGGGATAACTGCACCTCGGGCTCATCTATATATCTTCTTATATATAAAAATGAATCGCTGAATGTGTTGCTAAGCGCATAACTTTCGAACGACTGCACCAAATTGGATAATTCTTTTTTTTGTGTGTTCGTTTTTGTCAGGACAAGGTGTTTATAAAACTAACGGTGAGCTCTGGCATTATGAAATTTGTATAAAAAAATTGCTATTGGTGGCACGCGAGGAAGCGGCTATTGCTATGGAAAGCGGGAGGGAGGGAGAGATGGGGGAGGGGAATCAGGGAGGGGGAGGGGAACATGGGAGGGGGGAGGGGGACCTGGGAGGGGGGAGGGGAACTCGGGAGGGGAAGGAGGGAGTGAAGTGGGGAGAGGGAAGGTGGAGGTGACGGAGTGGTAAGGGGAGAAAAAAAGGGGAGGCGGAAGGGGAACGGGACGAATGGGAAAGGACACTCAGGGAGAAACAATTTCTTTATTAAATGGCATAGCAACGCATGCCGGGACCAGCTGGTTAATATATATATAGAAACGAATGTCACGCCTTAACTTCAGAACGACTCTATCTATTACATTCATATATTTTTTTAAAGTTTTGTAATACTTTGTAGAAGGTTCTTACGGAAAGAAAATTTAAGAAAATTGGATAATTTCAGAGAAATTTAACGACTATTTTAACTTCGCACGTTTGACAGTTCGCGCGTTTGATGTAATTGAATTTAGCAGGCAGCTGTTTTTTTTGTAACAAAATAATTGTCTATGGATTTTTAAGTTTTAGGTAGATATTTTAAATAGACCTACGTTAGGTACCAGATTTGATTGATTGTTCTTAAAATACACAAAAATGAATATTTGTAATACATGAAAAATGAAAATTTGATTAAAAAAAAATGTAATAGGTGGCACGCGAGCTGTTTGAAAACTGATTGAACATTGTTGGGTTATTCGTAACCCGGGAATGTTTGTCTTTCTTTAAAAAAAAGGGGGGGGGGTCTTCAAAATGTCACGCTTGGTACAAATGAGCGGCGGCGGGCTTAGGTTTTTGGTCACCGGGAGGGGGGGGGGGGGGGTTAAAAATTGCAAAAAGTTGGTCACGTAGTATGGGTACGTTCCCTAAGCTATTATTAAATAAATATGAGCAATTAAAGTGTGCTATATATTTTATTACAATATCGTTATTCTTCATTACGTTAACACAAAATTGCAAAGATATAATAACAATTTACATACATACAATTCTAATTTTGAGATCAATGGAATGAAAAAATATTTTTTTATAAAATGTAGGTTATACAGCTTTAGATTATCACCATGATTATATTTTTAGTATTGCCATTTGAACAAAAGTGGCGCCCTCCTATGTTTTCTACTCTTATGTGACAAACTGTACGTTTTGCTTTTTTAAAATTTATTTAAAGTTAACAACCGAAATAAAGAAAATGAGACATTCAAATAAAATAAACGACGACAAAAATAATTCTTCTTTATTTCTTGGAAATTAAAACTATGAACTAAACAAGCTTCCTTCATCACAGGAAAAAACCAAGCATTCCTTTCTTAAATTAGTAAATTATTTACGCCGGTAAAACTTGTAGCCTTTCCGCAGTTTTGAACTAATCCTACTTTGGGTAAATTGTGTATTATTCTTCTGAAAGTTGACCACATCTGCGCTGTATTATTTAGCCTAATGTCCTTTTCAAGACGCGGTGCGGAAAGGCAACGGACAGCACCACAAATAATGTCCAAATAGCGACAAAAGCTGGCCAAAAATATGATTTTGACCACCATTTACATTTCAGGGTGAGATTTGTCCTCCACCACAAATGTTTTACACTGATTGCGGACACTCCCTTCCTCGCAGACATGTCATGCTGTTTGTAGTCCTTTTAAGGAAAGGAAGGGGAGGAAGTTCTGGGAAGGAAAAAGGGTCGTGGGGTGGGCAGAAATCTGTGGGTCAGTTAGTCCAAGAGTGACGTCGTACGAAACCATCAATCTGAGAGGCGGGTATATGGGGTCAGCCGCGTTTCCCCGGGAACCGTTCATTAGATAACCAACACCCATGCAATACGTCACCCTAGGTGGTTCGCTACGTTTGGTGACTAAGCAGGGATGCCCGGGTTCAAAGGGTGAGGTTTGTCTAGACTTCTAGACCTTAGAGACTGGTTGACGGAAACTTTTTGACCCCTCCAGCCGCTCTTGGACCATCGCCTTGTACCGCAGTGGGAGAGATTCCGTCAATCCTGAATACCTTTTTCTTTCCCAGAATTTCGTTTCCTTCCTTTCCCTAAAAATACCTATCTCACAGTACAGTTTATCAAATAAGAGTAGAAAACATAGGAGGGCGCCACTATTGTTCAAATGGCAATACTAAGAATATAACTCGTGATGGAAATGTAAAGCTGCATAACCTATATTTTTGTGAAAAAATAAAAAGGCGTAAAAGTAAAAAAAAAAATTTTTTCATTGAAATATAGATACCCACTAATCTCAAAATTAGAAATGCATTTAGGTATATTAAACTTTTGCAATTTTGTGTAAATATAATGAAGAATAATGATATTGTAATAAAATATAAAAGCACAGTTTAGAAATTGCTCATATTTATTTTATTAACAAAAACTAATAATAAAAACAATTTAAAAAAAACCCTACTCATATTCGTCAGAACTTTTATTCAAACAATTTAAGGTCAGAAAATTAAGTGCATTATACTTTTATCATGCAACATTACAAATTTATAAAGATAATATTAAAAATCAAGTTGCACCCTTTAAAAATAACAGAAGTCTCAGACAAACATCAATACTTCCCACTCCAAAATGTAAAAAAAAAATTGGACAATTGAGTCATAAATATCTCGGAGCAAAATTTTTTAATTCATTACCAGAAAAAATTAGAAACATGAATACCAATATAAAAAATTTTAAAACTCACCTCAAAAATTACACTGAAAACTTAAACTGAATGATATAAAAAAAGCAATACAATAACACCCCCCCATACACACAAGCCTTGCTTAATTATGGGAGTACATCAAATATTCTACTATGTAATTAATTACTGTATAAAATTTATTTGTAATTTATGTACCTTCTATTACTAATAAAAAATATTTTTTTTTTATTTAATACTGGCTAGGTACTTACCTAGCACGGGCTTTAGATCATGTCTATAATTTTAGATCTGAATATATTTATCTCATTCAGATCTAAAAATGGTGTAAATAAACTCAACATTTGTGATTCTTCCATTCTACCTCCTGTTAAATTAAAATTTAAAATTTATGTAAAATTAAATATAATTTATGTCATTAAGTAGGTACCTTAACAACAGTGCTTCTTCGATATTTTTTTTGTTCTTTAAAAACAAAAAAAATGTTTTTTTTTATGTTACTTACAGTGTTCTATATATTCAGTATCATTGTGCTTTAAAAGAATATTTGACAGTTAAATTGGTGTTGCCAGCCTAAAAAAATTGTTGTTCCATCTATCTTCTATCTTCTATCTTCTATCTTCTATCTTCTATCTTCTATCTTCTATCTTCTATCTTCTATCTTCTATCTTCTATCTTCTATCTTCTATCTTCTATCTTCTATCTTCTATCTTCTATCTTCTATCTTCTATCTTCTATCTTCTATCTTCTATCTTCTATCTTCTATCTTCTATCTTCTATCTTCTATCTTCTATCTTCTATCTTCTATCTTCTATCTTCTATCTTCTATCTTCTATCTTCTATCTTCTATCTTCTATCTTCTATCTTCTATCTTCTATCTTCTATCTTCTATCTTCTATCTTCTATCTTCTATCTTCTATCTTCTATCTTCTATCTTCTATCTTCTATCTTCTATCTTCTATCTTCTATCTTCTATCTTCTATCTTCTATCTTCTATCTTCTATCTTCTATCTTCTATCTTCTATCTTCTATCTTCTATCTTCTATCTTCTATCTTCTATCTTCTATCTTCTATCTTCTATCTTCTATCTTCTATCTTCTATCTTCTATCTTCTATCTTCTATCTTCTATCTTCTATCTTCTATCTTCTATCTTCTATCTTCTATCTTCTATCTTCTATCTTCTATCTTCTATCTTCTATCTTCTATCTTCTATCTTCTATCTTCTATCTTCTATCTTCTATCTTCTATCTTCTATCTTCTATCTTCTATCTTCTATCTTCTATCTTCTATCTTCTATCTTCTATCTTCTATCTTCTATCTTCTATCTTCTTCTTCTATCTATATAAATAAAAATGAATCGCCGAAATGTATGTACGCGCATAAATTCCGAACGACTGCACCATATTGGATAATTCTTTTTTTTGTGTGTTCGTTATTGTCAGGACAAGGTTTGTATAATCATGAAATTTGTTTAAAAAAATTGTAGTAGATGGCATGCGAGCTGTTTGAAAACAGAATGTACCGGGAATGAATGGAATGCGAAAGGGGGAGGGGAACTCGGGTAGGAGGTTAGCGGGAGGGGGGGGGGGAACCCGGGACGGGGAGGGGAATCTGAAAGGGGGAAGGGGAAATGGGGAGGGGGGGTTTGCGGGATGAGGAAAGAGGGGGAGAGAGAAGGTGGAGGAATCCGAGTGGGAACGCGAGAGGGGAAGGAGACGCGGAGAGGAAGGGGAGGCGGAAGGGGAACGGGACGAATGGGAAAGGACACGCAGGGAGAATCAATTTCTTTATTAAATGGCATAGCAACGCATACTGGGGACCAGCTAGTTTTTGATATTTTCTATTCTTAATTGACAGACTATATGCCCAAAGATGAGATAGGCCCTGAAGGATTTTTTTCCATTATTCAGAATATCAACGTTTAGGCACCATGTCTTTCGTAAATATTTTTGGCCAGCTCAAGTTGTTTTTCGCACCATTGTGCGCTGCCGCATGTATCCGCTGAAATATTAAACCCCTCTAACATGGCAAGGGGCATGGGACATTTGGAATTCAGTAATTTTATTCTGCAGGGTATATAAATTGGATTCCCGAAAGAAATGTCTTCTTTAAGAAAGGGACAGTCCGCAAAGATAAACCTCTTTGAGAGGACAATAATAATATTTTTTATTATAAATGTTTAAGCAGTGAATAATCACAGAAAAATCTCATTAAATATTTTTCTGGTACTCAAAACATTCCTCTTTCCTTATAGTGAAATTTAAAATGAAAATATAACATTTTTTTATAAGAAAAACTCTCTTTTTATAATCACAGTCCTTCCTAAACATGCAATCACATTCACCATCCTACAAATGGAGGCGTCTACTATTTCTTTACGTCTATACGGAATTCCAAAAAATGAACAAATCGGACTAATATCTATGAGAACCAAAGTGAGGACGAATATCTACAGCTCAAACTGCTGACTAATTAAAATATATGAGAACCAAAGTGTGGACGAATATCTACAGCACTGGCAGAGGTTGGATTTGCAATTATGAATAGCATATTGGAATAACGTAATATTGCATATGCAGTTTAAAAAACATAATTTATGTATGTGTGTATGTAAAAATCCCCAATATCGGACTATTGGACACATTTAGCTGATTATTAAGGATTTGGGTTTTTGTTTTAACAGCTTTCTTTATTTCGAGTGCTTCTAAATTATTTAGTCTGTTACCATGACCATTTCTATGTCAGTTAGGTTAGGTTAGGTTAGGTTTGGTTAGGTTGTAGTGCCGTGTATTTCGAAATAAATTAATATCTTTGTATTATGAGCTCCATGTTTGTTCAATAAATTATAGTCCTCGTAAACATCAAAATACGTAATATTATGCAAAAACTTCATGTATGTACTTTAAACGTTTAAGCCTTTACGTAATTAGTAATTACGTAACACTTTACAATCAAGACATCCACACTCACAATACTCGAAATATCAATAAAATCCGCAGATCTCAAACACACCACAAAATATGGGATAAAATCTCTGAACCGTATTGCCTGTAAACTATACAGGGTGTCCCAAAAGAAAGTTTATACTTGTTTTGCTTTCTGTGTGAACGCAACATTTCCGAGGGGCGCGGGGGGTATGTCAATCAGTAGTCTGGCTCTTGGGAATTTAGTCGCTATGAAGCATTTCTCGGGAGCGACCGCGCGTTGTGCCTGCGTGAGTTTTACAAAAATGGTGATTCGGCGACTGTAGCGCGTAGAAAATTCTACAATATTTAAGGTTTTCGTCAATTCAGTGATGCGTCAAGCATTCATCACATTCGAAAATGGGTCAAAAAGTTTGAAGAGATCGGTACAACGATGGCAAAACCAAAATCCGGGCGACCAAGGTCATCGAGAACGGTAGAAAACGTAGAGAGTGTGTATCAGTCTTTTCGTGACGATTCAAACTTTTCGATTCGGAAGCGCGCAAGTGCTTTAAATGTGCATAGATCATCGTCACACAGCATTTTGCACAAAGACCTAATGCTGCACCCCTACAAACTTACTGGCTATAACCAAAGAACATGGTTCCAGCAAGACGGAGCAACATTACATACGTCCAATACGTCTCTGCCACAAGTTCGAGAAATTTTCCCTAGCAAATTGATCTCCAGGAGAGGTGACATAAATTGGCCTCCTCGTAGTCCTGACTTAACCCCTATGAACTTTTTCCTGTGGGGTTATCTCAAATCTAATGTGTACGCCAAAAATCCAACTTCCCTGATGCAATTAAAAGAAAATATCCGTCACGAAATGGCAGCCACCACGAAGCCTACCTGAGAAATTTTACTCTTCGATTTAATTAATGCGGCGAACGCAAGGGTTTACATTTGGATTATATTATTTTTAAGAAATAAATTCCCAAATTGTGTATTTTAGTATTTAACAATTTTTTTTGATATAACCCTTACTTTTTTAAAAATCGATCCACTAAATATAAACTTTCTTTTGGGACATCCTGTATTTAATTCGCTTCCAGATATGTGCAAGGGAATCCAGCAAAATAAAAAATTCAGAGTAATGCTTTAAAATAATATTTTTTAAGTACGTTTAAGGATGAAACTATGTAATTTTCTTGTCATGTTCAATTGTCTTGTTTCTTTTTCTTTTCTTTTCCATTTAGTTGTAATCATCCATATTTGTATAAACTTGTTCCTTTTTTTCTTTAATTTTTTGTCTGTTCTAATTAACCTGACTTTTATTTTTCGTCTATATTGTATGTTGTGAAAGTAAAAATTTTAATATCTAAATTCCTATGTGTAATGTTCTTTTATTGTGGCCTTATTAGCACACAAATAATAATAGAGATGTACACGTAAGTTCAATGGATTCAATAGTACTGTATTATTGTCTACGTAGCGAGTGATTACTAAGGCTGCTAAAATGGTTCTGGCGAGCTCCCACGGACGAGACCGCTGTCTGACCCATGAGACGTTCGTCAAAGTTCGGCGGAACCCGAACGTTTCCGAATGATCCACTATATGGATAATTACATATGCCACACTATGTAAAATTGTAACTATTTCCTCTCACCCATGAATTGTATGTTCCTCCTGTCCTAAAATGAGTTCTGTGACTCATCGGGATTGCTCTAGCAAGAAATAAAAACAACAAAAAAAACTTTTGAAGGTTATTCCCATCAATGTAATATGTCAATGAAGAAGAAAATAACAATAATAATCTAAACGAAAATATGAAAGAGAACAAGACACAGAAGAATAGAAAAAGATAGTGGTGGCAACTGGGACTCGAACCCAGAACCTCTCGTCTAACCGGGACGTGTACGTTAACCGATTTCGCAATTGTCACCTTCTGTCAAACCGTCATATTTGTCAATCTCATATTTCATGTTTTAGAATTAACAATATTATCTTCAATAATTTTTTTTTTCCCATAGGTTCTGTTCCATGGGTTCGAGGTCCAGTTGCACCATTATCTTTTTCTATTTTTATGTGTCTTGTTCTCTTTCATATTTTCGTTTAGATTATTATTGTTATCTTCTTCTTCAATGAAAATATTTATACAGGGTTGACAGCACGTAGCAAAAGAATTTTAACCAGCGATTTCTGAGCATATTTGGAGTAAAAAATGTTGGTGTCATTTTGCTGTCTGATGACAATTTTTCAAACAAACACTTAAAGATATTTTTCCATCACGCAATTGAGTAGTTAAGAGAATAGCGTGTTTATAGCCTAGTGGGTCACGCGATAAGCATCGCGTCTCGTTCTAGCAGCTCGGTAACACACGAAACAAATTTCAGTGGCTCTTAATGAGCTCTATCTATTCGTATCTTCTATGTATGTGAAGAAGAGTGTCTGTGGTGGATACGGGGCGGACACCGGACGGATTTGATTTGCATTTTAAATCGACATTTTTATCCCGAGACTGATGAAATTTTGCACACTTGCCTTCAAGACAAGATGAAGCTCACTGTCTATACGAGATTGGGTAAAACCACCCCATCCCCTGTTCCCACTTCTTTTTAAGCAGATTTTTGATTCTTCTTGCACACTTGACGTTTAAAAAAGAGAAAAATTAATAAGAGACACATCTGCCCTGATGATGGATACTGTAATGCTGTCCGAAACGTTGGCTAAAGGAGGAGGTAGCGTAATACGGCATAAAACCCCAAAAACAAACAACAAAAACCAGAAAAATTAATGTTTTCATCTGATATCGAAAACTCTGCGCAAAGCCCGGCGACGCCGGGACTTCAGCTAATATTTATATAAAGCAGTCGGTACCTCTATTATTGCACGAGCATTATTTTTCGCTTTTAATGATAATAGTAGCTGGAAAACAAATATTTTCAGCCTATTCGCAGCTTTGGAAACTTTAACATCCTAAGAAAAGGAAGGAATGAATGAAGAAATAACAAATAAAAAAATATCCTATTTTAATAACGACCATTCTACTAAACCAGTTTTTCTGTGGATTTTGGTCCGTCGAAACGGATTTCGCATTCGGCCGTTTCGGATTTAATATTCAAATTCGGAATTTCGGGTTCTGGAAAATCATTAGAGTTACGATATCCATTCTGTCACCGATGTGTAAAAAGTAAAAAAGGTTCGCCCATAAAACGTATTTTTTGTTTTTTTTCTACAAAGTTAACTTTCGAATGAGAAAAACATGTTTTTCACAAAGTTCAAATAAAATTTTGTAGAAGTTTCGTAATTAATTTTCTGTTTTCAATGTTTGCTGACAGGAAAATCCACAGAGCATTAGGCGAACAGTATGTTATTTAAATTAGATTCTTTGCTGTTGTTTAAATTGTTTACTGAGATTCGGATAAAATACGGGTTGTTGTATACAAGTGCTACAATTTAAAACAGTTTAACCGATGGTTTGTAGCCACTTTGATAGACTACAATTGCATGACTTTTATTCCATAGTGACTTTGATCGATGACAATCGCATGACTTTTATTGCATAGCCACTTTGATCGACTACACTCGCATCACTTTTATTACATAGTTACTTTGATCGACTACAATCGCATGATTTTTATTGCATAGCCACTTTGATCGACTACAATCGCATGACTTTTATTGCATAGCCACTTTGATCGACTACAATTGCAAGACCTTTATTGCATAGCCACTTTGATCGACTACAATTGCAAGACCTTTATTGCATAGCCACTTTGATCGACTACAATCGCATGACTTTTATTGCATAGCAACTTTGATCGATGACAATCGCATGACTTTTATTGCATAGCCACTTTGATCGACTACAATCGCATCACTTTATTACATAGTTACTTGATCGACTACAATTGCATGACTTTTATTGCAAAGCCACTTTGATCGACTACAATCGCATGACTTTTATTGCATAGCCACTTTGATCGACTACAATTGCATGACTTTTATTCCATAGCAACTTTGATCGACTACAATCGCATGTCTTTTATTGCATAGCCACTTTGATAGACTACAAACGCATGACTTTTATTGCACAGGCAACTTTGATCGAAAACGATCGCATGACTTTTATTGCAGAGCCACTTTGATCGACTACAATCACAATACTTTTATTGCATAGCCAGTTTAATCGGCTAAAATCGTATGACTTTTATTACATAACCACTTTGATACAATAGCATGACTTTTATTGCATAGCCTCTTTGATCGACTACAATCGCATGACTTTTATTGCGTTGCCACTTTGATCGACTACAATTGCATGACTTTTATTGCACAACCACTTTGATCGACAATAATTGCATGACTTTTGTTGCATAACCACTTTAATCGACTACAATTGCATGACTTTTATTGCACAACCACTTTGATCGACAATAATTACATGACTTTTGTTGCATAACCATTTTAATCGACTACAATTGCATGACTTTTATTGCACAACCACTTTTTATCGACAATAATTGCATGACTTTTATTGCACAACCACTTTGATCGACAATAATTGTATGAATTTTGTTGCATAAACACTTTAATCGACTACAATTGCATGACTTTTATTGCACAACCACTTTGATCGACAATAATTGCATGACTTTTATTGCAAAGCCATTTTGACAGTCCGATCCGTTTGGTCGTAGCTCGATGACAGTCGGCACACTTTTACGCCATTTCCATATGTCTCTTTTATCTGTTGATAATAGATATGAGAATATCATTTTTTTTTATGTGAATACCCCACAAGAGTCCCAGCTGTTCCCAACCGTTTGGAACTAGTGAGACTATGGCATCCTCATTTGGGTATGTTGTAAGGCTGAACGTAGTGGGAAGCGGAAGGGGAAGGATAAGGGGCAGAGGAAGGTGAAGAAGTACCTGACTGTTCAGATCTAGTCCTCAAACACGGCTGAAGTCATTTCAAGCGAGGTTTCAATTCAGAATAATGGTCTTTCGCTGAGAGTATTATCCACTCTGGAACGTGCCGTAAATGTACTTTATATTATTTTAAATGATTAAATTGTAAGATTTACTTGCGCACGCCGCGACCTCCGGATCGCTAGTCGAGAGTTTTACCCCTCGACCACGGAGGCCGTCTGTTATTTAACCTAATTAGTTCCTCCCATTCACTTTGATCCTAAAACTTTTTGTGTACTTTAATCTACTTTTCCGAGTAGACTCTTTTCATTTATGAAATTTAAGCCTTCATTAATTATAACGCTTCTTCCGTAGTTCTTTATCGCAAGTAAATGCTGTGAAATAAGAGAATAATTCAGTCCATTTCGACTGTTACAAAGTTTGCAAGAGTTTCATGAGGGCGGTAGCTACGTACTCAGAATATAGTTCCACCTACGAAAGCTGCGTATAGATCTAATAGATATAAATCAAAATATGCTTGTTTTGTATGTATACTATCTGAACGGCCAACTTCGAACCGCCTCAGATTCAATAACTGTTGTGTTAACTTATTAGTTGAATTATGTAAATTCAGTTTTTTCATTAAGTTCATAACTACACAATGAAGCAATTATCGATGTGCATCTGTCCGTGTTTTGTTTTTGTCAGTATCAGAGATGGAGTTGCGTACGGATTTATATTTTTTGGAATTTTTTTACTCGCGGAAATGTGTTTCATTTTCTTTATACGTGTGAGGGAGATTTATTATATTTTTTGTATTTCTTGGGCATTAACTAGATTTATTATAATTTAATGTTAATATTTTTCCTTTGGAGGGAGGTGTGCAGACATACGTTCACTGTTTGTCTCATTTTCGACTGTTGAAATTTAGTATGTAAGAAAGAGGGACAGCTTTATATGTTTAAGAACAAAAGCAAAACGATCAGCGCATTGACATTTGACGTTTTCGGGAGATTTATTATAATTTAATATTAATATTTTTCCTTTGGAGGGAGGTGTGCAGACACACGTTCACTGTTTGTCTCATTTTCGACTGTTGACATTTAGTATGTAAGAAAGAGGGACAGCATTTGCTGCTGTAGAAGTGTGGAACTATTGTGAAAAAAAGAAAGATAAATTGAAGTAAATAGAACCTCGTCCATCCAAAGTGAAGATTTATCCTTCTTTCAATATCATCTGTACTAAGGGTCGACCGAGACAGGTTTTTCGTTCTCGGCCGAGAGTGGGACCGAGACCGAGAATAAATTTAAATCTCGGCCGAGACCGAGATCCGAGACCGAGAATAGATAAATTGAGAAAAAAAAAAACTAAAATGCGCTATTTTTGCATAGTATAGCAACAATAAAACATTATACCTACTTAGAAAATACATTAAATCTCGGCCGAGACCGAGAATAGATAAATTGAGAAAAAAAAAAACTAAAATGCGCTATTATTGCATAGTATAGCAACAATAAAGCATTTTACCTACTTAGAAATTACATCGACAGCTCTCTCACGCACTGACACCAAGTGACAAATGTGGACGCGCGCGGTAGAATAGTACCTACTTACAACGGTCTCGGTTATGGCCCAGAATTTCGGCGATTTTTCGCCGAGAACCGAGACAGAGTTCTCGGTAGAATTTGTAGCCGAGAATGCCGAGACCGAGACCGAGATACAATACTCTGTACAAGCCTTTCCATCTCTAATATTCTTTCTTATATATAACAATCAATATTTGTTTGTTGCGCTACCATACCGTTCATACGATTGCGATGAAACTTTGGTGATTTGTGCGCACGCCCCTGATGGGTATAAACTATATATAAAGCTCTGGCGTTATAAAATTTGTATAAATGAAAATGTGTGTATTTCATAGCTGCACGGGGACGCATGAGAAAGGATATGCAGGAAGAATCAATTTATTTCTTTGAATGGTATTGCAACTAGGGTTGCCATCTTCTAAAATAAAAAAGCCTGACTCTGCGCTGCATTAGGCCGGACATTTTGTCCTAAAAGCCGGACGTACGTACGTAATTTTGGACATAACTTTCATACATAATAATAAAAAATCTGTTACAAGTTACAGCTGTTTATTAATCACACGGTAACCAGTTTAATAACAACACTCATTAATCAGTCTTATTCTTATCATCATTTGACATTTATATAGAATATGTCCGGTGGTTGAATATGAAGACCGGTCAGTGGTTGAGTGGGCATCGCCTTTGGCGTTCCGTGTTCGATTCCTCGGCTGGCTAAGTCCTCCATCACGACTCAAGCAATATTTTCGGTTTACTATGGTGGTAGTAGGAGATTTTCAAATATTGTCGCTTTATTTGTGACCCGGGAATGTTTGTCTTTCTTTTTAAGAAATGAAAAAAAAAATGAACGTCAATAACAAAATAAAAAATAGTCTTATGTCTGTAGACATAACATAATTAACTTATAAAACAAACACAACTCTTTTTCTGGTTAAACAGTTTACTAAAAATTTTCATTAAATAAATATAAAATTAAATATTTCTAAATTTTTGTGGACGAAAACGAAAAAAATAAATTAAAATGAAATCTCAACTTCTCCAAATTATTCAAAAATTATAAAAATCTACAATTTTGTATATTTGGCTTTTTCACCTAGGTACTTTATCCAAAAGTTCCTTTCTTTCGAAATCATTTAATAAAACTCTTGACATGTCATTTTTAAATTAAACAATGTGTACATCATCTTGGCAATTGTTTCTGTTTGCAATTTATTGTGTTCCTTGGTCCACTGGGCGTTTATTAAAGAGAAAACTTTTTGAACATTGGCGTTATGGTCTGGAATAGCGATATATTCCGCCAATTTCCGAAGTTTGGAAGACAAAACCCGCGCGAACCAAGAATAGCCATTGTTCCCCGCCCCCGCTTCGCCCACGTTGTGCCTTGCGTAGTTTGCGTTGCGATCATTCTGCAGGCGCTGCGTGCACCGCGTTAACAAAAAGCCTAACAAAAGCCATACAGGCCAAACATGTCCGGCTAAAGCCGGACGGATGGCAACCCTAATTGCAACACATGCCGGGTACCGGCTAATGTTTAATAATAATTTGTAAGCTACACCAGTATCTCGTTGGCAGAACTATCCTCGCTGTTTGTCCATTATTCATAATATGCTTGAAGACGGAATTCATTATACAAAATTAAAATAAAGTGCTAATGAAAGTGCCGTTCAGAATAAATAAGGTATATAAATAGACTGAAAACAATTTCGAATGTGGACCTAACAGTTAAAAGAGGGTTGTAGGTTAGTACAATATTTAAATGTCTAATATTGTCCCTCAATAAGGAGCTAAACGTCGCAAATTTTATAAAACTGGGAAGACTTCGGTGGCTGGGTCATGTAGAGAGAATGACCAAGCATCAAGCACCAAAGTCCCTGCTGAACTCAAGACCAATAGGGCGAAGGAGCCTGGGAAGACCAAGATTAAGATGGAGCGACAACGTCTTCAAAGACATATCTAATTTGGAGCTTCTAAACTGGAGAGAGCTGGCAAAAAACCGAGATGAGTGGAGGAAGATTCTTGAGGAGGCCAAGACCCACCACGGGTTGTAGAGCCAATAGAGGGTGAGGGGGGAGGGGGATTGACGGGGCGAGTGGAGTTTAAGGGAGAGGGAAGGTGGAGGAGGCGGATTGGGAATCCCCTAATACCATGCGAGCGAAGCCGCGGGAAAAAGCTAGTATTTAAATACTTCTTCTTGCTTTGAGTTGTAGTTTCTTCTATCATGTACTTTTTACATTTTATATTATCAATGCTCTTCATTTATATGTGTCTCCCTTCACTTTCATCTCTGATTTTTTTTTATCGTGTTATTATTTTGTTTTTAATGAACCCTTGTCCGTAAATAAAAAAATAAAACTTATTTTTTTACTGAATACTCCACTGTCAAACATAAATACTAAGCAGATCAATGAGCTATAATATACTGGTTATTCCCAATTTGAGTACATCCTTTGGACAGAGAAATATTAAATTTCATGGTGTGAAACTCTATAATGCTCCACAGAACCAAACAAAAAATAACAGATATTAGTATATTTAAAACTAAAGTAAACACATGGCTGAGAGAACTGAATTAAAATTAACTTGCAAACATTATGAAGACAATGTACAGAGAGCTAGGACTAAATACAAAATATAAAAAAACTACAGGCTGCCTCAGAACAGGAAACCGCAGTGAGGAGGACTGATACAATTGTGGTATTGTCCTTATAGTATATTTTATACTTACAAACTTTGCTATAGAAAGTAATAAAAAAATAAAAAATACAAATGTGTCGGGTTACTTACTACCAGGGGCTCGATTCTCCAATAGCGATCAAGAGTTTATTCGTTATGCGTATCTGCCAACGAAAATTCTCGTCGTCTCGACGAACTTTGTCGAACGCTTAATTTATACCACGGACTCGATTCTCCAGTCGAGGTCGATCGCAATCGCCGTCGTACGCCGAAGTATGTACATTGGTCGACTTTGTTTTTCTTTAGTCTCGTCGAAGGTACATACTTAGACGCCAAACCTCAAAAGTCATTCCACTCGAACCACGAATGAGTCGAATCAGTCGACGCCAAGATGTCTTTGCCATAATTGTCAAAATCTAGTATTATTGTAACCTAAATTAATTAAATACGTTTATTTGGGCGTGACTGTTGATTGCTACTTTAAATGGGACATACAAATACACAAAATTTGTAAACGGCTGCGGGCGATAGTGGGTAGAATATACAAATTGAAGTGTTTCGTTCCTGTGAATACCTTAAGAATTATTTACATGTCACTCGCGGAATCAACTTTAAGATATGGATTAACCACTTGGGGACATTCTTGCAAAACAAATTTAAATTACGCACAATCAATACAAAATTCTATCGTTAAATTACTAGTTAAAAAAAATATTTTTTCGCAGAGACGAAACATTTCACTTTTGTATCAAAATTTAGCAGTTTTGCCGGTGCAGGCCTTATTATGGTATAAAATATTGATTCAGCACATATCTGACTCTGAGTATAAGAGGAAAGTTGAACATGGGCACGATACTAGGTTCACAAAGAATGAAGGCATGCTTGTACCTAAACATAATAATAAATACGGACAGCGAACCCTCGAGTATATTGTGCCTAAAATATATAATATGCTACCTGGTAATATTAAGAAATGCGAATTTCCAAATAGAGTCAGATATTTGCTGAAAACATGGCTACTAGGTAGAAATAATTTGTATTAGGCGATTTAGTCTTACTATTAATGTGTAAGTTTATTGTTATTGTATAAATTAAGGTCTAAGTTGTAATCTGTAAAAAGTTGTAATAAAAATCCTGTTGACAAACTACTTAACTGTAGTTTAACGGGATATATATGAAATAAAAAAAAAAAAAAAAAACTTAAGACCGTTTCCCGGGCGCACTCTGACAGATTTATCGGCGATATTGGCTGCAATAATAATGTAAAGCAAACTGAAGCAGATACTTTGAAAACAACAAGAACGTTTCGCCGGAGGGTAGATGGTTTTCACGTGAAAATTGACTTACTAATTAATCTGTTGCAATGTCGTTTTACAAGTGTTAGCAGCATCAAATTTCGGTAATCTTTCGGGATGACTGGACACGTTTAATATGATTTTTTTTAGAAAAAACCTTTTGATTCACCTTTATCCTTTATTGTACTATAAAAGACAACTATTTGCATTTGGGGCAATGGAAAATACTGCATTCAAAATTTCAATACAAAATATCAAAGAATACCGATATAAATTATTGTCAATGACATCTGTCATCCAATACGATGAAAGCATATATTCATTTATTTTAATAAACATTTTATCTGCAGTATTTTCCATCGCCCCAAATGTGAATATTTGTCTTTTATAGTAATTAAGATGATGCATAATTTTATTCTATTTTAAATATACGTATTAAGGGTGTCCAATAATTCCAAAAGTTTACCAAAACTGAGTCTAGTTTTTGCACTGATAATTCGTGGTGAAATTCCATTGTATTAGAATTTGAAATTAAAATACTTTTGTACTTTCGACCAGTCTGAAAATGTCCGTAATAGGATGAAACCGGTCCTGGTGAAATATAAATTAGTGGAAGAAAGTACAAAAGTGTTTTAATTTCAAATTTTTACCAAAACTGTTTTCCGCAGGTGGTTACCAGTATTTTGGTTTGTGTATTTATTTTTAGGAAACATTCCCCCAGTCATTTCGAAGAAAGTGCGATTGTAATTTCAATTTCACACGGTAGACATGTCAAAAACATCAGAAACGGACAATATTCACAGGATTCTTTCTGCCAATATAACCATAACTTTAACTCTTCGACATTGAAGAATACATAGGATACGTCTGAACTTGATACGATCGGTTATCACGCAGGTACAGGAGGTATTGAAGGCACTGCTAAAAACAAGCTGCATTCCAGGAGAAATCCTGAATTGTAGCTGAGCAGTGACCTTTTCATCAATAGACTCAATGATAAAATAACAAAATGTATAATACTGTTAAAAATCTATTGACGAATAAACGTTATTATTATTATTATTATTATTAGGTACAGTCACTTTACTGACTTTACGATGACCGTAAGCGAAAGATGCCTAAAACATATGTGCGATAGAAAAACGCGTGGGCAGGAAGGCATGCCGCTTTTCGGACCTTAAGCTCATCTGTTGCGATGATTTCCGTATCAATGTCAGGTCGGTATTAAATTTTAGCGTTTACTATACGTGTACTTACAATTTAAGAGACGGATATAGTTACCGCCGCCCCTGGAACCATTTATTGGATAACAAACGCCTCTGTCATAGGTCACGCCAAGTGGTTCGCTACGATTGGTGACTTATCAGAGGTGCCCAGGTTTATGGGGTGAAGTTTTTTTATGTCTTGGCGGTGGATGCTTTTGCCCACCTACTGCGTGGCATGCAGGATCAGGAGAGCCTGGTTGAGAGACGCCTTTTGACCTCTCCAGCCGGACTCTCTCGACTCACCCCATTGTGCCGCAGTGAGAGGGATGGATTCATATGTCCATCATTCTTGAACACGTTGGTACCCACCCCTCATAACTTTTAACTTACCAGAATTTCCTCTTCTTCCTTTCCCCTAAAAGACCCTCCACACAGCATCTTCAAAGATGACACAGGCCTTGAGATTTTTTCCAATGTTGGAGCAAATGTTTGATAAAATGTAGGTACTGTATTTTGACAGTTTTGTTGGTGTCGACTGGTTCGACCCACTCATTGTTCGAGTGGAATGACCTTTGACGTTTAGCGTATGTATCTTCGACGAGATTCGAGACTAACAAAGTGGAACAATGTACGTACTTTGGATGGCGATTGCGAGCGACCTCGACTGGAAAATCGAGCCCCAGGCATCGCGTGGTGCAAGCGATATTACCCATTACGTTCTTATGAAATAATATTGCAAGGTTTTTCGTATCCCGGCAATGTTTGTCTTTCTTTTCAGGATTAAAAATAATTTAAAATCTTTGTTTTCAGTATTATTAATGCTACGGCGTAGAAGTTTTGTTATGGCGTAGTAAGTTGTGTCAACAGCAAACTCAAATAGCTGACTTTTTATCAAAGCTTTTATGAAATGAATAGTTATTTGCCCTCAGCACTGAAAACAAACACACATCAATCAAAACTGAACACAAATAACAATGGATGAACGAATTCACTAAAATATGAAGTCATTGATGGTATTATCTGCTAAAAAATACATACAACCACAAATTTTCACCCTTCTACCCCCACCCTCCCATTTTTTAATCGCGATTTTAGTATTTTTGTGTGAATAAATTTAACGATCGTATTTCGTTCGTATTTCAAACAGAACGAAATTATTTATGTTGTTTAATGACAGATGGCGCAACGCCACCTTCATCGAACTATCATTTATATGGCAAAACAACGTTTGCTGGGTCAGCTAGTCAATTTATAATTTTTTGTGGAAAAGAGTCAATACATCTAAAATTTGATTAAAAAATGACATATTTCCGGTTTTGTCTGGTTATTCCCTCTTAAGAGTCAAAGATTTCATTCAAATCGCCAGATTAAATAGATCAAACCTTATTCCATTCAGTGAATCGAGGCACTTTATTTTTTTTATTTATTTATTATTTTATTTTATTTAAGGAGAAAACACAGATACAGACAATAATTAACAAAACGATATTATGAACAATAACTTGAGAATTCGCCTGCACCCCAACTATTTCTCACTGATTGACTTGATAAATAAAGATTTTTAAATACATTTTTTATACATGTTTAAAAATAAGTCATAATTAATAATGGATCGAAAATTGTTTAAAAAGAAGCACATAAAAAGTACGGTGAATGATAAATGAGTTTCTTTTTTTATAGGAAAACAGCCTTCAATTTTCTACCAAAAGTATCAAAAAATATATCGGAATCCTCAAGGTCGTGGTTTTTATTAAACAATTCGCACATTCTTCTGATTGGATCCCTGACACCAGCATTTTTACGTGTCCAGTTAATGTGGAATAAGTCGTTAATCCTAGTTGTTCTGGGTGGTATTTTAAAATTAATTAGTTTGAGTAAGTCAGGACAGTCGATAACGTTGTTGCAGATTTTATACAGGGTCATTAGGTCAAAGTATGTTCGCCGGTTAGATAGAGTGGAGACGTTATATTTCAAGAGCATATTTGTGTATCCCCATTTAGGTGCGCTCATTCTGTGATTGAGGCAACGCAGAAATTTCTTTTGGACACTTTCAATATTTTCTTTACAGATACCGTAAAGTGGAGTCCATATGGAAGCGCAGTATTCAAGTTGAGAACGGACCAGCGTATAGTAAAGCAGAAGGTAGGTTTTAGGTTTTCGAAATACACGGCTGTTTCTAATAACAAGAATAAAAACATGAGAAAAAAAACAATTAACTTTCGATTGAACAATTTTCCAGTTGGAATTCGTTGAAATTCCTACGAATTAGTAGAGTTTTTTTTATCAGAATATCTCGTTAGACTTTTCATGTTCCCGATTAGATTGCCAGATTATCTGACAGAGTGGTTCCTGAATTCTGACAGACTAATTTAAACGGTCCTCCTATATATAAATAGTATCGGCAGATCAGATAATCCCCTACACATCGAGGAATTCAAGGATATCATAACTGTGGAGAAATGGGATGTGAGAATAGTTTTTCTCTTAGAACAACAAAGGTTCCAGCAATATGAATAACCCGACAATGTTTGAGAACCTAATACTACCATTAACGTAAGCGTAAATTGTGATGATGGAAGATGTAGATAGCAGAGAAAATGAATTCGAAGCGTTTGTCTACTTAGCCACATACAAGTTAAACATCAAACCTTTCCTACTATTTGATAAGTTCTTTATTTTATTATATTATTATAATTTTGACTGCTTTTAACATCAACTGGTTGTGCAAATCAATTTACTTTCGTTCGCAGGGCGGGTGCGGTGCGAGTTTAAAACAACAATTTCAACGAAAAACTGCCCAAAGGATAGGAGGGGTTATGGAGCCAAGACTTACCGAGTCAACTTTTGAATGGTCATTTGCCGCTGGTTCTGTAGTTCTTATAACAATTCAATAGTTCCTTTTAGTGTTTATAACACAGTTCAAATACACCAGCGGTTGCAGCTGCTTAGTGGCGGGCGAACGATTCAAAATAGGTCACACACTGACCGGCAATTGTACTGCGGTGCGTAGCAAGACTCACTGGCACGGCGGCGGCGTGATGGAAAGTTCACGACACAATCATATTAATGCGATATGCAAGTAATGCAGCGGCGGTAAATTCACTTCGGAACTTTGGCAATTACCGTGGTGCAGGCAAACAATAATTAATACACGGCAATTGCAAAACTGCGATGAACGCTCATATCGGATAGCGTGGTGAAAAGTCAAACAAAACACAGCAAAAAAGAACGAAGCTATTTTGTTTCGTCTTGGCGTGGGATGGATAGGTAGGAATTATATGGTAGGAACTGGGTAAGGAATTGGGTAATGGAATAAGCAGTTATTTCAGTTTATTACGTAAACATAAACAAAAAAATTGAATGGCGCAAACATCAGCTTTACACACACAAGGCCACGAGGAAAATAATTTCTCTTCCCTTTATATCAGTTTTGTTTGTTTTATTTATTTAATTATTATTGTGCATTTATTCAGACTCCCATTGAGCTTTCAAATAATCAGTTTATATTAGAATTGTAAATATTATAAGAACGTAAATAATAAACAAAATTTTTTACAAAACAAAAAAACGACTTCAAAAAATGCATTAAAAAGTAAAAAAATAATTTCGTATTCTTCTACAACTTAATAATCAACTTACTTTTTCTACTCATCAATATGTAGGTATGATTGTTATTTTTGTAGTCGGTGTCAGCCAAGGTAGGTTGTAACTACATACATAGTTATAGGTGAGATGTGCTTGTGTCGCACGAGCAACTTGACGAGGCGAGAGGTGGGAGGGGAGCTGTCAACTGAACACGCCGCCGGCCGGGCCGGGTACCTTTGCTGACACCGACTCCAAAATTAACAATCGTACCTACATATTGATGAGTAGAAAAAGAAAGTTGATTATGAAGTTGTAGAAGTATACGAAATTATTTTTTTTCTTTTTAGTGCATTTTTTGAAGTCTTTTTTTTTTGTTTTGTTAAAATTTTTGTTTATTTTTTGATTTTTAGTGAATCTGAAGTACACTAATTTGTTTGAATATGGGTAGACCTACTAAACATGCTGCTCATATGAGACAGATATTACTTGACCATGACGACGTTACAGTAGGTGACTCAAAGATCCGGATAGCCTATAAAAGATTCGGCCGAATATCGTTAATTTGCTCCTAAGAATTGAAGAGTTCTGTTACTTTGGCTAATCGAAATCGGTTGGTGTGATATTGAGTTATTCGTCCATTTGTCGCGCACATACTTAATGCAAATTTAAGACTTATATGGTTTTCTTATAATTGTCAGATCTGGACCAAATTGAAATGGGACCACACGGAAAGCACCAGCTTTCAAATAAAAAAAGAATCATCAATATCGGTTCACCCAGTCGAAAGTTAAAAAGTAAAAAATATAATTTCGTGTTCTTTAATAATCAACTTACTTTTTCTACTCATCAATACGTAGGTCCGATTATTATTTTTGGAGTCGATTCCTTTATAACACTGTATAACGTAAAAAATGTATACTTATTAAATTATTAAACTTATTAAATTACTTAGTAAAAACATACAACTATTAAAAATAATAAAAAGTAGTATACACCTATTATACAGAAAAATAAGAATATGCCTACTCGTGAGATATAGAATACTAAAAGAAACAATTTCATTTTAAAGATGAAAAATAATTTACTTAATTATTACTGAATTGGATTAACATTACTTAACAATAGCAATTAAATGCCTGTGTAAGATAGAAAAAAATTACAAAACAAAATTTTAAAAAGTTACAGAATACGTTGAGAAAATTAGAAAAATAAATATGTGTATTCACTATGGGTAAATTCGTACATTTCAGTTTCAGGGATGCTTCGGGGATTTTGAAAGGTTTTTTTTAAGGAAAGGAAGGACAATATCAGATTTGGAAACGTAAAAGGATAGAGGGGTGGATGGAAATTTTATAGATACCTTTGTACGCAATTTGGCAGCAACCTCTGGTCTGGAGCTCCAAAATACCTTAAAAATACCCTCGACTCTGTGCAGAAACGGGCGGTCCGCTTAATAGATTTCTCCCATCTTAACAGACGGATTGCAATATTTAGAGCACAGGCGTCGGGTGGGAATGCTATCCATGTTCTACCGGTATTACAATGGAAGATGCTCCGAGGAACTAGCGTCATTGATCCCTTCGGCACCGGTGCATAGTCGGGAAACACGCCAAACGCGTCCCCAACATTTGTACATGGTTGACATTTGTCACATGAGAACGGGTCGTTTCTTCGACTCGTTCTTGTATTCAACAGCTCGGCTGTGGAATGATTTGCCGGCCTCTGTGTTTCCTCCTTCCTACAACATGGGTCTCTTCAAAGACCAATGTTCATTCCTTCCTCTCCTCAAAAAGACCCTCCACAAGCATCCTAGATGACATAGGCCCTGAGGGAAATTATTTTCCTCAGGGCCTGTGTGGAGTTAATGTAAAAAAAAAAATGTCCAGAAAAATCTGGTCACCTTATGTAAGAGGAAAATAAGCGTTTTATTAAGGAAACCAACCATTCATGAAAAAAAAAAACATTACAGAAATTGAACAATGTAGTTTTTCCGGTGACATTTAAAACTGTTAAATATGCAAAACCTCACATCTGAATGCACTTTCTAATTAAAAAAAGTTTTAATTTTTTTAAAACATTATTATCATAAAATCTTAAGTATGTAGATAATTATTTATAATTATTTTCAATTAATTGAAACCAAACTAAATAAAATAAAATTAATCCAATGAAATCAAAACGAATCTAATTCAATCTTTTATTTTTCTAAACTATTGTTGGAACTGTGATTAGTACCTAAGACAAGTAACATATCCTCAAAAGTTATTCCGATATTGGGGTATTCCAATTAGCAAGGATTATAAATCCAGTAACTTCAATCTACGGTGGTCACGTCCCGGATATCCGGAAATCTGCACGCTTAGCGAAATATATATACCAATATTGGTAATATTTATAACTGAATGCTACAAATACACATATCTTTCGAAGGCTTCGGTGGTCGAATCAAAATCCCCGACTATAACGAACCCATAGATGGCGGATTCAAATAGTGTAATTTTTTAAATATTGTTTATCTTCGGTGATTTGATCCTATAATATAAAGTAAATATATATTATATCTTATATAAAGTCATAGATAAAGAATAATACAAGAAGTGACGTTTTTCGTGATACAATAATTAATTATAGACCCGATTTCAGCCTTACTTCTATGCAAAATTGTGTTTTATCGTGATTACGAAATTCAAACGCGATGGCGATGTACAATTTTAAGCAAGTGTAAGAGAGACGATTTCGACAGTAGATCGCCGACAGTTTCTCCCCCCCCCCGGCATACATATATACAACTAGCTGTTTCCCGGCATGCGTTGCAATGCCATATTCAAAGAAATAAATGGTTTCTCTCTGCATGTCCTTTCCCATGCGTCCCCGTTCCCCTCCCGCGTTTCCCTTCCACCAACCTCTCCTTCCTTCCATATATTCAGTCCCAGTACATTCAGTTTTCAAACAGCTCGCGTGCCACCTATTACAATTTTTTTAATTAAAATATTCATTTTTCATATATTAGTTTTGTATACGAGTATTATAACAATCAATCAAATCTGATACCTAACAGAGGTCAAATTCAATTTTATCAAACGCTCGAACTGTCAAATGTGCGAAGTTAAAATAAAAAAAATATTAAATTTTCTGAAATCATTCAATTTTCTGCGCAAATTTCTTAATTTTTCTTTCCATAAGAACCTTCTACAAAGTATAAGAAAATTAAAAAAAAAGATGAATGAAATAGGTAAAGTCGTTCTGAAGTTATGGCGTGACCAAAGGAAACAGGGATTCATTTTATATACATATATATAGATATGCAGTCGGTTTAGAGAACATATGATATATCTATTTAGACAAAATATAACTAAATGTCTCCGAAGGGTGTGCAGAAAGAATGCACCAAATAACGAAAGTATAAAATATATAATCATTCATTCAAACGAAAAATGGAAATGACAGACACAGGTAGACAGCAGTAAACCATTGTATTAACAAGTCTCCCTCTCTCCTAGCCCAGCTCTCACCTAGACAATACATACTGATCATCGGTACTCGTTATCTTAATAAATGTAATCTATCAACTAGGGCCATTGACGTAGTATATATAGACGTGCCCTGTGAAATTCAAATAAAATTCCAATCAAATAAAATTGGCTCAAATAAAATTGGCTCAAGGCCCATTTATGAAAAAGTGCATGCATTGTTTTGCACCGTTTAGATCGCATAGTTCTTAGTTTTGTACCTTTTTATCGGTCTATAAGGTCTACACTGAAACTAATTTGCATTCCATAAAGGTATCTCTTAGCAGTTTATCTCTATTATTGAAAATATTCTAAAACTACTGCACAAAAAAATTGTAATGCTACTTCTAGGGAGAATGCTTCGAACAACGGAATTCAAAATGGCTGCACTTGATCAGCTGATTGCCCGATCCTATGGTAATTTTTCAGAAGTGTTGACGTCACACGATTCACCGTACATACGGTGGTTTTAGGGGGATATTAAAAAATTAAAACTTTGACAATTATTTTAACTATTAAAACTAACTCTAAAAATAAAAAAATAAAAATGCAAAGTTAGAAGGTTATTATTATTCATTAAAAAAAAATAAAAAATTGGACTGGAGTTCTCTATTAAAGGCGAAAAAATAGGAGACATTACTTTTTGTCCGACTCTAGTAGTATTCATTGCATCCTTCGAAATTCGAAGTTCGAATACCAAAATCAATCAAGGAGTATGTGCCAAGAGATTGGTATAATTATTACGAGGAAACACGATCGCAGAGAAATTAGAATTATTGTTATTTTACCATACTGTTACTGTCACTGTCTCTGTTACCCATCCGAGTACTGAACGCAAGGGACAATTGCACCTCAGGCTGATAAAACCTAACAGCAAAATCGTAAAAATCGAGGCTACCCATTTTTCTCCTCCAAAACAATTTTAGGTTTTTTTTTAATGAACTGTAGTAGAAGAAAATATTATACAAGGTGTTAAGGTACGAACTTGACTTACTTTAACCAGTGATTCCTGACATTATTTGGAGTAAAAAATGTTAATAAAATTTTGGACTCCGATGACATTTAAAAAAAAATATATTTTTTTTTACAAAAATATATAAAAAAAATAATAGGTGTTGGACAGTTTGGAGCCGGTTGGCCAATGACGAAATGCGGCAGATTTTTGTTTTTTATATTGAAGAAAAAAAAAAAAAAAAAAAAATCATCTAAAAAGTCACCGGAGAACAAAATTTTTCTCTATATTTTTTACTACATATAAAGTCAGGAATCACTGGTTAAAGTAAGTCAAGTACGTACCTTAAGAGGGTATAACCAGAGAAAACCGGAAACATGTAATTTTTAAATCAAATTTTAGACGTATTGACTCTTTTCCACTAAAAATTATAAATTGATTTCAAAAGCTTGTTCTTTTATCTAGTAAACGTAATTTAAAATTTGAGAAAAAATGTTTATTTTTAGTATAATAAGGTTACACCATAGGTCTTTGGCAGATTTATAATAATTGCACATAATTTAGAATGTTTACATAAAAAAATTGATAACATTTGCTACTGTGAAAAAATTGATTTTACCAATGAATATACTTACCTTGGCATAATCGTTGATAATAACTTTAAATGGGATAAACAAGTGATCAAAATTTGTAACCAGCTCCGATGTTTGGCGAGTAATTTTTATAAATTAAAATTTGTGTTGCCTCGATGCACTCTCAAACTTACATATCATTCTATGGTTGAATCCATACTTAGATATGGAATTCGAACTTGGGGACACTCGAGTAAAATTAATATTAAATACATTCAAAATTTACGAACTGCTATAATTAAAAAATATATTAAACGTAGCATTTACAAACAAAGAAACAACTTAAAATTACTGTATGAGTCTGAGGGCCTACTTCCAATCAAAGGGCTTCTCTGGTACATTATAATTATGGACAATTCGGGAGAAAGCACGTATAAAAATTTATTGGTGCACAGTCACACAACAAGATTTACCGAAAATAAAGGCCTAAAAATACCACGAATATCAAATAAGCATGGTAGCCAAAGATATTCAAATACAGAAAGATATGCTATGGTGTCCGCGCAACTGTCGCCGGACTACGCGCTAATTAGCGTAGTTTTCATAAAAAAACGAATTTGTTCATTTCGTTGAGTTTTTGAAAATGTGCATTAATTTTGGTTAACAATATATTTTGAATAAGGAAAGAATTCGTTCATTTAGTTTAACGTTCGTTTGGTTTATTCGTTAATTATTTGTTCTTTTAGTTTATTTGTTAATTGGTAAACAATATCGGCGACACCCGGAAGCGCAGACCCACATAGTAAAAACAGCAGATAGCACATCTACTTATATTTCAATATCTTTGATGGTAGCAGAATGCTCGAATATATGATACCCTTGATTTACAACATGTTAAATCAAAATATTATTTTAAAAAATAATGAGGAACCCTGCCATAAACTGACAAAAAAGTGGTTAATAAATGAACAACATATTTATCTATCCTAAATCTTATATTAGGTATTAATATTTTAACTTAAGCTTGTGTGTTATGTAATAATATTAAATGGTAGAACCTACAGACAAGCTAATCTGTCACAGCTTTGTGGGACTACCCATATCTTATATTGTATTACATGTTATTATATTCAATTAAATAAATAAAAAATAAAAAAAATAAATATCAAACAAAAAATCTTATTTTCAAAGACATATTTCATATCAAGTAATCATACATTATTGTAAATCAATCGTTATCTAGTAAACGCATGATTCAAATTTTTAATTTTAGTTCAAATAAAATCATTAAAAAAATATCCGAAACTTATGTATTTTAAAAAATATTTGGTCTAGTGTCAAAATCCAGAAAGAAAGTTGGGGAATATGGTTGTATGGACAAAACGCCACTAAAAAATAAGTTGTGTTTATAAAAATAAATCATTAAGAGGGTATTACCAGAGAAAACCAGAAATATGTCGTTTTTAAATCAGATTTTAGACATATTCACTCTTTTCCACAAAAAAATTATAAATGGATTTGGAAAGATTGTTCTTTTATCTACCATTCGCATGTTTTAAATTTTGAGAAAAAATGTTTATTTTTTGTACAATAAGGTTATATCATAGGTCGTTGGCAGATTTGTTAAATTTTCAAAAAAGATTTTGTATTATACCAAACCCATTTCAAATCACGTAATCTTGCAGTAAAATATATCAATACATTATCTGGATATCGCATGTTTTAGAATTTTAATTTTAGTTTAAATAAAATCATTAAAAAATATATACGTACTTGTGTTTCTTGACGAAAATTGGTCCGTTTGTGTATTTATTTGCGAACTTCCAAACTAATATATTTCAGATTTTTTTAACATTCTTAATTAACTTAGACATTATTAAAAAATGATAAATACTTATAATCAAAAAATAATTACAAAAAGTACAGCATTTGAATAATTTTATCACTACGCCTTTCAGCATTTTTGGATGAAGGTATAAATTAAAGCAAATTTGGAATGAAATATAATCGATATTGAATTATAATTTTAAAAAGCTGGTACGGAGAATAATTAATCTTTGTCATTGTAACCGCCCTGCACGACTGTAAGAACAACTTTCGACGAAATGTGGATTTTCGGCCGCTGGCTGGTTAAACACTCTTAAGGTATAATAAATCCTTATTTTTTGTTAAAATCAAGGTCGTTAGTCGTTATCGTGAAACATTATTAAGTTGTTTCCAATTAAGCAAAATCAACTTGTTAATTAGTTTTTACGCTTATCAATTAATACACAAATGCTTTTTTACAGAAAGCAATTATAACAGTTCCTGCGCGTGTATATATGTGTTATTTGGTTAATAGAATCAGGCGGCTAACCAGCACAGTTTTATCTGCATCAAAAGATGAAAATGATATGTGTAATTATGCGTTGCTTAGGCAATAGAGACATAGAATCAGCTCGAGAGTTTGTGTGTTAATTTTTTTAACACTAGTCAGTCAAAAAGTAATGCATCCTATTTTTTCCTCCTTTAATTGTCAAGAAATAAAAAATGTAATTACAGGGGTCGAAAACCACAGTATTGACGATTAATTTGTTACTTTTCAATATAATCTCAGTCCAATTCCACAACTTTGGTCCATCTTTTAACAAGGGCATGTATCACAGTGTTGTAAAAAAGCATGGTCACACCAAGAACACCATCGCCATAACTTATCCCGCCGATCACACAGTTTTGATTTTTTTTGTCCTTGGTGAGTTTATGTGATCCTATCACATTGACTGCCTGTTTGATTCAGGTTCAAATAAATGAACCCATATTTTGTCACCGGTCACAATGTTTTTAAGCGCTGCAAGCGTTGTAAGGCTATTGTTTTTATCAAAAAAGATCCGAAGTAAACACTTTGAACAAACAGAAACTTTGAGAAAGAAGATCACCCGTTTTGTGCCATCGGAACATAAAAATATACCCTCAGGTAGAGAAGGTGTAGAAGTGTACGTCCAAGAAAAATAGAAGGACCAAAAAAGGGTGTAACAGATGCGCAAAGTTACTGTGCAATGAACATTGTATGTACATGTGTCAGGATTGTTTTGTTTTGAAGTTAATTTATGCTAATACATTTCCTGTTCAAATACAAAAACAAAACTCTCTTACAACACAACTACACCACCAGAACAATAACCAACAGACACTACAATGTACCTACACTACACACCACGTCAGCTCAAAGACAATTTTTCTTCCTAGCTCCTAAAATCTTTAACCTTATCCCTGAAAACTTAAAAACGTTGAGTCAACCCCATTCCTTTAAAAAACAAATAACGAAATGGATCCTTACACATGGAATACATTACAATTTTAACACCCATTCACTTTACACTCTATCAATTTAATCACCTCTCAGACAAAACATAATATATCTCTATTTTCTAAATTAGCGGCATTGTATGTGCAAGATTAATTAGGATGATCTATATCTAACAACTCCTCCAATTTCTTATTTTACAATAATTCTCTAACTTCTCCATCTTCTTCTTGTAACCCAATCTAACTATAAGTATATCATTTTCTTATTATAGAAGATCTGTGTGAATAGTATTAAGAGCATGCAAAAAGTAATATATCCTTATTTACTATCTAAGCAGCATTATATGTATAAGACTGATTCTGTGAACTATATATCAATAATTCCTTAATATACTAATAATAACTTATCTTTTCCAATAATTATTTAACTTCTTCACCTCGTTCTTGTAATCCAATATAACTACATAAACTCTCTTATTGTAGGAGAATTTGTGTGCATAGTATCAATTAGTGAAAAATTTCAACCTATACTAATGAATGTATATCCGCAAACTGTAAACTTCACCCGCCATAACACAGGGTCATCCCTAGCATGGAGGGTGAAATATCACAAAAAACTGTATGTACTTTCGATAACTCATGTATTATATAAATAAATAAGTAAAGAATTTTTTTCTATAAATAAGTACTAAGTATTAAAACTAAGTAAAAACCTTAATACTTTTTCTAATAGCTAATGATTTATTCTATCCGTTTGAAATCATTCCAATTGTGTTGCTCATCTGCGACAGTTCATCCGGCCGACAGTTCATCCTGCCGACAGTTCATCCTGCCGACAGTTCATCCCGCCGACAATCCATCCGGTGACAATTCATCCTGACAATTCAACCTAACCTAACCTATATGTCGAATTTTGTTATTCACGCATGCTTCTTCGGAGAGTCGAAATTATTGTTAGTACAAATATTTTTATAGCGGATTTCCACTCAAGATGCCTTCAGATATAAGTATATCGATTTTGGTTGTACGGCCGTATATCCTCTTTGCATACTTACTTAATAAAAATCTTCTAAATGATCAGGCAGGATGAATTGTCGCCGGATGAATTGTCGGCGGGATGAACTGTCGGCAGGATGAACTGTCGGCAGGATGAACTGTCGGCCGGATGAACTGTCGCAGGATGAACTGTCGCCGGATGAATTGTCGCAGGACGAATTGTCGGGTCACCGTTATAAGCTATATGTATATATATATTTTTTTACCTTTAATGACTTTTAAAGGGGCGTTGAAATTGCTACCTACCCTGAAGCACTATTTTTTTTTATGTACTGCTTATTTCAATAAATTCAACAAATTAAATAAGGTCTTCCCACAGTCGTTGTACCCTTAAGATTAAAAAAGCCTTGAAGAGTTAAAGAAATTGATTAAATTAATCAGTGTTTATCGTGTTTCGAGGCCGGTTTGTATATATTTTTTTTATAAATGGTTTTATTTAGAAAACCTTGCGTTTTATAAATTGGTGGCAACGAATTTTCAACACTTCAATCTAAACAGAACCATGGACCGGATTACTTACTTGCTTGGACTGTCTTTGATGATATTATTTTTAAATACGCATGCAGTAAGTATTATAAAAATCTTAAAACTATCATTCGGTGTTAAAGTGAAAATCAAAAACTGCTAATATTTTTTTTGCATTAACTCCACACAGGAGGCCATGAGGAAAATAATTTCCCTCAGGGCCTATGTCATCTGGGAATCTGGGATGCTGTGTGGAGGATGTTTTTGAGGAGATGAAGGAATGAACATTGGTATTGAAGAGACCCATGTTGTAGGAAGGAGGAAACACAGAGACCGGCAAATCATTCAACAGCCGAGCTGTTGAACACAAGAACGAGTCGAAGAAACGACCCGTTCTCATGTAACAAATGTCAACCGTGTACAAATATTGTGCACGCTTTTGGCGTGTTTCCCGACTATGCACCGGTGCCGAAGGGATCAATGACGCTAGTTCCTCGGAGCATCTTCCGTTGTAATACCGGTAGAACAAGGATAGCATTACCACCCGACGCCTGTGCTCTAAAGATTGCAATCCGTCTGTTAAGAAGGGTGAATCTATTAAACGGACCGCCCGTTTCTGCACAAAGCCGAGGGTATTTTTCAGGTATTTTGGAGCTCCAGACCAGAGGTGGCTGCCAAATTCAACCAAGGGGCGCACTTACATAACGTAGAATTAAAATACATAACATATGGGGAGAGGTGGTCTACAAGGATTTTAATCAATTATTTAATTACATTTGTTACTAAGTCGTTTTAGACTGTCAAAATTCTGATTATTTTTGGTAATTCCAGTAGGCTAATTACCTTGGATTTGTAGTTCACTTCAATAATACTCAAAAACCTTACAAGAAATTTGAATTATTAACGACCTGTAATAAATTTTGAGAATTTTTTAAATTTTTTAGTATGATAAGGTTATTCCATAGGTCGTTGGCAGATTTGTTAAATTTTCAAAAAAGATTTTGTATTTTACCACACCCATTTCAAATAATATAATCATGCAGTAAAATAAATCAATACATTATCTAGCAAACGCATGTTTTAGAATTTTAATTTTAGTTTCAATAAAATCATTAAAAATATGTACTTGACGATAATTGGTCCATTTGTGTATTTATTTGCGCACTTACAAACTAATATATTTCAGATTTTTTTAACATTCTTATTAAATTTAGACATTATTGAAAAATGATAAATACTTATAATCAAAAAATAATTACAAGAAGTACATTATTTTAACAGTTTTATCATCACGCCTTTCAGCATTTTTGGATGAAGGTATAAATTGAAGCTAATTTGGATTGAAATAAATTCGATATTGAGTTATAATTTAAAAAAACTGGTATGGAGAATAATTAATCTTTCTCATTGCAACCGCCCTGCACGATCGTAAGAACAACTTTCGACGAAATGTGGATTTTCGTCCGCTGGCTGGTTAAACGCTCTTAATGTACATGGATTCCTATTTTATGATTCTGCGATTGTTTCGAAAATGTAATTAATTTCAAGAAATGGCCAAGATCACCCTTAATAAGTGAAAGCCAAATAAATAATTTAAAAAATATGTAGGTCTATGAGATGTCTACAAACAAAAATATCAATTCGCATCAAGCTCGCCACCAGCACGTAGATTATTGCGCAATGCTTGAAGCAAGCCACAAGCTTCCTTTGTAGACTGTCAAAACGCTTGGCTCAAACAAAAACTACTCGCAGTGTTGCCTACTACTTAACCCTTCGAATAATAAGAAAATAATTTTCTGTCAACTTTTGCCTGTCAAAGTTTACGCGTAAAATTCCTGGTTCTTCCCATACATTTTAAGTGTTCCTATTTATTAGTTTTTTTTAACGCTTTTGCAAAAATAAAAATTGTTTTAAAATTTAGATAAAATAATCTTTCCGATATTTTTATTAGAAATCAACATTTTTGTTTATAAATATTAAAATATTGCATAAATGCATTCCTGCGAATATTTGAATTAAAGTAATTAAAATAGAATAAACTTCAAATTTTAAATTCAGATTCCTTTTCTAAACAAAATTTGTAATAAAACTGTCACCTAACTTTTTATCACTGTCATACAATTTTATTTTAAAATTAAATTTGGGTTACGTCACAAATAGGCGCAAAAGCAAACCGTCACTTTTGATCAGGTTTGTAAAATATCTGAACAACCTAGCTCATATAATTCTAAGACAATGAGAAGCATTATTTCTTTCTGTTTCTAACATAAAAGAAATCACAAATATTCGCATGACAGGAAGAGAGATATCTAACTTTAAATAATGCACGGTCGCTCTGGGACAATCTGGGTCTCCTGTTATTATAGCGGCATATGATGTTTTGGGACAACTTGGGTCTCCTGTGATTAAACGGGTTAACGAAAAACTACGTGCTTGAAAGAAACCACTATTGATAGTGTCGGAATCTCTTAAACGTCCACTACACTACTCGCTTCGACGAAGTTAGCCAAGGTTCGAAGCGCGTGTCTACACTACTCCCTTCGAACTTCGGAGCACTTCGAGTCCTTTGACTCGGGCCAAATACCGACAATTATCGGAAGTCAGGCGAAGCGAAGCGAAGTTGGACGAAGCGAAGTGAAGTTCGTGTCTACACTATCGTATTCGATTATCTTCGATCAACTTCGCGAGTAGTGTAGTGAAGCTATTAACGTTGCTTGAAATGGCATAAGCCGTATTTGGTGACCAGATATGAATAGCCAGGTACTTTCCCACCTTCCTCTTCCCTATCTCTTTCCACTCCTCAATACCGTTAGCCTCACAACATACCCCATTCTGGGATGCCATAGTCTCACTGGCTCCAGACGGGAGCAGTTGGGACTCTTGTGCGGATTCTCGGAAGGGGACTCGGATGGTCAACGGGGACGCACGGGAAAGGACAAGCAAAGAGAATTCATTTATTTCTTTGAATGGCATTGCAACGCATGCCATTCAAAGAAATATTCTCATTGATGATGATAATGATATAAGCATTGTTTCTCCCTGCGTGTCCTTTCCCATTCATCTGGTTCCTCTTCCGCCTTGCATTCATTGCGGATTTCCACATTTCTCACACGATCATACATGGTTTTACAACACATACGCCTCAGGGATCTCATTTCTACAGCGTTCAGTCTACTTTCATCCTTCCTCTGCCAGTTCCATGCCTCACTGCCATACATCAGGGTAGGTATCAGTACTCCATTATGGACGGCTAGTTTCGCGTCTTTTGACAGTTTTTTGTTGGTGCCAACGGCGTTCAGTCCTCCATTAATAGAGTTACCTGCGTTCACCCTTCTTTCAATATCTCTATCAGCCTTCCCATCTCTCGTAAACATACTTCCCAAATAAACAAACTCATCCACCTAACTTAAATAATCTAACGTTAAGAAAATAATATTCTTGTGATTTGCATAACTCATGTATATTGACATTTTTCAGACACAAGGGCAAATTATTCCAGGAGGCTATTACGACCAAGGGTACAATCGTGAGGAAACAACAACAGTTGCTCCCACTACGACTGTTGTTGTTACCAGCAAAGAAGACATAATGAAAATTTTCAAATCCGTCCGAAAGGGAAGTAATCGCCGATCATCATCGTCATCATCTGATATGGTACATGATGCTGATGATGATGATGATATAGTACGTTATTACTAGTTCCGGCTACGCGGTGGCAAAATGAAGAATTCCAGAGCCGCTCATTATGAATAAATAACCGGACAAAACAGGAATTTTTTGTCAGTTTTAAATCAAATTTTAGACGTATTACTCTTTTCCAAAAAAAATTATAAATTGATTTCGAAAGATTGTTCTTTTATCTAGCATTCGCATGTAATAAATTTTGAGAAATTTTTAAAGTTATTAGTATAATAAGGTTTATTCCATAGGTCGTTGGCAGATTTGTTAAATTTTCAAAAAAGTTTTGTATTATACCACACCCATTTCAAATAATATAATCATGCAGTAAAATTAATTAATACATTATCTAGCAAACGCATGTTTTAGAATTTTAATTTTAGTTTCAATAAAATCATTAAAAAATATGTACGTAGCGTTATTTCTTGATGAAAATTGGTCCATTTGTGTATTTATTTGCGCACTTACAAACTAATATATTTCAGATTTTTTTAACATTCTTATTAAATTTAGACATTATTGAAAAATGACAAATACTTATAATCAAAAAATAACTACAAAAAGTACACTAATTTAATAGTTTTATCATCCCGCATTTCAGCATTTTTGGATGAAGGTATAAATTAAAGCTAATTTGAATCGAAATAAATTCGATATTGAGTTAAAATTTAAAAAAGCTGGTACGGAGAATAATTAATCTTTCTCATTGTAACCGCCCTGCACGATCGGAAAAACAACTTTCGACGAAATGTGGATTTTCGTCCGCTAGCTGGTTAAACGCTCTTAAGAGGGAATAAATAACCAGACAAAACAGGAAATTTTTGTCAGTTTTAAATCAAATTTTAGACGTATTGACTCTTTTCCACAAAAAATTATAAATTGATTTCGAAAGACTGTTCTTTTATCTTGTAAAGCTACGTTTTAAATTTTGATAAAATATGTTTGTGTCTAGTACAATAAGGTGTTACCGTAGGTCATTGGCAGATTTGTTAAATTTTCAAAAAAAATGTATTATACAACAGACATTTTAAATCATTAATCATGCATTAAAATAAATCAATAAATTATTTGGGAAAGCTACTTTACAGAATTTTAATTCTACTAAAATGAAATAATAAAAAAAGAACCGCGCCCTTGTTTTGTTACAAAATACTTCAGTTTGTCTATTTATTTACGGTCTTAAAAAGTAATACATTTAAAAAAATGACATTCTCATTTTGCTTAGACATTATTGAAAAATTATAAATACTTATGATTAAAAAAATAATTACAAAAAGTCATAGATATATGAATATTAATAGACCTGCCCTAAGCGATAAAAGCGTATTATTTCCCCCTCCCCATACCGGTTCCATTGGAACCGGCTGGGATCGAGTATGGCTTTGCGTGAATCTAAAAAATGTGATGTCATCATTCTTCTGCAAGCCAGCGTCGAGCACTCATCGGTGCATTTTACGAAATAACACGGCAAAAATAGTGGCTTGTGTTTTGAAAACGTGTAAAAATAGAAGTGAAAAAGAGAATAAACCCAATTGTCGTATTACATTCCATAGGAAAGCATTATTTTACTTTTTATAAGCTTATTCAGATCACATAATATGGTCGTTTTTGTAACACACACTATCACTCGAGACACATGGCGTGTACTCGTCGCTGTTTTGTGGGGTAAGTAAATTATGAAACATTTGTAAAAGTGTCTTAACTAAATACGCCAACAAAATATTGGACTATGAATATAGGCGAACTTTACTTGAGTTATTGACGAATCACATATCAACGAAATCATCTTCCCGCTCTGCGTCCCGCTGTAATTGGTTTCTTCCCCTCACATTTATGTTCTGATCTATTAATATTCATATGTCTATGAAAAAAGTACATAATTTTAATAGTTTTATCATCACGAGTTTGAGCGTTTTGAATGTAGGTATTTATCAAGGCATCTTTTGAATGAAATAAAATCGATATTGTGTTATTATGTCGAAATGCTGATATGGAGAATAATTAATCTTTCTCGCAAGATCATCGTTCGACGAAATTTAAATTTCCAACCGCTGGTTAATGGCAGTGACAGTTTTTTTTTTAAATAAATTAATCCGTTATTTGGGCTCGTGACGTCACTACATGAAAATATTCCGTATTCCGACACATGTAACTTAATTTTAGTGGAGTATTATACTGCCCTGAAGAAGCTACAGTGGTAGCAAAAACCCGGTCGGCATGTATAGAAATTAAAAGTGGTGTTTAAAAAGCTGTTGTTTTATTTTAAATTAAATTAAAATAATATGTTTAAATTCTTATTCATTTCCAAACTAGCTGGTACCCGGCATGCGTTGCTATGCCATTTAATAAAGAAATTGTTTCTCCCTGCGTGTCCTTTCCTATTCATCCCCTTCCCCTTCGGTCTCCCTTTCCTCTCACGCGTCCCCTTCGCCTCTCGCGTTCCAACTCTGCCTCCTCCACCTTCCCTCTCCCCCACTCCACTTTCCCCCCCCGTCCCGCGAACTCCCCCCTCCCTGGTTCCCCCCCCCTTCCGCGAACCCCTTACCCGAGTTCCCCTCCCCCCTCTCGCATTCCATACATTCAGTCCCGATACATTCAGTTTTCAAACAGCTCGCGTGCCACCTATTGCATTTTTTTATACAAATTTCATAATGCCAGAGCTTACCAGTAGTTTCATACAAACGTTGTCCTGACAATAACTAACACAAAAATAAAAGAATTATCCAATTTGGTGTAGTCGTTCGGAAGTTATGCGCGTACATACATTTTGGCGATTCATTTTTATTTATATATATATATAAATATATAAATAAATAATAAATAATAAAATAATAATAATAATAATAAAATAATAATAAATAAATAATAAATAATAAAATAATAATAATAAATAATTAAAAGCAAGTTTGGAATAAAAATTAAGGGTAATACAAGAGAGAGTAGTATAGTTTCACATCTATTATATATGGATGATATAAAATTATTTTCAAATTCTGAATCAAATTTAGAGAAAATGATTAAGGTAGTTAAAATTTTTTCAGATGATATTAAAATGACTTTTGGTTTAGATAAATGTAAAACTATCCATATAGAGAAAGGCAAAATTGTAGATGGAGACGAGGGTATATTTAGAAATTTCAAAATTCAAAGTATGAAAGGGGATGAGGTTTATAAATATTTAGGATACCCGCAATCGAATAGATTAGATCACACTAGTATTAAAAATGATATTAGGATTAAATTTCAAACTAGGATCAGAAAAATTTTAAAATGCAATCTATCTGCTAAAAATTTAGTAAAAGCAATAAATACTTGGGCAATACCTCTACTAACGTACTCATTTGGCATAATTAAATGGTCCAATACAGATTTAGATAGTTTAGAACGATTAATTAGAACTACGTTAACAAAATTTAATTGCCATCATCCAAATTCAGCTATAGAACGAATTAATTTACCTAGAAATTTAGGAGGTAGAGGTGTAGTCAAAATAACATCTTTGAAACACAATCAGGTAGAAATGCTTAGAAATTTTTTCCATAGGAAAGCTAATAGCTCAGAAATGCACAAAATAATTTGCAAGGCAGATAGAAATATTACACCTTTAAATTTATATGACGAGAATGCCAACATTCTTATAAATACTAACCAGGAATTATTAGATTCCTGGTCAAATAAAATTATTCACGCAAAACACTTCAATTATCTCAACCAAACGTATGTTGACAAACTTTCGTCAAACAAATGGTTGAGTATTGGAGAGTTGAGCGCAGAAATAGAAGGATTTATGCTTGCCATTCAAGATAGAGTCATTAATACTAAAAATTATAGAAAGCATATAATCAAAGATATAAATCAAATTGATGATTTATGTAGAAAATGTTTGGCTTTTCCCGAAACTATAGAACATATTATATCGGGATGTTCTATATTAGCGCCTTCCGAGTATACATTTAGGCACAATCAGGTTTTAAAAATAATTCACCAAAGTTTGGTAATTAAATATAACTTGATTGATTGCCGTAATGTAGTACCTTATTATGAATATGAACCAAATTCATTTATAGAAAATGAATTTTATAAAATATATTATGATAAAACTATACTAACAGACAGAACAATTAGTCATAATAGACCTGATATAGTTTTACATGACAAAATTAAAAAAATAACTTATATCATTGATGTAGCTATTCCAAATTCCTGTAATATTCAAAAAACTGTTTCTGAAAAAATTAGAAAATACACAGATTTAGGAAATGAGATTAAAAGAATTTGGCATTCTCGGACTATAAAAATATTACCATTTGTTATTTCGGCCACTGGCATAATACCTAGGAATCTGATTCAAAATTTAAGCATATTAGATTTGTCAAAGAATTTGTATATAAAAATGCAAAAAGCAGTAATTTTAAATACATGTAGGATTACAAAAGATTTTTTAAATATTTATATTGAGGGATCAGTAGGATTTATAGGTTCAATTAGAAATGCCACAGAGCCGAACCCTCTGATATGAAAATATCTGGAGTCGGTGAATTATATTCCCATTTGGTCTCTAGTAGGTTGACATGTTGTTCTTGTATTGTTTTGTATTTATAATACCTATATAGTGCAATTGCATAACGTGGATTCACTAGATGATCATTTGGGGAAGTGTATGAAAGGGTTTAGTTTTTCCTTCTTTTTTTTTTTTTTTTTTTTTTTTTTTTTTTTTTTTTTTTTTTTTTTTTTTTTTTTTTTTTTTTTTTGGGGGAAAATTTAACCCGGACATTTAAATCTGGTGCGTAAAAAAAAAAAATATATCATTGATGTAGCTATTCCAAATTCCTGTAATATTCAAAAAAACTATTTCTGAAAAAATAAGAAAATACACAGATTTAGGAAATGAGATTAAAAGAATTTGGCATTCTCGGACTATAAAAATATTACCATTTGTTATTTCGGCCACTGGCATAATACCTAGGAATCTGATTCAAAATTTAAGCATATTAGATTTGTCAAAGAATTTGTATATAAAAATGCAAAAATCAGTAATTTTAAATACATGTAGGATTACAAAAGATTTTTTAAATATTTATATTGAGGGATCAGTAGGATTTATAGGTTCAATTAGAAATGCCACAGAGCCGAACCCTCTGATATGAAAATATCTGGAGTCGGTGAATTATATTCCCATTTGGTCTCTAGTAGGTTGACATGTTGTTCTTGTATTGTTTTGTATTTATAATACTTATATAGTGCAATTGCATAGCGTGGGTTGACTAGATGATCATTTGGGGAAGTGTGTGAAAGGGTTTAGTTTTTCCTGTGGGGAAAATTTAACCCGGACATTTAAATCTGGTGCGTAAATAAAGATTGTGTGCCTAATCTATAACTTAGTATCAGGTATATAAAAACTTTCGTTCAAAATCTCCTACTACGAGTAACAAACCTATTTTTAATGAGTCTAGTTTTTGAACTGTTAATTCGTGGGGCATTCCATTGTATTAGAATTGAAATTAAAACACTTTTGCACTTTCTTCCACTTATTTATTTTCACCTGGACCAGTTTCATCCTACTACGGACATTTTCAGACTGGTAGTTGAAATTCTTATGCTATGGTATTTATACAAACTTAGCAGGGGTACACAACATTGCCTCTATGTAATGAATGTTCTATTTTGTTAATTTAAGGTGTAATAAGTTATTTTGTTAATTTAAGGTACATAAAGGCAATTATAAAGTTTATTATTAAAATTATGAATGATGTTACATAGTAAATAGATATTTTTACTTCGCTATATGAATTTATATAATTGAAACGGTTTGTGATTTGTGATTACTGATATTTTATTTTGGTAATGTTGAGATATTCTTTCCTTGTTGTTTAGGGCTTAAGTAAATTATGAAACATTTGTAAAAGTGTCTTAACTAAATACGACATCAAAATATTCCTCTGTGAAAAAGGGCGAACTTTCCTTTTCCGCATTTATACTAAGCAAATATGTTAATAACGTGGCAGGCAATTCACGCTCCCATGTAAAAAGGTCTATTAATTCAAAAGCAGATTTTGCTTTTAAGAACCAAATGGTGATATTATAATGCGAGATGCCTGTATACTGTCAGATTGATTTTTTAACGAATCACAGTCATCTTTCCCCTCTTCACCCTCCATAGTTTGGTTTTACCCCTCATATGTATCTTCTTGTCTATCCATTTGGATGTCTATGCCTCCAATGTTATCTTGGCGAAAAACATGTAGATAATTTTGATTAAATAAGTTATTAATTTACCTTTAATTGAAAAGAAGCCAAAGGTGAAATGGTGAAAATTGAAGAAATAACCGCCATTTTATGATACGAAAACCAGGAACTTAATGCGTAAGTGCACAAAATGTATCAGTAATTTCGTACTAAAAATTTCATAATAAAATGCGGATTAAATTGATGCACTATGGTATTTATTATTATTAAGGTTCTCCGTATATTTGGTTATTACATTTTTAAATTACATACTTAAATTACACCACTGCTCTCTGAATTAAAATTATTCTAAGTGAATTACAAAGGATATATTAATGGTGATCGAGCATTATGTTCTAACTGTTTATTCATGACATATTAACGATCTATTTTCTTCGTTTGGCGATAAATTTCTAGTGACTCTAATCTGTCTAATTTTGGTACTTTGTTGCAAACATGAAGGATTTTGACATCTTTAACTTTATCAAAATTTTGTTGGTTTTCTAGTAAATGCAAGGCGACGTTCGATAATAACTCTGGAGTCCACCACTAAAATTAAGTTTCATGCGTTATAGATAATATATGTTTTAAAACAAAAATTTATTCACTCCAATGCAGTGACTGTCCCGCGTATAAACGGCACGTAACATATACACCCGTGTCAAGAAACACCTAAGATGTTTACACAATAAAGGATCTCGTTGAAACAGACCATAAATTTGATAAAGAATCGGGCGTCACACTAATGCACAGAAACACGATGGGTATCAGATTGGATATCAGATACGGAAGACCAAAACGTTAATAGCAAGTAACAATCAAATAAATTTAACATGAGCTACCTCATGCTCTGGATTGTTTCCGAAAAATATTGATCTTTCCAGAAGCGTCGCCCATATTAAAGTGTTCGGATGCCGAACTAACAAGGACGTTCCGACCACCGCTTGTAAGATGTCTAGCGCCGGCAATACGTGATTGGTTAGTTATCACATCGATACTGAGCTGCAGGTCTACCTACTTCTCACGTGTTCCAGAAAAGGTACGAACCATTGCGCGCCTGAAATGCACAGTTCCGGCGCTTTCGAGAAATTCGCCGAGTGAAGACTTACTGCCGCACAAAGCATGTCGGGCTATATAAAGGAGCCCGGCAATAGACACAGTATCCAGTGTTACGGTGTTTTCATAGTGTTCAGCAAGCTCGCCTCAAGCAACCGCAGTTAACCGTGACCCAGTGAGAAACTACGTTCGTTTTGTTTACCTAAGTGCCGGTAGTGTAGTAAATCTGTTTCGCTGTACATTTCTGAATTGATTTGCAAATTGTAATTTTTGGGAGAACTTGAGTAAAAATCTCCCGTCTGGAATCCACATTATGGTATACACGTAAAAGCTGTTGAAAGAATACAAAACAAATTCTTACGTTTTCTAAATTTTAAAATGGGTATTCCAGCAATTATGTTGAACTACAACCACGGACATATGAATATATCTGGACCTGCCCTAAGTGATAAAAACGTATTATTTCCCCCTCCACATGGCGCTGGCTGTAGCTCCTCCTTGGAACCGGCTCGCTCCATGGGGAGGGGATATAGCCTCGCTTGAATCTAAAATGTGTGACGTCATCATTCTTGCCGTGAACAGCGAGAAGCTGACATCCATACATTTAACGAAATAACGGCAGCTTGTGCTATACAATATATCTACGTATCAATGTACACATAGCGAATGTGGGCGGTACTCCAATGTGCTCGTCGCTGGTTACAGGGGTAAGTAAATTATGAAACATTTGTAAAAGTGTGTTAACTAAACACGGAAACAAAATATTGATATATGTGTATTGGCGCGAGTCTTTTTGGGGCGAGCATTTGGCCTTAGCAAATATGTTTTGAACGTGGCAAGCAATTCGCGCTCCCATGTAAAAAGGTCTATTCATTCAAAGCAGATTTTGCTTTTAAGAACTAAATGGTGATATTGTAATGCGAGATGCCTATATACTGTCAGATTGATTGTTCAACGAATGACAGTCATCTTTCCCCTCTTCGCTCTCCATAGTTTGGTTTTACCCCTCATCTGTAACTGCCTGTCTATCCGTTTGGATGTCTATGACTACAACACTATTTTAAATGATATGAATATGCTCAAATTGTCTGACAGAAGAATTTTCACTGACTTGGTATTTCAATATAAAATTCTAAAGGATTTAGTTGATAGTCCGGTATTGCTAGAATTGAACAAATATAAAATATTGTTACTGAGACATTTCAGTTATGTACAATAAATGCTGTATATTTCTTATTAGTCATATGTAATGTTTGTAAAAGCCCCGAAAAAGGGCGTTAATAAATAAATAAAATGTTTATTCCTTTCTCTCCTCAAAAAGACCCTCAACACAGCATCTCAGATGACATAGGCCCTGAGGGAAATTATTTTCCTCATGACCTTCTGTGTGGAGTTAATATAAAATAAATCTAATAATAACTTGGGCCCTTGCAATGCATAGGTAAAAGAGTTAAAAAAAATGATTACATTAACCGGAGCTAATCCTGTTTTGATACCGGTCTGTTAATTTAACTAATAATTGGTTTTATTTAGAAAAACAATTAAATTTACACGCGTTTTATTAATTGGTAGTAACGAATTTTCAACACTTTTCTCTAAACGGAATCATGGAACGGATCACGTATTTTATTAGAATTTCTTTGACGTTATTAATTTTGAATATTCATGCAGTAAGTATTACAAAAACATTAAAACCGTCTTATTATTTAGTTCTGTTAAAGTGAAAAAAAAAAAAAAATAAAAAGGGTACATTTTTTCAAATTTGGGTAACTCATCGTTCATGTTTAACTGGCAATCTGCAGTCACAAGCACGACTGCAGATGGCCAACGAACAAACAACAGTTCACATTGACAAAATTAAGTACTTTTTATTTTAGCGATTATATAAAATAATTGTACATACAAAATGTAATGGTGAAATTAAGTATAAAGTATTGTATTTCTTAGTCCTCCTCACTAGGGGGTCCTGTGCCGAGGCGGACTAAAGTTATTTAAGAGGGCATTACCAGAGAAAACCGGAAATACGTCATTTTCACAAAAGATTTTAGACGTATTGACTCTTTTCCAGAAAAAATTATAAATGGATTTCAAAATATTGTTCTTTAATCTAGCATTCGCATGTAATAAAATTTTGAGTTTTTTTTTAAATTTTTATAATAAGGTTATTCCATAGGTCGTTGGCAGATTTGTTAAATTTTCAAAAAAGATTTTGTATTTTACCACACCCATTTCAAATAATATAATCATGCAGTAAAATAAATCAATACATTATCTAGCAAACACATGTTTTAGAATTTTAATTTAAGTTTCAATTAAATCATTAAAAATATGTACGTACATGTGTTTCTTGACGAAAATTGGTCCATTATTTGCGCACTTACAAACTAATATATTTCAGATTTTTTTAACATTCTTATTAAATTTAGACATTATTGAAAAATGATAAATACTTATTATCAAAAAATAATTACAAAAAGTACATTATTTTAATAGTTTTATCATCACGCCTTTCAGCATTTTCGGATGTAGGTATAAATTAAAGCTAATTTGGATTGAAATAAATTCGATATTGAGTTATAATTTAAAAAAGCTGGTACGGAGAATAATTAATCTTTCTCATTGTAACCGCCCTGCACGATCGTAAGAACAACTTTCGACGAAATGTGGATTTTCGTCCGCTGGCTGGTTAAACGCTCTTAAATATAGTTCATTTGTCTTCTATGTCGTTTTTAGTGTCTTCGTTAAGGTTTTTTCATTGACTTAAAACGTTAATAAAGATAAAAACATATCTTATATTGTTTTCCCGTTAAAAACCTTATAATTCTATAAGAATAATAATAAAACAATTAATATTTAATGAGCAGTTAAAAAGCTGCTTTACAGGTTTTTTCTGCTAGGCCCTGCGAGCGGTTTTTGTTCAGTTTCGCCCATTTTAAGTGTTAGAGATCATTTTATAAATCCGATAGGAACTGGTTTCAAAAGTAGCCGGTTCCTCGGATTCAGTGACAGCTAGTCACCGGGACAAAGTAACCGCGGCAGGTAATGATGCCATATATAATATACAGGGTGTTAAGGGACGTACTTGACTTACTTTAACCAGTGATTCCTGACATTATTTGGAGTAAAAAAAGTAAATGAAATTTTGGTCTCCGGTGACATTTTGGATGTTTTTTTTTTCTACAAAAACATAAAAAAATGGTAGTTGTTGAACAGTTGGAGGCGGGATAAGGGGTTCGTCGGACACCCGGCTGAGTGACCAGTAACGACATACGGAAGAATTTTTTTTTGTTTGATTTTGAAAAAAAATTTTGAACAAAAAAGGCGTCAAAAAAAGTCACCGAAGACCAAAATTTCATTTACATTTTTACTCCAAATATTGTCAGGAATCATTGGTTAAAGTAAGTCAAGTACATCCCTTAACACCCTGTATAGACGCGCGGTAGAAGTCACAACGTGGTATTATTATTGACAACTGCCAGTTACAATAATAATCATACCATCCATCGACCATCTCTCCAAACTAATTCCAAAAATAGCCGGTTTCTCGAATCCTGTGACAGCTAGTCACCAGGACAAAGGACGCGTGTTATTATTATTCACAACTGCCAGTTACAATAATAATCATATTATCATCAATCTCACCACACCCCGAGAGATTCACTAAATTACAAATCCTATAGTAATTACGCTTGCCAGTCGGCGTTTCTCTGGCTAGCTGTTAACGAAAGTGGCGCCATCTTTTGCGTTATTGGCTATTTGCTTGAATTCAGTTCTATTACAAAAGTAGCTTTTTAACAAACTTCAAGTATGAAGATGGATGCGCATAAGGCGCAGCGTCAGAGATGTATTTAAAGTCGGATTCTTAAATTGTAACCGTACAGTCGCAAGGCTTTAATAACGTCGAAATTAAAGAAAATACATTTTAAAAAATTTTCGTCAAATGATGTACTAAAACAATGTTAGCTATCTAAGGTTAAGTAAGAAAAGAATCGTTGGCCTTTGGACCACGAAACAGCCCAAACGCATTTCTTGTGATTTGGGTCATTTAATTTATTTATTTTGCTTATTTTACTTATTTTATTTACTTTTTAATTTTTTTATTCTTGTATTTTATTTATTTTTTATTTTTGTTTTATTTATTTTATTTATTTATTTTATTCATTTTATTTATTTTATTTATTTTATTTATTTTATTTATTTTATTTATTTTACTTATTTTATTTATTTTATTTATTTTATTAATTTTATTTATTTTATTCATTTTATTCATTTTATTCATTTTATTTATTTTATTTATTTTATTTATTTTATTTATTTTATTTATTTTATTTATTTTATTTATTTTATTTATTTTATTTATTTTATTTATTTTATTTATTTTATTTATTTTATTTATTTTATTTATTTTATTTATTTTATTTATTTTATTTATTTTATTTATTTTATTTATTTTATTTATTTTATTTATTTTATTTATTTTATTTATTTTATTTATTTTATTTATTTTATTTATTTTATTTATTTTATTTATTTTATTTATTTTATTTATTTTATTTATTTTATTTATTTTATTTATTTTATTTATTTTATTTATTTTATTTATTTTATTTATTTTATTTATTTTATTTATTTTATTAATTAAATAAAGGCAGTACATCTTTATCAAGAGAAAGAAATGATATAAATAAAGTTACGATAAAAATAAAAAGTACATAAATGAAAAAAAAAAACAAGCAACAAAATTTTAAAAGTACGGTGATCAGAGCTTCACAAAATTACAACATTTATATTTAATATATTGGTATCGGTGTATCGGTGGCACCTCCAGTACCTCTGCAAGTTGCAGGAGTTCGGAACTGTCCAATTTGGATATTAATATTTTAGATAAGAAAGTAAAATATATATTTAAAAAAAAAAAACTAAATAATACTACAGGTTATGATGGTTTATACTATTTCAATGACTCATACATTTAATTACATTAATAAGATAGCTAGAGATAGTTTAGTAAATTTATGTATGTACCAAACAATTTCCTTAGTGAGTACTTGTATCATGGATAAATGATTTCATTAGTTCATATTTATATTGTATCAGCGACATATTGTATGTGCGTACGTACATCTATCTATGTGCGAATACACAGTACACCGATAGTACTGACCATGTGTTTCTCGCCGGCACATTAAAATTTATGGGTGCCAAGAATTCAGGGCTGTCATTCACGTAAATATGTTGAAAATTTTCAGAAGGAAGGACAAATTATTAAAGGAGGTTATTACGACTCAGGTAATTATCGTCATGAACCATTAGTTGCTCCTAACGGAAGCTCAACTGGACGCGACAGAAATTCAGCAGGCTTCAACGGAACATCAGACGAAATGATAAAGTTAGAATCAGACAGAAAGAAAGATGATCGCCAATTAACACCATCACATGAAGCTGAACATGAAAAATCTGAGCTCTATGAAGACCATCTACAATCATCACGTAAAGAAAAAGAGGAAACAGAACGTCATGAGTACTATGTACCATCATCACATAAAGACAAAGAAGAAACAGATCTTTATGAAGACTTTGAATCCAATATGAAACCCTATGGAGATGGATTTTATCGGAGGATTGTATATATATCGAAATGCTTTGCCAAGCCCTCCGAAAAGGGCAAAATTGCTGGCAAATCACAAAGGCTTAGAAAACCCGAATTTAGGTCTGGTGGTGGAGATAGAGGGGGCGGTGGTGGTGGATCTGATACGCCTAGTTTTCATGGCGATAGACCAGGTACGCCTGACTTTTCTGGTGGTAGACCTGGCATACGTGGTCCTTCTGGTGGTAGGCGTGATTCTTCTGAGGATAGACCTGGTTTTCCTGGTGGTAGACCCGAAAGACTTCGTTCTCCTACCAATAGATCAGGTAGACCTGGTTCTCCTGGTGATAGACCTGGCATGTCTAGTTCTTTCGGTGACAGATCAGCTTCTCCCGATGGTAGACCTGGAAGGCCTGGTTTTCATGGTGGTAAAACTGGTAGGCCTGGATCTTCTGATGGTAGCCCTGGTAAGACTGGTTCTTCTGGAGGTAGACCTGGTTCTCCCGGTGGTAGACCTGGTAAGCCTGGTTATCCCGGTAATAAACTTGGTAAGCCTGGTTCTCATGGTAGTAAACCAGGCATGCCTGGTTCTCCCAGTAATAGACTTGGTAAGCCTGGTTCTCCTGGTGGTAAACTAGGTATGCCTGGTTCTCCCGGTAGTAGACCTAGTAGGCCTGATACTCTTGGTGGTAGAACTGGTTCTCCCGGTGGTAGACCTGGTGGGCCTGGTTATCCCGGTAATAGACTTGATGAGTCTAGTTCTCCTGGTGGTAAACCAGGTGTGCCTGGTTCTCCCGGTAATAGACTTGGTAAACCTGGTGGTAAACCAGGTACGCCTAGTTCTCGCGGTAGTAGACCTGGTATTTATGGTTCTTTTAGTGGTCCATCTGATTCTACCGTTAGTAGACCTGGTAGGCCTGGTTCTCCTGATGGCAGATCTGGCATATCTAATCGTTTCAGTGGTAGATCTGCTTCTCCCGTTAGTAGACCTGGCAGGCCTGGTTCTCCTGATAGTAGGCATGGCATACCTGGTTCGTCTGGTGGTAGACCTGGTCCTTCCGGTGATAGATTTAGATGGCCTGGTTCTTCCGATGGTAGACCTCGAGTGACTGGTTCCTTTAGTGGGAGATCTGCTTCTCCCATTATTAGACCTGGTAGGCCAGGTTTTCTTCGTGGCAAACCAGGCATGCCTGGTTCTCCTGGTGGTAGACGTGGTAGGCCTGGTTCTCTTGGTGTTGGATCTGGGAATACAAGTAGCACTGGTGGTGCCAGAGGGGCTGGGGGTGGTAATGGTGGAGACGGTGGTAAACCAGGTATGCCTGGTTCTCCCGGTGGTAGACGTGGTAGGCCTGGTTCTACTGGTGTTGGATCTGGGAATATTAGTAGCACTGGCGGTGCCGGAGGGGCTGGGGGTGGTAATGATGGAGACGGTGGTAAACCAGGTATGCCAGGTTCTCCTGGTGGTAGACGTGGTAGGCCTGGTTCTTCTGGTGTTGGATCTGGGAATACTAGTAGCACTGGCGGTGCCGGAGGGTCTGGGGGAGGTAATGGTGGAGACGGTGGTAAACCAGGTATGCCTGGTTCTCCTGGTGGTAGATCTGGGAATACTACTAGCACTGATAGTGCCGAAAGGGCTGCGGGTGGTAGCGGTGGAGACGGTGGTAAACCTGGTATGCCTGGTTCTACTGGTGGTGAACCTGGGAAACCTGGCAGCACTGATCGTGCCGGAGCGGCTGGAGGGGCTGGAGAAGCTAGTGATGGAGTAAATAGTACACCTGGTATGCCTGATTCTTCTGGTGGAGCAACTGAAAATTCTGCAATTACTGCCAGAGTAGATAAAGTTGTTTCCACCGGTGAGGTGGATCAATTAGAAATCGATAAAACTGTCAGTAAAACAGCAAACACCGGTTCTATTGTTGGGTCGATTGGTTATTCTAGTTCCACTGGTGGTGTAACTGGTTAAATTGGTAGCACTAATGGAGCAGAAGGCATTGAGGTCAGCGGTGATGAAAGTTTGAATTAACTAAGTCACCCTGATTAACCCAAAGGTTAGGTTACCATTTGGTTCTGGTAAGACGGTAAGTAATATCTGGAAACTTCTGGCAATCTCGTCATTTGTATCAAAACGAATAATAAAATGTTTTAAAATCTTTATTTTTGTTTTTAACTTAGTGACCAAAACCTCATTTTGTAATATCAGAAAAATCAGAAAAAGATACGGTCACATCCGTGACTCAAAGCCGGGACCATCGCCTTACCGGAACGCAATGGTAGAGTTCAAGGTAAAGGTCTTAGGTTCGAGTCCCAGATGTTACATCTTTTTATGAATTTTCTGTTTTCAGATTTTCGATTGAGTTTCGCTAATATGTCTTCATTTAATTATCGCTTGAAAATGATGCAATTTTTTTAATCAATTCCTTATACGGATTGGTCTTGGTCGTAAGCTATTTCCTTTTCTTTTCTGTATCTTATCTGTTATATTTTGATTGACTATTTTGCATTAATGTTAACCAACGCTCTAAACCACAGGTTCTGAACGTGGGCGATAACGCCCCCTTGTGGGCGTTTGAGACTTTTAGATGCAGAGAATATTAGGGGGCATTGAGATGGGCGTTAAGGGCGTGGGCAGGTAAAATCTAAAAAGACAAAAAGCTTGCTAACCATGTACTAATAAAGCAAGGTAAACTATAATATTGGTTAACTTTTATTATTATCGTAATCATTTTTATCACGTGTGCGAAAATTCGGTAGTTCGGGAAGTGGATGAAAATTAAACTGAAAGATTCCATTCTATACCCTAAACTAAAAGATAAACCACGCAAGTCCATAGCTAAGTCTATAGCTGTGAGTAGTTTACCCTTTAAGGCCCCACAACCGCGCACAAAAAGAAGAAGATGGAGAGATGAAATTACGAATGTTAAACACGTTTGTTTCAGTTATTTTACAAGTTATATATATGAAAAAAATCACAGTGTTTCTTTAAATGCTGCTTAAGAAAACCCTTGCAAGATTTTTGCTCTATTTTAAACGAGTTGTGTTTTATTAAACATTTTCACAATTTTCGCATCGATTTTGTCACTTGAAATACTGGCGCTCTTTTGTTGTATTCAAAGTGGATCAATTGCATTGTAAACAAAATTCTTGCTTGAACAGACGCTCTTCTATTGTATTCAAAGTGGATCAATTGCATTGTAAACAAAATTCTTGCTTGAACACACGCTCTTCTGTTGTATTCAAAGTGGATCAATTGCATTGTAAACAAAAGTGTTGCTCGAACACACGCTTTTCTGGTGTATTCAAGGTGGATCAATTGCATTGTAAACAAAATTCTTGCTTGAACGAATTATAATTTCTAAAAATGATGACAAAGAACTTTAACTCGATTTAATACCGAGCTTCTGATATTTTATAATTATCAAAAAAAAAATATTAATTACAATTTTGAACGCGCAAGATGTTTTTAACGTGTGAAATTTTACAAATTAATTTTAAAACTAGTTTTCACAGATTTTAAAATAAAATAACGGAGCTTAGGAGTTCTCACTTAAAAGTTAAAATGTTATGATATCTGAAAGAAGTTAAAAAGTTTTCTTTGTCTTATTCAAAGAAGTAAAAAATATTTACTTTATCTCACTAAAAAAAGAAAAAAAAGTTTACTTTATCTCACAGAACAAAATTTAAAAAAAGTTTACGTTGTCTTTCTAAAAGAAGTTATAAGAAGTTTACCTTAATTTTTTATTTTTATTTATTTATTTATTTTAGCATATAAAATATAATATACATTTAGATAATGTAGTAATTTGCGTACATGTTCATTTTAAAATACGTTAATACCACTCTTCCATGGAAGCATTAGCTTGTGTCTGGAAGAAGTTTACTTTATCTTCATGAAAGAAGTTAAAAAGTTTTTCCTTTATCTTACTTTATGCGTCACAAACCCTATCCATTTTCGAAAAAATCTTTGACGGCCCACCAAAGGCTTTCACTATTAGAAAGATAAACTTTCCCAGGTTATCAATAACGCCTAGATATTTGATTTCTCCTGCTACCATAAGTATAAGCTGAAAATGTTGCTTGCACATTGATGGAGGACTTAGATAGCAGAGGATTGAACCCATGACCCATATTTTGGACCAAGCGGCTACAAATTTAAAAAAACCTCAGTAAAAGCACACCTTCTCCTTTTAGTTTTCGTAGCACTTTGATAATTTTTTTACTTACAATTTTAAGTGGATGATCTGTCGAAGTTACTCGTATTTACCGAGAGTACAGAAGCCAACATACCTGGAACAAGAAGAAAAGATAAATGAATATTTGAAACAATATGCAAACACATGAATTAGAAAAAACAAATAGGTACTGTGAGAATGGTTTTAGTGGCACGCCTGCCTTTTTAAATATGCAAGAGCGATACGGCAGAACGAGAGTATAAAAGGTGATGAATGTTCCTGCTCGCTCTCCTTACCTACAGACAGCTCCGTTAGCTGGCACGTAGCTTGAGACTTTATAATATACAAATAAATGTTCATCTCGTACACGTGTCTATCATTTAAGATCTACAAGATCACAATACATGCCTACACACACTAAAGTCTAAATAACAGGTACGATTGAAAGAATCAAATACCCAACGAGTTCATGGAGGACTTAAAGCGACAGTCATTAACAAAGACCGACTTGCAGGACCCAACATGTTGAGCCGCCAACCAAATTATTGTTTGTTCATATGTATGAAGCAGACGCTTTGTGATGTGATATTATAATTTAAAATAAAACAATAACTTTGTAAACACCACTTTTATTATTTATACTTTATGCCGACCGGGTTGCGTATTTACAAAACCTATACCGATTCAGTCGCGGTAACGACAATTTACATTTTAAATGTACCTCTATATTGGTTATTTTTTATCACATTGCAAAAAAAAAATTGTTCTAAAATTTAGATAAAATAATCTTTCTGATGTGTATATTAGAAATTAATAATTTTATTTCTAAATATTTAAATTTTAATATTATTCCCATATATTGTAAATAAACCTCTATGTAACAGACGTATCAACGCTTCTATTTTACAAGACTGTAAAATAGAAGCACCGGTTTTGTGCACGCCTTCCACTAGCTCACGCTGATGATGGTGATTGTAGTAGGCTGGCCTCCCTACATCCAGTGGTATGGCCCTGGATGCGCCTCGTTTCTGCCTGAGCGGTGCCTTGCAGTGCCCAGAGTCAGGGCCGACTGCAGCGGTAGGCACCGGGTTCTCGTTCAGGCAGAACTTCGGCAGGAGGCAGCAGCTGGCGGCAGGTCGCAGACTTCCAGAGGTAGGTAGAAAGGACCACTTGTAGAGTAAATAACAAGACTTGTTGACTGTTGAAGAATAACTGATTTATTACCCAAAAAATCACGCTTTTTATACCCGTTTTCGTGTGAAAAAACGGTCACGTGGTACATTTTTAGAGTGGGAGGATTTACCTATCCCGTTTTGTATATAAAGTGCGGTTTTCTGTTGCCGCCGGTTTTGCCGACCATTTCCTCGAAAGTGGTCGATTAAAATTGGTTTCTTAAATTAATTATACAGCGTAAATTATAACTAATACAATGGTTTTCTTAATGCTAATGGGTTTCTACGGATATTGTTTATCCGTAGAATTTTTGTTTGATGATTTTAGAGTTAGTTTAAGAAAGTTTGACTTTTTGTCGGTAGGTATTTATGTTTAAAAGGGGAATTTGAATAGTTATAAAGAAGTTAATATTTTTCCCAGGTCCCCCGTAAGCTTGGCTATCGAAACCTTTTGGTTCCGTTGCTTTACGAGGTCCTGGGATTTTTAAAATGGAGAAAAAGTGAAATGATGCTAAAGTCTCGAAAATCTGCTCAAATGCTGATAGCGCTGGCAGTTTAAGAGTTACAATGTTTATTTATGGCTCTATGGATGCCCCGTAGGACTCTGCACTGAAACGTCTTAGTTTCAGCGTCCTACGGGGTGTTTAAACGAAGTTATATTAAAATATGGTGTATTTTTGACCAATATAGAGGCCCTTAATAGGGACGCCCAAACTGGTTTTTTGGCTTTGTAGCCGGAGAAATAGCCCTGAAGGCGATAAAATAATAAGTTTAGGATGTCTCCTGGTGGCAACTTGGTATCCAAGTTTTTATTTGTGTCACCAGGGCATCTGCGTATTAAGAAAAAAGACATTTAAAATTGATAAAATGTGTTTTGAAAAAGATCGTTGCTGGCGGCACGGTAAAGCCGACTGAGAGCCCAAAAAGGCCCTTGTGGGGGCCGCCATAAAAGGGAGGTAAAGCAGCCTGCTTGGTAGAGCAGCCGCTTCCTGCTGAGCCATAACGGCAGAACGGCAAGGGAGGGAAGGCAGTCCGCTTAGCGGAGTAGCTGCTTCCTTCGGAGCCGAAAAAACGGCCCTTCTCAGGGACATAACTAAAAGGGAGGCAAGGCAGCCATAGCAGACTTGCTCTTCTTTGGCAGCGAAGCCGCAATACAGGCCCTGACCGGGGCCGCAAACTTTTGCTCCGGGCCAGGATAACGGCCCTTCATGGGGCCGCAAACTAGTTGCTCCGGGCCAGGATAACGGCCCTTCATGGGGCCGCAAACTGGTTGCTCCGGGCCAGGATGACGGCCCTTCATGGGGCCGCAAACTGGTTGCTCCGGGCCAGGATAACGGCCCTTCATGGGGCCGCAAACTGGTTGCTCCGTGCCAGGATAACGGCCCTTCATGGGGCCGCAAACAATAAATAAAAAGGAGGCGGAAAAATAATGACAATTTGTTAGAAAATGTCTCCCGGTGGCAACCTGGCACGCAAGCTTTATTTGGTTGCACCGGGGCATTGTACATAAAGACATAAAGAAATTGTAAGAATAAAAATTAGAAAAGAGGGTGTGCAACACGTCCGTTACACTCTATATTGATAATTTTTTATCACTTTGCAAAAACAAAAATTGTTCTAAAATCTAGATTAAATAATCTTTCCAATGCGTATATTAGAAATTAATAATTTTATTTCTAAATATTTGAATTTTGATATTGAAAATTTAAAGCGACTGAAACGCGGTAGGGATTGTAAATACGCGACCGGGTTTCACTACAACCGTAGCTTCTTCAGGGCAGTATAATACTCTACTAAAATTAAGTTACATAAAATTAAGTAAAATAAAATAAAATTAAGTAAAATGAAAGTCCAAACTAAGATTGTTCCCTATTGACAAAAAAACATTCCCAATCCTCCATCTACACCTACGCCGTCTTCCTCCTTCACTTGAGGAGTCCGGCCCATTTTGTTTTAAATCATATATTATCTGTAACACACTGTAACTTAATTTTAGTAGAGTATTATACTGTCCTGAAGAATCTACGGCGGTCGGCATAAAGTATAAAAAATAAAAGTGGTGTTTGCTAAGTTATTGTTTTATTTCAAATTATTATTGTTCCGACGGCCCAACAAATGCAATAATAATAATTCGCTTGGTGGTTTTGCCTAGGCACGGTCCGACTTGCAGAAACCCGACATGTTGGATTTCGTAAGTCTAATCGTGTGGAGGGCTTATAAAAATGTCCAAACAAGCGACGATAGAAGCGCACGATGGAATGCTGTAAGGTTCCAAACAAGTATGTCAATGCTATCCAGAAGAGTGACGCACTTATGAAACTATCCCTCCACCGCGGTACGAGGCGATCTTTCGGAAGAGTCCTGCCGGAGAGGTCAAAAGGTCTCCCTCAATCAGTCTCTCCCCTCCCGGCCTGCCTCGCAGTTGGTGGGCAGACGCATCCGCTGCTAAGATTCAAACAAATCTCACCCCATTAAACCTGGCACCCTAACTTGGCGAACCACTTGGGGTAACCTGTTGCAGAAGTGTTGGTTATTCATCAAATGGTTCCCGGATCGACGGTACCCATAAAAGCCTACCAAATTGAAATGAGATCCTTGAGGCGTATGCGTGATAAAATCAAATATTTTGTGTTACAAATGTGGACATCTAGAAAGAATGAATTGCTAAGAAACATCACTATTTTGTTGTTTATTCTGTTTTTTAAACTACCTTCGGGAAGGTACCTACCAAAAGTCCAAATAAACACGACATTTGAAAAAAATAATCCTAATTGAATCATTAAAAAGGCCACCACCTTGACCCGGAAACGGAAAGTACAAACAAATTTATAGACAAAAACGCAAAATGGTGGTTTTAAAACAGGGAAACGTTGAGTTGCTTGAAATGGCTTAAGGCGCCGCATCCGCGGCATCCTCAAAAACAAGAGGATGGAGAAATATGTAATTACGAATGTTAGAGGAGCGCGTTAATATTTAAAGCGATAAAATCATTGCGAAAATTGTGAAAATGTTTAATAAAACACTATTCGTTTAAAAAAGACCAAAAATCTCGTGGAAGACGTCTTAAGTATCATTTAAAGAAACAGTGTGATTTTTTCACAACTATAACTTGTATAATAACTGAAACAAGCGTGTTTACAATAATTTTCGGAGCACACTTCGGGATTTTTTTCGATTTTTATTGAGGGAATTTCATATAATTTGCGTTTCGGCGTGGAACGCGTCTAGATATTATCTTAAAAAATAACATATATTTTTTTCAGACTTTAAGAACTTCAATAGCCTTACTAATAACAAAACGCCTTAACGAGCGGTCAACTGCATATTTGTTGCTTGCGCGGTGACTTGCGTTTTTACATCTTTACTGATAACACTATCAATATTTTATGATTTTTATGTTGGTGCCCTTGAATCTCACATAGATCTGCGCAGGCGCCGCGGCCATCTTGTTTTATAGACTTCGCGGTAAAACAAAGTAAAATTATTTAATAATGTAAAAACCTAATGCATGTGTAAATAATTACAAATTCGAGAAATCAACGTATTAATTGCGTAAAAATGTATCCAAGATGTCAGATTTTTTCAGTTATTTTTTCGGAATTATTATTATATTTTTTAATCCTTTTTTATTGTATGAATGAGATAAAAAGTGAAGTGACAATTTTCTTTCAAATTCATAAAGCAAGAGGTGCGTATTTTTTAAACTTTGAATTTTCCAAAATTTTCCGACCATTTAATAGAATATGTTTACAGTCAGCTGTTTTTTTTCAAATTCTTTCATGTTGAAACTTAAAATACTGCAATTTTCAAACACGATCGTGTATTTCAGATACAAAAATCTAAAAGGCAATTCTATCTAGATTCTATAAAGGTATATGCCTTTACGACATCTTCAAAAATATGAAATATACAAGACATTTAAAATACGTTGGAAAAATTCCAAACTTCGTTCAGAAATTATGAATACAACAGTCGTACATAACAGATAAACTACCCCCTCAGGGTGTGTAAGCAGTGTGTTACGTTACGGAATTAATTCCCGTGCGAGCTAATAGCGAATTGACCCCTTGCACAGGCCCTCCGCCCCCCTCTCCCCACACCGCGCGGCGCCGGTAGCCAAGCGCCGAGCGGCTCCCCGCCTCCATTCCTTCGCCGTAGAAGTGGGTTGATTCACTCATTTTACGGAATCAATTCCGGACCTATATTCGACTGAGTGGACTCGATTCACTGGACTCGCTCCTTTGATTCCGGCGATTCCACCGGACTCACCGAATCAAACTCATTGTGGCGTTCCGCCGGAGTCGTTGAATCGGCCGGAATCAAACTCAGTTTGGCTCTTGCTGATTCAATGCCAGAGTTGATTCCGCCGGACTCGCCGAACCAAACTCATTGTGGCGCTCCGCCGGAGTCGTTGAATCGGCCGGAACCAAACTCAATTTGACTCCTGCTGATTCAATGCCGAGAGTTGATTCAGCTGAACTCGCCGTACTCGGTGGAATCGTGGAACGTTACGGAGTTAAGGAATCATGTGTTTAAGTAGCCGGGCGTGTGTACATTAACATGCTATTGTTTATTGCGAGCGAGAAGTCTTATCTTTATATAGCTAATAATAATGTATTTGACATGAGTGATATCTTTGTCGGCTTTATGAGAACCGTGTAAGATATTTACGATAAATTTGAAACTTATGAACAGTGGAGTCCTTGTATAGCAGTGAGCCATGGAACCGGCAGAGGAAGGATGAAAGTAAACTGAATGCTGTTGAAATGAGATCCCTGAGGCGTATATGTGGTGAAACTATGTATGATCGTGAGAGAAATGTGGAGATCCGCAAATAATGTAAGGCTGATGTAAACATAATGAGTAAGATTAAGAAGGGGACCCTCAGATGGTTTGGGCAAGTAGAGCGAATGAACGAAGAAAGTAGTGTAAGGAGAATATATGCCAAAATGTGAATGGTGGAAGATGTTGGGGACGCCCGGGGAAGACATGGCAAGATCAAGTGAATCAGATACTTGAGTCGGGCCATGTCAAAAGTCAGAATAAAAGAAGAGTATGTTTGAGACGATGTATGAATGTGAGTGAGGCAAGGAGTGTGTGCCAAGATCGAGTTGTTTGGTGGTCATTCCTCTCAGGAATGAGAAAAACCCCTGCGGAGAAACGGCGTGATGGTTAGTTAGATATTTTACGTTCTTCATAAAACTAGTAATTCACCAGAGTATCACCGGCGCGAACTTGCGGGAAGGCAAATTTGCTCCGTGATGACCGACAAAAGGTAAAAAGCAGTGCTCCTTGCTATCTTTTGACTAAGATATAATGCTATTTCTTTTCAAAAAATGTTTTCACGCTGTCATCGCGCCCCGCTAGAGCAATACAACGCCGCCCCGCTTGCGCCACACACCTCATCCCGTGAATAAGTCCTGTATTCTCACTCTGTCACTCGTTCCCGAGTGATAGAGTGACAAATCCCCGCCCGGCCTGCGCCGCGCACCTCCTCCCGTAAATGATTCCTGCCGCCCGGCCCGCGTCGCACACCTCCTTCCGCTTCAACCTCGCCCGAGTGCGAGCGACTCCGGAACTGATTCATAACATTTTGCGGACTCGGAACGAATCAAACGCATTCGGACTCGGAATCTTTGGATTCGTTCCGGCCGGAACGACACACTTCTACTTCGCCGGCCTTCGGCAGAATAACTGTGTTCCCCGTGATTCGCGCTAGGCGCTCTCCGTAAACGCTCACGATGTTTTACTTTAATTGTGTATTGTGCTTAAAGAGGTTTACGCCTACCCAGAATCCTGTCTGCCGACCGCCTATCTCCTGCTTGTGAGTACCAATGAACCTTGCTACCCCTCTGTGTGCTAAGAACTGACATTTAAATTCACTAAACACGTGTAGAGAGAGTTGAGAGAAGCTCCCCCCGTTATGATAGAATTAATTAGAGATAGCCAAATACTCATGTGTGTAGTGCCGATGCTGGCCTTTTGTAGAACCCTGTTCACCTTTAATTGAATAAAACCCTTTTTCGTGCATAACAACTGTGTTCTGATTGAGGAAGGAGACCTGGAGATTTTGAGGAAAGGAAGGGGAGTAGGAATTAACAAGCGAACCACAGACACTCGCCCTGGGTTTAAGAGGGACCTTGCTCGCGCCGGCTGTGCAGAACTAGCCGCCGGCTTGTTTATTGCATGTCCTTTCCAGGTTTTGGGTTTAGCGTTGGCCGCAAGTAGCGCCAATGCTAGCACTGGGCCCAACGTGGTGCTTTTTTTTGCGTTTTGATGCTAGCAAGTGTATATATCTTATCATGAACAATTTTTTTAATTAGTAATGTTTTCACATCCGCGGCCGTTTGTCAAATGTATAAAATTTACACGGGGTTTTTTAGTAAGGCTGTAATGTTTATGGGAGATATGTAACAAATCGGTAGAAATTCGGGTAGTGGCAGCTTAAGGCGCATGTTTGATGCCTCTGAATCGTCTGGCATTTCCCAATCTTCCTCTTTCTTTTCTCCAATATCTTCATACTCACAACGTACCTCGATTTGGGTCGCCATAGCTTCAATGACCTCGAGTCATTCGTACTCTACGGTATTTACATAAAAAATAATAATTTTGCAAGATTTCTACGAAATGTAATTTTTTCTGAGGAATTGTTTATCCAGGGGATCGCTAGAATATTCCCTTTTGAAAAAACACCCTCTTTCATCTATACGATATTTTCGTACTTAATAAAGGGTATGCTTATCCTCCCACGAACCCCAAAACTACCCTCTCCCAGTTCATGAATTTATATCATGAACTTTTTACGGAAGACGTAAAAGTCTTGGAAGGGAGGAATTTTAATAAAAAATACGACCTTACCCGGAACCCATCTCGCAGTATTTTGTTATTGAACATTTTTGCTTTCAGGAATTTTGAAAGTTTTCGACAAAATTATGAAAACTAGGTTCGGTGTTTGGCAGTGAGGCTGGGAATTGGTGAAAAAGGGTGAAGTTTTAATTGGATCTTGGAATCGATAGTTTGTTTCTACAACTTTATTTTATTTTATTCATTTATTTGTGTATTACAGATTGTGTGTCCATTTACAATGGACAATGTCCATTTACAATGGATACACCGTACATATTATAGCGGGTAATGAATGGCATTTAAATGCCTCTTGAATTCTTCAAGGCTACTACTGTTACAGATGTCAATACCAGTTCAACCTTGGAGGAAATATGTTTAATCTATATTCGTATATATATATATTTTTAATTTTTAATTTTAATTTTATTTATTTATTATAAGAAAGAAAATACAAATAACATATGTCCAACTAGGAAAGTTTCCCGTTCCAGGACAGACAAATTTACAGGTTTAGTTCATATTATTCCAAGAAATGTACAAAATTACATAACAAACAAAAAAAATATAAAAAGTAACCTGGTAGCATATATTATATTACTCGGATTTACCGAATTAACCTGGTAACGTATAATATATTCGGATTTACAGTTTATGAGATAAGCAGGTGAGTTAGTAGTACTTAAGTATTGAAAAGTATAAACCAGCAAATGAAGCCCTGTTTCCCTTGGTCACGCCGTAACTTCAGAACGACTGTACCTATTTCATTCATCGTTTTTTTAAAACTTTGTAGAAGGTTCTTACGGAAAGAAAAATTAAGAAAATTGCGCAGAAAATTGAATAATTTCAGAAAACTTAACAACGTTTGACAGTTCACGCGTTTAATGAAATTTAGCAGGCAGCTGTTTTTTTTTGTATTAAAGGAATTGCCTATGGATTTTATAAATTAGAGATACTTTAAATAGGTACCTATGTTAGTCATAACGATTTGATTGATTGCTCTTATAATATACATAAATGAATATTTTTAATATACGAAAAAAGAAAATTTAAATAAAAAAATTGTAATAGGTGGCACGTGAACTGAATGTACTGGGACTGAATATATGGAACGCGGGAGGGGGGTTTGCGGGATTGGGGAGCGGAAGAGGGGAGAGGGTGGGCAAGAAAGATGGAAGGGGAACGCGGGAGGGTACGGGATGCGGGAGGGGAACGGAGACGCACGGGAAAGGACATGCAGGGAAAATCAATTTATTTTTTGAATGTGGTATTGCCGAGAACCAGCTAGTTAAAAATAAATAATAATATAGTAACAAATTAGGCTATGAAAATGTTTGGAGATTAATTTAAGAACGGTAAAAGAATGTTGGTTACTCGCTTTATTTATTTTAAGATTCTATTAGAAGTAATTTAGAATACAATTCCACTCTTTGGTCCCGTACTATAAATCACATTACATAAAATTGAGAGAGTTCAACCCAAATTTTTAAGGTTCATCAATTTTAAACTATCCATATCCATTAAACAAATTAATTACATTAATTTAATGAAATTACTTATTTAACCGACATATCTCGCAGAAGAACCAGGAGCGATTTGGAACTTTTAAACAAATTAAGAAGTTAATGTCTCAATGGATGCACCTAACTCAACAAAACTAATAACGCTCTGGGTACCAATTCGTAACACGAAACCTACAGGGTTGTTGGTTGTTCTTCTTTGTTTATTCTTCGAAAATAAACTATTTGATTCATTCCCCAGTCAAAAGACTACATTACAATTTCACCAAACTTTAAACAGTGCGCCATTTTTCAAATTTTGTGCTAAAAAATCCACCCGTCCGAATGATACTAACTAGTGATGTGCCGGATCGTTAAAAATGTATATCAGCGGATACGGATCCGAAGACAGATATTTGGTGTCAAGATCCGCGGATACGGATACGAATCTTTATTTTATTATTCAATCGGTGTCGGCGGGCGAGACCTTGAAACGATAGTTGACGTCACGCCCGCCGCACGGTGGACGAAATGAAGAAAAAACGCGAATTAAATGGTTTTTGCAAAAGTTAATTTTTTAAATGTTTATATTTTTTTTAGTGTAGTTAAATAGTTTCTGCATTTTATGTGATTATTTAAATATGTCAATAGCGCTTGACGGAAGTTTGGCAAGGCCGCAAAGTGTGTCGTAAATTTGATGTTCGACATCGCGTTTTTCCGTTCTCTCCTACGCGTGAGCACATACGGTTGTGTATTAAGTGACGCTTAGATATATATACAAAAGTTTATTTTGTCTGACATTCTTTATGGTATTCTCTATTTAATTTACTAAATTATATATCAATATCACATGTGTGTGAGATTTGAACTAACATCTAATTTTCCACTATTTTTATATTTTTTTACTGTTAAAATGCTTATTTCAATTAGCATTTAGAAACAAAATATCGTTTGTACCCATTAATGAATATATACATATTGTAGACTGAAGTTTCACCTTTAGTTTCACGTATAAATTGTAATCATCTTTTGTCCTCCGTTGAACAAAGTTTTTATTTTCAGGAAGGCCTGTATGCATTCCCCGGAGAGAATTATTCGAGGTATTAAATGCACGGGGTATATTAAATGCCACTTCTGTGAAATAGAAGAAGTTTTTAATTAATTACCTAACACAAAAATACCAAATGGTGGCAGGTTCGAACATTTTAAGCCCTACATTTTACAAAACTGTACAGTATTTTTCACTACAATCGATGAAGAAATGGAGTAAAAGCCGTTATTATTGTGAGGTTTGAAAAACATTATTTAGAGTAGTTGCAAGAAATGATAGTTGTCTCCAAATCTTTGGGTAGACTAATAAAACTATTTCAAGAAAGTGGTTCTAGATCAAGGAAGAAAAAAGTGCACGATCTGTTAAGAGTCACACATTCTTGATGAACTCCAGTTAGCAGCAGATGTGAGTTTGCACAAATGTAAAATGGGGCTGCGATGGTTAGGTAGTCACAATCACTACAAGCAAAGGTATAGTGATGGAGAATATCATGATGACTCTAATCTCCCTACAACGTCGTAGGTGCCACTTCAGCTCTACAGCGAAGGAAACTCAAGAAGCAAGACTATTATATGGCAAAACCCACGGTCTTTATCTACAAGGTACTGCCGACCAATCAGATTACAATTTAAAAATAATAATACCGATATATAATAAGAAATAAATTTGCACATTGCGACCACTTCCTAAAAAAAAGGTTCTGTTTACCTCCTAAAGTTTTAAGCCTACTAAAAATTCGTCCAACGGTTCTGGAAATTTTTGTGATTTAGACTCTAACGACAACGGAGCCACCTTTAGCACTTAGATTTTCTATCTTTCTGTGTTCATAGATGTGAAATATAATATTTAAAATGTTTTTTTTTTTTGAAGAAGATAATAATAATAATCAAAACGAAAATATGAAAGATAACAAGACACAGAAAAACAAAAAAAGATAATGGTCGCAACTGGGACTCGAATCCAAAACCTCTCGTCTATTTTTCTGTGTCTTGTTCTCTTTCATATTTTCGTTTAGATTTTTATTATTATCTTCTTCAATGATATATTACAGGATGCGAATAACCTTCGAAAGTTATAAAAAGAGAGTTTTTCTTGTAAAATTTAATATGTTTTATTAGCCTAGATATTTTTATATCTTCAAAATGTATTATTTTGGTGTTGTAAATTTCTACGGAAGAGTAAATTAATAATTTTTACTTCAAAATAGTTATAATTCATTAATAAAATTAAAAAAAAAATTGCATTAATATTCAGTCAGCAAGGAATTAATTCGTGTTTTTTCTTCATTTCGTCCACTGTGCGCCGTAACCACAGTATGGTAACTTAATACGATAAAATATTTGATTTTAAGAAATAAAAAAAAAACACCCTGGATGGAATTTAATAGTTTTTTTTAATTCTACCTAATCACCTATATATAGAATTTCATCCTATCAATTGAAAATTAATAAGGTAAAAGGTCCGTAAAAGATCGGCGAGAAAAGTAACGGATACGGATCTTTCTTCTCCCTCGGATATCCGCGGATACGGATACGGATACGCATATCCGGAACATCACTAATACTAACTAAGAGCGAGTCTGAAATGACTAAATCCCATAAGTGCGTTGTGAATATCAGCACCCATGGGACTTTCCGTCATATTTCTTAGGTCTATATAAAATATGCTATTGGCGCCGGAGGGCTTGCAAATCTTGGGAATATACCAACTGACTGAGTGCGCAGCACCTATGAGATTTGTTAACATCAAATTTGTTCGGAATAGTGTCTGGCAAGAATTTACAGATTTTTTGCGATATTTTCGTGTTTATTTGTAATTTAATTAGGTACTGAAGACGTTACATACTTTTTTATATTAAAAAAAAAACGAACAGTTTCTTGTGTGAATTGTGGTTTTCGTATATAAAACTATTTTAATGACAGTTGTGAGGTCTCCAATCTCTGGTACAGTGATTGATGAAATTAGATAGATCTTAGTGAATGATTGTGTTATTTATATGGAATTATATTATATGGTCTTTTACCAGATATAGGTTTTTTTCGATTGGACATATGAATATATCTGGACCTGCCCTAAGTGATAAAAGCGTACTATTTTCCCCTCCCCATAACGGTTCCATGGAGCCGGCTCGGCTTACGCGAACCTCGCTTGAATCTAAAAAATGTGACGTCATTATTCTTGAACTGACCAGCGCCGAACACGCATCGTACATTTTACGAACAAAAATGAGAGCTTGTGCTATACATTATACCCTAACATATGTGGATATAGCGAAAGTGGGCGTTTCTCCAGTGAGCTCGTCGCTGGTTACAGGGGTAAGTAAATTATAAAACATTTGTAAAAGTGTCTTAAATAAATACGGCAACAAAATATTCTTCTTTGAAAGAGGGCGAACTTTCCTTTGCCGCATTTGGACTACGCAAATATGTTAATAACGTGGCGGGCAATTCGCGCTCCCATGTAAAAAGGTCTATTCATTCAAAAGCAGATTTTGCTTTTAAGAACTAAATGGTGATATTGTAATGCGAGATGCCTGTATACTGTCAGACTGATTTTTTAACGAATCACAGTCATCTTTCCCGTCTTCGCCCTCCATAGTTTGGTTTTACCTCTCATCTGTATCTTCTTGTCTATCCATTTGGATGTCTATGGTTTTTTCTTATACCTGCGAATTTTTTTCTCCCTTATCTCTGATTGAACTTCCAATGAGATGGCCACGAAACGCCATCGCATTAGTTTCAAATGTGACCACATTTGCTTTCGCCCACCGTATTTCTGTTTATTAGGCTTTTATCATTAAAATGTAACTTCGGTCAGAGGTAAAGAGCTTAAAGCAACGGTAAAAGCCACAAAAAGGGACAAACAACGTACTTAATATCCAAGGAAAGTCGCCCACATGTGTGAAGCATAAAAAATATCAAGGGTGCTTACAAAATAGCCTGCCTTTTACGTATGATTCTCTAAAGGGGAGATTACACACTCCCTACATGCGAAATACAAGGTTTTGACATTCGCATTTGTTCTGTCCAGGAATAATTGTGACATCATTTTGTTGTAACTCCGGTGTCTTTCAACTCTTTAAACTTCTTGTGTTGTACGCTTCCCTAGGAACGTGTTTTTTTTTTAATTTATTTTTTAATTTTTATTATTGTATAAAAGTTACTTACAATGGGAATTTATACCCGCTAAGCTACTGAAAGTAACTTGTCAGCAGGAGATTAGTTCCACAGATAAGTTAAGACTCTGCAACCGGACTCGAAAAGAAGAAGATGGAGAGATACGAAATTACGAATGTTAGAGGAGAGCGCTAAGATTTACGGCGACAAAATCGATGCGAAAATGTTTAATAAAACGCGACTCATTTAAAATAGAGCAAAAATCTCGCGGGCATTATCTTAAACAGCATTTAAAGAAACGCTGTGAATTTTTTCATACATATAACTTGTAAAATAACTGAAACAAACTTGTTTATAATAATTTTTGGAGCATACTTTGCGATTTTTTTCTATCGAGGGAATTTTATATAATTTGCGTTTCGGCGCGGGGAAAGTCTAGATATTATTTTCAAGAATAACATATGTTTTTTAAGAGCTTTAAAACTTACCGTGTTTAAGGGAAATATGTAAGAAATCGGTAGAAATTCGGGATGCGGGCCCTTAAAACAATACATGAAATAATCCTAAAACGCATCAGCGTGGCAACAACATACACATTTAGCAGCATATTAACTATATATATATATATAATGAAAACAAATGCGTTATTGTGTTTCTCTGTAAAACAAAAGAAACAACATTTAAAGCCCTTATTTCAGGTTTCTTTAAATTATAAGATAATATTTTAAGGATTTTTTTACTGCAATAAATCTGACAGTTATATTTTCATAACTCGATTCTGTTGTTTAGCTGTCACCAGTGACATCTAGTGGGCCACTAACTAACTCAGTACTTAATCAGTGACGCGGCAAATACAACCTTAAGGAAAGAACTCATAAGTGATTTTCTTTACATATATATATGGACACTAAACATTGTGATATGCAATGTTGATAATAATACAGAGACAGTATTTTATGGTGAAAAAATGTGGAATAAGAAAATATTTTTTTAAATAACATTGAACAGTGGTGTATATAATTCACTAGTCATTAATAACATAATTGCAAATTAGTACTTGGTGAGAGTGAGCAACATATAATCTTATTACATAAGGTTCCCTAATAGGCATTATTTTAACATCAGTGAGAATTTCGTTAAAGAGCAATTTTCTTTAAATTCTTGTGGCAATTTGATATAAATGGTATAATATATTCAAGGGTTCTTTGACCATATTTGTTTTGAAACGCAGGTACTTTCATTCCTTTATTGTGCATGATCCACCATTGTTTTATATGGACTGCCGAATATATGCTGCAATACAATTTTTTGCCACATAATAATTGAATTTTCTTTTACTTTCTAATGTATGTTTCTCTATATAAATGCTGTCTCTCCACTAGCTTCAGGAATAGGAACAAAATGCCCCGGATGAGAACACTTAAAAGTTTTTAGTATGTATAAATGTATGTTGTGCCCAGTGGCGGACTAAGGGGGGGGGCGGGGGGGGCGGCCCGCCCCGGGCCCCCGGTCCTGGGGGGCCCCCAAACGCCGCCATGTCCCCTTGATCAAATCCTAAACAAGCCTTTAAGTCACCAGCATACTGTAAAAAATTTTTTTGCTATTTTTTATTTCATTTTTTGAAAGATGCACTTGTTAAAAATGCTCTCACCATTTTTAAAGAATTTCGAAAAATCGACGGATATACAACATTTTATGTGAAACCGTTTGAAACAGTTTTGAATTATCCTTCAACAAAACTTTGATGCGTTTTTCTCGAAACTTTTTAACATTTTTCAACCTAGTTGACAACATATTAAACAAACTATACATCCGATTTGCATTCACCAATTCTTAAATTGTTTGAAAATTCAGTGTCTATGGTACCATGCAGGGGAAATTCGAAAAAAAGATAAAAATGGCGGACCAGCGAATTTTGTTTTCAATTTTTTATGATAAATTTTCATCTTTCATAAAAATAAAAATAAATTAGAAGGGGGCCCTTTATTAAACAATCCCTACATTGTGTCATAGTCAGATCCGGTTTCAGCATGTTGGGGACCCTAGGCAATTCACATCTCGGGGCCCCTTTACCATAGGGGCCCCTAGCCGATGCGTGCCCCCTAGGAAGTGGCCTAAGCTGCTTTGTGGACAATACAGCCCTGCCAGGGCCCCTAGGCAATGCACGTCTCTGGGCCCCTTTACCCTAGGGCCCCTACCCAATGCGGGGCCCCAAGGCAGTTGCCTACTGCCTTATGGACAATACGGCCCTGCCAGGACCGGCTTAAACATTTTAGGGCCCCTTTACCCTAGGGGCCCTTACCCGATGCGGGGCACCTAGACAGTTGCCTACACGTCTTACGTAAGCAAATGCCTATCGATACTACGGCCCTGGCTCTAGTGACAGGATTTTCGAAGGCAGTGGCCTAAACTGCCTGACAGGGCCATATTTAACATGTCGGGACCTTAGGCAATGCACGTCTCGGGGCCCCTTTACCATAGGGGCCCCTAGCCGATGTGTGACCCCTAGGCAGTGGCCTACACGTGCATAATACGGCCCTGCCAGAGTGGGCTTAAACATGTCGGGGCCCCTAGGCAAGCACGTCTCCAGGGCCCCCTTCCCCTAGGGGCTCCTACCCGATGCGGGGCACTTGGGCAGTTACCTACAGGTCTTATGGATAACACGGCCCTGGCTATAGTGACTGAATTTTCAAAGGCAATGGCCTTCACTGCCTTATGGACTATACGGCCCTGCCAGGGCTGGCTTAAATATGTAGGGCCCCTAGGCAATGCACGTCTCAGAGCACCTTTACCCTAGGGGCCCCTACCCGATGCGGGGCCCATAGACAGTGGCCTACACTGTCTTATGGACAATCGGGCAATGCCAGGGTCGGCTTAAACATGTTGGGGCCCCAAGGCAATGCTCATCTCGGGGCCCCTTTACCCTAAGGGACCCTACCCAATGCGGGGTATTTCTAATATGTTGTCAACCAGGTTGTAAAACGATGTGATAAAAAACGCGTTCAAAGTTTTGCTGAAGGATAATTCAATACACAAACTGTTTAAAACGGTTTCATATAAGATGCTGTATCTCCGTCAATTTTAAGAATTTCCTTACAATATTTGGTGAAAGATTATTAATAAATGCATCTTTTAGAAAATACCCTTTGCTAAAGGTGATCTTATCATTATAGATAATAAAGATAGTAATGAAATAGAAAAGTAATTAAAAAGAATTAGTGATGGACTAACGGGACTCCTTCAGCAAAACTTTGAATGTTTTCCTCGAAACTTTTTTAACTCGTTTTTCAATCAGGTTGACAACATATTTAAAAAAAAACTATACATCCGCCTGTATATATTTTTATTGCATTTGTATTTAAATTTGCATGTATAAAGTCTTAAACTGTTCGAAAATCCAGTGTCTATGGCACCACATAGGGGAATTCTGAATTCTAAAAAAAAAAATGTGTCGAAACAGCGAATTTTAGCTTTTATGGAAAATTTTCAGTTTTCATAAAAAAAATTGAAAGGGGCCCTTTCTAAAAAAAATCCCTATGTGGTGCCATAGTGACTTGATTTTCTAACAGTTTAAGACTTGGTGCATGCTATAAAACAAAACAAAACTATACATCAAATCGGATGTATAGTTTTTCTAATATGTTGTCAATCAGGTTAAACGACATCAGGTTGACGACCTCCGTAGTCCAGTGGCTAAGACTCTTGACTCACATTCCGGAGGTCGCGGGTTCGAACCCGGCATGCGCAAATAAATTTTATTTGATTAATTTGTGTTATTTCACAATTAATTAATTTAAAATAATATGTAGTATATTTGCGGCATGTTCCAGAGTGGAAGATACTATCAGTATCGCCCTGGTGTAAGACCACCATTCAGAATTGAAACGTTGCTTGAAAATGGCTTTAGCCGTGTTTAGTGACCAGATCTGAATAGCCAGGTACTTCCCAACCTTCCTCTTCCCCACCTCCTTCCCCTCCCCACTACCTTCAGCCTCACAACATACCCCAATTGGGGATGCCATAGTCTCACTGGCTCCAGACGGGAGCAGTTGAGATTCTTGTGCGGTTATTCACTGTAAAAAAAAAAAAAAAAACGTACTTTTGAGAAAAACGCGTTCAAAGTTTTGCTGAAGGATAATTCAACACACATAATGTTTAAAACGGTTTAATATAAAATATTTTATTAACAAATGCGTCTTTTAAAAAATGAAATAATAAATAAAATTAAAAATGATCAAGGGAACACGGAGGTGTTTGGAGGCCCCCCAGGACCAGAGGTCCGTGTGAACTGAATAAAAACCTTGTAAAATTACATCAACTTTTACTAGGGGGGGGCCTCATTCAGCTTTGCCGCCCCGGGCCTCTGACGGGCTTAGTCCGCCACTGGTTGTGCCGTGTAGTTACTAGTCTAAAAGCCCCCCTTTTAGAATCATTTCAAGTATTTTTTTTTAAAAATCAATTTAATTTATTAATTTTAAAAGCATTACTATTTCAAAGCGTTTTTAAAAAAATATATATTTTAGACAAGGTAAACAGATTTAGACTAATAATAATTATAATTTTTATTTTAGTAACTTGTACATTTAAGTTTACAAATTTCTAATTAATTATAATATTTCACATTCACTAAATTTTTTCAAGTTTTATGTAGCTCCTACAATACATCTTGAACTTTCCGATTGGTGTGGACTTTAAAGTTTCCGGTATATATAACTTCATTCCCTTGTACAGTAAACTGTTCTGCGTATTCGCTTTGTCCTTTTTTTGTAGCCTAATTTCCTTGCACGTCCTTATGTTATATCTGTGAATGTCCTTGTCGTATACAATTTTATTTGAGAAGTATTTTGGTAACATGTTTTTCAATATTTTGTGGATAAATACCATCGTGTTCAAGGTCAGCATCTGTTTCACAGTTAACCAATTTAGTTCCTTTAACATTTTAATTATTTTTGAAAATCTATTTTGTCGAAGTATTATTCTCATTGCCCTGTTTTGGAGAATTTGTAACTTATTTTGTTCTCTTTTGTTACATAGGAAAAAGTATACTCGAGCAGTAGTTGAAGTGTGGAACAATGATTGAATTGTAAATGGTGATTGCAGTTTTTCTAGAAATTTTTGGCCGAATTCTTCCAAAAAAAGATATCTTTTTGCCAATTTTCTTTTGAGTATATTCAGCATGTCTATTGAAATTTATTTTGGAATCTAATATAACTCCTAAGCATTTCATTTCAGCAACATTTTCAATAATTTCACCATCAATTTTCATTTTGCTTTCACTGGATGTCTTCTTGTATCCAATCACCATACATTTTGTTTTTTTTTGTATTTAATTTAAGCTTATTTATTTTTAGCCATCTTCATACATCATTTAGTTCATTATTAAAAATGTGTATTAGTTCTTCATAGTTATCTCCAATTAAGTATATCGGTGTATCATCGGCAAATAGTCATACTTTGCATTTTGAAAATATTTTCACCATGTCATTAATATAGAGTATGAACAATAGAGGTCCAAGGACCGATCCCCGTGGTACTCCTAACTTATTTTCCATTGGTTTTGAAAATTGACTATTTATTTTTGTTACCCGTTTTCTGTCTTTCAAATACTCTTGTATTAATGTCTAATACAAGATCATCACTCTTGCCAGTAGCCAAACCAAGCCAAACTCTCTGAATTAGCGAAAAAAAAAATCGATAAATTTTTTTTTTTATGGCTACAGATGAGAAACCAATTTCTTTAAGCTTTCTTATTAGTATTTCTCCATCTAAAGTTTCGAATGCCCTTTGAAAATCCAAAAATATTGCTAAGATAAATTTATTACTGTTCATTCCTTCCTTCCATTCTTCGACAATTACAATGCTGTTTCACATGAGTTATTAGATCTGAACCCTGATTGTTCTTGGTATAAAATATCGTATTTATCTAGGTATTGCAAAATTTGTTCTTTTATTATCACTTCAAGAATCTGCTCATTTGGTAAGGTGTTGATTGGTCGAAATTCTTCACATTTTATGGTATTTTTAACCTTTGGAACCGGTATAATAGTAGATAGTTTCCATGACTGCGGAAATTTTCCTTCTTCAATCGTCTCATTAATAATATTTAATAGAGTAGATCCTATTACAGGAAAAGCATCTCTTATTTAATATTTAATAGAGTAGATCCTATTACTGGAAAAGCATCTCTAATAGCAACAAAGCTTGCCGTTAGAATTAGGCTTCATTGATGTTAAACATATCGATTTTCGAAATGATTCTATTTAACAAAAAGATAGCTCCCATATGTTCCTATATGTAAGAAAGAGGGGCAGAATTATATGTTTAAGAACAAAAGCAAAATAATCAGCGCATTGACATTTGACGTTTTGAATTTTCGGAATACTTAATATTATACTTAGGTAGATTACAACATTCCTGCAGCTCTTTCAAAGGATGAGAATTCGTTCCATACAAAATATATGAGGAAAAGAATTTTCTTTTTATTGGGAACATGTATTATAGTTTTATTTTCAATTTATATTATTTATTTTAGGGTAGCGTTAGCGGCTCTTCAGGCATACAGGCAGTGCCTTCAGAGAGCGTGGGTTTGCGTGAACTAGCACTGTCTCGTTTGTAGGGCTGCTAGAACGAGACGCATGCAGGCCTGCATGCAGTGTCGTGTGTAGAGCTCGTTATAGTTGCCGCTAGACCAGCATTAATGTTAATACCAAGTTCGTTGTTATTATGATGCGTGTTGTCGGTATAGTAATCGTAAAAAAAAAATTTATCCTTGGGGTCAGATCCGAGTTCATTTAGGTCATTGTTATCCATTAAATGGTCAGGAGTCAAGTCATCTTCGTGGACTTCATTGTCTTTAGTAGGGGTAGGTTTGCTGTAGCACATAGTGGCGGAGCAAAACTAAAAATAAAAAATGTTTGATTGAAAAAATGTTTAAACAATTGTAATAACATCAATAATTCTGAATGAAAATTAGAACAAAAAACTTGTAATGAAGAGGTAACGGTCGTAATTGGAACTCGAACCAAGATCCTTAGAGCAGCGATTGGCAATTGGCAACCCGCGGGGACCCAAGGGAGAGTTCCTGAACATATCATTATTCTTTCCCACCATACACGGACATATGAATATATCTGGACCTGCCCTAAGTGATAAAAACGTATTATTTCCCCCTCCACATGGAGCCGGCTAGAGCTCCTCCTTGGAGCCAGCTGGGCTTACGAAAGCCTCGCTTGAATCAAAAAAATGTGACGTCATCCTTCTTGTCGTGACCAGCATAGAGCTAACATCCATACATTTTACCAAATAACACGGCAATATATGAGAGCTTGTGCTATACACCTCCCTAGAACATAGCGAATGTGGGCGTTTCTCCAGTGAGCTCGTCACTGGTTACAGGGGTAAGTAAATTATGAATCATTTGTAAAAGTGTCTTAACTAAATACGGCAACAAAATATTGCTATGCGAATAGGAGCGAACCTTTTCGGGGCGAGCATTTGGCCTTCGCAAATATGTTATTAACGTGGCAAGCAATTCGCGCTCCCATGTAAAAAGGTCTATTCATGCAAAGCAGATTTTGCTTTTAAGAACTAAATGGTGATATTATAATGCAAGATGCCTATATACTGTCAGATTGATTTTTTAACGAATCGCAGTCATCTTTCCCCTCTTCCCCTCCCATAGTTTGGTTTTACCCCTCATTGTATCTTCTGGTCTATTGAATTTGGATGTCTATGCCACCATACTTTTTTTTCATATCTAGTTCTTATGAAGAAATCTTATATATAAGAATCTTGTGTCACAGTGTTTGTGGTCGCACTCCTCCGAAACGGTTTGACCGATTTTTATGAAATTTTTAATGTATATTTGGTAGGTATGAGAATAGGTTTTAAAGTATATTTCATACCACTAGGTGATTAGGATGTCCCTATCCAGAAAAAAAATTTGCCAATTTTTTAAATATTTGTTTTTATTTGGCATCAAAAAGTAACGGCCTTTTGTTTTTAACTTTAAAAGTAAACGTTAAACAAAAGGCCGTTAATATAGTTAAATTTTACCAAAATACGTTTTTCAATCAATTTGACTGCTTGTTGTATGTTACTTTTTACTTTTGTACTTACTTTCCGAAAACCGATAGTTACTCTAGAGTTACTCCGCCATATTGGCATCATTGGCATATTTGACAGTTCTGGTCGAAGTAATGTACGGAAATGGGCGCTTCAACATTGATTATTAACAGTTGTCATGATAAATATTGTAGAAGAGGATGATAATGCATTTAAGCATTAAAATGAATCATCAAAAAAAGTTTTTTTTTCAACTTTGAAGATTTAAAAAAAATAAATCGCGCGTTGCGCCACGACACGAAGTACGTCAAAAATACAAATAAATAGAAGTATATCTCTGTGTAAGGATGTAATGGCCAACCTTATGATTCCAGAGATATCCTCATTTTTAATGTCAGTGCCATACAAATTTTTCTTAAAAAATTACAACTCCTTCATTTGTACACGCAATTGCTTCATACGAAATTTTATAGCGTAGTAATAATGATCAGCAGAATCTATTTCTAGCAAAAAAAAAGACCCTTGAAAATTCAATGACCCGACAATTCGTCCTGCGACAATTCATCCAGCGACAGTTCATCCTGCGACAGTTCATCCGGCCGACAGTTCATCTTGCCGACAGTTCATCCCGCCGACAATTCATCCGGCGACAATTCATCCTGCCTGATCATTTAGAAGATTTTTATTAAGTAAGTATGCAAAGAGGATATACGCCGTACAACCAAAATCGATATACTTATATCTGAAGGCATCTTGAGTGGAAATCCGCTGTAAAAATATTTTTACTAACAATAATTTCGACTCTCCGAAGAAGCATGCGTGAATAACAAAATACGACATACTTATACTTATAGGTTAGGTTAGGTTAGGTTAGGTTAGGTTAGGTTAGGTTAGGTTAGGTTGAATTGTCAGGATGAATTGTCGCCGGATGAATTGTCGGCGGGATGAACTGTCGGCAGGATGAACTGTCGGCCGGATAAACTGTCGCAGGATGAACTGTCGCCGGATGAATTGTCGCAGGATGAACTGTCATGGAACCGAAAATTCAAGTCTCTATGTCTATGAAAGGCGATTTTCAGCCCACTGTGCGTGTGATGATGATAAACTTTGTGAACGATTGTGAATGATTTGTGTCTCCTCATTAGACGGGGAAATTAATATTAATAGGTTTTTCAGTTTACCAAAATTGCAAAGGCGGTTAATATGAGAATCTTCATCTTGCTGCTTGTGTGGGCTTCAACAATGTTCTGATGATTTCCACCAAAGCCGGAAGAGCTTTTATACGAAAAAAATTGAAATTGTTTATTGATTTTAAATCAGTATCACAACGAATATACTATGTTCACCTTAAAGTTCGTTTATCATCTAAAAAAAAAATAACAATAGATTAGCGTTAAAAATAACAATATTTATAACGTCTAAAAGGGATCGAAATGAAAATCTAGTCTTCTTCAACGGAAGCAATCTTCCGAACAGGACCTCCATTGATATGCTTGGTGTACCTAACTCTAAGTGACCAGCTCAGGTATGGGGGCTCCATCGAAACCAGAGTTAAGTTAGCCTCTCAGAAACTGGGCGTACTGTACAGGGCCCGCAGTTACTTTAATAGTACACAACTGCTAACCCCGTACAAATCGCGAGTGCGCCCCACGGTTGAATTTGGCAGCCACCTCTGGTCTGGAGCTCCAAAATACCAAAAAAAAACTCTTGACTCTGCAGAAACGGGCAGTCCGTTTGATAGATTCTCTCATCTTAAGAGACGGACTGCAATCTTTAGAGCACAGGCGTCGGGTGGGAATGCTATCCTTGTTCTACCGGTATTACAATGGAAGATGCTTCGAGGAACTAGCGTCATTGATCCCCTCGGCACCGGTGCATAGTCGGGAAACACGCCAAACACGCGCCCAACATTTGTACACGGTTGACATTAGTCACTTGAGAACGGGTCGTTTCTATGACTCGTTCTTGAGTTCAACGGCTCGGCTGTGGAACGATTTTCCGGCCTCTGTGTTTCCTCCCTCCTACAACATGGTTCTCTTCAAGACCCGTGTTCACTCCTTCCTTTCCTTAAAAAGACCCTCCACACAGCATCCTCAAAGATGACATAGGCCCTGAAGGAAGTTATTTTCCTCAGGGCCTCCTGTGTGGAGTTAATGTAAAAAAAGCAATCATGTCCAGAATATTCTTCAACCTAAAAATAACACCATCAAAACGTAATTTCATAACGCAACACCCCATCGAATCCCGATACCTCGCTTTGAAAGCCCAGATATAAATGCAAGTTTCCTACAATATAAAACAGAGCACCAATTCAATCCTCAAATCCCATGTTTTTTTTGTACGGCAGACAGGTAAGTCCAATTATGGTACAATTTTCTTACAACTAACAATACATGTACATAGTTTTTTTAAAACATGGTATGGTGATACCAAACACAGCTATATCCGCTGGTAGGGCATTAAGCAACGTCATACCTCTTGTCATGCACATGTGTTGAGCCATGACATCTGTCCGACCCTGCGGTATGTAGAATAGGGCGTGGCTACGAGTTCGACAGTATTTGTCAGGAGCGAATAAGCCACAGCATGACAGGAGATATGGACAATCGATAAGGTTTTTTATTAACTTTAATTCGAATACCATGAGTCCGGCATTACGCCTGGTCTCCAGGCTTTGATAATTTGTCTCCTTTAGCAGTTCCACGTGATGCATGAATTTCGGATATATTCCGTATGATCGCATGTAAACATACCTTAGGATTTTTTTTTGAATTTGTTCAATCATATTTATGTATTTAAGTTGATAAGGTATCCAGACAGTACTAGCGTACTCCAGCTTGCTTCTGACCACTCCGTTGAACATGGCGGTCATTGCTTCTATGTTGCAATTTGTTAATTTTATCAGTCAATAGCAAGAAAGTTACGCGTCACAAATCAATTTGATATACAAGCTTCATGAGGATTTGGAAGGTTAGAGTTCGAGTTGGCCCGGGATCGCCCTCGAGGCGCGCGTGCAGCGTACCATTAAAATGAAAATATTATTACGGAGAATGGCATAACAATTGTTTGAAAACATGTCGTGTACATAAGTATATATTATACGTACGTAATAATTGTAGCAACTGACTTAAGATACAGCGAAGCTACAGCTGTTCAATGTCCGCCATTTTGGAGTTCGGAATTCGGGGTTGGAGGGTTGGCCGCAGCCACCACATGATCGGCCAACCTACCAACTCCAAACTAAGTTCGGAGTTGGAAGGTTGGCTTCAGTCTGGACATAGCATTAGAATCAGGTTTAGAATGAACTTGGTAAAAGACAAATTTGCTCCGTGCAGACCAACGAAAGGTTCGACTTCGGATTAATGCACTTTCCTTTTGATAAACGTTTTCTTAAACCAATATTTTATACACACTCTACCGGTTTCGGAAGCACCCTTCCTTCGTCAGGAGAATATTAAAACTAAACTATGATACAGAATGTTGACAGATATACAAATCAGGTGTTTGAGTGAGAGGTAGGCAAAGGGGTGGGGGTAATTAGGGGATTTCCGGAAAGAACAGGGCGGTTAATTGGAAAAATATTTAGAATGGGACTGAAAGATAAGTTAATTTGGTTATTCAAAATACTAGCATTATTATTTAGGGATTTTCTGATTTCTAGTGCTTCTAAATTATCTAATTTTCTGCTGTTATTATTACGGTGAAGAATTTTAACCCCTGTGTCCTTATTAAAAGTGTCATCTGTGGAAATTAGGTGATTAGCAAACTCTGAAAAATTATTATTATTTAAGCATCTTAAATGTTCTGTGATTCTGATATTTATATTTCTAGTTGTCTTACCTATGTAGAACGAAGGACAATCATCGTAACATAGTTGGTAAATGCCTGAGTGGCTTAATTTATGATCTCTATCTTTAGTGTTTTTTAGTAATTTACCTAAGTTGTTATCAGTATAGAACGCGGGCTTAATGTGGGCAGGCAAGTTTTTTGTACTAAGTGAGGAAAAGTTGGATATATATAAGATTCTGCGCCATTGAGCGGGATTTATTACTTTATTATTATTTTCAGGCGTACCAAATAAAAATGTATTAGTTGAGATGAGTTTAAGTTTCTTATTTAGGATTTTATCAATTAAATCTGCGGAATAACCATTATTTAGAGCAATTTGTTTAATTTTTGAAAGTTCCATCGCGAAATTTACAGATGAAAGAGGGATTTTTACTAGCCGGTGCACCATTGAATGATAAGCAGAATGTTTATGTGAAACCGGGTGATTTGACAGGTTATGTATTGTTATATCTGTGTACGTCGGTTTACGAAAAATGTTGAATTCAATTCTGTTATTTACTGAAGTTAATGTTTAAAAAGTCTAAAAAATTAATGGATGCATTACTGCCTACCTCTAAAGTGAATTGGATGCTTTTGTGGAAGGAATTTATAAGATGAAGGAATTTACTCAGTTACCGCTCTGTTCCTGTTCAGATACAAAATATATCGTCCACGTATCTTTTCCATGTAAGAATTTTATTTGAATTACAATTAAAAATCTTATTCTCTGAATTACAATTAAAAATCTTATTCTTTACAAATGCGCAATATTTTTGGTTTCAGTTTTAATTTTAGGGTCTGTCTAGATTCTAGATAATACTTGGTAGATGAGGGTGAACAGTGGCGCATCCGGCACAATACAGAATTGTATGATATGTATAAGGCCCCTAGCATCTCAGCTCAGCACATATGAGACTCCTCAGGCTGAGATGGGCTGGGCATGTACAGAGAATGCCGGATACACGCGTCCCAAAAAGAATTTTGACTGGACACCTAGGTGGAAAGAGAAAAGTGGGAAGACCCAGACTGAGGTGGGAAGACGAAGTAAGAGGTGATGCAGCACAGCTTCTCCAGGTACCAAATTGGAAGTCAGCCGCTGAGGACAGGAGGAGTTGGAGGCGACTGTTGGAGGAGGCCAAAGCTCGATATGGGCTGTAGCGCCATCGAAGAAGAAATGGTGAGCTCTGTACACCTCAAGGCGAGGTGTGTGATCAAAAGCTCTGTGGTATTAGATACCAAAGGGGGTAATTTTTTTCTTTAATTAGCTGAATGTGCTGTTAAACAATTAATTTAGTTGGGTTCAAAGTCACCAGAGAGCCGTAGAGGCAGTTACTATGCGTCGAGTTTTGAGCGAACACACTATACTCCTCGTGTTTTCACGAAATAAATTAGAAATCTTAAGATGTTTTAAAAAATAAGCAAAAGCATTAATAGCTGTTGTTACGGTTAATAACTTTTTGATTAAAAAACGTTCAGTTTACAATCCATTAATCACAAATGCAAATAGAGATATTTAAATGAGGAGGCAGTCCTTACAGACGAAGATTTGAAACCTAGTTCTATCTGGTTTCCGTGGCACCAGTGCTGCAGAAACGGCTCTAAGGATTAATGATGTATATGGCGATGGTGCCGCAAAAGAAAACACAGTGCGTTTTTGGTTCCAACGTTTTCGTTCTGGAAATTTCGACCTGCAGAACAAGCCCCGTGGACGGCCGGAGACCAAAGTTGATAATGAAGAATTGAAGGCTATTGTGGAAGCGGATCCATTGCAAACCACGTCCGAGTTTGCTGCAGGCTGCGGTGTTAGTGATAAAACTGTTTTAATCCACTTGAAGCAAATTGGGAAGGTGAAAAAGCTTGAAAGGTGGGTACCTCACGAATTGAGTGAAGCAAATCAACAAACGCGCGTTAGAACGCTAGACCATACACTGCACAACAGACGGCTCCAAATTAGAGGAGCTTCAATTGGAATGTCTAAGACAACCACCGTACTCTCCGAATCTTGCCCCAACCGATTACCATTTTTTTAGAAATTTGGTTAACTTCTTGCAAGGGAAAATTCAACTCCGATGGGCAGTCCAAACCGCCTTCAAAGATTTTATTGATTCCCGTCCGAATGTTTTTTTTTAGTAAAGGGATCGATGAACTACCTATGAGATGGCAAAAGTGCATTGAAAGCAATAGTATATACTTTGATTAATTAAATATATTATATTTAAAAAAATCGACTTTATGTTCCTTCCATACAAAACGCCAATTTCATATGTAAGGACCTAATAGTAATGTTTATTTCAAATACAAACACAGCAAAGATAACTTTTACCTATTTCCTAAAATGGTTTTTTATGATAACGTTGAAAATAAGAAATATATAGCACACTAGCCGACCCGACAAACGTTGTTCTGCCATATAAATTATTTCTAGTGAATATTTTGGTTATTAAATAAAAAATATCGAATGTATTGTAAGTTTGTGGAGGTGGGATCTATGAAAGAAAGAGGAATGGAGCGCTGTAGACGATGACCGCCGATAAAAACAAAAAAAAACACCAACTTAAGAAGGAAAATAAATGAAAGAAAGTCAATATGAATTAGCAATTGAGTGTACGATATTTTTTGACAGTTCGTCTTTAGCCAAAATAAATAAGCTCGATGGTTTGCCCACGCGAGAACATGATACCGAATGAAATATCAAAATGACGCGACGCTTCTCGTGAATGTCTTGCACACGTGTGGATGAAAGTTCGATGAGGCGGACGTAGCGCCATCTGTCTTTCAACAACATAAATAATTTCGTTCCGTTTGAAATACAAACGACGATTAAATTTGTTCATTCAAAAATACTAAAATCGCGATTAAAAAATGGGAGGGTCGGGGTAGGAGGGTTAAAATTTGGGGTTATAGGTATTTTTTGATGCAAAATAAAAAAAAAAAAATTGTCAATTTTTTTTTCTGGATAGGAACACCCTTATCACTTAGCGGTATGAAATATACTTTAAAACCTATTCTCATACCTACCAAATATACATGAAAAATTTCATAAAAATCGGTCAAGCCGTTAATGAGGAGTGCGACCACAAACACCGTGACACGAGATTTTTATACATAAGATTTAAAATACCTCGGGAGAAGTCCGAAGATCTATGAAATTTCATCGTGTCGTTGGGGCTTGTCGGCAGAAATATTTGAAATACTGTAGGGTTAAACCACCATTATATTTTGTCTTTAACCTAGCTATTGGTAGTTAAATCAACTTTTTCAAAATAATTTTTAATTTTTTTTTATTAGGTTTGTCAAGAGTGATTGTCAACAGTGAACATGGTTGATAATGTCACTAATTAAAGACAAACACAACATTGATAAATAATACTTACACCTTACACATACATTACATTCATACACACACACACACACACATACCATATATTACACAACAGTAATAAGTTCTTGTAAAAAGTTTTTAGAATAATAAGTTTATATAGAACAGACACAGTTGGGCGAGGAAACTTCAGAAACTGTGTGAGGAGAGGATGGGACTGCCATAGACGGAGGCCGTACAAACAGCGCAAGACAGGGACGTACGGAGGAGCTTTATCGATACAATGGGTCCCCGACCCGAATAAGACATTGGAGGACCTATTACTTACCCGCCCTGGTATAGGTAACAGATGGTTACCCCTTCAAGGCTCTTGCAAGAACTCTATTTTTTGTGTATAAACGACTCTACATCTAATTAAATGATACTAGACCTCCATGCAAAGCATTCTTCAAAACAATTACAACATGAAGATAAATAAAGACAAAACAAAGCTGCTGACTGTAGGCCGAATGCAACATCAGATGAGAGTAGAGATATCAGGAGTTCCACTAAAGAACACCAAGGAGTTTGTCTACCTCGGGAGCAAAATCACATGGGACGGTCGGTCTAAGAGCGAGGTCGACAGCCGATTACACCAGGCTAGGCTTGCATTCAACAAAAGGTCGAAAATAATAGAATCGAATAATATAGACCTGAAACTGAGAATACTCCTCATCAAGACCTATGTATGGAGTATCTTGATGTACGGCTGCGAAACATGGTGCCTATCCGAAAGAGATAAACGGAGACTAGAGGCTTTTGAGATGTGGTCCTATAGAAGACTACTAGGAATTTCCTGGAGAGACCACATCACAAATGAGGAGGTTCTCCAAAGAATCGAAGGAGGAAGGCACCTGCTCAGGATCTTGTCCGAAAGGCGCGCAAGATGGATCGGCCATGCAATAAGACAAGAAGGCCTCTTGCATGCCACCTACACATGGTATATTTATGCTACCCGTTAATAGAGGGCAGTAAATAACTACATGCATTAATAAAATTATAAATAAGTTTCACTACTAATCAACAGATGGCAATGCATGCGTAATTTGTAAAGGAAAATTATTTTAATACAACTATTGCCCAATAGATGGTGATAGTTATTGTAAACATCAACATAATATTTATATTTTTTTATTAATAATAATATAAAATGACTTCCCTCACACCAGAGGAGAGGCTGAAAAATGCAAAAATTCTTATGAAAAATTTTAACAAAACATTGACTTCTAATATTTTGTCAAAGGATCAAAAGACTTCTCTAACTGAAGCTATGTGCGAAATGATGAGTCATATTGAGGCCATGGTACAAGAATGCAAGGCACCAATAAACAATGAGAATGATGGACTCGACAGATTGTTTCAATCATTATCTAATATAGATAAGAACATTGAAAATCTTAAATTAAATATTGAATCGAAATCGTACGCTGAAGTTACGAAAAATGGTAAAATTAATGAAGAACAAACAAATTGTAAAAAACATGAACCTATCGTCATTATTAAGCCAAAAGATAAGGATCAAAAAAATACCGTAACAAAGGACGAAATAAAACAAAACATAGATCCTGTTAATTTTGGTGTTACCGGAATAAGAAACTTTAAGCAAGGGGCTATAATAGTAGAGTGCAAGAATATAGCTGCAACAAAAAAGATGGAAGAGCAAATAATTTCAAAGATGGGAAAAAAATATGACGTGAATACACCAAAACCCAAGAATCCCAAACTGAAAATTATTGGTCTATCGGATAAATTCACTCCAGAAGAAATTATTTCAAAAATTAAGATGCAAAATGATTACCTGCAAACAGTGGAAGCGAAAATTGACATAAAATATATAAAAGAAATAAAAACTAAACGAGGTGACGTCAACTTCACCATTTTCATGGAAGTTGATGGAAAAACTTACGACATAATGTTACAAGAAGGTAAAGTAAATATTGGATGGGATAGATGTCGGGTTTTCGACAACATCTCACTTCTAAAATGTTACAAGTGCAATGGCTATATGCACAAAGCACAAGACTGCAGAAGTGAAAAAGCTTGCACTCGATGTTCCGAAGCACATGAAAATGTAAACTGTCAAAATGACATTCAGTGCATTAACTGCAAAAAAATTAATGAGAAATTAAAATTACAATTGCCAACTGACCATTACGCTTGGAGTAACGAATGCTCGGTACATTTGAGGAAAATTGAAGCTGAAAAGAAGAAAATTGATTTTTTATGCCATTAAAAAACTCCTCTAAAAAACACCAAACAAAAAATTGCCAGCTGTACTACCAAAATGTCAGAGGCCTTAAAACAAAATTAAGTCTACTTCAATCTACACTACCAATGTTTGGGCACGAGTTTATTCTACTTTCTGAAACATGGTTAGAACCTAATATTAATTCTAGTGAATTAGGTTTTATAAATCATAATGTGTATAGATTAGACAGAAATACATTGACAAGTGCTAAAAGCAGAGGTGGCGGGGTTTTAATCGCTATCAGCAAGAAATACAAATCAAACTTAATTACAACTAAATACAAACTTCTTGAACAAATCTTCGTGCAAGTGAATGTTGCCAGGAATAAAAAGATTATTGTTGGTTGTATTTATATCCCACCAAATTCAAGCAATGAAGTATACAGGTGCCATAGTGAGGAAGTGGAAGTTATATTAAAAAAGCATGCTAATGCAACATTTTTGCTTGCTGGTGATTATAATCTTCCAAATGTGAATTGGGTGAACAGGGACAATAATATCAGTGTGAGTGAGTCTGAACGCATTATTCTAGACATGGCGTTATTTCTAGGCCTGAATCAGGCAAATACTATATCAAATGTAAATAATCGTACTCTAGACTTATGTTTTTCTAACTTAGAGTCACTAGTAATTGAAGAATGTAGTGAACCGCTGGTGCCAATTGATGGTTATCATCCTCCACTGGAAGTTATTATTTCTAATGTACATGTTAATACCTGTAAACTGTCTTTCAGTTACCAAAATTTTTTCAAAACTGATTACGAGAAAATATGTAATTATCTCCTCTCTTTTGATTGGTCATCTGTGCAATATGATGATATTAACACATCTACAAATAAATTTTATTCTGTTTTGGGAAAGGCTATTAGCATCTATGTTCCAACCGTAATATGTAGGCCAAACACCTATCCAAAATGGTACACCAAAGAACTTATAAATCTACTTATCACCAAAAAACTTAAACATAAAGAATATAAATTATATAAAAAAAATTCTGATTACAGTGAATTTAAATATTTAAGAACTTTGTGTAAAAAAATGTCTATGACTTGCTACCGTAACCATATAAATGAAATTCAAAACTCCATAATAAACAATGTTAATTATTTTTGGAAATATTCGAAATCTCTTAAAGAAGATGATTCTGAATTCCCGAGCATTATGCACCTAAATGGCAGCCATAGCAATAATACTGATGGTATTGTTAACTTGTTTGCAAAATTTTTTAAAAGTGTTTATTCAACAGACGCAAATAATGCTCCTCTTCCATCAACAACTCTAGATGAAACTCTTGATATTTCGCAGTGTACCATAAGTCTCTCTGATGTAGTAACTAAAGTTAAATCATTAGATATCAACAAATCTGCAGGACCGGATAATATCCCCACAATATTTATCAAAGAATGTATCAAAGTAATTGCTCTTCCATTAACCAAACTTTTTAATTTATCTTTATCCAGTGGAATTTTTCCCGATATGTGGAAAAATAGTTATTTGACTCCAATTTTCAAAAAGGGTGATAAAAGTGATGTTTGTAATTATAGACCAATATGCATTCAATCCACCATACCGAAACTATTTGAAAGCCTAATACTTGACAAACTTTTTGCCCAAATAAAACCTGTAATATCACCTTACCAGTTTGGATTTATGCCAGGTAGAAGTACACTTTCTAACTTGATTATTTATGAAAATTTTATAACCAATGCTTTTAAAGAAAAAAAACAAGTAGACTCTGTCTATACTGATTTTAGTAAAGCCTTTGATTCAGTTTCCCATAAAATTCTCATTTGGAAATTAAAAAAGCTTGGTGTACGTGGCAGTATATTAGCCTGGTTTGAAAGCTATCTTACTGGAAGACAACAAATTGTTAGAATAAAATCCTCATTGTCGGAAAAAATTTATGCAACAAGTGGAGTTCCACAGGGTTCACACCTTGGCCCAATATTATTTATCTTGTTTATAAATGATCTTACAAAAATATTTCATGATGTATTTATCTTACTTTTTGCTGATGACCTCAAAATTTTTAGAATAATTCAAAATATTAACCATTGCAACATTCTTCAAGATAATATCAACAAATTGTTAATTTGGTGTAATGAAAATAGACTTTACTTAAATATCTCAAAATGTCATATAGTTAGATTTTCTCGAATAAAAAATCCAGTGATCTTCAATTACAACATTGATAACAATACTCTGGAGACACTAACACAAATTAAAGACTTGGGCATCACTTTTCAATCTAATCTTTCATTTGTTAACCACATAACAGAAATCTCTAATAAGGCCTTAAAAATGTTGGGATTTATAACTAGGCTAACTAGAAATTTTAACAATATTAAGTGTATAAAACTGTTATATTTTGCATATGTTAGAAGTCAACTTGAATACAATTCTCCCGTCTGGAACCCATATTACAATATACATGTACAAGCTGTTGAAAGAATACAAAACAAATTCTTACGTTTTCTTAATTTTAAAATAGGTATTCCAGCAATTATGTTGAACTACAATACTATTTTGAATGATATGAATATGCTCAAATTGTCAGACAGAAGAACTTTCACTGACTTGGTATTTCTGTATAAAATTCTAAATGATTTAGTTGACAGTCCGATATTGCTCGAATTGATAAACTTCCGGATTCCAATACGTAATACTAGGAGTCAGGATTTATTTCAGTGCAGTAATTCTGGAACTAACTACCATATGTATTCCTCTTTGCCCAGAATACTAATGGAGGGAAACAATTATACCAAGTCAGTGGACATCTTCAATTTATCTTTAAACAAATATAAAATATTGTTACGAAGGCAGTTCAGTTATGTACAATAAATACTGTGTATTTCTTACTATTTCATATGTAAAAGCCCCGAAAAAGGGCGTTAATAAATAAATAAATAATGGAGGGTATGACCGAGGGGACAAACGCTAGGGGACGCCCACGCCGAGAGTACCTAGAGGACCTGCTGGTGGACGTGCGCTGCTTATCATATGCAGACTTCAAAAGAGCCGCACAAGACAGGGAAGAGTAGAAGAAACGAATAGATGAAATTGCTGCAAACCAATCCCAGGATTGAAACCAGAGAGAGAGAGACCTCCATTGCCCCCGCATACGTTGCTAGGTAGCAGTAGCGTCTCAATAGATGTAACTTAAGTAGTAGAAGTGGCGACTATCGTCTTCCGTGTCTAATGCACGAACGGTTACGGAAAAAGTCAAAGATACATCAGACAGCTGGATTTCCTCAGCATCGGGTTCTCTGGCTTCAGAATTACATGCTTAGAGCATCCAGTGGACATCTGGTCTAGTTGAATATTCATTGTAAACCTTACGATAAACAAACAAATTAACTTCAACTGTAATATCGACGAACCTAAATTTTTATTGGAGTTTTTCACACATTTTAAGTAATCTTAATCACTGGGATTGAAGAACACGGAGAGTGGTCAGATATTTGGAATCCTCATTAGGTGGGGTGCTCCCTCATGTTGGAATGGTTCAGAAAAAGTATTCGGGATTTGTTGACAAGAGGGAATGCGGCCACTATCCGTTGCTTTACCTGATAAAATTTGAGAGAGGAGTATGCCGCCACCCACTTATTCAGACTCTGCTAAGAGGCTGTATCGAGAACTCAACTATTTTGGAGCGCGTGAGTCTCAATGTTCCTGGTAACAATTTAAGATAGCGTCATCCTAAATCTTCCTCCCTAGGACTCCTGTAGGACCAATTCGCCAATGATATTTCTGGTAGAATGGAGTATATTGCCTTTGAACCAAATCTCTTCCGAAATCGACATATTGTGCGTCAATGAGAAAGGATTCAAAAGGGAAATCCTATGGATTCTTGAAAGAAACTCTCCTCATTGACGAGATCTTCAACTTACAAACATACAAATATTAAACTTTTCTAAATCTCTTTCATTGTTGCAAACATTATATGTAATTTCTAAGGCTAGCTTTACACTCGTAAGTAAAATTTACGACTTAACGAAAGTTTTTGACATGTTACACCCAGGGGGGTTTACATATGCATCCGACTTATGGTAATTAATGCTCACGGAAGCTGTTCGGAAATTCAACATATGTAAATACTCTTGCGACCGTTTACATTTGTAAATTTATTTGCATATGTCAATAACTTCGTTTCATGATCGGGGTAGTGGACTTTTTTATATTGTAAAACACTTTGAAGTATGGAGTCGTTTTATTTACAATCACTTTGAATAACAACAATTAAATTTACACTTTATGAATAATCTAACACGCCCCCCGCCTTGGGGGTTTAAGGGAACTGTACCCTAGGGATTGTTTAATGCGAGAGAGATACTTTTTAGGAAACCACCCTTTTTATACTACTAAAAAGTTTAAATTACCCTGATACGAGCCATTGATAACAACAATAAAAAGAACACAAAATAATTAACTGGAGAGCCCTACCGGTTATGTAGAATATTAACCGCTAGTCAGTAACCTAACTTAATTAGATACAATAAAAGCACATAGATGTTTCCAGTGTGCACTATTTTTTAATAACCTGATAAAGATTAAATCAATGATATAAAAACAATTAACTACAGTGGTCATCTCATAGATGTCTCTAATAGTATTTTTAACAGATGGTTTCCTGTCAACAATGATCTGCTACTGTCAAATTTACGCGATTTTGCCAATAAAGACGAAAAGACCCTAATAAAGGGTTGAAATAGAATTTGGCTTTCATTCGCTTTTATGCCGTCAAAGGCGAAAATTAACAGAGTTTTTTCATTTTAACAAATGAACGTCAGCTACCTGACAGCAAATTCAAATACGTAATGTTAAAAACAGAAACATAGAGAATAGAAAGGATTGGATCAATAATAATTGAATAGAAGGATGCTCATTTTCAGAAAACTTAAATAAGTGTAAATAATTACTAGTTTTGTAGGAAAAAAATCTTACGAAAACAACTGTCTTTTAATTTTTACATCTCGAAACGGCGCATTTTAGTACTATTTCTTACGGCAAATCTCTTAGCTTATCAAACTGATTTTATAAGCTGTAAGAAGGCAAGAAATTCACGCGGACGCGATTAGACCTGTTAAAAACTTCCGAAAGAACAAGTTCTGCTATAAATTACGATAAGTGACCTTTGGTGTCGTTTACATAATAAATCGCTTACGTGAGCGATTTACGGGAAAAAAACTTACGAATGTAAAGCCAGTCTTATATGTATTAAAGTTGTACATGTTTACATACAAGATATCAAATTTATAGCATTAAACTTTCATAAAAACAGAAACTCTATGATATTATACACCAAGACAAAATACAGATTAAGCAATGTCAAAGTTTTGTAACGGAAAAGGAGAAAAAATAGAAGAAATAATTTGCTATTATTTATTGATCGTATATAATCCAATAATTTTAATCTAAACTACATTTTTTCAAAGATAAATATCAAAAACGTACATTAACATACTTATTGTGAGCTGATAAAACAGTTTTACTGTCGTTCCATAACTTTTTTTGCCCAATGGTTTGAATTTAAGTACAAATATATATTACAATATAGTACAAATATATATATTAAAATGAAAAAACACGCCTTGTAAAAAACAACTTTTCATTTGAATTAATATTTAACAGCCAACCAGGTTTCGCTTAGCTCAAGCTTCCACAGGGCTTATTATATCAACTAAAGATAATTACTACAGACATACATATAAAAGAAAATATAATTCAATATATATCAATATCATTTGGAAGACATCGTTTGATCCTTTATGTGATAAATGTTGTAATAATTAAATGTATTTGTTGTAATAATTATAATAATTTCTTTTATTTTCTTGGTTGGAACCATCACTGTTTCTATTCTTATTTTAGTAGGTCACCTTCCTTGTTATTATAATATTTACTCTAGGTATCAGATTCGGGTCCTTTTATGTGGTCGTTATCATTATTCTTCTAAGTAGGAAAGTTACGTGTGTGTAAGATAGTTATACTCGTAAGCAGGTAAGTTATGTGCGTGGGCGTGATGGTTATACGCGTAAGAAGGAAAGTTATGCGAGTGTGCATGATGGTTATACTTGCGAGCATGAGCTCTAAGGTCACCGACAGGGTTGTTACCATTGGCATCCGTGGATACAGATTTAGGTCCAATGTCGTCGCCGCCATCGTTTTGTTTGTAAGCATGGGCTCTAAGGTTACTGACGGGGATATTATTATTTTCATACGTGGAATCAGATAAAGGTCCAATGTCGTCGCCGCCATCGTTTTGTTTGTAAGCATGGGCTCTAAGGTTACCGACGGGGATATCATTATTATCATTGATAATAGATTCAGGTCCAATGTCGTCACCGCCATCGATTTGCTTGTAAGCTCTAAGGTTACCGACGGGGATATTATTATTTTCATACGTGATATCAGATACAGGTCCAATGTCGTCACCGCTATCGTTTTGCTTGTGAGCAAGATCTTTAGTTCCAATTTCGTCGACGTCATCGTTCTGCTTGTGAGCAAGTTCTTTATTTCCAATTTCGTCGCCGTCATCGTCCTGCTTGTAAGCAAGATCTTTAGTTCCTATTTCGTCACCGTCATCGTTCTGCTTGTGAGCAAGATCTTTAGTTCCAATTTCGTCGCCGTCATCGTTCTGCTTGTAAGCATGGGCTCTAAGGTTACCGACGGGGATATTATTATTTTCATACGTAGTATCAAATACAGGTCCAATGTCGTCACCGCCATCGTTCTGCTTATAAGCAAGATCTTTAGTTCCAATTTCGTCGCCGTCATCGTTCTGCTTGTGAGCAAGATCTTTATTTCCAATTTCGTCGCCGTCATCGTTCTGCTTGTAAGCAAGATCTTTAGTTTCTATTTCGTCACCGTCATCGTTCTGCTTGTGAGCAAGATCTTTAGTTCCAATTTCGTCGCCGTCATCGTTCTGCTTGTAAGCAAGATCTTTAGTTCCAATTTCATCGCCGTCATCGTTCTGCTTATGAGCAAGATCTTTAGTTCCAATTTCGTCGCCGTCATCGTTCTGCTTGTGAGCAAGATCTTTAGTTCCAATTTCGTCGCCGTCATCGTTATGCTTGTGAGCAAGATCTTTAGTTCTAATTTCATCGCCGTCATCGTTCTGCTTATGAGCAAGATCTTTAGTTCCAATTTCGTCGCCGTCATCGTTCTGCTTGTGAGCAAGATCTTTAGTTCCAATTTCGTCGCCGTCATCGTTCTGCTTGTTAGCAAGATCTTTAGTTCCAATTTCGTCGCCGTCATCGTTCTGCTTGTAAGCATAGGCTCTAAGGTTACCGACGGGGATATTATTATTTTCATAAGTGGTATCAGATACAGGTCCAATGTCGTCGCCGTCATCGTTCTGCTTGTGAGCAAGATCTTTAGTTCCAATTTCATCGCCGTCATCGTTCTGCTTATGAGCAAGATCTTTAGTTCCAATTTCGTCGCCGTCATCGTTCTGCTTGTTAGCAAGATCTTTAGTTCCTATTTCGTCGCCGTCATCGTTCTGCTTGTGAGCAAGATCTTTAGTTCCAATTTCGTCACCGTCGTCGTTTTGCTTGTGAGCAAGAATTTTAGAACCAATTTCATCGTCGTCATGGTTCTGCTTGTGAGCAAGATGTTTAGTTCCTATTTCGTCGCCGTCGTCGTTCTGCTTGTGAGCAAGATCTGTAGTTCCAATTTCGTCGCCGTCATCGTTCTGCTTGTGAGCAAGAACTTCAGAGTCCTCTACGTTGTTATTATAAATTGCATCCGTGGTACCAGATTCAGATCCAATATTGCCGTCGTCATCGTTTCGCTTGTGAACATGAACTCTGGTTAACTGATCAGCGTTATAGACTTCATTATCTTTTGTGATGGTAGGTTTGCTGTAACATATGGCAGCGGAGCAAAGCTAAAAATGAAAATTGTTTGTGTTATTGGTCAAATTCTAGGAAAAATCTTTAGACTTTGGATTCGAATATGGATCGTACAGGATAATTTGGATCATTAACGTGGAAAATCTTAAAACAAATTGTAAAATCACGTGGAAACAATACCAGATGACAAGACGTTGAAAATTATGGGCACTTGGATACCCCAGTGAAAGCGATCGAGAGGCAGACCGAAGAAAAGGTGGACAGACTGTGTGGAAGAGGATTGGTACAGAATGAGAAGGACTGAAGACTGGAGGCAAATTGTGAGGGTCTACCGACAGAGAAAAACATTTGTGTGGGAGGCAATACCACATCCTGGAATCTAGCGTTTTGATGATGATTAATATGTTTACGTAATATATGATAAATTGTGTCACTACCAAAGAGATGGGGAAACTTATATTTTAAAATGAGGTTTTTCAACTTACCAAAATTGCAAAGGTGGTTAATATGAGATCGTTCATCTTGATGCTTGTGGGCTTCAACAATGTTCTGATGACTCCCACCAAAGTGAGATTGGCTTTTATATAAAAAAAATTAAACAGTTTATTGATATTAATTATATGCTTTTTCGCTTCAAAGACTGTTTATCAAACTATATTTTTTAAACATTTGTTAATGGATTTTCCAACGAATGGACCATGTTTGCTTAAAATTCTTTCCATGTCAAAATATGTTTTTTTTAAACAAATGATAATCGATTTTCTGAGAATTATATAACATTTTACGACGAATATAGCATGTTTGCTTCAAATTCTTTCTTCAACGTTTCAATTTTTTTATAAATGGAAGGATTCTAGTAATGAACAAACGAACCATCACGCCGTTTCCTCGAAGGGGTAGGCAGATGGGATAGACTGCCACACATCTCTCCTGGCACATGCTCCTTCATTTCCCTTCATGCATTTAAAAAAAAATGTTCTCACAATTCAGGATTTATAATTGGATATGTAATACCCGAAGGATATGTTCATAAATTTTTCATTTATTTGGATTCTATTGCGAAATGGAAATAGTTTGACTTTCTGAAAAAATATGCCCTGAGGGGCGGATCATTTAAAAACTGTAGATCCGACAACATACGCCTTTTTGCAAAGTAGTAACCGAAAACTTCAATATTTTGGACATGTGATGAGACATCTAGAGAAGTACGAGATCTTGCATCTCATAATGCAGGGAAATATGGCCAGAAGATTGCTGGAAGAACGAGAACCCCATGGCTGAAAAACCTGAGACAGTGGTTTGGCCAGTCTACTGTAGAGCTGTTCCAGGCCGCAGTAAACAGTAAACAAAATCCGCTGAATGGACAGGGCACAAGAAGAAGAAGAAGAAAGTATTCATAGTTTCATTGTATTTCTAAAATTAATATTTACATTTTTCAAAAATTTTTTCTGTATCTTTACTTGATACTGAATTGTTGATTTTAAGGAAACTTAATGAAAAGCATAAAGCAAATCTATACACATATACATGCGGAAAAAGATCGACTAAAATGGTTGGATAGAAACTGAATGTACCAACCTCCACTTAAGAGGGCATTACCAGAGAAAACCGGAAATACGTCATTTTCAAAAAAGTTTTTAGACGTATTGTCTCTTTTCCACAAAAAATTATAAATTGATTTCGAAAGGTTGTTCTTTTATCTAGCATTCGTATGTAATAAATTTTGAGAAATTTTTTAAATTTTTAGTATAATAAGGTTATTCCATAGGTCGTTGGCAAATTTGTTCAATTTTCAAAAAAGTTTTTGTATTATACCACACCCATTTCAAATAATAAAATCATTCAGTAAAATAAATCAATACATTATCTAGCAAACGTATGTTTTAGAATTTTAATTTTAGTTTCAATAAAATCATTAAAAAATATGTACGTACATGTGTTTCTTGGCGAAAATTGGTCCGTTTGTGTATTTATTTGTGCACTTACAAACTAATATATTTCAGATTTTTTTTAACATTCTTATTAAATTTAGACATTATTGAAAAATGATATATACTTATAATCAAAAAATAATTACAAAAGTACATTATTTTAATAGTTTTATCATCACGCCTTTCAGCATTTTTGGATGAAGGTATAAATGAAAGCTAATTTGAATTGAAATAAATTCGATATTGAGTTATAATTTAAAAAAGCTGGTACGGAGAATAATTAATCTTTCTCATTGTAACCGCCCTGCACGATCGTAAGAACAACTTTCGACGAAATGTGGATTTTCGTCCGCTGGCTGGTTAAACGCTCTTAAGTGGAGCCATTTTTTTCACGTGTCATAATCTCATTATAAAACATCTAAACACGCAACCTACAAAACCCATACAAACAAAATCATATCAGTCGGAACAAATTCGCATGCGCAATAAACCAGACTTTAGTGTAATATTTTGTATTTGTGGAAATTAATTTTGTGTGTTTCCAGGTTTGAGCGGTTTAAAGCAAATGCTTCCGTCATTGCACAAGTAACATTTTCTGTTTGTAATAGAGAACTCCAGTCCAATTTTAAAATATTTTTTTAATGAATAATGACCTTCTAACTTAAATAATTGCATTTTTTTTAGAGTGAGTTTCAACAGTTAAAATAATTGTCAAATTTTAATTTTTCAAGATCCCCCGAAAACTACCGTATGTATGGTGAATCGTGTGACGTCATCACTCCTGAAAAGTTACAATATGATCGGGCAATCAGCTGATCAACTGCCGCCATTTTGAATTTCGTTGTTAGAAGTATTCTCCCTGGAAGTAGCATTACTATTTTTTTGTGCAGTAGTTTTTGAATATTTTCAATAATAGAAATAAACTAATAAGAGACACCTTTATTATTTAGGCCTAAATAATGTTTCAATAAACACAACAACTAAATCTCTATAAACAGTATGTAAATAAACGAATAAATGAATACGATGGCTTGTGTCATACCTACATTCCCATTCATTTCCCATACAATGACTTTACGGTGACGTCACGACACGAGGAACATTGACGTCACCACTAAACATTTCCAACTTGACGACGTTTTTCTACGACCCGATTAAAAATGGCCTTTTTAGTAATTTTTTAAAAACTCTGCGTTTAATATTATTAAATAAAACTTATATATTAAGAATCAGCGTTTACTGGTCTATAGTTTATATGAACATTTTAAAGCCATAATATTTTTCACTGGAGTTCCTTATTATGGTAGTAGGAGGTACTGAAAGTTTGTCAGGTCTAATCATTTGTTTCGTAATTTAAATAGGCGCTACATTAATCGAAATGAATGCACTCTACCTTTGTTCGCTCTTTCTTGTCTACGGTATTATAGGATGGGGAGGTTTTTTTTTTTACATAGTATAAAGCAAAGTCGCTCCCGCTGTCTGTACGCTTAGATATTTTAAACTACGCAACGGGTTTTCACGCGGTTTTCACGCGGTTTTCACCAATAGATAGAGTGAGTCATGAGGAAGGTTTGGGTATATAATTTGTCAAGGTTTTGTGTAAATTGGTTGAAATATATAATATAAAAAGGGAGCGGTCTGGCAAGCGGGCAATGTGAATTTGATATGTATGCAAATTAACAGATGGCGTTTGTTATAAAGGTTGAGTAGGTGGCGTTGTGTTTCGTTAGCCACAGGAACGTGTGACCGAGTCTGCTAGTATAAAAATAATCTAATCTAGTCAATTTGGTCAGGCAAGTATGGGTATCGCCACCTCAGGAACCATTTATTAGATAATCAATATTTTTTTTTACATGAATACCGCACAAGAGTCCCAACTGCTCCCGTCTGGAGCCAGTGGGACTATGGCATCCCCAATTGGGGTATGTTGCGAGGCTGAAGGCAGTGGGGAGGGGAAGGAGATAGAGAAGAGGAAGGTGGGGAAGTACCTGGCTATTCAGATCTGGTCACCAAACACGGCAGAAGCCATTTCAAGCAACGTTTCAATTTTGAATGGTGTTCTGACACCAGGGCGATACTGAGAGTATCTTCCACTCTAGAACGTGCCGCAAATATACTGTATATTATTTTAAATGAATAAATTGTGAAATACACAAATAAATCAAATCAAATTTATTTGCCACGCCGGGATTTGATCCCGTAACCTTCGGAATGCGAGTCAAGCGCCTTACCGCTGCACTACGCCGGCCGGCCGGCCGGTCACCCCAAGTGGTTTGCTGCCTTTGGTGATTTAACAGCGGTGCCCGGGTTCATGGGGTGAGGATTGTCCAGGTCTTGGCGGCACATGCGTTTGCCCACCTACTACGTGTCGGGTTATTTGGTTGAGGGAGACCTTTTGATTTCTTTCGCACGACTCTCTTGGAACATCGCATTGCACCGCAGTGGGAGGGATGGATTCATAATTACGTCACTGACACACTGACCCCTAGATTCCTACGCACCTCTCATACCCTTTTCCTCCCCAGAACTTCCTATCCTTACCTTCCTTAAAAATACCCCCCATACAGCATCCTTTAAGATGACATAGGGCCCGGAGAGCTGTCTTTATTATTTTTTGTTGTTTTTGTTTTTTTTATTTATTTATATTTTTTTCTACATTAGCTCCACACAGGAGGCACCAAGGAAAATAATTCCATTAAAATGTTTAATCTATAAATATTCGAATTCGCAATTTTTGTTAGGACTACCAATCGATTAGAGAGGAATCCCACCCGTTTTCTAGAGCTATACATTTATGTACTGTGTCTTCCTAATTACAGGTGCTTGCAGGATACAATCACCCAGCGTTTCCCTCCTCGTGGACTAACACCAACCTATCCCTTGTCTATTCTTGTCATAGTCATACTAACACTTATTGTACCTTGATTTCCCGCTTGCATACTGCTTACTAACAACGTATGCAGGGACAATGGAGATCTAGATTCGTTCAAAATTAAATGTAGAGTCGTTCATTCAAAAAAAAATTAGAGTCCTTGCGAGAACCTTTATTATACCAGAGCGGGTAAGTGATGGATAACCTCCAATCATGGACGTATGAATATATCTGGACCTGCCCTAAGTGGTAAAAGCCTATTATTTCCCACTCCCCATAACGTTTACTTGGAGCCAGTTCGGCTTACGAAAGCCTCGCTTGAATCTAAAAAAATGTGACGTCATCATTCTTGTCCTGACCAGCGCCGAGGTCACATCGTACATTTTACGAACAAAGGTGAGAGCTTGTGCTATACATTATACCCTAATATATGTGAACGTGAATCCAGTGAGCTCGTCGCTGGTTATAGGGGTAAGTAAATTATGAAACATTTGTATAAGTGTCTTAACTAAATATGACAATAAAATATTCCTCTGTGAAAAAGGGCGAACTTTCCTTTGCCGCATTTGGACTACGCAAATATGTTAATAACGTGGCGGGCAATTCGCGCTCCCATGTAAAAAGGTCTATTAATTCAAAAGCAGATTTTGCTTTTAAGAACTAAATGGTGATATTATAATGCGAGATGCCTGTATACTGTCAGACTGATTTTTTAACGAATCACAGTCATCTTTCCCCTCTTCGCCCTCCATAGTTTGGTTTTACCCCTCATCTGTATCTTTTTGTCTATCCATTTGAATGTCTATGCCTCCAATGTTATCTTGGCGAAAAACATGTGGATCATTTTGATTAAATAAGTGATTAATTTACCTTTAATTGAAAAGAAGCCATAAGGTGAAATGGTGAAGACTGAAGAAATAACCGTTATTTTATGATACGAAAACCAGGAACTTAATGCGTAAGTGCACAAAATGTCTCAGTAATTTCGGCCTAAAATTTTTTATAATAAAATGCAGATTAAGATCGACTAAAACAATTGGAGCCAATTTTTGCACGTGTCTCATCTCATTATAAAACTTCTAAATACGCAACCTACAAAATCTATACAAACAAAATCACATTATTGATTGTAAAATTGAGTTGGAACAAATTGGCACGTGCGTCGTGCAATAAGCCTGATTTTAGTGTAATATTATGTATTTATGCAAATTAATTTTGCTTGCAAATCAGTGCTTTCGTCATTGCACAAGTAACAGTTTCTGCTTATAATTATGGTAGCTGGAGGAACTCAAAGATTGTTTGGTATATTAAACTCAGAAAATTATAAGTTTTTGGATTTTAATAGGCTAGGATTCGATAACAAACAATTGTCACTAAACGCAGAAAAAAATATTTGCTAATCTCTTCACCTTCCACGAAAATTTAGCAAAAATTTTAATTTATATAACAACTGGTTCCCGGCATGCAATGCTATATTTAAAGAATTAAATTGCATCTCCCTACATGTCCTTTCACGTGCGTCCCGTTCCCCTCCTGCATCCTCTTTCCCCTCCCACGTTCCCCTTCCACCTTCCCCGCGTACCCTCGCCCCTCTCCTGCTCCCCCGTCCCGCCAACCCCCTCCTGCGTTCCATATATTCATTCAGTCCCACTACATTCAGTTTTCAAACAGCTCGCGTGCCACCTGTTACAATTTATTTAAGCAATTTTTCATATATTCCAAATATTCATTGTCGTATATTATAAGAATAATCAATCAATTTTCTAAAATATCTATAATTTAAAAAATCCATGGACAATTCTTTTATTACAAAAAAAAAAAAACAGCTGCCTGCTAAATTCACATTCAAGAAACGCGCGAACTGTCAAACGTGCAAAGTTAAAATTGTCGTTAATTTTTCTGAAATTATCCAATTTTTTGTGCAATTTTCTTAATTTTTCTTTGCGTAAGAACCTTCCACAAAGTATTAGAAAACTTAAAAAAAAATGAATCAAATAGGTAAAGTCGTTCTGAAGTTATGGCGCGACCAATGGAAACAGGGATTCATTTATATACATAGATTTAAATTATATTTTGTTCGTTACCGTGTTTTTTAACGAAAGATTGCACCGATTTCCTTAGACCACAATATTTTATCTTAAACCTGTTAGTACTCACATCCAAAACTGTGATTTTAAAAGTGTTAGGGTTTGTTCTCCTAACCAATAGAACTTTACGGGATACACATACTCTGAGAAATTCATACTTTTACTTGGTCAGCAGTAGGCTGAAGAGTGATTAGGATATCTGGAATCCTCATTTGGTGGGGTGCTCTCTCATGTTGGAAGTCAGGGTTGAGAAAACGTTTTTGGGATTTGTCTACAGGAGGGAGTACGGCAACTATCCCTGCCTCTACCCGTTAAAATTTCTTCTTGGCATGCTTGAACTTCACTCCGTGCATCTCAAAAGACAGGAATATGCCCCCACCTACTTATTCAGACTGCCAAGAGGCTTTAATCAGCTATTTTGGAGCGCTATGTACCTGTTGACTATCTTAGAGAACGTCATCATACTCGTAGATCTTCCTGCCTGTAGAACCAACTTACAAATGGTTTTCCCCAAAGATATTCTAATACAGAAGAGATATGCTATGGTGTCAGCGCAACTGTCGCCGGACTACGCGCTAATTAGCGTAGTTTTCATACAAAAAGAATTTGTTCATATCGTTGATTTTTTGAAAATGTGCATTAATATTGGTTAACAATATATTTTGAATAAGGAAAGAATTCGTTCATTTAGTTTAACGTTCGTTTGGTTTATTCGTTAATTATTTGTTCTTCTAGTTTATTTGTTAATTGGTAAACAATATCGGCGACACCCGGAAGCGCAGACCCACATAGTAAAAACAGCAGATAGCACATCTACTTATATTCCAATATCTTTGGTTTTCCCGGTGGGGAGGGGTATATTTTTATTTATTTATTTGGTACCATAATTTTCATATTATAATAAAATTTTAAAATGTCGGCCTCACTGGGTGGCTTATCCGTGCTGAGGCCTCGATTTTATAATACGAAAAACCAATAAGATGAAATACATAATAAATTGTATTAAAATATATGAAATCGGCGACGTAAAAAAAATTAAATCGGCATGTTTTATTGAGTTGTGTGTGTGTGTGAAAAATGTGTGTTTTATAATGGTATTGTGTGTTACGTGTATATATATTTTTGTGTTATAAAATTTTGGCAATTTTTTTTTGTTCTTTGATCCATCTATTAATTTTGTATCTGAATTTATGTTTGTTTTATATCATCAAAGAAGAAGATAACAATATTATTTTAACCAAAAAATGAAAGAGAACACGACACAGAAAAATAGAAAAAAGATAATGATCGCAACTGGGATAGGAACCCAGAATCTCTCGTCTAACCGCGACATGCGCGTTTGCCAATGTCTTGTTTCTCTTTAATATTTTCGTTTAGATTATTATTGTTAACTTCTTTTTCAATGATGTGTTACATTGATGGGAATAACCTTCAAAAGTTAAAAAAGGAAAGTTTTTCTTATAAAATTTTTTATATGTATGTTTTCCTCATTTATTTTATTAAGTGAATGTATGTTAAATGATATTATTGTAATGGTATTTATGGTGTCTTTGTCTAAAGTTTGCGTTTATCATCGGGGTTTTCATGTTTTCTTTGTACGCTTGTCTAACTGGTCTGGTGATTGTTGAAATATGTTTTATTTTTTAAATGTAGTTCAGCAGTGTTTTAACGTGTAATTGGCATATATCTAGTGCGTCAAACCTGTTGAATATTTGGTCTGTATCAGTCAGTCTATGTTTTTTAAGTATTACCTTCAAGATGGTGTTTTGTGCGATTTCTAAATGATAGCTAGTTTAGTTGGCGATCACTCTTGAAAATGTCTCTCTATCTTGCGCTGCCCGGAATAGCTCCTCCACACTTCTAATGCCGGTCCACTCTCGTATATTTAGCAGCCAAGACATTTTTCTCCTACCAGGCCCTCGGCGACCCAATATTAAATGGAGCAAGTGATACTTCTCCCCTAGAAGTATATGACCAAGAAATGAAAGTTTTCTGATTTTTATTAATTTAAGCAGTTCTCTATCTTCTCTAGCACGCCTGAAAATTTCTGTGTTGGTGATCATGTCGGTCCGTGGAACCTTGAGCATTCTCCGGTGAAGCCACATTTTAAAAGCCTCTAACCTGTTCGTGGTATTTACTTTCAAGGTCCATGTTTCACATCCATACAGCAAAACCGACCATACATAACATTTTAACATTCTCTGCCTTAGTTTTAAGCTGATATTGTCATTGCAGAAGAAGGATTTCATTTTAATGAACGCAGTTCTTGCTGCTTCAATTCTGCACCTAACCTCTACAGCTGGGTCAAGAGCCTCCGTGAGAATACTGCCGAGGTATCTAAATCTTTCCACCTTTTCGACATTGCAACCATTTAACTGTATCACTGATTCAGAGTGATCTAGTCGTCCAAATGTCATCCATTTAGTTTAATTGATGTTGATTGTTAGGCCCAGTTGCTCACCAGCATTATTAACAATATTTAATAGGTCTTGGAGGTCATCCATACAGTCAGCTAGTAATACAGTGTCATCTGCGTATCTCATGTTATTAATGACAACTCCGTTGATCTTCAGACCCTTCTCAGTATTACTTAGGGCTATTTTAAAGACAAAGTTGGAATAGAGATTATTGATTGACGAAGTGCAAAATATTTTGTTTTAATTTATTTTATTTTATATATATATGTTTCTTATGTTTAGGAAAATGTGGGTATTGTTTGAGAAGTATTTTTGTGAGTTATTCAATATGATGTGTCCATCTGGGGTTTTGGACATCAATGATTCCTAGATACTTTATTTGCAAATATTGCACCAAAACCAAATCTCTTCCGCTATCGACATATTTTGCGTCAATGAGGGGGATTCAAAAGAGAAATCCAATTAATTCTTTAAAGCCTCTCTCCTCATTGATGCGATCTTCAATGTACAATTTTTTTCTGCCTAAATAATAAATATTTGTAAATCTCTTTTTATTGCAAATATTTCATAAAATTTCTAATACGTATTAAAATTATATGTAAGTTTTACAAGAAATTTAATAAAATATGTTATTTTACATTAGACTTTTATAAAGAAAAACACATTGAATGGTAACAAGAAAAAATGTAGAATAAACAATGGAAAGGTTTTGACAGAGAAGAAAAAAAACTTCAATAAGGAAAAAAATTGATTTATTTTATTATTTACACGTAACCTAACATTTTTAATCTCAAATACATTATTACAAAGAAAAAGATAATAAAATATGCACTTATATATACTTTTTCTTAATTAATGGTATGAGTTTATTTATACATTTTTTTACATGACCTCCACACAGGAGGCCCTGAGGAAAATCATTTCCACCAGGACCCATGCCAACTTAGATGTGTAGAGGATCTTTTTACGGAAAGGAAAGAGAGGAAGTTTTGAGAAAGAAAAGGGAAGGAGGTGAGAAGGAGAAAGGATATAAATATATAATCCCATCTGTCCTGCGGTGCAAGACGATAGGTCGAGAGAGTCTGGCTGTAGAAGTCAAAAAGGCCTTCCTCAACTAGTCTCCCTCGACCCGGCCTGCAACGCACCTGATAAGCAGACGCATCCGCCGTCAAGTCCCGGACAAATCTCACTCCATTAACCCGGGAACCCATATTAAGTCACCAAAAGTAGCGAACTTGGGATGATCTATGGCAGAGGTGTTGGTTATCCATTAAAGATTGGTAAATTGCGAACACCTTTAGTGTTGAACCGCAAAGCATACTTCAGATATTTTAAATTTGATCATGTTTCTCTTCAACCGTGATCGCTTTTGCTGTTAGTCCAGACAGATTCTTTTAACTTATTTCCACATGGCAAAATCATTGGGAAGAATCTAGTCAATCAAAAGGATATAATTTTTTCACAATTCAGCCAACGATTCCCTCAAAATAGTGGTTTTCCAGACTTTCTTTTAACAAATTCTCGACATCCTCCATTTGCCGCATGCGGATAGGGCATTGCTGCCACAATGTTCACCTGACAAAAATTCATGTTAAGAATTCTGCGATGTGTGAATGTCGTCTTGGTGAAGAGGATCTCAATCATATTTTTTTCAGTTGCCCTATAAATAATTCATACAAAAATTTCATACCTCACCTAATCAGTTCGGGCATATTGCCTCCCCACAACATTGCATGCCTGTTGTCTTCTGTGGACAAACGCGTGTATAAAGTCTTACAGCCGTTGTGTCCAACATTTTCGGATGATTAATCCGAGTGAAGCTGAGCCTAGCGCCTTGCGCCGCTAAGCTAAGGTATGTTAGAAAAATGCTCCATTTTAGCTGTGTCCAACAACTTGATCGTAGCGCTCGGTGTGTAGCCCCATTTGCTTTCGTACACCAAAAAATGACGTCAAGTTAGGAACTTTACATGTTAAATTAATACCGAAACGTTAATTAAATTTATTTATTATTTATACAGAAATTTTATTTTAAAAAGTGTAATACATAAACCGACATTTTACATTTTTAAAACAAACGTATTTAATAGCTATGTTAAAAATAAGGTGTTAATTGACTTACTTTTTTGTTTACGTGCGTTTGAAGTTTGACATTAGAATCAGTTGAAATTTTGTATTCAAAATGGACAAGGCGAAGCGTTCGAAAAATTTTACGCCAAACGAAAAAATGAGACTTGTAGACCTAGTTACCTCGTCGCAGGTCATTTTGTCAGTTTCTAAAACAGAAATAAAGCATAGGTAATAAACATTAGATAAATGGTTTTCAGACCTGACAAGTGCTAATTATATTCCACATATTATTACAAAAATGACACTCGAATAAGTCAAAACTTTACCTTTCGCTTGCGTAAGTTAAATTATCTTCTACTTGGCTCAAAACATATAAAAAACACGCGTTTGTCATCCTAAAGCGGTTATAAAAATCGCCGTCATTTAATACTTCCATAAAATTTATATCGGCATCTTGCCGCCGCCTATATAATCCAATATTATCGTCAAGCATATCTGCCCATTCAACCATATTCACTATATTCAATATAGGATTCATATTTCAAATTGAAAAACCAAATAAAAAAGCCGACAAAAGAGTGAACTGATGACAGATAATTACGATAATTTGACATTGACAGCTCGATTGTTTTCGCGGATTTTTGTTCGCTCTGTTGTCAGTTTTTATAAGTAGGTCTTCCTTAGCAACTTTAATCCACCCGGCTACCTTCCTTACATTTGAGTGTGGTGGGACGATCATTGTGTTTCGACACAGCGTATTTGGGCATTTGAGCATTTGATCTCGGCTGAGCATAGGTTGGACACAACGGCTGTAAGTCAATTTCCTGAATATTAACAGCATCAATTTGTAACTGTAAGTTAAGTTTCATGTATTTATTTTATTTTTTACGCACAATAAATTGTGTGAGCATATCTTTTAATTTCCTTGTTATGTTTAATTAAAATCATCTCTTATTGTAATAATTTTGTGCATTATTATTATTATTTGTACAGGGTGGCGCAGATGGATCGGGTGGTTTTGAAGTGGACTGTACGTCTGGAGTGGGGGAGCCAGGTGTTCGGTGGTCTTCGTGCTGTGGTGGGGGGGGGGGGGGGGGGGGGGGGAAGTTTCAGTTGCAGACTGGAAGTCAGTCGCGATGGCTACGTGGTCCGTTGAGCATCGTGTTTTCGCAGTGGAAGAGTTTATACGCAATAACGAGTCAATTGTTGCTGTGACGCGTGCCTTTCGCCGGCGTTTCAACATCCCACCTCGCGGTAGTGTTCCTAAGCGAGACACAATATTGAGTTGGGTGCATAATTTCCGCACTGTGCTCCAAAATGGACGTCTAGACCTCGAACAATAAGAACGCCTGAGAACGTGGAGCGTGTGAGACGCGATGTCATTACGAGCCCACGTCGATCAACGAAACATCGTGCTCAAGCTCTTGGAACGTCACGTCGGAGCCTTCAAAGGATTCTTAATAAAGAACTAAAATTCCACCCCTATAAAATCATGGTGGTTCAGAAGATTCTCCCGATTTCAGATGATTCTCCTGATTCTCCAGAAGATTCCCCAGAAGATTCTCCCGACTTCAAGAATGCGTCGCTCGAGAAGGAGGGCATTTGATGGATGTAATTTTTAAAAACTAACTTTACAATTTTTTTGTTAATAAACTTCCATTGTAACTACTCGTTTTGCACTTTATTTCAATCCAATACCTTTTAAATTGACAGTTTGACAAGTATTTTAAAACCACCCGATCCATCTGCGCCACCCTGTATAGTATTATTATATAATGTGGATAGGTTTTTGTTATTAAAACTAAATTAGTTAATATTAACCAAAAATTACACTCATAAAAGCATTCACTTGACACTGGCCAGAACACTCCTTTGGGGTGAAAAGCCATAAAAAAAAACTTAATTAAATAATTATTAATAATGTTTGGAGTACATTGATCCTTGATGGTTGACATTGTTCATTGTTGCAATAGGTAAATATATAAACTGAATCCGTTAAACAGTTTTCTTGTCAATTTTTATTATTTTATTGGTTAGAACCATCACCAGTATTGTTGTGTTCACCTTCGATAACAGATTCCGGTCCATTTGTGTTGTCGTTATCGTTATTCTTGTGAGCAGGAAAGTTTATCCAATGGGTCTGAACGTTAAGATCACCTTCATTGTTATTTTATTTATAATCTCGGTAATAGATTTGGGTCCATTTATGTAATCGTCAAGGTCACTTTAGTCATTCTTATTATTTATATTCTTGGTAGGTAATAGATTCAGCTCCAATCATATCGTTGTTATCGTTATTCTTATGAGTAGGAGCTGTGAGCATGAACGTTAATAAAAATAATCGAAATAATCAGAATAATCCAAATAATCAAAATAACTTTCACTTTCGTCGCTAGAAGAACTAGAATTCTCGTCAACAGGTTTAGATCCACTTGTGTCTTCATCACCGTTTTGCTCGTGAGCGGAACTATTACTGTCACCTTCATCGCTATTATTATTATCGTCAACAGGTTTAGATCCACTTGTGTCGTCATCACCGTTTTGCTCGTGAGCAGAACTATTATTGCCACCTTCATCGCTATTATTATCATCGTCAACAGGTTTAAATCCACTTGTATCGTCGTTATCGTTTTGCTCGTGAGTGGAACTATTATTGTCACCTTCATCGCTATTATTATTATCGTCAACAGGTTTAGATCCACTTGTGTCGTCATCACCGTTTTGCTCGTGAGCAGAACTATTATTGCCACTTTCGTCGCTATTATTATCATCGTCAACAGGTTTAGATCCACTTGTGTCGTCATCACCGTTTTGCTCGTGAGCAGAACTATTATTGCTACCTTCGTCGCTATTATTATCATCGTCAACAGGTTTAGATCCACTTGTGTCGTCATTATCGTTTTGCTCGTGAGCGGAACTATTATTGTCACCTTCATCGCTATTATTATTATCGTCGACAGGTTTAGATCCACTTATGTCGTCATTATCGTCTTGCTCGTGAGCGGAACTATCATTGTCACCTTCATCGCTATTATTATTATCGTCAACAGGTTTAGATCCACTTGTGTCGTCGTCATCGTTTTGCTCGTGAGCGGAACTATTATTCTTGTCGCTATTATCATTGTCGTCAACAGATTCAGATCCACCTATGTCGTCATCATCATCGTTTTGCTCGTGAGCGGAACTATTATTGACACCTTCGTCGTTTTTATTATTACCGTTAACAGATTCGTGTCCAATTGAGTCATCGTTATCGTCTTGCTTGTGAGCGGAACTGTTATTGTCACCTTCTTCGTCAATATTAATTTTATTCTCGTCTTCAAATTCTTGTCCAATTGCGTCTTCGTCACTTTCTTGCTTGTGAGCGTGACTGTCTTTAATATTATTAATATAAATTTTAAAAGATTCGGGTCCATACATGTCGTTGTTATTGTGAGGCTTGTGAGCGTGCTCATTATTAGTGTGATTATGGTTGTGGCTATGAAAGTTTAGGCCCCTTTCGATGATATTATCATTTTTAATATGGGTAGGTCTATTGCGGCATGTAGTAGCGGGGCAATACTGAAAATATAAATTGTTTGTGTTATTGATGGAAACAAAATGTTAAAGAATTTAAGTTAAAACAAAAACATTAACTATTTAAGTGTATGCTAAAATAAAAATTGATCTTGTTGTTTATTTGTAAAAACCCTCACATCATCAGAAAGCGTCAATTAACAGAGTCACTCAATCGCTTAATGATTCTGCGTTGACCATCGACATTTTCAACGGCACTTACAGACAGTACAGCAACTATCTTTTGACGCATGTCACAAAATAGTAAAACTGCCCCATGACCATTTATACTTATGCACCTCAGTGTAATCGTCTCTATAATATTTTGGCGCATAACCGTTTTACGGAGATAATGCATAAATAAATAAAAATATTATAAGATTAGTAAAGGTAACATGGAACCTAACACAAAGTGATGAATCCAAAATCAAAGTTTCAAGCATAAAATTCTACAAAAAATCTCTCAATTTACATTAGAATATGGATCTCACAGGATAAGTTGAACTTTAAGAAATCAAAAGAATTGTGTAGAAAGAATAACAGACGATAGGACACAAAAAATGTTAATCAAGTAGGAGCCCCAGTGAAAGCGATCTAGATGTAGACCAAGGAAGAGGTGGATGGACAGTACAGAAGAGGGATGGAGTAGGACGAGTAGAACGAAGAACATTTGTGGAGGAAGCAAAAACCCAACCTGGAACCAGATTCCATGCTATTTCGACGCCAGCATCATGATGATGATGAATATAAAATCTTCGTCATCTCCAACGATCCGTGTCATCTCCACTACGTAAAATAAAATTTTAAAACTAGGTTTTTCGTCTTACCAAAATTGCAAGGGCTATTAATATGAGAAAATTCATCTTGCTACTTCTGGGCTTCTAAAATGTTCTAATCACCTTCACCAAAGCGATATTGGCTTTTATATGATTTAAAAAAAGTTTATTGATATTAAATCCATATCAAAGAAAATATACAATGTTCGATTCAAGGTCTGCTTATCAAATATGTTTTTAAAATATAATATTATGGTAATGGATTTTCCACATTTCACTATGAATTTACGATGTTTGCTTCAAATTGTTTTTTCAATGTGTTTCAATATTTTTTTAAAAACGTCAGCAGATTTTAGTAACACATAAAATAACCATCACGCATTTCCTAGGAGGAGTAGAGATGATAGACTGCTCCACAATTCTGTCTTGGCATGCTTGATCCACACTCTTACAACTCTCAACTCTTCTGTTATCAGGCCCGGACTGGCCAGGTCCACAGGTCCGCGATCGCGGAGGGCCCCCGGCGCGAGGGGGCCCCGAAGGGGCCCCACAAAACATACAAAAAAAATTGTCTTGTTAGTAGTTATAATGCCCGGTGAAAAATCAAAAGATGAAACTGACTCTATTTCAACAGTTCAACATTACAAAATTGTATATTTTGATATTTTAGTCTGTGCGAGGATGAGTATTGAAGAAAGATTTTGCGCAAACAAAGACGTTTTTACAGGATCGCTCTTGGTTGGACATTGGACCCCAAAAAGTTTGACGTTATCTTGAAAATCCAAACATTTCCCACAGAAGCTGTGCACAGTGTTTCTAAACTGAGTAAAATTGAAAGAAGTCGGCTGTTGATAGAGCTGCGACGGTTTGCACAACAATACAGCAACTTCATAGCGGCAGAGTCCACTGAGAACTACGGAGACAGATGCAGTGACGAAGAAGACGATTTGGACTCAATGGCAGCGGAAACAAATGCTGACATTTACTGCTCTGAAAATAGACAATGTTTCCAGTGTTTGACATGTGCTCTTTCTGTTCTGTTTGAACTTACTCAATCTGGACTGTTTACCAACCTGTATATTGTATATAAATTTGTTCTTACCATAACTTGTACCCAAGTCACATGTGAACGAGTTTTTTCTAAACTTAAAATCCTTAAAAATCGACTTCGGTCGTTCTTAGGCCAAGAACTTATGTCCAGTCTGCTTTTTATTAATGTTGAGAGGGATTTATTTTATAATTTGAACAAAAATATAATAATAGATGAAGTAGCTTTAACAAGTGAGTTGCTTACAAAGAAACTGTTACTTTAGGGCTAGGGAAGCAAAATGTTGAATCATTTCAGTTAAGTTAAGCCCCTTCTATTCTAGTATACCACATTGTAAACTGTTAAACACGCAGATTTTTTTTTAAATGTTAGTATTATTTTTCTAATCCCTAAAATCCGTTTTGTCATTATTTTTACTACACAAATAATTTTGACATAATTCATTAATGCGTTGGTGTGAATAAAATCCTGCCCTTTATTTAGAACTCCGTTATAATTATTGGCAGTTCTACAGCATGTGTTTAGTAGAGTTGTGGTATCCTAAAAATACTGTGAATTTCTTATTTAAAAAAATAATAAAGTCAACAAAAGTCGAAAATCATAATATTCGTATAAAAACCTATCTGAATTTCTTCTTCTTTATAGGTGCCAATATAGCGTAGAAACGCGTTTTCATTGTTTTCAAGCACCTAATTTTCAAAAATTATCCGGGGGAGACCCCGGACCCCCCGTTTTCTAAAGCCCCCCCCCCCCCCTCTCACCCCACGTTAGGGGGCCCCTTTACAGGTTTTAGCGGAGGGCCCCAAATGGTCCCAGTCCGGGCCTGTCTGTTATTCAGACTTTTGACAGGACTCGATTCAAGTATTTGAATCACTTGATTATGCAGAGTTTTTCTCAAGCATCTCCGACTTTTGGAACCATTCACCATCGCGTGATATATTATTCTAGCATTCCTGTTTTCGTTTATCTACATCATATGTCTAAACCATCTTATCGTCCTTTTACTAATCATGTATCATTATTAATAAATATAAAATCGAAGCTGGTTTCTGTATCATTCAAGGAATGTGCGTAGAAAGCTCTGTGGTAGCAAACGACGCAACTATTTTGAATCGCGGAATCATCCGTATTGGCCCCTCGCACGCTAATAGCGATCTCTCAACATTCTTAACCTATTCACCGACTGCCGACCGGTACGAAATAATGGGAACCGTTATGTTCCAGATTGCCGACGACGTAACAACTCGTAAATCGCTACATGTTCGCTCCCACTGTTCCGTACGAATATTTTGAAATAAAAATAATGGTACGGATGAAAATTATTATAATAAATTTGTAAGTACAGTGTTAAGAGGGCATTACCAGAGAAAACCAGAAATATGTCATTTTCAAATCAGATTTTAGACGTATTGACTCTTTTCCACAAAAAATTATAAATGGATTTCAAAAGATTGTTCTTTTATCTAGCATTCGCATGTAATAAATTTTGAGAATTTTTTAAATTTTTAGTATAATAAGGTTATTCCATAGGTCGTTGGCAGATTTGTTAAATTTTCAAAAAAGATTTTGTATTATACCACACCCATTTCAAATAATATAATCATGCAGTAAAATAAATCAATAAGTTATCTAGCAAACGCATATTTTAGAATTTTAATTTTAGTTTCAATAAAATCATTAAAAAATATGTACGAACATGTGTTTCTTGACGAAAATTGGTCCATTATTTGCGCACTTACAAACTAATATATTTCAGATTTTTTTAACATTCTTATTAAATTTAGACATTATTGAAAAATGATAAATACTTATTACCAAAAAATAATTACAAAAAGTACATTATTTTAATAGTTTTATCATCATGCCTTTCAGCATTATCGGATGAAGGTATAAATTAAAGCTAATTTGGATTGAAATAAATTCGATATTGAGTTATAATTTAAAAAAAACTGGTATGGAGAATAATTAATCTTTCTCATTGCAACCGCCCTGCACGATCGTAATGTGGATTTTCGTCCGCTGGCTGGTTAAACGCTCTTAATGAGTAAGTAAAATGCTCATTTGATTTATACACAACTAAGCATCTTATCCCCCATAGCTCAATACCCAAATTTCCTGTCATTCATTGGAATGAAACAGATATGATAATTTGCCAAATTCGATACCCATGGTCACAAACAGATTGCGAATCAATTGAACTATAAGAATTGCAGTATGGCGTTTCAATGTTACACGACTATGTGAATATGTGAACAGTGGACACTGGAAAGGAATCTGACTCCCCTTAATTTCTCTTAGCACGTTCTTGTTGTATTATGTTATTACGTTCTTGTTATATTATGGCACCGATAAATTACTTGGCTTAGCATATTGCACAAGTCTCCGCACGAATCGATAGTAAAGAACCTAGGTAACAGCAGGCCCGGATCTAAGAAGCAAACCGGGGGGCGCCAAAATCGTAATTTATAAGTTTGATTGAAAAAACAACTTGATTCACAGAGCAACTGTCTGGGGAGGGGGCGACCTCGGCTCTCCTTCGCCTTGCCCTCTTTTTGCCCCTCCTTCGAACTCTCCGGCTACTCGACGCTGAATTCCTTAGGGTCGTCGGGTATTTCCCCTCAATCTCCCATTTACTTTTCTTTGAGGCATCACCGAGGAACCACCGGCTAAGGGGCGCGGAAGCTGAGTGTGGTTCACGACTAGACCGAACGTCATGCGCATTCTTGCTGGGACTGCCAATCGATTGGAGAGGACTCCCAACCGTTTGCCATGCCCTTATTACTTATCGACTGTGTCTTCCTCTCAAACAGTAGGATCGCTGGATACAATCACCCAGCGCTTGCCACCTCGTGGACTTTCACCAACCTGTCCCATTGTCTTGTCTATATTTTGTCATACTAACACACATTATATCTGTATTTCCCGCTGAGCACTTGCATACTGCTTACTAACATCGTATGCAGGGACATTGGAGATCTAGTTTCGTTATCAAATGTAGAGTCGTTTTAACCAAAAAAATTAGTCTTTGCAAGAGCCTTGAAGGGGTAACCCATCTGTTACCTATACCAGGGCGGGTAAGTGGTGGGTCCTCCAATGTCATCCAGCGCACGTTGTTCTATCGATTATTTATTAGATTTTAAAACGCCCAGTTGGTTTTTGAACACATCCTAAGTTTGAAGAAGTGGAACTCGACACAGCTTCGACTGTTCCCAAAATATGGTGGCGTTATGTCGATGATGTCTTCGCCATTTGACCTTATGGAACAGAGAAACTAATAACTAAATAGAAACATTAAAAGAGATTACGGAGCTAAGCCCAATAGTTCTTGGTATCTGATAATTGACGTCTACACCGAAGCTAAACGCAGAAAGCCATTTTGAAATATACTGTAATACCAGCTCGTAGTGAAGTAGAGCTGGCAACACGGTATCGCTTATAAGTACATAAGCACATATTTCACCACTAACAATGACACATCTACCCTGATGATGGATACTGTAATGCTGTTAGAAACGTTGGCTAAAGAAGGAGGTAGCGCAACACGGCATAACACCTCAAAAACAACTAACGAAAAATAAAATTGTTATATGTTGTACATTGTTCAAAGCCGATTTTGAACGCGTGCAGTCTAGGTATCTATTACACTCGTAATATCAATCTAGTATCTCATGTGCGTGATGTCACTGCCAGGGGAATCCCCGTCACATCTAGATCTAGGGGCTACACGAGCTGAGCCGAATATACCCAAGCGGTCGGACGATCACACAACTCACTAGAGGGGGCGCCACCATCAAGTTTTTGGACCGGTTTGAAAAAGTCGTAGATCCGGGGCTGGGTAACAAAGGGAGTGATAATTGCACTGGTTTCTTTAAAAGACACCAGTCAAAAAAACTGAAAGATCACTAAATTGGCGATCATTGCACAGAGGTTTCTTCAACTAGTCTATATTTATTTATTTTTTTATTTTATTTATTTATTAGAGATAATATATTACAAAATTATTACATTAAGATGAAGTCATAGTAAATAATGCAAAATCATATGTTTTTGTTTTGAAAATTTGATCGCTTAGAAGTATTGTAGATGCTTCAATTAAATACTGCGTGTAGAACATACCTCGGCCCTTAAAAATATCGGTCATTTTTTTTATAAGTCTTTTAATAAGCCTATAAAAAAATAAAGTATAAGGTCTAAAAAACACACTTTCAAGTCCAAACTCTCCTATTTATAAATCCCTTTTCGGATATGGTTTTATTGTGTAATGTGGCAAATTCAGTTTATTTTATAATAATCGCAAAAAAAGTTGATATTTACACCCAATCTTCCCAAAATAAAATAAAATATGCATTTTCGCGTTGATATTTTACAATACGGCCGCTAGTCGACGAATTCGGTTATTCAAAGTGACCCCTATGGCGTCCACCGAAGAACTACTGTCCACGGCACAGTAGTGAACTAGTGGATTGCCTATATATTACACTACTCCCAATGAGTTTATTAAAACTCATTTCGGGAAGGACAACATTATACCTCTAAAGGAAAATTATTTTTACATAAGAACACGCAAATCAATAAATAACATAGATTTTTAAATGGACTAGACACACTTGATCTTGATTGATACAGGTAATTGAAGAATATACAAGAGTTACAAAGGAAGACAGCTAAATTCGTCACTGGTTAATAAAGTTGCTGACAAAATATCCTTTCACAGTCTTTGCCAATATTTTTTTGTCTGATTCTGGTAATTTTAGGACATTAGGTGATGCGCTGTATTGCGTATGTGCGATGTATTGTAAGGAGTTAATGCCAAATTTAGTTGTGTGAGTAGATGACGATAGGTGTATTTGATTTTGTGATCGTGTTTTGTGCTGGTGTATATCGGAATTAAAGGCTGGTTTAGTGTTGGTGTGAGAGGAGTGTTGAATTATTTGTAGGATGGCAGTGGTGATGCTATATTTTGGCAGAATGGTAAAGGGAAGAATTTGTGTCAGTGAGTATATATATTTGACATGTGTATCCCACGGTAGATGGTATATATTTCTTATGGCTCTATTTTGGGTTACTTGTATTTCGGATATTTGTTTCTTAGTTTAAGAACCGAGAGTTCAATAAAGAGATGATCATTGCACTGGTTACTCTAACAGACTGACAGCTCCTTGGGAGTTATTGTTACATAATGCCACAAGTGGATAGTAACCGTCATGTAGGTATTATTGACACATACTGTCAGATAGGATAGGTATGGTAAGTAGAGAGGATGATGTAAATATACATAATTGCATCAATTATAACTAAGCGGGTAATTTTCTCTAATTCTTGAATGTGCTTTTCAAAAATTATTTTATTTGCGTTGAAAGTCACTAGAGAGTGACTATGGCAAACTAATGCGTCGATTTTAGAGCGAACATACTATACGTACTTCTCGTGTTTTGAGGAAATAAATTAGAAATTTCAGTATGTTTTAAAAGTAAAGAAATCCCTGTTAATTTTATTGTTGCTATGATGAATAACTACTGACTATTCAATAAATAAAATAAAATAAGAAAGAGTATCGGAAATGCGGGATCTTGGCATAATAATGGATGAGAAACTAGACTTCACGGTTCACATTCAACAAACTGCAAATAAGGGTATGAAAACTTTAGGATTTGTATTAAGAACAATTAAAAACTTTGAATCGTTACAAATCATCAAACTACTGTACACATCCCTTGTTAGAAGCCTAATAGAATGTAACTCCATAGTCTGGTCGCCCTTCTACAAAATTCATATCCATACTATTGAAAGAATTCAAAGAAAATTTCTGCGTTTTGTAAATTTTAAACTTAACATCCCTTTAGAGCACATAAATTACCCATCGCTAATGAATACTTTAAATATTCCAACATTAGAAAACAGACGAAAAATAAACGACCTAACCTTTTTATTAAAATTATTAAACTCTAAATTCAACAGTTGTGAACTCCTGCAATTAATAAGTCTACATGTACCTACACGAACAACTAGACAAACATTGACATTTTATATACGTACATCTCATTCGAACTATGATTTACATTCTCCAATACAACGTTTACATAGTCTTGGTAACAAATACTTAAACAATATGGATGTATTTGACAATAATTTGAACTTAGCAAACTTCAAACGCCATATGTGTCAACTATTTATTTCTACCAATCCCGTAAACTAACGTGAACAACAATTTTAACCTTACCTACTTTATCTCAACTCCTATATTTTATGGACTGTATTTTGTTTCTTATATTTTATGTTACCTGTATTTTGTTAACGCTATATTTTATGTAACCTATTTTTTTTTCTTTTAACACTTATATGTTATGTAACCTATATTTTGTTTTTAACATATATTATGTTACTGCATTTTGTAAACCTATTCTTTTCTCTGTAATTAAAAAAAATGTACTGCATTCTATGTAAAAGCCCTATGGGCGTTTAAATAAATAAATAACTTATTGATATAAAAAAAAACGTTTAGTTAACAATACAGCAACATAAAATTAAAAATAAACCATAGAGTTAATAAATGTAGAAGGTAGCCTATACGGACGGGGGTAATCCAGTTCCATTTGATTCGAGGTTTGCCAGGTGAACGAAACTGACGATCCTTGACGAATATCGCCGAATTTAGCTGAGCCTTGCCTAACGTTACGGACAGTTGTGTTTTGCAATCCTTCAATTATTGTTCTTGTTTAAATTATATTTTTTATTTTAACAAGAACAATATTTTAACTATACTAGGAACTTTGTAGCAATTGAAAAGAGGGAAGCTCGAATTTCATAATGACTTAGAAAAAAACGTGTGGATAGATTGTTCTACTAAGATTACGAAAATGTTTCTAAATTTTTTTAGAAATTTACGGTTTTTTTTTTAAAAATTCGTTTTTTGGGCTCGTGATGACACTACATGAAAATGTTCCGTCTCCGATAATTTTCAATTAATTTTGTAAAATACCTCACAGATTTTTTTTATATGGCAACACTGGAATTTGACACTTAAAATTCACAAGCTTTATTGTTTACACTCTACGAACTTATCGTTTGGTTTGACGTTTTGACAGATGTTACGAAGTGAACATGTACATATTACGTCTTCTGTAGCTGTCTCAGAAGCGTAATGGTAATGATACTGATTTTAACCAAATCAAATTTTTACAAGTTAATTATATTGGATTTAGTCATATTTTTATAGACGTTGAACATTATAATGATTTTATGGTTATTTCCTTTTGGGGTATTATGCCGTGTTGCGCTACCTCCTCCTTTAGCCAACGTTTCGGACAGCGTTACAGTGTACATCATCAGGGCAGATGTGTCAGAGATGTCACACATCTGCCCTGATGATGGACACTGTAACGCTGTCCGAAACGTTGGCTAAAGGAGGAGGTAGCGCAACACGGCATAATACCCCAAAAGGAAATAACCATAAAATTTTTGGCCGTGAAAACCTAAAATCATATCATTATAATGATTGACCAATAAGATGGATCAAGGAAAAAATATTTATGAGATACAATATTTTTGGTCTAGTTATATTCCTGTGCCATTCGTGTGGAATACGTTGGTTTTTTTATTACTACGTTCCCGTATTTTTTTATTAAAGGCTGCGCCTTTCATAATTTAATACCACATGTTTTAACTTTAAAGTAGCTAATATTAGTACTTACGTCCACTTTTTTAGAATTATGACAATTACCAATATTTTGAGTCCGTATCGAAGGGGTGTGCCCGTCGCGTAGGTTTCGTTTGTTCTCCGAACCGACGGAATTTTTACTATACTCTGATCATTTTATACTTCTCCTTGATCTGCAGTAGGCTGGAGAGTGGTTCGGCTATCTGGAATCCTCATTAGATAAGAGCTCGCTCATGTTGCAGAGGGTTCAGAAAAAGTTTCTAGGATTTGTCTACATGACAGAGAATAGAAATTCTTCTGGGAATAAAACTTCTCCATGTTCGTGATGATTTTCTTAGAAATCATAGATCATAGATAGCGTCATCACAGCGTCATCAGGCAGAAATGCCTGTAGGACCAATCTGTCAATGTTTCTTCCGGTTAAGAGAGGAGCATTTTGCTCTTGAACTAAATCTCTTCCGATATCAACGTATTTAGTGTCAGTGAGGAGGAATTCAAAAGGGAAATCCTTTTGATTCTTTAAAGAATCTCTCCTCACTGACGCTGCTTGAATTTGTGTATGTTTTTGGTTTGGAAAAAATATTAAATATGTGTAAATCTCTTTTTCTGTTGCATATGTTACTTGCAATTTCTAATTTGTGTTAAATTTGTGAAAGTTTACATAAAAGATATTTAATAATTTTTTTAATTATTATTACTCCTTTAATATTCGCAAATTCACTTTGTGGCGTTATTTTAATTAAATGAAAACAATTCACTTTGTATATATCACTTATTAAATCCAATTTAGCAACATGTTTCGAAACCAATGGTTCCATCGTCAGGATAAAATTAAAACGTTAATAATTTTGATTAACTAAATGGTGTATGCGTCGCAGGCAAATCGTAAAATCGGATTTGCTGATTTTCTGATTGGCCAGCAACGTATATATGTAAAGTGATTTATTTTCAAAATGAACATAAATTAAAATAAAGTGGTTTATTTTAATTTATGTTCATTTTGAAAATAAATCACTTTATATATATATACGTTGCAGGCCAATCAGAAAACCAGCAAATCCGATTTTACGATATTTTAATTTATGTTAATTTTTTACAAAGAACTTGTTTCATTTTGTATAACGTCAAGCCACAAAGTGTTTGCTTTCTTCGATGATTTGTTTTCAATTAATTATTATTAATACATTTAACTTTTACAAAAAAAACCTCTTTGAATTATATCAAGACAAAATTAATATTAAACAATGTGTAAATTTGTAAAGGAAGAGGAAAAATAAATTGAATATTTAATTAATTGCTTTTATTTAATTTTTTTTATAAAACACAATAATTACAATGCGAAATTCAAAGAAAAATGTCAAAATTGTGCATTAACAAATTTTTTGGGAAAACCAGAAAAGCTTACCGTCGTTCCATTAACTTTTTTTTTTGCATCATGGTGTGAATTTGTTCATAAACATTGTTTCAGATACAACTCAATTATGTTTCCATGCCGCGATTGCTGTTGTTGTCAGTCCAGATAGATTCTTTTAACTTTATTTCATAATTATCAAAAAACGTTTGGAAGACATTGATTATTGATGGATGACATTAATAATTATATTTATATTATTGGGAAAGGGTATTTTAGTTGTCTTGCCAAATTCTGGAAGTTTCTTGGTTGGAACCATCAATGTTTCATTATCGGTCCTTTTGTACAGCGTCGGTATTATTCTGGTAAGCATTGACGTTATGGTCACCTTCGGTAACATATTCGTGTCCATTCATGTTGTTGTTATCGTTATTCTTGTGAGCAGGAACGTTTATCTTCAGGGCTTGAACGTTAAGGTCACCTTGGTCGTTATTGTTATTTATATTCTTGGTAATAGATGCGGGTACAATAATGTTGTCGTTAAGGTCACTTTAATCGATATTATTATTTTATTATTCCACTATTTTGTGAAGCGTTAATGTTGTTGTTGTTTTTATTCTGGTGGGTTTTAACATTTTGGTCATGTACATTCTTATTATAATATTTATTTTGGGTAACAGATTCTGGTCCATTTACGTCGTTATCGTTATTTTTATAAGGAAGCATATACTTGTGAGCATGATAGTTAACTATTAAGGTTACCTTCTTTGTTATATTATTTACACGTAATATATTTGGATCCATATGTGTTGTCGTAATCGTTAAACTCATGACCATGGCCGTGATGGTTGTGGGCATGATGGTTATGTTTGTGAGCATGAGCGTTGAGGTTATCTTCATTGTTGTAGTGTTTATGTGCAATATATTCGGTTCCATATATGTTGTCGTTTTGGTTGTGGGCATGAACGTTATAGTTGTGAGAATTAACGTTAAGGTAACCAAAGTCTTTATTATTATTTGCATTTGTGGTAATTGATTCGTGTCCAATGTCGTCGTCGTTTTGTTTGTGAGCATTAAAGTTAAGGTCACCTTGGATGTTATTATTAGATATATTCGTGATTGGTTTGGGTCCGTCTTTTTCATCATCATCGTCATCATATTCATCATCATCTTTGTGTTTGTCACCTTCGTCATCATCTTTGTTCTTGTGACCTTCGTCATTATTTATAATCATGGAAACTGAATCGTTTCCTTTTACGCCATCGTTATCGCTTTGGTTATTCTCGTCAGCATTAGCATTTTCTTCACCTTTATTGTTATATTTACTGGGAATTGGTCCGAGTCCATTATAGTTGTTGTTATTGTTATATTTACTGGGATTTGGTCCGAGTCCATTATAGTTGTTGTTATTGTTATATTGGTCGGCGTTAACGTTTGAGTTACCAACGTTGTAATTATTATTTTTATTACCGGGAACAGATTCGGGTCCATTTTTGGTAGTTTTTTTGTCGCACGTGTCAGGGGGGCAAAACTGAAAATAAATATTGTTTGTGTATACACAATACATATGAGTAAATAAGTATTTTTAGCAAAATAAATATCGATCGAAGGAGGAAATAATTCCATTCAGGGCCTATGTCATTTTTGGGGATGCTGTGTTGAGGGTCTTCTTAGGGGAAGGAAGGAGAGGAAGTTCTGGGAAGGAAAAAAGGTGTGAGGGATGGGTAGTAATTTGGGGGTCCGTGTATCCAGAAGTGACGGACGAATGAATCCATTCTTTCCCCCACGGGCGGTGCAAGGAAATGTTCCGAGAGAGTCCTGCTGAAGAGATCAAAATATCTCCCTCATCCAGTCTCCCGATCCGGCCTGCCACGCTGTTGGTGGGCAGACACATCTATCTATCACACAACATCCGGATAAACCTGACCCCATGAACCCGGAAATCCCTGCTAAATGGGTTGTCCAACAAATCTACCGTAAATTGAAAAATTTCTACTTCGCTTGTAGGATTTCTTGATAAGCGACAGCTATTTTGACAGCTGTGTTACAGCTATTTAGCGCTACGAGGTAGCAGATGGGTAAGACGTTGGTTTGGCAATATTTCAAATATAAATGGTTCTTTTTCACGGGGGCGATAATGAATGTACCTTTTATTCTGAAAAGTGCCTCAATTATGCTACATATTATTTTGAAATATTTATTTGTGAAAGAACATAAAATAATCCAAATTAATAAAATACTTGGTTTTTACCACCTATATATTAATATACAAAACAAAGTCGGGTTAGTTAAGTCATTTACAACTCGAGAACGGCTGGACCGATTTTTAAGACCCTCGATTTATTGGATTTGTCTCCGCCACGAAAAGCAGAATAGCTATTAAAACGCTGGAAAAATTCACGAAAACAAAATAATGATAAAAATTCTTTTCCTCATACATTTTGTATGGAACGAATTCTCATCTTTTGAAAGAGCTACAGCAATATTGTGATAAATACAATATTGAGTAGTGAGTGAATTCCAAAAATTCAGAAATGTTAAATATCAACGCGCTGATTGTTTTGCTTTTGTTCTTAAACATATAATGCTGCCCCTCTTTCTTACACACTTAATGTAAATAGTTGAAATGAGACAAATGGTGAACGTATGTCTGCACTCCTCCAAAGAAAAAATACAATAGTAATAATAAATCTCCTTCACTTGAAAATGAAATGCAATTCCCGTAAGTAAGTGGAAAAGTAAGATAATCAAAAAATATAAATCCATAGGCAACGCCATCTCTGATACTGACAAAAACAAAACACGGACAGTTGCGCATCGATTATTGCTTCATTGTGTAATTTTTAACAATTTATTGATGGAATGAATCAGTTATTCTTGAGGATTCTGAGGCGGTACGAAGTTCGCCGGGCCAGCTAGTTGTTTATAAAAACCAACGTGTTTCGTGAGGAACGCTCACTTCTTAAGGTTTAATTAATACTTTTGACTTCAATTGTCGAATAGAATTAATACATTGTAATGTCAATAGCGTTCAGTTGGATAAACTAGAAATTTTAGAAATCAGAAAGAGCGTGAAAGAACCCAATATTAAACCCAAATGTAAATTGTTCCCTATTGCCCCTATTTCCTCTACCTATTCTCATCTTTCCATTGACACCATTGTCTATGTCTATTATTTATAAATCGTATTAATTAAACCCTGAAGAAGTGAGCGTTGCTCACGAAACATGTAGGTTTTTATAAATAATAAAAGTGGTAAAAACTAAGTATTTCATTAATTTGAATTCGGGTGAAATGCAGATCCTGCCAAAATCTGGAAATTTAATAGAAATGCACTTTCTAGATGAGAAAAGTGTGGAGAAGCTGAATAAACAAAATTAAAGCGCGCTCGGCAAAATTGAGGGAGATTTAGCCGTTCAAAGTATAGAGAAAATGTAACTATGACAGCCCGGCGGCCATTGCGTCACTGTTATGTTGGTATCCCTGATACAAACAAGAGGTAGATACAAACTCTGCTTTGCCAAACAAACCATTCAAAACCTGGGATGTTTTTTAAAGTAAAGATATCATACACAATCCCGCTAGACAAACCCTGCTTTGCCAGACAAACCATTCAAAAACGTAGGCTGTTTTTTAAAGTAAAGATAACATATACAAGCCCGCTAGACAAACCTTGCTTTGCCAGACAAACCATTTGAAAACGTAGGCTGTTTTTTAAAGCAAAGATAATATACACAAGCCCGCTACACAAACCCTGCTTTGCCAAACAAACCATTCTAAATATATACGAATAGAGGTTTGTTAACATTATTATTCTGTTTTTCATAATTACGCGCCTCATCATGTATCCCACGAAGTCGGGTACAATCGTATCTAGCTCTTCTTTGTATCAGGGATACCAACATAACAGTGACGAAATGCCCGCCGGGCTGTCATAGTATCGGTCACGGTTCGCGAAGTGATATTTTATTTAAAGCAATTGAAAATTAAAATTATTCAAAAAAAATTCTGCATTCCTCCCTTTAATTCAAATGGTTCCACAAAATAAGTTTGCTTTGTTTGAAGAAATAAAATACTCATTAAAATTTATTAGTGAAAGGACATAATCATAAAAATTTATTTGTGAAAAAACATAATCATTAAAATTTATTTGTGAAAGAACATGATCATTAAAATTTATTTGTGCGAGTCGAGATGTGAACCTGCGACCAAGTCAAGTGACTCGATCTTCGACCATGGAAGGTGTCAAACAATTTCCAAACTATGGTAAGGACACATACAGTCGACTAATTTATGCGAATTTCGATGACATTGCCTATTTTTGAAGTTTTATTATTATTATTTTAAAGGTTTTCTTTTACACATTCAACATCTGTTTTTATAAATTGAATAGTAATTTATTGAATATATAAAAGAAATACTTAAAATTGAAATGCAGTTCCACAAATTAAACTTCATGACAATAATTGAAAAAAAAATAGATGAAAAATGGACATCGCTTATTTTTATATTCAAGCATTGTATTTTGATCAAAAGCTGAAACCGGCCGAGAATCAGCGTTAAACGGGGATCGTGCAGTGTCGATAAACTAAAACGGCGTCGATCGCCGATTTGACAGTACACACATGTGGCTAGAATTTAAAAAAACCCATGTGGCTATTTTTCGTTTTGTTTAATTATTACAGGGATAACTTTTAAAAACTTATAAACCCAAGTTTTAGGTAATGCTGCGTGGAAGAGGGTCTTTTTGAGGAGAGAAACCTTAAAATCTTAAAAGTGATAGAAGCGAGGAAATATAGAGGCCGGTAAATCTTTCCACATCCGAGGTGTTAAATACAAGAACGAAGTCATGGAACAAGCATCTTACGGAGTACCCCAAGGAAGTGTGTTTGGTCCTATCCCATTATGTATACATACATATACAATTACACTATCGACACCGGTTGTATACATGTATTTAAATTAACGCTTACAACCAACAACTCAATTACAAAACGACAATAATACCAGTTATGGTAACATGGAACCTAACGCAAAATAATAAACCCAAGCTGGCAGTTTTAAGGCATAAAATTCTAAAAAAACCTTTGGACCGTCTTTAGAATATGGATCTTACAGGATAAAGTCGAAGTCAAAAATCTTAAGATTTATGTAGAAAGAATACCAGGTGATAAGACGCTATAAATTATGAGCAACTGCGTGCCTCAGCAGAAGCGATCCAGAGGCAGACCAAGGAAGAGGTGGAAAGATTTTGTTGAAGAGGATTCTTGCAGCTCGGGAAGGACTAAGGACTAGAGATGAATAAAGGGTAATTGCAGTTAGTGAAGAAAATTTGTAGAGGAGGACAGAGTCCACCCTTGGACATAAATATAAAAAAAAACGTTTGGAAAGATCTAGCGTGACACAGGTGAATGACCAAGAAATTTATATTTCGAAATTAGATTTTTAACTTACCTCACCATCTCCTTGGACTAAAGCCAAAATTGGCAGGAACGCTAATATGAGAATGTTCATCTTGCTGCTTGTAGGCTTTAACAATGTTCTGACGACTTCCATCAAAGCTAGATCGGCTTTTATATGAAAAAAAAAGAAATACTTTGTTGATATTACACGAGGATCCCAGCGAATATACTACGTTCGCTTCAAATTCTGTTTACGAATTTTTAATATATGGATTTTTTAAGAACTAACATTTCACAATGAATTTATTGTAATTACTTCAAATTCCTTTCTTCAAGGTTTTTTTTATATTTTTTATAAATGGTAGCAGATTTTAGTAATGAACAAACAAACCATCATGTCGTTTCCTCGGAAGGGTACGCAGATAGGATAGATCGCAACATAATCCTCTCTTGGCGCATGTTCATCCATTCTCCTTAATTCGCATTTATGCATCGTTCAATTTTTTTTCACACATTTCACATTTTACAATTGGTTGCTTCATAAGTTAACCACTCAGGCTAATTTGTTCACTTTCGGATAGAGCCCATATAGGTCTCATAGAAATCGATGTGTCTTTCTTAACATCATTGTGAGAAATTTGATCTGAACGGTGTTAGAAACGGAAAACACCTCGGTTTATATTCAATTTTAAACGAGGAAGAATGAAAGTGCACGCCTATATGCACATACACATCACGCTGTTTCTTCGGAGGCGTAGGCAGGTGATGGACCACCATACCACACTATCTTAGTACATGATTTTTTTTTTACATTAACTCCACACATCCCATTTTCATTTCGTTCTCTTTTAGAGGTAATCAGACAAGATTGCGTCTTTGAAACATTAAATTTAACGATATTATTTTTACCCCAAGAGAAAACACTCTCGAGGTAACGGTCCATTCTTTGCTTCAAAGCCCTCCGAGCCGTTGGAGTTTGTGAGCCCTTTGGGGGCTTGTCAAACAAAAAGCTATCATGGACTGTACTGTCATCCGCGTAACAGTGAATTGTTGCACATGACAAAAGGTCGTTGATGTGCAAAAAAAACAAAGTCGGAGACAGAACCGATCCCTGTGGGACACCAGCATTTATCGAGTGTGAGGAAGAGGTGAAACCATTGGCTACCGTCTGAATCGACCGCTCCCTCAAGAAATCGGCAATCCAAGTACATAAGGATGCGGGAAGTCCGTAAGAAGACAATTTGTTGACAAGTCCTCGGTGCCATACCCGGTCAAAGGCCTTGGAAATGTCCAGAGAACCGTTTGAGTCTCACCGAAACGTTCCAGGCATCGCCCCTAAACATGCGTCACATACGCGAGAAGATCACCGCACGAGCGGTTCCGCCGGAATCCGTATTGACGGTCGTTAATAATTTTGTTCTTTTCGAGGTATGTGAGCAGTTTGTTGTTGATCACACGTTCAATCACCTTAGACAGAACTGATGTGACCGCTATGGGGAGGTAGTTGGCCGGGTTGGAGCGGTTACCCTTCTTTGGAATAGGATGGATAACTGCTTTTTTCCAACCAGAGGGCACATTTCTTTTGTCTTTTTTTGGCTCTTTCATTTGGCTCTTTTTTTGAAAGAGACAAAAAAAGACAAAAGAAATCTTTCATTATGCTCTTTCATTTGTCTTCATTTGCATACATACGTACCATTATTTAACATGTAAGAAAAAGCTACCACATTATTGTGATAAGAACGTACGTTTATTTCCTTTTTTGTATCGTCGCCGTTCCGTAAACGTGAGAATACTAAAAGCGCCTATTCATTTATTTACAAAAAAGAAAAAATATTTAGGTATGTAGGATAAATAGAATGTCATAAGGTTATTTGTACGCTTTGCAAGTGAAATAGGGGAAGCAGTTTTTTTGTAAGGGTACGTTTCCTTTAAATTATTTCATGACAGATTTGATTCAATATTTGCATTTTATCATTAATGCTTTTGATTTCTCTTGGTAAATTTATTGAATTATTTTCCTTGGTGTGATAATGGTGTCGTGCAAAATTAGTATTTAGTTTAGGACACACAAATATATAGAGTTTAGGACACATAAATATAAGACAAGCAGAAGCAGAACTTGTCATCATCATCATTACATAGTATAAAATGAAGTCGCTCAAAATGTATGTGCGCGTTAAACTTTTAAACTACACAACGGATTTTCATACAGTTTTCACCAATAGATAGAGTGATTAAAGAGAAATGTTTATATGTATAATACATGTAAATTATATCAGAGAAAAGCCGAGAAATTCAAAGAAAACATATTTTTGTGCGATTTAAAACGGCTGACGGGCCGTACCATAGTCACTTTTGAAATTCGTTCTACCTACGGAAGAAATTGGAAAATAGATGTTCTAGAGTAAGTAGGTATTTGATTTGAATTATTTTTAAACGACTTCAAAATGGAGGATGTTCTCAATTCGACTGTATTTTTTTTTTTTTAATATTTGTTACCTCAGAACTTTTGACTGGGTGAACCGATATTGATGATTCTTTTTTTATTTGAAAGCTGGTGCTTTCCGTGTGGTCCCATTTTAATTTGGTCCAGTTCCGACAATGGCATTCATGAGAAAACCATATAAGTCTTAAATTTGCATTAAGTATGTGCGCGACAAATGGACGAATAACTCAATATCACGCCAAACCGATTTCAATGATTCTTTTTTTATTGGAAAGGATGTACTTTAAGAGTAATTTGATGAGAGTTTGGTTAGGTTTTGATTATCGGATCCATGACAAATTAACGAAACTCGGCCGAATCTCTTAATTTGATCCTAACGTCGCTATGGTTAAATTATGTCTGTCTCATATGAGCAGCACGTTTAGTAGGTTTACCCATATTCAGACAAATTAGTTAGTGTACTTCAGATTCACTAAAAATCAAAAAATAAACAAAAATTTTAACAAAACAAAAAACGACTTAAAAAATGCACTAAAAAGTAAAAAAAATAATTTCGTATTCTTCTACAACTTCATAATCAACTTACTTTTTCTAATCATCAATATGTAGGTAACATTGTTATTTTTGGAGTCGGTGTCAGGAAAGGTACCCGGCCCGGCGTGTTCAAAAGTACTTGACAGCTCCCCGCGTCGCCGCAGCCCCGCTCTCGCCTCTCGCCTCGTCAAGTCGCTTGTGCGACACAAGCACATTACACCTATAACTATGTATGTAGTTACAAACCTACCTTGACATAATAATGATAATAGATAAATTGAGAGAAAAAAATGCAAATGCGCTATGTTTGCATTATATAGTATATTTAAGAATGCAATAATAATTTGTTTAAAATAGTTTTAATAATCAATATTAAACAACATGATGTTGTAGCCTATGACGTTACATACTATTAGACGAGGGATAGAAATCTCAAAGTGGGAAGAAAAAAACAAGACATTTGTAACGATCTCGATATCTAGTACTTTAGTACTAAACTGCTACACGTCGAGTCGGTTGGGTCTTACCAGCACTTACCAGTAAGTATATTGCGTTTTAAAAAATGTCAAAATGCCCTCCTGTATGATGAGAAAATGTTTCAATTATACGGCAAATAATAGTAAAGGCGAATGAATAACATTTCATTTGTAAGTACACGCAAATTACTTAATATTATCGATTATTATAAATATTACAAAATTCAAGTCCTACTAAAGTAAAGGGTCTGGACGCACAATAGCCAAATTTCTGTTGATAAGTAAACTTCACTGTTTTAAAGTAGACTAATCAACCTAAACACTGTTCATTTGTTTGCTTGCGGTAAAACAACACATAAATCAGTAGTTCTAACAAGTATTGATGACAATCGCCACCATTTGAAAACTGTCGTTACCTTATTGTATTTATTGTATAGCTCGACATATTAAACTCCGACAGGCAGCCGGACCTTTTATTCTAGTGGGCCTCAAGAAAAGAAGACAGCGAACGTTCCATCAAAAAGTGACAAGCAATACGCCGCCCGCTCCTATATTCATTGCATTCATACACACACATTATTTGATTGTCTATCTTTATCACACAGGAATAAACTTTTGAATTAAGAAATTATACTGAAAATCGCTGAAAACAAAAGAGTGTTCTTTACTTTCCACATTATATTGTGAGTATATGAGACTATGGCGAGTCTATTTATTTATATAACGTCATTGGTTGTAGCACATAAAAAGCAATTTTTCTGCGTTTTCACCCTTCGAAGAGTGTCGCCTCATGTCGTATAATTGACCAGCTCTGCTAAAGAGCTGTTCACTTGCTACACTAGTAGGCGGTGCTGATAAACACTTTTTTGCTGCAGGCCTAAGTACTTGATATGGTGACGAATACCAATACTCAAAAATATTTGCATTTCTTTGAAGTCTTGGCTCCCTAAGAAAGCTATCAAGAGCTATTTCTATTACAGCACTTGAACTGCTTTCGTCACTGGTCATTGGCTCATCTCCCAAGTCTTTGAAATCATGAGCTGCGCATAAGTTGGATTTTTCTGTTGCAGCCATGTTTGATGAGCTAACTGACAATGCAGTAGAAGCACATGTCGTCTCATGAGAATTTGATACCACATTTCCACTGAGAGTTTCGATAATGGGAAGCTTGGCTGTATTAATTTCGATTTCAGACAGATATTTTGTTTTAAATCGTGCATCGATCGATCGAATGTGGACGCGCGCGGTAGTTTTGAATCCCATTATCCTATACCGTACCTACTTACAACGGTCCCGGTTATGGCCCAAAATAGAAGAACAGAGACAGAGTTCTCGGTAGAATTTGTAGCCGAGAGTGCCGAGACCGAGATCTCGGTCGACCCTTAATAATGGCATATTGTAGATTGTAGAACAGAATACCCAGGCATTAAATATTGATTATCAATTTTCATGAGAATATGAATTAATTTACCAATTTTATTTCAATTATAGAAATAAACATTTTGATTGACAGGAATTTGGATCGTTTTGAAATAATGATAATTTGAAGATTTTGAGGTACGTGTATTATTAGTAGTATTAATCTTGAACGGGATCACATATGGTATCATACAAAGTCATCCGTGCTTCAGACTCTTGACAGGAATCAAGCATTTGATTCACCTGGTTGTGCCGTGTCTTACTCGAGCGTCCCCGACTTCTTCAAGCATTCACTGTAGCGTGCTGTATACTTCTGGCGCTTCTGGTTTTGTACATATGCTTCGCATACCATCTAAGCATCCCTATCCTAATATTGTACGGTAATTAATAAAAAAAATATTATAACTCACTTCTAACCTCAAAATAAATATTAGACTGTGGAGGTCGAACAAAGGACACTGAATTGCAGTCGGTTGGCTATTCGATTGGTCCCCAAGCAGCCAATCGAATTCATTTTCAAGTCACAAGAACTTTCTCCGCGCCGCATTAAAAACCTGCCGATCATTCTGTTTTAAACTCCCGGTCAAGACTCACTTGCATATCGTGTTTGTTTGTCCTTCACATTATTATTATTATTGTAAAATATTAAAATGTAGAGGAATTATGCATAAGTTGTAAATTGTTAATACACCTGTAAGTAATGTACCGACATTGTACTTATTTGATTTACCACACCCTTTACACACTTTAAAACACATAACACATCATTAATATTTAACTATTATCATCACCCTATAACTGGTGACCTCCATAAAACACAATCCCTCTTATAAGACTAATCCAAAGAAGTGAATCCAAGCTCAGTACCCAAATTTTGGAAGCATTCATAGCTTTGTAACAGTTATGACAATTTTCCAAATCCAACAACTAAGTTGGCGATTTTCTCTTTGATTCCCTGAATGTGTTGGTCAAAAATTAGGTTATTTGAGTATGTCAAGATAGAGCCAGAGAGGCTGTTACTGCGGCAATTCGACGCGTCGAGTTTTGAGCGAACACACTATACGAACTGCTCGTGTTTTCATGAACTAAATCAGAAATTTTAGGATGTTTTTAAAAACAAGGAATATCGTTAGTTTTATTTTTGTTACGGTTAATAACTTATTGATTAAAACGTTTAGTTTACAATTCATCAACGCCAAATTAATAATAAAACATAGAGCTATTAAATAGAGAAGGGAGTGAGTCCGTACAGACGGAGACAAAAAAATCCTGTTCCATTTGGTTTGGGGGAGGTGTGTGATGCAAAGAGTGAACTTTCACGTTCGCCAGGCAAACGTTACAGGTACGACAGGCACGATAGGTACGAACTATGCCGACTCTTGCCGAAAGTCTTGCAATCTTAATATTAGTAGTTCTGCAGGAGGCGTCTACTAATATCTACAGGAATTCCAAAAACTGAACAAATCGGACTAATATCGATGAGAACCAAAGTGCGTACGAATATCTACAGCTCAAACTGCTGACTAATATCTATGAAAACTAAAGTGTGGATTTAATTAAGCAATCGCAACGGTTACAGATTTTTTAGTCGAAAACTTAGACAAGGGATCAAAATGCATGTCAATATTCTTGGACCTGTGCAAAGCATTTGATACTATCTCGCATTCCAAACTATTACAAAAACTATCAAACATTGGAATAAACGGTAATGAACTTAGTATTTTTCGAAATTATCTTAAAAACCGTAAACAAAGTGTAAAAATAAATGAATGTCTCAGCAATCAATTGACAATTAGTTTTGGTGTGCCTCAAGGAAGTGTTTTGGGTCCAACTTTATTCTTAATTTATATAAATGAATTGTGTAATCTACCTATCGATGCCAAAATTGTAAGCTTCGCTGATGATACGATTCTCCTCTTCAAATCAAGTAACTGGAATGATGTCTATCTAAAAGCGAACAGGGACATAACTATTGTTAAAAGATGGTTAGACAATAACACACTAACAATGAATGTGACAAAAACTAAATATATTGAGTTTAGCATAAATGCATCCTTACAAGTATCCCAGTAAATCAAATTAAAATATGTGCTTGCCTCCTGACTAATGCTAATATTTGTGATTGCCCTAACTTAGAACGGGTGACTAAAATCAAATACTTAGGTATTATCTTTGACAGCAATTTAAAGTGGAAAGAACACACAACAAACTTAGAAAATCAATATACTTCTTTAGACATACTCGCAACTTTTTAAACTTGAATCAACTCAAAACAATTTACTATGCTCTATGTCAATCTCTAATTGAATACGGTATTATAGCCTGGGGAGGAGCAAACGATGCCGCCATTGACCCGATCTTTAAAGCCCAGAAACTAATTATTAAGATTATATTAAAACTACCGATCACAAGCAGCTCGGATGAAATCTTTAGGAGAATCTGTGTCTTGGACATTAGGAAAATTTATGCCAAAAACATATTAGCATATCTCTTCAAACACAGAACTACCTTTGAAAATGTCCAAACTGCTCGCGATACTAGAACCAAAGGGCATAATCTCCTACTTATCCCTTTTGCTAAAACAACCTTTGGCCAAAGAAATTTTAGATACTTTGCAACAAAACTATATAATCCACTTCCACTGGCAATTAGACAACACACAATGTATCTTAAATATAAATCTGACACCAAGTCCTGGATTACCAGCCAAAATAGATCCAACATCAAAGATTATATCAAAACTAACTTATAAGTATTTATTTTTTCAATTTTACGTTGATGATTAACTGTTACTTGTGATATTGTGTTATTATTTGTACTTTGTATGTGTTATTATTATAAACTGCTCATGCTAAGCGCCTGCTCTCAACACAGGTTCTCCTAGTGAGACAGGCATAGAATAAAACAAATTGTAACTCAAAACTAATAAAGATGAATAATAAAAAAAAAAAAATAAAAAAAATTATGTATGTATGTAATAATCCCTAACATCGGACTATTGGACACATTTAGTTGATTATTAAGGATTTCGGTTTTTGTTTTAACAGCTTTCTTTATTTCGAGTGCTTCTAAATTATTTAGTCTGTTACCATGACCATTTCTGCGTCAGTTAGTGTTCAGGATCTCAACTTCCGCTCTCCTGACAGAGCAATCCGGCGTGGTAATACCAGATTCCAAAGGGAAGTGTGGCTGGAGTAACTCTTCAATAATAACTCCAGCTCTTGAATAATTGGTCTTTATTGAAACAATAAAAGACCCGTAGGGTAGCTCATGTACGGTGAGCCCAATGATGCTATCTCTCTCCGCGGTTTTATAACCCACATGAAGTGAAAACCTGGCAGCAGACGTTTTGCCCAAAAACGACCCGCCCAAGACGGATGGTAACAAGAGAAGAAGGAATTAAAAAATCCGTGGCAATACGAAATCGCCCTGGCAATTGCCAACACAAAAAATGTTGCCACAACCATTAGGGTGACAATCACAAATATTAATATTTCAGTACCTGAAATCTTAACATATTCCCGCCCAAAACGAGTATTAAGGAATAGTCGTTTTTCATAAAATAATATATTAGAAGAGATTGCAACATTGGTACTCAGAATTTACCCAACGAGTTCACATACAAAAATAAACAATATTCAATATATGGATATCAAAATAATAACAAAAAACTTATAACTAAGTATATAACCCTATGTCAGACTTGACATTAAAAAATGAAAGTTTAATAACGTAGAACCTTCTGGTGCGCTGCACCCACTTATGTGAAAATGGTGTAACACTTGGCACTGATGAGCCTGACGGCACTTTGATTTACACATCACATCACTTTTAGCGTTGTAATTGGTTCTTAATCCAGGTTGGAGGAAGCATCCTCCATGGGAAGTAGACAGAGCTGTGTCACGGCTCTTTTGGTGACACCTCTGGCCGTCCTCAAGGAGACGACGCGGACGCGTCCGTCTTGGCCAGGGTGGATCTCCGTCACTCGCGCCATCCTCCAGTACTGCGGAGGTAGCTGGTTGTCTTTGATGATGACCATGTCACCAGGCTGTAAACTGCGTTGACGTCCTTCTTGCCATTTGACTCGGTTCTGCAATTCTGCTAGGTATTCCCGGCTCCATCTGTGCCAAAAAGATTGAACAACGGTAGACATCTTTTGGTAAATATTAAGCCTGTTTGTAGGCAGATGATGGATATCAAGCTCAGGCAATGCTAACAGGTTGTCGCCAATAAGGAAGTGTGACGGAGTGAGGGCGTTTAAGTCATTTGGATCTGATGTTAATGGAGTCAGAGGACGGGAATTTAAACAAGCCTCAATCTGTATTAGTATGGTATTCATGCCTTCGTATGTCAAAACAGTTGACCGCATTGCTTTTTTTAAATGCAACTTGGTCATTTTAACTGCACTTTCCCAAAGTCCCCCGTGATGCGGTGAGCGGGGAGGTAAGAAACTCCAGCTAATATTCTGCTGGGCCAAAAAATTATGGATTTCTTTATCAGATGCCTTCAAAAAATCAAATAGTTCAGTAAGTTCCCTATAACTACCTGTAAAGTTATCAGTAAAGAGTCGTGAGGGTTTACCCCTCCTTACTATAAATCTTTTCAATGCATTCATAAATGCCATTGAAGTTAAATTAGTCACTAATTCTAGGTGAATTGCCTTCGTTGAAAAACAAATAAATAAACATATGTAAGATTTTACACTCTTAGCATTTCTGGTTAAACCAGACTTAATTAAAATTGGACCTGCAAAATCTATGCCGGTTACATAAAATGGTCTTTGGATTCGGAATCGGTCAGCAGGAAGGTCACCCATGAGCTGGCGACATTCGCGCGGACGGACTCGGAAACATACAATACATTTATGCAGTGCTCGCTTCACTGCGTTTTTACCAAATATTGGCCAAAAACGTAAACGCAGTAATGCGAGCAGAGCATTACATCCTAAATGTAAATTCTCATAATGCAGATGGATTATTATTAAGTCAGTCAACTTATGATTTTGTGGTAACAAAATTGGATGTTTTTGAGAGCCTGAGGTAATATCGGATTGTGATAGTCGACCTCCAACACACAACAACCCATCCTGCATCAAAGGATTTAGTGCCTTTACTTTGCTCTGCCTAGATACAAATCTTCCATTACTCACAGACGCTATTTCATCATGAAATGCGAATCGCTGAGCGTTCAAATTCAATACATGCATGGCATGTTCCAGTTCGCTTACAGAAAGCTCGTCGACCCGCATCGGTCTTCGTTTAGAACAGTTATGTATGAAACGTAACATATAAGCAACTACGCGCCTCAGTCGTCTTAATGAAGAATAATTATTAAATATTTCCCTATTTCTAAAAGATTTTTTATTAAAGCAGAAAATTTTCCTCGGTACCCGAATATGATTTGCTTTACCGAGACTCAGCGTGTAAATCTGCCAGGCCAATAAAAGGTCATTGGGTAGCTTGTCATCCCAGGATGTTTTTAGCTTCCACAATCTCTGCATAATTATCTTACCGACAATGATTACTGGGCCTACCAGTCCTAAAGGGTCAAACACTTTTGAAATTAATGATAAAACTTGACGTTTTGTTACTTCTAACTTTGAGTCTATGCTTTCTACCTGATAGGTAAACTCATCAAGTTTGGTGTCCCATATTAATCCGAGAATCTTAGCTTCATTGGATTCATTTGGCAATAATTCTAAATTATCTTTAGAATCATTAATCGAGGGCGCATTAGACCTCCATTTTCTAATCTCCATGCCTGCTGTAGCAAGCGCATTAATGATTTGTGATTTAAGCAAGTGACAAGTATCAATGGAGTCACTACCAGAAAGAAAATCATCTACATAAAAATTTTCCTTAAGGGATTTACTAGCTAATGGATGAGTAAATGAAACGTCATTACCTAGCTGATGCAGACAACGTATTGCTAAATAAGGCGAAGGAGCCAAACCATATGTCACCGTGTTTAGCGTATAGTGTTTCGAACAATCCTCCGCATCCTTTCTCCATAATATACGTTGGTAATTTCTGTGTTCCGGGTTGATATTAATTTGGCGGTACATTTTTGCAATATCTGCAGTGACTGCATATTGATGTTTTCTGAAAAATACCAAGTGGCAAAATATATCATTTTGAATGGTGGGCCCAATCATTAGAGCGCGATTCAAAGAAATCCCTCGAGCGGGTTTAGCCGACCCGTCAAAAACAACACGAATTTTAGTAGTTGTGCTTGATTCTTTAAATACAGCGTGATGTGGTAAATAATAAGTAGTTTCATCACGTGTTGGAGGTTCACATTCAGTCATGTGACCTAACGCAAGATACTCATCAATAAATTCCGAGTATTGTTCCTTTAAACTAGGTTGTCTTAAGAATTTCCTTTCCATTGACACCAATCTACTTTTAGCAATACTAAATGAATCTCCTAATTGAGATAGGTTAGATTTAAATGGTAAGTTCACTACAAATCTACCATTTGCATCGCGTTTATGCGTGCCTTTGAAAATCTTTTCACATTCACTATCTTCCAGAGAGTGATGCTTACTATTTTCAATTTCTTCAACCTTCCAAAACCTTTCTATTTGATTCTGCAAAGAATTTAATGAAATATGACAAACTTTAACTGGCCTCGTATTTTGACGCCTCTGTACAGCTCCTGATATTATCCAGCCTAGCTCCGTTCGATGCAATGTAGGTTTATCCTTTCCTAACTGTATCTGATCCGTACGAACCACCTGCCAGAATATCTCTGCTCCGATCAGCATATCAATAGCAGCTGGCTGGTAAAACTGCGGATCAGCTAACTGGATGCCGTCTGGAATGTTCAACATTTTTGGATTAATCAAGGTCTGTGGAAGATTGCAAGAAATCTCATCTAATACCAAACAAGATATTTCATCCCGGTATTGAGAACATAATGATTTAAATTTAATGTCAACTGTTTCCTTTACATGAATTAAATTATTATGCAAACCTGAAACAGGTATATTCAACTTTGTACAATGCAAATTTAATCTTTTACAAGTATCCTTTGTAATAAAATTAGACATTGAACCCGAATCCAAAAGTGCGCGTATTTTGTGTGTTCCACCATACGCGTCTTCTATTTTTACTATTATGGTAGATAGTAAAATTTCCCGCCCGTTCATGTCACTATGACATGCTAAATTTACTGGTGCCTCCGACTGACCCTTGCCAGTTGAAGTACCCGCTTGTACATTATCAGTATTGATATGTAACAGAGTGTGATGTTTTCGATCACAAACACTGCATTTTTCCTTCCACCTGCACAACTTTGAAAGGTGCCCCGGTTTTAGGCAGTTATAACATAAATTGTTCTCTGAAACGAACTTTCTTCGTGCCGCTGGTTCTTTGTTAACAAATATTTTGCAAGAATAAATGAAATGACTGTCATTACACAGCATACAATTAACGTTGCTCGACGCTAACGTAACCTTGTTTGCAGAATTCCTTTCCTTAAAATTAAAAAACTTTGCTTTTGTTGCAACTGGTTCCGATTTCTGTTGCATTCCACCAATATCACCTTGGATAGTTTCCAGGATCTGAGACCTTTGTGAAATAAAATTGCTAAACTGCACGAACGTAGGATAAACTTCGTCGCATTCTAATGATTCCCAAAGGCTACGTGTGTGATTATCTAACTTTGAGGTTAGAATATGAATAATTAAAGTATCCCAATGTTCGGTTGGTAGCTTAAGGTTGTGTAAAGCTCTCAAATGAATGTTTGCTTGATCAATTAAATTCCGTAATTCATGATGATTCTGTCGTTTTAACGGTGTAAAACTAAATAAGAAATTCAAATGTCTATTTGCTATAAGTCGGACATTTTCGTATCTCGAAATAAGCATTGTCCAAGCTGCACTATAATTATCCCCGGTTATTTCTAGAGAACTAATCAAATCAAGTGCCTCTCCGGACACATAACTAATAAGGTAATGAAATTTCTGAACATTATTTAATTTACTGTTATCATGAATTAAGGCAATGAACGAATTTTTAAAAGTCAACCATTTATGGTTGTCACCTGAAAACACTGGTATAGAGATTGGTGGTAAATTTACTGATATATTTGGGACATTTTCAATCTTCTTAAATTTTGATAACATTTCCTGTCCTAATGCAATTACATTAAAATATGTACCTTCAAAATTATCCCTCGCGTCATTATCTTCTGATTTGTTCAATAAATCAATCTCCAGCTGAATTTTGGAGAATTCTATCAGAGAAGGTTTAATGGCTTCCAACCTCGATGACAACACGCCAGGTGTAATATCATTTTCGTTGCTTAAATAGGTTTCGAATCTCGTTAATGAACCTTTCAAAACCCCGCTCCGTTTAATCAACTTGTCGAGTTCCATTTTTTACAAACGAAATAACACTAACTTGATTTCAAAACTGAATACACAATACACAACGCGACAGTTTGACGTAAACAACAATGAATAATACCATAAATAATATACTTTGGATCATAGAGAAACCACTCACAATACTATAGCATACAAAGACGAAACTTGCAACCGCGTGGCTAGAAATGTAGGTAGGCAAAAGCAAAGTTATTCTGCAGACTGAATACAACAATAAAAATTATTATCACCAACAAATTTATGCTATGTAATATTGAAAGCATCTGATTATGAACACCCGAATGTAATTCGATATAATCAATACGAAATAATGTGGCATCTACACAGATTTTTAGCTTTTTAAATGGAATTTGAAAGGACAATGAAAGGAAGGCTACAACCTGATTTGCTGTGCATGCGAGCGTCGTGATGAGGCTCGCTTGATCAATCCAATGATGGTGATGAGGACGCCGACTGGACCAATCCCGATGATGATGAGGCCGCCGACTGGACCACTCCCGATGATGATGAGGCCTGACTGGGCCACTCCAAATAATGATCTTCAGTCTCAAATGGATCAATCCAAATAATGATCACCCAGCTTGAATGAGTCAATCCAATAATGATCATCCGGCTCGAATGATCAATGCAATGATCAATGCAAATAATCCCGGCTCGAATGACCAATGTTCAGGATCTCAACTTCCGCTCTCCTGACAAAGCAATCCGGCGTGGTAACACCAGATTCCAAGGGAAGTGTGGCTGGAGTAACTCTTCAATAATAACTCCAGCTCTTGAATAATTGGTCTTTATTGAAACAATAAAAGACCCGTAGGGTAGCTCATGTACGGTGAGCCCAATGATGCTATCTCTCTCCGCGGTTTTATAACCCACATGAAGTGAAAACCTGGCAGCAGACGTTTTGCCCAAAAACGACCCGCCCAAGACGGATGGTAACAAGAGAAGAAGGAATTAAAAAATCCGTGGCAATACGAAATCGCCCTGGCAATTGCCAACACAAAAAATGTTGCCACAACCATTAGGGTGACAATCACAAATATTAATATTTCAGTACCTGAAATCTTAACAGTTAGGTTAGGTTAGATTGTGATGCCGTGTATTTCGAAATAAATAAATATCTTTGTATTATGACCTCCATGTTTGTTCAATAAATTATTGTCCTCGTAAACAGCAAAATACGTAATATTATGCAAAAACTTCATGTACGTACTTTAAATGTTTAAGCCTTTACTGTAATGTAGATATTAGTCCAACCTACGCTCCATAGATATTAGTCACCACTGGGACCGTCATAGATATTCGTCCGACCTTAGCTCTGTAGATATTAGTCAACACTCTGAAGTTCGTAGATATTAGTCCAACATATTATTCGTCCGACATACAGTCTGTAGATATTAGTATTTGATCTGCGAACAGTGGACTTCGCGGAACGCTGATTATTTCGATATAAGAGCCATATTTAGATTTAAAGATTTTCCTTTAAAATGGTTTAAATTCAAACACTTTACCAAGATTCAACCTCAAAATCAGAAATTGGTAAAAAGATAGTGAGAAATCGTCTTTGCAAACTTTGACACCTCATATCTCAGAACAAGTTAAAGTGAACCCTAGAACCCTATCCAAATGAGGTGACGATGGGAAGATTAGTTCACAAAAACAATACCAGGGGTTTCAGCCAAGTGCCGAACCAGCTTATTATTAATTTTATTCCACAGAGGGCAATGATGGCTAGTTATTGATACAAAAGATATTCTAATGTACGCAATCAAAAACCAGGATAACTTTACACAGTCAAACTCGGGCGGATTCACAAGATCTACATTACAACATACATTCCACCAACCTACAACTAAAACGACTTTTGGACAAAGAAACATGCAATACTTCTCTATAAAATTATTTAATTTACTCCCTCTTGCAATAAAAACCATTAAAATGACCGACTTCAAAAGAAGCATAAAAATATGGATTATGGACATGGGAAGGAAGAATATAGATAGAATTTTGCAACCTAACAAAGATTAATTCTTGTATTGTACTTTCTTTTAGATTTAACTTTATAATTTTCCTCTGTAATATTTTAACATAGGTATTTACTTTTGCTTCAAACAAGAAAACTTGTCCAATGTGTCTGTTTAAGTTTGCTTCGAGTAAAATCAAATGTGAATTTTAGGTCTTTTAACTCTAACAAGAAATCCAAGGTAGATCAACGATTAATTTATTGGCAATAATATACAACAATCCAATCCAAATAAATCCTGAAATCCCCCCAATGGACCGATAATAATATTACGTTTCCTTTTAAAGGCAAACTAATGCAGAAGAGAGGGAAAATAATCAATTCATCCTATTTATTAACTTACTACAGGGTCCATTGGAGAGGGAAGACTATAGCCACTGCCGACATCTATGTGAAAAACACCGAACTACTACTCTGCCTGACATCTCTGTGAAAAACACCGAACTACAACTATGCCTGACATCTCTGTCGAGAGCGGAGAAACATTTCACCCCTTTCCCAACAAAATACTAGTTTTATTTCTTAACAGTGTCCTTAGAACGGGGTACCCCAGTAAGGACACATTTTTCTCTAAAAAACTGTAAAACAAAGAAAAAACAATTAAAAATAAAAATAAATAAATAAATTAATTAATGTGTGGATGTTCATAAATAATTTCGTTCTGTTTGAAATATGAACGACAGCTAAATTTGTTCATACAAAAATACTAAAACCGCGATAAAAAAATGAGAGGGTGGGGGTAGGAGGATGAAAATTTGGTGTTATAGGTATTTTTTGACACCAAATAAAAAAAACCAAGATATTACAATATAATACATTAATTACTATATCAAAATACAATATACATTTTTTTGGTATATACCACCTCACTAGGCTGAGCCTGTTCCTGTTTTAAACTAATTTTGATATCTAAATCTTGGAAGATAAATGAGATAAAAAAATATTTTTATTTAAATAGAAAAATAGTATAAAAGAACAATAAAAGAAATGAAAAAGAAAAGAGATAAGAAAAATGGAAAAATAGAAAAAATATGAAAGAAACAAATTAGAAACCCAAAAATAATTGTGAGGATAAGAGAAAAAATACAGGCGTTGAGTGTGTTTTTGTATTGTTCAAGTAATCTGCCCGCAGTATGCAATACCTTTGTTGATTATCCACTTATGAATTTTGTGTTTCAGATTTGCATTTTTTGTCATGTGGATATCTTTAACGTCTTGTTGAAATAAATTAAAAAATTTTGGAGCCAGATAATGATAATGTCTTTGTCCATATGTAGTATTTGTCTTCGGAATCATGTGTTGATGTTCATGTCTTGTGTCGTAATTGTGTTGTGCAGTATGTTGGTTTAGTTTGTCTTTTTGGTAATGTATAGATATAATTTTGATGTACAGTTGATGTATGTCCAATACAGCAAAGTCTTTAAATAACAATATTTTCGAGAATCTAAAAGGTTTTTTGTAATCACTTTAATTAAGGCCTTTTGCGCTTTGTTGAGAGGGTCCATATTAAGAATTGTGTAAGATATAGAAGTATATTATATTATAGAATTATATAAGATATATATTTTTTAAAAGAAAGACAAACATTCCAGGGTTACGAATAACCCGACAATATTTGAAAATCTCTTACTACCACCACAGTAAGGCGAAAATGTTGTTTGAATCGTGATGGAGAGCCAGCCGAGGAATCGAACCCGGAACACCTAGGTGGGACCCTGGATACCCCTAAACCACTGAACGGTCAGTTGGATTTGATTGCCTAGGATTTGGGTCTTGGGTCTTGGATTAATATAGGTGACCATACAATAAACTGAAGAGACCACGTAAACCTTACTGCAGATCGAATACGATAGCTTATTCATGTTTTCTTAAAATTGTGGAATATAGTAAATAAGAACACAATTATTAAAATAAAAATATCTACATAAAAAGATATATTTGAATATTACCCATAAAAAGTCTGATCATGTATTCTGAATTTTTTGTTGCAACCGGTTCAGATTAAATTTTGTTGGAGTTGTTTCTAAAAAATGTATATGTAAAACACATTAGGCAAATAATTTGCACTGTAGTTCAGCTGAGCGATTCCATATCTTTTGTGGGACCGAGATCTCCTGACGGACGAGATCTCCTGTCAGATTTGTGTGATTTTCTTTGGCTGTTATTGAATATCAGGCCAGCTTCGCCGATTTAAAACGATCTGAACTAAAATATCTGACAGCTCACAGTTGAAATCTGTGAGCTGACATCGGCCCATAGAAAAAGCAAATAACAGCAATAGAAAATCACACAAATCTGACAGGAGATCTCATCCGTCAGGAGATCTCGATCCCACAAAAGATATATAATCGCTCTTCTTCTTCTCCTTCTTCGATGGCGCTACTGCCCATATCGAGCTTTGGCCTCCTGCAACAATCGCCTCCAACTCCTCCTGTCCTCAGCGGCTGACTTCCAATTTGGTACCTGGAGAAGCTGTGCTGCATCCCCTCTTACTTCGTCTTCCCACCTCAGTCTGGGTCTTCCTACTTTTCTCTTTCCACCTGGGTGTCCAGTCAAAATGCTTTTTGGGACGCGTGTATCCGGCATTCTCTGTACATGCCCAGCCCATCTCAGCCTGAGGAGTCTCATATATGCTGAGATGCTAGGGGCCTTATATATATCATACAATTCTGTATTGTGCCGGATGCGCCACTGTTCACCCTCTTTCACGGGTCCACATATTCTTCTCAGCACTTTTCTATCCAGCATTTCAGCCATCTTTACCGTCAGTGTCAACGTCTCACATCCATATGCCAATACAGTTCTAACATCGGTTTTATATATAGTTATTTTGGTTTTTCTGTGAACACTACGTTAATACCACTATGTTTTATTTTTAAACTACTGTACTGGACATAGTCCAATTTTCTAGAATTATGAAAAGTTACAATTTTTTTTTGTCCATATCGAAGGGGTGTGCCCGTCAGTTTGGTTTGTCCTCTGAACCGACAGAAATTTACGGGATACCTGTACTCCGATCATTTTATACCTACTTCTCTTTGGTGCGCAGTAGGCTGGAGAGTGGTTCAGCTACCTGGAATCCTTATTAGATGGGAGCTCGCTCATGTTGGAGAAGGTTCAGAAAAAGTATCAAGGATTTGTCTACACTATCCCTTGGCTCTACCCGACGAAAATTCTTCTAGGCATAAAACTTCTTCGTGTTCCTGATGACTATCGTAGATAGCGTCATTATAGATCTTTCTACCTCTGGAACCAATCTGTCAATGTTTCTTCTGGTGGAGAGGATTATATTGCTCTTGAACTAAATCTCTTCCGATATCAACATATTTGGCGTCAGTGAAGAGGAATTCAAAAAGGAAATCCTTTTGATTCTTTAAAGAATCACTCCTCACTGACGCTGCTTGAATTTTTGTATATTTTTGGTTTTGAAAAAATATTAAATATGTGTAAATCTCATTTTCTGTTGCAAATTTACTTGCAATTTCGAATATGTGTTAAATTTGTGTAAGTTTACGTAAAAGAAATTCAATAAAAAAATTATCATTATTACTCCTATAATTTACAAATTCACTTTATGGCGTCATTTTAATTAAATGAAAACAATTCACTTTGTATATACCATTTATTAAATCCAATTTAGAAACATATTTCGAAACCAATGGTTCCATCGTCAGGATAAAATTGAAATGTTGATAATTTTGATTAATTAAATGGTGTATATGTCGCAGGCAAATCGTAAAATCAGATTTGGCCTGTGAAGTGTATAAAGTGATTTACTTTCAAAATGAATCTAGTTCTTTGTTTAAGACCGGTTTTGGTTGATCTCAACCTTCTCCAGGACAATAAACATATAAACTGTTTATACGTTTGTTGTCCTGAATAAGGTGTTTATATGTTTAAATTTTCCCGAAGAATGTTGAGATCAACCAAAACCGGTCGATGAATATTGAATATACATTAAAATAAAGTGGTTTTAAACAAAGAACTTGTTTCATTGTATAATGTCAAGCCACAAAGTGTTAGTTTTCTTCGATGATTTATTTTTCATTTAATTATTATTAATACATTTAAGTTGTACAAAAAAAAATACTTTGAATTATACCAAGACAAAATTTATATTAAACAATGTGAAAATTTGTAAAGGAAGAGGGAAAATAAATTGAATACTTAATTAATTGCTTTTATTTAAATTTTTTATATATAACACAATAATTTTAGTGCGAAATTCAAAGAAAAAGGTCAAAATTGTGCATTATCATATTTTTTTAAGAAAACCAGAAAAGCTTACCGTGGTTCCATTAACTTTTTTTTGAATCATGGTGTGAATTTGTACATAAACATTGTTTCAGGTACAACTCAATTATGTTTCCATGTCGCGATTACTTTTGTTGTCAGTTCAGATAGATTCTTTTAACTTTATTTCATAACTATCAAAAAACGTTTGGAAGACATTGATTATTGATGGATGACATTAAAAATTATATTTATATGATTAGGAAAGGGTATTTTAGTAATCTTGCCAAATTCTGGTAGTTTCTTGGTTGGAACCATCAATGTTTCATTATCGGTCATTTTGCAGAGCGTTGATGTTATCATCGGTGTTATTCTGATAAGCATTGACGTTATGGTCACCTTCGGTAACATATTCGTGTCCATTCATGTTGTCTTTATCGATATTCTTGTGAGCAGGAACGTTTATCTTGAGGGCATGAACGTTAAGGTCACTTTGGTCGTTATTGTTATTTATATTCTCGGTAATAGATGCGGGTATAATAATGTTGTCGTTAAGGTCACTTTAATCGTTATTATTATTTTATTATTCCACTATTTTGTGAAGCGTTAATGTTGTCGTTGCTTTTATTCTGGTGAGTTTTAACATTTTAGTCATCTACATTGTTATTATAATATTTATTTTGGGAAACAAATTCTGGTCCATTTACGTCGTTATCGTTATTTTTATAAGGAAGGATGTGCTTGTGAGCATGAAAGTTAACCGTTAAGGTTACCTTCATTGTTATATCATTTACATGTAATATATTCGGACCCACGTATGTTGTCGTTTTAGTTGTGGGCATGTACGTTATAGTTGTGTGCATTACTGTTAAGGTCACCAACTTCGGTATTATTTAGATACGTTTAAGATTTTCGCGGCCAAAAGTATTTTCGTTATTTGTTTTTGGGGTGTTATGCCGTGTTGAGCAACCTCTTTCTTTAGCCAATGATTCGGAAAGCGTTGCAGTGTCCATCATCAGGGCTGATCCGAAAAAGAAGTCATTATTATTTGCATCTGTGGTAATTGATTCGGGTCCAATTTCGTCGTCGTTTTGCTTGTGAGCATTAATGTTAAGGTCACCTTGGATGTTATTATTAGATACATTCGTGTTTGGTTTGGGTCCATCTTTCTCATCATCATCATCTTTTTGATTGTGACCTTCGTCATCAATCATGGAAACTGAATCGTTTCCTTCTACGCCCCCGTTATCGTTTTGGTTATTCTCGTCAGCATTAGCATTTTCATCACCTTTATTGTTATATTTACTGGGAATAGGTCCAAGTCCATTTATGTTGTTATTATTGTTGTATTGGTCGGAGTTAAGGTTTGAGTCACCAGCGTTGTAATTATTATTTTTATTATTGGGAACAGGTTCGGTTCCATTTTCGGTAGTACTTTTGTCGCATATGTTAGGGGGGCACAACTGAAAATAAATAGTAATTGTACAAATAAATAAATTACTAAATAAATCAATAAATAAAATAGTTAAATAAATATTGATGGAAAAATGTTTTATGGATAAATGTCTTAAAATTAAAAAAAAATATTTACATTTTACATTGATTACATTTAAAATGGTTTTGCAATTTGTTTATGGATACTCATATTTTCATACCTTCTTCATACCTTCTCGGTTCCTCAAATACAGTAATGGTTTCAAATTAAATACAAAATCTAATTATTTGTTTCACATATTTATTAAAATTAAAAATGTTTCTAGTCTCTATTAGTGTCTCAAACATAAAATACAATCAATATTATAAAACTAGCTGATCCGACAAATGTTGTTCTGCCATATAAATTATTTATAGTGAATATTTTGGTTGTTAAATAATAAATAACGAATGTATTGTAAGTGTGTGGGGATGGGATCTATGACGGAAATAGGAATGGAGCGCTGTAGACGATGACCGCCTATAAAAAAAAAAACAAAGTAAAAAAATGAAATAAAGAAAATCAATATGAATTTCGAAGAGCAATTGAGTGTACGATATTTTTTGCCAGTCCGTCTTTAGCCAACACAAATAAGCTCGATGATTTGCCCACGCGAGAACATGATGCCGAATGAAATATCAAAATGACGCAAAGCTTCTCGTAAATGTCTTGCGCATGTGTGGATGAAAGTTCAATGAGGCGGACGTAGCACCATCTGTAATTCAACAACATAAATAATTTCGTTGTGTTTGAAATACGAAAGACGCTTAAATTTGTTCATACTAAAATAGGGATTTAAAAATGGGAAGATGGGGGTAGGTAGGTTAAAATTTGGGACTATAGGTATTTTTTGATGCCAAATAATAATAATAAAAATAAAAAAATTGTCACGAAAACCTATTTTTTTCTGGATAGGGAAACCCTAATCACCCAGCGGTATAAAACATACTTTAAAACTTATTTTCATACCTACCAAATACATATAAAAAAATTCATATAAATCGGTCAAGCCGTTTCGGAGGAGTGCGACCACAAACACCGTGACACGAGATTTTTATGTATAAGATGGCTATAGGCCACCACCTTTTTGCCATTCGTTTGCAACCATAGGCCGAAACCATTTCGTCTAGAAAATCAACAGCACCCATTATAGTCCATAATAATTTTACGTTTCTTCTGCTTCGAATCATATATTTCGATTTTGTTGTGGTTTACGCTCAAGAAAATGACATTTTTGTTTATTTTTCGAAATGTATGAGACAAAAACCATCTTTGATTTTAATGTACCTACCCTTTTCATACTTGGGTATTATTGACCTGAGGAACCTAAGATAGAAACATCTTAATTTTCCCAACATAGGAGACCTATTCATAATTTAAATTACTGAAAATAAGTGAATAGATTATAAATAATTGTTATTTATTTATTAATTTACGGACAACAGTCCATTAAAAACATAATAATAACACAAATAAAAAAACAGAGATGACAGTGAAGAGAGAGCACATACAAAAATTTAAAATGCATATATAGAAGACACTACAAGTCAAAGCATGACGAAGCATTTAAATATTGCCGAAAGTCATTTAGTTTTACACCAAGAAAATAAATGCTTTGACTTGCGTTGACAAAGTCTCGACATTCTGGTTAAGGGAGAATGGATGAGGAACAGCAATTCATTATTTCGGAGTCTACGGGAAGGGTTGTTGTACTGGATGAGTTGTAGCAAAGCAGGCAATCAGTAATACTGTTGATAATTTTAAATATGCAAATTAGATCAGAGTCCTTTCTACGTTTTTCTAAAGAAGAAATGTTTAAAATGTGTTCAATTTCATTATATGAGTACTCGCCTCTTTCAAGACCCAACCTCCAAGCAAGTTGTACGGATTCGATGTGACAAATGTGGACAGCATAGAAAGGAGACCAAATGACACTAGCATATTCAAGGTGAAGGCGAATCAGCGAACAGTAAAGAGTTTTATGAAAGGTTAACAGGAAAATTTTAAATTTAAAGGCTTTTCTACTTTAAATTTAAAATTTTCTGCTTTGCTCGTAGGATTTCGTGTGAAGCGACAGCTATTTTGACTTGCGCCGCCGATTATACTGTGAGGTGGTAAAGAGAGGAAGAAGATGGGTAAGAAGTTGGTTTGGCGATGTTTCAATTATAAATGATCCTATTTCACCAGCGGGAGTCTGGAGAGTGCCTCAATAAGGAACTCCAGTCCAATTTAAATTTTTTTTTAATGATATAATTATATATATTATATATAATTCACAATCGGTAATAAAGGAATGAAAATGCTTGGCTTCATTCTTCGAAATTCCAGAGGTTTTAGGAATATTTCAACACTAAAAATTTTGTATACATCCTTAGTACGTAGTCAAGTCGAATATAACTCCTCGATCTGGTCCCCCCATTTTAAAATTCATTCAGATTCAATCGAAAAAATTCAACATAAATTTCTAAGACATATTAATTTTAAACTCGGTATTCCCATTGAAAACATTAACTACAATTACTTGCTGATAGAATTAAATTTATTAAAACTCTCAGATCGAAGAATTATATCCGACTTAATATTTATGTTCAAAATTGTAAATGGTAGCATAGACAGTCCTGATTTAACTAAGCTCATTGAATTTCATATACCCTCGAGAACTACTCGATCTAAAATCCTGTTTAAATGTAACAATAATAAGACTGAGTATACTAAACACTCCCTTTTACCTAGGTTACATGATGTTACTAATAGATATGCAGATATTGCAGATCTATTTAACTGCACGGAAAGTAGGTACAAGAGGGCTATGCTATCAAATCTTTTTAGTCATTATTAATTCTATTTGTACTATAGATTTTTGTACGTAATTGTCTCTCTGGTGTCATTTCTAATTCAAATGCCACAATCATTTGTTAAACAATTTTTTTTTATTATTTCTATATTACTATTTTTCATTTTGTTGAAATTAAATAAATAAATAAATAAATAAAATGACCTTAAATAACTGCATATTTATTTTCATTTTTAGAGTTAGTTTTAATAGTTAAAATAATTGTCAATATTTTAATTTTTCAAGATCCCCCGAAAACCACCGTACGTATAGTGAATCGTGTGACGTCATCACTCACCAAAAGATTGTTTTATTTTCAACAGGCGTTGTCATTTTGTGTGACAAATTATATTTAAGAAGCTATGAAACTATTCAATAAGTTAAAACGTTATTTAGGTGGAATTATTTATTTATTACATTATTTTATTATATTACTAGCAGAACCGGCCACACGTTGCTGCGGCTAACGAAACACAAGGCCATTACCCAACCTTTATAAAATCCACACCAAACGCTGCCAGCTGCCCGCTGCCTGAATTGAATATTTGAATTTCTCGGCTTTTCTCTATTAATAAGTATGTATTATACATATAAACCTTCCTCTTGAATCACTCTATCTATTAGTGAAAACCGCATGAAAATCCGTTGCGTAGTTTAAAAGATCTATGCGCACATACATTTTGAGCGACTTCATTTTATACTATGTAATGATGATTACATTTTTCAATATTATTACGGGAGAGTGGTATAAAAAATGTTTGAAATTATTATTTTTTTTAGTTTTACGAATCGAAATCAATATTATGGAAACCGAGCATCGCCTGCACATATAGCGCCGAATCGCCGAAAAAAACAAGAACTGTAAAATTAAAATATAATATACTAACAGAAGGCAATTTGCGTTCAGAAATGAGAAATATTCTGACATTAAATTCGAACATTAAACATAAAAATACAATTATAGGAGGAAACCGAAACCAAACAATTACCGAACACTTGAGAACATGGCTTATTATATTGAAAAGATGATTGGATTTATGAATGGTAAGATTTTATTTTTAAAGCCCATTTAAATTCAGCCAAATTCAGGATATGAGCTGAGGGAAGTTTATTCCAAACTAGCTGACCCGGCCACGCGTTGCTGTGGCTAATAAAACACTTTGTAAAATCCAACCTTTGTAACCACCGCCGTCTTTGAGTTCATCGCGAAGGGATATAAGTGCGGTTTGCATGTGAGGTACTCGTAGCTAGTCGACTAACTTCGACAATCTACTATGTCAGCTCGTCTTTTCCTTGGCATATTAAAACAGTAAATCAAGTTCTCACGCACTGACAAACTGATGATAGAAGATTTTAAATGGTAACAGAATGACAGGTAACGTTCGACAGCGACTGAAATATGACAATCGGAATTCTTTTTTTTTGCATGACAATTCTAAATTACGTTGTGCTTCTGAAAGTAGGTAGAACAGTAGAACTGTTTATATGAGAAAATGAAACTTTTGTTTTTACTATCTTCCTCGCAATTTTTTCATATTATCTCACCGTTTAAACCTTTCCTGGACTACGACAAACATTTCAAAACCAAAATCACCTAAATCGGCCCAGCCGCTCTCGAGTTTTAGCGAGACAAACGAACAGCAATTAATAAGAATAATAAGATAAGAATATATAATGTGTATAGTAAGCTATCCGTAAAAGATAGATAAATGCCTTCGCGGACTTTTTTTGTAGATCTATAAAAGAGGAATATCCCACCATTAATTGTTTTGTTATATCCCAAAAGGATTAGGCAGCGTTTTCGATGAAAGCTACCAGGCGGCTGGACTTTTTTCCGACACTTCTAACAATTATCGTTATGTTTCAACCAATTTACACAAATCCTTGACAAATTACATACTTAAACCTTCCTCACGAAACACTCTATCTATTATAACCGCATAAAAATCCGTTCAGTAGTTTTCGAGTTTATCGCGAACAGACAGACAGACAGACGGCGCGGGGGACTTTACTTTATAATATGTAGAGATAGAGATGAGAGGGGCAGTTACACGAAAAGTGCGACTATAGTAAACGGTTCGATTTGGCCTAGAAAGTTCGATTAAACGATTAGTAACATCTAAATCTGCTGACCATTAGTAAGCTGTCTCTCGCTTAAGTTTATACATAGTTATACAGCCTATATATCAGACACGTAGTTCCGATATATAGGCTGGCGCCATTCCTTGCAATGCTTTGAAGGTCATTAAGCAGATCTTGAACTCGAGAGATGAATAAAGAGTAACTACAGTTAGTGAAGAAAATTTGTAGAGGAGGACAGATTCCACCCTTGGATTAATATACAAAAGATGTTGCCTTATAACGGTGAATGACCAGATAATTTGTATTTCGAAATTAGAATTTTCAACTTACTTGTCCTAGAGCCAAAATTGGCAGGGCGGCTAATATGAGAATGTTCATCTTGCTGATTGTAGGCTTCAACAATGTTCTGATGAATTCCACCAAAGCTAGATCGGCTTTTATATGATTTTTTTAAAATACTTTGTTGATATTACACCAGTATCACAGCGAATGTACTGCGTTCGCTTCAAAGTCTGTTTATGAAAAAACGATTTTTTAATATAATAATGTATTTTCTAAGAACTAACATTTCACAATTAATTTACTGTGATTGCTTTAAATTCTTTTCTTCGAGGTTTTTTTTAATTTTTTTTTTCATAAATGATATCAGATTCTAGTAATGAACAAACTGACCATGATGCCGTTTCCTCGGAAGGGTAGGCAGATAGGAGGAGGCTTCTACTAATATCTACAGGAATTCCAAAAACTGAAAAAATCGGACTAATACCTATGAGAACCAAAGTGCGTACGAATATCTACAGCTCAAATTGCTGACTAATATCTATGAGAACCAAAGTGTTGACGAATATCTACAGCACTGGCAGAGGTTGGATTTGCAATTATATATATTGGAATAACGTAATATTGCGTATGGAGTTTAAAAAATAATTTATTTATGTATGTAAAAATCCCTACCATCGGACTATTGGACACATTTAGCTGATTATTAAGGATTTGGGTTTTTGTTTTAACAGCTTTCTTTATTTTGAGTGCTTCTAAATTATTTAGCCTGTTACCATGACCATTTCTATGTCAGTTATAATTATTTCGGTCTCGATGTCCTTCCGTCCCCCCTCCGGTAACCCGACGCTCATCTTTTCCTCAAGGTCTTCAAAAACTTCCCCTTCTCTTCCAAGTACATTTCTTCGAGGTAAAATCGGGGAACCGGCTAAAGGGCGCGGACTTCGAGCATCGTCTGCGGTTGGGCCGATAGCTATCCGCATTCTCATTGGACTGCCCGGTGGTCTATGGAATACTTTCTCTGGCTTTTCTTTTTATATATTTTACTTTCTTTCTGCTATTATAGTAATTACATACATTATAACATAATCATATAACTGTTTTTTCCTCATTACTTATTTAACTTACAGAAGGTTTCTTCGACTGGTCATAGCCGTTATTTTTATTTTTCTTTTACTAACACTATTATCTCTTTTTGATGTTACCTATTTCAGAAGAATTATTCCACGGGCTGCTACTTCTATTTATCTTTTGTATAATATTAATGTAAGTACTTGCATACTGCTTACTAACCCCGTATACATGGACATTGGAGGGTCTAGAGTCGTTCAAATAAATGTAGCTTCGTTCAAAAAAAAGTAGAGTCTTGACGTGTGCGGTGAAGGAGGAAACCACATGTTTCCTTATAACGCGCCGTAGGGAAAGTGGTGGGGTCCTTTAAAAAAAATCGTTAGTAAAGAGTAGACTTGAAAGTGGGTCGGTAATTCGGATTCCATGGTAAAATATTCCCCCACGTTGAAGAGAGTTCAGAAGAAATTTCTGAGATTTTTACATATGAGGGAGCATGGCTATTACCCGTGGTTCTATCCTACCGACTTTCTTTTGGGTATGCTCGGAATGAGCCATCTACGAGTCAGAAGGGATGTACACATTGCCATGCATTTCTTCAGATTGATTCGCGGTCGGTTTGAAAACTCAGCTATCTTGGAGTGCATTCATTTTCATGTTCCCGATTGGTATCTTCGCCGCCGGCAGCATAGACTGTTCTTTTTTCTGGCCTGCAGGACTAACTTACCAATGGTCATGCGAGAGGGAGATAATGGGAGAGCAATCATGCTGTTAAACAGAATTAATTCGGATATCGACATATTTAGCGTCAGTGAAGCTGACTTTAAAATGCAAGCTCTATTAATGCTTGTATAGTTTGTATACCTACCTGTTCAATGTAATACTGTTACAAATGTATTTGAAAAAACGCTTTAAAATGTAAAATTTTGTAATGTTTTTGAAGTAACAAAAATGAATTGAATTGAATGGCGTGGTTTATTCTCCTGACACTCCTGTCTTCGATTATCTGCTTCACGTTTCCAAACCATCCCTTTCTTAGGCTTATTTCATGATCAAAACTGGTTTCTAACTTCAATGTTAGTAGTTGATCATTCCGCGAATGTAAACCCTTTGGGTTAAAAGCTCTGTACCCAAATTTCGCTTATATTCATAGCTTTATAGCAAATGTAACAATTTTTCAAATCCGATAACTATACTTGTGATTTTTTCTTTCATAGAGAACTCCAGTCCATTTTAATGAATAACGACCTTCTAACTTAAATAACTGCATTTTTATTTTTATTTTTAGAGTTAGTTTTAATAGTTAAAATAATTGTCAAAGTTTTAATTTTTCAAGACCCCCGAAAACCACCATATGTATGGTAAATCGTGTGACGTCATCACTCCTGAAAAATTACTATAGGATCCCTCAATCAGCTGATCAACTGCCGTCATTTTGAATTCCGTTGTTCGAAGTATTCTCCCTAGAAGTAGCATTTTTTTTGTGCAGTAGTTTTGGAATATTTTCAATAATAGAGATAATCTAATAAGAGATACCTTTATTTTTGATTTCCAATTTTTTTTTTCAATTCAATTCAATTCAATTTATTTATTCTTTAAAAACATTACAAAAATTTAAAATTTTAATTCGTTTTTAAAATATATTTGTAACAGTATTACCTTAAACATTAAATTAAATATATAAATGGTAGGCAAAAAAGAAAAAAAAACTATATAGGTAAGCATTAATTGAGCTTGCCTTTTAAAGACAGCTTCACTGACGCTAAATATGTCGATATCCGAATTAATTCTGTTCAACAGCGAGATTGCTCTCCCGACTGGCATAACCATTGGCAAGTTAGTTCTGCAAGCCGGGAGATATAACAGTCTATGCTGTCGGTGACGGAGATAACCATCGGGAACATAGAAACTAATGTTCTCCATGATAGCCTAGTTTTCAAACCTTCCACGAATCAGTCTGAAGAAATGTGTTACAATGAGCACATCCCTTCTGACCCGTAGAAGGTTCACACCGAGCATGCCCAAGAGAAAGTGGGTAGGGTAGAACCACGGATAGTAGTCATATTTAGGCCTAAATAATGTTTCAATAAACACACAAGTAAATCTCTATAAATAGTATGTAAATAAACGAATAAATTAATACGAAGGCTTGTGTCATTTATCATACATTCCCACACAATAAAATACGGTGACGTCATGACACGTCGAATAGTGACGTCACCACTAAAATTTCAATAATGCCAACTTGACGGCGTGTTTTTACGATCCGATTAAAAATGGACTTTTTAATATTTTTTTTTTAACTCTGCGCTTAATATTATTAACCCTAGAGTACTAATCCTCGCCTGGGAGGCCGCACTCAAACAGTTTTTTCGTTATAATTTCAAATCGTGCCACCGTTACGACTCGAACACTCGCCTCAACTCAGTGCCCAACGTGACGCGGTGGATAGCGGTCTAAAGGTAATTTTTTTTGAGAAAATGTCATTAAAAAGATTTTTTTTTCAAGCAAATGTCATTAAAAAAGGAAAACGAAGCATGTGCAACTCTTGCCCAGCAAAAAAAGACTCATGAGTGTGTACTACTGTGTGAAATGCAACAAACCATATTGTCTGGAACATCGATCGCCTAATTGTTTCACTTGTGATAAGAAATAAATAGACAAACTTCAAAGTTATGTGATATAAAAACTGTAATGCTAAATGCTACGTTTTTATAATGATCTCAACAGACTGATATTGTATTTTAATAAAAATGTTTAGGTTTTAAGATTTTTGCAATAGTTAATTTTTTTTCATACTCTTAATGTATCTTTTCTTCTTACCAAAAAAAGTTAGGTATGTGTTAAGTTTAAACCACTATTTAAGACTGTGTTGATTTAGAAAACACATTTTTTGTTATTGCATTTAAAAAGGCAGAGGTTGCTCTCTTATGTAAAAAACTTATTTTTCATATTTTAATGAAGACACTTAAAAAAACTACTGGTTTTTTTAAAAAGTAGCCTCCCAAGCGATGATTAGTATTAAGCAGTATAAAAATAAGATTAGTATTCTTGGGTTAAATAAAACTTATATATTCCGAATCAGCTTTTATTGGTCTTTATGAACATATTTTTTTTAAAGCCATAATACTTTTCATTGGAGTTCCTTATTCCCTGATTGTGCACCTCAAAAATTAGGCTAGGTTGAGTTCAAAGTCATTCGTCGAGTTTTGAGCGAACGCACTATACGAAAACCTTGAGTTTTCTTGAAATAAATCTGATATTTGAGGATGTTTTTAAAAATAATTAAGGAATATTGTTGACTTTATTGTTGCTACGGTTAATAACTAATTGATTAAAGCGTTAAATTTACAATTCATCAACGCCAAATTAATAATAAACCATAGAGTTATTAAATAGAGGAGGGATCTCATACCGACGCGACGTAGACTAAAAAATCCTGTTCCATTTGGTTCGGGCTAAGACATCCAAATTTAATAGACGAGAAGATACAGATGAGGGGTAAAACCAAACTATGGGGAGCGAAGAGGGGAAAGATGACTGTGATTCGTTAAAAAATCAATCTAACAGTATATAGGCATCTCGCATTATAATATCACCATTTAGTTCTTAAAAGCAAAATCTGCTTTTGAATTAATAGACCTTTTTACATGGGAGCGCGAATTGTTCGCCACATTATTAACATATTTGCGAAGGCGCAATGTAAAAAGTTCGCCACTTTTCACAGACGAATATTTTGTTGCCGTATTTAGTTAAGACACTTTTACCAATGTGTCATAATTTTTTTGCCCCTGTAACCAGCGACGAGTTCACTGGAGAACCGCCCTCATTCGTTATGATCGACTTATTTTAGGAAATAATGTATAGCACAAGCTATCATTTTTGCCGTGTTATTTCGTAAAATGTACGATGTGAGTTCGACGCTGGTCAGGACAAGAATGATGACGTCACATTTTTTAGATTCAAGGAGGCTCTCGTAAGCCCAGCCGGCTCCATGGAAGCGGTATGGGGAGGGGGAAATAATACGCTTTTATCACTTAGGGCAGGTCTATATATATTCATATGTCTATGGGTTTGGGGGAGGTGTGTGATTACGTGTGATGCAAAGAGCGGACTTTCATGTTACTCATAACAGGCACGAACTACGCCGAATCTTGCCGAAATTAGCCGAAATCTGCCGAACGCCAGTGGCGTCTAGCAATCTTAAAACTAGTAGTTCTGTGAACAATAGACTTCGCATGATTTATTTATTTATTTGTAAGAGACAAACAAATTGGCTTACGCTGATGATATCGACATAATCGCGAAAACTCCAGATGCTTTACGTAACGCCTTCATAAATCTTAAAAGTTCTGCTAAAAATATGGGTCTCATAGTAAACCAGCAAAAGACCAAATACATGGCCGTAGGATGCACCCAACAAATCCCAACTCTCTCATGTGGAAACCAAAATTTCGAAACGGTACCAAGATTCACATACCTAGGCTCCCTGATAACAAACGACAATAATACCACAGAGGAGATCCAGAAGCGCATAGTGAACGCAAATCGCTGTTATTTCCGCCTACAAAACCAATTAACGTCCAGACTGCTGTCCAGAAACACGAAGATATTAGTGTACAAAACACTTATCAGACCAGTACTTACGTACGCAGCTGAGATTTGTGTACTAACTAAGAGGAATGAGCGAGCACTGGACGTTTTTGAAAGGAAAATTTTGAGGCGCATCTTCGGACCGGTTCTAGAAAATGGATTTTGGCGCAGACGTTATAACAATGAGCTCTAATGAGCTAAACGTCTCAAAATTTATAAAACTGGGAAGACTTCAGTGGCTGAGACATGTGGAGAGAATGACCGAGCATCAAGTACCAAAGTCCCTGCTGAACTCAAGACTAATAGGGCGAAGGAGCCTGGGAAGACCAAGATTAAGATGGAGCGACAGCATCCTCAAAGACATATCTATCTTGGAGCTTCCAAACTGGAGAGAGTTGGCACAAAACCGAGATGAGTGGAGGAAGACTCTTGAGGAGGCCAAGACCCACCAGGGGTTGTAGAGCCACTAGTGATGATGATGATGAAGAAACAAACAGCTTATACGTTAAATATCGAAATACATATATCTATTAAAAGTTAAATTAAGTCAAGCCAAAAAGGTCTCATATGTTAAAGTTACTGGGAGATGGAGTTTTAATTTATCAAAGTAATTTTGGGTGAAGAGGAGAATAAGAAGAATCTAGATAAGGATAAGAGATATAGATAAGGATAAGAGATATATAGACAAGGATAAGAGATATATAGATAAGGATAAGAGATGCTACCGATACATTTCACACTCCCGTATTAATATTAGATCGTACGCGTTACTTCTATTCCGTATTTGTAAAAGGTGTTCTTAAAAATGTCTATATTTTTAATTTTTGTGTTCTATTGATGTTGATTATTTGGATTTGACAGCGTGTGCGCCAGATGGAATAAAAATGTACTCTCGAACGCGGCTACCCGTCGCCCAGTCGTCGGTATTGGTACCGAATCGACAAAACTTGCGCAGAAAAGTAAAGTTATTATTATTATTATAAAGTTCACAAAGGTTTGCATCGGAGCCATTGTGGGTATGTCTGTTCGAGTCCCCGGCTTCGTCGATTCGGTATCGATACCGACTGAATGTGAACAAATATTTTCGGTATGCCTTATATCATCACGAAAAAGGTAAAAAGCATAATAATCGCTTGGCAGGAGTCTAGAAACGCTCGATTTTAGCGCCAAAGTTGTTGTAAAATATTTAGGTCTTCACAAAGGAATAAAATGGTAGACTGATTTTTTGAATGAAGCTATTTTGATAACTTAAATTCTTCGTTTTTTATTGTTATGATTTGATATTTATAAATTGACGACAATAACGTTCCCCTCACTCCACGGACAAGGGTTCAATGGTATTTAATATTTTTCAGTGCAAGTTTTAGGTAACTGGCGTAGGCTTTTTATAAGTATTTTTATTGTCTGTGGAGAGGGGGAAAAGACAAAAAAATATTATATCACAGCTACATCTGCTGGACAAATGAGGTACCTGATATGTACCTTGTTGGATATTCACTAATTTAAAATTAATACTGGGTTTGAACCCTGGATATAAATTAAAACAGTGGTTTTGATTTATTTTGTGAACAATTTTATAAGAAAGAAAAACTCTGATCAAAGGAAACTGTTACAGATAATCTTTGTCATAAAATTATATATTAACGAAGTTGTTTCTGACGTGCGTTCATACACATCTAATGAAAAAATATATTTTTTAGTAGTTTACGCTTATATTTTTGATAAAGTAATTACGACTTTTATTTTAATTCCACTCAAGCGAAACGATAGAAAAAGCTTCCATTTATCGAAAAGATGTTTTTTTGAACTTATAATATATATTTTTTTAACATTAACTCCACACAGGAGGCCCTGAGGAAAGCAATTTCCCCCAGAGCCTATGATATCTGGGATGCTGTGTGGAGGGTCTTTTTGAGGAGAGGAAGGAATGAATATCGGTCTTGAAGAGACCCATGTTGTAGGAAGGAGGAAACACAGAGGCCGGCAAATCATTCCACAACGAGTCGAAGAAACGACCCGCTCTCATGTGACAAATGTCAACCGTGTACAAATGTTGGGCACGCGTTTGGCGTGTTTCCCGACTATGCACCGGTGCCGAAGGGATCAACGACGCTAGTTCCTTGGAGCATCTTCCATTGTAATACCGGTAGAACAAGGATAGCATTCCCACCCGACGCCTGTGCTCTAAAGATTGCAATCCGTCTGTTAAGAAGGGAGAATCTATTAAACGGACCGCCCGTTTCTGCACGGAGTCGAGGGTATTTTTCAGGTATTTTGGAGCTCCAGACCAGAGATGACTGCCAAATTAAACCGTGGGGCGCACTTGTAATTTGTACAGGGTAAGCAGTTGTGTACTATTCAAGTATCTGCGGGCCCTGTACAGTGCGCCCAGTTTTTGGGAGGCTAACTTTACTCTAGCTTCAATGGAGCCCCCATATCTGAGCTGGTCACTTAGGGTTACACCAAGCATATCAATGGAGGGCCTGTTCGGAAGATTGCTACCGTTGAAAGAGACTAGATTTTCATTTCGATCCCTTTTAGACGTAATCAGACAAGATTGGGTCTTTGAAATATTAAATTCAACGAGATTATTTTTACCCCAAGAGAAAACACTCTCGAGGTAACCGTCCATTCTTTGTTTCAAAGCCCTCCGAGCCGTTAGAGTTTGCGAGCCCTTTGGGGGCTTGTAATGTCATCCGCGTAACAATGAATTGGTGCACATGACAAAAGGTCGTTGATGTGCAACAAAAACAAAGTCGGAGACAGAACCGATCCCTGTGGGACGCCAGCATGTAATATGAATCAATTTGTCGTTAGGATTAATCGGAAATGGTTATTTGTCATTTGGCGTTGTTTTTACAGTAACACATCACAAAGAAAACGGGCATTTCCATATGGGCACTGGGCAAACGTGGCGATAAAGTTCGACTAAAAAGTGGTTAGATGTAAGATGGATGTACCAACCTACATCTAAATGGAGCCACTTTTTTTTACCAGTCTCATTTCATTATAAAAAATCTAAATAAACAACCCACAAAATCTACAAACAAAATCAAATTATTTTAAGGTTGTAAAAGTTGACTTGGAACAAATTGGCATTTAGTATAATATTTTGTATTGAAATACATAATATTATATTTTTGAATGTAGCTATAACTTTGTGGTTATCCATTATAGAAAAATTAAACAATACAACTTTGTATAAACCACTTATATAATGAGTAAATCCTACCGGTTTCGGAACAAACGTTCCTTCTTCAGGGAAAGCTTATACTAATTTGAGAGTTTCGAACAACGTTTTATTACGGTAGGGGTGAAGCCGTTGCTAGTTACTAATGTAGAGTGGGTAATAATAAAACATTGTTCAAAACTGTCAAATTAGTATAAGCTTTCCCTGAAGAAGGAACGTTTGTTCCGAAACCGGTCGGATTTACGCATTATATAAGTGGTTCACATAAAGTTGAATTGTTTCATTTTACATAATATTATATTAAGTGTTTGTTTCTGGTTAGATGGGCGAGCGGTCTAAAGCGGCGCGCGACTTCAATCCTCTGCGTCATCCATCATTGCACAAGCCACACATTCTGCTTATAATTATGGTAGTAGGAAATATTAGAATACATATTATAATAAAGTATGGTAAAATATAACATCATTTCAACGGCTTATCGAGAGCTTTTTTATTTTCGAAATACGATGAGAGGTTTATTTATGTTATAGGAAGGAGGAAACACAAAGGCCGGCAAATCGTTCCACAGATCGAGCCGAGAACACAAGAACGAGTCGAAGAAGCGACCCGTTCTCATGTGACCAATGTTAACCGTGTACATATGTTGGGCACGCGTTTGACGTTTTTCCCGACTATGCACCGGTGCCGAAGGGATCGGAGCATCTTCCATTGAAATACCGATAGAACAAGCATTCCCACCCGGCGCCTGTGCTCTAAAGATTGCAATCCATCTGTTAAATTAGGAGAATCTATCAGACGGACCGCCCGTTTCTGCACAGAGTCGAGGGTTTTTTTTTCAGGTATTTTGGGACTCCAGACCAGATGTGGCTGCCAAATTCAACTGTGGGGCGCACTTGTGATTTGTACAGGGTTAGTAGTACAGTACACCTAGTTTTTGAGAGGCTAACTTAACTCTGGCTTCGATGGAGCCCCCATATCTGAGCTGGTCACTTAGAGCTACACCAAGCATATCAATGGAGGGCCTGTTCGGAAGATTGCTTCCGTTGAAGGAGACTAGATTTTCATTTCGACCCCTTTTAGACGTAATCAGACATGATTGAGTCTTCAAAACATTAAATTCATTCAACATTAAAACTAATAGAAAAATTATGTCTGCAGTTCACATGCGTTAGAAGTGAAACCTTCAGAAAACTAAACTTCGCGAGAATGAGACGAATGCAGAGTATCAGAGTATAATTTTAGGGTTTATATTATAATACTAGCTGACCCGTAACAAGTTTCTGTGGCTAACGAAACACAACGCCGTGTACTGGATTGTTATCCAACGTAGATAATAAGTGTTGTATCCATAAATTAACTCACACCGCCATCTGTTATAAACTTATCGAACCTACAAATAATTACAGTGTTGTCCTATTACAAACATTAAATGAACATTTAATTTTCAATAATAAATATTTAGGTCAATAATCGAGATAAAAACTATCCTATCTTTTAAGTTGGACCAAATTACATACAGTCAGCCAAATTTCATCAAAATCGGTTAAATGGTTTCGGAGTTTATCTCGAACAAAGATCGTGATGCGAGATTTTTCATATTATAAAGATAAAGACTATTACCAAGTATCAAAATTATTTGACATTTTATTCTACGGAGCACCGCACAAAAAGGACACCGATTAGTCTTATTTTTTACTTACAATTTTTATCTGTCCAAGTTATTCACCGAGACTGCAGAAGTCAACATACCTGTAACAAGAAGAAAAAAAAATATTATTAAGAGGGCATTACCAGAGAAAACCAGAAATATGTCATTTTCAAATCAGATTTTAGACGTATTGACTCTTTTCCACAAAAAATTATAAATGGATTTCAAAAGATTGTTCTTTTATCTAGCATTCGCATGTAATAAATTTTGAGAATTTTTTTTTAATTTTTAGTATAATAAGGTTATTCCATAGGTCGTTGGCAGATTTGTTAAAATTTCAAAAAAGATTTTGTATTATACCACACCCATTTCAAATAGTATAATCATGCAGTAAAATAAATCAATACATTATCTAGCAAACGCATGTTTTAAAATTTTAATTTTAGTTTTAATAAAATCATTAAAAAATATGTACGTACATGTGTTTCTTGACGAAAATTGGTCCATTTGTGTATTTATTTGCGCACTTACAAACTAATATATTTTAGATTTTTTTAACATTCTTACTAAATTTAGACATTATTGAAAAATGATAAATACTTATAATCAAGAAATAATTACAAAAAATACATTGTTTTAATAGTTTTATCATCACGCCTTTCAGCATTTTTGGATGAAGGTATAAATAAAAGCTAATTTGGATTGAAATAAATTCGATATTGAGTTATAATTTAAAAAAGCTGGTACGGAGAATAATTAATCTTTCTCATTGTAACCGCCCTGCACGATCGTAAGAACAACTTTCGACGAAATGTGGATTTTCGTCCGCTGGCTGGTTAAACGCTCTTAACATTTGAAGCAATATTCAAACAAGTAAATTGGAAATAAACAAAAATTTTAACAAAACAAAAAACGACTTCAAAAAATGCACTAAAAAGTAAAAAAATAATTTCGTATTCTTCTACAACTTCATAATCAACTTACTTTTTCTAATCATCAATACGTAGGTACGATTGTTATTTTTGGAGTCGGTCTCAGCGAAGGTAGGTTTGTAACCACACACATAGTTATAGGTGAGATGTGTTGTCGAGTGAACACGCTGGGCCGGGTACCTCGGCTGACACCGACTCCAAAAATAACAATCGTACCTACATTTTGATGAGTAGAAAAAGTAAGTTGATTATTAAGTTGTAGAAGAATACGAAATTATTTTTTTACTTTTTAGTGCATTTTTTGAAGTCGTTTTTTGTTTTGTTAAAATTTTTGTTTATTTTTTGATTTTTAGTGAATCTGAAGTACAATAACTAATTTGTCTGAATATGGGTAGGCCTACTAAACGTGCTGCTCATATGAGACAGACATAATTTGTCCATAACAACGTTAGGGTCAAATTAAGAGATTCGGCCGAGTTTCGTTAATTAGCTCCTAAGAATTGAAGAGTTCCGTTACTTTGTCATGGATCCGATAATCAAAACCTAACCAAACTCTCATCAAACTACCTTTGTAGTATATCCTTTCCAATAAAAATATAATCATCGAAATTGGTTGGCGTGATATTAAGTTATTCGTCCATTTGTCGCGCACATACTTAATGCAAATTTAAGACTTGTATGGTTTTCTCATGGATGCCATTGTCGGAACTAGACCAAATTAAAATGGGACCACACCTTCGACCAAGGATATCTAGACAGGCCGTATAAAAATAATTATGACCCTCAAACTCCCGAAACCAGAATAAAATTGGCTTACGGCCCATTTATGAAAAAGTATATGCATCGTATTGCACCGTTTAGAAGGCACAGTTCTTAATTGTATCTTTTATTGGGCTGGAGGGCTACACTGAAACTAATTTGCATTGCCAGCCGTCCAGACGGGGGTAAATTTTTTCAAACACAAAAATATACCACTACCGAATATTTTACAAGGTACACACCGCGGACTTTATTTTTGAAAACGTAGTCAGCTATCAGAATACAGAAGAAAATATATGTGTTACAGATCGCATTTACACAGCGTATTCATATACGTCAAAAACATTATAGTTTTTAAAATTTGTCAAGCAATATTCTGACGTCATTCGCGCTTCGGTTCGTTCACTAACACATTGACATACACGGACAAAACAAAACATAACGGATTCTCGTTTCCTGTGACAGCACGCAGCTTGTGTGTTGGTCATTACTCATTATAAAATGTCTAAATGTATAATTAATAGTTGCCACAATTCGCAAAACAACAAAAGGAAGAATGATGACTTGTCATACCATAGGTAAGTTTATGCAAATATACTTTATTTTAATAAAATTATCGTGTTGACGCGACGTCACTTCTTGATCGCGTGATAAGTTATCGATGTATTCAGCTCAGTTCACAATATTGACACACGTGTTGGTATTAGCCATGGCCTGTCTTCGTGTTACCTAAGCAAGTGTGCGTGGTTTTCGGCGGCGGATTCGCTAAACAGGGTTGTATTATGTCGATATTGCCCAGTTGGAATCGTTTAGATCATTTTAGATCATTTTTGAAATCAATAATTATGAATGAAAATATTAAAATTACATATTAGTACGATAATCACAATCAGAATAATAATCTTTAAATCTTCTAAACGTTTTTAACGGTATTCATAGTTTGCAAAAAAAACCCCATTGTGATTACTATTGCTATAGCGGACATGCTGTATATGAAAAGGCAAGTTCAAGTAGGTTTACAATATTTTTAATGCAATAAGTTAGGTATAGGGATAAATATTTTCTGTATACATCCTGATAATTGTTCATAAAACGACTTATTTTTTCTTAGGTTTCCCAAAAAAACGGAAAAATTGGAGAAATGGATAAAAGCAATACGAATTCTACAGGGTGATAGCAAGTGGATACCGTCAGCAGGAAACCGTGTGTGTTCGAATCATTTCCATCCTAAACACATACACATAACTACAAGCGGCCTTCGACGATTAGATTGCAAAGCTTTGCCTGTTTATCCGGTAATTATTTTGTTTGTTTTTTATGTGGAAACTTAAGCAAGTTTATCGAGGGTTGGTCAAGTGTTGATTGATAATGTTGTTTTCAGGCTGATTTCGGGCGATCGTTATCCGCCACGGCCACAGAGAATGCGAAGAGAACTACTGTAATTGTTTCTCCTCCAACAATAGTGGTTCACGATCCTGCTGAAACTTCCACCGTAATCGACGACCCGGCTCCAATACCAGAATTGCAAGAACCGATGTGCGTAAGTGATTCTTTTTCTCATTTTTCTTGTGTACCTTTCATTCAAGCTCATAGATCAGATTTAAAACAAGCAATAGGAGAATCCGATAATGTCAACGAATCAATTATTTCTACACCACCATTAATTGAAACACTAAGAGAAAAACAACTCGCATATAAGTTGGAAAGAAAGTGTGTTTTATTAAAAAAAGCCCAATGTAAAATAAAATTATTGCAGCGACAAAACGCAAGATTAAAAAAAAAAGTATCATCATTTAAAAAGATTGTCTTGGAAAAAAGGGTTAGTCCTTCTAAAGAAATAATATCACAAATATCACCAAATACTGAAACTGCTGAAGTATTTCAGAGCTTATACCTAAAAAACGTTAAAAATAAAATCAAACCATTTAAACAATACCCTCCTGCACTCCGTAAGCTGGCATTAACACTTAATTTTTATTCCCCTGCTGCGTACAAATACACGAGAAAAGTGTTTGATTCATGTCTTCCCCATCCTCGGACACTTACTAAATGGTACAGAAATTTCAACGGTAATCCCGGTTTTACAGCTGAAGCATTTAGTGCACTTAAAAAAAAAACAGATAATACAGATTTAAAATTAATATGTAATTTAACTGTTGATGAAATGGCTATCAGGCACCAAAAAATATGGGACGGTAAAAAATATCAAGGTTATGTAGACATGGGAATGGGAGTAAACGATAAAGAGAAAGTCTTGGCTAAGGAGGCATATGTCCTGCTGTTAGTGTGCATTAATCAAAATTGGAAACTTCCTCTAGGTTATTTTCTTATAAATGGATTAGTTGCAAAGCAAAGAGCACGCATAATTCGACTATGTTTGAAAAAATGTCACGAGGTAGGAATCGAAACCGTTTCCGTGACTTTTGATGGGTGTAGAGCCAATATTTTGACAATGAAAGTGCTTGGTTGTAAAATTGATGATGCCAAAAATTTTAAAACTACCTTCCCCCACCCATCTACTGGAAAAGAGGTTGCTATATTTTTAGATGCTTGCCATATGATAAAGTTAGTCAGAAATACATTTGAAAAAAAAAAAATAATTATCGACAAAGAGGGCAAGGAGGCGCGATGGGAATTTTTCGTAAAACTTAATAGGACCCAAGAGGAGCAAGGCCTTCATTTCGCCACTAAAATAACTTACCAACACATTTTTTTCAGAAGTCAAATAATGAAAGTCAAACTGGCAACTCAATTATTAAGCCGAAGTGTTGCCAAAGCAATAGAATTTTGTAGAGAAGATTTAAAAATGCCATCTTACAAAGATTCAGAAGCCACATGCAAATTTGTTAAAATCTTGAATGACCTCTTCGACGTTTTAAACTCACGAAATCTTAAAAAATTTGGATTCCAGCAACCCTTGTCTCCCTTAAATAAAGAAACTGTATTTAATTTTTTAGATGAAGCCACTGATTATCTTAACACTTTAAAAATCATTGTAGTAACTAAAAGGATGAATAAACAAAGTAAAACATTTGAAATAACAAAAACCGAAAAACTCCTCGTAGACAGTTTAAACAAAACCGGCTTCTTAGGATTTGTGGTATGCATACAAAGTCTGAAACATTTATATAAAAATTTAATTGAGGAACATTATTTAAAATTTTTACCTTCTTACAAATTAAGCCAAGATCATATAGAGTTATTATTCGGCAATATAAGATCACATGGAGGCCACAACAATAACCCGAATGCTCGACAGTTTAAAAGCATTTATAAAAAACTCCTCGGCCATCTTGAGCTAACATCAGCATTTAGCGGTAATTGCATTCCCCTTGAAAATATAACCCTATTAAACTGTTCAAGTAGTACACCCATTCAAAATACAAACGTAACAACAACCGGTATGTCTTCCGATGAAGAATTTGATGAAAACTTAGATGTGATAGATTTTATTGATTTAGACGAAACCGTTTTGAGATTACCCGGCAATAGTCGCCAAATAGTAGGTTATATTTCGGGATTTGTGGCGAGAGGATTAACAAAAAAAATAAAATGTAAAGAATGCATCGATAGTCTCACTGCCCAAACCAAGATGTGGTTTCACAAATTTATAATAGTCCGAGACAAAGGAGGGTTATGCTATCCATCTTTGGATGTGTTTGAAACCTGCCTTAAATGTGAATCGGTAATTAGGAAACTTCTAAATGAAAACGATGGAAAAACTATAATGCCTAAATATACAAGTTCTTATATAGCAACCAAAATTTTACAAAATTTCTTAGATTCAAACATTTTTGATTCCCTCAATATTCATTCAATGGACCAACCCGCTACACATAATCATAGATTACATTTAATACGAGCAATAATTGAAAGATATGTCAATATTAGACTTCATTATATAGCCAAAATGAGCAACATTGCCAACAAGCTTGCTAGCAAAAGGCAAGTGTTCAATAAGACTATACTTTTTCAAGGCGGGTAATTAAAATTTACGTTAAAGGTGATATTCCAAAGAATTAGAAATCTACTCTTTCACAGAATAAAAAACACGGGACAACCAAAAAACAACACAAACACCATAAAAATACACGAATGTTTAAATAACAACATCTGCAATTGCCCTTCTCTAGAAAAAACAGAACAAATAAAGTATCTAGGAATCGTAATTGACCATAACCTAAAATGGACGCATCATATCAAACAAATCACAAATAAACTCCCCAAAACAATACACATTTTCCTAAACATAAGGAACATACATATATAAAATAAAACAAATGAAAACAATATATTTTGCACTTTGTCAATCAATAATAGAATATGGAATAATTGTCTGGAGAGGAGCAACAAAATCAGCTATCGTTCACTTATAAATCGCGCAGAAAACGATCTTAAAGGTAATTCTTAAAAAACATAGAATAACTGATACAGACCAAATATTCAACAGTTGTGACGTACTAGATATACGCCAATTACACGTTAAAATTATTATTCAAACATAAAGTTAATGGATCCTTATAATAACCAATTCATTACCAAATACTCGTAGATTAATTCACTTTAACAACACTAAATAATTATTACCTTACTTTTTATGTTTTTAGTTTAAAATAATGTAATACGTATATGTGTATATAGTCCATGTGCGTATATATATTATTTTTCCACTTTAAGTCTGGTGTTTTTTTTTTCAATTTTTTTTTTTGTTTTATAAATATTTTTTTATTTAAATAGCCATAAAACTGGCACACTATATTTTTTCTACTTTCATTGTTTTTTATCTTATCTTATCTGTATCTTTTATGTATCACACAGTATTAGACAGTATATATAGACTATGTTTAGATTGTTTATCTAGTTCCTATCTCTGTAATATTAGGCAAAAAAAGTTAATAATTATTGACTTTTTATTTATTATTTGGGCATGATGTGAACATTTGTTATTGGGTTGTAACCTAATTATTATAATTTATTGTTTTCTTTAATGCATGTAATTTTATTAACCTGTAAATGTTCCTAATAAAATAAAATAAAATAAAAATAAAACTCTACCAAACTACATTTTCGACCAAAAAAACAAATTTCAACAATCTCAAAATATCACTAACAGACCAGTAAGACAATCGTACGAAAATAACATAAAAACTCCGACAGTAAATACAAGCTTTGGAAAAAGGCACTATAAATATCATGCTATAAAAGCATTCAACAGTCTTACCCTTGAAAATAAAATAGAAGAAAACAAAAATAAATTCATACTCAAAATTAAAAATTGGATTAAAGAACAAAAAAGACAATATTTACAAAATCTCATTACATAATAAGAATAAAACACAAACACGTAACACACAAAAATAAATATAAAACACATTATCAAAAAAAAAACATTTTACCTAAATTATAAATTTTTATTTTAAGTTTAATTTTAGCTTTTTTTATGCAGCATTATTTTTATATTACTTTTTAATGTAATATGTATAAATTTTTGTTTTATAAAATGGAGGCCTCAGCGCAGGTCAGCTACCCAGTGAGGTCGACATTGCTGAATTGTATTTAATAATGTTAGATATTATGTCAAATAAATAAATTATCGGAAAGTAGTGTTAAGAAAGGAATTTAGTCATTTGATGCTTGTGGTTCATTGATCACTGTTTATTTTTCCTTAGCCGACTTAACAGCATAATGAATCCCTTTTATTTGTACTTTTTTAAACTTGTATTATTTTGCTTTCATGTTGTCGCTTCCTCTCGAGTCGTTTACCGGGGACCCCCAGTACCCACTACCCACTCCAAATGCACCGACGAACAAGGGTCATCTCTCCTCGTACTTGTTTACGACATAGAGAGCTGAGAAAACCATCATTCCGGGTGCCTTGGCGGTGTATTGGCGTTGCTGCTGATGCAAATGTTAACATTATGTTTATGCACTGTATTTTTGTAAACTATAAACTGACTTCTATTATTTGTGTGAACTGCGTAACTTTTTGCCTAGGTTTTTAATGTTGAATCTCTATGCGGACGACGTTTTTTTTTGTAGATTTAAAGAAGATGTGCTTTGAAGATTGTTGATCCTAAAAAACCTACATTGCCATTACTGTTTCAATTTATTTTAAAAAAGGATCAAAGTCAAATTTCGCCGTCCCTTGCCCAGGCTGCGATGCAACAACGCGATGGGTAACGTAAATGTAATTCTTGTTACAAGCTTTGGTTTGTTCAAAAATCTGCTTCCGATAAAATAAATTTTAAAATCAGTAAATAAGCTTCCAAATCCGTCCATAAAGAGATTAAAACTTTTCCTAGAAGCGTCAGAAAATCATTTGCTGCAATATCTCTAAAGGGGCATTTGTATATCAAAAGACATGGTTTTATTAATAAATATTTCTTTATTTTATGTACCAATCTTTTCATTTTCCAACCTTGTTTGGTAGTTTCCCAAATCGATCATCAACAAACTGAAAACACCGCAAATAACTCTCCGATTGAGCTAGTGGGAGAAGACTAAGTATCAACTATTTTTTAGCTGAAAACTTACTTGGAAAAAAAAAAAAGTTTCTGGTAGATTTCTGCCTCGAAGTTTCGAAGGAATATCCCACAATTAGTCCAGTCAATGAAAGGTCAAAAAGGTGTTGTAGAGTGCGTGAGCAGGAACAGAAACTTCACGCTCCACAAATGTAGATATTTTCGAAAAAAATCATTTTACCTCACATTTTGAATCAAACATTCCTTCATATCGTCTAAAATATTCATCAATGAAAGAAATTTATTTGAAAGAAGTTGTAAATAATTTAATTCCCTTTTAGAATAAACATATGCAAATTAATCTCTAACCAGTAAATATTTACAGCAATTTTAAGTTTTTTAGTAAAATGTCGTCATTTTCAGAAAAAGCTGTTTTTATCTTATTACTGACACATCACTTTTGTTTGTAACAGATTGTGGGACTTTGACTTGGATTTAATTTATTTTCAGCTTGGATTTAGAAAATTACGTATAGAATAAAAGTTGTACATAATTTTATGAGCTTTTACTTATTATAAGAAAATTGTCCTCTGCGACGCACCGTTTCGAGATATAAGCGCACATCCGAAAATTGGGACCTTCTCCCCCCCCCCCCCCCCCTTCCTCCCCTAGCTCACCACCTAGACGTCAGGACTATTAGTATGTTCACACCCTAAGCACCCTGAACAAGTTTCTGAAGGAATCGCTTAGGTTCCTGCTCGAGCACTCTACACCTCCTTCCTTGACTGGACTAAATAGAAATACGGCTGCTCTAACCCATCTCCTTCCCCTCCCCACTACAATCAGCCTCACATTCCCAATTGGGGATGCCATAGTCTAACTGGTTCCAGGCGGTTGGGAGAAACCCATAACCACCATTTATTGGGTACCTAACACCCCTGCAATGGGTCTTTCCAAGTGGTTATTTAATATTTATTTACCAAATATTTTTCACTAAGATAAAACCTTTGCCCAATAATAAAAAATGTAGGTTTACCTACCGTTTTTGGTTCTAGAGGACCTGTTCAGAATGTAAAAACTAAAAATGAAAACTAAAATGTTTCATGTTATTTATTAATCCTCTCCCAATTCGGCCCTTCTTTGGTTTCGTGACGTATTTTCTCGACGTTTGTTTAAAATTAAAAGAACACCTCTTGTCACACAATGAACGCTCTCGGGTTATTTTCTTTACGAGCGTGTACGGCTAGTTTATACCAAGTAGGATTGATAAATTCATCTCCATAATACGTCACACGCGATATGTGATTGGTTGCTAAATGGTAAAACTACATAATGGAATTTGAGAATGAACTTTGTGATCGGATTTACAAACTTCGAGGCGAGGCGCTGGAATACGTACAATAGTTGTATTGTTAACATTTACTTACACGGGGTCAATTTTACTGGCTTGCTTACTAAGATAGGCCGTATCTAGATATACTTGATCGAAGGACCACACGGAAAGTATTAGCTTTCAAATAAAAAAAGATACATCAATATCGGTTCATCCAGTCGAAAGTTCTGAGGTAATAAACATTAAAAAAATACAGTCGAATTGAGAACCTCCTCCTTTTTGAAGTCGTTTAAAAATAAAACGGCTCGACCGAGAGATTTAAATGACTAATCAATTTATGGATGTCTGGTCGCTAAGATTCGTCAGGCGCTTTATACCACGACACCAAAGGAGACTTGCGTGGGACTGTGGATTTATCGTATTATATTGGAACCGAGTACGCGTGAATAAAATGAATATTTTATTTGCATCTCATTCTCTTGCAGGCTAAATGGAGGCGTCTACTAATATCTACAGGAATTCCAAAAACTGAACAAATCGGACTAAAATCTATGAGAACCAAAGTGAGGACGAATATCTACAGCTCAAACTGCTGACGAATATCTATGAGAACCAACGTGTGGACGAATATCTACAGGACTGGCAGAGGTTGGATTTGCAATTATGTATAGCATATTGGAATAACGTAATATTGCGTATGCAGTTTAAAAAACTTAATTTATGTACGTATGTACGTAAAAATACCTAATATCGGACTATTGGACACATTTAGCTGATTATTAAGGATTTGTGTTTTTGTTTTAACAGCTTTCTTTATTTCGAGTGCTTCTAAATTATTAAGTCTGTTACCATGACCTATGTCGGTTAGGTTAGGTTAGTTATTACTTATTACGTAATTGAAGTAATTTATTCTTTTCCGTACAACCTCTTGCTCAGCTGCCCTCTGTAGATATTAGTCCAACCTACGCTCCATAGATATTAGTCACCACGGGGACCGTCATAGATATTCGTCCGACCTTAGCTCTGTAGATATTAGTCCTCACTCTGAAATTCATAGATATTAGTCCAACATATGAGCTGTCGATATTCGTCCGACAGACAAGGCTGTAGATATTAGTATCTGGAGTCGGCTAAATCCTATGGTGTATGTGTTTGTCTCTTTTTAGTATCGCTCATTTCCGTTTCATCGAGTTTCAAATCACAACGATGCTAAAGAAGTTTTCACTACGAAAAGCTTCTTCATATTTTTGAGATGAAATTGTTTGTAATATTTCTTACGCCGAGGAAAAATGATATTTGTGTAAAAAGTTACGAGGGACGTCACACGAACAATTTTAAATGAAAACAAACATAGAGTGAACAAAAGTTTTCTCATTCTAACAGTCACAAAGTTAAACCAATCTTTTATTTTTATTAAATATACTAGCTGGGATACCCGGCTTCGCTCAGGGAGTTGATAAGAGATTGAAATAACGTTCGAACCCACGACGGATCTAGCTTTATATACCTCTACCAATTGTTACGTTACGGAATTGTTTCCCGTGCGAGCTAATAGCGAATTGACCCCTTACACAGGCCCTCCGCCCCTCTCCCCGCACCGCGCGGCGCCCGTGCCAAGCGCCGAGCGGCTCCCCGTCCCCATTCCTTCGCCGGCCTTCGGCAGAATAACTGTGTTCCCCGTGATTCGCGCTAGGCGCTCTCCGTAAACGCTCACGATGTTTTACTTTAATTGTGTATTGTGCTTAAAGAGGTTTACGCCTACCCAGAATCCTGTCTGCCGACCGCCTATCTCCTGCTTGTGAGTACCAATGAACCTTGCTACCCCTCTGTGTGCTAAGAACTGACATTTAAATTCACTAAACACGTGTAGAGAGAGTTGAGAGAAGCTCCCCCCGTTATGATAGAATTAATTAGAGATAGCCAAAAACTCATGTGTGTAGTGCCGATGCTGGCCTTTTGTAGAACCCTGTTCAGCTTTAATTGAATAAAACCCTTTTTCGTGCATAACAACTGTGTTCTGATTGAGGAAGGAGACCTGGAGATTTTGAGGAAAGGAAGGGGAGTAGGAACTAACAAGCGAACCACAGACACTCGCCCTGGGTTTAAGAGGGACCTTGCTCGCGCCGGCTGTGCAGAGCTAGCCGCCGGCTTGTTTATTGCATGTCCTTTCCAGGTTTTGGGTTTAGCGTTGGCCGCAAGTAGCGCCGATGCTAGCACTGGGCCCAACGTGGTGCTTTTTTTTGCGTTTTAATGCTAGCACTGTCGCCCGACGTGTGGCATTTTTTTTCCTCCCTCTTCACGGTCCCACAGTCTCGTTCTTCAATCAGCAATTGTTTAAACTTTATAATGTATAATGTTTTGTCTTGTTACTCCCAATTTGTCTAGCATTTCCATCAAGAACCCCGGCGCGATTGTAACTTCGAATTGCAATTTAAATTATCACGGGCACGATTCCTTCATTTTCGAGTCGTCACTCGACAAAACATTATCACCGGTATTCCTACGTAAAGTGCTCAACCAAGAAAGTTGCCGTCGTGAATAATATAGTGTTTACAAGTGTCGACCGACTAAATTTGCTAGTTTCAAATACAAGATTAATAGTGGAAATGTACACAAATATTTAAAACAAAGTTATTCAACAATTAAAATCCTGTATATGATAAACCAATTACCCGCTTCGTTTCCCGAAAGTTAATTAACCAGTTTTTATTAATAAACTTATTCCGCAGTGTGCTGGTCTGTATTTGATATCGACATATTCTGCGAATAGGGGACTATTTCGCAAAATACTGGCCTGTATATATAACGGCATATTTTGCAGCTTAAGGGAAACAAGTGGATTAAATTCTTTCTACCTTTTGACAATTGAGCATTTTTCTAATTTTGCCGCCTGTTTCATCATTTAGCTTTTTTTCTTTCGTAAGAAACAGACGACATAATTTGAAAGACGTTCGGTTCGCGTTGACGTCGATTCCTCGAGTCAGGCATTACATTACGTATGCACATTTCTGCATATAACTTGTTATGACAAAAGGAAGTCGGCGGATAAATACCAATAATTGGTGATGCTCAAATCAGGCTACAGTCTAGCCACGTAAATAAAGAAACGATTCCCCAAGACATTGTTGAATTTTCAAACAAATACTTCCACGAAAACTTGTATAAAAGAAAAAATATTTCGTTCCTTTTCTGAAGAACCCCCCTTTGGAAAGGAAATGGAAATATTCTAAAAACATGTTCGTTTAAGGCGAACCTCGTTTCCGTTTTTTATTTCCGGACTTTTGCAAATTTGCAAACATTTTTCAAAAACATCGGAATAAATTCTAAAAACGTGTTTCATTAAGGTGAATCCCGGCCCGTGAAATTTTCATATTCGGACTTTGAAAATTTTCAAGAAATTTCCAAAACATCTGGATTTTTTCACAAAAATCACGTTTTTTAAGGGAAACCGCTGCCCAAATTTTTCTCGTTTTTGGACTTGAAAAATTTTCAACAAATTTCCAAAACATCTGGATTTTTTCACAAAATCACGTTTTTTGAGGCAAACCCCTGCCCAATTTTTTCTCGTTTTCGGACTTTGAAAATTTTCAACAAATTTCCAAAACATCTGGATTTTTTCACAAAATCACGTTTTTTGAGGCAAACCCCTGCCCAAATTTTCAAATAAACCAAACACTTATAAAAAAACGCGTTTTTTTTCAAAAACTTTTTGTAAAAATACGTCCCCAGTGGTCAATCTCTGCCCAATTTCTTTCCAATTGCGAGTCTAGTTCTCACTTTTTCCAACATAAGGTCACTCTGATTATCTTATACACCATGGAAGTTCCTCAAGTTACGCTGGGTATAATCCCACACATTTTTACTTCAAGAAAGGAAGAACTACTACAGGCCCTGAGAAATAGAAAGATTTCTCCTAGGAATAATTCCAAAATGCCTTACTGTGACGGAATCAGTAAATTCCATCACATCAAGTTCTCAGGCGTTATCAAATTGGCAAAACTCTTGTCATAAGTGACGTGAGTTACATGTAAATATTAAATGTAAATAATCACCCATATGGGCATTCGTAAGGTAATCCTTACACCCGAAGGCACATTAATGTCAACGGTAGCCTAACTCCTGTACATTCTTTTTCTTTTTGCATAATTTTATATGTTCTTGTACATCCTGCGTGCCTTGCCTGCTGTACCACAAGAGCACCTCTTGGGGCACCGTTTTCATACTTGTATGCATCCTCTTCCTGAAATTGATCACTTCGGGAAAGGGCCTCCTTTTCCTCCTACCATCAACGGTTCCGGAAAACTCCTGCTCCAAGACGTCGCTTTCCTTTTTACAATTCTTGCAGCATCCGCGCGTTTTTTTTCTCACCTCATCGCCTCATCTTGTCATATCACCCTTTTTTAATTGTTTTGTGTCGGGTTTTTGCCGTACCAGTACGTCCCTACCCTAATGTTGTAAATATAAAATCATAAGTGCAAGTCTGTATAATAACCATTGGTTTCAGACCATTGCCGCAGCTCACTACTATGGTCACAGCACCATATTGTAAGAATGTCGCGACGATTTCCGTTATAATAGGAAATCCTCCCGTTTTTTCTTTTTTCTTTTTCCTCTTCACCCCATCCTAACACATTCATAGTAATGTTGTATATTGGGGATCGTTTCGAATACACCAAATGTACACACCTATCAGGTCACATTCGCTGGATTCGAAACAATTCAAGGGCAACCTTGTTGCTACTTGTGGTTTTTCTTCTTTTTCCAAAAATTAGAATGGCGCTCAACCCAATTGCTCTATTTTTTTCCAGAATCGTATTTTGTCGGATTCTGAGAAAAATATTTGTTATAAAAGTGGCAATACGTTTCGTCCCTTCATTAACATTGTTCCTTGTACATATACAACTTCATTATGAGGTACATATTTTATCATGACAAGTTTCTTTTGTCCTTATTGTACCATTATTCTTGTTTGAAGTTTAAAATCTTGGCCAGATCTTCAATAAAATTTGTGTTTATCGCCTTTTGGCAAGTCTTGTAACGTATGCTAATATGAAATTATTAAGCTACAGCAGTGCCGTATTAATTACATCATTGCAAAACCGCCGTCTGTATTGAATGGGGACCCACATTTTCGAACGTAATTGGGCTACTGTCTTTCAATACTGGGCAAATTTGTTGTAAATCGTTCATTCCTGTCACGTGAGACGTGAAAACGTGACAATATTTACCATCATAGGAGAGATCCTCTAAACATCCGCCATGATACGAGAAGCTCGTTATAATTACTTTATACTCATAACTAAATGTTACTAAGTTGGTCGTGTGTCCTTTGGCATGAGAACCGCTTAACCCGCCGTCTGTATTGAATGGGGACCCACATTTTCGAACGTAATTGGGCTACTGTCTTTCAATACTGGGCAAAATTTGTTGTAAATCGTTCATTCCTGTACATGAGACGTGAAGACGTTACAATACTCACCATGAATCGTGCGAACGAAATAATATCTACCCCATGTTTGTGTGACCTACCAAGCGTAGATCACACGCCTTTTATTTTCTGTTATCAGAAAATTATTGCTTTTGCAGCAGAGTACTCATTAACATGCCCGTGGACTTCCTGTCACAAGAACCCAGGAACTATCCACTATCTCAAAAGGACTAATCATACGCTTCACTCATGATTATGGGGCATCGTGTCGTAGGAGTTAAGTTGATGGACACAAAAACACCTAACTCGTTGTCTGGGGGACGAACAAGAAAACCCCCAGGTTTGTGAGATTTGAGCAAGGGTCTGTCATTTCTCGCAAACAAGTAGGAGAATAAAACGACCCTCTAATCTTCTACCCAATACACGTGGAGGATTAGACTCTTTTATGTCAGTGTATTCCTTTTGTCCCACACTACCAAATGGTATTGTAATGTGCCAGGATAACTGCTGTAGACCTTGTTTCACCTTCCACTCAGAGGTCGAATTTCGGAAATAGCCGAGTCCTCAGCAGTTTTCTTCGTTCAAATGTTCCCAATTGTCACCCTTTCCCTTCCTCGAAATTATCCGTGAATGGGGATATATGCGTTACGCACTTGGCGTTTCGTTTGTCAAATGGGACAACCTTCATACACGGATCCTTTCAACTTCCTACTCCTTTCCCACTTTTCATAACTTATTTGTACTCAATGTTTTTGTTCTTCGAAAGTAGAAAAAATGCTACCGTATAGACGTGAGCATAGGTCATGGAAGACCAACTTCTTTCGAACGTGGCATTTTGTCATACGTACAAACCCTTACCTACGTGTTCTTGGAAATGTATTTAGTTTAAAAAAAAAACTAAATGGGTTAAACAGAACCTTCCTTGAATACGTACCTTTGTAATATGTATAAGTCTGTAGTTACACTTAGTTAACTCTCTCTCCGTCTCTCTCTCTCTCTACACGTCAAACTAATCCAATCTTTCTCAATATGCACACCTTGTTTCTCTCCAAACCTTTTCATCATTGGTCTACCAGGCAGGTAAACTTCAAGAATTTTGTTCTAATAATAATTTTTCGCCGGATTAATAAGAAGACCAGCAGCTCTTCACCCTATCTACACCTGCGCCTCTCTTCATGCTGCCTTCACTACCGTCACGGAGGTCCCATGCCTTCAAACCCTACGTACCAAAAGCACCCGACCACACCTAACATAACCTAGTGTGAGTCGTGCGTGTAGTTGCGAATTGTATCATCACAAAACCATCACTCAAACAAACCCGAGCACGTCAGCTCTAAGTCGGTTCATGTTCCTGTTGCCATCGTGCAAATGTTCCTGCGGCACCTTGCAAATGTTCCTGTTGCCATTGTACAAATGTTCCTGCGGCACCTTGCAAATGTTCCTGTTGCCATTGTACAAATGTTCCTGCGGCACCTTGCAAATGTTCCTGTTGCCATCGTGCAAATGTTCCTGCGGCATCTCGCAAATGTTCCTGTTGCCATTGTACAAATGTTCCTGCTGCATCTTGCAAATGTTCCAGCTGCACCTTGCAAATTGCTCTGTTGCCATCATGCCAATGCTCCTGTGCCCTTGCGCAAATAACAATACCAACAATTGTTCATCCAACAATCCCACTGTATACAAATCAGTGTACCAACCACCATCACAACAACGGCTGTCATGCACACAAACCACCTCCTCTATAAAGGACCAACCACCAATTACAATTCCACTCTCCAGTACCTCAATGATGTCATACTGGCCCACCCACAGGATCCGGAAGCAGCTACCTTTTTGACCTCTGTTACTGGTAGAACCCTCTCCACCACCAAGAAGCCTCATCCTGCGTTCTCGTCTTCGTGTTTTCTTTAAGGCCCTAGTGTTCCTTGAGTGTAATCTCAAACGGGCCAGGTTACTGTGACAAAGTAACCTTATAACTTCAGTGCAACGTTCAAACACCCCAAACATCCTACGCAAACCACGCTACGCAAACTTAGCTCACAGACCAATGATACAATTTAGAGTCATTTTTTTTCTATCACTGCATAACCCTTGTACCTTTCTCCAGCAGGTCCTTGTTTATATTTATGTATGCCACTGCTCTTTCATGTACATTCATGTATAATTCTTTGTTCACCATGTTTTTTTTCTCTTTTGTTTTTGTTTCTACTATTTTGTAGCTAGCAACTTTTTTCTTTTTCTCTCTCTCTCCCTCTCCCCCCTTTCTCTTGGATGTTTTTTCTTTTGGCACAAGTGCTAGAAGGGTAAGAGGATTTCTTAGCCCTACTGCTCCATTACCACGTCGCCTTTTTTGCGGCGAGGGGGGAAGTGTTACGTTACGGAATTGTTTCCCGTGCGAGCTAATAGCGAATTGACCCCTTGCACAGGCCCTCCGCCCCTCTCCCCGCACCGCGCGGCGCCCGTGCCAAGCGCCGAGCGGCTCCCCGTCCCCATTCCTTCGCCGGCCTTCGGCAGAATAACTGTGTTCCCCGTGATTCGCGCTAGGCGCTCTCCGTAAACGCTCACGATGTTTTACTTTAATTGTGTATTGTGCTTAAAGAGGCTTACGCCTACCCAGAATCCTGTCTGCCGACCGCCTATCTCCTGCTTGTGAGTACCAATGAACCTTGCTACCCCTCTGTGTGCTAAGAACTGACATTTAAATTCACTAAACACGTGTAGAGAGAGTTGAGAGAAGCTCCCCCCGTTATGATAGAATTAATTAGAGATAGCCAAAAACTCATGTGTGTAGTGCCGATGCTGGCCTTTTGTAGAACCCTGTTCACCTTTAATTGAATAAAACCCTTTTTCGTGCATAACAACTGTGTTCTGATTGAGGAAGGAGACCTGGAGATTTTGAGGAAAGGAAGGGGAGTAGGAACTAACAAGCGAACCACAGACACTCGCCCTGGGTTTAAGAGGGACCTTGCTCGCGCCGGCTGTGCAGAGCTAGCCGCCGGCTTGTTTATTGCATGTCCTTTCCAGGTTTTGGGTTTAGCGTTGGCCGCAAGTAGCGCCAATGCTAGCACAATGTAGCCCACAAAAAAGGTTTCGAATGGTCCACAATGTTCCAAAACATTCCACAACATTCGAGAGTGTTCTAGAATGTGCCACAATTATCTGGAATGTTTCGGGATTGCCTCGAACGTTCCAGACTATTGCCGAACATTCAACAAAATTCCAGAATGTTCCGGGATGTTCTGGAATGTTGTGGAATGCTCTCGAATGTTCTGGACTGTTCTAGAAATTTCTAGAGGGCAAAACTTCCCGCCTTTATGTATTCAAAAGCACGGTCTTCAGATAAAAATGGAAATCTTCTTCATGTATGGGGGATAGAGAGTTCTAACTAACCATCACGCCGTTTCCCCGCAGGGGAAGGCAGAGAGGACGGACCGCCAAACAACTCGGTCTTGGCACACACTGTTGGCCTCACTCATATTCATACATCATCTCATGCATTCTCTTCTATTATTCTGACTTTTGACATGGCCCGACTCAAGTATCTGATTCACTTGATCGTGCCATGTCTTCCTCGGGCGTCCCCGACTTCTTCTACCATTCACATTCACGTCGTATGTTCTTCTTACACCACTTTCTTCGTTCATTCGCTAGAGAGTTACCACACCATATAACTCTCTTGATCGTACCGGGACATGTTTCTGAGTTTTAGCGGCACGCATATTATAGTAAACATTATTTTATAATATACTTATCATGTTCAGAAAGTAAGTGTACTGTGACCATAACGGGCGGTGGTTTTTAGTTTTTTGAAGGTTGGCAACACTTAGTGGTAGTGGGGGATTTCCTGACCAGAGCGAGCATCGCAGGGACATTGTGGTACGCACACTCGACGGCCGCATTCCGAAGATCGAGGGATCGAATCCCGGCGTGGCAAATAAATTTTATTTGATTAATTTGTGTATATCACAATTTATTCATTTAAAATAATATATAGTATATTTGCGGCACCTTCCAGAGTGGAAGATACTCTCAGTATCGCCCTGGTATAAAACCACCATTCAGAATTGAAATGTTGCCAGAAATAGCTTTAGCCGTGTTTGGTGATCAGATCTGAATAGCCAGGTACTTCCCCACCTTCCTCTTCCCTATCTCCTTCCCTTCCCCACTACCTTCAGCCTCACGACATACCCCAATTGTGGATGCCATAGTCTCACTGGCTCCAGATGGGAGCAGTTGGGACTCTTGTGCGGTATTCATGTAAAAAAAAAATACTTCAGCCCATAGAAAAAACAATTGCACATTTTTGACAGGCGATTACATTCGATTCCGTATCCACAAAAGATACAGAACCGCTTGGCAGGTAGGTTCCTAATTAGTAGAAAAACCTGTGGGTTTAGATGATAACTCAATTCAGAGTCATTTTATAGCTTTTTATACGGGCGCCCCCTGTTAATCAATGTTTGATGTCTCTTTTATATCCGAGACGCGAGCCTTTTATGGGACACGTGAGAATAATATCAAATAATTGGATTAGGTAGGATTCTCTGATATGGCAGATTTTTATTGTCTTTTATGTTGAAAGTATGTTATAGGACTTTTATGTCAAATAAAATATTGCGAAAGACAAAATAATTGATTAAATGAATACAGTATTAGCGAAACTCAATCGAAAATCTATAAACAGAAAAATCAGAAAAAGATATGGGGACATCTGGGGTTCGAACCCAGGACCTTCGGCTGTCTTGTCTTCGGTAAACGTAACAATGTCATATTAGTAGGAAACTTTACACAGTATAAAGCAAAGTCGCTCCCGCTGTCTGTACACTTAGATCTTTTAAACTACGCAACGGATTTTCATGCGGGTTTCACCAATAGATAGAGTGATTCATGAGGAAGGTTTAAGTATATAATTTGTCAAGGTTTTATGTAAATTGGTTGAAATACATAATATATAAAGGGAACGGGCTAGCAAGTTTGACGGCCGGCGTAGTGCAGCGGTAAGGCGCTTGATTCGCATTCCGAAGGTCGCGGAATCGAATCCCGGCGTGGCAAATAAATTTTATTTGATTAATTTGTGTATTTCACAATTTATTCATTTAAAATAATATATAGTATATTTGCGGCACGTTCCAGAGTGGAAGATACTCTCAGTATCGCCCTGGTGTTAGACCACCATTCAGAATTGAAACGTTGCCTGTATGAGGTTCTACAAAAGTTATGAGGTTCTACAAAATTAAACGCCCAATAATATATAATTATGCACTCTGTAATGTAGACTTAATCTCTGTAGTCGAAATACTTGACCTAGGCATCATTTTTGACCAGAAACTTTGCTTTGTATCTCATGTAACTTCTATAGCCAACAGGGCTATGAAAATGTTAGGATTTATTTTAAGGATTTCCAAAGATTTTAAAAATATTCACACATTAAAAATTCTGTTCACATCTCTCGTTAGAAGCATTCTAGAATATAACTCTACAATTTGGTCACCTGTCTTTAATAATCACATTAATATCATTGAAAAAGTTCAACGCAAGTTTTTGAGGTGAATTAATTTTCGACTTGGAATCCCTTTAGAATCAATAAATTATGACTTTTTATTACACTCATTGAAATTGTCGAAGTTAAGTGACAGAAGAAAAATTTTTGATCTCATATTTTTATACAAAATTGTAAATCATCAGTTGGATAGCCCTGATATATTAAAGTTGATTCACTTTCATGTACCTACCATTAGATCAAGGTTCCCTAGTATGTATTATTGTGACAATTATACATCTGTCGCTGGATATAATTCTGTTATAAATAGAATACTCACCATTGGTAATTTTTATGCCAATGTTGCTGATATTTTTCATATTTACTTATTAAAATACAAGGCTCTACTTATCAAGCATTTCAGCCTTACGTATTGTAACGAGGTTACTTCATAACAAATTATTATTTTTATTTCACTGTTCCTTTTGAAGTTTTCATTACTTGTTAGAAATTTTTTTTCTTATTATAAGAAATTTAAAAAAAAAAAATCTTTCTTCACTGTACTATGACTGTTTAAATATAATAATAATACATGTTTGTAAATGGCACTTTGTGCCGTAAATTTTAAATAAATAAATAAATAAATAAATTGCTTCTGCCGTATTTGGTGACCAGATCTGAATAGCCAGGCACTTCCCCACCTTCCTCTTCTCTACCTCCTTCCCTCCCCACTACCTTCAGCCTCACAAGTCTCACAACATACCTCGTTTTGGGGATGCCATAGTCTCACTGGCTCCAGACGGGAGCAGTTGGGACTCTTGTGCGGTATTCATGTAAAAAAAAAAGCGGGCAGCGGGCTGTCAAGCGGGCGGTGTGGATTTGATATGTATCAAATTAGTGTTGGTTATAAAGGTTGGGTAATAGCGTTGTCAGTAGATGGCGTCGTGTTTTGTTAGCCACAGCAACGTGTGGCTAGGTCTGATAGTTACATATTTAATTTATTTGCGTTTTCAACTACGGGGTGGCGCAGATGGATCGGGTGGTTTTGAAGTGGACTGTACGTCTGGAGTGAGGGAGCCAGGTGTTCGGCGGTCTTCGTGCTGTAGTGGGGGGGACGGGAAGTTGCAGTCAGTCGTTGCAGACTGGCAGTCAGTCGCGATGGCTACGTGGTCCGTTGAGCATCGTGTTTTCGCAGTGGAAGAGTTTATACGCAATAACGAGTCAATTGTTGCTGTGACGCGTGCCTTTCGCCGGCGTTTCAACATCCCACCTCGCGGTAGTGTACCTAAGCGAGACACAATATGAGTTGGGTGCATAATTTCCGCACTACTGGTTCATGTGCTCCAAAATGGACGTCTAGACCTCGAACAATAAGAACGCCTGAGAACGTGGAGCGTGTGAGACGCGATGTCATTACGAGCCCACGTCGATCAACGAGACATCGTGCTCAAGCTCTTGGAATGTCACGTCGGAGCCTTCAAAGGCTTCAAAACCTCCAAAGAACTGGAATTCCACCCCTATAAAATCATGGTGGTCCAGAAGATTCTCCCGATTTCCGAAGATTCTCCTGGTTCTCCAGAAGATTCTCCCGACTCCAAGAATGCGTCGCTCGAGAAGGAGGGCATTTGATGGATGTAATTTTTAAAAACTAACTTTACAAATTTTTTTTTAATAAACTTCCATTGTAACTACACGTTTTGCATTTTATTTCAATCCAATACCTTAAAAATTGACAGTTTGACAAGTATTTTAAAACCACCCGATCCATCTGCGCCACCCTGTACAATCACACGTCTTGCTATTGATTAACATCCACAAGCTTGAAATTTGTTGTTCATGGATGTCGATATCTTTAAATTAAAATTGTTTAATAAAAATCAACACAGCATACAAAATTTACTGATAAATGAAAAGACTACATAAGGAAAAAAAAATTTATTACTTTTTATTGTAGATAAGAATTTAAAATAGTCAGATAGAAAACGCTCGCGTTTATCCTAAAACGCCTTCATACAAGTCTTCCATCTAATCGGTCTTGTATGAACAAAAAAAATACGGAATATGTTAGAATGATCGCGTACGACCTCTCTCTGTGACTATCTTATTACAACGAACATTTTTCCAATTTATAACAAACCACGAAGTCGGTTTTCCTACAATGATTGTTCAATAATGTGTATTATATAATACGCCCAATTCTTGTTTTCTGGTGTCCCGCAAGGCTCCCTAATGGAACCGCTTCTATTTTTACTGCATATAAAATTTAATTAATTACTAATTCTTAATATCAGGATATCATAATTGACATCATCTTAATATATAAAACAAGGTCGGGTTGGTTACACCATTTATAACTCGAGAACGACTGGACCGACTTTTATGATCTATAATTTGTTGGATTTGCCTCCGCCACGAATAGTAGAATATCTAATAAAATGTTGAAAAAATTTACGAAAAAAATATATTAAAAAAATTCTTTTCCTCATACATACATTTTGTATGGAACGAATTATCATCTTTTGAAAGAGCCGCAGGAATATTGTGATAAATATAATATTGAGTAGTGAATAATTTCCAAAAATTCAAATGCTTAAAAAATGTCAATGCGCTGATTGTTTTGATTTGTTCTTAAACATATAATGGTGACTCTCTTTCTTATACAATAAATGTCAACAGTCGAAAACTGGACAAACGGTGAACGTATGTCTGCACCCCTCCAAAGGAAAACTTTAAAAATTATAAATAATCTCCCTCACACGTATAAAGAAAATGAAACGCAATTCCCGTTAGTTAATGGAAAAGTAAGAAAATAACACAAATTACAAATCCGTACACAACGCCATCTCTGATACTGACAAAAACAAAATATGGACAGTTGCGCATCGACAATTGCTTAATTGTGTAATTTTTAGCTTAATAAAAAAACAGAATTTAATTCAGCTAATAAGTTGTTAACACAAAACAGTTATTGATTCTGAGGCATTACAAAGTTCGCCGTGTCAGCTAGTTATTTATGTAATTGATCTTATGATTTTTTTCCAATGGATGGCGATTAATACATTGCACGGTTCCGCAGCTGTTGTTTTGCAGAAATTAACGTTTGACAAAGTTTTCGGATAGCCACTCAGCGCTATTTGTTTTTTGACAGTCCGTTTCAGCTTTTGGACTAATTGTGATCAGCAGAAGAGGACAACTATCATGTTGTTAAGCTTGTCAGCTTATTGCAATTTGATAGAGAGCTGAAACGCACCGAGAATCAAATCAAATTTCGAGTGTTAAAAAACAAAATGGCCCTGTATAGCCATTTGGTGACAAAGTTCATTTGAATTTCTGCGAAATAGTTGGATCGTAGACATTTCATTAAATTTCAAAATTTATTTACAAGTTCTGTGAAAGTTCAGGTCAAGTGGTGTTATTATATCACCATGGGCCAGTTACTTCATAGAACTGCAATAATATTCCCGTATTAAGGGTATCTACATTAGCGACCAACTGTTTAAGTGTTGTTTTAATTTGAAAATAATGCAATGAGTATTTACTTTTTTATATTGTTTATGTGACTTGGAAGATACTCTCAGAAAAGAAAGTGATACACCATTCAGAATCGAAACTGAAATCATTGCCAATGTTATTACTTATTTTTTAACTTAAAAACAAATTGAACATACCAAAACAAGATACAGTTTACGAATATTTAGTTCCGCAAACAGTAGACATCTATCATACTCTCATGCACACTCTTATTCTGACTCTTGACATGGTCTGACTCAAGAATCTGATCACTCGATCGTGCCATATCTTTCTTGGGCGTCTCTGACTTCTTCTACCATTCACATTTGCGTCATATATTCTCCTTTTATTCCTTTCTTCTATCATTCGCTCTATATAACCAAAATTCTCATTAGGCCTACATACTTTGTGGATCTGTACACATTTTTTCACACAATCATACATGGTTTTACAGCATTTACGCTTCAGGGATCTCATTTCTATGGTATTCCGTCTACTATTTTCCTTCCTCTGCCAGTTCCATGCCTCACTACCATTCATCAGGGTAGGTCAGCACTTCATTGTGGACTGCCAGTTTCGCCACTATGGACAGTTTTTTTAGCGCCAACAGCATTCAGTCCTCCATTAATGGAGTTACCTGCTTTACCCTTCTTACAATATCTCTATCAGCCTTCACATCTCCCATAAATATTCTTCCCAGATTCATAAACTCATTCACCTTCTCCAAGTATTCATCATTCACAACTATATTCCATGCTCAGTCAATTATGGGAAAGCTTACAAAGGAAAGGGCAGAAAAACAACTTCAATATTTTATAATTGCTTGCATTTAATATAATATATAAATATGTACATAATGTTGTCATTCTCAAATATGTAATCAAATATAATACGAGTATACGAAAAACCGATCATTAGAAAGGATAAACGACATTTGAGGCTTTTGATAGTCCACGGAAAACATCTTTTAACTTTTTGTAATATTTATTAATAGAGTTTTGATGAAATCGATCCTTGATTGATGACATCGATCACTGTTGTTACTTTGTTTTTTGGAACATAATAGTTTTATTGTAAGTTTCGGTGATTTTCTTTGTTGGAACCATCAGTTGTTTTTCATTTTCCCTTATTTTTAGGAGCATTAAGTTTGTCGTTATTGTTCTTCCTGTCAGTAATAGCGGTTTTATCACCACCGTTGATATTATTATTATTATTATCATTCTTAAACCAGGTTTTGAGCTCATCGTCGTTGTTGAAATTGTTATTCTTGGAAGGGGATTTGGGTTAATTTACGTTGTTATTATTGTTATACTCGTCATTATTAAGGTTATGGTCACCTTTGTTGATATTATTATTTTTATTCTTGGGACCAGATTTGGGTTCATTTTTGTTGTTGTTATTGTTATACTGGTCAGAATTCACGTTTTCATCGCCTTTGTTGATATTATTGTTTTTATTATCTCTCTTGCGTCTTCCATTTTCATTATCATTCTTGGAATCGGGTTTGGGTTCATTTACGTTGTTATTATTATTATACTCATCAGAATTTACGTTATTGTTACCCACGTTTTTATTATTATTTTTATTCTTGGGAGCGGATTTGGGTTCATTTTTGTTGTTGTTATTGTTATGCTGGTCAGAATTCAAGTTTTCATCGCCTTTGTTGATATTGTTGTTTTTATTATCTCGCTTCCGTCTTCCATTTTCATTATCATTATTGGAATCGGAATTATTTTCATTTTTGTTGTTGTTATTGTTGTACTGGTCAGAGTTAACGTTTTTATCACCCACATTATTATTATTATTTTTATTTTTAGGATCGGATTTGGCTTCATTTTTGTTGTTGTTATTGTTATATTGGTCAGAATTGACGTTTTCATCACCTTTGTTGAAATTATTGTTTTTATTTTCTCGCTTGCGTCTTCCATTTTCATTATCATTATTGGAATCGGAATTGGGTTTATTTAAGTTGTTATTATTGTTATACTCGTCAGAATTAACGTTGTTGTTACCTACGTTGTTATTATTATTTTTATTCTTGGGAGCGGATTTGGATTCATTTTTGTTGTTGTTATTGTTATGCTGGTCAGAATTCACGTTTTCATCGCCTTTGTTGAGATTATTGTTTTTATTATCTCGCTTGCGTCTTCCATTTTTATTATCATCATTGGAATCGGATTTTGGTTCATTTTGGTTGTTATTATTGTTATGCTCGTCAGAATTAACGTTTTTATTACCTACATTACTATTATTATTTTTATTATTTGGACCAGATTTGGATTCATTTTTGTTGTTGTTGTTGTTATATTGGTCAGAATTGACGTTTTCATCACCTTTGTTGAAATTATTGTTTTTATTTTCTCGCTTGCGTCTTCCATTTTCATTATCATTATTGGAATCGGATTTGGGTTTATTTAAGTTGTTATTATTGTTATACTCGTCAGAATTAACGTTGTTGTTACCTACGTTTTTATTATTATTTTTATTCTTGGGAGCAGATTTGGGTTCATTTTTGTTGTTGTTATTGTTATATTGGTCAGAATTAACATTTTTATCACCAACGTTTTGATTATTATTTTTATTCTTGGGACCGGAGTTGGGTTCATTTTTGTTGTTGTTATTGTTATACTGGTCAGAATTCACGTTTTCATCGCCTTTGTTGAGATTATTGTTTTTATTATCTCGCTTGCGTCTTCCATTTTCATTATCATCATTGGAATCGGATTTTGGTTCATTTTGGTTGTTATTATTGTTATACTCGTCAGAATTAACGTTTTTATTACCTACATTACTATTATTATTTTTATTATTTGGACCAGATTTGGATTCATTTTTGTTGTTGTTGTTGTTATATTGGTCAGAATTTATGTTTGCATCGCCTTTGTTGAGATTATTGTTTTTATTGTCTCGTTTGCGTCTTCCATTTTCATTATCATTATTGGAATCGGAATTATTTTCATTTTTGTTGTTGTTATTGTTGTACTGGTCAGAATTCACGTTTTCATCGCCTTTGTTGATATTGTTATTTTTATTATTACAGGCGGTAGTGGGGAATGACTGAAAATAAAAATTGCACCTGTTATTGTTAGAAATAATGTTTTTAAGGGATATTTATTAATTATTACGAAAAACAAAACATTTCACATAAGTGCGTTAAATTAAAATTGGTCTTGTGGTTTTGTTTGTTGAACCACATAAATTATAAACCTGTGGACCCGATCCCAAATTTTACACGTGTGTAAAATTTGGGATCAGGTAGCTAACAATAACACTCTAAGGGTGGGTTTCTTCATTTACCGAGAATGCTAAATCCACCATTAATGTAGATGGCGATAAGGTTTAAAGTGCCGTTTGACACCAGCCGCCTGTTTTGAATTATTCACGTAAAAAACATTGCCCAAAAGCGTGTTATATTTTATTATGTTAAGCTCAGGCACAAATATTCAAATGTTTTAAGATCATTTTCTAAAGAATTAAATTTTCCACAAATCGTAACCGAAAAGGGCTTTGTAAGTAGGATATTTTGAACTTTAAAGCAGTTTTTATAGACCTGATACTTAATTTTTTTCTGGGCTTATAAAACGACTAATAAAAAAATGCTCTATTATTTTCAAGGCAAGTTTGTGTTCTACTTGCAGCATTTAAGACTCCAGATATTAATATCTACAGTCTGTATGTCGGACGAATATCTACAACTCATATGTTGAACTAATATATACGAACTTCAGAGTGTTGACTAATATCTACAGAGCTAAGGTCGGGCGAATATCTATGACGGTCTCAGTGCTGACTAATATCTACAGAGCGTAGGTTAGACTAATCAGCTAAATGTGTTGAATAGTCCGATATTAGGGATTTTTACAAACATTCTTACATAAATTAAGTTTTTTAAACTGCATACGCAATATTACGTTATTCCAATATGCTATACATAATTGCAAATCCAACCTCTACCAATGCTGTAGATATTTGTCAACACTTTGGTTTTCATAGATATTAGTCAGCAGTTTGAGCTGTAGATATTCGTCAACACTTTGGTTCTCATAGATATTAGTCAACAGTTTGAGCTGTAGATATTCGTCAAAACTTCGGTTCTCATAGATATTAGTTCGATTTTTCAGTTTTTGGAATTCCTGTAGATATTAGTAGACGCCTCCGCATTTAATGAAAGCATCTGAAATATTTCAAAGCGATCCAATTTTTAAAGCCAAATCACATGATTTGGCAGTGCTTAGTAATGAATCATCTTTTTATGATTTTATTTGAAATTTTGGCAATTTTTTGTGATTGTCAAGGGACGATGAAGGGATGTCTGTCTCAGCAGACCCTTAAGGGACGAGGCAATGATGGTGTGCTAAGACAGATTTGGCGGTCTATCCTTTCCGAATATACCTGCAGGAAATACTACTAAATGGACTCTAAATGTGATATAATGTCTATCTCAATATTACATTCCCTTAATCATTACTATTAACATTGTCACATCACTATAAACATTGATAATTCTTGTTGTGTTTCAAGTTTTCCATGGGCGATGGAAAAAATTCGCATCCCGGGTGAAGCGGGAAGGCAGGCGTGGCCGGCGAAGGGGGGGGGGGGGGGGGTTAATTAATTTTTTATATTTGCCGCGCCAGACAGTCGGTAATGGAGAATAAATCGAAAGAGTTTTTGGGATTGTGATTATTTATTTCGTGAACCCACTTACAAATAAAGTAACTTAAGTTATAAATCTGTTTTGACTAAGTGAAATCGGTATTCTATTCTTAATTCCTGATAAATAAAAATTCAAGGTAAGTCTAACGTGAAATCTGCATGATCTCCTTGATATTTCGTCTACAATTTTATCGCTAAATTTCATATCAGAACTCGATGTTTGACGTCTACGTAATTATTTACGCACTAGAAATTCTTTAATAGTAATATTAGGTCGTGCAATAATCGATATTAGGCTGAAATTTTTCCTAGTAAATGAATATTATCGTTACAGGAGCTCAAATTTCACCCTGAGATCCAACGCCCTGATGATTTTGAATGTCGAGGAAATTACGTTAAAAATTTACCTGAGTCTCGTAGACTTGGCTGAGAGCCAAAATTGCCAGTGAGGCTAATATCAGGACGTTCATCTTGATGCTTGTGGGCTTCAACAATGTTCTGATGACTTCCTCCAAAGCGAGATTGGCTTTTATATGAAAAAAATTGTAATAATTTTATTATATTACATCAGTATCATAAAGAATAAATTGCGTTCTCTTCAAAATCTGTTTACAAAACATTAAAAATGATAATGATCTTTCACGGAATTGACATTTTGCAACGAATATACTACGTTTGCTGCAATTTTTTTCTTTAACATTTTCCGTGTAATATAACATCAATCGGGTAACATAGTAATAATAGAAAAAATAAAATACCAAATATTTTATATTATTATTTCTCTTCCTTTACTACTTTACACTAATAGAAAGGAAGCAGAATTAAGAAGAAATAATAACAAAAACAATATTAGAATAATAATAATAAAATTTATATTAGAATTTTAGAAATTTCTGACGTAAATTTTGTTAAGGAATAAATAAAAATATCAACGGAACCTTTTTTATTTCCAAGTCTGTGTAGTCTTTGGATTGGGGAATTAATGAAATATTTTGTTTTCGATTGATAAACAAAGAACAGCTCCTGTTCTCCTGCCACTATTTGGTTCTCGGAATGTTTTTAGTTTTGTTAAGTCAGGTGCGTGAAGTGATCCATTAACTAACTTGAATAAAAGTAACAGATCTTGGTTCTTCTACATGATAAGTCAGTTAAATTAAGTATTTTCATTAAGTTATCATAATTATTTTGTTGAATGGGTATAGAAAATTTGAAATTAATGAATAAAAATTTATGTTGAACTCTCCAAATTTTTATTTGATGTGCTTTATAGTATGGGAGACCAAATAGTGGAATTGTATTCTAACTTACTTCTTACTAAAGCAGTGAAGAAAATTTAAAATTATTAGTGACGTAAAATATACTATTATAAATGGTACCAGGTTCAAGCAGTGACGGGTCGTGACTTTTGGGTGTGCTAATATTTTGGGTGTGCTGATATTAAAAAAAAAGCTGATTTCAGGAGATTTCCGTATAGCAGTGCGCTGAAGTGGAATTTCTGAAAACTTCGTACAATATCCAAAAAACATCAATAATACCATTTATAGCCATCCATAGCACTTTAGCATACCCAAAAGTCACGAACAAGCACTGGGTTCTAGTGGTAAGCGAACTAACCATTCATCTGTTGGTCTCGATTCCATGAATCGTGCCCGGGACAATGATAGCTGTAAACTGCCACAGCTGTGAACTCCCTACAAATACGCGCTATAAACCATTATAAACCAGATCATCAGCAACGCTCGCCTCATCTACCCCTCTCTCTATTTGCCGCCCTACCTCGCTTCCACTGTGCCTCTATTTGCCTTCTTTCATTTCTGACCATGCATCGCCTGAACCACGGACTATCCTACCTCTCTTTGGACCAGACCCGGCTACGTCAAATGGAAGGAGCCTGGAGGAAATCGGAACAGCTCTATAGCGGCAACACAGACTACGATCTCCCTTCACACGTGGTGAAAGAAACGACATCTTGGTGTTTCACCCTGTCTGGCACAATATTTTCATTATATAATGTTAACAGTAATTATACTGTTTGATTCCCAAATATAATAAAAAATAAATATTTTGTAACTTTTAATTATATATTTCTTTTTGAGTGAACACACTATAATTCCTCGTGTTTTCAATAAATCAGAAAAGTAAACAAATGTTTTTCTTAAAATAAACAATATGTTTATTTTTATTGGTGCTACGGTAAATAAGGTATTGATTAAAACGTCAGATCATAGAATACAATTAATTTTATGATCTGAGATAAAAAGTTCAATTTACATTCCATCAAATGATATTATAACGTAAAACCAGAGAGTTATAAAGTTATAAAGGGAAGGTAGCCCGACCAAACGAAGACTTCTGTTTCATTTGGTTCGGGCGAGTTTGCGTTTGCCATAGGCCCAAAAACTGGGCGCATGTCTTACTGCGTTGCCTACGTACGCAACGTAGGCAACATTGGCCCGGCTTCCCGCATTTCTATCGATTTATTATATTATATCTGTACATTACCCACGCCGAAACGACTATTATACGAAATTTCCTGGATAGAAAAAAATCACAAAGTATGCTCCGAAAATTATTATAAACACTTTTTTTCAGTTATTTTAATAGTTATATATATGAAAAAATTCACATTGTTTCTTTAAATGCTATTTTAGTCATTTCGCATGAGATTTTTGTTCTATTTTAAACGAGTTGTGTTTTATTAAACATTTCACAATTTTCGCTTTAATGATATCGTTTTTAATTTTAGCGCGCTGATCAAACGTTTGTACTTACACATCTCTTCTTCTTTTTTTCTTTTTGAGTGGGTACTAAAGGGCCTTAATGCATTGCACAATTCATATTTTGGCAAATGACTTTATTTGGTAGGATCGTACTTACTAATGTTTGTCTGAGTAAGCTTCAATTGAGATACTTCACGGGTTAGTGCGGAAATTTGTTGTTGAAGTTGGAGTAATATTGAAGTTTCCGTGGATTCCGATCTTGATGTGCATGGTTTATTATTGCGGTCAACGACACTACAATCTGATGATTGGTAAACATCTAATATTTTGTCAGCCGTGGACGCCAGTTGGCTCACATTATTTTCCGTGAGTGCTGATAATATTGCCTGCACATGTTGCGGTAGGCGCTGCAACCATAATGTACGAACTATTGCGCTCTCCGCTAAAGCTGGACCAGCTAGTTCTAACATGTGCCTTAAGAGTTCGGTTGGTTTCCGGTCTTCAAGTTGGATTCCAGTAAGCAAGCGAGTTAGACGCTTCTCCGCAGAATCCTGCAGACGATCAATAAGCGCGGTCTTGAGGGTAGTATATTTGTCCGTTATTGGTGGTTTCGTGACTATGTCACTCACGCTTTGTAGAGTTTGCGAATCTAAGGCTGCGACGATGATGTTATATTTGGTGAAGTCATCTTTAATACGTGAATTCGCAAACTGAGCCTCTACTTGGACTATCCAAAGTTGAATATTCTCCTTCCAGCAAGGGGGGAGCTTTACTGAAACGTGGTGTATCGCTTGATCAGAGTTATTAGAGCTGGTAGATTCCATGGTTGATTGTGTTTTTTTCTTGGCTTCTGCCGTTGAATTTGTTCCGAAGATTTGTTCGAAGTGGAAGTCTTCGTCAGAAGTGGTCATTTCGCATTACATTCAAAATTGGCAAATATGGCAGAAAGCGTATGGCAAGAAAAATATTGCAAGAAATGAATCATATGTGAAAAAAAAAATTATTTAAAATTTTTGGCAAAATTGTTAAAAAATTAACAATATTTTGTACTAGATTCCATCGATTGTTACATAGAAAGCGTTCAGCAAAGTTTAAAATTAGAATGTACTGTCTGTAGGACTTAATTTACAAATATCATTTGTAAAATAATCTGTAAAATATTCGTAGTTCCAAGAAATGTTAAAATATTACTGAATTTCAATAGTATACTTGAACAGAAATGTACAAATAGGTAGCATTATTATGGATTGTAGGTAGGTATAATTTCACATGTATTCACACAAGTTCTAAAAATTTCTTAAAGAGAACATGTGCTGAATTGCAACATTTTGGGTAGGAATCAACCCATCAAACAATGTAACATAATTTAAAAATGCTGAAATAAAATTAATGATGAACTTTTTTTTAATTTACGTGTCTGTAGCGATGGTTTCCACAAGCGTTGAATTCTGTGATAAGTGTTTTCTCTGCCTGCCGCTCTGATGAAATCGGCAGTTTCGGGCTTGCAGCGCTGGAATCCGTCCCGGCGTAGAATTTACCGGACCTGCCGCGTTGTGTTTCCGCCTTAAGTACTTCGGTCACGAAATGTCAGTTTGTTCCCCGGGATATGATACCTCAGGATTTCCTTCCCTGCGCCATGATGGTCGCTCGCTGCTGGTTGTCCGCCATTATCCATGTGTATACGTCGGGTTCACCAATTTGGCAAATGGCTTTATTTGGTAGGATCGTACTTACTAATGTAGCCAAGGTATGAAGATAAATTAATACACAGGTTGAGGTTCCGGACTCCACGTTTATTGAATGTTGGATACAAAGCATGACACGACAAAAGTTCGATTCAGAAGGATTTGAAGGAAAATGGCGAGTATGACAGCGAAAAGCGACGAACGACCCAAAAGGGCGCAAGGAAGGGAATGAAATTGCCTACGAGTTTATTCTGGCGTCTGGCCCGCAAGCGCTCAGATCTCAGGGATACCCTTATACAAAATTACTTTATGGCTGTAAAATGAAATCGCTGTCATTCTCTACAATATATTTAAAAACGATTACACAAAGTCGTAAAAAATTCTACGGATTTTCCTTTTTTACCGTGATAAAACAATTAAAATTGATTTTCCAATTCTTTCTGGGAAATTCCTTTGTCGATACAGACGTAGAAGGTTCACAAATAACATCATCATCATCATCACTGTTGGCTTTACAACCCCTGGTGGGTCTTGGCCTCCTCAAGACTCTTCCTCCACTCATCTCGGTTTTGTGCCAGCTCTCTCCAGTTTAGAAGCTCCAAGGTAGATATATTTTTGAGGACGTTGTCGCTCCATCGTAATCTTGGTCTCCTTCCGTTTCCTTCGCCCTATCGGTCTTGAGTTGAGCAGGGACTTTGGTGCTTAATGCTAGGTCATTTTCTCCACATGACCCAGCCACCGAAGTCTTCCCAGTTTTATAAATTTTGTGACGTTTAGATCCTTCCTCTTAGTATACCCAAGTCTCAGCTGCGTACGTGAGTACTGGTCTGATAAGTGTTTTGTACACTAATATCTTCGTATTTCTGGACAGCAGTCTGGATTTTATTTGGTTTTGTAGGCGGAAATAACAGCGAAATGCGTTCAATATGCTTTTCTGGATCTCCTCTGTGGTATTATTGTCGTTTGTTATCAGGGAGCCTAGGTATATGAATCTTGGTACTGTTTCAAAATTTTGGCTTCCACATGACAGAGTTGGGGTTTATTGGGTGCATTCTACGGCCATCTATTTGGTCTTCTGCTGGTTTGCTATGAGACCCATGTTGTGTTTTGACCCAGGCTCACAAATAACACGTATACTTAGATAAATAAAAAATATTTTCTTTGAGATAATGTAAAAAGAAATCACATTTTTCCCCTGTCTCATATCATAATATTAATACATCTATACACACAATCTACAATATAAACATAATCATATTATTTTCAAGACCATAAAATTGAGTTGGAACAAATTGCCACGAGCAATAATCGTGCATTTAGCAAATACGGAAGTATTTAATCGCGTTATATTTTTTATTGCAATCAACGAAGAAGATATTTATTATATACTAGCTGACCCGGCCGCGTATTTACAATCCCTACCGCGTTTCAGTCGCTTTAAATTTTCAATATCAAAATTTAAATATTTAGAAATAAAATTTTTAATTTGTAATATACACACTGGAAAGATTATTTTATCTAGATTTTAAAACAATTTTTGTTTTTGCAAAGTGATAAAAAATTATAATATAGAGGTGAATTTACAATATATGGGAATAATATTAAAATTTAATTATTTAGAAATAAAATTATTAATTTCTAATATACACATCTTTTTATCTAGATATTAGAACAATTTTTGTTTTTGCAATGTGATAAAAAATAACCAATATAGAGGTATATTTAAAATGTAAATTGTCGTTACCGCGACTGAATCGGTATAGGTTTTGTAAATACGCGACCCGGCCACGCGTTGCAGTGGCTAATGAAACAACGCCATCTACATCATCATCATCATCATCATCATCTGTGGCTGTACAACCCAGGTCGGGTCTTGGCCTCCAGCAGAGCCTGCCTCCATGACTGTCGGTGTTGTGCTGCGTTGCGCCAGTTTCGGATGCCGATGGTGCTTGCATCCTTCACCACTCCATCCAGCCATCGAAGCTTTGGTCTTCCAACTCTTCTCCGACCCCCAGGTGCACCATCCATAATTCGCTTTGGGATATCTCCTTCGCTCATTCTCTGGATATGTCCAGCCCACCTGAGTCTTCCAGTTTTGATTTCCTTGGAGATATTAGGGTCCTCGTAAAGATCGTATAGCTCCTGGTTGTATCTGATACGCCATTCTCCATTATCACAGACTGGGCCGTAAATCCTTCGCAGCACCTTCCTTTCAAAACTTTCTAGGGCTCCTTCATCACCCTTACTGATTGTCCAGCATTCCGAACCATACATAAGAACAGGTCGTATAAGGGTCTTGTAAAGCAGGACTTTAGTTCTTCTGGTAAGGTGGCGAGATTTCATATGCTTTTGTAGCCCAAAGTAGTATCGATTTGCAGCTACTATTCTTCTTTTGATTTCGCTGGATACATTGTTGTCATTTGTCACCATAGTACCGAGATATACAAACTCGTTGACAGTTTCAAATGTATAATTATCTATCTGTATACTTGGTGGTTTCTGGCGTCCATGTACGGGCATATATTTTGTCTTCCCCTCGTTGATGACCAATCCCATGTTCCTTGCCGACGTAGCTAAGCTTTTAAACGCCGATTTTAGTTCATATTCTGAGCGTGCGATGATATCTATATCGTCAGCATAAGCAAGGAGCTGAACAGACTTGTTAAAAATATGGCCTGTGGTTTGTATACCTGCATTTCGGATGGCCTTTTCCAGCGCTAAATTGAATAAAATGCAGGCAAGTGCATATCCTTGTCTTAGTCCATTGAAGGTCTTTAGGGTGTCTGACAGATCCTGTTGTATTCTGACTCGGCACTCAACATTAGACATTGTGAGCCTTACTAAGTTTACCAGTTTTCTTGGGATATTAAATTCATCCAAGGCTCTGTACAGTCTTTCTCTATTTACCGTGTCATAGGCAGCCTTAAAATCTATGAAGAGATGGTATGTATCAACATTAAATTCTATTGTTTTTTCCAGTATCTGTCTCAGTGAAAAGATTTGATCAGTTGTAGATTTCCCCTTACGGAACCCAGTTTGATATTGGCCAATTATGCCATCCGAATATTTCATAAGCCTACCACACAGTACATTTGATAGGATCTTGTATGAGATATTCAGCAGCGTTATGCCCCTATAGTTAGAGCAGTTCATAGGGTCTCCTTTCTTGTGAAGAGGGCAAATTATTCCACAGTTCCATTCACTTGGCAGAGTCTCAGAGCACCAGATGGATTTAATGATATTATATATATGGACTTGAAAGTTCTCTCCGCCATATTTGAATAACTCTGCAGAGATGTTGTCAGTTCTAGGTGATTTATTGTTATGTAGACTTTTAATGGCACCCACTACTTCTTCTAATGTTGGTGGCGGCTCGACATTGTCATCATCATTAGTACCACCATCAGTGATGTTTCCATCCCTTGTCAAATTTTCACGCCATCTACATACCGTAAGCGAAATTTCATCAAAATCGGTAGTTTCAGTAGTTTCGGAGTTTATCTCGAACAAACATCGTAATGCGAGGTTTTTATATATATTTTCATAATATAACATAATATAGCTTACATATTTTTATACACTCTCCTAAGAAAGCAAATGCTTGTGTTTAGGAGAGGACAACTTGTTAATAACTTAAGAATTACTTAAAAAAAAAGATCCTTATCACAAAATAAAGATTTTAACTTGTGAAGAGAATTTTAAAAGTTCATAGGAGTAATTAAACAAAAAATGTATATAGGATGTACATAAAACATTAGGAATAACAGTCAAAAATATATCTAGGAGAAAGTTAAAATTGTATGGTGGTACTACCAAAATAAGATTTAATTTTTTTTTTAAATTTGTTGTAATTTTTTTCTGTTCGTATACCAGCGGGTAATTGATTAAACAATTTTATTCCTTTATATACATAGTGATTCTGTGCAGTTGTGGTTCGTATGGGAGGTACAGTTAGTCCACCAATAGAAGTATTCCTTATGCTAATATTTTGCAGTGGGGTAATATTTTTATTAAAGATATCTTTGTGTAGATGAAGCAGTGCTATTTTTTCGTAAAGTTTTGTAAGTGGGGGAACAGAGAATTCTTGGAATGCGTTTATGAGCTCACTGGAGAACCGCCCACATTCGTTATGATCGACATATTTTAGGGCATAATGATTTAGGGCACAAGCTATCATTTTTGCCGTGTTATTTCGTAAAATGTACGATGTGAGTTCGACGCTGGTCAGGACAAGAATGATGCTCTCGTAAGCCCAGTCAGCTCCATGGAACCGGTATGGGGAGGGAGAAATAATACGCTTTTATCACTTAGGGCAGGTCTATATATATTCATATGACCTATGCGTTAAATGCATATTTTGTAATGTTTTAAAAATAATATTAAACATCGAATTGAAAGATGTCAATTGATTTGAATATTAAATTGTACCAGCACCCCATTTTGGACGATGATTCATTGAATTTAATAAAATTGACTTTAAAAATAAGTTCGGAATTATTTTATTTACAGTGTTAATGTTTTAATTTTTTTTTTTTTTGTCTTACACGCTAATATATACAGTTTACAGACAAGTAGTTTTATTCTTAATGAGTGAATGAAAATTTGTTTTATACTTTTATTATTCAGCGGTACATCCTCTCTGCAAACCCCTTCGGGACGGAGGCGTATATTAATATCTACAGGAATTCCAAAAACTGAACAAATCGGACGAATATCTATGAGAACCAAAGTGAGGACGAATATCTATAGCTCAAACTGCTGACTAATATCTATGAGAACCAAAGTGCGTACGAATATCTACAGCTCAAACTGCTGACAATACTGGCGTATACTAATATCTACAGGAATTCCAAAAACTGAACATATCGGACGAATATCTATGAGAACCAAAGTGAGGACGGATATATACAGCTCAAACTGCTGACTAATATCTATGAAAACCAAAGTGTGGACGAATATCTACATCACTGGCAGAGGTTGGATTGGCAATTATGTAGAGCATATTGGAATAACGTAATATTGCGTAGTATGTAGTTTAAAAAACTTAATTTATGTAAGTAAAAATCCCTAATATCGGACCATTGGACACATTTAGCTGATTATTAAGGATTTGGGTTTTTGTTTTAATAGCTTTCTTTATTTCAAGTGCTTCCAAATTATTTAGTCTGTTTCCATGACCATTTCTATGTCAGTTAGGTTAGGTGTGTATTTCGGAATAAATAAATATCTTTGTATTACGACATATTACGTACATATTATAAAATACGTATTATTATGCAAAAACTTCATGTACGTACTTTAAACGTTTAAGCCTTTACGTAATTGAAGTAATTTATGCTTTTCCGTACAACCTCTTGCTCAGCTGCCCTCTGTAGATATTAGTCCAACCTACGCTCCATAGATATTAGTCACCACTGGGACCGTCATAGATATTCGTCCGACCGTAGCTCTGTAGATATTAGTCCACACTCTGAAGTTCGTAGATATTAGTCCAACATATGAGCAGTAGATATTCGTCCGACGTACAGGCTGTAGATATTAGTATCCGGAGTCTTCGGGACACGTAGTTATATTTTGTGTAAGTAGGTAAACCTATGTATTTTCCCCACACCGACCGCATAATGTAAATAAGTATGCCGGGGTGCCAATTATCGGGAAATCAACAGTCATGGAGGTATTGTGGACTGGCCTCGCTCTATGAACAACTTTTTGCTAACGACTACCGCGTTTGTTCCTCAATTTGGATTTTTTATTAGACTTTGCCAAAAAATTCAATAAAATAAAGTTGACCAGTCTCAAATTTCTTGAAAATTGAAAATGGTATAAATGATTTTATCAGTAGAGTTAAAAATGTGGAAAACCAATTATATGTCTACTGGATGGGATTTTGAATTGGATGAGTTGCGACAATGAGAGCGATTCAGTTACCGATTAGTTGCTAAGCATAAGCATCGAGGGTTTCCATAATTCTTCCATACCAAGTCATCCATCATTGCAAAAGCAAGAATTTCCATGTATAATGTCAGGTTATTCGTAATCCTCAAATGTTTGTATTATACAGGGTGGCGCAAAATTAATCATCCAATTTTGTTTTTGAATAACTTTTTTACTAAATAAAATTTTTTTTTTGAGTAGTAGAAATCTTTATTTGGACTTTTACAATTTTTTCTGTTAAGTGGAAAAGATGATATCCGTAAAGCGGCTGCCGCCAGTGTTGATACACATTTGTGCCCATTTTACCGCTTTTTCCATGACTTTCCGCAAGATTTTCGATGATAACTGTTCGGATTCCTGTCGAATATTCTCCTTAAGGACTGCGATTGTCTGAGGCTTGTTGGCATAAACCCGCGACTTCAAATAGCCCCAAATAAAGAAGTCTGGGATGGTTAAATCGGTCGATCTTGCTGGTCATGCCTAATCGCCAAAACGAGAGATTACGCTACCAGGAAACGCTTTCTTCACAATATTCATTGTGGCTCGTGCTGTGTGCGTGGTTGCACCGTCTTGTTAAAACTACATGTTCACCAAGCCCCGCTCATCCAATTCCAGAAGTAAGAAGTCGTTTATCATGGCCCTGTAGCGTTCGCCAGTAATAGCGACCGTAATGCCAATGGCGTCCCCAAAAAATACGGCCCAATCACTCCTACATTGGCTTTGAGTGGATGTAATGGCTCTTCGTGCATCATACGCGGATTTTCAGTGCCCCAAAACGAATGTTTTGCTTATTGGCGTAACCGTTTAAGTGGAAATGCGCCTCATCGCTCATGATGACTTTCGACCCAAAATCATATAAAACTATTATATAAAAATAATATTAAATTCATAAGTAATAGGGCACAAATTGCAAGGGTAAGATAATAAAAGAAAAATGTACAATTGAATGCATTAATTTTTTTATTAGATTTCAATTACATTAAAGTCAAAACAAAAACCAATGACAAATAATTGAAAAACTTTGCATTTTAATCAAAATCGTTTAGATAATGCTATCGATAAAAAATAATTAAAACTAGATTCTTTAGATTTCTATACTAAGTTTTGTAGAAGTGTTGATTCCAGTGTTGATTGATTTAAATTATTTGTGCTTTTATTTAAAATAATGTTGATTGAACAGATTGGGCACGTTTCCAAAAATGCTTCAATGTTAATTTTATCTACAAGTTATTTTTTATCCATGGTTGATGTTTCATGGTCAGACTCCATTATTTTGTATTCGTTTTCCTTATTGTTGTCGTTAAGCTGGTTGGTATACTCAAATATTTTCGTCATCAGTGTTGTTTTAGACCTATTCTCTCAGTATTCATTGTTGTTATTGTTGTATTGATCGGAATTAACATTTTCATTACCTATATTGTTGTTTTTATTTTTATTATAGGGAGTGGGTCCATTTATATTATTGTTACCATTATACTGGTCAGCATTAATGTTAAGATCACCTACATTGTTATTATTATTTTTATAGAAAGAGTTGTCTTCCTGTCCGTACACGTTGTTGTTGTCGTTGAACTGGTCGGTGTTTACGTTATAGTCACCAGAGTTGACGTTATTATTTTTATTAAGGTTAGATGCCTGTCCGTAAGTGTTATTGTTAAAGTTGTTCTTGTCTTCATTAATATTTCCATTACCATAGTTTTTGTTGCCATTCCTTTTCTGACGATTATGGATGTTGTCGTTATTGTTGTATTCGTCATCGTTAATATTACCAGAGCCAATATTGTTATTGTTATTTTTATTCTCGGGAGTCGCTAATAAGCCTTGATAGACGTTGTTGTTTCCGTTATACTGGTCGGAATTAATGTTTAAATCTCCAATGTTTTGATTGTTATTTTTGTTTTGGGACTGTCCGTAGACATTGTTGTTATCATTATACTGGTCGGAATTAACGTTTGAGTCACCAATGTTGACGTTATTATTTTTGTTCTGAGAATGTTTATGATTATTTTGTGTACTTCCGAATCCCATGGGAGGGTAACCATCTCCACCAATGTTGTTGTTATTGTTTTCCTCATCAAAATTAAGGTTTTCGTCACCTTCATTGAGGTTGTTATTCCTTTTTTGGCGATTATTGACGTTGTTATTATTGTTGTATTGGTCACTATTAACATTGCCAGAGCCAGTGTTGTTGTTATTATTTTTATTCGCTGGAACTCCCTGTCCGTAGACATTATTGTTATCGTTAAACTGGTCGCTGTTGACGTTTTCGTCCCCAATGTTGAGGTTATTATTTTTATTATTGTGATTTGCCTGTCCGTAAACATTGTTATTATTATTATACTGGTCGGAATTAACGTTAAGATCACCAATGTTTGCGTTGTTATTTTTATTTTGGTGATTCATTGAAGATGTTTTTTTAGGGTAAACATTATTGTTATTGTTGTGCTTGTCGGCATTTACATTGTCATCGCCAATGTTGGTGTTGTAATTCCGTTTCCTGATATTGTGCACGCTTCCATGGCCATAGACGTGAAACTGAAAAAAATATACAAAAATAGTTATACAACGCTGATTTTACACACGTTGTCGAAACTCACAGCTTTTGAAACAGATAACAAATAAAATACTTCCACCGCCATTTTAAAAAATAAAGAAAACTATATGGATTCACTTTTTTATATTGTCCAACCGAAACAAGACTTTCCATCGAAACCGAATCTTCAGTGTCTGTCTCAGTTTCGGCCGAAACCGAAACTAAAGCTTAATCATCAAACGTAGCGAACCACTTGGGGTGACCTATGGCAGAGGTGTTGGTTATCCAATAAACGTTCCCGGGGCGGCGGTACGCATTCCCGCCTCCCAAATTGAAATTGATTTGATGTGTGCATAGCCGAGATGGTTTCTGTATAGACTGTACGAGAATAGTGATTTCTGGCATCATGAAATTATGCACAATTGTTCATCCGATTGCGATGAAACTTTGGGGATTTGATGTGTGCATGCCCGCGATAGTTTCTATATACAATAGCGAGCTCTGGCGTTACGAAAATGCGTTACTAAACCGTTCATCCGATTGCGAGGAAACTTTGGTGAGTTGTTGTGAGCACGCCCGGGAATTTTTCTAGATATACTGGGGAGTTCTGGCATTATGAAATTTGTATAAAAAATTGCAAAAGGTGGCACGCGAGCTTTTTGAAAACTCGGGAGGGGGGTTCGTAGGAGTGGGGGGGGGGGACAGAAAACCCGGGAGGGGGGAGGGGAACTCAGGAGGGGGGAGGGGAACTTGGAAGGGGGGTTCGCGGGTCGGGGGAAGCGGGCGAGGGGAGTGGGAAGAGAGAAGGCGGAGTGGGAACGTGAAAAGGAAGAGGTGGCGAAAGGGGAACGGGACGAACAGGGTGAAACAATTTCTTTATCAATTTGGGAGGCGGGATGGGTACCGCCGCGCCGAGAACCTTTATTGGATAACCAACACCTCTTCCATAAATCACCCCAAGTGGTTCGCTACGTTTGGTGATTTAGCAATTTAGCAGGAGTGCCCGGGTTCACGGGTGAGGTTTGTCTAGGTCTTGGAGGCGGATGACCAGGACACACTGAACCCCAGATTCCTACCCACTCCTTAAACCATCCTCCTACCCAGAACTCTCCTCTCCTTCCTATCCTTAACAAACCTTTAACACAGCATCCTCAAAGATGACATAGGCACTGAGGGAAATTATTTTCCTCAGGGCCTCCTGTGTGGAGTTCATGTAAAAAAAAAAACTCGCAAGTAATACATCAAATGAGAAAAATATAAGAAATGGAGAAAGATACTTAGTAATACACCACACAATTGGATGTCTGAAAATTAGATCGCATAAAAATATTTTAAATGCTTGTATTAAATACCGCGAGTAGAACACAAATTTGCCTTTGAAACAGTTGAGTATTTTTTTGATTAATCTTTTTATATCAGACCTATAAAAACTCTTTTAAAGTTCAAATTCTCCTATTAACGAACTCATTTTCGATTGTGATTTTATTGTACAATGTGGAAAATGAAATTCTTTAGAAAGTGATCCTAAAACATTTTAATATTTATGCCTGAACATCTAAAAAAAAAACAATTTTTTCTTTTTATTTTTAACCCATTGGTGATGAAATACACATTTAAATTTCATAAATCCAAACAAACATTTTTTATGCAAACATAAAAAAGCTTTAAAAATGACTCACTTTATTTTTTATTTTTTAATTTAAAATTGCCGATAACAAAAATAAAAAAAAACAAAAAACACACATATTTCATTAGGAAAATGTATTATACTAAGGGAACGTACCCATACTACGTTACCAACTTTTTAACCCCCCCCCCCCTCCTCTCCCCCCCCCCCCCCCCCCCTCCTCCCCCCCCTTCTCCCCCGGTGACCAAAAACCTATGGCCGCCGCCGCTCATTTGTACCAAGCGTGACATTTTGAAGACCCCCCCCAAACAGGTCACGTAGTATGGGTACGTTCCCTAATGTATTATATTGTCAACTCACTTTTTCGTCGTTTCATGTGCAAAATAATGAATAAAATTGCAGCCGAAAACTTTGGCTTCATAAAGATGTACATTTAAATTAATTAATGGTTAACTATAAAATTTGATTATAAAGCATTGTGTTTTCTCTTTCTAACACCGTTTAGATTATATTTCTAACAATGATAGTAAGGGAGGTACAACGATTTCTATGAGACCTGTATGAGTTGTTTCGAAAATCGAACAAATTGGCCTGAAGAGCTAGTATAGAAGGCCGTCAGAGGCTAACAAATGATATAGATTCAAATTTAAAACAGAGAAAAAGACAAGTAGTTGATCTCAAAGTAAAAACAAATTCAAAATATTTAATGCTGATCCAGTTTTTTTGGGTAAGGTTATGTAACACTTTTATGGTGGAATTTTTTTTTCTGTTTATTTTTAAAACTGAATAATATTTTAATGTACTTACTGTCAAGACTTGGTTGACAGTCAAAAATGTGACAGCGAAGGCGACAAGCAACTTCATCTTGCGAATGGACTCTACGTTGTCTGACGATATTATTAATCTGCGGAGTGGTTTTATACGTTTTTTATGATATTTACATCAGTTATTCAAAATGAGTTTACTACGTTCACTGCAAAACGTACTTTAATCACAATGCTTTAAAAAGGTTATGAAATTGATGAATTTGGAAGGCGGGTTAAGCTTTTGTTTATATTTTTAGTATTATCTTTTTATTATCGTACATTTCATTTTTGTAAATAAAAAAAAAAATTTTTGAACACATTTATATTTGTAAGCCACTGGATTAGTCCACTTTTATATTTTTAATCTTTACTTTTTGTTGAAAGCCACTGGATTAGTCCACTTTTTATTTTTAATATTATCCTTTTATTATTGTACATTTATTTTTATATAAATAAGTTTTTTTTAAATTTTTAAAAACTTTTATTTGTAAAATGTTGAGAGCCACTAAATTACGTAACACGTAACGTGAAATACTTAACAATTTTGGTAACAATGTAAAAGTGTTTGACAAATATATTTTTATTATCTATAAATCATAATTTAATCGAAATTACAAACACGGTATAGACAAAAACTAAACTTAAAAAAAAAACTAAAAACTATTTTCTATATATCTACCTACCACACAAATACAGGAGATTTCTCCCCTTTACCACGAACATTAAGACATTATAACACTATACACTGCTCTAATAATGAAATTGACATTTTTAATAACCCATTCAATCACTTCAAAAAATATATTTTACCATCAATCGTATAACGCTGATATTGTGATGAAGCTAGGGTTGCCATGTTTGGCTTTTTTAGGTCGTGTCCGGCTAAATATTTATATGTCCGGCCTGTCCGGCTTTTGTTAGGCTTTTTTGGTTCGCGCGGGTTTTGTCACTCAAACTTCTGAAATTGGCGGAATATTACTTTCAAAGAGTTTTCTCTTTAATAAACACCCAGTGGACCAAGGAACGCAATAAATTGCAAACAATTGCTAAGATGGTGTACACATTGTATAATTTAAAAATGGCATGTCAAGGATTTTATTAAATGATTTCCAAAGAAAACGACGTTTTGGATAAAGTAGGTGAAAACGCCAAATATGGTATATGGTATGGTAACAATGGTAGATTTTTGAATAATTTGGAGAAGTCCAGATTTCATTTAAATTTATGTTTTTAGTTTTTGTCCACGAAGATAAATATGTTTCATTTTATATCTATTTAACGAAAAATTTTAGTCAACTGTTTAACCAGAAAAAAGTTATGTTTTATTTTATTTGTTTGTTTTATAAGTTTAGTATGTCTACAGACAGAAGACTCAATATTTTTTATTTTGTTATTCACATAATATTCTATACAAATGTCTACTGATGACAAGGATAAGACTGATTAATGATTGTTGTTATTAAATTGGTTAATGCGTGATTAATAAACAACAGTAACTTTTAACAGATTTTTTATAATTATGTATAAAAGTTATGTCCAAAATTAGGCTTTTAGGGCAAAATGTCCGGCCTTACCGAGCGCAGAGTCCGGCTTTTTTTAATTTAGAAGATGGAAACCCTAGATGAAGCCCTTTATTCAAAGACAGGAAATATTGTACCTACCAAATCATTGTCCCATCAGCACAGGTGCCAATAATAAATTGTTGGTGATTCTTTTGTACTCTACCTTTTACTCATTCTTGTTCGTCATTCACTTTTGCATATTTACGAGCAGCTAATTATTACTGATATTATTTTTGTTATAATTTTTGTAATTTAAATCATCCATGTATATAAATTTTTGGGCATAATGCCTGTTTTATGTACTTAAATAAAAATAAATAAATAAATAAAGTCGTACTGCCGCACGCGTGCGACAATACTCTATTTGGATCGTCCGAGTGCCGCGCATACGTGCGGCAATACTCCTCGAAGGGTTAAGTGGTATTGTGGATTTAAGATAATAAATGTATCTATTTGAGTCGCTTTCTTCTTTTGTATGGTGGGGGATCAGAGGGGGCCATCTAGTTCTGCGAGCCAGTCTAGGGTCTCAGGCGTTGCCCTGTGGACCCCATCAATCCCGCCGGGGAATGAATGGAGCGGGCATTATCTTATCGGGCGTTCTCATTTGAGCTGCTGCAGTTTTTTTTGTTTAAGTACCTTATAAATTCCTTTTTAGTTCATTTTAAGTGTCGCCATTTTTCGACCATAATTTCTGTCAAAAGCTGTTCAAAGAGAATATTAAATACTTTACTTGAGAAGTTACCAAAAGTTATCAATACAATCCTTATCGATCGACCATGCTAGATACCTCTATTACAGTTCGACTAGTTTCGACGTGATAAGGATTTTTCTTCGATGGCGCTACAGCCCATATAATTTTGGTTTTTCTGTAGACACTACGTGTGATAAGGATTAATACGTAAATTAATCTTTCCTTCTCCATAATTTTAAATGATGGCCTAGAACATTCTTGAAGAGTGTAAGACAGGAATTATTGAAAAAAAAAAAAAAAATAAAAGACTCTTGTGCAATAATTGAATTAAAGAAATCTCTTGAATTGAAGACGCGTTTTCAGCGAACGAACTATACAAATTAGATTTTTTTATGTGCATTCCTACAAATTCAATTTATAGACAAACACAACATGCAGTAAAAATCAGTAAACATAGGATTTTTCTAATGCCATGTTTAATTGATTTTGATGTATAAATTAAAGAAATGAACGTTTCCTGAGAAATTATAAACAAACGTTAACGTTAGGAAAAAATATGTATAAAAGTAAAGAAGCCGTGTACAAAAATTGCGACTCGCGACCCGGTGTAGTGGACGGACCTACTGTCGAATTTGCCCTACCAAACACTCTAAAATAATGTGGGAATCTTAACGACGTAAGTGAAGAAAGCGTGTAAACAAATATACGCCTATTGGATATAATATATATATTGGACGGACGTACGGTCGAATTCCCCCTAGCGGGCCTGGAGATTCGACCTTTCCGCCGGGTTAATTTTAATTAATTCTGAAGAACGTGTTACAAATATTTAAGATGTTTCTAAACGTTTTCCTCCTGAAGTTATAATTCATCGTCTGGAAAAATAAAATTTGGTGCATACCGGTAAATTTTATAACGGGTTATAAAATTTTAAAATCTTTGTTCGTCAAATATATTAACAGTAAGGTATTGTTTTTATTAATCTTATACATAAAGAATTTAAATCCCCGAGTATCGGTTTGAAAAAAAAAGTTATTTTAGTTACGAATTCTCTGGAAATTATTGAAATGTGAGTTTTGAGCAAATCCTTATTATTAGGGTATTGCACCGCCTTGACTCTTCTTCACATTTTTTTACATAATTTCTTGCAGGACGTCCTGAGGAAAATGATTTATTTTAGTGCGTATGTCATCTTAGGGGATGCTGTGTGAGAGTCTTTTTAAAGAAAGGGACGAGAGGAGGTTCTGGGAAGGAAAAAAATTATAAGGAATGGGTAGAAATTTGAGGGTGAGTGTGTCCAGGAGTGACGGACACATGAATCCATACCAGTGTTTTTAAACCGTATTGAAAGAATCGCCCCCTTAACCACACTAAATTATCCAGCGCCTCCCCCCCTACCCCCGAAACGAAGTTTAAAATTTGTACATTATAGTAGGAAATCCACTTTGTTTAAGGAGCTAAACGTCGCAAAATTTATGAAACTGGGAAGACTTCGGTGGCTGGATCATGTGGAGAGAATGACCGAGCATCAAGCACCAAAGTCCCTGCTGAACTCAAGACCATAGGGCGAAGGAGCCTGGGAAGACCAAGATTAAGATGGAGCGACAACGTCCTCAAAGACATATCTATCTTGGAGCTTCTAAACTGGAGAGAGCTGGCACAAAACCGAGATGAGTGGAGGAAGACTCTTGAGGAGGCCAAGACCCACCAGGGGTTGTAGAGCCAATAGTGGTGATGATGATGATGAGTAGGAAATCCATTAACGTAATGGATACACGTAAAAATAATATCTAAAACACTTACGCAATGGATTTCTTACCACAAATAAGAAAAAAATTATTTTTATGAATATTATTATTTATTGCCTTTTACGTCATATTAATAGCGCGTAAGTATAATAATACTTAAATAAAATAAGTGAATCATTAAACAAAAAAACAAAAGTTCAAACAATCCCTGAGCTTCATATGATTGCGCCAATTTCGTAATATTAGGTTCAGCTTAACAAATTCTAACAAACCGAAATGCCTTCACTGTGCGAGTGATCATAACATTAATGACTACAACAATAATAATGAAACACCAAAATGCATTAATTAAAAATTTAAAACTTCGACTCCAATGGACCACAGATTAAATAGTGAAAAATGCAAACAGAATGAAAATGCTTAACTTTGCAAAAGAAAAAAAAATATTTAAAAATGACCGATTTCATAGTAAAACAAATTGACGAAAAATACAAAATAAACGAAGAAATATGTCAAAATGTTACAGAAGTTAATAAGTTGTGCGTTACAAACAGTTTCCCCTTTTTATTATTACATATGAATATTCGAAGCATCGCCAAAAACCTCGATGATTTTTTGATAAATATTAATGATCTGTTTTCATCGCCCGCCTGGATAGTGTTAATGGAAACGCACTGTAATAAAGATCAATATATGAATTCGCTACCCAACTACAAAGACATCGCAACAACAACACCAATTAACAAAATTAGTGGTATAATTATATTTGTTCATTACGAGTGTGAAATTGCTAACGTTAAAGAAATTTATATACAATGTGTAAACTGTCTAAAAATAGATATAAAATTAAAAAAATAAATTATACAGAATTATATGTAAAGCACTTCGTATACGCGGATGACACTGCTTTAGTGATTTCTAGCAGTGATTTGCAAACTTGTATAGATCTTTTACAAAAAGACTCTTAAATGTTTTCATGACTCTGGCTTAATCATAAATGCCAAAAAAACTAAATTATTATACATAAGATCCCGTAATGTTAAGGTATATATTACACCTGAAATAAAGACACATACATCAGATTGCTTCCACGCTGGTATTCCTGCAACGTGTACATGTGAAAATATGGAACTAGTTAAAGAATATGTTTATTTAGGTGTTATTATTGATTGCTTTTTCAGGTGGGATATACAAATAAACAAAGTTTGTGCACGACTAAGATCAATTGTAAGCATATTGTGTAAACAAACATTGTTTGTTACTATCTGCACACTTCGAATTATTTATTTATCTGTATCGAATGCCGGTAAACCAGGTTGCTGTTGAGCGTTCAGATAGCGCTTCTTGTAAAATACCTACGATTAAATAGATTCCTTCGCTCTGTTCCTGTAAATAATCGATAAACAAGGCTCTACCGCTTTTTGTTCTACTGAGCGGGGAACCGGGCTGCCAAGAGTTATTTAGAGCATTTTAAAGTGTCCGTCAATCTGACTATCCCATCAAAACCGTGGTTTCAAAAATTCTCCCATTTTTCCAAAAAAGAAATTTCCCCACTTATTCGAATGAGAATCGGACATTGTTCCATTCCTTATCATCTTTTTTAAATTCACATCCTTGACTTCCCAGATTGTACATTCTGTGGTCTAGATGTGGGAAATTTAGATCACATATTTTTTGGTCGTCCCTCTCTAAATAAATACCCTCTCTTCTATCAAGCCTTATCTAAAACTGCCTCCCCTCCATTCAATATTACACCTCTTCTAAGTTTGGCAAGAGGATTATGTTTAGATATTTTATCCAAAGGGTTTGGCAGTTTTCAACCCTTTACCATGTCTGTAAACTGATTGCGTGTGTAGTGGAGATTTTCAATAAGAACTCTTGATTACGCGAGTCAAATATATTTACAAGAAACTTTGTATTACAATAAGTTGGCAAAGATTTCATAATTATCCTACCTAGATGAAAGGCAGTAGGACATAACGAACGTTGAAACCGGAATGGTTTTGCATCGTCATCCACTAGACCGGGGTGCTCAGTGATACCAGTCTGTAAAATCGAATTTGAAATGTGTTTTTAAGGTTGTTCTTTGCTCGGCTACATAAGTCTGAACTCGACTCCAATCTTCCATATAATTCTGAAATTTGTTCATTTAAATAAAATTACTAAATAAATTCACCTTTCCTTTCTCTGTAATTTTAAATCATGGCCATAGATATCCAAATTTAATAGACGAGAACATACAGATGAGGGGAAAAATCAACTATGGCGGTACGAAGAGGGGGTAGATGACTGTGATTCGTTAAAAAAATCAATCTGACAGTATGTAGGCACCTCGCATTATAATATCACCATTTAGTTCTTAAAGTTAAATCTGCTTTTGAATGAATAGACCTTTTTACGTGGGAGCCCGAATTCCTCGCCACGTTATTAACATATTTGCGAAGTCCAAATACGGTAAAGTAAAGTTCGCATCTTTTCACATACGAATATTTTGTTGCCGTATTTAGTTAAGACACTTTTACAAATGTTTCATAATTTACTTACCCCTGTAACCAGCGACGAGCATACTGGAGAACCGCCCACATTTGTTATGATTGATATATTTTAGGGTGTAATGTATAGCATAAGCAAGCATTTTTGCCGTGTTATTTCGTAAAATGTACGATGCGAGCTCGACGCTGGTGTGGACAAGAATGATGACGGTACATTTTTTAGATTCAGGCGAGGCTCTCGCAAGCCCAGCCGGTTCCAAGGAACCGGTATGGGGAGGGTGAAATAAAACGCTTTTATCGCTGAAATAATACGCTGAAATAAACGCTTGAAGTGTGAAAGCCAGAAATAATTGAAAAAAAAGTGTCTGTCACCTAGAAAGTGTAAATAAAAAAACTCAGTTAACCCTACAAATCTTAACATTGGCCTCTAAATAAAACAAATTTAAATTTTGTATGAAAAGGGTCGCACCGCCGTTCCTCTTAAGATAAATTATAATTGACTCTATTGCACCGATCACCTGGAAAAAATAAAATCGCCCATAAAAATAGTAGCCAATGACGATCTCCGTGATGCAAAAAGAATGCAATAATACAATACATTAAAATGATGCAATTTTATTTACATATTTCATTTTATTGTATATAAGGCATGACATTATTTCTTATTTGTCAGCACATTGTAAACCTTTGTCGGACCAAGATGAAATTCTTCATTGCCACAGTTGTTGCAGTTTTGGCTGTAAGCCAAATCTCCATTCCCGTAAGAAAAAAAAAACAATACTTACCTACTTATAAAAAGCATTTTTTTAATCCTTACATATAAACATGCATTTACGTTTGCTTGTATGTTGTTTATGTATTGCTATAAAGCAAAGGAAGTGTTTGATTGTTTCAAAATTATTTTTTTTCACCCTCGCGAAGATTTCTGGATTATTACAACCCCATGACAATTTATCGGAAAAGTTTTTTAATCATTACAAAAACTCTTACAAAACTGTCAAAAATGTTTCAATTTGAGAATATTTATCATTTTGCAAATATAATAGATTGTTTAATCAAAGTTCAATTTTAGAATAAAATCTTTAAATTAACGAATTTATTTAAAGTACTCGTCTATGATACTAACCAAAATCGAATACTTTTAGTCTACATAATTAAGAATACTACCTACCTACTACAAAAGTCTAGTGTTGACATATTCTTACGTCTGCTATAATTTATTAAAAACCAACATAAAACTGTAGTGTACTAAACTTAAAGACCTAAACTATTCCAATTCAAAGATCGCGCTTCTAATCAGTGCATTTATATCTTGCGAAGTGTTATTTTTTCATGTTTTTTGTCTTCCCAAAGAAATTGCATGTTAACTGTCAAAAATAAATAATAAAAATAAAACTGTCATTCTGTACTAAAACAAGCCAGCTGTTAAAAAATACAAAAGTGCCATATCTGTGTTGAAAATATCATACAATCAATTTTATTGACAGCGAAATCACTTTATAAATTAATTTCAACATGAATACATTATGCATCGTTTGTGACAAAAATATTGACAGTCCAGCCGAATTCATAGCGTGTGTAGTCTGTGAAAACGGCTACCATCTTGTTTGTGCAGAGATTGGGGAAAATCTACGTGGTGCTCGTAATTCTCAATGGAAATGTAAAAAATGTTCAAAAAATTTTACGAAAAAAAAGAGCAAAAATACGATATGTGATATGAAAATAGATCAAGAGCCATCTAGCGGCAAATCTACCAAGCAGCTAACCCAACCTTCTAAATCGGCAGTCGAGCAGTCAACAGACGAGGAGAAATTTCCTTCCTCAAACAAAGATGGCGCAAGCGGTTTACTTACGTCGAATTATTTCATTATGGAACTAAATAATTTCAAAAAATCCATAATGGATTTTGTTGAACAAAAATATGAATCAATTATCGCACAAAATAAAGAAATCCTTGATTCAATTAATTTTTTAGCGGATCAGCAAGACCAGCTAAAAAAACGCATAACTGAAATTGAATCCTCACAAGAAATTATCAATACTGATATATTAGAATTAAAAAAACAAAACGCTGTATTAGAAAAAACTACTTCTCTTCAGGACGACAAAATTGACCGGCTGGAGTACATTACACAGATGTGCAATATCGACATCAGAGGCATCCCTGAAGCAACCAATGAAAATATTATGGAAACTCTTAAAAAAATATCAAAAATCATTAATTACGGAGAGAACACGATACCTTTACAATCTGAAATTAATAAAATGTACAGACTAGGACCAAAATTGTCTGAAAAAAATCCCAGATCTATAATAGTGTCGTTCAATAGTATTAAATCTCGAGATGACTTCCTACTCAAAATCAAAGAATATAAAAAATCCTCTACCTCCAGTTCAAGCAAACTCAATACAGCAGATTTAGGGCTATCGCAAGAAGCAAAACGGATTTACGTGTCGGATCATTTAACGCAAAAAGGAAAATTCCTACTCTCTCAAACTAAAAAATTTGCCAGAGATTATAACTATAAATACTCTTGGACATCCTCGGGGCGCATTCTGCTAAGACAAACGGATACATCCAAAATTATTACGATTAAAAACATCATGGATCTCGATCGAGAAAAACGTCAACAACTGTGACAGATGATAAAAAGTACCTCAACATTTACTTCACCGATAAACGAAAATAATCCGGCTAATATCATTTTCACCGCAAGTTTTCATATTATGCGTTTTTTCTTTGTCTTTAAAAATAATGTATTAATTCATAATAATTCATTCTTACTCTTTTTAGTAGTTCTTTCATGCAGCAACAAAATCAGTATGAAAATTGTTTATATCAGTATTCACTTTTTTTATTATACGCTATCTCCTTTGAATGTAACTCACATTTCTTTAACTCTCTCTAAGAAAAAATTATATATCTCCATAAATAATACTGTCATTAAAAGTTTTTATTCGAATATTACCACTATCTACAATTCACACACACTAAGTATAATACCTAAGATTTATCAAAATAATTCATTCTCTAGTAACAGAAAAAATATTACAAAAATTACAAATCTTACAATTAAAAATTCTAACCTTACTCTTCCTCTAACCAAAAAAAATCACGCTGTTTTAGTATTCTTTAAGATAATATCAGTTTACTGTGTAAATATTATTCTTCATGCATGTTCTCGTAGGAATCTGAGTATTAATACCTTATTTACTCACTGTTGGATGCTCCTATTTTCTGTAATAATCTTTTTATTTTGGTTAACTATTATTATACTCACTTGTATTTACAGAATTTACATTAACTACAAATGCTCGAGCTCTGTCAAAATAATGTTTTTGTATTTCCCAAAAACCATTACTACTGTTTTATTTACATATTTTTTAATCATACTTTTGCATTTTTCACATGTTACTGTATTTAATTATTGTTTCTTATCACACCTATCAATGCAAACCTACTTATGGTACCAAAGTATTATCGCCAAAAGCACTTACCTAGCTATTATCCACTCCATTGTTATAATATGCTTTATGATTGATAATTATGTAAACATTTCCTTCGCTTGTTTTTTATCGGAACATACCTACATTTTTGAGAAGATTTTACGAACTCAAATTATTGTACTCCCACTATTATTCTTATTATTATTATTAATTACATCGCATGTTATTTCTTGTTGTTTTATGAATCACACCACCAAAAGCAATATGTATAAAAATGTAATTTTCTGTCTTCAACCAAGCCAATATATTTTTAACATTTATATGCTCAAAACTGTATTCTTACTTTCTTGTATCAGCATAATTATTATAATAATTGCCTATCTAACTTCTAATTATTCCTACCATATTTCACCTTTTTGGGCCAAATCTCAAGCCTTTTTAATATTCCTTAAGAAAATGGTAGATCACTCCATACATATTTTTTCACTCGCATGTTTTTATAAATTCAACACCATTCATAATGTTTATACCGAAAACAATGTATTCATACTTTCTGTAATGGTTCACTCTGGTATTAACATACTTATTCTCACAAAATATAATGTCATATCGTATTATTCGACATTCTTACTGTATAAACCAATAATAACATTTTTATTAACACAAATATTCCTCACCAGCAATAATATCTTCAGTCGCTTCTCTACTCTAGGTTTACTGACAACATTTACAACATTTATCTCAATAATAAATAAAACTTGGAAAGAAATCTACTGCAAATGCAAAACTGAAATTTACTCAAGCTCCGTTCTAATTACATCTTTGCACATTCCAAAAATCATTACAACTTTTTATTATATTATAACGTACTTATTGCACTCATATCTTTCCCGCATAATCACTTACCATGTTCTTATCTATTTATCAAACTTACCTATACTCTATCGACCTGCTCGTTCTAAAATTAACTTTTGCTTAAATATTCATTTTTTTTGTTTTTGTTTTTTACAAATAGAAAACCATGGATTTAGAAATGAATGATATCAATGTACAAATAGAAAATCATGGTAATATAATTACCTCTGAAACTAATGTTGCATCAACTTGTATAGATACACTAAAGCCATATACACAATTAAAATTATTCTCTACAAATATTCGAAGCATAGATAAGAACTTCAACAGTCTACTAGTAACGCTTGCTGACTTGAATAATATATTTGACATAATAATTTTAACAGAATGTTGGATCAAATCAAATTATACTCACAAAAAAATTACAGGATTTACTGTTTTCAATACATTGAATAACAAGACACAGTCAGATGGAGTAATCGTCTATGTAAAATCCGATCTCTACCCGACCATCTCTGAATTATCCGTCGACAATGCCAACTGCCTTAAAATTAAAATAAACCAGACCACCATTCTTGCACTATACAGGTCACCTAAACAACAAAATGTTTCAGCCTTCCTTAAATCTTTAGACGTGGCATTATTGAACTGTAGAACAAATGAAGAACTAATGGTAATAGGCGACATTAACATAGATTTACTTAAGCCCCTGTCAACACAAACACTCGACTATAAAAACCTAATGACTCAATACGGGCTTGTTTCTTATATTAATGTCCCAACTAGAGTAACCGACATGACCAAATCATGTATTGACCACATATTCCTAAGAACAAAAAAAAATTCTAAAGGAATTGTTTATCAATCAACTATAACTGATCACTTCTCAATAGTAATTGGCCTCATGAATAAAAAATCCACTCCCATTACCTCATGTGAAAATACATTAAAGACTACGATCAATTTTGAGGAACTAACCTCCAAAATTAAATTAGAAAATTGGCTCTCTGTTGTAAATTCTTCAGATGTAGATGTTGCATTTAATAAATTTTCTGAAATACTATTGAAACATATTCAGGCTGTTACCGTTGAATCCCCTTTGAACAACTCAAAAAATAAAAAACTAAAACCATGGATAACAGATGGTTTAATTTTTTGTATTAAAAAACGGGACAAACTCCACAAAAACTTAATTAACAATCCAAATACACAAGCCCAAACATTTTATAAAAAATACAGAAATATTTGTAACAATCTCATCAGAATCACTAAAGAAAACTACTATAAACATAAATTGTCCAGAGCCGGTAATAATAATAAAAAAATTTGGCAAATTATTAAAGAAATATCTGACACTGACCATTCAACACCAACAATCAATAAATTAAACATCAACGGACTAGACACTTCACTAAAAGTCGACCCTGACACTGTGACCAATCACATAAATGAATATTTTTGTAATATTGGAAAAAACTTAGCATCACAAATTTTAAATAAAACATCTACCGATGAAAATGCTCTTGCCAACAATATAAATATCTCTGCTTGTGAAACAAACAATTCATTCACACTCAACCCCACCAACTCTGCTGAAATTTCACAAACTATAAAACAACTAAAGCCCTCCCATTCATGTAATCATGATAAAATATCCTCAAATATACTCAAAATTTTTGAACCTTTTATAAATCTACCACTGGAACATATCATTAACCTCAGTCTCGACAAAGGTATATTTCCGTACAAACTCAAACTTGCTTTGGTCCAACCAATTTTTAAGTCTGGAACTCCTACTGAGATATCAAACTATAGACCTATCTCCATTTTATCATCACTCTCCAAAATCATAGAAAAAATCGTAAAAAAAAGACTTACTGACTATCTTACAAAATACAATATTCTCTCGCCTAACCAGCATGGGTTCAGAGAAGGGCTCAGCACAGATTCAGCTATTCTAGAATTAACATCACACATAACAGAAGCCCTAGACAAAGGTGATAAATGTCTGGCAATATTTCTAGACTTAGCTAAGGCATTTGACACAGTCTCTCGTCGAATCCTCCTAGCTAAGCTTCATAAAATTGGAATAAAGAATAAGGCATTTGATTGGTTCAAATCTTACCTAACAGACAGAAAGCAATTTGTTAAGTTACCATCATACAAATCGTCTCAACCTATCAGAATCAATTTTGGTGTACCACAGGGCAGTGTACTCGGTCCAATACTTTTTCTCATATACATTAATGATTTATGTAGATTAGAAATTGATGGCAACATAATCACCTTTGCCGATGATACTGCCCTGATACTAAAAAGTAAAACATGGGTAGAAACTTTTCATAAAGCGGAACTAATTTTGCAAAATGTTAAACAATGGCTGGATGATAATTTACTAACGCTAAACATAACCAAAACAAAATACCTAACATTCAGTACAAATAATCCAAGTCAACCCTCAAGTAATCATGTATTAAAAATACATTCTTGTAGTAATATATCCAGCTGTTTATGCAATCCATTGGAAAGAGTAGACTCCATCAGATACTTAGGCGTAATAATCGATAACAAACTGCGATGGGAAGAACATGTAATTAACGTCACAAGCCGTATAAGGAAACTGGCTTATATCTTTAGATCATTGCGCAATATACTACAAAAAAATACAATGAGAACAGTATATTTTTCCCTGTGTCAGTCAATCTTATCGTACGGTATAATTATCTGGGGAGGATGCTCCAAAACTGTATTAGATCCATTAATAAAAGCCCAAAAATTAATAATACGGACTATTTACAGAGTTCATTATATACACCCCACGAAAGACCTATTCAAAGACTTCAAAGTTCTTAATGTAAAATCCATATATGTAAAAAATATTACCTCTTATTTTAAATTCAAATTTACAAAAAAAAAATATATAAATTCAAAATACAACACAAGATATTCAAACCTATCGAATTATATTATTCCAACAACAAAAACTTCAATGGCCCAGTCCCAGTTCAACTTTCTTGCACCTAAAATTTTTAATAATTTATCATTTGAAATAAAGTCCAAAGACAAATATCTCACTTTCAAAAAGGCGCTTACTGACCTTCTGATGAGTGACAATGACAATGTTTATAACCTGTTTCACATACTAAAATAGTTATTAATTATTAATAGTTAAAAGAAAACAAAACGTAAGATATAATAATGTTTTATTACTAATGTTTTTGGGTTATTTGTCATTCAATTTATTCAAAATTAAAAACGGTTTTTGCAAATGCAAAATGATTTTAATGCAAAACGGAAATTTTCTAACCTTCGGAACATCCCCGATATGAGAGGTTAAACTTCCATATTCATCGGTTAATTATCACATTTAATGTCATATTTTATGTTTTTACCCCGCTTATAGCTCAATTTGACAAAATTTTTCTTATAAAAGTAATGCTTTATAATATTATGATGTTTTAATTTAAAATCACTTCATTAATATGTTAAAAAATAGAATTATACCAACGCATATTGTCGAACAGGCTATGCCTTTTGTAATCTTTTTTGTTTCCATTTTTTGTATTATCTTGTATTTGTATGTTTTTTTTTAATAACTGTTACAATGAATCAAAACTTTTCAATAATAGAAAGAGTATATGCCTGAATTATTTATTGTACATATTTACATTGTATTCATTTATCTATTTATAAAATAAGAAATATATATAGCAATAAGCTGCACATCTCACTAGGGCATTCCTGTATCGAGATAGTTACAGTTACTTTAGTTACTTTACAACAAAGTTTTACAACAATGTAGTTTTACAATAATGTAATTTTAAAAAAAAAGATAAGAAAGAAACATACACATAAACTTAATAAAAATATTATAATAAACCTACAAAAGCAGCATGAGTACAGTTATTCAAACATTAATAAATAATTATATTCTGTCACCATGTTAGAAAATAACACCTCTTTTATTAACATATATCTCAATACTATTTGGAAAGATACTTACTGCAAATACTCAAGCTCCATTCTAATTACACCTTCATACACTTCAAAAAAAAAAAAAAAAAAAATTACAACTGTGTGTAAATGTGTTGGTACTGTGTCCATGGCCGTATATATACATATTAATGTATTCATGTACCTAGACGCATATATATGTGTAAGTGTGTGTGTGTATATGCCTATGTGTGTATGGATGTGTGCACCTGTATATACGTATGCGTATGCACTCACACATATAAATTTTAAAATAAGGATATGTATCTTCTCACAAACTTATCCTTACCCAATTCTTTTTCTCTTTACTAGTTTTTTATTATAACTTTACCAATTTTCAACATCATTACATTACTAATAGTTCCATATGTTAACAATAGACTTCACTTAAAGTAAATATCCTCCATTGTCACCATGAAACAGGCAGCCGCCTAGTATGGTGATTCAATGTATCCAATTCTATGTAAATGTCTAATTATGTAACATGTATTTAAATAAATAAATAAATAAAGTTATATTAAAGAGGTATCTATGTTATGTACCAAATTTGATTCATTGTTCTTATAATATACAAAAATGAATGTTTGTTATGTGTGAAAAATTAAAATTTGTACAAAAAAATCCTGTTTGAAAACTGAATGTACCAAGACTGAATATATGGAACGCGAGAGAGGGAAGGGGAATGCGGGAGGGAGTTCGCAGGGAGGGGGAGCGGTAGAGGCGGAAGGGGAACACAAGACTAATGGGAAAGGACACGCAGGGAGAAACAATTTCTTTATTAAGAAGCATTGTAACGCATGCCGGGAACTCGCTAGTTTATTTATAAAACACATGTTATAAGATGCATAGACATTTACATAGAATAGATATATTGCATTACCATACTAGGTGCCTGTTTCTTTGTGTCTTTATTTTGTGTTATTTTTTTGCTTTTTTTGTTTTACTTTTTTTTTTGGTTAATTATATTTTAACAGCCTTAATAAAAAACCCCATGAAAATTTTATTCAATTGACAAACGGCCGCGGATGTGAAAACATTACTAATTAAAAAATTGTTCATTGAAAGAAATACACATTGTTTACACGGCCTGGGAGGGTAGTTTATCTCTGTTTTAACGATTGATGTCCGAACGAAATTTGAAATTTTTCCAACGTATTTCAAATGTCTTGTATTTTTCTTATTTTTGAAGATGTCGTAAAAGCATATACCTTTATAGAAACTAGATTGAATTGCCTTTTAGATTTTTGTATCTGAAATATACGATCGTGTTTGAAAATTGCAGTATTTTAAGTTTCAACATGAAAAAATTTGAAAAAAAAACAGCTGACTGTAAACATATTCTATTAAATGGTCGAAAAATTTTGGAAAATTCAAAATTTAAAAAATACACACCTCTTACTTTGTGAATTTGGAAGAAAACTGTCACTTCACTTTTTATCTCGTTCATACAATTAAAAAGGATTAAAAAATATAATAATAATTCCGAAAAAATAGCTGAAAAAATCTGACATCTTGGATTCATTTTAACGAAATTAATACGTCGATTTCTCGAATTTGTTTTTATTTACACATGCATGAGGCTTTTACATTATTAAATAATATTACTTTTATGGAAATTTTATTAAATTCACGCAGAAAAGTCGTTAAAAAAATAAAATTTCAGAAATAACCTAAAACCTATCGTTAACGAAACTAAATCATCAACAAAACAATATTTAAAGGACTAAAACTGAAAAAAAACGCCAGCATTGGTAATTATGTTGAATTACACTAATATCACTATGAATTGATCATTTAAACGAAAATTATCTTCAAAAACATAAAAATTAACTGCAAGTACAACTGAACATTGTCAAAAATTGTTTTACCGCGAAGTTAATAAAACAAGATAGCCGCGGCGCCTGCTCAGATCTATGTGAGATTCAAGGGGACCAATATAAAAATCATAAAATACGTGATAGTGTTATTAGTACAGATGTAAAATCGCAGATCACCGCGCAAGCAACAAATGTGCAATTGACCGCTCGTTAAGGCGTTTTGTTTTGGTATTAGTAAGGCTGTAAAAGTTTAACGTTATAAAAACGTTAAACCGAAATGGAGCAGTTTGTTAACATGTGTTAAATGTTCGATTGCAATGTTTACAATTATGGATGTTAATGTTAATTACAATCTTTGTTCACATATATTTAACTTTCCTGCTAAACCGAAATGGAGCAGTTTGTTAACAGGTGTTAAATGTTCGATTGCAATGTTTACAACTATGGATGTTAATGTTCAATTACAATCTTTGTTCAAATATATTTAACTTTCCCATTAAACCTAAATAGGGCAGTTTGTTAACGGGTGTTAAATGTTCGATTGCAATGTTTACAATTATGGATGTTAATATTCAATTACAATCTTTATTCAAATATATTTAACTTTCCCGTTAAACCGAAATGGAGCAGTTTGTTAACAGGTGTTAAATGTGTGTGGACGGCTGGTTCGTGTCTATACTGCAGAACGCGCGCGAACAATGGTGGGCTTGTTCTTGGCAGACTGAGCTATGTTCACCGCGCGCATGCCGGAAACAGATGCGAGTAGGTACATGCTCGGTTCGTGCGCGCGCTGCGTCTACACTTATGAAATGTTCCTTTCATGTTACATTGCATGTTACGTTACAGCAATCTGTACCCGGCTTTAAACGTATGGAGAGGGCTTTCGAATTAACGAAATTATTGTTCTGCCTCACGACAGTCCTTTACAGGGACGACTATACTATTTAATGACTTTTCAAAATTTTATTTACAGGCTCACGGACATCCCACGAATAAAAATAACAACATTAACGATGGATTTGGAAATGTTAATGATGACGAATATAACAATAACAACAACATCCATACTGGACTAACGAAACCCAACAATAAAAATAACAATGTTAACATTGGAAACTTGAATGTTAATTCCGACCAGTATAACAATAACAATAACGTCCTCGAACCAGCGGGAACTACTCAAAATGATCAGAAAGACATAAATAACAACCAAAACATCCACCAAATAGGAACAATCCAGAATAATAACAATGATAATAACCAAAACATCAATCAGGTGGGAATTAACCAGAATAACAATGATGATAACAACCAAAACATCAACCAGGTGGGAACTAACCTGAGTGATAATAATAACAACAATCAAAACACCAACCAGGAGGGAACTAACCAGAATGACGTTGAGGACAATAATAACAACGGAAACACCAATCAGGAGGAAACTACCCAGAACGACAACAATAGTAAAAATCGCAACAATAACCAGGCGGGAAATACCTGCCTCAGCAGCACCCAAGGATATCGCATGAAAAGGAATGGTAACATCAACAATGGATCTGGAAATGTTAACGAGGACGAGAATATTAATAACAATAACACCTACCCCCCAAACGCACAATCAGCGCCATCCATGAACAAGAATAACAACGACAACATAGGCTCTTGCAATGTTAACGCCGACGAATATAACAATAATAATAACATCCATAATCATCAGAAAAGGAATAATAATGAAAACAATGGTGATAATAATATGAATGTCGACAAAAATAACAATAACAATAACGTGTACGGAGAGGGATTCGACCCTACTAATAAAAATAACAACGTCAACATTGGTGACATGAATACTAATACCGACCAATTCAACGATAACAACAATATCAACGGACAGGCACCCCAAAATAAAAATAATAACGCAAACATTGGTGACTTGAATATTAATTCCGATCAGCATAACAATAACAACAACGTCAACGCTCAGGAGCCCCAGAATAAAAATAATAACAACAACGTTGGGGACACGAATGTTAATACCGATCAATTCAACGATAAAAATAACATCAACGGACAGGCACCTGAAAATAAAAATAATAACGCCAACATTGGTGACTTAAACGTCAATTCCGATCAGAACAACGATAACAATAACATCAACCAGGGTTGATCGAATCCAGTGAGTGAAGGCGATACTCACGTCAACGTTGATTCAGTTGATGTCATAGTTTGACATTAATACCGAACAATTTAATTATGAAAACTACTCCCAGAATAAAACAATAATAAAATAGAAGGTGACTTAATTATTAACGTGTACATGTCTGTACAACCACCTACACAGAGTGAAGATATAATCCTAACTTAGATATTATGAAAAATAGCGAAAACGCTAGTTTTTGCAATATGGGTATTAATCCAATATTTTTAAAACTACCTGTATACTAACCAATTTACTATTTACTTTATTTAATGTACTAACCAGCAAAAACAGATTAAAATTATCTATTTTTCTAGCTAAAGTTATATATGGTCGCAATTCTGATTTGAAATATGTATATTATTTGCTAATATGTCTAAGGTTTTATTCAATAAAAACCAAGTGCAATCACTTTATTGACTTTCTTTTATTTTTTATTTTTATTTATTATCTACCCTTTTCAACTTTTGACAAGAATTTGATAAAATTTAATCAAATTAAATCACGATATGGTTTGAGATTTCACAGCCAAAAGTAATTCATTGATTTATTTTTTTTGGGGTATGTTACATAAAAGTATTTATGACAAGGCGTGTGCACTGTGCACCCCTTTATATTTTTATTTATGGTCTCGATGTTAGGTACTTCCAGTACTTGGTCATTGACAATTGGGAATTGGTCAGATTTCCAGTCCTGCAATATTTTGGAATGGAATTGTTGTCAATCTTGCAGGCAGATTCAAATGAGCCGCCTTGAAAAGGAAGCATCTATTTCTTTGTGTCCCTCATTGGGTGATCCTCTGGACTGAAACACGTCGAATCAATTGAAAATCGTAACCAATGTGGTCTTGTATCTTGGACTTTCTCTGGATTGGATTTGGATGGAAACTGGATTTTCGCCATCTTGAGAGCTGACTGGGAATCATCCTAGAGGGATCACCTGAAGACATCAGCCTTTCCTGCTTCTAGAAGTCCTATTTAGTTGTGAGCCAATTATCTGCAGCCCTGCCATTCCTACGATGTGAGATTCTTTGTACAAAACGACGAGTTTTCGACATGCACTACTACTTATTGTTGGATTTTGTGTGTTGTGATTGTCTTATTTAATATTTAACTTCATTTAGCACTGAACACTTTTTATTTCTAGTTTATCTAATCTCGATGTGTAGAGCCTCTTACTTTAAACTTTCCTGTCAATGCCACCTTTTATTCAAACATTACCTTAATTTCTATGTCTATGCTCTCTTTTGTCTGTGGCCGCGTCAAACTTTCTGATTTTTGTTTATAAAATGGCTTATTATCATTTCGCATGTCATTTCCCTTGCTTTCTCTCTTTGCTCGATTCTTTTGATCTCAATTCGTCTTTTCGCTTCTGCTAGACTTTAAGAATCACTCTCAATTATTGTCGCCAGTCAAGTGTTCAGACCAGAATCATCTCGCTGTAAATTTATTCACCAAGGACAAACACAAGTGTTTTACTTATAAAAGGGATAACCTCTCAAACCATAAAACAACTCTCTGTATCACTGTACGTTCCTTGGTGTGGAAGCCAACAAAAGCAGCTCAAATTACACCCTGACTGCAGACCATCTGGAGACCACACCTGGGATTTACGCACTTATCACGGTATTACCATCAACATATTTACCTAAACAAGCCCTTTAAGCCAGACAGTATTGGTCTCAGGGTGTCCTTTTTATTCACAATACATATTTTTTGTATTTCTAATATTTTCTTTTTATTCTGAACTCGAACTAAATCCTTAAATTTGCCATTTTGAGTCCTTCTTGCTCATAATAATCATAATTTCTATAATGAACATTGTTGCCACTTATCCCACTACTACACAGGGTTTTGGTACCTCCTCCTTTAGCCAACATTTCGGCATTACAGTGTCCATCATCAATTCTTAAATTATAGGTAAATTCTATTTTGGGGATTTTTCTTCGTCTCGTCATAAAATGTCCAAAAATTATATGTTCTTATTCACAATTTTGCGTACACTTCAAATTATAGTTATACCAATTAAATTACGAACTGTGCGAACGTACGACTAACTGTATGAGTGAAACAGCATGAGGGATGGAATTATTTAAATTAATTATATAAGAGGGTGCAAAGCTGTCCAATTTCTGTTTCTCATTTCATCATCCGTTATTCAAGATTATACATTGTGGTGATTATAGTCTATTGACTATAATTCCGCAATCCCAATATCAAAGGTCGATCAATCAAGGGAGAGGAGGGTTGGGTAGGTACTATGGGCTCTTGGGTGGGTACTAGTCTCCAAATACGGCTAAAGACATTTCTTTTTCTCTCTCTCGGAACATCGCCTTATACCACAGTGGGAGGGATGGTTTCACACTGTCCCTCAGACTCCCAATCCAACTCTCAGACCTTTTACCTTCCCAGAAATGTATCTCCTTCCTTTGCCACATTTAACTGTATAACGCTTCGAGTAAGACCTACCAACATTACCTTAATTTTCTTAACGCATATTTTATTGGCCGATATCTTTATGTACGTTGCAAGATTCTACCCAAACTAAATGCAATCTATTATCATTTTTTTTAAATATTTTAATGAATAAAGACCTTCAAACTTAAATAACTGCATTTTTATTTTTATAGTTAGTTTTAATTGTTAAAATAATTGTCAAAGTTTTAATTTTTCAAGACTCCCCAAAACCACCGTATCTATAGTGGATTGTGTGACGTCTTCACCCACCGATAGTTTTATTTACTTTCAAGTTGTTATTTTGTCAGTGATGTTATGTCTAGGGAAAATTCCCTAGATCTAGAGGAGTAAAATATTTTTTAGGGAAATGGGAAATCAGGACAAAATCTAGGGAAATTTCGAACTCTGGCAAAATTTTTATTACATATGACAATATTACTGGTATTATTTATATATAGATATATATATATACATATATATATTTTTTGGAATTCCCATGAATCTTAATTATTGTTCATGTACTTACAAGCAATGTTATTTTATGCACTGACAACTCAAAATGATATTAGGGGTCGTCCATTAATCACGTGAGGCTCGAAAGGGGTGGGGGGAGGGGGGGGTTCGGAGAAAATCACGAAATATCACGAGGGGGGTGGGGGGTATAATGAGATATCACGTGTATTTATAGCCCTTTTCCGTAATGATTTTAATTGTTGAGGGCCTAAATAATGTTTCAATAAACACAAAAACTATTATTTATCTAAATCTCTATAAACACTATGAAAATAAACCAAGAACACGAAATGTTGAATTGCGGAAGTCATTTCAGTCGTGATTTCAAATGTCAATACAACATACAACTTCAACATGTGACAGTTAACCGTGACGTCACCACTAACCATTTCAGTAATGCCAACTTGACATTGTATTTTTTCGGGAGGTTTAAAAATGCACTTTTTAATAATTTTTTAAAAACTCTGCGTTTAATATTGTTAAATAAAACTTATGTATTCAGAATCAGCGTTTATTGGTCTATTATATATGAACATATTTTTTTAAAGCCATAATATTTTTCACTGGAGTTCCTTATTAGTTTCGTGGTGAGGGGATTGTGCAGTTGTTTGGCCGAGTGATCAATATCAACACATGAAAGATGTTTGTTTTTGAAAAAAAAAAAGATACTGGAGACCAAAATTGAGATAAAATCCACAAAAACTTTTTTTCACAGAGACAGTTTTAACTGAATGTATGCTTGGGATAAATATTTTATGATAAACTTTGAATGCAATTCCAATTAACTGGGCCTATGTCATCTTTGGGGATGCTGTGTGAAGGGTCTTTTTAAGGAAAGGAAGGAGAGGAAGTTCTGGGAAGGAAAAGGGTATGTGGGGTGGGTAGGAATCTAGGGTTCTAATTCACCAAACGTAGCGAACCACTTGAGGTGACCTACGGCAGAGGTGTTGATTATACAATAAATGGTTCCCGGGGCGGCGGTACCCGTTCCCGCCACCCAAATTGTAATTGAATTTTAATTCGTGAAAAAGCCATCTATATTTTAAAATAAGTCAAAATATCTTCAAATTCGAAAAAAAAAGTTTTCACAAAGCGAAATACCCATACGTTTTAGTTCTACAATCAAAATTATCATTTTTACTTTATTCGTTAAAGTACCTAATTTCACCAAAAAAAAATTAATAAAAATGTAGGTTTGCGAATGTTTCGCTTTGTGAAAATTTATAATTTCTATTACGCATAAAGCAGAGAAACATAATTGATTTTTGAAAATCTGAATTAGCCATTTCGTAGACATATACATATTATGTATCATCATCATTTTCATTACATAGTATAAAATGAAGTTGCTCAAAATGTATGTGCGCGTTAATCTTTTAAACTTCGCAACGGATTTTCATACGGTTTTCACCAATAGATAGAGTGATTAAAGAGGAATGTTTATATGTATAATACATGTAAATTATATTAGAGAAAAGCCGAGAAATTCAAAGAACACATATTTTTGTGCGATTTAAAACGGCTGGCGGGCCGTACAATAGTCACCTATGAAATTCGTTCTACGGAAGAAATTGGAAAATAGATGTCCTAGAGTAAGTAGGTATTTGATTTTCCCTTTTCAAATATCCAGTGTTGCATTGCAAGCATTGTATAATTAGTTGCGAGTTAATTAGTTTATATGTATAATACATGCTTATCATCATCATTACATCATTACATAGTATAAAATGAAGTTGCTCAAAATGTATGTGCGCGTTAATCTTTTAAACTTCGCAACGGATTTTCATACGGTTTTCACCAATAGATAGAGTGATTAAAGAGGAATGTTTATATGTATAATACATGTAAATTATATTAGAGAAAAGCCGAGAAATTCAAAGAACACATATTTTTGTGCGATTTAAAACGGCTGGCGGGCCGTACAATAGTCACCTATGAAATTCGTTCTACGGAAGAAATTGGAAAATAGATGTCCTAGAGTAAGTAGGTATTTGATTTTCCCTTTTCAAATATCCAGTGTTGCATTGCAAGCATTGTATAATTAGTTGCGAGTTAATTAGTTTATATGTATAATACATGCTTATTATAGTAGAGAAAAGCAGATAAGTTCAAATATTCAATTCAGGCAGCGGGCAGTGGGCAGCTGGCAAGCGGGTGGTGTGGATTTTATAAAGATTGGGTAATGGCGTTGTGTTTCGTTAGCCACAGCAACGTGTGGCCGGGTCTGCTAGTATAGAATAAAAATAACAAATAAAAAAAAGTTTTCAGTAGATGCTTGTCTTTATGAAAACGCTCCCCAATTTGTACTCTAAATAATGCCAGGAATCACTGACTAAAGTAAATCAGGTACATTTATTAACAGTATATGGAAAAACGAAGTAAAACATAGTTTGCAAATCATTTAATACATACATTTAAAACCCAAAATAACAAATTTGAATTTTCTTTGTCCAATCAATTATTTTATAACAACTGCGTTCAACGGTAATCTATAATTATGTTGGTGTTTTACTTCAATTCTGGATTTAAATCTTTAAATACATAGAAGTTTAATTATTAAATTACCAACGACAATTTTTAAAACGGAATTGGCTATTGTTATTGTCATTATTCAGGGGCTTGCCGTTGTTCCAGGTGTTGAATAGTTAGAGCTGTTGTTGTTATTGATGAATTCGTCATGGTTAACATTGCCAAATCCAGTATTGTTGTTGTTATTTTTATTTTAGGACATTCCCGTTCCGAAGATGTTTTTGTTATTATTATATTAGTCGGAATTAATGTTCTCGTCACATTTATTGAAGTAATTATTATTCATGGTTAGACGTGTTAGGGAGACGTTGTTGTCATTTATATTCTTGACCTCATTAACATTTCCTAATCCACCGTTGATGCTGCTTAGGTTATTGTTTTGTTGATTATCGGTATCCATGGTTGTTGCTGTTGGTGGGTATTCACGACTGGTATAGGTAATTGTTATATTGATCATCATTAGCATACCCCAAAATTGCACTGATAATTTTTATTCAGGAGATGTCCCATCGCATTGACGTTGTTGTTATTGTTATATTGATCATCATTAATATTGCCAAAGCCATTATTCTGGTTGTTATTTTTATTCAGGAGATGTCCCAATCAGTTGAAGTTGTTGTTATTGTTATACTGGTCGGAATTAGCATTCAAGTCACCAATATTGTGGTTATTATTTTTATTCTGAAGCTGACTGTAGACGTTATTGTTATCGTTGAATTGGTCGGAATTAACGTTCAAATCACCAATGTTGACGTTGTTATCTTTATTGGGATTTGTTGAATGATGGTAGATGTTGTAGTTATCGTTATACTGGTCGGAATTAACGTTCAAATCACCAATGTTGACGTTGTTATTTTTATTGTGATTTTCTGAATTACGGTGGTTGTTATTGTTATATTGATCATTATTAACATTGCCAAAGCCAATATCCTGGTCGTTATTTTAATTCAGGGGATATAGCAATCCGTTGACGTTGTTGTTATTGTTATACTGGTCGGAATTAGCGTTCAAATCACCAATATTGTGGTTATTGTTTTTATTCTGGGGTTGACCGCAGACGTTATTGTCGTTGTTGAATTGGTGGGTATTAATGTTCCAGTCACCAATGTAGTTGTTATTTTTATTGGGATTTGCTGAATGATAATAGATGTTATTGTTATCGTTATACTGGTCGGAATTGACGTTCAAATCACCAACGTTGACGTTGTTATTTTTATTATGATTTGCTGAATTATGGTTGTTGTTATTGTTATATTGATCACTATTAACATTGCCAAAGCCAATATTCTGGTTGTTATTTTTATTCAGGGGATGTGGCAATCCGTTGAAGTTGTTGTTATTGTTATACTGGTCGAAATTAACGTTCAAATCACCAATGTTGTTGTTATTATTTTTATTCTGAGGCTGACCGTAGACGTTATTGTTATCGTTGAATTGGTCGGCATTAATGTTCCAGTCACCAATATTGACGTTGTTATTTTTATTGGTATTTGCTGAATTATGGTAGATGTTGTTGTTATTGTTATACTGGTCGGTATTTACGTTAAAATCACCAATGTTATTGTTATTATTTTTATTCTGGGGCTGACCGTAGACGTTATTGTTATTGTTGAATTGGTCGGTATTAACGTTCAAGTCACCAATGTTGACGTTGTTATTTTTGTTATTGGGATTTGCTGAATGAAGATAGATGTTGTTGTTATTGTTATATTGGTCATTATTTATATTGCCATAACCCCAATTAATATCATTATTTTTATTCTGGAGAAATGGATGGTTTTGGTTATTGTTATTGTTATATTCGTCATCATTAACATTGCCAAAACCTTGATTGATGTTGTTATTTTTATTCGTGGGCTGTCCGTGAGTCTGTAAATAAATAAATTTCATTAAATATTATGTGTAGTCGATGACAGCTAGGGTCTGCCGTGAGTCAAAGGTAAATATATATTTTTATACTGCTGCAAACCATTTTGAACCAGCGGAAAGGTAGTGGCTAGGTGAAGAAGTTGGATAAAATGAAGATGGGGAAGTAAATGGTTAGTTAGATTGAGTCGCCAAACACGGCTAAAGCCAATTCAAGTAAAGTTTCTGAATGGTATTTTTTCACCACGGCACGGGCGTTACTTAGTAAGTATCTGAATTAGTTTTTTAAAAATTTAAATACTCCAAGGGAGCATAAGTTCTATTTAAAAAATCCAGTAATTTGCAAGAAAAAGTCAAATCTGTATATATAAAAAATGAATCCCTGTTTCCATTGGTTACGCCATAACTTCAAAACTACTTTCGTATTTCATTCAGCTTTTAAAAAAAGTTTTCTAATACTTTGTAAAAGGTTCTTACGGAAAGAAAAATTAAGAAAATTTTATAATTTCAAAAACTTAATGACTATTTTAACTTCGCACGTTTGACAGTTCGCGCGTTTGATGAATTTAAAATTAGCAGGCAACCGTTTTTTTTTTGTAAGAAAAGAATTGTCTAGGAATTTTTTAAATCATAGATATTTTTAATATGTAGAGGGGAGAGGGGAGAGGGGAGAGGGGTGAGAGGCAACCGTTTTTTTTTTGTAAGAAAAGAATTGTCTAGGAATTTTTTAAATCATAGATATTTTTAATATGTAGAGGGGAGAGGGGAGAGGGGAGAGGGGGAGAGGGGAGAGGGGAGAGGGGAGAGGGGAGAGGGGAGAGGGGAGAGGGGAGAGGGGAGAGGGGAGAGGGGAGAGGGGAGAGGGGAGAGGGGAGAGGGGAGAGGGGAGAGGGGAGAGGGGAGAGGGGAGAGGGGAGAGGGGAGATGGGAGATGGGAGATGGGAGAGGGGAGAGGGGAGAGGGGAGAGGGGAGAGGGGAGAGGGGAGAGGGGAGAGGGGAGAGGGGAGAGGGGAGAGGGGAGAGGGGAGAGGGGAGAGGGGAGAGGGGAGAGGGGAGAGGGGAGGGGGGAGAGGGGAGAGGGGAGAGGGGAGGGGGGAGAGGGGAGAGGGGAGAGGGGAGGGGGGAGAGGGGGAGAGGGGAGAGGGGAGAGGGGAGAGGGAAGGGACATGCAGGGAGTAAAATATCACATTCGATTGAATTCATAATGAAATTACATCGTTTAATTGAATTATGTTTAATATTATTGCGAAAAACTCAACGTAAGCAAATACGACGTAATATCTCTTATGAGTCTCATATTTCCAATATAAAACACGTTTTATTACGTTAAGTCGATAAAATATAATATTCAAACTAATAAGGCCCGGTATATGAGTTGGATAATAAATGTCGAGCTTAGTACAGCTTGGAACATAATTCGTATACGGGCGGGCTTCTAAGGTATTAAGTTCGAGCATTCCTGTTAAGAACAACGATGGATACAGGAATGGGTAGTATGTACCTTTATTCCCTAATATATAGGTAACGCATAAACCTTTTTTATACTCTTTGTATTTCTAGGATATGGTTTTGTTCAGAGGGGGCCCAAATAATGGAGCTGTATTCTAGGATGCTGCGAACAAGTGCTTCATATGTTCTTCTTATTGTAATTCCATTAGTAAATGATCTCGTATTACGAAGAACAAATCCGAGCATTTTGTTGCTATGTTGATAAGAAATGATTATAATAAAATATATTTATGAATAAATAAAAGATAATATTTTTCAATAATTCTGGCTTTCACCCTTTAATGGCCATCGTTTGAAACTATGGAGAGAGTGAGGTGAAATGATATATTCATTTTAATAATGGACACATTCGTAATAATTATATGGACGATTGGAGTCTAGTGCAGACTTAGAAGAGATGAAATAATGAAAGGAGGGGAGGTAATTTTAGATGATAGAAGAGAGGATATTTATTTTTGTATTTAATTTGTAGGACTCCATTTTAATTTAAAGTTTTTCTCTTATAATTTTTCATTAAGTTTATAAAAAAAAATTTATTTAAAAATTAGTTCTGGCGTATAACTATTTACGCATGACAGCTGTTTCGCCTTCTGAAGGGAAAAACACTTTGATAATGTCCTCAGAAGGCAAGATAGCTGTCAAGTGTAATGGTTACACAACAGAGATTGTTGATAATTAAACAGTTTTTCATAAATTCAATTATAATGTTATTGAATTTATATACGAAAAACTTTAAAATGGTGAAACAGCTGAAGGCAAAATAGCTGTCACGCGTACTAATAATTACACCGCAGAACTTTAATTTAAAAAAAAAATTACAAATTAAACGCAGTAGAAAATAAATAAAAAAACATAAATTTTAAGCAACCCCCGACACAAAAAAGGGCTGATGGCCTTGAAATGCCTGAACAGATTTTCACGGTTTGTAGCAAAGAAACATGTCGATTATGTTAGCTTTCAAACGAAAAACCTGCTTCATAATCGGTCCATTCGTTTAGGAGCTATGGTGCCATAGACAGACACACACAAAGTCAAACTTAAAACACCCCTCTTTTTGCGTTTTGGGTTAAGAAAAAAAAACTGGATTTTTGTTTATATATATTGTGAAGGACAAACGAAAACTAGGGATGGGAAGGGACAAGCAAGAATATTGTTGAAGCCATAAATGTTGAATCCACAATTGTTGAAGCCATAGTTGTTGAAACCGCAATTCTTGAAACCACAATTGTTGAAGCCATAATAGTTGAAACCACAATTGTTGAAGCCAAAATTGTTGAAACCACAATGGTTGAAATCACAATTGTTGAAGCCATAATTGTTGAAACCACAATTGTTGAAGCCATAATTGTTGAAACCACAATTATTGAAGCCATAATTGTTGAAACCACAATTCTTGAAACCACAATTGTTGAAGCCATAATTGTTGACGCCATAATTGTTGAAACCACAATTGCTGAAAAGACAATTGTCGAAACCACAATTGTTGAAACCATAATTGTTGAAACCATAATTGTTGAAACCACAATTGTAGAAACCACAATTGTAGAATCTGAAAATCTTATGGCACGAAAATAAAGTGAATATAATATAATTTATGGTATTTTTTTTGGTACATGTAGTAGTATTATAATTAACCTGTATATTTGTTTAAAATACAAGAAATATTTTTTACTTACTGAAACGCCTATTTGGCTAACAGCCAAAACTGCGACAATGGTTGATACGAGAAGTTTCATCTTGTTCCGACAATGATCTTCAAAGCGCTGATGATTTTCTTGATTTTTCGTAAGGCTTTTATACGAGAAAATTCAATATATAAAATAGAAAATTTAATTAAGATTTCATCATTCTTTTCAATGGCAAATATACTACATTCGCTTCAAAAGCACTATATTTTATTAGTGGTTCATTATAAGAAAATGCTTTTTGGTGTTAATACCACACGTGATTCCCAATAAAATAAATAAGCTAGATGGACAGGGTAACGAATGGAGATGTTATGGTTCGGATGAATAAAGAAAAAGAAGTTATTAAAACTATAAAAATCCGAAAACTTCAATATCTTTGACATGTGATGAGACATCCAGAGAAGTATGAGATCTTGCATCTCATAATGCAGGGAAAAATTGCAGGAAGACGGGGCCCTGGAAGAAGGAGAACCTCATGGCTGAAAAACCTGAGACAGTGGTTTGGCCAGTCTACTGTAGAGCTGTTCCGGGCCGCAGTAAACAAAGCCCGCATAGCCAACATGATAGCCAACGTCCGTTGAACGGACAGGGCACAAGAAGAAGAAGAGGCGATTGTTGTTGATAATCTCCGTTACTGCATTGATTGTCGTGTACTTGATTGTTTTACCACAAACATATTAATCCTTGTTACGTTACAAAGTGACAATGTTTTCCTTAAGCTCACTGTTCCCCATTTTACGCCAGAATAGTACCCAAATTCCCCGCACCGCGCTGAGCTCGACACGGGCAAGCGACCGGCAACCGCGCCGTCCGGCATTCATTCATCCGCTTGCCCCGGGGGTGACAACAGTGTCCCGAGTGATTGCGTCAAGGCGCTCTCCGAGAACCTAAATTCGTGATGTTTTTATAATGTGAATTGTGCACGAGGAGGCTCCCGCCCACCAGTAGCCTGGCTACGGACTACCGCATTTCCTGCTGGCTGTGAGTAATGAGAACCCTTGTCTTTTTTGTGCCACGTCCCGCCCTTTAAATTCACTAATACGTGTGGAGAGTCGAGAGAGAAGTTCCCCCGTCAGGATTAGAATTCTAGCCCTAGCAAATACCCATGTGTAGTGTGCCGAGGCTGGTAATTGTAAAACCCTGTCTCTTTCTAAATGAATAAACCCTTTTACGTGCAAAACTGTGTTCTGATTGAGGAAGGAGACCTAGAGATTGTGAGGAAAGGAGGAGGAGGTATTCACCAGCGAACCACAAGCACTCGCCCTGGTTTTAAGAGAACCTTGCTTGCGCCGGCTTCCTGAGCTAGTATTGTTGGCCTATTAATTGCGTGTCCTTTCCAGGTTTGGTTTAGCAAATGGCCGTATATGCGGTAATGCTAACATCCTTTAGACAGATTAGACTAGTAGAGGCATTTGTCCCGGTAAGACAAAAGGTTCTGGGTTCGAGTCCCGGTTGCGACCGTCATCTTTTTACTTTTCCGTGTCTTGTTCGTTTTCATGTTTTCGTTTAGATTATTAGTGTTTTCATCTTCTTAAATGTTAAAAAATTTAAGATTCATTTCGGTTGGTATTGGGGCATACTGGGGGTTAATACTCGTATGTATATAGTCAACGAACGTGCAGATTGGACACCACGCTTCTATTCTGACCGAGTTAAGATGACGCTACCGCCGAGCTATCTTAGACCTTTTTTTTTTTTTTTTTTACAGTGTATACCGCACAAGAATCTCAACTGCTCCCGTCTGGAGCCAGTGAGACTATGGCATCCCCAATTGGGGTATGTTGTGGGGCTGAAGGTAGTGGGGAGGGGAAGGAGGTGGGGAAGAGGAAGGTTGGGAAGTACCTGGCTATTCAGATCTGGTCACTTAATACGGCTAAAGCCATTTTCAAGCAACGTTTCAATTCTGAATGGTGGTCTTACACCAGGGCGATACTAATAGTATCTTCCACTCTGGAACATGCCGCAAATATACTATATATTATTTTAAATGAATTATTTGTGAAATAACACAAATTAATCAAATAAAATTTATTTGCGCATGCCGGGTTCGAACCCGCGACCTCCGGAATGTGAGTCAAGAGTCTTAGCCACTGGACTACGGAGGTCGTCTACCTACATTTAATAAAATTGCTTGTTCATTTTCCACATATTTTGTCTCTTTTCATTGCCATTTATATTTGAGTTTTTTAGGGTATCACAATACTGTTGGGCATTGATGGTCTCAATCTGAAACAGAAATTCGACCAAAATGATGCCTTTTCGGTCCCAAAACACTGAGGCCATGATTTTTCTGCCCAAAATTCTGATTTTCAATTTTTTGGCAGATGGGGAATTGGTGTGACCACTTTGACGACTGTTTTTTTTTCCCAGGTGTGCAATGAGTCACCCACTATCATCTCCAGTCTCAATACAGCTCAGAAATCCTCAAATTTTTTCTTGTAGGTTTTATTCCTTCCGTGAGTAAAAGCGGATCACAGTACTTGGCACGATTTTTTGCCGACATCTTTCACCCAACTGGACACTAAAACGTTCCTGCGATGTTCACTCTGGTCAGGAGATCCTCCTCTACCATTCAGTGTTGCCAACCCTCAAAAAACTAAAAACCACCGTCCTTTATGGTCACAGTGCACTTACTTTTTAAACATGCTAACTATATGAGCATTCTTTTGTCATCAAAAATCGAAAATCTACGGTGATTTTACGGGGTGGTTTAACATCACATAAGGTATTAAACAAGGCTGCGTAATATCGCCTTGGTTATTCAATCTATACATGGATAATTGTATGCAAGAATTGAAAGAGATGGGATTGAGCGCGAAATTGAGTAATCTGAAAGTATGTTGCCTGTTGTGATGCTGATGCTGATGCTGATGATGCGGTGCTGATATCTAACAGTATAGAAGATCTACAGTCTCTCGTGTCAAGGATGAACGAAGTACGTACGAAGAATGAGTTAATGTGAATGTAAGTAAGTCTAAAGTCATGGTGTTTTAAAGAGAGAGTACGAAAACAGTATGCAATATAGTTGTAAATGATGAATACTTGGAGCAGGTAAACGAGTTTGTTTATTTGGGAAGTATGTTTACGAGAGATGGGAAGGCTGATAGAGATATTGAAAGAAGGGTGAATGCAGGTAACTCTATTAATTGAGGACTGAACGCCGTTGGCACCAACAAAAAACTGTCCAAAGACGCGAAACTAGTCGTCCATAATGGAGTACTGGTACCAACCCTGATGTACGGCAGTGAGGCATGGAATTGGCAGAGGAAGGATGAAAGTAGACTGAATGCTGTAGAAATGAGATCCCTGAGGCGTAAGTGTGGTAAAACCATGTACGATCGTGTGAGAAATGTGGAGATCCGCAAAGAATGCAAGGCTGAAGTAAGCGCAATGAGTAAGATCAAGAAAGAAACGCTCCGATGGTTTGGGCATGTAGAGCCAATGAACGAGGAAAGGAGTGTAAGGAGAATATATGATGCAGATGTGAATGGTAGAAGAAGTCGGGGACGCCCGAGAAAGACATGGCACGATCAAGTGAATCAGATACTTGAGTCGGGCCATGTCAAGAGTCAGAATAATAGAAGAGCATGTATGAGACGATGTATGAATGTGAACGAGGCAAGGAGTGTGTGCCAAGACCGAGTTGTTTGGCGGTCCGTCCTCTGCCTACGTCCTGCGGGGAAACGGCGTGATGGTTAGTTAGTTATTTAAATTAAAATTCAGTTCTTATAAGGCTGTGAAAATACTATACTGTCTGTAGACAGGATTATGGCATCCCCAGTAGGTATAAGCTATGAGGCTGAAGGGAGTGGGAAGGGGAAGGTGATGGGGAATAGTAAGGTTTAGAAGAAACCACCCGGCTTTTCTGATTTTTAACGCTATGGAGCTTTTTCTATGACAATCTGCGACTCCACGAGTCATGTTTTAAGTAAACATACTATAAAAATTCCTCATATTTTCTACTAATATTTAACTTCCGATGTTGAAGATTTATTGATATTTTAAAAAAACTTCTCTTTTTATCACCATGGATAATAACTTGATAACGAAATTGATTTATCTAAAAAGCTACTTACATAAACATACGAGGGTCAGTCAATAATAATGCCTCCTATTTTTTTCTACTTAAATAAAGATAGTTAAGTGAAAATTTCGAATTTGGTGCTATTTCTCAAACCTCTTCTACAATCTGCTGCAGTGGTAACTTTTTGCATCAACAGGTATTAGCACTGCAGTCGCTTGCAAAATGGCCGATATGGATGTTCGTAATAGATAGCGTTCTGTGATTGGTTCTTGACTGTAGAAGGTGAAACGCAAAAATTCACATTCACGAAAGACTGAAAAATGTATACCACGATGCAACAACGAACGTCAGCACTGCTAGACGACGTTACTGTTACGAAGCTGAAGGACAAAAACCCTGGCTGAGGAAAAGCGGAGCGGCGCAGGCCGTTGATTGCCGCGACTGCACTCATTCGTGGTGACCACAGATAACTACAGATGTCGCATTCTCTCCTCAGGAAAGGCAGTGTGATGACGATTATTCGACAACTGATTTTTCAACAAAAGTTTGTGCAAGGTAGGTACGAAGAAATTTAACCGGCCAGAATAAAGAAACAAGAAAAACAATATGTCAATTCACACAATAGTCCAATTTTTTTTATTTTTGTTAATGAATAATGACCTTCTAATTTAAATAAGTTAGTTTTAACAGTTAAAATATTTGTCAAAGTTTTAATTTTTCAAGATCCCCCGAAAACCACCGTATGTGTCAAACAATCGTGTGACGTCATCACTCCTGAAAAAACACTATAAGATCTGAAAATCAGCTGTTCAACTGCCGCCATTTTGAAATTCGTGCGAAGTATTCTCCCTAGAGTAACATTACTATTGTTTTTGAATATTTTCAATAATAGAGATAAACTAATAAGAGATACCTTTATTTTTGAAACTGGATTATTTAGGCCTAAATAATGTTTCAATAAACACAACAACTAAATCTCTATAAACAGTATGTAAATACACGAATAAATCAAAACGATGGTGTCATACCTACATTCCAATACAATGACTTAACGGTGACGTCACGACACGAGGAACAGTGACGTCACCACTAAACATTTTAATAATGCCAACTGACGGCGTGTTTCTGAAAATGGACTTTTTAATAATTTTTTTAAAAACTCTAATATCTTACATATTCAGAAACAGCGTTTATTGGTCTGTATGAACATTTTTAAAGCGTAATGTTTTTCACTGGAGTTCTTTATTGAGAAAAGTATGTGAAGTTATTTAATACGGCATAAGATAATATTAACAATTTGCAATGTTAAGCCTACCTGACTACCTCTAACTTGGCAGCCGTACAGCCTTTGGCCTTGTAGAGAGTAAGGCGGCCTTCTTAGCGCCTGCACCGGGGTCTAGGACGTTTCTACGCCGCCGGTTCTTCGCCGCCAGTTCATCGCCGCCGTTTCTACGCCGAGACGGTTCTACACCGGCCGTTTCTACACCGGCCGATTCTACGCCGCATTCAAATTAAATTAACAATTACAATTAAACTTTATTGTTTTAACACATACATACAGTCATAGAAAATAAAATAGAAAATACAAAAACTATCGAATCATTTAAAAAGTAGCATTAACATTTATTTTAAATTAAAAGAATAAATAGGAAAAATAAGATTATTGCGTCATTTGGTAATTGTGTGCTAGGCCACGTAAATAATCTAGAGGTTCCCTGTTTTCATAATCTAAGACAATTCTTCGAATACGTTCATCAGCGTCACGGTATTTTTTCAGCTTCATCGGTGGTAAATGTCCGGCGATAAGTTGCTCAAAATAAGCGTCTCGTCCTTTTTGTACTTTTTGCAATCCATCTATAAATTTCCAAATAGTTGGGTGATGCATACATAATTCAGAACGCAATCGACGATTGGCTGCCTCTGCATGATTATTGGTGCGATCTTCTCCATCGATTGTTCTCTGGTATAAATTCCACATTGTTGGATGAAACATAGGCGGGCGCCTACCATTCCCGCGTCGATTTAAACGGCCAACATAGCTGTCTTCAAACCAATTTAGAAGCGGCTGAAGTTCTACTGGCAAATCATTTGCTAAAGCATCAATGTATTCATCTAAATCAGCTATTGGCACAAATGCTAATGCAATGACCATTTTAGATCTCAATGCAAATTCAGCATCATTGTTGTATTGACTAATAACACCAATCTGAGCTAAATGCTTCCTCATATTTTGTGCTAAATGGAAGAAGCAACCTTTTACATTTACTTCAGGAAAGCAATCTTTCATGGCACTAAAAGCTGCATATTCATAATCACAAATGATAGATCCTGGACTTAAATTTGGCACTAGTGTTTTAATTAGTTCGAACATACGTGTGTATGTAACACGCTGCTTGTTAGGTAACAGAGCATACACTATAGGATGCACTCCTCCGTGTTTTGTTGCCATAACAATTTAAACTTGCGAAAATAGCCTCGGTGCTATTGCGAAGGTACCATCAGTGTACCATGTATTGGCATTATGCAAATGCTGCAACCAGCTCCCTCTTCCAAAAATTAAAATTCTGTTTGCTCCCTCTCCATCGTCGCTTAGCAAAAAAGTTTCTTCTGTTCCTGGTTGAGGCACATATAGCTTATATCGATTTGGCAACACCAAATCGTTTAGGTCTGCGGGATCAGCAGGTGCAGCATTAATTTGATTCCGTTATCTTCTGATTATTTTTCTCAGGGCTGCATTATTTGGAATCGATGCTAAAACAGCTTCAGGCACGTCGACTATACACTGATTTATAACTACACTTGTGCCCTCCATAGTTTCTTCTGCACGACGTTTCATGTTAGTGCAAACAGTTGCTGATTGTATGGCTGCTGCCGAGGAAGGGTGAGAATGATTGTTGATTTCGTTGACCACTTCTCCAGCCCTCGTGTGAATTCTTCCTTTACAGCGACCCACTTCTTCGCACCGCCAAAATTTTAAACTAGCGTCCCTTTTACTAACTTTGTCGAAAACGTACAAATATCCGTTATATGAAAACTTCTCGTTTCCTTTCTTGCTGAGAACTGCTGGTTCCATTATTAAGATCACTGTTAACTAACGTAATGATTACTTTGTGACGAATACACTTAGAGTGATGTGTTAAGGGCTCCTGCCCCATATTTATACCAAATACTGTTAAACAGTTTTTAGAATTTTAAGCGGATTAAAACTTCTCATTACCTCCTTTGTGCTAATGGGCCTGTGTTGATAACCATAACACCATTAAGATAACCCGGATTAAAACTTCTGCTTACCTGCTTTGTCAATGGGTCCCAATCTGGTAATCCCGGCGCTCTGTGGCTGAAATTGGAACGCTGGCGCGTCACCGGCCCCTGATCAGCATGTTCCCAAAATGCATTTATAAGGAATGATTGTATTTTTTATCAATTTTTTTTTAGAATTCAATCTTTGATTCCTTTATGTCTAAGAAAGATTAACCTAATGTTACCATTGATACTATGACCAATAAAACGTCAAAATGAATTTATTCTCAGTTACTCACTTAAATTAAAAATTTCATTGAAAATTACATCTGAAACTTAATTATTCTGTAATTAGTCGCAGAACAGAGGATTATTGGGCGCACTTTTACGCTGCTGTATTTAGGTGAGTTTGAAGGTGTGCAGAATCTAGCTGTTTGTGTACTTATTATCGATTTTTTTTTTTATAAATTCATTTAAAATATTTTTAAAGGTATAAGCTTTAGTAAAGTAACAGTAAAAAGATATTTATTTCATAAATTATATCGGAAATCTTGATTTAAAGTTGACGTCTTTTTTCCAAATTTTTTTTTCAAATTTATTTTCTTTAATGGAGTAGGAAAAAAAACTCCACGATTCTCCACTCTAATTTTAAAAGAATATTATTGATGTATCTTTTTTGTACATGGAACAATAAAAATTATCACCAGCCGTCACCAGCCACTCCAGTAATTGCATTTTTAAGGAATGATTGTATTTTTCATCAATTATTTTTTTGAATTCAATCTTTGATTCCTTTATGTCTAAGAAAGATTAACATAATGTTACCTTTATTACTATAACTAATAAAACGTCAAAATGAATTTTATTTTCAATTAGTCACTAAAATTAAAAATTTCATTGAAAATAACATCAGAAAGTTAATTATTCTGTAATTTATGTAATAACATATTTTTTAATTTATGTTATTACATAAATATAAAATATCCTGTACTATCTTTTGGAGTCTTTTCCGTTTGGTTATTTTAATGCGCATGTCATTAAATGTATAATATATTTTTAAGTAGGTACCTGCCAACTATAAAATGTTTATAAATACATTCAATTTGCGTGTGAGCATTTTTAGCAGGAGTTAATATATAATTAGATTACCTATTGTGTGTAATTACACTAATTACCCCCATTAAACCATTCTACCCCCAATTATCATTATTTAACGTTATTCCCCACTGTCTGGAAAATCGTAAGTATTATTGCTATGTACATCGATTAACAATGTTATGTTTATTGTTTGGGATTCTCCTTCAATTTATGAAGTTATTATAGAGAATCTTTCAAAAATTTTGTAATATTTCATATAAACACTTAAAAACAACAATAAACAACCAAATGGTCGAACGCCGAGAGGGATATCGCGCCAGCCAGCGCTCCAATTTCAGCCACTGTGCGGCGATTGTAACTTGCATGTACAAAATATCTTTTAAATTAAAATAAATGTTAATGCTACTTTTTAAATGATTCGATAATTTTTGTATTTTCTATTTTATTTTCTATGACTGTATGTATGTGTTTAAACAATAAAGTTTAATTGTAATTGTTAATTTAATTTGAATGCGGCGTAGAATCGGCTGGCGTAGAAACGGCCGGTGTAGAAACGGCCGGTGTAGAACCGTCCCGGCGTAGAAACGGCGGCGATGAACTGGCGGCGAAGAACCGGCGGCGTAGAAACGTCCCATTCCCCCTGCACCGTACCACGCTGCCTGCTGTCAACACGGCCTTATGAGAGTGGGATGAATGAGGAACTTACCTGAAACAAGGAGAAGGTATTTATTTTCATTAAATTGTCACGAACAGGTGTTATTCATTTATATACATTAGTATATTCTTTATAAAGTTTTTCTTTTTTTTTTCAGTTTCTTTCATCATTTATAAAGTAAGATTCGGTGATTTTTTACGCAATCGCGATTTACGATTTGATTGCCATAACTAAAAAAAACTTAAGTAACTGTAACCGAATCATTTAAACATTGCATTCTGATTGATTACCTTGTTAAGAATAGTGACATCTATGGGATAACTGCTGTAGGTAGTCACATTGATTTAATCTTGATCAGATTATTAAGAGATTATGAATACTAGAGACATCTGTGTGAATTTTATTAAAGCTAGTGTTACCGACTAACTAAAATAGACCACGTGACTCAGTAGATGCCGATTGAGATCGTATTGTTATTCTCGTATATTCTTGAACCTGAAAGACGGTATTTTTACATTTTTAGCAGTATAAAAAGGGTGCTATTCAAAATACTTCCTCTCTCGCATTAATCGATACCTAGGGTACAGTTCCCTTATTATTATTATTATTATCATCAGGCGGGATCCGGGCCAAAATTAGTTACAAAAAGTGTTGATTTCATTTGTTATTCAAAAGTGATAAAACCATTCTACATTAAAAACGTAATTTACAATACAAAAGTCCACCACCCCCGATGAATTGAAGTTACTTGACAACCTATTTAATTCATAATTTCATCTTTTATCATTAGGAAAACTCTCTTTTATAACTTTTGAAGGTTATTCCTATCAATGTAATATGTCATTGAAGAAGTAGATAACACTAATAATCTAAACGAAAACTCTAAAAAGAACAAGACACAGAAAAATAAAAAGATAACGGTCACAATTAGGACTCGAACCTGCGATCGTCTTACCGGGAGTAACGCCTTACCAGTTCAGCTACTTAGACCTCTTATTTAAGCCGCCGCTTCCCGCATTTTTATCGATTTCTTGCATATCTCCCTTAAACATTTGTATTTAAACTCTTAAAAAAATATATTTTATTTCTTAAGATAATATCTATACATCCCCACGCCGAAATGCAAATTATATGAAATTCTCTAAAAAAAATAATCGCAAAGTATGCTCCGAAAATTTTGATTTTCAAGTCTGTTTCTGTTATTTTACAAGTTATATTTATGAAAAAAATCACAGGGTTTCTTTAAATGCTGTTATAGACAGCCCCCGCAAGATTTTTGCTCTATTTTAAACGAGTCGTGTTTTATAAAACATTTTCACAATTTTCGCATCGATTTTATCGTTTTAAATATTCGCGCGCTCCTCTAACATTCGTAATTATATATATCTTCATCTTCTTCTTTTTGAGCGCGGTTGCGGCACATTAAATGACATTCTTATCAATCTCGTAGTTCAAATATCAGAATTAACAATATTATCTTCGACCAATTTTTTCCCATATCATTTATTGGCAGCTCACTTATTATTTGGAAACAATTGTTCGAAGAATTGGTTTGTAATCTAGATAGTGCTTGGATAAATGTGTTATATACTTCTTCTGAAAGGTTTTCACTTTGTGGTGGCATTGTTTGTTTTATTAAAAGACAAATAACTTTGTTTACATCACTTTATTTTATACACAATCTAGATGTTTCGTGAACAATGTTCACATCATCAGGAGTAAAAGTACACTCAAGTTACAAAGTAAATACAGATTACAGATTAAATATCGGGTCTCTCATTAAGAGCTTCCTATGTTTAAATTTAAATAAAACAGAATGTGTGTGAGATACCATCGAAACTTTTTTTTCATTTGAAAGGCCTATCGATGCCATTATTATGGAATATGATATCGGTCAAATGTCCGCCGCAACTTCTCTGGGTGGCGCGCATCCGAAATGTCCAATTTCCCATGACTCTGGCACATTAATCAGGCTGTATTTGACCAATGGCATGGGTTATGTTGGTTTTGAGGGCCGAATGGTTTTGGGCTTATTTGTATAGACCTGCCACTTAAGAAAACCCCACAAGAAAAAGTCTAATGCGGTCAAATCGCATGATCTCAGTGGCCAGTTCACATCACTTCCACGTGAAATGACCTTGCCCTCAAATCACTCGTGCAGGATGTCCATTGTGAGCTGTGTGGCACTTAGCACCGTCGTGTTGAAACCACAAGTCTCCGGTGTCCATATCATCCAATTTAGGCGAAAAGAAGTTGGTAATCATCAACTATAGCGCTCGCCATTGACGGTGATGGCCTGGCCAATGTCGTTCTCAGAGAAATATGGACCGATGACGCCTCCAGCCCAAAATCCACACCAAACTGTGAATTTTTCGGAATGCATTGGACGCTCTTGGATCTCTTAAGTTGCAGGTCAATGCGAATAAGCCACAAACCACAGCCCTCAAAGCCAACATAACCCATGCCATCGGTCAAATTCAGCGTGATTAATGCACCAGAGTCATGGAAAATAGGACATTTCGTATGCGCGCCACCCATAGAAGCCGCGGGGGATATTTGAGGGATGTTATATTCCATAAATAATGGCGTTGATAGGCCTTTCAAACGAAAAACAAATTTCGATGATATCTCACACACACTCTGTTTTATTTAAATTTAAAGATAGGAAGCGCTTAATGAAAGACCCTGCACAAGAGAAGAGGTAGAATGAAGGTGGAGGGGTAAGAGTGGGGAAGTTTATTGGAATAAGGGATTATAATATCATTAGAAGAGAAATACCAGTTAAGTGGGAAAATATTTTAAAGAGGGTTCATAATTTTTTTTGCTTATTAATTATATCTGTTTAGGTACTAACATTTTTATTATAGATACGTTTTAAGATTTTCAGGGTCAAAAGTATTTTCGTTCTTTGTTTTAGGGGTGTTATACCGTATTGCGCTAACTCCTTCTTTATCCAACGTTTCGGACAGCGTTATGGACACTGCAACGCTGTCCGAAACGTTGGCTAAAGAAGGAGGTAGCGCAACACGAAGAAGACCCATAAGACCCCTAAAACAGATAACGAAAATTGTTATTATTATTTTTAATTGATAAACTAATGTTTAAGATCAGAATTTTATGCATAGCCCAAAGGGTAACAACTTTCTCATGTAAAATAAAATTTATTGTTTGTGGGTGGAAAAATGTAATAAGCAGTAATTGTTGAATGAAACAGTCGTATATATTGAATTATTTGGCGAATAGGAGATAAACCGACGTAGCGCAGTTGTTAAGAGCAGTTGAACGGAAATCAGAAGGACGCGGGCAAGAGCCCCGTCGGCGGCATGTATCTTTTCTCGGGGGATTTTTTCAATGTAGATGAGTGTTTCAGGCTAATAATTATTGCTTATAATGGTTTTGAACATTTTTCCTTATTTCTAAGATTGAAAATTATTTATCTGCGATGCCTTATAACTCGTATCTAGAATTTTAAGTCCTAAGTTTGTACGAATTGTACGATCATTTTTTTATAAATGATCTGCGAACTCAGAATTGCTATTACCATTTAAAACCTTAAGAATCTTAGAACATCTTAGGCTAAGATGTTCTTCTACTCTTACCTCAAAATTTCTGTTAATTTTACCTATGTACAGGGTAGCGCGAAATTAATCACCCAATTTTGTTTTTGAATAACTTTTTTACTAAATTAAAAAAAGAGATTTTTAGTAATGGAAATCTTTATTTGGACTTTTACAATTTTTTCTGTTAAGTGGAAAAGATGATATCCGTCAAGTGGCTGCCGCCAGTGTTGATACTCATTTGTGCCATAACTTTCCGCAAGATTTCCGGTGATAACTGTTTGCATTCATGTCGAATATTATTCTTAAGGGCTGCGATTATCTGAGGCTTGTTGGCATAAACCCCCGACGTCAAGTAGCCCCAAAGAAAGAAGTCTGGGATGGTTAAATCGGGCAATCTTGCTGGCTATACCAAATCGCCAAAACGTAAGTTTACGCGACCAGGAAACGCTTCCTTCACAATATCCATTGTGGCTCGTGCTATGTGTGCGGTTGCACCGTTTTGTTGAAACCACATGTTCACCAAGTCCCGCTCATCTAATTCCGGTAGTAAGAAGCCGCTTATTATGGCCCTGTAGCATTCGCCAGTAACAGTGACCGTAATGCCAATGGCGTCCTAAAAAATCACTCCTCCCGCGTGAACGCCGCACCACACAGTGGCTTTGAATGGATGTAATGGCTCTTCGTGCATCATACGTGGATTTTGCTTATTGAAGTAACCGCTTCGACACAAAATCGCTAAAAGCATTAAAACTAAAATCGACTCAATTATTCCACGCTCTTGTGGAGTATAGCGCTCCATTGCTAGTTTGTTTGTATTCTGCAGCTGTCTAGTTCATAAATGTCAAATATGATTGACATGCGACTCCATTTGCAAAAATTATAATATCTTCCGATAGGGTGATTAATTTTGCGAAATTGCAATCCTTATAATTGATTTTTCGAAGAAAACTTCTTCTAAAAGGTTGTTACTTTGTGATGTCATTATTTATTTATTAAAAGAAAATAACTTAGTTTACATCACTTTATTTTTTATATTTTATACTATCAACATGTTTCGTGAACCATGTTCACTTCTTCAGGAATAAAAGTATACTAAAGTTAAAAAATTAATTATAGATTACATATGGAGAGAAGAAATTGAAGGAGGGGGAAGGGTTGACAATGGTGGGAGTTTCGAAAAATTGGGGATTACCAAGCTATTAGCTATTAGAAAGGCCGGTTAAGTGGGAAGATATTTAAAACAGGGTTAACAAAAATTTTTTGCTTATTAATTATGTCAGCTTTGGAATTTACATTTTTTCTTATTTCTAAAATTTCTAAATTATTGATTTGCGATGTTTTATATCCTGTATGTAATATTTGAAGACCTGAATTTATGTCAAAGCTATGATCATATTTTAATAAATGGTCTGCGAACTCAGAATCGCTATTGCCATTTAGTGCTCTGAGGTGCTCTTTAACCCTAATCTCAAAGTTTCTATAAGTTCTACCTATATAAAACGAACTACAATCATTACAATTGAGTTTGTAAACCCCTGATTTTTTGGTTTTAATTTCGCTATCTTTATTGTTGAGTATATATTTCTTCAATTTGTTATTTGTGTAAAACGCTGGTTGAATAGTACCGGGAATATTTTTACTAATAATTTTTGACGTATCGTTGTCGACAAATAAAATTCTACGCCAATGTTTATGAATGTTTATGAATTTTATTTGTCGACAACGATACGTCAAAAATTATTAGTAAAAATATTCCCGGTACTATTCAACCAGCGTTTTACACAAATAACAAATTGAAGAAATATATACTCAACAATAAAGATAGCGAAATTAAAACCAAAAAATCAGGGGTTTACAAACTCAATTGTAATGATTGTAGTTCGTTTTATATAGGTAGAACTTATAGAAACTTTGAGATTAGGGTTAAAGAGCACCTCAGAGCACTAAATGGCAATAGCGATTCTGAGTTCGCAGACCATTTATTAAAATATGATCATAGCTTTGACATAAATTCAGGTCTTCAAATATTACATACAGGATATAAAACATCGCAAATCAATAATTTAGAAATTTTAGAAATAAGAAAAAATGTAAATTCCAAAGCTGACATAATTAATAAGCAAAAAATTTTTGTTAACCCTGTTTTAAATATCTTCCCACTTAACCGGCCTTTCTAATAGCTAATAGCTTGGTAATCCCCAATTTTTCGAAACTCCCACCATTGTCAACCCTTCCCCCTCCTTCAATTTCTTCTCTCCATATGTAATCTATAATTAATTTTTTAACTTTAGTATACTTTTATTCCTGAAGAAGTGAACATGGTTCACGAAACATGTTGATAGTATAAAATATAAAAAATAAAGTGATGTAAACTAAGTTATTTTCTTTTAATAAATAAAACTTATAATTGAGTTTATAAACACGTGATTTTTTGGTTGTAAAATGGCTACCTTTATTGTAAAAGATGTATTTCTTTAATTTCTTGTTTGTATAAAATGCGGGTTTGAATAGTACTGCGAATGTTATTACTTCTTATTTTTGCGGTCTCGTTATCAACAAATAGAATTCTACGCCACTGTTTATTTGTAAGTTTGTTGGTTAAAAGAAGACTTTAAAAAGTGACTTACTAAATAATTATTAAAAAAAAATACTGATTAAAGTGAATCAGATACACCTCTCAACAGTGTATATAGAAAAACAAAGTAAAAAGTAGTTTGCAATTAATTTAATATACCTTTAAAAAAAACCAAAATGACAAGCGTGCACTTATTTAACTGCCCTCATCAGTAATCTGTAACTATATTGATGTTTTGTTTCTTCTGAAATTGGCTATGGTTATTGTCATTATTCAGGGGCTTGCCGTTATTCCAGGTTTTCATAGTTACGGGTGTCGTTATTGATGAATTCGTCATCGTCAACATTGCCAGATCCATTATCGTTGTTGCTATTTTCATTTGATGTTTTTTATTGATGTTATTGTTATACTGGTCGGAATTAACGTTCCCCTCACCGTTATTGAAGTTGTAATTGTTGTCCATGGGTTCAATTCAATTCAATTTTATTATAATTTCAAAAACATTACAAAAATTAACATTTTAATGCGTTTTAAAATACGTTTATTTACATTGAACAGGTAGGTATACAAACTATATAATCATTAAACGAGTTTGCCTTTTAAAGGCAGCTTCACTAACGATAAATATGTCGTTATCCCAATTAATTCTGTTTAACAGCAAAATTGCTCTTCCGATCGGCATGACCATTGGCAAGTTAGTTAGTAGAAGAGTCTGTGCTGTCGGTGGCGAAGATACCCATCGGGAACATAGAAATGAATTCTCTCCATGATAGTTGAATTTTCAATCCATCCGCGGATCAATCTGAAGCAATGTGAATATCCTTTCTGACTCGTAGATGGTTCATTCCGTGCATACCCAAAAAAAGTAGGTAGATAATAGTAGAGCCACGGGTAATAGCCATACTCCCCCATGTACAGAAATCTCAGAAATTTCTTCTGAACTCTCTCCAACATGAGGGAATATTTTATTGAGTGTGGACTCCAAATTTTATTTATTTTTTTTATTTTTTTTTTATTTTTTTATTATTTTTTATTAGTATCTATAGCAAAATTTGTACATAATGTATTTATAAATTATATTATATTACCGACCCACTTTCAAGTTTCTTACTAACGTTGACAATGTTTTCCGTTGGGGAGACTTTGTGGTTGGTATATTGACGGTTTTATTTGTTTTTGATATTTATATTCTTGTCCATATTATCATTTCCCGATCCATCGTTAATGCTGTCATTCATTTTCATGCGATATCCATGGTTGTTGTTGGGAATTCACTTTTGGTTAAGTTATTGTTATTGTTATAATGGTCATCATTAGCATTGCCCAGCCCAGCACAGGTAGTTATTTCTATTCAGGGGATGTCCCAAACTGTTGATGTTGTTGTTATTGTTATACTGGTCGGAATTAATGTTCCAATCACCAATGTTGTTGTTATTATTTTTATTCTGAGGGTTATGACCATAGACGTTATTGTTATTGTTATACTGGTCGGAATTAACGTTCCAGTTACCAATGTTGGCATTATTATTTTTATTGAGATTTGCTGAATGATAGTAGATGTTGTTGTTATTGTTATACTGGTCGGTATTAACGTTCGAGTCACCAAGGTTAACGTTGTTATTTTTATTGGGATTTGCTGAATGATGGTAGATGTTGTTGTTATTGTTATGCTGGTCGGTATTAATGTTCCAGTCACCAATATTTGCATTGTTATTTTTATTGAGATTTGCTGAATGATGGTAGACATTATTGTTATTGTTATACTGGTCGGCATTTACGTTCCAGTCACCATTGTTAGCATTGTTATTTTTATTGGGATTTGCTGAATGATGGTAGATGTTGTTGTTATTATTATACTGGTCGGTATTAATGTTCCAGTCACCAATATTGACATTGTTATTTTTATTGGGATTTGCTGAATTATGATTATTGTTATTGTTATATTGATCATTATTAACATTGCCAAAGCCAGTATTCTGGTTATTATTTTTATTCAGGGGATGTCCCAATCCGATGATGTTGTTGTTATTGTTATACTGGTCGGAATTAACGTTCCAATCACCGATATTGTGGTTATTATTTTTATTCTGGGGGTTCTGGCCGTAGACGTTATTGTTATTGTTATACTGGTCGGTATTAACATTCCAGTCACCAATATTTGCATTGTTATTTTTATTGGGATTTGCTGAATGATGGTAGACGTTATTGTTATTATTATACTGGTCGGCATTTATGTTCCAGTCACCAATGTTGGCATTGTTATTTTTATTGGGATTTGCTGAATGATGGTAGATGTTGTTGTTATTGTTGTACTGGTCGGTATTAACATTCAAGTCACCAATGTTGAGGTTGTTATTTCTGTTATTGGGATTTGCTGAATTATGGTAGATATTGTTGTTATTGTTATATTGGTCATTATTTATATTGCCATGACCCCAATTGATATCATTATTTTTATTCTGGCGAGGTTGCAGGTTTAGGTTGTTGTTATTGTTATATTCGTCATCATTAACATTGCCAAAACCTTCATTGACGTTGTTGTTTTTATTAGTGGGCTGTCCGTGAGTCTGTAAATAAATAATTTTCATTAAATATTATATACAGTCAATCCCAGCTAGGGTCTGTCGTGAGTTAAATACAAATATATATTTTATATTTGAATACGAGTACCAACTGCTCACAGCCATCTTGAGCCAGTGGGAAGGTAGTGGATAGGTGAAGAAATTGTTGAAAATGAAGGTGAGGAAGAAGTAAACGGTTACTCAGAGCTGGTAACCAAACACGGCTAAAGTCATTTCAAATAAAAAAAATTTCTGAGTGCCTTCTTACGGACTTCCCGCATCCTTGTGTACGTGGATTGCCGCCTTTTTGAGGGAGAGGTCGATTCAGACGGTAGCCGATGGTTTCACCTCTTCCTCACACTCGATTAATGCTGGCGTCCCGCAGGGATCGGTTCTGTCTCCGACTTTGTTTTTGTTGCACATCAACGACCTTTTGTCATGTGCACCAATTTACTGTTACGCAGATGACAGTACAGTCCATGATAGCTTTTTGTTTGACAAGCCCCCAAAGGGCTAACAAACTCCAACGGCTCGGAGGGCTTTGAAGCAAAGAATGGACGGTTACCTCGAGAGTGTTTTCTCTTGGGGTAAAAATAATCTCGTTGAATTTAATGTTTCAAAGACCCAATCTTGTCTGATTACGTCTAAAAGGGATCGAAATGAAAATCTAGTCTCTTTCAACGGAAGCAATCTTCCGAACAGGCCCTCCATTGATATGCTTGGTGTAACCCTAAGTGACCAGCTCAGGTATGGGGGCTCCATCGAAGCCAGAGTAAAGTTAGCCTCCGTTATGGACGGTTACCTCGAGAGTGTTTTCTCTTGGGGTAAAATTTTTTTTACCCCAAGAGAAAACATTTAATGTTTCCAAGACCCAATCTTGTCTGATTACGTCTAAAAGGGATCGAAATGAAAATCTAGTATCTTTCAATGGCTGTGGAATTATTTGCCGGCCCCTGTGTTTCCTCCTTCCTACAACATGGGTCTCTTCAAGACCAATGTTCATTCCTTCCCGTCCTCAAAAAGACCCTCCACACAGTATCCCAGATGACATAGGCCCTGAGGGAAATCATTTTCCTCAGGGCCTCTTGTGTGGAGTTTATGTAAAAAAAGGGCGTTACGTAGCGTAGTTTTTATCTATTTAATTTACTCCAAGAGTGCATAGGTTCCATTTGGGAGCAAAACTTTAAATGTTAAGATTTAAATGTCCTGGTTAAATTTTCCCCACAGGAAAAATTAAACCCATTCACACACTTCCCCAAATGATCATCTAGTCAATCCACGTTATGCAATTGCACTGTATAAGTATTATAAATACAAAGCAATACAAGAACAACATGTCAACCTACCAGAGACCAAATGGGAAAATAATTCACCGACTCCAGATATTTTCATATCAGAGGGTTCGGCTCTGTGGAACTCCTAATTGAACCTATAAATCCCACTGATCCCTCAATATAAATATTTTAAAAATCTTTTGGGGGGAGGGCGGTAAGAGGGAGGGGGGGAGGTGGAGGAGGCGGAGTGGGAACCTCCCTTACACCATGCGAGCGAAGCCGCGGGAAAAAGCAAGTATTTAATATAAATATTGTACAAATTTAATATACGCCAGACCTTACGATTATATATATGGAAACCTTCGCGGACGTTCATAAACCAAATCACAAAACTTTCATTGTAATCTGATGAATGGTAAAGGAAATAATTTCGTGATGCCAGAGCTCACCATTATATATAGAAAGCTTCGTGGGAACTAGCACAACAATAAAATCAATGTTTCATCTCGATCGGGTGAATCGTTGAGGAACCCATTAGTGACAAACAAAGCAACATCAATTTTTTTACGGTTACCGATTTCAGCCAGTCACGGCCATATTCAGACTTGTAGATTTTTTCTACAACTAGGATATTGATTTAACTGAAAAGGGTATGGTAAAATATATTTTTTTAAATTTGGGAGGCGGGAATGGGTACCGCCGCCCCGGGAACCTTTATTGGATAACCAACACCTCTGCCATAGGTCACCCCAAGTGCCCGGGTTCATGGGGTGAGGTTTGTCTAGGTCTTGGAGGCAAATGACCAGAACACACTGAACCCCAGTTTCCTACCCACCCCATAAACCCTTTTCCTTCCCAGAACTCTCCTCTCTTTCCTTTCCTTAAAAAAACCCTCCACACAGCATCCCCAAAGATGACATAGGCCCTGAGGGAAATTATTTTCCACAGGGCCTCCTATGTGGAGCTCATGTAAAACAAATGTTAAATAAATATTTTTTATTTTTCATAATTCTGGCGTCCACAATAAAGTGAATGCCGTCTAAGTTTATTGATTTTTTAAAATACAAGTAGGTAATATTATTGATCTATATATTATTTGAATTACAAAAAATGTTTATTTAATTAAATGAAAACAATATTTTCGTTATTTGTTTTTGGGGTGTTATGCCGTGTTGCGCTACCTCCTTCTTTAGCCAACGTTTCGGACATCGTTGCGGTGTCCATCATCAGGGCAGATCCGGTGGATGTCCACACATCCACCGGATCTGCCGGTAGGCTAAAGAAGGAGGTAGCGCAACACGGCATAACACCCCAAAAATAAATAACGAAAATGCTTTTGGCCGTGAAAATCTTAAAACTTATCGAAAACAATATTAGCGAAACTCAGTCGAAAATGTTGAGACAGAAAAATCAGAAAAAGATATTGGCTCCGCTGGGACATTTTCCATAATTTGAGATTTTACTCATAAAGTTTAAAAAATTAAAATAAATGTTCATCCAAGACTTGCAGAAAAGTCAATAGATGTCGCGTATTAAAAATAAAATGGATAAAAATTTATCCAGACACCATCTAGATAGCATTTAGTTCGAGTTGAATCATGCAATCATTTAAAAAGATAGCAGTCAGTAAATGCGGTAAGAAAATGAAGATAATTTATTTATTTAATTATTAATTTACGGACAACAGTCCATTAAAAACATAATAATAACACGAATAAAAAAACAGAGATGACAGTGAAGGGAGAGCACATATAAATTAATAGCAATGACAATATAAAATGTAAATAGTACATATAGAAGTCACTACAAGTCAAAGCATTTAAATATTGCGTATCAACTGCCGAAAGTCATTTAGTTTTACACCAAAAAAATCAATGCTTTGACTTGCGTTGACAAGTCTCGACATTCTGGATAAGGGAGAATGGTATCCATAATTAGTAGAATGTTGATTGAGGAACAGCAATTCATTATTTCGAAGTCTACGGGAAGGGATGTTAAACTGGATGAGTTGTAACAACGCAGGTGTATCAGTAATACTGTTGACAATTTTAAATATGCAAATTAGATCAGAGTCCTTTCAACGTTTTTTAATTTTAAATATGCTTTCTATGTTTTTCTAAAGAAGACATGTTTAAAACGTTCAATTTCATCATATGAGTACTTGCCTCTTTCAAGACCCAACCTCCAAGCAATTCCTCTTAGGAAACGATGTTGTACGGATTCGATATGCCAAATGTGGACGGCATAGAAAGGAGACCAAATGACACTAGCATATTCAAGGTGAGGGCGAACCAGCGAACAGTAAAGAGTTTTAAGTGTACTTATATGTTTGAAGTCAGAGGTAATTCTATGAATGAAGCCGAGTAGTTTACGTGATTTATTTACGATATTATTAATGTGATCATGGAAAGAAAGTTTGCAGTCTAGAGTGACCCCAAGGTCCTTGATAGATGTGACATTAGATAGACAAACACTATTTAGTTTATAATCAAACTGAATAGGTTTTTTGGTTCTATAAAAGGACAAAATTTTGCATTTATCAACATAATGTTGGTAGTTCTTAATCGAAGTATGATACAGTTAAAAGTGACCGAATTTGATATGGGTTCCGTAGCTCAATCGGTAGAGCAAAGCAAAAAGTCAAAGCAAAACCATGTAAGCAAAGGGTCCTGTGTTCAAGTTCCAGCGGAGCCAATATCTTTGTCTGATTTTTCTGTCTCCAGATTTTCGATTGAGTATCGCTAATATTGTCTTCATTTAATTAAATATAATAATTTGAGATTTTACTCATAAAGTTTAAAAAATTAAAATAAAAAAAAGTTTAACTTACTAGCACGGCTATTTGGCTGACAGCCAAAACTGCGACAATGGTTGATACGAGAAGTTTCATCTTGCTCCGACGATGATCTTTAATGTGCTGATGATTTTCTCAGCTTCTCGTAAGGCTTTTATACGAAAAAAAATTAATTTAATGAAATAGAAAATTTAATCGAGATTTCGTCATTTTTTATGGCGAATATACTACAGTCACTTTAAATCAGTTTTATTTTATTTTTATTAGTGGTTCATTATGGAAAAAATATTTTTTATGTTAATGCTACCCGTGAGTCCCAATTGCTCCCAATTAAGGGCCCGCAACCCGGATTTGTACCGATTTATTACATATTTCCCTTAAACACGGTAAGTTTTAAAGCACTTAAAAAAATGTATGTTATTCTTGAAGATAGTATCTAGACTTTGCCCGCACCGAAACGCAAATTATATAAAATTCCCTCGATAGAAAAAAATCGCAAAGAATGCTCCAAATATTAATATTAACACAAGTTATATGTATGAAAAAATTCACAGTGTTTCTTTAAATGCTGTTTAAGATAATTGCCGCGAGATTTTTGCTCTATTTTAAACGAGTCGTGTTTTATTAAACATTTTCGCAATTTTCGCATCGATTTCGTCGCTGTAAATGTTAGCGCTCTCCTCTAACATTCGTAATTTCGTATCTCTCCATCCTCTTCTTTTCGGGCCCGGTTGCAGAGCCTTAAGTATTTTCACAAAAGAGGAATCCTGTTAACCGCTCAGGTATTTTGTGACACTACCAAATATTACCAAGTGATCAAACAAAACTCTACAGGTGTAGTAGTGTTGTCACACAAAACTCTGACCGCCTGTGATATACGCCAAGATTCTCTATTGTATTTTGTTCCGCTTCCCGTGCTGGTTGATTCCCGCCATGCGATCTTGTGAAATATCTTTATTGCTACGCTTGTGATATTGAAATACCCGCAACAGTTCAATTTGTGAATTGTTCACTTTTTGTTCTCGCCGCGGCTGCAAAACAGCAGCTGTGTTCTTTTTTGTTTGTGAATTGTGAACCCGCAACGTGAACTTTGTGAAGCATTTACGAGTACTCGTGTACACTGAAGGAAATGTTGTATTGTGAACTGTTTTAACTGTTATAAAAGACTAAACCAGTGGCCTGAGATTGACTATAGAACGTGCAGTTTTGGTAGGTTTTGGCACCCCATTTTTAACCCTTCTTTCATTTGCAGTTATTCAGTGACTTGTTTATTTATTTAGGATATACATACACCCCGCTTTGCGAACGGATTTGAGTTAGAACAGCCGCAACCATATTGAGTTTTTCGATATTGATACATCGATATTTTTAGTGGTTCGATATTTATCGGTTTTCCGATATATCGTTACATCCCTAGGGGCAGTGGCGTAGCTAGCATGGGTGGCACCCGGGGCAGAAAACGCGGTGTCACCCCCCCCCCATTAAATTTTTTTTTGAGAAATTCAAAACGCAAATGTTGAATTCCTAAAATATAAAAAAAACATTTCTAGCTAGTCAAATATGTAAAAAAAAAATTGTTATCCTCAAAATTAAAACACTTCTAAAAACACTAACAGAATAACAGCTTTTTCAACAATCGATAGGTGATAATTTCCTTCGCGAGTTCCCGTCAATCACAATGTATGAAATAAATGAGAATGACACAGGGGAAAAGCGAGGAATATTTCACGGGAATCCCCAATAAATCAAAAGTAAGAGCTAGGAACAAAAATAAAATAAAAGAATTTTTGGGGAATGCTGACCGACCGAGCCATATAGCTACAAATAACAGAGTTCCGTGCGGAGTCTTCAATTCTAATATGCTGCAAAAATCTGAAGAAAATCATTTGCTGTCATGAAAACATAATAACGAATACTTAGGTTAAAACCAGTTTTGTGTTTAGAGTGTAACGATAAAATTTCAATCGTGAAATAGTAAAGGGGGCGTTCAAGTATAACGTAACGTAATTTTTGAAAAATTTTTACCCTCTCTCCCCCCATGCGACGCGCCGTAATATTTTTCTGCACCTCCCTCCCCCTAAACATTACGTAACACCCAAGTGACTATTTTTACCTAAAAGTCTCAATTAAATTGCGCAAAGTACTGGAAAGTCGCTTAAATACCTTTTTCTTGTTTGAATCACGTTTGCGGTAAAAATAAAACAAGAGATTTAAACTCGCAATAGGTTTATTTTATTGTTTTAAATTGTAATTCATAAACAAATTGGGAAAATATTATTATTTTTATCGGCCTTTCATTCCTTCCGGATCTCTACAACTTAATACTGTCTTAACTTTAATACACCTACATGGTTTTACAACACATATTTCGTTTAACATTAGCTACACTGAGGAGGCCCTGAAGAAAGTAATTTTACAAAGGTTTCCATATGGAGCAAAACTTTACTCCACTATGATTCATAAGCTTACTCAGAGTGGAGTAAAACCTTTTTCATGATCTGAATGCAGTTATACAAGTCCTCAAAACGAAGATTTAAAGGTCCAAAGTATGATTCACAGAAGAGAAAAACCTTTTTCATGTCCTTATTGTAACTATTCGTGTTATCAAAAGGGATACATCTGAAGTCAGCTGCTGACTCAGTGTGGAGAAAAACCTTTTTCATGTTTCAACTGCAACTATTCATGTACTATGAAGAGAAATCTAAAAATCACACGTTTACCGACAGTGGAAAAAAACTTATTTCATGTCCTGACTGCAACTATTCTTATTCTCGAAAAAAATAACTAAAACGGCACTTGCTAACTCACAGTGATGAAAAACCTTTTTCTTCTCCCGACTGTAACTATTCATGCGCTACAAAACGGCATCTAAAAATTCACATGCTTACCCATACTGGACAAAAACCTTTTTCATGTCCCGACTGCAGTAATATAGGTTTTCAAAGGGAAGATTTAAAAATCCGCAGTAGGATTCACAGTAGAGAAAAACCTTTTTCATGTCCTGATTGTAACTATTTGTGTTCTCAAAAGGGATACATAAGAAGTCAGTTGCCTACTCAGTGCGGAGAAAAACCTTTTTCATGTTCCAACTACAACTAATCATGTACTATGAAGAGAAATCTAAAAATCAAACGTTTACCGACAGTGGAAAAAACCTATTTCTTGTCCTGACTGCAACTATTCTTATTCTCAAAAAAAATAACTAAAACGGCACTTGCTAAGTCACAGTGATGAAAAACCTTTTTCTTGTCCCGACTGTAACTATTCATGCGCTACAAAACGGTATCTAAAAATTCACACCTACCTACCTTGTTTTTCTAACAGCACTAATAAACACGCTAACACAATAATAACTTATTCACTAATTCACGTCAGTCCGTAGATAAAAATTCACTTCACGAGTCTACGTTAATCACAATATACGAACGAAATTAGAATGACACAAGGAATATTTCAGGGAAATCACCGACTGAGCTAGTAACAAAAAAAAAACATTTTTCGGGAATCCCCGACCAACCAAGCCATAGAGCAAAATAACAGTCAGAGTTAACGTGTAAAATATTTTTTACGGCAATTTTGCATTTTCGTAAGTTTTTTCTCCACGTTCGAGTGTCACCCCCTCCTCGGGTGGTATCCGGGGCGGTCCACCCCCCCCGCCCCCCCCCTCGCTACGCTACTGCCTAGGGGTACGCTGCAAGGCTGGAGGAAGTGGAAAGAGGAAGGAGATGGGGAAGAGTAATGTTCAGAATAAACCACCTGAAATTTCTTGAATTTTCTAATTTGGCGAATACAAAACTATAAATGCTACAGAGCTTTTACTATGGCAATCTGCGACTCCATCAGTCGTGTTTTAAGTAAACATACTCTATACAAATTCCTCATATTTTATTACTGGAAACTTCAGACATTGAAAATGTATTGATTTAAAAAAAAATGAATTAAAAACTCTTGTCTTTTTATCACCATGGATAATAACTACAAAATAACGAAATTGATTACCGTTGATACGATCTTAAAAATACGTAAGAAAAAATTGTGATAGGAAAACAGGAATTACTAAATTACATTTTTAAAAGTAGGGGGCTAACAAAATACATTGAAAAAAATAATGGTTATACCTACCTATCTGGTTATTTTACTTTTACAGTGAATGCCGGTAACTCCATTAATGGTGGACTGAATGCCGTTGGCGCTAATAAAAAAACTGTCAAAAGAAGCGAAGCTAGCAGTCCACAATGGAGTCCTGGTACCTAGCCTGATGTATGGCAGTGAGGCATGGAACTGGCAGAGGAAGGATGGAAGTAAGCTGAATGCTGTTGAAATGAGATCCCTGAGACGTATGTGTGGTAAAACAATGTATGATCGTGTGAGAAATGTGGATATCCGCAAAGAATGTAAGGCTGATGTAAGCATAATGAGTAAGATCAAGAAATGGACCCTCAGATGGTTTGGGCATGTAGAGCGAATGAACGAAGAAAGTAGTGTAGTGTTAGAAGAATATACGACGCGAATGTGAATGGTAGAAGAAGTCGGGGACGCCCGAGGAAGACGTGGCACGATCAAGTGAATCAAATTCTTGAGTCGGGCCATGTCAAAAGTCAGAATAATAGAAGAGAATGTATGAGACGATGTATGAATGTGAGTGAGGCAAAGAGTGTGTGCCAAGACCGAGTTGTTTGGCGGTCCGTCCTCTATGCCTACCCCTGCGGAGAAACGGCGTGATGGTTAGTTAGTTAGTTAGTTACATACATAGACATAGATGTATCAATTGGTGAAAATTGATCATTTTCTATTACACTTAACACAGGTAAGATCTAGGGGTAAGGCTCTTGACTCGCAATCGATCGCGGGATGAAAACAAATTTTATTTGATTATTTTTGTTGTTTCACAATTAATTCATGCTAGCAGTTAAACAAAGTTTTATTTTTTAAAACAAAGCTGCTGACTGTAGGCCGAACGCAACATCAGATGAGAGTAGAGATGTCAGGAGTTCCACTAAAGAACGGCAAGGAGCAAAATAACATGGGATGGTCGGTCTAAGAGCGAGGTCGACAGCCGTATACACCAGGCAAGGCTTGCATTCAATAAAAGGTCGAAAATAATATAATCGAATAATATAGACCTAAAACTGAGAATACTCCTCATCAAGACCTATGTATGGAGTATCTTGATGTACGGCTGCGAAACATGGTGTCTATCCAAAAGAGATAAACGGAAACTAGGGGCTTTTGAGATGTGGTCATATAGAAGACAATTAGGAATTTCCTGGAGAGACCATATTACATATCCAAAGAATCGAAGGAGGAAGGCACCTGCTCAGGACCTTGTCCGAAAGGCGTGCAAGATGGATCAGCCATGTAATACGACAAGAAGGCCTCTTGCATTCCATAATGGAGGGTATGACCGAGGGGACAAACTCTAGGGGACGCCCACGCCGAGAGTACCTGGAGGAAATGCTGGTGGACGTGCGCTGCTCATCGTATGCTGACTTCAAAAGAGTGAAAGAGACGCACAAGACAGGGAAGAATAGAAGAGAAGAATAGAGGAAATTGCTGCAAACCAATCCCAGGATTGAAACCAGAGAGTGACTTCCGCAGGTTTTTGCTGCTAGGCCCTTCCGTCGGCTTTTAGTTCGACTGCGCCAAGTTTGAGTAGCAACTAGTTCCTGTGATCCAGTGTAAGAACCGTGTAACAAAGTGACCGACAAAGTAACCGAAACACGCAATGATACCATAATATGTAATATACTCGTATATTGCAAATAGCCTATAACCGCCTATAAATCCTGGTACTTATACCTAGGTAATATACGTCCATATGCGAGCTGCTTATGGAAGTAGCGACATCTTTTGGAATATTCTTGAACTAAAACCCGAATTACAACGGTAGCTTTGCTTGAAATTTCACGAACATAGATGTTATTGGTGGCGCGGCGTACAGGCCTGTCGTCGGACATGCAATTGAAGTCGGGTTCTAGAATTCAACCACGCAGATCGTAGGCTATTAATACTGTTTGATAAAAATAATATATAGTATATTTGCGGCATGTTCCAGAGTGGAAGACACTCTCCGTATCGCCCTGATATAAGACCATCGTTCAGAAAAGGTTCCTCAATTTCTGTTTTATTTTTATTTTTTTTAATTTTGTCCTCACTGGGTGGCTTGCCCCATTTTATAATACAAAAAAATCAATAAGATGAAGTTCATAATAAATTTTGACAAAATAATACAGTATTACGACTTGTGTATTTTTGAATGATTTATGTATTATAATGGTTATGCGTGTTATAGATAAAGCAACTTAAGTTGGAAGCAACAAAAATGCTTAGAATTGATGTATTGGTCTATCTGTGTGAACGTCAACCGACGCCCACCAACCCGATAAGGCTCGCTGTCTTGCTCATGCCCACTTATTGTAACTAGTTAGAAGAGAGGCAAGTTTTTACGACACCCCTTAATGCTGCACTTACGGGGTGTCCTATTCATTCAGTTCGTGATTTGATTTAAACGTGCACCCACATATCGCAAGTGAAATAATTATTAATTTTTAAATTTGAAATAATGAACAGTTTTCATTATTTTTAATTCGAATCTTTATTAGTAGATTTACAGAGTGTTTTAAAAGTGTGCAAGTGTAATATTTATTACGATATTCTAGGGAACAATATAATTTTGAAAATGTGGGCAAATTGTACTTCTAGGAAATATATCAAACTAGCTGACCCGCCGAACTTCGTACCGCCTCGGAATCAATAACTGTAGATGTAAATTCAGTTTTTTTATTAAATTTAAAATTACACAATGAAGCAATTATCGATGAGCAGCTGTCCGTGTTTTGTTTTTGTCAGTATCAGAGATGTCATTGTGTACGGATTTTTTTGTTTGTGATTTTCTTACTTTTCCACTTAATTACGGGAATTTGGGAGGCGTGTACGGGTGCCGCCGCCCCGGGAACAATTTATTGTATAACCAACACCTCTTCTGTAGGTCACCCCAAGTGGTTCGCTACGTTTGGTGATTTAGCAGGGGTGTCCGAGTTCATTGGGTGAAGTTTGTCCGGGTCACCTGCTGCGTAGCGGGACGGATTGAGAGATACTGGTTGAGGAAGGCCTTTTGACCTTTCCAGCCGGACTCACTCGACCCATTGCCTTGCACCGCAGGATTGGATTCGTAAGTCCGTCACTCCCGGACCCACTGACCCCCAGATTCCTACCCACCCCTCATTCCTTTTTCCTTCCCGGAACTTCCTATCCTCCCCTTCCTTAAAAAGACCCTCCACATAGCATCACCTAAGATGACATAGGTCCTGAGCGAAATTATTTTCTTCAGGGCCTCCTGTGTGGAACTTATGTAAAACAAAATGCGTTTCATTTCAGAGATTTATTATTATTGTATTTTTCCTTTAGAGGGGTTGCAGACATACGTTCACCGTTTTTCTCCTTTTCGACTATTGACATTTAGTGTGTAAGAAAGAGGGGCAGCATTATATGATTAAGAACAAATGCAAAACAATCAGCGCATTGACATTTGACGTTTTCGAATTTTTGGAATGTTATACCTAACACAATATTGTTACAGAATTTTAAAAATGTGAGAATTCGTTCTCTACAAAATGTATGAAGAAATGAATTTTTCGTCATAACTTTCTTTTTCGTGAATTCTTGCCATGTTTTATTAGTTATTCTGTTATCCGGAGCGGAGACAAATCCAAGAAATCAAAGATCATCAAAATCGGTACAGCCTTTCTCGAGTTATAAATAGTGTAACTAACCCGACTTTGTTTTATATATTAAGATTACATTAAACATGCTTTGTAAAATGAATATTTCTGGTCAGAATAATAAAATTATTCTCCGAAAAACGATTACCTAGGTATAATTTCCAATTGCCTTAATTTCAGTAAATTAGGGTCGTTATTAATGGAAGTTTTTTATTTACAGCATTCTTAAATAAATGGGAGTTATTAGCAATACCCTTTTTTATCAATACCCACCCATTTGAATTCAATCCTGAAGATTATCACATTTAGTTAAAAAAAATGATAATCTTCATTATTTCAATAACGATGTTGTAAAACAAAATTAGTTTTATGAGACCGACTTCAACACACTTTGGCTTCGAAGTCTCAATTGTTCGATAATTATCAATTGTTTTTTTTTTCAAGCCTAAAACGAAACACGCTGTATAAAAGTTTTACATCTGTGTGAGTACTGTGATGAAGTCAACTTAACTTGCGAGACCTATACGTGTATTCGATTTATTATTTTACGTTATATAATTTTGGTAGGTAATATTGTTTTCAGTTCTTTAATCCCACTTTTAATTTTGTATCTGAATTTGTTTTTGTTTTCCTCAATTTTTGTATAAGTGCAAGACTGTTGAATGCTTTTATAGCATGGTATTTATGGTGTCTTTGTCCTTAGCTTGTATTTACCGTCGGCGTTTATTGTTGATAGTCCGTGTTACTGCCGAGTTGTGTGTTATTTTACCGAAAGCGTATTAAATAAACCGAGTGATCAGACTGTTTTAAACAGTAAAGTTTACTTAAGGTGGTACACAATCCTAATAATTTTTGTTAACTCAAAACTCACAATTTTATCATTTCCGGCGAATTCGTAACTATAATAACTTTTTTATTCAGACAGACACCTGGAGATGTAAGTTCTTTATAATTAAGATTAATAAAAACTGTACCATACCATTATTATATTTTACGTACAACGATTTTAAAATTTTATAACCCGTTTTATCAACTATAAAGTTAGTGGTAAGCACAAGACTTTATTTTTCTAGACGATGAATTAATAACTTCGGGAAGGAAACATTTAGAAACATCTTAAATATTTATAACACGTTCTTCAGAATTAATTAAAATGAACGCGGCGGAAAGGTCGAATCTCCAGGCCTGCTAGGGTGAATTCGACCGTACGTTCGTTTAATACGCCGTGCCGCGGGAGTATATTTTTTTACACGCTTTCTTCATTTACGTAGTTAAGATTTCGCATTATTTTTCTTCTTCTTCTTTTCTTTGACAGGGCAAATTCGACAGTAGGTTCGTCCAATACACGGGTCGCGAGTCGCAATTTGTATACACGGCTTCTTTATTTACATCGCGTCATTAAGATTCTGAATATATTTTAGGGTATATTGTCGTCCTGAACTCTTGGGTTGGCCGATGTAATGTCACAACCGCCCTCCGCATGAACATTGTTTGTTTGATTTGGATTTGATGTTTTCTTTGAACGCTTGTCTAACTTGGTGATATTTTGTGTTTGTTGAAATTTGGTTTTTTGTTCAAAAATTAAGTTTGGTAGCGTTTTAATGTATAATTGCGTATATCTAGTACGTCAAACCTGTTGAATATTTGGTCTGTATCAGTGGAACTTATGTAATTCCAAATAATGTGAGGAATCAAAGATCAAAAGATTATAGTCTCATCTTTCAACAGCCTAATTAAAAAAAGCTATTAAAAATGGTTTGCAATTCATTTAATGTACATTTTTAAAACCAAAAAATTATCCAGGTTTTGTTGGTACTGAAGAATTCGTCTTAGTTAAGATTACCAAATTCTGTATTGTTGTTGATATTTTTATTTTAGGACATTTTCGGTCCAAAGACTTTATTGTTATTAGTGTACCGTTCGGAATTAACGTTCTCGTCACATTTTTTGAAGTTGTTCAAATTCATGGGTGGATAAGCAGTTGTTATTTACAATTTTGTCCTTAATAAAATTTTCTGATTCATCGTTGGTGCTGCCGTTCCTTTTCATGCGATAACCGTTGTTGTTGCTGTGGGTAGGATTTCAAGCCTGGTTTAGGTTAGTGTTATATTGAACTTCATTAACATTGACAAGGCCAGTATTCTAGTTATTGTTTTTAGTTTTGGCCATTTTCCATCTCTTCGCTGGCTGATGTTATTTTTATTCTTGTGCTCCTGACCGTGGACGTTGTTGTTATTAAAATCACATGTGTTGTTGTTATTATTTTTATTTTCTAGCATTTCCTCTCCGTAGACGTTGTTGTTATTGTTATTCTGGTCGGTTTTGCTGGTGTAATTATCAATATTGATGTTGTTATTTTTTGATAGGGATTCGTAGATTTAGGGTAGGTGTTGTTTTTATTGTTATTATGATCATTATTAATATTGCCAAAGTCAGTAGTAGTAGGTTGTCATTTTTATTCAGGGGATATCCCAATCCGTTGATGTTGTTGTTACTGTTTTACTGGTCGGTATTAACGTTCTAGTCAACAGTGTTGTTGTTCTTATTTTGCTGCGGAGATTGTAGGTCCAAGTTATGTTTGTATTAACGTTGAATTCATCAGTTTTTTTGATTTTATTCTATTGTTATGTTATATTTTTGTTGCTTTTATTCTGGGGAGTATCTAGGTTCTCGTTGTTATTATTGTCATATTTGTCATTATTAACATTGCCAAAATCTACATTATGGTTGTTACTTTTATTTGATGCTTGTTCAGAGGCCTGTAAGTAAATACATTTCGTTAAATATTATGTACAGTTGATCCCAGCGAGGTTACCTCATGAGTCAAGACAAATATATATTATTTGTTTGTGAATACCGTGCGAGAGGGTTCCGCAAATGTTCATCCCATGGCAATATATCCCCGATAAAATATCCTCTGACAAAATCTTCTATGGACAAAACATCCCCCAACACAATATCTACTAAAACTTAAGCTCACCTAACTAACCTTAACTAACCTAACCTATCATAAATGGGACAAAAATAATACGATCCTGTAAAGATAATACATTATAGTTATCGGTATTATTTTTGTCCCATTTTATTATTTTTTAAAAATAATTTATTGTCTTTACAAGATGTCTGTATTATTTTTGTCCCATTTTACAATTTTTGAACAATAATTTATTGTCTTTTTTTTTTTTTTTTTTTTTTTTTTTTTTTATTTCGTACAATTTTTGAAAATACACTTTTATGTTTTTTTCTTGATTACCATACTAGGCTAATGCCCGTGTTAAGGTAATCAAACATGATATAAATTATACAATGTGTGAACTAGAACAAAATATAGGTTTGAAATAGAAATTATAAGATATTAGAAACAAGAGAAAGAAAAAAGATAAAAATATTTAAGGTAAAATATAACAAGATATATGTATACGTATGCACATACAAATACATACAAACACACATACATACATATATATATATATGTACACTTACATACACATACACATATATACATATACATATATATATATAATTATAAAAAAGAAAATGTTTGAAAGAAGTTAAAAATAAAATACTTTATAAAATATACATAAAAAATAAAATACTAAAATATAAACTTATAACTATATAAAATACTAAAATATAACTATATAAAAATATAAAATACTAAGAAGTAAGATTTAAATATGTTAATCTATAATTTTTTTTTTTTTTATGAAAGCTAAAAAATTTTCTGGAGGTTTGACAAGGTAGGTAATTAATCACCTAGAAGAGTATATATTTAGGTTAGATTAGATTTCAGTGAAGACAGGTTAGAAAAAGATGTGAAGTATGATATTTGATTTAGTTAATTTAATTATTTTCTATTCCTTTATAATGGTTAGGAAGTCAGATATTCTTTGAAGAAATCTCGTCCCCTTTCGAATATCCAATTTTGAACACGAGATACTTTACAAGATGTCTGTATTAGTTTTGTCCCGTTTTACTGTTTAAAAAAAAACAATTTACTATCTTTACAGGATGTCTGTATTATTTTCGTCCCATTTTTTTGTTAGGTAAGGTTAAGTTTTAATAGATATTTTGTTGGAGGGTGTTTTGACGGTAGAATATTTTGTCGGAGGATATTTTGTCGCGGGATGAAAACGCGCAGTACCGCACGAGAGAGACCTAACTGCTACCAACCGTCTTGAGCCAAATGGAAAAGAAAGGTGGAGAAGTAAATGGCTATTCAGAGGAATATAAACGCTAGAAATATTTCGAATCTCATGCCTGCAACATTTTAAAATCGAGCGTCTTATTTACACGAGGCAAGTAAGCGAAAAACTGGTTTTTATTTATTTTGTGCATAATTTTATAAGAACGTAAAAAAGTTAGAACATGGAAAACCTCAAAAATAGTCTTAGCCATGAAGGGGTATTTAAAAAAATATATTTCTTGTATTACTTCATAGTTAAGTCATGAAAAACATTTTTTTGTGGTTTACGCTTATATATTTCGTTACGTAAATAATAATTTTATTGTAATTCCAATACATAGAAAAGCTAGTAAAATCTTCAATTTCTGATCTTTCACCGGGGCGATATATAGAGTCTATTATTATCTATTTTTTACCTTAAAAACAACACGTTTTACGTTACATGTAAGTTCCATTTTTAAAAAAATGTGCATTTAGGCAAAAATCAAATACAGAATAAAATAAATGTCTGCAAAATAATCTTAACATATAAAACAAAGTCGGGTTAGTTACATCATTTATAACTCGAAAACGGCTGGACCAATTTTTATGACCTTTGATTTGTTGGATTTGTCGTCAAACATTTTGCATGGAATCAATTCTCATCTTTTGAAAGAGCTGCAGGAATATTGTGATAAGTATAATATTGAGTAGTGAGTGAATTCTAAAAATTTAAAAACGTCAAATGTCAATGCGCTGATAGTTTTGCTTTTGTTCTTAAACATATATAATGCTGCCCCTCTTTCTGACCCACTAAATGTCGAAAATGGGCAAACGGTGAATGCACCCCTCCAAAACGCGAAATATTATAAACGCGAAAGTTAGTATGGATGTGTTTGTTACTCTTTCACGCAAAAACTACCTAATGGATTTAAATGAAACTTTACAATAATATAGCTATATCAGAATAACATATGGGCTATATATAATGGTAAGCTCTGGCGTTGTGGAATTTGTATAAATGAAAATGTGTGCATTTCATATATTTTAGCGGCAGGGAGGAAAGGTAGAGGGAAGGTAAGCTCTGGAGTTGTGGAATTTGTATAAATGAAAATGTGTGTACTTCATACATTTTAGCGGTAGGGAGGAAGGGTAGAGGGAAGTGGAACGGGGGAGGTGGGGTTAGCGAAAAGGGAAAATACGAGCGAGGGAGAGGGCGGGGAAGGTGGAAGGGAACGAGGACGCAAGGGAAAGGACATGCAGGGAGAATCAATTTATTTCTTTTGAATGGGATTGCAACGCATGCCGGGGACCGGCTACTCAATGAAATTTAAAAAATCTGGAAAAGGATTTTTGGAGCAATGCCTACAATTTGATTTTGAGAAAGCTGAGGATCCGACATCGGGTTGTACTCCAGGTCTTACGAGGGCTTAATGGTAAAAAAGCTAGGGCGCCTGACGGAATACCTGCCGAATAGAGGTCTGCAATACTAGGGCAATTTTGACGAAGTTTTTTTAATATATCCCTCAAGTCTGGCTCTGTACCCTTAGGTTGTAAAAAAGTGGTCATCCATGCCATTCCAAACAAAGGTGACCGCTCCAACCCGGCCAACACATCTGTTCTATACAAAGTGATGAAACGAATGATCAACGAAAAACTGCTCACATACCTCGAGAAGTATAAAATTATTATCGACTGCCAATACGGATTCTGGTGGAACTGCCAGGTACGGGGGCTCCATCGGAACCAGAGTAAAGCCAGCCTTTCAGAAACTGGGAGTACTGTACAGGGCACGCAAAGATTTTAATAGTACACAAATGCTAACCCTGTTAAAATCGCAAGTATGCCCCACGATTGAATTTGGTAGCCACTTCTGGTCTGGAGCTCCAAAATACCTGAAATTTTTTAATCCTCGGCTGTGTACAGAAACGGGCTTTCCGTTCGATAGATTCTCATATCTCAACAAATGGATTTCAATTCGTCAGAACACAGGCGTCGGGTAGGAATGTTCTCCTTGTTCCCTCGGCACATCACATGTACACGGTGGACAGTTTTACAGCTCGGCTGTGGAAAGATTTGCTCCCTCCTATAACACGGGTCTCTTCAAGACCCATGATCATTCCTTCCACTTCTGTAAAAGTCCCTCCACACAGCATCGACAAAGATTATGGTTGTCCTCGATCCTCCTTTCGAGTTTAGGTATGTAATATGAATAAAAATATATTTCTTTTTTTTTAATGTTTGTTATTGTGATCTTTCTGTGTATCTATTGTTTAAATTTAAATTTTGTGTAAAAAGATTTTTTTTGTTGTTTTTTCTTTATTTTGTTTTTTTATTGTGATATCGCTGTGTATAATTCTAGTTACGTTAATTTTGGTTGTGTAAAGTTCCTAGAACTTTATATCTTTTGTATTGTCTACTCCACCTCAGTCCCTGTGTAACCGACGTGTTACGCACCCTCATTTTTTAATTTTAAAATTTATCATTTTTATGTCTTCTTTTTCATGTACAATGCCCCGGTGCAACAAATAACGCCTGTGTGCCAGGTTGCCACCGGGAGACATTTTAGACTCCTATTTTTTACAAATGATTTATGATTATTCCGCCTCAAAGGCGACCAGGCTGACTAGCCTCCTTTTTATTTTTAATTATACCCCTGAGAAGGGCCGTTTTTCCGGCTCAAAGGAAGCGGCTGCTCCGCCAAGCGGACTGCCCTTCCTCCATTGCCGTTCTGCTGTTATGGCACAGCAGGAGGCGGCTGCTCCGCCAAGCGGGCTGCTTTTTATTTTTTAATTACGCTCCTTTGGAGGGCCTTACGTTCTGGCCACTAAGCTCGTTAATACCGTGCCGCCAGCAACGATCTTTCGCCAACACATTTTATCATCTTTAATATGTCTTTTTCTTTATGTACAATGCCCCGGTGCAACAAATAAAGCTTGTATGCCAGGTTGCCACCGGGAGACATTCTAAATTCATTATTATGCCTCCAAGGCGACCAGGCGGCCCTGAGAAGGGCCGTCATTTTTGCTCACAGGAAGCGGCTGCTCCGCCAAGCGGATTGCCCTTACAAAACACATTTATTAACATAACTTCATTTACACACCCCGTAGGACAATAAAACAAAGACGTTTTATTACAGAGTCCTGACGGGCATTCAGGGAAATAAAATTTAAACCTCTAACTCTTAAACTGCCAACGCTATCTGCATTTGCGCAAAAATTTTGGACTTGAATTTTCCAATCAAAAAACAGTCTTTTCCCATTTTAAAAATCCAGGAACCTCGTAAGACGACGGGACAAAAAGGTTTCGATAGCCAGGCTTACGAGGGACCTGGGAAAAATGTTAACTTTCTTGTAAAACCTCGTACACTTTATAAAAGGGCAAATACCTACCGACAAATTGTAAACATTTCCAAAAACCGTTCTAATTTTATCAAACCAAAATTCTACGGGTAAAGAATACCCGTAGAAGCATGTTAGTATTAAGAAAACTACTGTACATATTGTATTTTAACCTGTAAAATTATTGTAAAAACACAAATTTAAACGACCAGTTTCAGACAAACGGTCGGCAAAATAGGCGGCCAACAAAAAACCGCGCTATTTATACATAACGGGCAAGGTCAATCCTACCACCCTAATTTGTACCACGTGACCGTTTTTATCTCGAAATCGGGTATAAAAGACGGCGCATTTTTGAAATAAATCAATTCATCTCTCAACAGTCAACTCGTGTATTTTTCTTCGGAAGTTTATTATCACCCAGCTGCCTCCTGCCGACCTCTGCCTGTCTTCGCTCCTGGTGCCATCAGTCTCTTCGAGAAAGCCGGCCCTACTTTAGGCAACCGCCACGCACCAGGATCAGGCAGAGGATTTGGCACATCCAGTGTCCTCCACTCACCAGGTACTGGGTGCACGGGAGGTCAGTTACTTATTATTTTTTACCATTTCATCCTGTTCGTGCACTGAAACCCGGTACTTTTTTACAGTCTTGTGAAGACGCTGATACGTCTGTTACACCCTGTATCTTTCAGGTGACTTTACCTGTAATCTTAGTATTTTTACAGTTATTATTTTTCCATTGTTTTGAGTAATGGCATTGTTTTTCTTATATTTTTAACAAACTTTTATTAAATAATATGAATCATATTCTCTGTATGTATCTCATATTATGCTCATCATTCAACTCCTGTTTTACAGGGATATTTGAGGGTTTAGTTTCGTGCATCATAAGTGTAGCTTCATTTATTAAAAACATAGAACATAGAGTCCTTGTGAGAGCCCTCAAGAAGTAACCATCTGTTACTTATACCAAGGCGGGAAAGCGGTAGGATTACCTCAAGCATCGACAAAGATTAGATATTTTCCTCAGGGTCTCTTGTATGGCGTTATTTAAAAAAAATCTACACCTTTGAAATGAGACATCGTTTTAAGAAGAATATTGTTGTATATATTGTTGTACATATGTTATACAATCACATATCTACCCTGATGATGGACACTGTAACGCTGTCCGAAGCGTTGGCTAAAGGAGGAGGCAGCGCAACACGGCATAACACCTTAAAAATAAATAACAAGAATATCGTTGATATTATATTAAACCTAATAAGATTTATATATATAGAGAATGATATACCTAATATCATTTTATAACGATATTTGCCAATCTTCATAAAGAGTACATCATAATTACACCACTCACACCACTACTATAGACGATCAATATTAGATTGAAGAATATTACAGTCATTGAAGGAGATAATGGTTTTAAAAAGAGAATGTTTTATACTTTTAATATTATTTTCATATCACGTAAAAATACCTAGGCTCCCTGATAACAAACGACAATAATACTACAGAGGAGATCCAGAAGCGCATAGTGAACGCAAATCGCTGTTATTTCCGCTTACAAAACCTATTAAAGTCCAGACTGCTGTCCAGAAACACGAAGATATTAGTGTACAAAACACTTATCAGACCAGTACTTACGTACGCAGCTGAGACTTGGGTACTAACTAAGAGGAATGAGCGAGCACTGGACGTTTTTGAAAGAAAAATTTTGAGGCGCATCTTCGGATCGGTTCTAGAAAATGGATTTTGGCGCAGACGTTATAATAATGAGCTTTATACTTTGTTTAAGGAGCTAAACGTTGCAAAATTTATAAAATTGGGAAGACTTCGGTGGCTGGGTCATGTGGAGAGAATGACCGAGCATCAAGCACCAAAGTCCCTGCTGAACTCAAAACCGATAGGGCGAAGGAGCCTGGGAAGACCAAGACTAAGATGGAGCGACAACGTCCTCAAAGACATATCTATCTTGGAGCTTCAAAACTGGAGAGAGCTGGCTCAAAACCGAGATGAGTGGAGGAAGACTCTTGAGGAGGCCAAGACCCACCAGGGGTTGTAGAGCCAATAATGATGATGATGATGATCACGTAAAAATATTAAAAAAATAATACAGGTCCCAAAGGAGAACCCATGGAACGCCTCAAAAATATCTGGTAAATTTGATTGAATTTGGTTAAGTACTTGTCAAATTTTGTGGAGTTGGAAATATTAGGTATTAAATAAATAAAAATAAAACAAAGGAAGTAAACTATGCGTTTTTTTAATGAATAAAATCTTTGACATATTATCAAATAATATACATTTTTTAAAACAAAATGACAACTGTAAACTGGTAGGTAGAATCGTATCTGAAGTATTGCCTTTATTCTCGGGATTCGATAAGACCTTGTTGATGTTATGGTAACCGTTAGACCGATCCGAACTAACGCTCATATCACCAATATTAACGTTATTATTTTTTATTTTGGGGCGGCCTGTCCGTTGATGTTGTTGTTATCGTTGAATTGGTCGGTATTAATATTTATGTCACCAATGTTGTTGTAATTATTTTTATTCTGGGGTTCCTATACGTGGACGTCGATGCCATCGTTACTCTGGTCGGAATTAGTATTCGAGTCACCAATGTTGTTGCTATTATCTTTATTCTGGGGCTCCTGTCCGTTGACGTTGTTGTTATTGTTATACTGGTCGGAATTAACATTCAAGTCACCAATGTTGTTGTTATTATTTTTATTCTGGGGCTCCTGTCCGTTGACGTTGTTGTTATTGTTGTACTGGTCGGAATTAATATTTAAGTCACCAATATCGACGTTGTTATTTTTGTTATGGGGATTCGTTGAATTAAGGTGGGTATTGTTATTGTTGTTATGCTGGTCAGAATTAACGTTATGGTCACCAATGTTGACGTTGTTATTTTTGTTAAGGGGGTTCGTTGAATTAAGGTAGGTATTGTTATTATTGTTATGTTGGTCGGAATTAACATTATCATCACCAATGTTGACGTTGTTATTTTTGTGATGGGGATTCGTTGAATTAAGGTAGGTATTGTTATTATTGTTGTATTGGTCGTCATTAATATTGTGGTCACCAATGTTGACGTTGTTATTTTTGTTATGTGGATCGGTTGAATTTAGGTAGGTATTGTTATTATTGTTGTATTGGTCATCATTAACATTGCCATTGCCTATATTGATATTATTATTTTTGTTCTGATGAGAATGTAGGTTTAGGTTTTGGTTGTTGTTATTGTTATATTGGTCATCATTGACATTGCCAATCCCTTCATTGATGTTGTTATTTTTATTCGTTGGCAGTCCGTGAGCCTGTAAAAAAATAAATTTTGTTAAATGTTATGCAGTTTTTATACGAACTACACTATTTATTCATATTCCAAATACTGCGCAAACAAACAATTTATCCTTATATTTTTTATCATTTCCTGCAAAAAAGAAAGTAAAAAATTCTCGGTTTAACCTAACCTGAAAATATTTGAAAATTTCTTACCACTACCATAGTACATAAGACTTAGCTAACCAAGGAATTGAACACACGACGTCTGGGTGGGACCCAAACGCGATTCCAACTAAACCACTGTCCGGTTGTTTATTTAGAGATGGGGAGAGAGACGATATTTGTTTAGAAAGGGGGACAACTAAAAATATGTTTTCAAAGTTTTCAATTCTAGATTACAGAAATGACTTCACAATCAAGAACGTGAATTTTAAACCGGTGAGAGGGAACGGAGCAATGGCCAAATCTTGTTTGAATAAGAATAAGAATTTGAATAAGACCTTACTACTTTCAAAACACTGTATTTCTCATATGTTCGTAGTATCCTTGAATACGCATCTCAGGTGTGGAACCCAGGCTATGCAGTGCACAAAAATAGAATTGAAAGCGTTCAAAATAGATTTTTAAGGTACCTCAATTTCCGCTCTTTTCGATCTCATGTTAGTAATGAAGACTCTGCAAAGTTCTTCAAAATACAAACGTTAACTTGTCGAAGAAACATAGCAGATTTGGTAATGTTATTTAAAATTACACATAACTTAATCGATTGTCCTGATCTTCTTCAACGCCTATCATTCCATGTTCCAAATCGCAGCAGCAGGCAGTCACTTACCCTTAATCTCCCTATTTGCAAGACCAATTCCAAACAGAACTCATTTATCTACATATCCACACACTCATTTAACTCAAATTATTACCATATTGACATTTTTAACTCAACTTTACGTGACATAAAACGAAAACTCAGCAAGCACCATGACTCAAACTAGAAAGTTCAATCCCTATATATATTCCCGTCCTTTGCCTCTTAATCCTATTCCTATGTTCCTCCTCACTCCCCCCCCCTTTTTATATTTTGTAACTAAAAAATAAAACTTACATATCACACTTTATTATTATAATTATCATCAGTGGAAAGTTCATAATTGGCATAAATAACATCCTATTATTTTATTATTTTGTAATTTATGATCTGTTGTCAACTTTCTCCAAAATAAATAAAAAAAAGAAAAAAAAGAAAGGTATTTTTAATAGGAAAATAATGAGAGTGTTTTTGAAAACACAATTGTTGAAATCACAATTGTTGAAATCACAATTGTTGAAATCACAATTGTTGAAATCACAATTGTTGAGATCACAATTGTTTACACCACAATTATTGACACCATAATTGTTGAAACAAAAAAAAATTATTTCCGAAAAAAAGTGAATACGTTAAAATTTGTTGTACTTATTTTTTTTATACAGATATGTAATATAATAATTTACCCATATTATTTGTATTATTAAAAATTATTTTTTACTTACTGGAACGGCTATTTGGCTAACAGCCAAAACTGCGACAATGGTTGATACGAAAAGTTTCATCTTGCTTCGTCAATGATCCTTAATGTGCTGACGAATTCATGATTTCTCACAAGGCTTTTATATGAAAAAAATAATTGATAAAATAGAAAATATAATTAAAATTTCATCATCAATTTTATAGTGATTATAATACATTCGCTTCCAAATCACAAATAAAAAAATAATAATTCATGATTATGAAAATATTTATATTAATTCCACACGTGAATCCAAAATGCTTTCAATCGGGTATTTTCACAAATTAGGGAACTTGTTAAAAAGTGTGGAATAAGAAAGTTTTTCTTTAAGATTCTGATCATCGCAACAAAAATAAAATATTCCTAAAGATCAATTAAAGAATGTGGTTGTTTCAGGTCTTATATCCAATAATACTGTTTACTAACAGTGATTGGTGAAGGGTCATATTCCATTCACGCAATATGTATGGGATTGGTAGGCATGCATTCGCAAAGACTGATTTATTTATTACTTATTTATTATGAATTAACGCCGATTAAAGGCTTTTACATGGGAATTGCAATAATTTGAAAGAATATACATAGTTAAGAAAAAAAAATTATATAACAAAAATTAAAGAGTACATCCGCAAAGAATGTAAGTCTTTATCTGATCCGAATGGACTTTCGAAGACGTGTGTTTTCTTTTTTTATGTCATATTCAATTATGCTGTGAAACTCTTCAAATACCACTTTACTCATACGGAAGTACATGAAGAATCGTCCGTCATCAGATTCTAGTTCCTTTACTAAAGTATGGAACTCTCCAAACATTTGTCATTGTGTGTTAATGTTGTGGACCCAAATACTTCTCACTTTTTTCTTTTTACGAGAATATTGATTTAATAATAATAATCGTAGCAAATCATCTTCAAATTCGCTTTCAAGACATGGCAAAGCTGTCGTCAGCTGAGAAGAGAATCACATAAATATAACCTAAAAAATAAATGTCAAATGTGTCGAATCAAACGCGCCTGCGCACAACCGGAGACCCCTTGTCACGTGGTCACAGCGACGCGTACATACGTCGCGTCATCCAGTGTGAACATGGACAGGAACGTTGCGTCGCGTCGCGTAGCGTGACGTGGGCTTAGTATGTTCCCAGCTTTATGATTTTGCTTTCACATTCTATGTGGTGTAGGTGACTTTGAAGCTAGGGGGTTGAGAGGAAGGGGGGGGGGGGAGAGTTTGTTAAGAAGTAGCCACCTGGCTTTTTTAATTTGCTGTATACTACAATTTTAATGCTGCGTAGTTCTTTCCATAAATCCGCGATAATTGATTAATGTTTTTAATAATTCAATTAAAAAACACGTGTCTTTTTATTACCATGGATAATTTTTTCTAAATGACGACAAAGGTATTTAAAAAAATATAAAATTATAAAATTTATTTTTTATTCATATGCAAATTCCACACAAGCGTCATAAATAATGCTTCCTCTAATCTGAGTCACTAAGACTATGGAGGCAATATTTATTTCAGGTCTTAAATGGGGGACTTTTTTAATTAATACCGCACAAGAGTCTCAACTGCTCCCAACCGTCTGGAGCCAGTGTGACCATGATACCTCCAATCGTGGTACGTTGTGAGGCGAAAGGTAGTGGGGAGGGAAACGATGTGGAATAAGGAAAATGGGGAAGTACCTAGCTATTCAGTCTGGTTACCAAAGTGGAAGTAACTGGCTATTCAGTTTGGTGTAACTCTAAGTGACCAGCTCAGGTATGGGGGCTCAATCGAAGCCAGAGTAAGTTAGCCTCTCAAAAACTGAGCGTACTGTACAGGGCCCGCAGATACTGCAGATAGTACACAACTGCTAACCCTGTACAAATCACAAGTACGCCCCACGGTTGAATTTGGCAGCCACCTCTGGTCTGGAGCTTCAAAATACCTCGACTGTGCAGAGACGGGCGGTCCGTTTGATAGAGTCTCCCATCTTAATAGACGGATTGCAATCTTTAGAGCACAGGCGTCGGGTGGGAATGCTATCCTTGTTCCACCGGCATCTCAGTGGAATATGCTCCGAGGAACTAGCGTCGTTGATCCCTTCGGCACCAGCGCATAGTCAGGAAACACGCCAAACACGTGCCCAACGTATGTACTTGGTTGACATTTGTCACATGAGAGCCGGTCGCTTTTTCAACTCGTTCTTATTTTAAACAGCTCGGCTGTGGAAGGATTTGGCGGCCTCTGAGTTTCCTCCTTCCTACAACTTGGGTCTCTTCAAGACCAATGTTCATTCCTTCCTCTCCTCAAAAATACCCTCCAACAGCAACTCAGATGACATAGGCCCTGAGGGAAATTATTTTCCTCAGGGCCTTCTGCGTGGAGTTAATGTAAAAAAAACATGATTAAAGCTATTTCAAGGAATCTTTAAATTATGAACGATGGTCTTATATTAGAGCGATACTGAGGGTATCTTTCACTCTGAAACGTGTCTCAAATACACCTAATATTATTTTAAATGATTTAATAGTAAAATGACTCAATTCAATCAAATCATTCTGCGACCTCCGAATTGCTAGTCGAGAGTCTTATTTAGCGCAGTTCGTTTTTTTTTTTTTTTTTTTTTTAAATTGAGGAAAATGATTTTTGAGGAGAGGAAAGAATGAACATTGGTCTTGAAGAGACCCATGTTGTAGGAAGGAGGAAACACAGAGGCCGGCAAATCATTCCACAGCCGAGCTGTTGAACATAAGAACGAGTCGAAGAAACGACCCGTTCTCATGTGACAAATGTCAACCATGTACAAATATTGGGCACGCGTTTGGCGTGTTTCCCGACTATGCACCGGTGCCGAAGGGATCAATGATGCTAGTTCCTCGGAGCATCTTCCATTGTAATACCGGTAGAACAAGGATAGCATTCCCACCCGACGCCTGTGCTCTAAAGATTGCAATCAGTCTGTTAAGATGGGAGAATCTATCAAACGGACCGCCCGTCTCTGCACAGAGTCGAGGGTATTTTTCAAGTATTTTGGAGCTCCAGACCAGAGGTGGCTGCCAAATTCAACCGTGGGGCGCACTTGTGATTTGTACAGGGTAAGCAGTTGGGTACTATTAAAGTATCTGCGGGCCCTGTACAGTACGCCCAGTTTCTGGGAGGCTAACTGTACTCTGGCTTCGATGGAGCCCCCATACCTGGGCTGGTCACTTAGGGTTACACCAAGCATACTAATGGAGGGCTTGTTCGGAAGATTGCTTCCGTTATAATATTTACTCCACGTTGCGTACTACTAATCGAAAATAAGAGTAATTTTGCAAGCCAGTGGAAAAATGCATAGTCAAATATAATAGTTATTAAATCATCTACGCAACTACTGTTAACGCCTATGCTCAGTGGCACCCCGCCTTTGTTTCTGCCTACACATCAAACGCGTAAGTTTCATTGCATGGCAGCTTTGATAATTCGACGATATGTTTATGTATAATAATAACATCTCCTATCCTTTTCCTATACTCCTATTCCTCTCCCCTTCCTAACCATCCTTTTCCTATACTCCTATTCCTCTTACCTAACCCAAGATTAATTTGAAGATATTAAAACTTCATTTCCAATGTACTTTAGCATAAGAAACTTCTGTGGATTGACTTCAGTTTACTTGTATACAGGATGTTAAGGGACGTACTTGACTTACTTTAACCAGTCATTCCTGACATTATTTGGAGTAAAAAATGTAAATGAAATTTTGGTCTCCGTTGACTTTTTTGATGTTTTTTTTTCTACAAAAAAAAATGGTAGTTGTTGAACAGTTGGAGGCGGGGTAAGGGGTTCGTCGGACACCCGGCTGAGTGACCAGTGACGACATGCGGAAGAAATTTTTTTTGTTTGATTTTGAAGAAAAAAATTTTGAAAAAAAAAGTCGTCAAAAAAAGTCACCGGAGACCAAAATTTCATTTACATTTTTTACTCCAAATAATGTCAGGAATCACTGGTTAAAGTAAGTCAAGTACGTCCCTTAACACCCTGTATTTATCACTGTATCTGTATATTATGTAAAAGCTGTTTCTTACAAATAAATAAATGATCTGCTATTTAAATGAAAAAATTAAAAAACTAGGTTTTTTTTTTTTCAATACTGTCAGGAATGTCCTCATTAAAAAAAGACTTAAGCCATCCGCTCATGGAGAAACTGAAAAAAAAGAGTTGGCAACGCAATCGCTATCCACAGGAAAGAAATTTGTGAATTTTGGTGGTCAGTTGATATTTCACATTCGTACATCGCCTCAAACATACTCTTATATTATTCTGACTCTTGACATGGCCCGTCTCAAGTATCTGTTTTTAAATTTAATTTAATTTAATTTTTTTTATTAGCAAAATTTTTTGATACATGGGAATAGGTACAAACATAAAATAACATAATATATCATAAAATATAAGAGAGTAACAAAAAAGATCCCACAAAGGCGAAGCCTGTGCGTGGGTATTATATTATGTGGATATTAAACAGTGGTGGTTAAAATAGAATTAAAAAAATATATATGTATATATAGTGTCTTTAGAGATAAACACGACGATTTTACAGGAGTTACTGTGAAATTTCTTAAAATTAAAGATATATGTACATATAATAACGTATGTATACACCCAATAAGTACATACACACGTTCATATATATGTGTACATATAATACACATATATTTCCTTTTTTTTTTAATCTAAAATACAGAATGACATGGAATATTTTAGGAATTTAGAAACAGATAATACAATTTAAAGAAAAAAATTTCTCACTTCCAAATTATTTTTTACTCAGCTTTTAACATTTTTTTATATACGTTCAGATTTTGACACGTATTGATTGAATTGGGTAGGGAATTGAACAGTTTTGGGGCAATACAGTTAATGTGCCTTTGGGCCAGCTTGGTTTTGCAGTGAGGCACTGTGTACACGCACGTGGTATGTCTCTGGCTAGAACGATTTGTGTTTTTAGTGAAATTGTTAGGACGAGAAAATATAAATTTAAGACATTGGATACAGTAGATCTGCCTTAGTTCCATAATTTCAGTTTCCTGAAATAACTGATTGGTGGGATACATCTTGGCCTTCTGGTACATTACCTTAATGATGGACTTCTGTGCAATTTCTAATGGTTTTACATGGTTATTGTGTGTTTCTCCCCACACGATTATTCCGTAGGAAATGGATGAAAGCACCAATGCGTTATAGACAAGTTTCATGGTCCTTATATTGACAATGTTGCTCATGCGTTCGAATATGTAATTTAGGTATCTCAATTTATTAACATTTTTTTTCTATATAGTAAGTCCATTTGAGTCGGCAGTCTATAGTTACACCTAATTTTCTATTTTCGATGATATTATTTGATATAATTTTCTAATTTTCTATCTATTTTCGCAGTTTGAGCATGTCGCGAAGTTACAATTAACGTTATGGAACTTCACGTTAAAATTGTTTTTAGGGGATGACTTTTGGGAATTATAATTATTAATGGTTTTATCAAGATTTAGACTGAGAAGATTTCTATCTAGCCAATCTTTGACTATTGCAATGCATTTGTTAGCTTTACTGGTTGTATCTTCCCACGTTTTACCATGTACTGTTATTGCAGTATCATCGGCAAAAGAGAAAATTTCACCTGGTATTACAATATTGCATAGGTCATTGATGTAGATTAGAAAGAGTAGTGGCCCTAAAACTGTTCCTTGAGGAATACCATGTTTTACCAAATCACAAGTGCTTAAGCTTGATTCTATTTTTGTGCGTTGTTGGCGATTTAATATATAGCTTTTTAGTAACAAGAGACTTTTGTTTTTAATACCAACGTTAATGATTTTCTTTAAAAGAATTTTATCGTTGACTGTATCGAACGCTTTCTTTAAGTCCAAGAAAATGGTTAAAGTTTTATTATTAGAGTCTAGGTTAGAGTATATGTTTTTGGTTAAACTAAAGATGGCATCATCGGTGCTCAGGTTAGTCCTAAAGCCATATTGATTAGCTGAGAGAATTGCATTCGATTCTTGATCTTGGATAATTGAGAAGTTAAGGTTATTGGTCTGTAGTTGTCGGTTTTACATTGGGATCCGGATTTATGTATTGGAATGATATGGGCGAGTTTAAAATTATCGGGATAAATGCTGTGTCTGATGCAGTTGTTGAATATGTGATGTAATGGAAAGATTATGTGTTTTTTAATTGATTTAATTGTGGTATTGCTTATGTTATCTGGGCCATTTGCAGACTTCTCTTTAAGGTTATCAATTTGTCTTGAGATTTCAAGTTCTGTTATTTCTTTAAATGTAGAGAGCTCAGAGGTAGTGTCAGTAGACTCTGAAAGTCCGGGAGGAATTTGATTCGAGTGAATACTAAGACTGGGATTATTATCTATAAGAGTTGAGGCAATGTTTATAAAGAAGTGATTGAAATTGTTTGCAATTCTCTCAGCATCTTCGATGGTTGTGTTATTGTCAGTAATGATTTTTTTGAGGAATTTTATTAACCTTTTGGTTCCTATTTGAAATTTCATTTATGACTTGCTATGTTTTTTTCCAGTCGTTATGAGCATTATGTAGTTGAGTAAAGTAGTATTGTTGTTTATGATTATGATATTTATAGATTGTAGCGGGTAGCTAATAGCTGCGTTCTAAAAATGTCAACAACGCCCTTGTTTCCTGATGTTGGTACGCCGTGAGCACCTGGGTTCGCTAGTACTAGATTTAACCGCAAGCGCCAGTTTGGGAGAGACCGTGCTGGAATGTGGCAGCTCGTGGTGGCGCCGAGTTTGGTGGATTCTGGAAACTTCGTAACACGTGTGAGACAAATGAATATTATTTTAGCTTAATAGGTTCACTGTTTATAAATTATGTCAGGATGTTTTTCCCTGGCTGGCGCCCTGTTTAATATGAAATTCACAATAGCTTCGACGGCATTAACTAACTTTCTGATAGCAATCTAAATCCATTTTACCACTAACAGGTTTATACACTTGTCACGCCCTGTGATTATTTTCTTGCTCTACCATGATCATTTATAATTTGCATATCAATAAATGTCCTTTGTTCAACTCCAGACTTATTATTATTTATTAATATTGTGCCTATTGTTTCAACATGCCGGCGTGAGCTGTAGGTAGTTGCACTCATTTATTATCAGTTATCATGTTACAAGATTTTATATTTTTCAAGTACTTCATAAAAGTTGTTCAAAGCTAAATTTGGATCATCATTAGATAGGACCGCAGTCCACGATTCTTCGTTCAGTTAAAATTGAGTATTTAAATATTACAATTTGAGGTTTTACTCATAAAGTTAAAATAAAAATAAAAATAAAATTGAGTAGTTGATTTTAGTAATTGTTTTGTTGAAGTTATTTGGTTCATCAGAGACGGGCAAAGTTGTAGTATGATGGCAGTAGAAGGTGGGATAGTGGTCAGTTATGTCAATTTGTAGTGTAGCGGATTTATGTTGGTAATTTTTATTTGTTTTAGAAATATATGATCAAGATGTGTATCATTAGGATGATTAGGTCTGGTGGTGTTGTTTATGTATGGTAGGTATCCTGTGGAATACATAACATTTAGATATTCGTTCGTGTTCGGATTTAGTATGGCGTTTTGAATATTTATATTAATGTCACCCATAAAAAATGCAAAATCGAAATGGTAAGAGCTATTATTGTTGATAAAAGTTTTAATTTCTTGGGTAAACAGATTTGTAGATAAAGAGGGAGAGCGGTAAGCTGTCAAAATAGAGTATTTTTTCCCTCTGGAGGTAAAGGTTGCATGTATAGCATTGGAAAATTTGAAGTTTGGATTTTCTATGTTAATGTTGGATATGGAGTGTATATTGTAAAATAAGGTAATACGATCGTAAGACGTATGTTTAGCCGGAATTGAAATGGAAATATAGTTCGGTAAGTAAAACGGGATACATTCGCGCAATTGTGTTTCAGTGAGTGCTATAAAATCAATTTGGAAGGAAAACGAATTTAAAAGGATACAGAATTCATTAAAGTGTTTCCTAATACTTCTAATGTTCATATTTAGTATGTTGAAAGATGTATCGTTGAATAATGTGTTTACATCTTCATTTTATTGAGTCCGGATGGTCATCTTTGAAAGCGCAAAAGGGAGTCCGATTAACTGATTAACTTGATCGTGCCATTTCTTCCTCGGGCGTCTCCAACTTCTTCTACCATTAACATTTGCGTCACATATTCTTTTTACACTACTTTCTTCGTTCATTCGCTCTACATGCCCAAACCATCTGAGGGTCATTTCTTAATATTACTAATTATGCTTACATCAGCCGCGAATTTTTTGCGGATCTCCACATTTCACACACGATCATACACGGTTTTACTACACATACGCCTCAGGGATTTCATTTCAACAGCTTTCATCATTTCTCACTGCCATATATCAGGGTAGGTACCAGCACTCCATTGTGGCCTGCTAGCTTCGCTTCTTTTGACACTTTTTTATTAGCGCCAACGGCGTTCAGTCCTCCATTAATGGAGTTACCTGCATTTACCCTTCTTTAAATATCTCTTTCAGCTTTCCCATCTCTCGTACACATACTACCCAAATACAAAAACTCATCCACTTGCTTCAAGTCAAAACTATATATATTGCAAACTGTATCACAAAAATAAATTTCCGTATTCTACACTTTTGAATAGGATCCCTTATTTGTGAAGATCAATAAGTGGGAGCAATTGGGATTAACACGTGGCATTATTACATGTGTGGTCGGTCTTGCTGTATGGATGTGGGACATTGACCTTGAAAGTAAATACCATGAACATGTTAGAGGCTTTTGAAATGTGGCTTCACCGGAGAATGCTCAAGGTCCCATGGACCGACATGATCACCAACACAGAAATTTTCAGGCAGGCTAGAGCAGATAGAGAACTGCTTACTGCATATATTTATGTATCGTCGTCACCCCATAAAAGGGGGTGGGATAGACCCCGTCCGTGCGTACAGCCAGGCGAACCCATACTGGAGCGGTTTTTCTGCGATCCTCCCGCGCCTCCCCCAATGATATGGGTAGGCCTGAGGAACAGCCGCGTGGTCTCGACGTCCTTCCGCCCCCCCTCCGACAATCCGACGCTGATCTTTTCCCCGAGTCTTCAAAAACTTCCTCTTCTTTCCCACATATATTTCTTCGTGGCAAAATCGGTGAGTCGGCTAAAGGGCGTGGACTCCGGGTTTCGTCTGCGGTTGGGCCGATAGCCATACACATTGTCATTGGGACTGCCTGGTGGTTTGTGGAATACCTTCTCTGTATAGATATTTTATTTTTATGCCTTTTCTTCTCTCAGTTATTTTTGCAAATACTTGCATTATATTATTACTGTTACTTTTTCGTTATATATCTTAACTAGGTCTCCTCAACCGGGCGCAGCTCTTATTTTTCTTTATTTACTAACACCTTTATCTGTATATATTTTTCTCTATAGATTTCAGAAGAATCATTCCACGGGCTGCTACTTTTATTTATCTTTTGTATAATGTTAATGTAAGTACTTGCATACTGCTTACTAACCCCGTATGCATGGACATTGGAGGGTCTAGAGTCGTTCAAATAAATGTAGCTTCGTTCAAAAAAAAAATAGAGTCTTGACGTGTGCGGTGAAGGAGGAAACCATATGTTTCCTTATAACGCCGTTGGGAAAGTGGTGGGGTCCCCTCCAATGCTTACTGCAGGAAAATTTCATATCTGGGTCACATACTTCGAGAAGAGAAGTATCACTTGCTCCAATTAATATTGAAAGGCAAGATCAGCCCCGGATCTAATGGGGGGGCAAGCCGGGGCCCATGCCCCGGGCGGCAAGTTCAGAGGGCGGCCAAACTCAACTTTGACCACGGAATAAATAATAGTACAAGTAGAGAAATTTCACGGCCATATTAACTCGACTGATACCCAGAGCCCTGAGTGAGACGTGCTGCACGAACATTTATTATTCGCGAGGCGCGTAGGCATAGTTCAAAATACGCACCCGACCCGCTCGCCCGCAGGAACCACAGATCGCGGCAGCACGCGTCTGCTCTGGTTACCGTGCGTGCGAAAGAGATGAAGCTATATTCGAAAACTCCCTCGTCGATCTCTCTCCACGACAGTGTTTTGTTTTAAAAATGTGTCAAAAGTGTGTTGTTTATTTTTACTCTTTAGTACTTGTTGATCAACCGAAGGTACAATACTGATGTCATTAGTGTCGCATCAATAAATCTATCACAGTTCATCGATCGCTTTTCTGGGTAAGTATTTTATATAACTATCTTATGCTTTTTAAGTTACTATATTTATTTTTTAAACTCAATTTAATACGTGCAATCACTTACGTCGTCAATTCGTCATTATTCAAACTTACTTAAAATTTGTACGTCGTTATGCGTGTCATGATTTGTTTATTACACGATGGCAGCCATCATATGACTGAGAAGTAAAACAGCCTTTTTATTTCAGCTTTTATTTAAATACAATGCAATGTAGCAGTTTAAAACGAATAAGCAGCCAGCAAGATAAATTTCAGTTGTGATTTCATCTGCTGAAGCATTTTGATGGAAACCATTCTCGTATTCAAAGTACAGTTTTAAAATTCTGGTTGCAGACTATATGCAGCCAGAATTTAAGGAAAACCATTTGCATGTTCTGGGTGTAGCTATAATTAAATTTCTTAATTAGTTACAGTAAAACCAGTTCTTTGATTCGAATATGGCCCACCCCCCCCCCCCCCAGCAAGGTTAAAATAAATATAGTTACCTAAGTGGGCGGGGGCGGCATTTTTCAGTTTTTGCCCCGCCTAAAAAAAACGAAGATCCGGGGCTGGGCAAGATGGAGGGTCGCTGAGGGCCTGGTAGGAGATAAATGTCTTGGCTGCGAAATATACGAGTGTGGAGGAGCTATTCCGAGCAGCGCAAGATAGAAAGACATTTTTAAAGTGATCGCCGACGTCGGGGGAAGTGATAGGGTACACCAAGAAGAAGAAGTGTGGCATTAATATAAAAAAAAATAATAAACTTGATAAAATATAGTTGTTTTGAAGCGAATGAATTATATTCGCTATAAAATTGATGATGAAATATTTAATGAATTTTCTATTTTTTCATATAAAAGCCTTACGAGAAATCATGAAAATCGTCAGCACATTGTAGATCATTGTCAGAGCAAGATGAAACATCTCGTATCAACCATTGTTGCAGTTTTGGCTTTTAGCCAAATGGCCGTCCCAGTAAGTTAATTTTTTTTGTACAACAAATAAATATGTAGGTAAAATAAAATACAACGTTGCTGTAGAAAAAAGTATTAAATCTTCTAACACAGCAAACTTATTTTGTGGCACCATTTTGGTTTAAATTAATAAATTACTTCGTTTTGGATGAAAATGGAGGAAAATTATGTATTTTAATAATAAAATTTCTAATTCCTTGACAAAGAATGTACCAAATGAAATTCTTCCTCTATTTTATGCAAATAACAAACTTAAAAATTACATTGTAAATAATAAAGATAGAGATTCCAAAATGAAAAAATCTGGAATTTATAAATTGAAATGTAATGATTGTGATTTCTTTTATACAAGGTGTCCGGAAACTCGTAGTACAAGCGGGAAACTGGAGAATCCACATCACATTTGCAGTCGATTTTGAGGTTTAACTTTTTTTGATTTGAGCTTTCGTTTTCAAGTAAATCGGGTCCGAAGTTGGAATTTTTTTGGTTAAATTTGAAAAAAATGTTCACTAGGGGGTTGATTTCAGCTGTGTAATGTCTTATAAAATGCAACGAAGGGTAAACCGGGCTCAAAATTTTTTTTAACCCTTTAGTTGCCGAAAAAATGGAAAAATAGAAAAAAAAATAATATTAAAATCGAAATGCTTCGATCGAAAAAAATAAGTTTTTTGGGTTCTCTATGTGATGTAGATTCACCAGTTTCCCGCTTGTACTACGAGTTTCCGGACACGTTGTATAGGTAAAACTTCGAGAAACTTTGAAATAAGGATTAAAGAGCATATAAAAGCTTTAAATAATAATAGTTTCTCGGAGTTTGCCAACCATTTAATAGAAACTAGTCATACGTTTAATTTTAACAGTGGAATAGAATTAATTCGTTGTAATGTCAATGGCATTCAGTTGGATAAATTAGAAATTTTAGAGATTAGAAAGAGTGTTAATGCAAATTTAAATATTATTAATAATGAAAAATTGTTTTTAAATGACCCATTATTAAATCTATTCCCCTTTTAAAATTTTTAATTGTTCTATATTGCCCCTCGTCCCTTAACATTATTTTCTTTCTAATTTTATTATTGTTTGTGTCGATTGTTTTTCTCTATTACCTATATATGTCTATTTTTTAAATTAGTTCTGTCAAAACCCTTAAGAAGTCGGCTTTGCTGACGAAACATGTCGGTTTTGTAAACAATAAAAGTGGTAAAAACGAAGTAATTTATTAATTTAAACTAAAATAAAGTATTAAATTTTATAATAGAATTAACAAAACATTATAATGTATTCTGTTTGAACAATTGTGGCATCAATAACTGTGGCGTCAACAATTGTGATTTCAACAATTGTGGTTTCAAAAATACTTGTGATTTTTCCAAAACAAATACCTTTCTAATGCCAATAAGAATTGGCCATCGATCCATTCCCTCTTACCTGTTCTTAATTCAGGAGTTATTTCTGTAATTTAGAAGAGAAAACTGTGATCAAATTTTTTTAGTTATCCCCTCTCTATAAAAATATTGTCGTGTCTCCACCGCTATAAACAAACAACCGGTGAGTGGCTAGTTAGCACCGCGTTTATGTCCCACCCGGGTGTGTGTTCAATTCCTCGGCTGGCTAAGTCCTCCATCACGACACAAGCAACATTTATCACATACTGTGGTGGTAATAGAAGATTTTCAAATATTATCAGGTTAGGTTAGGTTAATATAAAAATATCTTGGGCTGTGCATTGATCAGCATTTGACATTTAAACTAACATAAAAGGTATTAAAGACAAAATCATTCCCTTAATTAGCGTATTTAGCCGGCTATCATATCTGTTGCCAAATAAATGAAAAATATGTTTATATTATAGTCTCGTACACTCACATTTAAATGATTTGATTCAAATCTGGGGAAACGCATGTGAAACATACATAAATGAATTACAGGTAATACAAAACAAGGTAATCAAAAAAACTATTTAACTACAAGCCTAGAACATCTACAAAAAAATTATATATGGAAACAAAACTATTAACATTAAGAAAACTATATGAATACAATACATGTCTCCTTATATACAAAATTCAAAATAATCTCGTGCACACAAAGACAGAATTCATTAAAACGTCCCAAGTACACAAACACTTTACACAACAACGCGTTAACATAATACATTTAAACACCATCCACACTAACTATGGTAAACAATCCAATGGTTACGAGGGGGGCAACTTATATAATTGCCTCCCAAATGACATTAAAAACGAAAAGAAGTTGGGTACATTTAAAAAAAAATATATTTATATTTATTCTTGATAAACAAAATAATGAAATATATACGCACTGTATTGAAATATTTATTTTATCTTAATGTGTATAATTATTTCTAGTTAAATGAGTGAAAATGTAATTTTCTTTTAACTGGAATAAAAAAAAAAATAATCCGGGAATATTTTTAGTGGATTTTTCGACAACCATGCTAGGCACATGCCCGTGTTATAGTGGTTGATTATTATCACCTTCCCCTTCCCCCGCGTCCCCTTTCCACATGCGTTCACACTACGCCTTCTCTCACCCCACTCCCCTTTCCCCACCCCCTTCCGAAATTCATACATTTAGTCCCAAAACATTCAGTTTTTACTTTTCAACAGCTCGCGTGCCACCTATTGCAATGTTTTAGTACAAATTTCATAATGTCAGAGATCACCAGTATATAGAAACCATCACGGGCATGCACACATTCAATCCCCAAAGTTTCATCGCAATCGGATGAATGGTTTAGCAACGCTTAGCGTATATTCATAGCGTATATTCATAAACGTATTTTGATTTTTATTTATATAGATAAGGATAAATTATTTGTTTGCGTAGTACACATGGAATATGAATAAATAGTATTGTCCGAAGAAAGGCTTAAATCACCGATACAATATTGTACTTGTAATTCATCGGCTTAACCTAGTAAAACCTTTTTTGTACTTGGTTTATGATACTCATCAGAGATTTCGTTGATTTTTTACATTTAAGAACACATTGTAGTACAATTTCAGGATAAAATTAAGTGCGAAATTTTCAAAATTGTAGGTAATTTCCGCAAAAAATCTTTTAAATCCAGTCAACCTACACCTTATTTTGCAGGACAATTATTTTTATTTTTTATTTAAATTGGAATTTATGAATGATTTTTTTTTTAAATTCAGTAGTTTACTCTGTGTCTCGCCCTTATGAAAGATCACCACTCAGAAAGAAACTTTATTTGAAATTGCTTTAGCCGTATTTGGTCACCAGCTCTGAATAGCTATTTTCTTCCCAACCTTTCCTTTAACTAACTTCTTCGCCTAGCCACTTTTTCCCACTGGTCCAAGACGGTTGGGAGCAACGGTTGGGAGTTGTGACTCTTATGAGAAATTACATAAAATATTCTTCTTCTTCTTGTTATGCCCTGTCCGTTCAACGGACGTTGGATATCATGTAGGCTATGCGGACCTTATTTACTGCGGCCCGGAACAGCTCTACGGTAGACTGGCCAAACCACTGTCTCAGGTTTTTCAGCCATAAGGTTCTCCTTCTTCCAGAGCCCCGTCTTTCGGCAATCTTTCCCTGCATTATGAGATGCAGGATCTCATACTTCTCTGGATGTCTCATCACATGTCCAAGATATTGAAGTTTTCGGATTTTTATAGTTTTAATTACTTTCTTTTCTTTATTGATCCGAACCATAACATCTTCATTTGTAAACCTGTCCATCCAGCTTATTTTAAGTATTCTTCCGTAGATCCACATCTCGAATGTCTCAAGTCGCCTAATTAGTTCTTCAGTAAGCGTCCATGCTTCCATTCCATAAAATAATATCGAAAACACGTAGCATCTGACCATTCGCATTCGTAATCCAAGGTTGAGATCATGACTGCAGAACATTTTTTTCATGCGGATAAAGGTTGCACGAGCTTGCTCAATGCGGCATTTGATTTCAACTGAAGGATCCCATATATCATTTACATTGCAGCCCAAGTATACAATACTCTGTACCTTCTCTAGTTTTGATCCATAAAATATTAACAAATTTAACTATGACTGACAAATCCTCGCCAGGACCGACTGTACATAACATTTAAAATATATATTTTTTTACAGGCTCACGGACTGCCAACGAATAAAAATAACAACGTCAATGAAGGTTTTGGCAATGTAAATGATGACGAATATAACAATAACAACAACCAAAACCTAAACCTGCAACCTAACCAGAATAAAAATAATAATATCAATATAGGCAATGGCAATGTTAATGATGACCAATACAACAATAATAACAATACCTACCTAAATTCAACGAATCCCCATAACAAAAATAACAACGTCAACGTTGGTGACTCGAATGTTAATTCCGACCAGTATAACAATAACAACAACATCAACGGACAGGCGCCCCAGAATAATAATAATAACGACAAATTGGTGACTTGAATGTTAATTCCGACCAGTATAACAATAACAACAACGTCAACGGACAGGAGCCCCAGAATAAAGATAGCAACAACATTGGTGACTCGAATACTAATTCCGACCAGAGTAACGATGGCATCGACGTCCACTTATAGGAACCCCAGAATAAAAATAATTACAACAACATTGGTGACATAAATATTAATACCGACCAATTCAACGATAACAACAACATCAACGGACAGGCCGCCCCAAAATAAAAAATAATATCGTTAATATTGGTGATATGAGCGTTAGATTGGATCGGTCTAACGGTTACCATAACATCAACAAGGTCTTATCGAATCCCGAGAAAAAAGCAATACTTCATATTACGATTCTACCTACCAGTTTGTCATTTTGTTTTAAAAAATGTATATTATTTGATAATAAGTTAAAGATTTTATTCAATAAAAAAAAGTTAATATCCTTTACATAATCTTTTCAACTTCACAATATTTGGCAAGAAAAATGGCAAGAAATTCAACAGATCAACAATTTGGGGCATTCCATAGGGTTCTCACTTATTCACTTATATCTATATCTTTGTTCTCACTTATCACTTATTATTTTTTTTTAAATATTTTTACGTGATGTGGTAAAAATATTAAATGATTTTTTTAAGAAGGCATTATATTTAAAAAATTATCAAAAATTTCAACAAAACAAAAAAACGACTTCAAAAAATGCACTAAAAAGTTAAAAAATAATTTCGTATTCTTCTACAACTTCATAATAAACTTCCTTTTTCTACTCATCAATATGTAGGTACGATTGTTATTTTTGGAGTCGGTGTCACTCAAGGTAGGTTTGTAACTACATACATATTTATAGGTGAGATGTGCTTGTGTCGCACGAGCGACATGACGAGGAGAGAAGCGAGAGCGGGGCCGCGGGGTAAGGGGAGCTGTCAATGCTGCTGAGCTGCCGAGCCGGGCTGACACCGACTCCAAAAATAACAATCGTACCTACCTATTGATAAGTAGAAAAAGTAAGTTGATTATGAACTTGTAGAAGAATACGAAATTATTTTTTTACTTTTTAGTGCATTTTTTGAAGTCGTTTTTTTGTTTTGTTAAAATTTTTGTTTATTTTTTGATTTTTAGTGAATCTGAAGTACACTAACTAATTTGTTTGAATATGGGTAGACCTACTAAACGTGCTGCTCATATGAGACCGACATAATTTGACCATAACGACGTTAGGGTCAAATTAAGAGATTCAGCCGAGTATCGTTAATTTGCTCCTAAGAATTGGAGAGTTCCGTTACTTTGTCATGGATCCCATAATCAGAACCTAACCAAACTCTCATCAAACTACCCTTGAAATACATCCTTTCCAATAAAAAAAGAATCATCGAAATCGGTTGGCGTGATATTGAGTTATTCGTCCATTTGTCGCGCACATACTTGATGCAAATTTAAGACTTATATGATTTTCTCATAGATGCCATCGTCAGAATTGGACCAAATTAAAATGGGACCACACGGGAAGCACCAGCTTTCAAATAAAAAAAGAATCATCAATATCGGTTCACCCAGTCGAAAGTTCTGAGGTAACAAACATAAAAAAAAAAAAAAAATACAGTCGAATTGAGAACCTCCTCCTTTTCGGAGTCGTTTAAAAATAAAACAAACACTTACAGCCTTACTGAAAAAAAACAGCACGCCAGATAACCCGTGTTATTGCAGCAACATGAATAAAACAAAAATTCACTAAAACACGATAACATTACTAATAAGATTTGGTCTTAAAACGTATTGTAAATCCGGCAACAACTTATATTTTGTTTGTTTTCCTTATAAAAACAACTTATATTTTTTTTGTTTTCAACAGTTTTTTTTTTGTTTGTTGGCAACAACTTATATTTTGTTTGTTTTCCTTCATAACCGCTAGGTGGCGCGGCGGCGCGGCGCTTGCGCATTCGTGTTCGCGCTCGAAAAAGACGCTGGAAGCGCGAAATGATTTCTGTGTGTGAGAAATGATTTTTGTCTGTCCAATATTACTTATGTGATGGTTAATTTCTATTAATATGAATAATTTACTCTTATATTTATATCATTGATATATTTACCGTGTTTTTTGTGGTTTTTCATAGTTTTCAACAATAATCGTACTTTGAAAATTGAAGTGTCAAAATCTATTTTATATGATACATGAGAATTCAAATTTACATTTAAAGGTTTTATTTTATGATAATTTTATGACAGTGGTGTTTTTTTTTAAATAATATTATCTAATACATGTGTGCGTAAATGCATCAAAGTAATTAACGTCTTTAGAGATGCAAGAAATCTGATATAAAAGACGGTATAATTTTTAGGTTAGTTTTTTAGCAATAAAAAAAACTTTGAAATTTTTTATTATTTTTTTATTGTATGCACGAGGAAAAAGTGAGGTGATAGTTTCCTTCCAAATTTATTACATAAAAGGACTGTGTTTTTGAAATTTTGTTTTTTTTTTTTAATTTCTCTACATTTTAGTCAAAAAAATTTTGGTAAGAAATTTTTTTCCATTTATTTCCGAGTTTGAATCTTAAAATATGTCAGTTTTTGAAAACTAAACTGTATTTCAAATATACAAATCAAAAAGGTAATTTTATCTAGTTTTCATAAATGGTATTTGTTTTTACGACACCATCAAAAATAAGAAATATATAGAACATTCAAAATACTATGGAAAAATTACGATTATCGTTCGGACATCAATGGTTAAAACAGAGATAAACTACCCTCTCAGGCCGTAGAAACCATGTGTGTTTCTTTCAATGAACAAATTTTTAATTAGTAATGTTTTCACATCCGCGGCCGTTTGTCAATTGAATAAAATTTTCACTGGGTTTTTTAGTAAGGCTGTTAATATTTAACCATGAATATTTATTATTTCATACATCGATTCGAGTAAGCTTCAGCAGGATATAATAATAATTAAATACAAAGACACAGTTATCGGTTATATTGATATTATTATCGGTTGATTGATTACACAGGCCTGCGACTGTTTTTTTCTCTTTGAAATAAGAGGTAATTCCCATGTATTTTTGGTTGCTGAATTCGGGAAAATTATCAAAAAAATTCCATCACTTAAGGTTTTCCGGAAAACTCAAAGTACTGTGGGATTGCCTATCTTAAGGCGCAAAACGGTGTTTATGGCCGAAATATATATTTTTTATTAATTCCAACTTAATTTCAATTCCAAGTATATATTGAATCATCTGGCGGGTACAAGATAAGCCGCCATAGCTCAATTGGGAGAGCAGCTGACCGGCAATCAGAAGGACACGGGTTCAAGTCCCGTTGGCGTCATGCATCTTTTCTCGGAAGATTTTTCAATGTGGATGAGTGTTTCAGGCTGATAATTATTGCTTATAATAATTGTTACCCTTTGTGCTATGCATAAAAATCTTGTCTTAAACGTTAGTTTAACAAAAAAAAAAATAATTAATATTTGACAAGTTTAATTATTTCCCCAATAAATTTGTCTCGACGCCACCTAGCGAGGGATTTTAACACTAACAATGTCTCTCTCGCAAAAATAAAGTTAGTTCTTTTCAGGTGGAAAAAAATATAATAAGCAGTAATTGTTGAATGAAACACTAGTATATATCGAATCATTTGACGGGTACAAGATAAGCCGCCATAGCTCAATTGGGAGAGCAGCTGACCGGCAATCAGAAGGACACGGGTTCAAGTCCCGTTGGCGTCATTTAACTTTTCTCGGAAGATTTTTCAATGTGGATGAGTGTTTCAGGCTGATAATTATTGCTTATAATAATTGTTTTAATTAAATTTGTATAATTTTATGATTTTTTTTCTGTTGAACATTCCTTACAGACGTAGTGTAAGGCAGGTTTTGCCTATATTTTAATTTCCACTTTGCGGAAAATTCTTACGTGATAGGTTGAAATGGATGGCACTCTCGAATTCAGCATACCAAAATACATCTAATTCACCCATTACTATTAAAAAAATATATAAAATGTCAATTTGCAGGCCTGTGTTACCGGTTATATTGAGTTATCGGTTGAGAAACAGAGGGAGAAAGAATATTACAAAAGAACATAATTAGACATAGACTAATTATTTGAAAGAGGTACATTAGAGGAGGGAGACAATAATTTACATCTAATCAGAAGCAAATGAGTTAATGGATACAATTGAATACAATGGGATATGAAGTTTGATTTATAATTTATATTTTAGTATTTTACGTTATAATATAAAATACGATATTAAATAATAATATTAATAAATGAATTATTATTAATTATCGAACGAATTAATTTACCTAGAAATTTAGGAGGTAGAGGTGTAGTCAAAATAACATCTTTGAAACACAATCAGGTAGAAATGCTTAGAAATTTTTTCCATAGGAAAGCTAATAGTTCAGAAATGCACAAAATAATTTGCAAGGCAGATAGAAATATTACACCTTTAAATTTATATGACGAGAATGCCAACATTCTTATAAATACTAACCAGGAATTATTAGATTCCTGGTCAAATAAAATTATTCACGCAAAACACTTCAATTATCTCAACCAAACGTATGTTGACAAACTTTCGTCAAACAAATGGTTGAGTATTGGAGAGTTGAGCGCAGAAATAGAAGGATTTATGCTTGCCATTCAAGATAGAGTCATTAATACTAAAAATTATAGAAAGCATATAATCAAAGATATAAATCAAATTGATGATTTATGTAGAAAATGTTTGGCTTTTCCCGAAACTATAGAACATATTATATCGGGATGTTCTATATTAGCGCCTTCCGAGTATACATTTAGGCACAATCAGGTTTTAAAAATAATTCACCAAAGTTTGGTAATTAAACATAACTTGATTGATTGCCGTAATGTAGTACCATATTATGAATATGAACCAAATTCATTTATAGAAAATGAATTTTATAAAATATATTATGATAAAACTATACTAACAGACAGAACAATTAGTCATAATAGACCTGATATAGTTTTACATGACAAAATTTAAAAAAATAACTTATATCATTGATGTAGCTATTCCAAATTCCTGTAATATTCAAAAAACTGTTTCTGAAAAAATTAGAAAATACACAGATTTAGGAAATGAGATTAAAAGAATTTGGCATTCTCGGACTATAAAAATATTACCATTTGTTATTTCGGCCACTGGCATAATACCTAGGAATCTGATTCAAAATTTAAGCATATTAGATTTGTCAAAGAATTTGTATATAAAAATGCAAAAAGCAGTAATTTTAAATACATGTAGGATTACAAAAGATTTTTTAAATATTTATATTGAGGGATCGGTAGGATTTATAGGTTCAATTAGAAATGCCACAGAGCCGAACCCTCTGATATGAAAATATCTGGAGTCGGTGAATTATATTCCCATTTGGTCTCTAGTGGGTTGACATGTTGTTCTTGTATTGTTTTGTATTTATAATACTTATATAGTGCAATTGCATAACGTGGATTCACTAGATGATCATTTGGGGAAGTGTATGAAAGGGTTTAGTTTTTCCTTCTTTTTTTTTTTTTTTTTTTTTTTTTTTTTTTTTTTTTTTTTTTTTTTTTTTTTTTTTTTTTTTTTTTTTTTTTTTTGGGGAAAATTTAAATTGGGACATTTAAATCTGGTGCATAAAGCACCTCAGAATAACAATATGGATTGCAGGAAACAAGTTAAAGATAGTGCTATAGAATTTTTTTTGATTGGATAAATTAATTCGGTAATTGAGTAGGATTTCTGACTTATTTGTATTTAATGATTTTCTAATTTCTAAAGCTTCTTAATTTAATAACTGTACTGTTTTTATGTAACATGCGAGTTTCTGAGATTTTATTAAAAGTGTGATCTGTTTTGATTAAGTGATTTGCAAGGTTAGAGAAACTCTTACCATTTAAACAGCGTTAATATTCTTTTACTCTAACGCTGACATTTCGTGCAGTTTTTCCTATATAGAATGCAGGACAATCATTGCAGCTAAGTTTATAAATACCCGAGTGGCTTAAATTATCATTTTTGTCTCTAGTATTGATGACGCATTAGCGGAGATTATTGTTTGTGAAGAAGGCCGGTTTGATATCTTAAGGGCGGTTTCTAACTCTTAGGTTACAAAAATTATTTATAAATAGAATTCTACACCAATGGTACTTTTGAGTCATGTTTTTGTTTGTCGGGATTCTTTTGTAAAGGATTTATTTGTGGAAGTTAGTTTTTGTTTCTTATTTAGGACTTTATTAATTAAGTTCGGGTCGTAGCCATTATTTGACGCTATTTTCTTAATAAGGGATTGTTCTTTTGAAAAATTAATGCAAGATAGTTGCACGGAAACTAATCTGTGTACGGTTGAAATAAACGCCGAGTGTTTAAGAGAGATAGAATGATTAGATGAATTGTGGACGGTTATGTCTGTGTAGGTTGGTTTACGCTATATATTGAAAGTAATTCTATTATTCAAAACAATAAGTGTAAGGTCTAGAAATTTTAGGGAAGCATTGTTTAAGGTGAACTGGATTTGGGTGTGAAATGAATTTACAAGCTGGAAGAAGGCATTTAGTTTTAAGTACCTGACCAAATGCAAAATAGGTCATCTACGTATCTTTCCCATATCAGCACGTTTTTTAGGAGAGGAGATTTGCAAGAAAAAAATGTCATTTTCTAGATTTTTCATAAAAATATCAGTGACCAAAGGGGACGTTGGAGGACCCATTGGCAAGTGTGTCCATATTTTGTGGATAGATAATGTAGCTGAATTAAAAATAATTTTGGTTTAAGCAGCTATTAAATAGACGAGATTCTTGGCAATTTAGAATTGTTTAGTAAATTAATAATAAGAGATTTTCTTTCATTTGTTGGGATATTCGGGAACAAGTTAACTACATCAAATGAAATTAGTTTACTGTTAGTAGGAATTCCTTTTATTTCATTAAATCCACACAGGAAGCCTTGATTAAAATAAATTCCATCAGGGCCTACGTCATCTGAGATGCTATGTGGAGGGTTTTTTTGAGGAGAGGAAGTAGTGAACATTGGTCTTGAAGAGACACATGTTGTAGGAAGGAGGAAACACAAAGGCCAGCAAATCGTTCCACAGCCGAGCTATTGAACATAAGAATGAGTTAAAGAAGCGACCCATTCTTATGTTACAAATGTCAACCGTGTACATATATTGGGCACGCGTTTGGCGTGTTTCTCGACTATGCGCCGGTGCCGAAGGGATCAAGGACGCTAGTTCCTCGGAGCATCTTTCATTGAAATACTGGTAGAACGAGGATAGCATTCCCACCCAACGCCTGTGATCTAAAGATTTAGGTCATTTAACTCGATGATTAGGTCTAATGAGTTTTTAATAGTGTGTTTGGGGAAAAACATTTTGCCTGTCTCGACACAGGTATATATACCAGAAAGACAGGCGTCGAAAAACTCAATGTAAACATAATTTATTACTATGCGCCGGTGCCGAAGGGATCAAGGACGCTAGTTCCTCGGAGCATCTTTCATTGAAATACTGGTAGAACGAGGATAGTATTCCCACCCAACGCCTGTGATCTAAAGGTTTAGGTCATTTAACTCGATGATTAGGTCTAATGAGTTTTTAATAGTGTGTTTGGGGAAAAACATTTTGCCTGTCTCGACAGGTATATATACCAGAAAGACAGGCGTCGAAAAACTCAATGTAAACATAATTTATGTAGATAAATAAATAATAATAAAAAAAACATATATTAAAGACATTTGTTACAAAGGATGCTAATTTTAAATTCGTTGCCTCGCAGCATGAAACAACAGGTCTAATGGGGGTCTTAGTTTTATGGATTTTTTGAAGTCCATATACTTGGGGATTATAGGGTTTTTTGTCAAAAATTAACTTTATTATTTGAGTATACTATATGAGTCATCTATAAAAAATGGGTTTTACAAGATTTTAAGGCATTTTTTACAACATCGATATATATTTTTTTTCTTATCGCACATATGTTATTATTTTTTTAAAAATTAGACTCACTAGCCTCTATTGAGGCTATCATTTATAAGTTTGAGTTAAGAAACATTCGATAAACCACTATATTCAAAACACTAAAATATTACATGGAGAAAGAAAAAAATAAATATTTTACAAATAGGTAATTTGAGAATGAATTGTAACAATATTTAAACCATAAATAAATCATTAATTACTATAATAGCCACCAAGAAGCAAAGTGAATTGTTCGAAACAACTAGAGTGACACTCTGATTTTGACAAATGGAACTCAATATCTTATAATTAAAAAAAAATATATTACATATTTGTAAAAAGGACTAACTTTGTGGCTCGCCATAATTTACAATAAAAAACATATAAATTTGTTTAACACCACTTTTATTTTAAAACACTCTACCAGTTTCAGAAGTACCCTTCCTTCGTCAATAGAATATTATAACTAAACCATGATACAGAATGTAAGGTGTTTGAGTGGGAGGTGAGCAAAGGGGTGGGGGTAATTACGGGATTTCCGGAAAAAACATGAGGAAAACGCTGTAATTACACCATAAATAAGACACTACAATGAAACACATAATAGGTACCCATCATGTAATATACTTATTAATTATAAATTTTTTTAACCAAGGTATCTAATGTACTGTTTGTTTCTGTTAAAAAATAAAATAAAATAAAATATAAACAATAGTGAGCTCATCATGAAATTACGCTTTGCTAAACCATTCATCCGATTGCAATGAAGCATCGGGGATTTGATGTGTACATGCCCGCGATGGTTTCTGGATACAATAGTAAGCTCTGGCATCGTAAAATTACGAAAAATTAATTCATAAAATAAAAATGAATCGCAGAAATGTATGTACGCGCATAACTTCCGAACGACTACACAAAATTGGATTCTTCTTTTTTTGTGTTCGTTATTGTCAAGACAAGGTTTTTATAGAACTACTATTAAATTTAGCGCATTTTTTGTACTGAATCTATCAACTTGACATTTGTCATCCACCGGTCTAGGCAGCTCCGTAATTAAAATGACCCCCTCTCCTGTTTTCGTCGGAGTGGGGGGCGCTTAACTGTTGGCATATTGCCTCAAGAGCGGTTATGGCGTAAGACGTGCATTGTTATGGTTGATGTGCGCATAAAGCGCTTAGGTGTGAACAGTCTGAAGGGATTGTATGGAGAGCGGTATTTGGCGTGCTATGATCTTTTATATTTATATGCTCAATCTGAAAAGGCCTTAATACTTAACCACAAAGTAATTGCTTCTTATGAAAAAAATACTTTTAACATTCTTAGAACCTCACGTAAAAATATTAAATAAATATTATAGGTCCCAAGTGAGAACCCTATGGAACGCCTCAAATTTTTGATGTATACATTATCTGGTGAATTTGATTGAATTTGGTTATATTTTTTCAAGTTCTTGCCAAATTTTATGAATAAAGATGAGTTAATAAATAATTAAAAAAACATATAAAAAAAAAAAAAAAGTATATAAACTAAATTGATTGACTAAATTTATTGAATAAAATCTTTGACATATTATCAAATAATATACATTTTTAAAAACAAAATTGCAACTGTAAACGGGTAGCAGTATCGTAATGTAAAGTATTATCTTCATTCTCGGGATTCGATAAGACCTAGTTGATGTTATCGTGACCGCCTGACTGATTGGAACTAACGCTCATATCGCCAATGTTGACGTTGTTATTATTTTTATTCAGGGGATATTCCATTTCTCTGTTGATGTTGTTGTTATCGTTATACTGGTCGAAATTAACATTCATATCACCAATGTTGTTGTTATTATTTTTATAATGGTGAGAATGTATGTTTAGGTTTAGGTTATTGTTATTATTATATTCGTCATCATTAACATTGCCAAAACCTTCATTGATGTTGTTATTTTTATAATGGTGAGAATGTAGGTTTAGGTTGTTGTTATTGTTATATTCGTCTTCATTAACATTGCCAGAACCTTCATTAATGTTGTTATTTTTATTCTGGTGAGAATGTAGGTTTAGGTTTAGGTTGTTGTTATTGTTATATTCGTCATTATTAACATTGCCAAAACCTTCATTGACGTTGTTATTTTTATTCGTTGGCAGTCCGTGAGCCTGTAAAAAAATAAATTTTGTTAAATGTTATGTGCAGTCGATCCTAGCGAGGATCTGTCAGTCTTAGTTAAACATGTTAATGTTTTGTGTAATACCGCATAAGAGTCCCAAGTGCTCCCAATCGTCTGAAATCTGTGAGAAGGTAGTGGTAGGTGAAGAAGATGGGGAAAATAAAGAATTGGAAGAAAATGGCTATTCAGGATGCAGTAACCAAACAAGACTCAAGTATTTTCAAATTTTTTTTCTGAATGGTGGTATTTCACAAGGGCGAGACATTGAAATTAAAAAAAATAACTTTAAGAAGATACGTTTTTAGATTTTAAGCATTAATAAGTTTCACCTCAAATCTATATATATCAAAAAAGTATCCCGGTTTCCCTTGGTCACGCCATAACTTCAGAACGACTTTACCTATTCCATAAAAAGTTTTCTTATACTTTGTAGAAGGTTCTTACCCGGATAGCTGTTATCCGGCAAGCGTTGCAATGCCATTCAAAATAATAAATTGATTCTCCCCGCATGTTACAGATACGAGTTCCTAACAGACGAACAAGATCAGACATGATTCTTAGCCTCCCTCGGTGCAACACTAATTCCAAGCAGAACTCTTTCATCTATCGTGCATCCAACACTTTCAACACACACTATACACAATTTGACATTTTTAACTCTGCACCACACTCCTTAAAATCACACAGCTGCTCTCTCGATACTCTACAATAACAATAATTATGGGTACTCTCTAATACAACCACCACTCTATGAACTTTTTTTTATCTCCTTTAATTTTTTGTCATGCATATTTTTATTACTATACCTCAACTTATCCGATCCCCCCCCCATCTTACCCCCTTCTTATTCCCACCTAAATAACTCGTCTCTTGAAATGTAATTTTTCATCAGTAAATATCTCTGGAATCACTAAACTACTTGTATACAATACCCATGTGGAAACCTGTAAACGGTTCAATTATTATACTCAATTATTATATGCTTTGTTATTAATGTAAACTGTTGGTCTCCCAAATAAATAAAAAAATAATAAAAGTAAAATAAAAAAAAAATCCTTTCCGGTGTATCCCCGTTCCCCTCCCGCATTCCCTCCCCCTCCCGCGTTCCCCTTCCACCTTCCCTGCCAACCCTCTCCCCTCTCCCGCTTCCCCGTACCGCCTACCCCACTCCCGCGTTCCATATATTCAGTCTCAGTACATTCAGTTTTCAAACAGCTCGCGTGTCACCTATTACAATTATTTTATTCAAATTTCCAATTTTCAAATATTACAAACATTAATTTTTGAATATTATAAGAACAATCAATCAAATTTGGTCCCTAACGTAGGTCCCTATTTAAAATATCTATAATTTAAAAATTCGTAATTTTACTTTCCGTACGAACCTTCTACAAAGTATTAAAAAACTTTAAAAAAAGATGAATGAAATAGGTAAAGTCGTTCTGAATTTATGAAACAGGGATTAATTTTAATGTATATAGATAATTATTTTTAACTTACTGGAACGGCAATTTGGCTAACAGCCAAAACCGCGACAATGGTTGATACGAGAAGTTTCATCTCGCTCTGACAATAATCTTCAATTTCCTGATAATTTTTATGATTTCTCGTAAAGCTTTTATATGAAAAAAAAAATTGGAAAATATAACAAAGATTTATCAACAATTTTATGGCGAATATACGAGTACTACATTCGCTTAAAAACCAGCGATATTTTGTCAATATTTGAATTATTATTAAAAATTGAATTTTTATGATAATACCATGCGTGAGTTCCAATTGCTTCCAGTCGGGTATTTTCACAAATTAGGAATCCTGTCAAAATGTGTAAAATTTTAAATTTTATATTTATGAATCTGACTATCGCATCGAAAATGTTAACTTAGAAGTTTTAAAAAGAGTGTAAAACCGTAAATTCCAAAAGGCCGACTAGAGTGTATAGTTTTTGGTTCAGGTTTTAGGTGCCCCATCCGATAATACCATATACTAACAGCGATTGGTAAAGGGCCAGTATTTTTAATGAGGACGTTCCTAATGGTTTGAATGATTCGATAATTTGATAAATAACTTAGTTTTTATTTGTGATTTAGCCTTTACATTCTACGTGGCATCGATGGTATAGGGGTATGCTGTGGAGCTAGAAGAAGTCGCGAGAGGAAGAGGAATATTGAGCAGTAACCACCTGGCTTTTCGAATTTGCTGAAGACAAAAATACCTTTTAAGGCTGCGGATCTCATTCTAGGATCACTCTCTACGATTCAATATTCTCCCTTGCACTGTCCTAACTCCTTGCCCAGGTAGACTGTTGGGGTCGGCTCTTCTCGTTCTCTCGGTTCTGGGTATCGCTTTCATTCAGGCCAATAGCATTGAGTCATTGTGGAGCATGGAGCATTGAGTCATCCAGGAGTTCTTTGGTCTTTGGACTGTCGATGAAGCTCCATAGACATTGCCTGCTTCACTGTGTGGTCTGGTAGTCTCCGTCTTATGGGTCCATACGATCTCAACTGTCGTTCCTCCAGCTTTCTATTTATGTCCGTGACACCAATTTTTAATCTTACTTTCTACGATTCAATGTTTCATGAATGAATGTGTCTTGTCTTAAGCGAATACACTATACAAATTATTTCTTACTTCTGCTTTGAAAATTTATTGATATTTTTAAAAATTCAATTAAAAAACATTTGTTTTTTTTTTTTTTATTACCATGGATAAAATTATTATACATTATTACCATGGATAATTACGAAATTGATCTTTCGGAAAAGCTATTTAAAAAAACATAAATTTTGATTTTTTATGTGAGTTCCGCACAAACATCATAAATGCTTCCTGATAATCGGAGTCAGTAAGACTATTGAGTCAGAATTTATTTTAGGGTTTAAATTGGAGAACTTTTTTGTTTATACCGTACAAGAGTCCCAACTGCTCCCGACCGCCTGGAGCCAGTGTGACAACTCCGATTGGGGTGCAAGGGGTATTTCCACAAATGAGGGATTCTGTTGAAAATGTACGGATTATTTAAAGATAATTTTTCTGATTTTAATCATCCTACTAAAAATGTTTGCTTCATACGTTTTCATTCAATAATATTGATTTTAAAAACGGTCTAAAACTGACAAAATCAAAACAGCCCATGGTTTGAAAATCGGAATGTGGCGTCACAAGCGTCGCTCAGCTGGGTTTGCATAAATAAACACTGTCAGTGAGCTTCCACGCTCAGAACGTCACACGATAGCGCCGCCCCAAAATATCGTTTTGGCGGTAATTAAAAAATGGGAAACTTTGACTCTCTGTAGAAAATTTATTCGTCGACATAAAAATAGAATAAAAATGCTGTAATCATCGTAACTTTTGCTTAATTTTTTTAATCTAAACCAAAAAACATGGAAATACATCATATAGTCGCACTGTCATAAATTGGGGTTCAATTGGACTGGCTGAAGATATTAGGGAGGGGAAAGATATGAAAAGAGAGAGATGGGGAAGTACCTGGTAGTTCAGATCTGGTCACCAAACAGAGCTAAAGCTATTTCAAGGAATCTTTTAATTCTGAACGGTGGTCTTACATCAGGGTGATATTGAGAGTATCCTTCACTTTGGACTTCACATATTATATCATTATTATTATTAATTTTTTAATATGAATACCCCACGATAATGGTACCTTTCACTCAGGAACGTGCAGCAAATATACTATATATTATATATGACTTATATGGTATCATAAATTAATTTATGACTTATATGGTTTTCTCATGGATGCCATTGTCAGAACTGGACCAAATTAAAAATGGGACCACACGGGAAGTACCAGTTTTCAAAAAAAAAAAGAATCATCAACATCGGTTCACCCAGTCGAAAGTTCTAAGGTAAAAACATTAAAAAAATACAGTCGAATTGAGAACTTCCTCCTTTTTGAAGTCGTTTAAAAACAGCTTTGGGTAGGAAATTTAAGATTCAATTATCATCACTGCCAAGTAACTTTGCTCTTGTTCTTCTTTATTCTATGGATGAGCAAAAAAGGGATAAGTACAGTGTATGCGATCATCGAATTTAAATATTTGAAATTTTTCTGTTTCAAAACTTGATCTACCGTTTCACCCCTCGTATAATATGGATCTCTTCTAGACACTAACGAGGTCTAAATTTTATTTCCTTAAAAATATCTCCACATATTATCCGCGTACATAATATATATATGAAATTGGGCCAGAGAAGTAAGAGCCCCTTGTAAATACCTACATTAGTCAGTCGAAAATTGTCGCGATATGGTTCACATCTCTATTGAGCTCTCTCTTGAAATTTCATATCAGAAAATACTACTTAAAACATATAAAGGGGCCGTGTGACAATAGTGTGTGACGTTAATATAACCGTTAGCGTTACGTTAATATAACATATAGCATAACCGTTAGCGTTAATATAACATATAGCGTTAATATAATCCGAAGAACGTATGAAGCACTTGTTCGCAGTATCTTGGAATATAGCTCCATTATTTGGGCCCCTTCTGAGCAAAACCATATTCTCGAAATAGAAAAAGTACAAAAGAGATTCATGCGTTACCTATATATGAGGGAATATATGTACTACCCTTTCCTGTATCCATCCTTATTCTTAGCAGGAATGCTCGATCTTAATACATTAGAAGCCCGCCGAAAAATATTTTTAGGAAAACATTTTTTTAAGATAATCTCTGGAACTATACATAATCCACCTATTTTGAAAGAAATTAACTTATATGTCCCAGACAAGTATACTCGTGGAAGGTCTACCCTTTTTTATGCTCCAAAAGCGAGGACTTCTGCCTATCAGAACGCGCCAGTCAACAGAGCGACTGAACTGCTCAACGAGTCTGCATTGACCATTGACATTTTTAACGTAACCTACAGGCAGTTTAACAATTATCTTTTGACGTATGTCACAAAGTAGTGAAACTGACCTTTTTATGTGTTTTGCTATACTTTTTTCTAATTTGTAATCTTCTCCATGATGTATTGGTGAATAACCGTTTTATGGAGAACATGAAAAAAAAAAAAAATAACATAAAAATAAAAATAGGACTCACAATTATTATAGGCACTACCTTCAGGAGGCTGGAAGCAAAAGGCGACGCGTCTGCTGTTAACGGTTTTTTGCTTACGGTAGGAAACGCTTACCTGTAACAAAAGAAATATAAAAAGTTAGCTGTTTGTAAAACATATTAAAAATTCGAGCAAGTCTCAAATACTGAAAACAGAAATATTATTGATTAAAATGAATTTTGGGTGCCATTTCTTGGTTAACCAACAACTCTGCCGTAGGTCACTTCAAGTGCTTCGCTACTTTTGTTGATTTAGAAGGGGTGCCCGGGTTCATGGGGGTGAGGGTTTGTCTAGATTTTGGCGGTGGATGCGCCTTCCCACCTTCTGTGTGTTGGGCCGGATCGAGAGAGCTTGGTTGAGGGAGGCCTTTTGACCTCTCCAGCCGCCTTTTGACTCCCGCGACCCATCGCCTTGCACAACAGTTGAAGCGATGGATTCATATGTCCGTCACTTCTAAAATACGTTTTTATTAGAATACGAAACATATTTAATTGGACTAATAAGAACCACTTATTTTTCCCTAATTCAATCAGTATTACAATATGGAATTGTTGACTGGGGTGGTGCATTCAAAACTTATCTTTTACCTTTAGAAATTATCCAAAGAATTTTACTAAAAATAATTCTAAAAAAGCCGTACGACTACCCCACCATCAAATTATTTAAGAATTTAAAGTCCCTTCACACACCCGTTACATTCATTTTTCAAAAAGCTTGCGTGCCTCCTATCAAACACACACAGTTTCGCATTTGTAATACTTCAGATTTTCGGGATAAATCTTCTCCACAGGAAAAACTAAACCCTTTCTCACACTTTTCCACAAATGATCATCTAGTCAATTCACGCTATGCAGTTGCACTATTTAAAATAAATACAAAATAATACAAGAACAACATGTTAACCTACCAGAGACCAAATGGGAAAATAATTCACCGACTCCTGGTATTTTCATATCAGAGGGTTCGGCTCGGTGAAACTCCCAATTGGACCTATAAATCCAACTGATCCCTCAAAATAAATATTTAAAAAATCTTTTGTAATCCTACATGTATTTAAAATGACTGATTTTTGCGTTTTGTACATAAATTCTTTGACAAATCTAATAAGCCTAATTTTTTAATGAGAGACCTAGGTATAATGCCAGTAGCCGAAATAACAAATAAAAATATTTTTATAGTCTGAGAATGCCAAATTCTTTTAATCTCATTTCCTACATCTGTATATTTTCTTATTTTTTCAGCAACAGATTTTTTAATATAACAGGAATTTGGAATAGCGACATCAATGATATAAGTCATTTTTTTAAATTTCGTCATGTAAAACTATATCAGGTCTATTAATTGATTATTATTCTTTTTTATTCATATAAATATTTTTTTTTCTTCTTTATTGATTTTTTAAAATTTAAAAAAATTTATTTATATATAAAAAATAATGATGACATTGGTTTTTTATGTCTCATTAGGATATTTTTTATTATTTGTTATATAAATAAAAAAGGAAAAACTGCGGTTTACGTGCGTTTTTTCTGCCTTTTTAACACGAGCTTTGCTCTAAAAAAAGGTGTAAAACAAATTTAAACAATGTCAGCCTGACATTGACAAACGGCCGCGGATGTGAAAACATTACTAATTAAAAAATTGTTCATTGAAAGAAATACACATTGTTTACACGGCCTGAGAGGGTAGTTTATCTCTGTTTTAACGATTGGTGTCCGAAATTTTTTCAACGTATATTAAATGTCTTGTATATTTCTTATTTTTGAAGATGTCGTAAAAGCACATACCTTTATAGAAACTAGATAAAATTGCCTTTTAGATTTTTGTATCTGAAATATACGATCGTTTTTGAAAATTGCAGTATTTTAAGTTTCAACATGAAAAAATTTAAAAAAAACAGCTGACTGTAAACATATTCTATTAAATGGTCGAAAAATTTTGGAAAATTCAAAATTTGAAAAATACACACCTCTTACCTGATGAATTTGGAAGAAAACTGTCACTTCACTTTTTATCTCGTTCATACAATTAAAAAGGATAAAAAATATAATAATAATTCCGAAAAAATAACTGAAAAATCTGACATCTTGGATTCATTTTTATGCAATTAATTCGTCGATTTCTCGAATTTGTTTTTATTTACACATGTATGAGGCTTTTACATTATTAAATAATATTACTTTAATGGAAGTTTTATTAAATTCACGCAGAAAAGTCGTTAAAAAAATAAAATTTCAGAAATAACCTATAACCTATCGTTAACGAAACTAAATCATCAACAAAACAATATTTAAAGGACTAAAACTGAAAAAAAGTAACGCCAGCATTGGTAATTATGTTGAATTACACTAATATCACAGTGAATTGATCATTTAAACGAAAATTATCTTCAAAAACATAAAAATTAACTGCAAATACACTGAACGTTTTTTTACCGCGAAGTTTATAAAATAAGATGGCCGCGGCCGGCGCGGCGCCTGCGCAGATCTATGTGAGATTCAAGGGGACCAACATAAAAATCATAAAATACGTGATTGTGTTATTAGTAAAGACGTAAAAACACAGTGCACCGCGCAAGCAACAAATATGCAGTTGACCGCTCGTTAAGGCGTTTTGTTATTAGTAAGGCTGTGTATCTTTTAAATAAAAACTTTACTTGATGTTATAACATGTAATGTAATTAATTGTATCATTTTATTAATAAAAAAATTAATCTTTTTCCTTCCCATAACTTCGGAACCTACCAAGTACTTTGAAGAATGTAAATGGGTACATTACATTATGTAATATGAAATGGGGCCAAGAAGGTTGGAATAGTTTTAAGAATAGAGCATATTAATATAAAAAGCGCGAATGAAGTTATTTATATAACTAGCGGAAGTCCCCGGCGATGCCCGGGATGTACAGAGTTTTCGAAATCAAATGTAGACAGTGACCTTTCTATTGTTTCGAAGGTCACATGTGCAAAATTTCACCAACCTCTGCATAAACTTGTAGATTTGCATACTAATCAAATCCGCACTGCCCGCTTGCCAGCACGCTCGTCCGCCACATTATATTATATATTTCAACCAATGTACAAAAAACCTTAACACATTATACATTTAAACCTTCCAATCATCTATCTATTGGTAAAAACCGCATGAAAATCCATTAAGTAGTCTTTGAGTTATTTTCTATGCTATCTTTGTATACTTTGCACTGCGGGTTCCAAATTGGCGCGGCATATTTCAGTGTACTTCTGACTAATTCAAAATATAACATTACTACTGTACGAGGGTTACTGAACACTTTATTGTACGAAGAACTAAACAAAAATTTTATATGACGTGTGAATGATTGAATCGATGTGCTTATCTATCTATCTCTATATATGTATATAAAAAATCTCGTGTCACGGTGTTTATGGTCGCACTCCTCAGACACGGCTAGACCAATTTTTATGAAATTTTTAATGTGTATTTGGTAGGAGAATAGGTCGTAAAGTATATTTCGTACCGCTAGGTGAATAGGGTGTCCCTATCCCGAAATATTATTCTATTTTTTTGATAATTAAAAAAAAATTTTTTTTGGCATCAAAAAATACCTATAACCCCAAATTTTCACCCTTCTACCCCCGCCTTCCCATTTTTTATTCGCGATTTTAGTATTTTTTTATATTATACACATTTAACCGTGCGTCGTTCGTATTTCAAACAGAACGAAATTATTTATGTTGTTAACCAAAATATTAAATATTACTTATATATTTTAAATATTATTATAGTATTATCATATATATTATTAAATATTAAATATATTATTATATGTAACATAAAATATAATTTATATTATATGGCAGAATAACGTTTGCCGGGTCAGCTAGTTAAACATAAGTTTACTATCAAGGTAAACGCAAAGATCTTTACATTCTGTTTTAGAGATGACAGGTTCATTGTTAAGTGAATAAGAGTACTTAATTATATGTTTATTTCTGGTGAATGTCATAGTGTGACATTTGGAAACGTTGATATCTAAACAGTTAACTTTGCAATACTTGCCTATCGAGGTCACTTTGTAACGCTTCATAGTCAGAGAGAGAACGCAAAACTTTGAATATTTTCATATCTTCAGCCTAAAGCGCGCATTCTGAATTTTGAAATCGTGATCCCATGTCGTTTATATAAATGTTGAACAAGAGCGGGCCTAGGTGGGAACCTTGCGGGAAACCAGATATTACCTCTTTAAACTTTGAGAAGACACCGTTGATTAATATTTTCTGATTGTGATTACTAATGTAGGACTTAATCCACCTAAACAGGTCGCCATATATACCAAGTAGGGTGAGTTTTTTTCAAAAGAATTGGTTTGAGTTTTTTTTTAGTTTTTTTCAAAAGAATTTTTTTTTTCAAAAGAATTGGTCAAAGGCCTTAGAGAAGTCTGTATATATTGTGAAAAACAGTTAACATATTTTATATCCAATTACATTTCACAATTTTTAGTTAATAGTGTAAAAAATTAATTATATAGGTACATTAATAATGACAGGTGCTAAAGAATACCTTTATTTCGCTCTTGAAATTATTGTAGTTCGATTGAAAAATGTCAATTTCAGAAGAAAGGTTTAATAGTGAGGTCATTCTCCCCAGAGGCATTGGTAGGTTGGTCCTGCCTCTAGGAAAAGTAAAAAGTCTGTGTTGCCTTGCTCTGGTGAAGTTATCGGGGACATAAAGTGAAATCCTTTCCAGGACATCAGGATTACAAATGTGCCCGTTTAGCAGCTTGTGTGCTACTAGTACCATTGCAATTTTTCTCCTAACGTCGAGACGATTTAGTCCCAGCATTCCCGCGAGAAAATCAGAGGGATACAACAAAGGGTAGTACCCAAACTCTCGCATGTACAGGTACCGCATGAACTTTTTTTGCACCTTTTCAACATCATTTGCGTATAGGGCATCTTCGGGCCCCCATATTACTGATCCACTTTCGAGAATGCTGCGAACCAGAGTGAAGTAGAGCATTTTTATGACTGCTGTGTTGGAAAAAGATTTTGCGTTGCAGATCACAAAGCCTAGCATTCGCATCGCAGAGTTGCACACCGAATCGATATGAGAACGGAATGTCAGGCGTGTGTCAAAAGTGATTCCTAAATCCCTCATTTGTGAAATATTTTATTTTATTTTACAAGAACTTCGCTTAAAATCGGAAGTTGGGAAATTGGTCGGTAGTTTTTAACATTATGTTTATATCCAGTCTTAAACATAGGTGTAATATCGGCTGATTTACATTTGAGAGGAAACGATCCTTCTGTTAGTGATTTTTTATAGATGGCGTAAACTGGAAGAAAGATATATTTACTGCAGTTGCATATGAAAATTCCGGGAAGCCTGTCTATTTCTGGTCCTTTTTTAATGTCTATGCTTGAGAGGTATTTTAAGGTGATTTCTTCGTTTATTCTGATTGAAGATATTAATGTGTTGTTAAGATATTCCTTATTATTAGCATCATGAGGTGAAATTTAATTTGTAAAGACCGTTGAAGTAATCAGCAAAAAGATCCGTGACTTCTTCTATTGTGTGCTATTGTGGAATAATATGACTTCTGGTAAGTGGGATATTTTCTTATTAACATGACATAACACCATATTTTTTTAAAATATTATGATGTTGTTTTTAAATATTATGATTCCAATCGAGCAACATAGGTTTCATGAGACTAGAAATCTTCTTTTGTCTTTTGCAGAGTAATGCGAAATATTGATAAATTCAATATATTCTTGTTCCAGGCACGAAAAAACTTTATTTTTCTTTCGTTCTATTAATTAAAGCCGCCGAATACCACCAAGGAAATTTAGTTGACCTAGTTACTTTCCATAACCAGATCATTTATTAGGGCATCAATGATTCTATAAAAGTGATATACCGCAGTGTTAACGTCTTGTGCATTCAAAACAGAAGATCACTATTTATGATAGCGTCATTGACTACTTCATAGTTAACTTTGTTAAACAATTTGATTACCTGGGGTTTTAGGATGACAGCAGGGAGGGAGTTCAACTACAGATTTTTTTATGTACATCTAGATTACTAGTGGAGAGTCGACAACGGAGACAATGACTGTAGTGTACAAAGTACATGATCTAAAATTCATCCATTAGAATGAGAAATTGCATTATACTGCGTTAAATTGAAGAACGAAAGGCAACTAAGGAGGGCAGAATCACAGAGGTCGGTACTACGTGACTGAAACGTAGAGTTTCAGCTCACGTTTGGCATATTGTAGTTGCCTATTATTAGAAAGGTGTTATTTAGATATTTTTTTATTTATTTTTTTTTTATTTTTATTGCAACATTTATTATAATTACAATTTTACAACAAATATATAATTTTTTTTTTACAGGTATTTTTTTTTTACTACCCTTCCATTTAAAGCATTTGCTTGTGTATGGAAGGGGAGTGTACATAAATGCTATTAGTTATTAGTTATAAGTTAGTACTTAAATAATTAATTGTACATAAATATATGTGAGCTGCAGTATTTGTTTGATAATGGTGTGAATTTTTTTAAAAAAAGAAAGAATGTAATGGAAAACTAAGGATATTTGTAAGATTAATTGACAGTAATTTTTTTCTTAAGAATATTTTTAAAATGTCTCTTGACAGAGAGCAGTATTCGGGTTTTATCATTAATGCTTCTGATTTCTTCTGGTAGACGATTGAAAAAAGTTCTTCCCTGGTAAGTATAATGATGCTGTGCAAAAGACGTATTTAGTTTTGGGCATAGAAAAACATGTTTAAGTCGAGTTCTGTTTTCATTTAAAAATGGATATTTATCTTTTTCCTTTATAATTTGAATCAATGAATTTTTAATAGATAAATCTTTAAATGTGGGTACTTGAAATTCTTCAAACAGGCGTTCTGTTGGGTAGTCTAAGGATTTTTTTAATATAATTTTAATAATTATCCTTTGTACAATTTCTATTGGAAGAAGGTTACATTTATACGCGGATCCCCAACTAATAATAGCGTATTGTAGAGTGGATTGAACTAAGGCATAGTAGATTAAATATAGATTTTTTATCGACAGAAAATTTCTAATTCTTAAAAATATATATATTAATTTTCTGATTTTGTTTACTACTTGATATATTTGTTCCTTCCATTTCAGATTTTTGTCGATAATTACTCCGAGATATTTAATTTTATTTGTTGTTTTTAATATTGTACAGTTTGATTTGCAATAATTTTGGCTATGAATTTTAGTATTATCGTGTATGACAATGTTAAAATTTTTGGGAGCATCGTTTGGATGGATTGCAAATGGAATTACAAATGTCTTTTCACTATTTAGTGATAGTAAATTAGTGTCGAAAAAATTCTTAAGCGTGTTGATGTCTTCTGTGGCCTTTAATTCTACATTTTCCCAAGTCTTTTCACTTATTATTAATACTGTATCGTCGGCGTATGATGTAATTTGACCATTTAAATGTTGAAAAAAAATATCATTTACATATATGGTAAAAAAAATTGGTCCAAGCACTGTACCTTGCGGGATTCCAAAGCTTGAAATCTCTTGATCACTATTAACATGATTGATTTTTACCACTTGAGGGCGGTTTTTTAAGTAGTTTGTGATCCATTTAATCGCGTTGCCTTTAATGCCAATATCATTTAATTTTTTTAATAGCATCTCATGGGATATGCTATCGAATGCCTTTCTGAGGTCAATAAATATACCCGCACATTTTTTACCTTTATCTAATGATTCGTAAATGTATGAAGTTACGTTAGCAATGGCATCTTGTGTGCTGAGCGATTTAATAAAACCAAACTGGTTTTTGTGTAGTATTTTATTACTATCTAGGAAATTTACCAATTGTTTTTTTACTATTTTTTCAAATATCTTTCCTATGTTAGAAATTAGACAAATTGGGCGATAATTCGTTACTTGTTGCGGATCACCAGATTTGTAAATAGGTGAGATTATTGTGTTTTTGTAATTCATTGGAAATATTCCTTTCGTTAAACTCAAGTTTATTAAATGAGTGATGGGTTTTATTAAGTAAGATTTCATAGATTTTAACATTTGTGCCGTAATAGAATCAAAACCGGGAGACGAACCTCCTTTCATATTTTCTATTATTTTTAAGATTTCACATTCTGTTGTTATTTCAAATGTTGAAAGTATATTACGTTTCTGTAATTTTTTATTTTTTTGTTTTTCTGGGTTAGAAGGCTTATGAATATTTTTCGCAAGATTTTTTCCAACATTTGCAAAGAAGGAATTAAATATGTTTGCACATTGTTTAGGCTGTAAATTGGCATCTATAATTTTTTTATCATGTTCGATGTACTTAATATTTTGTGTTTTTTTTGTATTGTCTATGGCCAAATTCACAGTTTTCCACATTTGTTTATGGTTATTTTCTGAAGATAATATTTTATTTTTAAAAAACTCTTCCTTACTTTTTTTAATATAAGATGTTAATTTATTTTTATATTTTTTATAAAAAATATATGCTTTTTCATCATGGGGATTTTTTAAAGTTGTTTTATAAAGTTTTTCTTTGTTTCTGATAGATATTATAAGTCCTTTGGTAATCCAAGGTTTTAAACATCTTAATTTTGATTTTATGTGTATTATTATTTCAGTTGTCGAATTTTTAATGTGTTGTGACAGGATTTTTTCAAAGTTTTTCGAACATATTTCGGTATCATCACTCTTTAAAACATTGTTCCAATTTTCCATTTTTAGTTTTTCAGAGAGAATAGTCATGTCTATTGTTGATTTTTTGGGTACTAAATTATGTTTTTTATGTTTTATATTATTATTATACAGAAGTAAGCATGAATGATGATCAGTTATGTTAGTTAGTAGTTAAATCAGATATAGCAGTAGCATGACTATTGATGATAGATAAACGCTGTGCATTCGATAACTAAGGACTAAAGGTAAGTAAGAGCAACAAATAAATATATGAAGTCCACGGTTTTTGCGACCGAACTTTAATTTTTTTATATACCTATAGCAAAACCTCCATCTTTAGTTTTACCCGTTAGAGTAGTATCTCTGTCATTTATGTATACGCTATACCGGCAATCAAATAGCTCGTCATCAGATACGCTGTCAAATAACCTCGCTAATTAAGATTATGTGAAATTCGTTGATCGGGACATTTTGATAGAATTCTTTGGTTTTGGGTCGAGGGCTTCGTGCATTTTGATAAAAAAAATTATGATAGTGTCATGCATTGTGTAAGTGAAAAATATTATTAGGTTGTTAGAAATTTCTGATTTAAATTTCGGTGTGGATGGACTAAGTGAAAATAACAACGGAACTGAATTTATTTCCAAGCCTGTGTGGCCTTTGGATTGGGAATAAATGAAAGAGTTTTCGACGAAAAAACAAAGAACAGCACTGAAAACCTCGTGTTACGATTTGGTACTAGGAAAGTTATTAGCCTTGTTAAGTTAGGTGCATCCATTGACCGATTAACTAATTTGTACAAAAGTATAAAATCGCTTGGTTCCTTTGCAAGATTCCGTTTTGTTGAATTAAGCAATTTCATAAAATTATCATTATTAATTTGTTCAATAAAATGATTTGATTTGAAATCGATGAAAAATTGAGTTACAAATTTGGTTTGAATCCTTTAAATTTTTAGTTGATGTGCTTTATAATACAGAGACTAAGTACTGAAAATATATTCTAAATTACTTCTTAATAATGCATTGAAGAGAATCTTAAAAGCAGAGAGCGACCTAAAATATTTTAATGTTCTTAAAATAAATCCCAAACATTTCTTAGCTTTATTTGTTACTTTATTGAAGTATGGGACCAATTTAAATTTTTCATAAAATAAGATTAACTGGGTATCTTAAAAAAACTACATCTTTGATGTGAGACATCGTTTTAAGAGAAATATTGTTAATACTATAAAGAGATATAATATGATTTTCATTCATAAGGAATGTAAATTGACGCTTACCAATATTTAGAAAAAGTTCATTATAATTACACCGAAGGCTGACGCGGAGGCGTAGGCAATCGAGTTTAGATTGAAGAATATCACGGTCATCGACGAAGGTTATCGATTTCTAAAAAGAGTATGTTTACTACTTCTAATATGGTTACGACATCATTCATGAATATTAAAAATAATTCAGGTCCGAAGAGAGAACCCTGTGGAACTCCGCTGAAATCTTAAAAAGGAAATATCAATATTTTTTAATATCTGAGAATTTCTTGTTAATTTTTTTATAAAAAAGTTGAAAAGGGTAGGCAGAAAAAGGTAATGAAGTAAATGCTCAATTTTTATTGAATAAAATCTTTGCCATATTATCAAATGATATACATTATTCTAAAACAAAATTACAACCATAGTGGCAAGGGTAAGCCAGTATCGCAATATAAAGTATCGCCTGTTTTCTCGGGATTCCATAAGACCTAGTTAATGTTATGGGAACCACCGGACTGATCGGAACTAACGCTCATGTCACCAATGTTGACGTTGTTGTTATTTTTATTCTCGGGATTTCCCATCTCTTCGTTGAGGTCGTTGTTATCGTTATAGTGGTCGGAATTAACATTCATGTCTTCAATGTTAACCTTATTATTTTTATATTGGTGCGCGTGTGCGTTGATGTTGTTGTTATCGTTGTACTGGTCGGAATTTGTATTCATGTCACCAATGTTATTGTTATTATTTTTGGATGCCTGTCTTTTGACGTTGTTGTTATTGTTATACTGGTCGGAATTAGCATTCATGTCACCAATGTTTTTGTTATTATTTTTATTTTTTGGCGCCTGTCCGTGCATGTTGTTGTTATTGTTATACTGGTCGGAATTTACATTCAGGTCACCAATATTGTTGTTATTATTTTTATTTTTCGGCGCCTGTCTCTTGACGTTGTTGTTATTGTTATACTGGTCGGAATTAGCATTCATGTCACCAATGTTGTGGTTGTTATTTTTATTTTTGGGCGCGTGTGCGTTGACGTTGTTGTTATCGTTGTACTGGTCGGAATTTGTATTCATGTCACCAATGTTGTTGTTATTATTTTTATTTTTGGGCGCCTGTCTCTTGACGTTGTTGTTATTGTTATACTGGTCGAAATTAGCATTCATGTCACCAATGTTGTGGTTGTTATTTTTATTTTTGTGCGCGTGTGCGTTGATGTTGTTGTTATCGTTGTACTGGTCGGAATTCGTATTCAAATCACCAAAGTTATTGTTATTATTTTTATTTTTGGGCGCCTGTCTCTTGACGTTGTTATTATTGTTATACTGGTCGGAATTAGCATTCATGTCACCAATGTTTTTGTTATTATTTTTATTTTTTGGCGCCTGTCCGTACATGTTGTTGTTATCGTTATACTGGTCGGAATTTGCATTCATGTTACCAATATTGTTGTTATTATTTTTATTTTTGGGTGCCTGTCTCTTGACGTTGTTGTTATTGTTATATTGGTCGGAATTAGCATTGAAGTCACCAATGTTGGCATTATTATTTTTATAGTGGTGAGAATGTAGGTTTAGGTTATGGTTATTGTTATTGTTATATTCGTCGTTATTCACATTCCCAAAACCTTCATTGATGTTATTATTTTTAGTCTGTGGATCGTGTCCGTTGACGTTGTCGTTATTGTTATACTGGTCGGAATTAGTATTCCAGTCACCAATGTTATTGTTATTATTTTTATCTTTGGGCGCCTGTCTCTTGACGTTGTTGTTATTATTATACTGGTCTGAATTAGCATTCATGTCACCAATGTTTTTGTTATTATTTTTATTTTTTGGCGCCTGTCCGTGCATGTTGTTGTTATCGTTATACTGGTCGGAATTTGCATTCATATTTCCAATATTGTTGTTATTATTTTTATTTTGGGGCACCTCTCTCTTGACGTTGTTGTTATTGTTATATTGGTCGGAATTAGTATTGAAGTCACCAATGTTGGCATTATTATTTTTATAATGGTGGGAATGAAGGTTTTGGTTATTGTTATTGTTATATTCGTCGTCATTCACATTCCCATAACCTTCATTGATGTTGTTGTTTTTATTCGTGTGTTGTCCGTGAGCCTGTAAATAAAATATAATATAAAATAAATATATTTTTGTTAAATATTATGTAAAGTCAATCCTAGCGAGGGTCTGCTAGTCATAGACAAATGATATATATGTTAATACCACATACGAGTCTCAACTGATCCCCAACGTCTTTTGCCAGTGGGTCGGTGAAGGAGAAGCAGAAAAGAAAGATGGGGAAGATAATGCTATTCAAAGCTGGTAACCAAACACGGCTCAAGCCATTTCATGTAAAGTTTCTTTCTAAATGTAGTCAACGTCAAGTAAATAACTGAATTTTTACATATTTACTCCTTGATCGCAAGTGCCACTTTAAAAAAGGCCAAGAAGCAAAATTCAAAACAGAATAAACGATTCGTCATGCAAAATAAATTATAGGTTATCTGGATATGAACTGATATTATTTTTGCGGCAATTACCTACAATTATTATGAAAATTTTACACACGTTCGTACGCACAATTAAATTACATCGTTAAATTGTACTGCAATGTCTTTGCGAACAACTCAATTTTTTTTTACGACGACCGTAATCCATATACATAAATAAATGAATCCCTCTTTCCCTTGATTACGCGATAACTTCAGAACGACCTTAGCTATATCATTCATCTTTTTTAAAAAAGTTTTCTTATACATTGCAGAAGCTTCTTATGGAAAGAAAAATTAAGAAAATTGCGCAAAAAATTGGATAATTTCAGAAAACTTATCAACTATTTTAACTTCGCACGTTTGACAGTTCGCGCGTTTGATGAATGTGAATTTAACAGACATCTCTTTTTTGTTAGGTACCAAATTAGATTGATTGTTCTTATAATATGCAAAAATGAATATTTGTAATATATGAAAAATGAAAATTTGAAAAAAAAAATTGTAATAGGTGACACGCGAGCAGATTAAAAACTGAATGTACTGGGACTGAATATACGGACCGCGGAGGGGGGGTCGGCGGGACGGGGAAGCGGAAGACGGGTGCGGGTAGGCGGGGAAGGTGGAAGGGGAATACGGAGGGGAAGGATATGCGGGAAGGGAACGGGGACGCACGGGAAAGGACATGCAGGGAGAAACAATTTATTTCTTTGAATATGGCATTGCAACGCATGCCGGGAACCAGCTAGTACAATTCTATAATCTAGAATGAGTTGATTTTTTATACGAACAACACTTTAATTATTCAAATTCATATTCCGTACATGTTTTTATTATTTTTTATTGAGTTAGTTTATACTATATGAATATAAACTAATAAGCACAATGCAACATTTCATTTGATAAATTTAAATATTTTTACAGTAAGCATAACATTTCTTTTTAAATACATACATTTTTTCTTCATTCTTTATACTTTCAGGCATTTCATCATACATCTTTAGTCCTATATATATATTTTTTTTTTACATTAACTCCACACAGGAGGCCCTGAAGAAAATAACTTCCCTCAGGGCCTATGTCATCTTTGAAGATGCTGTGTGGAGGGTCTTTTTGAGGAAAGGAAGGAGTGAACACGGGTCTTGAAGAGACTCATGTTGTAGGAGGGAGGAAACACAGAGGCCGGCAAATCGTTCCACAGCCGAGCCGTTGAACTCAAGAACGAGTCATAGAAACGACCCGTTCTCATGTGACTATTGTCAACCGTGTACAAATGTTGGGCGCGTGTTTGGCGTGTTTCCCGACTATGCACCGGTGCCGAGGGGATCAATGACGCTAGTTCCTCGGAGCATCTTCCATTGCAATACCGGTAGAACAAGGACAGCATTCCCACCTGACGCCTGTGCTCTAAAGATTGCAGTCCATCTGTTAAGATGGGAGAATCTATCAAACGGACCGCCCGTTTCTGCACAGAGTCAAGGGTTTTTTTTTAGGTATTTTGGAGCTCCAGACCAGAGGTGGCTGCCAAATTCAACCGTGGGGCGCACTTGCGATTTGTACAGGGTTAGCAGTTGTGTACTATTAAAGTATCTGCGGGCCCTGTACAGTACGCCCAGTTTCTGAGAGGCTAACTTAACTCTGGTTTCGATGGAGCCCCCGTACCTGAGCTGGTTACTTAGAGTTACACCAAGCATATCGATGGAGGTCCTGTTCGGAAGATTGCTTCCGTTGAAGAAGACAAGATTTTCATTTTGATCCCCTTTAGACGTTATCAAAGATGATTGGGTCTTTGAAACATTAAATTCGACGAGGTTATTCTTACCCCAAGAGAAGGCTTATACACTAGGCAGTTTTGTGATTTTGATTTTTTCCTGTGGCAATCTAACTCTATGCATATTTCCTGTTTCGTAATTAAACAAGTATTTTGGCATTTGGTTTTTCATAACTTTATGCACAAAAATTAACACATTAAATAACAGTCCATTTATTATTAGAATCCAATTTAGCTCCATTCTAATTTGATTAACCTTTGTGTATTTGCCATTCCCCAGTATACCTACACATCTCATAACTCTGTTCTGTATAACTTCTAGCTTTTTCAAATTTCCTTCATTGGCCACATATAACATCGTAGAGCAGTAATCATTATAAATGAGCTCTGCAGTGTTTATATTTAATTTATTTCTTAGTCTTCTCAGAAAATTTACTTTTTTTGATACCTTTTTTGCTTGTATTCAAAATTTGCCGTGAAAATTAGTTTTGAATAACAATTTGTATATGCAAAAACGAACATTTCAACTTAAAATTAGCTTCCAAAAAGTTTATTTTCCAAAATCATTACATTATTGCCATCTACGACCAATTTAAGAATAATTTAAAAAAGGAAAATAAATGGAAGATTGGAGTCGAGTTCACACTTAGAAGAGTTATTGAAAGGCATATTTGGAAAAGGTTTGATAGGAAATACAATATTTGTTTAGGGATATTGCATCTAAAAAAATGTGAGTTCTCTTTTCTAGATTACAGAAATGACTCCACCATCAAGAATGTGAAAATTTAACATATAGGAGGGAACTGAGTCTAATTCTATTGAGAGAGATATGGCTTTGGAAAATTGAGAGAATTTTTGAAACCACAATTGTTGAAATCACAATTGTTGAAACCATAATTGTTGAATTAATAAATTTCATAATTTGTATTTTTTATATATCATAATTCATAATTTATACCATAATTTAAATATTGTTGAAACTTCAATGGGGTATTTCCACGTTTTTTATTGCTTAAAAAAATCAAGCAATAAATCATGATGATTAAAGCATTTTTATTTTATTTTTACGTTGACTAATAAGTTTTCTACAGTGAGTTAAAGTTTCCCATTTTCCCCAGTCCCACGTGACGTCATGAGCGTGGACGCTCACTGACAGTGTTAATTTATGCTGGCCCAACTAAGCGACGCTTGTGACGTCATATTCCGTTTTTTAAACCTTGGACCGTTTTGATTTTGTCAGTTTTAGACCGTTTTTAAAATCGATAATATTGAACGAAAACATATAAAACAAACATTTTTGGTAGGATGATTAAAATGAGAAAAAAGATCTTTAAATATTCCGTGCATTTTCAACAGAATCCCTCGTTGGTGGAAATACCCCATTGTTGAAACTAAAATAAAGTGAATGCCACAAAATTTAAGGTATTTTTAAATACACCTGTATTATAATTTGTCTATATATTTTTATATTTAAAAATATATTTAAAAATATGCATTTTACTTACTGGAACGGCAATTTGGCTAACAGCCAAAACTGCGACAATGGTTGATACGAGAAAATTCATCTTGCTCCGACGATGATCTTCAATGTGCTGATGATTTCCATGAATTCTCGTAAGGCTTTTATACAAAAAAAATTGAAAAACACTAAATATTTCATCATTAATTTCATAGCGCGTATAGTACGTTCGCTTCTAAACCACTATTATTTTTTTAATAGTTGATGATTATGGAAAAATGATTTTTATGTTAATACCACACGTTTGGTGTTTTCACATATGAAATATCGTATTTAAAGTGTGAAAAACGAACGTTTATATTTATTATTCTGATTATCGGAATGAAAATGTTTATAACAGGTTTGAAAAACAATCTAAAACTGCAAATTCCTAAATGCCGACTAGAGTACAGGCCTGGGCGTGCGATGGATTTGGAAAAGAAACGACATATAACTAGACCATTTTAAATCGTAATTAGTCGGAACTAACTTCGTAATTTAGCGGGCGCGCGCCCTGGTCTGTACTCTGGTCGAGTGCGCCCCTCGGACGAACATCGTTTATTTTGGCTGCTAATAAAAATAGTAAATAAATTTTAAAGCGTTAGGTACATAACATATTTTTTAAGCAATGTATATTCGGCTGAGTGATCAGTGACAACATGCGAAAAACGAAAGATTTCACCACAGACTGTATTTCCCTTGCATTATTTGCTCCAGGTGTCAGGAATCACATTTAATTAAACTTTTATTTACATAATTTTTTTTTTTTTTTACATAAACTCCAAACAGGAGGCCATGAGGAAAATAATTCCCCTCAGGGCCTATGTCATCTTTGGAGATGTCGTGTGAAGGGTATTTTTCGGAAAGGAAGGAGATGAAGTTCTGGGAATGAAAAAGATATGAGGAGGGGTAGGAATCTGTGTATCAAGATATTGACACCTCTGGTCTATCTCCAGATTTTCGATTGAGTTTCGCTTATATTGTCTCCATTTAATTAAATATTAAGTTTTGAGGTTTTGTTATGAAAATATATAATATTCAAATAACAATTGTAATCAGGTACTGATTATTAATTTCATTATTGTCGATGGGTTTTTTTTGACAGCCATATATCGGCGCGAATAGGTAGAAAAAGATTATTCTTGCGGGCCGCATCACTTACCTACGGGGCCTAGTTGGGCTCAGACCCGGTGGGCACGTCACAGTGCCTAGTTTTGAAACTAAGTGAGTTCTTTTATTTTAAAGTCGAGCGGAACAATTGTTCCTTTAATATTGATCGAGGCATCTTATCCTGAAAATGTCGGATAATCCTTTAGTGGCCGATTCAAGTAAAATACGTGTAATCGTGATTTATAATCGTGATTTATAACCGCACACAAAGTTAAACAAAAACGCGTGTCGATGTGCACCCGGAAGTGGTCTTCCGTATCGGGAATAATCGATGCTAACGGCCGGCAATCCTCGCTCGCTTTGGACCTGTTTAATGTCGGGAACAAGCTGTGACATTTATTTAATCGGATGAAATCCGTATTTGAGGGAAGAACCCTCATTTACTTACTTTGCCGTGCACGCCGTGGAAAGAACCCTCCTTTACTTACTTAGCCGCGCACGCCGTGGAACTCGCGCTAGCGCACGGATGGATGGACACCGGTGGTGATTGGTGAGGATCTAGATGATCCTCGGCCGTGGTTTGACCGAGAGACGGAGCCGGCAGGCTGGCCGCCCGCGCTGCAGCAGACACGGACCCGTGGAGGAAGGCGTCCCCATTCCTCCGCAGAAAACTAGCTAGGTAGCTTAGGTAGTACAAAACGGTCAATGATGGGGGTAAGTGAGTTGTATAATATGTAATCCTATTAATGAAATAGATGTCTTTGTCGTTTCGAAAGAACTTGCCTTTCATTTGTGTAGAACTACTTGTGAATAAGCACCATATGCCCACCTCTGAGGACGAGTACTCAGGCCACCGCGGAGCTCAGCATAGCCTGTCGTCCGACAGGGTTTGGCGTCCTAAAGTTTCCCCAGGAAACTAAGCTGACCACTGTGATGGTTTTCACTGTACGAATCTCAATCTTATCATGCACCCACTTAACAAGCGGTGTATAAGGCATCTACCACTTGCCTCACAAAGTAGGTACATTACACACAGTAGTATTGCATTTTAGATGCCATTATTCTCATTCTAAAGCACCCTAACAGAAGTAGCAGATTGCTACATATCAGTTTTACTCATAAAACTGATATGTAGCAATAAAAATATTTAAAAAAATGTTATTTATCGAATATTTCGCGAAAATCAACAAACAGGAAGATGAGGAAATAAAGATCAACAACCCATACAACAACATGAAGTCCGCCTCGGAACAGGAATACCTAGTGAGGAGGACTCTGAACAAACCTCTTTAATTTGTATTTTTACTTATTTTGTAGTTTTATTTTATTTTATATTGTCATAAAATTTAAAAAAAATGAGTCGCCTTTAAGCGAACACACTATACAAATTCTATCTTACTTCCTGCATTGAAAATCGATTGATATTTTTAAAAATACAATTAAAAAATGTGTCTTTTTATTACCATGGATAATAATTTAAAAAATACGAAATGAATTTTTCTGAAAAACTGTTTAAAAGAACTTAAAATTTATATGTTTTTAAGTGAGTTGCACACAAGGATCATAAATGCTTCCCGTTAATCGGAGCCAGTAAGACCGCGGAGACAATTTTTTTTGGATTTTAATTGGGGAATTTTTTGTTTGTTTATACCACACGAGAGTCCCAACTGCTCCTTAAGCCGCAATTACAATGAGCAAGTTTACAAGCTACTATCTACTAAGTTTAAAAGCTGGTGAATCGGCGAGTGAGATTGTCATGATGACACACAAAACTGTCCACTCGCTCAGTAGCATAGGAAACTGAGCTTGTAGGTCGCTGCTAGCGCCACATCTACCCAGTAGTAAGAATAACGACGTGCGTGAACAAATTCTGTCAGATGTTTGAAAGACGAAATCGGCTGTTTCTTGGCCGCCGTTTTGAGCGCATAAATAAACCAATCACGAGTAAGCGCGTAGCGAGTAAAGTTGACGACCTTTCAACTTTTTTCGTAGATAGTCAACAATCTGCTAGTTAGCTAGTGATACGATGACACTGGGCGAGTTTACTAACAGATAGTGAATTTCCCAGATAGTAGCTTGTAAACTCGCCCAATGTCATCGACGCTTAACCGCCTGGAGCCAGTGTGACTATAACAACTTCAATTGGGGTACAATTCGACAACTCTAATTGGGTTGGTAGACTGAAGGTAGTGGAGAGAGGAATGATAAGAGGGAGTCGGGGAAGTACCTGGCTATTCAGTTCTGTTCACCAAACACGGATAAACCCATTTCCTGCAACGTTTCAATTCTGTATATGTATATATATTTTTTTTTGTGAATACCTCACAAGAATCCCAGCTACTCCCGTTTGGAACCAGTGAGTCTATGGCATCCTCAACTGCGGTACGTTGTGATGCTGAAGGTAGTGGGGAGGGGAAGGATATGGGGAAGAGGAAGGTGGGGAAGTACCTGGCTATTCATATCTGGTCACCAAACACGGCTTAAGCCATTTCAAGCAAGCAACTTTTCAATTCTAAATGGTGGTCTTACACCAGGGCGATACTGAGAGTATCTTCCGCTCTTGAACGTGCTGCAAATATACTATATATTATTTTTAATTAATTAATTGTGAAACAGCACTAATTATTCGTCGATTTTTTGTCGAGAGCCTTACCCCTCGACAATGGAGGCCATCATATTATGTATTTCTCATGGCCCTCAGTATTGTATACTCAATAGTATACTCTCAATTTGGGAGGCGGGAATGGGTACCGCCGCTCCGGGAACCTTTATTGGATAACCAACACCTCTGCCATAGGTCACCCCAAGTAGTTCGCTAAGTTTGGTGATTTAGCAGGGGTGCCCGGGTTCACGGGGTGAGGTTTGTCTAGGTCTTGGAGGCGGATGACCAGAACACACTGAAACCCAGATTCCTACCGATTCCTTAAACCCTCTTTCTTCCCAGAACTCTCCTCTCCTTCATATCCTTAAAAAACCCTCCGCACAGCAACCCTACAGATGGCACAGGGCCTGAGGGAAATTATTTTAATCAGGGCGTCCTGTGTGGAGCAAATATAAAAAAAAAACTTGAGCTGCAATGTAAACGATAGATGGGATCCTTCGGTTGAAATCAAATGCCGCATTGAGCAAGCACGTGCAACCTTTATCCGCATGAAAAAGATGTTCTGCAGTTATTTATTTATTTATTGATTTATTTATTTTTTCAGGTTCTCCATGAAACAGTTATACACCAAATTATTACGGAGAAGATTACAAAATATAAGAGAAAAAAAGGCCAAGGGGGCAGTTTCACTATGTTGAGACATAATATGACATATTATGTCAAAACATAGTTACTGAACTCTCTATAGGTGACATTGAAGATGTCAATGCTCAATGCAGAATCGTTAAGCAGTTGAATTGCTCTGTTTAATGGGGCATTCTGAAAGGAAGAAGTTCTCGCTTTCGGAGCATAAAAAAGTGTGTGGGATCTCCCACGAGTATACGCGTAAGGGACATATAGCTCCTTCAACATAGGTGGATTCAGTACAGTACCGGAGATCAGCTTAAAAAAATGTTTCCCCAAAAATATTTTACGGCGGGCTTCTAAGGTATTAAGATCGAGCATTCCTGTTAAGAACAACGATGGATACAGGAATGGGTAGTATGTATATTAGCGTGTGTCAATTATTTCAACTTTTGAATTCAGAAACGCCCGGGGTCTCAAAAGTTGCGTCTTGCAAAGAAAATGAAAACTGCATTTAAATTTATTTTTTTAGCCCGCTAAAATGCATTGAAAATCAGAAAACAAACCTAAAACCATTTTTTTTTTAATTTTTAATAAATTTTTTTTCAGTAATCTAAACCATTAACATTTGTTTATTATTAAAAAATGCGTATAACTGACAAAAATGAAAAAAAGTTCAACTTTATGAATACAAGTAAGTCAACAAGAATTCTGATTTAATCCAGAAAAGGTGTTATTTTCCCCTTTTATTTTTTTAACCAACACATCAATAAGTTTAAAAAAAAATTTTTTTTTGGTTCTTTGAACTGCAGTTATGTAATGAAAAATAAGTTTGGTACAAAATATTAAATATGAACCCTTTGTTTTATTTTTTTTCCAAATCACGAAATCCATTTTTTTTTCGAAACTTCCGGCCATTTTAGCGGGCTAATAGTGAACAATAATTTAATTTATTTTTACGTTTTCGAATAGCTACAGATCATACGAAACTTTTGAGACCCCGGGCGTTTAAATATAAGGCCATTTGTTTTCTCTCTATGGAGAGCGACACACGCTAATGTATATTTCCTCATATACAGGTAACGCATAAACCTTTTTTGTACTTTTTCTATTTCTAGGATATGGTTATGATATAGGTTATAGGTTATGATCTCAACCTACGTGTTTTCGATATAATTTTATGGAATGGAAGCATGGACGCTTTCTGAAGAACTAATTAGTCGACTTGAGGCATTCGATATGTGGATCTACAGAAGAATACTTAAAATAAGCTAGCTAGGGAGGTAGCTAGAGAATTTCAGAAATAATCTATTTTCGTTTCGTCTATGAAAAGACCGTCAGGCACAAAATTTTCCCTGATTCGGGACATTCCACGGGGAGTCGTAGAGCTACGAAAATATAAATAACACCGTATTCAATATTTTTGTGACAGTATCCTTAGTAGTGTCACCCCCCCCCCCTCGCTAAGCTACTGCATAAAATAAAAACACTTCAGTAAAATCTAGTTTTTTCGAGATCTTTTCTGGTCATACCCTTGTTCTGCCATTTTTTATACCATAGTTCGGCTTCTTGATTAAAATTAAGTAAATCGTAGTACAGGCAAAAACTTTGTGCTTTTTCTTTAAAATAAATTAACGAAATATTCAACACTGTACAGGGATGTAGCGACATTAATCCGAAAGCAGGCAAATTTTGGTCACCAAAACGCTGCTCCAATGCAGATATTAGGGAATCTAAATAAGGAATGATAAATAATCGATCGCGTGGAGTCTCAGCAAGGTGATTGGACCGATGTTGTTGGCAGGATACAATGCGTGGAAATTGTACATCAGTTCCATAGGCAGCTGCAGTTCTAATTGAAATATCTAAAATATTTTGGCTCTCTATGTCTACGTTGCTTCGATGATTATTTAAAACAGAAATTATACCTTTAATATGACTCATACATGCGTACATATTGATATTTTCCAATCGTAAAGCATTGGCAATAGGTTCCAATATGCCTGAGTACTTGGCTATCAGTTGAACACATATAATGAAACTGATTTAATAACAGCGCAATGTAACTGATAGGCACGTTTTCTTGATGCTTCATTAATCATGATCAACTAAAAAGGTAATAATAAAAATTAAATTGATTCTCACAAACGTAAACTTTACGGTTTGTGAGCATTCCTGCACCTTTTAGGGGGGGGGGGGGGCAGCTGCCCCCCCCTGCCCGTACCTCGCTACGCCCTTGTCCGTTGAAAGGACAGGGCAGAAGGAGAAGAAGAGTGGCCCAGGATACTCATGGAATGTAACAATAATTTTACTGAGTCAGTAGAAAAAATTATAGTCACCCACGCAACCAGTAGCCCCCCGCCTTAGTTTCTGCCTACACATCAAAGCCTTATTTTCATTGCATACCCACTTTGATAATACGTGCAGTTTCTTCGAAGCTTAGTGATGAAGCAAGTCAGCACGCTTCCATGCCATATCTCTAAATTCTTAATTCATATTTGATATACGTATTTACGACATTAAGTGCACATCAATAAAATTGATGGGATTTATTCACAGAATATGTAAACCTTTCAAAGATCCTCAATCAATTCTAACTCTTTACAATCCCTTAATTAGAAGTAAACTTGAATATGGAAGCACCATTTGGAATCCACATTACTGCAAATATGAAAACATTGTAGAATAAGTTAAAAAAAAAAAACTAAGAATGTTATCCTTCAAATGTGAACTACATGACCATCTCAGGTTATACGACGTACGCCGTGATTACTTCAAGAGATACACTTAAATTGACTGATCTAATATGTTTACATAAAATTATTCACGTCCACCTTGATACTACATTATGTCTTAGCAGTATTGAAATAAATGTCCCCAATTCCCATTGTTTAAGACGCCATAACATTTTTCACATGAATACATTTAAAAATAATTTCGCCTACTTTAGCCCTCTGTCCCAGATGTGTCGACCATATAACAAGATGGAGTGTGCTGAAATATATATTTTCGTTGATAATTTGTACGGATTCAGAAACAAAGTTCTGGCGCTGTTAAAAAATACTAACTAATTATATCGTGTCAATTGTCTCTCTATGCACGCCTCGCGTATTTATCATGTCTCTTGCCACTCATTGTAATGTGTTACTTGAGTGAGCTTGTTTATAACTCTGTATTTTTATTTGTGATGTTTTCATTTTTCTAATTGTACGTATCAGCATCTAATTGTAGATTTTCGTAATTGTGTAATAACTGAGATTTATAACTGGATTATTCTCGAACATTTGTAAAACCCAGTATAAATAAATAAATATTTCCCTCCGTGTCTATTTTTTTTACATTAGCACCCCCCCCCCAGGGTCTATGTCATCTTTGGGGATGCTGTGTGGAGGTTTTTTTAAAGGAAAGAGGAAGAGGAAGTTTTGGCAAGGAAAGATGTGTGAGATATTAGTAGGAAGCTGGGGGTCAGTGTGTCCAGGAGTGACGGACGTATGAATCCATCCCTCCAACCGCGGTGCAAGGCAATGGGTCGAGTGATCCCGGCTGGAGAGGATAAAATACCTCCCTCAAACTCTCGATCTCCTGACGACCACACGGCAAATGGGCTGAAGAATCGGCCGCCAAGACCCGGATAAACCTAACTGCATGAACCCCAGCACCCCTGCTAAGTCACCAAACGTAGATTTTGACTTGTGGTGACCTCGAGTTCTGTTCTAGCTTTCAGCCGGACAAGTTCATACTAAATCGCTCCCGCTATTTTGCAATTTAAAAACACTAAAAGTTAACCTACAGTTATAAATTTAGTACCATCAGGTGCGCCTTGTCAAGAGCTACTTGCTCATAGTTTTAGTTTTTAAATTTAAGTTATCCCTAGTGAAGTTTTCAGTGAAAAAGTGAAAAAAACTATAATTTCGCCCTTTAAGGGTGGATGTTGGTACATCCCCCAACCTAAAATACTGTTATTGTGACCATACCAATGTGCCTCGTAAACCATATAAGACTTCTTATCGAAGTAACGATTTTTTAGTGACTTTTTTTAGTGATAAGTGAAAAAACAGGGTTTTTATATACTATTAGTTCTTTTACATCTACTTACAGTGCTTAAACTATTACCATTCGACGGGGAATTAAATTCCGCGTCGGTTGACACCCCATTCTCTAAGTTCCATTCTAGTTTTGTGCCCTAAATTTTGAAATACAATAAAAACACGTGGTGAAATTTTTGTTCCTAGTGGTAGGTACGTCTACGAGTAGGTACATCCAAACACTTGGTGCCTCAGTTCGGGTACCCGCAGAAACTTCAAGTCGTTGACGTCACATCAGTGTACGTCACGACCTGTGCCCCGACTTAGCAAATTTAAAACTTTTTTAGGATCCCTAAGTCGAGTGTGGTGAATCAAATTTGAACTGTTACCCATCCCCCCCCCTTTTTCACCCTAGATCCACCCAACCCCCCCCCCCAACCCCCCAACCCCCCCCCCCCAACCCCCCCCAACCCCCCCAACCCCCCCAACCCCCCCAACCCCCCCCTAACACCCCCTAACACCCCCTAACCCCCCCCCAACCCCCCTAACACCCCCTAACGCCCCCTAACGCCCCCTAACGCCCCCTAACGCCCCCTAAAAATTTTTTGACCATGGGATCGGACGCTGTCTTATCCTGTGACTCGGATGGTGCAGACCCCGATCACAGGAAAGAAGCGGAACAGTGGAGATCGTCAATCCAATTGCAAATTGACGAACTGAACAAGTCCCTCACGCAAGGCCCGCGTCCCAAGGGCAAAAGACGCACTAAAAAAACGGTGAAAATAGTTGACGTAGGCTCGGAATCCGACTCGGAAATGGACACTGAGATCATCAACCCCCCTCCAGGACCTAGTGGTGTCTCTATTGTCGGGATGATCCCTCAAACTCCCATTGCCGGGAATAAGAAACGGGCGAGGATTAGTGACTCCCCGAACAGTCAACTGGCCCTCGCAGAGTCAACTCGCAAGGCCATTCCTGCGATGGAAAAGTGTCACAGGATTAGATGCATCTTCACTGACGGTTCTAACAAGTTGAACAAGGCTGACAAGAGCTCCCTCAATCAACTGGTTGATGATCTCATGTCAGATATTACCCACTTGATGTTGGAGATCAACACTCTTTCCACTAGGAGCGCTACCATTGAGCAGGTTATTAATGTTCAAGCCACGATGACCAAGAAACTCGACTCCGCCATCAAGGCTCGCCCCACCCTGAGCAGCGCCCCTATGTCCTATGCATCAGCAGCGGCCGGTTTGCCCTCCTCCAAGAAGGTGCTAGTTAACGGTTTTGAGCGCCCTTTGCCCCCTAAACCTCTGACGGTACTGGTGTACCCGGAGGTCCCAGAGGGGAAAACCTCTGAATCCACCCAGAAGGATATGGAGAAGTTAATTAATCCGCGGACTGATGACTTCCAGATCGTCCGTGTCCGTAAGATTAAAGGCGCTGGGATGGCCCTTCAGGCCAAAGGAAAGAAGGATCTTGACAACATCCTGAAAACGAGCACGAAACTGGCAGCCAGTGGGCTGAAGCTTGTCAATCCCCTGGGCCGCCTGCCCAAAATTGTAATTTATAATGTCCCCAAGTCTGAACCCTCTGCTGACCAGGCCCTTTTTACCGAGATTTACAACAACAACCTGGCAGCACATACATCTTTGTCGCTGGAAGACCACCTCCGCACCATGCGGAGGGTTTCTCTCTTCGGGAAGCGTGAGGGTGGCCTCATGAACATGGTCCTGACTTGCCATCCGGCTGCCAGGAAGGTACTCATCGACAGCGGGTTGTGCTATCTTGGGTGGCATGCGTGTCGGACCCGCGATTACACTGGTGCCACCAGGTGTTATAAATGTCATTTGTATGGACACATCTCAAAGAGCTGCTCGCAAGCCAATGAAACTTGCCGCCACTGCGCCGATGTGGGTCATGGCTACGAAGATTGCCCCAAGAGAGCACAGCCCGCTGTCTGCGCCACCTGTTCGCGCTTCAAGAAGCCGGCGGACCATCCGACAGGTGACAGGGACTGTCCGGCCCAAAAAGCTGCTGTGGAGGCAGCTTTCCGAATGACGGATTATGGCTCGTCCTAATCCCCTTTCCCTAGGTCAGGTCAACCTTCAGCGATCCCGGATGGCCACACTGGAAGTTCTGAAGGTCATGTCTGACCTCAATATTGACATCTTGCTTATTCAGGAGCAGTACACCTGGGAAGGTAAGACCCCCATTAATTTTCCGGGTGCGGTACTCGAAGTTGGCCGCTCACCGGGGGCGGGAGTCCTGGTCAATACGTCATTGATCAGTCCCCTCCTTCTGGCAGGTCTTTCTGATGAGTACCAAACCTGTGTATGTATTAGATTTGGCGATACTGAGATCTTTTTGATCTCAGTTTATTTTAAATTTGGGAACCCGGTAGGACCCCACATCCTGAGTCTGACGCGCGCGCTCAACGCGCTTAAAGGCCGTAATATAATTATCGGAGGTGACTTTAATGCACGCTCACCATTATGGTTCGACACTAGTGATTGTAGAACGGAGCGATCAGACGCCGTTGAGGACCTGATTGCTGCGCAGGGTCTTAGTATCATTAACGAACAGAGTTCATTTTGTACTTTCTCGAACATACATGGTGAGAGCAACATTGATCTAACTCTCTGCTCTGGATCTGTTGCGACCAGGATTTCAAAGTGGGTAGTCCATGAGTGCGCAATAAATTCGGATCATAGATTGATTACTTATACGGTGGGTGTTAGGAAAACAGAAGCTCCAAAATCCTCCTGGAACTTCAACACCTCTAGGGCGAATTGGGATCACTTTGGGGAATCGCTACGAGATACGTTAAGGGATTTTCACCACGTAGCTGCTACTGATCCGGATAATTTGGGGAATTTTTTCAATAGGGCGGTTGTATCTGCTGCCAACTCGTCTTTGGGAAGATCAAACCCGAAGACGAGTATTAGAACGCCGTGGTGGTCACCTGAGCTGACTTCGCTCAAGGGGGCCTTCAAGAGGGCCTACAGGGCGCTTGGGTTGTCTAGGAGTGGCAGCTGTACGGAGGAGGAGACAGCTGCGCTTCAGGTGAGCTTGAGGTCCGCCAGGTCGGCCTTCAAACGGGCCGTTCTTCGAGCGAAATGAGCTGCTTGGCATAATTGGGTCAAAGATGTGGGTAACGCCAACCCGTGGGAAATCCACAGCGCTATTGAAAAATCCGGGAAAGGATCTGACCGGTATTTGTCTACAGTAATTGGGAAATCAGATGGGAGGAACGCTGAGACTGTGGACGTGGCCTCCACTCTCAAGACACTTCTGGGCGAGTTAGTTCCTTTAGAATCAGTAAATGGGGAGAATGACCACCACAAACAGATTAGAAATCTGTCACGGCTACCACCTAGGGACCTTGCCCAAGAGGATAACTTCATTAGAGTCACTAAAGCGGAAATTGATGTTATAATAAAGGGATTGGGTCCTAAGAAGGCACCAGGGCATGATAGGCTCAATGGCGTGATTGCGAAGCAAGTCTGGGTCCACGCCAAGGAAGAGCTCTTCCAGGTGATGGACACGTGCCTGAGGAGGGGAGTCTTCCCCTCCGAGTGGAAGCGTGGCGTGCTCCGAATCATACCAAAGGGGAACGGAAAACCACTGACCGACATTAAGGCGTATCGGCCAATTACCCTCCTCCCTGTACTTGGCAAAATCTTGGAGAAACTGCTACGAGAGCGACTTCGGCAAACCCTGTCACCGGCCAGTGACCTGCAGTTCGGCTTCGTCCCCGGTAGATCTACGGTGCATGCCCTGTCGTATGTGCTTGATTGGGTGAAGGCTTGTCCTAAGAGGTATGTAGTAGCGATCTTCCTCGACATAACTGGTGCCTTCGATCACGCGTGGTGGGCAATGATGCGTACAAAGGTGAAAACCAGGCAGTGCTCCAAACTTCTGTTCCAGTCAATCGACGACTACCTTTCTGATCGCACGATCACGATCAGCTTTGGAGATTTTTTGATCGAGAGGGAAGCTGACATTGGATGCCCGCAGGGCTCCATTCTCGGACCTGACCTGTGGAACATCAACTTTGACGACTCCTCCAGGTTACCCTTGCCTGAAGGATGCATCTCTGTCGACTACGCTGATGACAAGACGTATTTGGTCGCTGGGGACAGTAGAAAGGAAGTTGAGAGGAAAGGCAGTGAAGGTTTGAACATGTTCCTCGATTGGGGTAAGAGAAACAAGATGACTTTCGCTCCCCACAAGACTCAGGGCCTCCTGATGAAGGGCTTTCTCAGTAGAGAAAGAAATCCCGTCATCAAAATGGGGGACTCTAGTGTCAAATTTCGTGAAACGGTGAAATACTTAGGCGTCACACTAGATCGATCGTCCTCTTTTCTGGCTCACGTCAAGGATGTATCCGGCAAGGCTCAGGCCCTCTTCTTGAAGCTTAGAAGACTCTCCACAGCTGAGTGGGGTTTGCGTAGCCCAGCCATGCGCACTCTGTACAGATGCGTATACGTGGCGCAAGTTTCGTATGCTGCGTCTGTCTGGGAGCATCGCTTGGGTAACTCGCTTATACTCTTGGCTCTCAAGCGGGGCCAACGAACTCCCTTGTTGGCACTATCCGGGGCGTATAGAACCGTGGCTTCGGACGCTTTGCCTGTTTTGGCTGGCATTTTGCCAATCGATCTGGAAATCAGGGAAGTGCTTACTAAGCAGAGGTTAACCAGAGGAACCCCTGCCACTCACCTAGGAGTCACTCTAACTCCGGGCGGGCCGGGGACTCTCCCTGGGCTGCTTCGACAAATGAGAGACCTGTCACTCCAAGAGTGGCAGGCCCGGTGGGATAGATCGAATTTGGGAAGATGGACTTTCTCCTTCTTCCCATCAGTTAAACTCAGAATGGAAGCGGTCTTCCTCAAGTTAGACCACCACATCACTCAATTATTATCTGGCCATGGAGAATTCAGGGGGAGACTTCACACCCTCTCCCTGTCCCCTCACCCCAATTGTGCCTGTGGGAGCACGAACCAGTCGGCTGAGCATATCCTGTGGCAGTGTGAAATAATGACGGATGCCAGAGGTCAAATGCTAGATGGTTTGGACGTACCCATCAGACCAGTGTGGAACACTGATCTGGTTTCGAATAAGACGAATTTCGAGTGCTTGAAGAAGTTTACAAGAATCTGGGTGGAGAGATGGCCTGATCTTAGAGTCGCTGATTAAAAGATTTAGTGACCAGGTGTACTTGTCTCCTGATATCCACGGATTACCCCACATTTACTCTTTCAACCCTATCTGCCTGGTTTTTTTAACATTTTCTGTTTCTTTCTTTTTCTTATCATTTTCTGTTGTTTATTTACACTTACTTGTTATTTAGACTTTTACACGGCTTTGTGTTTTTCTTTTTCATTTACAGTGTAACATAATGCGTGAATTGACACGCCTGCGTGCATCATGATTTTATATATATATATATATATTTTTTTTTTCCTCTACTCTCTCTTGTTTTTGCATTTTTTTAGTTTGTTTATTTTGATTTCCATGTTCTTTTCAGTTCCTGATAACAACTAGAACAGAACTCCGTTGTTTGTTATGTCTTGTCCACTTCCCCATTAAAGGGGTTGGACTTTGGGCCTTGTCCCTATCATATTTTTTATAGGTCTACCATTTTTTTGTAACTTACCTCTGTTATCTCCTTCCAGTGCCCGCGCCACCCCCCCTGACATGATAAGGTTAGAGGAAAGATAGAGTGGCATCCGGAGGTTTGTCCGTCCCTCCTCCAGCTACCCGACGCTCTTTTTCCCTAGGGTCTTCGTATCGTAGTCCATTTACTTCTTCTAGGCACCACCGGATAGCTGGCTAAAGGATGACTCCACTGGGTGCCATGACGTCGGACTAATAACCTTACACATTCTCTGGGGGACTGCCGGGCACAGGATGGTCATGACGGTCATCACTATTTTCTTTCGCCTTTACTAAATGTTATTGCTTTGTTTACAACTTATCCTTTTCTTATTTATACGCAGTTGCCTGCAGTCCTGGAGTGTGTGGTCTCCCTCTGATTATTATATAATAACTACTTTTTGGTTTTTTTTTCTTTATTACATTTTTTATGCTCACTAACACCTGTAGATTAGTCCTTTTTGACCATTACAGTACAGACTGTAGGCGATCCTATATTTCCGCCACCTAACAAAGTATGTAGGGGCATTGAAGGTCTAGATTCGTTTTATTAAATGTAGAGTCGTTTATTCAAAAAAATTAGATTCTTGCGAGAACTCCGAAGGGGCGACCATAAGTCGCCTATACCGGGGTGGGACAGTGGTGGGTACTTCAATGTGGTGACCTATGACAGAGGTGTTGGTTATCATAAATTGATTGGTATTTTTTACGTCAAACAGAACAATAGTCTTTTTCCATAGACAATAGAAGATCCCCAGTATTTTGAAGAATGTGGGTTGGTACTATTATATAAAATGAATTTTGTCGAAAAAGGTTGGGATCGTTTTAAGAATAGTGCATATACAGGATTTTAACCAGCGATTCCTGAGCATATTTGGAGTTTTTTTTTTATTTATTTTTTATTTATTCGTTTTACACACTTTACAAATGTAAGACAAAAATGTCCCTACAAACTCCTTTTTAGCAGTTTGTCTAACGGGTTATTTACATTAAAGATCTTATTATAGTGAGTTAATAGTGTCATTTTACAATTATATATTTTTTATTTATATTTTTGTATACTAACAATATATTTTTTAAATTTTTATATGAAACATGTTAGGTTTATATATATAAAATAGAAAATATATTCGTCGGCCTCCTCACTAGGAGATCCTGTGTCGAGGCTTGATGCTTTGGATAAGTTTTCAGCGACTTGTATGGTTTAACTTCATTGTTTGGATAAGGTTTTCCAGAAACTTCTGACGATGTTTTAAGTATACTAGTAAGTTCATTTTCCGATAGTCCCTTCAGCCAACATTTAATGTCCTTAATGTAGCTATTGATACTTAGTATCAAACAAATTAAAACAAAAAATAGTGAGAGTTTGTTATATAACTTTACTGCTAAAAATTCAGAACCTCTTTGTCCAAATGAACAGTTACACTTTGGTGTATTAAGTATGTCTATTTGTTTGGCTCTGGTTTTATGAGCATGTGAGGTGTCTGCCTCTGAATCATTTTTGTGGTGATGTACTAGAATGTTTTTGGCATATAAAAATATATAAAATAAAATTTTTAAATTTTACAAAAATATAGAGAAAATAAAATTTATGAAAACAAAAATAATAATTTTAAAATCTTTAGAATAATATGTCATTGTAAGCTTATACAAAATATTTTTTTCCGTTAGCCAATTCTTCAGTAAATTCACCATATGTTTGTTTTTTAGGCACAGTTTTTAATTTCAGCAGTTAACATATTTAAACAACTGGGAATCATGCAATTTTATGTTCTTTCTCCATATTTGTTTGTATGCTTAGGTACAATTAGTCCTTCATTAAAGTTAAAACGAGTTTTATGGTTGTGTTCCAGCCTGTTTATATACAGAGGGTTATTTATGTGCCGAAATATAATTTTGTACCACACTGAAAGAATTTTGACAGAGACTCTGATAAAAGTATGGAATACTATGCCTTTCTTTGTATAAATTTTTTTCAGCTAATAATTTAACCAATGAATTTTGCACTGATGAAGATGGTCGATATTTATTTTACTGAAAAATCCCCAAGCTGTTATTCCATACCTTATAACAGATTCAGCTAGAGATAAATAAATTATTCGAAGTGTGCAGATAGGAACAAAAAAAAATTGTTTATGCAATCTGCTTACAATTGATCTTAGTCGTGCACAAACTTTGTTTATTTGTATATCCCACTTGAAAAAGCAATCAATAATAATACCTAAATAAACATATTCTTTAACTTGTTCCATATTTTTACATGTACACATTGCAGGAATACCATCGTGTAAGCAATCTGATGTATGTGTCACTTCAAGTGTATCTTATGTGTAACAATTTAGTTTTTTGGCATTTATGATTAAGCCAGAATCATGAGACCATTTTAAGAGTTCAATGTAGTCTTTTTGTAAAAGGTCTATACAAGTTTGCAAATCACTGCCAGAAATCACTAAAGCAGTATCATCCGCATATACAAAGTGCTTTACTTGTCTAAAAATGAATTTAATGAAAGATGCATGTACAGGGTGTCCGGGGGTAAAGTGCATTAACTTCGGAAGGTGATCCTACATGATAGTGCAAGTAAAAAAGTTAAATAACTTTTTTAGACATTCCAACTTTTAGGGGTAGTTTTCTGGTAAAAAGTTAAAATTAGACCAGTGTGTGCGGGCGGCATTATTATTTTCCGCTGTTGCCGAATCCCCGCTCCAAGCGCTCAGGGTCAGTGTTAAATTCGAATGTAACAATTTTATTTACGTAGTAGTGTTTCACTTAAAAAACTTTATTGTTGTTAGTCAAAACTTGTTGATTTAATGTGTCTTTATCTAGTGTGTATTTATTAAGACTGACTTAAAGGAACAACTTCATTCAGTGCGTATTTTTTTTCAGACTTACTTTTGTTTATTTAGTTGTAGACTTACCTAACTGTAAAAATTGTGTTTATTTGTGCGTAATTTTGGCATTGAATTATTGCACCAATACCGCGTAATTTTTTATTGAATTATTCAGTCAATGCCTTACTTTACCAACAAAGAACAGGCAGGCGGGCAACGGGCATTAATGAGATACGCCACAATGTACGAAATGATAATAATATTACTTTACGTTTACATGCTTACTTACAAGCTGAAGGTGGACATTTTGAAAATTTGTTGAACTAGTTAAAAGCGATGACATTAGTTAAGTGTTAAATTAAATTATAACAATTTAATCTTTAAAAGCGTGCCTTCATTGTTATTTAAGTGCAGTTATCTTTTTAAAATTGGTTTAAAACATATGATCTGTATAAACGTCAAATTATCGGTGTCGTTATTGTTTACAAACGGTTTCCATGGATAAAGGCCAAATCACACCAAATAACATTGCAACAATTGCGCCCGGCAAGCTAACAGCAACTTTATGTCTTTTTGTATGGGAAAAAAAAGTTGGAATTCCAGAAAAAGTTATTAATCTTTTTAACTTCTACCATAAGGTAGAATCACCTCCCGAAGTTAATGCACTTTACCCCCGGACACCATGTATAATATTATACAGAATTGGACCTAATGTGGAACCTTGAGGAACGCCGACAAAAAACTTCTCTTTTTTACTAAAAGAGTTTATGATTTCATGCATCGGTTGTTTAAGTAATTTTCAAAAAATTCCTATAATTTATCTTATTCCTATAATTTCTCGTATTTTAAGAAATTTACCCTGATCAATAGTATCAAAAGCTTTTGAATAATCCATAAATATATGTTTTTTACAGTTTAATTCATTATTTATCATGTTAGCAAATTTTTGAAACAGCAATTCTGTACTTTTTTTTGGAAACCGTATTGATTAGAAAATCTATTATAGAAAAGTCTTCTAAATATTTTATTAATTTTATTTGAATATATATTTCGAGAATTTTTTTCTAGAGTTGGCGAGATACACTAATTGGTCTGTAGTTACCCAAAACAGTGTGGTCATCTCCATTTTATATAGGTCTTATAATACTACATTTTAAGTCATCGGGGATTTTTGCTTGAAATAAGATTCTATTTATAAAATGGGTTATAATTGGACCTAGGTTAAAATATGTTTTTTAATATCTTTCATCCTGATATTATCAATTCCTGGAGAAGAACTCTTCATTTGTCTAACAATACTTTCTATATCCCCCGCTGTTGCCCTCGGTAGGTACATGCTTTGAGCCATCATCGCCTTTGGTTCAAATTCAGTTGTCTTATGGTTGCACTTATGTAACATATTGTAAAAGTTTTCAGAGAAATAATCAACAAAATCATTAATAAAACTTTCTTTTGTTCGACCTTTCATCAGATATTAGAAGCATTTTCATCACAGTCATTGTTACATTTAGTTCATAAAATTTTATTACACTCCTCCCACGTTTTTTTGAGTCTTGAAAATTGTTTTTGAATTTATCATTACAATAAGAAGTTTTTAATTTAACTAATAATTTATTCAATACATTTCTAAAACATTTATATCTGTACCCGAGAAGCATAAGGATGTAAGTCCTAAATTTGAAGAAATGAGTTTTGGATGCAGACTTGAAGTATATTATCATGTTTATCAGTGGCAGAAAGATTTTTTTTTTTAATTTACTCCACACCTGAGGAAAATAATTTCCCTCAGGGCCTATGTCATCTTTGAAGATGCTGTGTGGAAGGTCTTTTTGTGGGGGGAGGAAAGGAAGAAGTGAACATGGGTCTTGAAGAGACCCATGTTGTAGGAGGGAGGAAACACAGAGGCCGGCAAATTGTTCCACAGCCAAGCTGTTCAACTCCAGAACGAGTCATAGAAACGACCCGTTCTCATGTAACTAATGTCAACCGTGCACAAATGTTAGGCGCGTGTTTGGCGTGTTTCCCGACTTTGCACCGGTGCCGAGGGGAGCAATGACGCTAGTTCCTCGGAGCATCTTCCATTGTAATACCGACAGCAGATCAAGGACAGCATTCCCAACTGACGCGTATGCTCTAAAGATTGCAGTCCGTCTGTTGGGAGAATCCATTAAACGGACCGCCCGTTTCTGTACAGAGTTAAGGGTTTTTTTTAGGTATTTTGGAGCTCCAGACTAGAGGTGGCTGCCAAATTCAACCGTGGGGCGTACTTGCGATTGTACAGGGTTAGCAGTTGTGTACTACGGGCCCTGTACAGTACGCCCAGTTTCTGAGAGGCTAACTGAACTCTGGTTTCGATGGAGCCCCCGTATATGAGCTGGTCACTTAGAGTTACACCAAACATATGGATGGAGGTCCTGTTCGGAAGATTGCTTCCGTTGAAGGAGACAGGTCCTATCATGAAGAAAAATAGAATTTTCAAAAGTGTATACGGATGCAACTATCTTTGAAGCAACAACTAACAACTATCTTAGAAGCAGAAAGATGTACATGGATTTGCATCTTTACGATTTAGTTGCATTTTGAGTATTATGACTCCATGCAAATGGATTTGACTTCCTCCTGCCTCCAACATTACTACGCTTTCTATGGAAGTAAACAATTTTCAAACATTGATCCTTTCATAATACACCACATGTCATAACCAAATATTCGGTTCCATGACAGTTCATCCTGCGACAATTCATCCGGCGACAGTTCACCCTGCGACAGTTCATCCGGCCGACAGTTCATCCTGCGACAGTTCATCCGGCCGACAGTTCATCCCGCCGACAATTCATCCGGCGACAATTCATCCTGACAATTCAACCTAACCTAAACTAATCTAACCTAATCTAACCTAACCTATAAGTATAAGTATGTCGTATTTTGTTATTCACGCATGCTTCTTCAGAGAGTCGAAATTATTGTTAGTAAAAATATTTTTACAGTGGATTTTCACTCAAGATGCCTTCAGATATAAGTATATCGATTTTGGTTGTACGGCCGTATATCCTCTTTGCATACTTACTTAATAAAAATCTTCTAAATGATCAGGCAGGATGAATTGTCACCGGATGAATTGTCGGCGGGATGAACTGTCGGCAGGATGAACTGTCGGCAGGATGAACTGTCGGCCGGATGAACTGTCGCAGGATGAACTGTCGCCGGATGAATTGTCGCAGGACGAATTGTCGGGTCACCAAATATTCCACTTAATTTTGAAGCAGAAGGACTCAAGACCGTGTTTTTGTTTGACTCAAGACAGCGTTTTTTTTAAACAATATTTTTAAAGGCTTTAAATTTAAAATATTTCGTTTTATTTGCCCGTTTTTAAAAAAAACTAATTAGAATAATGAAATAATTTTACTTTGTATAAACCACTTATTTGATGTGCAAATCCGACCGGTTTCGGAACAAACGTTCCTTCGTCCGGAAAAAAAACCGGTCGGATTTGCACATCAAATAAGTGGTTTATACAAAGTAAAATTATTTCATTATTCTATAATGGATAACCACAAAGTAATAAGCTACATTCAAAAAATAAAAAACTAATTAATTTAATTTTTTTTTGTTATCTATCAGCGTGAATATCCGAAGAAGTTATGAGACCATACTTACAGAAAAAAATAGTTTTTTGACTCTCCTGAACATTTACCTTTTTGGACTTGCATCCGTATGCGTCACGGGTTCAGACATTCTTTCTCGTAATATTTGTTCGTTGGAGCATTTTTCCAACGTTTATATAAATTATCTCTTTTTTTTAATTTTACTTAAAACATCGGAAGATAAACAATCGTTTTTCGCATAAGGTCGGGTTGTGTAATATCTACTTACTTATCACACGCGTCCTATTGCAATACAAGTCATCAAAACAATTCTGAAATTTTGAATAAATATAGAACAGTCATTTTCTTCTAGAAGTGATTTCTATTCATAATTTTGGATATTATTGTCTATATGTCTCTGCGAAAGAATCGTTATGTTTGCAATTTTGTTCAAGTTTACTTGTTCCGTTGAATCTAACTGAACTTTAATAGCCGAGGTATGGTGATCTGCAATATTATAATCACATACACATGAGGAGATTGAACTCACACCTGCAAAAGCTTTAGCGGAATGTCTTCCGCTAATCCTTACAAAAAAATGATCGATACACAAGCTATTTATTTTCTGTTGAACTATCACTTCTCTTGTTACGTCATCTATAGATTTTTATTAAATAATTATTTTCATAAGTTATTATGACTGAATCATTTCTATTTAATAAGTTTAAATTGATGTCACCAAAATATATGACACAATTAATTTGGGTCAATATTATTTACAGAATATATTTCAGATAAAAATGCTAGTTTATTGAGAGGTCGGTATATAGCTAAATTTTTGATTTAAATTTTTGTTATTTTCAGGAGTCAATTTTCCAAAAACGTTTTCAAAATATTTTGTGTCTATAAATATTTGCGAGAAGGTGAGATTATTTTTTACATATAATAAAATACCTCTACCGTATTTGTAACTTCTGCAATAGTGGTCGAATTAAATCCGGGAATTTATAGAAACCAACATGTTCCGAACGTATTGTTGTTTCACAAAGCATAAGTATGTCAATGTAATTTATACAGTTCTTAAAATTTATTTATTAATTTTTTTATTTAGTAACTATACATTTATTTTTTTGACATTTTTATATCAAACATGTTAGGTATACATATATAAAATAGAAAATATATTCGTAGCCCTCTTCACTAGGAGATCCTGTGCTGAGGGGACTATGCTTTGGATAAGTTTTCAGCGACTTCTGTGGTTTAACTTCATTGTTCGGATATGGTTTTCCAGAAACTTCCATGACGATGTTTTAAATATACTAGCAAGTTCATTTTCGGATAGTTCCTACAGCCAACATTTAATGTCCTTAATGTAGCTATTTTTTGTTTTAATTTGTTTGATACTAAGTGGGAGTTTGTTATATAACTTACTTATTTACTGCTAAAAATTCAGAACCTCTTTGTTTGAGTTACACTTTGGTATAAAGCATGTCTGTTTGTTTGGCTCTGGTTTTTAGCATGTGAGGTGTCTGCCTCTGAATCATTTTTGTGGTGATGTACTAGAATGTTTTTGGCATAGATTTTCTGTATGCTTGGAACATTAAACTGATTAAAAATAAGCATGAAAGAGATTCCAATACTTGCATATTGACCTAATGTTTAGTTGTACACCAGATTATTTGTTTCACATTTTCTTGTGGTCTGCATTTGAATCCATTCACGTAAATTATTAACGTTAGAATAATTTAATTTAAATTTAATCATCAATATAAGTAATATTAATATTTCAATGTTGAAATTGACGAAAGTTTGATTTAAAAATTTAAGAATTTGGTTTGAACTCTTTCAATTTTTAGTTGATATTCATTATAATACAGGGACCAACTAGAAGAAGTATATTCTAAATTACTTCTTACTCAGGCAATGAAGAGAGCGAGAGAGTACAAGCAGAGAGCTAGGTAAAATCTTTGAATGTTCTTAAAATAAATCCCAAAAATTTCGTAGCCTTATTTGTTACTTTATTAATGTATGGGGCAAATGTTATTGTTCATTAAATAAGATACCCATGTATTTGATATGAGACATTGGTTTAAGAGGATATTGTTAAAATTATAATGAGACATAATATCTTTTTTTATTTATAGAGAATGATGTAAATTTAAGTATATGAATATTTGAAAAGAGGTCATTATAATTACATCACTCTTGTAAGCGATCGAGTTTAGATTGAAAAATATAACAGCGAAAAGCGTTTTGTAAAAAGAGTATGTTTACTACTGTTAATATGGTTACAACATCGTTCATAAATATTAAAAATAATTCAGGTCCGAAGAGAGAATCCTGTGGAACTCCACTGGAAACCTCAAAAACTAAATATCTTGTAAATATTTAGAGATATTTGATGGAATTTGGTTATTTTTTATAAAGTTCTTGTCAAATTTTGTGAAGTTGAAAAGGATGAGTAAAAAAGGTAATAAACTAAATGCGTATTTTTTAATTGAATAAAAGCTTTGACATATCGTTTTTATCTTTATCTTTACATAATATAAAATGAAGTCGCTCACGCTGTATGTGCGCTTAGCTCTTTTAAACTACATAACGGATTTTCATGCGGTTTTCACTAATAGATAGAGTGCTTCAGGAGGAAGGTTTTTAGGTATATAATTTGTCAAGATTTTGTGCAAATTGGTTGAAATACATAGTATATCTGGCCAAGCGGCAACGAGCAGCGGACTGACAAACGGGCGGTGTGGATTAACAGATGGCGTTGGTTATAAAGGTTTCGTTAGCCACAGCAACGCGTGACCAGGTCTGATAGTCATAAATATATAAAGGGGTAGCTAGTATAGAAATATAAAATATCGCCTTTATTTTTGGGATCCGATAAGATCTTTTCGATGTTATTGTGACCGCTGGATTGATCAAAACTAACGCTTATGTCACCAATGTTGACATTGTTGTTATTTTTATTCTGGGGAATTTCCCATCTATTTATCGTTATACTGGTCGGAATTAACATTCATGTCACCAATTTTGGCATAATATTTACTTCTTATTATTGACGCCGTGCACTTTGGTTTTTTCGTGTGTAACCTTGTAAACTAAATAACGACGGTCCCGAAGAACGACGTCGGAAGTGCTATTTTATAGTTTTGCAGTAGAGCTTTTTCAAGTTTTGTTTTTGCATTTTTACTGTTTTTGAGAACAAGAAATTTATTTTGCATTTCAATTCGTTTCACTTAAATTTAATTCAACAAAAAAAGCCAATTACACAATTTTTATATTGGGGCACCTGGTCGGAATTAGTATTCAAGTCACGAATGTTCTTGTTATTATTTTTATTATGTGGATCGTGTCTGTTGACGTTGTCGTTATTGTTGTACTGGTCGGAATTAGTATTCCAGTCACCAACGTTCTTGTTATTATTTTTATTCTGTGGATCGTGTCCGTTGACGTTGTCGTTATTGTTATACTGGTCGGAATTAGTATTCAAGTCACCAATGTTCTTGTTATTATTTTTATTATTGGGCGCCTGTCTCTTGACGTTGTTGTTATTGTTATACTGGTCGGAATTAGCATTCATGTGACCAATATTGTTGTTATTATTTTTATTTTTGGGCGCCTGTCCGTGCATGTTATTGTTATTGTTATACTGGTCGGAATTAGCATTCATGTCACCAATGTTTTTGTTATTATTTTTATTATTGGGCGCCTGTCTCTTGACGTTGTTGTTATTGTTATACTGGTCGGAATTAGCATTCATGTGACCAATATTGTTGTTATTATTTTTATTTTTGGGCGCCTGTTCGTGCATGTTATTGTTATTGTTATACTGGTCGGAATTAGCATTCATGTCACCAATGTTTTTGTTATTATTTTTATTGTGGAGGGCCTGTCTTTTGACGTTGTTGTTATTGTTATACTGGTCGGAATTAGCATTCATGTAACCAATGTTGTTGTTATTATTTTTGTTTTTGGGCGAGTGTCCATTGACGTTGTTGTTATTGTTAAACTGGTCGGAATTTACATTCAAGTCGCCAATGTTAGCGTTATTATTTTTATAATCATGAGAATGTAGGTTTAGGTTTTGGTTGTTGTTATTGTTGTATTCGTCATCGTTCACATTGCCAAAACCTTCATTGATGTTGTTATTTTCATTCGTGAGTTGTCCGTGAGCCTGTAAATAAAAAAATGGAAATTATTATATATAGTCGATTCCAGTGAGGGTACGCCGGACAATACCGCACGTCCCAAACGTCTTAAACTTGTAGGAATGTAGTGGGTAAGTGAGAGAGAAGATGAAAAGAAAGATGGAGAAGAAAATGCTATTCAGAGCTGGTAACCAAACACGCCTTGAGTCATTTTCAGTAAAGTTTATTTATGAATGCTGGTCTCTTCCCAGGGCAACACGAAGAACAAATAGCAGAATTTTCAAATATTTACTGCATGTATCGCAAATTCCAATTTGATAAAGGCCAACAAAGCAAAATTCAAATGCAGAGTAAAAATTATCGTCCTGCAAAATAATCAAGAGGTTATCTGGATTTGAAAAGGTTTTTTTCAGCAAATATATAAAATTTTTCAAAATTTGCATTCAAAATTAAATTATACCATTTAATTGAACTGTAATTAATATCCTGCGAATAACTCAACACCAAAAACGACGCAATTTTCCATGATGATAGTAATGCAATTATGAAAATATTTTATTTTGTTAAGCCTACAAAATACTAATATAATATTATATCAGTGATTCAAGCCTATCTCGCAAAGAGTGGAGTTTTTATACGGACAACACTGATTATTCAAATTCATATTCCGCACATATTACGTACATGCACAAACAAATTCATCATAATATTTTAAAGCGTAACTTACAAAAAGTGTATTTCCCTAAATTATTTAAATTATTTCCTTCTAATGAAGACTGTTGAACGGTTGAGAGGCATTTTTAGAAAAAGTTTGATAGACGAGACAATACTGGCTAAGGAATATTGCAACCAAAAATATGTGAGTTCTCACTTCTAGATTATAGTAACGACTCCACAATCAAAAAAGTGAAAATTAAACAGGTGAGAGGGAACGAAGAAATGTCAAATTTGATTAAGTGATATATGTTTTTCGAAAAATGAGAGAATTTTTGAAACCATAATTGTTGAAACCACAATTATTGATACCACAATTGTTGAAACCATAATTGTTGAAACCAAAATTGTTAAAACCACAATTGTTGAAACCATAATTGTTGAAGCGACAATTGTTGAAACCATTTTTTTGTATTACAGGTATGTAATATAATTTAGTAAAATATTTACTTTTATTCCTACTTCCTCCTACAGCAAATACAAAAATGTTATAAAGTCTTGGATAAATACCATTGATGCAAACACTTACCTGCTTTAATGTCACATCGACCTTATGTAACTTAAAATGTCGTTTGAATTGTGATTCAGTAAGCACTAATTTTATTTTTTGTTAATTTTATTTTATTTTTTAATCTCTTTAAAGATATAATGTACTTATGTATATGAGTAAATTTTAACTGTTTAAAAAAAAACACAAGTATACCCACGAACTGGCGATGCCTATGTGGGATTTTTTTTGGTTAATCTGCTAATTTGTATTATGTAAAATTACCAATGTATGTACCAAAAAAAAATTATTAATAAAAAAAAAATAAAATACAAGAAATATTTTTACTTACGGGTAAGACAATTTGGACAACAGCCAAAACTGCGACAATGTTTGATACGAGAAATTTCATTTTGTTCAACCGATGATCTTCAATGTGCTGATGATTTCCATGAATTCTCGTTAGGCTTTTATACGAAAAAAATCAAAATTTACAAAATATTTAATCATTAATTTTATAGCGTTTATAGTACGTTCGCTTCTAAACCACTATTATTTTATTAGTAATTGATGATTATAGAAAATGCTTTTATGAATACCACACGTGAGTCCAATTTGGTATTTTCACATACGAAGGATTTTGTTAAAGTGTAGAATATGGACGTTTATACTCGTATTTATTTTTCCGATTATCGCAATGAAAAGGTGAAATTGTAATTTTGAAAAACGATCTAAAATTGCAAATTCCTTAATGCTGACTAGAGTACAGGCCTGGGCGCACGGCGGATTTTGAAAATAAACTACAGAGGATTAGACTATTTTAAAGTATATGTAATGCCTTGAAAAAGTGATGCCGTCAGACGTCAGCAGGGAAAGTGATTCTATCGATGGTCGACAAGGCGGGTACCGGCGGGAATGGCTCTGGCAAGCGAGTCCAGTATATTCAATTACCCACTAATGTAGACAGGTCGTGTGAGTAGTTCTGTCGTTCCGGCGGGCTGACTGAGGAGGCTCGCCCAATCTCACTGGAGCCTTCGGCCATCATCATAACCATTCGTACCTAAGACACGAGCGGAGATAGATGGTACTCTTCTGATTATTAACTCAGCTGCCAAATGTTGGGATATGACAGAACTTCGTATTACAAACTAACTTCGTATTGAAAGAATTTTAAGCTGGAGGGGGAGAGGAGGGGAAGTAGATGAGAAAGAGGAATTTTGAGAAGTAACTACCAGGCTTTTCAAATTTGGCGATTTTTATTTCCATGTGAGTTATTTATATATTTTAATAATAAAAACAGTACCTTACCATTAGTATATTTTACGTACAACGATTTTAAAACTATATAACCCGTTTTTCAACTATAAAGTTAGCGGTAAGCACCAGATTTTATTTTTCTAGCCGATGAATTAATAATTTCGGAAGGATAACATGGAGACACATTTTTATTATTTGTAGCACGTTTTTCAGAATTAATTAAAATGAACACGGCAGAAATGTCGAATCTACAGGCCTGCTAGGGTGAATTCGACCGTACGTTCGTACAATACGCCGTGCCGCAGCGTAAATTTGTTTACACGCTTTTTTCACTTACGTCGTTAAGATTCCCACATTATTTATCTTCTTCTTCTTTTCTTTTATACGGCAAATTCGACAGTAGGTCCGCCCAGTGCACGGGTCGCGAGTCGCAATTTTTATACACGGCTTCTTTACTTACGTCGTTAAGAATCTGAATATATTTTAGTGTTGAATTTAATGTTTCAAAGACCCAATCTTGTCTGATTACGTCTAAAAGGAATCGAATTGAAAATCTAGTCTCTTTCAACGAAAGCAATCTTCCGAACAGGCCCTCCATTGATATGTTTGGTGTAACCCTAAGTGACCAGCTCAGGTATGGGGGCTCCATCGAAGCCAGAGTAAAGTTAGCCTCCCAAAAACTGGGCGTACTGTACAGGGCCCGCAGATACTTTAATAGTACACAACTGCTAACCCTGTACAAATCATAAGTGCGCCCCACGGTTGAATTAGGCAGCCACGGGCAGAACGGGGCAGAACGGGTCGTTTCTTCGACTCGTTCTTGTGTTCAACAGCTCGGCTGTGGAATGATTTGCCAGCCTCTTGTGTTTCCTCCTTCCTACAACATTGGTCTCTTCAAGACCAATGTTCATTCCTTCCTCTCCTCAAAAAGACCCTCCACACAGCATCCCAGATGACATAGGCTCTGAGGGAAATTATTTTCCTCAGGGCCTCCTGTGTGGAGTTAATGTAAAAAAAAAAAATAATGTCGTCTTAACGCTACGGAGTTTTTTCTACGAAAATCCGCTAGTCTATTGTTTAAATTGAACATACTATACAAAATCTCTTGCTTTTTAAATAACTAATTGGAAACTTCCCTGTGTTGATAATTTATTGATATTTAAAAAAAAAATTAAAACAGTAGTACTTTTTATCACCGTGGATAATAATTTATAAACTGCGAAATTGATTTTTTTAAAGAGCTATTTAAAAAAAACATCAATTTAATTTTTTTTTATAACTTTGTGATAAGACATTAGATTTTTAAACAAAACAAACACTTTCAGCCTTACTAAAAAACCCAATGAAAAATATTTTTATTTTATTTTTATTTTTTTTTAAAGAAAGACAAACATTCCCGGGTTACGAATAACCCAACAATGTTTGAAAATCTCCTACTACCACCACAGAAAGCCGAAAATGTTGCTTGTGTTGTGATGGAGGACTTAGCCAGCCGAGGAATCGAACACGCGACGCCCAGGTGGGACCCAAGTGCTATGCCCACTCAACCACTGACCAGTCATTTCAATTGATAAACGAGCTTGGATTTGAAAACATTTTGAATATTTTATTTTATTTATTTATTTTATTTTATTTATTTTTTTATTTGTTAGCGTTATAAACAGTCATTACAAGTTCATATACAACAGTGTTAGAGATAGTCATATCATTGACCAATAAAATAACGACATAAAAATTTGAGACCATAATAAAAAGTAAAACAACAAAACAATATATGTATGTAATATAAACAGTTCTGAAAAAGTGCATCTACTCACTTAAATCTACAAAAAATGTATTTTCAAGGGTAATATATACTGTAACATTTTGAAGAGGTTATTTAATGCAAACTGCTGAAATCAAAAAAGAAAATGTAATGAAAATTAAAAAAAATGAAAATGAAAAATGAAAAGAAAGATAAGGAATTAATGAAACATTAAGTTTTCCGTTGAATATTACTTTTTACGAATTTTATGAAGTTAGCAAGGTTCGTGTTAAACATGTCAATATCTGTACATAATCTATTGAAAGTGCTACAGCTTCTTCTCATAAACACTGTTAGTGGACCTACCTGGGGACCCTACATTATGCCGACAGACTAGCTCAGGATAGTCAGCAGAGCGGGAGAGGCCCTCACCACCAGGGTGGTAGGATCTGTGAGGCGTTTGTGTGGCTTCCCTGAAATAAAGCTCAAATCTCTACGGACTGGGGGAAGGCAGTGAAACCAGTAGGCCAGGGTAAACAACAGTTATATTGGGTAAAACACTTGCGTAAACACAATATTACAATAATGCATACAGAGTAGTACAGGGTAGCAACAACAGTTCTGTCTAAAATGGAGGAATCTGTCCCTACAATCTCTCTGGAAGGGGTTATTATCTCCGCGTTGAATTTACATGGAACACACGCATTTAAGGGGAGTTAAATTGGTTCAGGTACTCACAGCTGGGGGCTGAACTCTTGTAGATTCAGTGACGGGAATGAATATAGCCATTCTTGGTATCCTCGTGTATCACTAGTCAAAACACGTTTCATTGTTCCCGCGTGGAACTTTCCAGAATGGGCGCGGAACGGTCCTCACATTATACGTGCGCACAAGGCAGGCGCTGGGGGAGAATGCCGGCGGCCGGCTGCTACAACCGCCGTTGGCGCGCCGCAAGCTAGCGGAGAGGGAGCGAAACTGTTTTCTATACAGTGGCGTGCGCTACAACTTGAGAGAGGGGCCGAGTAATTTGCAGGGACGTATTCGTGCATCGTAACAACACATTTTGAAGATAATCAGCATTGCTCTTAGGAAAATAAAATATGTCTGGAGATCGAGTGACTCTTATTGGACATCTGAAATTAATAGTCTGTAATAGGTAAGGGCTATCAATAAAATTGTAAATTATCTTATAAAGCATTACTAGGTCTCTGATATCTTTGCGTTGATCAATGGTTTTGAGGTTCATAGAGACATAATTTACATCATTTCGCATGCGAAACGAAACATATTTCAAAAACTTTTTCTGGGCTCTTTCTATATTTGATTTATATGTACAACAATGAGGGTTCCATACTGTTGAAGCATACTCTTAGTGGCTTCTGACATATGATATGTAGAGAATCTTAAATGTTTGTGGATTTTTGAAAACAGAACTGACTCTAAGTATAAATCCTAGCATTTTCAAAGCCTTGGACGTGATGTGCTCGACGTGAGATTGAAAAAGAAGCTTACTGTCTAATAGAAGTCGAAGATCTCTAATTAAATTTACCCTATTTAAAAGATTGTTTTTAATTATGTACGGATATAGTATAGTGTTTTTCTTTCGAGAATAAGATATGACGGAACATTTATCTGCATTCAAAAGAAGGCGGTTTTCTAAACAACACACATTGAGGTGAAAATTGCGAGGTTCAATGACGCCGTTCTATTTTTATAAAGAACAGTAGATTTAAATTCAGTAAGTTTAATGATTCAACCACTTCTTGGTACATAAGAATCTAGAAAATGAAAAAAATCTCCACGCAGCGTAGAAAATCTCCACGAGGAGTGGGGGAACCTTATCCATCGTGGAAATTAAATTTGGAATTATGATCCTTAGCAACGAGGAATAGACTAATGAGAAGTATTTGATTAGTTTGACCATGGCGTGCCTTCCTCGGGAGTCCCGAACTTTTTCTACCATTCACTATTATATACCATACTAGCAGACCCGGCCACACGTTGCTGTGGCTAACGAAACACAACGCCATTACCCAACCTTTATAAAATCCACACCACCCGCTTGCCAGGTGCCCGCTGCCCGCTGCCCGCTGCCTGAACTGAATATTTGAATTTCTCGACTTTTCTCTACTATAATAAGCATTTTTTATACATATAAACCTTCCTCTTGAATCACTCTATCTATTGGTGAAAACCGCATGAATATCCGTTGCGTAGTTTAAAAGATCTATGTGCACATACATTTTGAGCGACTTCATCAAATAAAATAATTCAAATCAAATACCTACTTACTCTAGGACATCTATTTTCCAATTTCTTCCGTAGAACGAATTTCAAAAGTGACTGTAGTACGGCCCGCCAGCCGTTTTAAATCACACAAAAATATGTTTTCTTTAAATTTCTCGGCTTTTCTCTAATATAATTTACATGTATTATACATATAAACATTCCTCTTCAATCACTCTATCTATTGGTGAAAACCGTATGAAAATCCATTGCGTAGTTTAAAAGATTAACGCGCACATACATTTTCAGCGACTTCATTTTATACTATGTAATGATGATAATGATGTAATGATGATTGTTATCATTGAAACCATATTACATCGACTTTACATCGACTATGTATTTCATACCTTTTTTTTTACATTAGGGAAATTATTTTCCTCAGGGCCTATGTCATCTGGGATGCTGTGTGGAGGGTCTTTTTGAGGAGAGGAAGGAATGAACATTGGTCTTGAAGAGACCCATGTTGTAGGAAGGAGGAAACACAGAGGCAGGCAAATCATTCCACAACCGAGCTGTTGAACACAAGAACGAGTCGAAGAAGCGACCTGTTCCCATGTGACAAATGTCAACTGTGTATAAATGTTGGGCACGCGTTTGGCGTGTTTCCCGACTATGCACCGGTGCCGAAGGGATCAATGATGCTAGTTCCTCGGAGCATCTTCCATTGTAATACCGGTAGAATAAGGATAGCATTCCCACCCGACGCGACGCCTGTGCTCTAAAGATTGCAATCCGTCTGTTAAGATGGGAGAATCTATCAAACGGACCGCCCGTTTCTGCACAGAGTCGAGGGTATTTTTCAGGTATTTTGGAGCTCCAGACCAGAGGTGGCTGCCAAATTCAACCGTGGGGCGCACTTGTGATTTGTACAGGGTTAGCAGTTGTGTACTATTAACGTATCTGCGGGCCCTGTACAGTACGCCCAGTTTTTGGGAGGATAACTTTACTCTGGCTTCGATGGAGCCCCCATACCTGAGCTTGTCGCTTAGGGTTACACCAAGCATATCAATGGAGGGCCTGTTCGGAAGATTGCTTCCGTTGAAAGAGACCTATGCAGAGATAATGTATTAAGTCTTCCTCGGGCGTCGCCGACTTCTTCTGCCATTCACACCACTCTCTAAACACTTCTAGCACTAATAAAAACGGTTCCATGACAGTTCATCCTGCGACAATTCATCCGGCGACAGTTCATCCTGTGACAGTTCATCCGGCCGACAGTTCATCCTGCCGACAGTTCATCCTGCCGACAGTTCATCCCGCCGACAATTCATCCGGCGACAATTCATCCTGACAACCTGACAACCTAACCTAACCTAACCTAACCTAATCTATAAGTATAAGTATGTCGTATTTTGTTATTCACGCATGCTTCTTCGGAGAGTCGAAATTATTGTTAGTAAAAATATTTTTACAGCGGATTTCCACTCAAGATGCCTTCAGATATAAGTATATCGAATTTGGTTGTACGGCCATATGTCCTCTTTGCATACTTACTTAATAAAAATTTTCTAAATGATCAGGCAGGATGAATTGTTGCCGGATGAATTGTCGGCGGGATGAACTGTCGGCAGGATGAACTGTCGCAGGATGAACTGTCGCCGGATGAATTGTCGCAGGACGAATTGTCGGGTCACCACTAAAAACACACTTTGAAATTTTCACCCAAATCTGTCCTTAAGTATTTGAGTCTGTAGGGCACAAACATAGGAACGTTGCCGTTTTTTTAGATGGAAGAAAGTAATTTAAAATAGATAAAATAAAACAACACAATAATAATAGAATTGTAGATAATTTTTTATTTTTATTATTTTTACAGGTTAATTATCCAAATATCGTACAATTTTCTCATTTTGACACTCTTAACACCTAAATCTAAGGAAGAGTTATATACGAGTATGTATCTAGTGTTTCCGATATTTCGTTCAACTGCACCATTCCTCTTATCATGCTATACTATGCTAGAACATCTGTTCTGCCATACGGTATTTTGAAATAGTCGTATCGACGTATAAGTCATAGCATTCCAAGAAGAAAGAGCTATCAATACAGTTATGAATTATGTTAAAACAAAGAATTGCATACGTCTAGTTTCTAAGCTAAATCTATTTGTTGCCTCAAGTAATTTTTATGGTGCATGAATCTCTGATAAGTTCCATGTTTAGTTTGGTACGGAGTCCACACACCACTAGCATACTCCAGCTTATTTCTAATGATGTCATCGACCATGGCTATCATTGCATCTGGGCCATAAAATTGTTTATATGTTCTGATTATAAAAGCCAGAACTTTGAAGCATGCTGGAGTGAGTCGTGATATGTGATCCGAGAATGTCAGTTTGGGATAAAAGACGATACCGATATCTTTAAAGCTATCGACTCACCATAATGTTTTTCCTTGTTGTACTCATAAACAAAGGGTTTCTGGGAACGGGTATATGTCATTGTTACACATTTTTTAACATAGAATTCTTTTTTTTTACCAATCCGCTTAAGCATCAATGTCAGATTGTATTTTTAAGCAGTCCTGGTAACAGATTATTTCCATCAAAAGTTTGAGATCATCCGCAAATGTTAGATATCTGCCATATTTTACACAACCCTAAATGTCGTTTATAAGTGTAAGGAACAACAGAGGACCAAGGTTTGACCCTTGGGGAATACCTGATAACGCCGGGAATTGTTTAGATTCATGTCGACTTATTATTACACATTGACTTCTGGATTTTAAATAGGTTGCGAAGAATACAAGTGTTTGTTGATCGAAACCATTTTGAAAATTTTAAGTAGTAAAATATCATGATTTATGAAATATTGTCAATTCAGCAAACACACCAAACACAATACGCGTGTCCAACATTTAGTGCATGGTCGACATTATTTGTAACGTGAAAACGGGTCGCTTCTACGACTCGTTCTTGTGTTCAAAAGCTCGGATGTGGAATGATTTGCCGATCTCCTTGGGTTTCCACCCTCCTACAAAGTGGGTCTCTTAAAGATCCATGTAAATTCCTTCCTTTCTTCTAAAAGACTCTTCATCCAGACAGACCCCCGAAGCCAGAGTCAAGCTAACCTCTCAGAAGCTGGGAGGTTAAACATCACTGTACAGTACAGGGCCCGCAGATACTTTATTTTCTTGTCAAATTTTGGTTAATTAAAAAAGAGTAGGTATTAAACAAAAAAGGCAAAATAAACTTATTGTGTTGTTTTTAATATTGAATAAAATATTTATAAATTCAAATATGTTACATAAAATTTTCAAAACAAAATTATAACTGTCAACGGTTAGCTAATATTGTAATACAAAGTTTCGCCATTATTCTCCGGGTTCGATAAGACCTAGTTGATGTTATGGGAACCGCCTGACTGATTGGAACTAACGCGCATGTCACCAATGCTGATGTTGTTATTATTTTTATTCTGGGGATTTCCCATCTCTTCGTTGAGGTTGTTATTATCGTTATACTGGTCGGATTAAACATTCATATCTACAATGTTGGCGTTATTACTTCTATATAAGGCAGTGTTGCTGTTACCGTGACCGTTAGACTGATCAGAAATAACGCTCATGGAACCAATGTTGACGTTGTTATTATTTTTATTATGGGGATTTCCCATATCTCCATTGAGGTTGTTGTTATCGTTATACTGGTCAGAATTGATATTCATGTCTCCAATGTTGGCGTTATTATTTTTATAATGGTGAGAATGTTGGTATAGGTTTTGGTTGTTGTTATTGTTGAATTCGTCGGTATTAACATTCAAGTCACCAATATTGGCGTTATTATTTTTATAATGGTGAGAATGTGGGTTTAGGTTTTGGTTGTTGTTATTGTTGAATTCGTCGGTATTAACATTCAAGTCACCAATGTTGGCGTTATTATTTTTATAATTGTGAGAATGTAGGTTTAGGTTTTCGTTGTTGTTATTGTTGAATTCGTCGGTATTAACATTCAAGTCACCAATGTTGGCGTTATTATTTTTATAATTGTGAGAATGAAGGTTTAGGTTTTGGTTGTTGTTATTGTTATATTCGTCATCATTCACATTTCCAAATCCTTCATTGATGTTGTTATTTTTATTCGTAGGTTGTCCGTGAGCCTGTAAACAGATATATTTTTGTTAAATATTATGTAAAGTAGATCCCAGCGAGGGTCTGCCAGTCATAGACAAATGATGTATATATGTTAATACCACGCACGAGTCGTAACTGCTCTGAACCGTCTAGAGCTGGCGGGAAGGTAGTGAGTAGGTGAGGGAGATATGGAAAAGAAAGTTGAAGAAGAAACTACTATTCAGGGCTGGTAAACAAACACGACTAAAGTCATTTCAAGTAAAGCTTTTTTCTGAAAGGTGTTCTGTCCCCGAAGCGATAAGTAGAGTAATAATTGATTTTCCATAGTTTTACTATATGTATCGCAAGTTCAACTTAAAAAGGCCAAAAAAGTAAAAATAAATACAGAATACAAATATTCGCCTTGCGTAATAATTTATAGGTTGTCTTGATTTAAAAAGGTCTTTTGCAGCAATTACCTAAAAGTAAAAAAAAATTACACACGTTCGTACGAGCAACGATATTATACCGTTTGCATTGTAATATCATTGCAAATAACAAAAAACAACGTAAATTCTCACGACTATTCAATATTCGCCTTGCGTAATAATTTATAGGTTGTCTTGATTTAAAAAGGTCTTTTGCAGCAATTACCTAAAAGTAAAAAAAAATTACACACGTTCGTACGAGCAACGATATTATACCGTTTGCATTGTAATATCATTGCAAATAACAAAAAACAACGTAAATTCTCACGACTATCCTATTTATTGATATTCATATTCCATACCTATGCGCAAAAAAACAATTCATTTTAATATTTTAAAGAGTTAAAATGTGCATTAAATTATTGCCAGATATAAATGAGCAGTCCATGAAAATTTTTAAGGGGTACATTTCGTAACTATGATAAAGATTGGAGTCGAGTTTAGATTTAGAAGTGGTGAAATTTAGAGCGGATGAAAGGCATTTTTAAATAAGGCTTGATAGAAGAGACAATATTTGTTTGGAGAGGGAGACGAGTAAAAAGATATGTGATGTAAAGTTCTCACTTCTAGACTGCAAAAATACATAAGTCCTCAAACAAGAACATGAATTTTAAGTGAGAGAGAACAAAGCCATGTCCAATTCGTATTCGAATAAGAGAGGGGCTTTATTTTTGTAAAAATGAGAACCAATTTGACACCACAATTGTTGAAATCACATTTGTTGAAGCCACAATTGTTAAAATCACAATTGTTAAAACCACAATTTATGAAGTCCCAATTGATGAAGCCATACTTTTTGAGGCCACAATTGTTAAAATCACAATTGTTGAAACCACAATTGATGAAATTCCAATTGTTGAAGTCATAATTATAGAAAACCACAATGGTTAAAAATCCAAAAATCTTATGCCACGATGAAAAAAAAAATGGATATGATTTTAGATTTTCACGGCCAAAAGTATTTTTGTTATTTGTTTTAGGGGTGTCATGCCGTGTTACGCTACTTCCTCCTTTAGCCAACGTTTCGGACAGCGTTACAGTGTCCATCATCTACACACCTGATCTGATGATGGACGCTGAAACGCTGTCCGAAACGTTGGCTAAAGGAGGAGGTAGAGGAGGAGGAGTACACTGCATAACACCCCAAAAACAAAAAAAAAGTGAATGCTTTAAAATTTATTGTATTTTTTTAAATTTGGGAGGCGGGTAGAGGTACTGCCGTCCGGGAATTATTTATTGAATAACCAACAACTCTGCCTAAGATAATCCGAAGTTGTTCGCTACGTTTGGTGACTTAGCATGGGTGCCCGGGGTCATGGGGGTGAGGTTTGTCCGGGTCTCTGCAGCTGGCAGGCCGGATTGGGAGAGAAAGGCAGAGGGAGTATCTTCGACTTCTCCAGCCGTACTTCTCGGAACATCAACTTGCGCTGCAATAGGAGGGCTGGATTCATACATCCATCTCTCCTGGACACACTGACACCTAGAATCCTACCCACCCCTAAAACCCTTTCCCTTCTCAGAACTTCCTCTCCTTCCTTTCCTAAAAAGTCCCTCCACATGGCATCACAAAAGATGCCAAAGGCTCTGAGGGGAATTATTTTCTCTTGTGTGGAGCTAACGTAAAAAACGAGTGTGCTTTAGACCACATGACTGAAGTAAAACTTCACTAACTTATGCCGGGTACCCGCTGTATATAATGTTATATAGTGCAGGCGCTTGCATTATAATGTAGTTTCCCGGGACTTGAGATGAAAGCATTACAGTTTAGTTGACCCTGAGGCTTAAGTGGCCTTGCAACGCATTGTTATATAGTGCAGGCGCTTGCATTATAATGTAGTTTCCCGGGACTTGGGATAGAACCATTACAGTTTAGTTGACCCTGAGGTTTAAGTGGCCTTGCAACGCATGCCGGGTACCCGCTGTAGTACTATAATTTAGCTACATATTTATTTTTATAAAAAAAAATATTTTTAACTTACTGGAACGGCAATTTGGCTAACAGCCAAAACTGCGACAATGGTTAATACGAGAAGTTTCATCTTTCTCCGACGATGATCTTCAATGTGCTGATGATTTCCACGATTTCTCGTAAGGTTTTTATACGAAAAAAAAATTAATAAACATTTCATCATTAACTTAAAGCGAATATAGTATGTTCGCATAAAAACCAGTATTATTTTATTGGTAGTGATTATGGAAAAATGATTTTTATTTTAATACACCAGAGAAAACCAGAAATATGCCATTTTTAAATCAGATTTTAGACGTATTGACTCTTTTCCACAAAAAAATATAAATGAATTTCGGAAGATTGTTCTTTTATCTAGCATTCGCATGTTTTAAATTTTGAGAAAAAATGTTTGTTTTTAGTTTAATAAGGTTATACGATAGGTCGTTGGCAGATTTGTTAAATTTTCAAAAAAGATTTTGAATTATACCACACCCATTTCAAATGATATAATCATGCAGTAAAATAAATCAACGCATTATCTGGGTATCGCATGTTTTAAAATTTTAATTTCAGTTTAATTATTTAAATTATTAAAATATTTACATATATATTTTTTAATATAATCATTAAAAATATATATGTACATGTGTTTCTTGACGAAAATTGGTTTGTTTGTGTATTTATTTCAGCACTTACAAACTAATATATTTCAGATTTTTTTAACATTCTTATTTAACTTAGACATTATTGAAAAATGATAAATACTTATGATCAAAAAATAATTACCAAAAGTACATTATTTTAATAGTTTTATCATCACGCCTTTCAGCATTTTTGGATGTAGGTATAAACTAAAGCAAATTTGGAATGAAATAAAATCGATATTGAGTTATAATTTTAAAAAGCTGGTACGGAAAATAATTAATCTTTCTCATTGTAACCGCCCTGCACGATCGTAAAAACAACTTTCGACGAAGTGTGAATTTTTGGCCGCTGGCTGTTTAAACGCTCTTAATACCACTCGTGTGTCCCAACTGCTCCCATTTGAGATTATACCCAAATGAGGTAGGTATACTGTTAAATAGTGTGGAATATGGATTTTAACATTATTTATATTTCAGATAAAATAGCATTGCATATACCATTTTTTTAAAGTGAGACTTCTATAGCCCCGCTATGATTTCGATTTCGGATGAAACGGAAATGACGATTACTGCACCTGCGACGCATCAAGTGCGCTCATTGGCCACTTTGAACATGATTTCATTTTTAGAGGCTCCTATTGGTTGAGATATGAAATGGAAATTACGCTGGTCTGCGCTCATTGGTCGCTTTGATTATGACCTCACTCTTAAGGTATTGGTTGAGATTGTTTTGGTAATATTTCGCTTCTACCGCGTGTAAACTGCACTCGAATTTTTTATTAAAAATATAACACAAGAGTCCTAACTGCTCCCCGCTCCAGTAGTGGGGAGGACAAGAATATGGGAAAGAGGAAGGTGGGGAAGTACCTGGCTATTTAGATCTGGTCACATAGCCATTTCAAGCAACGTTTCAATTCTGAATTGTGGTCATAGACCAGGATGATATTTTAGAGTTTAGGCCTGGGCGCGCGAAAGATTTTGAGAAGAAAGGACAGATGATTAGACTAACTAACTAACAAAACTGAATTCGTAATTTAGCGGGCGCATGCCCAGGCCTGTACTCTAGTCTAAGCGCCCACCGTACGAACATTGTTTGATTTGGCGCCTAATAAAAAAGTATACACATTTTAAAGCGTTCGGCTGAGTGAACACGGTACGATGTACGGCTGCGAAACATGGTGCCTATCCAAAAGAGATAAACGGAGACTAGAGGCTTTTGAGATGTGGTCCTATAGAAGACTATTAGGAATTTCCTGGAGAGACCACATTACAAATGAAGAGGTTCTCCAAAGAATCGAAGGAGGAAGGCACCTGCTCAGGACCTTGTCCGAAAGGCGCGCAAGATGAATCGGCCATGTAATAAGACAAGAAGGCCTCTTGCATGCCATAATGGAGGGTATGACCGAGGGGACAAACGCTAGGGGACGCCCACGCCGAGAGTACCTGGAGGACCTGCTGGTGGACCTGCGCTGCTCATCATACGCAGACTTCAAAAGAGCCGCACAAGACAGGGAAGAGTGGAAGAAACGAATAGATGACATTGCTGCAAACCAATCCCAGAATTGAAACCAGAGAGAGAAATATACCATAAATACATATTACATGCCACAAAATATTAGTTGTAGGTACATAAGAAAAAAATTAAAAAAAGAGTTAAGTTAATTGTGGCATTTGATTAAGAAATGACACAAAGAGCTACAATTACATTCAATACCATAGTATAAATAAAATTAATATTGATTAAAAATATATGATAGAATGCCTTCTTGTACCTAGCTTCCGTGCAGTTAAATAGATCCGCCACATCTGCGTATCTATTACTAACTTCATGTAATCTAGGTACAAGCGAGTGTTTTGTGTACTCAGTCCTGTTGTTGTTACATTGAAACAAGATTTTGGAGCGAGTTGCTCTAGTGGGTATATGTAATCCGACGAGCTTAGTTAAAGGACTGTCTATTCTACCATCCACAATTTTGAACATATTGACGTAGTGACTAGAAATAATCAGAGGCTGGAAGGCTGATAGAGATATTGAAAGAAGTGTAAATGCAGGTAACTCCGTTAATTGAGGACTGAATGTCTTAGAGCTAATAAAAACTGCCAAAAGAAACGAAACTAGCAGTCTACAACGGAGTGCTGGTACCTACCCTGTTGCATAGTAGTGAAGCATGGAACTGGCAGAGGAAGGATGACAGTAGACTGAATGCTATAGAAATGAGATCCCTGAGGTGTATGTGTAGTAAAACCATGTACGATCGTGAGAGAAACGTGGAGATCCTCAAATAATGCAAGGCTCGTGTAAGCGTAATGAGTAAGATTAAGAAAGGGACGCGCAGATAGTTTTTTTTTTACGTGAGCGAGGCCCTGGAGAAATAATTTCCTTCAGGGCCTCTGTCATCCTTGGGGATGCTGTGTGGTGGGGTTTTTTTAAGGAAGGAAGTAGAGGAGAGTTCTGGGAAGGAAAAATGTTTAAGGGGTGGGTAGGAATCTGGGGTTCAGTGTGTCCTGGTCATTTGCCTCCATAAACCTCACCTCATGAACCCGGGCACCCCTGCTAAATCACCAAACGTAGTGAACCATCTGTGGTGACCTATGGCAGAGGTGTTGGTTATCCAATGAAGGTTCCCATTCCCGCCTCCCAAATTGTAGAGCAAACGACCGAGGAAAGTAGTGTCAGGAGAATGTATCACGCAAATATGTATGGTAGAAGATGTCGGGGACGCCCGAGGAAGACATGACACGACCAAGTCAATGAGATATTTGAGTCGGGTCAAGTCAGTATATTAGAAGGGCATGCATGAGACGATGGATGAAAGTGAACGAGGCAAGAAGTGTGTGCAAAGACCGAGCTGTTTGGCTGTCTGTCCTATCTGCCTACCCCTGCGGGGAAACGGCGTGATGGTTAGTTAGTTAGTTAATACGAGAGTCCGTGAGTTTTGTTTTAAGTGGACATACTATACATCTATACCTTTTATTACCAATTGGAAACTTCCTTGAGTTGATAATTTTTCGATATTTAAAAAATATCGCCATGGATGATTATTTTTATCACCACCGATAATAATTTCTAAATTATAACTGATTTTTGTAAAAGCTATTTAAAAAAAAAATTAATAATGTTTTTTTTTCCAAATAATCAATTATTTACTGCGATTAGGCAATATTTATTTATTTATTAATTTACGGACAATAGTCCATAAAACATAATAATAACACAAATTAAAAAAAAAAAAACAGAGATGACAGTGAAGGGAGAGCACATAAAAATTAATAGCAATGATAATATAAAAAAGTACATATAGAGACACTACAAGTCAAAGCATGAAGAAGCATTTAAATATTGCGTACGCACTGTCGAAAGTCATTTAATTTTACACCAAAAAATGCAATGCTTTGACTTGCGTTGACAAGTCTCGACATTCTGGATAAGGGAGAATGGTATCCATAATTAGTAGAATGTTGATTGAGGAACAGCAATTCATTATTACGGAGTCTACGGGAAGGGATGTTGAACTGGATGAATAGTAACAAAGCAGGTGTATCAGTAATACCGTTGATAATTTTAAATATGAAAATTAGATCAGAGTCCTTTCTACGATTTTCTAAAGAAGAAAAGGTTTAAAATGTGTTCAATTTCATCATATAAGTACTCGGCTCTTTCAAGACCCAATCTCCAAGCAATTCATCTTAGGAAACGATGTTATATGGATTCGATGTGACAAATGTGGACGGCATAGAAAGGAGGCCAAATGACACTAGCATATTCAAGGTGAGGGCGAACCAGCGAACAGTAAAGAGTTTTAAGTGTACTTATATGCTTGAAGTCAGAGGTAATTCTATGAATGAAGCCGAGTAGTTTAAGTGATTTATAATCAATATATATTATAAAAGAAAGTCCAAAAAAACGTGCGGAACGCAAAAACTTCGAAACGAGTGCCGGTACGATCAAGATAGTTATATGGTATGGTAGATCTCTATCCCCCCTAGGGAATAAGGGTATTCGTTTTTACCTAAAGGGCTTGCTTTTGAAGATATAAGGGCTGAAAGTTCTAAGAAGACTCTAGAAACTTCAAGAAGATTCCGGAAACTTCTAGAAAAATCGATAAGACTTTGGAATGTTCTGGAAGTTCATGGAGGAGTATGTCAGCGAGTCTTGAAGGTTCTGGAAGGTTCAAGAAGGTTCGATAAAGCTGTAGAAAGTTCTGAAAGGAGTGGAGGAGTGTGTCGGTGTGTCTAAAAGGTTCCGGAAAATTCTAGAAGATTCCACAAAGCTGTAAGAAGTTCTAGAAAGTTCAATAAAGCCGTGCAAAGTTCTGGAAGGAGTGGCGGAGTAAGTCTGTGAGTCTAGAAGGATCTGATGGTTCACAAATGATTAGAAAATTGTGTATGGAGAAAGTTCTAGAAGGTTCGATAGAGCTATTCAAAGTTCTGAAAGGAAAGGAGGAGTGTGTCGGTGAGTCTAGAAGGTTCCAGAAAATTCCAGAAAGTTCCATAATGCTGTGAAAGTTCTAGAAGGTTCTTTAGGGCTGTACAAAGTTCAAGAAGTAGTGGCGGAGTATGTCGGTGAGTCTAGATGGTTGCGGAAAGTTCTAGAAGGTTTGATAAAGCTGTAGAAAGTTCTAGAAGGTTCCATAAGGCTGTTGAAAGTTCTGAAAGGAGTGGAGCAGTGTGTCGGTGTATCTAGAAGGTCTCGGAATATTCTAGCAGGTTCCATAAAGCTGTAGGAAGTTCTAGAAGGTTCGATAGGGCTGTACAAAGTTCTGGAAGGAGTGGCGGAGTATGTCGGTGTGTCTAGAAGGTTCTGGAAAGTTCTAGAAGGTTTGATAAAGCTGTAGAAAGTTCTAGAAGGTTCCATAAGGCTGTTGAAAGTTTTGAGAGCAGTGGAAGAGTGTGTCGGTGTGTCTAGAAGGTTCTGAAAAATTCTAGAAGGTTCCATAAAGCTGTAGGAAGTTCTAGACGATTCGATAGGAATTTACTAATACTATATTACTACTTTAAGTTCTGGAAGGTGTGGCGGAGTATGTCGGTGAGTCTAGAAGGTTCCGGAAAGTACTAGAAGGTTTGATAAAGCTGTAGAAAATTCTAGAAGGGGTGGAGGAGTGTGTGAGTGTATGTAGAAGGTTCCGGAAAATTCATGAAGATTCCACAAAGCTGTAGGAACTTTTAGAAGGTTCGATAAAATTGTAAAAAAATTCTGGAAGGAATGGTGGAATATGTCGGTGGGTTTGGAAGTTTCCGGAATGTTCTAGAAGGTTCCGTAAAGCTGTAGAAAGTTCTAATAGGAGTAGAGGAGTGTGTCGGTGTGTCTAGAAGTTCCCAAAAAATTCTAGAAGATTCCATAAAGCTGTAGTAAGTTCTGAAAGGTGTGGCGGAGTATGTCGGTGAGTCTAGAAGATTCCGGAAACTTCTAGAAGGTTCGATAAAAATGTACAAAGTTCTGAAAGGAATGGTGGAATATGTCGGTCGGTTTGGAAGTTTCCGGAATGTTCTAGAACGTTCGATAAAATGTAGAAGTTCTAGAAGGTTCCGTAAAGCTGTAGAAAGTTCTGATAAGAGTGGAAGAGTGTGTCTAGAAGGTACGGTGTGTCTAGAAGGGTCCGAAAATTTTAGAAGGTTCCATAAAGCTGTAGGAAGTTCTGGAAGGTGTGGCGGAGTATTTCGGTGAGTCTAGAAGGTTTCGGAAAGTTCTAGAAGGTTCGATAAAGTTGTACAAAGTTCTGAAAGGAATGGTGTAATATGTCGGTGGGTTTGGAAGTTTCCGGAATGTTCTAGAAGGTTCGATAAAACTGTAGAAGTTCTAAAAGGTTCCGTAAAGCTGTCCAAAGTTCTGAAAGGAATGGTGGATTATGTCGGTGGGTTTAGAAGTTTCCAGAAAGCTCTAGAGGGTTTGATAAAACTGTAGAACGTTCTAGAAGGTGTGGAGGAGTGTGTAAGTGTGTGTAGAAGGTTCCGGAAAATTCATGAAGATTCCACAAAGCTGTAGGAAGTTTTAGAAGGTTCGATAAAATTGTAAAAAAATTCTGGAAGGAATGGTGTAATATGTCGGTGGGTTTGGAAGTTTCCGGAATGTTCTAGAAGGTTCCGTAAAGCTGTACAAAGTTCTAATAGGAGTGGAGGAGTGTGTCGGTGTGTCTAGAAGTTCCCGAAAAATTCTAGAAGATTCCATAAAGCTGTAGTAAGTTCTGAAAGGTGTGGCGGAGTATGTCGGTGAGTCTAGAAGATTCCGGAAAGTTCTAGAAGGTTCGATAAAAATGTACAAAGTTCTGAAAGGAATGGTGGAATATGTCGGTAGGTTTGGAAGTTTCCGGAATGTTCTAGAAGGTTCGATAAAACTGTAGAAGTTCTAAAAGGTTCCGTAAAGCTGTAGAAAGTTCTGCTAGGAGTGGAGGAGTGTGTCGGTGTGTCTAGAAGGTCCCGAAAAAGCCTAGAAGGTTCCATAAAGCTGTAGGAAGTCCAAGAAGGTTCGATAGGGCTGTACAAAGTTCTGAAAGGAGTGGCGTAGTATGTCAGTGAATATAGAAGGTTCCGAAAAGATCTAAAAGGATCGATAGAGCTATAGAAAATTTTGGAAGGAGTGGCGGAGTATGTCGTTGAGTCCAGAAGGTTCCGAAAAGTTCTAAAAAGCTCGAGAAAGCTCTAGAAAGTTTTGAAAGGAGCGATGGAGTGTGTTGGTGATTTTAGAAGGTTCTAGATAGTTCTGGAAGCCTCCTTAATGCTCTAGGATGTTACGGAAGGAGAAAATTCTAGAAGCTTCAGAAATGAGCGGCGGATAGAATTTCTAGAAGCTTCTGGAAAGTTTGGATAATCTTTATCTTCAATATACATTATTAAAAAAGTGTTCAATGTGCATGCCGCTAAAACTCAAAGACGAGTCTTGGTATGATAACAGGAGTTATATTGTGTGATAGCCCTCTATCCCACATACATGATTAAAGTTATAGGTTTTACCTGAAGGGTGTGCTTTTAAAGATATAAGGGCTGGAAGTCTCGCCCCTTGAAATTTCCAACAGTTCATAACATTCCAGAGTATTCTTGAGCATTCCAACACACTCCGGAATATATTTGGGAATATACCGGAATATCCCAGATCATTGTGGAACATTCCAGAACACTCCTAAATGTTGTGGAATGATCTGGAACATTTGAATTTTTTTTATGGGGCTACCCATATGGGGTATATAAAGCAAGATCCGTCGTGGATTCGAACGTCAATTCAATCTCACATCAACTCCCTGAGCGAAGCCGGAAACCCAGTCAGAGTATTTCAGAGCATTCCACAACGTTCCAGAACATCCCGGAACATTCTGGAAAGTTCGGGAATAGGGATTCGAGAACATCAATGTGAAACATTTCAGAACACTCTCGAGTGTTGTCCTGAGCGAAGCCGGGTAACCCAGCTAGTATGATATATAATAGTTATTTATTTTATTTATTTATTTCTCAAGTATTTTTTAAATAAAACAAACATTTATCTTTTAAAATTTTTCATTAGTTTTTTTAAGTTAATTTTCACGTTCTGTGAAAGATCTATTCAAGTTCTGTGATTATTTCAGTTTTACGACGCAATTGGCCTACAATCTCTAACTCTACATAAAAATTAAGGTAATCCGACGAGTCTGTCTGTCTGTCTGTTCGCGATAAACTCAAAAACTAGTGAACGGATTTTCATGCAGTTTTCACCAATAGATAGAAATGAAATGTATAATATATTAAGGGAGCGGGCTGGCAAGCGAGCGATGGATTTGATTTATATGCAAATTAACAGATGGCGTTGGTTATAAAGGTTGGGTAATCAACCAGTAGATGGCGTTGCTTTTCGTTAGCCACAGCAACGCGTGGCCGGGTCAGCTAGTGATAAAATAAAAGAACCTGAATAGAACATACACAGATCTTAGGAATTGTTTATGACGCTCGCTTAACATTTCATGCTCATATTGAAAGGATCTGTAAATCACCCACAAAGATGTTGGATTTTGTCATACATAATTCAAAGGAACTGACCAACCTAACAGTTGGTTATAAGGCTGCTTTACTTTCGCTTAGTGCGTAGCATTCTCGAGAGTGGATCTCAGATATGGTGGCCAGAGGACATCGTATACGCACTAATGGTCGAGAAAATACAAAAGAAATGTTTACGATATCTCTACAAGAAAGAGTTAGGTTTTTACCCATGGCTGTTTCCAACAGCATTTATCTTGGGAACGTTGGATATCTTCAGCGATAGTTTCAGAAGAGATGTCGCATTATTGCTGATGGCTTATAAGCTTCTAAATGGTATTATATCAGTATTAATAAATTTGTACATCACTTGAACTTTAAGAGACATGTGCGTTATTATGACATGGACAGCTCTATAAAACACTATGGACTTAAAACTCTAAGAAGTAGGAGAGACATTGCGGATATGCCTTACTTATACAAAGTCTTGAGTGGTCATATTGACTGTACAGCTCTTTTGTCATCAATTAATATTAGAATCCCGAGTAAGAAAACTAGAGACAAGTCATTGTTTCATATCGAAAGTGCTTCAACCAGTCTCAGGCAAAATTCTTTCCTATTAAGAACTTGCAATCTTTATAACAAAAAATGTATCGATGCCGATATTTTTTCTTGCACTTTAAGCACTTTTAGACAAATACTTAATGGAGCCTTATAATTATCCATCAATTAGCAAATAACTTAATTCATTGTAACGAAATTGATACCGTAATTTCTTATGAATTCTTTGTATTGAAATTTTTTATGTATTTTTATATTGAGAGTTTAAAAGAATTTATATACGTGTATGTATGTGTACATTTATATGTTATTTTTCCACCTTACACTTTTAAACATGTCTGGTGTTTTTCAATTTTTAAAAATTTATTTTGTAATTATCTTATTTAAAAATACTTTTTAATTTCACATAAAACTGGAACATTTTATTTTAATATTTTACTTTCATTTCCCTTTTATTTTTCTTTTCCTTATATTTTTATATATATGTTTACATATAACGCTTTCGACATTACGTCTGGTGTTTTTCAATATTCATTATTATTATAATATAATATGTATATACACTTAGTTATTTTTCTACACTGTTTTTTATCTTATCTTATCTTGTCTGTATCTTTATATATTATACAGTATAGCTAGGTTATCCCTAGACATATCTAGTTCCTAAGCATATAATATTAAGTTAAACAAAAAAAACTTTATAACTATAGACTTTTTAATAATTATTGGTGCATGATGTGAACATTCGTTATTGGGTTTATAACCTAATTATTGTAATTTATGGTTTTCTAATGCATGTAAAGTTATAAACCTGTAAATGTTCCTAATAAAGAAAATAAATAAATAAATAAGTATTAGATATTCTGGCTAAATTAGGATTCCATGTCCCGGATAATTTCACACGAGGCCTCTAACACCCAGGTGTAGAACTAACTTACCAATGCTGATACCCCTGGGAAGACTCACCAGGTTTATTAATTGCCTCGCAGGAAATGTGGATTTTTATCACATGTCCTACAACTATTTTAAACGTGAAATATTACTCATTTTTTAACCGTACGAATAATTAATGTAAATGTATTTATTACGTAATTTTCTTTACCGCTTTTGCAATGTATTGGTTGTTATTAGTGTTTTATTGCCGAAAAATATTTTTAGGAAAACATTTTTTTAAGATAATCTCTGGAACTATACATAATCCACCTATTTTGAAAGAAATTAACTTATATGTCCCAGACAAGTATACTCGTGGAAGGTCCCATACCCTTTTTTATGCTCCAAAAGCGAGGACTTCTGCCTATCAGAACGCGCCAGTCAACAGAGCGACTGAACTGCTCAACGAGTCTGCATTGAACATTGACATTTTTAACGTAACCTACAGGCAGTTTAACAATTATCTTTTGACGTATGTCACAAAGTAGTGAAACTGACCTTTTTATGTGTTTTGCTATAATTTTTGTCAAATTTGTAATCTTCTTCATAATGTATTGGTGAATAACCGTTTTACGGAGAACATGGAAAAATAAATAAATAAATAATAACAATTATTATAAGCAATAATTATCAGCCTGAAACACTCATCCACATTGAAAAATCTTCCGAGAAAAGATACATGACGCCAACGGGACTTGAACCCGTGTCCTCTCGATTGCCGGTCGATTGCTCTTGACCACTGAGCTATGGCGGCTTATCTCGTACCCGCCAAATGATTCAATATATGCTAGTGTTTCATTCAACAATTACTGCTTATTATATTTTTTCCACCTGAAAACAACCAACTTTATTTTTGCGAGAGAAACATTGTAAGTGTTAAGTCCCTCGCTAGGTGGCGTCGAGACAAATTATGTCTTCATTTATTGGGGAGAGTGTTTGAGTGTTTCAGGCTGATAATTATTGCTTATAATAATTGTTACCCTTTGTGCTATGCATAAAAAATCTTGTCTTAAAAAAAAAACGTTAGTTTTACAATTAAAAATAATAATTAAATAAATAATAAATAAATAATAAATAAATAAATAAATAATTAGGGAATGCAATCTCAATGAAGCGAGATTAGGCAATCTCGCGAGATATCGGAATATTCGGGATCTCGTTAATTAAAAGAAAATATTGTTTGAAAGAAAACAGAAACCTTTATTCTTTAAAATTAGTTAATAAATAATTTAAAATTTTTTTTTTAATTAAAATAATCAAAAAAAATATATAGTTTTTAGTTTTATTGTATTTGGTGAAGAAGGCAATTTGTTATTGTTACCTTTCGCAGCAAAAACACACTTCATATCCTCGGAAGTACAGAATACTCTGAAATGGCAAACCATCTTTGGCTACCATTCGGGAAATCATTAACTCCATTATTACGTTAGAATCGGATGGAAAATAATCAATCATTTTCGTTTTCTTCTGTGGTGTTTGGTAATTTTCACGATCCTCTGAACCTTTTGGTGTAAACGGAGCCTCAATATCAACAGGTGACCGCGCCACTGACGACGACGCTCTCGTAGACGCTGACGACGTCGAAGGTACTGATAATTATCGACAATACCCGGCTGCGTATTTACAATCCCTACCGCGTTTCAGTCGTTTTAAATGAGCAGTCAAATTATTAACTGCTTTCTTGAAGTATCTCCATACCGGTCAACGACTGCTAAATTCAACATACCCTTGATCTGGATTATTTTTCGACATTTTAAGGTATTAAAAACGTAAGAATCCAAAAATTATGTTTATTTAACTCACATAAACAATAAAAAATGCATTATTTAAGAAAAAGTAATGACCATAACTGCACAATTAAAACAAACAAATGGCTGCCTGCACGCACGCAAGTATCTCTTTCTCACTCACTCGATCCAGTTTTATATTATCTGTCCCGCTCGTCATCCGTCGTTAATATTCGTAAATATTCAGGATAGCTTTCTTTCTTCGATCGACACTCCCGCCCGACCGTCAGTCAGTCAGCGCACCACTCGCGCCCCGAGTGGACTTGTGTTGATCGTTGACTACTGCCGCCCAATTCCGTCGATCTCGAACGGGATCTCGTCATAATATTATGCTTGGGGATTGATCCAGAAAAATGTAACTAGATCTTGCGAGATCGAGATCCCGCGAGATCAGGATTGCTATCACTAGTTGTTATACTGTTTTCTGATAAATAAATAAATGCAAATAAATAAATAGAAACATGAAAATTTACCTTAACTGAATTGTACTTTTTTTTTTAAATAACCCATCCTTTGTATTTAACCTAGAATCTTTATTATTCAGTATATCGACTGTTTGCGCTTAAACCGAGTTTCTTCAGCTGCCGCTACCCGAATTTCTACCGATTAACATACATATCCCACTTAAACACGTTCAGCCTTACTAAAAAACCTAGTGAAAATTTTATTCAATTGACAAACGGCCGCGGATGTGAAAACATTACTAATTAAAAATTTGTTCATTGAAAGAAATACACATGGTTTCCACGGCCTGAGAGGGTAGTTTATCTCTGTTTTAACCTTTAACCTGTCATTTGCCAGGAACGCGCCGGCGCGCGAGAATCGAATTTCAAAAATGAATATTAATTCAAATAATTTGGATGAGATTTTAAATTTTATTCCATTAATATATATTATAAAATAAAGCTTAAAATAGCTTCCTCCATTCTTGTTCTTAAGGTAATTTAAAAAAGGTAAGGTAAAAAACCCTGGCCTTTGACAGGTTAATGTCCGAACGATATTTGTATTTTTTCCGTAGTATTTTGAATGTTCTATATATTTCTTATTTTTGAAGGTGTCGTAAAAACAAATACCATTTATGAAAACTAGATAAAATTACCTTTTAGATTTGTATATTTGAAATACAGTTTAGTTTTCAAAAACTGACATATTTTAAGATTCAAACTCGGAAATAAATGGAAAAAAATTTCTTACCAAAGTTTTTTTGACTAAAATGTAGAGAAATTAAGAAAAAAACAAAATTTCAAAAACACAGTCCTTTTATGTAATAAATTTGGAAGGAAACTATCACCTCACTTTTTCCTCGGGCATACAATAAAAAAATAATAAAAAATTTCAAAGTTTTTTTAATTGCTAAAAAACTAACCTATAAATTATACCGTCTTTTAAATCAGATTTCTTGCATCTCTAAAGACGTTAATTACTTTGATGCATTTACCCACACATGTATTAGATAATATTATTTAAAAAAAACACCACTGTCATAAAATTATCATAAAATAAAACCTTTAAATGTAAATTTGAATTCTCATGTATCATAAAAAAAAGTTTTGACACTTCAATTTTCAAAGTACGATTATTGTTTTATAACTTGACTAAAACTTATGAAAAACCACACAACACACGGTAAATATATCAATGATATAAATATAAGAGTAAATTATTCATATTAATAGAAATTAACCATCACATAAGTAATATTGGACACACAGAAATCATTTCGCGCTTCCAGCGTCTTTTTCGACCGCGAACACGAATGCGCAGGCGCCGCGCCGCCGCGCCACTCAGCGGTTATGAAGGAAAACAAACAATTTAGTACTTAAATATGCGTGGTTGCCGGATTTACAGTACGTTTTAAGACCAAATCTTATTGGTAATGTTGTCGTGTTTTAGTGTATTTTTATTTTATTCATGTTGCTGCAGCAACACGGGTAATCGGGCGTGCTGTGTTTTTTTTTTAGTAAGGCTGGTTAAGTTTTAAAGCTCTTAAAAATATATATGTTATTCTTGGAGATAATTTCTAGATATTCCCCGCGACGAAACGCAAATTATATAAAATTCCCTCGATAGAAAATCATCGTTACATGTATGAAATAAATAAAATAGTTATATGTATGAAAAAATTTCCAGTGTTTCATTAAATGCTGTTTAAGACAACCCCACGAGATTTATGCTCTATTTTAAACGAGTCGTGTTTTATTAAACATTTTCACAATTTTCCCATCGCCATACATATTTTTCTATATCGAAATATCCCTTTTTTATATATTGAAATTCAGAATAGTATAAGAATTGGTGCGTGCAAATCGGATGTATAGTTTGTTTAATATGTTGTCAACCAGGTTGAAAAACGTAGTTTCGAGAAAAACGCGTTCAAAGTTTTGCTGAAGGATAATAATTCAACATACGAAGTGTTTCAAACGGTTTCACATGGAAGGCAATCTATTAATCTCCGTCAATTTTTGGAATTTCTTTAAAACATTTTGTGTGAGCATTCTTAACAAGCGCGTCTTTGAGGCGTTTTGAGCCCCCTCTCCCTTAGTCCGCCGCTGGCTAGGTCACGAATACAAGACAATTGCCTTGCCACTTTGAGATTTCTATAACGTGTCTATACAGGGTGTTAAGGGACGTACTTGACTTACTTTAACCAGTGATTCCTGACATTATTTGGAGTAAAAAAATGTAAATGAAATTTTGGTCTCCGGTGACTTTTTTTGATGACTTTTTATTTTTTTTTCAAAAGTTTTTTCTTCAAAATCAAATAAAAAAAAATTTCTTCCGCATGTCGTCACTGGTCACTCTGCCGGGTGTCCGACGAACTCCTTACCCCGCCTCCAACTGTTCAACAACTACCATTTTTTATGTTTTTGTAGAAAAAAAAAAAAAAAATCAAAAATGTTACCGGAGACCAAAATTTCATTTACATTTTTTACTCCAAATAATGTCAGGAATCACTGGTTAAAGTAAGTCAAGTAAGTCCCTTAACACCCTGTACAATAATATTTAACTTTATTGAGTAAGACTATGAGGTAAGTATTTATTTAGATTTTTATAGTTTTACTAGCAGATCCGGCCACGCGTTGCTATGACTAACGAAACACAATGCCATCTACTGACAACGCTATTACCCAACCTTTATTACCAAAGCCATCTGTTAATTTGCATACACATCAAATCCTTTTATATATTATACTAGCTCGTCCCGGTATGCGTTGCTATGCCATTTAATAAAGAAATTGTTTCTCCTTGAGTGTCCTTTCCCATTTGTCCCGTTCCCCTTCCGCCTCCCCTTCTTCTCCTGCGTCCTCTTCCCCTCTCGTGTTCTCACTCCGTCACCTCAACCTTCCCTCTCCCCACTCCACTCCTCCCCCCCCCTTTCCCCGTCCCGCGAACCCCCATCTCGAGTTCCCCTCACCATTCACTAGAATGCGTCGACTTTAATGTATTTATTTATAAATGAAAATTGTTTATTTCAAGTTATAAGGTAGTCCAAGAAAGTTTTTACAAGATTTATTGTCCGTAGGTTCTACCAAATAAATATGTCTTTGTAATTAACTCATATTATAAATTTTTTAAAAACATTAATTTAGAGCGGGGATGGGGAACCTACGGGGAGGCTGTTTGGGGCGACCCGCGAACTCTTTGTGGTACGCGGCGTCGCGTCGTGCTGAAAGAAATGCAATAAAGACCAGAAAGACAAATTTTTACACGGCTTCCAAAGTGTTATATAAATTTCGGTCAATATACACAACTTTTTGAACACTATCGTTCGTTATGCTAAATTACGAAGTCTTGATATTTAAACATGAAGTATGAATATTAAAATAATGCAGGTCCCAAGTGAGGACCTTGTGGAACGCCACAAATTGTTAATATACTATGTACCTATACAGATTAATATTATCTGGTGAAATTTGATTGAATTTGGTTAAATTTTATCAAGTTTTCGTCAAATTTTGTAAAGTTAAAAAGTGTAAATATTAAATAAATGAATAAAAAAACAAAGGCAATAAACTAAATGCGTTTTTTGGTTGAATAAAATCTTTTTAAATTCAAACATGTGACATAAATTTTTCAAAACAATATTATAATTTAAACGTTTAGCTAGTATCGTTATATAAAGTTTCGCGTTTATTCTCGGTAATCTGTAAGACCTAGTTGATGTTATTGTGACCGCCGGACTGATCGGAACTAACGCTCATGTCACCAATGTTGACGTTGTTATTATTTTTATTCTGGAGATTTTCCATCTCTTTGTTGAGGTTGTTGTTATCGTTATACTGGTCGGAATTAACATTCATGTCACCAATGTTGTTGTTATTATTTTTATTCTTGGGCATTTCATGTCCGTAAACGTTGTTGTTATCGTTATACTGGTCGGAATTTTCGTTGAAGTTGCCAGCGTTGACGTTGTTATTTTTATACCAGGGTGATTCGGGTTCTGAGTTTGGTGGGTAGACGTTGTTGTTATTTATGTACTCGTCTTCGTTAACGTTTCCGGAACCATTGTTGGTGTTCCCGTTCCTTTTCATGCGACATCCGTGGTCTTTGCTGTTTTCGTCGATATTTTTACTGCCAAGTAGGCCGAAAATACTGCCTATATTGAGGTCAAAATTTTTATTCTGTGCATTTTTCTTCTGGCCAGTCGTTTCATCATTCGAGCGTCGGCATCTAAAAGAGTCGGTCTTATCAACAGCGGGGACGTGGTTATCGTTGTGATAATGGTCGGAATTAGTATGCCAGTCTCCATCGTTTTTGTTGTGGTCTTTATGACCGGTCATTTCATGTCCGTGGTCGTTATTATGGTGGTCATAATGATCGGAATAAGTATTCCAGTCTCCATCATTTTTGTAGCTGTCTTTATTACCGGTCATTTCATGTCCGTGGTCGTTGTTATTGTTGTGATAATGGTCGGAATTAGTATTCCAGTCGCCATCGTTTTTGTTGTTGTTTTTATGACCGGACATTTCATGTCCGTGGACGTTGTTATTGTTGTGATAATGGTCGGAATTACTGTTCCAGTCGCCATCGTTTTTGTTGTTGTCTTTATTACCGGTCATTTCATGTCCGTGGGCGTTGTTATTGTTGTTATACTGGTCGGAATTAGTATTCCAGTCTCCATTGTTATGGTTGTTATTTTTGCTTTTGGGATGTGATGATGCAGTATGCATGTTGTTGTTATTGTTATATTCGTCATCGTTAACATTGCCATAACCCTGATTGTTGTTGTTATTTTTATTTGTGGGATGTCCGTGAGCCTGCAAATGTATACATTTTGTTAAATATGTAAAGACAATACTAGCAAAGGTCAGTAATGAGGCATAGATAAATATATGTATATACATGTATCGATCGTTCAGTTGATTAGTCAGACATCTCCAAAAAATCGAAATTTGGGTTGAGTATGCACTTATATTGAAAAGTTAATTTTTATGTTATTATGCCGTGTTGCACTACCCCTTCTTTAGACAAGGTTTTGGCTAGATGATGGCATCTGCCCTGATGATGGACACCGTCCGAAACGTTGGCTAAAGAAGGAGGTAGCGCACACAGCATAATACCCCAAAAATAAATTACGATAATTTTTAATCGATTAGTTTAGAAACGTTAAATTTTTTGCAAATATGCAATTAAGGCCCATTACACAGCGGTCGAGAACACAAATTTCGTGTCTCTAATAAAACACCCACAAAGCAAAATTGTTAAATGATTTCAAAAGTTTGTTTTCTCGTTTATTCTATTTTTATTGTTTATTACATTTTTTAGTAATTGAAATAGGTGTTTATTTATTTTACTTACTGGAACTGCTGTTTGGCTAATAGCCAAAACTGTGATAGCGGTTAATACAAAGAGTTTCATCTTGCTCTGACTATGGTCTTATAAAGTGTCTTCTATGTGCTGACGATTTTCTTGAATGATCGTAAGGCTTTTTATGCAAAATTTGATTTTGCATCATTTTTGTATCGAATAGTTATACTACGTTCGCTTAAAAGCCTTCTTTTTTAAAATCAGTTGCTGTTATTACACACCGTGTATCACCAACACGTTCACCCATACTTATGAAATAAAATTATATATAACGAAGACATTCACAGACATAACACAAGGACGTGCAAGGAAATCAGGTTACAAAAAAGGACAAAGCGAATATGCAGAATAGTTTACTGTACAAATGTGTAGTGTATCTAAAAGCTTCCTGCTTAGTCACATAGATGGCAGTACTAAAAACTGTCGTAAAAGTCCGCTAGATGGCAGCTAGCTTAGTTCAGGCTTTGGGCAACAGAGGGTCCAAGGAGTCAAAAGCAGTCTTCAAGAGACCACTAGCTTCAGATACCAATTAGCCAATTCCTAGATAGGTCGACTATCGTGATCAACACTTGTATAAGTGAAGTATCAATAAACCCAGATTTAAACGTAAAGAACTTTATTCTACCCATTTAATAAATCTCCTTCCAAGGTGAGTTGGAGAACTGTTGGTCAAACATCACAAAAGCAATGAAGTTTTATAACACGCTACCAAAAATTGGAACCAATTGGAAAGTTCAAGATGTATTGTAGGAGCTACATCAAAATGGAAAAAATATAGTAATAGGTAATGTTAAAATTAATTAGCAATTTGTAAACTTTAATGAACAAATTACTAAAATAATAAAAAAATACTTCTGTGTACTTTGTTGCTACCTACACATAAAACCTATAACATTTTGTTGTAAGGTAATTTTGGTAATCCGTACAAAGTGTTTATATATGCACCAATGCATACAATCCTCCAACTTGGGAGGCGCGTGTGGGTTCCGCCGCCCCAGGAACCATTTATTGGATAATTAACACTTCTGCCATAGTTAACCCCAAGTGGTTCGCTACATTTGGTGACTTAGCAGGGGTGCCCGGGTTCATTGGGTGAGGTTCGTCTAATTCGCTGACTGGACAATTCAACAATGTACAACTTCATCGCCCCTCAGAAAAGTTAAAAAAAGTAATGAACTTTTTTTTAAACTTAGATAAATAGATTACGTTAGGTTGGGTTATGTACAATTTTTATCAGTTTTAATGAATTTTATTTATGTAAAAAAAAACAACGTATATGTGGTGAGATATTATAAATAAATAAAATAAAAATTATTTAATTTTCAGAGGGGGTGTTAAAATGCCACTTGTTGAATTGTCATGGAACCGTCTAGGTTTGAGATCTTACTGCTGTTTTTGGGGCTGACCGGATCGGAAGAGACTGGTTGAGGGAGACCATTTGGCCACTCCAGCAGGAATCTCTCGACCCATCGCCTTGCACCGCAGTAGTTCGGATGGATTCATATTTCCGTCACTCCTGAACCCACTGACCCCCAGATTGCTACCCACTCCTCACACCATTTTTCCTTCCCAGAACTTCCTCTCCCTCATTTCGCTTAAATACCCTCCACACAGCAATTTTCTCATTCTTTCATGGGCCTCCTGGTGGAGCTGTTGTTAAAAAAATACGACATGCCCTATTAAATGTTGCCGTAGTATCCTAAGCTCTCCTGATGTGAAAAAAATAAAATGGCATAAACAATAAATTATTTACAACGCTACGGAACCTTTTCTAAGAAAATCTGTGTTGTCGATTTTTAAGCGAACACACTATACAAAATCGACGTTTTTTATTACCACGTAGAAACTTCCTTGTTTTGAAAATTATTGTTGATCGATCTTTAAAATTCAATTAAATAAATGAAAACACGTGGCTTTTAGTATCACCATGAATAATTAATTCAAAATAAAGACATGCTTTTTCTAAAATGCTATTTTAAAAACGTCAATTTAACTTCATAAAAGCGTAATATTTTTTTATTAGTACTAACCTACAAAAGGGGCTATCCTTGCTATGATATTTTTAATTGCATTGTTTCATTGGTAATCAAGTTTCTTCTTCTTCTTCCTTGCGCTGTCCCAACTCATTGCCTAGGTAGGCTGTTGGGGTCGGCTCTTCTCGTTCTCAGGTTGTAATTTCTCCTGTTCTGGGTATCGCCTTCTTCCAGGCCGTTTTTCTGAAGAATTTTGGCGCATTGAGTCATCCAGGAGTTCTTCGGTCTTCCTCTGGATGACTGTCGATGAAGCTCCATAGACATTGCCTACCTCACTGTGTGGTCTGATGGTCTCCGTCTTATGTGTCCATACCATCTCAACTGTCGTTCCTCCAGCTTACTATTTATGTCTGTGACACCCAGGCTACCACGAATGCGTGAACTTTTGACCTTATCTTTTAGTGATACTCTTGCCGACCATCTAAGCATTCGCATTTCTGTAATTAAGTTTATTTCATTGGTAATCAAGTTTATTGCCAGTAATATTAGATATTTATTTATAAATGCCCTTTTAAAGGGATTTTACATATTAGTAAAAGCTCGTAAAAGTGTAACATAAAAAACCCGTTTGATCACAGGAGACCATATTTGTCCCAACGCACATAGGTCTCATATAAAACGCTGTAACTCCCTTACTATCATAGTTAGAAATATGTTCTAATCGGTGTTAGAAAGGAAAAACATCACTCTTTATATTCCAATCTAAAAAATAGCCACCAAAAAAGTAAAATGTACACTTTTATGTACACAAAGTTTTGAAACGCAAATTGAAAAAAAAATTTTAACTTCATGTTTTTTTTATAAATTATTTTTACATAGAGCGACAAAAAAAGTGAGATTACAATATGTGTTTGTTATACATTTGTCTAATAAAATATGTATGTGTTTTTATTATCTTTTATTATTAGTAACTTTAGTTAGAAAAAACGTAAGGGGAGCCATTTTGAAAACTTTTTTATGTTTGTATGCAAAAATTTTATAATAAAAAAAAGTTTATTTCGAATTTTATAATTTGAAAGCGTATTTTATCACCTTTCTAAAACAGTTTTTGGTTTTTGAATGTGCTCAGAAATATTCCAAATATTTGCATTTTATTGTAAAGCGAAAATATTTTGATCATATTTTTACCGGTTCCATGCCAATTCAGAATGAAAGCAACTCAGAAATACCTCAGAAAGGTCATTAAAAGCTACGAAAAAATAATTTTAAAATAGCCGGTAACCCTAACCTAACTTAACCTATTTAACCATTTTTTTTATATTTCTTTATCATCACTCTTAATGACCTTTCTGAGGTGCTTCTGAGTTGGTTTCATTCTGAGTTGTCCGGTCACTATTTTTACCATCTGAAAAAAATGTCAAATTTTTGAAGGGTTAAGGCCGTAGGGTCAGAAGTGGCTCCAGAAGTGGAAGGTCATTTATAAAAAAAATGATATTATGATACAATATCAAATTACTTAAATGCGATAATATTCATTTGTAATTACCTCACGAGTTTGAGAGATAACATTTAATATAGTTAATTTTTCCTTAGTAATGCTTTACTCCTTGCCTGTCTGGAATCCCAAATACACCCAATACGTTAATAACATAGAGCGCATACAAAATAAATTTATTAAGTATCTCGGTTATAAATACAACAATAATTACATCTGCACTCTCCAATCCCTGAAATCCAGGCGAACGGTATCTGACGTGACATTTCTCCATAAAATTATTCATAACGAAATAGACTGCCCAGAACTTCTATCCCAAATAAATTTTAGCATTCCATCTAAAAGAACTCGCCACACCAACGTTTTTTACACAACCAGTAATAATACGAACGCTGCAGCCAACTCCCCCATTTCCCGCATCCTTCAAAGATTCAACTTAATTCAAAAAACCACAAATACCGATATATTTTTTGATTCCCTCCCTCTATTTAAGAAAAACATTTTTAGCACACTGAATTCGCACACATAACACACACATCCACACACTCACACGCGCATTTACACACATACAAACACTCTCACACACCCCTCTCCTTCAATAAGTTACTAAATTAATTTAGGTATAATGTATTATTTATCTCACAAAAATATAAGTATATAACAGCGACATGTCATTGGTACCAACTATTGTATTAATTCTATAACTTTGTAACTATTTTCCATTATGTAATAATGTATTGTTTGTTTCTGCAAAATAAAAATAAATAAATAAATAATTATTTCACACGACAAGCCTACAATATGCAAAATCAACCTACGTTTATCAAACCATCTCTTTCAGACGCATAATAATCATCATGTTTTCTCTCGCTTACGGCAATGACCCAAACTGTCTTCAGAATCCGAAAACATTTTTCTAGGCGGTATTGTGCCATCTCGTTTATTGTATGGCGCGTAAAGAGACAGAAGGCATGATATTGGGATATTTTAAAAATTAACCGAGCCAATCATAATTCGTGGGAAAGAAGGTATCCATTTAAGACGTTAGATGTCACTGCTCGCCGCTGCCGGCTTTCTCGCAGTGCATTTCAAATATGTACATTAGAATAATATCAATTGTTTTGATTAGCATAATATTTCACAATGTTTTACAATGTTTATTGTAAAATTATTATGAGACTTTTGAGGGAGAGGTCGATTCAGGCGGTTGCTGATAGTTGCACCTCTTCCTCGCATTCGATAAATGCTGGTGTCGCACAGGGATCGGTTCTGTCACCGACTTTGTTTCTGTTGCACATCAATGACCTCTTGTCATGTGCACCGATTTATTGTTACGCGGATGACAGTACAGTTCATAATAGCTTTTTTTTTGACAAGCCCCCAAAGGGCACACAAACTCCAATAGCTCGGAGGGCTTTGAAGCAAAGAGTGGACGGTTATCTCGAGAGTGTTTTCTCTTGGGGTAAGAATAACATCGTCGAATTTAATGTTTCAAAGACCCAATCATGTTTGATAACGTCTAAAAGGGATCGAAACGAAAATCTAGTCTCCTTCAAAGGAAGCAATCTTCCGAACAGGACCTCCATTGATATGCTTGGTGTAACCCTAAGTGACCAACTCAGGTATGGGGGCTCCATCGAAGCCAGAGTAAAGTTAGCCTCCCAAAAACTGGGCGTACTGTACAGGGCCCGCAGATACTTTAATAGTACACAACTGCTTACCCTGTACAAATCACAAGTGCGCCCCACAGTTGAATGTGGCAGCTACCTTTGGTCTGGAGCCTTTCTGAAGTAGTTTTTTTTTGTTTTATTAAAAATTTTATTTTTTGATTTTTAGTGAATCTGTGGTACACTAACTAATTTGTTTGAATATCGGTAGACCTACTAAACGTGCTGCTCATATGAGACAGACATAATTTGACCATAACGACGTTAGGGTCAAATTAAGAGATTCAGCCGAGTATCGTTAATTTGCTCCTAAGAATTGAAGAGTTCCGTTACTTTGTCATGGATCCCATAATCAGAACCTAACCAAACTCTCATCAAACTGCCCTTGAAGTACATCCTTTCCAATAAAAAAAGAATCATCGAAATCGGTTGGCGTGATATTGAGTTATTCGTCCATTTGTCGCGCACATACTTAATGCAAATTTAAGTCTTGTATGGTTTTCTCATGGATGCCATTGTCGGAACTGGACCAAATTAAAATGGGACCACACGCGAAGCACCAGCTTTTAAATAAAAAAAAAATCATCAATATCGGTTCATCCAGTCGAAAGTTCTGAGGTAACAAACATAAAAAAAAAATACAGTCGAATTGAGAACCTCCTCCTTTTTGAAGTCGTATTATTAAGTATTTTATTATGTTTTCTTCTACAGGGTGGCGCAAAATTAATCATCCAATTTTTGTTTTTGAATAAATTTTTACTAAATAAAAAAAAATTATTTTGAGTAATGAAAATCTTTATTTGGACTTTTACAATTTTTTTCTGTTAAGTGGAAAAGATGATATCCGTCAAGTGGCTGCCGCCAGTGTTGATACACATTTGTGCCCGTTTTATCGCATTTTCCATGACTTTCCGCAAGATTTCCGGTGATAACTGTTCGCATTCCTGTCAAATATCCTCCTTAAGGGCTGCGATTGTCTGAGGCTTGTTGGCATAAACCCGCGACTTCAAATAGCCCCAAAGAAAGAAGTCTGGGATGATTAAATCGGGCGATCTTGCTGGCCATACCAAATCACCAAAACGAGAGATAACGCGACCAGGAAACGCTTCCTTCACAATATCCATTGTGGTTCGAGCTGTGTGCGCGGTTGCACTGTCTTGTTGAAACCACATGTTCACCAAGCCCCGTTCATCCAATTCCGGAAGTAAGAAGTCGTTTATCATGGCCCTGTAGCGTTCGCCAGTAACAGTGACCGTAATGCCAATGGCGTCCTCAAAAAATACGGCCCAATCACTCCTCCCGTGTAAACGCCGCACCACACAGTGGCTTTGAGTGGATGTAATGGCTTGTCGTGCATCATACGAGGATTTTCAGTGCCCCAGAAATGAATATTTTGCATATTGGCGTAACCGTTTAAGTGAAAATGCGCCTCGTCGCTCATGATGACTTTCGACACAAAATTGCTAAAAGCGTTAAAGCTTAAATGGACACAATTATTCCACGCTCTTGCGGAGTATAGCGCTCTTTGCTTGTCTGTTTGTATTCTGCAGCTGTCTAGTTCACAAATGTTAAATATGATTGACGTACGACGCCATTTGTAAAAATTATAACATCTTCCGATAGGTTGATTAATTTTGCGCCAATAATTTTCCTGTCGTAAAATTTTCTCATAGGTACTTCGGTGTAATTCTTAAAATGCGTTGAAGCTTAATCCTTTAATAGCCGAAAAAAGGAGAAAACAGCAAAAATCGAAATACTCCGATCGATTTTTTATTTGAGGTCCTTTATGTTCTCTTCTCGGACGCCAAACAAATTTTGTGGAATAATACCAAAATGCAGATACTTACCTTTCAAATTTTAATCTAAAAAAATGTTACATACAGTATCTAAATATGGATTGAATAAAAACACTGTAAAAAATAAATTGTTGAGTATTACATGTTGTTTTAAGATTGCGTCAATATTTGTCGATAGTATAGTTATCAGCAGAAAGCTGACTGCATGCCCGCATGGCAGCAGGCAATTCTGGTCGCTTGCGGGCTCAATAGGTCGCAATTTCTGCAAATCCAGTCTGCCACCTCTTACCAGACCTGACGTCTCACTAGCAAACACCGCCACCGAAAAGGCTAACTTACTAGGTAAAATGTTTGCGGATAACTCAACCCTCGATGACCAAGGTGCTGTCCCGACGTCGGTTCCTCACTGCGGTTTTCGTATGAAAAAGCTGAGGATCCGGCATCGGGAAGTACTCCATGTTTTACGAGGGCTTGATGTTAATAAAGCTAGTGGGCCTGACGGAATACCTGCCCTGGTACTGCAAAGGTGCGCTGCAGAAATAGCTCAAATTTTGACGAAGCTTTTTAAACTGTCCCTGAAGACTGGTTCTGTGCCCTCTGGTTGGAAAAAAGCGGTTATCCATCCTATTCCAAAGAAGGGTGACCGCTCCAACCCGGCCAACTACCGCCCCATAGCGATCACATCAGTTCTGTCTAAGGTGATGGAACGTGTGATCAACGACAAACTGCTCACATACCTCGAGAAGAACAAAATTATTAACGACCGTCAATACGGATTCCGGCGGAACCGCTCGTGCGGTGATCTTCTCGCGTATGTGACGCATGTTTGGGGGCGATGCCTGGAACGTTTCGGTGAGACCCAAACGGTTGCACTGGACATCTCCAAGGCCTTTGACCGGGTTTGGCACCGAGGACTTGTCAACAAACTGCATTCTTACGAACTTCCCGCATCCTTGTGTACGTGGATTGCCGACTTCTTGAGGGAGAGGTCGATTCAGACGATAGTAGATGGTTTCACCTCTTCCTCACACTCGATAAATGCTGGCGTCCCGCAGGGATCGGTTCTGTCTCCGACTTTGTTTTTGTTGCACATCAACGACCTTTTGTCATGTGCACCAATTCATTGTTACGCGGATGACAGTACAGTTCATGATAACTTTTTGTTTGACAAGTCCCCAAAGGGCTCACAAACTCCAACAGCTCGTAAGGCTTTGAAGCAAAAAATGGACGGTCACCTCGAGAGTGTTTTCTCTTGGGGTAAAAATAATCTCGTTGAATTTAGTGTTTCAAAGACCCAATCTTGTCTGATTACGTCTAAAAGGGATCAAAATGAAAATCTAGTCTCTTTCAACGGAAGCAATCTTCCGAACAGGCCCTCCATTGATATGCTTGGTGTAACCCTAAGTGACCAACTCAGGTATGGGGGCTCCATCGAAGCCAGAGTAAAGTTAGCCTCCCAAAAACTGGGCGTACTGTACAGGGCCCGCAGATACTTTAATAGTACACAACTGCTAACCCTGTACAAATCGCAAGTGCGCCCCACGGTTGAATTTGGCAGCCACCTCTGGTCTGGAGCTCCAAAATACCTGAAAAATACCCTCGACTCTGTGCAGAAACGGGCGGTCCGTTTGATAGATTCTCCCATCTTAACAGACGGATTGCAATCTTTAGAGCACAGGCGTCGGGTGGGAATGCTATCCTTGTTCTACCGGTATTACAATGGAAGATGCTCCGAGGAACTAGCATCATTGATCCCTTCGGCACCGGTGCATAGTCGGGAAACACGCCAAACGCGTGCCCAACATTTGTACACAGTTGACATTTGTCACATGAGAACGGGTCGTTTCTTCGACTCGTTCTTGTGTTCAACAGCTCGGCTGTGGAATGATTTGCTGGCCTCTGTGTTTCCTCCTTCCTACAACATGGGTCTCTTCAAGACCAATGTTCATTCCTTCCTCTCCTCAAAAAGACCCCCCACACAGCATCCCAGATGACATAGACCCTGAGGGAAATTATTTTCCTCAGGGCCTCCTGTGTGGAGTTAATGTAAAAAAAATAAAAATTGAAGTTGTGCTAAATGCCATTCTGATGGCAGTTGAGCATGATACCAGAAGAGTACTAACTATCGTAGTTCGTGTCTTAGGTACGAACAACTTACGAACGGTTAAGGCTCCTCCAGTCCGCTCGCAGCATTAGCAGAACTACATAGAGCCTAGTCTAGTAAGGACGCGTGTAAAGTTTAATATACATTATTATTTTTTAATTGATAAACTTACGTTTAAGACAAGATTTTTATGCATAGCACAAAGGGTAACAATTATTATAAGCAATAATTATCAGCCTGAAACACTCATCTGCATTGAAAAAATCTTCCGAGAAAAGATACTTGCCGGCAATTATTTTTTCTCGGAAGATTTTTTCAATGTAGATGAGTGTTTCAAGCTGATAATTATTGCTTATAATCATTGTTACCCTTTGTGCTATGCATAAAAATCTTGTCTTAAACCTTAGATTATCAATTAAAAAATAATAATTAATATTTGACAAGTTAAAGTATTTCCCACAAAAAACGTAGACATAATTTGTCTAGAAGTTATTTTACAAGTTATTTGTATGAAAAAATCACAGTGTTTCTTTAAATACTCTTTAAGACAATGCCCGCGAGATTTTTGCTTTATTTTAGACGAGTCGTATTTTATTAAACGTTTTCGCAATTTTCGCATCGATTTTGTCGCTGTAAATGTTAGCGCTCTACTCTAACATTCGTAATTTCGTATCTCTCCATCTTCTTCTTTTTGGGCCCGGTTGCGGAGCCTTAAAGATTAAACATCATATTTACCAGTACATGGAAACCGAATTTTTATAAAAAAATACTTTTAGAAACCTTACCTTAACATGTAATGCCTTCAAAACGGAGAGAAAAAGAAACAATCACATACCTGAAACAAAAAAAAAAATGTTTGTTAGTGCAATGTTCTTTTATTCTGTGGCTCACTAGCCCACAATGTAAATGATTACAACGTAAGTTCTTCTTTAAGTTTATTGTGAATTATAATAGTCGGGAGTAATATTGTATTTGTAGTGACTGTTTACCTCGGGAGCAAAATAACATGGGACGGTCGGTCTAAGAGCGAGGTCGACAGCCGTATACACCAGGCTAGGCTTGCATTCAATAAAAGGTCGAAAATAATAGAATCAAATAATATAGACCTAAAACTGAGAATATTTTTCTTCAAGACCTATGTATGGAGTATCTTGATGTACGGCTGCGAAACATGGTGCCTATCCAAAAGAGATAAACGGAGACTAGAGGCTTTTGAGATGTGGTCCTATAGAAGACTATTAGGAATTTTCTGGAGAGACCACATTACAAATAAGGAGGTTCTCCAAAGAATCGAAGGAGGAAGGCACCTGTTCAGGGCCTTGTCCGACAGACGTGCAAGATGGATCGGCCATGTAATAAGACAAGAAGGCCTCTTGCATGCCATAATGGAGGGTATGACCGAGGGGACAAACTCTAGGGGACACCCACGCCGAGAGTATCTGGAGGACCTGCTGGTGGACGTGCGCTGCTCATCATATGCAGACTTCAAAAGAGCCGCACAAGACAGGGAAGAGTGGAAGAGACGAATAGATGAAATTGTTGCAAACCAATCCCAGGATTGAAACCAGAGAGAGAGAGAGAGAGCGCGACTGTTTACTAGAACTCTCTGAATAGATCTGATTGTTGACGGCCAGCTGTTCCGGACACTGCCCTGTGCTCGTTCGTAAAACTCTGGAATTCCGAACCTTCCCGAGCGAGCGCGGTGTGTGAGTATAACTACATATGTATCATACATTACGCTTAGTTTTACAGATCTTATTTTTTAAAAGGAGCACTAATAAAGACTGACTGAAACTAGATTAAGGCCTATGACATCTTTGGGGTTGCTGTCTATATGAATTTTTAAAGAAAATCATGAAGAGGAAGTTCTGGGAAGGAAAATAATATAAGGGTAGGTAGGAATCTGGAGATCAATGTTGCCAGGAGTGATGGACGTATGAATTCATCCCTCCCACAACGATTCAAGATAAGGTCGAAAAAGTCTAGCCGGAGAAGTCAAAAGGTCTCCATCAACTGGCCTCTCCCGATCTGACCCGCCACGCAAGACCTGAACAAACCTCACCCCATGCTAAATCAGCAAACCTAGTGAACCACTACGAGTGACCTATGGCAGAGGTGTTGGTTATCCAATAAATGCTTCCCGGGGAGGTAGGTATTTAATAATAATAATAATAAGTTTTTATTTCAGCGGAACAGAGCGGTGGGTGCAATACTCTGTCAGCCATATAAAAGTATACATTACATAAAATGGATAAAAAAGAAAAAATAAAATAATATAAAAAAGATTTAAAAAAAAATAAATTAATATATATATAAACATATATTTAGTACTCGTATATCTACTACGGGGGTTTCAGATGAATTCTCCATGTTTGGTGAAGAGGCGCGCCCTGCCACTGGGCCACGGCCTGGACGAGAGTGTTCTCCGATCTTTGGTAGCGCTGACTCACCCCGGCTATTCTGTGGCGCATCAAAGCGGCGAACCCATGTTCTGCGAACATCTGTGAGGCACTGCAATGCCAAGGTAGGCCGAATAGCGCCCTATATGCGTTGTTGTATTGTACTCGAAGTGTGTTCATGACGCCTTGTGAGTATCTTGTCCATAGTTCGCCGGTGTAAAAGTTCATGCAGTAGCTCTGGAATATTTGCTTCTTCACCGGAGAGCTGCACCTGTTGAATCTCCTGGCGAGCATGTTGGATCGCACGCTTAGTACTCTTCTTTGGCGTTCTATATAATTATTATCATTTAGGTCATCAGTGACGACATGCCCCAAATATTTTATTTCCCTGCAGATTTTGACATTGTCGTCTCTGCCGAAGAGAATGGGTGGAATGACAGTAGGACCAGTATTTGCTTTAAACACCAGCAATGATGGCTTTTTGGCATTGTACATCAAACCATGACTATCGACGTATGCTTGGCATATGGCCAGAAGTTTTCTCATTTCCCTTATTGATGGGGCTAGTATGACCATGTCATCTGCATAACTTATATTATTCATACATACTCCGGCAACGGGCATCCGATTCTTGCTTTGTTCAGTGTTTTAAGTTTGTCCATGTATACGTTGAACAGTACTGGGGACATTGAGTCTCCTTGCCTAACGCCGCACTTTAATTTTGCTGCTTCTGACAGGCTGTCATTCCATCTGATGAAGTTTTCCTGTTGCTTGTACCATATACTTAATATATTTACAATTTGTGGTGGTACTTGTCGGTCCGTCAGTTTTTTACATAATTTATCATGACAAACCATGTCAAAAGCTTTGCTTAGGTCATATCATATACCGATGTTTTTCTGGCTTTGTAATATTCTATTGATAGTTTCATATTATATATGGCTGAAGCCCATTTGGGAATCCTCTGTAATGAGCTTGTCTTCTGTTAAATTTAAAATCACCTTTTCAAATATTCTTGCTATTATTGTGATAAGAGATATGGGCCTGTAATTAACGGAGGATGTCAGGTTTAATTGGCGACTTTTTGAAACATAACAATTTTAACACATTTTTTTAAACAATAACAGAGCCTTTTTTTTAAGAAACTTAAAAAAATATCGACTTACATGTCTCCTTCATGTAAATTAAATATTATAATAACACGATGGTAACAGAAGGAGTTTTGATTCAATGGACTGAAAGATCCATATTAAAATACGAGTTATTCGTCTCGTGCTAAATTTGAATTGAATTTCTAATTAAAATTATAAACCTGCAGCATAAACACTTAAGAAACGAGAAGAAGAAATGAAATATAGGACTCCCCTACAGAAAAAAAACAAATGAAAATTGTTGATTTACGGAGAAATTAAGATATATGGCTAACTACCAAAGGAAACAAAATTAGAAGGAAATATAAACAAATTCGAACAACCCGTCTGCTTGTTAAGGAATAAATACATCCCAAAACACGTAATCGCGTTATATTTTCATAAGAGCAAAAACATCCCGAGCGACCTTACATTTTAAAAACTATATATCTCTCTTCCTCTCATGCAAACATATGTATTTTTCTTTTAACCAGAAAGAGAACGAAATAATGCTTCTTATTGTCTTAGAAATATGAAAGCTATCTTGTATAGATATTTTACAATCTCGATCCAAAGTGACGGTTTCAGAATTTATACGCGAAAACGAGTTTTCCGGATTGTGAGGTGCGAATATATTGAACCAAACAGACGGTTTAAATTACGAAAATATGTGATTGATTCATTCCATAAAATGTTTTAAAAATAAGATACGTACGTTTAAGGATTGTATTATGACGCTGGTGACTATGAACCCTTCGACCAATATTTTTTTCCCTTTTTATATTATTCCAAAAGAAATTTTTGGGAAAAAAAAATTTCTTGATCAAAAATTTTCAAACATGGACAATTTCCAAACTTCTCATAACAAAGTCGTTACGTATTTATGTTTTTTATAAAAAATCTCCCGAACCATTTCCAAACTGAAATTTAACTTTTGGTTACGCCCATACACATACCTACTCATACACATACCTACATAGCACGCATACATACTGTCACTGCTTGGGATTGGTATTAATTATTGTTGCAAGTTCCTTTGTCCTACCTATTCCCAATTGCCTACCCGTCAATCTTACCCACAATCTTATTCAGTCTGTAATAAACGCCCGCCGCAAGATAACCATTGTGCTCTGCTCCCGGTAACCACCATTAAAATAACTCCGCTGTGTACTATAAAAATAACGAAATTCACGCCTATTGTTTTTTTTGTGCCTGTTGGATGGAGAGAGAAAGCAGATGAGAGCATTGCCAGCTTACAAATTCTTGCATCCTTTTGGTGAGTCCTTCCTTTCTATGCCACATGTATTTTTATCATTTCAGGCAGTGATAGTAACACAAAATCAAGGTCCTTCGCCAGTCATTCTTTTACACAAACATATTAATACACTCTCACAACATAAGTACCATTCAACTTTTTTTTACCAACACGAATATTTTACAAAATTCAGATAATTAAAAAAACATTATTGTCATTTAAAAAATTTCCCGACCAATTTTCCGATTTTCCCTGAACAAATTTTTTCAGAAAAATAATATTTTATATTAACAAAATTTCGCCATTCCTAACTTCAAATAACAAATAAAAAAATTTCGGACCACTTTCAATTTTAGAGCTCTTTTGGTCGATTTGGTAAAAATTTGGTTTGGATTTTTCGATTCGGTTAAAAATGTTGTTAAATAGTCGAGGTTAGGGGGAAAAACTTGAATTTTATGTCAAAACACAATTTCAGCGGCGTTTTTTAAATTTGGCGGAGTTTGGAAGGGCATTCAAAAATGGTTTTTATATGGATTGAAAATAGTGTCATGTCACTTTAAGTAATTTTTTAACATTCTAATGATTACTGTTGTACATTAAAAGTGGCTAAACTTTTTTTAATTTTTTTACATTTTCTCCACAAAGGAAACCTGAAGGAAGATATTATTTGCGAATGTTGTGTGGAGGATCATTTTAGGGAAAGGAAGGAGAGGAAGTTCTGAGAAGGAAAAGGTATAAGGTGTGTAACTAAATTGTACTGTAATTGGAATTATTCTGTTGTACAATAATAATAAAAATAAAATAAAATAAAATAAATTACAAATTTACAGTTCATATAAGTACAGCAAATGATAAATGGTAAAAAAAAAAAAAAAATGTGTAATGTGAACAAGTAGTTGCAATAACAAATATTAGAAATAAATAACGTATTAAAGATTTAAAAAATGCTAAAGACAACAATATCAAATGAACTCGCAAGAGGTGACATTATATGTATAACATTAATACAGGTACATTGGAGGACCCACCACTTACCCGCGCTGTTATAGGTAACAGATGGTTACCCCTTCAAGGCTCTTGCAAGGACTCTAATTTTTTGGTAAAAACGACTCTACATTTGATAATGAAATTTGACCTCCAATGTCCCTGCATACGTTGTTAGTAAGCAGTGTGCAAGTGCTTAGCGGGAAATACAGATACAATATGTGTTAGTATGACAAAATATAGATTAGACAATGGGACAGGTTGGTGAAAGTCCACAAGGTGGAAAGCGCTGGGTGATTGTATCCAGTGTATCCTACAAGCACCTGTTTGAGAGGAAGACACAGTAGAAAAGTAATAAGGGCATGGCAAATGGTCCTCTCCAATCGATTGGCAGTCCCAGCAAGAATGCGCATGACGTTCGGTCTAGCCGTGTACCACATTCAGCTTCCGCGCCCCTTAGCCGGTTCCTCGGTGATGCCTCAAAGAAAAGTAAATAAGAGATCGGGGGGAAATACCCGACGACCCTAAGGAATTTAGCGTCGAGTAGCCGGAGGCAAGGCGAAGGAGAGCCGAGGTCGTCCCCCCAAACCTAAAGCCTGCACATGTTGCTGGGGGTGGCGCAAATGATTTTAGATGGCACCGTGCCATCGTCGACCGACTCCTGTTGATGCAAGGATGAGGTCTAACGCACCCCCAGAAGGGGAAAAACAAACATAACAAAATAGATAGATGCAGTTCAGTTCAGCCTTTTGAGCGAAGCAAAGTAGAGGCTAAAAAGAAAAAGAGAACAAATATGTATGTACAACCACAAATGGAGGGGGGAGTGGAGTGTGGATAGGGAAAAGGAGGAGGCAGAGTGGGAACCCCTCTTTTACTATGCGAGCGAAGCCGGGGGCAAAAGCTAGTTATAAAATAAAACTCTCTTCTTTATAACTTCCGAAGCACTGGGTTTTAATAAAAAATGTTTTATGTAGGTGATTTTTGCCCATCGTAAAAATATAACATCAAATTTGATCAATTATAAACACAATTAAAAAACTACTTATGCAACACACAATATAATGTTATTATTTTGAAAAGTGGAGATTTTCTTTGGTGAGTGGAGAAAATTCTTTCCGATATAGTCGGTTTGTTGGAAACAAGGCATTATATTGCTTGTAAAGTGTTAATGATTCGATGTTATTGAATTATCTGGAAAAGTCTTTGGCTTAGTCTTAGAAATAGTACAATATCATATAACTAGTAACTCAGGGCAGGAAAGATTTATAAAAGAAGTCTGACGCTTGACCCCTAGAGGTTGATCCACGATAGTAAATTCTCCGACAGTTGATCCTTCTGCCAGTTGACCCTTCTGCTAGTTGATCTTTCTGGCAATTGATCCTTCTGCCAGATGAATGTTTTGCCAGTTAATTCTCCTGCCGGTTGATCCCGCAAATAGTTGATCATTTTTTCGATACAGGCGGTTTGTTGCAAATAAGGCATATTGTTCTAAAACAGTGGTTCCCAAGCTCTCTTGGCCCACGGTCCATGAACTCCTATTGTGGTCGGGCTTCAGACTTTGCTTCAGACCCAGAGAAACCCATCTCACTCCATTCAATTCTGCCTCATCCCACCTCATTACGCCCCCACCCCCGTTGTGGATTGGGCGGTGAACAAAACGCTTGCTAATCTAGCGCGGACCCCTGCCGTTGTTCAGGGACCCCCAACTAAATTTTCCACGGACCCTCTGAATGATCCTGGGGACCCCTGGGGGATCGTACGGACCACTTTGTTAACCACTGTTCTAAAATGTTAATGATTCGATATGCAATTGAATTATCTGTAAAAGTCCTTGACTGTAGTACAATATCACGTAACTAATAACTCAGGGCAGGGAAAGATTTGTGGTAGTTTGACGCTTGATCCTTTGACAGTTGATCCATCAGCTAGATATCATAGATTCACCGACAGTTGATCCTCCGACAATAAATCCTTTTTTTTCCGAAATATAGTCAGTTTGTTGGAAATTTAGCGTTTTGTTGTAAAGCGTTTGATTTGGTATGTTATTGAATTTCCTGGAAAAATCCTTTATTTAGGCCTAGTAGTAGTATAATATCGTGTAATTAATAACTCAGTGCGGGTGGAGTTTTATGGAAGACGTTTGAAACTTGGTTCCCCGGTAGTTGATTCACCGTCAGGTGTTCCTTCTGCCAGTTCATCCCTCGAACCATCGGTTTGTTGGAAACTTGGCATTGATGATTTTTTTTAAATTGCCGGCAACCCGGGCGTTTATTGAAATAACATTAACATATACAAACAAGTAAGTAACCCGCTTCACTAGATAAGGTCTGTTCTGAGACGGGTACATATAAATGCATACATGTGCACAGACATACACATACGTATACGCATGCATGCACATAATCATAAAAACTTAAGTATACAGAATCTAGATAAAATTATTGTAAATTGTTGATGGTTATAGTGGGATGTACATAATGTCATAAAACCAAAAATCTTGACAGAATTAATGGAAATTATTATAAGTTTTTCATGGAATGTATATATATAGTTTCATAAAATCAAGAATTTCGATAAAACTTTATAAACACATAGTAATGCCAAGATCTAAATCTAAACATAGTAACAATTCAGCAAAATAATATAAATAAACGTAGGAGGTAATAATAAACTTAACGTGCTTAAAACATAACGGATTCTAACGGATAAACGGATTCTCTCAGAATTTCCTCGCTTTTGTGGCTAGCTACTTACGCAATCGTCGTCAGTATGTCAGTTACGGACACCATCTCTCTCACGAATACAAAACTAACTCCGGGATTCCCCAGGGATCGAATCTAGGACCCCTTCTCTTTCTCTTATTCATCAATGACATTGGCAACACCATAATCCACTCAAAATATCTCCTTTTTGCTGACGATATAAAACTTTTCAAAGCAATCAAAAGTTACATCGATTCCATTCTTCTGCAGAACGATCTTGATTCTCTTGTCAAATGGTCGGAACTGAACAACTTACCCTTCAGCATTCAGAAATGCTGTGTCGTTACATTTACAAGATCCAAAGATACATTCCTGTTCCCCTACCACATTAATAAACACAAATTAACACGTAAAAATGAGATTCGAGACCTTGGCGTAATTTTTGAAGCAAATCTCTCTTTCAAATCCCATATATCTGATATTGTCTTCCGTGCCAACAAAATGCTTGGATTTGTTCTTCGTAATTCAAGATCATTTACCAACGGAATCGCAATCCGAAGAACGTATGAAGCACTTGTTCGCAGTATCTTGGAATATAGCTCCATTATTTGGGCCCCTTCTAAGCAAAACCATATTCTCGAAATAGAAAAAGTACAAAAGAGATTCATGCGTTACCTATATATGAGGGAATATATGTACTACCCTTTCCTGTATCCATCCTTATTCTTAGCAGGAATGCTCGATCTTAATACATTAGAAGCCCGCCGAAAAATATTTTTAGGAAAACATTTTTTTAAGATAATCTCTGGAACTATACATAATCCACCTATTTTGAAAGAAATTAACTTATCCACTGGAGCGACTATGTCGAATAATTCGACGTTTTGTTTTCTTCTAGGATTGCCCACGTCGAATAATTCGACGTTTATGACGTACCACTCGTAAACAATTAAAAATTATTTAATTATTTACCAGTACCTGGCCAATATTTATTCCGTTGGAAAGCTGGTAAAATTGTCTTTCATCTATGGCAACATCGATGCTTCTATAGTGTTTCTGGAAGGAATATTTCGCGGTTTAAAGTGACAGTTTATTTTACCTCCGAGGCAAAACTGTTTGAGAAATTGGATATATTTACACGTATTTTAAAATGCCGTAAGTGATTGAGTTTTTGCATTTTAACGCCATAATATATAACAGTGTATTCGTGATTCAATTATTAATGTGTTTTCAACTCATTTGAATAAAAAATCAGAGTTTTTTTATCATATTTTCGATACAAAACTATTATTTCTGGTGGGGTTAGGTTTTTTAAGTTTTTAATTTGCAATTCAATTCGTAATTACTCCACTTGTGCATTTGAAATAGTGTTTTTCTATTAGAATGATTCATTACCAAGAGATAATTATAAATTTTATTTAGGTGTGGTCATTTTTTCTCCAGATATTTGTAATTTTATAACTCAGTAGAAATGTCAAAAAGATCGTAAATTTATTAGATGAAATTTAATGTAAAGTTACCATCACACAATTAATATGGGATTATTTCGTTTCGTTTTGTAATTAAATAATTTATTTACTTATTTTAAATTTCCACAGAGCCAATAATCGAGAAGTCTCGCAATCCAGGTATAAATATATATTTTTAAAATTTTATATGATAAGATATATAAAAATCTATGATTTGATTCAAAATATAAAATCTACATGAAATATGTGTTTAAGTGTACCAATGCCGAGCGGAAGAGGACGAGGACGAGGACGAGGAAGAGGCAGAGGCAGAGGCAGAGGGAGGGGGGCTGTGGGAGCCAGCTCTGGACGTGGAGCGGCACTGGCCACCGGCACTCGGTCTGGAGTGTTAGTATTTTTTAATGTGTTTTAAGAAGGTTTTTTTGCTGTGGCTATGTGTTGAGCTCATCATATATATTTTAATTTATTTTAACAGTGACCCTGATCTGGTTATGGTGCGGGAGGATCGCGCCAGGGCCCTAAAGGACGTTAGGGCCCTGTCTGCTTCTTTCCAAGCGGAACTAGAAAGCCGCAAATTTAAGAAGCAGGCGGCGCGGATCCTGCTCCCCACCGCGCCTGCAAGAAAAGCTAAACGAAAGTAAGTTATCGTCTCTAGATGCATTACACAATATTATTGTTTTTCCCCGAGAGCTTTCTGCCACCGTGAGAGTTGGATGGATCAGCGCTCTGTGCATTATGCACATGCAGTAAAATCAGCGCTACTCCAATTCTTATTGTTTTTATTTACTGTTTCACGAGTGAATGACAACGATTCATATGATTTATGTATATGTTTTCAGAATTCCATCTCCGGAGAGAGTAGCGTGTCCCTTTTCACAGGGGACACCTTCAACGCTGCCATCGCCTATTCCCCCACCGTGGTTGTGCAACGTTCCATCTATCACAATGACCCAAGCAACGGCTCCCGCTGTGCCAACGCGGGCGGCTTCTCCAGAGCCGTTACCTGGGACATCGCGGGATGGGGAACTGAGGGGCGATCTCTCTCTGGAGCATAGCTACCATAGAGAGCTGTGGGTAGACGTGCCGTTCTGCCAGGAAGTGTCTGAGTTTGGAAACGGTGAGTTTTTTTTTAATACATCATACCAGAGGCGTTCCGTAATTGAAATATAGACATATTAAATCAATTTATGTTTTGTACATTTCAGAGCCAGGCATGGACGGAACGGGGACGGGTGACGTTGCTGCAGCTCTCTATTATGATGAGTGGGCACTTGAAAACCGTAAGTTATAAAACTAACTAACTAACCTTCACGCCATTTCTCTACATTAAGCTAATTTAAGTTAATCAATACATAGTTTTATTGTGCCTCGCTCTAGAGCGATACTCTCAGTATCGCTCTGGTGAGAGCCCACTATTCAGAATTGAACATTGCTTGAAAATCGTGGAATGGGGAACGCCAGTGGGGCGATCACTCTCTGGAGCATGGCTACCATAGAGAGCTGTGGGTGGACGTGCCGTTCTGCCAGGAAGTGTCTGTGTTTGGAAACAGTGAGATTATTGTTTTAAAACGTCATATCAGAGGCGTTCCGTAATTGAAATAAAGACACATTAAATCAATTTGTGTTACATACATTTCAGAACCAGGCATGGACAGAGCGGGTGAATTTGATGCTGCATCTCTTCACCATGATCAGTCGGCATTTGAAGACCGTAAGTTATAAAACTAACTAACTAACTAACAACGCCATTTCGCTACATGGGTAGGCAGAGGATGGACCGCCATACAATTTGGTCTTGGCACTCACACTCTTTTCTTCATTCAAACTCATTTATACCTGCCCTTGTGTTATTCTGACATTGCGCGCCTCAAATATTTGATTAACTTGATCGAGCCAAGAGTTCATTATCTTAAAGCGTTGTACCAAAGGGAGTAAGTACTCGTAATATAGAAATGTTAAGTTAATTTGTGTTTTCTGTTGTTTTAGAAATGGATCTGGACGAAGGGAGCGACGTTGACGAGGATAACCTATGCATGCCACCAAAACCTTATCATCGTATGAACAATGCACGTAAGCCCGATATGGCCGCAGACCTAAGACAAGACCAGGTAGAAATAGAGGCAATGCGTTCGATTCTGCCATCTGATAGTTACTCTTTCGATTGGTCCAGCGAAATCTCACGTTTCAATGGGATAAAGGAGATATTCACAGGTACGCCGGGACCAACTTTCAACACCGACGAAATGGGCAAACCTGTGGATGCCTTTCTTAAAATCTTCGACGCCGATTTCGTTGAACAGATCGTAAGAGAGACTAACAGGTATGCAGAACAACACATTGCGCTAACCCAATTCAAGCGCTATGCGCGTATCAATAGATGGGCTCCCACGAATAAAGAGGAAATGTACGTATTCTTGGCACTTTTAATGCATCAAGGTATTTCTCCCCTTCCCGTTGAAAAAGACTTCTTCTTTTCAATTGACGTCACCGCCATGCCTTATTTCAGCAAAGCCATGAGTTATAATCGTTTTCTTCTAATAAAAAAATTCCTTCACTTCACCAACAATGAAACTCTTTCTTCTGATGTATCGTTATCTGTGCGAAGGTTACAAAAGATTCAGCCCGTCTTGGACCACCTCTCTCATAGGTTTGAGAGTTTATACCTGCCCGAGCAAGACATCTCTCTAGATGAATCCTTACTCCGCTATAAAGGCCGTTTGGGATTCGTCCAGATGATCAAATCTAAAGCGGCAGGCTCGGGTATAAAGTCTTACGAGCTTTGTGAGTCCAAGTCTGGCTATCTTTGGAAATTCCAAATTTATACGGGGAAGACCATTTCCAGTCAGACTGAATCGACAAATCCAGACCAGGAAGACATGACGGAAGACGACATAACGGAAGACATGACACGGGCCAACTTTTCTGGTGCTCACAATATCTGCCCAGTTGGGGCCACTGCAAAGATAGTATACGATTTGGCCAGCCCTCTGTTTAATAAAGGGTATACGCTAATAATGGACAATTTTTACAATAGTCCATTATTGGCGCGATGCCTCAAAAGAAATGGGATGGATTGCATGGGCACATTGCGGTTGAACCGAGAATTTGTGCCCAGTGTATTTAAGTGCAATCTCCGATCAAAACTGAGGGAAGGTGAGCTCCTATACTCGAACTGCGGGGACCTCAATGTTATGGTTTGGTTGGACAAAAGCTTGGTAAGTATGTTGTCCACCTACCATAAAGCAGAAGTCGGGGCAGTTGAAAAGTTTGGGGTTTGGAAATACAAACCCCAAATTGTACTAGACTATAACAAGGTAATGGGGGGAGTTGACAGAAAGGATCAGCTTTTGTCAGGCTACCCCATTGAACGACAGCGAAACCTGGTCTGGTACAAGAAGCTTTTCAGGAGACTACTGAGTGTTTCGGTGCAGAATGCGTATATATTGTACAGTTCAAAGCTCCGCAAGGAAAATAAACGCATTTTGTATCGAAACTTTATGAGTGAGGTTGCGAGGGATCTCCTTCAGCTGTTCTGTCACAGGGAAATTAACCCGCCTCCGACTGTGAGAACCATTGGCCAAATAGTTGAAGGAAAGATTCTGCGTACTGTCCTGGAAGGCAACCACTTCTCGGTCCATAGCGGGCGAACGTTGAATTGTGTGTGGTGTTCCATAAACAAAACTACCAAACGAACTACAAAAAAATGTGACGTGTGTGATGTGGGATTATGCAATGATTGTATGGTCCCATATCATACCACCCCACTCTCCATATTGAATAACTGAGGGTTTTTTTATTTTCTTTTTCTTTTCTTGTTTTTAGTTGTGAAATTATAATTTATAAATTTAATGAACTTTCTTTGGACATCAATAACTATAGCCTGCGCCTGGATGACAGGACCAAGTCATTTCTTTTTACATCTCATAAAAATGTTATAACGACAAAGCACCCAAAGGTACGAGTTCTATCTGATAAGGTTTGGTGGACATTTAATATGTATATTTCAATTCTGATCATTAAAATATACATATTAAAAAATGCATAGGTTTTCTCATTCTTTCCTGCTATTGTACACATTAAATAACTTGTTTTATCAACATGATTTGTTTTTGAGGTGTTATGCCGTCTCGCTGTACCTCCTTTAGCCTACGTTTTGGACAGCGTTTGTTAGTTATAGAATGAGGTAGCGCGACACGGCATAACACCCCAAAAACAAATCATGTTAATACTTTTGGCCATGAAAATATCAAATCAAACTTGTTTTATTTTTATGTCTTAGTTATATATTTTGTTATTTTTTCTGTAGAGGCTTTTTTAGATCTAGTCACTTAACAAAACTAAGCCATTTCAAGCAATGTTTAAATCTGAATGGTAGTCTCTCACCAGAGCGATACTGAGAGTATCACTCTAGAGCGAGGCAAAATGAAACTATGTATTGATTTACTGAGAAAAACCAATTGAATAAATTTTTATTATGACGAAGTGTGTAAACAATGTTTAAATAAATATGCTGCTCTACCATTGTAATGTAATTAATAAGTGTAATTTTAATTGAAAAAATGTAAAAGCCCATTAGGGCGGAAATAAATTTATAAATCTATTATTTGTTTCCTCAATTATTTTCCTCTCCACTATTTTTCATTCCAACCTTTAGATAAAAAAAATATCACTAAGATTTTATTTGCCGATCGACGCTGATACAACAGGTTTGATATATATATACAATTTTATCAGCATCATCATTTTACATATTCTGATTTACCCTATGTAGCTTGACCTTAAGGTAGCTGTCAGAATTGATTTTTCGTCAAATATTGGTGGATTTTATCAACTTGCAAAATATCCCCCTGAAATATTGGCAATGTGTATATCTATGATATATATTTCATTTTAAGCCTTATTTCCTTGTTTTGCACGTTATATAAAAACATGGTTACAAATCTCCAGTTATAATTTACAATTATTTAAAAAGTAATACCATGATTTTGACATTGTGAAAAAGGCTCTCTGTATAATTCATCAAATGAATAAAATAAAGCCAACATGGCGACTATTCTTATTAATAATTGTAGGCAGTTAATGTATCTTCCTAATGTAATACTACTTTTTGCGGTAAATTTATTAAATAGTATAATACAGTGATTTCAATTTTGACACGTCAAGCACTCAAATTTTACAAAATCATTTTCTGACCAAACTTTTGAAGAGATCATAACATACAAAAAAATATTTTTCCATTATATTCTTGCATCTGTGGTTATCAAACAGGCCATAGAGAACACAAAAACGTAGAAAATATTCAATAAAGATATTTAAAACTGCGACTGGCGGCAATTTCAAATCACAAAAACACAAATTTCACGAATTAATAAAGTTTAAGATTTTTTAACAATTTACCTATCAATTCTAAAAATATAGGATAATTAGAAAAATATAGGTGAATTCATTGGCTGTATAGCACTACAATCAGTTTTTTTGTCCCCATATTAAAATTCGGAGGTATGATTTTTTTAATGTTGGCGGAAAATATTCAAAATCGTCGCCAAAAAACCGCGAGCAATCGGAGAAAAAAGTTTTTTGACGCGCGATCGTTCGAGTGGTTATATGTCCCAGACAAGTATACTCGTGGAAGGTCCCATACCCTTTTTTATGCTCCAAAAGCGAGGACTTCTGCCCATCAGAACGCGCCAGTCAACAGAGCGACTGAACTGCTCAACGAGTCTGCATTGATCATTGACATTTTTAACGTAACCTACAGGCAGTTTAACAATTATCTTTTGAAGTATGTCACAAAGTAGTAAAACTGACCTTTTTATGTGTTTTGCTATACTTTTTGTCTATTTTGTAATCTTCTCCATAGTGTATTGGTGAATAACCGTTTTACGGAGAACATGAAAAAATAAATAAAATAAATAAAAAAAATAAAAAATAAGCAGGAAAGGAAAGAATAAATGAAGATTTGATTGATGTTATTGGATTTTGTGGAACAGTCTGTTCCTGCAAGAACTCAAGTTTGATTATTATGAGTAAATTAGTCTTAGTAGTAACACAACTTCATATGATTAATAAATAAAGGCAGGGGAAGACATGTAAGACGTTTGACGCTTGATCCCCTGACAGTTGGTCCAAGGCAGTTGATCTCCCGGACAGTTAATCCTCCGACAATTGATATTATGACAGTTGATCCTTCTGCCAGTTGATCCGTCGAACAGTTCGTCCTTTTTTTCGATACAGTAGGTTTGTTGGAAATAAGGCATATTTAATTTTCTGGAAGAGTTTGTTCCTATAAGAATTCAAGTTATATTAGTTTTATAGTTTGAGTTACAATGATTTACTCTTAGTAGTAATACAATATGATCTTTCTGATAACTCGGGGCAAAAGAATGATCTCCTGACAGTTGATCTTCCGACTGTTAATCCTCCCATAGTTGATCCCTCGAACAATTGATTCTTTTTCCGATACAATCGGTTTGTTAGACAAAAGATTTAGTGTTATAAAACGTTAATGATTCGATTTGTTGTTGAATTTTTAACCTTGCTGACGAGTGATTTTTGAACATTGTATTCCTATAAGAACTCAAGTTGTATTAGTTGGAGTAACTACAAGTCATAGTATTGATACTGTAACAGACGTCTCTTGATGCACTTGCCAGATCTTGTTTATTTGAAAAATTGCAGCTGGTTGCCGCACGTGTTCCTTAAAAATATTATTGCCGACCACCTGTTCAGAGAAGAGTAAACAACATGTTGATCACCTTTGTATAAGTTGATTCTTACGAAATGTTACATAAAAACTGCACGTGTTATTAAAAAACCAAGCACTTAGCAACCAATACGTCTTGCATTATTATTGATGACAAATTCTGCACTTTAAGAGGTAAACAGCAGGTACAACCAGCCACCTGGAGTAATCAGATCGACTCATGCAAGAAAACACTGCGCGTGTCCGAACCAGTTTGTTATTCAAAACAAACGCTCTTAGCAAACTAATATTAATACCGGACACCTGCTTCGAACACCTGGGATAATCAAGATAAACAACAGGTGTACCCGGCCACCTGCAGAGATGAAAAATATGTTTACGTTTTTCTTCAAACAGGTGCGCGCAGAATTTAGTTTAAAAACCTTCTGAAAATAAATATTTGATCATAACCCAAAAGGTCTCTGAGTTGTTATTTATAAAATTGTGGCGGCCACTTTTGCCGAATTCATTGCGCCGCCACTGGACTCCACCGAACGCGCTGGAAACACACTACGAGTACCTACAGTCAGTTACTATCACCGGCCGCCTCGTAAATAATAATTCCACCACTTACGCGAAAGGCCTAGAACGTGTGGCTGTACCATACAAATGCCCACAGAAGGTTCGAGCGATTTCTCAGCTTTGCGTGAATTCACCCAAAATTACCTGGCGCGCTAGCCAGCTACTCTGCCGATCGCGCGAGTATATAAGCAGCCGATCCGCTCGTCCGCTCCAGTCAGCCAGTACCTAGTCTCAAGCCTAGTTCCCATTCATCGGTCGAGTAAGCAACGCAGTCCGACCAGTGCCGCGACCAAGTACGTGCCTGCACGGGGCACTTGTCCGCGCAGTCAACAGCAGTGAATAACATTTGTCCATTTTAATTTTAATTTTTTTATTATATAATCAATAATATTATTATTAAATTAATAAAAACAGTTTATTTTTAAACAGGTTCTGCTGTGTAATTATTGTTACGCGTGACAGCTGTTTCGCCTTCTGAAGGCATTATCAAACTGTGGTCATGCCACATACAGACGATATATTTATACTATTTCTAGAGAGGTATTTATTATGACTCATTTCCAATTTCTGATTAAAAATGACAAACTACTAATGGTTATTATTTTCCCAATTAGTGTAATTTCCCACTTCGACTGATAGTCTAATTATATTGTGAGTCATTTGCAAATGCTGACTCATGGTTTTCTTTTCAAGCATAATTAATTATTTTGAATTGGTTTGAAAATATTTAGAAGCGGAGAGTGAATTATATTTTTTTGTTCGTTTATTAAAATAGCTTTAGGATTATTATTATGTTTGTTGATTTCCAGCTGCTCTAAAAGATCAAGTTTACGTCCTTTATTTTGGATGTGTAAAGGAGTTGGTTTATTATCATCGCTAAGTGAGTGATTCTCTTCTAGAAGGTGTCTGACAATTAGACCTTTTCGTTTCATTAGCTAACTCCATCAACCGTAAAATCTGCTTTACGGTCGAAAGAGAGTGTAATAATAAAATTAATTTTTTAAACTTAACAATCGGCAGAGAAAATAATAAACATACATTTGAAATTTTCCGTAAGCCTACGTTTACCGATACGACCATTAATTCTAAATCTTTGCACCCATGGTCACATAAATTATCTGCTTATCACTCGATGATACACAGACTTACTAACGTCCCGCTTGACAATAAAGCATTCGAAAAGGAAAAAAATATAATTTTATCAATCGCAAAAAATAACGGCTTCAAGGGTAGAGACATTGATAAAATAATTAGTCATAAAAAACACAAAATTAACCTTAACTCTATTTACCCAACGATTAATAATAAAACGAATAATAAATTTGCGTGTTTGGAATTTGTCGGACCTACATCTAATAAAATTGCTAAAGTTCTCAAAAATTGTGGATTAGACATTGCCTTCCGCACTAATAATAATCTGGGATCATCCCTTAAAAACTCGAAAAGTAAAACACCGAAACTAAAAAATAGCGGCATTTATAAACTTCAGTGTGACGAATGCAACGCTGTTTATGTTGGACAAACTGGCCGGTCCTTTAATACTAGATTCAAAGAGCACATACGATCATTTAAAAACTATAATAAAATTCAATCTCAATTTGCCAGACACCTCCTAGAAGAGAATCACTCACTTAGCGATGATATTAAACCAACTCCTTTACACATCCAAAATTAAGGACGTAAACTTGATCTTTTAGAGCAGCTGGAAATCAACAAACATAATAATAATCCTAAAGCTATTTTAATAAACGAACAAAAAAATATAATTCACTCTCCGCTTCTAAATATTTTCAAACCAATTCAAAATAATTAATTATGCTTGAAAAGAAAACCATGAGTCAGCATTTGCAAATGACTCACAATATAATTAGACTATCAGTCGAAGTGGGAAATTACACTAATTGGGAAAATAATAACCATTAGTAGTCTGTCATTTTTAATCAGAAATTGGAAATGAGTCATAATAAATACCTCTCTAGAAATAGTATAAATATATCGTCTGTATGTGGCATGACCACAGTTTGATAATGCCTTCAGAAAGCGAAACAGCTGTCACGCGTAACAATAATTACACAGCAAAATCTGTTTAAAAATAAACTGTTTTTATTAATTTAATAATAATATTATTGATTATATAATAAAAAAATAAAAATTAAAATGGAGTTCTACAAATTAAACTTGATAACAATAAACATTTGTCCAATGTGACTCCAGGAACTTTTTCTACACCTTCGAGGATTCCTATTCCAACCACCATCCGCTGTCCGGTCCGTTCGCGCCTCGACATGAGATGATTTCGTCCGCAGCATATAAAGCCCGCCGTGATTTCTGCTTGGGACTCAACCCATTCTCTGACATTCGAACCCACCGCATTCCGCTGCCAGAGATCATCCTCATCGCCTCTCAAGGTTCCTTCCTGCGTCACGTGTGTGCTCCGACTCAAAGGACACGCAGCTGCCATATCCCGTCAACACGACGGTGGTCGACCGTCTGGACCAAGGTCAGTTCTACACCGCCATGGTGTAGACTGTAGAGCAACACGCCGGCTCCCTGAAGACCTGTGATCTTCACCGCCGTAGTCTCCTGACCTTCATCACGCATCAGCAACATTCCCGGCACCACTGTCACTCCGCTTCGCTTCGACCTCGCTACGTAGCGCAACAATAAAGACTGACTCATTGCATCGACTGACGCGTTTTATTCGCAACCCGTCTCTACCGATACGGCCCGCTCCCTCAAACTATCTCCCGAAACCGACGCGCGACGTGACGATTGGAATCCAGCGCCCTATTGTTTATAGTATTTGTATGGAACATATAATGGTCTCATGCCGCCGTATAACAAAGTTTGATGTACTTATGCGTGTGTTAACTTTTATATTTTGTAACTTATTCGTCAACTTAGTTCGTATTTATCCAACATCATTAGAAAAATTTACAGGAGAAGGTATTCTTTCATTATTTCACTTAAACATTATGATAGGTGCTTAAGATGTAGCTATTTCAGTAAAGGTAAAGGTCTCTTTAGTGTAAATAATTCTTAGTTAGGTTAACTTATCTTAAGTTAACTATCATTTCTATACAATCTATACTTTATTTTTAATTCTAAAGTGAAGATTGAACGAAAACTAAAATAGTCTATTGGATAAATTCGAACCGAGACGACGTATTATGTTATATTTTCACTGTAATCTTTCATAAAAATATACTCAGGCATTACACGTAAAAGCCTTTAGAAAATTTAAAATAAATTAATATAAATAACAGAAGCTGTAAGTAAAATTTTATAATAAAGAATCAAATGATCGACTTTGGAGTGAACATACTATACTTCGCCAATTATTACGGGATATACTAACACCAATAAATAATTCTTTTGTATAAAAGACGAAAAAGTTTGGTACTAGATATCAGAAAACTTAAGTCAATCTTTGCAAGATGAAACTCATCGTAGCGACAGTACTCGCAATTCTGGCGTTCAGCCAAGTATCTGCACATGTAAGTTCTTTTTATTTAATTAAAATAATAATAACATTGTAGTCAATTCTCTAGAAGAGACTCCGATTTATTTAAAAAATTACGCTTATTAATTATTTATTTTTTAATAAATAATGTATTTATTTATTAATTAATGAATAAAATAATAATAACTTAGTTATTATTTATTTCTTACTCTTAATTGTTAAAAAAGATATTATTCTTTGTAATCATTAAATTTAAAAATAATTACTCTAATTAATTAATACTTAATTAAAAATGTAGGTCTATATATGCTAAGTCTAAGCGCAACACGGCATAACACCCCAAAAACAAATAACAAAAATAAAATCATACATGTTTAAGCATTGTTCATCCCTCTTGGTTGCCCCATCAAATGTGTCATCAATTCCAAACAAATTATTTCCTAACTTATTCGAATTAGAATTGAACTGCTTCGTCCCCTCTTACCTTTTATAAAAATTAACTGTGGAATGATTTGCCGTGTTTCCTTTTACCTACAACACAGGTATTTTCAAGAACCAGGTTCAGTACATCCTTTCCACAAAAGACTCTTCACACACCATCCCCAAATGTGACCCTGGTAGGCCCTGAGAAAATTAATTTCCTCACGACCTCCTGCGTGGATTAAATTTTTTAAAGATTCTTGAATTCCCGGATTGTACTTTTTAAAATTGTTTCTATCAAAAAAATATCCCATCTAAAATACCCTTCTCTCTCAATCAACAATTCGTATCTTCAAATTTTCTGAAATTATGAAGTTCGCCAATTTAAATACTATTGATATGCACATTTAATTTACCTAGTTCTATATATTGAAACTATGGTAAGGAACACCCAAAGGGTGTCAAAAACATGCTCATGTAACAAATAGAGGCCTACTAAGTAATTTCCGATCAACAATTACGAGAGATGGGAAGGCTGATAGAGATATTGAAAGAAGGGTGAATGCAGGTAACTCTAATAAGTCGAGGTGTTCGACGTACTGATAAAATATACAAAATTGATCTACTAGAATAAAAAAATTGCTAATAATATTTGTTTCAGGATCCAACTTATATTCTGAATGCTTTTGGTGACGCAGTTGAGTACGGTCTCTATAATAAACCCTATAACGGGGGTTTTGGAAATTCAAATGCTGACCAATATAATAACAATAATAACCATCACGGAAAAGGAAAAAGGATATAACTTAAAATAAAAATATCAATTAAGGTTATGGAAATGTGAACGACGACCAATAATTAATAACAACGTTTTCGGAAAAGGATTTAACTTAAAAAATAACAATAAAAACGAGGGTTTGGGAAATGTGAACGACGATCAATATAATAACAATAACAACTATTATGGATTTAGATTTAAAAACCATAATTTTAACAAAGGAGATAAAAATGTATACATCAACCAATATAATAACAATAACAACTTTTACAGAAAAGGATATAACTTCAAAAATAACAATAAAAACGAAGGTTTTGGAAACGTGAACGACGATCAATATAATAACAATAACAACCCTTATGATTTGGATTTAAGAACAACAATTACAACAAAAGAGATAAAAATGTAAACACTGACCAATATAATAGCAATAATAACTTTTACCGAATTTAAACGAAGACCAATATAATAACAATAACAACTTTTACGGAAAAGGATTTATCTTCAAAAATATCAACTACAACGAGGGTTATGGAAGTGTAAATATCGACCAATATAACAATAATAACAAATTTTACTGATAAGGTTTCTGAACCGGCAAAGGACGTTGATTTGGCAAAGGAAAAGTATTTTGATTTAAAAATAACAATAACAGCAAAGGAGATGAAAAGAACACCGACAAATATAACAAAAATTCCAACTTATTTGAAACAAACCTTCGATGGTTTTACAGGTCACTAAAGTGAGAGAATCATTTACGGAAATGAATATGGAAACCAACAAAGAACATGACAGCGCACCACCTTATGGAAACACTCTTACCTAATTAATAGCCAAAGTTTTTAAACTGCTTCAATTTGGCTTGTCCTCAAAAACATTTTCACATCTTCGATAATTGTGATATATTATATCAATGAAAACATATTATTCAATAAATTCATACCCAACAAAAAAATCAATCTTTCAATATTTTACCTTTTGCAAAATTTGTATTTTTCTTTATTCATTGAATTGTTTATTACATGAATTGGTACAGTAGTAATGTTATATTTTGCATTAGTCAGAAGTATACTGGAATGTGCCTCGCCAATTTGGAACCCGCAGTACAAAGTATACATAGATAGCATAGAACATATTCAAAACAAAATTATAAAATATCTTACCTTTAAATTCAGCATTAACTTTGAATGCACATTTCAAATTTCACAACAAAGGCAAGGAATAGCTGATTTGACATTTATACACAACATTTTAAATAATAAAATTAACTGTACCGAACCCTAGTTAATTTTAACATACATTTTTGAAGTGGAGATTGAACGTAAACTAAAATGGTCTATTGGACAAATACGAACCGAGGCGACGTATTATATTATATTTTCACTGTAATCTTTCATAAAAATATATGAACGCAAGCATTACACGTAAATACTTTTAGAAAATATAAAATAAATTAACATAAATAACAGAAGCTGTAAGTAAAATTTTATAATAAAGAATCAAATGATTGACTTTGGAGTGAACATACTATACTTCGCCAATTATTACGTAATATACTAACACCAATAAATAATTCTTTTGTATAAAAGACGAAAAAGTTTGGTACTACATATCAGAAAACTTAAGTCAATCTTTGCAAGATGAAACTCGTCGTAGCGATAGCACTCGCAATTTTGGCATTCAGCCAAGTATCTGCACAAGTAAGTTCTTTTTATTTAATTCAAATAATAATTATCATTGTAGTCAATTCTCTAGAAGAGACTCCGATTTATTTAAAAAAATTACTCTTATTAATTATTTATCTCTATAATGAGTTTGTTTCTCCCGTAATGAGTTTGTGTCTTTACTTATTGGGAATAATGTGTTACCATGTTTTTTTTTGTAATACATTATAATTAATTTATTAATTTAAATAAATAAAAATGAATCTCCGAAATCTATGTACGCGCATAACTTCCGAACGAATAGACCAAATTGGATAATTCTTTTATTGTTGTGTTCGTTATTGTCAGGACAAGGTTTGTATAAAACTATTAGTGAGCTCTGGCATTACGAAATTTGTATAAAGAAATTGCAATAGGTCGCACGCGAGCTGTTTTAAAACTGAATGTATCGGGACTGAATGTGTGGAATGTGGGAGCGGGGAGGGGGGAGGGGAGAGGGGGAACTTGGAAGTGGCGTTCGCGGGACGGGTGAAAGGGGGAGTGGAGTGGGGAGAGGGAAGGTTGAGGAGGCGGAGGGGGAACGCGAGAGGGAAACGCGATGCGGAAGAGGAAGGGGAGGCGGAAGGGGAACGCGACAAATAGAAAAGGACACACAGGGGAAATAATTTCTTTATTAAATAGCATGGCAACGCATGCCGGGAACCAGCTAGTTTTTTAATAAATTATAATAATTATTTATTTATTCATTAATTAATGAATTAAATAATAATTATTCAGTTATTATTTATTTCTTACTTTTAACTGTTAAAAAAATATTACTCTTTGTCATTATTAAATTTAAAAATAATTACTCTAATTAATTAATACTTAAGCATGTAGGACAATGTAGGTCTATATATGCTAAGTCAAAGCGCAACACGGCATAACACTCCAAAAACAAATAACAGAAATAAAATCATACATGTTTAAGCATTGTTCATCCCTCTTGGGATGAACAATGCTTAAACATGTATGATTCAAATCAAAACTGTCGTGTCATCAATTCCCCAATTTTCTAAACAAATTATTTCCTAACTTATACGAATTAGAACTGAACGGCTTCATTCCTTCTTACCTTTTATAAAAATTAACTGTGGAATATTTTGCCGTGTTTCCTTTTTCCTACAACACAGGTACGAGTATCTTCAAGAATCAGGTTCATTACTTCCTTTCCACAAAAGACTCTTCACACACCATCCACAAATGTATTTCTGGTAGGCCCTTAGAAAATTAATTTCCTCACCACCTCCTGTGTGGATTAAATGATATTTTTTAAACATTCTTCAATCCCCGGATTGTACTTTTAAAAATTGTTTCTATCAAAAAAATATCCCATCTAAAATACCCTTCTCTCTCAATCAACAAATCGTATCTTCAAATTTTCTGTAAATATGAAGTTCGCCAATTTAAATACTATTGATATGTACATTTCATTTTCCTAGTTCTATATATAGAAACTATGGTAAGGAACACCCAAAGGGTGTCAAAAACTTGCTCGTGTAACAAATAGAGGCCTACTAAGTAATTTCCCATCAACAATTACGAGAGATGGGAAGGCTGATAGAGATATTGAAAGAAGGGTGAATGCAGGTAACTCTAATAAGTCGAGTTGTTCGACGTACTGATAAAATATTCAAAATTGATCTACCAGAATCAAAAAATTGCTAATAATATTTGTTTCAGGATATTCTGAATGCTTTTGGTGACGCAGTTGAGTACGGTCTCTATGGTAACTATAAAGAGGGTTTTGGAAATTTAAATGCCCACCATCATAATATCAATAATAACCATAACGGAAAAGGATATAACTTAAAATAACAATATCAATGAAGGTTATGGAAATGTAAACGACAACCAATATAATAACAATAACAACGTTTACCGAAAAAGATTTAACTTCAAAAATAACAATAAAAACGAGGGTTTTGGAAATGTGGACGACGATCAATATAATAACAATAACAACTATTATGGATTTGGATTTAAAAACAATAATTTCCACAAAGGAGATGAAAATGTAAACACCGACCAATACAAATAACAACCATAACAGCTTTTACGGAAAAGGATATAACTTCAAAAATAACAAATACAACGAGGGTTATGGAAATATAAATAACGACCAATATAACAATAATAACAACTTTAACGGGAAATGTTTCTGAACCGGCAAAGGAGGTTGATTTGGCAAAGGAAAAGTATTTTGATTTAAAAATAACAATAACAGCAAAGGAGATGAAAAGAACACCGACAAATACAACAACAATTCCAACTTATTTAAAAAAAAAACCTTCGATCGTTTTACAGGTCTGCTCACTAAAGTGAGAGAATCATTTACGGAAACGAATATGGAAACCAATAAAGAACATGACAGCGCACCACCTTATGGAAACACTCTTACCTAATTAATAGCCAAAGTTTTTAAACTGCTTCAATTTGGCTTGTCCTCAAAAACATTTTCACATCTTCGATAATTATGATATATTATATCAATGAAAACATATTATTCAATAAATTCATACCCAACAAAAAAAATCCATCTTTCAATATTTTACCTTTTGCAAAATGTGAATTTTTTTTGGAAGTTTTCTTTTTCATTGAATTGTTTATAACATGAATTGGTACAGTAGGTAGTAATGTTATATTTTGCATTAGTCAGAAGTATACTGGAATATGCCTCGCTAATTTGGACCCCGCAGTACAAAGAATACATAGATAGCATAGAAAATATTCAAAACAAATTTATAAAATATCTTACCTTCAAATTCAACAATAACTTTGAATGCACATTTCACATTTTACTATGCACTGGTGCCGAAGGGATCAATGATACTAGTTCCTCGGAGTGAATAAATTGTGAAATAACACAAATTAATTAAATAAAATTTATTTGCCACGCCGGGATTCGATCCCGTGACCTTCGGTGTGCGAGTCAAGAGCCTTACCGCTGGACTACGCCTGGATTTGAATAATCTCTGTCTTCTCTACATATTATAAATTAAAGTCTCCCGCGTCGTCTGTCTGTCTGTCTGTTCGCGATAAACTCGAAAACTGATTTTCATGCGGTTTTCACCAATAGATAGAGTGTTTCGTGAGGAAGGTTTAGGTATCTAATTTGTCAAGGATTTAAGTAAATTGGTTGAAACATAATGATAATTGTTAGAAGTGTCGGAAAAAGTCAAGCCGCCTGGTAGCTTTCATCGAAAACGCTGCCTAATCCTTTTGGGATATAACAAAACAATGCATGGTGGGATATTAGGCCAGTGCAATTAGCGATCCGCGATCGGAATTATTCAGGTAGTCCCAATTTTTTTATATGTTTTATATACTCATCTATGATGTAAAATCTGAGTTTTCGACCTCGGGTCACTTGAGCTTTCGCCGCCATTTTGAAAAAACCAGCCAAAATCGAGCCAAAATCTAGTTTTTCTCAAATATCTCGTTTCCAATAAAAATTTCGGCTAAAATGTCTTAACTTGTTTAGTAGAAAATTAAATTATCTACAATTTTAATTCAAACAATTTTCTTCTATCTCGAATGAATATCGAGATATGAAGGCACAAAAATGTATACAAGTTTATAAAAACCGGTAAATTGCTCGACTTCGTTCGGTTTTTTGTGCGTATCACTTTTCCAGTACAATTTTATGAAAAAATTATTGAGATCAATTTTGTAGAAAATAAAATTTCATAAAAGACGTAGGTATATGTTTAATGTATAATAAGGTATCCCGGTTCTAATCCAAAAAATTCTAAAAAATTAGATCAAAAATTGAATTGGTAGAATAGTGTTTTAATCTAGGCGTACCTTGATTATTCTTTTTTTTAACAATTATTATTGAAATAACATGTGACATACATAACAGCAAAATTAACCACCAATTTAAACACAACATATAAATAAAATTATTAATTAAGTATATAGTTGTGGAAAAAAAAGAAAAAAAAAGATTTTTCTTAAAATTTATAATTATTGACTTTAGTTTCTTGCTGCCACTTACGGGCCCCTAACAGCTTCAATATAGTCTTCCTATGTCTCATTAGCCGAATTTTTGGCGACTGGGGCATCAAATTCCTCGTCATCATCATGAACGAAGGCTTCCACAGTATTCTCGCTCGTGCTTTCATTACAGTGAGTAGGGAGCATTTCCAACCCGATTTTATATATGCGCACTTCTTTCTCGAAACCTTTTTTGCATTGGCGTGATATAAAGCTCAGTAACGCCTGAGGTGCAGCCTCCTTTAACATTAGTACTGGAGTTAATAACCTAACAGAGTCCTTCTTCCACCCCCAATCAGTTGGATCTTTATGGTGACAAAGCCAAGTCTGCACTTTGAAGTATGTTCTTGAAACATGTTGCTGGATTGCATCTTTGGTGGGTGGTAGCCTAGATAAATTGAATTTGTTCGTTTTCACTCCTTTGACAAAAATAATGTACCTACCTTAAATTTTCCATATTTGATTTCTCACTGCTGCCATACAAAGTGCAAAGAATTGTTCGGCAGCCAAAGTGATTTGTTTCTCCTTTGCTTTTGGATCTTGAAATAAACGAACAAGTTTTATTCGCTAAGTGGTTCTTGAGAAGAATATTACAAAATTTGTATATACCTTCTACGAACGGAGCACCAGTTGTGTCGCAGCCGCTTATGGCACGAATGAATAAAATGTTTTCAACTATTTCAATGTGTTTAAAATATTCGTCAGAGTACAACGCTTTAGGTGATTTTTACCTTTTCCAACTTTTTGGTAATACACGTTTGGAGGTGAGAGTCAATATCCCGACCAATGATTACGACTGCATGATGTTGAGATGATAACGAGTTTGCTGTGGTTATTATGTGAACATCAGCATTCTGTGCAGCTTATACTGTCGTTATTTGCAATCGATCAAATGAGGCTCTGAGTAGGAAAATAAAACGGAACTTGTTCTTCTCATTTCCCAGAAACATTTCCTTAGTGCTTTTCTTTTCAACCGAATCTGGGTATCCTCGAATTCCACTGCTGCATTGGCTCCATAATGATTTTGTACATATTCTTGGAAATATTCTTTAAGATCAATTTCATTTTTGAAAATCAGGAGTTCATTCACACCCTGATTTTTTATGCTATTGGTGACCGCCGCAGGAAAAACTATCGCATCCTTACGTTTTAAAAGTAGGTTTCCAAAGTTCTGGTTGATAACTTCAGACATAGCAAATTTCCCCATATTTTCCCATTCTTTTCATCGTGCCACTACTTGTAGACATAAATACGTTTGTTTTAGGAAATGGTTCATGGCAAGCAAACCAATCATTGAGAGTTTGGACGTCTTTGTCATCCCTTTAATTCGTGTAGGCCTCATCTCTACATATTGCTCTGACGTTCCTGATTCAACGCCACAGAATGACACGATCCCCTAACAAATGTTATGCAGATAAACAAATCCATAATCCTATAAGAGCTATAATCCTGTGAAGTCTAAGTTATGACCGACTATAGTTTCATGGGGGCTGGCGACTATAGACAATTCATGAGAAAAAAAACCACAAAGATTTCAATACAAATGAAATAACTCTTAAATAACTCCAAAGAAATGACTCTTAAAATATCATTTTGTTTAAGATATCTGTATAAAGAGCTAAGTTATCTGAAAAAAATATCTTAGAATCTAAACCACATTTTTGGAGTTGACGACCTCGATTTAGAACTACATTTTGCCCTTATACTGATCCAGACAGACACGACATAGGTGACACCTGATGTTCTGGAGTACTGCAGTGGCCTGGGGGGGGGGGGGGGGGGGGGGGGGGGGGGGGTCGACCCCTTCTCTCGTCTATTTATAGTTATAATATGTAAAAAATGTAATGTGAACATAAGTCGAATAACGTGGTAATATGGTGATGAATTTTCTGTTTTCACCTACCGATATTTATTTACATATACTTTATATCAGTAAAAAAAAAACACAAAAAACATAAAAATCACACATCTTTTTAGAAATTTTGTTCTCTACAAAATTGGTATCAGTAATTTTTTCACTAATTTGCATTGGAAAAGAGATACGCACAAAAAACCGAACCAAGTCGAGCAATTTACCGGTTTTTATAAACTTGTATACATTTTTGTGCCTGCATATCTCGATATTCATTTGAGATAGAAGAAAATTTTTTAAATAAAAATTGTAGGTAATTTTACGTTCTACTAAACTTGTAAATATATTTTAGCCAAAAATTTTATTAGAAACGAGATATTTGAGAAAAACTAGATTTTGGCTCGATTTCGGCTGGTTTTTTCAAAATGGCGGCGAAAGCTCAAGTGACCCAAGGTCAAAAACTCAGATTTTACATCACAAGATGAGTGTATAAAACATATAAAAAAATTGGGACTACCGGAATAATTCCGATCGTGACCCCCTTTTTTGCGCTAATTGCACTGGCCTATATTCCTCTTTTATAGATCTACAAAAAAGTCCGCAAAGGCTTATATCTTACTTTTACGGATAGCTTACTATACCCATTCCATCTTCTAAAAAAATGGACACGTACTATGTACATTGCGGTAATTGAAAAGTTATTTAGACGGATACAGTATTAATCCTTATTAACTTAAATACGTTAGTTATCCCAAGCATTTCATACACATTATTATAATCTTTGCCACCATCTCTACGTATTATAAATTAAAGTCCTCCGCGGCATCTGTCTGTCTCTTTGCGATAAACTCAAAGACGGCGGTGGTTATAAAGGTTGGATAACCATCCAGTAGATGAAGTTGTGTTTTATAAGCCATAGCAACGCGTAGCCGGGTCAGCTAGTTCTTAAAAAAAATACAAGAATAAATTCCTTAAATCTATCCTGTACAAAAGTATCAGGAAGAGAAAAAATGGAGGAAAATTATGTATTTTAATAATAAAATTTCTAATTCCTTAACAAATAATGTACCAAATGAAATTCTTCCTGTATTTTATGCAAATAACAAACTTAAAAATTATATTGTAAATAATAAAGATAGAGATTCCAAAATGAAAAAATCTGGATTCTATAAATTGAAGTGTAATGATTGTGGTTTCTTTTATATTGGTAAAACTTCGAAAAACTTCGAAATAAGGATTAATGAACATATGAAATCTTTAAGAGGGCATTATCAGAGAAAACCAGAAATATGTCATTTTCAAATCGGATTTTAGACGTATTGACTCTTTTCCACAAAAAATTATAAATGGATTTCGAAAGATTGTTCTTTTATCTAGCATTCGCATGTAATAAATTTTGAGAAATTTTTAAAATTTTTAGTATAATAAGGTTATTCCGTAGGTCGTTGGGAGATTTGTTAAATTTTCAAAAAAGATTTTGTATTATACCACACCCATTTCAAATAATATAATCATGCAGTAAAATAAATCAATACATTTTCTAGCAAACGCATGTTTCAGAATTTTAATTTTAGTTTCAATAAAATCATTAAAAAATATGTACGTACATGTGTTTCTTGACGAAAATTGGTCCATTTGTGTATTTATTTGCGCACTTACGAACTAATATATTTCAGATTTTTTTAACATTCTTATTAAATTAAGACATTATTGAAAAATGATAAATACTTAAAATAAAAGAATAACTACAAAAAGTAAACTATTTTAATAGTTTTATCATCACGCCTTTCAGCATTTTTGGATGAAGGTATAAATTAAAGCTAATTTGAATTGAAATAAATTATATATTGAGTTATAATTTTAAAAAGCTGGTACGGAGAATAATTAATCTTTCTCGTTGTAACCGCCCTGCACGATCGTAAGAACAACTTTCGACGAAATGTGGATTTTCGCCCGCTGGCTGGTTAAACGCTCTTAAACAAAAACAGTTTCTCGGAGTTTGCCAACCATTTGGTGGAAACCAGTCACACCTTTGACTTCAATAGTGGAATAGAATTAATACATTGTAATGTCAATGGCATTCAGTTGGATAAACTAGACATTTTAGAAATCCGAAAGAGTGTGATGCGAATTTGAAATAATTGATAATAAAAAATTGTTCTTAAATGACCTAATATTAAACCTGTTCCCTTTGTAAATTGTTCCCCATTGCCCCTCTCTCCTCTACCCACTCTCATATTTCCATTGATACCATTATCTATGTCTATTCTTTTTCAATTGACACCTTTGTCTATGTCAATTATTTATAAAAATTATCAATAAAAACTCTGAAGAAGTGAGCGTTGCTTACGAAACATGTTGGTTTTTGTAAACAATAAAAATGGTAAAAACTAAGTATTTTATTAATTTGAATTAAAATGGTGCCACAAAATAGTTTGTTGTGTTAGAAGAAAAAATAATAATTTTAAATCTAAACTAATCGTGTTTTATTTAATAATAGCTTTTTCCCGCGGCTTCGCTCGCATGGTGTAAGGGGGTTCCCACTCCGCCTCCTCCACCTGCCCCCTCCCCCCCTCTCACCGCCCTCCCTTTTATTTATTTTTGTTTTCTTCTATTTTATTTTCAAGGGTAAGATTGTTGAATGCCTTTATAGCATGATATTTTTTTATTTATTTTATTTATTTTTTTATTTCATACAAATTTTGAAAGTACACTTTTATGTTTTGATCTTGATTACCATACTAGGCTAATGCCCGTGTTAAGGTGATCATACATGATATAAGTTATGGAGTTATATAAGTTATTTATAGTGCCTTTGTCCAAAGCTTGTATTCACTGTCGGAGTTTTTATGTTATTTTTGTACGATTGTCTTACTGGTCTGTTGGTGATATTTTGAGATTGTTGAAATTTGTTTTTTTGGTCGAAATTGTAGTTTATTAGAGTTTTAACATATAATTGGTGTATATCTAGTACGTTTGTATATCGGACCGGTTCTAGAAAATGGATTTTGACGCAGACGTTATAATAATGAGCTCTATACTTTGTTTAAGGAGCTAAATGTCGCCAAATTTATAAAACTGGGAAGACTTCGGTGGCTGGGTTATGTGGAGAGAATGACCGAGCATCAAGCACCAAAGTCCCTGCTGAACTCAAGGCCAATAGGGCGAAGGAGCCTGGGAAGACCAAGACTAAGATGGAGCGACAACGTCCTCAAAGACATTTCTATCTTGGAGCTTCTAAACTGGAGAGAGCTGGCACAAAACCGAGATGAGTGAAGGAAGACTCTTGAGGAGGCCAAGACCCACCAGGGGTTGTAGAGCCAATAGTGATGATGATGATCTAGTACGTCACAACTTGTCATGTAGAAAGGTCGATAGGAAAGGTTGTTATTATGTGGTGTGTGCAAATGTCAGGCACTGGTGTCCCGCAAATTAACTTTGACTTCCGTAATAGGAAGTCTTGGACGCCAAACCCTGACAAAGTCAGAGTATGTCAATATGCGAAGAACACAAGTACTCCATCATCAGAGCATGGGTCATATATTGCCATGCCATTCCTGTAAATATTTTAAGGTTTCTCTACAAATGAAACCAAGGTAGGTAGTTAATATAAACACTGTATTGTGCGGTTAAAAAAAATAATAACAATTATAACGGTAAGGACTCACCCCCGGGACCATAGTACTTTTTACCCTATGCTAAACTAACTATGAAACGAGCACGGCGGAAGAACTGCTGGTGAAGCGAGGAGAGGCCCATCTCGCCTCCACGTGGTGTCATCGTCGCCTCGTCATCCGTGGCATCCAGAAATTACGTCCTCTGTATCGGACGCCAAGTAGAAAGGGACCCTTTAATCCATCTGCATTCGGGAAGACCAAGCAGGCTTCCAGCCGTTTTATAACGGAATATTTATATGAGAGACTCGTAGCATTTTAGCGGCACTTTCTGTCTGAAGCACGGCGGCTTCCGTTTTAAATACAATCCCGTCACGAGATCACTTGCTGCGGATTAATTATTCGCGGGCGTATCGCCTTCTTCCATAGAACGATTCATTCGATTATTGCAGAATAAACTATTCCACAAACAAGCCGACCGGCACTATGTTCGTGTTTCTTTCCGAAACTAAAAATCTCGCTTTACGCGCGGATGTTTACTGAAAAACTTTAAATTATTAACTTTGACATGATTCTTCGCCCGTATGTTATCAATCCAATCTCAGGATTCGATTATCCCATTTTAAAACTTAAAAAGAAGTGACAGTTGTTTTCGCAGCGAGTCGCACAATCTCGCTCCTAAAAACCAGTGTGAGGAAACGGAAAAAAAAACAGGCTCCCCACGCTCGCGCCGAACAAAATTTACAAGTGCCGCCAACATGATACGACTAACAATAAATAACGATAGTACCTAACTACTCGATAAATAAAATATGAAATAAAATAATAAAATAAAATCGCTTCATAACAAAGTGTTGAATATTTGGTATGTGTCAGTTAGTCTATGTTTTTTAAGTATTACCTTTAAGATAAATTTTATTTGATTAATTTGTGGTACATCACAATTAGTTAATTAAAAATAATATATAGTATATTTGCGAAACGTTCTAGAGTGGAAAATACTCTCAGTATCGCCCTCGTGTTAGACCACCATTCAGAATTGAAAAGTTGCTTGGTGTTTGGTGACCAGATCTGAATAGACAGGAAATTCCCCACCTTCTTCTTTCTCATCTTCTACCCCTCCCCACTACCTTCAGCTTCACAAAATATCTCAATTGGGAATGCCATAGTCTCACTGGCTCCAGAGTGGAGCAGTTGTAATTAAAGTTGTTATATTACTTGATAAGTTAGCCTCTCAAAAACTGGGCATACTGTACAGGGCATCCTTGTGTACGTGGATTGCCGACTTCTTGAGGGAGAGGTCGATTCAGACGGTAGTCGATGGTTTCACCGCTTCCCCACACTCGATAAATGCTGGCGTCCCACAGGGATCGGTTCTATCTCCGACTTTGTTTTTGTTGCATGTGAGAGAGGTTTTAGGGTGGCACACCTGTTTCCGGCCATACAAGAGCGAGACAGGTGATCCCGCATATAAAAGGAGATGCAGGCCTCTCCTCACCCTCTTTTCCTACCGCCAGCACGTTAGATAGGACGTACTATAGCCAATATGTTACAATAAATGTTCATCTCGCCAAATCGCGCATCATTGCAATATCCCAAGCCTACACTCGAGTCTGTATATAACATTGCACATCAACGACCTTTTGTCATGTGCACCAATTCACTGTTACGCGAATGACAGTACAGTTCATGATCGCTTTTTATTTGACAAGCCCCCAAAGGGCTCACAAACTCCAACAGCTCGTAGGGCTTTGAAGCAAAGAATGGACGGTTACCTCGAGAGTGTTTTCTCTTGGGGTAAAAATAATCTCGTTGAATTTAATGTTTCAAAGACCCAATCTTGTCTGATTACGTCTAAAAGGGATCGAAATGAAAATCTAGTCTCTTTCAACGGAAGCAATCTTCCGAACAGGCCCTCCATCGAAATGCTTGGTGTAACCCTAAGTGACCAGCTCAGGTATGGGGGCTCCATCGAAGCCAGAGTAAAGTTAGCCTCACAGAAACTGGGCGTACTGTACAGGGCTCGCATATACTTTAATAGTACACAACTGCTAACCCTGTACAAATCACAAGTGCGCCCCACGGTTGAATTTGGCAGCCACCTCTGGTCTGGAGCTCCAAAATACCTGAAAAATACCCTCGACTCTGTGCAAAAACGGGCGGTCCGTTTGATAGATTCTCCCATCTTAACAGACGGATTGCAATCTTTAGAGCACCGGCGTCGGGTGGGAATGCTATCCTTGTTCTACCGGTATTACAATGGAAGATGCTCTGAGGAACTAGCATCATTGATCCCTTAGGCACCGGTGCATAGTCGGGAAACACGCCAAACGCGTGCTCAACATTTGTACACGGTTGACATTTGTCACATGGTCGTTTCTGCGACTTTGTGTTCAACAGCTTGGCTGTGGAATGATTTGCCGGCCTCTGTGTTTCCTCCTTCCTACAACATGGGTCTCTTCAAGACCAATGTTCATTCCTTCCTTTCCTCAAAAAGACCCTCTACACAGCATCCCAGATGATATAGACCCTGAGGGAAATTATTTTCCTCAGGGTCTCCTGTGTGGAGTTAATGCATAAAAAAAAAAAGTTAGGGACTCGTGTATTCATACAAAAAAGTGAGCTCAGGCGTTATGAAATTATTTCCTATACGATTCATCCGATTGCGACAAACTTTAGTGAGTTGTTCTGCACATGCCCGCTAAGGTGGCGGTGGAAAAGGGAAAGGCAAAGGCGGCAAGGTGGTGGGGGAACGCGGGTTGTGAAGGGGAGGCGGAAGGGGAACGGGGATTTTCTTTATTTATGTGGCATTGCAATTCACGCCGGGTACTTGCTAGTACATAAATGAAATAACATAAATTACAAAATAATTCAAGTTTATTCCCGCAATGAGTTTATTAACTCCTGGGAGTACAATGCTTTATATAATATACTATATTCTGTATTGTATACTTTTGATAAATAAAAATAAATAATTTACACCGACATAACACAGTACAATAATTTATTTGAAATACTTTTGGGGAGAAATCGAACTTATTCTAAAGTCAAACAGTTATCTATTTTATTTTAATTTTATTTTTATAACCCTTTAAAATTCGCAGAACATCTATTAGTGAATAATCACGTTCCACTTAAAAACAACCAGCCAAAACCATTACATATAGAACGAAAGGGTCTTAAGGCTCGATGACACACGGCGAGTTTACAAGGTACTATCTACTTAGTTTAAAAGCGGGTACATCGGCGAGTGAGATTGTCATGATGACACACAAAACTGTCCACGCGCTCAGAAGCGTAGGAAACTGAGGCCGCTGCTAGCGGCAGTAATAAGAATAACGACGCCTGCGTGAACTAATTCTTCAGACGTTTGACAGTCGAAATCAGCTGTTTATCGGAAGCCATGTTGGAAACATAAATAAACCAATCACGAGCAAGCGGAGAAAGCGTGTAGGCGAGTAAAGTTGACGACCTTTCAACTTTTTTTCGTAGATTGTCAATAATCTGCTAGTTAGCAAGTAACACGATGACACTGGGCGAGTTTACTAACAGATAGTGAATTTCCCAGATAGTAGCTTGTAAACTCGCCACGTGTCATCGACGCTTTAGATTAAATTTGCTTGAACCATTAGAAATCAATAAACGAACGAATGACCCCAATATAACGCTAATTAATAAAGTAAGAAAAATTATTTATTCCCCACTACTTAGTATGTTTACCAAATCTAAAAAATATAATGCACTTAAATGAGTAATAGCAATAACGTCATTCTAAATCAATTAAGAAAATCCTTACACTTAGTGCAAGGGAAACCAAAGGGAAAGATTCTGAATCCTACATAATTACTCAATATTCGCATTAATCCTATATTACTCAATAATCCTACATAATTACTCAATGTCCGCCTCATCGAACTTTCATCCACACATTTTCTTTATTTCCTTTTTCTACTTTAGTTGGTGTTTTTTTGCTTTTATCGGTGGTCATCGTCTACAGTGCTCCATTCCATTTATATGGCAGAACAACGTTTGTCGGGTCAGCTAGTATATATATATAAATCTCATGTCACGGTGTTTTGTGGTCGCACTCCTCGACCGATTTTTATGTATATTTTTAAGTATGTATATTTGGTAGGTATGAGCATAGGTTTTAAAGTATCACATTTCTTAACATTTGCGTAATCTTCATTGGCTTAAGTGTAGCAATTATTATAAGCAATAATTATCAGCCTGAAACACTCATCCACATTGAAAAATCTTCAGAGAAAAGATACATGACGCCAACGGGACTTGAACCCGTGCCCTTCTGATTGCCGGTCAGCTGCTCTCCCAATTGAGCTATGGCGGCTTATCTTATACCCGCCAAATGATTCAATATATACTAGTGATTCATTCAACAATTACTGCTTATTATATTTTTTCTCACCTGAAAACAACCAACTTTATTTTTGCGAGAGAGAGACACTGTTAGTGTTAAATCCGTCGCTAGGTGGCGTCGAGACAAATTGTGTCTTCATTTATTGGGGAAATACTTAAACTTAAGTGTCCTGAGAGAATCCAATTCAAACTCTGCTGGATGGTTTTTAAAGCAACACACGACATGGCGCCGCCCTAACTGTCGGAACTCTGCATTCAAAACGATGTCAATACCAGGCAAGCAACCCTTCGATCAGCATCTTCCACAGCCATAGATAGACTCTCAGTACCTACGCGCAATCCCAATACCAATTTCGGAGACCAGGCTTATGCGGTGGCAGGCCCAACAGCTTGGAACAAACTCCCTTCATATTTGCGAAATATTGACAGCAAATCTGAGTTCAGAGCAAAGCTAAAAACTCATCTTTTTAAATTGACATATCCAGAAAAATAACTGCATTTCTTCAGTATTTTGTCATTACTAAAGATCGGATTATATGCAAATGCGTATTTGCATATGCAATTGCATATTTAGATCCTTTTCGGTGGTAGTTGCATATTTTAGCAAAAACATTGAGATCTTGCATATTTACGCTTGATCTCGTTCATCGTTCAGATACCTTACATAGTAATGCAAAAGAACTGATCACTCCGGCACTCCGGCACTCCGGCGCGGCGGCTGTAGGCCGCCTCCTCTTCGCCTTAGTATAAAAACGCTTGAAACTCATGGATTGGCGTTGAGTGAATCCATTCAGGTTATGAAGAAAATTCGCCTTATAAATTCCTCGTTGCCAAAGCTATTCCTGAGTATACCCAAAGAAAAGTTTGAAAACTTACTGAACAATAACTAAGGGTTTAAACTCTTGTGCCAAATTGATAGCTTCATCAACGGGGCAGGTGAAAAGTGTTTCCCCGGCATAATAAGTTAAAAAATCGCACCAAATTTAAATTCTGCCCAGTCACATCACTAGACCTAGAATGCGCCTTTTCCGCTTACAAAAACATATGCGATTGTACACATAATTTGTCTACAGAACATTTAGAACAGTACTTAATCGTAAACGTTTTTAAAGGTAAATTGTAAATTTCATTGTTTAATACATTTTGTAATTGATATTTTCGAAAAAACGATTGTTATCCTTGAGATTGTTAGCTTACTAAAATAAAAAATATTTAAAAATATGACTTCCTGCATTATTTCATGTTGCATATTTTGGCCCTTTTTATGGATTTTCGTGCATATTTTAGCTATTTTTATTGCATATTTGCGTGCATATTTTGGGCTGTTTTTGTTGCATATAATCCGGTCTTTAGTCATTACACAGTCCATAATTTACTTAGATTGTTTTTTAAAAATATTTTTCATAACTCACTGACAGCACGGGTAGTAATCATTACAATATGTTCGTTACCGTAAATATGTGTTTGTAAATTTAAATATGTATAATAGTCATAACTAATTATTTTTAAGACGTATAATACGTAAGTAATAATACGATTAGAGCAGTTTTGTACTTGATTATAAAAATAATGATACATAGCACTCTCTTTAGGGTGAATTGCCTTAAACAAATAAAAACAAAAACAAAATTATAATTTTAAGTCACTAGTCATATAGGCCTTAGTTGTAAGACATTACATCAGTTACCAATCTTAGTAATAAGCCACTTGTAATATACATGTATAGATTAAATGTGTAAATGAATTGTAAAGCGCCCTTGAGGTGATTTTCTCACGAAAATGGCGCTATAAAAATCATCCAACAATTATTATTATTTCACACCGCTAGGTTATTAGAGTGTCCCTATCCAGAAAAAAACATATTTTTTTGAATTTTTTTTTTGGCATTAAAAAAATACCCATGATCCGATAATTTCACCCTCCTATTCCGACCCTACCATTTTTTGATCGCGATTTTTGTATTTTTGTATGAACAAATTTAATCGTCGAGTCGTTCGTATTTCAAACAGACTTAATTTTTTTATGTTAATAATTTATATGGCAGAACAACGTTTATTTATGTATAACCCAGTAAAATAATATATTATTCTACTAGGTTATACATAAATGAGACAAAATACGTGCTCATAAGCAAAAATAACGCATTGGATGAAAATCTTTATATTGCTGGAACAAAAATAGAGAAGGTACAGAGTATTGTAAACTTGGGCTGCAATGTAAATGATAGATGGGATCCTTCAGTTGAAATCAAATGCCGCATTGATCAAGCTCGTGCAAGCTTTATCCGCATGAAAAAAATGTTCTGCAGTCATGATCTCAACCTTGGATTACGAATGCAAATGGTCAGATGCTACGTGTTTTCAATATTATTTTACGGAATGGAAGCATGGACGCTTACTGATATGAAGAACTAATTAGGCGACTTGAGGCATTCGATATGTGGATCTACAGAAGAATACTTAAAATAAGCTGGATAGACAGGGTTACAAATTAAGATGTTATGGTTCGGATGAATAAAGAAAAGGAAGTAATTAAACCTATAAAAATCCGAAAACTTCAATATCTTGGATATGTGATGAGACATCCAGAGAAGTATATAATAGGATAGATTGTCGGAAGACGGGGCCCTGGAAGCAGGAGAACCTCATGGCTGAAATACCTGAGACAGTGGTTTGGCCAGTCTACCGTGGAGCAGTTCAGGGCCGCAAAAAAAGTCCGCATAGCCAACATGATAGCCAACGGCCGTTGAACGGACAGGGCACAAGAAGAAGAAGAAGTTACAAGACCAACCTTAACTGGCTACAAATTGTTTCTGAGCTGGCTGGCGAGCGTTGATCGACCCCAGAGGCAGTGATCGTTTGGGCAACCTCGTTACTTAGAAGGAGCCTTTTGTCCAATAGAACTTTTACACAATAATTAAACTGTTGGCATATTGATAGGAATTTCAATTACCATTCGTTTTTCCATTTTATCAATACATCAGTCAATTAGTATTCCATAACCTGAAATAAAAATCTTATGTAAATAATTGTCCTTTTTTCCATAACAGGGTTCCCATTATTGTTTATTGATCGTCTTTTGTATAAATATTTCCATATTTGAATTTATTGTTATACTTGGCTTTGTTATTTCCGAGGACAAAAACTTTTCCACTTCCTATGTCCGTTACAGGATTCTCATTGTTGTTATATTTGTCTTCATTAATGTTAACATTCCCATATTTGTTTTTAAGGCTGAATATTTTTTCACTTAATTCACGCCCTTGGTACCCATCGTTTTTGCTCGTATTTTGGTCTTCATTAGAATTCACATTTCCATAATTATTATTGTTATTTACAGGATCGAGAACTTTTTCACTTAATCCTTGGCGAAAATTGAACCGAAATCTTTTATTAATTACTGGGTTCTGATGGTTGTTTTTCGTAAATTGCTCGTCCTTAAAATTATCATAATTGTTGATTTTGTTATTTTTGTAGCCGAATAATTTTTCACTTAATGGACTCCCTTGTCCAAAATTAAATCCTAATCCTTTTTTAGTTGCAGGGTTCCCTTTGTTGTTGCTCATATATTGGTCTTCATTAGGGTCACCAATTCCATAATTGTTGCTGTTACTTCTGGGACTGAATAGTTTTTTTTCATTTATTGGAAGTTCTTCGCCATAACTAAGTTCGGATTCTTTTTCAGTTATAGATTTTCCATCGTTGTTTCTCTGGTTTTGTTTTTCATTGGTTTCCTTAGCATCTTCAATTTGGTCTTCATTAGCGTTTACATTCCCATTTTTGTTGCTGTCACCTCTTTGACCCAAAACTATTGAAAGTTCTTCACCAAAATCAAATTCAGATTCTTTTTCAGTTATAAAATTTCCGTGGTTGTTACTCTTGAATTGATCGTCATTAACAAAAACGTTCCGTTTCGTTATCGTTCCTTTATTTTTATTTATATAGCCCAATACTTTTTCCCTTATTGCACGTCCCAGTTCGAAATCTGATCCCAAAAGCAACCTTGTTCCCTTTTCCGTTACAGTATTCCCATTGTTGTTATTTTTTTTAACCTTGAACATTTTTGCCTTTCGACTTTTGAAATTTCCTTCATCGTTGTTGTTTTTTTGGAAACTGAATGCTTTTCCACTCAATTGACATCGCAAACCAAAACCAAGTCCCGATCCATAACCATTATCCGTGTCTGTATTTCCAAATATGTTACTGCCTATGCCGAACCCTTTTCCATTAAAACCAGCATTGAGATTAAGATCAACCCCCGCTCCATATCCTTCTTCCGTTACTTGGTTTTTATCGTCATTATTTTGAAAACTGAATACATTTGCATTTAAATCACCTCCTAGACCGGCATCAGCACCTAATCCTAAACCAGTATCCATTATAGTTTTCCCAATGTCATTATTGAGGCCAAATCCTTTTCCATTTAAATCACTTCCCAAACCGAAGCCAACTCCCAAACCAAATCCTTCTTTCGTTCCACGGTTTCCATCGGTTATATTTTTGAAACTGAATATTTTTCCAGTTAAATTTCCTTCCAGACCCAAGCCAGTCCCTAATCCCAAACCACTATCCATTACAGATTTGCCATAATTATCATCTTGGACACCGAAAAGTTTTCCACTTAAATCACCACCCATACCTAAACCAACACCTATTCCAATACCTTCAATCTCGTTTCCATTGTCGTTATTTTGGAAACCGAATACTTTTCCACTTAAATCAGTGTCCACACCAACACCAACCCCCACTCCTAATCCCCCGTTATCGTGAAGGCCTATTATTTTATCATTTACATCAGCTCCCAAACCAAAACCAACTCCAAATCCTATTCCGTCATCCAGTCCTTCAATATTTTCGTACTTGTTATTACCATTCCCATACTTATTGATGTTATTTCCTAGGCTAAAGTCTTTTCCAATACCCGTTTCCCTTTTGACGTCCATTCCGTTATACTGATTGGCATTAAAATTTTCATTAAAAAAATCGTCGTAATTTTTGAGGCCTAATCCATTTTCACTTAAATGGCCTCCCCGATCGATATCAAGTTCGTCACGATTTTCAATGTTGTTACGTTCGTCAGGAATATTATTATAATCAAAATCTTCGTAAAAATTTTCGAGGTTTGATGCTTTTGCACTCAAATCTTTTTCTAGATCTAAATCAATTTCCAATCTTGAAGGATTATCCGTTCCATCATTATTAAATTGGGTGTCATTAACATTATCATTTCGAAAATCATCGTTGTTGAAGCCGAATTCTCTACTTTCGCTTAATCCGCCCCCCACCCCGCATCCCAATTTATCGCCGCCTTCCAATCCGTTATACGTTTCAATTCCTTGATCGGTTCCTAAACCTTTATCGGGTCCGCTTCCGAGATTGGATTGGTCAATATTTACATTATCAGCCTCTTGATCGTTGTTGTCATTCTGGATACTTAATAATTTTCTTTTACCGAAACCTCCCACATCGTCACCACTTTCGTAACTAAACGCTTTATCCAGTCCGTTCCCGTTTACGTTAATATCGTGATTGTATTGGTCTTTGTTTATATCATCATTCTCGTTATTGATATTTCGGAGACGTAATCTTTTTCTTATACCTAATACACTTCCCAAACCGTTTTCCCTTTCGTATACATGTACATTGTTCAGACCGTTCCGGATGAGGTTATCTTTATGATTGTATTGGTCTTCATTTATATTATCATTCCCTTTATCCTTCCTTTGAAATTTTAAAATTCCTTTAAAAAAACCTAGTCCATCTCCCATGGCGTTACGGCTTCCGTTTACTAATCCATGTAAATAATTCCAATTTTGGCTATTAGGGTGATTGTATTGGTCTTTATTTACATTATCTTTTTCGATACTGTTACTTCGGAGACCAAATCCTTTGATTTTATCCATTATACATCCTAAACCGTAACCGCATCCGTATCCTAATCCAGATAAATTATCTGATACGTTACCATTACCGTTGTTATCGTTATTATATTGGTTTTCATTTATATCATCAGTCCCTTTACCGTGCTTTTGGAGACCTAATACTTTTCTTTTACCTAATCCACATCCTAAACTGTTACTGCATCTATATTCTAATCCAGATAAATTATCCTGTACGTTACCATTATGGTTATTATCGTAATCATATTGGTCTTCATTTACATCATCATTTCCTTCACTGCTTTTTTGACCGAATCTTTTTATTTTATCTAATCCACATCCTAAACTCTTACCGCATCTGTATCCCAATCCAGATAAATTATCCAGTACGTTACCATTACGGTTATTATCGTGATTGTATTCGTCTTTATTTCCATAATCACTTCCATCAATGTTGTTGTTATTTTTCAGCTTTCCAGAATCTGATCCATCTTCCACGCCGTAATCCCTGTTTGCATTGTCGTTATATTTTTCATTATTTTCATCTTCATTCCCATCATTGTTCTTGTTATTTCTATGGCTGAATCCTTTTCCAAAAATTAATCCACTTCCGAAGCTGTTACCTTTTTTTAATATTAAACCATTTACGTTACGGTTATTATGGTTGTTGTATTTGTCATTATTTACAAATTTATTTCCGTAATTGATGTTGTTATTTCTCAGGTTGAATTCTTTTTCAGTATTTTGCATTCCCTTACCGTTGCCGTCAATGCCGTTTCCTTTAGCGAATTCAAGTCCTTTTCCATCGTCGTTATCAATTTCGTCAAAGTAATCATTTTCATTGATGCTCTGAAAGAAAAACAGTCGAGAAATTGAGTTTACCAATAAAGAAAAAAATAATAAATAAAAACTTTAATATTCTATCAATATAAATGTTTTTTAATACTAGCTCCACACAGGAACCCCCGAGGGACAAAATCCCTCTGGGCCTGCGTTGTCTTTGGGGATGCTGTACAAAGAGTTTTTTGTCTCTCCCGATCCGGCACGCCACAAAATAGGTGGGTAAACGCTTTCGCCGCCAAGACCTAAATAAATATCACCCCATGAACCTGGACATTCCTGCTTAGTAACCAAACGTAGCGAACCACTTAGGGTGACAAGGGTTATCTAATGAATGGTTCCCGGAGCAGCGGTACCCATTAAGCCTCCCAAATTGAATTCTTGTATGCGCACATTTATGTGTAGTACAAACCAGTAAACAAATATAAACTGGAATAAAAAACTCGAAAGGTATAAAATAAAACATTTTGATATCGAGGATCTTAAGCCAAACGGGCGTAAGTGATATGGAACACATTCAGTAGGCAATTTAAATTCTTAAAAATCCCATTAATATTAATGGAGACAACATGGGTAAGCTCAATAGTTCTTGGTATCCGGTAATTGATAGCTACACCAAAACTGATTGCAGAAAATCATTTTAAATTATACTGTACACCAGCTCAAACAGGATTAGGACTGGCAATATCGTATCTCATCTTAATGGAAAAGCGCAAACTTAATAATCTTCTAAAACACATAAACCCTAATAATGGACACTGTAATGCATTCCAAAACGATAGCTAAAGAAGGAGGTAGCGCAACACAGCATTACACCCCAAAAATAAATCACGATAAAGAGATAATAAAGTTAAGTGAAGATAAGTTAAAAAAGATATACCAGAAAATTTATAAAGTTGTAGAGGCTAAATATGTCCAGAAACTTGCCACTAGACTGGATGTTGCACAGAAGGTTGAGAGTGTCACTAATATTCGTTTCCAAAGATGATTCTTTGGAAAGGAATTGGGAAAGTGTCGATGTTTCTTAGTAAAGTGTTTGATGTTTTTCAGAAATATAAGGTTTTGTAATCCACACTTTTAAAAAAATCAAAATAATGTTATATTCACCAGTCAATCAAAAAATGATGTGTTATTTAAATTTTACATGTGGAATTGTTGAATATTAACTTTCAAATTTGACGAATTCTTAAATTTATTTTAAACATCAAGACCTGAAGTAATTTAATTCAAGTTTTAATAAACTTGTTATTTAAATGATTTTGCTAATACATTTTTTTGTGAAAATAACAAATTGCTTACTCGTGCAGCGACTTGGCTTAATGCGAAAAATGTAAATGTGGTTGAAACAAGCAGTTTCATATTACTTCGATAATATCCTGATTTTTGCCGCTAACGCTTTTTAGGCTTTTTATATATAAACAAATCATGTTACGAAATTTTCCTATTTACGTTAAGTATAGTGTGTCCCTTTCGAAGTCGACGGATTATCAAATAGTTTAAGGGATTATTGTGAGAAAATTGATGGACCTCAACTCAAATTTCGCCGATATCCCTAGTTCCCATTGTCAGATTATTATGAAATTTGGATACGAGATATAAAAGTACAGCATTCTGAAAATTTAATCAAAACATTTATGGAAAAACGTAAACTGGGAGAGTGGCGTTACCTCAAAGAAATTAATGAAACAAATAAATAATTTCAAATTCTGTGAACAGTAGACCTGGCGTTCAAAAAGTGAGTTTCTTATTTTCTCTTATAGGTATAATAAATCAAAACGAAAATTTACCTGGAAGCAATGAAATTTGAGAGTAGAGACTTATTTTATTTTAATTCGAAAACCAACAGTTACAATAATTTATGTAATTTATTTAATCAATAATAGGTTTTCGCTACGTTAAATACTTACATACTTAATTATTAACCATATAATAATTTTCGTTATTTGTTTTTGGGGTGTTACGCCGTGTTGCGCTACCTCCTTCTTTAGCCAACGTTTCGGACATCGTTGCAGTGTCCATCATCAGGGCAGATCCGGTAGATGTGTATAATAATTAATGAACGTTTTTTAATATTAGTGACGATTCTTTCCCATCCATCAACAATTGTCATCAATTCACGTGGGGAATTAATAAAACAGATATTCATCGACCGTAGCGTTCATAATATTGTCCTTTAAAGCCAGTTTAGGCCTTTTCTAGTTTAGACCGTTTTATTTTACGTAGTGCTTTAAGAATGGCTTTCTTCAAGGTTCCATCTTGGGCCCACTCTTATTCATTATGTAAACTTATCGATTTGAACATTTATTAAGTTCACCTTCTTTCAAATGAGAAATGAAAGGTAAGTGGATACTGATGGTGATTATGGACCTAGATCATAAGAGATTGGTGGAAAAACGTGGAAGCCAAAAACAACTAGGAGAAAATATGTTTTCTGTCCCAATAAGTCAATTACTAACGTTATTTTACCAGATCGTGTTTAATGACCAGAAATGTAGATATTTATCAAAGATATTGAAATATCAGAGATGTGCTATCGGCAGTTTTTACTGGGTGGCCATGTGCTTCCTGATGTCGCCGATATTGTTAACCAACACTACTTAAAAAATCAACTAAACAAAACTATTTGTTAACCAATATTACTGCACATCTTCAAAAAACCAACTACTTTCCGTATTCAAACTATTCCCAAAGGAAGTAATACGACGACCGCGACGGTCGGACATCATAGCATATCTCTTGTATTTGAATTTTTTTTTTCAGGTTCTCCATAAAACAGTTATACACCAAATTATTACGGAGAAGATTACAAAATTTAAGAGAAAAAAAAGTCCAAGGGGTCAGTTTCACTATGTTGAGACGTATGTCAAAAGATAGTTACTGAACTCTCTATATGTAACATTGAAGATGTCGATGCTCAATGCAGAATCGTTAAGCAGTTGAATTGCTCTGTTTAATGGCGCATTCTGAAAGGAAGAAGTTCTCACTGTCGGAGCATAAAAAAGTGCGTGGGATCTCTCACGAGTATACGCGTTAGGGACATATATGTTAATCTCCTTCAACATAGGTGGTTTCAGTACAGTACCGGAGATCAGCTTAAAAAAATGTTTCCCAAAAATATTTTTCGGCGGGCTTCTAAGGTTTTAAGATCGAGCATTCCAGTTAAGAACAACGATGAATACAGGAATGGGTAGTATGTATATTCCCTCATATACAGGTAACACATAAACCTTTTTTGAACTCTTTCTATTTGTAGGATATGGTTTTGTTTAGAGGGGGGCCAAATAATGGAGCTGTAATCCAGGATGCTGCGGACAAGTGCTTCATATGTTCTTCGTAATATCTTTATCAACCTTCGCTTTCCCAGCATTTTCTTTTCGCTTATTCCTTCAGCCTGATAAGTTTACTATGCCGTAGTTCCACTGGCCTAATGCAAATAGAACTCTTATGCAGTTATCACATTTAAAATAGTTCTGACTAATCTAGAGAGGTCAAGAGAGGTGAATTTCTAGAAAGAAAAGCACTGGATTAATGGAAATCGCATGGCAATTGAAAATTAGTGAATATTTGAATTTAATATCTTTATAAAAATGTGATACATCTTGTATCAGGCAAACATACTATACAGGAGCAAATGCTTTTTTTATTGCAACAGCATTGTTTTACAATATAAATATTAAAATGTTGCGTGAAATAAAACAATACCAACGTTTATTACATTTTTTTAATGATTGATTCATAAAAAAATGTTTGAAAACTCTTTACGTGTAGGCCATGAATCACATGAAATTTTGGGGTATTATGCCGTGTTGCGCCAATCAATTTTTGCCAATGTATCGGACAGCATTAAGGCCTCGACAAACAGAACGCGTTAATAACGCGAAGGCGTTATATTGATTTATCACAATATTCCTGCAGCTCTCTCAAAAGATGCATACAAAATGTTTTTTTCGTGAATTTTTCTGATGTTTTAGTTATTAAGATTTATTTGTAAACTGTGTGTACGAGCTAGGAAAAAAATATTTTTTTCATTTTCGGATATTTCGTGACAAACCTCTAGATCAGGGGTGCTCAAACGGTCGATCGCGAGTGCTTTTTGAGTCGATCTCGAGAAAAATTTGCCGACGTAAATAGATATATTCATAGTTTCTCAGATCTAAGTGTAGTTATAAAATTTTTGTTGCAGACTATGCAAGTGCTGCCAGAATTTCATGTTCTGAGTGTAGTTTTAAATCGCCGCATACAGATTTGATTTAAACCAGTTTTGTGTTCACAATGTAAAATTCGAGTTGTGGATTCATCTGCTGACACATTTCGAAGGAAAACGTTCTCTTATTCGAAGTGCTGTTATAAAATTTGCAATTGCAGACTATTTATGTACTGCCAGAATAAAGAAAAATCATCTCAGTGAAGTTTTAATTCGCCGCACACAGATTTAATTTAATCCAGTTCATAGAGTAAAATTTCTGTTTTAATTAATAAAAACAGTTAATTTTTAAACAAGTTCTGCTGTATAATTATTGTTACGCGTGACAGCTGTTTAGCCTTCTGAAGGCATTATCAAACTGTTGATAATGCCTTCAGAAGGCAGTTTGATAATGAGCAGAAGGCATTATCAAACTGGCAGTTGACAGTTTGATAATGCCTTCAGAAGGCGAAACAGCTGTCACGCGTAACAATAATTATACAGCAGGACTTGTTTAAAAATAAACTGTTTTTATTAATTTAATAATAATATTATTGATTATAAAGTCACAGAATAGTTCATTTTTCAGACGTCGAGGTGCTAGCAGTCACATGCAAAACTTGACGTTTACGTATGTAATTGCATCACACCGAAATTAACGTAAATTGAATAATTTTATCAGTATGATCTTTATATTCATTGAGCGACGAGGAAATTAGATTTTATTAGTGTCCGACCGAAACAAGTTTTTACGGCCGAAACCGAAACCGAAACTTCCATATAAGGTCTTTCGTGGAAAAAAATAGTCAATCTTAATCAATCAGCCGTTATTTTTAAATCACATATTAATCATTCAGTCTTGACATTTGAACTAAAAATAAACATAACATAATTGTCACTCCTTATTTCAAATAAATTATTTATGGTTTTTGAAATCGTTTTAGTAAATCACTTCGTAAATAATATTTAAAAAAAAATAGTAAGTATTACCTATTTGAACATTATTAACAAATAGGTAACATAAAATAAAGGATAGAAAAAAAAAATACTTTTTGAACCTAATTTGTTTAGGTACACTAAACCAGAAATGCTCTAAAATAATCTCATCTTTAGAACAAAATAATTTAGGACGCGGGAATGGGTACTGCCGCCCCGGGAACCTTTATTGGATAACCAACATCTCTGCCATAGGTCACCCCAAGTGGTTCGCTACGTTTGGTGATTTAGCAGGAATGCCCGGGTTCATGGGATGAGGTTTGTCTAGGTCTTGAAGGTGGATGACCAGGACACACTGAACCCCAGATTCCTACGCACCCCTTTTCCTTCCCAGAACTCCCCTCTCCTTCCATTCCCTAAAAAACCCTCCGGTTTCGGCCGTAGTTTCGGCTGGATGGCGCCCAAAACCGAAACTAAGCCGAAACTCGTTTTTTGGCCGAAACTAGGCGTAAACCGAAAGTTCGGTCGGACACTAGATGTAATTAATTGAAAATCAATCTGAAATAGACTGTAAGGAATTTTATGTTTGATATATGAATAGCGCACCGACCGACCCCAGCTTAACAAATACTATTTAAAATTAGTGTACTTGCACATAGTGTACTTGGACATAGTGTACTTGAACATAGTGTACTTGCACATAGTGTACTTGCACATAGTGTACTTGCACATAGTGTACTTGCACACGGAGTGGGGAGCTTTAACAAAAATCAACTCTCAAATTAAACCCATCCTAAAACTAAACTGCCATCGTTTTTTAAAGATCGCGATCTCTCAGTGCATAGACAATAGACATGCCCCGATGACGATGACAGAGAGCTCATATTTCCAATTCATTTAGGCAATAATTTGGTTTTTCAAAGAAAAGAGAGACATGTTACTTGACTAAAGTCAAATACAATAATATAGGTGACATCTCGGCTTTCGACCTGTAAACTGATTATGTTTCAAGCCGAGCTTAAAATCAAACTGGGCCTATGTGACTTTAGGTAAGGACTAATCGGCTAGCCTAGCTGTACAATTTGAGAGTGAATTTCCAATTTCCACTATTTGTGGATATGATTGAAAAATCGTTTAGCTCTGAATTCTGTCAAGTCTGTAATCACTCTTATTCCTGACATTCCAAAAGCACGCTCACCGAACTAAGTATCCGGTTTCTGGTATCAGCTTTATTTCCTTTAATCTTCTGATAGCTGATGATGTTATTGACTGTCTGTTATATGATAGTCTGTGGTGAATTTTTGTTTTCAGGAATACACAGTTCCGTTGAATCAGCCGGAGCAATTCCGTTAAGAGACCTTAATACCACCTAGCAGAAATTAAACTGGATTCTTTCAGGCGTATTATAAAATTTTGCCCATTGTATAAATAAATATATCTGATCAGACATGGGTCGGACAAAACTAGTACCAATGTGAAGACTCGATAGCTTTAGCATAAATTTCACTGGTCGCCAACCAAATCAAACAAATTTGCAAAGGGTAAAATAAATAAAGACTGATATTTTTTTTCTTTGGATATGAATTTATTGAATAATATGTTTTCATTGTCATAATATATCACAATTATCGAAGATGTGAAATTGTATTTGAGGACAAGTTAAATTAAAGCAGTTTAGATTACTTTGGTAAGAGTGTGTTTCCTTAAGGCGGTGGGTGAATTGTCATGTTTTTTTTATTGGTTTCCATTTTTATTTCCATCAATGATTCTCTCACTTAGTGACCTGTAAAACCATCGAAGGTTTTTTTCAAAAAAGTTGTAATTGTTGTTATATTTTTCGATGTTTAATTTTCATCTCCTTTGTTGTTATTGTTATTTTAAATCCAAATTATTTTACTTTGCCAAATCCGCCACCTGTGCCGGTTCAGAAACCTTTTCCGTTAAAGTTGTTATTATTGTTATATTGGTCGTTATTTGCATTTCCAAAACCCTCATTGAAGTTGTTATTTTTTAAGGTCATATCCATAGCCGGTTCCAAAACCTTTTCCGTAAAAGTTGTTATTGTTGTTATATTTGTCCGTATTTTGATTTTTGTCCCCTTTATTGTTGTTGTTATTTTTATATCCAAATTTTCCGTAAAAGTTGTTATTGTTATTATATTGGTCCTCGTTTACATTTCCATAACCGTCGTTGTAGTTGTTATTTTTGAAGTTAAATCCTTTTGCGTATAAGTTGTTATTTTTAAGGTCATAGAAAAATTTTCCGTAAAAGTTGTTATTGTCGTTATACTGGTCGGTGTTTACATTTTCATCTCCTTTGTTGTTATTGTTATTTTTATATCCAAATCCATATTGGTTATTATTGTTATTATATTGGTCGTTGTTTACATTTCCATAACCCTCGTTGTTATTGTTATTTTTGAAGTTGTATCCTTTTCCTTTTCCGTAATAGTTGTTATTGTTATTATATTGGTCGGCGTTTACATTTTCATCTCCTTTGTTGTAATTGTTGTTTTTAAATCCAAATCCATAATAGTTGTCATTGTTATTATATTGATCATCGTTTACATTTCCATAACCTTCATTGAAATTGTTATTTTTGAAGTTATATCCCTTTCCTTTTCCGTAATAGTTGTTATTGTTATTATATTGGTCGGTGTTTACATTTTCATCTCCTTTGTTGTAATTGTTATTTTTAAATCCAAATCCATAATAGTTGTTATTGTTATTATATTGATCGTCGTTTACGTTTCCAAAACCCTCGTTTTTATTGTTATTTTTGAAGTTAAATCCTTTTCCGTAAACGTTGTTATTGTTGTTATATTGGTCGTCGTTCACATTTCCATAACCTTCATTGATGTTGTTATTTTTGAAATAATATCCTTTTCCTTTTCCGTAAAAGTTGTTATTGTTATTATGTTGGTCGGCATTTAAATTTCCAAAACCCTCGTTATAGTTGTTATTTTTGAGACCGTACCCAAATCCGCCACCAAAAGACTTCAGAATATATATAGGATCCTGAAACAAATATTATTAGCAATTTTTTGATTCTGGTAGATCAATATTTAATTTTTTTTCAGTACGTTGAACACCTCGACTTATTGTGTCGATAGCGGAAATTTGAATTGCTGTAAAGGACAACAAATCCAAACATTAGATTAAAATGTAGTTTTTGTCGTTTTTTTTCATCTTCGTCAATCTGCGTCATAGAAATATTTTTTGAAAAATAAGTGCACTTTTACGACGGGCATTTTGAAAGATTTTTTTTTCCAAAAATTAAAATATGTTATTAAAGAAATTTGCAAAAAATGTTAAGTAAAAATCTATTATATATTGTTGAATGATGAATATATGGAGTAGGTGGTTGAGTTTGTTTATCTGGGTAGTATGTTTACGAGAGATGGGAAGGCTAATAAAGATGTTGAAAGAAGGGTAAATGCCGGTAACTCCATTAATGGAGGAATAAATGCCGTTGGCGCTAATAAAAAAACTATCAAAAGAAGCGAAGCTAGCAGTCCATAATGGAGTCCTGGTACCTACCCTGATGTATGGCAGTGAGTCATGGAACTGGCAGAATAAGGATGAAAGTAAACTGAATGCTTTTGAGATCCCTGAGGCGTATGTGCGGTAAAACCATGTGCAATCGTGTTAGAAATGTGGATATCGGCAAAGAATGTGAAGCTGATGTAAAGCATAATGAGTAAGATTAAGAAAGGGACCCTCAGATGGTTTGGGCACCTAGAGCGAATGAACGAAGAAAGTAGTGTAAAAAAGAATATATGACGCCAATATTAATGGTAGAAGAAGTCGGGGACGCCCGAGGCAGACATGGCACGATCAAGTGAATCAGATACTTGAGACGGGTCATGTCGAAAGTCAGAATAATAAAAGAGTATGTATGAGACGATGTATGAATGTGAGTGAGGCAAAGAATGTGTGCCAAGACCGAGTTGATTGGCGGTCCGTCCTCTCTGCCTATCCCTGCGAGGAAACGGCGTGATGGTTAGTTACTTAACTTTATGAGTAAAATCTCAAATTATAATATTTAATAATTAAATTAATTAATTATTAGCGAAACTGTATTTAAGTATACAGTTAAAAATTACGGAAGTTGAAATGGTCGAATTAGCTCAGGGGTCAGAGCAATTCCCAGATACGACCGCATTTTTTTTTCTGTTTCACATTTTTCATTTGAGAGTTTTGAGAATGGTTTCATTTAGATTCTCGACTTTTAATGATAAATATTTATTTTTAAATAAAAGAGAGAGTAATAATTTTTAAGCAATATTTAATAAAAGTAATATATTTTTTTTAATAAATAAGAGAAATAGATAAATATTAACTAATTAAAAATAATCTATTCATGATAAGTTAATCAATTAATTAATAAATAAAAAAAACTTATTAATAAGTTATTAAAAAATTAATAATCAATAGGACTTAGAATAGAAGGAGCCTGGGAAGACCAAGATTAAGATGGAGCGACAACGTCCTCAAAGACATATCTATCTTGGAGCTTCTAAACTGGGGAGAGCTGGCACAAAACCGAGATGAGTAGAGAAAGACTCTTGAGGAGGCCAAGACCCACCAGGGGTTGTAGAGCCAATAGTGATGACGATGATGAGGACTTAGCATACACAGACCTACATTTTTTTTTCGTTATTTGTTTTTGGGGTGTTATGCCGTGTTGCGCTACCTCCTTCTTGAGCCAACGTTTCAGACACTGCAATGCTAACCGTAACGTTGGCTCAAGAAGGAGGTAGCGCAACACGGCATAACACCCCAAAAACAAATAACGAAAATACATTTGGCCGTGAAAATCTTAAAAAGTATCTACATTTAATATCTGTATCTACGTATCTACATTTAATTATTTAAGTATTAATTAATTAGAGTAATTGTTTTTAAATTTAATAATTACAAAGAGTAATTTTTTTTAACAATTGAGAGTAAGAAATAAATAATTATTAAATAATTTCTATTTATTTAATTAATTAATAAATAAACAAAATAAAAATATTATTTATTAAAAAATAAATAATTAATAAGAGTTTTTTCTCTTTAATAATCATCATTGTAGTCAAGTCTCTTCTAGAGAATTGACTACAATGATGATTATTATTTTTATTAAATAAAAAGAACTTACTTGTGCAGATACTTGGCTGAACGCCACAATTGCGAGTGCTATCGCTACGACGAGTTTCATCTTGCAAAGATTGACTTAAGTTTTCTGATATCTAGTACCAAACTTTTTCGTCTTTTATACAAATGAATTATTTATTGGTGTTAGTAAATTACGTAATAATTGGCGAAGTATAGTATGTTCACTTCAATAGTCGATCATTTGATTTTTATTGTAAAATTTTACTTGCAGCTTCTGTTATTTATATTAATTTATTTTAAATTTTCGAAAGGCTTTTACGTGTAATCCCCCCCCCCCCCCACTCTCACCGCCCTCTCCCCTCTTCTCGCCCCCCCCCCCTCCCCTCCCCTCCCACCCGCCCCCTTCCCCCTCCCCCCACGCCCCTCTTCAACCCCCCTCCCCCCCTCCCCCATCTCTCCCTCCCTCCCGCTTTCCATACATTCAGTTTTCAAAGCTCGCGTGCCACCAATAGCAAATTTTTTATACAAATTTCTAAATGCCAGAGCTCACCGGAAGTTTTATAAAAACCTGGTCCTGACAATAACGAACACACAAAAAAAGAATTATCCAATTTGGTGCAGTCGTTCGAAAGTTATGCGCTTAGCAACACATTCAGCGATTCATTTTTATATTATAGATTACAGTGAAAATATAATATAATACGTCGCCTCGGTTCGTATTTGTCCAATAGACCATTTTAATTTTTGTTTATTTTCCACTTTAAAATTAAAAATAAAGTGTACAAATTATAATTAACTTAAGTTAAATTACTTAACTAAGAATTATTGAAACTATAAAGGGTGAATGAGAGATTGTATGCTCCCATGCTAAACCTTTATGAGTATCAGAATGTCACGGGTTTATTTTTAAATAACAAGTCGAATTCTTATCTGCTCCAGATATATTTAAGATTCGGTAAATTACATTACGCCAATAAAATTTAAACCGCGGGTTGAACTATGAGGATATTAACCTTCTCACACAGCAGCCGGAACCAACGAATAATCAAGAATGATTTTCGATAAATTTACTAATCTGACAGCGACCGGTAGAATGCGCTGGAATGTCAGTGTTGCCATTCTATAATAATATTTTTATGGCTGTTGGCTGCTGTGCCTAGGTACTACCCACAAAACTAAAGAGACCTTTATCTTTTCTGAAATAGCATCATCTTAAACACCCATCTTAATGTTTAAGTGAAATAATTAAAGAAAACCTCCTCCTGTAAAATTTTCTAATGATGTTGGACAAATACGAACTAAGTTGACGAATAAGTAACAAAATATATAATATATAAGAATCAAACTTTGTTATAAGGCCGCATACGTTACGAGGAAACGGAAAACAACAACGGAGAAAAAATGGCGGATCAACTCTATGAGCGATCAAATGTCGCAGGATCAACTATCCAGGGATTAAATGTATGGATTAACTTTCGGAGGAACCGTCTTCCACAAATGTTTTACTGACCTGATTTATCAGAAAGACGATATTGTATTAATACTAAGACTTTTAGTTACTCCAACTAATACAACTTGAGTTCTTATAGGAACACAATGTTCAAAAGTCACTCGTTAGCAAGGTTAAAAATTCAATAACACATCGAATCATTAACTTTTTATAACAATACATCTTTTGTCCAACAAACCGATTGTATCGGAAAGAGAATCAATTGTTCGCGGGATCAACTATGGGAGTACTACTACAGGAGATCAACAGTCGGGGGTTTGAGCGACAACCGTCTTTCACAAATATTCTCTTGCCCCGAGTTATCAGAAAGATCATATTTTTTTTAATTTTTATTAAATAAAACATACAACGAAGTTGCACTCCCATGAGTTATCAAAACTCATTAAGGGATCGCCAATTGGTACTTTTGAAAAGTTAAACCCAACCCAACCCAATATATGAAGACACACAATTTTACAAAACATTTCACAGAAGTAACATACAGACACAACATATGAAGAATCACTTTACAAATATTTCACAGAAACATGTCTTACAAGATTTTATGAATTATTATAATCACTCATTTGATTTATGTACTGTTGTTGTCAAAAAGTTAAAATAAAGAATCCCCCATTATAGACTACAGAAATGCACAAAAAAAAACAAAATCAGGAAAATACAATAAAAGTTACGGGCTCAAAAATATACAGACCTAATACAAGATGTTTACACACAAAATACATGACAAGATTTAAAAAAGATATAAACTGCGCCCATCATATCTGGACGTACAAAGTTTGATACTTGGAGATAATCAGGACAGCTATCAGAACAGAATTCGTACCTACTTATGACTTGTTTTCCAAATAATGTTTGAAAAAATAGGATATCAATATATCGTTTCGAGATTTGTTAGAGACCTGTCTTAATTCTTCAGGAAATTTGTTATAGTTAGTGTAGGCAATGTTTTCTAATGATTTCAGTCCGAACTTTGTTGAGTGTATTTTTGATATATGTAGTTGGTTGTGTTGTCGTGTATTATATTGGTGAAAGTCGTTGTTATAGTTCAGTTTTATATTTGTGTGGGGGTTGCACTGAACAATACTTAAGAATGGTGTTTGTTATCTCAAAGTTAGGAACAATCTTAAATGGCAAAACAAGTGCGTGACGGTAAATATCTTTAACAGGTGTATCCCAAGGCAAGCCAAAAATGTTAGGTAGGGCTCTAAGTTATGTTACGTAGGGCTCTATATATTGTATTACTACTAAGAGTAAATCATTGTTACTCAAATTATAAAAACTAAAAAAACTTGAATTCTATAGGAACAAAATCTTCTAGAAAATTAAATAATATATCGAATCATTAACGATTTTCAAAAGTATGCCGTATTTCCAACAAACCTACTGTATCGAAAAAAAAGATGAACTGTTCGACGGATCAACTGGCAGAAGGATCAACTGTCATACTATCAATTGTCGGAGGGTTAACTGTCCGAGAGATCAACTGCCTTGGACCAACTGTCGGGGAATCAAGCGTCAAACGTCTGACATGTCTTCCTCTGCCTCTACTTACTAATTATATGAAGTTGTGTTACTACTAAGACTAAATTACTCATAATAACAAAACTTGAGTTCTTGCACAGACTGTTCCACAAAATTCAATAACATCAATCATATCTTCATTTATTCTTTCCTTTTCTGCTTATATTTTACGCACGTTAAGTTTATTATTACCTACTACGTTTATTTATATTATTTTGCTGAATTGTTACTATGTTTAGGTTTAGATCTTGGCATTACTATGTATTTTTAAAGTTTTAACGAAATTCTTCATTTTATGAAAGTAAATGTATACATTACATGAAAAACTTATAATAATTTCCATTAATTCTGTCAAGATTTTTGGTTTTATGACACTATGTACATTCTTCTATCTAGATTCTACATACTTAAGTTTTTATGATTATGTGCATGCATGCGTATACATATGTGTATGTCTGTGTATATGTATGCATTTATATGTACCCGTATCAGAACAGATCTTGTCTAGTGAGGCGGGTTACTTACTTCTTTGTATATGTTAAGAGGGCATTACCAGAGAAAACCGGAAATACGTCATTTTAAAAAAAGTTTTTAGTTTTGACTCTTTTCCACAAAAAATTATAAATGGATTTCGAAAGATTGTTCTTTTATCTAGCATTCGTATGTAATAAATTTTGAGATTTTTTAAAAATTTTTAGTATAATAAGGTTATTCCATAGGTCGTTGGCAGATTTGTTAAATTTTCAAAAAAGTTTTTGTATTATACCACACCCATTTCAACAATATAATCATGCAGTAAAATAAATCAATACATTATCTAACAAACGTATGTTTTAGAATTTAAATTTTTGTTTCAATAAAATCATTAAAAAATATGTACGTACACGTGTTTCTTGACGAAAATTTGCCCATTTGTGTATTTATTTGCGCACTTACAAACTAATATATTTCAGATTTTTTTAACATTCTTATTAAATTTAGACATAATTGAAAAATTATAAATACCTATAATCAAAAAATAACTACAAAAAGTACACAATTTTAATAGTTTTATCATCACGCCTTTCAGCATTTTTGGATGAAGGTATAAATTAAAGCTAATTTGGATTGAAATAAATTCGATATTGAGTTATAATTTAAAAAAGCTGGTACGGAGAATAATTAATCTTTCTCATTGTAACCGCCCTGCACGATCGGAAGAACAACTTTCGACGAAATGTGGATTTTCGTCCGCTGGCTGGTTAAACGCTCTTAATGTTATTTCAATAAAAGCCCGGGTTGCCGGCAATTTAAAAAAAATAAATCATTAATGCCTTGTTTCCAACAAACCGATGGTTCGATGGATCAACTGGCAGGAGGATCAACTGGCAAAACGTTCATCTGGCAGAAAATCAAAGGGTCCTTTGGAGGAGGTAGCGCAACACGGTTAATGTTTTAAAATAAATAACCTACTGATGTCTGCAAAGACCAAGTTTCCTCTGGAAACAGATGGAGTACATAAACTCAGCTGTTCCGGATGTGGCAAGGTCTATGTGGGCCAGACAGAGCGGACGATCTCCAAAAGGATATCAGAACACTTTCGAGCATGTAAAATTGGCCACCCTGACAAATCGGCAATTGCCGAGCATTTAATTGAAATCGGCCATTACTTTGGATTTGTTCCCGAAGTCCTGGGACGACCCAAAACTTATAGAGCACGCCTAATTACAGAGACAATTAAAATTCATAAAAATCCTATTAACATTGACGACGGAGCTATGCTCAATAGTTCTTGGTATCTGGTAATTGATGGCTACACCAAATCCAAATGCAGAAAACCATCTTGAAGTATACTGTAATGCCCGCTCGTAGTGGAGTGGAGCTGGCAACACGGTATTGCTTCTAAGTACTTAAGCACACATTTAACCACTAACATTTACACATCTGTCCTGATGATGGACACTGTAACGCTGTCCGAAACGTTGGCTAAAGGAGGAAAGAACAAATAACATATATTTTACTAATAATAATGTGATAATTCAAAACATCGAATTATTATCGTTTTACAAGCAATACAATGCCTTGTACGTTTTAAGATTTTCACGGCCAAAAGCATTTTCGTTATTTGTTTTTGGGGTGTTTTGCCGTGTTGCGCTACCTCCTTCTTTAGCCAACGTTTCGGACATCGTTGCAGTGTCCATCATCAGGGCAGATCCGGCAGACACATCTACCGGATCTGCCAGATCTGCCCTGATGATGGGAGATGCCAGATCTGCCCATCATCAGGGCAGATCCGGCAGACACATCTACCGGATCTGCCAGATCTGCCCTGATGATGGGCACTGCAACGATGTCCGAAACGTTGGCTAAAGAAGGAGGTAGCGCAAACGCGGAAAAACACCCCAAAAATAAATAACGAAAATACAATGCCTTGTTTCCAACAAACCGACTATATCGGAAAGAATTCCGATTCGCGACGGCAATATCTTCACTTTTCAAAATAATAACATTATATAGCGTATTGCATAATGTAGTTTTTTTTAATGGTGTTTATAATTAATAAAACTTTTAATTATATTTTTACGATGGGCAGAAATCAATCACATAAAATATTTTTTATTAAAATACACTGCTTCGGAAGTTATAAGGAAGAGAGTTTTATTTTAAAATAGCTTTTGCCCCCGGCTTCGCCCGCATCGTATTAGGGGGTGTAAAATTGTTCAGAAAAAATATTGGTCGAAGGGTTCATAGTCACCTATGTCCTAATACAATCCTTATACGTACATATCTTATAAAAAAACAGTTTATTTTATTTTTATTACATTAACTCCACACAGGAGGCCTTGAGGAAAATAATTTCCCTCAGGGCCTATGTCATTTAGGATGCTGTGTAGAGGAGTTTGTGTGTATTTTAGAGGAGAGGAGAGATGAACATTGGTCTTGAAGAGACCCATGTTGTAGGAAGGAGGAAACACAGAGGCCGACAAATCATTCCACAGCCGAGGTGTTGAACACAAGAACGAGTTGAAGAAACGAGCCGTTCTCATGTGACAAATGTCAACCGTGTACAAATGTTGGGCACGCGTTTGGCGTGTTTCCCGACTATGCACCGGTGCCGAAGGGATCAATGATGCTAGTTCCTTCCATTGTAATACCGGTAGAACAAGGATAGCATTCCCACCCGACCCCTGTGTTCTAAAGATTGCAATCCGCCTGTTAAGATGGGAGAATCTATTAAACGCACCGCCCGTTTCTGCACAGAGTCGAGGGTATTTTTCAGGTATTTTGGAGCTCCAGACCAGAGGTGGCTGCCAAATTCAACCGTGGGGCGCACTTGCGATTTGTACAGGGTTAGCAGTTGTGCACTATTAAAGTATCTGCGGGCCCTGTACAGTACGCCCAGTTTTTGGGAGGCTAACTTCACTCTGGCTTCGATAGAGCCCCCATACCTGAGCTGGTCACTTAGGGTTACACCAAGCATAGTATCAATGGAGGGCCTGTTCGGAAGATTGCTTCCATTGAAAGAGACTAGATTTTCATTTCGATCCCTTTTAGACGCAATCAGACAAGATTGGGTCTTTGAAACATTAAATTCAACGATTATTTTTACCCCAAGAGAAAACACTCTCGAGGTAACCGTCCATTCTTTGCTTCAAAGCCCTACGAGCTGTTGGAGTTTGTGAGCCCTTTGGGGGCTTGTCAAACAAAAAGCTATCATGAACTGTACTGTCATCCGCGTAACAATGAATTGGTGCACATGTTTATAGAATGAATCAATCACATATTTTCGTAATTTAAGTTTGAATTTGTTTAGATTATTTCCTTCTAATTTTGTTTCCATCGGTAGTTAGCCAAATCTCTTATTTTCTCCGTAAATCGACAATTTTTTTTTTTTTTCTGAAAAGGAGTCCTATATTTTATTTCTTCTTCTCGTTACATTAGTCTTTGAGCTGCAGGTTTTTAATTTTTAATAGAATTTCAATTTTCTTTTTTTTTTTTAAATTTATTTATCTATATAAAATATGTTAGATAAAGTTGTATACAAGAAGAAGTAGTGCACAATTCAAAGACAACTACTCATACGATGTGGTCGACCAATTCACCTACCTGGGCTCCAGTCTGACAGAGAACAATGAGGATCCAGCAGAAATCAGAAGGAGAATCACAGCAGCCAACAAAACATACTTCTCTTTGCTGCCAGTGTTTAAGTCACGTAGTGTCCACAGAAAAACCAAAATAACCATATATAAGACCATTGTTAGAACTGTATTGGCATATGGATGTAAGGCGCTGACACTGACGGTAAAGATGGCTGAAATGCTGGATACTTTTGAAAGAAAAGTGCTGAGAAGAATATGTGGACCCGTGAACAGTGACGCATCCGGCACCATACAGAATTGTATGATATATATAAGGCACCTAGCATCTCAACACATATGAGACTCCTCAGGCTGAGATGGGCTGGGCATGTACAGAGAATGCCGGATACACGCGTCCCAAAAAGAATTTTGACTGGACACCCAGGTGGAAAGAGAAAAGTGGGAAGACCCAGACTGAGGTGCGAAGACGAAGTAAGAGGGGATGCAGCACAGCTTCTCCAGGTACCAAATTGGAAGTCAGCCGCTGAGGACAGGAGGAGTTGGAGGCAACTGTTGCAAGAGGCCAAAGCTCGATATGGGCTGTAGCGCCATCGAAGAAGATATAAAGTATGTTATGTCTCACTAGGATATACCTGTGTCGAGACAGGCGTTAATTAAAATTTAGCATGAGACGAATAACTCATATTTTAAGAGGGCATTACCAGAGAAAACCAGAAATATGTCATTTTAAAATCAGATTTTAGACGTATTGACTGTTTTCCACAAAAAATTATAAATGGATTTCGAAAGATTGTTCTTATATGTTTATTATACCATGGGTATACCATGTTTATACCATGGGTCGTTGGCAGATTTGTTAAATTTAAAAAAAAGATTTTGTATTATACCATACCCATTTCAAATAATATAATCATGCAGTAAAATAAATCAATACATATCTAGCAAACGCATGTTTTAGAATTTTAATTTTAGTTTCAATAAAATCATTAAAAAATATGTACGTACATGTGTTTCTTGACGAAAATTGGTCCATTTGTGTATTTATTTGCGCACTTACAAACTAATATATTTCAGATTTTTTAAACATTCTTATTAAATTTAGACATTATTCAAAAATGATAAACACTTATAATCAAAAAATAATTACAAAAAGTATATTTTTTAATAGTTTTATCATCACGCCTTTCAGCATTTTTGGATGAAGGCATAAATTAAACTAATTTGGATTGAAATAAATTGGATATTGAGTTATAATTTAAAAAAGCTGGTACGGAGAATAATTAATCTTTCTCATTGTAACCGCCTTGCACGATCGTAAGAACAACTTTCGACGAAATGTGGATTTTCGGCCGCTGGCTGGTAAAACGCTCTTAATAGGGATCTTTTAGTCCATTGAAATCAAACTCATTCTGTAACCATCATATATTATATTATATTTATTTTACACGAAGATGACAATTATGTCGATAAATAATTTATTACATTTTTTTTTTTTTTACAGTGAATACCGCACAAGAATCTCAACTGCTCCCGTCTGGAGCCAGTGAGACTATGGCATCCCCAATTGGGGTATGTTGTGAGGCTGAAGGTAGTGGGGAGGGGAAGGAGGTGGGGAAGAGGAAGGTTGGGAAGTACCTGGCTATTCAGATCTGGTCACTAAACACGGCTAAAGCCATTTTCAAGCGTTTCAATTCTGAATGGTGGTCTTACACCAGGGCGATACTAATAGTATCTTCCACTCTGGAACATGCCGCAAATATACTATATATTATTTTAAATGAATTAATTGTGAAATAACAAAAAAATTATCAAATAAAATTTATTTGCGCATGCCGGGTTCGAACCCGCGACCTCCGGAATGTGAGTCAAGAGTCTTAGCCACTGGACTACGGCGGTCATTATATAATATTATATTATTATATATTTATTATTCAATTAAAAAATCCCGCCGCCCATTTATTGGATACCCAACACCTCTGCCATAGGGTTTAACCCTATGGCAGAAGTGTAAATCTAAGCTATAGCAAACCCTAAGGGTTCGTTACGTTTGGTAACTTAACAATACCCGGGTTCGTGGGGTGGACTCTCCAGCTGGACTCTTTCAACCTTGGCTTGAACCGCGGTGGGAGGGATGAATTCATACATCGATCCCCAGATTCCTACCTACCCTGATATTATTTTCCTTCCCAGAACTTACTCTTCATGTTTTTCTTTAAAAGATTCTCCACACAGCAACCCCAAAGATGTCATAGACCCTGAGTGAAATTATTTCCCTCAGGGCCTCCTGTATGGAATTAATGTAAAAAAACTGCATATAATTTAGTTGCAAAAAGATTTATTTTATTTTATTTAATTTTTCATAAGCCCTTGGGGCTTTTACGTCGGGAACATAAAGTTTATAATTTTTTTTACAAGGGTTAGTAATAAACAATAATTTCTGACTTTACCGTGGATAAAATGAAAATAATACATACATATGAAAATTGTTATGTTTGTCTAGTCGAAAAATAGATTGATTGTTGGGCTTATTATATCATTATTAGTGGCGGTTCTTCACAGGGGAACAATGGGGACAGTCCCCACCATTTACACTCGAAACCTACTAAAGGAAATAACAGTCGATGCTTTGTCTTCACCAAAATGAATGAATTCTTTTAACATAAAAGTGATTAACATTTGCAGAAATAAAGTACAAAAAATATTCTGGAAAATTTTAAAAGCGAACAATGTACGGCGAATGAGAACAGCGGGTCTATTTCTCAGTGCGCAGAATCTAATGCGCACTTAGGGGACGATCCGAGCTATCCCCATAGATTCCTTGCGTTGTTTCGCGATCGTTCGCAACTGCGCATGCGCACTCGTATTTGAATTCAAATACCATGGGGACAATTCTTTGAATCCCCTATGAACCATTTGTTTGCGGAGTTACGGGCGGGAATTGCTCGCGTTCAAATTAAATTCGATATTAATCTTGCAAGATAAAGCTTTTTTTTTACTATCTTGCAAATTGGTATCTATATGTACCAATAGACAAATGGATATTTAATATTATTTTGTATTTAGATATCCGATTAGCAAGATTAGACCATAATTTTTCTTTTTGAGAAATTTTATATTATATTCTACGGGTGGTGAGTTTACGGTTCAGTATATAAAAAATGTCGATCCCCACCACCAAAGAGGTGCTCGAGCCGCCACTGATCATTATAACACTTGCGTCTCTCAGTGTGTGTGAAAGTTTAAATTTTTATAATATGTATCAATACGTATCTTTTAAGTAAGTTTAAGCATTTTTTTTAAACCTATTATGTATAATAAATAATAACTGAGTTTTTATAATTGAAATGTTCTCACTAAGTGAGAACATACAACTGTGAGAACACGGGTTCCTTCATTGTTTCCCCTGCAGTAATAAAGAGCCTTAGTTTGACCCATAATTTTCCCAAACTACTGGATTTCCACCGATAATACCTTGTTCGTACCATTTTTGATAAATATTATTATTGTGGTTATATTGGTCGGAATTAACATTTTCATCTCCAATGTTGACGTTGTTATTTCTTAGCCAAGGTTTGTAAATGTTGTTATTATTGTTGTATTGGTCGGAATTAATATTTTCATCTCCAATATTGACGTTGTTATTTTTCATCCATGGTTTGTAAATGTTGTTATTATTGTTATATTGGTCGGAATTAACATTTTCACCTCCAAAGTTGACGTTGTTATTTTTCAGCCATGGTTTGTAAATGTTGTTATTATTGTTATATTGGTCGGAATTAATATTTTCATCTCCAATGTTGACGTTGTTATTTTTCAGCCAAGGTTTGTAAATGTTGTTATTATTGTTATATTGGTCAGAATTAATATTTTCATCTCCAATGTTGACGTTGTTATTTTTCAACCACTGTTCGTAAACGTTGTTATTATTGTTATATTGATCAGAATTTATATTTTCATCTCCAATGTTGACGTTGTTATTTTTCAGCCATTGTTTGTATTTTATGTAAATGTTGTTATTATTGTTGTATTGGTCGTAATTAAGATTTTCATTTCCAATGTTGACGTTGTTATTTTTGTCTCCGTAAGCGTTTCCATTACCTACTTCCCCTCCATAAACGTATTCGTGCCATGGTTTGTAGACGTTGTTATTGTTGTTATATTGGTCTGAATTTACATTTTCATCTCCAATGTTTTTGTTGTTATTTTTCATCCATGGTTTGTAAACATTATTATTGTTCATATATTCGTCGCTGTTTACGTTTTTGTTTCCAATATTATTATTGTTATTTTTGGGGCCGAATCCTGGCCATGGATTTCCACCTTGATCGTACCAGTTATCGTATGCATTGTTATTGTGGTTATACTGGTCGGAATTTACATTTTCATCTCCAATGTTCTTGTTGTTATTTTTGAACCCGTATCCATAGCCAGTCTGAAAAAATTAAATATGTAAACAACTGTCGGAAATTATTAAAAAATATTTTTAAGGTTCTATCATCATTGTGAAAAGAAAAACAAAAATTAATAGCTGACCCGACAAACGTTGTTCTGCCATATAAATTATTTCTATGGAATATTTTGGTTGTTTAATAAAAAATAACGAATGTATTGTAAGTGTGTGGGGATGGGATCTACGACAGAAAGAGGAATGGAGCGCCGTAGACGATGACTGCCGATTAAAACAAAAAAAAACACCAACTAACGTGGGAAAATGAAATAAAGGAAATCAATATGAATTTAGAAGAGCAATTGAGTGCAAACTTTTCATATGAATTAATAAACATAAAATTATTAATATATATGGACCACACACTGCGTGTATCTTTTATGACACCATTTTGGGTTATTTCAAAGGGGCAGCATATCATATTTTTGTTATGCTTTTTTTTTTTTTTTTTACAGTGAATACCGCACAAGAATCTCAACTGCTCCCGTCTGGAGCCAGTGAAACTATGGCATCCCCAATTAGGGTATGTTGTGAGGCTGAAGGTAGCGGGGAGGGGAAGGAGGTGGGGAAGCGGAAGGTTGGGAAGTACCTGGCTATTCAGATCTGGTCACTAAACACGGCTAAAGCCATTTTCAAGCAACGTTTCAATTCTAAATGGTGGTCTTACACCAGGGCGATACTAATAGTATCTTCAGCTCTGGAACATGCCGCAAATATACTATATATTAGTTTTAAATGAATTAATTGTGAAATAACACAAATTAATCAAATAAAATTTATTTGCGCATGCCGGGTTCGAACCCGCGACCTCCGGAATGTGAGTCAAGAGTCTTAGCCACTGGACTACGGAGGTCGTCGTGCTTTGCGGTAAAATATTTGGAATTAAAAAAAATTTTACTTTTTTTCAAACAAATATTGTAAGTAAGTATCTAACACAGTTATACTATTCAGTTGATTGAAAAAGCATTTGATAATGGTCGGTATTTCAAAGGTTTCGATAAAAACATTTTTTTTAAGTCGCTTCACTATTAATTTATAACCAAAATTGGGACCTTTTGTTAGGGGAAATTTTAAGTCAATAAATTTTCACCAAAATCTAGTAAAATTAGAATTATTTTAAGGACTTACTTAACTACTCTTCAAAAGTAGAAAGTTTGTAAAAAAACTAAGTAGACTTTGAATCCGATAACAATATTTACAATTACAGACATCTTACCAGAAATCAATAGTAGAATGCAAAAATTTGATGACGTTAATGAAAATACAGAAAATGAGAGAGTATCCTTTGAAGGTTATTGTGGGAAGAGCTAAATGCGCCGACAGATGATTTAAGAAAGTTTAGAAAATAAACAAAAATTACAGACAGACAGATGGCTTCTTATAACCAGCTCGTATATAAGTGACGAAATAGGCTCTTAAACAGAAGTAAAAAAAGAAGAATTTGCATGACAAAAGACTCCATGAGCAAAATGCAAAAGTAATGAAGTGACAGAGGCATAACGAAGACCATCAAGACCAGACTCTTCCGGGTGCTGATTTTCCTCATCTTTCTATACTGTGTGGAAACAGGCAATTGAAAAACATTAAGGTATCCCACAAGAGGATTAAAGTTCAAGTTGAAAAATTTAAACAACAAAGGTGAGAAGTAAAAGCACTAAAAAATATTCTAAGGAAAGGTTAGATCCCCAGCACTTGGCCTAAAATTGACAATTTTTGACAAATTTTGATTCTTTTTATAATTTAGCATTAATGGTGCTGGAACAATAAATTTAACACAATCTAACAATTGCTTTCTTGAAGTCACAAACTTAACAATATTAAGATTTTTGTTGTAATTTTAGATGATATTATTTGGCTGAATGCTGTAAAAATGAGATCCCCCTGAGAGTGGTAAAACCATGTATGAACGTGTGAGAAATGTGGAGATCCACAAATAACGCAAAGCTGATGTAAGCTTAATGAGTAAAAGTGATTGTAGTATTAAGATGGATTGGGCATGTAGAGCGAATGAACGAGAAAGGAGTGCAAGGAGAATACATATGACAAATGGTAGAAGAAGTCGAGGACGCCAGAGGAAGATGTTGCATGGCAAGAGTTAGAATAACAGGGTTTTAGCACATATTTTGTTGGAGGATGTTTTGTCGGCAGGATATTTTGTCGGGGATATTTTGTCGGGGATATTTTGTCGGGGATATTTTGTCGGGGATATTTTGTCGGGGATATTTTGTCGGGGATATTTTGTCGGGGATATTTTGTCGCGGGATGAAAACCGAATTAGCGATCAAATATAAATTTTAACGTAGGTAATATAAAAAAACGATATCTTTGTTGAGTATTGGAAATACCCAAAATAGGTATATTGATAGAAGAATAAGTGCGGCAAGCAGTGTATTGCGTCCTCTCTACAGCTCAGTGATAAGGAAAGCCGAGCTGAGCATCAAAACAAAGATGGCAGTGTTTAAAACGGTATACCGCCCGACGCTCACTTACGGCCACCAGACATGGATGCTAAATGAACGAACACGCTCTAGAGTCCAAGCTGCCGAAATGAGGTACTTGAGAGGAGTGGCAGGGGTTACGAAATGGGATCATATAAGAAACTCCACGATCCGAGATGATCTAACTGAACCACTGCTACTCTTCGTAGGAAAATCGCAACTGAGGTGGCTTGGGCATGTACTAAGTATATCTGATGACCGAATTCCGAGGAAGATACTGAGTGCGATTCCAGAGGGTAGACGTCCAGTGGGCCGCCCCAGACACAGTTGGGCGAGGCAACTCCAGAAACTGTGTGAGGAGAGGATGGGGCTACCATGGACAGAGGCCGAACAATCAGCACAAGACAGGGACATATGGAGGAGCCTTGTCGATGCAATGGGTCCCCGACCCGAATAGGATAAGCGGAAGAAGATGATGATGGTGATGAGATTTTGATGAAATTCAGCAGGAGGTAATATAATTTTAAGATATAAAAAAAAATTGATAATTGGGATTTTAGAACTTACGTATGGTTTTCCATTGACTTGGCCTACAGCCAGAATTGCCAAAGAACTTGCTATAAAGAGATTCATCTTAGTGATGGTTTTGGTGCTGATATCAATCACCAATGATCTTTAGTCTTTTATACCAACAAGCCAATGAATTGTGTTTACAGAAAAATCGTTACCATCAGCTGCGTATAGTTTGTCCACTCGAAAGTGTATATATTGTCAAACAAGTTAATACTAAATATTTTGAAGTCCTCCGTAGTTGAGTGGTTACAATCCCTGGCTACGAATCCGGAGGTCGTTGATTTAAATCGCAAATGTTTTTTTTTTTTTTTAACATTAACTCCACACAGGAGGCCTTGAGGAAAATAATTTCTCTCAGGGCCTTTGTCATCTGGGATGCTGTGTGGAGGGTCTTTTTGAGGAGAGGAAGGAATGAACATTGGTCTTGAAGAGACCTATGTTGAAGGAAGGAGGAAACACAGAGGCCGGCAAATCATTCCACAGCCGAGCTGTTGAACATAAGAACGAGTCGAAGAAACGACCCGTTCTCATGTGACAAATGTCAACCATGTACAAATGTTGGGCACGCGTTTGGCGTGTTTCCCGACTATGCACCGGTGCCGAGGGGATCAATGACGCTAGTTCCTCGGAGCATCTTCCATTGTAATACCGGTAGAACAAGGACAGCATTCCCACCTGACGCCTGTGCTCTAAAGATTGCAGTCCGTCTGTTAAGATGGGAGAATCTATCAAACAGACCGCCCGTTTCTGCACAGAGTCAAGGGTTTTTTTAGGTATTTTGGAGCTCCAGACCAGCAAATTCAACCGTGAGGCGCACTTGCGATTTGTACAGGGTTAGCAGTTGTGTACTATTAAAGTATCTGCGGGCCCTGTACAGTACGCCCAGTTTCTTTAACTTAACTCTGGTTTCGATGGAGCCCCCGTACCCGAGCTGGTCACAGAGTTACACCAATAAGTTCATACTTTAAACACATAACCTAATATAACTTCATCTCTTTATAATATTGTTTATAATAGCATTAACTCTTTATGTTTATGTTGTAAATCTTTTTGTAATTCCTCCAACTTGTTATCAGGTACCTACCTGGTTTTTACTTTTTCAATACTTACTACTAACGTACTTGCTTATCTCATACAGTGTAAATCCGAATATATTATACGTTACCAGGTTAATTCGGTAAATCCGAATATAATATATGATACAAGGTTACTTTTTCTATTTTTTTTGCTTTGTAATTATGTAATAGTCCAGTCACTTAAGTTAAAAATATGGTATATCCGCTAAATGAAACGGAATAAGTTGAAAATTTCTGTATACCTTTATTATTGTATTTTGCATGTTGTCTCAAAAGTCTCATAAGGTAACGTGTAAGCGTCTTTGGATATTCAAGGTCAAAGGTCACGAAAATCAGTTTTTTTTAAATATCTCGCTTCCTTTGCCTCGATTCGTATTTGCATTCAACAATTAATTATATATGATTGCTAAATGAAAATATTATTAAAAATGTTTTCTTAAATTCTTTCCTACTTAAAGTGCAATTATCTTTATTGCGATATATTTAAAAAAAATTACTTAATTACTTTATTATTTACATATATTTTTTTTACATTAGCTCCACACAGGAGGCACCGAGGAAAACAATTTCCCTAGGGGCGTATGTCATCTTTGAGGATGCTCTGTGGAGGGTTTTTTGAATCCGGGCACCCCTACTAAGTCACCAAACGTAGCGAACTTCAACTTTAATAATATATTAATAACTTTAATACTATTATTATAATAACTTTAATACTACTTGCCTTTTATATGAAAAAGGCAAGTAGTATTAAATGACTCTTTGTAAGTAATACTTATAAATAAAATATATTATATAGTTAATTAACTAATATTTAACGAATAATTAAGTTAAAAAACCGTCCTATGAACTGGAATTCGCCATTGACCTTGCGCCATAGGATGTACGGCTTAGCGCTCCGGACACTTCACGCTCAATCTTAAAAACGATTAAGCGTATAAAAAATCATTTCAGACAAAATTTGTAGAGAATTTTATACTCTACAACTTTTATATTGAATGCAAATACGAATCGAGGCAAAGGAAGCGAGATATTTCCAAAAAACTGATTTTTGTGACCTTTGACCTTGAATATCCAAAGACGCTTACACGTTACCGTATGAGACTTTTGAGACAACATGTAGAATATCAAAATAAAGGTTAAGACAAATTTTTTGCTTATTCCGTTTCATTTAGGAGTGAAATCCTTATTTTAATGGATTATAATGAATAATATGAATTAAACCTGTCAATCTGTCTGTCCTGGAACGGTAAACTTTCCTAGTTGGACGGGCAAAGCTTCCTAATATTTAATGTGTACTTTCTTTGTAACTATCTATAAAACATAAATAAATAAATTGCAACGCATGCCGCGAACCAGCTAGATTTTATTTTCAGTGGTTATAGCCGAATTTTTACGGGAGGTCATCTTTGGGGATGCTGTATGGAGGGTCTTTTTAGGGAAAGGAAGGAGAGAAATAGAAGTTCTTGAAAGGAAAAAGTACGAAGGGTGGGTAGGAATCCGGGTAGTATGCATCATTTCCTCCCACTGCGGTGCAAGGTGATTTATCGAGAGAGTCCAGATGGAGAAATCAAACGATCTCCCTCATCCAATCCAACCCGCTACGCAGTAGACAAACAAACAAACCTTACCCCATGTTATTGGGCACCCCTTTTGAGTCACCAAACGTAGCGAACTACTTGGGTGACCTATGGCAGGGGTGTTGGTTATTCAATAAATTCTTCCCGGGGCGGCGGTACACCCTTCTCTCAATGAAAGCGTTATTTTTTATTGAAGGGAAAATTGATAAAAGTGTGTTAGGGAACGTACCCATACTACGTGACACGTTTAGGGGGGGGGCAAAAAGTTGGTCACGTAGTATGGGTACGTTCCCTTATGGGCATATTCATGTGCCCGAAATGGGCTCAATTTTTTCTTACTTTTGGTAAAATTGATCAAATTTCTAGTTCTTTAGCCGAAAATCAATATCAATGGTCTGCCCAAGGCACAGGATTCGAAAGGTCTTTAATTTGGCAATTCCCACCTGAATTATTGCACATGTGTAACATTTCTGAGCAATAAAATACAAGAAAAAAGAATGGAAATAATTCGGAACATAGGCATGAGGTCTATATTGTGCTGTAGCAGATATACTAGGATAAAAACCATGCAACGCCAAATCAACATCTTAAATGTGTGGCAACGATTGGTCTACAATACACTAGTGTTTATTTATAAGTTAAAAAATAAAAAGATTATCAGCCTTACTAAAAAACCCAGTGAAAATTTTATTCAATTGACAAACGGCCGCGGATGTGAAAACATTACTAATTAAAAAATTGTTCATTGAAAAAAATACACTTGGTTTACACGGCCTGAGAGGGTAGTTTATCTCTGTTTTTGTAATGATATCCTAACGAAATTTGAAATTTTTCCAAAGTATTTTGAATGTTCTATATATTTCTTATTTTTGAAGGTGTCGTAAAAAAATACCATTTATGAAAACAAGATAAAATTACCTTTTAGATTTGTGTATTTAAAATACACTTTAGTTTTCAAAAACGGCCATATTTTAAGATCCAAACTCGGAAAAAATGGAAAAAAATTTCTTACCCAAACATTTTTGACCAAAATGTAGAGAAATTAAAAAATAAATCAAAATTTCAAAAACACAGTCCTTTTATGTAATAAATTTGGAAGGAAACTATCACCTCACTTTTTCCTCGTGAATACAATAAAAAAATAATAAAAAATTTCAATGTTTTTTTTATTGCCAAAAAAATAACTTAGAAATAATAACGGCATTTCAAACAGATGTCTTGCATCTCTAAAGACGTTACTTTCTTTGATAGGTTTACGAACACATGTATTAGATATTAATATTATTAAAAAACATCACATTTAAGAAATTCTCTTAAAATAAAGATCTTAAAATGTTAATTTTATCTTTTAAGTAAACTATCTATAGTTCTATAGAACAATATTCTGACAGTCCATCTTTGAAAGTACAGCGTTTGTACATTAACTTGATTAAACTGATGTAAACCACACACATAACATAGTAAATGTATCAATTATGTAAATTCGTCACTACAATAGAAATTATTAAGTAAAATCACAACATTTAGGCACTAACAAAATTTTTTGACATCCCGCTATAAAAACACACCGGGCTGTCTTCATCGCGGTGCCGTTGAGAATTAATGCATAGGCGCGCCAATAATGCCCCTGGCGGAGAAAAATTAAAACAACATTCTTTCCTAGTAAATTAATACCATTTACAATGTTGTCAGATCTTCAATGCGTTTTTACAGCGCGGCCGCGGATGCAACGTTATTAGTAACAAATTGGGATCTAGCGTATACAGGGTTTATTTATGTTATTGCAATAATACAGGTTATCGGTGTTGCTGTGGTTTTTTTTAGTAAGGCTGTATATGTTTAATAATGTTGGAATTAATTGTACATTGTTATCCTTCGAGAAACTGCTACGATTTTAGGCTCCTAAAACAAATTTATCGGGAACACAAAACAATATTTATTATAAAGGTTTTTTAAATGTTCAATGAACTCCCTGTAAATGTTAAGGAGGCTACAAATCTTGCAGTTTTTCGTAGATTATATCTCAATGTTGTGAAGTCAGAATTTTAATATTATGGAAGTTGTAGAACTAACTAAGGGAAAGAGCGAGCACTGGACGTTTTTGAAAGGAAAATTTTGACGCGCATTTTCAGACCGGTTCTAGAAAATGAATTTTGGCGCAGACGTTATAACAATGAGCTCCATACTTTGTTTAAGGAGCTAAACGTCGCAAAATTAATAAAACTGGGAAGACTTCGGTGGCTGGGTCATGTGGACAGAATGACCGAGCATCAAGCATCAAAGTTCCTGCTGAACTCAAGACCAATAGGGCGAAGGAGCCTGGGAAGACCAAGATCAAGACAACGTCCTCAAAGACATATCTATCTTGGAGCTTCTAAACTGGAGAGAGTTGGCACAAAACCGAGATGAGTGGAGGAAGACTCTTGAGGAGGCCAAGACCCACCAGGGGTTGAAGAGCCAATAGAGATGATAATGATGAGTAGTTGTAGAACATATTATATTAGATATGCAATGTTAAATTTTATAGCTAAAAAAAATATACTCAATAAATAAGTTTTCTTTCAAATCAGTTCTAGGGATTATTTGTTTAATAATGATAAACCTATGGTGAAGCTAAAAGAGTTTTTACCATTCTATTTAATTTTCCGGGCATGCGTTAAGCTCGTTTTTTCCAGGTTCTTTTTAATGAAGCTATTTGATATTTGCGTTGCAAACTCGAATTTATATATATTGAAGCACTTGATTGTTTTTTTTAAGTATTGTGGTGCTCAAGGCAATTAGTAAACTATATGGTACCCAGGACTGAGCCTTGGGGAATTCGAAAATCAGAAAGCCAGATGGTAATAAATTAAAATAAAAGCACCGTATTTCATGCAAAGAACTGTTTTATTGATAAGTAAATCAGAGCACATTTAGCGGAATAGTTTTTGTTGGTTTGAAGGGTGAGTTTTTCATTGTTTTTCGTTTGTTTGTTTGTTTTTTTTTATCGCCAGCCCCGTGCAGTGCTCCATTAATGGAATATTTGCATTTACCTTTCTTTCAGTAAATCAGTCTTTCTATCTCTTGCTTCATGTATACACCATATTATACAACCTTTTTGCACACTGTTTTTAGTATTACATTCATCATTAAATCATTCTTCATGCATACTTCGTTCATTCCAGACACGAGAGACTGAAAATCTTCCATACTCTGAGAAATTTATTTATTTATTACACGCCCTGATGGGCTTTTACATTATAATTTATAAGTTGAGTAACAAACAATGAAGAAAATATAATACAATGAGAAAAGAAAATACCCAATACAATGTAACAACAACAAAAAATAATAAAATAAAAATACATGTTGTTTAAAAATGATAAGAAGTCTCATATTCAATATAAACAAAAATTGAAGAAATTATGTAAATCTATTTGTGCCTAGAAGAATAAAAGTGATAGAATATACAACGTTTATACTGAATAGTTTTAAGATGAAATATATCACCTAGATTAGTATATTTATTTCCGAGACTTCACAGTCTTTTCTGGAGAATTTTGATAAGCTAGTGTCCTGGTGTTATTGAAGTAGAAGGGTAATAAATGTCGACATGATTTTTTGGGAACATGGATATTGATAAATTGAAGTAATTCAGAACAGTCAATTTTGTAATGCAGTATTTTATGTAATAGTATTAAATCTGTGCTTATTCTTCTTTCTGAAAGTTTCAATAGAGACGTTTTATCCAGGAGATAATTGTAATCAATGTTTAGTATAGGAATATGCAATTTATAGTTTATAAACCTTAGAAACTTCCGTTGAATCTTTTCAATGTTGTCTGAATGAATGTTGTAAAAGGGAGACCATAACGTAGAATTATATTCAAGTTGGCATCTGACAAGGGTTTTATATAACAAAAATGTATCTAAATCATTGAAATCTTTTGCAGCTCTCAAAACAAAACCAAGAGTCTTTAGGGCTTTTTTGATAATATTATTAATATGACATACAAAAGTGAATTTACTGTCGAACATAATACCTAGATCCTTAATTTCACCAACACAATTTTAAATTTTCATCATTTAAAGAATACTGAAAAATAGGATTATTTATTTTGGAAAAATTAATGAACTGACATTTATTTATATTTAATGCTAGTTTGTTGATAGAGCACCATTCAAAAAGATATATCAAGTTAGTTTGAAGTATAATACAATCATTAATGTGGTTAATCTCTTTATATAGTTTTGTGGGTTCTCAAGTGTCGTGGCTGATGATTGAATGAAGGAAACGAGTTTGCGTGTAATAATAGCCTTTAATGAGTCCACACAATAATTATAATACGTGAGCACAATAAACGGTTAGCGTACAATTTTACGATATCAATAGTACACACTGGGTCAAGGTTGATCTCGGATAGACGAGGCAACTGCTCCGTGGTAAGTTGAATGAATACTGAATTCTCGCTGTTCCTAGGCGTCCTTTTATATGGCCCGGCGAGTAGAGTATTAGTAGTAAATCGTCACTTCGGCTAGTCACTGGAAGGCACTAGAACCTGTGCATTTCAAGCGTACAATGGTTCGTTCCTTTTCTGGAATGTGCGCTAAATCCACGCCTCTGTCCCGGCGAAGTAGGTATTTACCTACATTCAGTTGTGCATCGACCATGCCCGGCGGCAGTCGATCTCTCTAGTAATTTCGCTCGCATACAATTGAACACCGGCGACGCCTCTGGAAAAATCGATACGTTTCGGGCGTAATCCAACACGTGACGTAGCAACAATGCGTGGTTGCTACAGTTTCATGTCATCGAAATGAGAACAGCATAAGAAATAAGAGCAGCTTGTATCGAGTAAACAGACTACATCGGTCTTCAATCAATAAAAAGTGTCCCATTTCACGATCGGTTTCATAATAAAAAAAATGTTTTCATGGAAATAGCCAAAACCAATTGAATATTATTTGATAACATCAAGAGAGAGCATTCAATCTTATTCTTATCTTATTCAGATACAAAATAATATCATAACAACATAATCAATGTATTATATGGCATCATAAAAAATGCTATGCAACAATGCAAAATTATATTAAATAAAATATAAGATGCAACAATTGTGATGCAATAATGGGATATTTCCACGTATACACATACTATGATTACAGCATTTTTATTTTATTTTTATGTTGACGAATAATTTTTTTACAGCGAGTCAACGTTTGCCATCATGCTAAGGACGGAGAGGAAGTTTTTGGAAAGAAAACTGTCAGTATCTCCAGGAGTGACGAGTGTATGAATCTCTCCCACTGCTGTGCAAGGCGATGTTCCGAGAGAGTCCCGCTGGAGATGTCAAAAGGTAGCCTTCAACCAGTCTCTCCTAGATAGGGTTTCCATCTTCCAAAATAAAAAAAAAACCTGACTCTGCGCTCTGAAAGGCCAGACATTTTGCCCTAAAAGCCGGACGTACATATATAATTTTGGACATAACTTTTATACATAATAATAAAAAATCTGTTACAATTTACAGTTGTTTATTAATCACGCATTAACCAATCATTTATTAATCTTATCCTTGTCATCAGTTGACATTTATATAGAATATAATGTCAATAACAAAATAAAAAAAATATTGAGTCTTCTGTCTGTAGACATACTAAACTTATAAGAAAACAAACAAAACATAACTTTTTTTCTGGTTAAACAGTTGACTAAAATTTTTCGTTAAATAGATAAAAAATTAAACATATTTATCTTTGTGGACAAAAAACGAAAAACATAAATTAAAATGAAATCTCGACTTCTCCAAATTATTCAAAAATTACAAAAATCTACCATTTTGTACATTTGGCGTTTTCACCTACTTTATCCAAAACGTCGTTTTCTTTGGAAATCATTTAATAAAATCCTTGACATGTCATTTTTAAATTACACAATGTGTACACCATCTTAGCAATTGTTTGCAATTTATTGCGTTCCTTGGTCCGCTGGGTGTTTATTAAAGAGAAAACTCTTTGAAAGTAATATTCCGCCAATTTCAGAAGTTCGGAAGACAAAACCCGCGCGAACCAAAAAAGTCTAACAAAAGCCGGACAGGCCGGACATATAAATATTTAGCCGGACACGACATAAAAAAGCCAAACATGTCCGGCTAAAGCCGGACAGATGGCAACCCTACTCCCAGATGCATCCGCCGCCAAGACTCCCTCACCCAAAGACAACCTCACCCATTGAACCAAGGCACCTAAAGTCACTAAACGTAGCGAATTACTTGGAGTGGCCAATGGCAGAGATGTTGGTTATCCAATAAATGGAACCCATGAAGAACTACACAAGCTCAAAAGATTCTACGTTGCATGACATAATTCTCGGATTACGTTGTGATTATATATTGCAGAAAATCAATTTGATTGTAGATTGGCGTAGTCAATTGATTATTTATCGCATAATAGGAACGTAGCTACCAACTTCTTTCATATTCTATAGGCACGGATACATTCTGCCAACAAATTCCAAAAGTAAGTCTACAAATATAAAAAATGGAACGACAATTTTTCAACATGGCTATCTCTCTCTCTCTGGTTTCAATCCTGGGATTGGTTTGCAACAATTTCCTCTATTCTTCTCTTCCATTCTTCCCTGTCTTGCGCGGCTCTTTTGAAGTCTGCATACGATGAGCAGCGCACGTCCACCAGCAGGTCCTCCAGGTACTCTCGGCGTGGGCGTCCCCTAGAGTTTGTCCCCTCGGTCATACCGCCATTATGGCAATGCAAGAGGCCGTATGTCGTATTACATGGCCGATCCATCTTGCACGCCTTTCGGACAAGGTACTGAGCAGGTGCCTTCCTCCTTCGATTGTTTGGAGAACCTCCTCATTTGTAATGTGGTCTCTTCAGGAAATTCCTAACAGTCTTTTATAGGACCACATCTCAAAAGCCTCTAGTCTCCGTTTATCTCTTTCGGATAGGCACCATGTTTCGCAGCCGTACATCAAGATACTCCATACATAGGTCTTGATGAGGAGTATTCTCAGTTTTAGGTCTATATTAATCGATTCTATTATTTCCGACCTTATTGAATTTTGGACGGCTAGTTTCACATCTTTGGACGGTTTTTTGTTGGTGCCAACGGCGTTCAGTCCTCCATTAATTAACCTGCATTCACCCTTCTTCCAATATCTCTATCAGCCTTCCCATCTCTCGTAAACATACTTCTCAAATAAACAAACTCATCCACCTGCTCCAAGTATTCACCATTCACAACTTTATTGCATACTGTTTTCGTACTCTCTCTTTCAAACACCATGACTTTAGACGTACTTACTTTCATCATTAACTCATTCTTCATACATACTTCGTTCATCCTTGACACGAGAGACTGTAGATCTTCCATACTGTTAGATATAAGCACCGCATCATCAGCATACAACAGGCAACATATATAGTTTCAGATTACTCAATTTACGGCTGAGTACAAATATCTAAACCAATTTTTCTTAGGGGATACCAAAGATATTTAAATACAGAAAGATATGCTATGGTGTCCGCGCAACTGTCGCCGGACTACGCCGTAATTAGCGTAGTTTTCATCCAAAAAGAATTTGTTCATTTCGTTGATTTTTTGAAAATGTGCATTAATATTGGTTAACAATATATTTTGAATAAGGAAAGAAAGAATTCGTTTATTTAGTTTAACGTTCGTTTGGTTTATTCGTTAATTGTTCTTTTAGTTTATTTGTTAATTGGTAAACAATATCGGCGACACCCGGAAGCGCAGACCCACATAGTAAAAACAGCAGATAGCACATCTACTTATATTTCAATATCTTTGGGGGATACGCAGATTTTCACCCTCTTTGGACTGCATGCCACAGAATGTCCGGTATCATAATATTTTGACTATATTTTAGCTGAGTGTACAAATGCGTTGAGTTCCTAAGCAGGTGTCAACGGTTCTACAATGATAGTAAAAGGAGGTATTCAAAAATGCGTTGGATTCAAGAAATACCCAGATGATTCGTGTCTCAGAAATGTCCGTCTTTCCATATAAGAAAGTTGGGAGGCGGGTACAGCCGCCCCAGGAACCGTTTATTGGAAAACCAATACCTCTTCCATAGATCACCCCAAGTGGTTGGCTACGTTTGGTGACTTAGCCTGGGTTCATGGGGTGAGGTTTGTCCGGGTCTTGTATACCTGTTGCGTGGCGAGCCGGATCAAGAAAGACTGGTTGAGGGAAGTCTTTTGACTTCTCCAGCCAGACTCTCTCAACACATCGCCTGCAACACAATTGGAGGGATGGATTCATACGTCTGTCACTCATGGATACTGACCTCCATGTTCCTACTCACCCTTCATATCTTTTTCCTTCCCAGAACTTCATCTCCTTTGTTTTCTTTAAAAGATCCTCCACAAATGCTGGCGTCCCACGGGGATCGGTTCTGTCTCCTACTTTGTTTTTGTTGCACATCAACGACCTTTTGTCATGTGCACCAATTAATTGTTACGCGGATGACAGTACAGTCTATAATAGCTTTTGGTTTGACAAGCCCCCAAAGGGCTCACAAACTCCAACAGATCGGAGGGCTTTGAAGCAAAGAATGGACGGTTACCTCGAGAGTGTTTTCTCTTGGGGTAAAAATAATCTCGTCGAATTTAATGTTTCAAAGGCCCAATCTTGTCTGATTACGTCTAAAAGGGATCGAAATGAAGCTCCGAAATACCTGAAAAATACCCTCGACTCCGGTCCGTTTACTAGATTCTTCCATCTTAAAGCACAGGCGTCGGGTGGGAATGCTATCATTGTTCTACCGGTATTACAATGGAAAATGCTCCAAGGAACTAGATCATTGATCCCTTCGGCACCGGTGCATAGTCGGGAAACACGCCAAACGCGTGCCCAACATTTGTACACGGTTGACATTTGCCACATGAGAACGGGTCGTTTCTTCGACTCGTTCTTGTGTTCAACAGCTCGGCTGTGGAATGATTTGCCGGCCTTTGTGTTTCCTTCTTCCTACAACATGGGTCTCTTCAAGACCAATGTTCATTCCTTCCTCTCCTCAAAAAGACCCTTCACACAGCATCCCTGATGACATAGGCCGTGAGGGAAATTATTTTCCCCAGGGTCTCCTGCATGGAGCTGACTTAAAATTAATATAAGAATACAAAAAGAAGGACAGAAGATCTAAAAGATTTAGTTCTACATATATTCGTTAAGCAGGACATAATATATTTATTTTAATAATGTACAAATAAAATTGTATAGGTACATAGTAACTTCATCACTGCATTCAGTAAAAATATCAGTAATTAAACCTTGAGATTAGAAAACCTTATGTTTTTAATTGCCCATTTTTCTGAATGTTGGTATATCGAATATTACAGTGCGTCGTCTTTTAACAATTCTAGTTTGAGCTGACCCAATCCACCCAGTAGGAGAGTATTATTTGCTCTTCCAAGCTGAAAATGCTTTCACCTGATTTTTTGGTTAGTATCACTTTTTTGTGTCATAATTATTATTCGATTCAAATGGTTTTTGATAGACAAATCATTAGCTTTCTTTTTCTCCTAATATTTAAGCTTATCTCTCTTCTTTGTCCGCTCTTTTACCTTCTTCTAAATTGTCAATTTTTTCACTTTCTTTCAAATTGTACACTTTTCTGTCTTCTTCTAATGTACTAACTATTCTCTCCTCTCCAGACTCGTAAGCTTTTTTACCCTCTCTCAAATCATTAGCTTTTCGCTCTTCTCTCAAATTGTCAGATTTTTCCTCATCTTCTAAATTGCCAGCATCTTTATCAGCTGTTTCCTCGTCTCCTAAATGGTATATTTTTCTCTCTTCTTCCGACTCGTAAGCTTTTTTTCCCTTTCTTAAATCATTAGCTTTTCGCTCATCTCTCAAATTGCCAGATTTTTCCTTATCTTCTAAATTGCCAGTATCTTTATCAACTGTTTCTTCGTCTTCTAAATGGTATATTTTTCTCTCTTCTTCCAATTCCTTATCAATTTTCTCTTCTCTCAAAATGAGAGCTTTTTTCTCTTCTCCCAAATCAACAGCGTCTCTTTGTTCTCCGTTGTTGTTAGGTTGTCTCTTTTCTCCTAAGTTGTAAATAATTATTCTCTCTTCTCCTAAATTGTAAGCCTTTCTTCCATCTCCTGCATCGTAAGTTGTTCCTGCTCCTCCTAAATTGTAATTTATTGTCTCTTCTTCTGGAATGGGAGAATTTTCGCTTTCAGGAACTCTTGATACCTGAACTGGTTTTGTCCTCACTAAGTTATCATCTACTGAATCTGTTTCTATGTTCAATTCGTCTTTTTGAATTTTTCCGAGCCTCAATTCAATTTTATCATAAATTGACTTAATTACTTGTCTTGCAATTTCATCTATCATGTTAGTCTTACGTATTTCAGTAATTTTGTCATTAAAATTCTCTTGGAAATCTCTGCGTATTTTGAAAAGCCGCATGAATTCCGAATCATCAGAAATGATTGCTGGATAAAGTTCAGCCAAACTTCGCAAAAATAATATGTAGTGGTTAGAGAATTCTTGGGTTGCGTCCAGAAAGCGTCTCTTTGAAACCACAATAACATCATCATTTTCCTATAACCAGAAAAAAGCAGAAATCATGTAATATTTGAAACGAAAGCAAATTATGAAACACGGTCTTGCCGATGATCGTTGATAAATTCATTAAAAAATACGAATGAAGCAAAATTATTTTTGCGTTTTTGCTGTATTTAGTGAAGTGAGATCATTGTTTTTGTTTAAATTAAGCTATTAAAAAAAACAAAACATGGAAACCTTTTTATAAACATGTACATATTAAACATTTATAATAATTATAGAAACAACGTTAAACAATATTTATAAATTTTTAATTTAATTTTCACAGAAAAACCAGAGTTGAGTTAGCCTGGACATGTATTATGAATTATAGAAGACCGATTTCCACATATAATAGGATAATTCCAAAGGAGAGACGTCCGGTGGGCCGCCCCAGATATGGTTTTGGTAGGCACTCCAGATTCTGTGCGAGAAGAGGCTGGACCTGCGATGGATGGAGGCTGCTGACGTAGCCAAGGACAGGGACACCTGAAGCGATGGGTCACCGACACGAATAGGATAAGGGCAAGAATACTAAATGAGCTGATCACATTTTCAAATACTGTGAAATTTGTAAAATCTGGTAAAATATGGATAGCGGAATTTTCAAAAGAATTTATGTTGAAATTGTAAATGGTTGTTTAGGCAACCCTGATTTAGTTAGCCTCATTGAATTTCATACACCCACGAGAGCTATTCGTTCCATAAGCATGTTTAGATGTAACAATACCAGGACTGAGCATTTTAAACACTCGTAAGTGTCTAGTTTGCAGGAAGTCAGTAATAGATACGTAGATCTTGAATCCCTTATTTTTGTGTTCTTTTAGAGCTTTAGTTAATTTTATACTTTCTGGTGTCTTGCACGATCAAATGCCAAACATAATTGTTATGTTAAAAAATACATTTGTTTCTAGAATTTCCTTTTGCTTGTATTTAACTGTGACATGCATTAATTGTTCATTGCATATTAATCCCCTTGATATCAAATTCAATAAATTTAATTAAAAGTTAAATAAATATTTACCGTATTTAAACAATCCATTCCGCGTGCCACCTTTCCATCTACAATGCACAAATCATCACGGCCAAAAGCAGTGTTATAAACCATATTTTGGATATCAGGATTGATGTCCAAAAAAACTTCTCTGTTATTATATGATTCACCGGGTAATTCATTTCCTTTTTTCCGAATACCCGATTCATGATTATATTTCGGAGACTCATCAAGTAAATCATTAGGTTTTCTTAGAATACCTGAATCATCTGAAAGATTAATTTCATCAGGAAATTCGTCTTCTTTTTCCCCAACCCGTGATTTATATGTAGATATCAGGAAATTTTCTCTATCGTTAACATTTGTTTCAGCATATGATTCGTTGGATTTTTGTCGAATATCTGATTCATGATTTGAATTTAGTGGTTTTTCCAAGGTATTGGATTCATCAAGTGATTCGTTTGAATTTTGTCGTAAATCTGATTCATTATTTAAATTCAGTGGTTTTTCTTTGGCACTGGATTCATTGAATTTTAGTCTAACATCTGATTCATGGTTTAAATTTAGCGGTTTATCTAAGACATTGGATTCATCGAGTGATTCGTTTGATTTTTGTCGAATATCTGATACATTATTTGCATTCATTGGTTTTTCTTTGATATTAAATTCATCAAGTGATTCGTTTGATTTTTGTCGAATATCTGATGCATTATTTGAATTCATTGGTTTTTCGTTGATATTGGATTCATCGAGTGATTCACTGGATTTGTGTCTAGTATTTGATTCATTTTTTGAATCCAGTGGTTTTTCTTTGATATTTGGTTCATCGAGAGATTCTCTGGATTTTTGTAGAGTATCTACTTCATGACTTGAATATAGTGGTTCTTCTACTACAATGGTTTCATCGAGTGATTCACCGAATTTTTGTCGAGTATCTGCTTCGTGACTTGAGTTTAGTGGTATTTCTACTACATTGGTTTCATCGAGCGATTCACCGAATTTTTGTCGAGTATCTGATTCATGACTTGAATTTAATGGTTCTCCTTTCATATTGGATTCGAGTGATTCATTTGATTTTTGTCGAATATTTGACTCATGATTTAAATTTATTGTATTTTTCATCATATTTGGTTCGTCAACTAAATCTTTCGTTTTATTATAAATACCTGGTGCATAATTAATTGAACTTTGTAATCTTTGTCTGACATTGGATTCAGTACGTGGTGTGTTTTTACTTCCTCTCATTTTAAGTTCACGAAGAGGATTCTGATATTTTCGAATGGGATTCAATTTATCAAGAATTTCGATTAATTTATCTCGAATAATTGTTTTGTAATTCGATATTTGTGGTTTTTCTGTGACATTGAATACATCAAGAAATGCATTCCCCTTTTGTCTAACATCTGATTTATTATATGAATTTGGTGTTTTTTTTAAGTCTTTAGATTCCATGATATTCGATTCATCAAGTAAATCATTCGCTGTATGTCCAGAATTCACTATTTTAGTTGATTCATTCAAATATTTTTTTTCTTTTTCTCTGATATTGGTTTCATCGAAAGAAACATTTGTTTTTTTAGGGAAAACCGATTCATGATTTGAAATCGGTGTTTTTTCCGACGAATTGAGTTCATCGCGGTGATCTTCCGCGTTATGTCCAATGTCTGGTTTATAATTTGAATTTATTGATTTTTCTATCATATTGGGCTCTTCAAGAATATCTGCGATTTCCTTCGATTTGGGTTCAAGTAATTCTTCTGATTTATGTGATTCATAAAATTCATCAGGAGGAGTGTAATTTGTTCGAGTTTGAATCGGTTCATCAATTAAATCGTCAGGTTTATATGGAGCACTAGGTTCATCATTTATTTCCGGTGAGTTTTCTAACATATTTGGCTCGTCAAGAAAATCTGCATTTTTCCTGGAATTATATTCAAGTAATTCTTCTGATTTATCTGGATCATAAAATGGATCCAGTGATTTTTCTGTATTACTTGGTTTATCGAGTAATATTTCCGCATGTTGTCTCAAATTTGTTTCATCAGGAGTAGTATAATTATTTTGATTTTGATTCGGTTCATCGATTAAATCACCTGATTTATATGCTGGTTCATCAGTTGAATTCAGCGATTCTCTCGTCATTTTGGATTCTTCTGATTTATGTTTATAAAATGGATCCAGTGATTTTTCTGTATTACTTGGTTTATCAAGTAATATTTCCGCATGTTGTCTCAAATTTGTTTCATCAGGAGTAGTATAATTATTTTGATTGTGATTCGGTTCATCGATTAAATCACCTGATTTATATGCTGGTTCATCAGTTGAATTCAGAGATTCTCTCGTCATTTTGGGTTCTTCTGATTTATGTTTATAAAATGGATCCAGTGATTTTTCTGTATTACTGGGTTTATCAAGTAATATTTCCGCATGTTGTCTCAAATTTGTTTCATCAGGAGTAGTATAATTATTTTGATTTTGATTCGGTTCATCGATTAAATCATCATTGGGTTCTTCTGATTTATGTTCATCCAGTGACTTTTCTACATTCCTGGATTTATCAAGAAATATTTCCGCACGACGTCTCAAATTTGTTTCATCAGGTGTATGATTTTTTCGATTTTGGTTCAGTTCATCAATTAAATCATCTGATTTATCTGCTGGTTCGTCATATGAATTCAACAATTCTTCTGTCATATTGGGTTCTTCTGATTTATGTTCATAAAATGGATCCAGTGATTTTTCTACATTACTGGGTTTATCAAGTAATATTTCCGCATGTTGTCTCAATTTTGTTTCATCTAGAGTAGTAAGATTTTTTTGATTTTGATTCCGTTCGTCGATTAAATCTTCTGATTTACGCCCAATGCCCGGTTTATAAATTATTTCACGTGGCTTATTGGCTTCGTGTAGAATATCAGCATTTAGCCTAGATTTGGGTTCGTCAAGGATTTCTCCTGATTGCCGAATACCCTTTTCATTATTTACATTGCCCGGTTTATCCGCATTACTGGGCTGTTCAAGAATATCTGCGTTATGCTTTGATTTAAGTTCTCCAAGAAAATCATTTGATTGTCTTAGATTGGTTTCATTAAGAGAAGCCTCATATTTTCGACTTCCGTGAGGTTTATCAAGTGATTCTTCTAATTTATTTCCTGGTTCAATATTTGAGTGTAGTAACTTTATTGTATTATTGCCATCATCGAATTTTAATTCATCTTTAAGCGTAGGCTCGTCAACTAAACCAAATGCATTTTGACTAACATTAGTTTTATCAACATGTTTTTCTGAATCTTTCCTAAAGTTTTCATCTCGTGGTTCATCAAGGGATTTTTCTGATTGACTGTTATTGAGAATATCATCAAATGGCTGTTGCGCATTGGTGCCATCACCAGAATTATTTAAATTGCGTCCTAGATTCGATTCGTCGATCGAATCTGTAGTTTTTTGAATTAGGTTGGATTCATTGGCTGATTTGTTACTGAGATTCATTTCGTCGACTACATCTTCTGAATTATCTCTGAATTTAGCATCTTTACCAGATTCATCACTTTCGTATTCACTTCCAAGTTCCTCATTTGAATTGTCAGTGTTTTGTCGAAGTTTAGGTTCACCATCCATTTTTTCTTGGAGTTTGGTTTCACTATCTGATTGTTGTAACTTATGACCTAAAAGAGGTTGATCGAGTGAATCATTTGATGTTGGTTTGTCAACCGAAACTCCAGATTTACCATTGAAATATTGTTCATTAATTAAATCTCTAACAGAAACATTGTATTCCTGTTTATGGTTGGGCTCAATCAGTGAATTGTTTTCTGATTGAACATGAGAAATAGGTGGAGGAAGAGTATTATTCATAGATTCTTCTCTTAGCTCATTTCCGTCTGTAGAAACAGAATTCTGTCTTTGGCTTGGAAAAGTTTGGAAACCTTCCGTATTATTTTTCATAATTTCAAATTTATCGATTTTTCGTTCAACTTCATTAGATGTTTGATTTTGGTCATGATCCAAAAATTCCAAACTATTTTTCACTTTATCTTCAAAACCATCATATAATTCAATTTTGGCTGGTTTTGCATTAGGTTGTTGATTCACAATTGATTCATTTCTTTTTAAATCACGATTTAAAGTAAAATCTGGTAAGGGTTCGATAACATTTTTAGGTTTCTTTATTTCAGATGCTCTTTCTTCTGTCTTAAGTCTGATATGAGGGTCCACATAAACACCATCATCAATCTTTCCATAATGATTTCTTATGTCGGGTTCATCTAAGTCTGTAGTATCATCAGCTGTTTTACCACGATATTTTTCAAGAAATAAACCTTCCAAGTCGTCCATTTTTTGTTTTTGATTAGGTTCAGGAGAACCAACCAATTTAGCAACGTTTGTTCTGACATATTTTTCTACTAAACTCTCTAAAATTTCATCACTGAGGTGAGGTTTTTTGTCTGCATTTATCTCAGGTTTTTGTCTTGGATGGAATAAATTAACGGGTTTATTACCGGTGGTCTTATCAGCTTTCTGTCTTATGCGAGTATTATAAAACTTGTTTTCAAACACTTTTCCATCATTTGGTACTTCAATCAAACCATCACCATGTTTATCTAAATCTTGGTCATCATGAAATTCTAATTTATTTAATATTCTTTTGATGTTGTACCGTTCACGCGCGTCATCTGGATGCTCCTGTGATAATCTCCTGAGATAGTTGGCATAATTTTTCAAAATTTGCGTTTTTGGCTTTTTTGACACAAATTTGGAGGCCAGTATTTCACTACTAAACGGATCATTAGCAGGATCTACAGAAATATATTTTTCATTAGTTCTAATTGAGTCGCCAGCAATTGGACGCGTGTTCTGATATAACCTCTCACGACGTTTCAGTTTTTCTCTGTATTTTTTAGAAAAATGAGAATTGTCATTGTGCAAATTTCCATTGGATATTCGACTGAAATCTTTCTCCTTTGGATGAGTCTGAATGTAGGACAAATGATTTTTCGGTGTATTCATGATTTTCACATTTGGTTCATCATCAGAATATTTATATTTACGTATGCTTGATCCGCGGCCGGACGGACTTTCTCCTGTTCTTAAGAATTGTAAGTATTTTTTATAATTTCTTGATAAAGGCGAATCTTTTGGATAATGTTGATTCCTGAGATTCTCTAGACGAATTGGTTTCCTTTGAATATTAATAGGATGTTTTGCCAAAACCGTAAGATATTTCTTATTACTTTTTGGAATTGGAAATATTTCATCTTCGTGATTTGTTGTATCATATAAATCGTCATGATTAATAGAATCTTTGGCCAGAACTGTTACATATTTTTTGTTACTTTTTGGAATAGGAAATATTTCATCTTCATGATGTGTATCGTACAAATTATCAAGATGATCATGTTTGGCAACAACTGATAAATATTTTTTATTACTTTTTGGAATTGGAAATATTTCACCTTCGTGATGTGTTGTATCGTATAAATCATCACGATCATCATGAGTAGGATGTTTGGCCAGAACCGTAACATAATTTTTATAACTTTTTGGAATTGGGAATACTTCATCTTCATGATATGTTGTATCGTATAAATTATCACGATTATTAGAATCTTTTGACAGAACTCTAACATATTTTTTATTACTTTGTGGAATTGGAAATATTTCATGTCCACGATGTGTTGTTGCGTATACACCAGGATCTTTAGGCAGAAGTGTTAAATATTTTTTATTACTTTTTGAAATAGGAAATATTTTATTTTCATAACGCGTTGTATCATATAATTCACCATGATTTACATAATCTGGTTGATATCTTCTGTTTATGTTTACCTCAGTTGAATCGTGTTCTTCAGATGAGTCGTGAAAATCGGTTGTTACTTTTCTCGGTTCTTTAAAATAATTATAATCATTTGACGGACGTCTATCTTTCGGTTTTCCAAGAATGTCAATTTTTTTGGAGTGTGGTTTATACGTGGGATCTTCCATAGAATCAAATTGATTTTCTTCAGATTTTCTTGGATTTACATTTGGGAAAAGTTTTCTGTGGGAAGGATAACTATTTCTCGGTAGATCTGTTTTTTTACTTGACTCCATCCTATCCTGGAATGTTAATTGAACAAGTATATTAAAAAAAGTACCATGACAGAGTTTTTTGGCTGCATATCCGCTTGGCCTACCCTTTTGTGAAAGCAGAGTGATTATTATTCAGTTCGTTGAAGGATAGAGACCGGAGTAACTATTTCCTATCAAAACACGTTTAAAAAAGAAGGGTCAGAAGGGATATGCTCATTGTAACACATTTCTTCAGACTGATTCGTGGATGGTTAAAAAACTCGACTATCATGTAGAACATTAGTTTCTATGTCCCCGGTGGTTATCTCCGTCACCGACAGCATAGACTGTTTTATCTACCGGCTTTCAGAACTAACTTGCCAATGAACATGCCAATCGGGAGAGCAGTCTTTTTGTTAAATAGAATCACTTCGAATATCGATATGTTTAACATCAATGAAGCACAATTTAGATGGCAAGCTTTGTTACGGTTAGTTTAAATCTACTTATCTTATCTTAAATATTTCCTTTTTTTAATGCTTTGAAATGTTAATTTTGTATTTTTTTTAAATGAATAAATTAAATTGAATTGAATCAACACAAAACTTGAATTTTAACTTTGAAATTTGTTGAATTATACAAATTAAATAGTGTCAACATTTTTTAGGTAGGAAAGATATTCCAGATACACTCCAATTACCACTTTACTTCTGACAAATGTTTACGATGTTCGAAGGATCGGGTGTTTTGGGATGGTTTTGATATTCTGTGTATGAATGTAGTTATTAATAAAAATATTTTAAATATAATTACATATTTTCCTGAGCCTGATCGAACATTGAATCCATCCGGATGATCTTCCTCGTTTCGAACATCGTAAAAATCTGAATGCCGCGAATCATCTGAAAATTCTTCCGAATGATAATCTTCACCTTCTCCAAAATTGAAGGAATCATGATCATTTCGATAATCAGATTTAGCAGAACTATAACCGCTTCGAGCGTGAATCGATCCTGGAGAACTCTGACCTGATCGATTATCATAATAATCTGACGGACTCACTTCTCTCCGAGTTTCAGGCAGGTAATTTTTTGCGGAACGTAATCGATTATTTTGAGCATTTTCTGATCTTTTTTCCGGTACCGGATAATCTTTCTCAGCATTGTATTCTGGTTTTAAATCAAAATCTGCATAGTTGGTTCTTTCTTTTAGGTCAATATCTGCTCTTCCGTTGTAAAATTTATTATATTCAATGTTAGGTTCATTAGCAAAATCGTTTTCACGATGTTGATAATATTCTGGTGTAAATTCGGAAAAGTCGTTATTATTTGGTTGTTCTGCGTTATTAAGGCCATCAAGTTGTTCGTTTGGAATGTTTACTGATCGGCGTTCAGCAAGGAATGCATTTGGGTCCGAATTTAAATCTCCTAATGGATTTTCAAAGGTCCCTGATGGAACGAACGCATTTGTTTCCTATAAAGAAGAAAAAAAATTACTAAAATAGTTAAAATATATCACTACAAACTAAAATATTACAAAAATTACGTCACTATGAACACGCCTAACCATTTAATATGTATATTAACTTCGTTGCAAATTATCGTGTCCATTTCATATGATATATGGATTAATGGAGTGAGGTTTGTCCAGGTACTGACGGAGAATGAGTTTGCCCACCAATTGGAGCCAGTTGAGGGAGACGCTTTGAACTATCCAGCAGGACTCTCGATCTATCGCTTTGCATGGCAGTGGGAGAGATCGATTGAGTCGTCCGTCACTTCTGGACACACTGATCCTCAGATTTCTACCCAGCCATCATACTTTGTTCTTTCCCAGAACGTTCTCTCCTTCCTTTACCAAAATAGATCTTCTGTACGGCAACCCCAAATCTAATGTGTGCACTGAGGGTAACTAATATTCTTACATATCATTACGCATATTAATGTTGTGATTTTTTACATGTTTTTATTTTTTATTTTTATGTTATGATGCGTTTTTTGTTTTTGTCGTAATTAGTGGTTTTTGTTTTCGTTCATTTGTGTGTTATTAAACTTCTTCAATTAGTTTTGTCGCCTGAAATGTACTAAAAAAAATTAAAATTTTACTTTTTCGCAACTCTCTCCTAGACATTGTTCAAAAGACTGGAATGGGTCTGGAATCCCTTCAATATCATCTTCGGTAATGTCGATCGAAGGTAATTCATTGTTTCCCTAAAATAATAAAATATTGTTCTAGTTATAGATAGATTTTATTGTAGAAAAAAACAATATACATTTTCACACCGAGGAAGGCGTAACCCCTGGTAACTAGTCTGTGTTAATTTTTTTTTAATGTATAAGAGTCGCAACTGCCGGAGCCAGTGGGACTATGGCATCCCCAATCAGAGAAGTTTACAGGGAATAGGGAGGCTACGAAGTACCTGGCTATTCAGATCTATTGACAAAACACAGCATAAAATTTTTTTAAGAGATTCCAATTCTGAATGGTAATCCTTCCTGAGAGGATCTAAAACTCGGAGTTGTGAAGCTACACAAATTATTTATTAAAATTTACTTGTGCACTCCGGGGTTTGAACCAGCGACCTCCGTATTGCTGCAGAGCTTTATCCCTTTTTTACATTAGCTCCAAACAGGAGGCCCTGAGGAAAATAATTTCTCCTCAAGTCCTATGTCACAAGACTATGCTTATTGCAGATGGTATAGTACCGATAGCAGATAAATCATTGTGACTTGCAGAATAGCCTGGAAAGGTGGAGAAAGATCCTGGAGGATAATGGCCTAAAAATTAGCAGGAAAAAGACTGAATATTTGTATTTGCCATTTGAAGACACAAATGCTATAACTCCTTCGATGCAACTGGATGGAGTAACATTAGCCAACTGTGATTCATTTAAGTATATGGGCTCACTAATCCACAGAGACGGAGGATGTGCAGCGGATGTCATCCACAGAATAGGTGTGGGATGGATTAAATTCAGATACGTAACAGGAATATTGTGTGATTCCAAAATGCCTATAAAACTTAAAGGAAAGATATACCAGACTATTGTAAGACCCGCAATAATGTATGGCTCCGAATGCTGGACTATGTACAACTCGAGCAAATCGAAACAGCAGAAATACGAATGCTTAGATGGTCGGCAGGAGTATCACTAAAAGATAAGATCAAAAGTTCACGCATTCGTGGTGGCCTGGGTGTCACAGACATAAACAGTAAGCTGGAGGAACGACAATAAGACGGAGACCATCAGAACACACAGTGAAGCAGGCAATGTTTACGGAGCTTCATCGACAGTCATCCAGAGGAAGACCGAAGAACTCTTGGATGACTCAATGCTCCAAAATACTTCAGAGAAACGGTCTGGATGAAGGCGATACTCAGAGAAGAAGAAACTACAACCTGAGAATGAGAAGAGCCGACCCCAACCTAGGCAATGAGTTGGGACAGCGCAAGGAAGAAGAAGAAGGGCCTAAGTCATCTTTAACCACAGAGATCGTCAATTGTTACAAACATACAGTATCGCCCAGGTGAAAGACCAGAACTGAAACGTTGCTTGAAATTATTTTAGCCGTGTTTGTTGACCAGATCTGAATAGCCAACAACTTTTCCACATTCCTCCTCACCATCTTATCACTTTGATCACTAAACACGTTTAGTTGCACATGTCGGAGTTTTATTCCGAAACAAAGACATTAATAACATATTATATATTATTTTATTTATTTAAATTTTAATCTGAAGCCGAAATTGTCAAGTAAACAGCTATTGTGACGAATTGCCAGCAAAACGATTTCTCGGCGTAATAATATTTTATTTCAGATTAAAAACATAACAATGTTTTTTTTTTGTTCTTAACAATAAAATTACCCGCAATAATAAAATAATAAATGTTTTATTGAAAAGTTTGCAAGTTATTTTACATTAAAAATTATGTGTGTTATTCTTTCAAACGGAGACAAAAAATTAAACAAAATGTTGATTAAAAATGGCTTTTCACTGATAATAGGATCGTCGGTTAATTGACTCAAAGAATTGACGTTATCTACTTCGAAGTAAAAGCAGTAATTATATTTGAAATTTTTCCATTATCAGGGTAGTTTGTAGATTGTGAAGGATTTTTTTTATGTATGTAAACGTTTTTATGTATTTCAGTATAATAATTAGTGAAATGAATCTGGTTTTGGGCGTTAAGTTTTGATGTCGAGGTTGCGTCGTTCCTATTCATACGTATAATTATATTTTTATTTCAATTTCCTCTGTTACCCAATTATTGTAATTTATGTAAAATATCTAAGAAAGTACAAATTTTGGCATCACCGCTTAGGGTTTTATGGTAATTTCTTTCAGTACCGCCCTGGTGAAAAGCCACAATTCGGAATCGAAATATTGCATTGGGAATTACCTGGCTATTAAACACGGCTAAAGCCATTTCAAAAAACTTTTCTATTGTGATTGGTGGTCTTTTATAAGGGCGATACTGATACTCCAATCCAGAACGTAAAAATATATAAAAACATGGTATCCGGAAACTCATACTACCAATAAGCGGCAAACCGGTGAACCTAAATCAAATACAGAACCCAAAAAAAATTTTTTTTTGATCTGAGCGTTTTCTTTTATTTTTTTTTTGTTTAAGTTAGTAACAATAATAATAATAGTTTATTCCAGAATATATGCAGAGATAGTGCAATGCAATACATTCCATGTTTTGAAATAACAAAAGAAATACAAATAACAAGATGAGGTAAAAAGTAAATAACAACACATGAATTAAATAAAAAAAAAAGAATGAGAATGAAACAAGCAGCTGTTTGCGGGGGGTATTTCACCGTCTCCCGTCTCTCTCTATTTTTAAACTAATGGGTTGATTTTATTATCTAGGCATATTTGCGTTTCAACTGATTACACAAGACCGTATATGTGTTAAATTAACGATTTTTTTTAAATTTTACCAAAAATATTCCAATCAAATTAAAATATATATATATATATATATATATATTAAAATGGCGTTTTGCCGTACTGGCAACTTTGATCTCAAATATCTTCTCTTTGGTTAGGAATTCCAAATTCAAATTTGTACAGCTATTTACTCATGTATTTGTGTTTCGAAAATTATAATTCATTTGTTTTTTTTTTCTTTACGTCACTTAGTTTACAAAATGGAAAACTTGAAACATCGCGTTATTTACGAGTACGAGTTCCACCGTGGCACCAGTGCTGCAGAAACGGCTCGAAGGATTAATGATGTGTATGACGACGGTGCCGCAAAAGAAAACACAGTGCGTTTTTGGTTCCAACGTTTTCGTTCTGGAAATTTCGACCTGCAGAACAAGCCCCGTGGACAGCCGGAGACCAAAGTTGATAATGAAGAATTGAAGGCTATTGTGGAAGCAGATCCATCGCAAACCACGTCGGAGTTAGCTGCAGGCTGCGGTGTTAGTGATAAAACTGTTTTAATCCACTTGAAGCACATTGGGAAGGTGAAAAAGCTTGAAAGGTGGGTACCTCACGAATTGAGTGAAGCAAATCAACAAACGCGCATTAGAACGCTAGACCACACACTGCACAACAGACGGCTACCAAATTAGAGGAGCTTCAATTGGAATTTCTAAGACATCCACCGTACTCTCCGGACCTTGCACCAACAGATTACCATTTTTTTCGCAATTTGGATAACTTCTTGCAAGGGAAAAAGTTCAACTTTGATGGGGCAGTTTAAACCGCCTTCAAAGATTTTATTGATTCCCGTCCGAATGGTTTTTTTAGTAAAGGGATCGATGAACTACCTACGAGATGGCAAAAGTGCATAGATAGCAATGGTACATACTTTGATTAAATAAATATATTATATTAAAAAAAAATCGACGTCATGTTCCTCCCATACAAAACGTCAATTTCATATGTAAGGACCTAATATAAATTATACCCCAAAAGAGACTCCAATAGGATGTAGATTCTTCGGTTTACCGCGTGTACTATAAGTTTTAAATTTAATTTTAATTTTTAAATTAAAGTAAAACCTCAAATTGTAATATGTAATTAATGAAGACAATATGAACAACGAATGACCATATCGTGACGTGATCATATCTTTTTCAGGGTGACCCGACAATTCGTCCTGCGACAATTCATCCGGCGACAGTTCATCCTGCGACAGTTCATCCGGCCGACAGTTCATCCTGCCGACAGTTCATCCTGCCTACAGTTCATCCCGCCGACAATTCATCCGGCGACAATTCATCCTGCCTGATCATTTAGAAGATTTTTATTAAGTAAGTATGTAAAGAGGACATACGGCCGTACAACCAAAATCGATATACTTATATCTGAAGGCATCTTGAGTGGAAATCCGCTGTAAAAATATTTTTACTAACAATAATTTCGACTCTCCGAAGAAGCATGCGTGAATAACAAAATACGACATAATTATACTTATAGGTTAGGTTAGGTTAGGTTAGGTTAGGTAAGGTTAGGTTAGGTTGAATTGTCAGGATGAATTGTCGGCGGGATGAACTGTCGGCAGGATGAACTTCTGTCTGTCACTTGGACATACGTACCACTAGATTCTACCATTCCTCATACCTTTTACCTTCCCAGAACTTCCTTCACTTCATTACCTTAAAAAGACCCTCCACACAGCATCCTTTATGATGAAATAGACCCTGGTGAAAATTGTTTTCTTCGGGGCCTCCGGTATGGAGCTAATATAAAAAATATATACATCTATGCAAATGATTTGCATAGAATGTAGGTAGGTACCGGAATCAGTAGGAATAATAATATTATAGCATCAAATGCAAATTAGTGCTAGGTAACCGGTTGGTTACACATTTTTGCAGTTGTTATGTGGGAAACACGAGCATAAACCTACGTATATATGTATGTATACGCCTCTCTGTTTCTACGGTTTCTCGGCCGGATAAACTGTCGCAGGATGAACTGTCGCCGGATGAATTGTCGCAGGATGAACTGTCATGGAACCCTTTTTCAGATTATCGATTGAGTTTAGCTAATTTTGTCTTCATTAATTAAATATTACAAATTTAATTATTTTTAATGAATTAATTGTGAAATAGCACAAATTAATCAAATAGAATTTACACGCTGGGATTTGAACCCGTGACCTCCGGATTACATGCAGCAGTGCAGTTACGAGTGTGCTATATCTATAATATCAAAATGAATCGCTGAATGTGTTGCTAAGCGCTTAACTTTCGAACGATTGCACCAAATTAGATAATTATTTTTTTGTGTGTTCGTTATTCTTAGGACAAGGTTTTTTATAAAACTTCAGGTGAGCTTTGGCATTCTGAAATTTGTATAAAAAAAAAATTGAAAAGTGAATGTATGGAAAGCTGGAGGGAGGGAGATTTTTACCCCTAGGATACGACACACTACAATAGCAGTGCAGTGAAATCATGACTACATCTACAAATGAACTCCAATTTGTGGGCGTAGAGCTAGGTTTTAGAATTTTTAATGCATTTTGTTCCTGTCCATGAAAGTTCGAAAGCAAAAAAGTTGATATTGAAGAAACCTGTCAATTATTTCAAATATAATTTTCAATATAATGTTTGGTTTTAAATATTTACAAAATACTACCCGTCTTCTAAGGCAGACGGATTGCAATCTTTAGAACACAGGCGTCGCGGTCGGGTGGGAATGCTATCCTTGTTCTACCGGTATTACAATGGAAAATGCTCCGAGGAACTAGTATCATTGATCCCTTCGGCACCGGTGCATAGTCGGGAAACACGCCAAACGCGTGCCCAATATTTGTACACGGTTGACATTTGTGACAAGAGAACGGGTCGTTTCTTCGACTCGTTCTTGTGTTCAAAAGCTCGGCTGTGGAACGATTTGCCGGCCTCTGTATTTCCTCCTTCCTACAACATGGGTCTCTTCAAGACCAATGTTCATTCCTTCCCCTCCTCAAAAATACCCTCCACGCAGCATCCCAGATGACATAGGCCCTGAGGGAAATCATTTTCCTCAGGGCCTCCTGTGTGGAGTTAATGTAAAAAAAAAAAAATTAAAAAAAAAACAAAAAAATAAAATAAAAAAGGGAGATGGGGGAGGGGAACCTGGGAGGGGGACTTGGGTGGGGGGAGGAGAACTCGGGAGGGGGGTTCGCGGGACGGGGGAAGGGGGGGGGAGTAGAGTGGGGAGAGGGAAAGTGGAGGTGACGGAGTGGGAACGCGAGAGGGGAAGAGGACGCAGGAGAAGAAGTAAAGGCGGAAGGGGAACGGAACGAATGGGAAAGGACACTCAGGGAGAAATAATTTCTTTATTAAATGGCATAGAAACGCATGCCGGGAAGCAGCTAGTTTTTAAATAAATCACAACATCACCCTCATTTCTAATTTACCTAAATATAGCCAGTAAGACAAATAACTTACTTTGTATAATTCCTAGTTTATTCACCCCTCAGACTTCAAGTCAATTTTGTCGAAAGCTCAAAATATTTTCGTTTTGCAATAAAATTCAAAAAATGCAATATTTCTAATCGTATCCGAAAACAAAATTATTTAAAGGTTATGAAATACGCTTTCAAATTTTATAATTCTAAATAAACACATAATATTTTAATGCAAACATAAAAAGTTTTAAAAAAGGCTCACCTTACGTTTTTTTTTAACTAAAATTATTGATAACATAAAAATAAAATCACACACATAATATATTATTAGACAAATGTATTATAAACGTTATCGTCAACTCACTTTTTGTCGTTTCATGTTAAAATAATTAATAAAAAAATCGCACAGTTTCACGGGAAATTTTGGTTTCATGGAGGTGTACATTTTAATTATTTTGTGTCTAACTTTTAAATGTAAATATTATGAAGCGTGGTGTTTCTTCTTTCTAACACCGTTTAGATCATATTTCTAACTATGATAGTAAGGGAGACACAACGATTTCTATGAAACGTATATGAGTTGTTCCCATAGCCTGAGCGGTTAACACTAGAGTACACGCGTGGGCTACATATGTAGCCCAGGGTATTGCTTTGGTTCGTAACTTCGTGAAATTGCGTTTTAACATCGAGTCTCTAGCTAAGCTTCGATTGGTTGTTGCTCGACGCATTCAGTATGGAGTGAGCGATCATTATTTTTCATGTTGGCGAAACACAAGAAAACACAAGGAAAACTGTATAAGGCGTATATGTAATGATCACCAAATTTTAATTTGTCCTTATGTAATGATCACAAAATATGTATTTGTCCTTCGTGTAATGAAAATTTAAAAAAAAGTTTAAAAAAATGTAAGAATTAAACCCAAAGTTGATTGATCTCAAATAAGTAAAAATTAGGTGATTTTTTGAGAAGTCTGAAGCTTTGTTAATATTTTAAGTTTAAGAAAGAGAAGATGTATTTTTTTTTTTATTTCGGTTTACTTAATAAATATTATTTATAAAAATAAATGTGTTTTATTTAAAAATTAAACTATTATCTTTCAGTATATTTCAATTTAAAATGGGCTACAAGTGAAGCCCACGCGAGCACTCATGAGCGTTTTAGAGGCGCGTGAACCGTAGTGAGAAAAATGTTTAACTGTTTATAAAAATAACTTACTTGCAGAAAAATAATTACAACTAACCACACTGTTAATGTACAGAGAAGCATTTATTATTAAAAGATATATTTAAACTTACAACACACTGACTTTCGTATATTATATTTGCAAGTAACAAACATAAAGTGATTTCAAAATATGTCCGTTTCACTGCCATAGTTGCGTTCCTTGAACTAATGTAAAAATTTGCAAAATTTATCGGCAACTCTATTTAGCAATAAATAAGTCAGCAAATCGACGTGAAAATGACGTTTGGAAATTACATTACAATAAAAAACACATTACTATTAATAAAAACGGATTCTTAACACGTTTACAAGTATATTTTAAATTTGAGGTTTATCGGTCAAATGTGAAAGAAATTTTATTGTTTGGTTTAATGGGTTTGTAAAACGTAGTGAGTTTGAATCCATTGAAATAAAAACAAGAAAAAAAATTGGTATTTTAGAAAGGTCTGTTTGATAGATTCTCCTCTCTTAAAACCCCTCCGAATTTTCGCGAATATTCGCTTATGATATCTCAGACGAAATGACATTTTACGAAAACTTTGTGTTATTACCGCTTCACAATTAAAGCTCTAAATGAAACATTTCTGAACGTAGCCGAATAGTAAAAACTGTTTTAGAAAGGTTATAAATATTAACATTTGTAAATATTAAAATTTAGAATGCAAACATTTAAAAAAAATGTAAAAATGACTCACGTGATGTTTTTATGTGAAAACGGTACTAAAATCACAGATTATGTGAACAACAATATTTTTTCTATTGTATAAATGTGTAAAGAACACTTCCGTTACCTCACTTTTTTATCATGTCATATATAAAAATATTTAATAAAAATTCCATTTGGTCTCTTTTCTATGCTGTCCACATTTGTCACATCGAATCCGTACAACATCGTTTCCTAAGAGGAATTACTTGGAGGTTGGGTCTTGAAAGAGGCGAGTACTCATATAGTAGACTCCGAAATAATGAATAGCTGTTTCCCAATCAATATTCTACTAATTATGGATACCATTCTCCCTGTCAATGTCGAGACTTGTCAACGCAAGTCAAAGCATTGATTTTTTTGGTGTAAAACTAAATGACTTTCGGCAGTCGATACGCAATATTTAAATGCTTCTTCATGCTTTAACTTGTAGTGTCTCCATATGTACTTTTTACATTTTATACTGTCATTGCTGTTAATTTATATGTGCTCTCCCTTCACTGTCATCTCTGTTTTTTTTTATTTGTGTTATTATTAAATTAATAAATAAATAAAGGTATATGCTGAGTGAAAGGGACAAGTGCACATCAGTCTGATATACCTAAACAAAATCATCGAAATCGAGATTTTGTATTCCTCATTTTTCTACTCTAAAACAGGACCGATTTTTAAGATTTTTTTAACAGACTATCAGAAGAAAATATTTTATGTCTGTGCGTTTTGCTTTTTAAAAAAATTCGCTGTCTAGTTGGTTTATTGAACGTCTGTTGATGTCGTTCAAACTAGGTAATTTTGACGATTTTGGAGGCTCCTAACTTCTTCAAGAAGCAACTTATCAAAAAAGCAAAACTTCGCGATACGCTAGTGGTCGATATCTATAATATGTTAAAAACTATATTTGTAGTAGTGTTAAAATCCAGTGAGGAAATTGGGGAATACGTTTGTATTATAACAAAACGCCACTCGATTTCCTCTTAACCAACGGATTTCAATATTTAGAGAACAGTCGTTGGGTGGAAATGCAGTCCTTGATCTACCGGTATTTCAGTGGAAGGTGCTCCGTGGAACTATCGTCATTGATTCCTTCGGCACCGGTGCATAGTTTGAAAACACACAGTTGACGTTTGTCACGTTTCTACGACTCGTCCATGAGTTCAACGGCTGTGGAAAGATTTGCCGGCCTCTGTGTCTCTTCTCTCTTATAGCCCATCCAGACTCTCGGCGAGAAGCCCCGAGAACACCCGAGAAGCGAGAATGTGAGGTGTTTCTCGCATTCTCTTTCTCGGGCTCGGCTGTTCTCGGATCGTTGTCGGTAAATTTGGCCGCTTCAAAGGATTTCTCGGGCGAGAAGCGAGAAGGCTACTACACTCACGTTTTGTCTCAGTGTTGTTTAGTGAGCGGTTGAGAGTAGACGTGCGATATATTTTTGTTTTTGTTTCGAAAATTTTGTTTCCTTGTATAAAAAATCAACAAGAGTTGTAATTTATAGAATATTTTCAATCTGAACCGGTGTTATGGGATGAAAAACATCGAATTACAAAAGTTTGAACCACGATGCGTGGAACAGACTTGGAGAAATAATGGAGATGAAAATACCTGAACTCAAAAAGAAAAAAAGATTCCCTTTTTGCTAGTTAACGGAAATATAGAAAAATGGTGAATGATTCCTCCAAATCTGGTGCTGGTGAAAAGGAAATTTATAAACCTATATGGTTTGCATATGACGCTCTGGATTCCTTTCTAAATCAAGGGCTAATTACAACGTTCAACGTCACAACGTTCACAAAATTATAATATGCCATGGCGCACAGAGCCAAACCTGCTGCATTTTGAATATCGTCTGTGATGTCGTCCATACCGGATGGGAAACAGATCACGAGTGAGAAAAATGAGAGTGTGGATAAGTGCTTGTTCTCGCGAGAAGTCTCGGCGAGAAATTCTCGCTGAGACTTCTCGCCGTGAGTCTGGAATCGCCTTTACAACATGGGTCTCTTCAAGACCCAGACTAACTCCTTCCTTTTCACAAAAAGCCCCTCCACACAGCATCACCAAAGTTGACGTAGGTCCTGAGGGAAATTATTTTATCGCCTCCTGTGTGCAGTTAATGTAAAAAAAGGTTAGGACAGTTACATTTTAGAACTAGCAGTTCTGTGAACAGTAAATAAATCCTGACTTCTAGTATTACGTAATGGAATCCGAAAACTTATCAATGTAAGCAATACCGGACTATCAACTAAATCATTTAGAATTTTATATAGAAATACCAAGTCAGTGAGAATTCTTCTGTCTGACAATTTGAGCATATTCATATAATTTAAAATAGTGTTGTAGTTAAACATAATTGCTGGAATACCCATTTTGTATTTGTTTTGTATTCTTTCACCAGCTAGTACGTGTATAGTATAATGTGGGTTCCAGACGGGAGAATTGTACTCAAGTTGACTTCTAACATAGGAAAAGTATAACAGTTTAATACCCTTTATATTGTACGTATACAATATATATTTTAAGTATACCCTTAATAAATTAAAATCAAAATTTCCTCCGAAGTCATAAGACTTGTAAGTAGGTACTTTAATACCTGCCTTCTTAATTATAAACCATATATTTTATGTAAGATTTTAAATTTATCTCGAACAAGGAACTATATAATTTGTTCGAAGAAACGTCACCATCTCAACGACAATTTTTTTTTTTTTTGCAAAACTTTCTTGGCTGGTAAGTATCAAAATAATGAAGAAAAACGAGAATAAGAAAGTCTTAGGACGGTTTGTTTAAAAGAATTTGAACAATTCGTTATTTTTTTTAGTTAATTTTCACGCTTTGTGTAGGTTCTATTCAAGTTCTGTTATTATCTCTTCATATTATAAATTAAAGTCTTCCGACGCGTCTGTCTGTCCGTCTGTTCGCGATAAACGCAAAAATTACTGAACGTATTTTCAAAAGATATGGTGATTCTTGGGGAAGGTTTATAACGTCTGTATGTGGTGGACGAGCGGGCTGGCAAGCGGGCGGTGTGGATTCGATGTGTAAGCAAATCTACAGTTTTATGCCGAGGTTGATGAAATTTTGCACATGTGACCTTCAAAACAAGATGAAGGTCACTGTCTACATTGGATTTCGAAAACTCTGTATAAAGCACGGGCATCGCCGGGGACTTCAGCTAGTATCATTATAAGCTAGTTGCTTCATAAAACTGAAATATTCATAGAACTTGAATAGAACTTTCACAGAACGTGAAAATTAACTTTTTTTTTCAGGAGGCCCTGAGGAAAATAATTTCTCTCAGGGCCTATGTCATCTTTAGGGATGCTGTGTGGAGGGTTTTTAAAGAAAGAAAGAAGAGGAGAGTTCTGGGAAGGAAAAGGGTTTAAGGGATGGGTAGGAATCTGGGGTTTAGTGTGTCCTGATCATCTGCCTCCAAGACCTAGATAAACCTCACCCCGTGAACACGGACACCCCTGCTAAATCACAAACGTAGCGAACCACTTGGAGTGACCTATGACAGAGGTGTTGGTTATCCAAAAAAGGTTCCCGGGGCGGCGGTACCCATTCCCGCCTCCCAAATTGAAAACTTAACAAAATATATAATAAATGAAAAAATTTGATGAATTGTTAAAATTTTTTTAAAACAACCCTTCCAATAAACACAATCATTTCACATCAAAGTTAGCCACCTGGTCAAAGTAACTCTTACTTCAGTAATAAAGTAGATGCAGCAGATTTTCCAAAATGGAAAGGGAACACATAAAGAAATTTACAGACGGATGAAATGCCTAATGGTCGAGGTAAAAGAGGACTTCGCTAAGCTCAATCAACAAGTGATCAATTTTATACGGCACCGTCCATAGTTTATTTGCGGCACGTTCCAGAGTGGAAGATACTCTCAGTATCGCTCTGGTGTAAGATCACCATTCAGAATTGAAACGTTGCTTGAAATGGTTTAAGAAATAGCCAGGTACTTTTTTTCCTTCCTCTTCCCCATCTCCTTCCTCTCCCCTCCACTTTCAGCTTCACAACATACCTTATTTGTTACACAGTGTTATAAAGGAAAATATAAAATAGCCTTTCCTCACCAAAAACAGACAAGGCTCCTGTGTTTGATGAGGCAATTCAACTCAATTGTATAAAATCACTAGCTGACCCTACAAACGTTGTTCTGCCATATAAATAATTTCTAATGAATATTTTGGTTGTTAAGTAAAAAATAACGAATGTATTGTAAGAGTGTGGGGATGAGATCTATGACAAAAAGAGGAATGACCAAAACAAAAAAAAAAAAACACCAACTAAAGTAGGAAAATGAAATATATGAATTTCGAAGAGCAATTGAGTGTACGATATTTTTGTCAGTCCGTCTTTAGCCAACAAAAATAAGCTCGATGGTTTGCCCACGCGAGAACATGATGCCGAATGAAATATCAAAATGACGCGACGCTTCTCGTGAATGTCTTGCGCATGAGGCGGACGTAGCGCCATTTGTCATTCAACAACATAAATAATTTCGTTCTGTTTGAAATCGCGAATAAAAATGGGAGGGTGAGGATAGGAAGGTTAAAATTTGGGGTTATAGGTATTTTTTGATGCCAATAAAATAAAAATACAAAAAAAAATGGTCAAGCACAGATGATTTTTTTCTGGATAGGGACAACCTAATTACCTAGCGGTATGCAATGCTGTGAACCCTATTCTCGTACCTACCAAATGTTCATAAAAAATTTCATAAACATCGGTCAAGCCGTTTCGGAGGAGTTATAGATACAACACGAACTGATTCCAAAAACAGCCCGTTCCTCGGATCCTCTGTAGCTAGTCACCGGAACAAAGTAACCGAGACAGAAGCAATGACGTCATATGTAATATATATAGCCACTTGATACAACATGTATTACCGTCAATCTTTTCATATCCATATTTCATATACGTATTCACAAATTTGTGGCAGTTATACCTAGGGGCGAGATGTCCCCGTCCGAACTGCTGACGGAAGTAGCGACATCTTGTGTCGAATTCTTGAATTCGAAACAGAATTATAACAGTAGCTTTATGTGAAATTCCACGTGCACAGATGTTATTTGAGGCGCGGCGCGTATGGCGTGGCGTCCGACGTGCAATCGTAGCTGGGTTCTGAAATTCAATATTTGAATATTTTTCTAAAATCTGACTGATAAATTGAATTGTAATTTATTTAACAGCATTTCTTTAAAAAATTATATTATTGAATATTTTTCATACATTTTGTCTCTTGCAGGTACATTGAATTTTGAAAAGAGAATTTCTGTTGAAAATGTACATGGTTTTTTCAAAATTACCTTAATTTTCAATCTTTGAACTATTTTGAGTGGATTAAAAATATTATCATATGCTCCTCCCCAGCCAATAATACCGTATTGCACGATAGATTGAACAATTGCATAGTACACTCTTTTTTAGGTTTTCTAATCTAGGAATATTTCTTATAAGTCTTATAAATATATAAATGTATTATGATTTTAGATTTCCACGTCTAAAAGAATTTCCGTTATTTATTTTTGGGGTGTTATGCGTGTTGCGCTATCTCCTTCTTTATTCAACGTTTCGGAGAGCGTTACATGTCCCATCATCAGTGTCCATCACTCATCTGCCCTAATGATGAACACTGTAACGCTCTCCGAAACGTTGGCTATAGAAGAAGGTTGCGTAACACGACATAACACCCCAAAAATAAATAACGAAAATATAAATATATTTCCTAATTCTTTTGGCAAGTTTACAAATATGTTTTTTTCATTTAAATATTTATATATATATAATAAAAAGAATAATAATAAACGTTCATGGCATTTCTCTTTCATTTCCATTATCAATGTTTTAGCACATCAGACTTGGCCGATCTGAGCGGAAATTGAAAAAAAAAAACAATTTTTTTCACGGGTATTCAAAATAATTTAAAATTTCACCGTTTTATTTATTTTATTAACCGACCAGAGGCATGAAAATTCACTTTCACGCAAAATTCTAGAGAAACGTTCAGTAAGGTAATTGTCCTCAAAGGTATCAGAAATGTGATCCATAGCGAAATAAAACTGAGGTCGCCAATTTACGTAATAAATTTTGGAATCCTAGGCCCCAAAAAGGTATTACATTTACATATATTATTAAAGTGACACCGATTTTTTGTTATAGACAAAATTTCGGAAATAAATTGGTTTAATCAATTTTTTCACGATTCAAGTAGTACCCTTAAATACACATTATTTATCAATATCTTATTAATATATATATATAACAAGTCGGGCTAGTAACACCATTTATAACTCGAGAATGGCTGGACCAATTTTTATGATATTTGATTTGTTGGATTTGTCTCCGCCCAGAATAGCAGAAAACATCGGAAAAAATCACGAAAAAACAATTATGAAGAAATTGTTTTTCCTCATACATTTTGTATGGAACGAATTCTCATCTTTGGAAAGAGCTGCAGCAATTTTGTGATAAATATAATATCGATTAGTGAGATAGTGAGTGAATTCCAAAAACTCAAAAACGTCAAACGTCAAATGTCAACATAGAATGCTGACCCTTTCTTACACACTAAATGTCAATAGTCGAAAATTAGACAAACGGTGAACGTGTGTCTACACCCCTTCAAAGGAATAATACAATTATTATAATAAATCTCCCTCGCACGTATAAAGAAAATGAAACGCAATTCCTGTAAGTAAATGGAAAACTAAGAAAATCACAAAAAAATATAAATCCGTAAACGCCATCTCTGTTGCTGACAAAAACAAAATACGGACAGTGACGCATCGACAATTGCTTCATTGTATAATTTTGAACTTAAAAAAAAACTGAATTTAATTAGGCTACTTTATAAGTTAACACAACAGTTATAGATTCTAAAGCGGTACGAAGTTCGTCGGGTCAGCTAGTATGTTATAAAACATAGTGTGCGTCCCGCTAAAACTCAGAAACGAGTCCCGGTACGATCAAAGGAATTATACGGTGTGGTAGCCCTCTTTCCCCCGTCCATGAAGAAGGTTCTTCGTTTTTACCTGAAGGGCGTGCTTTGGAAGGTATACAGGCTGAAAGTTTCACAATCTAGAAATTTCAAGAGTGCATTCGAGAGTATTCGAGAGCATTCCACAACATTCCAGAACATCCCGGAACATTCTGGAATGTTGTGGAATGTTCGGGAATAGGGAATCGGGAACATCATTGTGGAACATTCCAGGATACTCACAAACGTTGTGGAATATTCTGAAACATTGTGGACCATTTGAAGCCTTTTTGTTTGGGTGGGGCTACCATTGGTAGGGTTATATATAGCAAGATCCATCGTGAGTTAGTACGTCAGTTCAATCTCATATCAACTCCCTGAGCGAAGCCGAGTACCTAGGGATGCAACGATATATCGGAAAACCGATAAATATCGATATATCGACCCCTAAAAATATCGCTATATATCGATATCGACCATATAGACCACCATTCAGAATTGAAATTTTGCTTGAAATGGCATTAGCCGTGTTTGGTGACCAGATCTGAATAGCCAGGTAATTCCCCACCTTTCTCTTTCCTATCTCCTTCCCCTCCCCACTACCTTCAGCCTCACAACATACCCCAATTGGGGATGCCATAGTCTCACTGGCTCCAGACTCACAGTTGGTACTCTTGTGCGGTATTCATATAAAAAATATAAAAACTGGCGGTGACGACCAGCTTACGTTATATCTTTCTCCTCCCTATAAATACTCTAAAAGTAAACATTGTTGAAACATGGCAATAGATGCAAGGTGTATATCCCAGTCTTTTTAAAGTGGCAATAATCCATCTACCAATTGTGGCAACAAGTGTTCTTCTGAACGTCTTTTTTCAAAGGCAGGAGCCACTATAATTCAAAGCAGAAACCGGCCACAAGGAACTAGACTGCCAAGATTACTATTTTTAAGTTCGATAGCTGACACAAAACACTGGCATTAATTTTTTAAATAAATTTATGAAAAAAAAATTTTTATATACCTATCCAAGTTTTGTGATTATTCAAATAGGTAAGAATAAAAAATTATACACATAATCGATAAACGTTTGATATAACTACAACTACATTGGATTTCTATAAGCTTTTAAAAAAAGAAGAAATATTGGTATATCGGCCTGCTAGACCGATATATCGATATATGAATATCGTCTTACTTCGATGTTTATCGATATTTTTAAAAACCTTGCATCCCTACGAGTACCCCAGTTGTTATAAAATAAATCTACGTAATTGTTTAGACGCGATTTGAGATTTTCACGGCCAAAAGTATTTTAGTGATTTATTTTTGGGGTTTTATGCCGTGTTGCCCCACATCCCTTTTTAGCCAAACTTTCGGATGGCATTACAATGTCCATCATCAAGGACAGATGTGAAACCTTTTTTTTGTATTACTCACACTTATCTGTTTACTTGTAAATTGTACGTACAAGTACGGTGATTCAATTTGGGGGGCGGGTGTGGGTACCTCTGCCATAGGTCATTTTCAATGTTTCGCTACATTTGGTGATTTAGCAGAGGTGCCCGGGTTCAAGCGGTGAGGATTATCTGGGTCTTGGCGGTGCATGCATCTGCCCACCAGCTGCGTGGCAGGCCGGATCGGTAGAGGCCGGATCGGTAGAGACCATTTGACCTCTACTACTCTCTCGGAATATCGCCTTGCACCGCAGTGAGAGGGACGAATTCATATGTCCATCACTCTTAGTGACCCTGATCCCCAGATTCCTAACCACCCCTCAGGGGTCGTCCATTAATCACGTGATATTTTTTAGCAACTTTTTAACCCCCCCCCCCCCTGGTGATATGAGGTGAGGTTTTAGACTAACCCCCCCCCCAAATCACGTGTATTTTTTTTAGTACAAAGTATGTTGAAATTTTCAGAATATTTTCACGAAAAATAAATACACGTGATATCTCATTATACCCCCCCCCCCCCCTCGTGATATTTAGCGATTTTTTTCGACCCCCCCCCCCCCTTTCGAGCCTCACGTGATTAATGGACGACCCCTTACACCTTTTTCCTTCCTAGAACTTCATCTCCTTCCTTTCCTCAAAATACCCTCCACACAGCATCCCCAAAGATGAAATTGGCCTCAAGGGGAATTATTTTCGTCAGGGCCTCTTGAAGGGAGCTAATGTAAAAAATGTTAAAAAATGTTTCCCAAAGATTAATAATAATGATATAAAACATGAAATAAAAGCATTTTCGTTATTTGTTTTTGGGGTGTTACGCCGTGTTGCGCTACCTCTTTCTTTAGCCAACGTTTCGGACATAGCTGCAGTATCAGTATCACCGGATCTGCCGGATCTGCCCTGATGATGGACACTGCAACGATGTCCGAAACGTTGGCTAAAGAAGGAGGTAGCGCAACACGACATAACACCCCAAAAACAAATAACGAAAATACTTTTGGCCGTGAAAATCTTAAAACGTTTATGAAATGAAAGCGTTTGCAATAATTTCACCATAGGCTAGTGAAAACCTTAGCTTTTTTTATTCACACGGTCAAGCCCACAATACTTCAAAACGGAAATGTTGAAAATAACTCTCGTTGAGCATTCGGGTAATTTTTATGAAAAATTTTGGGTTTGTTGGTTTTCAATTTTCTCTCTGCGTATTTTCAACAGTTCGCTCAAAAAGGGTTTCGTACGGAAACACAAACAAAAAAATGTGTGCAAATTAAACCAACCCTCATTTTCAAACCTAATTGTTTTTCTGTCTCTCCCTATATTGTTGTAAATTAACAAAAAAACGTGGGCTTGCAAAACCTTGACTAAACTTTAAGCTATGGTTCATACACGTGTAGTAAGAAAATTGGAGAATTTGTGAATGATATGTACTGGTGAGCCAATGAGAGTTGATCCCTGAGAGTTGGTCCCCTGACAGTTGGCCCGTCGATAGTTGATCCTCTGGACAGTTGATCCCTCTGCCAATTTATCCCTCAGATACTTAATACCCTAAAGGATTATTTCTACTGTACTTCCTGATTCGTAAAATAATTGTGCAGAGATATAATTAAAAACAGGAAAATAATTTATCTTACGGCCCATGTAATCTTAGAGGGTATTGCGTGGAGGATTTTTTAAGGAAACGAAGGAGAGGAATTATATGAAGGAAATAGGTATAGGAATCTGGGGGTCAGTGCGTCCAGGAGTAACGGACGTATGAATCCATCCCTTCAACTCTGGCTGGAGGTCAAAAGACGCAGCAGGTGGGCAGATGCATCGGCAGCAAACACCTCATTCACCCGGGCACCCCTGCTAAATCACCAAACATGGCGAACCACTTGAGGTTTTTTTTTATATGAATACCGCACAAGAGTCCCAACTGCTCCCATATGGAGCCAGTGAGACTACGGCATCCCCAATTGGGGTATGTTGTTAGGCTGAAGGTAGTGGGGGAGGGGAAGGAGATACACAAAACACGGCTAATGCCATTTTAAGCAACGTTTCAATTCTGAATGGTGGTCTTACACCAGGGTGATACTAAGAATATCTTCCACTCTGCAACGTACCGCAAATATACTACATATTATTTTAAATGAATAAATTGTGAAATACCACAAATTAATCAAATAAAATTTATTTGCCACGCCGGGATTCGATCCCGCGACCTTCGGAATGCGAGTCAAGAGCCTTACCGCTGGACTACGCCGGTCGGCGTAATTAAGTAATTTACAATAAAAATAAATAACTAATTTACGTGTTTTTATTTTATTGTAATTTATGTCGAGCCAAAAAATTAATGCTTTTTATAAATATGTAATTAAAACCCTCCAGGCAAATTTGTTCGCTTGCTGTTCGGAACAACTTGTATATGTCTAATAGAAATCGTTGTCTCCGTTACTATCACGGTGAGAATGTGATCTAAATGATCGTAAATTTGATTAGTCACCTAAGCGATAATTTTTTTAAAAATTTTAATATGGGATAATCCCTTTAATATATTCTTAATAATTCAAACCGCGAGTCGACGACTGTTATTGCAATCATAAAAAAAACAGTGAAAATATTATGGCTTTAAAAAAATATGTTCATATAGACCAATAAACGCTGATTCTGAATATATAAGTTTTAATTAATAATATTAAATGTAAAGTTTCTAAAAAATTATTAAAAAGTCCATTTTTAATCGGGTCGTAAAAACACGCCGTCAAGTTGTCATTATTGAAATTTTAGTGGTGACGTCACTGTTCGATGTGTCACCGTAAAGTCATTGTATGGGAATGCATGATATGACACAAGCCATCGTATTAATTTATTCGTTTATTTACATTCTGTTTTAACTTAGTAGATCTTAGTAGATTAGTCGGATTAAATAATTGAACGAGTTATATAATTTTCGTTATTTGTTTTTGGGGTTTCGTGTTGTGCTACCTCCTTCTTTAGCCAATGTTTCGAACAGCGTTGCAGGGTCCATCATCAGGGTAGATGTGTAATTGTTAGTGGTGAAATGTGTGATTATTTACTTGGATCCCGTGTTGACAGCTCCACTACACCACGAACTGGTATTACAGTATACTTCACAATGGTTATAGATTTCAATTGCCTCCGTTATCAGGCGTGCTACAATAAGAACTGGTTCTAAAAAACTGTTCCTGGAATCCCAATCCACTGTCATTCAGTGATCGTTAGTCACCGGTACAAAGTTTGTACTACAAAGTAACCGAGATAGGCAATGGCGTAGGAACCGTTTCCAAAATAGCCTGTTCCTCGAATCCACTGTCATTTTCTAATCGCTAGACAACAGTATAAAATAACCGAGACAGGCAGTGGTGTCATAGCAGCGTAGGGGAACCGCAAATTTACTAAATCGTAGTAATTATACTAGCCTGGGGCACGTCCCTATGCGAGCTGCCAACGGAATTGGCGACATCTTGTAACGAGTTCTAGAATTAGAAACCGAAATTGCAATGGGTAAATCGAATGTAGCCAATATAAAGATGATGGACACTGCAACGCTGTCCGAAACGTTGGCTAAGGATTCTAAAGAAGGGGGTAGCGCAAAACGGCATAACACCTCAAAAGTAACGAAAATACTTTTGGCCGTGAAAATCTAAAAACGGATCCGAGTTATATAATTATTTATATTTTTAATGCAACATTTTATAAATACAATAGTTTGTTTACCTTTTCGTAAGTGGCGTAAAATTACAATATTGTTTTTGTAAATTAAATAATGTAAATTAATTTTTATCACACCTGTATTTAATGTTTGTTTTTCCAAGTATAATCAATTGGTACTGGTAATAAAAATAATAACGTACTGCGCATTTTGCTTCTAGGATTATAGTAGTGGATAGGATACAGCCAGTATATATGTAAATAAAAAATCATAACGTTTTATCGTCCTACGATCTTCCACATAATGAAATACGACAAAAATCTGAGAGGGTGCACAATATTTGCTTCTTCCACGTGCGTACATTATTATCTTGGTTTCACTATAGACAATAATCTTTTTCTTGAATCACAAATTTCAAAATCTGTAAGTTCAGGCTTTTTCCATCTAAGGCAGATAAAATCAATCAGGCGTTGCCTTCCCTCTGATGGAGCAAAGCAAAAATTCGTTCGTTGTCTCACGTATGGACTATTGTAATAGTGCGTATGCTGGCTTATCTAAAAAACAATTCATTAGAATCCAGTCCGTTTTCAACGCTGCGGCGAGAATGATTTTTGGTGAATCTAAGTATTGCCGTATAACCCCGCTTCTAAAGGATCGCCTTCATTGGCTTCGATGCCCTGAAAGAATAGAGTTCAAGATCTGCTTTATGACCTTCAAAGCATTGCAAGGAATGGCGCCAGCCTATATATCGGAACAAGTGTCCGACGTCCGGGTCAAATCGAGCCATTTACTATGATCGATCTTTTCGTATAACTGGCCCGCTCATTTGGAATAAACTTCCCTCAGCTCTTACTAATATCAAGAACTTGGCTGAATTTTAAAAGGACTTTAATAACAAACTTATTTAAAAAATCATACCTTTCATGAATTTCAACTCCTTTTAAATCTTCTATAATAGGCCATGTTCCTCAAGTTTTCGGTAATTGTTTGGTTTCGATTACCTCCTTACTATAGTTTTATGTGCATTCTGAATATGTATTATTTCTAAACGTAAACTGTCTCCTATTCTATATTATATTTTAGTTTTAATGATTCTTGTTGAATGGCACCGTTATGGTTTATCATTATATATTGTCCTGTGCCAAAACAGCACTCACTATTGTTGTTAATATTGTTCTTTAGATACATTACATTACATTTTTCACATTATTTAATCAATTTTTGTAAGGACTAGTAAGGAACACTACAGGATTAATTTTAAGTTTATTATAATTAAGCGCACTCGAAGTGAAATATCACAAAACTGCGCTATATAAATACTGGGGGGGGTGGACCGCCCCGGGTTCCACCTGACGGAGGGTGTCACTACACTCGATAGGAGGTGACACCCGATCGTTAAAAAAATTACGAAGGATATTGTTGCAAACATATTGAATACTGTGTTATTTATATTTTCGGCTCCCCGTGGGATGTCCCGAAACGGGGAAAATTTTGTGCCTGACGGTCTTTTTATTGACTAAAATAGGCATTCTTGGAGTTAATATCTGTAATTTCCCACGCCGAAACGGAAATTATTTAAATTTGGTCGAAAGAAAAAAAAACGCAAAGTATACTCCTAAAAATAATTAAAAACACGTTTTTTCAGTTATTTTAAAAGTTGTAGGTATGAAAAAATTTACAGTGATTCTTAAATGCTATTTTAGACATTTTCACGAGAATTTTTCTCTATTTTAAACGAGTCATGATTTATTAAACATTTTTATAATTTTCGCTTAAATATTATCGTTTTTAATATAAGCGCGCTCCCTCTAACATTCGTATTTATATATCTCTCCTTCTTCTTCTTTTTGAACGGATACTACCGGGTTTTAACGATTAAAATACTATAAAATCGAAGCAAGTTCAGTGAGCTACCAGGAAATCTATGGTGGATTTCTTGGAACACTAGGGGTTAACGACAGAGTTTATATATTTCTCCAGTCAAAACTCATTATTTTCAAATTAAAATTAATATTATTAATTTTAATTTGAAGGGTGAATTTCTAACCGACGCGACGCGTCGCGTTACTTACTTGGAATAACTTAATATTGAAATAAAACTAAATTTAAATTATTTAAAATAAATCTACGAAAACAGTTGAAAGGTCGTCAAAAGTTGAAAGGCTCGCTACGCGCTTGCTCGTGATTGGTTTATTTATGTTTTTCAAGATGGCTGCCAATAAACAGCTGATTTCGACTGTCAAACATCACAGAATTAGTTCACGCAGGCATCGTTATTCTTGTTACTGGCGCTAGCAGCGACCTCAGTTTCCTACGCTGCTGAGCGAGTGGACAGTTTTGTGTGTCATCATGACAATCTCACTCGCCGATTTACCCGCTTTTAAACTTAGTAGATAGTACAGTACTGTGCGAATTTATGTGAACACGTGATAATTAGCACAATTACACTTGTTTTTGCAGTTGTATGTAGCATATTGTAATAGCGGCCATTTTGTGTTCGTGTTCTATCATTCAGTGAGTTACAAGACATCAAGCTACAGATGCGTGAAATTTTGTAATTTTTTAGAAAAAGCTTTATATTTCTCTTTAAAAACGCACAAAGATTGTTGATATTTCAAAGACAAAAAAAATTACATACGTTGAATAGCCAGGTAACTTTCCGGTTCCTAATACAATTGAAAATCGGTGGGCTATAGTTAAAGCAAGACAAGCACAACAAAAACAAAGCTGATTGAGGCAGTAATTTAGAGACACGCAAATATCAGAAAATTGTAAAAAAATTGTTGATTCTATGCCAAACCGTGTACAAGAAGTTATAAAAGTTAAGGTAGGACACACTTCGTATTAAAAAAAATATTAATTGTAATCGTTTCTCTATTTTTTTCTTCAATAAAGAATATATATTTGACGGCCGGCATAATCCAGCGGTAAGGTTCTTGACAAGCACTCCAACGGTTGCGGGATCGAATCCCGGCGTGGCAAATAAATTTTATTTGATTAATTTGTGTTATTTCACAATTTATTAATTAAAAATAATATATATAGTATATTTGCGGCACGTTCCAGAGTGGAAGATACTCTCAGTATTGCCCTGGTGTAAGACCACCATTCAGAATTGAAACGTTGCTTGAAATGGCTTTAGCCGTGTTTGGTGACCAGATCTGAATAGCTAGGTACTATCCCCACCTTCCTGTTCCCTATCTCCTTCCTCTCCCCACTATCTTCAGCCTCACAACATACCCCAATTGGGGTGCTATAGTCCCACTGGCTCCAGACGGGAGTAGTTGGGACTCTTGTACGGTATTCATGTAAAAAAAATGTTTTTTTTTCTTCCACTTCTACACTTGTCTTTACATTAATTCGCACAGTACTGTAGCTTGTAAACTTGCTCTGTGTCATCGAGCCTTTACACACTTTACAGAAATCAAATCTCTTGGTTTGAATTACTTAATGCCAAAAGTGTTTAAATGAAAGAAGGCATCAACTTGTAACACATCTTCTTTGATTCTTGCATCATGGATCACTTTATAAAATCGCATTAAAAGCAAATTAAACTTTTCAAGAAAAATGTATAGATTTAAGAAGAATCGTTTAACAGAAGTTCGTAGAACAAAACGTTGCCATGTTGGGTACAAAATTGTTAGGTTTGTTTATAATCGTACAAGTTCTACAACTCCAGGTAATGTTATATTATTTCTATGATATTCTAATATTAATTTGGAAGGCGGGTATGGGTACCGCCGCCCCAGGAACAATCTATTTGATAACCAACACCCCTGCCATAGTTAGGTCAACCGGGTTCATGGGGTGAGGTTTGCCTTGATCTTTGCGGCAGATGCGTTTGCTCAGCTACTGCGTGGCGGGCCGGATTGGGAGAGACTGTTTGAGGGAGACCTAACCTAGACTCTCTCATTGCCTTGCGCAGCAATGGGAGGGATGGATTCATACGTCTATCACTCATGGACACACTCCCCCCTATTACTACCCACCATCATACCGTTTTAATTTTCAGAACTTCCTCTCTTTTCTTTCCCTAAAAAGACCCTCCACACTGCATCCCCAGAGATGACATAGGCCTTAAGGGATATTTTTCCTCAAGGCCTCTTGTGTGGAGCTAATGTAAAAAAATGAATTGAATTTATCTCAAAAATGAAGTAGGTAGGTACTTCTCAATCGTTTTGTTTCCCATCTTTAAACAAATCCCACATATTTCAGTCTTACAAGATCCCCAATTTGCAGCATTTTCAACTAAAATCAGGGTAGTTGGGACAGATGTGGCGTTTTTTAAATTAAGTCCAATACAACTTAACCTAACTTACGCGTCACTTACATCTTACCGGCTGCGCCAACTGTGGTTTTGAAAATGTAGATAAGTAGAAATGTGTAGGAGACACGTTTTTAGATTTTCACGGCCAAAAGTAGTTTCGTTAGTTGTTTTTGGGGTGTTATGCCGTGTTGCGCTACCTCCTTCTTTAGCCACGGACAGCCTTGCAGTGTTCATCATCAGGGCAGATCTGGCAGATCCGGTAGATGTGTAATTTTTTGTTTTGAAGTATACTGTAATACCAGCCCGTAGTGTAGTAAAGCTGGCAACACGGTATCACTTCCAAATAAATAGGCACACATTTCACCACTAACAATTGGACATCTACCGGATCTGCCCTGATGATGGACACTGCAACGCTGTCTAAAACATTGGCTAAAGAAAAAGGTAGCGCAACAAGGCATAACACCACAAAAACAACTAACAAAAATGTGTTGGAGATGTTTATTGTAGCGATACTACTAAGCAACAATAAGCCAAAACATGCGATCAAACACATTTATACTATCTGCAAGCATTCCTTCCCCCTTGCACAACTTTGCATTTTATTCACACACACTTCTATATGAAAATATTTATTTAAAAAATCACATTGGTTATTGTTGGGCTCGAACAAATATGTACACATGTTGTACAAATGAATAGTAATAAACATTATTAACATAGGTACAATTTTACATTTTACTTACACTTCTGACACTTATTGCATTCATAATTTTTACACTTTTCTTCGAATTTTCTTCAACAAGATACATTTTTAATTCACCTAGGAACTAAGTTGTACACTTGGAAACAGTTAAAAATTCTCTGTTTTTGTTTTGTTTATTTTTTAAGACTGATGTTTTCTTTCTGTCTTGAATGGTATGTGTGGAAGTCTTTATTGTGTTATGGTTTGTCTCTACTTTACATTGTCTACATTTAAAAAAATAATTGTCTATATTTTCAGAAACTTAAAATGTGAGGATTATTTGTTTAACACTCGTTACATTTTTCTAATGGTTAATATTTATTGAACTTCAAAATTTATCTCTGCTCTATTCAGGATTATTTGGAGTTTTTTTAAACTGTCTGCCCTACAGGATAGATAGGTAATATTGGGTATTTCTTTCAATAAATAGTAGGTTTAAGACAAACCTTCTGATTTATCAGAGATTACGTATTTACAATAATAAGGCTACAAGTCAGCCGACCTATCTACACGAGAGGTAAAGGGGATCTGGCGGCTCGCTTATTATCGGAGCTTGTCTGGCTGGTCCTTGTCTGTACGGGCACCCCTACCGGCCAACGGGGGAAGTACTTCCCTGCTGACATCTAACGATAACACTCGAAAGCTTTTACAATACTTTACACTTTCTGAGATAAAACATACTAGAAAATTTCCTTTTCCGAACGATGTTGTATGGAAATAAGTAGAATGGTATCCCATCGTCAAAATACTAATATTTCATTGCCTTATATATCCAGTATCCATCTTTACTTCTTGTGTTATTTCTAAAACCAATACTTTTAATGGCTTGACTTTACATCTATCCATATTATTTTTTAGTATTATAACTGCAATCTCAACCAAGAAACGGTTCTTCCGAAATTGTTCGACGGGAAATTTCGTAGTTTAAATGAAAGATTTGTTTCATTTAGTTCAAATAAATATTATTAATCAATTATTGTTTAATTTTAGATCAACGGAACTGTTCTGAGAATAAAACGGGTGCCATCTCCATTGAACGCATTAAGCAAGGATGTTGATGCACTTTTATCACAAGACGCTTCAGCAAAAGACGAACCAGCAAAAGACGCCCCAGCAAAAGCAACAAATGGTGAAAGTTCCCAAGGTGAAAAATATGATGCAGAAGTATTAAGAAAGGCAGCGAATAATGAAGCTTCTGAATTAGAAGTTCCCCTAAAAGCAGCAAGTGAAACTAATTCAGAAATTAATACTAAACTATCGAACGCAGGAAATGATTTAAATCTAGATGCACAGGGATCCACAAAGATAACAAATGACGCAGTTTTAAACGAAGAAATATCATCGAGAACAACAACGAATAAAGCTAAAGTAGAGGCTGTAGCAGATGATGGCTTTTTCCACCAACCAATTGATAGTGATGAAAATCTTTCCGTTGAACTTGAAGAGGCTCTTAGACTAGAAGAAGAGGAGAAAGAACTTAAAGAAAAAGGAGTTGTTGAAAAGCAAGGTGGTGAAGAAGTATATATCGATGAAGAATTATTGAAAGCAAGTGAGTTCGAAGCTGCTAACAAAGAAATGAAACAAAATGAAGTTATTGCGAAATCTGGTAATGAAGCTAATGATGCAGATGTATACGTCGATGAATCATTATTGAAAGCCGCAAGTAATACTGATGCAGTAGCAGATAACAAACAAGACGGAATTGGTGGAAAATTAGACAAAAATGTAGGTATAAATGTAGATAAAACATTAATGAAAGAACAACGTACTGTAAAAGCTGAAGCAGAAGATGGTTTTTTTCACCAACCAATTGATAGTGATGAAAATCTTTCCATTGAACGTGAAGAGGCTATCAGATTAAAAGAAGAGGAGAAAGAAATTAAACCAGAAGGAATTGGTGAAAAACATGGTGGTGAAGAAGTATATGTCGATGAAGCATTATTGAAAGCAGCAAGTAAGGGTGAATCTGCTACAGATGATGGTTTTTTCCACCAACCAATTGATAGTGAAGAAAATCTCTCCATTGAACTTGAAGAGGTCATCAGACTGGAAGAAGAAGAGAAAGAAAATAAACGAAAAGAAGTTGGTGAAAAACATGGTGGCGAAGAAGTATATGCGGACGAAGGGTCATTGAAAGGAGCAAGAAAGATTGAAGCTACTAAAGATGATGGTTTTTTCCACCAACCAATTAGCAGCATTGAAAAACTTATCACGAAGATTAAAGAAGAAACCAGACTAGAAGTTGAGAAAGCTATGAAGCAAAATGGAGTTGTTGCAAAATCTGGAGGTGAAACTAATGCAGATGTATTTACCGATGAATCGTTATTGAAAGCAGTAAGAAATACGGAAGCAGTAGCAGGTGTTAAACAAGATGAAAAACCCGGCGTTGAAGTAAATGTCAGGAAACCATTAATGAAAGCACGGAGTAATATTAACGCTATAGAATATGACAGCTTTTTCCACGAACCATTTGATAGTGATGAACATTTGACCTTTGAACTTGAAGAGGCCATCAGACTAGAAGAAGATGCGGAGGAAATGAAACGAAATGGTGTTGGTGAAGAATCTGATAGTGAAGATGATGATGATGCAGAAGTATATGACGATAAATTACTGTTGAAAAGAATAAGCAAGCTTAAAGCCAACCCAATTGGCAGTGATGAAAACCTATCAATTGATTTTGAAAAAGAAAGATCTAACTCTTTGCAAGGAAAGGAAATTAGTCAAAACAGTCTTGTTAGAAATCCTCCTAATTCTCAAAGACACTTTTTGGGAAACAACCAGGAAGTTGTACCGAAGAATATCATCATAATACCAGAATCTAATGCAGACGTCATCAATTTAAGCATCTTTAATAAGCCTCCAAACCAGGCGTTTATGGATCAACTTAAAGCGGACATGGCGATGCAAAATTTAGAGAGTTTCCCCCAAGTCACAAATCATAAATATCAAGCGACAAAATCATTTAAATTAGGAGACTCTCTTAATTTTTATATCCCTGATTTCGTGACGTTGAAGAAACTCCTTCATAATTCTGAAATTTATTTAAAAACAGATAAAGGGATTAACTACGACGTTCCTTGCACCATAAAAGAAGGCAATCGTTTTGTTTGCAAACCGAAATCTGCTTCAGTAGATAAAGCGTCAAAACGTCATGGAAATTTCAAAGAACACAGTCAAAATCCAAAAAAAAAATATCTGAAGCACCACGGATATAATAGGCACGATTCCATGATAAGGAATAAAAGCGATTCTCATAAACACGCCAATGGACGTAGAGCTTTTCCTGTAGTGCTGCAAAGTCATGGATATCAACATGAACCATGGATGAAGTCAAAATACTATTAGGTTATATTTTAGGGAAAATTAGCATATTCCGGTTTCTCCTTGTTCTTGATCTAACCTTGTATGAAATAGCCGTTCAGTACCCATCAATAGGGCTTACTTAAAGTTGACTTAAAAAGTAGAAGAAAACTAAATATCCCAAAAGTCTCACATGACGGATGTTGTTTCTTAAGAGCACTTATATTCTTGCTTGCCAAAATTAAAATAAAGGAACAAAGACGTTGAACCAATGAATTTGACAAAAACCAACCAAAAATAATAATTACATCATAATTAAAATAAACATTAGACATATCCTGGCTAGTTTTGTTTCGACCCATCCCCATTTTTCGTGCTATTTCCACTTCAACAAGTAATCATTAATTCATTTAAATTAGGAGGCAAGTTTGGGTAAAGCCGCCCCTGGAACCATTTATTAAATAACCAACTACTTTGCCATCAGTCACCCCAAGTGATTCGCTACGTTTTGTGACTTAGCAGAGGTGCCTGGATTCATGGAGTGAGGTTTTTCCGGATCTTGGTGGCTGTTGCGCATGTCTACTTAGTGCGTGGTATGCCGGTTTGGGAGAGACTGGTTGAGGGGGACCTTTTGATTTTTCAGCAGAACTCTCTCGGAACATCACCTTGAACCATTGTGGGAGGGATGGATTCGTAGGTCCATCACTCTTGGACACACTGACCCCCAGATCTCTACCAATCATAAATTTTTCCTTCCCAGAACTTCATCTCCTTCCTTTCCTAAAAAACAACCCTCCAGATGGTATCCCCGAAGATGACGGAGGCCCTGAGGGGAATGATTTTCCACAGGGCCTCCTGTACGGCGTAAATGTAAATAAAAGTTAAAACTAATTTTATTCTTTATCCATCTTATTATCTATTAGGTACACATATATTTTTTTCAAAACATTTTCAAATTTATTTAATTTAGGTCATTGAAATGGGATCCCATCACCAACTAAAAGTTTCGTAGAACTGTTTATTCTTGACTATTAAAGTAAAGTATTTGCTGAATTTACTGAGGGTTTTACGTTTTGACGAACTGTCAACCCAGTTATTTTTTATTGGTTCAAAATTTACTAAAAATTGCACTAGAGCATATGAATATTAGTAGACCTACCCTAAGTGATAAAAGCGTATTATTTCCCCCTCCCCATACCGGTTCCTTGGAACCGGCTGGGATTGAGTATGGCTTCGCGTGAATCTAAAAAATGTTACGTCATCATTCTTCTGCGAGCCAGCGTCGAGCGCTCATCGGTGCATTTTACGAAATAACACCGCAAAAAACATGGTTTGTGTTTTGAAAACGTGTAAATATATACTATCACTCGAGATACATGGCGTGTGCTCGTCGATGTTTACGGGGTAAGTAAATTATGAAACATTTGTAAAAGTGTCCTAACTAAATACGGAAACAAAATATTGGAGTCTTAAAATAAACGAACTTTACTTTTCCGTATTTGGACTTCGCAAATTTGTTCAATACGCGGCGAGCAATTCGCGCTCCATGTAAAAAGGTCTATACATTCAAAAGCAGAGTTTACTTTTAAGAACTAAATGGTGATATTATAATGCGAGGTGCCCATATACTGTCGTATTGAGTTATCGATAATTACATATCTCCAAAGTCATCTTCCCGCTCTGCGCCCCGCTGTAGTTGTTGTCTACCCCTCACCTTTATGTTCTGGTCTACTAATATTCATATGTCTAGGCACTAGAGCTATTTTTTACAGAATTTAAATAATTCATCAAACTTCATAGTTAATTTTCAAGTTCCGGAAAAGTTCTTTACAAGACAACGCACGATTGTTTTATATTTTTTTTTGTTTACACTTATTCGTCGTGGAATTCAATATCAAATGTGATTAAAAACCTTACACAGCATCACTTATTCACAAGTACATAATCCTTTCCTTTCAAAAATGTTTTGATAATGGAGGCTGCAAGGCACTTTGAAACATTGGCTAAAGAATCAGAAGTAAAAGTAATATAGCCATTTCCCCAAAAGTTAACCCGGCGTCCGCACAGTTGGGTCAATTTGACCCGCGCGATTTTAAAATTAGCTTATTTCTTAGAATTTTTGTGCGACGTTGCCATACTTCTCAGTAGCTGGAGCTCAGAATCTCCCCTCCCCGCAGGATATTGCTATTCAGTGGTGTAGTGGTCGCAACGGTGGATAGTGGTGGCTAAACACGAAAAAGGTAAATATGACCCAACCATACATTTCGTGTCGTAATTTATTGTCATTACTTAAAAAGTACGTTATTGATTTGTTTTGTTATTTTCTGAACCTTTGCAATTATGGATCGTGAATAACGTGAATTGCAGCGACTTTTAAAAATTTTGGAAGAAACTGTCTTCGATTGTGAAAATTCTACGTGAGAAGCTTTACAGTCAGCATGCATTGTAAGATTAACTCACGGGACTGATATATTATTTTTCGTCCTACTATAGATCTCATTCATATGTATGATATTAGTTCACATTTTGAGAAAAAATTTATGGGTTATTTAAATTTTATAACTTTAAGACAGAGGTTGACTAGAGGTTGACGGAGTTAAGCTCAATAGCTCTTGGTATCCGGTGATTGACGGCTACACCAAAGCTAAGCACAAAAAACATGTCTAAGTATACAGTAATGCCAGCTCGTGGTAAACCATTTTGTGTTATTACTTTATATTGACTAAATTCGCTTTAACCATTGTAATTCTAATTCCAATTCTAGTAAAATTCATTTAACATTAATAGAGCAAAAAACCATGTCTAAGTATACAGTAATGCCAGCCCATGGTAAACCATTTTGATATATATTGACTAAATTCGTTTTAACCATTGTAATTCTATTTCTTAAATTCTTACCATTGCGATTTCTAATTTTAGAATTCATTAAGAGATGGAGCCACTTCCGTCGGCATCTCGCAAACGGACTTGCCCCTGGCTAGCATAAATACCACGTTTTAGTGAGCTTTCTATTCCGTTCCGCGGCGATGACGCCACTACTTGTCACGATTATTTTGTGCTGGTGAAAGTTAGTGGAGCTGGTGACACGGTATCGCTTCGAAGTAAATAAGCACACACTTCACGACTAAAACTTACACATCTACCGGATCTGCCCTGATGATGGACACTGCAACGATGTACGAAACGTTGGCTAAAGAAGGAGGTAGCGCAACTCGGCATAACACCCCAAAAACAAATAACGAAAATGCTTTTGGCCGTGAAAATCTCAAAACAATATAATTGTTTTATCAAATTATTGCAATATGTTACTAAATTTCTTATAAATATTGAAATCATAGCGAGTTTTTTATTCGGGTCTCCTAGACCCAACCCTACTATCGTTGTTACATATTTTGACTGTGCTGACGCCGGGTTTTAAACAACACAACAAACACTCTGTTGCGAGAATCAAAACATTAATTTCCAAATTGTTAAAAGTTTTAGCATGGTTTTTAACTGCAAAGTTCCACGTTATATCACCCTCGACTGACATGACATATTTATTAAAAAAATTGGTATCCAATCATTTAGTTTATATTTTAAGCTCGCCGTTCAATCGAAGCCAGTTTGCGCAAAAAGTTAACTGAAAGGTTAAATTTAGAAACGGCGCTCAGCAAAAAGTAATTGGATGTACTAAACCGTGAACATGGCCACATTAGGAACATGCTAGCGACAGAGACAGATTATTAGATATTTTGTAAATTATTTGATATTTTGTAAATTATTAGATATTTTGCGTTTTCTAAATATCGAATTCTTACAATATTATGAAAGTTTTAAGTCAAAATGTTGCGGTAAGTTTACATTTTCTACTAGCGAGTTCCCGGCATGCGTTGGGAGGCGTCTACTAATATTTACAGGATTTCCAAAAAATATCTATGAGAACCAAAGTGTTGACGAATATCTACAGCTCAAACTGTTGATTAATATCTATGAGAACCAAAGTGAGGACGAATATCTACAGCTCAAACTGCTGACTAAAATCTACGAGAACCAAAGTGTGGACGAATATCTACAGCACTGGCAGAGGTTGGATTTGCAATTATGTATAGCATATTGGAATAACGTAATATTGCGTATGCAGTTTAAAAAACTTAATTTATGTATTTAAAAATCCCTAATATCGGACCATTGGACACATTTAGCTGATTAGTCCAACCTACGCTCTGTAGATATTAGTTCAACCTACGCTCTGTAGATATTAGGCAACACTGGGACCGTCGTAGATATTCGTCCGACCTTATGTCTGTAGATATTAGTCCTCACTCTGAAGTTCGTAGATATGAGTTCAACATATGAGCTGTAGATATTTGTCCGACATACAGGCTGTAGATATTAGTATCTGGAGTCATGCGTTGCTATGCCACTTAATAAAGAAATTGTTTCTCACTTCGTGTCTTTTCTCTGTCGTCCCGTTCCTCTTCCGCCTTCCCTATCCCCACTCCTCTCTCCCGCTTCCCCCGTCCCGCGAACCAGCCTCCCGCGTTCCTCTCCCCCTTCCCGTATTCCATACATTCAGTCCCGGTGCATTAAGTTTTCATACAGCTCGCTTACCACTTATTGCAATTTTTTATACAAATTTCATAATGCCAGAGCTCAATATTATATATATAAATCATCGCGGGCATGCGCACATCAAATCCCCAAAGTTTAATCGCAATCAGATGAATGGTTTAGCAACGCATAGAAAACTCATATACTCGTACAAATATATTTAGATTTTTGTATTTTTTTAAATTACAAGGTTAATTTGAAATACGTCATCAAATAAATAGTTTGGTCAGAGACTCGTTAAAATTGTTTTAACCCGTCTAATCATAGGAGACCCAAGTTGACCCAAAATATCATATGCCGTTATAATAACAGGAGACCCAGATTGTCCCAGAGCGACCGTGCATTTTAAAAAGTTAGATATCTCTCTTCCTGTTATGCAAATATTTGTGATTTCTTTTATGTTAGAAAGCGAAAGAAACGATGCTTGTTATTGCAATAGAAATATTTGAGCAATATTGTTCAGATATTTTACAAACCCGATCATTAGTGACAATTTTATTTTGCGCCAATTTGTGACGTAAAAAACATTTAATTTTAAAATAAAATTGTACTAATGTGATAAAAAGTGACAAAAGTTTTATTTAGAAAAAAAATGAATCGCCGAAATGTACGCGCATAACTTTCGAACGAATGCACCAAATTGGATAATTCTTTTTTTGTGTGTTCGTTATTGTCAGAACAAGGTTTGTATAAAACTTCTGGTGAGCTCTGGCATTATGAAATTTGTATAAAAAATGCTATTGGTGGCAAGCGAGCTGATTGAAAACTGAATGTATGGAAAGCGGGAGGGAGGGAGGGATGGGGGAGGGGGACCTGAGAAGGGGGAGGGGAACTCGGGAGGGGGGTTCGCGAGACGGGGGAAGGGGGGGGAGTGGAGTGGGGAGAGGGAAGGTGGAGGTGATGGAGTGGGAACGCGAGAGGGGAAGGGGACGCAGGAGAAGAAGGGGAGGCGGAAGGGGAACGGGACGAATGGGAAAAGACAAGCAGGGAGAAACAATTTCTTTATTAAATGGCATAGCAACGCATGCCGGGTACCAGCTAGTTTAGTATAAAAACGGAATCCGTATTTAAAATTTTAAGTTTATTCAACTGAGGCAACTCCAGAAACTGTGTGAGGAGAGGATGGGTCTACCATGGACGGAGGCCGAACAATCAGCACAAGACAGGGACGTATGGAGGAGCCTTGTCGATGCAATGGGTCCCCGACCCGAATAGGACAAGGGGAAGAAGATGATGTTGATGAAGTTTATTCAATTTTAAGTACTTTAATTCGAATATCCGCAGGTATGTAGTTTTAAGCCAATTTAAATTTCCAATATCAACATTTTAATATTTTGAAACGAAAATGTTGATTTCTTAAAACATACTGGAAAGATTATTTTATCTAGATTTTGAAAAACAATTATTTTTGCAAAACGGTTCAAAAATAATCATTAAAAAGGAACATTTAAAATCCATGGAAGAATCGGGAATTTTGCGGGCAAACCTAGACAGACAAAATCTCATAGTTATTATTTTCTTATTATTCGAAGGGTGTAAAAAAATGACTTGTCCTTAGCTTGCATTCTTGAGGTATAATATTTGATGGTTGATTTCTAAAGTGTCCGAAATGCTTTCACCGTGAAATCGTTTTTGTAATCTTTCCTCAATGACTTTCATTTGTTTTTTACAGTCCCGCCCTGTTAAAGGTAGTTTTCCGCTTCAATTAAACCAACCCTAAACTAATTAAAACTTAAATCAATACCTTGCAGGTTGGTAGTTGAATTAAAATCACTAACAAAGGTCACACGGTTGGCAACAGACTGGAAGCCATATCACTAATTCTTAGTCAATAATAAAATTATAACACTTAAAAGGCTTCTGCTTGTAATCCAAAATGTACGCACAATTGTGGAGGATGCAATGTAACGATGCTAACAGTACGAAATTAATGATTATTCTTTCAAAAATGTTAAACCAAAATTTAACAGTTTTAATGTCAGTTTTATAAGCTCGTTGGGGTCACGCAGCTAAACAGCATTTACCTAAAACGAACAAGCTAAAAACGTATGCAATCTTAGTGTGCCTTATATTGCCACGAATGTAAGTGTAGAACTTGAGATTGAGGTTGCGTGTTGGAAGTCTTTATTGAGTTCTAACAAGATTACAATTTTACAAATCAATTCTGAACTGGACAGTGGAACAGATTAAATACATTACCGGAACTAGGTAATCAAACGAACGTGGATTTTTACAGGGTCAAGGTTAACTGCGGTTGCGTGAAGTGAGAATACTGAACGCTATGTAAACACTGTGAGTTGCTGAGCGCCTTTATATAGTCCGGCGAGTCGCAGTATTGCTTTATCTGGTAGTAAATCTTCACTCGGCGACTTTCTCGAAAGCGCCTGAACTGTGCATTTCAGGCGCGCAATGGTTCGTACCGTAGTGTTATAAATATTATAAATAATGTAATATAATTTACTGTCTGAATAAAGGCTATTATTATTATTAGTAGCATTTTGGTCATTCAAGTCGCGAGTTACTCGCTACTCGACTAAACTACTAGCCTATTTAAATATTTAAAATCAGCATCATTAATCCATCTGGGAGGCGGGTTTAGGTACCACCGCCCCGAGAATCATTTATTGGATAACCAACACCACTGCCATAGGTCACACCAAATGGTCCTTTACGATTGATGACTTAGCGGGGATGCGCAAGTTCATGGAGTGAGGTTTGCCTAGGCCTTATCGACATATGAGTTTGCGTATACTACTGCAGTTTCGGATAGGCTAGATGAGGGAGACCTTTTTACCTCCCAGCCGGTCTCTCTTGACACACCGCCTTGCAACGCAGTGGTAGAAATGTTTTCATACGTCCATCACGCCTGAACATCCCCAGATTCTTAAATTCCTACCCACCGTATCTTTTGCCATCCCAGAACTTCCTCTCCTTCCTCTCCCTAAAAAGACCATTCATACAGTATCCAGAGGAAAACGATTTCCCTCGGGGCATATGACATCTTTAGGGATGCTGTGTCGATGATCTTTTTAAGGAAAGAAAGGAGGGGGATTTTTGGGAAAGATTTTTTTTGGTAATCTAGTTATTTTTCACTGATATTATAATGCTCCGTTAGAACGACATCAAATAAAAAATATAAAACATAACACGAAACAAAAAGAAAATAAAACTACAAAAAAATGACTTAGAATAAGAAGACTGAAAAAAGTGATAGTTATTAAAATTAAATAGTCATAAATTCATTGGGAATTCATATGTCATATATTGGTTTATAAATGTGTAAATTCTAATTATACAATTGTAAATGTCTCTAAAATGGTCTGGAAATAATCTCCTACTTGTGATCTCTATAGAAACCACTCATTCACTCTGAATGCAATTATTAATGTTCTCCAAAATGACATTGAAAAAAAATTACATCTTTGCGTTTTTAATTACATCATATCAAAGCATAAAGAAACCATCAATTTGTTCAGAATGCAATTATTAATGTTCTCAAAAGTTGTCTTGACAGAAGCTCATTCCTGTAATCTCTAAACCATTCCTTTGTTAAGAATATTATGAACTAAATATACAATTTGGATGTCCTTAAACGGGTATCCTTCCCAGTTGTACAGAAAAAGTATCATTTTGTAATGTATTGTAATATACAAGGCGTCCGGAAACTCGTAGTACAAGCGGGAAACTGGAGACTCCACATCACATTTGGAGTCGATTTTGTGGTATAACTTTTTTTGATTTGAGCTTTCGTTTTCCAGTAAATCGGGTCCGAAGTTGGATTTTTTTTGGTTAAATTTGAAAAAATTGTTTATCTAGGGGGTTCATTTCAGCTATGTAATGCCTTATAAAATGCACCGAAGGGTAAACCGGGCTCAAAAGTTTTTTTAACCCTTTAGTTGCCGAAAAAATGGAAAAATTGAAAAAAAAATAATATTAAAATCGAAATGCTGAGATCGAAAAAAAAAAATTTTTTGGGTTCTCTATGTGATGTAGATTCACCAGTTTCTCGCTTGTACTACGAGTTTCCGGACACGTTGTATACATGTAAAAATAAATAAATAAAATTCTTTCTTCAATGTGTATGATCTGCTTTGAATTACACGGGTTAGAATCTGCCTAGTCTTTTGGTCGTGAAGCAGAGATAAGTAACAACTCTAATCCGATTGGAAACCTATAAGTACCTAGTATATGGATGGCTGACAACAGTTTACGCTTAAGGTATGTAAGTACACTTATTAGATATGCATTTGAACTGTTAACAATTTAATTTATGTACCATTTTGACTAACTTATACAATCTAAAAAACGAACTAAGTTTTTCAGAAATATTGACGTTACTTGGTAAAGTGATATACTCGTTACTCACGAACATATTTTTTTTTACATTAACTCCACACAGGAGTGTCATCTGAGATGCTGTGTGGAGGGTCTTTTTGAGGAGATGAAGGAATGATCACTGGTCTTGAAGAGACCCATGTTGTAAGAAGGAGGAAACACAAAGGCCGGCAAATCGTTCCACAGCCGAGCTTTCAAACACAAGAATGAGTTGAAGAAGCGACCAAGGGCGGCTGGTTGCACAGTGTGTTTGTGTGCAGCACTGGTAAATTATATCGTCTAAAATTACTTTATAATATCTTACAGAAAAATATAAAATCTACGAATCTCAAAAAATATCACCTACCAATATAATGCCTAATATAATATGAATCAGGGAGAGCAAATTCTCAAAGTTCCGTGCGAAGTTACCCTGTCCCCCGGTGTGCAGGCCAACTGCAAGCGGAACGAATTATGTTTTTGAATCGAATATCCCAAACATCGCCAGCGCGCAACGCCGGCCAAATATATGAAAAATTAAGATATATTGGTGTGCCACCCGGCGGCGTATTTACAAAACCTATACCGATTCAGTCGCGGTAACGACAATTTACATTTTAAATATACCTCTATATTGGTTATTTTTTATCACATTGCAAAAACAAAAAATGTTCTAAAATCTAGATAAAATAATCTTTCTGATGTGTATATTAGAAATTAATAATTTTATTTCGAAATATTTAAATTTGAATATTATTCCCATATATTGTAAATACACCTCTATATTGATAATTTTTATCATTTTGCAAAAACAAAAAATTGTTCTAAAATCTAGATAAAATAATCTTTCCAATGTGTATATTAGAAATTAATAATTTTATTTCTAAATATTTAAATTTTGATATTGAAAATTTAAAGCGACTCAAACGCGTTAGGGATTGTAAATACGCCACCCGGCGGCCTTTATCATACAAACTTAAATTTGAATTTAAGGCAAAAATACTTAACCAAACTGAATAATTCTTTTTTTAATCAAAAGGTACAGCAAATACCTAAATTTTACATATATTTTCTTTTTATTTATTGGTGTATTAAATTATAAAACGCAGATCATTAAGGAATTCAATTTTTTTATAGGTAACTTTGACAATTTCGCCCTCGTGCTATTTGTACATTGTTTATAAATACTGTTTGCATCCTGTTTATAATGAAATAACCAACCATCACGCCGTTTTCCCGCAGGGGTAGGCAGAGAGGACGGACCGCCAAATAACTCGATATTGGCACACACTCTTTGCCTCACTCACATTCATACATCGTCTCATACATTCTCTTCTATTATTCCGACTTTCGACATGGCCCGACTCAAGTATCTGATTCACTTGCTCGTGCCATGTCTTCCTCGGGCGTCCCCGACTTCTTCTATCATTCACATTTGTAATATAAAATAAAATAAATTAAACATTGTAAAAAATGAGTTTTTTGGGTTGAAATTTAAGATTTATTTACGGAAAAATTGTATTGTGTTTTTATTTTCTTAGTACAGAAAAAAAGATCTGTTCAAAAAAAATAAAATTTTAATTAAAAATCGATATGTAGAAGTTTTCGCCCTTCGAAAATAGCTTAAAATAGACCTTCTCTCCAAATAAGATTAGTGGAATCATTTTTACCTAATGTTGCTTAGTAATCGTTATCTCAGTGAACCACCACGTTTTCAGGGCAGCGGCCGCCGCTGGAAGCGACCCGTTCTCATGTGACAAATGTCAACTATGTACATATGTTGGGCATGCGTTTGGCGTGTTTCCCGACTATGCACCGTTGCCGAGGGGATCAATGACGCTAGTTCCTCGGAGCATCTCTTCCATTGTAATACCGGTAGAACAAGGATAGTATTCCCACCTGATGCCTGTGCTCTAAAGATTGCAATCTGTCTGTTAAGATGGGAGAATCTATCAAACGGACCGCACAGAGTCGAGGGTATTTTTCAGGTATTTTGGAGCTCCAGACCAGAGGTGGTTGCCAAATTCATCCTATCTGCTGTGTACTATCTGCGGGCCCTGTACAGTACGCCCTGTTTTTGGGAGGCTAACTTTACTCTGGCTTCGATGGAGCACATCTCCTGGGAAAGCAGCACAATTCTTGAAAATTTCCTTGAAAAACGACACAGCTTATGAAAATATAAATAAGGTTATGTTTGAACTGTGTGGTCGATACGTTGCGATTATATTAGATGGCACATTATTTAAAACAAATTTGATTGACAAACATTTGGGAGGCGGGTAAGGGTACCGTCGCTCCGGGAACTATTTATTGGTTCGTTACGTTTGGTGACTTAGCAGGGGTGTCCGGGTTCATGTGGTGAGATTTGTCCGGGTCTTGACGGCGGATGTGTCTGCTTACCAACGGCGTGGCTGGTTGAGGGAGATCTTTTGACCTCTCCAGCAGAACTCTCTCGGAACACCGAGAGAGTCCTGCTGGAAAGGTTGCCTTGCACCGCAGTGGAAAGGATGGATTCATTCGTCCGTCACTCCTGGGCACATTGACCCCAGATTCCTACCCACCAATCATAACTTTTTCCTACCCAAAACTTCCTCTCCTTCTTTCCTCTAAAAAGACCCTCTACAAAGAATTATTTTCCTTAGAGCCTTCTATGTGGGGCTAATGTAAAAAAAAGAGATTTAAGTGATTAATTTTTTCTTAAGTATAGACTACAATTCCACTGTTTTTATTAATTTGATAATTGTTGATGTATTGTTTGTAGTTGTGTAATAATTTGTATCTATATTTGAATGTATATGAGCTTCGGATTGTGTTATAAAATCTGGTTGTGAACATAGTGTATTTACGGATACCAGAAATTAATCGAAGTTTTTATGAATACTTCTAATGTTTAGGTGAATGATTGTTAGTTGATTTTTCACATTGTTATAAATCTTTTCACCGCATTCGTTGGCTGTTTCACATAGATTTTCTTCCATATTTATATTTGTTTCGATTTGCTTACTCGTAAGTTAAAAAAATTAATTGATTTTATTAAAATGTGAATTTCGTTCTAATAAAAACCATCATAATTTGTGCTACGGTATCCTTGATTGATTTAAATTTACGAGTAATTCTGAAATTGTAGGATAATATACCACTAATTCGAAATTTCGAAACACGTGGAATATTGACACAACACCAAATTATCTCGGCAGGATGACAAAATCATTAAAATACCACGATAAAGTGTGATAACACGTACCTAACTAATGAACCATTTCGGAAAACTGATCACATTTTTCAAATACATCGCGGAAATGTTTCCCAACTTTCAACATATCATGAAAAAGTGACAACTTTTAAACCTGTCTTAAAAAAGCTGCACAACTTTTTAACGCATCCTGGTAAAACGAAATATCTCATTAACATATCCAGGAAAAAGTAACGAACCGCAAATGTCCCGAAATGGGGTCATATTAAAAATAAATCCTTGTACACAACCTATATTCTGGAAAAATGACACGCTAACAATACCTGGAAGAGCAAAATAACTCAAAAACATGGAATAGAAATCTTATTATCCAGTTGAACAACTTCTTTACGAGTGAAAAGGGTAACAACTTAAAAATACGTCCTGGAAAATTGTCCAACTTGTTAATGAGTTCTGAAAAAATTACGTAACTCTTGCGTATATTCTATAAAAGCGTCATAAATTAAAGAAAAATCTTTCAAATCTTGCTAAAAAAGTTACACATCTCCAAAGTATTTCCTGGAAAAGTGACACAACTCGAAAACATTTCCTGGAAAAGTGACACAACTCGAAAAAATTTGTCGAAAAAAATAATAACTCTTATATGTCTTGTAAAAATAATACATTAATGTTCCTACCTTAGCCGAAAGATCTTCCACTTCTTTCTCCACAGCTTTCTCTGTCTGCTTGCGCACCTGGTGGCCGCGGAAACTGGCCTGGATCTTGGTCGCGGCGTGGCACAGCTCTGTAGAAGAGAGTCTAGCGTTAGTGATATGATGGAACATTTTATTAGATAGGAGTCGTAAAGGTTTTCAACAAATGACATTTTTTGCCAAATTAGCAAGCAAGCTTTGTAACAAAATTGGTTAGATCGATTTTTGTGAAGACGTAAATGAAGTAAATAGAAACGATAGGAAAAAAAATTGGTAAATCTGTATATTGAATAGGGATAAGGATAGGGAACGAAGAGTAAAAGAATGAAAGTGAAAGGGGGGGGGGGGGGGAATGAATCAATGTGCTAAATAAAATCATTATAAAAAAGAAACAATATTGTAAGTATAACCTAATATCACATAACATTTCCTCTATACAGCATTATATAAATAAAAAATTTAACAAAACAAAAAAAAACACTTCAACAAATGCACTAAAAAGTAAAAAAATAATTTCGTATTCTTCTACAACGTAATAATCAACTTACTTTTTCTACTCATGAATATGTAGGTACGATTGTTATTTTTGGAGTCGGTGTCAGCCAAGGATTTGTAACTACATACATAGTTATAGGTGAGATGTGCTAGTGTCGCACGCGCGACTTGACGAGGCGAGAGCGGGCTGCGGCGGGCGGGGAGCTGTCAAGTGAACATGCCGGGCCGGGTACCTTGGCTGACACTGACTCCAAAAATAATAATCGTATCTACATATTGATGAGTGGAAAAAGTAAGTTGATTATTAAGTTGTAGACGAATACGAAATTTTTTTTAAAATTTTTAGTGCATTTTTTTGTTTTGTTAAAATTTTTGTTTATTTTTTTATTTTTAGTGAATCTGAAGTACACTAACTAATTTGTCTGAATACGGGTAGACCTACTAAACGTGCTGCTCAAATGAGACAGACATTACTTGACCATAACGACGTTACGGTAGGTGACTCAAAGATCCGGATAGCCTATAAATGATTCGGCCGAGTATCGTTAATTTGCTCCTAGAATTGAAGAGTTCCGTTACTCTTTCATGGATCCCATAATCAGAACCTAACCAAACTCTCATCAAACTACCCTTTAAGTACATCCTTTCCAATAAATAAAGAATCATCGAAATCGGTTGGCGTGAAATTGAATCATTCGTCCATTTGTCGCGCACATACTTAATGCAAATTAAAGACTTATATGGTTTTATCATAGGAGAAGTTTTTTACATTAACATTAGCTCCTATATGGAGCTAATGATAATGTAAAAAATCAAAAGCAATCCCACGAATTCAGAAGTGATTATAAAAAAACTTACTTCATTTCTGCAACGTCTTACAGAGTGTGACCAATTCACACCGATAAAATGAAAACCAGATGAAAACGCTGATATTTAAGGTAAGGGACGTTTTCACCCTTATTTTATTACAAGTGCACAATTTGCTGACGGTTTGATTTTTCGTTTAAGGCTTCGTTTTGGATTTAACCGTTGGGAGCGTTTAAGTCTCAGTGGAGAAATTTTATGTTTTCTTTTCTGCTCGAAAGTGTCCCTTACGAATCTGGGTCGGTGACTGAATCGATATTTCCTAGAAATGTAATCTAACACCGAATATAATGGTATAGAATGGTTGTATTCTCCATTTTTCTCCTCCAAAACTTGACCGATTTTAAAGATTTTTTCACTGTTTTATGTGTTTCTTTTTTCTTTGTTTTACAGTTTTTTTTGGGTTCGAATGATTGGTAGAGTCGCAGTGGTACACTCTTTGGTGGAAGGAAGGTACTTATAAAATTCTGCGAAACGCCACGTTGCACACCATCAGCAACACTACCAATAAGTCCGACACTCTAGCGTTAACGAGTGGTCATCAGAAAACCCCGCGATCCCTGGGCAATGTGATTACAACCATTATAACATCACAGCAGATAGAAAGAGGGTAAAGGCGAAATTCCGGCGAAATAAAACGGGAACTACCCAGCTAAGGGAAGGAAAATCCCAACAGAAAACCCTGGTCCTCCACGATGTGGGTTGGGCGTAGGGCTAACAACTCTACCCCATAAAAAAAACAAAATGTTACGATACCTCAAGACAAGCCTCGGACATCGGAACGGAATGAGGATAACAGACCCGGCAAACGTGAAAATGGCTTTTGGCGCAGACGTTATAACAATGAGCTCCATACTTTGTTTAAGGAGCTAAACGTCGCAAAATTTACAAAACTGGGAAGACTTCGGTGGCTGGGTCATGTGGAGAGAATGACCGAGCATCAAGCACCAAAGTCCCTGCTGAACTCAAGACCAACAGGGCGAAGGAGCCTGGGAAGACCAAGACTAAGATGGAGCGACAACGTCCTCAGAGACATATTTATCTTGGAGCTTCTAAACTGGAGAGAGCTGGCACAAAAACGAGATGAGTGGAGGAAGACTCTTGAGGAGGCCAAGACCTACCAGGGGTTGTAGAGCCAATAGTCTGATGATGATTTACAGTTTTTTAGACAAAATGTGTACTTACTGGGGTGCCCCGTTCAAAGAACACATTGTACAAGTTTTCTTGTTTGAAATATAAGTAAAACTAACTAACTAACTAACCATCACGCCATTTTCCCGCAGAGGTAGGCAGAGAGGACGAACCGCCAAACAACTCGGTTTTGGCATTCTCTTTGCCTCACTCACATTCATGCATCGTCTCATACATACTCTTCTATTATTCTGACTTTTGACATGGCCCATCTCAAGTATCTGATTCACTCGATCATGTCATGTCTTCCTCAGGCGTCCCCGACTTCTTCTACCATTCACATTTGCGTCATATTTCTTCGTTCATTCTCTCTACGTGCCCAAACCATCTGAGGGTCCCTTTCTTAATCTTACTCATTATGTCTACATTATGCCTTACATTTGCGGATATCCAAATTTCTTACACGATCATAGATGGTTTTACCACACATACGCCTAAGGGATCTCATTTCAACAGCATTCAGTTTACTTTTATCTTTCTTTTGCCAGTTGCATGCCTCACTGCCATACATCAGAGTAGGTACCAGGACTTCATTGTGGACTGCTAGCTTCGCTTCTTTTGACAGTTTTTTATTATCGCCAACGGCATTCATTCCTCCATTATTGGAGTTACCAGCATTTACCCTTCTTTCAATATCTCTATCAGCCTTCCCATCACTAGTAAACATACTACCCAGATATAAGTAAATACCTATGTTTAAATATTACAGAGGAAAATTATAAAGTTAAATCTAAAAGGAAGTACAATACAAGCATTAATCTTTGTTTGATTGAAAAATTGTATAGGATATATTCTTCCTTCCCATGTCCATAATCCATATCTTATTGCTTCTTTTGAAGTCGGTTATTTTTTTAATGTTTTTATTGTAAGAGGGAGGAAATTAAATGATTTTATAAAGAAGTGATGCATATTTCTTTGTCCAAAAGTCGTTTTAGTTGTAGGTTGGTGGAATGTATGTTATAATGTAGATCTTGTGAATCGGCCCGAGTTTGTCCGTGTAAAATTATCCTGGTTTTTGAATGCGTACATTAGAATATCTTTTGTATGTAATTGTTTCAATGACATTAAATTCAGCGCTTTCAAACTAACTTATTAAAAGAAAATACTCAGTGTATGAATGTTTTGCTTTTAAAGAAATGCATTATCTATTTTGTAAACATCTCTATCTTTTTTATATACATCTCTTGATGGTGTTCAAACCAGGCAATTTTAACGATTTTTGGAGGATCGGAACTCCTATAAGAAGCAACTTATCATAAAAAGCAAAACGCACCGACATGCCAGTGGTCAATGTCTGTATTTTACAAAATAAATATTTGCGATAGTACTAAAATCCAGAGAGGAAAATGGGGAAAACTTTTGTGTGGACAAAATACCGCCGGCTTTCCTCTTAAGAGGAATATAAACGCTAGAAATATTTCGACTCTCGTGCCTGCAAAATTTTAAATCGAACGTCTTATTTGCACGAGGCAAGTTAGCGAAAAAGTGGTTTTTATTATTTTGTGCATAATTTTATAAGAGCGAAAAAAGTTAGAACATAGAAAACCTCAAAAATAGTCTTAGCCATAAAGGGGTATTTTTTAAAAATTGTTTCTTGTATTACTTCATAGTTATGTCACGAAAAAACATTTTTTTTAGTGGTTTGCGCTTATTGTTATGTAAATAATAATTTTATTGTAATTCCAATACATAGAAAAGGTAGTAAAAGCTTCAATTACAGTTACAAAATATCTTGGCCTTTTCATTGATTCACAACTCACATGGAATCACCAATTTAAACATGTTCTATCCAAAATTACTCCTATAACTGGTGTTTTATATAGACTTCGCGGGTTACTTCCTCCCTCTCTATTAAAATCGATTTACCATGCTATGATTCACTCACATCTAATATATCTCGCCGGAATCTGGGGATTTGCTATAAAAAAAAATGATTTCAGAAGTCCAAGTCGTCCAAAATAGAGCCCTGCGAAATATTTTCAGTTTACCTTGGGACACACATGTCAAAGACATCTACAGAAACACCCAAATACTTCCTTTTAATACCATTCCCACTTTTGAAATAACGAAAACTATATTACAAGTAATTCAACACTCGGCACATTCCAACACTACACTATATTACAATTGCGACGTACACCAACACAACACAAGAAATCACAACAAACTTCATATACCAAAAATCAAATCAACAAAATATGGACTAAGATCCCTAGAATACATAGCTCACACAAAATATAATCAACTACCCAACGAGATCAAATGTGCAAGTCAATGTAAAAAGACCCAAACTAACATGCTCAAACTTCATCTTATTAATGACTTTCTGAAATAATAATGTTGTGTATGTCCCCATCATATGTCCATTAAATACATACAGCTATATGTTTCATGTAATGCGTATCATTCCCACAATGAGTTTATTAACTCTTGGGAGTACAATGCTTTATATAATATACTATATTCTGTATTGTATACTTTTGATAAAAAAAAAAAAAAATAAAAAAAAAATATCCGTAGCATATTTTTTGATGTTCATACTGTAAGCCGATTCGTCGTAAAATATTAATCTAAATAGTATCTAAATAGGATTTCACGTATAACTTCATCTTAATTCTGGCACTCACACACGCTCACAACGCACGTCTATCGGCGTATTTCTTCAGTGTTTTAGGTGTTTTACTTATCCTTATAGAATATAAAGGCCGAAAGAATTTGTCTCAAGTGCTTTTACACCTAGAATGGCAACCGTATAAAGAAAATAATTTTAGTACAGAGATTTGAGGGTCGTCCTAGAGATTTTTTGTCTTTTCGCTTTGGGGCAAGAAACTTCTCGGAAGGGTTAAGTTATTTTTTTTAAATGCGAATACCGCATAAGAGTCTCAACTGTTTTTAACCGTCTGGAGCTATTGAGACTATGGAATCTCTTTTGGGATTTGTTATGAGGCTGAATTTTGGAGGTCGGGAGATCACCTGGCTGATCAGTTCTGGTCACCTAACACGGCTATAGACAAGAAGGCCTCTTGCATGCCATAATGGAGGGTATGACCGAGGGGACAAACACTAGGGGACGCCCACGCCGAGAGTACCTGGAGGACCTGCTGGTGGACGTGCGCTGCTTATCATATGCAGACTTCAAAAGAGCCGCACAAGATAGGGAAGAGTGGAAGAGACGAATAGATGAAATTGCTGCAAACCAATCCCAGGATTGAAACCAGAGAGAGAGAGACATATACGTAAGCCAAAATGTGTTAATTATTGAGTTTCTTACATCTCCACGAAGGCAAATAATAGGTATACAAATCGCTTGGCAAATGGATTCTAGAAAGGTTGATTTAAGTGCTGTCAATGAACGATATCGTGCCACGGAGGAGATGGACTGTAAATCTTTATTTATATGATGCAAGACAATTGATGGCGTTTTTTAGAGTCAACCACAGGAATTGGCAATTTGACAAGGAGAAAGCCCTACCTTTGCTGTGGTTATATGCTACAATACTGGTGGTGGCTGGTCTTCCACGATGACAACACAAAGGTGGTTACACTTTACCGTCGATTTTTGTATTAATTAGTATTTTTACGAATTTTATGCGACATTTCGAAAAAGGATGTGCACAATTTCACAACAATTTTTCGAGTGAATAAAATGTGGGTAATTTTAGATTTTGTGCAATAATACTGGGCATGTGTGCCAAGTAGGTAGACATCTTCTTCCTCTTCTTCTAGTAAGTAAGTGGGGACTTGCAAGGAAGGAGAGGGACAAAGGGAGAAAATAACAATGCAAGGAATTTGGGAAAAAGGGTTTCAGTTCATAAGCTGTTTCAGAACTAAACAAGCGCCAAAGTGATTTTTATTTGTTTTATGAAAAATTTTATGAAAAAAAAATATTCAAGGGAAACTGTAACAAACTTAACCATAATACTTTAAATTTCTAAAAAAATTAAACATTATTTAGTAATTTATACTTATTTTATTTGTAAAGTAATAGTCAATTTTATTTTAATTCTGCTCAAGCGCAATAATGTGGTTGTGACTAAGTGGTTCGCTACGTTTGGTGCCTAATAAGGGTTGCCCGGGCTCACGGGGTGAAGTTCGTTAAGGTATTGGCGGCTGATGTGTCTGCCCACCTGTTGCGTGGCGGGAATGATAGAGGGTGACCCGTTGAGGAAGTCTTTTGACCTCTCCAGCCAGAATCACCTTGCATCGCAGTTGAAGGATTCATTCATGCGTCAGTCACTTCTGGTCACACTGACCCTAAGATTCCTTCCCACCTCTCATACCTATTTCCTTCCCAGAACTTCATCTTCTTCCTTTCTTTAAAACCCTCCACATAGCATCCCCCAAGATGACATAGGCTCCGAGGGAATTTTTTTTCCTGAGGGCCTTTGTGATCTGTGTGAAAAAAAACGATAAGAAAAGATTCATTTCAGGCCAGTGGAAGTGCATTGTTTAGTTTTAATGCAAAGTATCTAAAATTTCTTTGGCCAAAAGCTGTTTTAGCGAAAGAAATAAGTAAGAGGTAATGCCATTTGGTTCTAGTATTACTCTTTTATGTGCCCTCCGGTGTACCACAAGGTTCTCATTTAGGCCCATTATTATTTAATGTGTATATATATGATATTCACAAATGTTTTTTACATGCTAATTACCTAGCATATGCAGATGATAAAAATATACCTAGTTATTAAATCAATCAATGACTGCATTAAACTCCAAGAAGACCTCAATCGTCTTTTTGTCTATTGCGAATTAAACAAACTTGCAATTAACATCTCAAAATGCAATAAATTAACATTCACACGTAATAAAAATAAAATTTCCTTTGTATATACATTGAACGGCACACATATCAATAAAGTAGAATATATCAGGGACGTTGGGATAACACTGGATGTTAAATTAAACTTTATCCAACACACTGATGAAGTCATTAACAAAGCCAATACAATGCTGGGATTTATAATTGGTTTAGCAAAACCCTTCCACAACATAAACACTCTATATTCCCTTTACACCTCATATATTTGCCCGCACTTGGAACACTGTACACCGATCTGGACTCCTTTATACCAAGCCCATATTGAAAGAATAGATAGAATTAAAAAAAAATTTAAACACATAAATTATAAACTAAACTTACCCTTCTCAAATTATGCTGAATCCATTAAATTTCACAATTTCAAATCCCTCCAAACACGACGTCTAATTTTTGATCAAACCCTATTGTTTAAAATTCTAAATAATGGTCTGGACTCACCAGAACTTACCAATTTAATAAATTTTCATATTCCGTCAAGATCAACCCGATAATTCGATTTATTTTATTTACCATCATGTAGAACAAATATTAGAAAAAAATCCCCAATTCCTCGCGTATGTGCACAATATAATACAAAATTTCACAATATTGACATTTTTAGTAATAACCTAAAGAAATATCGATATGAAGTTACGCGTTCGACCGATTATTTATATGAGAGTATAGAATGTATCGGGAGCATCTCCTATCCTTTTCCTATATTCCCCTTCCTCTCCCCTTCTAATAACCCAAAATTAATTTTAAGATATTAAAACTTCATTTCCGATGTACTTTAGCATAATAAACTTCTGTGGCTTGATTTCAGTTCACTTGTATATTTATCACTGTATATTATGTTAAAACTGTTTGTTTCTTACAAATAAATAAATAAATAAAAAATAAAAAAATAAAAAAAATACGAGCATTTTGGACATTGTCCAATAGAGTTCTGTTGTAGGGGCGTGTAAATAGCCCCAGACACGAGGGAAATACTACCCTATGTAAATGAATGAACGATGAACTCTTCCCTATGTGAAACAAAACAGATCATACAGCAATTCCAAAATCCTCAGTGAAAACAAAACAATACTCACTCAGAGAATGCAGCTCTCCACACGATGTCCAGACAAACGACACTAGTTTCTTTCAAATATTGAATTTTGCCAAGGCGGTATTGTTCATTCAGAGATGTTTATCACATGAAGAAAGTTCACACAATGAATATGAATTTTGCACATTAATTGTACGTGCCAAAACCTCACAACAATACTTCAATTATGGGTTGATTTTGATTAGGACTGACATCTCTTGGCTTTAAACAACACTCACGTCGAAAGTAATTGCCTGCCCCACAGAGTTAAGAAAATGCATGAATATACTGAATTTCAATGTCACATAGGTTAATTCAATATAATACATCCACCATAGATGGCGCCCCCATGGTCCCATAGCATAAATTATTAATTTAAATGAGACTAATGCCCATATGTATTTAAATATATTTTATGGCGTGTATCCATCTGTGTTGGAAGAGGTATGCGAAAATGTTTTTTGACGCAAAGTCGCCTAATATCCAAAACGAGATTCTCCTAAATATTTCATCCGAATTGCTGGTTAACATAATATTCGTACGCTTAAAATGTTATTTGTGCAATTATGGAAAACTGAATTAGGTAGAGGATTGATCTCGTGATGTTAGGGTGAGAATCAGACGCTTTCGACCGCTCGACCGATCGAAACGTGATAAGAAAAAAATGATAAAGGTTATCCGAAACCAAAAGATAATACCAGAACCAAAAGACCAAATAGCTCAAAAATTCTTCAATGCAAACTATTCCTCACAGATTCGATATCTATCGGCGGAAATAATATCTACTATTCTTCCTTTACACTTTACCCAATTCCATTTCTTATATAACAGCTTTAAAAAAAATTTGGCTTATTCTCCACATTGTGCGACCCTAAACTTTCAAAAGCCATAGATTTATGGACGTGAAATGCTAAAAAACCTTCAAGGAAAACGAGGTATCTTTTTTGGTAGGGATAAACGCCCATTTGTTCGAGAGCAAATAAAATTATGGTCAATTCTTTAAAAATTACGTTAGATTTTCCAGACATAAATAGGATGTTTAAATACACGATTTTTTTAAGCAAAAGAGGTAGTTTTTGTTTGGTTTACCAGCTTGATCAAAAAGTCTTAGGACCGGCCACTGTGTGATGCTGTCAGTCACCCGATTGATTTTTTTTTTTTCATAAGTTACCACATCTGTCATGACACTTCCCTCCAAATTTCAGCGCCATAGCTTGACGTTTGTAAAAAAGTTACGGTATACTGAGTATCACTACCTTTGTGCGTATTTTCGATTTTTACAGGCTTGAAAATGGCATCAATTTTTGCACTACAATAACACACCGTTACACAATGCGATCCTTGTCCTTGAGTTTTTGACCAAAAATAATACGATCGCTATTCAGCGGCCTTCGACTTTTTCCTGTTCAACCAACTTAAAAAACCGCTTCGCACTCGTAAACAGCACCCGAGAGAATGTCATAAAAGAAAATGGTTCCGATGGACATACTGAAAATTGAGAACCAGCGTTATTTTGAGAATTAGATCAAACGCTGGTGTAGAGTCTGTCAAATAAATGTAGAAAATATTAAAAAAAAACTACAAAATTTGTAGGCTGGAAACACCAATTTACCTGTCAAATATTCTTTTAAAGTTCAATCACACTAAAAATGCAGAACACCGTATACACATTTAAATAGTATATTAAAATATAAGTGGATAAACAGGTCTTTAAAACACGCGCGATTTCTCGAGCACGACGGCGTAGCCGAGTGCTCGAAATAAAGCAAGTGTTTTAAAGACCAGTTATCCACGAATACTTTACGCTATTTTTTTTTTATTGGTACACTTTGAAAACATAAATATTGATATTATTATTAAAAATTTGGAAATAAGAACTATTAATGAATTCGTGATGTGACATCACAATATCTTGTTGTCATGGAAATGAAAAATACAAACATTAATTTGCAATCTGTCACATAAGATTAATAGTTGACATCACAGTTTTTACTAGTTATTGTGTGTTGTAAAATGAGTTCTAACATTGATAATTTAAATACCAAAGCAGAATCGCGGTTAATACCTGAAAAATCCAAAGACGTTTATAAAAAAGAATATGAAAGGTTCATAACATGGATGGAGGAGCAAAACGTAGTAGATGTAGATGAACGAGTTGTGCTTTGTTGATGTTGCCATGGCAACTTTAAAAAACGCGCGTTCCATAAAGTGCGATTTAAACACGCTAGAGCGTACTTTAAATGAGTAAAAAAGGGCACCAATAAAAAAAAATACATTTTTTTTTTCCTAAAAAAAACAAAATTAAATCGAGGAAGCACTGTTGTTAAGGTATATACTTAATGACATAATTTGATTAAATTAAGTTCTACAAAGTGATTGGCTTCCATTTAATTTAACATAAATTTAAATTTAACAGTACGTAGAAAGGAAGAACTATTAATGGTGAGTTTAGTTACACTACTTTTACATCTGAATGAGTTAAATATATTCAGATCTAAAATTAGAGACATGATCTGCCTGGACAATGCTAGTAGGTACTTAAGCTAATCTAAAATATAAAAATGAATTGCTGAATGTGTTGCTAAGTGCAAATCTCGAGAGCAGCTGAACCGATTTCGCTAATTCTTTTTTTAGAATATTCCTTGAAGTACGAGGATGGTTCTTACGGAGAGAAAAATTAAGAAAATTGCGCAGAAAATTGGATAATTTCAGAAATCTTAACGACTTTCGCACGTTTGACAGTTCGCGTGTTTGACAATGACATTTTGCAAAACAATGATTGTTAAATCAGGATTCTATTTTTGAAAATCTTTAAGTTGATAAATTTATTTAAAGTAAGTACTCCCCTAATAGTTTGAATTGAATCAAGAATTTTAGATATTTTAAATAGGTACCTATGTTAGGTACCAAATTTAATATACATACATGAAAAATGGTAATTTGAATAAAAATTGTAAAAGGTGGCACGCGGGGATTCGGTCTTCGGACATTCTTAGTACATGTCCAAGCCTCCTCAGTTGCGATTTTTCTATGAAGAGTAGCAATGATTCAATGTTTAGATCATCTCGGATCGTCGAGTTTCTTATATGATTCCATTTCGTAACCCCTGCCACTCCTCTCAAGTACCTCATTTCGGCAGCTTGGACTCTGGAACTCTGGAACTTAATGGTAAGGTATTGTTGTTATTAATCTTAAATACAAAGAACTTACGTCCCCCGTATTCCGTCGGAATAAAAAAGTTATTACCTATAGTTACGAATTCGCGGAAATGATTAAAATGGGAATTTTGAGCAAACAAAAATTATTAGGGTTGTGTACCACCTTAAATATTATCATTTTTAACCCGTCTAATCACAGGAGACCCAAGTTGTCCCAAAACATCATATGCCGTTATAATAACAAGAGACCCAGATTGTCCCAGAGCGACAGTGCATTATTAAAAGTTAGATATCTCTCTTCCTATCATGCGAATATTTGTGATTTCTTTTATGTTAGAAACGGAATGAAATAATGCTTCTCGTTGTCTTAGAATTATATGAGCTAGGTTTTTCAGATATTTTACAAACCCGATCAAAAGTGAAGGTTTAATTTTTCGCCAATTTGTGAAGTATCATACATTTAATTTTAAAATAAAATTGTATTAAAGTGATAAAAAGTGAGGTGACAGTTTTATTACAAATTTTATTTAGAAAAGGAGTCTGTATTTTAAATTTTAAGTTTATTCTATTTTAATTACTTTAATTCGAATATTCGCAGGTATGCATTTTTTAGCCAATTTACATTTTCAATATTAAAATTTTAATATTTATAAACAAAAATGTTGATTTCTAATAAACACACCGGAAAGATTATTTTATCTAGATTTTAAAACAATATTTGTTTTTGCAAAAGCATTAAAAAAAACCAATAAAAAGGAACATTTAAAATGCATGGGAAGAACCAGGAATTTTGCGCACAAACCTTGATAGGCAAAATTTGACAGAAAATTATTTTCTTATTATTCGAAGGGTTAATATTAGCGCGGTCCCTCTAACATTCGTATTTACATATCTCTCCTTCTTCCTCTTTTTGAGCGGGTACTACCGGGCCTTAAACACTTTTGAATGGCCCAGGAAAAAGATTTTCAACTTTATTATTAAATAATGGATATAACTTTCTTGATAGATGAGTTTTGCTTTTCACTCAGAACTCTGTTGAGTGTTTTATTACGAGTTTATAGCAAGCTTTATGACCTCTTTCAAAGCTCGATCCGTGAACTTAATATCTGAGCTGAGATTTGGTTCATTAATACTCTGATGGCTGATGGAGTTCTTATCTTAGTGTTGATTTATATTTAATTGTATAATAAATGGGTTGATTACAATTTGACGTTTGCTAAAGACGAGAAATTTTGTTCGCGCGTTTTTATATGGGATTGATTCAGTGGCGGATACAGAAAAAACTCAAGGGGGGGGGGGGGCGCTAAAGATATAAGAAAACTAAAAAGTAGACAACGGGGAGAATACGACGAACCGCACAAAGAGGAAACCGACTATATGATTTTGGCAGCCACCTCTGGTCTGGAGCTCCAAAATACCTAAAAAATACCCTCGACTCTGCGCAGAAACGGGCGGTCCGTTTTATAGATTCTCCCATTTTAACAGACGGATTGCAATCTTTAGAACACAGGCGTCGGGTGGGAATGCTATCCTTGTTCTACCGGTATTTCAATGGCAGATGCTCCGAGGAACTAGCGTCATTGATCCCTTCGGCACCGGTGCATAGTCGGGAAATACGCCAAACGCGTGCCCAACATTTGTACACGGTTGACATTTGTCACATGAGAACGGGTCGTTTCTTCGACTCGTTCTTGTGTTCAACAGCTCGGCTGTGGAATGATTTGCCGGCCTCTGTGTTTCCCCCTTCCTACAACATTGGTCTCTTCAAGACCAATGTTCATTCCTTCCTCTTCTCAAAAAGACTCTCCACACAGCATCCCGGATGACATAGGCCCCGAGGGAATGTGTTTCTCGACTACGCACCGGGGTACCAACCCTAATGTATGGCAGTGAAGCATGAAAGGACTAAATTCTATAGAAAGCCATGTATGATAGTGTGAAAAAAATATGAAATTAATGCAAGGCTGATACAAGCGTAATAAGTAAGATTAAGAAAGGGACGCTTAGATGGTTTAGACGTGTAGAGCGAATGATTGAAGAAAGATTTTCTTGTATTTAAAGATTTTCTTGTATTTAAGTGGCCTCGCGCCCACCCCCTGTATCCGCCACTGGATTGGGTATTGCATTCGCAGACTTGGTGGGTAGATATGTCAAAATCCTGAATTTATCCCACCCACCTAATCTTTCCTTCCAAAATGTCACCATAAAAATAGTTGCAAGAAAGTACTCAACTTTGGAGAGGTGACAGTGTGATTTGCTGCTCAGTACAAAATAACATCTTAGACAGGGCGCATGTATGGTAACCTCTTGTTATAAGAATATTGCGAATTTTAAATTAAACAGTGAGAAGAGTACACCAAAACTGGAGATCAGCGAGGCCCCATCTGCAACGGTGAGTCCTATTTTCCTTATTCCAGTCTGGGCTTATCTGATTTTCCAAAAGCCCAGATCTGAACCATCGACTGACTATCCATCAGGTTTGCGAGTGTATGCTATTTAATTGTCCCGTATAACTTAGCGATCACGTAGTTTCGGGACTGGTCCTTTGAGGGCATAGGCTTTGCTCTGCAGCATTTACCGCCAATTAACAGTGGAGTCGCAGTTTCGCGACACCATATTTAAATAACGACTATAATTTTGATCAGCTTTAGTACTTGTGAATTTAAATTTTTTTTTATCAGTTACGAGTTTTTGCCTGGAATACCTGCTGTAAAAGAAGCTTTGAAAATTTTCATAAAAAAAGCTGCTTTAGCGAATGATGAACACTCTGAGCCTGTCCAAAACATTGGATAAAGAAGAACGAAGCGCAACACGGCATAATAACTCAAAAGTTAATCTCTGAAAATGGACACTGAAACGCTGTCCGAGGGGTTGGCTAAAGAAGGAGGAATTTTGAACACAGTTGACATTTGAGAGTCTCCTATGTGGAATGAATGTAAAAAAGCACAACACGGCGTAATAACCCTAAAGTTAAATACGATAATACAACATAATTTTCAAAATGTTTCTTAATATTAACGACCCTCGTGGCAGGGTGAGGAAAATTTGAGGTTCGAAATCAGGCAATATTAAAAATACCTTCTAACTAAATAACTATCACGCCGTTTCCCCGCAGGGGTAGGCAGAGAGGACGGACCGCCAAACAACTCGATCTTGGCACACACTTCTTGCCTCGTTCACATTCATACATCGTATACATGCTCTTCTATTATTCTGATTCTAGACATCTGATTCACTGGTTGAGCTGTGTCTCCTTGGGCGCCCCCGACTTCTTCTGCCATTCCCATTTGCATCATTTTTTCTCCTTACACTCCTCACCTCGTTCATTCGTTCTACATGCTTAACCATCTAAGCGTTCCTTTCTTAATTTACCTCATTATCTACGCTTACATAAGCCTTGCATTATCCGAAGATCTCCACTTTTCTCACACATACCCTTCATGGTTTTAACACACATACCCTTCATGGATCTCATTTCTACTGTATTTAGTCTACTTTCATCCTTTCTCTGCCTGTTACTTGTCTAACTGCTATACATCAGGTTAGTACAGTCGATTCCGCTTAATCGGTTTAGACAGTTATGGTGACTACCTGTTATTTGAGACAAAACCCAAGGAACAGAAATCAAAATACTGGGGCCACTTTTATTTCAAATATACATAAATGACATCTGTCAGCTAAAACTGCATGGTGAATTCTTCTTATACGCAGATGACACGGCAATATTTTACTTCGGCAAAAACTTAGAAAGTCTATTAGAACAATCTCAAACGGATCTTAATGTACTAAACGATTGGCTAATAAAAAATATATTAAAATTAAATATTAATAAAACCGGTTACATGAACTTCAGCTCACCTAAAAGAATAATACCATCGCATAAACCATTACAAATAGAAGATAGAGAACTACATAATATTCTACATAGCGAAAAATACCTGGGCTTATATATTGATAAACATTTGACATTTAAACAACACGTAGAAAAACTAAAAACAAAAATCATCCCATTGATTGGTGTATTTGGTAGAATTGCTCATCTTCTACCAACAGAGGTAAAGAGGGGCCTATACTTAAGCTTAATCCAGTTCCACCTAAATTAGTTAATATAAATATGGGGAAACACGTACATTACGAACCTAAACGACTTACAAATAATACAGAACAAAGTTATTAAAAAACCCTTCAAATATAACCCAGACACTCCCACAAAAAAACTATACTAGGAATTGAACCTTTTGAAAATAAAAACATTGTACGAATATAACATATGTATTTTAATCTACAAAATGGACTTATACACACAAACACAACATTTATAAAAACATCACAAGTACACGAACATTATACTAGACAACACAATAAATTGTACACAAATACTGTCAAGACTGAAAGTGGCAAGAAAAGTATTGGCCACGAGGAAGTTCACATATATAATCTCCTTCCAGATAACCTAAAAACGGAAAAGAATATAAAAACCTTTAAAAAAAAAACAATTTAAACTTAAGATGTTGGAACAAAATTAAAAATATTACTACTATGCTTGTACTACTATACTTTATATGCTCTGTATTTAAGTTAAGAAAGCGAAATATTATTTTTCTTTTACTTAATAATAATAAAAACTAATACTTATTTACTTCTGTTTTCTGGGATACCATTAAGTTTAATTGGAACGAATTCCGATCTAAACGGGATGCAAAACGTGTCTCAGAAAACGTTTTTTTAGTGATGGGCGGGCGTGCGGTAAGCCTAACAATATAGCCAAACTTTTATTTACTAGAAAGAACTTTCATGGCTCTCAGGAATGTTAAGCTTTCGACTTCGACTTTTCCTTAAGAAAGCTCCCGTGCTTACGAATGCATGAAGCCTTCCACCCTGGTACCCATCCAACCTGAAAATGAGACTTTTATAGCCAGAATTGTAACTAGTTATTCACGGACCTCTACAGAAACGGATTGGAAGACAATGAAGAACATGAACAAAGAGGCCCCGATAGAAATAACTTCTATTAGGGCCATCTTCATCTTTGAGAATGCAGTGGGAAGGGTATTTTTGATGTAGGGAAGGAGTGAGGAAACACAGAGGCTGTTTATCTTTTATTTTATTTTTTTATTATTATTGTACAACAGAATAATTCCAATTAGAGTACAATTCAGTTACCCCATCAGCATTTAGGTAAGTGACTCTTCAATAATATTTTTAAGGCATATAAAGAACAGTCACTTACATCCAAATGGTTTGCAATTTCATTTAACAGCACCACTCCCCTCGTCATGCTATGCTTTGCCAAGACGTCTGTTCTGCCGTTCGGTACTTTAAATAAGTCACGATGTCGACTACGGCTGTAGTGGTCTGGTACATATAAATCATAGCATCCCATGAGAAATGGGCTATCGATGAGATTGTTCCAAATTTTGAAAGACAGAAAAGCAAGACTTGCTTTCCGTCTGGTTTCTAGACTCACAGAATCAGTTTCCTCAAGTAAGTCAATATGGTCCATGAACCTTGGATAAGTTCCATGCTTCCGCATATAAACATGCCTGAGGAATTTCTTCTGGATTTGCTCTAACATATCAATGTACTTCTGGTGGTACGGTGTCCAAACATCGCTCGCGTACTCCAGCTTGCTTCTCAGTATGCCATCGAATAACGCTAGCATAGCTTCTTGGTTATCAAACAGCTTACAAGTCCTGATGATGAACCCAAGAAGTTTGTAGCAAGACTGAGTGAGCTGCGACATATGGCAAGAGAATGTCAGTTTGGGATCAAAGACGACACCGAGATCCTTCACGGATTTTACACGTGATAACGTTTGGCCCTTTATTTGATAAATCTTACATTTTAGTACTCAGTACATTGGCAGCAGTCGTTGACGTAGGGTATACTTGGTCGAAGGCAGCAGTAGAGATTTTTATGAGAAGAACTTATAAAAGTCTCCTTTTGTATCACAGTTAGATATATGAATTAAGAAGGGCTAGAAAGGGAGGCGTCTACTAATATCTACAGGAATTCCAATAACTGAACAAATCGGACTAATATCTATGAGAACCAAAGTGAGGACGAATATCTATAGCTCAAACTGCTGACTAATATTTATGAGAACCAAAGTGTGGACGAATATCTACAGCGCTGGCAGAGGTTGGATTTGCAATTATGTATAGCATATTGGAATAACGTAATATTGCGTATGCAGTTTAAAAAACTTAGTTTATGTACGTTTGTATGTAAAAATCCCTAATATCGGACTAATGGACACATTTAGCTGATTATTAAAGATTTGGGTTTTTGTTTTAGCAGCTTTCTTTATTTTGAGTGCTTCTAAATTATTTAGTCTGTTACCATGACCATTTCTATGTCAGTTAGGTTAGGTTAGGTTGTGGTGCCGTGTATTTCGAAATAAATACATATCTTTGTATTGTGACCTCCATGTTTGTTCAACAAATTATTGTCTTTGTAAACAGCAAAATTCGTAATGTTATGCAAAAACTTCATGTACGTACTTTAAACGTTTAAGCCTTTACGTAATTAGTAATTATCTAATTGAAGTAGGTAATTTATGCTTTTCCGTACAACCTCTTGCTCAGCTGCCCTCTGTAGATATTAGTCCAACCTACGCTCCATACATATTAGTCACTACTGGGAACGTCATAGATATTCGTCCGACCTTAGTTCTGTAGATATTAGCCATCACTCTGAAGTTTATAGATATTAGTCCAACATATGAGCTGTACATATTCTTCCGACATACAGGCTGTAGATATGAGTATCTGGAATCTTAGAAAGAGGCAACACGCCACGCGACGCTTTGAATTTTCATTTAAATGGCTACAATCACGGACATATGAATATATCTGGACCTGCCCTAAGTGATAAAAACGTATTATTTCCCCCTCCACATAGCGCCGGCTGTAGCTCCTCCATGGAACCGGCTCGCTCCATGGGGAGGGGATATAGCCTCGCTTGAATCTAAAATGTGTGACGTCATCATTCTTGCCGTGAACAGCGAGAAGCTGACATCCATACATTTAACGAAATAACGGCAGCTTGTGCTATACAATATATCTACATATCAATATGCACATAGCGAATGTGGGCGGTACTCCAATGTGCTCGTCGCTGGTTACAGGGGTAAGTAAATTATGAAACATTTGTAAAAGTGTTTTAACTAAACACGGCAAGAAAATATTGATATGTATATTGGCGCGAGTCTTTTTGGGGCGAGCATTTAGCCTTAGCAAATAAGTTTTGAACGTGGCAAGCAATTCGCGCTCCCATGTAAAAAGGTCTATTCATTCAAAGCAGATTTTGCTTTTAAGAACTAAATGGTGATATTGTAATGCGAGATGCCTATATACTGTCAGATTGATTGTTCAACGAATGACAGTCATCTTTCCCCTCTTGCTCTCCATAGTTTGGTTTTACCCCTCATCTGTAACTGCTTGTCTATCCATTTGGATGTCTATGGCTACAATAGATATTTCCAAATAATTTCCGATCAATGACCGCCATTAATCAGGTTTAACAAAGATTTGTCAAAGTTTGAGTATACTTTATTGATCACTAGTTGGTCCACGGCACGCGTTGCAATACTATTCAAAGAAATAAATTAATACTGCATGTCCTTTTCCGTGAGTCCCCTTTCCCTTCCACCTTATCACCTGGCAGGCGTAAGATCTGTAGAATTTGTAATTTCGTGAATCTTTCCAGATGTGGAGAGATAGATGATAATTTATTTATTTATTTATTTACGCCTATTTAGGCTTTTACATACATATATATAACAATATTAACGAAATTATACTAGTAAATAGTGCAGGAAACTACTGTTTAAAACATTTGCACAAAAATAAATACAAAGTAAAAATATTAGGTATTGAATTTGAACCACACAGGATGTAGGTACAAAATACAAAAAACAAAAAATCTGAAATAGTTTTTTTCTTTCAGCCAACAAAATACTGTCAATGTGTTAGTCAATTTTAATAGCTTTATCAAAATATTCCCCTATTTGATGAAAAAAAATTCAATAAGGTATGCTTATATAATAAAATTGATGTACTAAATATATCAACAACATCGGAGTATTTGTTTCCAAGCTGTTGAATCCGTCGCATAGGAGAAATAATATTGACTTGTTGACTTAGAATTGCTACAATAATATGATAGGTACTGCCTTGTGACTGACCTGCCTGGAGTATGAGAAGTAATTATATATAATAAATCAGGGGTATCAAACATTGAATTTATGATTTTATACAAAAAGGTTAAATCGGAAATGATTCTACGTTCAGATAATTTTATTAAATTTAATGAACAAAGTAGGTTATCGTAATTTAGGCATTCACTAGGAATGCCCATTTTAAAATTCACATATCTTAAAAATTTATTTTAGATTCTTTCAATCGCATGCGAATGAACCTCATAATTTGGGGAACAAACCGTGGAATTGTATTCCAAATGACTCCTTACGAGTGACATACATAATGTTTTTACAGTATTGACGAAATCACTAGATGCCCTTAAAATAAATCCCAACATTTTCAAAGCTTTATTGGTTATTATTTCTATATGCTTGATAAAGTTGAGTTTCGTGTCAAACCAAATACCTAAGTCATTGATTTCCGAGACAGATACTAACGACATATTGTTAATGGAATAATCGAAAAATATTGGATTCTTTATTCTTTATGATATATTATGATAATATTATTATTGTAACTTACAGTTGTGAATAATAATAATACATATATGTATATATTTGACATGACGGCATTGCCTATCGCGGGTACTTTGTCCCGGATCCCCTAGCTGTCATTGGATCCGAGGAACTGGCTATTTTTGGAAACAGTTTGGAGAGATGGACTATTATATTATTGATTAATTTGGGAGGCGGGAATGGGTACCGCCGCCCCGGGAACCTCTATTGGATAACTAACACCTCTGCCAAAGGTCACCCCAAGTGGTTCACTACCATTTTTGGTGATTTAGTAGGGGTGCTCGGATTCATGGGGTGAGGTTTGTTTAGGTCTTGGAGGTGGATAACCAGGACATACTGAACCCCAGATTCCTACCCACCCCTTAAAACCTCTTCCTTCCCAGAACTCTCCTCTCCTTCCTTTCCTTAAAAAAAAACCCTCCACACAGCATCCCCAAAGATGACATAGGCCCTGAGGGAAATTATTTTCCTCAGGGCCTCCTGTGTAGAGCTCATGTAAAAAAAAAATTGTAACTGGCAGTTGTGAAAAATAATACCAAGCGTCTATACATTATATATGACGTCATTGCCTGTCACAGTTACTTTGAAACCGGTTATTTTTGGAACCAGTTCCTTTCGGATTTATTAAATGGTCACCAACACTTAAACTGGGCGAAGCTGAACCAAAAGCTGCCCGCAGGGCCTAGCAGCATAAACCTGCGGAGCGGGTAGTTATAAATTGTTACGCTAACGTTTGCCGTATATATGGGTTGTTTTTAAATATTAATTGAAAATCGCGCAGTACAATGGAATGGTCTATAACAGCGGTCAGCAATCGGCGGTCCGCGGGCCACACATGGCTCCCGTAGTGCTACCTTCTGTCCCGCAGGTCTGAACGGACGATTATTCCTTCCCATCAACTTTGCAACGGTACATCATCGGTCACAATGTGTGAAGAAACATAAACGTAAGTTTTTAAAAAGGAACAACCCTCGAGATTCAATAATTACAAGTACACAACCCTACTAACTACTTTGTCGTTACATTTCAAAACATGTAAAGACCAGATACGTTTTAAGATTTCCACGGACAAAAGTATTTTCGTTATTTGTTTTTGGGGTTTGGCTCCGCGGCAATGACGCCACTGCTTGTCACGGTTATTTTGTACCGGAAACTGTAGTGGAGCTGGCGACACGGTATCGCTTCCAAGTAAATAAGCATACATTTCACCACTAAAAATTACACATCTACCGGATCTGCCCTGATGATGGACACTGCAACGATGTCCGAAACGTTTGCTAAAATAGGAGGTAGCGCAACACGGCATAACACCCCCCAAAAAAAATAACGAAGATGTAATAACCAGATAGGATTTTAGATTTTCACGGCCAAAAGCATATTTGTTTTTGGGGTGTTATGCCGTGTTGCGCTACCTCCTCCTTTAGCCAACGTTTCGGACAGCGTTACAGTGTCCATCATCAGGGCAGATGTGTAAATGTTAGTGGTGAAATGTGTGCTTAAGTACTTCGAAGCGATACCGTGTTGCCAGCTCAGTACTCAGGCATTACAGTATACATGAAGATGGTTTTCTGCATTTAGCTTTGGTGTAGCCGTCAATTACCGGATACAATAATTGACGGCTACGCCAAACGATCGTCACGAAACGTCGTTGATCACGACGGGAACGCGTGATCAACGACAAACTGCTCACTTACCTCGAAAATAACAAAATTATTAACGACCGTCAACACGGAATCCGGCGGAACCGCTCGTGCGGTGATCTTCTCGCGTATGTGACGCATGTTTGGGGGCGATGCCTGGAACGTTTCGGTGAGACCCAAACGGTTGTTCTGGACATCTCCAAGGCCTTTGACTGGGTTTGGCACCGAGGACTTGTCAACAAACTGCATTCTTACGGACTTCCCGCATCCTTGTGTACGTGGATTGCCGACTTCTTGAGGGAGAGGTCGATTCAGACCCTTCAGAGTCTTCCTCACACTCGATAAATGCTGGCGTCCCGCAGGGATCGGTTCTGTCTCCGACTTTGTTTTTGTTGCACATCAACGACCTTTTGTCATGTGCACCAATTCACTGTTATGCGGATGACAGTACAGTTCATGATAGCTTTTTGTTTGACAAGCCCCCAAAGGGCTCACAAACTCCAACAGTTCGTAGGGCTTTGAAGCAAAGAATGGACGGTTACCTCGAGAGTGTTTTCTATTGGGGTAAAAATAATCTCGTTGAATTTAATGTTTCAAAGACCCAATCTTGTCTGATTACGTCTAAAAGGGATCGAAATGAAAATCTTGTCTCTTTCAACGGAAGCAATCTTCCGAACAGGCCCTCCATTTATATGCTTGGTGTAACCCTAAGTGACCAGCTCAGGTATGGGACTCCATCGAAGCCAGAGTAAAGTTAGCCTCCCAAAAACTGGGCGTACTGTACAGGGCCCGCAGATACTTTAATAGTACACAACTGCTAACATTGTACAAATCACAAGTACGCCCCACGGTTGAATTTGGCAGCCATCTCTGGTCTGGAGCTCCAAAATACCTGAAAAATACCCTCGACTCTGTGCAGAAACGGGCGGTCCGTTTGATAGATTATCCCATCTTAACAGGCGGATTACAATCTTTAGAGCACAGGCGTCGGGTGGGAATGCTATCCTTGTTCTACCGGTATTACAATGGAAGATGCTCCGAGGAACTAGCATCATTGATCCCTTCGGCACCGGTGCATAGTCGGGAAACACGCCAAACGCGTGCCAAACATTTGTACACGGTTGACATTTGTCACATGAGAACGGGTCGTTTCTTCGACTCGTTCTTGTGTTCAACAGCTCGGCTGTGGAATGATTTGCCGGCCTCTGTGTTTCCTCCTTCCTACAACATGGGTCTCTTCAAGACCAATGTTCATTCCTTCCTCTCCTCAAAAAGACCCTCCACACAGCATCCCAGATGATATAGGCCCTGAGGGTAATTATTTTCCTCAGGGCCTCCTGTGTGGAGTTAATATAAAAAAAAATCTGAAATGAATGAAAAAAAAAGAATGTTGAAAATCAACCCACTCCCATCATTTTAAGTGGAAGAAGTGGCTTGTTCAGTGATGCAGGATTAAGAAAATAAGTAGAGGACAAACCTGCAACGCCCAATTGGGAACCAATAACTACCAAGCTACCAACCGGTCGATCGTAATAATTCAAAACCCCTAATTTTCACGTGACTTTCCGCGTTTTCTCTCTTACTTTTTTATGTAGAGAGAGGAGGATCGTTGAAGAAAAACATACAGATGAGGTTAGGAACGATGGTGCTAGCAGCTAGGCAAGAAGCACAATGACAACGGGCGATCAGACGGGCAGTCACAAACGCACTGATTGAGCACACGCGCACGAGTGACGTAGACAGTCGCGTGGTCCCCCAAAAAAAATTACATATTCATATGGCTTGCCACAAAAACCAATTGCCGAATTGCCAACCGCTGGTCTATAATAACGAGAATCGTTGGGAATTCGGAATTCTCTCCCTACCCTGGGGAAAAATTCCCCGAATTCAGAAATCCTGGAATTCAACATGAAATTTCCAGCAGTCCTGTGGGAGAGTTCGCCTCTGGATCTCTCCAAATTAGGAAAATATTATTCCCACAAGACTTTAAGGACTCGAGGTAAATTAGATCACGCGCAGGCTACTATGTTTCGAAATGGGAGATAGTTTGAAATGTTATTTGAAATTTTTTGATGGGTGCTTCGGTAATATCGCCACCCAAATACACGAGATTTTTTTAGTCTTCTGGAAAAAGGGAACTGGTTTTAACTTTTTGTGTGAATACCGCAAAAGAGTTCCAACTGCTCCCAACCGTCTGGAGCCGGTGAGACTAAGGCATTTTCATTTGAGATGTAATACTAATGACAAATGAAATATCAAATAAAATAAAATAATTATAATTATGTCTGGATGATTCAGATATTGAAATGCTCTTCCTATTATTAAACTTTTTGTAAACCTTCTTGTTACACTTTTCACTTCCTTGGTTATGAATTTAAGTATTTTATTAGTTAATGCAAAAAGGATATTTTTTTGTTTTATTAATATAACAATAGTTTGGTGGGACGCAATTATTTTTTTTTATGCTTTTTTTACATTAGGGTGATTCCGCTATAGACGATTCTCGACAGTAATTTTTAAATCGCAGTATTTGTTACTTTTTTTGATATCAGTGCAAAGAAGAAGATCAATATTTAATAATAAAAAAAAAAATTTGGATTTTACTTCATACTGAAATTTTTGGCGCGCTTGGAAACATTATCATTCGAAGAATCGGTATATAAACTGCAAAATCACACGGTGCAACACTGGCGCGAAACAGCTGTTACCGACAGTTTGAAGTTATATTTTACTGCTAAACGTGTAGTGACAATATAAATTTAATCTTATGTGCCGAAAGATATAAGTACTTGTTGTTATTTTTTAAGCATCATTGACTACAAGAAGTCACTCTTAGATTGTTGCACCCGCGATACAAAAGATATAAAAGTTTGTGTTTCTCACAGAAATAAAGTGCCAACGTTCTGAAACTTTGTAAAAGAAAGAAGAAATCAGAGGCAAACCTAAATAAAACGTTTTTAAGAGTATAATGATAGCTGAATTGAAATAAACGTTGACTCAAATTGGTTGCACCCGCGATGTGATGTTAGAATCGCGGGTGCAACTCTTTGACAACTACCTTTGTTGTGTGATTTATCATATATTTTATTGTTTTGTCATGCCTTTAATAATAATATAAGCTGTGTATTACTAGTGAGTTATATTTAATAGGTGAGTTTGTATTATATTCCGCTTTATTATAGAAATTCTATGATTTGGCATGCAATACCTCTGAAACATCTTCTTTATATTAAAAAAAAAATGTTTAAAAAAATGGTCACTTTGGATGATAAATGGGAAGGGCTGAAAAATAAATCAGGAATTCAATTAAAACACTTCTTCCAATTTGATGACGGCGATAGCATTTCCGTGGCGCGAACCTCGCTTTCTTGTCTCAAATGTACATTGGTTTTGAAATCTCCAAAAACCAGCACTGAAACAGAAAGTGATTGGGATGATAAAAATTTGGAACCCCTTACAAATTTAAAAATATAAAAAGAAATTCTACAAAATAAGAAAAAAAAAAATTTTTTTTTTGAAAAGGATTGATGGATGTAATATGTTCAATGAATTTTCGGCGAATTTTGACATAAACGAAAAGAAATAATTAACATAAATGATCAAGAAGTGTACTAATTAGTAATACGCATTATTGGATTTCTTATTTCGTTCCTCTATCAGGGTTTATTGATGTTTATATACAGTTAAACTAGACGAGTTGCACCCGCGATAATTTGATGTTGCACCCGCGATTGCTTGAAAGGCTAATAATTCATTGCTGGTTTTTGTTTTCTATATATTTGTTTATTTATTTAGTTGATTAGTTTAACGCCTTACGAAATATCAAGGAAAAACATAATAAATGTATCACAATTAACAGACTTTTGTGTTTTTGTCTTATGATCTGGAAAGGGTGGGCCAAATTGGTTGCACCCGCGATCGCACTTTGAACCTCCCTCCTGACTATTTAAATATTTCAATAAAATTCTTATAAACTAATAAAAAGTAAACATGTTAAAATGTAGCTTTTCCAATAATAATATTATTAAAAATGTTTTTTGTTTTATTGTTAAGAAGCTTTATATGCGTCTAAATGTTGCACCCGCGATACTGGAATCACCCATTAGCTCCACACAGCAGGCCCCGAGGAAAATAATTTTCCACGGAATGTCATCTTAGGGGATGCTGTATGAGAGTTATTTTAAGGGAATAAAAAACTCCAGTGAAAAATATTCTGGCTTTAAAAAAATATGTTCATATAGACCAATAAACGCTGATTCTGGATATATAACTTTTATTTCATAATATTAAACGCTGAGTTTTTAAATTATTATTTTATAGTCCATTTTTAATCGGGTCATAAAAACACGCCGTGAAGTTGTCATTATTGAAATTTTAGTGGTGACATCACTGTTTGACGTGTCATGACGTCACCGTAAATTCATTGTGTGGGAATGTATGATATGACACAAGCCATCGTATTAATTTATTCGTTTATTTACATAGTGTTTATAGAGATTTAGTTGTTGTGTTTATTGAAACATTATTTAGGCCTAAATAATGTTTAAAAAATAAAGGTATCTCTTACTAGTTTATCTCTATTATTGAAAATATTCAAAACCAACTGCACAAAAAAATTGTAATGCTACTTCTAGGGAGAATACTTCGAACAATGGAATTCAAAATGGCGGCAGGAGATCAGCTGATTGCCCGATCATATAATAATTTTTCGGGTGATGACGTCACACAATTCACCATACATACGGTGAGTTTCGGCGGGTCTTGAACAATTAAAACTTTGACAGTTATTTTAACTATTACAACTAACTCTAAAAATAAAAATGCGGTTATTTAAGTTAGAAGGTCATTATTTATAAAAAAAAAATAAAAAAAATTGGACTGGAGTTCTCTATTACGGAGAGGAAGTTCTGGGAATGAAAAAGGTATGAGAGGTGGGTAGAAATATGAAGGTCTGTGAGTCCAGGAGTGACAGACATATGAATCCATCCAATTGCGATACAAGGTGATAGGTCGAGGGGTTCTAGCTGCAGAGGTCAATAGACCTCCCTCAAGCAGTCTCTACCGATTCGTTCTGCCACACAGCAAGTGGGCAGACGCAACGGCCGCCAAGATCTGGACAAACCTGACGCAATGAATCCGGACACCCCTGCTAAGTCACGAAACTTAACGAACCGGTTTGGATGATCTGTGCAAGTGTGACATTAATTTATAATCATTACGTCCTCCAATCTGTTTTACACCTAGCATTGTGTGGGATAGCAGCACTGTGCGGTGGTATCTAAACAGCGTATCAGTGAGGTAATTCATTTTCTTAACAGTGCTGCATTGACCTTTGGCGTTATCAATGCCTCTTACATTATATTTAGTTAATCAACTATCGTTAGCAGCACAATAGATAGTCGATAAACTGTTCACCTTCACTCTACCCGACTCTTTCTATTATCTTTGTAAATTAAAAGCAATAAATTAAATGAAGAGGTGTTCGATAGCCCAGTAGACTAGTAGTTAGACAAGCCGACTACAATACTTAGAATGGATAACTTCCTTGTCAATATACTTACCTTTTGCTTACTTCTGTGTTACCTCCCACCTATGATTTTTACATCTTCAAGACCCAGGACAACGCCATCTGTTTCATAACGCAGATGAATTTCATTCGTTTTGTGCTTTGATTGGCATACAGGATCGGAGGAATCCAGAATTTTGGAATTCAGGTGCCTACCTACACGGTGGACTTGAGTCAAGTACCGCATTATCGTCAGTCCGTTGCTAACCATAATTGTATCGTGACATTTCGTTCTACGTCGAAGTGTTATTTATCCTATCGTTACATAAAGTGTAAATCCTATCGTATTATATCCGTATACTTTGAGTGAACTTATGTAAATCGATTCGTGACTCAAATCTCTGTCGTGGGTTATAAAATAACCCCAATTATCGAGCGCTTATGGACACATCTGTGACTGTCACCAAATGAAAACCAAGCCAGAAGACATAACATCAGTGAGTACCACTTAATTGTGAATTACCTATCTTGTTTGGTGGTCGGGCATAACTCTTATCGAAGTCCATAAGCGTTTTATTTAGCAAGGAGTAGCCGCAACGTTATTCTAAAACCCTCGTGCATAGTCATGATTCACCATCCATTCATCAAAAAGACTTTCACAGAGAATCCTGAACGATGAAATTACGCACAACATCATATCATATTCAACAGAAGCAATCTTCTGAACAGGACTTTCATTGTTATGTTTAGTGTAACTCAGTGACCAGCTCAGGTTCAGGGGCTCCATCGGAGCCAGACTAAACAACTGCTAACCCTGCACGATTCGCAAGGGCGCCCACAGTTCAATTTGGTAGCCACTGGTCTGGAGACCCAAAAGACTTAAAAAACCCTCGACTTTGTGCAGAAACGGGCGGTTCTTTTGATAGATTATTCTCCCATCTTAACAAATGGATTGCAATCTCTAGAGCATATGCGTCAGATAGAAATGCTGTCCTTGTTATAAAGGAATTACAACGGAAGATGGCCCGAGGAACTAGCGTCATTGATTTCTTCAACACCAGTGCACAGTCGGGAAACACATCTAACACGCGCCCAACATTTTCATTTTGTTGACAATAGAGAACTCCAGTCCAATTTTTTAAATTTTTTTTAATGAATAACCTTCTAACTTAAGTAACTGCATTTTTATTTTTATTTTTGGAGTTAGTTTTAATAGTTAAAATAATTGTCAAAGTTTTAATTTTTCAAGATCCCCCTAAGACCACCGTATGTACAGTGAATGGTGTGACGTCATCACTCCTGAAAAATTACTATAGGATTGGGCAATCAGCTGATCAAGTGCCGCCATTTTGAATACCGTTATTCGAAGCATTCTCCCTAGAAGTAGCATTTCTATTTTTTTGCGCAGTAGTTTTTCAATATTTTAAATAATAGAGATACCTCTATTTTTGATACTGAATTATTTAGGCTTAAATATTGTTTCAATAAACACAACAACTAAATCTCTATAAACAATATGAAATAACGAATAACATTAAATGTTGTTAATACTGGTGGCTTTTGTCATACCTACATAATCAAAGATTTCAATACAATGACACGCGTGACGTCAGCACTAACCATTCAGTAATACCAACTTTACAGTGTGTTTTGACGAGAGGTTTAAAAATGCACTTTTTAATATTTTTTTAAGAATTCTACCTTTAATATTATGAAATAAAACTTATGTATTCAGAATCAGCGTTTATTGGTCTATATGAACATATTTTTTTAAAGCCATAATATTTTTCACTGGAGTTTCTTATTCTAACATGAGAATGGGCCATTTCTACGACACGTTCTTAAATTCAACAGCTCGGCTGTGGAACTCTGTCTTTCCTCCCTCCCGCAACATGGGTATCTTCAAGACTCTCTTGCCTTTCCACAAAAAGACCCTTCACACAACATCCTTAAAGATGACATGCCCCCTGTGTGAAGTTAATAAAACGCTGTCCGAAACGTTGGCTAAAGATTTCTCTTTAGCCAACTTCGCGGTGTCTCTATATTAGCACTATCAACTTTCCAAAGAACTAGAAAGGTCTTTATTTGCGTTATCTTATATATAAAAATGAATCGCTGAATGTGTTGCTAAGCGCAAATCTCGAGAGCAGCTGAACCGATTTCGCAAATTTTTTTTTTAGAATATTCCTTGAAGTGCGAGAAAGGTTTTTACGGAGAAAAAAAATAGAAAATTGGATAATTTGAGAAAACCTAACGACTATCGCGGGTTTGACAGTTCGCATGTTTGAGAATGACATTTTGCAAAACAAAGATTGTTAAATCAGGATTCTATTTTTGAAAATCTTTAAGTTAATAAATTTATTTAAAGTAGGTACTCCCCTAATAGTTTGAATCGAATCAAGAATTTTAGATATTTTAAATAGGTGCCTATGTTAGGTACCAAATTTAATATACATGAAAAATGGAAATTTGAATAAAAATTGTAAAAGATTGAACGCGGGTTGTTTAAAAACTGAATGTACTGCGATTGAATATATTGGAAGCGGGAGGGAGGGAAAGATGGCGGAGAGGGGGAGGGGTGGGGAGGGGGGGGAGGTAGAGGAGGCGGAGTGCGAACATCCCTTACACCATGCGAGCGAAGCCGCGGGAAAAAGCTAGTATTATAATAAAACAAATATGAAAGTTTTTTCCACTTTCATTTTTTTGACCGGAAGCGGTTTCAGCTTATTAAAGACATCTTCAGACTGCAATAAATTATTCTTAACCAATGGTTTATATATGTCGGCGGCCGCTCGTAAAGTCTGCCGGATCATGTTGCGCCTAGCTACGTACTTCGTGAAGTGCCTGGCTGCAGATCGTGAAGTGGCTCGGGCGTATCATGATCGGCCTGATTTAACGATTTGCCCACGACATATACAAAACATAAGGGGAAGGAGGAGAGCGGTGCTCTACAAGGCCACGCAGGAGGCCCTAAGGAAAATAATTTCCCTCAGGGCCTATGTCATCTTTGGGGATGCTGTGTGGAGGGTTTTTTTAGGAAAAGGAGAGGAGACTTCTGGGAAAGAAAATGGTTAAAGGGGTGGATAGGAATCTGGGGTTCAGTGTGTTCTGGTCATCCGCCTCCAAGACCTAGACAAACCTCACCCCATGAACCCGGGCACCCCTGCTAAACCACCAAACGTAACGAAACACTTGGGGTGACCTATTGCAGAGGTGTTGGTTATCCAATAAAGGGAATAATAATTTTGGTCTAATTATTTCCGTTATTCCAAGTACACTTAATTACCTCGGGTTTGTAGTTCACTTCGATATTATACCTTACAAGTAATATGAATTTATTGTTACCTAATTTTATTGTTGTCAAATCGTTATGATATTTATGATGATATGAAATTTTTGAAGGGACCTATGTTTTTCATTGGAGTAAGAATAATCTTTTAAAAGTCATTAAACGAGTATAAACAAAATACTTTAGAACATAGCATGAAAATTACAATGGATCTAGAAGCGGAAAGCAAATGATTCTAATTTCTTATTAATAACAAAGTTAGGGTCTATTTTTTTAAACGACTTAACGACTTCAAAAAGGAGGAGGTTCTCAATTCGACTGTATTTTGTTTTGTTTTGTTTTTTTTTTTTTTATGTTTGTTACGCCAGAACTTTTGACTGGGTGAACCGATATTGATGATTCTTTTTTTATTTGAAAGCTGATGCTTCCCGTGTGGTCCCATTTTAATTTGGTCCAGTTCCGACAATAGCATCCATGAGAAAACCATATAAGTCTTAAATTTGCATAAGTATGTGCGCGACAAATGGACGAATAACTCAATATCACGCCAACCGATTTCGATGATTCTTTTTTTATTGGAAAGGATGTACTTCAAGGGTAATTTAATGAGAGTTTGGTTAGGTTCTGATTATCGGATCCTTGACAAATTAACGAAACTCGGCCGAATCTCTTAATTTGACTTTAACGTCGCTATGGTCAAATTATGTCTGTCTCATATGAGCAGTACGTTTAGTAGGTTTACCCATATTCAGACAAATTAGTTAGTGTACTTCAGATTCACTAAAAATCAAAAAATAAACAAAAATTTTAACAAAACAAAAAACGACTTCAAAAAATGCACTAAAAAGTAAAAAAATAATTTCGTATTCTTCTACAACTTCATAATCAACTTACTTTTTCTAATCATCAATATGTAGGTACGATTGTTTTTTTGGAGTCGGTGTCAGCAAAGGTACCCGGCCCGGCGGGTTCACTTGACAGCTCCCCGCGCCGCCGCGGCTCCGCTCTCGCCTCTCGCCTCGTCAAGTCGCTTGTGCGATACAAGCACACCTCACCTATAACTATGTATGTAGTTACAAACCTACCTTGACTGACACCGACTCCGAAAGTAACAATCGTACCTACATATTGATGATAAGAAAAAGTAAGTTGATTATGAAGTTGTAGAAGAATACGAAATTATTTTTTTACTTTTTAGTGCATTTTTTGAAGTAGTTTTTTGTTTTGTTAAAATTTTTAGCTAGGCGGGTAATTTCTAATGATTCTATCGTATCTAGTCTATGACCTGTAATACAAGAAGTATGGAGAACTTTAATTTTATTTGTGTGTATTTCGTAAAATAATGTGTGACATAAATAAAGGAATTTTATTTTAGGCCACAAATTCTAGACTAAACGGATGGATTTCTGTGTTACATTTCGGCGGTTTTCATATCGTACATGGCAACATTGCCAACATTAAACCGGCACTACGGAATTTCACCGAAAGCGACGGTTAACCGCGGCACATATCTCTGACAAGCCAAAAGAGCACATTCAAATATAATGCATATCGCGCATGTGCGACGTTATTGTGCACGGTGTTCGGAAACTTGTAGTACAAGAGGGAAACTGGTTAACCTACATTGTGGCAGCGAACGACGCAGCTATTTTAAATCGCGGAATCATTCATTTTGGGAGGCGGGAATGGGTACCGCCGCCCCGGGAACCTTTATTGGATAACCAACACCTCTGCCATAGGTCACCCCAAGTGGTTCTCTACGTTTGGTGATTTAGCAGGGGTGCCCGGGTTGCGTATTTACAATCCCTACCGCGTTTCAGTCGCTCTAAATTTTTAATACCAAAATTTAAATATTCAGAAATTAAATTATTAATTTCTAATAAACACATTGGAAAGATTATTTTATCTGTATTTTAGAACAATTTTTGTTATTGCAAAGTGATAAAAAATTATCAATATAGAGGTGTATTTACAATATATGGGAATAATATTAAAATTTAAATATTTAGAAATAAAATTATTAATTTCTGATATTCACATCAGAAAGATTATTTAATCTAGATTTTAGAACAATTTTTTTTTGCAATGTGATAAAAAAAAACCAATTTAGAGGTATATTTAAAATGTAAATTGTGGTTACCGCGACTGAATCGGTATAGGTTTTGTATATACGTGCCCGGGTTCATGGGGTGAGGTTTGTCTAGGTCTTGGAGGCGGATGACCAGGACACACTGAACCCCAGATTCCTACCCACCCCTTAAACCATTTTCCTTCCCAGAACTCTCCTCTCCTTCCTTTCCTTAAAAAAAACCATTCCACAAAGCATCCCCAAAGATGACATAGGCCCTTAGGGAAATTATTTTCCCCCGGGCCTCCTGAGTGGAGCTCTAGATATAGTATATATATATATTGGCTTTTCACACGCCAATAGCGATCGCACAATATTTTCACTTAGTCGCCGATAGCCGGCACGAAGTAAGGCAAACCATTCTGTTCCGAATTGCCGACGACGCAACAGCTCGTAAACTGCTTCGTGTTTGCTCCCACTGTTCCCATACAAATATTTTGAAAATTATAAATTATGCTAGGTATGTAATTGTCATAGTAAACTTGTGAGTACAGTGTTAATGCTTATTTGATTCATACAAAACAACACATATTACCCCCGATAACATCATATTTGGGGTCGACTTTGTAGAACAACTTTTTTTGATTATAACTTTCGTTTTCAAGTAAATCGAGTCCGAAGTTGGAACTTGTTAGATAAAATTTGAAAAAAAAACCCTGTTTAATGTCTTTTAAATTGCGTACAATTATTTTTAATGTATTCACAATAAAACATTTACATGACGACTTTTTATATGGTCCCAGTCTGTATTAATAAAACAACGGGTTCAAAAACTAATACCACAACAAACTAAATGAACGTTCCATTAAGGTGGATATCATAATATTACTCTTCATTACCATCTGAGCAAGAACTGATCTATCATATAGCAAGTAACTAACAGACAAGACAGCAGGGTTTAGTCAAGTTCCAAACCTAATATATTTGAGTTTTTCTCTACACGGGTTCAAAAAACTAATACCACAACAAACAAAATGACAGTGTATTTAAACTGGAGATCATAATAACACTCTGAGTTTTTTCCTATAGAGGTCAATGGTAGTTACCTTTTAAGCATTTTGCTATTTTAAACATCTTTAGTTGAAGAAAAATTCAATTTAAAAGTAAGGCAGAGAATGTTAATATGTCATGTGAAGTCGGTCTTGCTGTATAGATGTGAAAAATGGACTTTGAAAGTAAATACCATGAATAGGTTAGAGTTTTTTGAAATATGGCTTCACCAGAGAATGCTCAAAGTCCCATGGACCGACAAGATCACCAACGCAGAAATTCTCAGATAGAGAACTACTCACATTAGTAAAAATCAGGAAAATTTCATATCTGAGTCACATACTTCGAGGAGAGAAATATCACTTGCTCCAATTAATTTTAAAAAGCAAGATAGAGGGTCACCGAGGGCCTGGTTGGAGAGAAATATCTTGGCTGCATGAGAGTGTGCCGGTATTAGAAGTGTGAAGGAGCTATTCCGGGGAGCGCAAGATAGAGATACATTTACCAGGGTGATCGCCAACGTTGGGGGGACCTGATAGGGCGCACAAAGAAGAAGAAGAAATTGATGAAAAAATTGAAAATAGTTCATCAGTTTCTCTGTGATGTAGGTTCACCAGTTTCCGCTTGTACGACGTATTTCTGGACACCGTGTATGTTATTATATTTTATGGAGGGAATATGCGAGGGTGCAGGCAATTGCCGGTACTATTTGCTGAACGGTGGAGTTTAGAGTTTAAAGCATTTGGTAAAGGGGTTGGAAACATGATACATGTTATCTTAGTTTTGTGTGCAAAACTATCAATCTAAAAAAATCGCTGTTCAAGAGAGACAAGAAACTGATTTGGCAACGAGTATGGATACCGCCGCCCCAGGAACTATTTATTTGATAACCAACACCCCTGTCATCCCAAGTTGTTCGCTACGTTTGAAATCGAAAATCTGCTGCATCTACTTTTATCATTCAAGCAAGACTTACTTTCATTTCACTTTGAGTAGGTGGTTAACTTTGACTAGATAGTTGACTTATTTGCGTTTTCAAAAATCTGTGGCATCCACTTTATCATTCAAGCAAGCCATACTTTCACTTAACTTCGAGTAGATGGCTAACTTTGACCAGATATTTGACTGATTTGCTTGCACTTTATCATTCAAGCAAGCCTTACTTTCACTAAACTTGATGACTTAGCTTGTCCGGATTTGGAGAGACTGATTGAGGGGGATAATTTTACCTCTCCAGCAAGACTCTCTCGACCTCATCGATTTGCACCGCAGTGGGAGGTATGTATTCATACGTCCGTCACTTCTGAACACACTGACCCCCGGATTTCTTACACACCTCTCATACATTTTTACTTCCCAAGTTTTCCTTTCATTTCTATCCTTTAAAAAAACCCTACTCACAGCATCCCCAAAGGCGTTAGGAAAATTATTTTCCTCGGGTTCTCCCGTGTCTCCAGGGGTGACAATATCATGTGGAGCTAATGTAAAAATAGGAAAATCGGCTGTTACACATAATGAACATATTGTAACCAAAAATTCTAATTTACTGAGCATAGCGTTTTGTTACTAAAAAAAGAGTGTGTCAAATGTTAAGTGTAATTGTGGGAATAGTTTCGGGTTAAATTTGAGATTGAAAGGTATGTGAGTAATGTATGATTGTATCTGCTAGCTTTATTTAAGGGCGCCACTGGTTGATAAACCAGGCTAACAGACGGTAAAGCATAATTCTCTGTCAGGGCCTTGGGGATTAAATACTTTATGATCAATTAAGACTTTTAATAATGAAAAGAAAGACAGTATTCATATAACAGAGTTGATAATATATTTAAAATATAACAAATAAAATCCAGTTAACCAAGAACAATTAAAAATTATAATAATGTAACACTCACCCAAGGATCAACCAAAAATCTATTCTAGCTAAATTTATACTTAAGTCCGATATCAACAAGGAATGTTGAATGATGCTCTCTGCTTTGCTGTTGTACTTCATTCGTCTTTAAAGATTGAGCTAGTACCAGATCAAGACCAATGCCATGGTCAAATTAGCTGCTTCCCATGCATATAATTGATGGTTCTTCAAGTTTATTTTAATTATTCTCCAAATATGTCCGACAGACGGTTACAACGAAGAAATTTCCGAGCTTGTAAAATATTATTTTTATTTAAATTCCTTCCACTGCAGGAAAATACTGTTGAATCCCGGTCAGTTAAATTCTTTATAGAATGTTTTGGTTTCACGCCATTTAAACTTGTATGTAGCAAAACACACGGGATATAATTTTACATTCCGTAAGTTTTTCAACAAATATCAATATGTTTTAATGAAACTGCATTATAAATAAACTCGGAAAATATACAGTGACCCTTTCAAAAAGGAGTCCACCTCTCTAGACTGCTTCCCAAATAAAGTGCCCAGCTCTAAGGAAAAAATGGCTTTTTATAACCTCTGATTTCAAAAATAATTGAATGGCCCAAAGTTCTATATTTAAAGAAAAATCAACTGGCGTTTTAAACCAAACAAATATTGAAAAAATAAGAGGTACGTGACTAGACTTAATTGTGATGAAATGTAATTAAATATTTCATAACATTTTGCCTAGATAGCATAACTTTGACTAGATAGTTGCGTTTACGAAAATCTGCTGCATCCACTTTATTACTCAAGTAAGCCTTATTTTCACTTCAAATTGACTAGCTAACGTTGACTAGATAGTTGACTGATTTGCATTTACGAAAATCTGTTACATCCACTTTATCATTCAAGCAAGCCTACTTTCGCTTTACATTATCTATATGGCTAACTATAACTAGATATTTGACTGATTGTTGCATTTACGAAAATATGATGCATCCACTTTATCATTCAAGTAAGCCTTACATTCACTTAACTTCGAAAAGATGGCTAACTTTGACTAGATAGTTGACTGATTTGCGTTTACAAAAAATTGGCTGCATCCATTTTATCATTCAAGCGATCATTACTTTCGCTTAACTTTGACTAGATAGATGACTTATTTACGAAAATATGTTGCATCTACTTTATCATTCAAGCAAGCCTTATTTTCTCTAAACTTTGACTAGATGGCTAACTATGACTGATTTACGTTTACGAAAATATGCTGCATCTACTTTATCATTCAAGTAAGCCTTACTTTTACTTAACTTTGACTAGATAGATGACTGATTTGCATTTTAGAAAATCTGCTGCATCCACTTTATCATTCAAGCAAGCATTACTTTCACTTATCTTTGACTAGATGGCTAACTTTGACTAGATAAATGACTAATTTACGAAAATATGCTGCATCCACTTTATCATTCAAGAAAGCCTTATTTTTATTTAACTTTGACTAGATAGATGACTTATTTACGAAAATATGTTGCATCTACTTTATCATTCAAGCAAACCTTACTTTCTCTAAACTTTGACTAGATGGCTAACTATGACTGATTTACGTTTACGAAAATATGCTGCATCTACTTTATCATTCAAGCAAGCCTTAATTTTACTTAACTTTGACTAGATAGATGACTGATTTGCATTTTCGAAAATCTGCTGCATCCACTTTATCATTCAAGCAAGCATTACTTTCACTTAACTTTGACTAGATGGCTTACTTTGGCTAGATATTTGACTGATTTGCTTGCACTTTATCATTCAAGCAGGCCTTACTTTTACTTAACTTTGACTAGATAGTTGACTCATTTGCGTTTTCGAAAATCTGCGGCATCCAGTTTATCGTTCAAGCAAGCCTTACTTTAATTTAACTGACTGACTGTGCTTTGCAATGAAAAAAGATGATTTTTTTGAGATTTTAATATGTGCTTACCTGAAGGAAGGTCGACTTTATTAGTGCTAGCGAAAGATCGTATGTGACGTCATCGTTCTAGAACTTCTCACTCATTCATTTTCAAACAAGCGCGTGAAAAGGAAAAGGACGAACTTCTGTAACTTCTGCACGAGCTCTCACTGGGATTAGTTTATCGCTTAGATGTTTCCCGCAATAATACCGAGTGGGTAACAACCTGCTCTAAATGCGTAATGACAAATTCTTGGAATAAAATAGTCGTATTTCTTTTAAAGTCCTTCAACCGCCATCGGAGCTGTCTTAAAGGATATCGCTGAATAAGTAATGGTTGGTGGCCCCTGATTTAGTGCAGGGAAGTCTGGAAACTCACCACTCACCACGGCTGCCTTGGAAAGCGGCCAAAAGGAATTCTTCCATAGTTAATGCATATTTCATGCGATGTTCAAACGCAGTGAAGTCTGGTTCTTAGTAAAATGTTGTATATTATGCAGACGGTGGGACGGATTGTAAACTTAGACAAATAAACATTGAACAAATATCCTATCCTATTAACTTATCCTAACCTAAACTACCTCATTACCCTATAATAACCATTGAAGCCATGGACATATGAATATATCTGGACCTGCCCTAAGTGATAAAAGCGTATTATTTTCACCTCCTATTTCGCCGGTTCCATGGAGCCAGCTCGGCTTACGAGAGCGTCGCTTGAATCTAAAAAAATGTGACGTCATCATTCTTGTCCTGACCAGCGCGCTGGTCACATCGCACATTTTACGAACAAAAGTGAGAGCTTCTGCTATACATTATACCCCAATATATGCGAACGTAGCGAATGTGGGCGTTTCTCCAGTGAGCTCGTCGCTGCTTACAGGGGTAAGTAAATTATGAAACATTTGTAAAAGTGTCTTAACTAAACACGGCAACAAAATATTCCCGTGTGAAAAAGATTCCCGATTTCATCTACGCAAATATGATAATAACGTGGAGGGCAATTCGCGCTCGCATGTAAAAAGGTCTATTCATTAAAAAGCAGATTTTACTTTTAAGAACTAAATGGTGATATTATAATGCGAGATGCCTATATACTGTCAGATTGATTTTTTAACGAATCACACTCATCTTTCCCCTCTTCACCCTCCATTGTTTGGTTTTACCCCTCATCTGTATCTTCTGGTCTAATAAATTTGGATGTCTATGATTGAAGCACTTTTTGCCACAACATGGCACCATTTTAAATATCTTGGTTTGCTTTGCTGCCAATTTTGGAAAATTTTCCCTTATTATTAGTAAGTAATTAAGTGAAGTTTACGATCGTATATTTTTTTTATATAAATCCTACGAAAATGTGATAATCGACAAAAGATAAGTGAATTCATTGGCTATATAGAACTATGATCATTTTGTATGTCTCCATATTGAAATTCGGAAGTATGATTTTTTTTTCCATATTTGCTGCTGCCTTCGTTTTTTTTATTGTTACATAAATAATGTGAGTTACATACGTTTTAAGATTTTCACGGCCAAAAGTATTTCGTTATTTGTTTTTGGGGTGTTATGCCGTGTTGCGCTACCTCCTTATTTATCCAACGTTTCGGACATCGTTGCAGTGTCCATCATTAGGGCAGATCCGGCGGATCCGGTAGATGTGAGATCTGCCCTAATGATGGGCACTTCAACGATGTCCGAAACGTTGGCTAAAGAAGGAGGTAGCGCAACACGGCATAACACCCCAAAAACAAATAACGAAAATGTGAGTTACGTTTATACATACATATTTACAAAATATTATATTTAAGGTCACCATTGGTCATGTAAAGAGGAGCTCATGTTTTTGATAAGAGAGCCACGATGTTTTCTTCGGTTATATATGATAATATATGTTTTAAATAAATTATTTGTTTTTTTGGAAAATGGTTTAATTTGATTTATTGTTCTGATTGGTTGATGATATAGCGCAATTCAGAAGGGAGATTATTATAGTTTTTTTTATCAATTATTAAGGATATTTTCATAATAATAACAAACTTACGTATATTTATAATAGCAAAAAATTTAAGTTACAAGAAATTTACCTACATTTACATTAATCGCTAAAAAATGTTTTACGCCTCTGCCAACTGGTATGCTTTGAGTATGTTTGTAATCATGTTTTGTGTAATATTGTGACAGTAATTTTTAAAACTACTATAAATAGCCTGAGCCCAAATACGAATATGCTGGTTGAACTCCTTTGTTAACAATTTACTTATCGAATATTCATACCTACTTGTGTTGCGCCTACTTATGTCTGTCATGCTCTGTTTATTATTTTATGTACTATATACTTGTTATGATTCTACATACTTGTTATAATGCTCCTGTACAATTTACCTTACATGTAAAAGCCATCAAGGCGTAAACAAATAAATAAATAATGGTTTTGCATTTGTGTTGTTTTACAATTAGGTGTACTAAATTGATTTCCATTTCTCACAGTAAAATTTTCATATTCCACTTATATTAATATCAAATGTTTGTGAAAAATTTGTCAACGCTCTGTTAAAATCAATTCCCTTTTTTTATTTTTTTTATTAGCAAAATTTTTTGATACATGGGAATAGGTACAAACATAATAACATAAAATATAAGAGAGTAACAAAAAAGATTCCCCACATAGGCGAAGCCTGTGCGTGGGTATTATATTATGTGGATATTAAACAGTGGTGGTTAAAATAGAATTTAAAAATGTATATATATAGTGTCTTTAGTGATCAACATGATCGATTTTACAGGAGTTACTGTGAGATTTCTTAAAATTAAAGATACATATGTACATATAATAACGTATGTATACACCCAATAAGTACATACACACGTTAATAAATATGTGTACATATAATACACATATATTTCCTTTTATTAATCTAAAATACAGAAAGACATGGAATATTTTAGGAATTTAGAAAACATCTTGAAATCATAGATCCAATAATTTTCCCCAAACCAATAAATATTTTGGCGTTCAAAATGCCCCAACCCACACCATAATTATTTATTTAATATCCAAATAAATAAATGTCCAAATGTGAAAATTGATTGTAAATTGACATAATGAATGTCGAAATGGATAATTGATTGTTCAAATTGACAGAATAAATGTCGAAATGGAAAATTGATTATTCAAATTGACAGAATGAATGTCGAAATGGAAAATTGATTGTTCAAATTGAGAGAATTAATGTCAAAATGGAAAATTGATTGCCCAAATTGACATAATGAATGTCGAAATGGAAAATTGATTGTTCAAATTGACATAATGAATGTCAAAATGGAAAATTGATTGCCCAAATTGACATAATGAATGTCGAAATGGAAAATTGATTGTCTAAATTGACAGGGTAAATGGTAAAATGGAAAATTGATTGGCCAAATTGACAGAATGAAAGTCGAAATGAAAAATTGATTGTTTAAATTGACAGCATGAATTTCGAAATGGAAAACTAATTGTTCAAATTGACGGAAAGAATTTCGAAATGGAAAATTGATTGTTAAAATTGACAGAATGCATGTCGAAATGGACAAATTTAATGTATATGTGGAAAAAATTATGTCTTGGTATTTATGGACAAAATTAATGTCTAAATTAATAAATGGATTGCTTAAATGGACAAATTAAAATTTATTTTTCTCCTATAAGATACTGCTCTAATGACATCAAATTTTATAACATTACTAGCTGGTTCCAGGCATGCATTGCTATGCCATTTCACCTTCCCTCTCCCCACTCCACTCCCCCCCTTCAGCCACCCCTCGAGATCCCCTCCTCCCTCCAAGGTTCCCGTCCCCCCTCCCCGGTTCCCTTCCCCCCCTCCCGCGAACCTCGTACCCGAGTTCCCCTCCCCACTCCCTCATTCCATACATTCAGCCAGTGTACATTTATTTTTCAAACTGTTCGCGTGCCACCTATTGCAATTTTTTATACAAATTTCATAATTCCAGAGCTTACTAGTAGTTTTATACAAACCTTGTCCTGACAGTAACGAACACAAAAAAGAATTATCCAATTTGGTGCAGTCGTTCGGAAGTTATGCGCGTACATACATTTCGGGGATTCATTTTTATAAATATAGATTCTTATAACAATGTTATTAACTTATATATTATATAAACTTACTTGTAGATATTAACTTACTAATGAATTATTTATTACCTTATGTTTGTAATTGGATTTTATTATCATTAAAATATGTTATTATTATTACTGTGTAAAAGAAAAGGAAGCAAATAAAATATGAAAAAGGGAAAAGATACCCAAAATGTAACTAATACACGACTATGTAGTATGATGATGTTATATTATAAATATGTTATATTTTTGGATAAAATAAAAAAAAATACTTTAAAAAATTGATCATTTTAAACATGCAATCGAACAAAATGTATGTAATAATAAATAAATTGATTGTCCAAAAAGGAGTTTTTAAAATGATGTCAGGCTATTCGAATGGCAATGTTTGTTTAGCTTAAAAAAATGAAGCTTTAAAATGACAAGAAAACTCCTCTGTCAAAATTAAGACGAACTAAATTCTAAATACAGTTCACTACCGTATTTTAAAATTGTAAAAGGAAAGAAAAAATCTTTTCCGATTTGTTTATCACATAACTTAGCCGACCTTTACCCTCCTTACGACAACCCTGACAAGTCGAGGGTAGCTTCCATCCCCCTGGAGACAGTAAGCAGAAGCGCTCCGATCTATTCAATCGAACCATGAATTAATAATTACACGACTCGTAAATAATCCATGCAATTATTTCACGTGAAACGAACAAGCCTTTTTGCGGAATTTCGACCAGATACAAACGGAATTAATTTATTTAAAAGGTAAGTAGAAAAATGTTCTTTCTTTTTCGAACGACAACCATCGTACAGGTACGTGATTTTATTTGTCTTTTGTCCTGATGTCATAAGTCGACCTGCGACTTTTGGATCACTGGAGGTTGCCCACCACTTTCCTACGGCGTTCTAAGAAAACAGATAGTTTCCTCCTTCACCGTACACGTCAGGACTCTAATTTTTATTATAAAGAAGCTATTTTTTTTATTAAAATGACTCTAGACCTCCAATGTCTGGGCATACATTGTAAGCAGGCAGTATGCGAGTGCGTACATGGTGTTAGTTATTTATTTCACAGTATCACTGAAAATATAGGATGATATAGCTGAAAACAAAGTTTATTAATATAAAAGAGGAAAAGTTAATAGAACAAAAAAAAATATTACATATTATGATTAAATTGTACGACTTATCCAAAGCAACTGAGTTGCAGTCGTCCGGCAGTCACGCCGAGGATAAGCGGAGCCGTCAGTCCAGTCGCAAGCGAGACTCGGTGTCAGCGCCCCTAAGCCGGCTTCCCGGTACGCCCTCGAAGTGTTGGAATTAAAGAGGGAAAGACCTGAAGACCCTAGGGATAAAAGTGAGCATCGGGTCAGCGGAGGCAGGGGCGCCGGTTCGCAACGGTTGGTCTTCAGGCCCGCTCAGGGCGACGGGGGAGGCGCGGGCGGGTTTTGGATCAGTCATGAAAGCAACATAAAATCGGATATATTTATCCATGACAAATTCAAGACATCTGGGTGGAACTCAAACGACATGCCAACTCAGCCACTGACCGATCAAATACAAAATTTAGCTTAACAGTTATTATTGTTACGTATTTTTGAGCAATAGCCGGGACATTTTTTTCTGAATCCGTACGAATTATCAACCAAAATGTCTACTTCAACACACTCTGCCAGAGAACTGAAATAGACGATATTATATTATATGTTGATTCTGTCTTGGATACTATCAAAAACAAAAATGCTTTCCAAAATTGCAGAGATCTTGAAACAACCCCGCACGAGAAAACAGATTATGATGTACTTCTATTTATTTGTTTGTATAAATAATATTATAACATTACACGTATTCTTATATCTAACCCGTTTCAAAAGTACCGTTGATGCAGTGAGTGCTAAAAACCTTGCAAATCCTTTGTAGGCTTCGAAAAATCCATCGTATTCAGACAGCGCGTTGCTCTCCCGACGTGAAAATCCAGGTACCAATCCCTTCTAGATTACTGGTCAGATAAACATAACCCTTGTACGTGACTAAAAACTATCATCTTTCACAAATAATTGGAATGCTATAATTCCACTGGCTCTGGGTAATGATGCGGTATTGTAAAAAAAAACAGAAAGAAAAACCTACAGAAAATGGATGGCTGTCCACATACTACCTCTAAAGCAACTTCTATTGAAAGTTTGTGTTCATTAGCCGGATACATTTGCGGAATCAGACCGCCGCATTTCATAGACAACACGCGATATTCGCATTAATCACTGGCGCCCTTTTATTAAAATACTTTGAGGTTATGTAGCAGTTGTAATTTATTGATCAAACTTCCTTCAGCCACAGCTGTGAAACTTTTTTCTATGTCGCTTAGGAAACTGTGCCCTCTTTTTGTTCTACGTAAAAAGTGTTAGCCACAAAGTATTATATCGCACAAATTTGTTAATACCTTTCCCGTATTTTCTAGTAACGTTTTTAAGTTATAAGCACCGGATTACGAGACAATTATACCATATAGAACAAACATTACATTTACGATGACAGTTAATAATATTGGTCCGATAGCCGTGCCCTGTGGTATTCCAAAATTTAAAGTTTTTATTACATAATCTCTTGATTTTAGGAAATTGTACGCAGATAGTCAAATAATCGACTCAATGAACTATTTGGCGTTGATAATACACCTAATGTGTTTTGTTTGAGAAGATTTTCAAGGGCAGAAATTTAAAAATACCCTTTTTGGGTCCATTCCTGATCATTTGTTGCTTTCATCAAAGCTGAATGAGATTGCAGATTAGTGACCATATAAGTGTTCATTGGAAATATTCCCTGCTAACTAAAGATTTTTGTAGCCACCTTTGAACTCCTAGATACTTGAAATACAATCCCGTGTCGAAACAGGTTGTAAGTTTAACATTGTTAGTGTTAGAAATGCATTTCAATCTTTGCAACACAGACGTCAGGTTAGTTTTCATTGTTCTACCGAATTTTCAATAGAAGATGCTCCGTAATCGATCGCTTCGGTAGTTCGGTCCAACATTTATACACAGTTAACGTTTGTAACGTTGTCATTTCTACGACTTGTTATTGATGATTTGATGGCTTCTGTCTTTTTTCCCTCCTACAACATGTTCAGGGTTCAACAAGTTCACTTTTTTCTATCCCCAAATCCCTCCCCCCTGAGGGATCTCTGTATATGTACAGTTAATGAAAACAAGAAGAAAAAAAAGGGTTGTGTTTTTTCTGGAAGTCTCTCCGAAAAATTAACGTAATTGATGCGTTCGGCACAGTACAGTGTTAATTCGAGAGAAATATTGAAAGCATGCCAAATATATATGCCACATTTCTACATGATTGACATTTACGGAATGACAATCAAACAGTATTATTACCCTTGCGTCTGCTTACAAACGCTACTTACACAAATAGATACAAACGCTGCCATCTATCTTCAATATGCGTAATATAATATGTTCCCGCGAGTTTTTTCTGACGTTATATTAGTAAGGATAAACTACAAAATTCGCATATAGATAGCGCCACTTTCATCTGCGTCTCGCACACGAATAACTCCAAAAACTTGATTTATATAATAAAAATTGCTCAGGTCCGGTACTCTGATTTCCCTTGAAAGAGTGACGTAGAGCTTAGTTGTATCACGCGGTTATATATTACATATGACATCATTGCCTGTCCCGGTTACTTTATCCCGGTTACTAGCTATCACTGGATGACAGTGGATCCGAGGAACGGGCTATTTTTGCAACCAGTTCCAATTGGATTTACCTATAAAATGGTCACCCACACTAACTGGTCGAAAGCTAAACGCTAAAAAGCCGCCCGCAGGGCCTAGCAGCAAAAACCTGTGGAGCGGGTTTTCAACGGCTAGTCTAACATTATTACGCTAACGTCTGCACGGTTGAAATTTATGAATCTGACTACGAGTACAACTCTGACGCCGCACCTTATGCAAAACCGTTTTCGTACATGAAGTTTGTCGTAAATTTAATTTCTTAATAGAACTGAATTAAATCAATGCCAAAAGATGGCGCCACTTACAATCAGAACTAGCGTGAGGAACATCGGCTGACAGGCGTAAGTACTATTAGATTCGTACTTTCGCGAATCTCTCCGGATATGGAGAGATGGATGGTACGATTATTATTGTAACTGGATATATTAATACTACGTTGTGATTTCTACCACGCATCTACGTATTATATATGATATATTGCTTGTCGCGGTTACTTTGAACCGGTGACTAGCTGTCACTGGATCCGAGTAACTGACCAATTTTGGAACCAGTTCCTATAGGATTTATAAAATGGTCACCAACACTCAAACTGGGCGAAGCCGAACTAAAGGCGGATTTTAACTGCTAGTTTAACGATTTAAGGGGTGTTCAGACATCTAATATAACCGCTAGCAGGTATCTGTTGAACCGCGAGCGCTTATGTTTCGTGCCGTTCACACGGTGCAGATAAAATATTTTTTCCTGTGGTAGGAGAGGGGGTCAGTTGAATTAGCGAGCGGCCACGGAGTGCGCATTTTTTGTACTGAATCTATGAACTTGACATCTGTCACCCACCGGTCTTAACAGCTCCGTAATTAAAATGACCCCCTCTCCTGCTTTCGTCGGAGTGGGGGGCGCTTAACTGTTGGCATATCGCCTCAGGAGCGGTTACGGCGTAATATGTGCATTGTCTATGGTTGATGTGCGCATAAACCGCTCAGGTGTGAACGGTCTGAAGGGATTGTATGGAGAGCGATATGTGGCGTGCTATGATCTTTTATATTTATATGCTCAATGTGAACGAGCTCTAATACAGAATGACAACTGAACCGTTGAGCTCAACAGTTCGGATGTGGAATGACTTGACACACGTATTTCCTCCTTCCTTCGATATTTATTTATTTATTTACGCCCTAGTGGGCTTTTACAAAGATAGATAATAATAGTTAGGCAGGTAAGTAGAACACAATTATAATGATTAAATTAATAGTCAAAAATAAAATTAATTATAATTAAAATCATACATTTCATTAAAGTAATTATAAAGACTTCGTTTTATAACTATACAGAATCTGCAAACATGTCTACAATATTCCCAAATTTATTGCCAAAATGATGTAATCTATTTATAGGTGTATGAGCCTAATAGTTTGTTTTAAAATTGTCACTTTGCCTCGTATTTCTGATCGGTTCGTAAAATTTTATTTTGGCGAGAATTTCAGGGTTTTCAATGCAATTATTAATGATTTTATTTAATAGTACAAGGTCAGAGATGATCCGCCTGTCTGACAGCGTAATTAAGTTGAGTTGTTTCATCAAAAGGACATAGTTAATATTTTGAATTGGAATATTCAGCTTAAAGTTAATAAATCTTAGAAATTTGTGCTGTACCCTTTCTATATTATCGGAATGTATTTTATACAATGGGGACCAAATGGGCGAATTATACTCTACCTGGCTTCTTACTAAAAAAGTGTACAATATTTTCAAGCATTCTAGTGACTTAAAATCACTTGCTGTTCTGCATATAAAACCAAGCATTTTTATAGCTCTATTTGTTATTTCATTTACGTGCAGAGTAAATATAAGTTTGGAGTTGATTCAAAAATAAATATCTCTACTCACAACATTTTGGTTTGCCTCTACTTTTAAATTATCCAAGCCTCACCCTAACAAATCATTGAAAACAAACTTTAGTATAGACAGGGGAAATCTTTAATTTTTCATGGACAAATTCCATTAAAGTTTTTTTCGAAAGGATAAAAAATCCATTTAACAGGGTTTTATAAAAAAATACCGAATTCATTTCTAAAATCTATTCTGAAAGTATTTTAACGAATGTAAATTTTACGCCCATGAAGAATATATTACATTAGCATTTCGAACCAGAATGGAAGAGATTGGTGATAGTACAACCAGTTTCTGAGTGATTTCTAAGGAAAAAATTGGCTAAAATTACTATTTATGTGTCGCCAGCGTGACTGAGAGAATTTAACATTCAGTGATAAACTGAAGGAAGAACCGTGTCATCAGTGTATTTTTAAGACACTCAACAAACATTAACATCAAATAAATTTTTAGATTTAGACGATAAAGTGTTGACACTTTTGGTTTATGCTTTCCAGAAAACATCTACAACTGTGAACTATGAATTATATTAATCATCCCCTAGTATTTAGGGTTTTAAAAAACCTGCAGTACGTTAAATTATGTAGGTATTTAAAAAATAACTTCCAAAAATCATCGGACAAATTTTTATATAAGGTGGAGCAAAAGTTGTTTTCCGATCTTCTTTGGCTGTAATTTTTTTAATGAATGAATAATTTTGATTCTGCTTTTGGATCGTGTTAATTTGTTGTCTTAATTTTTTTCCATTAAGTCGAAAAAATGATTTCGGCCAAATAGCCGCCGCCAGGGTTGAAGACCACAGGCACGATTTATGGCATTTTCGATCACTCTTTGAGGGCTTCAAGAAACCCCACAAAAAGAAGTCTGGAACGGTTAAATCGGGCGATCTTGCCGGCAAATCACCAAAACGAGAGATTAGGCGACGCGGAATTTCGTTTTTTCAAAAATTTTCCGCGTTCTTGAGGAGTATAGCGATTCATGGCTTGTTGACGTGTATTTTGTAACTGTTTACTTCACAAATTTCATAGCAGAACTGACATTTGCCGCCATTTGCAAAAATTATAGCATCTTCGGATAGGGTGATGACTTTTTCGCTACCTTGTATTACTATACGTACATCTCATTTCAACTATGATTTGCATTCTCCAATACAACGTTTTAATAGTGGTAAAGACGGGTCCATTGCGCGGGCAAACGCCAGACTTTAGCTTTGACGTTCCATAACACAAAATTCAATGTTTGAAAATTTTTGTAGTGTTTGAACTTCCCGTGTTCGGCATTTGAAGGTCATTTCGGCGTTTGAAGGACTTTCAAACAATTAATTAGGGTGAAGTTCGCGCAGTTCACACAATTTGACAACTGGTTTGGAATACGGACGTCAACGCGTACGCAATACTTGACGTTTGGCATTTATTGCATGTCCTAATTTACTATTGAATTTGAGATGCACAGATATTTTTGTGGGAACTCAAGGTGTCGGCTGATAGTTTAATGAAGAAAACGAGTTTGCGTGTAAAATAAGTCTTTAATAAGTTCCCACAATAATTGCAATACACATACACAATTGTAACACGGTCACGTAACGGTGATAAATACTACAAACGAATTTACGCACTGGGTCAAGGTTGATCGCGGATAGACGAGGCAACTGCTCCGTGGTAAGTTGAATGAATACTAGACTTAAGACTGAGCCGTATGCGGCTCGCACTTGCTTTTATACTCTGCCGGCCCGGCAAGTAGATTCAATGACGGTAGGTAACGCCGGGTGAATTCACGTAAAGGCGAGATATCACCCGAACCTTCTGCGGGCACTTGAACTGTACAGCCGTACGTTCTAGCTCTTTCGCTTAGGTGGCAGAACTATTTCTCTAGTAATTTCGCATACAATTGAACACCGGCGACGCCTCTGGAAATATCGATACGTTTCGGGCGTAATCCAACACGTGACGTAGCAACAATGCGTGGTTGCTACATTTTAATAGATATTTATTTATCAGGAAAGATTTCCAACTAATATCGATTACTATTGAATTTAGAATGCGTGAATAACTACGTAGCATCAAAAATAGAATAAATTTAAATTGGTCAATTTCTCCCGTGTCTCTGAAACAGATTTATAAATTAATAGACTTTATTTACAAGTGAGTTCACGAAAGAAATAATCATCCATTACGACGGTGTGTTTATTTAAAATCCTTAATAATTATTAGATCCGCGCAGTTGATAACCAAAAAACTTGACGTTTGACGTTTATCGTTTACGTAAGTGTTAAAATGCGTTCGATGTGGAAAAGATGCTACACCAGGAAGAAAACACATATATTTATTTATCAGGAAAGATTTCCGACAAATATCGATTATTGCACCAATAACATTACCTATATAATAACGTCATTGTATTGCACGACCTAAAGTTACTAGAATTTAGAGTGCGTAAACATTTACGTCAAAAACAGAATAATTATAAATATTTGATATTATATTACAATTATATTGACCACCACAACACGGGCATGTGCCTAGTATGGTGGTCGAAAAATCCCCAATTTATGTAACGAACCATTTAAAGAATAAAGAAACTTAAAAAAAAAAAAAAATTTATTATCAAATATTTTGATTAATATATTATATTTAGGTATAATAATATTTTTAACTCGTGATTATGCCCGCTCATTGCACATAACCACAAATAAAAGGCCGTTCCGTTAATTCTTCACACACGACCGCATTGCGCGGCATCGCGCATCTTCTGTCAAAAAATGAAATCTCCCCCCCGCCGGCCCCCGCCTGCCTTCCCGCTTCACCCGGGATGGGATGTTTAAGTTTTGTTTTTGTTTTGTTTTCTGCCAAACACGGGAAGCTCAAACACTACAAAAATTGGCAAACATTTATGACCAAAGATATTGAAATATAAGTAGATGTGCTATCTGCTGTTTTTACTATGTGGGTCTGCGCTTCCGGATGTCTCCGATATTGTTTACCAATTAACAAATAAACTAAATGAACAAATAATTAACGAATAAACCAAATGAACGTTAAACTAAATGAATGAATTCTTTCCTTATTCAAAATATATTGTTAACCCTCCACCCGTCGCGCCTTTTTTGTAACGCGAGGTGTCGCGTGGGGTCGCTTAGGACCCCAAAAATAAATATGATTAAATTGTTGTTGTAGCATACATTTTATATGTTATTTTAACTGATTACAGTCAGGTGATAAAGATTGCTTTGAAATAAAAAGAAATGTTATAAATTAGTTATTTATTTTCAATGCAAGAGCTTAAAAATCAACAAGGAACATTTTTTTGAAATTTTGAATCATATTTTTTAATAGGAAACTTTAAAAAAAATCTAACGAACAAATTTCCATCAAACTTATAACTATTTGAGGTTGATATAGACTTATTATTATTTCAACAACAAAAATCAACAAAATACAATAAAAAAAACATATAAACTTGATTTTTCATGGTATTTTGTTGATTATTTTAGCCTCACGCCGAAACACAAGTCTGTATATCACATCGTACATGCGCAAACTAAATTTTCTCGGCGCTTGCGTCAAGTATAGTCCCTTCTAGGAAGCTACCTAAAGTAAGAAATCAGTGGGAACGTTTAAAATGTACATAATTAGCATTTCTGTAAAACCTGGGCTTTTAAAGACCCCACGCGACGAGTCGAGGGTTAACCAATATTAATGCACATTTTCAAAAAATCAACGAAATGAACAAATTCTTTTTGTATGAAAACTACGCTAATTAGCGCGTAGTCCGGCGACAGTTGCGCGGACACCATAGCATATCTCTTTTGTATTTGAATATCTTTGTTTATGACCTTGAATGTTGTTGACCTTGACTGTCAAAGCAAAAGTCTGGCATTTGCCCGCGCAATGGCCCGACTTGACAAATACTTAAACAATATGGATGTATTTGACAATAATTTGAACTTAGCACACTTCAAACGTCATATATATTGTGCCAACTATATGTTTCTACCTATCCCATAAACTAATGTGAACAACAATTTTAAACATTACCTACTTTATGTCAACTCCTATATTATTTTATGGACTATATTTTGTTAACGCTTATGTTTTATGTAACCTGTATTTTGTAAACTCATTATTTTCACTGTACTAGAACTGCATTCTATGTAAAAGCCGTATAGGCGTTCAAATAAATCAATAAATAATCATATAAACACGAATGAAATCAGTACTAAAGCCATGTAAATAATAATTATATTAATTCTTTAATATTATATTATTTTATGTATATATATTTTCTTAATACTCTCACACATTCTTTATATTGCATATATTAATTTACTGTATAAAAAATCGGCCACCACAACACGGGCATGTGCCTAGCATGGTGGTCGAAATATCCCCAACTTTTGTATAAAAAAAAAAAATTTTAATGAATAAAGAAACTTAAAAAAAAAAAAATGTCAAAAAATGTGTACCTCAAGGTAGCATACTAGGACCAATTCTATTTCTTATATACATCAACTCACTATGTGCCATGATATTGGTGGAAAAATATTATCATTTGCTGATGACACGGTCTTAATATTCGAAGATGAAACATGGCAATCAGTTATTAACAAAACTAATAATGCTCTAATAAAAGTAAAGCATTGGCTTGACACAAACCTCCTCACACTTAACATCGACAAAACACAATATATGATATTTTCCATACGCAAATACGATATACCCAACAACTGCCCTAAACCAATCATCCACTCGTGTCCACTCAATTTAGACAATCCGGAAACCACATCTAATATTAATTGTACGTGTTCGACCCTCAAATCATCAAAAATAGTTAAATATTTGGGAATAATCATAGACAACCAACTACGTTGGGAAGCTCACATCGGTGACACAGTAAAAAAACTTCGTAAACTCTGCCATATATTCTACTCCCTTAGGTCTATCTTAGATTTACAGACTCTAAGAAGCGTATACTTTGCCCTTTTCCAATCCATAGCAATATACGGTATAGTGGGATGGGGTGGTTGTGCTGAATCCATTATTAGACCAATTATTTTAGTTCAAAAACTAATTCTGAGAATTATATTTAAATGTCAACCTACCCATCCGTCAAATGAACTCTTTGCAAAAATCAGGGTCTTAGATATTCGACAGCTATTTACTAAAACAAGCATTTGTTATATACGAAAAAATAATCTACTAATTGCTCCACAACATCAAGCACACACCCGCTTTTCATCAAACCTGGGTTGCGTGGTCCCAAAAACTAACACCTCATTCGCTCAACGACAATTCTGGTTCATCGCTCCTAAAATATATAATGCTCTGAGTACTGACATAAAGTCAAGTAATTCTAATTCTCTTTTTATAACACGTGTACAACATTGGATTTTTGAAAGGGGACGAACGCACTTTAAAGAATTCATGAGTTCTAACACTACATTTTAATTATTAATTTTTGCATTTCAAAATTTTAATTTCCATTTGTATTTCTATTTTACTTTAAAATGTTGTTATTTTTTTCTCTTAGTTTTTCACTAAATTTATATATGTTTTTAATTTTGATTTATATAATTATATGTTTTAATTTATACAGAACACTTGAGTTCTTAACATTTAATTTTTATTATTAATTTTTGTATTTCAAAATTTGAATTTGAATTTTCATTTTTACTTTTCTTTAAAATATGGTCTTTTTTTTCTCTTTAGTTTTAAGTATTTCTTAATATTTTTGAAATGTTAAAATATTAAATGTACGACTACCACAACACGGGCTTAGCCTAGTGTGGTAGCCAAAAAAAAAACCAAATATCTGTTACTAATAAAAAATATATGAAATAAAAAAAAAAAAAAAAAAAAAAAAAAAAAAAAAAAAAAAAAAAGGTTCACTATTTTGTTTGTGTGTTTTAAAAGACTGCCCCAGGCCTAAATTCTTTGTCCCGGATCTGACGCCCTAAGGCCCTAAGGGAAATTTCCGGTCCCGTCCAATAGGGGGTAGGCAGCAATGGTATTTCCAAACTCAATTACCTCCAGTTTGTTTAGCTAATGGATCGCAATTGTTACACAAATTGGGACCAGTAATCCTTAAGTATATTACGTGTTCAGCACCTTGCGAATTCTACGCTAGGCAGGGTCGCTGCCAGGATACCTATAGCCGCCTCTGTGGTCTATTAACCTTCTTCTTCGATGGCGCTACAGCCAATATCGAGCTATGGCCTCCTGCAACAGTCGCCTCCAACTCCTCCTGTCCTCAGCGGCTGACTTCCAGTTTGGTACCTGGATAAGCTGTGCTGCATCCCCTCTTACTTCGTCTTCCCACCTCAGTCTGGGTCTTCCCACTTTTCTCTTTCCACCTGGGTGTTCAGTCAAAATTCTTTTTGGGACGCGTGTATCCGGCATTCTCTGTACATGCCCAGCCCATCTCAGCCAGAGGAGTCTCATATGTGTTGAGATGCTAGGTGCCTTATATATATATCATACAATTCTGTATTATGCCGGATGCGTCACTGTTCACCCTCTTTCACGGGTCCACATATTCTTCTCAGCACTTTTCTTTCAAAAGTATCCAGCATTTCAGCCATCATAACCGTCATTGTCAGCGCCTCACATCCATATGCCAATACAGTTTTAACAATGGTCTTATATATGGTTATTTTGGTCTATTAACCAGCACACGAAAATTAAAATGTAGTCGAAAAAAAAAAAATATGGTCTTGCGATCGTACCTTTGCAATTGTACAGGGCGGTTCAGATTAGAAAGATTGATCATTCTACATACCAAAATTTTTAATATCGATTTTATTTCATCAAAAATTTGCTCATGTTTATGTTTAAAATTATGTACCATTTTTATTTATTTTTTGATCATAAGTATTTATAATTTTTCATTAATGTATAAGCAAAATAAGTAGGTAAAACAATTTGAAATTTATTAGTTTGTTAGACTGTAAATAAATAGACAAACTGAAATATTTTCATCGCAAAATAAATGCGCGAATTTTTTAAAATATTTTTTTCAATTAAAATTAAAATCCTAGGAAGCAGCTTTCCTAGATAATTTATTGATTATATTATTAGAAATGTGTGTTGTATAGTACAACATTTTGTTAGAAAAATTAACAAATCTGCCAACGACCAACAGTGTAACCTTATTATAATGAAAATTTACGTATGTTTTCAAAATTACATAATTATATAATTTTACAAGATAAAGTAGCAATCTTTTTTTGTTTTTTTTTTTTTTTGTTTATTCTTAGTACATTAAAGTATCATATCGTCGCATTAACTCGTAGAATGCTTAACCACCAAATGTCAAATTTTACAGGAGGCACAAAAAACCTCGTAGTAAAAAAAATGAAAGACGGGCCATTGTTTTTATTTATTTTCCGAACATATAATATATTTCGAAATTTATTTTCAATCATTTAACTTTTGTAAGTTAAGGCTTTCTATTTCAAATCGGAGTTAGGAAGTTAACATAAAAACCGAGAATGGAGATATGTATTTTACAAAAATAGCTACGTACTTTTCTGTGAACAGTTTTATGAACAACTAGCTGAAGACTTGGGAGATAGGAATTTTACATTTAAAAAATAAAACACAACAACACAGAACTGCGATATTTATTTTATGAATTACTCGGTAACATCCTAATTCACTTTTATATTTAGTCTCAGTATGTAAGAATAACAGGATAAATATAATAGTACTTAATACACAAAGCACAACAGCACAATACTAATACTACGAATAATTTTGAAGTAAAATAATAAGACCTGAAATGGTAAATAAAATAAAGTATGTGGAGTTAGGAGTTTCGAAGTATTCGCGAGTAAAAATGGCCCCATGGTGTTACGCAGTTTCCTAATTTATGTTTGTCTAAAAAGATATATTTTTTTTAAATTTTCGAGTTTTACTAGTCGATGCGGGACTAATTTTAACACCAGATGGCATTAAAAACGTATTTTCGAAAAATTTGGAGTTACGCAGTCTACGAATTAATGCGACGATATACTGTCCTCCAAACTGGGAGTTCATTTGTGTTCTAGAGGACATTTTTTTGATGTGAATTATAAAGAGTGTTTATAGTTAATATAAAAAAGAGAAACAATAAAAATCAAAATATAAAATCGACTTCAATTCGACAAAATTATAAATTAAAAGTTAAAAGTTAGAAATTAATTTATATTTTTTGTAGAAAAGAGTAAAAAATGAACCTAAAACATCTAGAATTGATTTAAAAATGACATATTTGACGGTTGTGTCTGGTTATTCCATATTAAAAGAAAGTCAATGTGAGGACACAATCAAAAAACGTATTCTTAGAATTGCTATGGGTGGCGATGATTTTGCAACATGTGAATTTCTGCGAAACAACTAATCCAAAGCCATTAATTTTCAAAAAAATAAAACAAACAACAAATACACCCTGTAGATGTTGTCATTGGCTCACTGGATAGTGCTGTCGTTTAAATGATTTCTAAGGCCGGTTACAGTGCTCGATTGACGGTTGGTACGTACGTCGGTCGCGCTTGTCATTTGTATGAAAATTCCTAAATCGTTCAGTGCAGGACCGACCGTACGCGTGCGTATATTGCTACGCAGTACGTACGAGAATCGTCGGTCGAGCGCGTGCGCATGCAGACCGTCGGTCGACCGACGAGCTAGAAATGCTCTCTGGGCGACGATCGGGTGTACGTGATATCTACGTCTTCTGTTCCTAATACGTCTACGAACATAATAAGCAGCTATTAATTAATTAATTTCGCGTACGACGTCCGGTCAGCTTGTTAGTCAATCTTGAACTGACGGTACGCACCGACGGTCGGTCGGTGGTATGCGATCGTCAGGACCGACCGTACGCATGCGTATCGTCAGGACCGACCGTACGCACCGACCGTCGGTCGAGCACTGTAACCGGCCTAAGAGTTTCTGGAATCCACAAAAAATCAATCAGCCTTCATTTAAAAGCTACGCCTTCAATTTATATTATTTATTATACTAGATGACCCGGCCACGCGTTGCTGTGACTAATACAACACAACGTCATCTACTGGATGGTTATCCAACCTTTATAACCACCGCCGTCTTTGAGTTTATCGCGAAGAGACAGACAGATGCCGCGGAGGACTTTAATTTATAGTACGTGGAGATGGCGTGAAAGATTATAATAATGTGCATGAAATGCTTGGGGTAACTAACGTATTTAAGTTAATAAGGATTAATACTATATCCGTCTAAATAACTTTTCATGTACCGCAATATACGTGACCATTTTTTTAGAAGATAGAAAGCTATCAGTAAAAGATAGATATATGCCTTCGCGGACTTTTTTGTAGATCTATAAAAGAGAAATATCCCACCATGCATTGTTTTGTTATATCCCAAAAGGATTAGGCAGCGTTTTAGATGAAAGCTACCAGGCGGCTCGACTTTTTTTGATACTTCTAACAATTATCGTTTTGTTTCAACGAATTTACACAAATCCTTGACAAATTACATACCTAAACCTTCCTCACAAAATACTATATATTGGTGAAAACCGCATGAAAATCCGTTCAGTAGTTTTCGAGTTTATCGCGAACATACAGACAGATAGACAGACAGACAGACGACGTGGAGGACTTTAATTTATAATATGTAGAGATAGAGATATATCTGTCCTATTGTGTTATACTTATTTTAGTTCTTATTTGTTGTGATTTATTTTAGGTATAAATGACATTGCATTATCTCTGTAAAATATTCAGAAAAAAAACATATTATTTAACTGTTAAAGCCTTAGTATTCTCAATTATATTATCGTCTTAAAAACCAAACAATATTTTCTATAAGAATAATACTTTCGAAGGCATTCTTAAAGAAAACGATCCATCTCAAATCGATTACAATTAACAAAATCCTGTCAAATTCCATAGAATCAAATTGCGGTCAGTCTAGAGAGGAATGTAAAGAAACCACCCTACGGTTTGGCCGCCTGTGTGCGCTGCACATCTTGAACAAAAGGATGCGACGGACCTGAGCTAGAACAATATTCGATTACACTAAACCCGAAGCTAACTCGATTTAATGATAGTAAGGTGTACGAAGGCCCTAGTGAAAATCGAATTTCATACACTTTTAGTGTAACGAATTATCAGTAGAAAACTAATCGAATTTTTCAAAAATCGTTCCGAAAAATCTTTAAATCAAATGATAAAAACTGATTTGAATGAATAAGAAATTCAAAGGATCATTCAATTAAATAAATGACATAGATATATGATTTAAAAAAAATTATTCAAATGAAATAGAACTCCAAAAATACAAATTTCATTTGAACGAATTTGAAATCCAATTATTCGAAATTCATTCGAATGAATTAGAATTCCAATTATACAAATTTCATTCGAACGAATTTGAAATCCAATTATTCGAAATTCATTCGAATGAATTAGAATTCCAAATATACAAATTTCATTCGAACGAATTTGAAATCCAATTATTCGAAATTCATTCGATTGAATTAGAATTTCAAATATACAAATTTCATTCGATCAAATTTGAAATCCAATTATTCGAAATTCATTCGAATAAATTAGAATTCCAAATACACAAATTTCATTCGAACGAATTTGAAATCCAATTATTCGAAGTTTATTTGAATGAATTAGAAGTAAAATTACCCACCTGAAGGGGTAAGTAGAAAAGAATGAATGCCACATTTATTTCCACAAATAATTACTAAATTATTTCCAATAATAAAATTTGAAAGCGTATTTCATCACCTTTCAAAAACAGTTTTTGATTTTTCGATACATTTATTTTTTTAAATTTTTTATTTTTGAAAGACGAACATTCCCAGGTTACGAATAACCTGACAGTATTTGAAAATCTTCTACTACCACCACAGTAAGCGAAAAATGCTGCTTGTGTTGTGATAGAGGACTTAAAGCTAAGTCTCACGATTCATTTATCTTTCATTCGTGATGTCATTCCGCCCCTTTTCCTCGAAATGAACCGTGTGAATACCAAGGGCGGATCCAGCTTTGGCTACGTTATTCCATTTATATGGATTTTATTGCAAGCCGAGGCCTATTATGGAATAAAAAAAATTTAATGGTGAAAAAATACTGTTAGATATCAGTTTTCAGGTTATCATTTAACCAAATGTTCATTTTATGGTGCTGATGTTTATTGACTGTTTACAAGAATCGCCAATTTCTCGTAATTTAGTTCGACGTTATCGGAAATGTCAATTAAAATCGTAAAGATTCCCGAACTTAGCCGTCAGCGCCGGACGAATTTTGACGCGAATGATGTAAAAAAAAAAAAGTTTAATCCGGTATGTATAATGTGTGTGAACAGTCATTTCATTCGCGAATCAGTCGGCCGAGAATTTTCTAGTAGAAGCACGCATCAGCGTAGCAGCAGCAGCAGCGCGCGAAACGACTACGCTCGACGTCTTCGTATCGAGAATGTCGAGTGAACTCTTCTTTCGAAGGAACCGTCTGAACACGCGGTGAAACGAGAGTGGAACATTTCATTGAGTAAACCTTCATCCGAGTGAACCATGTGACTTCAGCTTTAGGACTTAGCCAACAGAGGAATCGAACACGAGACGCCTGGGTGGATACCAAACGATACCAAATCAGCCACTGACCCGTTGCAAATAAATGGTGCAATATTAATTGTGATATAATATACAATTTATTTGGATTTCGTTCCAAAGCGAAAATATTTTGATTTTCTGATAGAACATTCCCGGGGCCTGAGGGGTTAACGTAGAGCTAAAATAGGTTATAATTTGTTAACAGAAATAAGGATTTTTTATATGAATACCGCACAAGAGTCCCAACTGCTCCCGTCTGAAGCTAGTGAGACTATGGCATCCCCAATTGGGGTATGTTGTGAGGCTGAAGGTAGTGGGGAGGGGAAGGAGATAGGAAAGAGAAAGGTGGTGAAGTACCTGGCTATTCAGATCTGGTCACCAAACACGGCTAATGCCATTTCAAGCAACATTTCAATTCTGAATGGTGGTCTTACACCAGGGCGATACGAGTATCTTCCACTCTGGAACGTGCCGCAAATATACTATATATTATTTAAATGTGTAAATTGTGAAAAAACACAAATTAATCAAAATAAAATTTATTTGCCACGCCAGGATTCGATTCCGCGACCTTCGGTGTGCGAGTCAAGAGCCTTACCGCTGGACTACGCCGGCCGTCAGGCTTTACATTACCTCAAAGACCCGAGGAAAATAATTCCTTTCAAGGCCTATATTATCTTAGGAGAAGCTGTGTGGATGGTCTTTTGAGGAAAAGAAGGAGACGATGTTCTGGGAAGAACAAAGGTATGAAGGAAGGGCAAGAATCTGGGGTCAGTATCTCCAGGAGTGATAGATCTAAGAATTCATCCCTCTCACTGCGGGGCAAGGCGATGTTCCGAGAGACTGCTGCGGAGAAGTCAAAATGTCTCCCTCAACGAGTCCCTCCCAGACTCTCCCGATCCACCATGCTATGCAGTAGGCGGAAACCTGTATCCGCCGCCAAGACCCGGACAAAGCTCACCTCGTGAACCCGGGTACCCCTGCTAAACCACCAAACGTAGCGAATCACATAGGATGACCGATGGCCGAGGAAAAAACCTGTAATTATTCCTTATCAATTTTTTAATTACGTTTTCTTCGGAATAAAATGCGATAAAATTATGAAAAATTGCAGGAATTTTATTGTTTTTTTCTTGCTTTAGTTGATTATTTTTTAATCACAAAATGCAACAAAGTAATTTCACGCGAATTAAAAAAAAAATTATTTGTTAAAGTTGATTAGTTATGACGTTATAGCTACCAACCGAATAATCAATTAACAGACAGTAAACCAAAATAAGGGTTTTGTGGGCGTGTCAGTCCGCCCGAAGTAAGCTAAATCGTACTTCTGGTAAAATTTTCAAACATTAAATAATATTATTTATCGAAAAGAAGGTAACAATAATATTCTGAACGACACAGAAAAAAAAAAAGATAATGGTCGCAACTGGGACTCGAACCCAGAACCTCTCGGAAGGAAGGAAGGAAATGCGCGTTTACCAATTCCACCATAGCCACCTTCTGTCAAACCGTCATATTAGTCAATCTCATGTTTCAAATTTTAGAATATCTTCAACTAATTTTTTTCCATATTATAGACAACTACCCTTTTCCTTGGAAACAATCATTCTAAGAATTGGTTTGTAACCTGGATAGCGTCTCGGATAAATATATCCGATTTTATTTATATGTAACTATTGACTTTTTAGAAAGTCCAAATTAATTTTCAATTTTTTACAAGAAAAACTCTCTTTTTTATAACTTTTTGAGTGTTATTCCCATCGATGTAATATATCTTTGAAGAAGAAAAAACAATAATATTCTTTTATAAATTATAATTTTTTTACAAAATTAGTTTTTACTTTTACTTATATATAAAAATGAATCGCTGAATGTGTTGCTAAGCGCATAACTTTCAAACGACTACACCAAAATGGATAATTCTGTTTTTTGTGTGTTCGTTATTATCAGGACAAGGTTTTTATAAAACTTCCGGTGAGCTCTGGCATTATGAAATTTGTATAAAAAAATTGCTATTGGTGGCACGCGAGGAAGCGGCTATTGCTATGGAAAGCGGGAGGGAGGGAGAGATGGGGGAGGGGAACCTGGGAGGGGGGAGGGGGACCTGGGAGGGGGGAGGGGAACTCTGGAGTGGAGTGGGGAGAGGGAAGGTGGAGGTGACGGAGTGGGAACGCGAGAGGGGAAGAGGACGCAGGAGAAGAAGGGGAGGCGGAAGGGGAACGGGACGAATGGGAAAGGACACTCAGGGAATTTCTTTATTAAATGGCATAGCAACGCATGCTGGGAACCAGCTAGTAAAAAAAAAATAAGAAAAGTTCTTTATAAAATCAGAGGATTTTTTGTACGTTTTTTTAATACCAACCTTCTTAATTATTAGTATATTAAAATATAAGTGGATAAACAGGTCTTTAAAACACGCGCGATTTTTCGAAATAAAGCAAGTGTTTTAAAGACCAGTTATCCACGAATACTTTACGCTATTTTTTTATTGGTACACTTTGAAAACATAAATATTGATATTATTATTAAAAATTTGGAAATAAGAACTATTAATGAATTCGTGATGTGACATCACAATATCTTGTTGTCATGGAAATGAAAAACACAAACATTAATTTGCAATCTGTCACATAAGATTAATAGTTGACATCACAGTTTTTACTAGTTATTGTGTGTTGTAAAATGAGTTCTAACATTGATAATTTAAATACCAAAGCAGAATCGCGGTTAATACCTGAAAAATCCAAAGACGTTTATAAAAAAGAATATGAAAGGTTCATAACATGGATGGAGGAGCAAAACGTAGTAGATGTAGATGAACGAGTTGTACTTGCTTACCTTCAGAAAATGTCGGAACAGTGCAAATCATCTTCTTTGAATACATAGTTAAAAGTTGACATTTAGACTTCACATTTTGTTGATTTGTTGATGTTGCCATGGTAACTTTAAAAAACGCGCGTTCCATAAAGTGCGATTTAAACACGCTAGAGCGTACTTTAAATGAGTAAAAAAAGGCACCAATAAAAAAAAACCATTATGTAAAATCTTTATTTTCAAAATTTCAAATAAGTAATTATACGTAATTTGTTCAAAGAAACGTCACTATCGTAATGACAATGTTTTGCTTCAAACGTCTTCAAGTAGGAACCAAAATATTAAAAAAATGCTTATAATAAAGTCCAAATAAATATTACGGTTTCACATTTGTAAAACGAATGTAAACATAATTATTAAAATGGTCACCATCTTTAAACGGAACAAATTATGCCCAGTCAATTATACGAGATTTTTTAGGAGAGGTACGCTTCGATGGGCCTTGTTAGTGCAATAGGACAAGGTCGCTAACGTTCGGAGAACTTTCCATTGATGCAGGTCACGCCATTGCTGACAATAATGCTATTGTGATTGTTGTTGCTTTCATACGAAAAGCATTTTCCAGTAATGCAGGTTTCTCCATTGTTGATAATAATGTTATTGTTTCCACTAGGAAAGCAGTATCTGTTGATGCATCGATATGAGTTTTTCGATTTAGTCAATATTGGCCCATGGCATCGCTTCTATCAAGTCTTCTTTCAAGTTCTTTTGAAAATTTTTACTCCAGTTTTTCCAGTGTTCAGCAACTTCTCGATCATAAGTTGCATTGTTATTGATTCCGTATGAAACACATTTTCCATTGATGCACGACACTCCAATATTATTGTTATTGTTTGAATTAATGTTATTGTTGTCGCTGCCATTCGGAGAACACTTTCCATTGATGCAGGTCACTCCATTGCTGACAATAATGCTATTGTGATTGTTGTCGTTTCCATTCGAAAAGCATTTTCCATTGATACAAGTTTCTCCATTGTTGACATTAATATTGTTGTTACTGTTTCCACTAGGAAAGCAGTTTTGGTTGACGCAGGTCACTCCACTTCTACTGTTTATGTCTATGGTGTTTTCAACGGGTTTTGTGGAACACAAACTACAAGAAAACGCCACTAAAATCACAATCAAAAATGTTTTCTTCATTTTGATAGAGTCGTTACTGCATTTACACAAAAATTGTAATTGACGCAGTTAATATCAGAAACATGTATTTATACCTGTTATCAATAAATAAATAATAACGTGGTATTATTTATTGATAGAAGTATAAGGATAATAATAACAAATCGTTATTATTATTATTGATAAAGTGGCTGATGCAAACGAAAAATAATGATTGTCATTTTTTTTGGTATTGAGGGGCCTTTACACAAAGAGAAATATCTACCCCAAACGTTTTTTTCAATTTTTTTCTTTTTCTCTATATTGATTAAAGATGTCTAGAAATGGCGAATTCAGATTTTCAAAAATTATAGCACAAGTATAATTATAGTACACCTACACATACGCATGCATACACATGTACATACATACACACACATACATATACACACATACATACATAGATACACTATACGCATACATACACATACATACACTTACATATACATACGTCTCAATTTTTTTTATATTAACTCCACACAGGAGGCCTTGAGGAAAATAATTTCCCTCAGGGCCTATGTCATCTGGGATGCTGTGTGGAGGGTCATTTTAAGGAGAGGAAGGAATGAACATTGGTCTTGAAGAGACCCATGTTGTAGGAGGGAGGAAACACAGAGGCCGGCAAATCATTCCACAGCCGAGCCGTTGATCACAAGAACGAACCGAAGAAGCGACCCGTTCTCATGTGAAAAATGTCAACCGTGTACAAATGTTGGGCACGCGTTTGGCGTGTTTCCCGACTAGGCTGAGTCATACCCCAGCTTAGTTCGATATATTTTTTATGCTTTATGTGTAATAGAAAAAAACTAGGTAGTCATTAAATTTTAAAGATCCATTAATCATCTTATTTCATCATTGTATCTGAGTAGTTATAAAAAATACGCTTTATTTCTGATTCTCTACCACATTTTTTGCTTATGTATTACGCTACCTAAGTAAAAATGGACTTATCAACTTTGTATATGATATTTTAATTAATACTAATAATAATAATAATAATTTTTATTTTAGTAATTTGTACATTGAAGTTTACAAATTTCTAATTGATTAAAATATTTCATACTCACTATATTTTTTCAAGTTTTATGTAGCTCCTACAATACATCTTGAACTTTCCAATTGGTGTGGACTTTAAAGTTTCTGGTAGTGTGTTATACAACTTCATTCCCTTGTACAGTAGACTGTTCTGCGTATTCGCTTTGTCCTTTTTTTGTAGCCTAATTTCCTTGCCTAAATGTCCTTGTGTTATATATGTGAATGTCTTTATTGTATACAATTTTATTTGAGAAGTATTTTGGAAACGTGTTGTTCAATATTTTGTGGATAAATACCATCGTGTTCAAGGTCAGCAACTGTTTCACGGTCAACCAATTTAGTTCCTTTAACATTTTAATTATTTTTGAAAATCTGTTTCGTCGAAGAATTATTCTCATTGCCCTGTTTTGGAGAATTTGTAACTTATTTTGTTCTCTTTCGTTACATAGGAAAAGTATACTTGAGCAGTAGTTGAAGTGTGGAGCAATAATTGAATTGTATATGGTGATTGCAGTTTGAATTTTGGATTCACTTCAATTAAGATTTTTTTATAATTATTTTTACAGGTGTAACATTTTTTTTTAATTAAATACAATGATTTTATAGCACACTTTTCGCTTTGTGAAAACTTTTTTATTTTAATTTTGTAGATATTTCTTTTTAGTAAAAATTTGTAATTTTCGACTTCTTTTTAAACGACGATGACTTTCAACAAATGAATTGAGATTGCTTGTTATGTATCATGTTGTTACGATGCACGAATAAACCCCTGCAAATTACTCACCTACGCCCCTGCAAATTACTCGGCTGTTACGATGCACGAATAGACCCCTGCAAATTACTCACTTACGCCCCTGCAAATTACTCGGCTTCCTCTCCTCTAGCTTGCCGCGCGCCAACGGCGGTTGTAGTCAGCCGCTGCCCCGCATTCCGTCCCCGAGCTCGCCTCAAGCGCACGTGTACCGTGAACCGTTCTGCACTGTTCCAGAACATTCCACGAAGCCGCATGGCGATTGTTATTTCGCCTAGTGACGGGCGGGAATGCCAAGCCCGGTTAAATTCCCTTTCACCACACCGATCTCCAAGCCGCCGGTTGCAGTGAGTACCATGAGCTATTAATCCCACTTTATTGCGTGTGTTCCTTGTAAATTCAACGCGACGATAAATGACCGCCCCCCAGAGAGATTTTAGGGCCAAATGCACCCGAATTAGATAGGATTGTTGATGCTACCCTGTTCTAACCTTGCCTGCATTATGTACCATTGTTGTTTATGAAAGAATTCTACCCAATACAACTGATATTTACCGTAGCCACTTGTTTCACTGTCTCCCCCAGCCCGTAGGATTTGAGCTTATTTCAGGGATGCGCCACAAACGCCTCAGAGATCCTACCACCCTGATGATGGTCTCCCCCGTTCTGCTGACCTTTCTGAGCTAGTCTGTCGGCAGAAGGTAGGCACCTCAGGTAGGTGTACTTAGCAATGTCTAACAGTTAATTGCAAGTGCATTTAAAGATTATCGTGCAATATTGACCCCGAGTGATTATTAATTTAACTGCAGGGTTGCCAATGCACATATATGTTCTAGAATACCTACAATAGATGTTCAAATTCCCCACAAGTTCCAAAATTCCCAAAATGAAACAAAATTCTATGGAAAGTAGCATTTATTTTTTATTATATATTTTTTAATTTAACTATGTACAATTTAACTGTACAGAGTACAGCTGGAGAAGTCAAAGGGACTCCCTCAACCATTCCCTCCCGATCCGGCCTGCCATACGCCTGGTTGGCAGACTCATCCGCCGCCAAGAGCCGGACAAACCCCACCCCATGAACCCGGGCACCCCTGCTACGTCACCAAATGTAGCGAACCATTTAGGGAGCCCTATGTCAGAGGTGTTGTTTATCCAATAAATGGTTCCCGGGGCAGGGTACTCGTTAAGGTGAGTCACTACTATATGGGTAAAAAATTCCTGTTTTGATTTATCCAAAAGTGAAAAAAGATTTTGGTATCATCTTCTTCCTCGGATTGATTTTGATATTTCACATAATAGAGAAAAACCTACCCTTGTTCAATCGTAAAAAAATGTAAGATTTACGTACAAAAAATGAACTATTTTTCAATAAAACACAAAATAGAGAAAATATTTTGATTTATTTATTTAAAAAATATATTAAGTTAATATATTTAAATTATCCCAAGGCAGTGTATGCTGGTATTTACCAGCAAAACTGCAATTTTGGAACTTTTTGTAAATATATACGTACTACATTTGCTATGGAAGATTACAAAAAATGTGGTTTAAAGTTTAAAGGATTCATAGTAACTTTTATACACACTAGAGATAACCCATTAAAATGAAAAATTTCAAAACTTTAAATGAATCCGGAGGAAGAAGGTCGTATCAGAAATTTGAAAAATTTTATACACGTCATTTTGAACCCATTTGGCAATCTTTTATCGCTCTTAGAATTTAAAAAATAACATTTTTTAATGACCCTCCTTAGTACCCATACCCGCCACCCAAATTGAGATAAGGTATACATATAAAGGAAGGTTCTTCCCAAAATTACAGACTAACAACTTTGAAAAATTACAAAACACCAAATCCTTGAAATATCTTAGAAGTTCTCCGCAATTTGGGGAATTCCCCACGAATTGGCAACCTTGCTTAACTTAAAGTTTTTGTTGATAATTTCTCTTTGTGAAAACACTCCTCAATTCATATTGATATTATGCAATATTAGAAAAATGTAAGATATCAGTTTTTTTTCAACGTGAATGCCGCACAAGAGTCCCAACTGTTTAGAGCCAGTGGGACTATCGTTTCTCTAATTGTGGTTTGTTGTGAGGCCGATGGGAGTTGGGAAGAGAAGGATATTGTTTAGAGGAAGGTCGGGAAGTATGTTGCTACTCCCCAAACACGGCTAATACCATTTATGCACCATAACGTTTCAATTCTCAATAGAGGTCTTCAACCAGGACTATACTGAGAGTGAAAAAAACATGGTTTTGTCAAAAAAGTAAATCAGCCTTTATTAAAAAAAAGATATCTCGTTATTAAGAAATGCCACGAAATTGTTAAAATATTGTTTATCATATTCGTTCATCTCTCGAATGTTGTGGAATGTTTTTTTATTTTTTTTATTTTCGGGAAATCGACAGTTTACATTTTTCCATTTTTCAACCTAATATGGATTTCCTCCTTGTGACTTTACCTCTGATTAAACAGCATAATAAAAAATTAGAAATAATAAAATTTATAATAAAGGAGTAAGAGACCAAAAATTTTTTAAAACACATAATTAAGTATATAAAACTAAAATTTACATAAAACATAAAAATATCAATACATTGGTAACCGTAAGAAGCCAGGTTGTACATATAAATCAAATCATTACAGAATTATAAGTATAAACGATAGAAAAATAAGAAACATAGACACATAACATATTCATGAAACATCAGAGAAATATTCTTTTATGTAGGTACCCCTTATATTTGGTAAGTTCGGAATTGAAAATATCCACCTTGAATAATATGCTATTGTAACTATTGCATAGTCTGTTCAGACAAGAATTTGGTTGCTACAGTTTGTTTTGCATTGATCCACCCTGAACAGGACAGAAGAGCGTATTGTACGCGCAGTACATTAAATTGAATTTTATTTACCAACTCGGGGCGTTGAATATTACTGTTAACTAATATATTTATTCTGGAATATTGTGGACTATTTGAAGCCTTTTTGTGTGGGTGGGTTTAACCACTGGTAGGGGTATATAAATCAAGACCCGTCTTGGGTTCGAACGTCAGTTCAATCTCATATCAACTCCCCGAGCGAAGCCGGGTATCCCAGCTAGTTAGAAATAAAGAAATGAAGAATTAAACAACACGTGATTGTGTATTGATTTTTGCGCAGTGAGAAGTGCCTAATCGAAGCGATAATTCCCGATCTGAATTGAACAAGGGAAAAAATTTTAAGACAGGTTTTTCGGATAAATTTAATTTAGTCAATATCGGCCCATGGCATAGCTTTCCGTAACTTTGCCTTTAAGTTATGTTGAAAATTTCTACTCCAATTCTCCCAGTATTCCGCAACTTCTCTATTATAAGTTGCATTGTAATTGTTATCATTGAAAAAACATATTCCGTTGACGCATGTCATTCCACTGCCAATATTAATGTTATTGTTGTCGCCTCCACTCAAAAAACAGATTCCATTGATACAATTCCGGGTTATTCCATTGTTATTATTGCGAACATTAATGTTATTGTTATTGCTGCTTTTCAAAAAGCACATCCCATTAATGCAGGTTACTCCATTGCTGACATGAATGTTATTTCCTTGTGAAGAACACTGTCCTTTTATGCAAGGCACTCTGGTGTATACATTATTGTTATTGTTATATTGATGGCTGTTTATATTGTAGTTTCCCACATTCAAGTTATTGTTGTTATGGTTACCGTGGTTGTTGTTTTTGTGATCAATGTTAGCATTGCTGACGCCGATGTTGATATTGTTATTCAAATTATGATCAAAATCATCGTCATCGTTATCGTCATTGTTATATTGGTAACTGTTGATGTTATTGTTACCAATGACGTTGTTGTGGTTCAAACTAGAAAATGCAGGTTTCTTTCCGCTGTTATTGTCCTGTAAACAAATAAATATAGTTCTTCAAACCTTGCAATTGTACTTTGTGGTATTATTAAAAAAAATGAAAACAAATAACTTAAAATTTTAATACTAGACTGAAGGAACATCTAAGGAAAGGTTTGGCATCGTTTAAGGCGCTGCAACCGCGCTCAAAAAGAAAAAAGATGGAGAGATATGTGATTACGAATCTTAAAGGAGCGCACTAATATTTAAAGCGATAAAATCGCTGCGAAAATTGTGAAAATGTTTAATAAAGTACGGCTCGTTGAAAATATAGTAAAAATATCTTGGGGGCTGTCTAAAACAGCATTGAAAGAAACATTGTGATTTTTTTTTCATACATATAACTTGTAAAATAACAGAAACAGACTTAAAATAAAATATTTCGGAGCAAAATTTGCGATTTTTTTTTCTATCGATCGAATTTCATATAAATTATTATTTTTTAATTTATAAACTAACGTTTAGACAAGATTTTTATACATAGCACAAAGGGTAACAATTATTATAAGCAATAATTGTCAGCCTGAAACACTCATTTACATTGAAAAATCTTCCGAGAAAAGATACTTGCCGCCAACGGGACTTGAACCCGTGTCCTTCTGATTGCCGGTCGGATGCTCTGACCACTGAGCTATGGCGGCCGATTTTTTATTCAGTGTAATCGCGTACCCCACCATTCTTTTACCATCATACATATCGATCATCGAGTTGATTAGTCAGACATCTCCGAAGAATCGAGATTTGAGTTGAGTGTCCAGTTATATATAAAAGTGTACCCTCTCTCTGGCACAATACACAGATTACTCATAAACACTACCAAATCAATAATTATAATGTAGAAAAACTTGTAGTGAATTAAACAAAATGTTCATGTTTTCTGGGTCACTAGTAGGATATTTCAAAATGTCATACTATATACCAGACCGTTTATGCCCGGTGTTATTTTATAGCATATGTAATAAGTAAAACAGACACGTGCAAATAATATTTAATATATATTGAGCAAGCAAATATTGCTTTAATCATTATAAAACTTAGTATTTGGAGTTGTCTGACTAATCAGCTGGACGATCGATATATCAATAAATTTAAATGATTTAAGGGATGTGGTAGCCTGGATGTCACGGACATAAACAGTAAGCTGGAGGAACGACAGTTGAGATGGTATGGGCACATAAGACGGAGACCATCAGACCACACAGTGAAGCGGGCAATGTCTATAAAGCTTCATCGACAGTCATCCAGAGAAAGAACTCCTGGACGACTCAATGTTCCAAAATATTATTATTATTTTTTTTTAAAGAAAGACAAACATTCCCGGGTTACGAATAACCCAACAATGTTTGAAAATCTCCTACTACCACCACAGAAAGCCGAAAATGTTGCTTGTGTTGTGATGGAGGACTTAGCCAGCCGAGGAATCGAACACGCGACGCTCGGGTGGGACCCAAGCGCTGTGCCCACTCAACCACTGACCGGTTATCATCATATTACAGAGAAACGACCTGGATGAAAGCGATACCCAGAACCGAAGAAGATATAAACTGAGAACGAGAAGAGCTGACCCCAAAAGCCTACCCAGGCAATGAGTTGGGACAGTGCAAGGAAGAAGACTTTACGAAAAATGGTCGTTTTGATTACATACATTTATTGTTGTTCTTACCATTGTATCGTGGTTGTTATTGTTGCTGTAACTGTAACTATTGATGTTACCATTATTGTCAACGTTTAGATATTCGTATCCTTTTCCATTATCATAATAATTGTTGTTATAATTGGTGTTGTCGTTATTGCTTGCGTTTTTTTCTTCATTGGTTTTACCGTCCTTTCCGTTGTTATTGCTATTGTTTTCTTCTTTGTTTTCGGTGGGTTTTGTGACACACAATTCCAATGAAACTGCCACTAACATCACAATACAAAATATTTTCTTCATTTTGTTGCAGTTGTTATCAAACTCCTGCAAAACTGATATTGACGTAAATATAACTGAGCACTCCGATTTATACTTTTTATCGATATGTAAATATAAACAAATTTGATACCTACTTTGTAAGATGTACCTTTATAAAGGCTGATCTAAAACAAGTAGAAAATATTATTTAAAAACAAAAACAAAAACAAAAACAGAGTTTGTAATTCTCAAGCGGTAGAAGTGAAACCTTTAGAAAACTAAAATAGTCAAGAGTGGGGAGGCTACGAAGCACCGCACAAAGGAGATCGGTTATACTATTCCATTTTCTCGCTGGCTAAATCTTGTTGATGTATTTGTTTGTCTCTTTTTAGTGTGACTATTTTTCGTTTCATCGACTTTCAAATCACAACGGTGCTAAAGAGGTTTTCACTTCAATACATCTAAACGAAATATGAAACAGAAAAAGACACAGAAAAATAAAAAAGGTAACAGTCGCAACTGGAACTCGAACCCAAAATCTCTTACCGGACCCTTTATTTTATCTCTTGTTTTGGTCGTTCTCATATTTGAATTGGAGAATTAACGGTATTGTCCACAACAAATTTTCCACATTTTTGGCAGTTAAATTTTGTAATGATAACATTTTGATTTTTTTTTTGAACGATTTGTTTTCGTAATGTCTCTGATAAACATAAACACATCTGATTTTAGTAATATGGGACACCTAATGAGTTTTTCTAAAAGACTAAATATATTCAATTTGGGAGGCGGGTAAGGGAACCATTTATAGGATAACCAACACCTCTGCCATAGGTCACCACAAGAAGTGACTTAAAACGGGTGCCCGGGTTCATGGGGTGAGGTTTGTCCGGGTCTTGGTTGAGGGAGTCTCTTTGACTTTTCCTGCGGAACTCTCTCGGAACATCGCCTTGCACTGCAGTGGGAGCGATGGATTCATACGTGCCTCATTCCTGGACACACTGACCCCCAGATTCCTACCCATCCCTAATACCCTTTTCCTTCCCGGAAGTTCCTCTCCTTCCTTTCCCAAAAAGATCCTCCACACAGAATCCCCAAAGATGACATGGGCTAGGGCCTGAGACAGGGCCTCCTGTGTGGAGTTAATGTATAAAAAATGCAAATATATGTATGTATACATATATATATATATATATATATATTTTACATTAGCTCCACACAGGAAAATAATTCCCCTCAGGGCCTATGTCATCTTTAGGGATGCTGTGTGGAGGGTCTTTTTAGGAAAGGAAGGAGAGGAAGTTCTGGGAAGGAAAAGGTATTAGGGGTGGATAGGAATCTGGGGTCAGTATGTCCAGGAGAGAAGGAAGCATTAATCCATCCTTCTCACTGCGGTGCAACGCGATGTTCCGAGAGGATCCACTTGGAGAAGTCAAAGGGACTCCCTCAACCATTCTCTCCCGATCCGGCCTGCCGCTGGTGGGCAGACGCATCCGCCGCCCGGACACACCTCACGCCGGACACACCTCACCCCATGAACCCGGGCACTCCTGCTAGGTCACAAAACGCAGCGAACCACTTGGGGTGACCTAGGAGGTGTTGGTTATCCAATAAACGGTTCCCGGGGCGGCGGTACACATACCCGCTTCCCAAATTGATTGTGTATAAATTTTTATTGGAGTAGTTTTTTAATAACTTTTGAAGGCTATACCTATCAACGTAATATATAATTGACCGGTCAGTGGCAAAGATGGCATCGCGTTTGGGTCCCACTCGGGCGTCGCGCATTCGTTTCCTAGGCTGGCCAAGTCCTTCATCACAATACAAGCAACATTTTCCGCTTTCGGTGGCGGTAATAGGAGATTTTCAGATATTGTCGGGATTTTCGTACCCCGAGAATAAAAAAAAAAGGAAGAAGAAGACAATACTAATAAATCTACACGAAACATGAAACAGAACAAGACACAATTCGAGATAGAAACTTAAGTGAAAATAATATAGAGGTTGGACATACTTGATTTACTTAAACCAATAATAATAATTATTATTATTATCACAAAAATGAACGTAAAATATTTTTTCTTCAAAATCGATCAAAAAAATTTTCTTCCTCATGTTGTCACCGGTCACTCAGCTGAGTAAGCGACCAACCCATCACCCCGCCTCACACTGTCCAACACCTACAATTTTTTTACGTTTTTTTTAAAAAAATTGTAGGAGACAAAAATACAACAAATTTGATGAAAAGAGTAGACGGGTCTTTACAAAATGAATTGCGAAGTAAAAATCTGTAAAATTGGCGTGAAATTTCAATTATATAATATGTAATTGAAATTTCACGATACTGTTCATGTTTTATGATTTACATGATAATAACAATGAATGGAAAAGTTATAAAATTGCAGTTTAAAACATTGTTGTTTTAAACAATGACGTTACAATATATATAGACGCGCTGTAGAAATCTCAAAGTTTCAAGTCAAAAGCAAGCCAATTGTAGTGTTTTTGATTTCGTTGTTTTAGTACAAAATTGCCGCGCGTCGTGTAAGGTCGTGCGTTATAAATTAAATTGCATTAATAAAGTGTCAAAATGCCCTTGTGTGTATGAGAATGTAAAGTTTTGTAGGAAGGAACTTGTAAATGAAAGACGCATCTTCAGGAAAACTTTTAAAGGACTCTTGAATTTATTGCTTTAATTCCCAATTACATTGTGAATTATCGGAAGATCCCAAAGTACCCCAGACAGACCAAGGAGTTACATGCAAGAAAGTGTTGCTTAGAGAAGTGAAGAGAAGAGAAGAGGATATAACAACCTAAAAACGATCGATTTATAACATAAACTCCTTGGCTGGTGGGGATTTGCACCTTCCGACATCTATGGACAATTTATCTAACTGGTTATAAAAGTTCTCACCTAATCATTTTATAAATTGTCTGGAGAGGTGTGAGTCCTGGCTAAGTTTTTAAGGCCCGAATTTCAGACAGAGAAAGTATTTTAATTATTCGGCAAACACTAGTAAAAACCAAGAAATAACACTCAAATTACTTATTATTATCGATTATTGAAACATAAGTTCACCATTTCTCTTATTTTCGGCTGTTGTTATTTAGTGTGTAAGAAAGAGCTGCAGCTTTAAATGTTAAGGAACAAAAGATATTTGACGTTTGCCGTTTTTTGAATTTTTGGAATTCATTCACACTTCAACATTATCCTTGTAACTATATTCCATACTTTCAAAATTATCGTCACGGCTAGTAGTATTGTAGGGGTCCACGGAGACGTCACGGTGCGATGTGTGAGAGAGACGCAAGAAAGTTTTAACTTTTTTCCTTGATGGAAACAGACCTACGCGCATTGTGTATCTCATCTTTTGAAAGAGCATTATATGCAGCATTATAACAATAAAGAACGTACGTTTATTGCATTTTTATGCCGTCACGGTCATTATAAAAAAATGGCATTATCTGGTACGACGGTACAATTTACAAAAACATTATTTTGCAAAAACCAAGTAAGTTTTTCCGAAAATAGTGTCAACCGGTGTAGACATGATGTTCTAAGGGGTAAAAAAGGCGTAATAGTTGTCGAATTCTGTAACCGGGCTAAAAAAGAAGAAGATGGAGAGATATGAAATTACGAATGTTAGAGAAGCGCGCTAGTATTTAAAGCGACAAAATCGATGTGAAAATCGTGAAAATGTTTAATAAACTACGACTCGTTTAAAATAGACCAAAAATCTTAAAGGGATTGTCTTAAACAGCATTTAAAGAAACACTGTGAATTTCTTTAAAAATATAACTTGTAAAATAACTGAAACAAACGTGTTTATAATAATTTCTGGAGCATACTTATTATCTCCAAGAACAACATATATTTTTTAAGAGCTTTAAAATTTAACGTGTTTAAGGGAGATATGTAAGAAATCGGTAGAAATTTGGGTAGCGGCGGCTTAAAAGAGCTTCTATCAGATGCCGACAGATGCCAGCAGCGAAAGAGCTTGTATCGGTTGCTGACAGATGCCAGTAGACGTAGCAGCGGCTGTCGAGAGCGTTCATTCGCCAGCTATCTAGCAGATTCAATTAGCAGCAAATATAGACAGTTCCTGTGACCCATAGTATAAATTTTAATTTTATTTTATTTTATTTATTATATTTAAAAACGCACATAGGGCTATAACCGCATAGAATGCAGCACATGTTTTTTTTTTTTAAATTACAGTGAAAAAATGGCTTTACAAATTATGGGTAACACAATTTATGTTAAAAATAAAACAAAGGTTACATAAAATATAAGCGTTAACAAAATACAGGTAACATAAAATATAAGAAACAAAATATGGTCCATAAAATATAGGAGTTGACATAAAGTAGGTACCTAATGTTCAAAATTGTTGTTCATATTAGTTCATGGGATAAATAAAAATACATAGTTGGCACATATGGCGTTTAAAGTTTGCTAAGTTCAAATTATTGTCAAATACATCCATGTTGTTTAAATATTTCTTACCATGATTATGTATCATTGTATTGGAGAATGCAAATCATAGTTGGAATGAGATGTACGTATATAAAATGTTGATGTTTGTCTAGTTGTTCGTGTAGGTACATGTAGATTAATTAATTGCAAGAGCTCACAATAGTCGAATTTAGAGTTTAATAATTTTAATAAAAAGGTTAGGTCATTTATTTTTCGTCTGCTTTCTGAAGTAGGAATATTTAAAATATTCATTAACGGGTAATTTATGTGCTCTATATTGTAAATATGTAAATTCATAAGAAAACAGTCATTACCTATTATTATTATTACCTATAACCTATTATTATTATTAAGTACAACCTCAGAACAAATAGTGTTTGATTGTAAGTAACACAAAAATCACAAATTCCAACTTCATTGGTGAATAAATCAATACATAAACCAGCAAGCAAACCATGGACGCAACACGTCTAAAATCCAATTGGCAAACTTTGCTCACAACTCGCTCTGACGCTAATGCGCTGAAGCGAGAATTTTCAATGAAATATTTCAAAGTCTCTCTAGATTAATATTCCACAGAAATCAGAAGACGCAGAGGGTCGTACAGAGGTAAAATTTCACGGAGAAAGCTAAAATTTGTTGGTACGAAAATTAGCTGTTGTGGGAAATTAAAATTTTCAAAAGTTATCGCATCAGGAGGAGGGCACGGGTACCGCCGCCCCGCAAACCATTTATTGGATAACCAACATCGCTGCCATAGGTCACCCCAGGTGGTTTGCTTCGTTTGGTGAGTTAGCAGGACTGCTCGGATTCACAGGGCGAGGTTTTTTTTTTATATTGATACCTCACAAGAGTCTCAGCTGCTCCCGTCTGAAGCCAGTGAGACTATGGCATCCCAAATTGGGGTATGTTGTGAGGCTGAAGGTAGTGGGGAGGGGAAGGAGATGATGGGGAAGTACCTGGCTATTCAGATCTGGTCACTGTGATATATGCAATTATATCCATGTAGTAATTCGGAAATGTTCGGGTCCGCCGAACGTTGCCGAAAGGGCTTACGAGCCGGGACAGCGCGCTAGTCTGTGGCGGCTGCCAGATCCATTCTAACTTCCGTTATAATCAGTCGCTACCGAGACAAATAATATACTACTTATTGAATCTATTGTACATTACAATAAAGGACGAAGAACTTACGTTTATCACTTAATTATTATTGTGTGGCTAGTAAGGCCACAATAAAAGAACATCACAGTCACCAAACACGGCTAATGCCTTTTTTTTACATTAACTCCACACAGGTGCCCTGAGAAAAATAATTTCCCTCAGGGCCTATGTCATCTTTGTAGATGCTATGTGGAGGGTCTTTTTGAGGAAAGGAAGGAGTGAACATGGGTCTTGAAGAGACCCATGTTGTAGGAGAGAGGAAAAACAGAGGCCGGCAAATCGTTCCTCAGCCGAGCCGTTGAGCTCAAGAACGAGTCATGGAAACGACCCGATCTCATGTGACTAATGTCAACCGTGTACAAATGTTGGGCGCGTGTTTGGCGTGTTTCTCGACTATGCACCGGTGCCGAGGGGATCAATGATGCTAGTTCCTTGGAGCATCTTCCATTGTAATACCGGTAGAACAAGGACAGCATTCCCACCTGACGCCTATGCTCTAAAGATTGCAGTCCGTCTGTTAAGATAGGAGAATCTATCAAACGGACCGCCCGTTTCTGCACAGAGTCAAGGGTTTTTTTAGGTATTTTGGAGCTCCAGACCAGAGGTGGCTGCCAACGTTTCAATTCTGAATGGTGGTCTTACACCAGGGCGATACTAAGAGTATCTTCCACTCTTCAACGTGCCGCAAATATACTATATACTATTTTAAATGAATAAATTGTGAAATAACACAAATTAATCCCCACCCACATTCTTTCTCACCCCTCGTACCTTTTTCCTTCCCAGAACTTCCTAGCCTTCATGTCTCTAAAAAGACCACACACCATCCCCAAAGATGACATAGGCCCTGAGTAGGGATGCAAGGTTTTTAAAAATATCGATATATCGATCGATATATCGATATAAAAGCTTATAGAAATCCAATGTAGTTTTAGTTATATCGAACGTTTATCGATTATGTATGTATGTATATTTTTTTATACTTACCTTTGTGAATAATCAAAAAAATTGGATAGGTATAAAAAAAAGTTTTTTTTTTCATAAATTTATTGAAAAAAAATTAAATCCAGTGCTTATTTTGTACAAGCTATCGAACTTTGGGATTGGGAGTGAAGATTGGGATATACACCTTGCATATCTTGCCATGTTTCAAGAATCTTTACTTTTGGAGTATTTATAGCAGAAGAAAGATATAACGTAAGCTTGTCGTCACCGTCAGTGTTTTTTTTTATTTGCGTGTGAGTCAAAGATTTACGGTACGGGTTTTTCAATATTTCGATACGATATATTGAGTTTGTCGATATTAATATATCGATATCGGCATATATATATCGACCCCTAAAAATATTGATATTTTTCGGTTTTCCGATATATCGTTGCATCCCTAGCCCTGAGGGGTATTATTTTCCTCAGGGCCCCCTGTGTGGATCCAATCTTTTATTGCTAATTGCTACCTCATTCTTTCTCAGGCTTTTGCAAGTATTTTTGTAGGTATTTTTGTTACAACTGTTTCGGTTTACAAGACCATTTTCAAATTTTCTTGTAAACCGAAACAACTGTAACAAAAATACATACTAAAATACTTACATAACTCGATATTAACATAATCAAATTTAATTTTACTTAAATTTTTAAAAATTAAAATATAGTTCTACGAATTAAGCACAACAACAATTAATAATTTAAAAAAATATTTATTTTTTATTTTCTTCTGTTGTCCATAGTCGTTTATAGATCCTTCAAAGGCTCTAAGGCTCTAAGGGATAAAGCCTTCTCCCTGAAAGCTGAAACTAAGACAGAAACGACCAGTCACCGCGGAATTGTAAACACCGCACCACCGATCGACCGCACTAAGTGCCGCTAAATTCCCTGGAAATTTCCTGAAAATTAACGCGTTTCGCAGTTCGCATCGTCAGTATATTGTGCTGGCGATTCGCATGAAATTGTGTGAATATTCCTGATTACAGATTAAATAAATTAAACTACTAAATTACAAGACCTACTGAATTAATTGTGATTTGGGACGCTCATCTTTTCCCGAGAGTCCTCGAAAACTTTCTCTTCTTTCCCACGTATATTTCTTCGAGGCAAAATCGGGGAGCCGGCTAAAGGGCGCGGACTCCGGGTTTCATCTGCGGTTGGGCCGATAGCCATGCACATTGTCATTGGGACTGCCTGGCGGTTTGTGGAATACCTTCTCTGAATATTTTCTTTCTATCCATTTTGTTTTCTCTTTGTTATTATTGTAAATACTTGCATTATATTATTACTTTTATTTTTTCGTTATTTCTCTTATACCAGGCTTTTTCAACCGCAGGTCTTATTTTTCTTTTATCTGTTTATATTTTCTCTATAGATTTCAGAAGAAGTATTCCACGGGCTGCTACTTCTATGTATCTTGTTACGATACGCTCTGCAAGTATTAGGACGTCACAGCCCTGCGGCGCGGCGAGTGTATTCCCGATCCCCCCTTGCAAGAAATGACATACCGCTCCCCTCTCCGCCAGTCCCGCGAGAAGCTCGCTGCCCGGTTTCTCCTTGCAAGAAACGACAAACCGCTCCCCTCTTCGCCAGTCCCGCGAGAAGCTAGCCCGCCGCCCGCCAGGAACTAACCGGCCGTCGTTCCGACAGGCTGCGCACATCGCGGTACACTCAGTAAATTCCCGCGAGATCGCCGATTTTAATGGCGTTCCAATTAGAGCCGATCTCAATAGTAGTATACGTGGTCGCGAACATGGCCGCTCCACTTGGAGATCACCGCCACCTGCACCAACCCCGGATTGCTGCCCCCTGGCTTCCTGCACCAGTCCAACAGCTGTGAGTTGAACCCCGATTCCCCTCTTAATTAATGTATCCCCTAGCAATACTCGGTTGAAATGACCACACACCCGGAGAGAATTGAGAGACCCCTTCGTAGGAAATACCTAGCTAGGCATTGTTGTTGATTTGTGACTAATAATTATGTTTTGCTAGATGATGTAATTGTGTACACCAGACAATACAGATATGTTTCACCCAACGACCTCTTTCATTTGATGGGATCACGTGGGCGGGCTTTGGCAAATTACCTATGTACCCTTTACCCCCTAGTTACCTACGACCTTGACGAGGAGAGGTTTCCTGCCTGCGGACGACATTGAGCTAGCCGAGAGCAAAAGATAGGTGGCCTCCCCCCTCTTGGGACTGCTACAATCTTTTGTGTAATGTTAATGTAAGTACTTGCATACTGCTTACTAACGTATGCATGGACATTTGAGGGTCTAGAGTCGTTCAAATAAGTGTATCTTCGTCCAAAAAAAAAAGTAGAGTCTTGACGTGTGCTGTTAAGGTTGAAACCATATGTTTCCTTATAACGCCGATGGAAAAGTGGTGGGGTCCCCACCAATATGAGAGAGAGAAAAATTATTTTAATTTTTATTTTAACTTTATGAGTAAAACCTCAAATTGTAACATTTAATTAAACGAAGACAATATAAGCGAAAGTCAGTCGAAAATCTGAGAACAGAAAAATCAGAAAAAGATATTGACACCGCTGGGACATGGTCCCAGCGGTGTCAATATCTTTTTCTGATTTTTCTGTTCTCAGATTTTCGACTGACTTTCGCTTATATTGTCTTCGTTTAAGAAAAATTATTGTTTATATTTTTTTTATTTTTGTATCTTTCCTTATTCATTGCTTTAATGTTTACATAATTTGTTTTCGACCACCATGCTAGGAACTTGCCCGTGTTATGGTTAAACTTATATTTTGTGTAAGTGTGTAAGTATTCCTTAATTTCCCTAAACCGACTGCATATTGAATATGACCATACCGTGGGCCTAATGTCAGGGGTTTTACTGTACACAAATTAAAAATAAATCATATAATATGTAACTAGCTGGTTCCCGGCATGCGTTGCAATGCCATATTCAAAGAAATAAATTGTTTCTCCGTGCATGTCCTATCCCGTGCGTCCCCTTCCCCTACCCCTCGCGTTTCATATATTCAGTCCCAGTACATTCAGTTTTCAAACAGCTCGCGTCCCACCTATTACAATTTTTTAATTAAAATTTTCATTTTTCATATATTACAAATATTCATTTTTGTATATTATAAGAACAATCACTCGAATTTGGTATTAGACTTAGGTACCTATTTAAAATATCTATAATTTAAAAATCCATAGAAAATTCTTTTAATACAAATAAAACAGCTGCCTGCTAAATTTAATTTCATCAAACGCGCGAACTGTCAAACGTGCGAAGTTAAAATAGTCCTAAAGTTTTCTGAAATTATTCTATTTTCTGCGCAATTTTCTTAATTTTACTTTCCGTAAAAACCTTCTACAAAGTATTAGAAAACTTAGAAAATAGGTAAAGTCTTCTGAAGTTAAGGCGCGACCAAGGGAAACAGGGATTCATTTTCATACACATAGATAAGAAGGACAAAGATGTATTTTTAATACATTTAGGGTCTAAATACATAATAATGAGGCAGATATTCTAATTTATTGAAGCTCACATACTAAAAGCAGACTAATAGAACCTAAACGAGCGCCAAATACTAAGTTTGGAGATCGTGCTTTCGGAATATCTGGGCCTAAGGCTTTGAATAGACTCCCTCCGAAATTAAGATGCATAACAAGCCCAACAGAGTTTAGGTGCAAACTAAAACCCTACCTTTTTGGGCTCTCATACCCTTAATTTAAATATACCTATCTGAGAGTACCATACTTGTATTGCCTATGATATGTCTTAATCACACTTTTCTTACTGAATTAAAATTACTCGAGTCCTTACACATCAATCTGTCTCTTGGCGAATCACATTTAGGAAGATCAAATCCTTATAGGTACTACTGCATCACCATAGATTTGTGTTCTACCGGATCTGCCGGATCTGCCCTGATGACGGACACTGCAACGATGTCCGAAACGTTGGCTAAAAAAGGAGGTAGCGCAACACGGCATAACACCCCAAAAACAAATAACGAAAGTGCTTTTGGCCGTGAAAATCTTAAAACGTATCCAACACTGTATATTGTTCATTTAAAGAAATTTAGAAAGAGTTTGCACGCAGAGGACATAATTGTGAATACATGTTATTTTTAATCCCGAAAAATATTTTAATATTAATATGTAATACGAATATACATATTAATATATATATTCTTTGATGAGTGTATTTTGGAAAGTAAAAGCAACATTTAATGGTGGGTGATGCAGTAGTACCTATAAGGATTTGATCTTCCTAAATGTGACACTACAACGATGTCCGAAACGTTGGCTAAAGAAGGAGGTAGCGCAACACGGCGTAACACCCCCAAAACAAATAACGAAAATATATAGTGTTAATTTCAAGCGGCCTCCCAGGTAGGTATGGTCCTGTTTTCATTAATTTTTAGGCAGCATCGCGTTCATTGGTCAAAATATTGTACATATATTTTCGTATCTGTGATCAATGAACCGGCGTATGCAATTTTTAGCCCTAAGTTGTTTTTATTTTTATATATTATATGTATATATTGGATACTTTTGAAAGAAAAGTGCTGAGAAGAATATGTGGAGCCGTGAAAGAGGGTGAACAGTGGCGCAACCGGCACAATACAGAATTGTATGATATATATATAAGGCACCTAGCATCTCAACACATATGAGACTCCTCAGGCTGAGATGGGCTGGGCATGTACAGAGAATGCCGGATACACGCGTCCCAAAAAGAATTTTGACTGGACACCCAGGTGGAAAGAGAAAAGTGGGAAGACCCAGACTGAGGTGGGAAGACGAAGTAAGAGGGGTTGCAGCACAGCTTCTCCAGGTACCAAATTGGAAGTCAGCCACTGAGGACAGGAGGAGTTGGAGGCGACTGTTGCAGGAGGCCAAAGCTCGATATGGGCTGTAGCGCCATCGAAGAAGAAGAAGAAGAAGTTGTTTTTAATTGTTTGTCTAGCTTGTAGTTTTTTTTAGATTTTAGAAATATATTATTTATTTATTTATTTATTTAAAATTTACGGCACAAAGTGCCATTTACAAACATGTATTATTATTATATTTAAACAGTCATAGTACAGTGAAGAAAGATTGTTTTTTTTTTAAATTTCTTATAATAAGAGAAAAAATTTCTAACAAGTAATGAAAACTTCAAAAGGAACAGTGAAATAAAAAGATTAACTTGTTATGAAGTAACCTCGTTACAATACGTAAGGCTGAAATGCTTGATAAGTAGAGCCTTGTATTTTAATAAGGAAATATGAAAAATATCAGCAACATTGGCATAAAAATTACCAATGGTGAGTATTCTATTTATAACAGAATTATATCCAGCGACAGATGTATAATTGTCACAATAATACATACTAGGGAACCTTGATCTAATGGTAGGTACATGAAAGTGAATCAACTTTAATATATCAGGGCTATCCAACTGATGATTTACAATTTTGTATAAAAATATGAGATCAAAAATTTTTCTTCTGTCACTTAACTTCGACAATTTCAATGAGTGTAATAAAAAGTCATAATTGATTGATTCTAAAGGGATTCCAAGTCGAAAATTAATACACCTCAAAAACTTGCGTTGAACTTTTTCAATGATATTAATGTGATTATTAAAGACAGGTGACCAAATTGTAGAGTTATATTCTAGAATGCTTCTAACGAGAGATGTGAACAGAATTTTTAATGTGTGAATATTTTTAAAATCTTTGGAAATCCTTAAAATAAATCCTAACATTTTCATAGCCCTGTTGGCTATAGAAGTTACATGAGATACAAAGCAAAGTTTCTGGTCAAAAATGATGCCTAGGTCAAGTATTTCGACTACAGAGATTAAGTCTACATTACAGAGTGCATAATTATATATTATTGGGCGTTTAATTTTGTAGAACCTCATAACTTGGCATTTGTTAATATTTAGCTGAAGTTTATTACCTGAACACCATTTGAAAAAACTATTGAGATTCTCTTGCAAGATTATACAATCGTGCACATCATTAATGACTTTAAACAGTTTCATATCGTCGGCAAAGAGTAAAACTTCGATATCATGGAAAATGCTAGTAACGTCATTGATGAATAGTATAAATAATAAAGGTCCCAGGTGAGAACCTTGCGGCACACCGCTGGTAGCAATAAATTCGTAGGATAAACAGTCATTGATCTTTACAAAGAGTAACCTATCAGATAAGTAGCTGATCAACCAAGCCAAAAAATTACCACTTATCCCTAATTTTTTTAGTTTATTTATTAATATTTTGTGGCAGACCTTATCGAAAGCCTTGGAAAAATCAGTATAGATGGAGTCTACCTGTAGCCTGTTAGTCAATGCTGTGTTTATATAGTTTTCATATACTGTAAGGTTTGTGAGAGTAGATCTAGAAGAGACAAACCCATGTTGGCAATTGGTAATTACATGTTTAATATTAGAGGATATTTTACATAGAATGATTTTTTCAAAGAGCTTAGGAATGCTAGACAGAATACAAATAGGTCTGTAATTGCAAACATCGTTTTTTGAACCCTTCTTGAACACGGGGGTGAGATAGCAGGATTTCCAGCTATTGGGGAATTGGCCTGTTTTGAGAGATTTGTTAAAGATTTTGTACAATGGATAAGAAAGAGAATTTATACAATTTTTTAAGAATATGGATGGGACATTATCAGGACCAGAACTTGTTTTTGGTTCCAAGAGTTTAATCGCGGCAATAATATCGTTACGTTCAATTACTAGTTCAGATAATTGCAAGTTAATATCTGTAACAAATTCGGGAATACTATCAACAGGGACATCATCCTCATATACACTTTTGAAAAAGTCTGCAAATAGATTAACAATATCATCAGTTTTGGTACAAGTCTTGCCACCATAGTTCATAATGTTAGGGATAGAAGAATAATTGCTTTGTAATGACTTAGAATAATTAAAGAAAGATTTAACATTACATTTTATAGAGTTTTCAACTTCTTTTATATAGTTTTTGTGACATTTATCTGAAGTTACAGCACATTGCTTACGCAACTTATGAAATTCAGTATAATCATGAAATGACCTCGTTGTTTTGAATTTGTGGTGTGCAATTTTCTTTTTAAAGACTAAGTTTATAAGATTATTGTTGAACCATTTAGGAAAAGTTGATATATTACATGACGTAACAGGTACATGGCTTATTATACTTTGTTTTAAAATACAGTAAAATTGTTTGATATTGTCATTTAATTCACCATCATTTAGAAATGCCCAATCAACCTTAAGGAGGAAGTCACAAATTTCAGTATAATTGGCTTTATGAAAGTTGTGAGACATTTGTTTAATTTTAGGATTTTCACCTATAGTGTTGTTTATGGTTATATCTAATGATGGGTGGTAATTGTCCAAAGGAAGAAGAGTATCTAAGGATTTAGTTACGGTTACCGATTTGACATTAGAAAAAACTAGATCCAGAGTTCTGTCATTACTGTTTTTGTTTTCATTTAATTGATTTAAATTTAAAAAATTGGACATTTCAAGTATTTCACTTTCAATGTTAGATAAGTTAGAGCGATTAGTTCCGGATAATTCTGAGGATATAGGATCCCAATTAATGTTAGGTAGATTGTAGTCACCTGCGATGATTATTTTTGTTTCGGGGTATTTAGATATCAATAGTTGAATCTCATCGATATGGTTTTTATAGATAATTAGATCCGATGAAGGAGGAATATAAACACAACCCAATATGATTTTATTTGTTTTGTTAGTGTTAATCATAATAAAAACATGTTCCACATTTTTATAGGTAGTGTTAAGCTGCTTTGAGACTAATTTCTTAGAAATTGCTAGCAAGACACCACCACCTCTTGATTTAGAACTAGTATTCTTGTTTCTATCAAGTCTGTAGACATTGTGAGTTGGTAGTCCCAGTTCAGCTGTGTTGATGTCGGAAACAAGCCAAGTTTCTGTAATGATGATGACTTCGTGAGAAAGAATTGATGCAGTTTTGGAAAATTGTTGAAGTTTTGTTCGTATCCCTCGTACATTTTGATAATAAATTTTTAGTGGTGTTAATATCCTTAGTTTTTTGGCAATGTACTTATTATTTTTGGACAAGAGTTAATGTATTTAATTGTTAAATTCGTTTCTCCACCTTGTAGGCGATCATCTAATTCCTTCCTCAGGTCGGACAATTGTTTCCGCTGTAATATTGTCTGATCACCTATGATTTTTATATCATTAGAAATAACATGTCTATTCTTGAGGATTAACTTAGCTTGTGACTCTTCTCCAAACTCCATTTTAATGGGCCGAATTTTGTCACTGCGCTTGGCCCCTAGTCTGTACAGTTTTATTTTGTTGGCGTCCAAAGAGGTGACCTTATTTAAAATGCTTGTAACACGGTTTGTGTCTTCGACAATACATTGCGCTTGAGTTGTTGACTGGCTCTCAGGAACATTAAAAAGAATTATATTTTTTGATCTAGTTTTCCTATCTTCGATTTCGTCGAGGGCCTCGCATAAATTGGGGGTATTAGCAAGTTGAGTGTTGGACTGGAGTGGTTGGTTTTGTATAATTTGTTTGTAGGCGCCTAATTCGCCTTCCATGATTCCCAACTTTATACCCATTTGTTAGTTAGTAAAGCGTTATATAAGCATTATAAGTTAGTAAAGCGCCCTTGAGGTGATTTTTCACAAAAACGGCGCTATATAAATCATCCAAGTGTTATTATTAACAACATTATTTATTTTGCTATAAATGTGCGATCCTTGGTAAAATGCTTTTCGCTGTCGCATCGCAGATTTTTTATTAAGTTAAATTCTCGTATTGATTTCTTCCCTTTTAACATTTCACCTCTACTTAGTCTCAACTCACTTTCAATTTATCACTGAATTTATTTCTGAACGTATTCACTTATTTACTCGCGTTTTCTTCAAGGCATAATCCCTGATTGGTGGTTGAATGGCTCTTATATGCTGAAAGCATTATAAAAAATCCTTCCGTTTTTCTACAATGTTTAGAAAATATGTCATTAGCTACGATGCAATTACCGAAGTCACGGTACTACGTACGTAGTGACGATGAAACGCAATCTTTCTTGGCACACACTTAAGAGGGCATTACCAGAGAAAACCAGAAATATGTCATTTTCAAATCAGATTTTAGACCTATTGACTCTTTTCCACAAAAAATTATAAATGAATTTCGAAAGATTGTTTTTCTATCTAGCATTCGCATGTAATAAATTTTGAGAAATTTTTTTAATTTTTAGTATAATAAGGTTATTCCATAGGTCGTTGGCACATTTGCTAAATTTTCAAAAAAGATTTTGTATTATACCACACCCATTTCAAAAAATATAATCATGCTGTAAAATAAATCAATACATTATCTAGCAAACGCATGTTTTAGAATTTTAATTTTAGTTTCAATAAAATCATTAAAAAATATGTACGTACATGTGTTTCTTGACGAAAATTGGTCCATTTGTGTATTTATTTGCGCACTTACAAACTAATATATTTCAGATTTTTTTAACATTCTTATTAAATTTAGACATTATTGAAAAATGATAAATACTTAAAATCAAAAAATAATTACAAAAAGTACATTATTTTTATAGTTTTATCATCACGCCTTTCAGCATTTTTGGATGAAGGTATAAATTAAAGCTAATTTGGATTGAAATAAATTCGATATTGAGTTATAATTTTAAAAAGCTGGTACGGAGAATAATTAATCTTTCTCATTGTAACCGCCCTGCACGATCGTAAGAACAACTTTCGACGAAATATGGATTTTCGTCCGCTGGCTGGTTAAACGCTCTTAATGTAACTTTTTTGGCATGAAATTCCATTTTCCTATAAAATAAATCGACAATAATGCTGGCGCAACATTTATCAACAAATAATACTCGGTAGTTCCATAGTAGTCCTCGGAGGTTGGATTATTATTTTACACAACCCGCATACAAAATGATCATGTCAGAAGTACCCGTTCTTAGATCGGATACTTTTAAATAGAGTCAATTGGAGAGGCGGTATGGGTACCGATCGACGACGTCCGGAAAACCGTTTATTGGATAAACAACACGTTCGCTATGTTTGGCGATTAGTCCGGGTTCACGGGGTGAGGTTTGTCTAGGCCTTGGCGGCGGATGCATTTTTGAGTGCTCATACCATTTTCCATCCCAGAACTTCCTCTAGGTATTTTCTTTTCTGAAAAGATCCTTCGTATTCCTGACGTAGGAGGGAAATTATTTTCGGCAAACTCGGGAGATAATGTAAAAAAAAACGAAAAATTGCCGCCGTGTTGACCTAGACCATACACATATATGTAAAAAACGTTTAGAACGGACTATTTCGGGTTTCAGGTACCAAATTGGTACTATTTCTATTTCTCTATCGCGAACACGATACTCGAGACATCCACCCGGTCTAAAAACCTTACATACATCTATGCTCGCTTGCCACGCCCATCACGGGTGTCTACAGACAGTGATGACAGAGCTGACAGTTCATCGATAAGTGATCGAATCTTTATTGAAAAGTAACCCGATCGATCATTGGTTCGTGATCGGATTTAAATGTTTAATATTATCAACATTATCAAACAATCAAAATTATCATTATGATAAGAATGTTAAAAATGATACAAAAATATCGAAACGATCGAAATGATCGAAGTGATCGAAATGATCAAAATGATAAAAATGATCAACCATCAAAATGATCGACTGATAAATGTTCGAAATGATCAAAATGTGTTTCCTCCTTCCTACAACATGCGTCTCTTCAAGACCAATGTTCATTCCTTCCTCTCCTCAAAAAGACCCTCCACACAACATCCCAGATGACATAAGCCTTGAGGGAAATTATTTTCCTGACGGCCTCCTGTGTGGAGTTAATGTAAAAAAATGATCAAAATGATCAACCATCAAAATGATCAACTGATGAAAATGATCGAATGATCAAAATGGTCAAAATGATCTAGATGATCAAATAATCTAAATGATCGAGAAGATCAAAATTATCAAAATGATCAGAATGATCAACTGATGAAAATGATCGAATGATCAAAATGGTCAAAATGATCTAGATGATCAAAATGATCAAAATGATCGAAAAGATCAAAATTATCAAAATGATCAAAATGATCAATATGATCAAAATGTGACCATGTTGATCATGATCATTTTTGTAAATAATTTAACGTTTTTCTTTATTATGTTTTATGTAATTCTTTTTTATATTTTTCTTCATTATGTTTATTTTTTTTCTTTTTGTTATTTAATAAGTTGAGTAGGTAAAAATACTAAACCAATATTTAATATAATGGAACTTAATTGGTCTACAACGTATGAAATTTTATTGTTATAAAGTTATGTTACTGTATGACTGTTTGTTTCCTTAATAAATAGAAATAAAAAAAATTAAAAAAATGATCAAAATTATTAAAATGTTCTAAATCTTAAAAATGATAAAAATGGTTAAAAGCTGAAAAAAACAACAGCGGAGGCAGTGCGAGGAGAGGTTGGGCCCGTAAACCAAGTCAGTTATGTCTAGAAGCGCTTGTAAAATCAATGGGTCCCCAACACGAGGATTGACCTCTCAGTATTTCAAGGTAACAGACAATTTTTTGGACACGAGGGACATCCGCAGATGACGAAGCATATATTTTGAATAATATCCGAAATACATCGATCAAACGAAATACCCCCGTTTTATTCAACAGTGTGAAAGTTGTACCCCTGAGATACTCGTAGAGCGAGACCTGTCAGAGAACCTATTTATCATTTGACAGTTTTCTCTCTGTCAGTCTTAATAAAGCTTTGTGGCAGTTTCGCTCCTTCCAAGTTTTCAGTCGAGGAAATAAGGCACACTGTTGAATTTGCCATTCGAAGGTTTCAATAGAAAAATTATAATAGTGATAAATATATTAGGTCCTCACATAGGAAATTGGCGTTTTGCCGTACTGGCAACATTGATCTCAAATATCTTCTCTTTGGTTAGGAATTCCAAATTCAAATTTATACAGTTATTATTTACTCATGTATTTGTGTTTCGAAAATTATAATTCATTTGTTTTTCCTTAATTGTTTTTTTTTCTTTGCGTCACTTAGTTTACAAAATGAAAAACTTAAAATATCACGTTATTTACGAGTACGAGTTCCATCGTGGCACCAGTGCTGCAGAAACTGCTCGAAGGATTAATGATGTGTATGGCGACGGTGCCGCAAAAGAAAACACAGTGCGTTTGTGGTTCCAACGTTTTCGTTCTGGAAATTTCGACCTGCAGATCAAGCCCCGTGGACGGCCGTAGTCCAAAGTTGATAATGAAGAATTGAAGGCTATTGTGGAAGCGGATCCATCGCAAACCACGTCCGAGTTAGCTGCAGGCTGCGGTGTTAGTGATAAAACTGTTTTGATCCACTTGAAGCAAATTGGGAAGGTGAAAACGCTTGAAAGGTGGGTACCTCACGAATTGAGTGAAGCAAATCAACAAACGCGCGTTAGAACGCTAGACCACACACTGCACAACAGACGGCTACCAAATTAGAGGAGCTTTAGTTGGAATGTCTAAGACATCCACCGTACTCTCCGGACCTTGCCCCAACAGATTACCATTTTTTTTTCGAAATTTGGATAACTTCTTGCAAGGGAAAAAATTCAACTCCGATGGGGCAGTCCAAACCGCCTTCAAAGATTTTATTGATTCCCGTCCGAATGGTTTTTTTAGTAAAGGGATCGATGAACTACCTATGAGATGGCAAAAGTGCATAGATAGCAATGATACATACTTTGATTAAATAAATATATAATATTAAAAAAAAATCGACTTTATGTTCCTTCCATCCAAATTGCCAATTGCATATTTATGTAAGGACCTAATATTTAAATTGTTAGCTTATTTCATAGTTGAGTGCTTGCCCGGAATAATATTGTACCTTAATATTATTTTAGTAAGTAAACAAAGAGCAGTTGACTTTATGTTTTCATCTATTCTTATTATTATTTTTATTTTTAAGAAAGGCAAACGTGGTTACGAATAACCCAACAATATTTACCACAGTACGCGGAAAATTTTGCTCCTATCGTGATGGTGAACTTTTTCAGTCGATGAATCAAAAGAGTAAGAGTAAAGAATCAATGAAAAAAAAGAGGAATAAAAAAGAGAAGAGAATTGATAAAGTAAAATAAAATACAACCCTACCGGTCTGTGGCTGAGTGGGTATCGCGTTTGGGTCCCACCCGGGCATCGCGTGTTCGAATCCTCGGCTGACTAAGTCCTCCATCACATCTAAAGTAACATTTTCGGCTTTCTGTGGTGGTAGTAGGAGATTTTCAAACATTGTTGGGTTATTCGTAACCCGAGAATGTTTGACTTTCTTAAAAAAAGAAAATGAAGGCGAAACAGCTATCTCGCATAAAAATAATTACACAGCAGAACTTGTTTCCAAAAACTGTTTTTACCAGCTAAAAAATAATATTATTTATTGAAAGAAATTAAAAAGGAAAAAAATACACCTGTTCATTGTTTTATTTACTAATTTTTTTTACATGAATACCGCACAAGAGTCCCAACTGCTCCCGTCTGGAGCCAGTGGGACTATGGCATCCCCAATTGGGGTATGTTGTGAGGCTGAAGGTAGTCGGGAGGGGAAGGAGATAGGGAAGAGGAAGGTGGTGATAGTACCTGGCTATTCAGATCTGGTCACCAAACACGGCTAAAGCCATTTCAAGCAACGTTTCAATTCTGAATGGTGGTCTTACACCAGGGCGATATTGAGAGTATCTTCCACTCTGGAACGTGCCGCAATTATACTATTTATTATTTTTAATTAATAAATTGTGAAATAACACAAATTAATCAAATAAAATTTATTTGCCACGCCGGGATTCGATCCCGCTACCTTCAAAGTGCTAGTCAAGGGCCTTACCGCTGGACTAGGCCGGCCGTCATAGTAGTTATATTTAAAAAAACAATTCTCATAATTTTACCTTTATTTCCACTTATACTTTTTAACGATTTTAAAAAACTACTAGCTGGTACCCGGCATGCGTTGATATGCCATTTAATAAAGAAATTGTTTCTCCCTGCGTGTCCTTTCCCATTTGTCCCGTTCCCCTTCCGCGTCCCCTTCCGTTCCCACTCAGCCTCCTCCACCTTCCTTCGCCCCACACCACTCCCCCCTTCCCCCGTCCCGCGAACCCCTCTCCCGAGTTCCCCTCCCAGGTTCCCCTCCCCCCTCACCCTCCTGCATTCCATACATTCATTCCCGATTCAGTTTTTAAACAGCTCTCGTGCCATCTATTGCATTTTTTATACAAATTTCATAATGCCAGAGCTCACCAGTTGTTATATACAAACCTTGTCCTGACAATAACGAACACAAGAAAAAAAGAATTATCCAATTTGGTGCAGTCGTTCGGAAGTTATGCGCGTACATTGATTTCAGCGTTTCATTTTTATTTATATAGATAGATAGAGATAAAATTGGTTTTTTGTTGGTATTATTTTTATTCCATTCACTTTTAATAAGCGTAATAACGTATTATATCAAATTGATACGATCTACCTTTAGTAATTTAGCGATAAAACGGTATTTAGTCATGACGCCGAAAGCAATTAACCCGAAATCCAAAATCCCAATTGGCAAACATCCCAAAATTCCCAATTGACAAATTCCAGGAATTTACAATCATCGTCCAAATAATAGAGCCAACTAAACAAATGGAATATTATATTATTGAGTTATATATTTGAAATCATTGTTTATCAAGGGTAGAAAATTATACTAATATTTATATAAGGGGTAAGTACTGAATACTGCGAAGGACATAATATTGTTTTTCTTTTGGATATTTGATTAGTAAGTATTTGCTGTTCCATCCGTGTCCTTGAAATAACTAGGTTCTGCCATTTGTGTGAAACGAAGATTTAGAGGTTTTAATTTTAAATCTCGAAATAAATACCGACACTTAAAATTTATGAAAGGGCATATGTAAGGGAAACATTCTGAGAAAAAAAAACAGGTGATATATATATTAGGTCCTTACATATGAAATTGGCGGTAGGAACATAAAGTCGATTTTTTTTAAATATAATATATTTATTTAATCAAAGTACGAGTATGTACCATTGCTATCTATGCACTTTTGCCATCTCATAGGTAGTTCATCGATCCCTTTACTAAAAAAACCATTCGGACGGGAATCAATAAAATCTTTGAAGGTGGTTTGGACTGCCCCATCGGAGTTGAATTTTTTCCCTTGCAAGAAGTTATCCAAATTTCCAAAAAAATGGTAATCTGTTGGAGCAAGGTCCGGAGAGTACGGTGGATGTCTTAGACATTCAAATTGAAGCTCCTCTAATTTGGTAGCCGTCTATTGTGCAGTGTGTGGTCTAGCGTTCTAACGAGTGTTTGTTGATTTACTTCACTCAATTCGTGAGGTACCCACCTTTCAAGCTTTTTCACCTTCCCAATTTGCTTCAAGTGGATTAAAACAGTTTTATCACTAACACCGCAGCCTGCAGCTAACTCGGACGTGGTTTGCGATGGATCCGCTTCCACAATAGCCTTCAATTCTTCATTATCAACTTTGGTCTCCGGCCGTCCACGGGGCTTGTTCTGCAGGTCGAAATTTCCAGAACGAAAACGTTGGAACCAAAAACGCACTGTGTTTTCTTTTGCGGCACCGTCGCCATACACATCATTAATCCTTCGAGCAGTTTCTGCAGCACTGGTGCCACGGTGGAACTCGTACTCGTAAATAACGCGATATTTCAAGTTTTCCATTTTGTAAACTAAGTGACGCAAAGAAAAAAAACAACTAAGAAAAATACAAATGAATTATAATTTTCGAAACACAAATCCATGAGTAAATAACTGTATAAATTTGAATTTGGAATTCCTAACCAAAGAGAAGATATTTGAGATCAAAGTTGCCAGTACGGCAAAACGCCAATTTCACATGTAAGGACCTAATACTAGGGCCAGTCAATAAGTAATGCCTGATATTTTTTCTCATTTAATTGTCAATTAATTAAAAATGCATTTACAAGGGTCGAAAACCACACTTTTGACGATTAACTTTTTATTTTTCAATATTATCTTCGTCTATTTCCTTTGGTCCATCTTTTAACAATGGCATGTATCACAGTGTTGTAAAAAGCACGGTCATATCCAAAACACCATCGCCGTAACTTTTCCCGCCGATCTCACATTTTTGATTTTTTGTCCTCGGTGAGTTTGTGTGATGCCATTTCATTGACTGCCTGTTGATTCAGGTTAAAAAAGTGAACCCATTTTTCGTCTCCGGTCACAATTTTGTCCAGAAACTAAGCGCCGCAAGTGTTGTGAGGCCCTTGTTTTTCTTGTTTCTTTATTCTGGCCTGATAAGTTTCTTTGTACCCACCTTGCAAATTTTTGTTGAAAAATCGGTTGTCGAATAACCTTTATTACACTCCTCTTTATTCACAAACTCCAACAGCTCATAGGGCTTTGAAGCAAAGAATGGACGGTTACCCCGAGAGTGTTTTCTCTTGGGGTAAAAATAATCTCGTTGAATTTAATGTTTCAAAGATCCAATCTTGTCTGATTACGTCTAAAAGGGATCGAAATGAAAATTAGCACCATTGATCCCTTCGGCACAGGCGCGTAGTCGGGAAACACGTCAAACGCGTGCCCAACAATTGTACAAGGTTGACATTTGTCACATGAGAACAGGTCCCTCTTCGACTTGTTCTTGTGTTCAACAGCTCGCCTGCGGAATGATTTGCCGGCCTCTGTGTTTCCTCCTTCCTATAACATGGGTCTCTTCAAGACCAATGTTCATTCCTTCCTCTCCTCAAAAAGACCCTCCACACAGCATCCTAGATGACGTAGACCCTAAGGGAAATTATTTTCCTCAAGGCCTCCTGTGTGGGCCATCGAAATTATTAAGTGTTGTTACAAATATTGCTTTTACTGATATCTTATCGATATCTTTAAACACAACATGATAAATATAGAAGATCTTGTATATATTTATTTGCTATCAAATAGTAATAAGTTGGATTTATTACGTGACGCATTCCCAACAGTCGCAATTCCCCGATATAAAGCTGCGAAAGCTCCCATGCAATGAATAAAATATTATTTTCGCCAATACACAGTACTATGTAATGGGAATTTCCACAGCCTCTGTCGACGATGGATTTGTCCATTTAATATTCAAGATACGATACGGAATAACATAAATAGGTAAAAAGAGTAGGACCCTGCATAAGGAATAATAATTTATAATTTGCTAGTGTGTTCAAAGGGTTACTTAGGACTGAAAAATTTCATTTCAAATAACGCATCGATCAGTGTTTTTTACAATTCTTGACTTCGATAGTTCGAAATTTCTAACAAGGATAGTTAGAGACGGCATCTACTGATGTGTAATTTGGTTTAATTAATTAACCCTTAATTACTCGCATAAAGAACATTACATAACTGCTCGCATGGGGTCACAGATGACCCCAAATAGTATGAGTAGTTTTTTATATATATTGAAATATATAAGTAAATGAAACTATTTTATTATTAAAGCCCTTTGTTTATTCTGTAATATCTATAAGTAATAACATGAATTACTAAATAATTATACACAAATAAGTTAAACTAAAATAATAACCAATAAATAACAATTTGTACTTAGGTATACTGAGATCATAGTTAATTCTCGTATTTTTAGGAACTCTCCGAATCACTCTTGTTACACTGTTGACAGTATATTTCAGAGTGATCATTGCACACAAATCTTGCATATTTCTTACATTTTGTTGGTACTTTGCTATATACTTACCTCTTTCAAAAAAGTTACGTAATTACTCGCACGGGGTCACCGCTCAAGAGTGCAGCGACATGTCCTTCCACTCCCGTGACTTAGTCGCTACTAAAATACAAACTTAGACGCGCATTATGAAGCTAGCGAGGGCGCGGGGGGAATCGGGCCGCGCCAAGTGCTTCATTTTTTAATCCGAAAATGCTTTGACCCCATGCGAGTAATTAAGGGTTAATAGGCCACTTGCATGGACTTCATAACGACTTGGGAAAAAATCGTGTGGCTAGATTTTTTTACTAAGATTACGAAATTTTTTTAGAAATGTACAGTTTTTTTTTTTTTTTTTTTTTTAAATAAATAAATCCATTATTTGGGCTCGTGACGTCACTACATGAAAATGTCCCGTCTCCGAAAATGTTCCTATTAATGTTATAAAATTCCACACTGATTTATTTTTTTAATATGGCATCACTTTGATTTCAGACGAATTTTTGAATTTGACATTTAACGTTCACTAGATTTATTGTTTGTTCTCTGCGAACGTGTCATTTGGTTTGATTTTTTGACAGATGTAGTAGTGAAGAGAACCCCGTACATTTTACGTTTTCCGTACGTGTTTTAGAGTTATAATGATAATGGTGCGGATTTTAACTAAATCAAATTTTATAATATTCTTTTTATTATTATAATTTACAAGTACAAGTATATTACATTTGATTTAGTAATATAGACGTTGAACATTATAATGATTTATGATCAATAAGATGGACCAAGGAAAAAAATATTTATGAGATTTAATATTTTTGGTGTGCCTCGTTATTCTCCTGTATCATTCGTGTGAAAAACGTTCTTTTTATTTTAATGATTTTCGGCTAGGTAATTATCATTTTTTCGCACCTATAAAAATTGCCTAAACCGGAATTTTTTTTTAATGTTTTTAAAATGTGATGCAAGTGGCCTATTGTTTAATTTGTAGAACTCCATTCATTTTTTAAAAATTAAATTTAATAATGTTGAAAATACTAAGAATAAACACGTTCCACTTAAAAATAACAAGCCAAAACCATTACATATGGAAAAAAAAAGATTGTGCTTTAGACCACACGACTGAAATAAAACTACTTTAGCTCCATCTATATGATAGGAAGAGAGAAAGAAAATGTGCGCGCGCACTGCTCTCTCTTGCTCCTACAGTGTGATACAGACAATAGGACTGCACTGTGTCTTAGATATACGAAACGTAACTGGCTGTGAGAGAAAAAGAGAAAGAAAATGTGTGCTCGCACCTCTCTCTCTTGCCCCTACAGTAATATACGAAATGTAACTCCTCTCTTTTTCTATCTTCACTAACTTATATCTCCCCCTCAACTACCGTTCGCCTCGCTTTTCACAACGCTCTCATCACGCATTCACCGGCTTACTCCCGAAGTCAAGCGTTCGTAAAGAAGTTTTACTTAAAAAAGGGTCTTGGATAAAATTTGATTGGACAATTAGAAATCAATAAACGAACGAATGACCCCAACGTAACGCTAATTAATAAAGTAAGGAAAATTATTTATTCCCCACTACTTAGTATGTTTACCAAACCTAAAAATTATGACGCACTTAAATGAGTCATAGCAATAATGTCCTAACACTTAGTGCAAAGGGAAACAAATTCCGAACCCCATATAATACTCATTCACTTAGTGTCCAGCAAAGTGGTTTAACTTGTAATAAATCAATTTAGACACTTTCAAAACATTGACATTTAAAATCGTATAAATAGGTCGTCTCAATGTGGATTAACCACAGTTTGAAAATGGTATTGTAAACCGAAACAGCTGTAACAAAAATATATACTAAAATACTTGCAGAACTTGATAATAACATTATCTTATATATATAAATGAATCGCTAAATGTGTTGCTAAGCGCAAATCCCGAGAGCAGCTGAACCGTTTTCGCTAATTCTTTTTTTAGAATATTCCTTGAAGTACGAGGATGGTTCTTACGGAGAGAAAAATTAAGAAAATTGCGCAGAAAATTGGATAATTTCAGAAAACCTTACGACTATCGCACGTTTGACAGTTCGCGTATTTGAGAATGACATTTTGCAAAACAATTCTATTTTTGAAAATCTTTAAGTTGATAAATTTATTTAAAGTAGGTACTCCCCTAATAGTTTGAATCGAATCAATAATTTTAGATATTTTAAATAGGTACCTATGTTAGGTACCAAATTAAATATGCATGAAAAATGGAAATTTTAATAAAAATTGTAAAAGGTGGCACGCGGGCTGTTTAAAAAATGAATGTACTGGGATTGAATATATGGAATGCGGGATAAGGGTTGGCGTGACGAGGGAGCGGGAAAGGGAAGAGGGAAGGCGGGGAAGGTGGAAGGGGAACGTGGGAGGGGGGGGAAGAGTGGAGTGGGGAGAGGGAAGGTGGAGGTGACGGAGTGGGAATGCGAGAGGGGAAGAGGACGCAGGAGAAGAAGGAGAGGCGGAAGGGGAACGGGACGAATGGGAAAGGACACTCAGGGAGAAACAATTTCTTTATTAAATGGCATAGCAACGCATGCCGGGACCAGCTAGTATAATATTAAATTTAAATTTAAAAAAAGGTTTGATTGCCCTGATGATGGACACTGCAACGCCGTCCGAAACTTTGGCTAAAGAAGGAGGAAGCGCAACACTGCATAACAACCCAAAAACAAATAATGAAAAAACAAAAACAAAAAAAAAATCGTTTAAGTTTATGTATTCGAAGGACCTTTGTACGATGTGTGTGATTTACTGTTGCACCAAGGAGAAAATATATTTCAAGATGAAAAGGAAAGGAAAAAAAAAGAAAAAAAATGAAAACTCGTTATTTGAAGTCTAATTTTCTTCACATCAGTTAATTTTCACGGCAATCACAAGATCGGACTTGATGAAGGCGGTACACATTTATTTTGTTTATTTTCAAGGCGGTACTAATTATTTTTGTTTTGCTCAAAACTTACATTTTCATCATTTCCGGCGAATCCGTGACCGTAATCCTATAATTATTATTACCGGGTTAAATTTTCCCCAAAAAAAAAAAAAAAAAAGAAGGAAAAACTAAACCCTTTCACACACTTCCCCAAATGATCATCTAGTCAACCCACGCTATGCAATTGCACTATATAAGTATTATAAATACAAGAACAACATGTCAACCTACTAGAGACCAAATGGGAATATAATTCACCGACTCCAGATATTTTCATATCAGAGGGTTCGGCTCTGTGGCATTTCTAATTGAACCTATAAATCCTACCGATCCCTCAATATAAATATTTAAAAAATCCTTTGTAATCCTACATGTATTTAAAATGACTGATTTTTGCATTTTTATATACAAATTCTTTGACAAATCTAATATGCTTAAATTTTGAATCAGATTCCTAGGTATTATGCCAGTGGCCGAAATAACAAATGGCAATATTTTTATAGTCCGAGAATGCCAAATTCTTTTAATCTCATTTCCAAAATCTGTGTATTTTCTTATTTTTTCAGAAATAGTTTTTTGAATATTACAGGAATTTGGAATAGCTACATCAATGATATAAGTTATTTTTTTAATTTTGTCATGTAAAACTATATCAGGTCTATTATGACTAATTGTTCTGTCTGTTAGTATAGTTTTATCATAATATATTTTATAAAATTCATTTTCTAAAAATGAATTTGGTTCATATTCATAATATGGTACTATATTACGGCAGTCAATCAAGTTATGTTTAATTACCAAACTTTGGTGAATTATTTTTAAAACCTGATTGTGCCTAAATGTATACTCGGAAGGCGCTAATATAGAACATCCCGATATAATATGTTCTATAGTTTCGGGAAAAGCCAAACATTTTCTACATAAATCATCAATTTGATTTATATCTTTGATTATATGCTTTCTATAATTTTTAGTATTAATGACTATCTTGAATGGCAAGCATAAATCCTTCTATTTCTGCGCTCAACTCTCCAATACTCAACCATTTGTTTGACGAAAGTTTGTCAACATACGTTTGGTTGAGATAATTGAAGTGTTTTGCGTGAATAATTTTATTTGACCAGGAATCTAATAATTCCTGGTTAGTATTTATAAGAATGTTGGCATTCTCGTCATATAAATTTAAAGGTGTAATATTTCTATCTGCCTTGCAAATTATTTTGTGCATTTCTGAGCTATTAGCTTTCCTATGGAAAAAATTTAATTATTATTATTAATTTCAATAACAAGGTTTGTACATGTATGTATGATATATATAATAAGTATAGATTCTTTTTTTTTCACAGACCTCCTCACTAGGATTAATAACTTTATATAATAACTTTTTTATTTCCATGCCGCACAAGAAATGCGAGTTATTTATATATCAGATTAATAAAAACAGTACCTTACCATTAATATATTTTACGTACAACGATTTTAAAACTTTATAACCCGTTTTTCAACTATAAAGTTAGCGGTAAGCACCAGATTTTATTTTTCTAGACGATGAAATAATACTTTCGGGAGGACAACACGAAGACTCATTTTAAATATTTGTAACGCGTTCTTCAGAATTAATTAAAATGACTGCGGCAGAAAGGTCGAATCTCCAGGCCTGCTAGGGTTAATTCGACTGTACGTTCGTGCAATACGTACATTTGCCGCCCAAGGTGTATATTTGTTTACACGCTTTCTCCACTTACGTCGTTAAGATTCCCACATTATTTATCTTATTCTTCTTTTCATTGACACGGCAAATTCGACAGTAGTTCCGTTCAATACACGGGTCGCGAGACGCAAATTTGTATACACTTCTTGTATAATTACGTCATTAAGATTCTGAATATATTTTAGGGTATATTGTAATCTTAATGTAGCGGTATAATATTTTTCTTTAGTGGCGTGTAAAATTAGGCTTGATGTACTTTTATAGCGATGGGCTGCAGAATTACCCAGAATTACTGCGCTAAAAGTTCGTTCTAGTCATCTGGTATTGGTGAAAACTTAAAAATAAAACGTAAAGGTAACGAAAAATGATTAACAAAACGACTCCAGATACTAATATCTACGAACTTCAGAGTGTTGACTAATATCTACAGAGCTAAGGTCGGACAAATATCTGTGACGGTCCCCGTGTTGACTAATATCTACAGAGCGTAGGTTGGACTAATCAGCTAAATGTGTCCAATAGTCCGATATTAAGGATTTTTACATACATACTTACATAAATTAAGTTTTTTAAGCTGCGTACGCAATATTACGTTATTCCGATATGCTATACATGATTGCAAATCCAACCTCTACCAGTGCTGTAGATATTCGTCAACACTTTGGTTCTCATAGATATTAGTCAGCAGTTTGAGCTGTAGATATTCGTCAACACTTTGGTTCTCATAGATATTAGTTCGATTTTTTCAGTTTTTGGAATTCCTGTAGATATTAGTAGACGCCTCCTAAAAAAACGTGTACAAACTTTGGCGAAAATGTCCTTATATACCATATATTTAATTTTCATGATTAACGTAGCTATTTTGGATTTAAAAACATCCCCTTTTCTTTCACCCCCATCAATTTATCCTCCCAAATTCCACAAATCACAAAACTTTGTCTTTCACCCTTCTGCCAAATATCGCCGAAGCTTTTTATTAAGGCCGAGTGATTGATTTATCAAGTTTGTAATTAATTTACGGGTTAAGTTAAACTTTTCGGAAACAACGCGAACTTTGAACAGCGGGTGTGACTTTAACAAGGTTCTTTTAAAATTTTCAAGGGTCTTTCATGATCGAGTGAACGGTTAAATTTGCACAACAAAAGATAAACCGTTTTTTTATAATCATTGAAAATAATATTAGCAACTCTCAAACGAAAAATGAAAAACAGATTTTTTTTTAAATATTCGGCAGCTTCTAGGAATGGAGGTCAGGACTTCAGCCTTCCGAGGCTTTGCTCTACCACTTAGCTAATAAGGAACTCCAGTGAAAAATATTATGGCTTTAAAAAAATATGTTCAAACAGATTAATGAACGCTGATTCGGAATATATAATTTATATTTCATAATATTAAAAAGTGCATTTTTAAACCTCTCGTCAAAACACACTGTAAAGTTGGTATTACTGAATGGTTAGTGCTGACGTCACACGTCACCAGTCATTTTATTGAAACTTTGATTATGTAGGTATGACGTAAGCCATCAGTATTAACAACATTTCATGTTATTCGTTATTTCATACTGTTTATAGAGATTTATGTTGTGTTTATTGAAACAATATTTAAGCCTAAATAAGTCAGTATCAAAAATAGAGGTATCTCTATTAGTTTATCTCTATTATTTAAAATATTGAAAAACTTTAAACTGTACGAAAAAATGGTATAATATACTACATCAAAATGCTACGTGGAGACGGGCAAAGCGGCTCAGTTGAACAAGAATGAAAAAATCCGGTTCAGTGTATCGGCTCAATTGAACGACTGAATTAAGCTACAGACACACTTGCTCATTAGAAGCCAAAGAGCAATATACCTAGGAGCAATTGCTACCCGCGAACCCGCTCACTCGTTCGCAAAGATCCGCGAACCGCGAGCAAGTGTGTCCGTAGTTTTGAAGATCGGTCTTACGGAACCGGATCTTACGGATCCGGATGAAGATCCGGGTCACTGAGCCGACTCGTTCGCAAACGACTCACTTCTCTATGAACTTCAGATTCAAAATGGCCGTCGTCGATCAGCTGGTCGGTACTGTATCGCCTGTATCTTGCCTATAATTTTTGCAGTGTGCAGGTGACGCTCCGTTTGAGATATTATTGATTTTAAAAGCTAAAAAAATAATAATTTCAAACAATTTCTATACCACTCTCCCGTAATAATATTGAAAAATATAATAACATAATAAATAAATAATTCCACCTAAATAATATTTTAACTTATCGAATAGTACCATACTTTCTTCCGTATAACTGTCATACAAAATGAACACCTGTTGAAAAACTTTTCTGGAGTGATGACGTCACGCGATTCACTATACGTGCGGTGTTTTTTTGAAAACACACTCTAAAAAAAAATATGCAGTTATTTAAGTCAGAAGGTCATTATTCATTAAAAAAAATTTAAAAAAATGTACAAGAGTTCTCTATTTTACCACCAATTCAATCGCTAATTCGATCGACTTGATCATTACTCCAAGATCTCTTGTTTCTAGTCGTTGTAGAGGTACATGGTTTAATTAATAGTAAAAGTAATAAGATTTCATTTATCTAGGGGGCAAGAATTCCGATAAATCCATGCGCTTGATAGCTGCAAGACGAGTTGATACCTAGCCTCCTACATAGTTAAGTAAATTAGAATACGTACGTATAAAAAGATATTTTATTTAATTTATTGGGGGGCTAGAATTCCAACAGTCCATGCGCTTGATAGCTGCAAGACGAGTGGGTATCTAGCCCCCTACATAGTTAAGTAAATTGAAATACGTACGTATAAAAAGATATTTTATTTAATTTATCGGGGGGCTAGAATTTCAATAATCCATGCGCTTGATAGCTGCAAGACGAGTTGTTATCTAGCCTCCTAAGTTAAGTAAATTCTAATGTAAAATCCTTGTTAATTTGTACAGCGCTCTTGAGGCGATTTTTCGCAAAAACAGCGCTATATAAGTTGTCCAAATTTATTATTTATTATTATTATTATCTATATTTGATATAATTGATTGTTTTCGCAATATTCCTCAATTTTGCTAACGTCTTCTTGTAATTGGTTGCAGTCATCTATGGAGCTAATACATTTATATAATTTCATGTCATCGGCGTAAAATGGGAAACAAGAATGGTTTATAACATGATTCATATCGTTTATATATAAAATAAATAATAGAGGCCCTATTATTTCAACAAATCTTTTGTGGCATTATTCATCATGTTATCGGAAGTATTTCAAACTCTTTAAATGTGAGCTATGAACGTAATGCAGTTTGTAAACACTTTTTTCATCTACATAGATATTTCAGAATAGCACCTTTAATTTCAGAATGTGACCTCGTCTCACGATGAGCAGAAAGATCGATGATGAAAAACAGACCATTGAAAAAAATATATAAAAGCTTGCAATGGTTTAAAAAAAGAGGTGTTTAAATTGGACGAGGTCGGGTAGTCATTACTGGTTATGGACTATGAAGCAGATTTTTTTTTGCTTGCTCTGCAAAAAACCGTCGAATGGCAGAGGGAAATTTGCATAACTTTTTATTTCTTGCAACGAACTCATAGATCAACGCAATTACTTTACGCTCACAACGAATTTTACATTGGATTTATAACATCGTGAGAAATATCTATTTTAAATGTTTAAAAATGACGAATCGCTAAATTAACAATTTGGGAGGTGGGTATGGGTATTGCCTCCCCGGGAATAATTTATTGGATAACCAACACCTGTGCCATAGGTCACTCCAAGTGGCTCGCTACGTTTGGTGACTTAGCAGGGGTGTCCAGGTTAATGGGGTGTGGTTTGTCCAGGTCTTAGCGGTGGATGCGTCTATTCACCAGGTGCCTGGCAGGCCGGATCGAGAGAGAATGGTTGGGGGAATCCCTTTGACTTCTACAGCCGTTCTCTCATGGAACATCGCCTTTCACCGCAGTGAGTGTACGTCAATCCTAGACAAACTGACCCTCCGATTTCTGCCCACTCCTCAAACCCGTTTCCATCCCAGAACTTTCTCTCCTTCCTTCCATAATAAGACCCTCCACACAGCATCCCCAAAGATGACATAGGCCCTGAATGGAATTATTTTGGCAGCAGATGCGTTTGCTCGCTCGCTGCGTGGCGGGCCGGATTGGGAGAGACTGGCTGAGTGAGCCCTTTTAACCGGACTCTCTCGACCCATCGCCTTGCACCACAGTGGGAGGGATACGTTACACTCCTGAACACCCAGATTCCCACCCATCCCTCATACCATTTTCCTTCCTAGAATTTTCTATCCTTTTCCTTAAAAAGACCGTCAACACAGCATCCCAAAAGATATCTGAGGCACTGAAAGAATTTTTCCCCGGAGCCTCCTGTGTAGGGCCAATGTAAAAAAAATAAAACTCGAAGAATTTTAAACACTTCACTTTTCAGCTCACAAAGCCTTTAACATCACGAGCTGTTGAGCTTTAAAATATCTCTTTAGATGTAAAAACATCCCACACGACGCCACATAGTATAAAATGAAGTCGCTCCCGCTGTCTGTGCGCTTAGAGCTTTTAAACTACGCAACGGATTTTCCACTAATAGATAGACTGATTCACGAGGAAGGCTTTTAGGTATATACCTAATATAATAATATAATAATCCTTTCTACCAAGCTCACATTGATAGAATCGAAAAAATCCAAAAAAAAATTTTAACCTCATAAATTATAAACAAAAATTACACTTCTTAAATTACAACGAATCTATTCATTACCACAATTTCAACTCCCTTTATACACGACGTTTAATTTTTGACAAAACTTTATTATTTAAAATTGTTAATAATGGCCTGGACTCGCTAGAGCTAACCAACTTAATAAATATTCATATTCCGTCAAGATCAACTCGGCAATCCCATTTGTTTAATTTGCCTACATGTAGAACTAACATTAGAAAAAATTCAACAATTCCCCGTATATGTGCGCAATATAACACAAAATTTCAAAATATAGACTTTTTTAGCCATACACTACAGAAATACCGATTACAAGTAACACGTAAGATCGAAAATTAATACGAGTGTGTGAAAAGTATCCGGAGCATCTCCTATCCTCCTCCTTTATTCCCCTTCCTCTCCTCCTCACCTCAAATTAATTTTAATATGTAATTAAACTCTATCTATGATCAACTTTAACATAGGCGACTTTTTTGGCTTGACTCGATTTAACAATGTATATTTTTATCTTTATGTTTTATGTATAAGCTGTTTGTCCCTTACTAATAAATAAATAAATAATTTGTCAAGGTTTTGTGTAAATTGGTTGAAATATATAAAGGGAGCGGGCTGGCAAGCGGGCGGTGTGGATTAGATTTAACAAATGGCGTTGGTTATAAAGATTGGGTAATGGCGTGACGTTGTGTTTCGTTATCCACAGCAACGTTGGTATTATAATAATTTAAAAAAATAAACATTGTAATATTTCAACAAACAGTAGCAACATTGAAAACTTTTATTATCTTATATTAATTTTGAGATAACTTTAACCAGTAATTTGGAATGATATTAACCAGATGATTTGGGATAATATTAACCAGTCCATTTGTCTAAAAATATCATTGTTTCAGGGTTCAATTGTGTGCGAATTTACCCCAATCAGTTCTCGAGGGAAGCTACGCGACGGGGTCGAAGACAATAGACGTTTAATTACAGTTCGATTTTATAATTAAATTGGGTTTTTTGGTTGTGATTTCCAATTCTGGACGTTGGAATTGTGGAGAGTTTTTTAAGAGGGTTGGACAAAAGAAATAGATTGGGGTTGGAATTCGGTTTAAACACTAGAGTTAATGTCTTTTTTGTAAACACGATGATTATATAGGAATTTACGAATATAGTAGAGAAGTTAAGGCGCCGTATCCGCGCTCAAAAAGAAGAAGATGGAGAAATATGTAATTAATAATAACGAATGTTAGAGGAGCGCGCTAAAATTTAGAGTGATAAAATCGATGCGAAAATTGTGAAAATGTTTAATACAACACGAGTAGTTTAAAATAGAGAAAAAATCTCGCGGGATTTTTTTTTTTTTTTACATGTGCTCCACACAGGAGGCCTAGAGGAAAATAATTTCCCTCAGGACCTATGTCATCTTTGGGGATGCTGTGTGGAGGGTTTTTTTAAGGAAAGGAAGGAGAGGAGAGTTCTGGGAAGGAAAAGGGTTTAAGCAGTGGGTAGGAATCTGGGGATCAGTGTGTCCTGGTCAACCGCCTATAAGACCTAGACAAACCTCACCCCATGATCCCGGGCACCCCTGCTAATTCACCAAATGTAGAGAACCACTTGGGGTGACCTATGGCAGAGGTGTTGGTTATCTAATAAATGGATTGTCTTAAATATCATTTAAAGAAACACTGTGATTTTTTTCATACATAGAACTTGTAAAATAACTGAAACAAACGTGTTCATAATCATTTTTGGAGCATACTTTGCGATTTTTTTCTATCGATGTAATTTCATATAATTTGCGTTTTACATGGGGAATGTATAGATATTATCTTCAAGAATAACATATATTTTTTTAAAAGCTTTTTTTTAAGAGTTTAAGAGGAATATAAACGCCAGAAATATTTCGAATCTCATGCCTGCAAAATTTTAAAATCGAGCGTCTTTTTGCACGAGGCTAGTAAAGAAAAAGTGGTTTTTATTTATTTTTTGCATAATTTTACAAGAACGAAAAAAAGTTAGAACAAAGAAAACCTCAAAAATAGTCTTAGCCATAAAGGGGTATTTTTAAAAAATTGTTTCTTGTATTACTTTATAGTTAAGTCATGAAAAAACTTTTTTTTTGGTGGTTTACGCTTATATTTTTTGTTACGTAAATAATAATTTTATTGTAATTCCAATACATAGAAAAGCTAGTAAAAGCTTCGGTCTGTAAGCCGATTCGTCGTAAAGATTAATCTAAATAGTATCTAAATAGGATTTCACGTATATATTCATCTTAAGGGAGATATGTAAGCAATCGGTAGAAATTCGGGTAGCGGCAGCTTAAGCAGGTTTTAAAAATGTTAATAGAGAAAAATATTCGTGGTAGACGCAGATAAAATAATGTTTGTATTTTTCCAAAAAAACTGAATTTTCAGTATGGGATTTAATATTCTTATAAGAATAAAGGTTGTTACGATACACAAATACGCCCCTGCAAATTACTCGGCCCCCTCCTCCCAAGTTGTAGAGCACGCAACTGCGCAAACTACAGTTTCACTCCCCCGCCGCTAGCTTACCGGCGCGCTACGGGCGGCGGAACCCAAGCAAGCCACCGTCGACAGCGAGCCGCCAACCGCATTCTTCTCCAGCGCCTGGCTTGAGCGCCCGTGTTGTCGTAAACCGTTCCGCACAGTTCCGGAACATTCTGCAAGCCACGATGCAGCGTGTTTTGCATAGTGACTTGCGGGAACTCCAAGAATGGCTACATTCTTTCCCGTCACTGAATCTACAAGAGTTCAGCCCCCAGCTGTGAGTACCTGAACCAATTTAACTCCCCTTATTTGCGTGTGTTCGCAGTAAATTCACCGCGGAGATAAATAGCCCTACCAGAGAGATTATAGAGATAGATTCCTCCATTTTAGATATAACTGTTGTTGCTACCCTGAATTACTATGTATGCATTATTGTGATATTGTGTCTACGCAGGTGTTTTACCCAATATAACCGTTGTTTACCCTGATTACTGGTTTCACTGCCTTCTCCCAGCCCGTAGAAATTTGAGCTTTATTTCAGGAAAGACCCACACACGCCTCACAGATCCTACCACCCTGGTGGTGAGGGCCTCTCCCGCTCTGCTGACTAAAACCTGAGCTAGTCTGTCGGCAGAATGTAGGGACCCCCATTTAGGTCCGCTAACAAGGTATAAAAAAAGGTTTTGAGGTTGTTTAATATGCAGCGAAGGAAAGAGTTTTTGTGGTGGTATTAACTATTTTTTTTTAAAGAAAGACAAACATTCCCGGGTTACGAATAATCCAACAATGTTTGAAAATCTCCTTCTACCACTACAGAAAGCCGAAAATGTTACTTGTGTTGTGATGGAGGACTTAGCCAGCCGAGGAATTGAACTCGCGACGCCCGGACGGGATCCAAGCGCTTTGCCCACTCAACCACTGACCAGTCAAAATTATACTATTATACTATAAATTACACTATATTATTATTATTTAATTTGGGAGGCGGATATGGGTATCGCCTCCCCGGGAACCATTTATTGGATAACCAACACCACTGCCATAGGTCACCTCAAGTGGTTCGCTACGTCTGGTGATTTAGCAGGGGTGTCCGGGTTCATGGGGTGAGATTTGTCCTCACAGGTTTTACATGCCGAATCGGGAGAGAATGGTTGAGGGAGTCCCTTTGACTTACCTGCCATACTCTCTTGAACCGCAGCGGGAGGGACACACTGACATTCAGATTCCTACCCATCCCTAATAACTTTTTCTTTCCCAGAACTTCCTCTCCTTCCTTTCGTAAAAATACCCTCCACACAGCATCCCCAAAGATGACATAGGCCCTGAGGGAAATTATTTTCCTCAGGCTTCCTGTGTTGAACTAATGTAAAAAAAGCGAATAAACGCTTTAAAATGTGGCGTAAATATGCATAAAGTCCACTTCACGGATAATACGGAACGTTCGTGTTGTCGAAGATTGATGCACGGATAATACGTAATGTTCCTTTTTAAATTAATAGACAATCAAATATGACATTTGTCTGAAGCGCCAATCTTAATATATTCTCGTCAAAATAAAAACAAAAAAGTACCTACTTCGATTTATAGGATTGAGGTTCAAACTAGGAAAGCGGAATGTCATCATAATTTAGATATACATCCCAGCTAGCATTACTATGTTTATATGATGAATTTTTGGTTTAATGGAAATATGTTAATTCTATGATAACTGTATTTCAACTCCCAATAATTCTTATTTGATTATTTGTATTTATGTTTTAATATGTATCTATGTGTTCGATTATGTACACGAATGCGAATACCTGTGTTTATGTATGTGTGTATATGAGTGTATTTATGTATGTACATATAAGTAAATGTATGTGTATGTAAGTTTATGTATATATACATGTACCCGCCTCAGAACAGACTTAGTCTAGTGAGGCGGGCTACTAACTTGTTTGCATAAGAAATTATCATGACAATAAACGCCCGGGTTGCCGGCATTAAAAAAAAGGTTTTCAATGGTTTGTTTGGCAAAGCAGGGTTTGTCTATCGGGTACATTATATTATTTCTAATACATTTCTTTCCATGTTCTGCTGTTATAAATACAGGTATAAACTTGTCAAAAATGCATTCACTTAATAACGTGAATAAATTATTTTTTTTATATGGCAATTGCCAGCATTGATTGATTGTCTATGAAATTTTAAATAAAAACGATAGATATATAAATGGCGTTATCGCGTAAAACTAAAAACCGGTCAGCAACGTAAGCAGGTATACATGTTAAAATGACAATAGCTGTCAAGTACAATAAGCGTGTTTATACGTCAACGCGTGTGTCTCCACAGAAATCGTTGTAACTCCGTTATTGTTTTAGTGACATCCCTAAAACAAAAAATAAAAGGTCGATAGTGAATCATGCTGTACATCTCTATTCAAGTTGTGCATAGAAATACGTAAAAATACCTATTCTGTCAGACACACGGTTGGCATATATTTTACCCGCCAAACGCCCACGGGCCGCTGGATATCGTTAATTTTTATCAAATACTAGCTGACTCGACCACGGGTTGCTGTGGCTAATAAAACACAACGTCTTCTACTGGATGGTTATCCAACCTTTATAACCACCGCCGTCTTTTTTTGTAGATCTATAAAAGAAGAATATCCCACCATGCATTGTTTTGTTATATTCCAAAAGGATTAGGCAGCGTTTTCGATGAAAGCTACCAGGCGGCTTGACTTTTTCCGACACTTCTAACAATTATCGTTATGTTTTAACTAATTTACACAAATCCTTGAAAAATTACATACCTAAACCTTCCTCACAAAACACTCTATCTATTGGTGAAAACCGCATGAAAATTCGTTCAGTAGTTTTCGAGTTTATCGCGAACAGACAGACAGACAGACGACGCTGGGGACTTTAATTTATAATATGTAGAGATTTTGTACGAAATGATAAAAAAGTGAGGTGACAAAATTGTTTATTATACATTTATACAATGGAGTAAGTATTGTTTTTTTACATAATCTGTGAATTTAGTACCGTTTTCACCTAAAAACATCACGTGAGTCATTTTTACATTTTTTTAATGTTTGCATTCTAAATTTTAATATTAACAAATGTTAATATTTATTTATAATATAAAAATTTGAAAGCTTATTTTGTAACCTTTCTAAAACAGTTTTTACTATTCGGCTACGTTCAGAAATGTTTCATTTATAGAGCTTTAATTATGAAGCGGTAATAACACAAAGTTTTCGTAAAACTGACATTTCGTTTAAGACATTTTAAGTGAATATTTTCCATGTATCGGACAGGTTAAAATGTTAAATACATATTGTTGCGTGTTTTTTTGTCTCCCCCGATATAAATACTCACTTTTCATAATAATAAAGCTAAATCTAACAGTTTGAATTAAAAATATTTCGTATTAACGAGTAAACGGTTCAATGCATAAATTTACTAGATTTCTCATTATTAAAAAATACATATTTAGTACATGAAATAAAGCCCGATAATTTCTAATATAAAATTCGATTTCAAATAATTTGTGTGGATCCAATTCACGAAGGAATCATGGAGCAAATTATTATTCCAAATCTATAATATCAACCCTCCATAATTCATATTATGTAAATTTCTCAACTATGGCAGACATTTCAGAATATATTATCTTCTAATACAGAGTTTCCCAAAGTTTATAGTAAATTAACGAACCACTTTTTAGACAGGACGAAATTCTCTTAAGCCGCCGCTACCCGAATTTCTACCGATTTCTTTCATATCCCCCTTAAACATTGGAAGTTTTTATGCTCTTATTTTTTAATTTTTTTTTTATTTAATCGGAGACCCATTGTACCTTCTCCCATTTTACCTCATTCCTTTGACAGTAACCCAGTCCCTTTTATAAAGTTCACCAGGATTGTCATTGGAAAGGAAGCCATATCTTCTGGTTCGATAATGTGTCTTCCCAGGTCTCATTTCCCCTCTTCACTCCTCCTTGGTTCCCTGAAGGCCCCACGACGGAAGAGGGCTTCATCTCTCCTCTCCACTCCTTAGTTCCCCGAAGGCTCAACGACGGAGAGTCCACCTCCCCTTGGTTCCCTAAAGGCCCCACAAGGGAGAGTCCACTCCACCTTGGTTCCCCGAGAGCCCCAGGAGGGAAGAGAACTTCATCTCTCCTCCTTGGTTCCTTAAAGGCCCCACAGAGGAACAGTTCACCAAGATGGCCTCATTTCTCCTCTTCACTCCTACATGGTTCCTCGAAGGCCCCACATGGGAAGAGGACATCATCTCTCCACTTCACTCCTCCTTGGTTCCACAAAGGCCCCACGCTGGAAGGGTGCCCTTCCCCTTGGTTCCTTGAAGGCCCCACAAGGGAAGAGTTCATGGAGGTGGCCTCAGCTCACCTCTCCACGGTTTCTCCTCTTGGTTCCTCCTACGGCCCCAGGAAGGAAATCCACAGAGGTGGCCTCAGCACTCCTAGGTTCCCAAAAGGACCCTTGTTTTCGAATGGTCCAATTTTTTTGTCCCACGAGTTACCAGGGAAATAGAAGGTCTACTCCAGCAGAGCCCTGAGTGCTGAGGTCTAAATACTCCGAGATGCGACCTTGTTTCTCGGAGGCACCGTTCGTGACGCTGTTCACCAGGACATTCAGCCTGAGCACGAAGGCTATTGCAGGTTTGTGTTTCCACTCCCTGAGCGATGGGTTTAAGCTCTTAAAAAAATATATGTTATTTTTTAAGATAATATCTATACATTCCCCTCGCTGAAAAGCAAATTATATGAAATTCCCTCGATAGAATAAAATCGCAAAGCATGCTCCAAAAATTATTATTTTCAGGTCTGTTTCAAATATTTTACAAGTTTTATCTATGAAAAATTCACAGTATTTTTTTAAATGCTGTTTTAGGCAGCCCCCAAGAGATTTTTGCAACATTTAAACGCATGTAAAGTTTCTTAATAATAAAATTTAAAAAACATTTTGAATGAAATTATTTTTGGACGAGCTACATTTTAACATGTTCACTTTTTATTCGTTTAAAAGAATTTTATTGAAATACTAGCCGACCAGACAACCGTTGTTCTGCCATATACATTATTTTTAGTGAATATTTTGGTTGTTAAATAAAAAAACGAATGTATTGTAAGTGTGTGGGGATGGGATCTATGACAGAAAGAGGAATGGAGCTCTGTAGACAATGACCGCCGATAAAAACAAAAAACACCAACTAAAGTAGGAAAATGAAATCAAGAAAATCAACATGAATTTAGAAGAGCAATTGAGTGTACGATTTTTTGTCAGTCCGTCTTTAGCCAACACAAATAAGCTCGATGGCTTGCCCAAGCGAGTACATGATACATGATGCCGAAAGAAATATCAAATTGACGCGACGCTTTTCGTGAATGTCTTGCGCATGTGTGGATGAAAGTTTGATGAGGCGGACGTAGCGCCATTAGTCATTCAACAACATAAAAAATTTCGTTCTGTTTGAAATACGAAAGAAGGTTAAATTTGTTCATACAAAAATCGCGATTAAAAAATGGGAGGGTTAGGTGTAGGAGAGTTAAAATTTGGGGTTATAGGAATTTTTTGATGCCAAAAAAAAATTTAAAAAATGAAAAATAAATTGTTAAAGCAAAAAAAATCTGGATAGGGACACACTAGTTACCTAGCGGTATGAAATATACTTTAAAACTTATTCTCATACCTACCAAATAAAAACCTAATCTCATACCTAACAACGAAAAAATTCATTAAAATCGGTCAAGTCGTTTCGGAAGAGTGCGACCACAAACTCCGTGACACGAGTTTTTTTTTTATATTATGTCCTTACATATGAAATTGGCGTTTTGTATGGGAGGAACATAAAGTCGATTTTTTTTAATATAATATATTTATTTAATCAAAGTATGTACCATTGCTATCTATGCACTTTTGCCATCTCAAAGGTAGTTCATCGATCCCTTTACTAAAAAAACCATTCTGGCGGGAATCAATAAAATCTTTGAAGGCGGTTTGGACTGCCCCATCGGAGTTGAATTTTTTCCCTTGCAAGAAGTTATCCGAATTTCGAAAAAAATGGTAATCTGTTGGGGCAAGGTACGGAGAGTACGGTGGATGTCTTAGACATTCCAATTGAAGCTCCTCTAATTTGGTAGCCGTCTGTTGTGCAGTGTGTGGTCTAGCGTTCTAACGCGCGTTTGTTGATTTGCTTCACTCAATTCGTGAGGTACCCACCTTACAAGCTTTTTCACCTTCCCAATTTGCTGCAAGTGGATTAAAACAGTTTTATAACTAACACCGCAGCCTGCAGCTAACTCGGACGTGGTTTGCAATGGATCCGCTTCCAAAATTGCCTTCAATTCTTCATTATCAACTTTGGTCTCCGGCCGTCCACGGGGCTTGTTCTGCAAGTCGAAATTTCCAGAAACGTTACGCACTGTGTTTTCTTTTGCGGCACCGTCGGCATCATTAATACTTCGAGCCGTTTCTGCAGCACTGGTGCCACGGTGGAACTCGTACTCGTAAATCAAAGAGATCAAAGTTGCCAGTATGGCAAAACGCCAATTTCATATGTCAGGACCTAATATTATTTTTAATGAATAAATTGTGAAATACGCAAATTAATCAAATAAAATTTATTTTTCATGCCGGGATTCGATCCCGCGACCTTTGGTGTGCGAGTCAAGAGCCTTACCGCTGGACTACGCCGGCCGTTAAATACACTGCTTACAAATACACCCGATTTTATTTCTACTGAAGGGTGGGCCAAAATTTTCCCATTTTCCTTTTGGCGTTTTATAATTAACAAAATTCAAATACCTTTCCGGCTTACGCTAAGTTTAAGAACCTCAAGTTAAATTATTCCGGACATAAGTCAACAGTAATTTAGTCCTAATTCCCAACATCGCCAGACCCTTCCGACTCAATAAGTCAGAGTTAGGCGGATGATTGGACCAGAGCCATTGGAGATGGTCGGCCTGTTAAAGCTGATCTATTGACTATTGACTTATTGAGGGCGTTGGGATGGTTGTTGACTTACTGATTTATTGACAGTGATTGTTTTAAGGTTAATGTATTCCTGGTGGAATGGGAAGATTATTGGTTTTGGTCTAAGAGACCTCGTAATCATAACAGGATGAGCAGGAAAGCTATGTATTTCTTCAAGAGAGACAACTAGAACATAATTAAATATTAATCGTATATATAAAATTCACGTGTCACGGTGTTAACTCCTCCGAAACGGCTCGACCGATTTTTATGCGATTTCAGTATTTTTGTATGAACAAATTTAACCGTCGCGTCGTCGTTCGTATTTTAAACAGAACGAAATTAATATTGATTTTCTTTATATCGGTTTCCTACTTTAGAGTACTGATAGCAGATAATCATTGTGACTTACAGAATAGCTTGGAAAGGTGGAGAAAGATCCTGGAGGATAATGGCCTAAAAATTAGCAGGAAAAAGACCGAATATTTGTTTTTACCATTTGAAGATACAAATGCTGTAACTCCTTCGATGCAACTGGATGGAGTAACATTAGCCAACTGTGATTCATTAAGTATCTGGGCTCACTAATCCACAGAGACGGAGGATGTGCAGCGGATGTCATCCATAGAATAGGTGTGGGATGGATTAAATTTAGATCCGTAACAGGAATATTGTGTGACTCCAAAATGCCTATAAAACTGAAAGGAAAGATATACCAGACTATTGTAAGACCCACAATAATGTATGGCTCCGAATGCTGGACTATGTACAACTCCTACTCTAGGCAACTCGAAACAGCAGAAATGCGAATGCTTAGATGGTCGGCAGGAGTATCACTAAAAGATAACATCAAAAGTTCACGCATTCGTGGAAGCCTAGGTGTCACAGACATAAATAGTAAGCTGGAGGAACGACAGTGGAGATGGTATGGACACATAAGACGGAGACCATCGGACCACACAGTGAGGCAGGCAATGTCTATGGAGCTTCATCGACAGTCATCCAGAGGAAGACCAAAGAACTCCTGGATGACTCAATGTTCCAAAATTCTTCAGAGAAACGGCCTGGATGAAGGCGATACCCAGAACAGAAGAAATTACAACCTGAGAACGAGAAGAGCCGACCCCAACAGCCTACCTAGGCAGTGAGTTGGGACAGCGCAAGGAAGAAGGTTTCCTACTTTAGAGTAAAAAATATGACTTTTTTTTCAATTAAATTTAACTTTTAAGAGATCAAACAATGAATTATAATATTCACCTATAATTTCAATACCCGCTATATCCGATTTTTTGACAAAATGATCTGCGTATGACATCTTATTCGTATTTTTGCGAGGAACAAGTATGATCTAAAATGGACTTTCAAAACCTCCTTTTTCACGACCAAAAACCATGTTAAAACTGCGAGTGAGAAACAAAATCCGCTATATCATTCAAGAAGTTACCATTCAAAACCAGCTATATCGGATTTCAACCAATCACGAGCAGTAATTTTGCCAAGATGGCGGGTGTAGAAACACGCCCCTTAGGTCAGTTGAGTTTCAAAAACTTCTATATTTATTTATTATTTAAACGCCCGTACATAGGGCTATTACATACATAATACAAGTGTATAGAACATTTACAAATATTATATATAGAATAACATACAGTACATACTTGCTGAAAAAACGACTAGAGACAATCTAATCTCTAAAAGGAAAAATATTAACTATGAAGATATAAAAGACATCACTACTGAAACAATCTATATTGCAGAAGAATTGAGCCCATATCAAAGGGAACTGCTCTGGAAAACCAAAAAAGCTGCCAAAGAAAAAAACTATTCTTACGTTTGGTGTAAAGATGGAAAAATAATGACTCGAAAAATGCCAACCGAAAAAATAATCTACATCAAACATATAGATGATATTAAAAATATTGTGTAAAAAAAGGCACTTCGAAACAACATTTATGAATTAAAGTAAAAAAAATGACTGACACTATACTAACCTCGGAACCAAGTGACCTATCAATGATAAACAACAACTCTTTTAATATATTGCACAAAAACATAAGAAGCATCAGAAAAAATTTTGATGAATTACAAATTTTACTAAAATATTTAAAAGTTAATCTACACATAATAATACTTACTGAATGTTGGATAAATCATAAATACATGAATTTGGAAATAGCTGGATATACCACCTACTCAAGTTTGAATAACAAAAGACAAAACGATGGTGTAATTATATACATTAAAAACGAAATAAAAGCCGAAGTTGAGGAAATTATTATCACAGATGCCAATTGTCTAAAAATTAAAATCGGAAAAGAAAAGGCTATATTAGCAATCTACCGATCGCCTTCAACAAGAAACATCGACCCATTCCATAAATCCGTAGACGAGGAACTCTGCCTTCTAAAAGACACGAAAAACATATTTTTTATTGGAGATGTAAATATAAATATCCTAGAAAATGCACATCCCAAGAGAATTCAATATCTGCAGATGCTAGCATCCCATGGACTGGTAAGCTTAATAAATGTACCTACTCGAAAAGTGGACAGCACTGAAAGTTGCATAGATCATATAATGAGTAAAACAAAAGATATTACTCAAACTATTGTATTTAACTCAACTATAACAGATCATTATACAACTATACTTTCAATAAAAATAAACAAGTCAAATAAAATCAAGAAAAGACCACAAACAATAGAAAAAACTGAAATAAACTGGAATGACATTAAACATAATCTACAATGTACCGATTGGAAAAAACTGCAAAGTATGAACAATGCAAATGATGCATGGAATTTCTTCATAGAACTCTTTCAGAATAATATTCTCTCTAATACCACAAAAATTATTAAGAAAATCTCACATAAAAATGTACACATTAAACCATGGATTACACAGAATGTTATAAACTGCATAAGAAAAAGAGACGAGTTACACAAGAAACTAAAAAAAAATCCATACGATATACACATGTTAAGATTCTACAAAAGATATAGAAACATTTGCAAAAAAGTTATTACGTATACAAAAGAAACCTACTACAAGAAAAAAATTGTAGATTGTAAACAAAATCCCCGGAAAATGTGGCAAATAATTAATGAAATAACCAGTTCTAAATCTGCTACCATGACATCAATTGACGTGCTAAATATAAACAATGTCCCAAGGACATACGCTGATAATCCTGACCAAATTCTTGAATACGTCAATAAATTTTTCATAAATATAGGATCAAATCTAGCAAAGCAAGCTACACAATGTAATGACGCTATACTAATAAATGAACTCCCTGAACAAGGAAAGAAACTCGAGTTTAAGCAAATTACAGCTGATGATATCAAAAACACAATTTCTTCTCTAAAATCAAATGTTTCTTCGGGGGAGGACTTAATCACAACCAATGCAATAAAATATCTCTGTAAAGAACTTATCGTACCTCTAACATACTTAGTCAACCTGTCTATAACTGAAAGCATATTCCCTACGGCTCTCAAAAAAGCTACTGTTATACCAATTTTTAAACAAGGATGTAAAAATGACATAAACAATTACCGACCAATAAGCCTACTCAACACATTTTCAAAAATATTGGAGAGAATATTGAAAAAACAACTCTTATCCTACTTAGAAGACAATAAAATATTATCCGAAACACAGTATGGTTTTAGGGAGAACTTAAGTACTAGTGACGCCATAGAAAAAATTACAGATATGATCACTAAAAGTTTAGACAGTGGAGAAAAAACTTTGGCAATCTTCATAGACTTACAAAAGGCTTTTGATACAATAGACCACAAAATACTTTTTGCTAAACTTACAAAAATTGGTATGACAAATACAACACTAAACTTGCTAAAAAGCTATATGATGGAGCGTACACAGAGCGTTCAAATTAATAAGCGAAAAAGCGAACCTCTACTAATCAACCATGGCGTGCCGCAAGGAAGCGTACTTGGACCAATATTGTTTTTGATATACATAAATGATATCTGTAACCTAGAAACAAGAGGAAAAATTATTAGTTTTGCTGATGACACAGTAATTTTATTTAACGAAAAAGATTGGATAAATACTTACAAAGAAGCGGAACACGGGCTTAGTCTCCTGCAAACCTGGCTTAAAAGAAACTCCCTCACGCTTAATGTTAATAAAACAAAATATCTTACATTTTCTATAACAGCCAGAGGGCAGCCGCCGGAGGACTTAAATCTCAAATTACACACATGCCAAGGAATTTATCAACAAAATCAAGACTTATCATGCCTCTGTCCCACTATAGCACACTCCAAAAGCATCAAATATCTTGGAATTGAAATTGATGATAATCTCCGATGGAACTCACAAATTGACGTAATTACAAAAAAACTAACCAGGTACATATACTTCTTTAGAAACATTCGTAATATCCTCAACGTAAACGATATTAAAAAAGTATACTATGCTTTGTGTCAATCACAAATAGAGTACGGTATAACTGGATGGGGGTCTGCCTTGAGCACTCACACAGAGCGACTCAATATAGCCCAAAAAGGAGTACTAAAGACAATACTGAAAGTTCCGCTTAGAACTCCGACGGAAGAAATATTTAATAACTTTCAAGTCTTCAATGTACAGAAACTTTATTCAAAAAATATTTTATTTAAACTGAAAAAAAACATATATGAATACTCCACTACCCAACATAAATACTCAACCAGGGCAGTAAGCAATAACATCCTGGTTACTCCCAGTTTGAACACATCTTTTGGACAGAGAAATAATAAATTCCATGCTATGAAATTATACAATGCTCTACCAGATCAAATCAAAAATATAAAGGAAATTAACATATTTAAAACAAAAGTAAAAACATGGCTGAGAGATCAAAGTGATAATAAAATTACAAACATCATGAATCCGATATAAAGTCAATCCATAACCAAATACAAATATTTTAAAAAACTACAGGCCACCTCAGAACAGGAAATCCTAGTGAGGAGGTCTGTGAAAAAAAAAATGGATCTATACTTATACTATACATTATACATACATGTACAAACCTTGCTATTGAAATTAATAATAAATAAATAAATAAATAAATACATACGATGCATATTAGTACAACAAATATTTATCATTTTACAAACATATCAGTTACATAAATAACTAATTATTTTTGCTTTGATGCAAGACGGTGAGGTATTGAAAATATCGAAAAGGTCTGTATACGTATTGGCAGTTCGGTGAAAACGCACTAGCGGTGAATGATAGGAATAGTTAGTGCTAAGATTGTCACTGTGGAAAAGGTGGTGGAGTCGAGTTGATTTAACAGGGACACGAATATTTATAACACTTAACATTTGAGGGCAGTCTATGAGATTGTTCAGTAATTTAAAAAGTATAAGAATGTCATAAATAGTAGTGGTAGGTTTAGATCAGACATTAATGCATTGTAGCGGATTTCAATTACAGGCTGTCTCAATTTGAATTGAATGTATCGAAGAAATTTTCTTTGTACTCTCTCCAAACGGTGTAAGTTACAGGTATAAATCGGAGACCATACAGGAGATGCATATTTCAGGTGCGATCTTACAAGAGAGCAGTAAAGTAGCTTAATTGACTCAATGTTTTGAAAAGTCCTTGTGTTACGAATATTACGTATATTCCACATAAATCACGAAGTGAGTATCAAAATCCGCCATATCCATTTTATTTATCCAAATTACTTAAATATTTCTAGACATACATTGTAAAATGAACACTTTTCGAATGTATATTACTCCAATGCATTATGTAAAAAAATAAAATGCTATTTTTTATTTACGCTAGAGATGTGACAGTTTTTTGCGGTTTTCTCCGTATCAGTGAAAGTTAATATAGCGGATATAGAAATTGAACGACTCAATATGTCAGTCACTTTAATGAAATTGGTGTTTTTTGTTTTGTTTTTATCGGCGGTCATCGATACAGCGCTCCATTCCTCTTTCTGTCATAGATCCCATCCCCACACATTTACAATACAATCGTTATTTTTTTTTTAACAATCAAAATATTCACTAGAAATAAATTATACGGCAAAACGACGTTTGCTGGGTCAGCTAGTAATTAATAAGAAATTCACAAAGTTTCATTTTTTTTTCAAATTGTTGTCGGAAACTTTGGTTTCATAGAGGTGTACATTTAAATTCTACTGTGGTTAACTTGTAGATTTGAATCATGGCGATTTTTTCTTTCCAACACCGTTTAAATCATATTTTTCACCATGACAGTAAGGAAGGCAAAACGATTTCTATGAGACCTATATGAGCTGTTCCCAAAAGCGAACAGATTAGCCTGATGGGTTATGGGTTAAATCGTCTTCTTAATAGCTGATTAAAAGTCGCATGTTTACACCTAACCTCAATTATAGTATTTTAATCTATTCGTTGCCAATTGAAAATGCTTTACTATAGTTAATACTAGCTTTCACCCCCGGCTTCGCACGCGCCACTCCCCCCCTCCCTCCCTCCCACTCATCCCCCCCACTCCTTCAAACCACCCCTCCCCCCATCACCCACCCCCTCCATACCCGTTCATTTTTCACACAGCTTGCGTGCCACCTATTAAAACGTAACAATCAAACACGCGCTGTAAATTTTAACTGTCAAAGGGACCTCCATAATAACCTAAACAAATAACAGCGCACGTCAAACAATTACTTAGCAACGCTTTGCTTTTCGTCTGGACAATAAACGTATAATAAATAATTTCATAACTCCAGAGCTTACCAATATATATAGCCTATAGTACTCGCAAATAATGTAACTTTCTATTAGTGAAAGAATTTCTAAAATCCATTTAGTAGTTTTTGCGTGAAAGAGTAACAAACATACTTAGATGCATACATCCATACATCCATACTTCCAGACATCCATACATCCATACATCCATACATCCATACATCCATACATCCATACATCCATACATCCAAACATCCATACATCCATCCACCCATACATCCATACATCCATACATCCATACATCCATACATCCATACATCCATACATCCATACATCCATACATCCATACATCCATACATCCATACATCCATACATCCATACATCCATACATCCATACATCCATACATCCATACATCCATACATCCATACATCCATACATCCATACATCCATACATCATACAAACTTTCGCCTTTATAATATTAATAAGATAATATTAGGTCCTTTATACATATGAAATTGGCGTTCTATATGGGAGGAACATAAAGTCGATTTTTTTTTAAATATAACATATTTATTTAATCAAAGTATGTACCATTGCTATCTACGCACTTTTGTCATCTCATAGGTAGTTCATCGATTCTTTTACTAAAAAAACCAATCGGACGGGAATCAATAAAATCTTTGAAGGCGGTTTGAACTGCCCCATCGGAGTTGAATTTTTTCCCTTGCAAAAAATTATCCAAACTTCGAAAAAAATGGAAATCTGTTGGGGCAAGGTCCGCAGAATACGGTGTATGTCTTAGACATTCCAATTGAAGCTCCTATAATTTGGTAGCCGTCTGTTTTGCAGTGTGTGGTTTAGCGTTCTAACGCGCGTTTGTTGATTTGCTTCACTCAATTCGTGAGGTACCCACCTTTCAAGCTTTTTCAACTTCCCAATTTGCTTCAAGTGGATTAAAATAGTTTTATCACTAACAACGCAGCGTGCAGCTAACTCGGACGTGGTTTGCGATGGATCCGCTTCCACAATAGCCTTCAATTCTTCATTACCAACTTTGGTCTCCGGCCGTCCACGGGGCTTTTTTTTTTTTACAGTGTATACCGCACAAGAATCTCAACTGCTCCCGTCTGGAGCCAGTGAGACTATGGCATCCCCAATTGGGGTATGTTGTGAGGCTGAAGGTAGTGGGGAGGGGAAAGCAGGTCGAAATTTCCAGAACGAAAACGTTGGAACCAAAAACGCACTGTGTTTTCTTTTGCGGCACCGTCGCCATACACATCATTAATCCTTCGAGCCGTTTCTGCGGCACTGGTGCCACGGTGGAACTCGTACTCGTAAATAACGCGATATTCCAAGTTTTCCATTTTGCAAACTAAGTGACGCAAAGAAAAAAAACAATTAAGGAAAAAACAAATGAATGATAATTTTTGAAACACAAATACATGAGTAAATAGCTGTATAAATTTGAATTTGGAAATCCTAACCAAAGAGAAGATATTTGAGATCAAAGTTACCAGTCCGGCAAAACGCCAATTTCATATGTAAGGGCCTAATATAATAGTTTACTAGTTAAGTGTGCGGTGTCCAATCCGCACCTACTGCCTTTACAGCGAGACAGCTTGATATTTAATATAGTCATCTTTCTATTCCTAGTATCAGTGAATAATATGACAGGTACTCGGTATGCGCCCCATTTTCGCGTGCGGAACCAAATGAATATTAAAGAGCGAATTTTAATAGCGCCTCCCCTTCGACCGTACGCCCCTATAAACGCCCACGCCATTATTCGCCATTGTTAATGGGAGGGTGTACCCACGTGAAAGCGCTGCGAAGCTATACGTAGATATGTACGGCGAAACTTCGCCAAATCGTTGCCTGGCGTGAAGAAAATATTATGAATTTATAAAACGTTAAAAGTAGGGTTGTGCAAAATATCATTTAATGTTTCGATTCGAATAATTTATTTATATTCTGGAACATACACTTTACAGATTATTACATTGGTTTACATAGATAATAAGTTAAGTAATAAGAAAAAAAATGTCAATGATCTGTAACTGTGTGTAAATAAGTTAGTGTACAATTTTGTGAACACTAGGCGAACCTGTGCTGAGGTGTTCCCATGTTTGGGATAAGTGCTATTCTGTAATACAATAAAGGTATGTTATCAGTGTGTTCTGTATCTTTTGCAATTTAGGAGGCGGCTATGGGCACCGCCACCCCGGGAACATTTATTGGATAACCTACACCTCTGCCAGAGGTCACCCAATGGTTCGCTACATTTGGTGACTTAGCAGGGGTGCCCGGTGAAGTTTGTCCAGGTCTTGGCGGCTGATAGGTTTTCCAGCCTTCCACGTGGTGGGCAGGATCGAAAGAGACTAGTTGAGAGAGGCCTTATATCTTCTCCAGCCGGTATCTCTTGACCCATCGCCTTGTACCGAGGTTGGAGGGATGGATTCATACGTCCGTTACGCCTGGACACACTGACCCCCAGATTCCTACTCATCCCTCATACCCATTTCCTTCCCAGAACTTTCTCTCCTTCCTTTCCTTAAAAAACCTTCCACACAGCGTCCCCCACGATGACATAGTGTGTGGAGCTATTCTAAAAAAACTTACATAATTTCTAATATTAATATTTCTAATAGTAATAAAATGTGTTGGGTTACTTCCAAATGAGTTTAAGATTCATGTGATTACTAGTTGATTTATTAAGTTATCGAAAATATTTTAATGATTAATTAATAAATTAAATTAATAAATCTGGACGGATATCCTGACTAGCCCAGGTTCTGCCGCCCCCGCTGGCAGACTCTAGGTGCCCGCCCAACCATCGTAACCGTACGTACCTAAGACTCGAATGACGATAGTCGGTAATCTTTTGATATAATACTTAACTGCCGTCATTTGGGATAGAGCAAAACTTCGTATTACTAACTATGCTAGCGACATCTATTGAAAAAATCTGAAACTACATGAATAACCAATTGTATAGACGTGAGAAATAAGAGTGGCAAATTTATATATACGTATTATCTTAAAACTTAACATGTTTTTTAAAACTTAAAAACTTGAAGTGTTCAAGAAAAATATGTTATAAAATTGTAGAAATTTGAAATGCGGGGGCTTAATACTGTAATTAATTTTAAGAGTTTAATGTAAAAACCCACTAGGGTAAAAATAAATAAATAAATACCAATCCAAAAACTGTTTTATGAATTCGATTCGAGTGATTAACATATTTGCACAACCCTGTTTTCCAATGAACCACAACGTATAATAAATTCATGTATGCGATCAGAATGAGAGAGGCATTAGTCAATCTGTCATCTCTGACCTCATAATTTGTATTGAGGTGGGCCGCTATTACCCTGAATTATTATTATGTCCTTAACAGCACAAGTTTATTAATTTTGAAATAGACGGTGAACGGAGGAAGAAAGAAAAATTAGAAACTGAACTTAGGCGGTTTGGACGTGTAGAGTGAATGAAGTATGAAACGAGTGTAAAGATAATATATGACGCGGAGGTCAATGGTAGAAGTCGGAAACTTCAGAGAAAGATGTGGTGGCATGATCAAGCGAATCGAATTTTTCGAGCCGGGTCGCGTATTTCCAAAACCTATACCGGTTCAGTCGCTTTACATTTTCAATATCAAAATTTAAATATTTAGAAATAATTTTTTTAATTTCTAATATACGCATTGGAAAGATTATTTCATCTAGATTTTAGAACATTTTTTTTTGCAAAGTTATAAAAAATTATCAATATAGCGGTGTATTTACAATGTATGGGAATAATATTAAAATTTAAATATGTAAAAATAAAATTATTAATTTCTAATATACACATCAGAAAGATTATTTCATCTAGATTTTAGAACATTTTTTTTGCAAAGTTATAAAAAATTATCAATATAGCGGTGTATTTACAATGTATGGGAATAATATTAAAATTTAAATATGTAAAAATAAAATTATTAATTTCTAATATACACACCAGAAAGATTATTTTACCTAGATTTTAGAACAATTTTTGTTTTTGCAATGTGATAAAAAAATAACCAATATAGAGGTATATTTAAAATGTAAATTGTCGTTACCGCGACTGAGTCGGTATAGGTTTTGGAAATACGCAGCCGGGTCGCGTATTTACAAAACCTATACCGATTCAGTCGCGGTAACGACAATTCACATTTTAAATATACCTCTATATTGGTTATATTTTATCACATTGCAAAAACAAAAATTGTTCTAAATTCTAGATAAAATAATCTTTCTGATGTGTATATTAGAAATTAATAATTTTATCTCTAAATATTTATATTTTAATATTATTCCCATATATTGTAAATACATCTCTAAATTGATAATTTTTATCACTTTGCAAAAACAAAAATTGTTCTAAAATCTAGATAAAATAATCTTTCCAATGTGTATATTAGAAATTAATAATTTTATTTCTCAATATTTAAATTTTGATATTGAAAATTTAAAGCGACTGAAACGCGTTAGGGATTGTAAATACGCAGCCGGGTCTTGTCAAGTGTCAACATCATTAACATTATCTTAACGCAGGAGGCCCTGAGAAAAATAATTTCCCTCGGGGCCTAAATCATCTTTGGGGATGCTGTGGAGGGTTTCTTGGAGGAAAGAAAGGAGTGAACATGGGTTTTGGGGAGATTGTAAGAGGGAGAAAACGAGGAAAAACACAGAGGTCGGAAAATCATTCCATTGGAAACGCCCCATTCTCATGTGACAAATGTCAATTGTGTATAAATGTTGGGAGCGAGGGTAGGTACTATCAAGTTTTATATTAGAAACATATTGAAGTGAAAACTTCTTTAGCAACGTTGTGACTTGAAACTCGATGAAACGAGAAATAGCGACACTAAAAAGAGACAAACAAAAAGATTATGAGGTAGAATAACAGGTCTCCTCTTTGTGGGGTGCTTCGTAGCTTCCCCATTCATGTCTACTTTAGTTTTCTAAAGGTTTCACTTCTACCGCATGTGAATTATCAATGACGCTAGTTCATCGGAGCATCTTCCAGTAAAATACCGGTAGAACAAAGGCAGAGATAATTTATATTGTATTGGATTAAAAATGGCTAAATAACAGAGATATCTATGTGATAAAAAATAGAGATAATTCATAATGTAATGGAGAAAAATGGCTAAGAAACAGAGATATCTATTGGATAAAAGCAAAAATAATTTATTTTGCATCGGATAAATAATTTCTAAAAATAGAGATAATTAATATTGTATTGGATAAAAAACAGAGATAATTAATATTGTGTTGGATAAAAAACAGAGATAATTAATATTGTGTTGGATAAAAAATGCCTAAAAACAGAGAAAACTATTGGATAAAAAAGAGAGATAATTTATATTGTATTGGATAAAAAATGGTTAGACACAAAGTTATATATTGAATAAAAAATCAGAGATAACATTTATTGTATTGCATAAAAAAAGGTTAAATAACAAAGATATATGATTTTAGATTTTCACGGCCAAAAGTATTTTTGTTGTTTGTTTTTGGGGTGTTACGCCGTGTTACGCTACCTCCTCCATTAGCCAACGTTTCGGACACTGTAACGCTGTCCGAAACGTTGGCTAAAGGAGGAGGTAGCGTAACACGGCATAACACCCCAAAAACAAACAATAAAAAACAGAGATAATTTACGTTGTATTGGATTAAAAAACGTTAAAAACAGAGATAATTTATATTGTACTTGATACAAAATGTCTGACGATAATACAATAAAATAAATTCATATTCGGCCAAACGACATTCATGAAAATAATATTTTTATTATTTTCACTCGTCTTTTAAACGTTTCCTGAGATTTCCCATTGTGCTTTCCATGTCGTTAATATTCCGTGACACGATTTTCCTAATTGGATTCCGCATTGTCATGAAAATAATATTATCATGAAAACGCTTGTCATTGTTATTTAATGTTATTGGATTTTGACGCGGTTTAATGGCTAAATGAACAAAGTATTGATAAAAGATTCTCTGAGTAATAATTTTGGGCTTTTATAATGTAGGTATTATTTACATTAAAAAACTATTAGTTCTGTGGGGGACTTCTCAATAACTTTAGGTTCTTGGTATAAAAACTGCTTTATAATGTTTTTTTTTAATTCAAATTAATAGATAACTTTCTATTAACCACTTAATTATTTACAAAAACCGACATGTTTCGTCAGCAAAGCTGACTTCTTCAGGGTTTTGACAGAACTAATTTTAAAAATAGACATACATAGGTAATGGAGAAAAATAATAGACATAAAAAATAATAAAATTTGAAAGAAAATAATGTGTAGGAGACGAGGGGCAATATAGAACAATTAAAAATTTAAAAGGGGAATAGATTTAATAATGGGTAATTTAAAAACAATATTTGATTATTAATAATATTAAAATTTGCATTAACTCTTTCTAATCTCTAAAATTTCTAATTTATCCAACTGAAAGCCATTGACATTACAATGTATTAATTCTATTCCACTGTTAAAATTAAAGGTATGACTAGTTTCTATTAAATGGTTGGCAAACTCCGAGAAACTATTATTATTTAAAGCTTTCATATGCTCTTTAATCCTTATTTCCTTATTATCCTTATTTTTGTTTTTGTTTGCCAACCATTTAATAGAAACTAGTCATACCTTTAATTTTAACAGTGGAATAGAATTAATACATCGTAATGTCAATGGCATTCAGTTGGATAAATTAGAAATTTTAGAGATTAGAAAGAGTGTTAATGCAAATTTAAATATTATTAATATGATAATATGATAATTTCAGAAAACTTAACTTCTGACGAGTAGAAAAAGTCAGTTGATTAATAAGTTGTAGAAGAATACGAAATTATTTTTTTACTTTTCAGTGCATTTTTTTAAGTCGTTTTAGTTTTGTTAAAATTTTTGTTTATTTTTTGATTTTTAGTGAATCTGAAGTATACTAACTAATTTGTCTCAATATGGGAAGACCTACCAAACGGGCTGCTCATATTTGAGACAGACATTACTTGACCATAACGACGTTACAGTAGGTGACTCAAAGATCCGGATAGCCTATAAAAGATTCGGCCGAGTATCGTTAATTTGCTCCTAAGAATTGAAGAGTTCCGTTACTTTGACATAGATTCTATTATCAGAATCTAACCAAGCTCTCATCAAACTACCCTTGAAGTACATCCTTTCTAATAAAAAAAAAATTTTGAAATCGGTTGGCGTGATATTGAGTTATTCGTCCATTTGTCGCGGACATACTTAATTAAAATTTAAGACTTATAAGGTTTTCTCATGGATTCCATTGTCATGCGCAAATAAATTTTATTTGATTAATTTGTGTTATTTCACAATTAATTCATTTAAAATAATATATAGTATATTTGCGGCATGTTTCAGAGTGGAAGATACTATTAGTATCGCCCTGGTGTAAGACCACCATTCAGAATTGAAACGTTGCTTGAAAATGGCTTTAGCCGTGTTTAGTGACCAGATTTGAATAGCCAGGTACTTCCCAACCTTCCTCTTCCCCACCTCCTTCCCCTCCCTACTCCCTTCAGCCTCACAACATACCCCAATTGGGGATGCCATAGTCTCACTGGCTCCAGACGGGAGCAGTTGAGATTCTTGTGCGGTATTCACTGTAAAAAAAAAAAAAAAACATAGACATTGACATTGACAATCGTTGGGTGGTACCATATGAACCTCTGTTGAGTAAAAAAGTGGGAAGGAAAAGGGCATGAGGGGTGGGTAGGAATCTGGAGGTCATTGTATCCGGGAGTGAATCCATCCCTCCAACTGCGCTGCAAGACCATTGCCTTGAGCGGAATTGACCTTTTACCTTGACCTTTTCAGCTGGACTCTTTCGACCCATTGGTCGAGAGAATCCGGCTGGAAAGGTCAAAAGGCCTCCCTCAACCAGTCTCACTCGATCCGGCCCGCCACGCAGCAGGTGGGCAAACGCATCCGCCGCCAAGACCCGCACAAAAGTCACCCTTGCTAAATCACCAAACGTAGCGAACCGCTTGGGGTGACCTATGGCAGAGGTGTTGGTTATCCAATAAATGGTTCCAGGGGCGGCGGCACCCGTACCCGCTTCCTTTCAAAAATTCCCGTAAGTAAGTGGAAAAGTAAGAAAATCACAAAAAATATAAATTCATACACAACGCCATCTCTGATACTGACAAAAACAAAACACGGATAGTTGGGCATCGATAATTGCATTGCTTGTGTAATTTTTAACTTAATAAAAATACTTAATTTAATTCAACAGTTATTGATTCTGAGGCGGTACGAAGTTCGTCGGGTCAGCTAGTAACTTTATGATTTTCCTCTTGTAATATTTTAACATAGGTATTTACTTACATTTCAAATACGAAAACTTGTACAATGTGACCTTAGAACGGGGTACTCCAGTAAGGACACATTTTTCTCTAATAAATTGTTAAACAAAGAAAAAAATAATAAATAAATAAACCTGCTGGCTAGTGGGTTCTAGTCAGTAACCTAACCTCTCCTTCGCTTATAGTCAAAGGTGAACGAAATCAGAAAAAATGCACTCCTCGACATTTTACTGTTTGTCGTTGAGAACAGTTGTATTAGATAATATTAGGTCCTTACATATGAAATTGGCGTTTTGCCGTACTGACAACTTTGATTTCAAATTTCTTCTCTTTGGTTAGGAATTCCAAATTCAAATTTATACAGCTATTTACTCATGTATTTGTGTTTCGAAAATTATAATTCATTTGTTTTTTCCTTAATTGTTTTTTTTCTTTGCGTCACTTAGTTTACAAAATGGAAAACTTGAAATATCGCGTTATTTACAAGTACGAGTTCCACCGTAGCACCAGTGCTGCAGAAACGGCTCAAAGGATTAATGATGTGTATGGCGACGGTGCCGCAAAAGAAAACTCAGTGCGTTTTTGGTTCCAACGTTTTCGTTCTGAAAATTTCGACCTGCAGGACAAGCCCCGTGGACGGCCGGAGACCAAAGTTGATAATGAAGAATTGAAGGCTATTGCGGAAGCGGATCCATCGCAAACCACGTCGGAGTTAACTGCAGGCTGCGGTGTTAGTGATAGGTACATACTTTGATTAAATAAATATATTATATTTAAAAAAAAATCGACTTTATGTTCCTCCCATACACAACGCCAATTTCGTATGTAAGGACCTTAATATTATATCTTTTTTTCGTATTTATTTACTGAGGGTTGAATATTGCACGCACAACATGAATCACATTTTTTCTATCCACAACTCCATACATACTATAAAGGCACCCGCATTCCGAAATCCAAATAAAATTAATGGTCTGGCGAAAATCGTGCTCACTTTGCGGAAAACGAAAAATATATTGCGCAATAAGAAATTGAGATTGTTTCATTTCAAGTGGTTCCAACTTGTTGTTGAGTTTCATTCAAGTTTTAATGTAGGAACAGCATTATTAGATTTGGAGCTTTTAGTTGGTAAATGATTTTTTGTTTGAACTTATTTGTTTTGTTTCCCTTCAAATAATAAGCAAATAATATCTGTAAACTTTTGTCTGTCGAGGTTTGCGCGCAAAATTTCTGATTTTTCCCATGCATTTTAAATGTTCCTATTTTTCAAACAGCTCGTGTACCACCTATTAAAACGTAACGATCAAACACGCGCAGTAAATTTTAACTACCAATGGGATCTCCATAGTAAACTAAACAAATAAAAAAATGACAGCGCACGTTAAACAATTACTTAGCAACGTTTGCTTTCCGTCCGGATAATAAACGTATAATAAATCAATTCATAACGCTAGAACTTATTCATTACGTCAGAACTTACCAATATATACAGCCTATATTACTCGCAAATAATGTAGCTTTCTATTGGTGAAACATTTTTTAAAGTACATTAAGTATTTATTGCGTGAAAGAGTGACAAACATCCATACAAACTTTTGCCTTTATAATAATAGTTGGAAGTATAGAAGTATGGATTCGATGAACTAAAACATTAATGATTATTATAAACTTACCCTTATCATCAGCACTGAATTCGGCCTCCATCTCAGCCTTGTTAGATTCAATCTCGGCCTTCTGTGCACTCATCTCTGCAACTTTCACTTCACTTACTACCGCTGACTTTATCACTGCTTTCACTTGCTTTACTTCCGGCGCTACTTCCGGCACGTTGGTCAGTTCCTTCCGGGCCTTGTGACCGCGAAAACACGCCTGGATCTTTGTGACGGACTTGAGGTCGTTCTCGTCGAAGATTTGATCTTCGATGGGAATTTCTTCAGGCTGTTGTGGCTTCGCTGGGGGAATCTCTTCTGAGATGTCTTGGAGTTTTCCTGTAAAGAAGAGATTTTTTTTGTTAGCTTTGAATTCGAAAAAGAAATGCGTTGGTGAAACTCACATAATTAATTTAAGAATATAAGACAAATCTTTTAAAGTTGCACCCGCTGTCTGTGCCCTTAGATTTTCATGCGGTTTTCACCAATAGATAGAGTGATTCATGAGGAAGGTTTTTAGGTATATAATTTGTCAAGGTTTTGTGTAAATATATTGAAATAATAATATATCTGGCCAAGCGGCAGCGGGCAGCGGGCAGCGTGCTGACAAACGGGCGGTGTGGATTTGATTGTTAAGATGGCGTTGGTTATAAAGATTTCGTTAGCCACAGCAACGTGTCGCCGGGTCTGCTAGTATTTAATAAAGCATGACGATAAAAGAAATCTAAAATCTCTCGACAAATGTCACTATATTGTGTAACATTTAGAATCGAGCCACTAATAATAATATTCCTTGTAGATGGAGACAACGTTTAAATTTCCGCTTATTACGAGCTGCCATTGAAAACAACACCAAAAAGCACGGTTTATTTTATCTTGCAAAGTTCAGGCACATATATGTAAATATTTTTCGATCATTTTTTCAAGGACTTAATTTTTTACGATATTCAACAAAATCACAACCGAAAAAGGGTTCGCAAGTTGGTTACGCATTGCAATATGTTGTTTGTTCGTAAATTTAAATAAATATATATCACAAATATGGTACTTACTTACTCCTTGGAATTAACAGTCCACCTAAACGGATTGTTTTTTAAAAATAGAATCTAAAACAAGAAAATAACTGACACTGTCTGTTTCTTGGAAAATTTTCATCATTATTGTGAAAAACTATGAGTTTGGGTATTGATTGACAAATTTCATCTCTTGTAAAAACTTCACCCGAGTCACCCAAGGATTGCATTGACTGCATTTAATTGTTGATTGGATGACATTAAGGAGGCCTCCACACTTCAAGATCTACAAAAACAAGGTTGGTGGATTTGTTATTTTCCCTGGAGTTCCTCTTTGTGCCATTTGTGATATATTTGTTCGCGCAAGTAGAGTTTTTTCATAATCATAATTTCTTGGGTATTAAGCCTAGAGGGTCTGGGGTTATTTACACACCTCAGGCTCGCATATTATAATGCACAAGTAGGAGATTTTTAACTTTTAAGCAGTTTTATAAGTCTGATACTTTATTTTTAAATTTTAAAATGTTTTTTCGAAAGGCCAAGATGTGTTCTTTTATACATATTTCTCTACATATTTTGATGATTTTTTTAATTTATTTTAGGAATAATAACAATATTAGTGACTCTTGAACGAAAATTTGAAAGAGACAAGAAAAAGGTTCGGTCGCACCTACGAATTAAACCCAGCACTTTAGCCTTAATATTGTCTTCAACGATTAAATATTAACGTCTTCTAATAGTGCAAAATTATTTTGTGGTAACATTTTAAATTCAAATTAATAAATAACTTTGTATTAACCACTTAATTATTTACAAAAACCGACATGTTTCGTCAGCAAAGCTGACTTCCTCAGGGTTTTGACAGAACTAATTTTAAAAATAGACATACATAGGTAATAGAGAAAAATAATAGACATAAACAATAATAAAATTTTAAATGAAAATAATGTGTAGGAGACGAGGGGCAATATAGAACAAATAAAAATTTAAAAGGGGAATAGATTTAGTAATGGGTCATTTAAAAAATAATAAACAGGGGAATAGATTTAATAATGGGTCATTTAAAAACAATAATCAAAAATTGTTTTTAAATGACCATTATTAAATCTATTTATTAATAGATATTATTATATATATTTATTAACTAGATTTAATAATGGGTCATTTAAAAACAATAATCAAAAATTGTTTTTAAATGACCATTATTAAATCTATTCCCCTTTTAAATTTTTATTTGTTCTACATTGCCCCACGTCTCCTACACATTATTTTCATTTAAAATTTTATTATTGTTTATGTCTATTATTTTTCTCTGTTACCTATGTATGTCTATTTTTAAAATTAGTTCTGTCAAAACCCTGAGGAAGTCAGCTTTGCTGACGAAACATGTCGGTTTTGGTAAATATTTAAGTGGTTAATACAAAGTTATTTATTAATTTGAAGATTAAATATTACTTGTTAAAATTGTTGAAATAACACGTGTTACATAATAAAATCATTCAAGTCGACCTATTAAAACACTTCAATTATAAATACTGTAAATTGGTCCACTCGAGTAAGAATGTCATCATCTACTCAAAAAATTAATAAAATACAAGATTCGCACATTAATATGTAATTTTAATTAACGCCGACAAGAGGCGAGAAGGATCTATGTTGTGTAATTTACAAACGGAATTCCGTACAAGTACCCACTACACCCACTGTACCAAAAACACCTAGACTTGTGATCGGTTTCGCGACTTTTTAACCCGCGACAAAATATTCCCGACAAAATATCCCACGGAAAAAACATCCCCTAACAAAATATCTACTAAAACCCAACCTAACCTAACAAAAAATGGGACAAAAATAATACAAACATCCTATAAACGCAGTAAATTATTGTTTAAAAATTGTAAAATTTAAAATAAGGTTAGGTTAGGTTAGGTTTTAGTAGTTATTTTGTTAGAGTTTTTTTTTTACATTAGCTCCACACAGGAGGCACCGAGGAAAACAATTTTCCTAGTGGCCTATGTCATCTTTGAGGATGCTGTGTGGAGGGTTTTTTAAGGGAAAGGAAGGAGAAGAAGATATGGGAATCAGTCTCCTCCGATCCAGCCCGCCACGCAGTGGTTAAGCAAATCCGCTACGAATACCTAGACAAACCTCATCCCATGAACCCGGGCACCCCTGCTAAGTCACCAAACGTAGCGAACCACTTTGGGAGACCTGTGGCTGAGGGGGTGTTGGTTGTCCAATAAATGGTTCCCGGGGCGGCGGTACCCATACTCGCCTCCCAAATTGGAAATGTTTTGTTCGTAGGATATTTTATCGGGGATATTTTGTCGCAAGATGAAAACGTTTCAATAAACATCTGTCGACACCTAGACTACATAGACCAAAGAAATTACGAGACTTGGTTACAAATCCGGAGGTCGCGGGTTTTAATCCTTGCAGGCGCAGGTAAATTTTATTTGATTAATTTGTGTAACTTCTCAATTAATCAAAAAAAAAAAAAAACATAGAACTTTGGCGGCACGTCTTATAATAGTAGATACTTTAATTGAGTAGTGATTGATACACTTAGTGCGTGGCGGGCCGGATCGGGAGAGACTGGTTGAGGGATATATTTTGAATGTCTTCCAACAAAATATTTACTAAAACCTAACCTAACCTAATCTATTTAACATTTTACTAATTTTTAACAATAATTTATTGTATATTTTTTATTTTAACTTTATGAGTAAAACCTCAAATTGCAATATTTAAGTAAATGAAGACAATGTAAGCGAAACTCAATCGAAAATCTGGAAACAGAAAAATCAGAAAAACATATTGACACCTCTGGGACACGAACCCAGGACCTCTTGCTTTCCGGGCAAACACGATAACCACTGCGCCACGGTGTCGATATGAAATTCGGTCATGTTTGACTGTACCATACTTCGACTAAGAACCACCTACATTATCTTCATTTTCTTTAACCCATATATTTTTGGCAACTATCTTGTCTCAATATGTTTTTCTGATTTTTCTGTTTCCAGATTTTCGATTGAGTTTCGCTTACATTGTCTTCATTTATTTAAATATTGCAATTCGAGGTTTTACTCATAAAGTTAAAATAAAAAAAATATATATATTCATCCTAGACTTGCAGAAAAAGTCGATAGATGTTGCATATTAAATAAAATGGATAAAGATTTATCCAGACACTATCTAGAGACCATTTAGTTCAGGTTTGAATCTTGCAATCATACATAAAGATAGTTGCCAATAATATATGCGTTAAAGAAAATGAAGATAACGTAGGTTGTTCTTAGTCGAAGTATGGTACAGTTAAACATGACCGAATTTCATATCGACACCGTGGCGCAGTGGTTAGCGCGTTTGCCCGGAAAGCAAGAGATCCTGGGTTCGTGTTCCAGAGGTGGCAATATGTTTTTTCTGATTTTTATGTTTCCATATTTTCGATTGAGTTTCGCTTACATTGTCTTAATTTATTTAAATAATTTATTGTCTTTACAGGATGTCTGAATTATTTTTGTCCCATTTTTTGTGAGGTTGTGTAAGGTTTTAGAAAATATTTTGTTGGACGATATTTTGTCGGGGGTATTTTGTCGCAAATTGAAAAGTCGCGGAACCCATACAGACTACAGACACGCCCTAAACGCACTTCTACCCTTTCATTCCTTCAGTGACCAAACTTGACTCTGCCATTTTTCACTCGGACCCTCTCCGGTAACATAAATGCCAGAGGATCTACTCCCTTACATATTTAAAGCATCCCCCTGTGTTTAAATATTTAGCAGACGAGGGTTGGGCGTGAATAGAAAACCGGAGTTAATATTAATAAATGACTTATCTGAAACGTACAAAGTGATAAATGCAATTATAATATATTTTTAATTATTTTTGCGCTACCTCTTTCTTTAGCCAAAGTTTTGGAAAGCGTAACCGTGTCAATCATCAGGGCATGTGTGTAGATTGTGTTAAAGTGCGTGTTTATGTATGTAGAAGTGATACTGATCAGTGGCGTAGCTAGGCGTGGGCGAAGCGGCCCCTCGCCCACGGCCCCGCACATAAAGGGGCCTCGCGTGAGCGAGGCCCCTTTATGATCTCATCATCTTTATGTGCAAAATTTTATTATCAATATCGATCATCGGAAATTTTCGGTATCGATCTTTGCGTTCCCATCCCTAGACTCAGATTTTGACAGATCCTCTACTTTCGTTCGATACGACCCGACCCGGCAGGCGTCATAGTAGTGTGCATTGCGTCGACTGATTACATTGATCGTGGGCACTGTACAGTTTTAATTAAACAAAACATTAAAGTTATCACTTATCACTAAGTGTATAATTTAACTTAACAATTAAATAGTGAGTGACAGGTGACAGTGAATTGTGGCTGAATCATACGAGTAATTAAATTAGTTGGTAAGTATATACATAATAAAATTCACATAACCTTAGTCTACTCGATGTTATTTCTCATCAATTTCATCATGGAACCAACTGGGTAGTAATATTATAGTACCTAGTGTCTACTTTTACTTTTGAATTGGGCTAATTTTGAACACTTTTATTTTACGTTCCTTGAAAGACAAAATAAATTAACATCACGGATGCGAATGCGGAAACGAATTAGCCTCGCGTGAATCTAAAAAATGTGACATCATCATTCTTGTGGGGACCATCGTCGAGCTCTCATCGGTACATTTTACGAAATAACTCTGCAAAAATGGTGACTTGTGCTATGAAAACGTGTAAAAATAGAAGTGAAAATAATAATAAACCTAATTGTCGTATTACATTCCACATATAAGCATTATTTTACTCTATTTTAAATTTATTCAGATAAAAGGAACATAATTTGACAAGACACGGCGGGCGGTGGCGGGCGGCGGGCGCACTACTGTCGCATCGCGGCGACGCGAAACACAAAACCGCTGTTTACTGGGCTAAGTAAATTATGAAACATTTGTAAAAGTGTCTTAGCTAAATATGGAAACAAAATATTGAACTAATGAAAAAAATGCGCTCTTACTTTGCCGTGTTTGCAGTTCGCAAATTTGTTTATTACGCGGTGAGCAATTCGCGCTCTCATGTAAAAAGGTATATTCATTCAAAAGCAGAGTCTACTTTTAAGAACTAAATCGTGATATTATAATGTGAGATGCCTATATACTGTCGGATAGAGTTATTGACGAATCACATATCACCAAAGTTGTATTCCCGCTCTGCGTCCCGCTGCAGTTGGATTCTACCCCTCACCTTTCTGTTCTGGTCTAGTAAATATTCATATGTCTATGATTAACATATTTTTTTTAAATTAATTTTGGGAAATCACTTTTTTTTGTTATTCACTGGCATTGTTAAGAATTTTAAAACTCCTATAACATTAATTTTTTTCACGGATTATTAAAATTTCACGCTTATAAGTTTATAACTTTATTACATATCTAATGATCTTATTTAATCAGATTTTATGTTTTTATATGCCTAATTATTTAATCTAACCCACATATTTAGGTATTCCATCATCGTACAGTTTACGATAGTTTATTTATAGTAGACAACTCCATTATGGGAGAAGTATGTGCCTGCGCAATATCTACGAAGCATAAATTTTCTATCGTTACAAAAGATTGACATTCTCATCTCAACTCACAATTTCAAAAAGTTTTTTTTGTTTGAAAAAAATACTGCCATGTTATTCTTATATTTAGGTACGTAAATTACAAAATGATTTACAGATATCATGTCCGGCCCGAGCAGAGATAGAGATGCACATCGGAAATGGGAATCTGAAACATCGAAGCGAAAAAGAAAAGCTGAGATGGCAGTAACTAGTGCAGCTCTTAGTGCTAGCATGCAGAAATTTTTGAATCAAAAGAAAATTCTTTCGACCTCTGAAACTGGAGTATCGGGAATAATAACTGATTGTCAACAGAATGAAGAGAAGTCTTCGCCAGAAGAAGTTCTACAAAGTGAATCCAACGATACTACAAATGACACTGAGCCCTGTGTTGGAACTTCTTTTGATATTGGCGAGGCCACTTCATCAGTTAATATTAGGGAGAATGAAGAGTCAGAAATTTGTAAACCCGAAATGAATGATCCAGGAAAATGGAGCATTCCCATAAACAATGCATACCGTCACGATTTAGTCCAATGTGGTCCTCAACAAAACCTACATATTAGCAATGAATACTATCCGAAAAATGAACATGGTAGACACTTTTCTAATTTTTATTTTACAAGGAAATTGAGCAATGGTGAAAATCAGCATCGTAGGTGGTTAGTTTATTCAACATCACATAATAAAGTATATTGTTTTAGTTGCAAACTTTTCTCTAGTTTACAAACACAAATGGTTGTAGGCTGTAATGACTGGAAACACTTAAAAACTATTCTTGAACGTCACGAAAATCAGAAAGAACACAGGAAAAGCATGGTTCAGTGGCTAGAATATGAAAAAGGTATTAAACATAGAAAAACGATTGATCAAGAAAACGAGAGACTCATTCAAGAAAGTCAGAAACATTGGAATAATTTGTTTGAAAGACTAGTTGATATAATAAATTTTTTAGCTTCACATAACTTAGCTTTTCGAGGTCATAAGGAATCTCTCGATCAGAATCATTTAGGAAATAGCGGTAATTTTATCGATCTGTTTAAATTACTATCTAAATACGATTTGACTCTTCGTGAACACTTAAATCGTATCAATGAAAAAAAAACTAAATCAACACTATTTAAGTCCTCAAATTCAAAATGAACTTATTTTATTAATGTCACAAACCATTGTCAATGAGATTATAGGGAAAATTAAAGAAAGTAAGTACTATGCTATAATGCTGGACTGTACAAGGGACATCAGTAGAGTCGAACAGATGTCCGTTATAATAAGATTCATAAATACCTGCACCGGTACAATTGAAGAACATTTTCTTGGGTTTTTGGCAGTTTCGGAATCAACAGGAGAATTTTTAACAGAAACAATTCTCAAAGAGCTAGAAAAATATGAATTAAATATTCAAAACTGTAGAGGCCAAGGCTACGATAATGGCGCAAATATGGTTGGAATCAACAAGGGAGTGAAATCCAGACTACTGACCATTAATCCAAGAGCATTCTTTACGCCTTGTGGCTGCCATAGTTGGGATCTTATATTAGTAGACGCAGCCAACACATCATCTATGGCAAAGGTGTTTTTTGGGTTTATCCAAAAAATATATGTGTTATTTTCAAAATCCAGCAAGAGATGGGAATTACTGAAGGATACATTGAAGATATCATTGAAATCATTGTCTGATACAAGGTGGGAAAGTAGAATCGCTTCCGTTATCGCTATTTTATTTCAATTTGATGAAGTAATAGATTGCGTAAATAATCTGAAAACTCAATCTGGAGACGCAGATACTCTAATTTATGCAATTTTCGTGACTGGATCCAAGAATTTCGGGAAACAGGCTTTAATGAATGTATTACAAAAGCTTACGAGTTCATAGAAAAGAGCAGTTATGAGATTCCAACCACTTTTAAGGAGAAAAGGGCTCGCAGAAAAAAGAGAATGTTCAGTTATGAAGCTGCAGATGAGCCTATTGATTCTGCTGAAAGTAGATTTAGAATAGATTTTTTTTACTACAATGGTTGATGCCATTATACAAGATACCGATACGAGATTTACAGCACTCACTCAATACTACAATTATTTTGGATTCTTGTATGAAATAAATAATTTAAAATCCTTGACAAATAACGAACTTTTGAAACACTGCAATGACCTAGGTATATTACTACAACATGGAGAAAGCAAAGATATAGAATCCTATGAACTATACGAAGAACTGCAACTCTTAGTTCCTAACATACCAGAGTCTATTAAAGATACCAAAAATCTGATTGAATATATAATTAAAAATGAATTGCAAGACATTTACCCTAATGTTTATGTTGCGATTAGAATTATGCTGACTATGCCAGTAAGTACAGCATCCGCAGAAAGAAGTTTTTCGAAATTAAAAATAATAAAAAATTATTTGAGAAAAAGCATGAAACAGGAACGGTTATCTGCTTTAGGAATACTATCAATCGAAGCAGAGTTAGCTTCAAAAATCGACTACAAATCCTTACTTACAGACTTTAGCAAAGCAAAGAGTCGAAAGAAATTATTTTTGTTAAAGATTAGACTATATAAATAAAAAAAATAAAAAAAGCTATATACGTATGTTTATGTCTGTATAGATATGTGCACCTACGTATATATTGTGTGCTTACATGCACCCATATCGAAAAAAAAATATGTTCATTCTTTTAACCTAATGCTAAATTACTTGTTTTACCCTTTCTATTTTCTACTTTTTATTTTTATTTTATTATAATGTTTTCAATTTTTAGCATCACTTATCTAGATCCATTTATTATGTTCACACTAGACTACATATATCATACAAAGTAACAATACTCCATCGGTCACCATGAAACAGGCAGCCGCCTAGTATGGTGATCGAATATATCTACTTTATGTAAATTGTTGGTTATGTATCATGTGTTTTATAAATAAATAAATAAATAAAATAAACTCTTTTTAAATATTTTCTGCTAAATTATATTTTATTTTTGTATTCATAAAAAAATGGTAGGACCACTGTGTTGATGTATAAAACAGGTACTGAAAGAAAAGGGCCTCGCGGATGCGCCTCTGCCCACGCTCTGATTAGTCCACGCTACGCCACTGATACTGATACATGAGTTTATATATATTATGAGTTAATAGTGTTTATTTTTTGTATGTGGTAATTCAGGGCTAAACCAAAACTAAACGCCGAAAACAACAATCACATCTGTGATTAGTTTGCTGAAATACAGACTCTAACAGCCTTACTAAAAAACCCAATGTAAATTTTATTTAATTGACAAACGGCCGCGGATGTGAAAACATTACTAATTAAAAATTGTTCATGGAAAAAAATACACATTGTTTACACAGCCAGAGAGGGTAGTTTATCTCTGTTTTATTAATGATGTCTGAAAACTAGACTAGGCTTAGTTCTGGGAAGGAAAAAGGTATGAGGGGTCGGTAGGAATCTGAACCTATCCCTCCCATTGCGGTGGAAATGAATGTTCCGATTGTGTCCTGTTGGAAAAGTCAAAAGGTTTCCCACAACCAGTCTCTCCTGAACCGGCTTGCCACGCAGTTGGTCGCAGACGCATCCGCCACCAAGTTCCAAACAAAACTCACTCCATGAACACGGGACCCTGTTAGGTCAACAAACGTAGCGAATAACTTGGGGTGACCTATGACAGAGGCGTTGGTAATCCAATAACCCAGGGCGGCGGTACCCATACGCGCCTCCCAATTTGCAAAGAAAAAAAAAATGATGAAAAATAAAATAATTTGTCCAGTAAATTCGCTTGAAAGATAATTCGTTCATTCGTCATAGTAAAGTTAGATAAAGTTTCACAGCTCATGACAGTTCGTGTTTGCCTTCGGAGGAAATGAGCGATCTGCTGTCATATGGAAGGGATGATGCTTTCTGAAAATATCGCATTACCACTGAGGCTATTTTTGAACCGTGATTATTTAGGGGTTTGTCATATTTTTGGTATGAAGCAAGCAAATGTGATTTTATAGTATCCTCGAATGTTTCCCACCGGCATACATAATTTAAATTATGTAGTAAGTTTAGAAAAAAATCGGTTTACCTACAAACAAGATTATACCGTACGTCACTCCTCATATCATGTATTAATTGATTTTTAGGCTTTATGACGTTTTACCTTTCCACCTTCGTAATGGTGGATTTAAAGTTGTCTGACGTGTCGTACCGTGACAGTAGATAGAACAGTATCGGTTTCATACATTTGGTATGGTGAGGTTTATATTAGTGTATCGCCATAGGCTTGTTCACATTTTTGTCAAGTAGTAAGTCAAGTAGCGAGTATACTTGCTACTTTACTCGCCGAAAACCGTTCGCATTACTTTCAAGTAGACAATATTAGTGCCCTCCGCCCGTAGCAAGGTGACGGGCGATGACGGTATGCTACAGAACAAAGTAAATACGCTATTTAATGATGCAAAATATCGTCAGAAAGCGTCAGAACACGACAAGTGAATGCTAGCCATGGCGTCAGAACACAACACGGCACGACACGTCAGACACATATAAATCCACCTTTAGCAAACGTCATGTAGAAGCAATATCGCGTTGTGCGCGTTAATCCTCTTACAGCCTTACTAAAAAAACCACAGCACGACCGATAACCTGTGTTGCAGCCGCAACATGAATAAAACAAAAATACACTAAAACACGAAATATTACTAATAAGATTTGTTCTTAAAATGAATTTTAAATCTGGTAACTACGTTATTTTTTATAGTGTACAAAATAAATTGTTTGTTTTCCTTCATAACCGCTAGGTGGCGGCGCCTGCGCATTGCTGAAACCGCGATAAAAAATTGCTAAGCGGATGTCTGCGTAATATTACTTAAATGTGATTGTAATTGGAGGCGTCTACTAATATCTACAGGAATTCCAAAAACTGAAAAAATCGAACTAATATCTATGAGAATCAAAGTGTTGACGAATATCTACAGCTCAAACTGTTGATTAATATCTATGAGAAACAAAGTGTTGACGAATATCTACAGCACTGGCAGAGGTTGGATTTGCAATTGTGTATAGCATATTGGAATAACGTAATATGGCGTGTGCAGTTTAAAAAACTTAATTTATTTAAGTATGTATGTAAAAATCCCTAATATCGGACTATTGGACACATTTAGCTGATTAGTCCAACCTATGCTCTGTAGATATTAGTTCAACCTAAGCTCTGTAGATATTAATCAACACTCTGAAGTTCGTAGATATTGGTTCAACATATGAGCTGTAGATATTCATCAGACATACAGGCTGTAGATATTAGTATCTCGAGTCTTGTAATTTCTATTAATATGACTAATTCACTGTAATATTCATATAATTGATATTTTTACAGTGTTTTTGTGGTTTTTCATAAGTTTTAGTCAAGTTATAATAACAATAATCGTACTTTGAAAATTGAAATGTCAAAAACTATTTTATATGATACATGTGCGGATGTCTGTGAAATATTACTTAAGATGAAGTCATAGTAAATAATGCAAAATCATATGTTTTTGTTTTGAAAATTTGATCGCTTAGAAGTATTGTAGATTCTTCAATTAAATACTGCGTGTAGAACATACCTTGGCCCTTAAAAATATCGGTCATTTTTTTTATAAGTTTTTAATAAGCCTATAAAAAAATAAAGTATAAGGTCTAAAAAATACACTTTCAAGTCCAAACTCTCCTATTTATAAACCCCTTTTCGGATATGGTTTTATTGTGTAATGTGGCAAATTCAGTTTATTTTATTATAATCGCAAAAAAGTTGATATTTACACCCAATCTTCCCAAAATAAAATAAAATATGCATTTTTGCGTTGATATTTTACAATACGGCTGCTAGTCAACGAATTCGGTTATTCAAAGTGACCCCTATGGCGTCCACCGAAGAACTACTGTCCACGGCACAGTAGTGAACTAGTGGATCGCCTTAAATGTGATTGTAATTTCTATTAATATGACTAATTCACTCTAATATTCATATAATTGATATATTTACAGTGTTTTTGTGGTATTTTATAAGTTTTAGTCAAGTTATAATAACAATAATCGTACTTTGAAAATTGAAATGTCAAAAACTATTTTATATGATACATGTGCGGATGTCTGTGTAATATTACTTAAATGTGATTGTAATTTCTATTAATATGACTAATTCACTCTAATATTCATATAATTGATATATTTACAGTGTTTTTGTGGTATTTTATAAGTTTTAGTCAAGTTATAATAACAATAATCGTACTTTGAAAATTGAAATGTCAAAAACTATTTTATATGATACATGTGCGGATGTCTGTGTAATATTACTTAAATGCGATTGTAATTTCTATTAATATGACTAATTCACTCTAATATTCATATAATTGATATATTAACAGTGTTTTTGTGGTTTTTCATAAGTTTTAGTCAAGTTATAATAACAATAATCGTACTTTGAAAATTGAAATGTCAAAAACTATTTTATATGATACATGTGCGGATGTCTGTGTAATATTACTTAAATGTGATTGTAATTTCTATTAATATGACTAATTCACTCTAATATTCATATAATTGATATATTTACAGTGTTTTTGTGGTATTTCACAAGTTTTAGTCAAGTTATAATAACAATAATCGTACTTTGAAAATTGAAATGTCAAAAACTATTTTATATGATACATGAATATTCAAATTTACATTTAAAGGATTTTATTTTATGAGAATTTCATAAAAGTGGTGTTTTTTTTAATATTAATGTCTAATACATGTGTTCCTAAACGTATCAAAGAAATTAACGTCTTTAGAGATGCAAAAAATGTGTTTAAAAGTCGTTATTATTTTAGGTTAGTTTTTTGGCAATAAAAAAAAAAAAAAATTATTGTATGCACAAGGAAAAAGTGAGGTGACAGTTTCGTTCGAAATTCATTATATAACAGGAATGTATTTTTAAATGTTGTTTTTTTATAAATTTCTCTACACTTTCATCAAAAATGTTTTGGTAAGAAATTTCCGCGTTTGAATCTTAAAATATAGCTGTTTTTTTTAAATTAAAGTTTATTTCAAATAAGTACACAAATCTCAAAGGTAATTTCATCTAGTTTTCATAAATGGTATTTAGACACTCTCTAGACACTATCTATCCGAACTAAATGCTCTCTAGACACTCTCTAGACACTATCTAGAGAGCATTTAGTTCGGGTTTGAATCTTGCAATCATACATAAAGATAGTTGCCAATAATACATGCGTTAAAGAAAATGAAGATAATGTAGGTGGTTCTTAGTCGAAGTATGGTACAGTTAAAAGTGACCGAATTTCATATCGACACCGTGGCGCAGTGGTTAGCGCGTTTGCCCGGAAAGCAAGAGGTCCTGGGTTCGAGTCCCAGAGGTGTCAATATGTTTTTCTGATTTTTCTGTTTCCAGATTTTCGATTGAGTTTCGCTTATATTGTCTTCATTTATTTAAAAATTTGAATTACTTGTAATTGAAATACAAATACGTATTTTGTATTTGTATTTTAATTACTTCCGAAAAATGTATTTTGTAATTGGTATTTCAATTACCTGCTGCTGAAGTATTTTGTAATTTGTATTTCAAATACTTACGGCTTCAAAATACATTTTCAAATACATTTAGCGATCTTAATAATGATAATGAAAATAAACTGACATAGATAATACATATACTAAATACGCTAGAATCCTGTTCTATTGTCCTATGCTATAGCGCTTATAGCACTCTTACTTAACTATCATTTGTAGTTCGCTTATCATTGCTTTATAATGTACTGTCTTCGACCAAGGGGTAAACATGGTCGAAATGTACTGTACATTTTTATGACATACTTATGATTATTGTCCTGTGCTATAATAGCACTATTTTTGTACATTTTTGTATCATAGTATTGGATCGAGCTCTATGGGAATAATTTGACTGAATACTAAATTATTTTTAAGTTAATTACTGTAGAGCGCACTTGAAGTGAAATAACACAAAACTGCGCTATACAAATGTCATCTATGTATATAAAAATGAATCCTTGTTTCCCTTGGTCACTCCATAACTTCAGAACGACTTTACCCATTTCATATATTTTTTTAAGTTTTCTAATACTTTGTAGAAGGTTCTTACGGAAAGAAAAATTAAGAAAATTAGATAATTTCAGAAAACTTGACGACTATTTTAACTTCGCATGTTTGACAGTTCGCGCGTTTGATGAAATTGAATTTAGCAGGCAGCTGTTTTTTTTGTAACAAAATAACTGTCTATAGAATTTTTAAATTATAGCTATTTTAAATAGGTTACCTATGTAAGGTACCAGGTTTGATTGATTGTTCTTATAATATACAAAAATGAATATTTGTAAATTGTGAAAAATGAAAATTTTAATAAAAAAATTATAATACGCGAGTTGTTTGAAAACTGAATGTACTGGGAATGAATATACGGAACGCGGGAGGAGGGTTGGCGGCGAGACGAGGGAGCGTGAGAGGTGGAAGGGGAACGAGGGAGGGGAAGGGGATGCGGGAGGGGAACGGGGACGCACGGGAAAGGACATGCAGGGAGAAACAATTTATTTCTATGAATATGGCATTGCAACGCATGCCGGGAACCAGCTAGTGTTATTTTAATAATAATTATTATTATCTAACACCTGAGTCCTATACCACAAAACAATACAAGTGGAGCGGAGACGAGATGTGTCTTTTGAACAGTATGATTGCTCAATTTTTGCACGTCTCTGTTTCACTCTGCTCAGCTGTGCTTCTATGGAAACGCACCTTTAGATAAGGGCACTTACGACAATTTATTGCAACCAAAGGTTCTACCAAAACCAAATGTATTTTGTATTTTGTAATTTGTATTTTGTATTTGAAATTAAAAAATGGTTAAAATACTGTATTTTGTATTTCAAATACACGACTTGAAAGTATTTTGTATTTCGTATTTCAAATACATGCGAAAAAGTATTTTGTAATTTGTATTTTAATTACAGCAAAGCATGTATTTTGCCCAGCCCTGTGTATAATAGAGTATATTTAACAATCAAAAATTATTTTTTTTATATACAACGTGTCTGAAAACTCGTAGTACAAGCGGAAAGCTGGTGAATCTACATCACGTAGAGAACCCAAAAAACTTATTTTTTTCGATCTGAGCATTTCGATTTTAATATATATTTTTTCCATTTATTCGTTTTTTCGGCAACTAAAGGGTTAAAAAAAATTTGAGCCCGGTTTACCCTTCGATGCATTTTATAAGACATTACACAACTGAAATCAACCCCCTAGTGAAATTTTTTTTCAAATTTAACCAAAAAAATTCCAACTTCGGACCCTATTTACTCGAAAACGAAAGCTCAAATCAAAAAAGTTATATCACAAATCGACTCCGAATGTGATGTAGATTTACCAGTTTCACGCTTGTACTACGAGTTTCCGGACACCGTGTATAAAGCACTTGTCCTACGAATAGTGCTAAGGCTTGAGGCTTCCTTTACGCATTTGGTAGCTTACTATTAAGTTTATGAAACGCGTTGTTTTGTGTGCACGAAGTTTAGTCTTGGGAACCCTAAGATCTCTGCGTCTTCTCGTGGGATAATTGTGAACATTTTCATGGTATATAATATTACTATGCAGATAATTTATAATTAAGTCATGTTTGGTGAAGGTCTGATTAAGAGCGTTTAACCAGCCAGCGGACGAAAATCCACATTTCGTCGAAAGTTGTTCTTACGATCGTGCAGGGCGGTTACAATGAGAAAGATTAATTATTCTCTGTACCAGCTTTTTTAAAGTATAACTCAATATCGAATTTATTTCAATCCAAATTAGCTTTAATTTATACCTTCATCCAAAAATGCTGAAAGGCGTGATGATAAAACTATTAAAATAATGTACTTTTTGTGGTTATTTTTTGATTATAAGTATTTATCATTTTTCAATAATGTCTAAATTTAATAAGAATGTTAAAATAATCTGAAAAATATTTGATTGTAAGTGCGCAAATAAATACACAAATGGACCAATTTTCGTCAAGAAACACATGTACGTACATATTTTTTAATGATTTTATTGAAACTAAAATTATAATTCTAAAACATACGTTGGCTAGATAATGTATTGATTTATTTTACTGCATGATTATATTATTTGAAATGGGTGTGGTATAATACAAAAACTTTTTTGAAAATTTAACAAATCTGCCAACGACCTATGGAACAACCTTATTATACTAAAGATTAAAAAAAAATCTCAAAATTTATTACATACGAATGCTAGATAAAAGAACTATCTTTCGAAATCCATTTATATTTTTTTGTGGAAAAGAGTCAATACGTCTAAAGTCTGATTTGAAAATGACATATTTCTGTTTTTCTCTGGTAATGCCCTCTTAACTTAGATTGCTTCTCCACCATTCTCTTATTATATCCTTCTCTTCTCTACATCTTTCATTCTCACTACATACGCACAATTGAAGATGTGACAGTCCAATAGGCTCCGGGCAGTTGAGAATTATGACTCATAAAAAAAAAATCTGAAAGTCAGGAGAAAAAATGTCATATAAAAATAATATGACGTTTTGATCTGAGATATTCTCAAAATTTATTTGCAGATTTATCACCAAAACGATGTGCCATATTTTCCTGTCGTGTCTGAAACCACTGCGATAAGAATGGTCGCGAAATTCTGAAATGTAACCCTTTTAAATTTATTTATTTCCAGTCCTATTATGTCCCTCGCGCAATTTAACACGACTGGCAGTGGAATATTTTTAAAATGTGTCAAAATGGCAGTTTTATGACCCGTGGAGTTTTTACGCTGAATTTATTTTTAAGGTTGGAATAATTGTTTTACCTGTATGCCTTTATAGATGACTGAATGCGTTGCTAAAATTTGGAGCGAAAACATTAGCAATGACGTTTGGCGGCCGGCGTGGTCGATAGGTAAGGCTCTTGACTCGCAATCCGAAGGTCGCAGGATCGAATTTCGGCGTGGGCAAATAATTTTTATTTGATGGATTTGTATTATTTCGCAATTGTAGTATATTTGCGGCACGTACCAGAGTGGAAGATACTCTCAGTATCGCCTTGGTGTAAGACCACCATTCAGAATTGAAACGTTGCTTGAAATGACTTTAGCTGTGTTTGGTGACCAGATCTAAATAACCAGGTACCTCCCCACCTTCCTTTTCCCCATCTCCTTTCCCTACCCCATGTCTTCAGCCTTACAACATACCCCAATTGGGGATGCCATAGTGTCACTGGCTTCAGACGGTAGCAGTTGGGACTCTTGTGCGGTATTCATGTAAAAAAAGGGAAAATTAAAAATATTGATTACTATTCAGTAACAAATTGTGGACACTCTTCTTTTTAATATTTTTCACTTGACCATTTATATTATAGGCCCATTATTCTTTAAGGTGAATATCTCTACATATTATAAAGTAAAGTCCCACGCGCCGTCTGTCTGTCTGTCTGTCTGTTCGCGATAAACTCGAAAACTACTGAACGGATTTTCATGCAATTTTCACCAATAGATAGAGTGTTTCGTGAGGAAGGTTTTGGTATGTAATTTGTCAAGGATTTTTGTAAATTGGTTGAAATATAACGATAATTGTTAGAAGTGCCGGAAAAAGTCGAGCCGCCTGGTAGCTTTCATCGAAAACGCTGCCTAATACTTTTGGGATATAACAAAACAATTCATGGTGGGATATTCCTCTTTTATAGATCTACAAAAAAGTCCGCGAAGGCATATATCTATCTTTTACGGATAGCTTACTATACCCATTCTATCTTCTAAAAAAATGGTCACGTACATTGCGGTAATTGAATAGTTATTTAGACGGATACAGTATTAATCCTTATTAACTTAAATACGTTAGTTACCCCAAGCATTTCATGCACATTATTATAATCTTTCACATCGTCTCTACGTATTATAAATTAAAGCTCTCCGCGGCATCTGTCTGTCTCTTCGCGATAAACTCAAAGACGGCGGTGTGGTTACAAATGTTGGATTTTACAAAGTGTTTTATTAGCCACAGCAACGCGCGGCCGGGTCAGCTAGTTTATGATATTCATAATTTTTTTTTACACTCTAATTATCTAGCATATGCAGATGATAAAAAATATACCTAGTTGTCAAATCAATCGAAGACTGCTTTAAACTTCAAGAGGACCTCAATCGTCTTTTTGTCTACTGTGAATTGAATTATGAACTAGTCATAAATATCTCAAAATGTAATAAAATATCATTTACTCGTAATAAAAATAGAATTTCATTTGATTATACACTAAACGGGTCACTTATCAACGAAGTTGAATCTATCAGGGACCTTGGGGTAACACTTGATTCTAAATTAAACTTTATCCAATACAATACATCAACAAAGCCAACAAAATGCTGGGATTTATAATTCGTGGTGACCCGACATTTGATCCGGCGACATTTGGTCCGGCGACAGTTGGTCCGGCGACATTTGATCCGGCGGACATTTAATCCGGCGACAATTGATCCGGCCTGATCCTTTAGAAGATTTTTTCTTCAAGTATTTTTTCTTCAAAATTAACAATGCCATAATCTCACTGGCTCCAGACGGTTGGGAGTAGTTGGGACTCTTGTGTTTTGATAAAAGTTCTAAAAAATAAAAATAAAAATTTAAAAAATTTATATCATATGATTTTTGTAATTCGTTCGCTGGTGTACAGTGTATGTAGGTTTAATCGGATAACTTGAAATGACGTGACTAGATCTGAATAGCCAGGTACGTTTTCCACATCTCCTTCCCCTCCCCACTACCCTCAGTATCACACCATACCAAAATTGGGGATGCCATTGGCACACACTGGCTCGAGATGGTTGAGAGCAGTTGGGACTCTAGTGTAATTTTCAGATAAAAAAGTTATACGCAAGTAGGAATCTTTTACGGTTTTTTTGTTAAACTGACTGCACATATAAGTATGTCGTATTTTATATTGCCGCATGCTTCTTCGGAGAGTCGAAATTATTGTTGGGAAAAATATTTTTACAGCGGATTTTCACTCAAGATGCCTTCAGATATAAATACATCGACTTTGGTTGTACGGCCGTATATCTTCTAAAGGATCAGGCCGGATCAATTGTCCGCCGGATCAAGTGTCGGCCGAATCAAATGTCGGCCGGATCAAATGTCGCCGGACCAACTGTCGCCGGACCAAATGTCGCCGGATCAACTGTCATGGAACCATAATTCGTATATCGAAACCTTTTCGAAACATAAATACTCTACATTCCCTTTACACCGCATATATCCGCCCACACTTAGAACACTGCACACCGATCTGGACTCCTTTCTACCAAGCCCATATTGATAGGATCGAAAAAATTTAAAAAAAAAATTAACCCTTAAATTATAAACTTAACTTACATTTTCTAAATTACACCGATTCTATTAAACTTCATCACTTCAACTCCCTTCATACACGACGATTAATTTTTGATCAAATTTTATAATTTAACATTCTAAACAATGGCCTGGACTCGCCAGAGCTTACCAATTTAATAAAAATCCATATTCCTTCAAGATTAACCCGACAATCAAATTAACTTCATTTGCCCACTTGTAGAACAAACCTTAGAAAAAATTCCCCGATTTCTCGAATATGTGCGCAATACAACGAATTGTTTCACAGCGCAGACATTTTTAAATTAAACCTTCAGAAGTATCGAATAGAAGTAACGCGTGCGACATTGGATTGATACGGGGGTGTGGAAGGTATCGAGAGCATCTCATATCCTTATCCTATATTCTCCCTCCTCTCCCCCCCTCTACACTTCCTCTCCCCTTCAAAAGCCTAAAAATTAGTTTAAGGTAAATTAAAACTCCATCTCCAAACAATATTAGCATTAGAAACTCTTCTGACTTCACTGCAGTTCACATGTATATTTATCTGTCTATTATATCATATTCTAAGAACCATGTAATTAACTCCCCCACTCCTACCACTTCCACTTGTACAAAATTAGAAATACACTTTTTTGACGCAAGCTCTACTGTTCACAAAACTACTAAAGCAAAAAAGCAGTAAGCATAAAATAAATTGAAAAACTTCCCAAGTACTGTACGACCAGCAACAAAGCTTGCCGTTTAAAAGCAGTCTCATTGAAGCTAAATATGTCGATATCCGAATTGATTCCGTTCAACAGCAAGATTGCTCTCCCGACTCCCGAACGGCATGACCATTGGCATGTTAGTAATGCAAGTCGGGAGATAAAACAGTCTATGCTGTCACCGACGGAGATAGCCATCGAGAACATAGAAATGAATGCTCTCCACGAGAGCCGAGTTTTCAAACCATCCACTATCTGAGGTGATTCATTCTGACCATACCTAAGAGAAAGTTGCCCAGATGGATAAAGGTATCCCAACTCCACAAATATTCTGAAATACCCTTATTAAAAAAAAAAACATCTTAACGGCCCGCAACCCGGATTTGTACCAATTTATTACATATTTCCCTTAAACACGGTAAGTTTTAAAGCTTGTAAAAAAATATATGTTATTCTTGAAGATAATATCTAGACTTTGCCCGCGCCGAAACGCAAATTATATAAAATTCCCTCGATAGAAAAAAATCGCAAAGTATGCTCCAAAAATTATTATTAACACGTTTGTTTCAGTTATTTTACAAGTTATATGTATGAAAAAAATCACAGTGTTTCTTTAAATGCTGTTTCAGATAATGCCCGCGAGATTTTTGCTCTATTTTAAACGAGTCGTGTTTTATTAAACTTTTTCGCAATTTTCGCATCGATTTTGTCGCTGTAAATGTTAGCGCTCTCCTCTAACATTCGTAATTTCGTATCTCTCCATCTTCTTCTTTTCGGGCCCGGTTGCAGAGCCTTAAGTATCGCAGAAACATTTTATGTGGAAATTCCCACCCATGAAAAAGCGTCCATAAACTGCCTCGCCCGATAGCGTATTTACAAAACCTATACCAATTCAGTCGCGGTAACGACAATTTACATGTTAAATATACCTCTATATTGGTTATTTTTTATCACATTGCAAAAAAAAAAATTGTTCTAGAATCTAGATAAAATAATCTTTCTGATTTGTATATCAGAAATTAATAATTTTATTTCTAAATATTTAAATTTTAATATTATTCCCATATATTGTAAATGCACCTCTATATTGATAATTTTTTTATTACTTTGCAAAAACCAAAATTGTTCTAAAATCTAGATAAAATAATCTTTCCAATGTGTATATTAGAAATTAATAATTTAATTTCTAAATATTTAAATTTTGATAATGAAAATTTAAAGCGACTGAAACGCGGTAGGGATAGTAAATACGCCGCCCGGTACGACGAAAACGTACGTACACATATAAAAAACCTGAAAAAATCCTCCGTAAAAATTATCCTCCCCATATTGCAGCCATGTCCCCTTGCAAATGTTTTTTAACAAACAACCAAGTAAACGATTTTTTCAACAACCATTATTATAAATTCACGATGAAAGAGAAACGGGCCTTATTGGCCCGGAGCTCTGAATGCCATTATTTCAAAAAGTAAAAAAAAAACAAGAGGAAATCAGTAGTCTTAAGCGTCTATACCAGTGGTTCCCAACCTTTTTCTGACCCGGGACCACTTGTACGTTTATTTTTTCGACAGGGACCACAAGCAGTGGCGTAGCGAGAGGCGGCGGCTCCGACCGAGTTTCACCCCCAAGACCACAACAATTCTCTAGCTACCCCCCACCCCCTCCCAGGACGGTCCAATTTTTTATGAAGTCGAAATTTGTGTTTTGTCAACTTAAATGGGGGGGGGGGGGGGGCTATCCGTCCCAGGTGCCACCCATGCTAGCAGAATATTTACCACAACGGAGGGGGCGGAATGGGATAGGGTGGGGCGGGTTCCGGGTTCTAGCAGAATATTTACCACAACGGAGGGGGTAGAACGGGGCAGGATGGGGTGGGGCGAAACAGAATACCATAACGGCCGCTGACCACAAGGTACAATAATGATAAACTGAATATTGTCCAGATTTTTTTTATTCAGACTTCTCGACCAGGGACCGCCCGCGCGCTGACTCATTTATTGACCAGCGGGCCATCGCGGACCATCTTCTAGCCTCTCACTCTCTCCGGACCACTGGTTGGGAAACCATTGGTCTATACCGATTCCTAGATCTTTTCTGTTCAAGAAAGAATTTCGATGTCTTTTAATAAAATAAAATATAATAGAGTAATATCAGCCGAAGTAAGGAAAATTTGGGCTTATTTCATGCAACCGGAAAACGCCAGCGACACACATTGTTTATTCCTTCAGTGGGTATAGTAAATCTACTAGAAAACCGTTCACAGCAATGAATAAATAAGATAACCAGAAGTGTCTTTTATTTTCCATGAGCTAATTTGGGAGGCGGGTACGGGTACCGCCGCCGTGAACACTTGGTGGATAAGTCACCATCTTCCATAAGTCACCCAAAGTGGTTCGCTGCGTTTGGTGACGGATTCATGGGGTGAAGTTTATTTGTGTCTTGGCGGCGGATGCGTCTGCCCATATGATGCCCATATCTGCTACGTGGCGGACCATATCGAGAGAGACTTGATTGAGGCATTTTAACATCTGCAGCCGGACGTTCTCGATTACCTTACACTGCTGTTGGATGGATGGATTCATACGTAAGTCACTCCTGGAGACACTGACCCCAGATTCCTACCTACCCCTCATTTTTGTTTTCCTTCCAAGAATTTCCCCTCCTTTTTTTTCTTTAAAATACCCTCCAAACAGCATCCCTTACGATGACATTGATTAGAAATTGCTTTTCTCAGGGCTTCTTGTGTGGAGCTAATGTGAAAAAAAGCTCCACATGGGAAAGGAAGTAGAGGAAGTTCTGGAAAGGAAAAGGGTCTGAGGGGTGGGTAGGAATCTGGGGGTCAATGTGTCCAGTAGTGACGGACGTATGAACCCATCCCAATGAAAGGTCAAAAGTTATACCTCAAACCGTCTCTCCCAATCCAAGACTCAGATAAACCGCACCCCATGAACCCGGGCACCACTGCTAAGTCACCAAATGTAGCAAACCAAACGAGCATAGATTAAAGAAGAAACCAGAAGTACCTTCCACCCGAATAACAAATAATATTGTTACATTTCATTACATTTCAGTCATTGACAGTTGTTACTGTAGTAATAACCTTGCAGTTTATGAATTGTCTAGGTATATGCAAACAATAATGTTAACTAAAATAAAGTTTTTGCTTTATGGAAACCTACTTTACACATTTATAAAAAAACCATAGATAAAATTGCGAGAAACAATTAACAAAAATTCTGCCTCAATACAGGTTCACCTAGTGAGGCAGGCTATGCACAACTAAAAATACTGTATAACTATACTACTCCTGTGTAACCTTTCTTACGTTACTTCCTATTTGTTAATTTATCTGTACTGATTGATGTAATCTATTTGAAAACTACTTTGAGCATGTAATTTTTTTTAGTTATATTGTTGTTATTTCATTGAATAAAGATTATTATTATTATTATTTAGCCTAATAGACCAGCATTCTATCTCACTTCACTTGCCATACATTTAGATTTCCATCCCATTTGAATTTCAGAACATAGATTTGTGTTTAGAAATTTAAGCCTCGTTTAGACAAATATTGACCATGAAACACGCCCACAAGGCATTGCTTGTGTTTTTGTATACGTCCACCGGTCGGTGACGTCACTATGGTCACGTGACCCCCTCTCCATCGCTTCCGGGTACTATTTCCATCATGGCCGCAGGTCGGGGAGGAATTGGGGGGAAATTGAGTTCAATAAGTGGAGGGGGAGGTTGGGGAGGCTTTCAGGGCTATGCAGGCTGTATAATCAAGTTCTGTGCAGGTGAAGCGGGTTGTACATTACAGGGGTTGTAATGTGTAGGTAGCTACTGTGCTGGCAATGTAATGGATTTTCAATATTGTCGTTAAGCATGATATAAGCCAATGTTTGTGATTATTATTGAATATAATAGATAAGCATATATCTAATGCAAAGGTTTGGTAAATTGAGTAATTTACTAATTTACCCAGTTAAATATGGGGTAGAAATTAATACCTCGGGTATATACCGAAAATGAATACAATAATTATGTTATCTTTTTACCAATAATGAGCAGCGGCGATTCGTTAAAAGTTTGATCAGAGATTAAAATTGGAGAAAATATTCCTTCAACTGTATTGCTGTTTTCAGTTTTGGAATTTTGGATAAACTATTTATTACTCCCCTGCATAGGTCACCCCAAGTTTGGTTAGCATGGGTGACCGGGTTCATGGGGTGAGGTTTGTATAGGTCTTGGTGGCGAATGCATTTGCCCTCCAACTGCGTAGCAGATCGGGAGAGACTGGTTGAGAGTGACCTAACCTAGACCTATCCAGCCGGACTCTCTTAACAAACTAACACCCCAGATTCATTTTTGTAAATTTAAATGACTTCTATAAATCGTTCCGGTTCAAGATGGTGGCCGTTTTAACCTGATCAAAAAAATCATTTCTCTATACCCAAGGTGTTAAGGGACTACTTTAACCAGTGATTCCTGACATTATTTGGAGTAAAAAATGTCAATTAAATTTTGATCTCCGTCGATATTTTTGATGTTTTTTTTCAACTAAAAATATAAATAAACAAAAAAATTTAACAAAACAAAAAACGACTTAAAAAAATGCACTAAAAAGTAAAAAAATAATTTCGTATTCTTCTACAACTTTATAATCAACTTACTTTTTCTACTCATCAATATGTACGTACGATTGTTATTTTTGGAGTCGGTGTCGGCGGGAGAGGAGCTGTCAAGTGAGCACGCCGGGCCGCGGGTACCTTGGTTGACACCGACTCCAAAAATAACAACCGTACCTACATATTGATGAGTAGAAAAGGTAAGTTGATTAAAGTTGTAGAAGAATACGAAATTATTTTTTTACTTTTTAGTGCATTTTTTGAAGTCGTTTTTTGTTTTGTTAAAATTTTTGTTTATTTTTTGATTTTTAGTGAATCTGAAGTACACTAACTAATTCGATTAAGATTCGGCCGAGTATCGTAAATTTGTTCTTCAGAATTGGAGAGTTCCGTTACTTTGTCATGGATCCCATAATCAGAACCAAACCAAACTCTCGTCAAACTACCCTTGAAGTACATCCTTTCCAATAAAAAAAGAATCATCGAAATCGGTTGGCGTGATATTGAGTTATTCGTCCATTTGTCGCGCACATACTTGATGCAAATTTAAGACTCATATGATTTTCTCATGGATTCCATTGTCCGAACTGGACCAAATTAAAATGGGACCACACGGGAAGCACCACCTTTTAAATAAAAAAAGAATCATCAATATTGGTTCACCCAGTCGAAAGTTCTGAGGTAACAAACATAAAAAAAATAAAAAAATAAAAAAAAATACAGTCCAATTGAGAACCTCCTCCTTTTCGAAGTCGTTTAAAAATCAATAAGTATTGGACAGTAAGCGGCAGGGCGGGGGTTGGTTGGTTACTCGGCTGAATGACCAACCAAAATGTGGAAGAATTTTTTTGTTTGATTTCGAAAAAGTTGTAAAAGAATACGAAATTATTTTTTACTTTTTAGTGCATTTTTTGAAGTCGTTTTTTTGTTTTGTTAAAATTTTTGTCTGTCTGGATTTTGACACTACTGCATTTTTTTAATGTAGTATAGATATCGACCACTAACCCGTCGCGTTTGTACGTTTTGCTTTTTTTGACAACATACTTCTTATAGGAGTTTTGGGCAATTACTATTAACATTTCGGTCCGGTCCGCGTATTTACAAAACCTATATAGGGATTGCAATCCCGCAGCTAATTCAATCCCGCGGGATTGATATGCGGGATTGCTCAATCCCACGCGGATCCCGCGGGATCCCGCATCTTTGAAATAATGTTATAAGTTTTAAAATAAAATTGAAACTACAGATTTTATAAGTTATAAGATAAAATTGAAACTACAGATTTTTGGGTAAAAATCAACTTTTATTTAACATTTCTTACATTAAGCAACAGAAATTAATTCGTTTGTATTAATTAAGTTTTCTATTATCTAAGTAGTTAGTAATCTGTTTTCTTAGATTCATCTTTAAATAATTGGCATAATTTAATAATTTTGTTTAATTTTACACTTACTCCTAACAGTTTTATATTTTTAATTCAGTTTTATTCATATAATGACTAATAATCAAATCACAACTTTCTCTTAGATGCTACTATTATTACTATAATCTGTACTACTATCCTTTTCCAACATAAACTTCACATTCCAAATGCAACCTCAATTAAAGTAAAACCAGGGTCTCCACACAAAAAAACATTAAACATACCGATAACTCATACCTCATACGTGCGCTTCGCAGTACTATTTATGAACAACTGGCAGGCGCCGACAGGATACAGGATACTAGGATAGCCCGCCTGCCGCCAACCGCTAGTGGCGTTAGTCCCCGGCCAATCCTCTAGTGGCCGGCGACTAGCGCTATCTTGTGCTAAACGGTAACATTGCGCTCGTGCTACTCTCGATTTACGCGAAAGTTTTTGCGCCAAATTTTTAACTTGCGGGATCCGCGGATCCGCGCTTTGAAGGTGCGGGATTGCGGGATTAATAAAAGCTGCGGGATTGCAATCCCTAAACCTATACCGATTCAGTCGCGGTAACGACAATTTACATTTTAAATATACCTCTATATTGGTTATTTTTTATCACATTGCAAAAACAAAAAATGTTCTAAAATCTAGACAAAATAATCTTTCTGATGTGTATATTAGAAATTAATAATTTTATTTCTAAATATTTAAATTTGAATATTATTCCCATATATTGTAAATACACCTATATATTGATAATTTTTATCACTTTGCAAAAACAAAAAAATGTTCTAAAATCTAGATAAAATAATCTTTCCAATATGTATATTAGAAATTAATAATTTTATTTCTAAATATTTAAATTTTGATATTGAAAATTTAAAGCGACTCAAACGCGTTAGGGATTGTAAATACGCGTCCGGTCCGCGCGTTGCGTTTTGTTGTTTTTGGCCGCTGAGGGCGCTGAGTTTAAGACGGTGTCAAAAAAATAAGCTCAAAGCTTTTTTAATGCTGAATAATAAAAAAACAATTATTATAATATTTATTATACCCCTCAAAAGGAACGCAAGCGCCGCATCTTCAGTATATATGGAGGGACCGCGGATGGTAGGCACAGGATATCACCAAATGTGATAGAATTAATAAAGATGAATTCCCAATCTCTTGTTCCTCTCTGTTTCATTCTGCCTTACATTGTTTTGTAATACGTCGAGGTGATGCCAAAATCCCTCTGGCTTCGTGTAGCTAGAACTCTTGTGTAGTGTTAAAAAGTGCTGAAAATGATATTATAAACTCTAAATATATATATATAACTAAATGTATGTTTGCTTGCTTGTGTGTTTATTGTTTATGTATTGCTATATTAAGAGCGTTTAACCAGCCAGCGGACGAAAATCCACATTTCGTCGAAAGTTGTTCTTCCGATCGTGCAGGGCGGTTACAATGAGAAAGATTAATTATTCTCCGTACCAGCTTTTTAAAATTATAACTCAATATCGAATTTATTTCAATCCAAATTAGCTTTAATTTATACCTTCATCCAAAAATGCTGAAAGGCGTGATGATAAAACTATTAAAATAATGTACTTTTTGTAGTTATTTTTTGATTATAAGTATTTATCATTTTTCAATAATGTCTAAATTTAATAAGAATGTTAAAAAAATCTGAAATATATTAGTTTGTAAGTGCGCAAATAAATACACAAATGGACCAATTTTCGTCAAGAAACACATGTACGTACATATTTTTTTATGATTTTATTGAAACAAAAATTAAAATTCTAATACATAACTCTGCTAGATAATGTATTGATTTATTTTACTGCATGATTACATTATTTGAAATGGGTGTGGTATAATACAAAAACTTTTTTGAAAATTTAACAAATCTGCCAACGACCTATGGAATAACCTTATTATACTAAAAATTAAAAAAAAATCTCAAAATTTATTACATACGAATGCTAGATAAAAGAACAATCTTTTGAAATCCATTTATAATTTTTTGTGGAAAAGAGTCAATACGTCTAAAAACTTTTTTGAAAATGACGTATTTCCGGCTATCTCTGGTAATGCCCTCTTAAGCATAGGAAATATTTGAAACTTTAAAAATATATCTTTTTCCACGTTTCTGGATTATTACAACCACATGACCATATATCTGAAACCTTTTTTAATCATTACAAAAATTCTTACGAAACTGTCAAAAATGTTACAATTTAAGAATGAAATTTTGCAAACCATCGATTGTTCAATCAAAATTCAATTTTCGAATAAAATCTGTAAATTAATGAATTTAATTTAAGTACTCACCTGGGATACTCACCAAAATCGAATTCTTTGAATCTAATCAAGAATTATAGGTATTTAAAATAGGTACCTATGTTAGGTAACAAATTTGATTGGTTGTTCTTATAATATACAAAAATAAATGATTGTAATATGTGAAAAATGAAAATTTGAATAATAAAATTGCAGTAGGTGGCACGCGAGCTGTTTGAAAATTAAATGTAGCGGGGCAGAATATATGGCACGCCGGAGTGGGGAGGGGGCGGAAGGCGGCGGAGGATGGAGTGGGAACGCGTGACCAGAACCCACTGTGGATTTAGAGCTATATATGGCATACAAGCGATCATCACGAAATATCTCTTATTTAAAAGTGCAAAGCAAAATTTGCTGCAAGCGGCCAAAAAATATAATATATGACCTTATAATTAATTAAGCATAATATATATTATATGTTGTGAATAAATTAACTTCACGTTTAATATAATAATATACACACCATCGCGCCGCATCCCCGTAAGGGTGGGCAGATTCGATAGAACGCCACCCATCACTGTCCTGAAACACGGACATTGGAAATTAACTGTTATATCATAATAAATGTAACAGTTTTTTTTAATGGGTTTTTTAATATCTTAATGCCACTAAAATGAGGAATTCCAGTCTAATTTTTAATATTTTTTAAAACACGTTATCACAGTTAAATAATTTTTTTTTATTAAAATGAATGAACGGATAGAATTTGCATTATTTGTTTTTGGGGTGTTACTCCGTGTTGCGCTACCTCCTTCTTTAGCCAACGTTTCTGGCAGAGTTGCAGTGTTCATCATTAGGGCAGATCCGGTAGATGTGTAATTTTTACTGTTGAAATGTGTGCTTATTTACTTGGGAGCGACACCGTGCCGCCAGCTCTACTACAGTCACGGTTATTTTGTACCGGTATCCTGTCCGAAACGTTGGCTAAATAAAAAGGTAGCGCAACACGGCATAACACCCCAAAAACAAATAACGAAAATACTCAATGGATTTTACATCAATGACGTAATATGACTGTAAATCTCGTCGGCGTGGTCTTGCAAGGCTGTATTTATGACGTCATCATTAGCTGAGTCGGAGCGTTCAGATTTGTTACTATTTTAAGTCTGTTTTTATTTTTTTTTCAATATCAATTTATTAATTGAAAACATAGTCATATATATTAAACGTTTTGGTTCAACATACTTGTTTTTCCATTGGAATTCCTCATTAGACAATAATAAACTAAGAAATTAATTCTATTTGACTAATAATTATTTAAATTAAACATAATTTTTATTTATTTATTTTTATAGTGTTGTATATGGAGTGTTAAGTGACGTCCTTGACGGACGGACTTTACTTTAACAAGTGATTTCTGAAATTATTTGGATTTAAAAATTTTGGTTTCCAGTCACTTTTTAAAAAAAAAAAATTCCCTCGAAACCAAATTTTTTTATTCTACAATTTGTCACTTTTCGCTCAGCGTAGTAACCAAAAAACCCCTCTCCCCGACCTTAGCTGTCCAACGCCTACTGATTTTTTATGTTTTTGAAAACATTAAAAATGTCACCGGAGACCAAAATTTTATTTAAATTTTTTACTCCAAATAACGTCAGGAATCACTGTTTAAAGTAAGCCAAGTATGTCTCTTAACACCCTGTATAATTTGGTAGATATATAAAGACCCCTGTTATGGGACTTATATTGGTATGAGGTAAGTCGTAAAAAAATGTGAACTGATAATAAATAGTACAAATGTTAGGGTAAGGAAAAATATATCACCTACTAAAAAAATAACACATTAACCCCTCAGGGTAATTGGTTCGCTTTTCGGAATAACTCGTATACGTCTCGTAGAAATCATTGTGTCTCTCTTATTATCATGGTTAGAAATATGACCTAAATGGTATTAGAAAGAGAAAACACCACGATTTATATTAAAATATGTAAACCAAAAAATAATCAAAATGTACACCTTTATGAAAACAAAATTTCCGATCGCAATAGGCCACTTGCTTCACATTTAAAAAAAATCCGGTTTAGGCAAATATTCTAAGACATTCCGTATTTTTTTTTAATCGTCTTTTTTTAAATCCTGGTGATTTTTCGAAAATTTCAATCCGAAAAATCAGACCATTTTTTATAAACCGGAAAGACGGGACATAATTCTATAGGTGCAAAAAAACGATAATTACATAGCCGAAAATCATATTAAAAAAAGAACGTTGTCTGCAAGAAAGGGTGCAGGAGAATAACGAGGCATACCAAAAATATTACATCTCATAAATATTTTTTTCCTTGATCCATTTTATTGATCATAAATCATTATAATGTTCAACGTCTATATTATTAAATCCAATGTAATATACTTGTACTTGTAAATTATAATAATAATAAGAATATTATAAAATTTGATTTTGTTAAAATCAGCACTACTACCATTATACCTCTAAAACAACTACAGACATCGCAAAATGTACGGGTTTCTCTTCATAACATCTGTCAAAAAGTCAAACCAAATGATAAGTTCGCAGAGAACAAACAATAAATCTAGTGAACGTTAAATGTAAAATTCAAAAATTCGCCTGAAATCAGTGTTGCAATATAAAAAAAATAAATCGGTGTGGAATTTTACAAAATTAATAGGAACATTTTCGGAGACGAGAAAGTTTCATGTAGTGACGTCACGGGCCCAAATAATGGATTTGTTTATTTAAAAATAAAAAATAAAACTGTACATTTCTAAAAAAAATTACTAACATTTTCGTAATCTTGGTAAAAAAAATCTATCCACACGATTTTTTCTAAGTCGTTATGAAATACATGCAAGTGGCCTATTATTGGAAAAAAATTGAAACTTTGGGAATTTTTATTAATAATATTTACACAAAACGACAAAAAAAACGAGTTGCGATAACATTTATAATACACTAGATTTCTCCCGCGGCTTCGCTCGCATGGTATTAGGGGAGTTCCCACTCCGCCTCCTCCACCTCCCCCCCTCCATAAATAAATCATAAATCTCACTTCCCACCAATGGCGTGGCGGGTAGGATTAGGATCTCGGTTGAACGAGACACGTTTTGAACTCTCCAGCGGGACTCTTTCGACCCATCGTCTTGCACCTCAGTGAGAAGGGTGGACTCATACGTCATTCCCCTTACACCGTTTTCCTTTCCAGACCTTTCTATAATTTTTTTCCTTTAAAAGACCCTCCACACAGCATATCCAAAGCGACATAACCCCACAGCGAAAGTATTTTCTTCAGTGCCTCCTGTGTGAAGTTAACATAAAAAGAAAAGATCGCGGTGGATTTTTTTTTATTTATTTTTTTGTGTTCCCGTCTGGAACCAGTAAAACTATGGCATCCCCAATTGGGATATGTTGTGAGGTTAAAGGTTGTGGGGAGGGGAAGGAGATGGTCACCAAACACGGCTAAAGCCACTTCAAGCAGCGTTTCAATTCTGAATGGAGGTCTTCACTAGAGAGATACTGAGAGTATCTTCAACTCTGAATCGTGCCGCAAATATAAGTAATAATATATATTATTTTGATTGAATTAATTGTGAAAAAATACAAATTAATCAAATAAAATTTATCATTGAAAAAGAAGATAACAATAATAATCTGAATGAAAATATGAAAGAGAACAAGACACAGAAAATAGAAAAAGACAATGGTCGCAACTGGGATTCAAACCTAGACCTCTCGTCTAACCGTGATGTGCGCGCAAATCGTCATATTTGTCAATCTTATGTTCCAAATTTTAGAATAATTAACAATATTATCTTAAACTGATTATTTTTCCATATTATGGGCATCTACGCTTTTTGTTGGAAACAATCATTCTACGAATTGGTTTGTAACCTGGATAGCGTCTCGGATAAATATATCCGAATTTATTCATATGGAACTATTGACTATTTTTAAAAGTCTAAATGAATATTAATTTTTTTATAAGAAAAACTCTCTTTTTATAATTTTTGAAGGTTATTCCCATCAATGTAATACATCATTAAAGAAGAAGATAACAATAATAATCTAAACGAAAATATGAAACAGAACAAGACACAATAGGAAAAAAGGCAATGGTTGCAATTGGGACTTGAATCCAGACCTCTCGTCTAACCGGGACGTGCGCGTTAACCAATTTGGTTACGTGGACTAGGGAGGCCGGAATGACTTTGGGATCTGAAAATAGGTGTGATGACCCAGAAGTTCCAGTTAATTCCTCTCCTCTGCATTTTCGGTTGCTCAGAAACCGAATTATCTATCTATCTATCTATCTATCTATCTTCTATCTTCTTCTTCTATCTTCTATCTATCTATATAAATAAAACTGAATCGCCGAAATGTATGTACGCGCATAACTTCCGAACGACTGCACCAAATTGGATAATTCTTTTTTTGTTAAGTTTGTTATGGTCAGGACAAGGTTTGTATAAAACTACTGGTGAGCTCTGGCATTACTAAATTTGTATAAAAAATAGGTGGCACGCGAGCTGTTTGAAAACTGAATGTACCAGGACTGAATTAATGGAATGCGGGAGGGTGGAACTCGGGAGGGGGGTTGGCGGGACGGGGGTAGCGGGTGAGGAGAGTGGGAAGGGGACGCGGGACGCGGGAGAGGAAGGGGAGGCGGAAGGGGAACGGGACGAATGGGAAAGGACACGCAGGGAGAAACAACTTCTTTATTAAATAGCATTGAAACGCATGCCGGGAACCAGTTAGTTTTTAATATTATTCATGGCGCCTATTTTATGTAAGTCACAATTTCGAGTATTTGGAACAGAGAATTTCCCCGACATTTCATTGTTATGCGCGTTTGAAAAACAGGAGAGAAAATCATTACATTCCCTTTGAACCCAAAATTTAACCCTTTCGACTAACGGAACCAGTTCTTTTGACGTCAAAATATATTAATTACGAATACAATACGGTACGCTCTCACTGTGTTCAGTTAGATCACAAAGACCAAAGATTTCGCACAAAATCACAAACATTAAGGAATAATTTAATAAGTGTGAAGGATTTCTTGCAATTAATTCTGGGGTCCTTTGAAATGATATCAAATTTTAAGGGAAGAGAAATCTGGTAGAAATTATGCGATTTGTTAGATAAATGTGGTAAAATAAAAGTGATGAGTTCTTTCTAAAGAATCTTCTTCTTATGTTTTGGGTTGAGGGTTGAGTCATAATCTCGAATCACGTTTTACGATCGTGTAAGAATTATAATATTTTAAAACTGACAATATCGTCATTTCATTGGATAGGGTTCTCACTTTACCTTGTTCTGAGATATGAGGTGTCAATGTTTAGAAAGACGATTTCTCGTTATCCATTTACCAATTTCTGATGTTAAGGTTGAATATTGTGCAATTTATTTTAAATGAACATCACCATCTGCTCTAGCCCGTCTAGGAATTTCTGTGTTGGAGATCATGTCGGTCCATGGGACCTTGAGCATTGTCTGGTGATGCCACATTTCAAAAGCCTCTAACCTGTTCATGGTATTTACTTTCAAGGTCCATGTATCACATCCATACAGCAAGACCGACCACACATAACCGAGTATAGAACCAAGTTCCCGAAAAAGGATTTGTCGAATGAAAAAATTCTCATGAACCTTAATCACAAAATATAATAAACCGGAATGACAAATAAACTGCACATAAACATATTTCCGGCTGCCGAAATCCAGAAATTAAAAATCCCGAATAACTAATATTGCTAAAGTCAAATCCTGAAAGCAGAACCTCAATACTTCTTCATCTTTGTGTGTCTTATCAGGTCCCCCCGACGTTGGCGATCACTCTTGAAAATGTCTCTCTGTCTTGCGCTGCCCGGAATAGCTCCTCCACACTTCTAATACCGGTCCACTCTCGTATATTTCGCAGCCAAGATATTATTTGTCTCCTACCAGGCCCTCGGCGACCCTCTATCTCGCCTTTCAATATTAAATGGAGCAAGTGATACTTCTCCCCTCGGAGAATGTGACCCAGATATGAAATTTTCATAATTTTTAATAGTGTTAGCAGTTCTCTATCTGCTCTAGCCCGCCTGAGAATTTCTGTGTTGGTGATCATGTCGGTTCATGGGACCTTGAGCATTTTCCGGTGATGCCACATTTCAAAAGCTTCTAACCTGTTCATGGTATTTACTTTCAAGATCCATGTATCACATCCATACAGCAAGACCTACCACATATAACTGTGTATAGAACCGAGTTCCCGAAAAAAGATTTATCGAATGAAAAAATTCTTATAAACATCACAAAATATAATAAACCGGAATGACAAATAAACTTCACATTAACATATTTCCGCCTGCCAAAATCCAGAAATTAAAAATCCCGAATGACTAATATTGCTAAAGTCAAATCCTGAAAGCCGAATCTCACTACAAATAAAATAAAGTACTCTAATGGAAGAGCACTAAAAATTGTCGTCATTGTCCTTTGCCTGAACACTATAAATAATTATCTTTAAATTTTCACACAAAATAAACTTAAACAAAACATTTCATTAGATTGAAAGAGTACCCACGATGGTATTAATATTTTGTTTAGAACTAATGAGAATGTTTTTCCTGTACGTATTTTGTTTTACAAAATGTAATCAGCATTGGTAATCTACCAACATACGAGATGTCTAATTATATTTCAATTTGTACGAAGAACTTTCAACATGTAATCCGAACTTATACAAACAAGAAGTTCAATATTTCTTGCTTCACCCAAATACATAAAATACACTAGAAGAACCCTTCACCGGATATGAAATATACATTAACTGAATCTATTTTTATTTTTTTCTTAAAAAATAAGGACGCGCATATAAATTACACATGCAAAAAATGTGTGTGTATGCATATACATTCTATTGTCTATGGTATTAAAAGTGACAAGTAACGTTTGAATTTGTCTCGCGAATTTTCAGTTAAAATAGTTATTTATAACCATCATTTAAGCAATTGGTTGTGTGAATCACATTATAAAAATCCTTCCTAATATTGTGAAATATAATTATACCATAATCGTAGTGATCCAAACATATCAATCGGTTATTCACTAAATTTTACAAAATAATATCAGACATTACTGATTCCAGTGCGTGTGAGCGGTGCGACATCATAAAAGGTCACTATCACCCGTAAGTGCAAGCAGCGCAGAAACTCTCCGGACACTACTTGCAACCCGCTACGCGATAAGCAGTTAAGTGTGCTGGGTGCAGGGTCATCACTCACTTCCTAACGTTACGAACCTCTAAATAAAAATGGATGCTAATCAATGTATGGCGAAGGCTCAGGAAATTATTAACCAAATACATTTAATAATTACCGACTCATCTAATAAGTTCAATAAAGAACAACTTGCAAAAATAATGCCAAAAACTACCGAGTTACTGGGCGTCGCGGGACAGATGGCCGTAAGGATGGGGACTATGGAAGGTGAACTATCCGCATACAAAAATATTATCAATAACCAACCTGCAATAACTGGGACTACTCAATCCACTTCAATGGAAATATGTGACGCAATTACCGAGATAACAGAAAGGAATCTACGTTCGAAAAATCTTATTCTGCTGAACGTACCTGAAAGTGAAGACGAGAATCAAACTAACAGGATATCTGATGACAACAATAAAGTATGTTCTACGTTGAAAAGTATCGATGATACATTACAGATAAATATTTCTAAAATATATAGGCTTGGCGTAAGAAAAACTGACAAGATCAGGCCCTTAAAAGTAGAACTGCAAAATTCATACCAAGCTAAGCAAATAATCATAAATAAATATAAACTGAAGAATGGCATCAAAGTTAAACAAGATCTTACGGAGCTGCAAAGGAAACAAATGACGGATGTTTGGAAAGAGTTTGAAACGAGAAAAGCGGATGGGGAAACAAACATAACAATTAAGTACATAAACTCTGTTCCAAAAATAATAAAAAATGTGCCAAAAAACTTAAACAGCACCTAAAATTGTTTGGGTATTACCAAAATGTTCGCGGAATGAGAACCAAATTACAACATCTCAAAATAACTTCTCCCACAATCCCACATGATATATTGTTACTAACAGAAACATGGTTAAATAAGGACATCAATACATCGGAACTAGGTCTTAACCAATACAACATTTACCGTCTTGACCGTGACCCCATTACGAGCAACAAATCAAAAGGAGGAGGTGTAATGGTGTGCATATCCAAAAACATTTCATCTAGAAAATTGCCAGTTAAACACAAAAACGTTGAACACATCTTTGTAATGCTAAATATTTCATCAACAAAAATCATTATAGCCTGTACGTATATTCCACCAATGTCAGATCTGCAAATATACAAGAACCACATCGAGGATATAGAAACACTAAAATATAAATATCCTAAAGCCAAATTTATAATTGTAGGCGACTACAATCTTCCGAAAATTGACTGGTCTTTCGATAAGAACAATGAAGTGATTATTAACGAAACAGAAGTGCAGTGTGCCAAATCAAAGGAAATGCTCGATATGTCTTTTTTCCTAGGACTAAAACAGTTAAATAAAGTGCATAATTCTTATAACCGAATGCTTGACCTAGTATTTTCTAGTGACTTAAGGACAGTGGTAGAACAATCGGATGAATTGTTATTACCTTTAGACCAACACCATCCAGCGTTAGATATTACTATTACAAATGTGTCTAGAAAATTGGAGAAATTAAAAACTTCATCGTACAATTTTAATAAAGCTGACTACACAAATATTATTAATTATCTTGACCATACAGACTGGTCATTTCTAGAAGATGAAAACAATATTGAAAATCAAGTCCAACAGTTTTATTCAATCCTAAACACTTCAAAAGAACGTCATGTTCCAAAAATTAATTTTAATGCATCATTTTACCCCACATGGTTTTCAAAAGAATTAAAAGAATTAATTTATACTAAAAAACAAACTCACCGAATATATAAGCAATCTAGAAACGTAGATGATTATATAACGTTTACTAACTTAAGAAGGCAGTGCAAAGAATTGTCCAAAAAATGTTATAATGATTATATTAGTTTAATAGAAATGGAGGTTCATGATAACGTAAAAAAATTGTGGAACTTTTCTAATGCTCAGCGAAAAAATGATAGTAGTTTACCAAATATTATGCATTTGAATAACAATTGTGCGGACAGTACCGAAGGCATTGTCAATCTTTTTGCAGATTTATTCAAAAGTGTTTATGATGATAGTATTCCTGATAATGAAATCCCAAACGATATATCACTTGAAGAATCACTTAACCTAAACCATTGTTTTATTGAAATAAACGCTATAGAAAAGGCTATAAAAGCATTAGATACTAATAAATCCGCTGGACCGGATGGTTTCCCTCCAACATATTTAAAATCTTGTGTTCGCAGTTTGACTTATCCACTATTTATACTATTTAATAAGTCTTTGTCGTCAGGGTGTTTTCCAAATCAGTGGAAAAAAAGCTATCTTACGCCTATTCATAAAAAGGGAGATAAAAGCGATGTATCAAACTACAGACCAATATGTATATTGTCCGCTATTCCCAAACTATTTGAATCGTTAGTCCTAGATGTCATTATTAAACAAATTAATAATATTATTGTACCCAACCAGCATGGCTTTATCACAGGTAAATCCACTCTAAGTAACTTAATCATATACGAAAATTACATAACTGATTCTCTTGCCTTGAAGCATCAGGTGGATTCAATTTATACTGATTTTTCCAAAGCCTTTGACAAGGTAAGGCGACATATCCTTGTACAAAAATTAAGTATGTTGGGCATCAAGGGTAATCTATTAAGTTGGATTGATAGTTATCTCAGTAAAAGAGAGCTATGTGTGAAAATAAAATCTGTGGAATCTTACGTTTTCGAAGCCACAAGTGGGGTTCCTCAGGGGTCTCACCTGGGACCAATTCTTTTTTTGTTATTTATTAATGATATTGTTAGCATATTTAAAGATGTGGAAGTTCTTCTCTTCGCAGATGACTTGAAAATATATAAAACAATACGTAGTTTAGACGATTGTTATACTTTGCAACTTAATTTAAATAAACTATATCGTTGGTGCATCATCAACTCTCTGTTTCTTAATATTAAAAAATGTCAGGTCATTCGTTTTTGTAAAATACGAAATCATATAATTTATGTATATTCGCTAAATAACGTAAAATTAACAGCTGTCACTCAAATCAGGGACTTGGGTGTTATATTTGATGAGCAGTTAACATTCAATCCGCATGTAAATGAAATCACAAATAAAGCCTTAAAAATGCTTGGTTTTATATGTAGAACCGCATGTGACTTCAAGTCATTAGAATGTTTGAAAACACTGTACACATCTTTAGTAAGAAGTCAAGTAGAGTATAATTCGCCTATTTGGTCCCCCTTTTATAAAATACATTCCAACAATATTGAAAGGGTACAACACAAATTTCTACGATTTATTAACTTTAAACTAAATATTCCAATCCAAAATATAAATTATATCCAGCTGATGCACCAACTAAATTTGATTACGCTGTCAGATAGGCGAATTATCTCCGACCTTGTTCTACTAAATAAAATTATTAATTATAGAATCGACAGCCCTGAAATTCTGGCCACAATAAAGTTATTTGTACCTTCCAAAAATACGAGACAAAATTCCACGTTTTTCTGTGACAATTTTAAAACAAATTATCAAGCGCACATATCCTTAAATCGAATACAAAATTTTGGTAATAAATTTGGTAACGTTGTTGATATATTTAGAGATTCCGTAGCAGTGCTTAAACGAAATCTACATAAACACTTTGCTGAAATGTATGACTTCACCATTCCATAGTGAAAAACCCTTTTTAGCTTCTATTTATTTCACTCTTTTCTTTTAGACTTTTTAACTTTAATATATATATGTAACTTTACAAATTAATATTGTAATTTAATTTATATTTCGATTATGCTTAAGTCCCTACTAATGCTGATTAATTTCAATCCCGTTATTTTTGTTTGTAAGTACAAAAAAAAAACTGTTCTCCATAATGGTATTCTATATTATTTGTAAAACATTTATGTAGGTACTACACATATAATAATTATTTTATTCATATATGTACTTAAACTTTTATATGCCATATAGTTAATGTAATAATACTAACAACAATGTATGTAAAAGCCCAATGGGCGTTTAAATAAATAAAATAAAATAAAATAAAAAATAAGTGTATGTATGTATGTGTGTATATGTGGGCATGTATTTACACATGGATGCATGCATGCACATATATAAAACTAAAAAACAATTATGTAAAAGTATATGTACATGATCTAATAGGTCACTCGTATCACATTTAAAAAAAAATCCAGTTTTGGCAAATATTCTACGACACTCCGTATTTTTTTTAGTCGTACCTTAGAAACCCTGGTGATTTTTTGAAAATTTCTTATAAACCGGAAAGACGGGACATAATTTTATGGGTGCGAAAAAACATTAATTATATAGCCGAAAAACTTAAAAAAAAAACCGACGTATTCCACACGAATGGCACAGGAGAATAAGTAGGCATACCAAAAATGTCATATCTCAGAAATATTTTATTCCTTAATCTATCTTTTTGATCATTAATCATTATAATGTTTAACGTCTATATATGACTAAATCCAATGAAAAAAACTTGAACTTGTAAATAATAATTATAATAAAAATATTACCATTTGTTATTTCGGCTACTGGCGTTATACCTAGGTCTCTCAATCAAAATTTAGGCATATTAGATTTGTCAAAGAATTTATATATAAAAATGCAAAAATCAGTCATTTTAAATACACGTAGGATTACAAAAGATTTTTTAAATATTTATATTGAGGGATCAGTAGGGTTTATAGGTTCAATTAGGAGTTTCACAGAGCCGAAACCTCTGATATGAAAATATCTGGAGTCGGTGAATTATTTTCCCATTTGGTCTCTGGTAGGTTGACATGATGTTCTTGTATTGTTTTGTATTTATAATACTTATATAGTGCAATTGCGTAGCGTGGATTCACTAGATTATCATTTGGGAAGTGTGTGAACGGGTTTAGTTTTCCTGTGGGGAAAATTTGACCCGGACATTTAAATCTGGTGCGTAAATTATATTATAAAATTTTATTTTGTTAAAATCAGCACCATTACCATCACGCTAAGATAGCTACAGAATGCATAATATGTACGATGTTCACTTCGTAGCATCTGTCAAAACGTCAAACCAAAAGATAAGTTCACAGAGTACAACAATAATGTTAGTGATTTTAAAGTGTCAAATCCTAAAAATTTGCCGGAAATCAAAGTGCTGCCATATAAAAAAGTCAGTTTGGAATTTTACTAAATTACTAGCTGCATGTAGGGCGTTGTTAGACTTTACACACAGTTTTTCGAAATCGTATCTGGGCAGTAATATTAATTATAGTGATTTATTTTTGGTGTATTATGCCGTGTTACCCTCTTCCTTCTTTTCGAACAGCGATACTGAATCGTGACTATGCACGGGGTGGGAGTAACTTTGCGGCTACTCTTTGCTAAGACGCTTATGGATTTCGATAAGAGTTATGCCCGACCACCAAACAAGATAGGTAATTTACATTTAAGAGGTACTCACTATTGTGTCTCGTGGCTCGATCTCCATTCGGCGACGGTCACAGATATATCCAAAGGTGTACGATAATATTGTTCTGATCGGTTAGAATCACGATAAAGATTGAGTCACGAGTCGATCTACATAAGAAGTTCACACAAAGCATACGATATAATACGATAGGATTTACATTTTATGTAACGATAGGATAAATAACACTTCGACGTAGAGCGAAATGTCACGATACGATGATGGTTAGCAACGGACTGACGATAAAGCGGTACTTGACTCAACTCCACCGTGTAGGTAGGCACCCTTATTGTGCGGAATTACAAAAATCTGGATTCCTCCGATCCTGTATGCCAATCAAAGCACAAAACGAATGAAATCCATCAGCGTTATGAAACAGATACAGTGTCCATTTTCAAGGCAGAAGTGTGTCAGACATTGGCCCTGATGATGGACCTGTAATATAAATTTTTAACTTAAAGTCTCACCCCTCGAAAACAGAGACCACTAAATCTGCCTAGTGATACCTTAGTCAATGCTTCATACAAATATCAAAACTTTATGAAAGAGCTACTATAGAATTCCAATACTCTTGCCAACTCTATAATCTGTCATCTACAGAGTGAATGGTATTACACTGTCAAAACAGAATCACACAAATCTTAATTTCGGAGGCAAGCATGGATACTAAGGGTCGACCGAGACATATTTTTCGTTCTCGGCCGAGACCGAGACCGAGACCGAGAATAAATTAAAATCTCGGCCGAGACCGAGAGCCGAGACCGAGAATAGATAAATTGAGAAAAAAAATGAAAATGCGCTATTTTGGCATAATATAGTATATTTAAGAATGTAATAATAATTTGTTTTAAGGCGCCGCATCCGCGCTCAAAAAGAAGAAGATGGAGAAATATGTAATTAGGAATGTTAGAGGAGCGCGCTAATATTTAAAGCGATAAAATCGAAAATATTTAATAAAACACGACATCATTTAAAGAAACATTGTGAATTTTTTTCACAATTATAACTTGTAAAATAACTGAAGCAAACGTTTTTTAAATAATTTTTGGAGCATACTTTGCGATTTTTTTTCTATCGAGGGAATTGCAAATAATTTGCGTTTCGGCGTGGAAGGCGTCTAGTTATTATCATTATGGTTATAAGTAAAACCCGCCTCGCTGCCAGCCGACCAATCACAATCGACAGCTCTCTCACGCACTGACACCAAGTGACAAATGTGAACGCGTGCGGTAGATTTGAATCCCATTATCCTATACCGCACCTACTTACAACGGTCTCGGTTATGGCCGAGAATCTCGGTGATTTTTCGCCGAGAACCGAGACAGAGTTCTCGGTAGAATTTGTAGCCGAGAATGCCGAGACCGAGACCGAGACCGAGATCTCGGTCGACCTTTAATGGATACAATGGATACCGCTGCGCCGCTCCAGGAACCGTTTATTGAATAACCAACATATCTACTAGATCACCCCAAGTGATTCGCTACGTTTGGTTATTTAACATGGGTGCCCGGGTTATTGGAGTGAAGTTTGTCTAGGTCTTGGTGGCCAATGCGTTTCCTCACCTACTGCGTGTAATCTAGACCTCTCCAGCCGGACTCTTTCGATCTATCGCCTTGCACCGCAGTGGGAGGGGTGGATTCATACGTTTCTCACTCCTGGACACATTAACCCCAGTTTCTTTCCAGAACTTCCTCTCCTTCCGTTCCTTAAAAAAAACCTTCCACACAGCATCCCCAAAGATTACATAGGCCCTGAGGGATTTTTTTCCTCGGGGCATCTTAGGGGATGCTGTGTGGAGGGTCTTTTTAAGGAAGGATAGGATAGGAAGTTCTGGGAAGGAAAAAGGCATGAGGGGTGGGTAAAATCTGGAGGTCAGTGTATCTGGGAGTGAATCCATCCCTCCAACTGCGGTGCAAGGCCGTTGCCTTGACCGGAATTGACCTTTTACCTTGACGTTCCAGTCGGACTCTTTCGACCCACTGGTCGAAAGAATCATCCGCATCCGCCGCCAAGACCCGCATAAAAGTCACCCCATGAACCCGGGCACCCCTGCTAAATCACCAAACGTGAACCACTTGGGGTGACCTATGGCAGAGGTGTTGGTTATTGTGATATATGCAATTATATCCATGAAGTAATTCGGAAATGTTCGGGTCCGCCGAACGTTGCCGAAAGGGCTTACGAGCCGGGACAGCGCTCTAGTTTGTGGCAGCTGCCAGATCCATTCTAACTTCCGTTATAATCAGTCGCTACCGAGACAAATAATATACTACTTATTGAATCAATTGTACATTACAATAAAGGTCGAAGAACTTACGTTTAACCATTAATTATTATTGTGTGGCAAGTAAGGCCACAATAAAAGAACATCACAGTTATCCAATAAATGGTTCCCGGGGCGGCGGCACCAGTACCCGCTTCTTTTCAAAAATTCCCGTAAGTAAGTGGAAAAGTAAGAAAATCACAAAAAATATAAATCCGTACACAACGCCATCTCTGATACTGACAAAAACAAAACACGGACAGTTGGGCATCGATAATTGCTTCATTGTGCGATTTTTAACTTAATAAAAAGACTTAATTTAATTCAACAGTTATTGATTCTGAGGCGGTACGAAGTTCGTCGGGTCAGCTAGTTATAATATGTAGCACCGTATTCCAGTCACCCTGTATACCAAACTTTACTACCCCTTCAAAAGTGTTTCAGTATATTCAATCGAGAATAATATTTGTGGTAAAAGTTGTTTTCCACAGAAATAAGAAACTAATTTAGTGTTTATAGAAATGAACTCAATGCTGTTTTGTATCCTTTTCATAAGTCCATTTTTATTACAGTGGAAAAAACATTTTATTGATGGAGCATAAATAATTTCTGTATATATTCATGTACGCGTTCGTTGTACAGAAAGAAAACTGCTGTGAACAATAAAATTTGATTGGATTGGATCTTGGATGGCATTGACAATCCATCTTCGGAAAATGCAGGGAGTCCCTAAAGAAAGTTGATATTTAGCGGGACGATTTAAAAAAAAGTAAGGGTTCTATCGATAAAATATTTATAAAATACTAAAATACACAATTTGGGAAATTATTTCTGAAAAATAATATCGTCCAAATGTAAACCCTCACGTTCGCGGCATTCATTTAATCAAAGAGTAAAATTTCTTATGACGGCTCACCAGGTAGGCTTCGTGATGGCTGCCATTTCGTGACGGATATTTTCTTTTAATTGCATCAGGGAAGCCGGATTTTTGGTGTACACTTTAAAAAGTGGTAAAAATCCTCGAAACTTGGCACCGTCAACAGGAAAATCTTGTAAAATGGAAAGATGGATTTTCAGTACCTTATTTCCTGAAAAGCGGGGTCAGACAGGGAGGATGTATGTCCCCAGTATTGTTTAACATATACATGGATGAACTAACCCACAGGCTAAACAATGCTGGAGTGGGCTGCCACATCGGAGGTCAATGTATCAACAACATGAGCTACGCAGACGATATGGTTCTGATGGCACCGTCAATAAGGGGATTACGAATCCTCCTGAAGATCTGTGAAGAATTCGCACACGAAACCAACATGATCTATAATGCGAAAAAAACAGCGCTGTTGGTCATAAAACACGGGGAAGGCCCAAAAAATATCCCCCCCGCTTTTTTGAACGGCGAACTCCTAAAAACAGTAGAATCTACCAAATATCTAGGACATATCATCAACGATAAATTAACAGATGATGAAGATATTGACAGGCAGAGGCGCGTACTGAGCATAAAATCCAACATGCTCAGTAGAAGATTTCGGCTATGCAGTCCACGGGTAAAAAGGACGCTATTCCTAGCCTTCTGCACAACCCTATACACATGCGAGCTTTGGGCAACCTTCAAAAAAAGAACCATGGAAAGGCTTCGGGTGCAATATAACAATGCTTATCGTCTGATGTTTGGACTCCCCAGGCACTGCAGTGCCTCCTCAATGTTTACAGAAGGGCGAGTTACAGGATTTAAAGATCTATTAAGAACCAGGATTGCAGGACTGAGGGGAAGGATAAACCATCCAGAAACATTCTCATAATAGAATCCCGCTTGACTTCAGGATCGAGCTTAGAAGAACATTGGAGGAAGACACTGGCTCCTATAACCCAGGACTGATTTTTTTATTTATTTTTTTTTTTACTTATATTTTTATTTCATTCATTTTATATATATCTATGTGTTTTATGCATGTACTTACACACTATATAGGATGTGTGGGATTGCACTCACCTCCCCACATTCTGGAATAAAGACCTTTATTTATTTACTTTATTTATTTATTAGTCCATAGTGGTCAGGACCACGAGGAGGCCAATTTATGTCACCTCTCCTGGAGATAAATTCCAGGGAAAATTTCAGGAACTCATGGCAGAGACGTATTGGACGTATGTAATGTTGCTCTGTCTTTCTGGAATCATGTTCTTTGGTTATAGCCAGTAAAATTGTAGGGGTGCAGCATTAGGTCTTTGTGCAAAATGCTGTGTAACGATGATCTATGCACATTTAAAGCACTTGCGCGCTTCCGAATCGAAAAGTTTGAATCGTCACGAAAAGACTGATAAACACTCTCTACGTTTTTACCGTTCTTGATGACCTTGGTCGCCCGGATTTTGGTTTTGCCAGCGTTGTACCGATCTCTTCAAACTTTTTGACCCATTTTCGAATTGTTATTATTGAATTATTGTGGATGGCTAGCTCTTACAGAATGGACACATTTGTGCGTCTGCTGCATTCTGCTGCAAGGCCCTGAGGGCGGCTTTTGGTTCGACTTCGCCCAGTTTGAGTGTTGGTGACCATTTTATAAATCCGATAGGAACTGGTTCCAAAAATAGCCGGTTCCTCGGATCCAGTGACATCTAGTCGCCGGGACAAAGTAACCGCGAAAGGCAATTACATCATATGTAATATGACGACGCGTGGTAGAAATCACAACGTGGTATTATTATTCACAACTGCCAGTTACAATAATTCTTCCACCTCCAATAGTACTTACGCCTGCCAGCCGACGCTCTTCACGCGGTCAACGTAAGTGGCGTCATCTTTGGCTTTGCTTTTATTCGGTTCTATTTATCTCGCTTTCATATCGGTTCTATCTATCAAAAGTAGCTATTTAATAAACTTCAAGTACGAATATTTGCCCACGCAGAGATTTGAACCCGCGACCTGGGGATTGCTAGCCAAGAGCCTCACCTCTCGACCGAGGAGGCCGTCGATCTAAATAGATTTAGTTATAAAAACAAAATTAATTAAAGTCATTCCAAGCAATGTCTATATTCTGAAAGGTCGTCTTTACCAGGAAGATTCTGAAGGTATCCACCTCTACATATAAAAATCAAAACATCCTTGCTTCTACGTATATATGTGAGTTGTCTATGCATTGCTAAACCATTTATCCGATTGCGATGAAACTTTGGGGATTTGATGTGCACATGCCCGTGATGGTTTCTATATACAAAAGTGAGCTTTGGCATCATGAAATTATGCGTTGCTTAACATTCATCTGATTGCGACGAAACTTTGGGGATTTGATTTTATTTTTACACGAGCTCCACACTTTTTTTTTACAGGAGGCCCTGAGTAAAATAATTTCCCTCTATGCCTATGTCATATTTTGGTATGCTGTGTGGAGGGTTTTTCAACGAAAGGAAGGAGAGGAGAGTTCTGGGAAGGAAAAGGTTTCAAGGGGTGGATAGGAAACTGGGGTTCAGTGTGTCCTGGTCATCCGTCTCCAAGACCTAGACAAACCTCACCCATGAACCCGGGCACCCCTGCTAAGTCACCAAACGTAGCGAACCACTTGGGGTGACTTAGGGTGAGAGGCGTTGGTTATCCAATAAAGGTTCTCGGGGCGGTGGTACCCATTCACGCCTCCCAAATTGCAAATTGATGTGCGCATTCCTCTGATGGGAGTGGGGAAGGGAACGTGGGGGGGGGGGGAGGAACGCGGGAGGGGGTTCGCGGGATGGGGAAAGCGGTAGAGGGAGAAGGAAGGTGGAGAAGGCGCGAACGGGACAAATGGGATAGGACACGCAGGGAGAAACATTTTATTAAGTTGCATTGCAACGCATGTTTATTAACCCTTAATTACTCGCATGGGGTCAAAGCATTTTCGGATTAAAAAATGAAGCACTTGGCGCGGCCCGATTCCCCCCGCGCCCTCGCTAGCTTAATAACTCGCGTCTAAGTTTGTATTTTGTATTTTAGTAGCCACCAAATCACGGGAGTGGAAGGATGCGTGGCTGCGCTCTTGAGCGGTGACCCCGTGCGAGTAATTACGTTACTTTACAAAGTACCAACAAAATGCAAGAAATTTTCAAGGTTTGTGTACAATGATCACTCTGAAATATACTGTCAACAGTGTAACAAGAGTGATTCGGAGAGTTCCTAAAAATATGAGTATTAACTATGATCTCAGTATACCTAAGTACAAATTGTTAATTATTGATAACTATTTTAGTTTAACTTGTTTTTGTATAATTAGTTAGTAATTCATGTTATTACTTATAGATGACAGAATAAACAAAGCACTTTAATAATAAAATAGTTTCATTTACTTATACATTTCAATATATATTAAAAACTACTCATTCTTTTTGGGGTCATCCGTGGCCCCATGCGAGCAGTTATGTAATATTCTTTGTGCGAGTAATTAAGGGTTAATAAATATCTTAGAAAAATCATTTAGACTTAACAGTGTTAAAGTTAAAATTTAAAATACTTAAATATTGTACAAAGTGTTTACAAGTTGTCACTAATTTTGTTTTTCTTTGTTTTAAACAGCCGAGTAGCGCCGTTAAGTGTGAACAAAGTTGTTACAACTTGCTAAGAACATTATTTTACATAGTTCAGTTTGTTTTAAGTAAAGGCAGCTTAATGGACTTGTTAAGACTTAAGAAGGTTGTTGTGTTTGTCTTCGATAATCTTGATTAGGGGTGTCGATTTAACGTCATGGTTTATTAATTACATACGCTTTGTTTAGAATCGATATAATTAAGATTTCGATTCAAATTGAATAAATCTTTTAATTTATTTTTCAATTAACAACCCTTCCGAATTTTCGCGAATATTCACTTATAATGTCTCAAAGGAAATGACATTTTACGAAAACTTTGTGTTATTACCACTTTACAATTAAAGCTCTATAAATTAAACATTTCTGTACATACCCGAATAGTAAAAACTGTTTTAAAAAGGTTACAAAATAAGCTTTCGAATTAATATATTACAATTAAATATTAACATTTGCAAATATTAACATTTGCAAATATTAAAATTTAGAATGCAAACATAAAAAAAAAGTAAAAATGAGACACGTGATGTTTTTATGTGAAAACGGTACTAAAATCACAGATTATGTAAAAAAAACAATACTTATTCTATTATATAAATGTATAATAAACACTTTTGTCATCTCACTTTTTTATCATTTCATATAAAAATATTTAATAAAAATTAACAATGTCGAGCGCGGTCGAGCCTCCCGTAGGAAATTTGGCGGGTAAAATTATATGTCAGACTGCGCAAATGACAGAATATTCTTGTTATGTATTTCTATAGACATGTAGAGCTTATAGATGTAGAGCTTGATCCACTATCGACCTTTTACTTTTTGTTTTAGGGATGTCACTAAAAGAATAACGGAGTTAGAACGATTTCTATGGAGACACACGCGTTGACGTATAAACACGCTTATTGTACATTACAGCTATCGTATTTTGACGCATATATCTGCTTACGTTGCTGACCGGTTTTAATGAGTAAATAAATCTTCCGATTTTAATATTTAATCATCGAAGACGATATTAGCTTCATATAATTTGGGGGGCGCCCCGGGAATAGGTCACACCAAGTGGTTCGCTATGTTTGGTGCCCAGGTTCATGGAGTGAGGTTTGTTTAGGTCTTGGCGGCCAATGCGTTTGCTCACCTATTGCGTAGCAGGCCGGATCGATAGAGATTGGTTGAGGGAGACCTAACCTAGACCTCTCCAGCCGGAATATCTCGACCCATCGCCTTGCACCGCAGTGAGAGGAATGGATTCGTACATCCTGCCCACCCCTTTTTTTCTTCCCCAGTAGTTTACCTCCTTCCTTTCATTGAAAAGACCCTCTGCCCAGCCTCCCTAAAGATGACATAGGCTCTGAGAGAATTCTTTTCAGTAAAAATGCGTTATTTTAGTTAGTAATTTTTATTTATATTACTACAACAAAATTTTACGTAAATAGATCATTTGTTATTTAAATTTGAACCCATCAAAATGCCTTTTAAATTATTTTATTTATTTGTTTTATATATAATCATATTTTTATAATACTAGCTGACTCGGCCACGCGTTGCTGTGGTTAACGAAACACAACGCCATCTACTGGATAGTTTCCCAACCTAGATAACCAAGTGTATTGTCGATAAATTAACTAACACCTCCATCTATTAGAAACCTGTGAAACTGACAAATAAGTCCAAAGCATTGTCCTATTTGTTCTATTAACCATTGTTCTATTTAATGAACGTATATTTCGCAATAATAAATATTGTGGTCTATAATTGAGATAAAAAAATTGGACCAAATTACACACCGTAAGCCAAAATTTCATCAAAATCGGTTAAGTAATTTCGGAGTTTATCTCGAACAAACATCGTGTAGCGAAATTTTTATATACATACTAGCTGGTCCCGGCATGCGTTGCTATGTCATTTAATAAAGAAATTGTTTCTCCCTGCGTGTCCTTTCCCATTCGTCCCGTTCCCTTTCCGCCTCTCCTTCTTCTCCTGCGTCCTCTTCTCCTCTCTCATTCCCACTACGTCACCTCCACCTTCCCTCTCCCCACTCCACTCCCCACCCCTTCCCCCGTCCCGCGAACCTTCCTCCCGAGTTCCCCTCCCCCCTCACACGTCCCCTTCCACCTTCCCGCCTTCCCTTTCCCGCTCCCTCCTCCCTCGTTCCATATATTCAATCCCAGTACATTCAGTTTTTAAACAGCCCGCGTGCCACCTTTTACAATTTTTATTCAAATTTCCATTTTTCATGTTTATTAAATTTGGTACCTAACACAGGTACCTATTTAAAATATCTAAAATTCTTGATTCGATTCAAACTATTAGGGGAGTACCTACTTTAAATAAATTTATCAACTTAAAGATTTTCAAAAATAGAATCCTGATTTAACAATAATTGTTTTGCAAAATGTCATTCTCAAACACGCGAACTGTTAAACGTGCGATAGTCGTTAGGTTTTCTTAAATTATCCAATTTTCTGCGCAATTTTCGTAATTTTTCTCTCCGTAACAACCATCCTCGTACTTCAAGGAATATTCTAAAAAAAGAATTAGCGAAATCGGTTCAGCTTCTCTCGAGATTTGCGCTTAGTAACACATTCAGCGATTCATTTTTATAAAGAGAAGATATTTATACAGGGTGTTAAGGGACGTATTTGACTTACTTTAACCAGTGATACCTGACATAATTTGGAGTAAAAAATGTAAATGAAATTTTGGTCTCCGGTGACATTTTTGATGTTTTTTTTTTTTTTCTACAAAAACTTAAAAAAATGGTAGTTGGAGACGGGGTAAGGGGTTCGTCGGACACCCGGCTGAGTGACCAGTGACGACATGCGGAAGAAATTTTTTTTTGTTTGATTTTGAAGAAAAAAATTATGAAAAAAAAAAGTCATCAAAAAAAGTCACCGGAGACCAAAACTTCATTTACATTTTTTACTCCAAATAATGTCAGGAATTACTGGTTAAAGTAAGTCAAGTACGTCCCTTAACACCCTGTATAATATACAGGGCTGGGCAGTATTTGAAATACTTGTAATTGAAATACGTATTTGAAATACAAATACGTATTTTGTATTTGTATTTCAATTACTTCCTAAAAATGTATTTTGTAATTGGTATTTCAATTACCTGGGGCTGAGGTATTTTGTAATTTGTATTTCAAATACTTATGGCTTCAAAATACATTTTCAAATACATTTAGCGATCTTAATAATGATAATGAAAAATAAACTGACATAGATAATACGTAGACTAAAAACGCTAGAATCCAAAGCTATATGTTATGTGTGTTAATATTTAGAGTTGGCAACACGTCCTGTGCTATAATAGCACTGTTATTGTACATTTTCTATCATATTTGTATCATTATGTAATGCTTGTCATTGCTTTGTATTGTACATTTTTGTATCATAGTATTAGATCAAGCACTATGGGAATAATTTGACTGAATACTAAACTATTTTTAAGTTAATTACAGTAGAGCGCACTTGAAGTGAAATAACTAGTGTCCGACCGAAACAGGATTTTCTACCGAAAACGAAACCGAATATTCGATATCTGTCTCAGTTTCGGCCGAAACCGAAACCGAAACTTTTTTAGACATGTTAAAAATCTATTGTTTACTGAAATTCGGCTTATTTTTTACACTTATATTCACTATAAAGTAAGGACTTCATAAATTGAGTATTATAATTTTAATTGGGTTTACAATCACAATATTTTTTTACATTAACTCCACACGAGAGACCCTGAGGAAAATAATTTCCCTCAGGGCGTATGTCATCTTTGAAGATGCTGTATGGAGGGTCTTTTTGGGGAGAGGAAGGAGGGAGGAAACATAGAGGCCGGGTTCCACAGCCGAGCTGTTGAACTCAAGAATGAGTCGTAGAAACGACCCGTTCTCATGTGACTAAATAGTATATTTCGGAGAGCGCCGTTTACGGAGACTAGCATTAAAAAGTAGTATGTATATCAACAGGGTACTTGTGGTTTCATTACAATTACGTAGATTGTAAGTATCTCCACGAACGGAGGGCCTTACACCAAGCACATCAAAGGATGGACTGTTCGGAAGATCGCTTTCGTTGAAGGAGACTAGATTTTAATTTTTATTTACACTTGTTAAATAAAATTAAAATTATAATGAAATAAATAAAAATAATTGAAGTTTGTGATCACATAAACTCACAATACAAGCACGCCGGACCGGCCGGCGAACTCAGTTGATGTGATGGTGGATGACACACGAGCCACGAACTCACCCGAAGTCAGTCAAACGGCACGCGATAATTCACAAATGCAGAGTTTCGGTGCGGCCGAAGGTTCGGCAGATTTTCTGCCGAAACCGAAACTGATGCCGAAACTAGATTTTTTTACCGAACCTTGACGAAACCGAAACCGAACCTTCGGTCGGTCACTAGAAATAACACAAAATAGCACTATACAAATGTCGTGTTATAATAATAATATATTATTATTATATTACCTAACACCTGAGTCCTTTACCACAAATTTTAAGCGGAGCGTGAAGTGAAGCGGAGATGAGATGTGTCTTTTGAGCAATATGATTGGTCAATTTTTGCACGTCTCTGTTTCACTCTGCTCAACATTGCTTCTATGGAAATGCACCCTTAGATAAGGGCATTTACGACAATTTATTGCAACCAAAGGTTCTACCAAAACCAAATGTATTTTGTATTTTGTAATTTGTATTTTGTATTTGAAAGAAAAAAATGGTTAAAATACTGTATTTTGTATTTTGTATTTTAAATACAAGATTTGAAAGTATTTTGTATTTCGTATTTTAAATACATGCGAAAAAGTATTTTGTAATTTGTATTTCAATTACAGCAAAGCATGTATTTTGCCCAGCCCTGATAATATATATGTATATGTATATAGATATAGAAAGATTATGTTTTTAAATGCTTTACTCACAAACAATTACCAAAATTGCCTCTAAAATCATGAAATATTAAAAACTTTAATGGCCTATATTTAATAATTTAAAACACAAATAAATAATCTTCCAAAATCGTGTCATATATTTTATATATCTCTAAGTACCTTCGACCAAGTGACTTTATTGTTCGATGCTAAGTACCATTTGATTACAAAAATATTTTTTCAGTTTTGTTCGATATTTTAGCCTAAAATCCAAAATCAAGATTTGTATAAAATGAGGCGAAACGGGCCGCGCATCCGTTCCCTTAATAATTTATTCATTTTTACAGAAAAATATGTCAATAATAAGGTATTTTAATATAAAATGTAAGTATTTGATTTAGTTCGAATAAACGTTTTGATTTTGAAGTGTAAAAAAACGAACGAAAACACGCGATCACATTTAATATTAATGGGTTCAATCACAATGACCCTAGAAAAACAAAGCAAACGCGAAAATTATTACTTATTACAATCGGAATAAAAGTAATTTCTTTCAATTTCCACATTTCTGTAAAACTGTGTCACGAAACAAAAGTTTTTAAATTTGCTTGAGAAAGCCAAAAAATAGATTCTTTATATGGGCAATTCGCTCTAAAAAGAGGCTTATACAATAACCCATATATTTATCATTTTTTTATTCAATCTTTTTGTTTCAATATCCCATAAAACACACTTTCAACATTTACGTTCATCAAATATTTCTTTACTCTTTTTATTTCAACATCCCACAAAACATATTTTTATTATATATTTATAACATATTTTTAAGGTATACTTTTTACGTAAATTATTTTGTTTCAAAATCCCATAAAAACGTTCCAACCTTTTCTTTAATAGTTTTGTTTCAATATCCGATAAAACATAAGCTGCTACTCGAATTTCTACCGATTTCTTGCAAACCTCCCTTACACATTTGAAGTTTTTAAGCTCTTAAAAAATGTATGTTATTTTTTAAGATAATACGATGCGCCGAAACGCAATTTGTATAAAATTCCCTCGATAGAAAAAAGTCGCAAAGAATGCTCCAAAAATTATTATAATCACGTTTGTTTCAGTTATTTTACAAGTTATATGTGTGAAATATTTCACAGTGTTTCTTTAAATGCTGTTTAAGATAACCCTCGCACGATTTTTGCTCTATTTTAAACAAGTCGTGTTTTATTAAACATTTTCACAATTTTCGCATCGATTTTATCTCTATAAATATTAGCGAGCTTCTCTGACATTCGTAATTACATATCTCTCCATCTTCTTCTTTTTGTGCTAGGTTGCGGGGCCTTAACGTATAAACCTTTTCATTCATATTTTTGTTTCCATATCCCATAAAACATACTTTTAGTACACATTTATCAACGTTTTCTTTAATGTTTTCTTTTAATTTCGGATTAAACAAACTTTTTATACACATTTATCAACCTTTTCTTTAATATTTTTGTTTCGATATCCCATAAAACTTACTTTTAATACTTTCATCAAAATTTGCTTTAATGTTTTTGTTGTAATATCCCTTAAAAACGTGCTTTTATTATATGTTTACAAACCTTTTGTTTAATTTTTTTCTTTCAATATCCCATAAAACATACTTTTAACATATGCTTATCAATCGTATCTTTAATATTTTTGTATCAATAACCCTCAAACCTTCTTTTAACATTCATTTTTCACCCATTTTTTAAAAATATTTTAGGATCAATATCCCTCCTTTTAATTTATATTTATCAACATTTTTTAATCTTTTTGTTTCCACATTCCATAAAATATATTTGTAACATATATCTTTCAAGATTTTCTTATTTTTGTTTCAAAATACCTTAAAAACATGCTTTTAAAAGGTGTTTATCAACCCTCTCTTTAATATTTTAGTTTCAATTACCCATGAAACATACCTTTACCATATTATTCATTAATCTTTACTTTACCCTGTTTTATTACAATATCCTTTAAACCCCTTTTAAAAAATATTTATCAACCATTTTTTAAATATTTTTCTTTCAATTTCCCATAAAACATCCTATTTAATATATATTTATCAATCTTTTCTTTAATCTTTTGTTTTAATATCGCGTAAAACTCACTTTTAACATAAACCTAACTATTTATTAAGCCTTGCTTTAATCTTTTCTGTTTCAATATCCATAACAAAATTTTAAGAAGAACATTATAAGATAGGGAAGACACTTGAAAAATCGCGGAATATTATAATTGTTTGTTTGTGAAGCTAAAAGTATTTACAAAACATTTTATTTTTAGAGATTGAATAATCCAATATATACATATCGCTGAACTTTTATTATGTATTATGGGGTGACTTCTAAAAATTCACATTGTAATCAAAAGTCAAAATTCTTTGATAATTCGGTTAAATGTACCTCTTTACAAAATAATAAAATCATTCCAATACAAAAAATAAGACACTCAACAATAATTCTGCCATATTATTTCATACTTCAGCTCGACAAAGCCAATCCCTAAAAAACATCTATTCATGAAAGAGTCGAACAAATTTATTCGTTTTATTGCGCTATAAAAAATGTTTTCGGCAATTGTATCGCGTGACTGTCCGACCTTGATATTTGGCGCGAATTGTACCGCGTTCCAAATTTAAAAAGAGAATGGCTGCCATTTTGAAAAGGCGAACAACGGACGCCAATTTATTTGGAATTTGACGATCGATTTTTTAACTTTGAATTGGAGCTAATGATTGGTAGCGAAGCACTGAACGGAAAATTCATAGAAATGGGTCAAATCATTATCGATATGAAAGAAAACCGACCTCTCAAATTTACATAGACACTTACCGCCGCCCCGGGAACCATTTATTGGATAACACCTACGCCACAGGTCTCCTCAAGTGGTTCGCTACGTTTGGTGACTTAGCAGAGGTGCCAGGGTTTATGGGGTGAGGTTTGTTCAGGTTCTGGCAGAGATCGAGAGAGACTGGATGAGGGAGGCCTTTTGACCTTTCCAGCCAGACTCTCTCGACCCATCATCTCGCACCGCAGTTGAAGGAATGGATTCATACGGCCGTCACTCCTATACACACTAACCCCCAGATTCCTACCCACCCCTCTTACCTTTTTCCTTTCCAGAACTTCCTCTCCTTCCTTACCTTAAAAATACCCTCCTCACAGCATTCTCTAAGATTACATAGGCCAAACTATTTTCCTCAAGGCCTCAAAAAATCAATTTATTCTAATTTAAATTAATAGATTACTTCGTTTTTACCACTTTTATTGTTTACAAAACCGACATGTTTCGTCAGCAAAGCTGACTTCCTCAGGGTTTTGACAGAACTAATTTTAAAAATAGACATATATAGGTAATAGAGAAAAATAATCGACATAAACAATAATAAAATTAGAAAGAAAATAATGTTTAAGGGACGAGGGGCAATATAGAACAATTAAAAATTTTAAAAGGGGAATAGATTTAATAATGGGTCATTTAAAAACAATTTTGATTGTTAATAATATTTAAATTTGCATTAACACTCTTTCTAATCTCTAAAATTTCTAATTTATCCAACTGAAAGCCATTGACATTACAATGTATTAATTCTATTCCACTGTTAAAATTAAAGGTATGACTAGTTTCTATTAAATGGTTGGCAAACTCCGAGAAACTATTATTATTTAAAGCTTTCATATGCTCTTTAATCCTTATTTCAAAGTTTCTCGAAGTTTTACCCATATAAAAGAAATCACAATCATTACATTTCAATTTATAAATTCCAGATTTTTTCATTTTGGAATCGGAGTTTGCCAACCATTTAATAGAAACTAGTCATACCTTTAATTTTAACAGTGGAATAGAATTAATTCATTGTAATGTCAATGGCATTCAGTTGGATAAAATAGAAATTTTAGAGATTAGAAAGAGTGTTAATGCAAATTTAAATATTATTAATAATCAAAAATTGTTTTTAAATGACCTATTATTAAATATATTCCCCTTTTAAAATTTTTAATTGTTCTATATTGCCCCTCGTCCTTTAAACATTATTTTCTTTCTAATTTTATTATTGTTTATGTCGATTATTTTTCTCTATTACATATATATATGTCTATTTTTAAAATTAGTTCTGTCAAAACCCTGAAGAAGTCAGCTTTGCTGACGAAACATGTCGGTTTTGTAAACAATAAAAGTGGTAAAAACGAAGTAATCTATTAATTTAAATCAAAATGGTGCCACAAAATAAGTTTGCTGTGTTAGAAGAAGCAATTTATTCTGTTCGATCTTGGAGAAACAAAAGCGGTTCAAATATGACTAAATACCTCATTAACTAATAGACTCTTGTTTAGTGTGAAAAATTATAAACAAAGTGTCAAAGTATATAATAAAGTGAAGTTAGTATTTCAATTCGAAATAATCTATTTATTCCTTTTTTATATGTATCGTTTTGATTTTTAGGATTATAAATCCATAGACAGATCCGCCAGTGTATTTTATCCACGTAAAATCATCGGAGTCACGCCTATCGATCCGATATTGTAAAGTTTTCGATTTCATTTATGACTCTGCAACCGGGCCCGAAAAGATGAAGATGGAGAGATGCGAAATTACGAATGTTGAAGGAGAGCGCTAAAATTTACAGCGACAAAATCGATGCGAAAATTGCGAAAATGTTTAAGAGGGCATTACCAGAGAAATCCGGAAATAAGTCATTTTCAAAAAAAATTTTAGACGTATTGACTCTTTTCCACAAAAAATTATAAATGGATTTCGAAAGATTGTTCTTTTATCCAGCATTCGTATGTAATAAATTTTGAGATTTTTTTTTAATTTTTAGTATAATAAGGTTATTCCATAGGTCGTTGGCAGATTTGTTAAATTTTCAAAAAAGTTTTTGTATTATACCACACCCATTTCAAATAATATAATCATGCAGTAAAATAAATCAATACATTATCTAGCAAACGCATGTTTTAGAATTTTAATTTTAGTTTCAATAAAATCATTAAAAAATATGTACGTACATGTGTTTCTTGACGAAAATTGGTCCATTTGTGTATTTATTTGCGCACTTACAAACTAATATATTTCTGATTTTTTTAACATTCTTATTAAATTTAGACATTATTGAAAAATGATAAATACTTATAATCAAAAAATAACTACAAAAAGTCCACTATTTTAATAGTTTTATCGTCACGCCTTTCAGCATTTTTGGATGAAGGTATAAATTAAAGCTAATTTGGATTGAAATAAATTCGATATTGAGTTATAATTTAAAAAAGCTGGTACGGAGAATAATTAATCTTTCTCATTGTAACCGCCCTGCACGATCGGAAGAACAACTTTCGACGAAATGTGGATTTTCGTCCGCTGGTTGGTTAAACGCTCTTAATGAAACACGACTCGTTTAAAATAGAGCAAAAATCTCGCGGGCATTATCTTAAACAGCATTTAAAGAAACACTGTGAATTTTATCATACACATAACTTGTAAAATAAATGAAAAAAACGTGTTAATAATAATTTTTGGAGCACATTTTGTGATTTTTTTCTATCGAGAGAATTTTATATAATTTGCGTTTCGGCGCGGGCAAAGTCTAGATATTATCTTCAAGAATAACCTATATTTTTTTTAGAGCTTAAAAACTTACCGTGTTTAAGGGAAATAAATCGGTACAAATTAGGGTTGCGGGCCCTTAACGTCCTGATATTAATTTGTCTGGGCCCGAGAGGTCTAAACTAATTTTAAAAAGGAACTCCAGTGAAAAATATTATGGCTTTTAAAAAATATGTTCATATAGACCAATAAACGCTGATTCTGAATATATAAGTTTTATTTAATGATATTAAACGCAGAGTTTTTAAAAAATTATTAAAAAGTCCATCTTTAATCGGGTCGTAAAAATACGACGTCAAGTTGGCAATATTGAAATTTTAGTAGTGACGTCACTGTTCGATGTGTCATGACGTCAACGTAAAGTCATTGTATGGGAATATATGATATGCCACAAGCCATCGTATTAATATATTCGTTAATTTACATACTGTTTATAGAGATTTAATTGTTGTGTTTTTTTTAACATTATTTAGGCCTAAATAATGTTTCAAAAATAAAGGTATCTCTTATTAGTTTATCCCTATTATTGAAAATATTCAAAAACTACTGCACAAAAAGAAGCTGCGAAGAGAATACTTCGAACAACGAAATTCAAAATGGCGGTAGTTGATCAGCTGATTGCCCATTACTATAGTATAATTTCAGGAGTGATGACGTCACACGATTCACCATACATACGATGGTTTTCGGGGGGTCTTGAAAAATTATTTTAACTATTAAAACTAACTCTAAAAACATAAAGAAAAATGCAGTTATTTAAGTTAGAAGGTCATTATTCATTAAAAAAATTAAAAAATTGAACTGAAGTTCTCTATTATTTCACTACTGATATTTTTTTATAAGTCAGATACGCCCATACGTCATAACATATGTCTGGTAAAGTTCTAAGAAGCTTGAAAACAAGCTTATGGGTTCGAGTGGTTAAAGTAATTTCTATGCCATCCGGGAGCAGTTCCTGGTAGTGTTGGGTAGGACACGACATCAGGGTGAGTTCGTATGAGGTATTCAAATACTGAAATGAGGTGTAGAGGTGTCCCACCTCAAATGAGGTGAGGTGTGACAATATTTTAGCTTACGGGTGAGAATGAGGGAGGGGGGGGGGATATAAAAAAATTGAAGCAGTTGGGACTCTTGCGCTGTATTCACATAACAATAATTTCCAATAATAAAAAATAATTATAATTTGGAGCGGTTGGGATTCTTGTACGGTATTCACTTAACAATAATTTACAATAAAAAAAAAATAAAAATGGGGCAGTTGGAACTCTTGGGCTCTCATTATTGTATTCTCATAACAATAAATTCCAATAAAAAATATAAAAAAACAGTTGGGACTCGCATAACAATAATTTACGATAAAATATATTTATAAACAAAACAAAAAAATTTCACCTCACGGATCTAATACAAAAATGTCATGCAATACAAGAATCACCTTACCTCACCACCTCATACATTTGTCCCGTACGATACGTAACAGGACATGTAGTTCAATACGCCAACCACCTCACACCTCACCTCACATTTATCCCGTACGTGACATGACATTTGTACTTCAATACACCAACCAACTCACACCTCATATTTGTCCCATACGTGACAACGTGGCATGACAAAGAAAAAGAGTTGGTACAAATACATTTTGTGAGGTGGGGGGACATTTTACGTTTTTGTATGGGACATTTGAGGTGCCTCTTGTATGAGGTACACAATACTAGTTCCTGGTATAAATTTTACATTCAATTGCTTAAAAGCTTTCTGCTTCGAAACCAAAAGGCTATTCTGAAGAGAATCCAAGTCGATAGAAATATAAATATATTCATTTTCAATTTGCGTTGCTCCGCGTTACGATAACTAGGAATTCTTTTCATTTCATACATGTTCAGGATGCACATATAAAACGTGTTTCATATTTATTTATTTATGAAGAATTTAAAAGTGTACTATTGGGAATCGTTTGAAAAAAGGCATTTTTTTTAAAGAAAGTCAAACATTTCCTTATAATGAAAAACCTGACAATAATTGAATTTTTCTCACTGTTACAGTGGGAAAATGTTGCTTGTGCTTTGACCTCTTAAAGGCCAGGAAATTTCCGAAAATTCCCTAACAAAGCACCACTTTGAATTTTGAATTGAATATCTTGTGGATTATTTTATCGACCAAAACACATTCCTAGAACAACAAACTATGTACCAAAACAACATTACTTGCGTTAATTACGTAAATTGATATATATATTTTTTTACAGTGAATACCGCACAAGAATCTCAACTGCTCCCGTCTGGAGCCAGTGAGACTATGGCATCCCCAATTGGGGTATGTTGTGAGGCTGAAGGTAGTGGGGAGGGGAAGGAGGTGGGGAAGAGGAAGGCTGGGAAGTACCTGGCTATTCAGATCTGGTCACCAAACACGGTTAAAGCCATTTTCAAGCAACGTTTCTATTCTGAATGGTGGTCTTACACCAGGGCGATACGATAGCATCTTCCACTCTGGAACATGCCGCAAATATACTATATATTATTTTTAATGAATTAATTGTGAAATAACATAAATTAAGCAAATACAATTTATTTGCACATGGCGGGTTCGAACCCGCGACCTCCGGATTGTGAGTCAAGAGTCTTACCCACTGGACTACGGAGGTCGTCATCGCCGATAGATTTTACGATGTTTTCGTCAAGTAACACGCATCTGACTTTGATAGAAAGAATCACGGCAAATTTGACATTTTGATGCCATAGATAAAATCATTTAAAAATATTCTGGGGTTGCCAGGTGAATGAAATTTTTGCCTAAATACTGGGTAAATGTTGGCGCAAGCGATTTTGACCTTGTCCTTTATACAAATTCTATACATAAAAGGTTCAAAATCGCAGACAAACAAATTATTTTAGAAATTTTTTCAGCGCGCATCCGCACGTCTCCGGCCAGTAAGAGGTTGATTGGGGGACAAAATTTGAAATGAAAAACCTGACAATAATTAGATTAAGCTAGTTAGCTGATTAGATTAATATAGATTAAGCTAGAAAACCAATTTAAAAAAGATTTAAAAATACACGTTGGAACTAGGAACAGAATTTAAAAAAAAACTGCATATAATTAGTGTCGTACCGGTGAAAAATACTACAATTTTCTTGGATTGACCAGATCTGGAGAGCCATAACAAAATACATGCTCATAAACAAAAATAACGCATTGGATGAAAATCTTTATATTGCTGGAATAAAGCTGGAAAAGGTACAGAGTATTATATACTTGGGCTGCAATGTAAATGATAGACGGGATCCTTCAGTTGAAATCAAATGCCGCATTGAATAAGCACGTGCAACCTTTATCCGTATGAAAAAAATGTTCTGCAGTCATGATCTCAACCTTGGATTACGAATGCGAATGGTCAGATGCTACGTGTTTTCGATATTACTTTTCTTTGTGGAATGGAAGCATGGACGCTTACTGAAGAATTAATTAGGCGACTTAAGGCATTCGAGATGTGGATCTACAGAAGAATACTTAAAATAAGCTGGATGGACAGGGTTACAAATGAAGATGTTATGGTTCGGATGAATAAAGAAAAGGAAGTAATTAAAACTATAAAAATCCGAAAACTTCAATATCTTGGACATGTGATGAGACATCCAGAGAAGTATGAGATCCTGCATCTCATAATGCAGGGAAAGATTGCCGGAAGACGGTGCCCTGGAAGAAGGAGAACCTAATGGCTGAAAAACCTGAGACAGTGGTTTGGGTAGAGCTGTTCCGGGCCGCAGTAAACAAAGTCCGCATAGCCAACATGACAGCCAACGTCCGTTGAACGGACAGGGCACAAGAAGAAAAAGAAGGATAGCCAATAAAACCTTCTTCTTTTTCACCTCCTTCAGCTTTATTTACAACATAATCAGGTTGAGATGTCCCTTAGTCTCATTGGCAATAAATTAGAAATTCCACCATTTTTAAAATGGATCTACGATGGAATCTTGGAAATTGTAATACTAACTACTATAGTTTACAATTAGTTCCGCAAGTTTTTTGTCGACGGACTGTTTCTTTGTGGATAATGTCAAATTATGAGGTTTTATCGCATAAAGAATCCAATGTTTTTCGATTATTCCATTAACAACAATATGTCGTTAGTATCTGTCTCGGAAATTAATGACTTAGGTATTTAGTTTGACACGAAACTCAACTTTATCAAGCATATAGAAATAATAACCAATAAAGCTTTGAAAATGTTGGGATTTATTTTAAGGGTAACTAGTGATTTCAATAACGTCAATACTGTAAAAGCATTATATATATGGCACTCGTAAGGAGTCATTTAGAATACAATTCCACAGTTTGGTCCCCAAATTATTAGGTTCATTCACACGCGATTGAAAGAATCCAAAATAAATCTTTAAGATATGTAAATTTTAAAATGGGCATTCCTAGTAAATGCCTAAATTACGATAACGTACTTTGTTCATTAAATTTAATAAAATTATCTGATCGTAGAGTCATTTCCGATTTAACCGGTTTGTATAAAATCATTAATTCAATGTTTGATACCCCTGATTTATTATATGTAATCTCTTTTCATACTCCAGGCAGGTCGTCAGTCACAAGATAGTACCTACCATATTATTGTAGCAATTCTAAGTCAACATCCCAATATTACACTCCAACAGCGACAGGATTCAAATACTCCGATGTTGTTGATATATTTAGTACATCAATTTTAATATACAAGCATACCTTATTGAAGTTTGTTTCATAAAACCTATATAGTTAAGTAACTTGAAATACGTACATATAAAAAGATATTTTATTTAATTTATCGGGGGGCTAGAATTCTAATAATCCATGCGCTTGATAGCTGCAAGACGAGTTGTTATCTAGCCTCCTACATAGTTAAGTAAATTAAAATACGTACATATAAAAAGATATTTTATTTAATTTATCGGGGGGCTAGAATTCTAATAATCCATGCGCTTGATAGCTGCAAGACGAGTTGTTATCTAGCCTCCTACATAGTTAAGTAAATTAAAATACGTACATATAAAAAGATATTTTATTTAATTTATCGGGGGGCTAGAATTCTAATAATCCATGCGCTTGATAGCTGCAAGACGAGTTGTTATCTAGCCTCCTACATAGTTAAGTAAATTAAAATACGTACATATAAAAAGATATTTTATTTAATTTATCGGGGGGCTAGAATTCTAATAATCCATGCGCTTGATAGCTGCAAGACGAGTTGTTATCTAGCCTCCTACATAGTTAAGTAAATTAAAATACGTACATATAAAAAGATATTTTATTTAATTTATCGGGGGCTAGAATTCCAATAATCCATGCGCTTGATAGCTGCAAGATGAGTGATTATCTAGCCCCCTACATAGTTAAGTAAATTAAAATACGTACATATAAAAAGATATTTTATTTAATTTATCGGGGGCTAGAATTCCAATAATCCATGCGCTTGATAGCTGCAAGATGAGTGGTTATCTAGCCCCCTACATAGTTAAGTAAATTGAAATACGTAGATATAAAAAGATATTTTATTTAATTTATTGGGGGGCTAGAATTCCAACAATCCATGCGCTTGATAGCTGCAAGACGAGTGATTATCTAGCCCCCTACATAGTTAAGTAAATTGAAATACGTACATATAAAAAGACATTTTATTTAATTTATCGGGAGGCTAGAATTCCAATAATCCATGCGCTTGATAGCTGCAAGACGAGTAGTTATCTAGCCTCCGTTAAGTAAATTCTAATGTAAAATCCATGCTAATTTGTACAGCGCTCTTGAGGCGATTTTTCGCAAAAACAGCGCTATATAAGTTGTCCAAATTTATTATTTTTATTATCAAGTAGGGGAAAATTTTGATAAAGCTATTAAAATTAACATTGACAGTATTTTGTCGGCTGAAAGGAAAAAAAAACTATTTTGGATTTTTTATATTTTGTACCTACATACTGTGCGGTTGAAATTCAATCATATTTTTACTTTGTATTTATTTTGTGCAAGTGTTTTAAACAGTAGTTTCCTGCACTATTTACTATCATAATTTCGTTAATATTGTTATATGTATGTATGTAAAAGCCTAAATAGGCGTAAATAAACAAATAAATAAATAAAATAAATAACATATCCCGATTGGTGATACAATCGTCTCACTGGCTACAGTCGGGAGCAGTTGGGACTCTTATACATAAAAAAGTGTTATAATAGATTTATGACATAAAATCCAAAATGATAGCTACCCACGCTGTAAAGGTGTTATGAGAAATTGCTCAGTAAAATTCACCGGGTAGAAGAGCCGAGGTACAATAACACTGTTATGTTAAAGGGGTTATTGATTTTATGTTAAAATTATGCAAATCATCATTCGTATAAAATATTTTTCAAATATTTTCCAGAAAAAAAAATTAATAATATTTACAATACGTTCCATTCCAGAGGGAAAACGTTATGTTAAGCTGAAAAAACCAATCTGAAAACAATTTTTGAATTTTTTTTCAAAAATATTTTTTTCATGTTAATACCTCATAAGTCAGTGAGACTATGGCATTCCCAATTGGGGTTTGTTGTTAGGCAGTGGGGAGGGGAAGGAGATGGGGAAGAGGAAGGTGAGAGTACCTGGCTGTTCAGATCTAGTCACCAAACTCGGGTAAAGCCATTTCATGCAACATTTAAATTCTGAATGATGGTCTTACGCCAGGACGATAGTGAGAGTAACTTCAACTCTGGAATGTGCCGCAAATATACTATATATTATTTTAAATTAATTAATTGCGAAATAACGCAAATTAATCAAATATAATTTATTTACGCACGCCGGAATTCGATCCCGTGACCTTCCCAACCCAAGTGACCCAAGAGCATTACTTTTAAGGTTAAACGTCACCTAAGTTATAATCTACGCATTCACAGATGGCGCCAATTAAATTATTTTAGGTTTTTTAATACTTTTACGCTTAAAGGCTCTGCAACCGGGCCCGAAAAGAAGAAGATGGAGAGATACGAAATAACGAATGTTAGAGGAGAGCGCTAACATTTACGGCGACAAAATCGATGCGAAAATTGCGAAAATGTTTAATAAAACACGACTCGTTTAAAATAGAGCAAAAATCTCGCGGGCATTATCTTAAACAGCATTTAAAGAAACACTGTGAATTTTTCATACATATAACTTGTAAAATAACTGAAACAAACGTGTTTATAATAATTTTTGGAGCATACTTTGGGATTTTTTTCTATCGAGGGAATTTTATATAATTTGCGTTTCGGCGCAGGCAGTCTAGATATTATCTTCAAGAATAACATATATTTTTTTAAAAGCTTTAAAACTTACCGTGTTTAAGGGAAATATGTAATAAATCGGTAGAAATCCGGGTTGCGGGCTCTTAAAATATTAAGGTAAATTAATTGTTTTCGCCCGTACATATTTAATATGAATATAAATAAATATGTTTGTCCATAAACAAACCAAATCTTTCAAGAAAGGCTGAAAAATGCAATATTGGATTGAGTCACCGATGCAAAATACAATTTTTCAGCCTTTCTTGAAAGATTTGGGTTTGTTTATGGACAAAACTATTTATTGATATTCATATTAAATATGTACGGGCGCAAACAATTAATTAACCTTCATATTTTAAAGCGTAACGTGCAAAAAGTATTAAAAACCTAATATAATTTAATTGGCGCCATCTGTGAATGCGTAGATTATAACGTACGTGACGTTTAATCTTAAGGGCCCTCAACCCGGATTTGTACCGATTTATTACATATTTCCCTTAAATACGGTAAGTTTTAAAGCTCTTAAAAAAATATATGTTATTCTTGAAGATAATATCTAGGCTTTGCCCGCGCCGAAACGCAAATTATATAAAATTCCCTCGATAGAAAAAAATCGCAAAGTATGCTCCAAAAATTATTATTAACACGTTTGTTTCAGTTATTTTACAAGTTATATGTATGAAAAATTCACAGTGTTTCTTTAAATGCTGTTTAAGATAATGCCCGCGAGATTTTTGCTCTATTTTAAACGAGTCGTGTTTTATTAAACTTTTTCGCAATTTTCGCATCGATTTTGTCGCTGTAAATGTTAGCGCTCTCCTCTAATATTCATAATTTCGTATCTCTCCATCTTCTTCTTTTCGGGCCCGGTTGCAGAGCCTTAAGCCACACAACATATCACAATTGGGGATGCCATAGTCTTACTGGCTTCAGACGGTTTGGAAAACAATCGATCAACTATTGTTATCTCTTTCCCGCTAATATCAATAACTAGGTATCTTTCTCGCATTGCTCGCTTTTTTTTAAATTTTAAACGGCTTATTCCTTCTACATTTTATCCTGGCGTATTTTCAGATCCTTAAGCATAAATCTCTTTCAACATTCCAATGTTCGTTTATCCGGACTACGGATCCAAACCATCTGGGATTAAAATAACCAGGTTAAATTCGTGCAAAATAACGAAGTTATATTACTCTCCTACATATGGTGAAAGAATCTTCGTCCTACGAACTTCGCAGAGTGTGGAGTCCTGAACGTCAGTTCGAAAGAGTTCTACAGCAAAGGAGAATAAGATTCTAAAAGTGGTTCCACGGATGTATCAGGTCACCGTATCGTATCACTGTATTGAATAACTAACCTCGTATCAAATTGTTAACGCCAATCTCGTCCCACCTACATTTCCACGATTGCCTATCACTAATCCCGTATTCTACCCTATTAATCCTATTAATAATATCATAAAGGTGAAAATTTGTATGGATGTGTGGATGTATGTTTGTTACTCTATCACACAAAAACTACTGAATGGACTTTAAAAATTCTTTCACTAATAGAACGCTACATTATTTGCGAGTACTACAGGCTATATATTTATATTGGTAAGCTCTGGCGTTATGAAATTATTTACCAAACGTTTTCTGTGCCTAACAAAATAGAGTTATTGTAAACGTCAGAAGAAAAGCAAACAAACCGTTGCCTTTGAAACGATGTTTTTTTTTTTTTTAATTAAGCATTTCACCCTAAAAGGAGTGCTTTGTTGCCGTCGCAGTTAATATCTATCTCTAAAAATTAATCGCCGAAATGCATGTATGCGCATAACTTCCGAACGACTGCACCAAGTTGGATAATTCTTTTTTGTTCGTTATTTTGTATAAAACTACCGTTGAGCTCTGCCATTATGAAATTTGTATAAAAAATTAAGTAATAGGTGGCACGCGAGCAGTTTGAAAACTGAATGTACCGGGAATGTGTGGGATGTGAGAGGTGTGAGGGGTGGGCGGGAGGGGGGGGGGGAAGGGGGGAGGGTGGCGCGTGCGAAGCCGGGGGCAAAAGCTAGTCTTTAATAAATGGTCGTTTGATGATCGTACACAATCAGATTCTAGATGGAACGGGCCGTACCACTTGCCTGTCATATCAGAGCAGCATGGGCGTGTCGTGTTATTGGGTATCATACTCTTCCACTCAAGCAATCATGATACGCTTTAGTAATACGGATACGATAAAAATATACATTTTATATAGACCCGGATTAATATGAATGAGCACAGTGAATGGCTTATCAAATCCACATTTCGGCAAATAATTTTCCCTTTATGTTCTATTATCCATAACGCAATGCACGTTTCCTTTTACGTACCTATAAAAGATACAAAATATGTTAACCGGAATAATATAAACGAGCACAGTAATTGCTTATCAAATTCCAATTTCGGCAAACAATTTTCCTTTAACTTCTAATATCCGTATTTTCTTTAAAAATCTAATAAAAACCGATTCTAGATGGAACGTGCAGTATCTCGTAGGTATCTTATCAGAGCGGCGTATCATGTCACTTCTTATTACAACCACCCACACTAGCAATCATGACACGCTTTGGTGATACGGCTACGGTAAAAATATACATAATATGTGAACCCGGATTAAAATGAATGAGTAGTTACTGTGAATGGCTTGTGAAGTTCACATATCCCAAATAATTTCCTTTATATTTTAATATTCGTAACGCCGTGTACGTTTCACTTTAGTATCTCCTTCAACGATCTAATAAAAACCGATTCTAGATGGAATGGGCCGTATCACGCAGGTACTATCTCAGAGCGGCGTATCATGCTACTGGCTATTACACCCGTTCACACTAGCAATCATAATACGTTTTGGTGATACGGATACGGTAAAAAGATACATAATATGTTAACCGGAATAACATGAATAAGCACAGTAAATGGCTTACCAAATCCACACATTTCGGCAAATCATTTTACTTCATCTTCTAATATCTATATCTCCTTAAATGATCTATTAAAAGCCAATAGGCCACTCTCATCACATTTTAAAAAAAATCCGGTCTAGGCAAATATTCTTAGATTTTTATTATATTCTGATTTTTTTTTTTAATTGTATTTTTGAAACCCTGGCGATTTTTTGATAATTTCAATCCGAAAAATCAGACCATTTTTTTATAAACCGGAAAGACGGGACAAAATTTTATGGGCGCGAAAAAACGATAATTACAAAGCCGAAAATCATTTTAAAAAAAGAACACATGAACCCACACATACCAAAAATATTACATCTCATAAATATTTTCCCATCTCATTGATCATAAATCATTGTAAAGTTTAACGTCTATATATGACTAAATCACATGTGATATACTTTACTTGTAAATTATAATAATAATAATAAGAATATTATAATATTAAAATCAGCACCAATACCATTACACCTCTAAAACAGGTACAGAAGGCGTAAATTGTACGGGGTTCTCTTCATAACATCTGTCAAAAGTCAAACCAAATTATAACTTTGCAGAGAACAAACAATAAATCTAGTGAACGTTAAAAGTCAAATTCAAAAACTCGCTGAAATCAAAGTGATGCCATATAAAAACAATAAATCAGTGTGGAATTTTACAAGAATTAATAAAACATTTTGGGAGACTGGACATTTTTATGTAGTGGCGTCATGAGCCCAATAAATGGATTTACTTATTAAAAAAAACTGCACATTTCTAAAAAAAAATTATAACATTTTCGTAATCTTAGTAAAAAAATATATCAACACGATCTTTTCCAAGTCGTTATGAAACCCATGCAAGGGGCCTATTCTTGATGGAACGGGCCGTATCACGTAGATATCATATCAGAGCGGCGTATCACGTTACTGGTTATCGTACCCACTCACACTAGCGATCATGATATGCGGATACGGTAAAAAGATATATAATATATGTGAACCGAGATAAAATGAATGTAGGTACAGTGAATGGCTTATCAAATCCACATTTTGGCCAATCATTTTCCTTCGTCTTCTAATATCCGTAACGCGATGCACGCTTCATTTCACGTCCGTCATTTTATATCTAGTAATATTGTGTTATTATTAATGACCCACTTCCCCTCGCCCGACAGCCGACTTCCGCCCACCATCTTGGAGGCTTTCACAAAATGGCCGACACCGTGAAAGCCTTGAAAGCCGTCGACCGTTGAACCGATTAAAGAATTATTCTCAGAATCACGTCCTGAAGGATTCGGGGTATTACGCGAGCTTTCAGTTGCGAAAGCCTGTGAAAGGGACAAAGGAGGAATTTGTATTGAGAAGCTTTGCCACCTCGCGACATACTGCCAGTCAAAAGGCTGCAAACATAAGTTTCCCAGAACACTGCGAAACAAATAACCACAGAAGGACCGCGTGATAACAAAATCGTCTTTCAAAAATCTATTTTCAGAAATTAGACTTATCCAGTATTTACACACGGTCATACATTACATTGGGTCTTTTGTATATTTTTATGAAGTTAATATTATTTATTGAAGTGAAAACTTCTTTAGCACCTTTGTGATTTGATATTTGATGAAACCCTGCGGAGGATTTAGTCTGCGAGAGAATGAAATAGCAATAAAATATTTATTTCATTCACGGGTACTCGGTTCCAATGTAATAAGATAAATCCACAGTCCCAAGCAAGTCTCCTTTGATATAGCGGTATAAAGCGCCTGATGAACCTCTGCAGATATTTAGCGGACCGAGGATTGAATCCTACGAAATCCAAAAAACAAAATTTTTTTTTTTGTAAAATCAATATCAAATCTTCAAACCACTCCAAAAAGAACAGGCAAAAAAAACACAAAATAAAGCGACATCTAGCGACTCCAAAGAAGAAAAAACAATTACTAATAAGATGACCTTCTTCTTCTTTGTGTGCGTATTAGGTCCCCTGACGTTGGCGATCACTCTTGAAAATGTCTTTCTGTCTTGCGCTGCCCGGAATAGCTCCTCCACACTTCCGATGCCGGTCCACTCTCGTATATTTCGCAGCCAAGATATTTGTCTCCTACCAGGCCCTCGGCGAACCTCTATCTTGCCTTTCAATATTAAATGGAGCAAGTGATACTTCTCCCCTCGAAGTATATGACTCAGATATGAAATTTTCCTGATTTTTATTAATGTAAGCAGTTCTCTATCTGCTCTAGCCCGCCTGAGAATTTCTGTGTTTCTGTGATCATGTCGGTCCATGGGACCTTGAGCATTCTCCGGTGAAGCTACATTTCAAAAGCCTCTAACCTGTTCATGGTATTTACTTTCAAGGTCCATGTTTCATATTGTTACGTTACAAAAGATAAAGAATAGAGTCCTTTATTCCTGTTGCGAGGAGTTAGTGAATTGGGTCCCAGTGCACAGCTCGCCGCACCGCCCCCCTCTCCGCCCCCCTCTCCGCACGCGGAGGTTCGTGGCCCCAGTGCCGATCGGCACCCGGCATTCATTCAACCGCTTGCCCCTGGCGCGACAACAGTGTCCAAGTAATTGCGCTATGGCGCTCTCCGAAATTCTAGACTCGTGATTGTTTCTATAATGTGTATTGTGCACGAGAAGGCTCCAGCCCACCAGTAGCCTGTCTGACGACTACCTCATTTCCTGCTTTGTGAGTAAAATGAATCTTTGCCCCCTCTTGTGTGCTACATCCCGCGTTTAAATTCACTAACACGTGTGGAGAGTTGAGAGAGAGAAGTTCCCCGCCATGTTAGAATACTAGTCCTAGCAAGTACCCATGTGTAGTTTGCCGAGGCTGGCAATTGTAAAACCCTGTCTCCTTCTAAATGAATAAACCCTTAACGTGCAAAACTGTGTTCTGATTGAGGAAAGAGACCTGGAGATTGTGAGGAAAGGAGGAGGAGGAATTCACAAGCGAACCACAACACTCGTCTTGGTTTTAAGAGGAACCTTGCTTGCGCCGGCTTTCTGAGCTAGTTCTGTTGGCCTATTTATTGCGTGTCCTTTCCAGGTTTGGTTTAGCAAAAGGCCGTAAGTATGCGGCAATGCTAACAACATCCATAGAGCAAGACCGACCACATATAAGATGACCTAATGTATAGGAAAAGGTGCACCGGAATACGACGACAAAAATATGGAAAAAATCATCCACTTCGCTTCGTAGTCTTGTCTAATTTTCGTCTACTTTAATTTTCTAAAGATTTCACTTCTATCACATGTGAAATGAAAACCCTGATTTTTTAAAATTTATTTATTTGCATTTACAATAGACTTGATATTGACTTTAATATATCAGAAGGGTTTGTGTTCTCTCCCTCTAACAGTATGTGCTTTTACAGAACTTGGATTCACTCCTTCCTTTTTATATTTTTTTTATTTTTTATGTTTTATGTTTTTATTTATGTTTATTTAGGAAGCATACAGTTGTGTATAAAGTAATTGTACTTAAATTATGAACATAATTTAAACCAAGTAAGTTCCATTTTTATATTTAGTCGTCTTACTTAAGTTCCCGTAACCCGGACTTGTACCGATTTATTACATATTTCCCTTAAAAACGGTTAGTTTTAAAGCTCTTAAAAAAATATTTGTTATTCTTGAAGATAATATCTAGACTTTGCCTGCACCGAAACGCAAATTATATAAAATTCCCTCAATGGAAAAAAATCTCAAAGTATTCTCCAAAAATTATTAGAAACACGTTTGTTTAAGTTATTTTTTTAAGTTATATATGTGAAAAAATTCACAGTGTTTCTTTAAATGCTGTTTAAGATAATGCCCGCGAGAGTTTTGCTCTATTTTAAACGAGTCGTGTTTTATTAAACATTTTCGCAATATTCGCATCGATTTTGTCGCTGTAAATGTTAGCGCTCTCCTCTAACATTCGTAATTTCGTATCTCTACATCTTCTTCTTTTCGGGCCTATGGGGATTATGAATCAAGTGGACCCGTCAGTGGTTGAGTAGGCATAGCGCTTGGCTCCCACCCGAGCGTCGCGTGTTCGATTCCTTGGCTGGCTAAGTCCTCCATCACAACACAAGCAACATTTTCGACTTTCTGTGGTGGTAGTAGGAGATTTTCAAACATTGTTGGGTTATTCGTAACCCGGGAATGTTTGTCTTTCTTTATAAAATTAAAAAATTAAAAAATTAAATATTATAGTAGATATATGGTGTAAGCTTGTTGTAAAAAAATATCAAAAAGGTGATAATAATCAATTCAGAAATAATAGTTTCCAGTAGTCGTTTAAAATAATAGTACATATTGTTAAGTAAAAAGTTATTAAAAATAAAATAAACAAGAAATAATAGTTTTCATTTAAGTACATTGTACGGTTAGTTTGATTTTAAACGATTCAAGGGTACAATGGAAAATGTCAATATCTCTTAGGGTATTATAAGTTTGGCAGATACGCCCGAGCAAGGAGTTTTGCGCGTAGTTCGATTTAAAATGTTATATATGAAATAAGGTATTCTATCTGGTATTGCGTTCAGGGCAATGAAATGCAATCCTTTCTAATAAGGCTGGCGAGTCAATGAGGCAGTTCACAATTTTGTACGGAAATAGTACATCAAAAATAATATTTATTTATTATGGTGTATACCAGACTGCGTCAATTTACTGTAATATATATGAAAATTAACAAAAATGCAGAAATGTGTTATCATCATCATCATTATCATTACATAGTATAAAATGAAGTCGCTCAAAATGTATGTGCACGTTAATCTTTTAAACTACGCAACGTATTTTCATACAGTTTTCACCAATAGATAGAGTGATTGAAGAGGAATGTTTATATGTATAATACATGTAAATTGTATTAGAGAAAAGCCGAGAATTTTAAAGAAAACATATTTTTGTGTGATTTAAAACGGCTGGCGGGCCGTACTATAGTCACTTTTCAAATTCGTTATACGGAAGAAATTGGAAAATAGATGTCCTAGAGTAAGTAGGTATTTGATTTGAATTATTTTATTTGATGAAGTCGCTCAAAATGTATGTGCGCATAGATCTTTTAAACTACGCAACGGATATTCATGCGGTTTTCATCAATAGATAATATTCGAGAAATTCAAATATTCAATTCAGGCAGCGGGCAGCGGGCAGCTGGCAAGCGGGTGGTGTGGATTTTATAAAGGTTGGGTAATGGCGTTGTGTTTCGTTAGCCACAGCAACGAGTGGCCGGGTCTACTAGTTTCTACATAAAAATAAGTTTTTATTTGTTTTATATATATTCAGTAATAATTTTATTTAATTTATAAAAGCAGTTTATTGTAAACAAATTTTTATTACGCGTGACAGCTGTTTCGCCTTCTGAAGGCGTTTTATAATGCCTTCCGAAGGCGAAATTACTGTCATTCAAAATAATATTTACGTAGTGGAACTTGTTTATAAATTAAATTATAATATTATTGAATATATATAAAAGAAATAAAAATTTAAATGGAGTTCTACAAAATAAACTTGATAACAATAAAAAAACTAAGTAAACCATCTCTGCATATTATATATTAAAGTCCTCCGTCGCGCCTGTCTGTCTGTTCGCGATAAACTCGAAAACTACTGAATTTTCAAGCGGTTTTCACGAGGGAGGTTTAGGTATATAATTTGTCGAGGTTTTATGTAAATTGGTTGAAATATGTAATAAAAGAAGCGGGCGGTGTGGATTTGATTTGCATGCAAATTAACAGAAGGCGGTATGAATTAATTTATCAAAGGTTGGGTAACCATCTAGTAGGTGGCGTTGTGTTTCGTTAGCCACAGCGACACGGCCGGGTAACCAAGTAATGACATAAATTGTTGCAATTATTGTTTTTTTTTTAATTATTGAGATATTTATTTCGGAAAATATAAAGGAATTTAAATTATATCAATAAAGAATGTTAAAATACGTAATGTTATTTTGACTTTTGATTCTACTCTCAAAAATAATACAGTAATATTTTTTACATTAGCTCCACGCATGAGGGCTTTAGGAAAATAATTCCCCATAGTGATCATTTCATCTTTGGGGATGCTGTGTGGAGGGTCTTTTTGAAGAAAGGAAGATCAAAAGGTCTCCGTCAACCAGATTTGGCATGCCACGCGGTTGGTGAGAAAATTTAGACACATTTATTATGTTATATAAAACCCTTGTCAGATGCCAACTTGAATATAACTCTACGTTATGGTCTCCCTTTTACAACATTCATTCAGACAACATTGAAATGACTCAACGGAAGTTTCTAAGGTTTATAAACTATAAATTGCATATTCCTATACTAAACATTGATTACAATTATCTCCTGGATAAAACGTCTCTATTGAAACTTTCAGATAGAAGAATAAGCACAGATTTAATACTATTATATAAAATACTGCATTACAAAATTGACTGTCCTGAATTACTTCAATTTATCAATATCCATGTTCCCAAAAAATCATGCCGACATTTATTACCCTTCTACTTCAATACCAGGACACTAGCTTATCAAAATTCTCCGTTTCCGAGACTTCACAGTCTCGGAAATAAATATTCTAATCCAGGTGATATATTTCATCTATAATCAGTATGAACGTTGTATATTCTATCACTTTTATTCTTCTAGGCACAAATAGATTTACATAATTTCTACAATTTTTGTTTATATTGAATATGAGACTTCTTATCATTTTTACATAATATGTATTTTTATTTTATTATTTGTTTTGTTTTTATACTGTTTTGTGTATTTTCTTTTCTCATTGTATTATATTTTCTTCATTGTTTGTTACTCAACTTATAAATTATAATGTAAAAGCCCATCAGGACATGTAATAAATAAATAAATAAAAACGCATTCTCCGCCAAGACCTAGACAACCTACACACCCATGAACCATATAATAAAGCTTTACTGAAACTTCAACTATATTTTCTAAACTACGCCGTCCACAACTCTCAACTCCTTCAGGTAATACATTACATTACAAAATCAATACCGTTAGAAATCCTTTGTTCCTGATACAAAGACAGGCTTCAATGCTGCCATCAGACGATAGAAATAGATGATTTATCACATCCACAACACGAGATACAATCACAATTACTCCTTCCAAAGGGCTTTTCTGTTATGTGATACATTTTAATTAGAGGATTTTCAAAGTAGTTTCGAGTATTTAAGAGCGTTTAACCAGCCAGCGGACGAAAATCCACATTTCGTCGAAAGTTGTTCTTACGATCGTGCAGGGCGATTACAATAAGAAAGATTAATTATTCTCCGTACCAGCTTTTTAAAATTATAACTCAATATCGAATTTATTTCAATTCAAATTAGCTTTAATTTATACCTTCATCCAAAAATGCTGAAAGGCGTGATGATAAAACTATTAAAATAATGTACTTTTTGTAGTTATTTTTTGATTATAAGTATTTATCACTTTTCAATAATGTCTAAATTTAATAAGAATGTTAAAAAAAATCTGAAATATATTAGTTTGCAAGTGCGCAAATAAATACACAAATTGACCAATTTTCGTCAAGAAACACATGTACGGACATATATTTTAATGATTTTATTGAAACTAAAATTAAAATTCTAAAAAATGCGTTTGCTAGATAATGTATTGATTTATTTTACTGCATGATTTATTATTTGAAATAGTTGTGTTTTAATACAAAATCTTTTTTGAAAATTTAACAAATCTGCCAACGACCTATGAAATAACCTTATTATACTAAAAATTTAAAAAAATTCTCAAAATTTATTACATGCGAATGCTAGATAAAAGAACAATCTTTCGAAATCCATTTATAATTTTTTGTGGAAAAGAGTCATTACGTCTAAAATCTGATTTGAAAATGACATATTTCTGTTTTTCTCTGGTAATGCCCTCTTAACCCGTTTGCTTGGTTCAATATATTCGCACCTCACAATCCGGAAGCCTCAGTTTCGCGCGTAAATTCTGAAACCATCATTTTGGATCGATATTGTAATATATCTATGCAAGATAGCTTTCATATTTCAAAGACAATAAGAAGCATTATTTCGTTCTATTTCTAGTTAAAATAAAAATACGTACGTTTGCATGAGAGGAAGAGAGATATATAGCTTTTAAAATATAAGGGCAGATATTGTAATATATCTATGCAAGTAGATCTATGAAAATAGAAATTAATGGACATCTATGTATTTTAGCCATTTACAGATCACCATCATTCCACGACATACATCCATTTCTGGATAACCTCATATCTGAACTAAAAAAATGTAGTGATTTCAAACAACAAATAGTGATGGGAGATATAAATATTAACACATTTGGAATTATACACCGACAATGTCATGATTACATGTGCGCCATGGCAGAAAACAACTTCGCAATAAATATTACAGTTCCTACCAGGGTTGAAAATATTAGCATGTCATGTTTAGATCACATAAATACCAGAAATATTATGGCTTCCAATGCATTTGTTATACACAATACAATAACTGATCACTATACAACAGCAATCAGCATTCCAATCATATCTCTTAAAAAGCAAGTAAAATATAACCAGTTTACGTCAACCATCTGCTATGAGGGACTAATTAGGGATCTAAATAATGAAACATGGACAGATGTATGTGAAGTGACTGATGTTAACAACGCACTCAACTTATTTATTAACAAAATCAACATGCATATAACACAAAATTCAAAAGATAAACTCATTTCACATAAACAAATACAACTTACTCCTTGGATTAGCAGTGGTATTGTAAAAGCTATACACAAAAGAAATCATTTACACAAAGTGGCGACCAAAGACCCACAAAACACTCTTAAACAAGAGAATTACCGTAGGTATCGTAACATTTGTAAAGATGTTATGCGTAAGGCAAAAGAACGTTACTATAAGCATCAACTCGACCAAGATCCATCTAGTAAAAACATGTGGAACATCGTTAAACAAATTACCAATACTAAACATAAAATTGACCCTAATATTAACGAACTCCTAATTGGAAACACTGCCACCACTGATTCGGACATAATTGCTTGCCACACTAACCAATACTTTACAACGGTTGGGTCTAACCTTGCGGAAAATATCCTAAGTGTCACCAAGGAAACTGAAGACTCACTGGCATCTTCAATAGAAACAAAAGACAATTCTTTTTCTTTTCAATTCTCACCTACGACAAATGCAGAGGTTTTAAAAATTATTGAAAATCTTAACAATACACATTCGAAAGGTCCTGACGGTCTTAACACTCATATACTAAAAATTATTAAATACAATATTGCATCACCTCTATCGAACATTTTTAATAAAAGTTTTACTTCAGGGGTTTTCCCCGACCATCTTAAAAAGTCTTTAGTAGTACCAATCTACAAAAATGGACCCAAAAACCAAGTGGGCAATTATAGGCCAATATCCCTGTTAAGTGCTATCTCAAAAATTATAGAAAAATTTTTTAAAAACAGATTAAGTAACTATGTAGAGAGCCGAAAACTTTTAAGCAAAAATCAGTTCGGCTTTCGGCCGGGAAGGGGAACGGATGATGCGATAGCGCAACTTACAGAACATATTTCTGGAAATATAGATCGCGGAAAGAAAAACATTGCACTGTTCTTAGACTTAGCCAAGGCTTTTGATACAATTTCTCATAAATTACTCCTCAAAAGATTAAAAAATATTGGCATTGTAGGTATGCCCTACGAATGGTTAAAGAGTTACTTAACGGGTAGAAGCCAGCAACTCAAAATGGGAAAAACAGTGAGTAAATCACTAGGGACTAACTTTGGGGTACCGCAGGGAAGCACTTTGGGACCTCTTCTATTTATAATCTACATAAATGAGTTATGCGAGCTAAAAGTAGGCGGAAAAATTATTACATTCGCTGACGATACGGTAGCTATATTTGAAGGAGATGACTGGACTCAAACACATAAACATGCTGAAAGTGGAATCAAAGCGATAAAACAATGGCTTGACAAAAATCTACTTACACTAAATATAGCAAAAACTAAATACATAAGATTCAGCTCAACTATTAAAGGACAACCTAGTACATCACACACAATAAAAACACATAAGCATAACTGTAATTCCGATAATATTGATTCTATCTGCAATTGTGAAGTTTTGGAAAGTGTGAAAAACATCAAATATCTAGGCGTTATTATAGACAATCACCTTAAGTGGAAATACCACATCGACAACCTCACAATAAGGGTGAGAAAATTGATCCACATATTCTTTGTATTACGAAATATAATCAAACAGCAAGACCTAAGAAAAATATATTTCGGATTATGCAACCCCATCTTAACGTATGGTTGTATTGGTTGGGGAGCGTCAGGTAGAACAATTCTAGATCCACTAGTGAAGGCCCAGAAATCCATAATTAGAGTCATTATGCGTAAACCCTATAGGTTTTCTAGCGATCAACTCTACAAAAAATTTAATGTACTTGATGTTCGTCAAAACTACATAAAAAAGGTTATTATCCACGTACACAAAAATCTAGGAAACCTCAAAAAAATTGATCATAATTACACCACAAGAAGTCACACCAGAAAGGATCTTGTGATCCCAGTGAGCAATACGTCGAAGTTCCAAAATACATATACATATCTGGGACCAAAATTATACAATAAAATCCCCCCAGAATTAAATATTAAAACATGCAAAATGACATGCATCGGTTCAATAATAAATAAATGGTTAATTGGATTAGGGAGGGTTGAGTCTGAAAAATTATTAAATAATGTAACTTAAAACTTAAAATTTTACATGGTTAACTATTAAATGGCACAATCAGTAAAAACTTAGTATATATTTAATCTAAAAAAAAACACCTTGTTTTTTTTAGTACAGAATACATTTTTGGCATTTTTCACCAGCATTTGGTTCCTTAGAACGGGCAATCTGCCTAGCTAGGAACTAATATAGACAAACAAGACATAATAACACTTGTACACATTTTAATATTTACAGTTATTTTGAAATATTATTATTATGTTATTTTGCTGTATAAATGTATCTTATGTAATAAATAAATAAATAAATAAATAAAAAAAAGATAGTTTTCATATTTCAAAGACAATAAGAAGCATTATTTCGTTCTATTTCTAGTTAAAATAAAAATACGTACGTTTGCATGAGAGGAAGAGAGATATATAGCTTTTAAAATATAAGGGCGTCAAAAGTCGGAATAATAGAAAATTATGTATGAGACGATGTATGAATGTAAACGAGGCAAGGGGTGTGTGCCAAGACCGAGTTGTTTGGCGATCCATCCTCTCTGCCTACCCCTGCGGGGAAACGGCGTGATGGTTAGTTAGTTAGTTAGTAATGCGCGTTTTCGTCCCGCGACAAAATATCATCCTACAAAATATCCTACGGACAAAACATCCTCCAACAAAATATCTACTAAAACTTAACCTAACCTAACAAAAAATTGGACAAAAGAATACAGACATTCTGTAAAGACAATAAATCATTGTTCAAAAATTGTAAAATGGGACAAAAATAATACAAATAACAATAATTTATTGTCTGCACTATGTTTGTCCTATTTTTTGTTGGGTTAGGTTAGGTTACGACCTCCGTAGTCCAGTGGCTAAGACTCTTGACTCACATTCCGGAGGTCGCGGGTTCGAACCCGGCATGCGCAAATAAATTTTATTTGATTAATTTGTGTTATTTCACAATTAATTAATTTAAAATAATATGTAGTATATTTGCGGCATGTTCCAGAGTGGAAGATACTATCAGTATCGCCCTGGTGTAAGACCACCATTCAGAATTGAAACGTTGCTTGAAAATGGCTTTAGCCGTGTTTAGTGACCAGATCTGAATAGCCAGGTACTTCCCAACCTTCCTCTTCCCCACCTCCTTCCCCTCCCCACTACCTTCAGCCTCACAACATACCCCAATTGGGGATGCCATAGTCTCACTGGCTCCAGACGGGAGCAGTTGAGATTCTTGTGCGGTTATTCACTGTAAAAAAAAAAAAAAAAAAGGTTAGGTTTTAGTACATATTTTGTCGCGGGATAAAAACACGCGGAACCCATTTACTTATGTGTATTTATGTTCGTTTCTCCTTTTAATGGTCCGTATTATGCTAATATACACGCCATAGTTCGCGCGACACTTAACTCAAAGGGGCTTCGCAAAACGTCAGACTTGATATCACCTTACCAGGGGGTGTTATTCATAATTCTGTCATAATAGTGACAGTCGAAAATAATAGAATCGAATAATATAGACCTGAAACTGAGAATACTCCTCATCAAGAGTATCAAGACCTATGTATGGAGTATCTTGATGTACGGCTGCAAAACATGGTGCCTATCCGAAAGAGATAAACGGAGACTAGAGGCTTTTGAGATGTGGTCCTATAGAAGACTATTAGGAATTTCCTGGAGAGACCACATCACAAATGAGGAGATTCTCCAAAGAATCGAAGGAGGAAGGCACCTGCTCAGGATCTTGTCCGAAAGGCGCGCAAGATGGATCGGCCATGCAATAAGACAAGAAGGCCTCTTGCATGCCATAATGGAGGGTATGACCGAGGGGACAAACGCTAGGGGACGCCCACGCCGAGAGTACCTGGAGGACCTGCTGGTGGACGTGCGCTGCTTATCATATGCAGACTTCAAAAGAGCCGCACAAGACAGGGAAGAGTGGAAGAAACGAATAGATGAAATTGCTGCAAACCAATCCCAGGATTGAAACCAGAGAGAGAGAGTAACACTGTTGTATGGCCGGCGGAATGAATTATCGTTAGTGATTGAATAACATAACTTGGCGCCCACACTGTTGAGTTGTATTCGATTTGACTCCTAACTAATGAATATCTTTTATATGGCTGCATATTCTCATTACAAAACCCAACATTACATAAACAGAAAAACGTCTTGAAATAAAAATACGCGTGATTTATTGTTTAAAGATATAATAAAAAATTTAAGTTGTGTTCCCTTCAATTTTCAGAGGTGCATAGAGGGGTTTCGCAATACGATAGACTTAATATCACCTTACTAAGGGGGTGTAATTTATAATTCTGTCATGATGGTTACAGTGTTCTATAGCCGGCGGAATGAATTATTATCGTTGGTGAATGAATAACATAACTTGGTTCCAAAACATCCTCCAACAAAATATTTACTAAAACTTAACCTAACCTAACAAAAAATTGGACAAAAAATTACAGACATTCTGTAAAGACAATAAATCATTGTTCAAAAAAACGTCAGACTTGATATCACCTTACCAGGGAGTGTTATTCATAATTCTGTCATAATGGTGACAGTGTTGTATGACCGGCGGAATGAATAATCGTTAGTGATTGAATAACATAACTTGGCGCCCACACTGTTGAGTTGTATTCGATTTGACTCATAACTAATGAATATCTTTTATATGTCTGTATATTATGTGTGAATGAATGAATAGCCTAACTTCGTGCCCACACTATTGAGTTGTATTCGATTTGACTCCTAACTAATGAATATCTTTTATACAGCTACATATTCTCATCACAAAAACCAACATTACATTAACAGAAAAACGTCTTGAAATAAAAATACGCGTGATTTATTGTTTAAAGATATAATAAATAATTTAAGTTTTGTTCCCTTCAATTTTTAGAGGTGCATATATATCACCTTACTAAGGGGGTGTTATTTATAATTCTGTCATGATGGTTACAGTGTTCTATGGCCGGCGGAATGAATTATTATCGTGAGTGAATGAATGACATAACTTGGTGCCCACACTATTGAGTTGTATTCGATTTGACACCTAACTAATGAATATCTTTTGTATGGCTGCAAATTGTGCGTGAATGAATGAATAGCCTAACTTGTGCCCACATATTGAGTTGTATTCGATTTGACTCCTAACTAATGAATCCTAACTCGAAATATCTTTTATATGGCTGCGTATTCTTATTACAAAATCCAACATTACATAAATAGAGTAAAGTCTTAAAATAAAAATACGTGTGCTTTATTGTTTAAAAATATAAAAAAAAATTGTTAAGTAGAGTATCACAAGACTCCTAACACTTTCTTAGGTGTATTTTATGTTCGTTTCTCCTTTTAATGGTCAATATTATGCTAATAAACATGCTCTAGTTTGCGCGCCACTTAACGCAAAGGGGTTTCGCATACGTTAGACTTGATCACCTTAACCAGGGGGGTGTTATTTACAATTCTGTCATAATGCTGACAGTGTTGTATGGCCAGCGGTATGCTGGGAACTGGGAGATAAATCTATAGAACCTTCCGGTTAAAAGGCTTTCATCTCGTTAATTGGGAAGTTTACAAAAGGAAGAACCAGCATGATCTAAAATAATAATAGTTTGCTAATTAATATGGCACCTCCGTGATTACACTAGTGATCCGTAGATTGCGGATTTAAATTCCGGCATGCACAAGTAAATTTTATTTGATTTCACAATTTATTTTTTTTTATTTATTTTAGCGACTGTATCAAATAATTGTACATACAAAATATAATTGTGAAATTAAGTATAAAATATTGTATTTCTTAGTCCTCCTCACTAGGGGGTCCTATGCCGAGGAGGACTTTTTTTTTTTTTTTTACAGTGACTACCGCACAAGAATCTCAACTGTTCCCGTCTGGAGCCAGTGAGACTATGGCATCCCCAATTGGGGTATGTTGTGAGGCTGAAGGTAGTGGGGAGGGGAAGGAGGTAGGGAAGAGGAAGGTTGGGAAGTACCTGGCTATTCAGATCTGGTCATCAAACACGGCTAAAGCCATTTTCAAGCAACGTTTCAATTCTGAATGGTGGTCTTACACCAGGGCGATACTGATAGTATCTTCCACTCTGGAACATGCCGCAAATATACTATATATTATTTTTAAATAAATTAATTGTGAAATAACACAAATTAATCAAATAAAATTTATTTACGCATGCCGGGTTCGAACCCGCGACCTCCGGATTGTGAGTCAAGAGTCTTACCCACTGGACTACGGAGGTCGTCATAAGGACTAAAGTTATTTATATATGGTTTATTTGTCTTCTACGAGTATGTTGTTTTTAGTTTTAATCAAAGATATTCAAATACAGAAGAGATATGCTATGGTGTCCGCGCAACTGTCGCCGGACTACGCGCTAATTAGCGTAGTTTTCATACAAAAAGAATTTGTTCATTTCGTTGATTTTTTGAAAATGTGCATTAATATTGGTTAACAATATATTTTGAATAAGGAAAGAATTCGTTCATTTAGTTTAACGTTCGTTTGGTTTATTCGTTAATTATTTGTTCTTTTAGTTTATTTGTTAATTGGTAAACAATATCGGCGACACCCGGAAGCGCAGACCCACATAGTAAAAACAGCAGATAGCACATCTACTTATATTTCAATATCTTTGGTTTTAATAATATTAGATGCTATTGTGGCACGTTCAGGAGTGGAAGCTACTCTCAGTATCGTCCTGGTGTAAGACCAACTTTCCGAATTGAAATGGTTTTAGCCGTGTTTTGTGACCAGATCTGAATAAGAGGTACTTCCCACCTTTCTCTTCCCCTTCTCCTTCTCCTCCAGAATACCTCAGCTTCACAACATACCCAATTGGGGGTGACATAGTCTCACTGGCTCCAGACGGTTTTTTTTTTACATGAACTTCACAGAGGAGGCCCTCGGGAAAATAATTTCCCACAGGGTCTATGTCATCTTTAGGGATGCTGTGTGGAGGTTTTTTCTCAAGGTGAGGAAGGAGAGGAGAGTTCTGGGAAGGAAAAGGGTTTAAGGGGTGGGTAGGAATCTGGGGTTCAGTGTGTCCTGGTCATCCGCCTGCAAGACTTAGACAAACCTCACCCCACGAACCCGGGCATTCCTGCTAAATCACCAAACAAACGTAGCGAACCACTTGGGGTGACCTATGGAAAAGGTGTTGGTTATCCAATAAAGGTTCCCGGGGCGACGGTACCCATTCCCGCCTCCCAAATTGGGAGCAGTTGGGACTCTTGTGCATTAGTCAAGTTTCGTCAAAATTCGTACCTAAGACACGAACGGTAATAGACGGTACTCTTCTGATTATTGACACAGCTGCCATCTGTTGTGATATAGCAAAACTTCGTATTACATACTAAATTATCGACATCTATTGAATGACGCTGAAATTACATGGATAATAAATACACCACAAATATTTTAAAAAATATACATATTATATTTTTTTAAATTGATTGTCAGGTGATAATATTTCAAAATAAATCTCTAATCTGACAGATTTTCTTAATAACCCGATATCAAATTGTCTAGATATGAAAGGTTTTTCATTACGAGTAAAACAAAATATTAAATCATGTCTAAATCCCCTTTGAAAGGATAACGTTTAAATTGCCTCTTAAAAGCTATAAAATGTCGAAAGGAATTTCTTCGAAATAACGATGCAAATTACATTACTATAAAGTCAAGATTGTCGGCAGTAAAACGCTGAGTTCTTCAATAAAATTATTGGTTATTTCAAATTGTGTTTTTAGCGAAACTTCGGTACAGATCGGAAAATTTCGTAACAATCTGATCGATGAAGAGCTTTTAGGGAGAACTTTGAAAAGGAAATCATGAAAAATGCTAATTTCGGTTTTCTGTCTGTAAATCTGTTTCATATAACTCGGATTAACTTAAATTTGAACTAGTTGTAATGAAGCCATAAAACGGTAAGGAACCTACCTATCTATAATGTTAATTATTTTTTTTACCATGCTTCTTATAAATTTTGTAGTCCTTTTTTAGTACCTACCCAAAGTATTCATTTTTAAGTGACCCTTTTTTTAAACTTCTTCCCTCTTCTTATTCTTTGCACTATACCAACTCATTTATCCTGCAAGAGAATGATAGTATTATAATCGGTCTGCTCTTTGTGCGGTGCTTCGTAGGTTGCTCACTCTTGTCTACTTTAGTTCCACTTCTACCGCATGTGATATGCACACTCTTATTTTATTAACCCCTGACGCAAGGAGAGGTGTCATAAGTTTGACCTGTGTGTGTGTTTGTGTGACCGTCTGTGGCATCTTAACTCCTAAACGAATGGACCGATTACGATGAGTTTTTTTTGTTTGAAGGCTGACGTGATCGAGATGGTTCTTATGAAAATCTGTTCAGGCGTTTCAGGGTCATCAGCTCTTTTTTGTGTCGGGAGTTACTTGAAATTTTGAAAAATTTACTTTTTTATTTTATGTGTACATCGCAATTGTTTCAACTGCTCCCAACTGCCCAAAACCAGTGGGATTATCTCATATGCATATGATGTTGTGAGGTTAAAGGGAGTGCAGAGTGGACGGAGATGGGAGGAAGGTGTGAAAGTACACGAGTATACAGATCTAGTCACTAACAAAATGAATCCCTGTTTCCCTCGGTCACGCCGTAATTTCATAACGACTTAAGTTTTCTAATACTTTGTAGAAGGGTTCTTACCGAAAGAAAAATTAAGAAAATTTCGCATAAAATTGGATAATTTCAGAAAACTTAACGACTATTTTAACTTCGCACGTTTGATAGTTCGCGCGTTTGATGAAATTGAATTTAGCAAGCAGCTGTTTTTTTGTAACAAAAGAAAAAAGAATTGTCTATGGATTTTTTTAAATACACGTGTTTTAAATAAGTAGCAGATTTGATTGATTGTTCTTAAAATATACTAAAATGAATAGTTGTAATATATATGAAAAATGAAAATCTGAATCAAAAAATTGTAATAGGTGATTTACAATTTTAAGTTTTTGAATATATGTGGGGGTTGGCGGGAAGGGGGAGCGGGAGAGGGAGGAGGGTAGGCGGGGAAGGTGGAAGAGGAACGCGGGAGGGGAACGGGGACGCATGGGAAAGGACATGCAGGGAGAAACATTTTATTTCTTTGAATATGACGTTGCAACGCATGCCGGGAACCAGCTAGTAAACATATAATTTTTTAAATATAAAATTTTTGAATGCAAACAAAAAAAAATTTCGAAATGACTCACATTTTTTGCAACAAAAATTACTGATAACGAAGAAAAATAAAAACACGTTCATATTTTATTAGGCAAATGTATTGTAAACGTTACCGTCAACTCACTTCTTGTCGTTTCATGTAAAAATGGTACAAATTGTGGTCAGAAACTTTGGTTGCATAAAGGTGTACATATTGATTATTTTGCGGATAACTTGTAGATTTGAATATAAAGCGTACGGTTTTCTCTTTCTAACACCGTTTAGATCATATTTCTAACCATGATACTAAGGAAGACACAACGATTTTAATAGACCTTTAGAGTTATTCCGAAAACCGAACAATTTTTAAACGCACCAGATTTAAATGTCCGGGCTAAATTTTCCCCACAGGAAAAACTAAACCCTTTCACACACTTCCTCAAATGATCATCTAGTGAATCCACGCTATACAATTATACTATATAAGTATAATACGTACAAAACAATACAAGAACAACATATCAACCTACCAGAGACCAAATGGGAAAATAATTCACCGACTCCAGATATTTTCATATCAGAGGGTTCAGCTCGTAGAACTCCTAATTGGACCTATAAATCCCACTGATCCCTCAATATAAATATTGTAACGTAATTATTTTCTTGGTAGTTATTCAGTAGGTACCTACTTGCTCGGTAGGAGTATTATTAATTTCGGGTGCCGTTGAAACGATTGATAACAAATTCAAATTGCCGGAACGTTGTTCGTTTGTTTTTTTTGTTTGAAAAAAAAAAACGATTAGAAGGGCGACGTCATGACATAACGATGGATTGGTCGGAAGTTTTATTTTGTAAGGAGTTTTGATACTCCTAAATGATTGTGTAAATTTGCAATATTATGCGTGTAACAGACGTGATGCCTTTACGAGACTATTAAATAGTACCGGGTCGCGGTACACGCAGGATGTTGATTGTTTTTTCGAGGCGAGGAAAACTTTTATTGTGATGATCCGAGATATCGAGTTACCTATGTAATATTACAATCTAATGGAAGTGTTTATGATGTCTGTGTGCCTGGTACCTAAGGTTGGTGTTCTTGTGCTTAGAACTGAGATTCTTGTGCCACGTACAATCCAATATCACCGAGGACAACTTTGGTGAAGACTGCAGGCACTTCTTAAATCACATTTACAGTCTAGAACTGCGGTTTATATCCTTTCAATGCTCAGAGATAGCCATCGGACGCATTGTGACGCCTTTGTGGATGGACTGGAATCTTGGATGCTTCACGGTGTCATGGGCTTGCGAAGCGGCAGCTCTGGGGCTCTTCTCCAGCTATCTGGAGCCCTTGTCGCTGAGGTTAGAAGAGGTGCGCCATTTTAACTATGGCAAGCTACGAATGATCATTTGGAGTGGATTCTACTAAAATAACTGAATTATCTCTCTCTCCCTCTCTCTACATTTTATTTGAGTTTACAAAGGTATTTATGTAGATTATGTTTTTGCTTGTCAATAATAACAAGTACATTTTGTTTAATGTGAGTTCTTTTATTTACATCAGATAGTAGCTTTCTTTTATCCCACGCAGGACCCTGAGATGATGATGAGAGCTCATGCAAACGGAATTTCTCTGCTAACTGATAAGATGCGTGTCAATATTTAAAAAATCTTTTGTAATCCTACATGACAGATTTATTATTATTTTTTAATTATCTATTAAAAAATATATGTACATTGGGTTTTTTTGATGCCTCTCGACACAGGCATCAAAAAACAGGCGTAGATTAAACGAAGATTAAATTCAACGGGCTCGAATTTTCGTTCTGTGTGTCATGTGACATTAGTCATTTAGTGCGACCGGATTCCATATAACTCAACGAGAAATTTCGCCTGGGAAAATCAATTACCTATACGCGCAGAGCGTGGATGTTGACAAACGTATTTAAATTTCTCCGAAACATGAGAGGGAACAACTTTTCGGCGAGGCAGAAATACACAAAAAAACCAAATCATTTATTGGTTACGCCGAGATGGCGCCACTTTAGTTAACAGTTTACATATGGGTAATCCCAGATAGTTGATCCTGGCTTTAAAATTGCTACGAGTAGTATTCTGTAATAATAATAATAATTGGATAATTTGTAAAGCCCCGTTTTTGTGAAAAATCAACTCAAGGGCATTGTGCAATTTACTATGAATTCTTAGGCTCTGTTTTATTATTTTATTTATTTATTTATTGTAAGAAACAAACAGCAATTTATATACAGGATGAGTTATACAAGAGGTTAAACATGAGGTAAGCCAAAACAGTTTCTTATGCTAATGTTGGTTATTATGATATAATATATAATTGTAATTGGTAATAACCATTAAATGAAAATGAAAATGACAACAACAAAAAAAATATATATAAGTATATTATTAGAAGGAAGAAGGAAGAGGAAAGGGCAAGAGGCAGAGGAAGGTGGGATGGGGACAGGAGATGCTCATGCTGTACCTTTTCTATAGTTGTGCATTAATTTAATTAACATTTGTGGTCGTACGTTTGACTTCGTTTCAGTATTTCACAAGAGTGTTATTAAGAATATCGATATTGTTAAATTGCGTGTTATATTGCGCGCATATACGGGGGATTGGAGAATTTTTCTAAGGGATTACAAACAGATACAGAAAACATGCTTACCTGGCAGATCACTTCCGATAAACACACTTTAATTAGAAAGTTTATGCTTGGAGAAGATACGACTTTGCAAGCGGAGGACATTATATTTAAAACACTGGACAATGCATGATTTATTATTTTTACAAAATTAGTTATTTACAATATCGCGAGCAGTGAAGGCGAAGGTGAAAGGTTTTTGACTTTATAGATACGACTGTCTGAAAAGATGTACCTGTGTGTTTTGTAGCGAATCACCCATTTTTGGGAACATGACACTGATGACACCACTGGTCACCAAACACGATTTAAATCATTTCAAGCAATTTACAATTTGTGAGGCGGGTATGGGTACCGCCACGCCGCCCCGGAAACCATTTATTGGATAACCAACAGCTTTGCCATAGGTCATCCCAAGTGGTTTGCCACGTTTGGTGACTTATCAGGGGTGCCCGGGATCATAGGTGTGAAGTTTGTTCGGGACGAAGGAAGACCTGTGGAGCTTTCCAACATGACGCTCTCAGAAAATCGCCTTGCACCGCAGTACGAGGATTTGTAAGTCCGTCACTCCTGGACGCACTGATCCCCAGACTCCTGTCCACCCCACATACCTTTTTCCTTCCCAGAACTTCCTCTCATTCATCCCTCCGAACAGCACCCCCAAAGATGACAAAATGGGAATTATTTTTCTTAAGGCCTGCTGTGTGGAGCTTATGTAAGAAAGCAATTTTGAATGATGGTCTTTCACCATAGTGATACTTAGAAGTATTTACTACTTCTACTTTTCCGATATCCTTTGCAAAACATTGATCATATCTAGAAGCAGAATAGTACGATCTGAAATTCTTTCATTGTTCTACAGCCTAACATTCACCAATATGAATGAGAAGTTTCCTTCCACAAGAGGCTTCATTAAATATAGATTCGGAGCAAAGTTTGAATAAAAGAGGTCGTAAAACACAGCCTTGTGATACGCCGAGTAGAATTTCGATTTGAGTTCGTTAAGAACTTTGGTATTGACTTTCTGCTTTCAGTAGAGATTAGTTATAACTAGGTAAATGTCTCTGTTATGAATGTCTCTAGTCTCTAAAAGTCGAACGAGTTTCGAACAAGAATTATGACAGCATAGTATGCATAATCTTACATTATTTTTTATCAGTCGACTTAAATGTGCCGGCATTTTCTTCATTCAAGGCTTGCGTAAATATAGCTTCAGGGTGATGGAATGAACTTTGCAAATGCTTACAATAATTCTCTCTAAAAATATCTTTATCCTTATTTAAACATGTTATTTTATTTGTCTACTAAGGCAGACCCGTGATAAATCACGGGGTATAATTATTAAAAATTTTAAAATGACATAAATTCAAAGAAATTATGAGTTCTTTGTTTATGTTAGCTCCACAGAGGAGGCCACGAAGAAATTAATTTCTCTCAAGATCTATGTTATTTTTTTGGGAATGCTGTGTAGAGGATCTTTAAAAAAATAAAAAGTCAGTCAAGATAGGTTTGTAACTGCATACATAGTTATAGGTGTAATGTGCTTGTGTCGCACAAGCGACTTGACGAGGTGAGAGGCGAGAGCGGGGCCGCGGCGACGCGGGGAGCTGTCAAGTACTTTTGAACACGCCGGGCCGTGTACCTTTGCTGACACCGACTCCAAAAATAACAATCGTACCTACATATTGATGATTAGAAAAAGTAAGTTGATTATGAAGTTGTAGAAGGATACGAAATTATTTTTTTACTTTTTAGTGCATTTCTTGAAGTCGTTTTTTTGTTTTGTTAAAATTTTTGTTTATTTTTTGATTTTTAGTGAATCTGAAGTACACTAACTAATTTGTCTGAATATGGGAAAACCTACTAAACGTGCTGCTCGTATGAGACAGACATAATTTGACCATAGCGACGTTAGGATCAAATTAAGAGATTTGGCCGAGTTTCGTTAATTTGTCATGGATCCGATAACCAAAACGTAACCAAACTCTCATCAAATTACCCTTGAAGTACATCCTTTCCAATAAAAAAGAATTATTGAAATCGGTTGGCGTGATATTGAGTTATTCATCCATTTGTCGCGCACATACTTAATGCAAATTTAAGACTTATATGGTTTTCTCATGGTTGCCATTATCGGAACTGGAACAAATTAAAATGGGACTACACGGGAAGCACCAGCTTTCAAATAAAAAAAAGAATCATCAATATCGGTTCACCCAGTCAAAAGTCCTGAGGTAACAAACATAAAAATAAAAAAAATATAAAAAAAAAAAATAAATAAATAAAAAAATAAAATAAAATACAGTCGAATTGAGAACCTCCTCCTTTTTGAAGTCGTTTAATGAGGATCTTTTTAATATGAGGTGTTGTTTGGAATCCGGAGGTCGTGTGTCCAGGAGTGATGGACGTGTGAATCTAGCTCTCCCACTGCTGAGTATGGTGATGTTCTTATAGAGTTTTGCTGATGAGGTCAAAAAGATCTCCCTCAACCAGTCTCTTCCGGTCCGGCCTGACGCAGTCGGTGGGCAGAGACATCCGCTGCCAAGTTCCAGATAAACCTCACCTCAATGACCCGGGCATCTCTACTAAGTCACAAAACGTAGCAAACCGCTTGGGGTGACCTATGGCAGAGGTGTTGGTTATCCATAAAATGATTCCCGGGGCGGCGGTACCCATCCCCGCCTCCTAAATTATTGACTTGGGAGGCAGGCATGGGGTACCACTATGGTAATTGAATACTTTCTCGGAAGTAGATAATTTCAGAAGGCTATAATAACATACCTTAATAATAATAATCAATGTTTTAACAAATCGATCTAAAATTATTTTAAATTGCAACAAAAATATCAAGAATGAGTCATTTAGGTACTCGCTTGTACCTAGATTGCATGTAGTTGGTGTTCTCGGAAGTAGTAGATGTGTTCAACTGAGTTATATATATATTTTTTACATGAGATCCACACAGGAGGCCCCGAGGAAAATAATTTCCCTCAGGGCCTATGTCATCTTTGAGGATACTGTGTGGAGGGTTTTTTAAGGAAAGGAATCTGGGGTTCAGTGTGTCCTGGTCATCCGCCTCCAAGATCTAGACAAACCTTACCCCATGAACCCGAGCACCCCTGCTAAATCACCAAACGTAGCGAACCACTACGTTTTATGAAAAGGCTATAATAACAAATAATAATCAATGTTATCATAATACTATTCATCTGCAAGGATTCTTATAATTTAATAGCATATTTTGCTTTATGATGGCTGTTCGACAAAATTATTACGTAAGTATATCACATAGGTATTTGTAAAAACCTGTTTAAGGCATATTTTAATATAAATAAATCAATCTGTTATCTAATTCGTTCAGGGTTTAGTAAGCATCCAAAAATGATTTGAAATAATGTCTGTCGTTTCATTTTCTTAAAAAACCTTCAATTCGGATTTGTTCACAGAGAGAGAAATGAGGGATCATTTGCAGAATGGAAGTGATTTAGACAATTCTAAATTATGTCGACGAAAATACAGAATACATTTTTTTGAAGAGAATTATGACGACTAACATCAAAAGAACAATTTAAACAGATTGACTGTATTTTTTGTAAAAATTTTAGGCTAAAGTTTTCAATTTGGTTTTATTTCAGCGAAAATTGTCAACAACACTGTAGGTTACTCACGCAGATGCATTGCTTTCATACAGCGTGTTTTAAATTAGTCATTTGACAGTAGAAATTAAAATTTCGGTGAAAATTTTAAAAGGTCATTTTGATTTTTTTTTTACATAAGCTCCCTACAGGAGTCCCTGAGGAAAATAATTTCCCTCGGGGCCTGTGTCTTCTTTGGCGATGCTTTGTGGAGGGTCTTTTTAGGAAAGTTCTGGGAAGGAAAAGGTATGAGGGGTGTGTGGGAATCTGAGGGTCAGTGTGTCCAGGAGTGACGGACGTATGAATCCATCCCTCCCGCTGCGGTGCAAGGCGATATTCCGATAGAGAATGGCTGGAAAAGTCAAAGGGACTTACTCAACCATTCTCTCTCAATCTGTCATGCAGTTGTTGGGCAGACGCATCCTCCGCCAAGACCCGGACAAACCTCACCCCATGAGTCCTTATATAATACGAACACACTGTAAAAATATTAGAATTCCCATTTGACAGCCTCTGTGGTCGGGAGTTAAGGTTCTCGACTTGCAATCCGGAGGTCGCGAGTTTAAATCTTGTTTTATTCGATTATTTTGTGTTATTTCACAATTTGGTCGTTTAAAATAATATTAGGTATATTTGCGGCACGTTTCAGAGTGGGAGATACTCTCAGTATCGCCCTTGTTTAAGACCACCATTCAGAATTGAAGCGTTGCTTGAAATAGCTTTAGCCGTTTTTGGTGACCAGATCTGTATAGCCAGGTACTCCCCCACCTTCCTCTTCCCCGTTTCTTTCCCCACCTCACTACTTTAAGCCACACAGCATATCACAATTGGGGATGCCATAGTCTCACTGGTTCCAGACGGTTTGGGAAACAATCGATCAACTATTGTTATCTCTTTCGCGCTAATATCAATAAGTAGGTGTCTTTCTCGCTAATACAAGTCAGAAGACTGTTTCTCAGTGACTTTTCTTGACAACATCGTTGTCAGAAGTACAAACGTATGCACAAATACATAAAATCTTATATAAAACCATGCAATTCAAAACGAACGCGCCAAAAATGTGAAAAATATTTCAAAAAAGCCAAATTCTTCCAAGAAATGTTCCAATTTCAAACTTTTAATTTAATTTCTGTTCTAGAAATTCAAGCAGTGTTCGAAATTCCATAAATCAAACGATAATTTATAAGCTGGAACGCCATTGGCCGAATACTTTATTTTGATTGACCAATCAAACGCTGGTATTTTCCGAGTTTCTTTTTCAAATTACCATTTTATATCGCTGTTACGGAAAAAGTTGTACGGTAAGAAAGGCGACATCGATTTGGAAGAAATCTAGTTTTCTTTTGTTGTATTTTTCTATTGCAAGAAAAATGTAAAAACTTTTAATAAGTTGATTTATAATTCGTTAGCCCGTGTCAAATTTGTAAGTTATGTTTCCTTCATTCTACAGAAATTTACTGTGATGTTTTGAAAATTATTTCTTTTTAGTGAATTTTTATAATGAATTTATAACACGAAAGTTTATTGCTCTCAGGGCATATTTTATCTTTGGAGATGCTGTGTGCAGGATTAATGGAAAGAAGAGGAAGTTATGACAAGGAAAAGGTACGAGGGATGCGTACGAATCTGGGGTTAGTATATCCAGGGGTGACGTTTAATTGAAAATATATATTTTTTGTTTTTTGATAGAAAATAATCAGCGTGTGCAATTCACACGTGGCAGAAGCGAAACCCTCAGAAAACTAAAGTAGACAAGAGTGGGGTGGTAACGAAGCACTTTTTTTAACAATGTGAAGGATGATTTTTTCCATATTTTTGGCGTCGAATTCCAGTGCACCATTTGCTATACTTGTATTTTCTTTTTCCTAGTCGCTAGATGTCTTTTTCTTTTTTTTTCTGTTCATTTTGGAGTGGTTTGAAGATTAAATATTGATTTTACAAAATATATACATTTTTTTTTGGTTGTCGTAGGACTCGATCTTCGGTCCGCTAAATATCTGCAGAGGTTTGTCAGGCGCTTTATACCACTACACCAAAGGAGACTTGCGTGGGACTGTGGATTTATCGTATTGTATTGTAGCCGAGTACCCGTAAATCAAATAAATATTTCATTGCTATCTCATTCCCTGTATGTAAGTGTTTGTCTCTTTTAGTGTCGCTCGTTTCCGTTTCATCGAGTTTCAAATCACAACGGTGCCGAAGAAGTTTTCACAGTGTGCTTTAGACCACACGACTGAAGTAAGACTTCACTAACTTATATCTCCCTCTCAACTTCCATTCGCCTCGCTCGACCGTTCGCCTCGACCGATCACACTTTTCATAACGCTCTCGTCACGCATTCACCAGCCTACTCCCCAAGTCGAGCGTGCGTAAAGGCCCAACCGTTTGCCTCGCCCGATCACACTTTTCGTAACGCTCTCGTCAAGCCAGCTTACGCAAAATGACGTATACATTTTTAGTCCAAATATGCTCGCTGGATAAAATCCTTTACACCTTGTTTACTACCGACATCTGCAGGATAAATACACAAACCTCTAACATATATCTACACTAGTGCCATCTATGTCTTGTAATTCGAACTATCACACGATATCTAGTGCATTATTTCATGACGTTGGTGAAACTGCATACTCCGCAGTCCCAAACTAATTGATGTGGACGTTTATTATTCAGAATGGTACAACACAACGCAGCTAGTGTTGATTCTGTTGATAGATTGATTTTCACCTAGGTCCGGCACCAATCATTTCTCTGATTTAATAACGAGGAAATACGGAATTCATAACGGGGAAATTGATTGCGGGTAACGTATTTGTGGAATATGTAGTCAGTTTTGGTTTGTGTTAATTTTTCACTGTCCTCCATTCCAGGCATCATTGCTGGGGCAATATGAGTGATTTTTTAAGTTAAACTTCTTTACGCACGCTCGACTTGGGGAGTAAGCTTTTTGGTTATTTGTTTTTGGGGCGTTATGCCGTGTTGCACTACCGCCTTCTTTAGCCAACATTTCGGACATCGTTGCAGTGTCCATCATCAGGGCAGATCCGGTAGATGTGACACTGTGTCATGTGGCACTGTATGCTTTTGGCCGTGAAAATCTTAAAACTTATCTGGGGAGTAAGCTGTTGAATGCGTTACAAAAAGTGGTGATGTGTTACGAAAAGTGTGATCTTACGATAAGTGTGATGTCACGATAAGTGTGATGTTACGAAAAGTGTGATGCGAACGGTAATCGATGCGAACGGTGATCGATGGCGAGGCTAACGGTCGAGCCTTTACGCACGCTTGACTTGGGGAGTGATAAGGATAAGGATAAGGATGATCACCCCAAGGTCGTAGGTCACCCCAAGGTCGAAGGTCACCCCAAGTTCGTAGGTCACCCCAAAGTCGTAGGTCACCCCAAGGTCGTAGATCACCCCACGGTTGTAGGTCACCTCATGGTCATATGTCACCCCAATGTCATATGTCACCCCAATGTCAATGTCAATGTCAATGTCAATGTCAATGTCAATGTCAATGTCAATGTCAATGTCAATGTCAATGTCAATGTCAATGTCAATGTCAATGTCAATGTCAATGTCAATGTCAATGTCAATGTCAATGTCAATGTCAATGTCAATGTCAATGTCAATGTCAATGTCAATGTCAATGCCAATGCCAATGCCAATGCCAATGCCAATGCCAATGTCAATGTCAATGTCAATGTCAATAACAATGTCAATATCAATGTCAATGTCATATGTTCTTTTATAAGATAGTGAAGTTTTACTTCAGTCGTGTGGTCTAAAGCACACTCTTTTTTTGTTTCTGATATTCAGGATGTTTCTAAAATGAATTGCGGTTGTAAAATTTTTACAGGTTAGTAGGTAAGTGGATAAATGCATCAAGTGACAATTCTGCTAGCTAATACAAGAAATATTACAGAGAGAAATACATAATATTAGAGAGAATAGTATAAAAGAAAACATGAAATAGTTTCAGCAGAAGATTCTCTCAGTATCAACTCTCAGTATAACCACTATTCAGAATTGAAATGTTGCTTGAAATGGCTTTAGCCGTGTTTGGTGATCAGGTCTGAATAGTTAGGTATATAACAACCTCCCTCTTCGCCATTTCCTTCTCCCCCCCCCCCCCCCCCACTAACATCAGCCTCACAACATACCCAATTGGGGATGCCATAGTCTCACTGGCGCCACACGGGGGCAGTTGGCACTCCTGTGAGCTATTCACATAAAAAAACGAGTGTGCTTTAGACCACACGACTGAAATAAAACTTCTTTCGCACCATCTATATGTACAGAGAATAGGCCTGCACTGTGTCTTAGATATACGAAACGTAACTGGCTATGAGAGAAAGAGAGAAAGAAAATGTGTGCTCCCACCTCTCTCTCTTGCCCCTACAGTAATATACGAAACGTAACTCTCTCTCTCTTTCTATCTTCACTAACTTATATCTCCCTCTCAACCGTTCGCCTCGCCCGATCATACTTTTCGTAACGCTTTCGTCACGCATTCTCCAGCTTACTCTCCAAGTCAAGCGTGCGTAAAGAAGTTTTACTTCAAAAACTTCACAGTTTGGTCAAATTTACGTAAGAAATATAACATTTTATTTAAAAATTTAACAAACTGATCTGTCAACGACCAAACCAACGTATAACCTTATTGCGGTGAACGTACGTCTTAAGGTATGAAAGAGACATGCGTGTGTGAGTAAGACAACATGAGTAACGTATAAAAGGGTATGATTGTTGTCCATTCGTCCTCTTATCCTCTGATAAAGGAGCTAATTGTTTCCCATTCGGAAAAATTCTACGCCGGCCCAGCCGGACATGAAAATCCGACCATTAACTCTCACGCTCAATATAGCGAGAATGAAAATACATAACACAAAAGACCTAAAGTAATCCTTCGCAAGGCGTAGGCAATGAAATACATATTTAAAATAATAATAAAAAATATAAATAATAATAATTCCTGCTTCAAGTCGCAGTATAGTTTTAAGTTTCATTTCTCAGAACCAAAAATAAAAATCCCTCCACGCAAAGTTTCATAGAAAATCCATTGTTATTATGCTAGAGTCAGTAAATACATTGTTTAGGAACTCTGTCAATAAATAATATCCAAGTCCAAGTCCATTCGTCCTCTTTGCAATAAGGTTTTCTGGAAGAACAACACTGTACAGATCTCCTAATAAACGTAACTAAGTCTACCCACGACTTTTTATTGTCTCACTACCCTGTACCGAGATCACCATCAAAGGACACTGGATCCATAATAGACTGGAAGTCCAGATTATCACACTTATTATAATAAAAATATGCGTATTTTTTCAAAATATAAAACATAACTTTTGTATCGGGAAAATGGACTCAGGTTTGTGGGAGGTAATTTTTCTGTCATGTAAGGTAAATAAAAATGAAAAAGAGTTGACTTCTTATTTAGTATATTTCAATACATAAGACAATGTGCTTATGGAACAGAACAAAGAAAAGAAAAACATTACCAAAAATGAATAGTTTACCATGGTGCCAAGATCTTAAAATAAATTATAACATCGTAAATACCTGGTGGACCTAAGATATAGCTAGACTAGGTTTTCACTTCAGGCTGAACCGCACGCCAAAACAAATCCCCCAGCAAACAGGTACGGGAATACCGCCATCACAAGATTCGCAATCTCCTTCAAAAAAGAGGAACGTGACATCTTTCAGAGTAGGAACATCGAACTTCCTCCAAGGTATGACTCAGCGTCGTCTCTGCGATATTGCCTGAAGGCCATGCATGAAAGGACCTCCATATAAGATGCCTATATCGTGGTCTTAATTCTTCCAAAGGGCCACAAATATATAGATCGAAATCCGGCCAATGCCAAGCAAAGCAATTGCGCGTTCAACTTTCAAAAGAAACTCCATCCCAGACAGCGGATGGATTTGATTCACGCGGAAAAAAGGCCATTCCTCGGCCGCGCGAGAATTATTCACGCAAGTGCCAAAACACACACTTTTTTATTAAAGAAATACGGATCTTCACATTTTACGATCCCGTAACATTAGATCTGACACACGGCACTATCTTCTATACCTCTCAAGGCTTTTATATCTCCATTATTTAAAACTTTAAAACCCAGCGGACCAATTTCACATCAGATGCCCCGGTCTGATGTGGAGGAAGTCGCCATAGACAAAAAAAACTTTTTACTCCCAAAAAAAACCCATAGACAAAATAACAAAATAAGGCAAGAACTGCACTATTTACATAATATTTATGTGACACTTTACTAGAGAAATTAACAATCTTTCGAAATCAATTAATATTTTTTTGTGAAAAAGAGTCTATACTTCTAGAATTTGATTTAAAAATATTATATATTTCCGATTAAATATTAGCAATAAACTCGAAAATGTCGATGCTATTATTTAGGCAAACATTATTGAAGGCATGAAGAGCACGGTTGATTGGCGAATTACTGTTGAATTTGATTTGTAATTGAGGGTGTATAATTGTGCTGCGTGGGCATATATCTGAACCATTGGCCACAATCGTTCATCAATCTAAATATCGATTAACCAATGAGAGACAACCAGTCAGAATCGAAACGTTTGCTAGAACTGTCCATCGCCATGTTTAGAAGCCATTAATTTGTGAATGGTAGGCACTTTCAGACCTTCCCCTCCCTACCCGTTTCTCCTCTCTAATCATGTTCTCCGAATTGGGGTTGGTGTGTAACTTACTGTAATTCTTTACGTAATCGAAGGACCTTTGTATGATATACACTTTATACAACTCTAGTTAGAAGTTATTTGGAGTACAATTCCCTCATTTGGAACCCTTTCTACAAAAGTCTTGCAATTTTCATTGAAAGAATCTAACATAAATTTCTCAGAACAATTAATTCTTTTTTTTTATGAGAATGAAAGTCTTGTCTGTCTTGTTCTCTTTAAAGAAGATAACAATAATAATCTGTTATATTATTATTGTTATCTTCTTCTTCAATGATATTGATGGGAATGACCTTCAAAAGAGAGTTTTACTTATAAAAAATTGAATATTTATTTAGGCTTTTATAAAAAGTCAATAGTTCCATATGAATAAATTTGGATATATTTATCTGAGACGTTATCCAGGTTACAAACCAAATCTTAGAATGATTGTTTCCAATAAAAAGGGTAGTTGCCCGAAATATGGAAAAAGAATTACTTGTAGACAATATTGTTATTTCTAAAATTTGAAATATGGGTATTAATTGTTTTTGTGTTTAATTCGTAGAACTCCATTTTAATTTTTAGAAATTTAATTAAAATTAAATTTGATAATGTAATAAATCAATTTAGACACCTTTAAAAATTTTCTTTTAAAAATACAATAAATAAGTCGTCCGTAAGTAGCTTCACCACAGTTTGAAAATGACCTTACACGTCGAAACAGCTGTAACTAAAATACATTCTAAAATACTTGCAGAACTCGATAATAACATTATCAATTTTAATTTTAATTAAATTTCTAAAAATTGAAATATGAGATTGACAAATACGATGGTTTAACAGAAGGTGGCAATTGCGAAATTGGTTAACGCGCACGTCCTGGTTAGACGAAACTTCTGGGTTCGAGTCCCAGTTGCGACCATTGTCTTTATCTATTTTTTCTGGGTATTGTTCGCTTTCAAATTTTGAAACCTTCATGAACCTAGTAGACCAGCTCGGCTCAAAAAACCTTACCATTGCAATAATAATAGCACAAACAAACAAAATTCAATAATACATCGTTTACCTACATACTTTAGGTAATGAATTTGCTAACACCGATAATGCCGGAAGTCTGTCATCATATAAAAGATGCATTAAACAAAATTAGTGGTCACCCAATGGTCGAAATTCGACCATAATTAATTTAAATTATATAGTGTGTGTAATGTTTTTTTTAAATTGATTTTTATGCATAATTTTTAAAAAAATATTACCATTTTGCACTCCCTCTACATATAAACTATAAGTGTGCAAAATTTCATACTCTTCCGTCCGCGCAATTTGCTCGTCCACCTAATCATAATATATGTCCTACAAGTATATGCACTCTAATATCTATGCATTAGAAATACATTATAGGTATCCACTTTAAAATTTACCATTTCGCGTTGTCATAATCCGTAATACCTACTTATTATCAATAAATATATTTTTTATCTTTAATTTTTGTCTCCCTTGAGCATTTCTTACGTTTTTTTACTTGTTATACCTTTTTTATATTTATATTTTTGTCCTTGTATTCTTTTGATATCTAATAGCTACTTACTTTATATTATTGTATAATTATACTAGCTGACCCGGACTGGATGGTTATCCAACCTTTATAACCACCGCCATCTTTGAGTTTATCGCGAAGAGACAGACAGACAGACGCCGCGTAGACTTTAATTTATAATACGTAGAGATGGTGCGAAAGATTATAATAATGTGCGTGAAGTGCTTGAGGTAATTAACGTATTTAAGTTGAAAGGATTCTGTATTCGTCTAAATAACTTTCCAATTACCGCATTGTACGTGACCATTTTTTTAGAAGATACAATGGGTATTATATGTATTATATACCGTAAAGGATAGACATATGCCATCGCGGACTTTTTATAGATCTATAAAATAGGAATACCCCACCGTGCATTGTTTTGTTATACCTCAAAGGGATTAGGCAGTGTTTTCGATGAAAGCTCACAGGCGGCTTAACTTTTTCCGACACTTTTAACAATTATCGTTATGTTTCAACCAATTTACACACAACCTTGACTAATTATATACCTTAACCTTCCTCAGGAAACACTCTATCTATTGGTGAAAACCGCATGAAAATACGTTCAGTAGTTTTTGAGTTTATCGCGAACAGACAGACAGATGGCGCGGAGGACTTTAATTTATAATAAGCCGTGCTGTATGTGTAGAAATAAAATAAAATTAAATATGTGTATAATGTAATTTTAAACCACTTTACTAAGGAGAAATACGTCACATACAGGTAAGGAAGAAATAGGACTTACTGCGGGACTGGAATTTTCTTCTGTCGAGCCGGTTCACATATTACACTGCATTTATAACGGATTAGGAGTAGGTACTTCGCGGTATTTTTATTAAGCGGGAATTGATCTCCCGTGGAAATGCGTAATTCGGCAATATGGTGTTTATTAGGCGAGAATCAATTGATGACTGGCAATGCGGTTGATGACAGTTCCACACAGGAGCAGGATAGGAATATGGTTAGGAATGTGCAACAATATTATCTCCCAAGTATAGAGGTTCGTGAAGTGAAGCTAGAGTACTAATCATCGCCTGGGAGGCCGCACCCAAACAGTTTTTTCATTATAATTTCAGTTTTTTCATTTACGACTCGAGCGCTCACCTCAACTCAGTGCCCATCAGTGCCCAACGTGACGCGGTGGATAGTGGTCGCGCGTCTCGCAAGCTCTTGTCATTCCCGAAGTACAGCGTGTTGGATCTCTTGGGAGGCGGTCGTCAATTTATAAATATCAAATCATAACAATAAAAAAACGAAGAATTTAAGTTATCAAAAGTGCTTCATCAAAAAAACCAGTCTACCATTTTACTTCTTTGTGAAGACCTAAATATTTTACGGCTCGTAAGAATGTACATTCAGCACCACTCTAACCCATATAAGGTGTGCCATCATCGCGCTTAACCTACAGTTCATGAATATAAATGTTGGTGTGTTGTACATAAATATAGGTGTATTGTGTAGATGGCCCAACCAGGGATATTGCCATAGACTCAATAGTTCCGAGACATTTGACCCCTTTTAAAGATACAACACAAAGAAAATGGCTTTAGAAAAATTCCGTATTGCAAATTTCAACAATGTTTTTGTAATAACATACATTGAGAAGTTTTTCTTTTTACTTTGAAAACAGATAATAAAAAATGCCTTTGAGTTGTCAGCCACATGAATATAAAAAAAATAAAACGCGTTTGATATATTTTATGAATACCGAGAACTTTGGTTTTACAAAGTGGTCCTGAATTAATTTCGTTGAAGAATTAATTCGAAAGTCCAAAACGTACGTAACATTTGTTTTAATGTCAACATTATATAAAAAATTGTTTTATGGTTATTTCCTTTTGGGGTATTATGCCATGTTGCGCTACCTCCTCCTTTAGCCAACGTTTCGGACAGCGTTACAGTGTCCATCGTCAGGGCAGATGTGTGACACACATCTGTCACACATCTGCCCTGATGATGGACACTGTAACGCTGTCCGAAACGTTGGCTAAAGGAGGAGGTAGCGCAACACGGCATAATACCCCAAAAGAAAATAACCATAAAATTTTTGGCCGTGAAAATCTAAAATCATATCTAAAAAATTGTTGTTTTTAATTAAATGTTACATAAATTTTTTTCGTTTGGTTATAAAGGGTGTAATAGCACAAACCCAAAGGATTTCAACCAGCGATTCTTGAGCAAATTGGAAGTAAAAAATGTAGATGTGAAATATTTTTCCATGCGCCGTTGAAGGTACAAAAGTCAGTATTTTGCCTGATCAGTGGCGGTCGGTGACTTTTTGTATAAGGGATGCTGAAGTATATACTTACTTAATATCAAATATAAAGACCTAAAGACTAGCCCACAAACAAATGCGATTACTAACAAAAATAGTATGGCAATTTAAGTCTATAAATTCTTTATGCTTCACATTAATTATTTCAATAGGCCACTTGCATCACATTTAAAAAAAAATTCCGGTTTAGGCAAATATTCGAAGACATTCTGTATTTTTTTTAATCGATTTTTGAAACCCTGGCAATTTTTTGAAAATTTCAATCCGATAAATCAGACCATTTTTTATAAACCGGAAAGACGGGACAAAATTTTATGGGTGCGATAAAACGATAATTACGTAGCCGAAAATCATTTTAAAAAAAGAACGTTTTCCACACGAATGGCACAGGACAATAACGAGGCATACCAAAAATATTACATCTCATAAATATTTTTTTTCCTTGATCCACCTTATTGATCATAAATCATTATAATGTTCAACGTCTATATTACTAAATCCAACGTAATATACTTGTACTTGTAAATTATAATAATAATAAGAATATTATAAAATTTGATTTTGTTAAAATCAACACCATTATCATTATACCCCTAAAACACATGCAGACAACATAAATGTACGGGGTTCTCTTCACAACATCTGTCAAAAAGTCAAACCAAATATAAGTTCGTAGAGAACAAACAATAAATCTAGTGAACGTTAAATATCAAATTCAAAAATTCGTATGAAATCAATGTGTTGCCATATAAAAAAAAAAATCAGTGTGGAATTTAACGAAATTAATAGGAACATTTTCGGAGATGGGACATTTTCATGTAGTGACCTCACGAGCCCAAATAATGGATTTATTTATTTAAAAAGAAAAAACACTGTACTTTTTTAAAAAATTTTACCAACATTTTCGTAATCTTAGTAAAAAAATCTATCCACACGATTTTTTAAGTCGTTATGAAATCCATGCAAGTGGCCTATTCTAAAATTAAGTTAATTAAATAGATATTCGAAAGATATTTAACGTATCAATCGGCTTCAGTAATTCAAAATTCAAGCCAAACTGTCAAAATGGTCGCGCAAACAAATTCTCTAAAACGTACCGAATTAATCCACGCGCTTTGTTATGCTATTCTGTGCTAATGCCTGTACGCATTAAAGTCGTTTTCTGCGGGTTGGATGCTCCCATCGAATGCGTTTTCTGCTTCAGGCAAAACTTCGCAGGCAGAACTAAAAGCGCATGCGCAAATATCAAACCTTTTCTAACATCTTGGATGCGGAATGGGGCAGAGAATCCACTGTTCGACACACTAGCATCGAGAATGGTGCTTTTATTATGTATTTTATAGACCTACGACGGTCCGTGCGTCGCATTTTTGTTGTTTTTGGCTCTGTGGTTGGGACGGTGTCGTTAAATTGCAGTATTTATTACTGTTTACGGCTAGAAAAAAATAAGCTTTAAGCTTTTTTTCTAGCCGTAATAGCCGTTTTATTAATTTGAATTCAAATGGTGCAACAAAATATGTTTGCTGTGTTAGAAGAAATAACAATTATTTTTATTTTTATTATGTGCCTCAAAAGGAAGGGAAACGCCGCATCCACAGTAGGTATGTATTGTTAAATTGACCTGCTGACATACAGCTTTGGCAGTTTAGCCGGTGCTTACGATGAAGAATAAAAAATAAAGTAAAAAAATCAAGTAAAATGTCGATATAAAAAAGAGAAGAGTGGTTTTTGGAAATAAAGAACGATTTTTTTAGCGTTGCTTTAAAAAAATTCAAGCAACAACTTGTAAAACAAAAATTCAAAACTCACATTTCATCAAAGTATGAAAACATAATTAATAATTAATTACATTATTGCACTACATTTTTGTGAAATTTCGGAATCACCACACTAACTGAACTAAGTGGAAAATTGAATTCAGATTGACGAAAGTGGGTTTTGCAAACGTCAATATATTATGAACTGAGTTCAATGTTCACAACCTGATATTTTAGAAATTGAATAAAAAATATACGGAAAAGCAGTTTTACGTAGCACACCACATATAAAATCGAGTACACACTGTTTTAATTTGTCCCAGGGTTCAAACTCATTATGAATTTAAATTAAGAGAATATTACTATCAACAAGTTATCTCATTTGTCCAGCAGATGTCTCTGTAATAGAATAATTTTTTTCTTCTCCCCCCTCTCCACAGACAAGGAAGTATATTTATAAAAAGCCTTACGCTAGTTAAAAAACCTCACTTCTTAACTAAAACTTGCACTGAAAAATCTTAAATACCATTGAACCCTTTTCTGTTGGGTGGGGAAAAAGTTATTGTCGTCAATTTTAAAATATCAAATCATAAAAATAAAAAACGAAGAATTTAAGTTATCAAAAGTGCTTCATTCAAAAAACCAGTCTACCATTTTACTCCTTTGTGAAGACCTAAATATTTTACACACACAATTTAAACATGTATAAAGTCGTATTACCCCTATTCACGAAGATTAGCATTTTCAACAGCTTCCCAAAAACAACAATTCTCAAAGCAAACTAATATAAATTAATCGTATCCTTACACCATTCCTAAATAACAATTTGCCGTACAAATAACGCCAATCAATCAACCCCATAGGCTTCCTCACAGGTGGTGAACTCATCCCCCGCACCACCCTGCGTTAGGAGAGGACCCAATACTAAGCCCTGGGGTAATCCGGGGGTGCGATATTTCATCAGAAGACATGATTTATGATAAGGTTCTGTGGGGGAATGTAGGTTGTATTGTAGGTGAGATAAGTGTGGAGGATTTTGTAATATAATATTGATATTACGCTGCCTGTCCTGGGTGTCACAAACACTAATTAAACATCATGATATTTTACTTAAGGGTTAGGACTGTTAGGAGAGAGAATGAATGCTTCAATCACATTCATATTACTCCATCTTATAGGTTACTCCTTCGTTTTCCCGACTTTTGAACTATCGGGTTCAAACGAAAGATACTTAAGATATAATAATCAGAATTGAAATGTTGCTTTGCTTTGCTTCGGCTTCGCCCAGTTTGAGTGTTGGTAACAATTTTATAAATCCGATAGAAACTGGTTCCAAAAATAGCTGGATCCTCGGAACCACTGTGATCTAGCAACAGCTAATCACCGGGACAAACGCGACAGGCAATTATATAATAATAATTGGATGACTTCTGTAGCGCCTTTTCGTGAGAAAATCACCTCAAGGGCGCTTTAAAAATTCATTTATACATTTAATCTATCTACTACAAGTGGCTTACAACTAAGATTGATAACTAATGACTTACAACTAATACTTATATCACTAGTGACTTAGAACTATACCTATTTTTAAAACCAAGTTTGCACTTGGAAGTCATAATACGAACAGAGCAGTATTGTTACTGCTCTAATCGTGTCACGACTTGTAACAGTCTTACAATTAGTTATTTACGACTAACATACTTATTTACATTTATCGTATGTAATATACAAAAGCACCCTTGTGGTGATTTTTCACATAAACCACAGATAAGAGAAATTTGTTTCTCTTATCTAAGACAAAAACGGACTATATAATTTGCCAAATTTGTTGTATTAATAAATATTATTATAGAAGCGTGATACTATTATTCACAACTCAAAGTATTACCGTCAATCTTTCCATATCCGGAGAGATACTCAAATTCTACAAATACGTTGTACTTATATCTAGGAGGGGTGGCACGTCCTCATACGACCTGCTAACGTAAATGGGGCCATCCTTCTGAATTCTAGAATTCGAAACCGAATTACAAAAGTAGCTTTTTAAGCGAATTGATAATATAGATGGAAGCACTTCCGTTTGTATCTATTTGTGAATCGAGTGTATACGACAGACGCAAGGCTATTAATACCTACTGTTTGAAATATGTTTAATTATTTTCCTTTTTAGACCTGATGATCTCCAGTGCTGAGGATTTCATTAACATATTAAAATTTAATAAAATGAAGTAATTCATTATTGTACTTCGATTCTTCTCAAAATAAATAAAACAAAAATTAAATAGTTTAAAACTTGTGTTGCTCTGTAAAAACAAAGAAACGACATTTAAGAGGGCATTACCAGAGAAAGCCGTAAATACGTCATTTTCAAAAAAGTTTTTAGACGTATTGACTCTTTTCCACAAAAAATTATAAATGGATTTCGAAAGATTGTTCTTTTATCTAGCATTCGTATGTAATAAATTTTTAGAATTTTTTAAAATTTTTTAGTATAATAAGGTTATTCCATAGGTCGTTGGAAGATTTGTTAAATTTTCAAAAAAGTTTTTGTATTATACCACACCCATTTCAAATAATGTAATCATACAGTAAAATAAATCAATACATTATCTAGCAGAGTTATGTATTAGAATTTTAATTTTAGTTTCAATAAAATCATTAAAAAATATGTACGTACATGTGTTTCTTGACGAAAATTGGTCCATTTGTGTATTTATTTGCGCACTTACAAACTAATATATTTCAGATTTTTTTAACATTCTTATTAAATTTAGACATTATTGAAAAATGATAAATACTTATAATCAAAAAATAACTACAAAAAGTACACTATTTTAATAGTTTTATCATCACGCCTTTCAGCATTTTTGGATGAAGGTATAAATTAAATAATAATAATAATAATTTTTATTTTAGTAATTTGTACATTGAAGTTTACAAATTTCTAATTGATTAAAATATTTCATATTCACTATATTTTTTCAAGTTTTATGTAGCTCCTACAATACATCTTGAACTTTCCAATTGGTGTGGACTTTAAAGTTTCTGGTAGTGTGTTATACAACTTCATTCCCTTGTACAGTAGACTGTTCTGCGTATTCGCTTTGTCCTTTTTTTGTAGCCTAATTTCCTTGCACGTCCTTGTGTTATATCTGTGAATGTCTTTATTGTATACAATTTTATTTGAGAAGTATTTTGGTAACGTGTTGTTCAATATTTTGTGGATAAATACCAGCATGTTCAAGGTCAGCATCTGTTTCACGGTCAACCAATTTAGTTCCTTAAACATTTTAATTATTTTTGAAAATCTGTTTCGTCGGAGAATTATTCTCATAGCCCTGTTTTGGAGAATTTGTAACTTATTTTGTTCTCTTTCGTTACATAGGAAAAGTATACTTGAGCAGTAGTTGAAGTGTGGAGCAATAATTGAATTGTATATGGTGATGGCAGTTTTTCTAGAAATTTTTGGCCGAATTCTTCCAAAAAAAGATATCTTTTTGCCAATTTACTTTTGGGTGTATTCAGCATTCAGCATGTCTATTGAAGTTTAGTTTGGAATCTAATATAACTCCTAAGTATTTCATTTCAGTAACATTTTCAATAATTTCACCATCAATTTTAATTTTAAAGCTAATTTGGATTGAAATAAATTCGATATTGAGTTATAATTTTAAAAAGCTGGTACGGAGAATAATTAATTTTTCTCATTGTAACCGCCCTGCACGATCGGAAGAACAACTTTCGACGAAATGTGGATTTTCGTCCGCTGGCTGGTTAAACACTCTTAAGTTTATAAAGTTAATTTCCTTTTATGAATTATTACCACAATCTATTTTATTTTGGTTACGTGAAAATCTGACGCAATGTAGCCATCTTGGTTTTCTGTTTTTTCTTTTACGTCATACATTATATTTCAGTTTTGACGTTGACATTCTACATATGAAGCACTGCTTTATCGACGACGCGGAACATTCAACGTTGCAAAATTCAAAAATTAAGGCCCGGCTTCCTGCATTTCTACCAATTTATTACATATTTTTCTTAAGATGAAGTCATAGTAAATAATGCAAAATCATATGTTTTTGTTTTGAAAATTTGATCGCTTAGAAGTATTGTAGATGCTTCAATTAAATACTGCGTGTAGAACATACCTTGGCCCTTAAAAATATCGGTCATTTTTTTTATAAGTTTTTTAATAAGCCTATAAAAAAATAAAGTATGAGGTCTAAAAACACACTTTCAAGTCCAAACTCTCCTATTTATAAACCCCTTTTCGGATATGGTTTTATTGTGTAATGTGGAAAATTCAGTTTATTTTATAATAATCGCAAAAAAAGTTGATATTTACACCCAATCTTTCCAAAATAAAATAAAATATGCATTTTCGCGTTGATATTTTATAATACGGCCGCTAGTCGACGAATTCGGTTATTCAAAGTGACCCCTATGGCGTCCACCGAAGAACTACTGTCCACGGCACAGTAGTGAACTAGTGGATCGCCTTAAGCACTTTAAGTTTTAAAGCTCTTAACTAACTAACTAACCATCACGCCGTTTCCCCGCAGGGGTAGGCAGAGAGGACGGACCGCCAAACAACTCGGTCTTGGCACACACTCTTTGCCTCACTCACATTCATACATCGTCTCATACATACTCTTCTATTATTCTGACTTTTGACATGGCCCGTCTCAAGTATCTGATTCACTTGATCGTGCCATGTCTTCCTCGGGCGTCCCCGACTTCTTCTACCATTCACATTTGCATCATATATTCTTTTTACACTACTTTCTTCGCTCATTCGCTCTACGTGCCCAAACCATCTGAGGGTCCCTTTCTTAATTTTGCTCATTATACTTACATCAGCCTTACATTCTTTGCGGATATCCACATTTCTAACACGATCATACATGGTTTTACCACACATACGTCTCAGGGATCTCATTTCAACAGCATTCAGTTTACTTTCATCCTTCCTCTGCCAGTTCCATGCCTCACTGCCATACATCAGGGTAGGTACCAGGACTCCATTGTGGACTGCTAGCTTCGCTTTTTTTGACAGTTTTTTATTAGCGCCATTTTTATTATTATTTAAAGCTCTTAAAAAATTATATATTATTCTTGAAGATGATTTCCATAAATTCGCCACACCAAAACGGCAATTATACGAAATTCCTTCGACAGAAAAAAATTTAAAAGTACCTATGCTGTGAAAATATTATAAATGTGTTTTTTTTCAGTCAATTTACAAGTTATACTCGTATATTTGAAAAACTTCACAGTGTTTTCGTTATTTGTTTTTGGGGTGTTATGCCGTGTTGCGCTACCTCCTTCTTTAGCCAACGTTTCGGACATCGTTGCAGTGTCCATTATCAGGGCAGATCCGGTAGATGTGTAATTTTAGTGGTGTAGTGTGTGCTTATTTACTTCGAAGCGATACCGTGTGGCCAGCTCCACTAACTTTCACCGGTACAAAATAACCGTGATAAGCAGTGGCGTCATTGCCGCGGAACGGAATAGAAAGTTTACTAAATTGTGGTATTTATGCTAGCCAGGATAATGTATTGGCTAAAGAAGGAGGTAGCGCAACACGGCATAACACCCCCAAAACAAATAAAGAAAATGCCTTTGGCCGTGAAAATCTTAAAACGTCTCTTCACAGTGTTTCTTCAAATGCTATTTTAGACATTCCCCACGCGACTTTTACTTTATTTTAAACAAGTCGTGTTTTATTAAACATTTTCACAATTTTCGTTTAAATATTACCGTTTTTAATATCGGAACGCTCCCTCTAACATTCGTATTTACATGTATTATCTCTCCATCTTCTTTTTGAACCGGGTCTTAAGTCACATTTGGTGACTAGTTTAAATAGCCAGGTTCTTCCCCACCTACCTCTTAAGAAAGATAAACAAGACAAAACCGGAAATATGTCATTTCTAAATCAAATTTTAAACGCATTGACTCTTTTCCACAAAAAAATTATAAATTGACTTCGAAAGACTATTCTTTTATCTAGTAAAGCCATTTTTAAAATTTGAGAAAATATGTTTATTTTTAGTACAATAAGGTTTTACCGTAGGTCGTTAGCAGATTTGTTAAATTTTCGAACAAAGTTTTGTATTATACAACACACATTTTAAACACGCGCATATAAAGAAAATGAAACGCAATTCCCGTAAGTAAGTGGAAAAGTAAGAAAATCAATCACTAAAAATATTTCACGTTCACAACGCCATCTCTGATACTGACAAAAACAAAACACGGACAGTTGTGCAACGATAATTGTTTCATTATGTAATTTTTAACTAAATAAAAAAACCGAAATTAATTCAGCTAATAAGTTAACATTACAGTTATTGGTTATGAGGCGGTACGAAGTTCGTCGGGTCAGGTAGTTATTTATATTTTTGAAACGTTTCATTATGTTTCAAATCACAACGGTGCTAAATAAGTTTTCGTTCAAAAAGTAGTGTTTTGGAGGAAACAGACATAGTACATTGTGTGTCTCATCTTTTGTCTCACCATTATTTAAAGCATAAGAAAGAGCTGCAGATTATTGTAGTATGGAACGTACGTTTAATCTTTTTGTATCGTTGCCGACTCGTAAACGTGGGAATATTAAATGCGCCTATACCTTGTCAATATCGGATCGGCTATCAACATTCAAACCGTGCTAGGGATATCGATATAAAATCGTCAGAAGATACGCCTAACGACTCGAAATTGTAAATTAATCGATTCCTCTGTTCTAAAACCACTGATAAATTAATGATACAATATCTTCCACGCCAATATTTCTTTCGCCTTTATTTCACCTTACAACTGTACCGAATAAAATACAGTCCTTTATTATATCGTATTGGGAAACCGTTCATTTATCATTATTTATATCATTGACAGCCCCGAAGGCGGTCGCGAGAAAGGAAATGTACGACGGGGGCACGATAAATTGCCAAAACCAAGAGTTTCCAAAGCTAAGAACAATTTCTTTGATAAGAACTCATTTTGAATTAGTGACATTGTTGTGAAACTAATTTTGATTTTGCATTAAGCTGAAATAAATTTTTAAATCAAATTATAGACGTTCAGACAACTACAGACTACAGAAACTTTTTTGCAAAAAATATTAATCCATTTCGGAAGATTGTTATTTTATCAAGTAAAGTTATGTTTTAAGTTTCGAAAAAATATGTTTATTTTTTAAGTAAAACTTTTTTACGCACGCTCGACATGGGAGGCGGGAATGGGTACCGCCGCCCCGGGAACCTTTATTGGATAACCAACACCTCTGCCATAGGTCACCCCAAGTGGTTCGCTACGTTTGATGATTTAGCAGGGGTGCCCGGGTTCACAGGAGGCCCTGAGGGAAATTATTTTCCTCAGGGCCTCCTGTGTGGAGCTCATGAAAAAAATAAAATAAAATAAAATAAAATAAAATAAAATAAAATAAAATAAAATAAAATAAAATAAAATAAAATAAAATAAAATAAAATAAAATAAAATAAAATAAAATAAAATAAAATAAAATAAAATAAAATAAAATAAAATAAAATAAAATAAAATAAAATAAAATAAAATAAAATAAAATAAAATAAAATAAAATAAAATAAAATAAAATAAAATAAAATAAAATAAAATAAAATAAAATAAAATAAAATAAAATAAAATAAAATAAAATAAAATAAAATAAAATAAAATAAAATAAAATAAAATAAAATAAAATAAAATAAAATAAAATAAAATAAAATAAAATAAAATAAAATAAAATAAAATAAAATAAAATAAAATAAAATAAAATAAAATAAAATAAAATAAAATAAAATAAAATAAAATAAAATAAAATAAAAAAAATAAAAAAAAACTGGTGGAAAACCGGTAAAAAAAGACGTATTCCCACCTGACGCTTATACTCTAAAGATTATACTTATACTTATACTCTAAAAAACCGGTAAAAAAAGACGTATTCCCACCGGACGCTTATACTCTAAAGATTGCAATCCATTTGTTAAGATAGAAAAATCTATCAAACGGACCGCCTGTGTCTGCACAGGGGAATCTGTTATTATTCAAGTTCTGTGAATAACAACAGAACTAGAATAGAGCGTTCGCAAAACTTTAATATTAACTATGAAATTTGTTAAATTATTCTGAAAAAAAACTGGCCATTTATGCGTTTTATCAAAGTCCTGACTAGAGATGCAACGATATATCGGAAAGCCTATAAATATCGATATATCGACCCCTAAGATTATCGATATATCAATATCGAAAAACTCAGTATATCGTATCGAAATATCGAAAAACCCGCCCAGATAATAAATACCCACAAAATCGGGTAAAATGCTATCATATCTTTCTGCTCTTGTAAATTATACTCTAAAAGTAAACATTCTTGAAACATGGCCAGAGATGCAAGGTGTATATCCCAATCTGTGGGATGAGTCATCTACCAATTGTGGCAACAAGTGTTCCTTCTGAAGGTTTTTTTTTCAAAGGCAGGAGCCACTATAACTCAAAGCAGAAACCGGCTACAAGGAAGCAGACTGTCAAAGTTACTATCTTTAAGTTCGATAGCTGGTACAAAATACTGGAATTAATTTTTTTTAAATAAATTTATGAAAAAACAGATTTTATAAAACTATTCAAATTTTGTGATTATTAACATAGATAAGTATAAAAAATTACAAACATAATCGATAAACGTTTGATATAAATAAAACTACATTGGATTTTTATAAGCTTTTAAAAAAAGATTTTATAAGCTTTTAAATATCGATATGTCGGCATACTAGACCGATATATCGATATTTCAATATCGACTTAATTCGATATATATCGATAACGATATATAGATATTTTAAAAAACCTTGCATCCCTAGTCCTGACCTTGTCCCTTGTGGGTTTTTTCCAAAAAGTATCTACTTAACACCATATCTTTCATGTCAGATTTACGATTAAACGACTTTATTATTTGCAAGAATAATGGGTTCCATGCAGATATAATTCTTTGCTTCAAATGTGCCTTATTCAAATTTTATTGTAATTTCTAAAATTCCCAAATACGTATTTTTGAAGAAAAAGTTATTTCCCGAGAAAGGGTCGAGTTACAAATATTTTATCCAATTGTTAATCTTCAATATCCACGGAGACGGGGCGAGAAATGCAAAATGAATTACAAGTGTGCAGTTCACACGCGGTAGAAGTGAAACCTTCACTAAACTAAAGTAGAAAGCGCGAGGAGGCTACGAAGCACCGCACAAAGAGGAGACCGATTATACTATTTCATTCTCTCGCATTTTAGTGTCGCTATTTTTCGTTTCATCGAGTTTCAATATCACAACGGTGCTAAAGAAGTTTTCACTTCAAGAAAATTAGGCACAGCAGAATTGATAATACCGTTAACGGAAGAAGATTTATACGTAGTATATTTGTGGCACATTCTAGAGTGGAAGATACTCTCAGTATCGCTCTGGTGTAAAACCACCATGCAGAATTGAAACGTTGCTTAAAATGGATTTGGCCACGTTTCGTGACCAGATCTGAATAGCCAGGTACTCCCCACTTTCCTCTGCATAGTCCGCATCCCCTCCTAACTATATTCAGCCTCGCTACATACCCCAATTGGGATGCCATAGTCTCACTGGCTCCAGACGGTTGGGAGCACTTGGGAACTTTTCAGTTGTTTTAAATAAAATAAAAACAATAAAACGGAGCAAGTTGGTCTACGGCATCCCCAACTTGGGGTGTGTTATGAGCCTGAAAGGTATGGGGAAAGGAAGGAGATGCACAAGAGGAAGATTGAGAATTACCAGCCATTCCGATCTGCTTACCAAACACGGCCAATGCCACTCCAAGGAACATTACTAAATTGAATGGTGAACATTCACCAGGGCAATACTGAAAGTATCTACCAATCTGAATCTGGAAAGTGCCACAAATATTTTTTATATTATTTTAAATGAATAAATTGTGAAACAACATAAATTAATTTAAAAAAATTACTAGTGACCTCCTGATTCGTAGCCGAGGATTCGGGGGCCGTCTGAATGTTAATTAAAAACGTTTCTAGTTACAAATTGCTTTACAAAATTACGACTTTATTATCGTTTACCCGTATCCCATTTGCAAAGTTATATAATTTATGCGTTATCTGTATATGAGGGAATACACATACTACCCATTCCTGTATCCATCGTTGTTCTTAACAGGAATGCTCGATCTTTAATACCTTAGAAGCCCGCCGAAAAATATTTTGGGGAAACATTTTTTTAAGCTGATCTCCGGTACTATACTGAATCCACCAATGTTGAAGGAGATTAACCTATATGTCCCTAATGCGTATACTCGTGGGAGATCCCACACTCTTTTTTGTGCTCCGAAAGCGAGAACTTCTTCCTTTCAGAATGCCCCATTAAATAGAGCAATTCAACTGCTTAACGATTCTGTATTGAGCATTGACATTGTTAGCATTACCGCATATACGGCCATTTGCTAAACCAAACCTCGAAAGGACACGCAATTAATAGGCCGACAATACTAGCTCAGGAAGCCGGCGCAAGCAAAGTTCTCTTAAAACCAGGGCGAGTGCTTGTGGTTCGCTGGTGAATACCTCCTCCTCCTTTCCTCACAATCTCCAGGTCTCCTTCCTCAATCAGAACACAGTTTTGCACGTAAAAGGGTTTATTCATTTAGAAAGAGACAGGGTTTTACAATTGCCAGCCTCGGCACACTACACATGGGTATTTGCTAGGGCTAGAATTCTATGTGACGGGGGAACTTCTCTCTCGACTCTCCACACGTATTAGTGAATTTAAAGGGCGGGACGTGGCACACAAAAGACAAGGGTTCTCATTACTCACAGCCAGCAGGAAATGCGGTAGTCCGTAGCCAGGCTACTAGTGGGCGGGAGCCTCCTCGTGCACAATTCACATCATAAAAACATCATGAATTTAGGTTCTCGGAGAGCGCCTTGACGCAATCACTCGGGAGACTGTTGTCACCCCCGGGGCAAGCGGATGAATGAATGCCGGACGGCGCGGTTGCCGGTCGCTTCAGCGCGGTGCGGGGAATTTACGAACTATTCTGGCGTAAAATGGGGAAACAGTGAGCTTAAGGAAAACATTGTCACTTTGTAACGTAACAACATCTTCAATGTTACCTATAGAGTTCAGTATCTTTTGACATACGTCTTAACATAGTGAAACTGCCCCCTTGGCCCTTTTTTCTCTTATATTTTGTAATCTTCTCCGTAATAATTTGGTGTATAACTGTTTTATGGAGAACCTGAAAAAACAAATAATAAAGAAATAATACAGCAACATAAACGCTTTTTCTTTTACAGCATTGAACTTGAATTCTATAAATAATGACCATTTGGAGATAAGAAGGCAAAATATATGTTTTTGTTACGAGAAAATTTTTCTTTGTGTAATAAAATACTCCGTTATTTCAAAAAAATATTTTGCACTGAAGAAAATACATTCTAACAACTGGAAACAATATCAGCTTAAAACTAATGCAGAGAATGTTAAAATGTTATGTGTGGTCGGTCTTGCTGTATGGATGTGAAACATGGACCTGGAAAGTAAATACCATGAAAAGGTTAGAGGCTTTTGAAATGTGGCTTTACCGGAGAATGTTCAAGGTCCCATGGACCGACATGATCACCAACACAGAAATTCTCAGGCGGGCTAGAGCAGATAGAGAACTGCTTACATTAATAAAAATCAGGAAAGTTTCATATCTGGGTAGTATTCTTCGAGGGGAGATGTATCACTTGCTCCATTTAATATTGAAAGGCAAGATAGAGGGTCGCCGAGGGCCTGGTAGGAGACAAATGTCTTGGCTGCAAAATATACGAGAGTGGTCCGGCATTGGAAGTGTGGAGGAGCTAATCCGGGCAGCGCAAGACAGAGAGACATTTTCAAGAGTGATCGCCAAAGTCGGGGGGACCTGAAAGGGCACACAAATGAGAAGAAGAAGAAGGGAAATACATCACTTTCCATGAGACCTGAAAATATCCTGATGGTTTAAATCGCACTAAAATTGTTGAATTTTGTAAAGTTTTTAAAAAGAATGAACAAATTAATTCGTATAAATAAAATGCGTTTGTTCCTTTTATCAAATTCCCTACGATACTTTTTCATCCCTTTAACATGTCTCCCAACAACCCTAAATCACAAAAGTGGTAGTTCGTTCGCCATACACCGAGTTAAACAACCCGATTCTATGGTCCTCTAAAGTTGTAACAGTGTCTTTGTACAAGGGCACTAAATCAAGTGAAAATTTTAACATTATTAAGGGTAGTCTGTAACCTCCCTCGGGGTAGTTTATTCCAAGAAACTTCATTAAAGTGTAGGGATTGAAAATCGCTGGAATTCAAATGAAGGTATCGAATATTTAGGTTGTTACTGTTTATGAGAAGATTCCAGGTGACACATAGCTGAACCGTTGAACGCAATAACGAGGCTTAGAAATAACCCATTCTCCGCCATTTACAAATGAACTCTTACCCGGAAAAATGTTGTATCCAACAATATTCTTGTTCCGTGAAAAATTGATAAAATGAAACCAGTTATGTTTCATAATATTTAATATTTAAAATACAAAAACCATAAAATTCTTAAGAGTTTTAAATGAAAAGTGGTGAAAAACGGCAAATAAATTTGAGTTTATTACTAGAATTTATGCTGAATTAAAATAGTGGAAAAATGTTGTATATGAAAATTTCACACACTACGTTATTCCACAAATGTTTTTTTTTAGTCTTTGTAACTTACAGAAAGCAACACGATATTCTAACATAAATTTACACATGTTTTTGATTTATTTGAGCTTAAAAAGCACAAAAATGATAGGAATTAATGAAACTATTTACGTTCGAGGTATTGTCCTTAGATGAACTTACAACATTATTGCACAAAACTGTTTCAACGGCTAAAAAGCAGGCATATTTTTCTGGACAAATTGTATTTTCTTGCATTATTCAGCTTTTTTGCTTTGAAGTCTTTCTAGTTGAAGTCACGAGACGTTCGTTTTCTCCATTCCCATAAATTAAACCATGCTCCGTGATTTCAATAAATAGCATTATACAACATTCTTCCGCAAACTTACCTTTAAAAAGCTGCCACTGGCTTAAAAAAATGTCATTACATAATCTCTACCTAATATGCATAACATTATTCCATCAATAACTCAACATTGATAGTTTTGTTCGATACAACATTATTCCATCAATAACTCAACATTGATAGTTTTGTTCGATACAACATTATTCCGGATAAGGGCTCAAATTTAAAACACATGTTTTGTATTTTTTCAGGCTGTTGACGGAATCAGTGACACCAGTTCCTCCTAGAATTTTCCAATTCTTCTTGTTTCGTATGGTGGGGGGTCAGAGAGGGACATCTAGGTGTGCGAGTCAGTCTAGGGCTTTAGGCATTACCCTTTGGATCTCATTAATCCTTGAATGAATGGAGCGGGCATTCGTTGACCACATGTTCAGCAGTTTGCACCGCACCGCATTCACACATCGCCGACTATTTAAGGCCTCATCTATGCATCATTTGAACACAACGACTATGGGAGCACCATATCCTATTGGTGGCGGTTCAGAGTTTGCGAGGCAATGAGAACCCAGGCTATCTCTCAGTGGGGTCTTGAACGAGATGGGCGTTTTTGACGTTGGCTGATTGCCACTCCAGCTTCCACCTATCTTCTGGGGTGAGAGGCGATTGAAGGAGTCTTTCTCCTTCTTCTGTCCAGAAGGGTTTTCAAGACTTCAAGCGGCATGCCGGGTGAGAAACGGCATCATCGTGAAATTCATTTCACCACTGAAATACTGGTAGAACAAGGACAAAAGTCCTGCCCGAACCTGATATAATATGTGATCCAAGGACTGCAATCAGTGTGTTAAGATAGGAGAATCCATTAATCGGACCGCGTGCACTTGTTTTATACGGGGTCAAGCATTTTTCAGATAATTTAGGTTTTCAAAACAGGGGGTGGTTGCCAAAATTAATAAAATATACAATAAGCAGGATACTAGCAGCCGTGATTTTTTTTAACATTAGCTCCACAAAAGCAGCTCCGAGTAAAAAAAAATTCCTCGGGACCTATTCCATACTTAGGGATGCTGTGTGTGGAGGATATTTTAAGGTAAGTAAAGAAAGGAGAGGAAGTTCTGTGAAGGAAAAGGCTACGCAGGATGGGTAGGAATTTGGGGGTCAGGGCCTCCAGGATTAACAGACGTATGAATCCATTAATTCCACTGCATTGCAAGGCGATGGGTTAGTCAGTCTGGAGAAGTCAAAAGGACTCTCTCAACCAGTCTCTACCGATCCGGCCTGCCATGCAGTAGGGGGGACAAACGCATCCGCTACCAACACCTTGTAACAAACCTTACCCCTTGAACCCGGACACCCCTTTTTATTAAATTTGTTTTACAATAAATTTAAAAGTAATTAAATGGAGTTCTACGAATTAAACACAAAAACAATCAAATGAAAACAAATAATATTATCAACATGTTTCGAAAACCAAGTTTTCTTTGTCAGGATAAGATTAATATTAAAAATAACAAAAAACTTGTTATACATGTTTGTTTTTTGTAATTTTTAATATTAATCTTTCCTTGACAAAAAAAAACCTTTACTTCAAGAGTAAAACCTGTAATGTTTAATAAAATGAAAACAATATTAGCGAAACTCAATCGAAAATCTGGAAACAACAAAAGCAGAAAAGATATTGGTACCTCTGGGATTCGAGCGCAGTAGTTAGCGCAGTGGCCCGGAAAGCCGAAGGTCCTGGGTTCGAGTTCCAGAGGTGCCAATATCTTTTTCGGATTTGGATTTTACTCTTTCCAGATTTTCGCTTGGGTTTCACTAATATTGTCTTCATTTAATCAAAAATAATCAATTAACAACATAAAACATAAAATCTGCTTTTATATGTTAATTTGTTATCCATGTGCACAACATTGTTGAAATTGTATTATACTAGCAGTTAAAAACCGCTCCGCAGGTTTTTGCTGCTGGACCCTGCGGGCGGCTTCTACATTCGGCTTCGCAAAGTTTGAGTGTAGGTAACCATTTTATAAAGCAGATAAAAACTGGTTCCAAAAATAGTCAGTTCTTCGGATCCACTGTGATCCAATGACAGCTAGTCCTAGTCACTGAGTTCAAAGTAACCGCGAGAGGTAATGACGCCATATGTAATCTCTCCATATTCGAAAGATGCTTAAATTTTATAAATCCGTAGGTAGTAGTTATACCTAGGGAAGAAACGTCCACGCGCGAGCTGCTGGCGTAAGTAGCGTTATCTTGTGTCGAATTCTTGAATTAGAAACCGAATTATAGCAGTAGCTTTGTGTGAAATTACACGTACACAGATGTTATTTGTTGCGCGGCGCGTATGGTGGCGTCCGAGATGCACTCGTAGCTGTGTTCTGAAATGCAGACGCTAAGGTAACAATAACGATCGATAATGTTTTTAAATGAATAAATTAATTGTTTAGATTTTTAATAAACATCGGCGAATAAATTACACACTCAAAAATCTGCTCTCAAATTCCTTAACTGTGAAGATTTATCATTCTGTCAGTTTTAATGAAGTAGTATTTAAGGACCCAACTTCTAATTGTTTGGCAGAGGGTTCACAATCCCTGGTCATTGGAGGGCCTAACAGAGGTTAGAGATTACCATAAATTTGCATGAATATTTTACCAAGTACCACGTATCTGACTGGAGCGAGTTCTTAAATAGTAGTATGATAACATCAGATATTTTAACCCTGAAGTAAACGGCTTTATTTACAATCTGCGGAAATATGAAATTTGTACGCTGTATTGCTTTTAGCTGCTTCGCACTGTGGTGCCAATGAGAATAAGGGGGTACGAATGATAGAGAACTCCAGTCCAATTTTTTTAATTTTTTTTAATGAATAATGATCTTCTAACTTAAATAACTGCATTTTTATTTTTATTTTTAGAGTTAGTTTTAATAGTTAACGGGCAATCAGCTGATCAACTGCCGCCATTTTGAATTCCGTTGTTCGAAGTATTCTCCCCAGAAGTATTATTACTATTTTTTTTGTGCAGTAGTTTTTGAAAATTTTCAATAATAGAGGTAAACTTATAAGAGATACCTTAATTTTTGAAATATTATTTAGGCCTAAATAATGTTTCAATAAACACAACAACTAAATCTCCATAAACAGTATGTAAATAAACGAATAAATTAATACGACGGCTTGTGTCATGTCATACATTACCATACAATGACTTTACGGCGACTTTACGACATGTCGAACAGCGACGTCACCACTAAAATTTCAATAATGTCAACTTGACGGCGTGTTTTACGTACCGATTAAAAATGGACTTTTTAATATTTTTTTAAAAAATCTGCGTTTAAAATTATTAAATAAAACTTATATATTCAGAATCAGCGTTTTTTCAGCGCATTGGTCTGTATGAACATATTTTTTAAAGCCGTAATATTTTTCACTGGAGTTCCTTATTGCAATGGTAAATCAAATAAGCAAGACTTGGTATTTAGACACATAGAAGAGATTATTTGTCATAAGGTGGGAAGCAATACTGGAATAATTCATGAGCAGATGAGTCGACGGCAATCGGAAACAGAATGCTTCGCCTTTTAGCTCAGCTGACTGGAGCGAGTTCTTAATTCTATCCACACTAACTATGGTAAACAATCCATTGGTTGCGAGGGGGACAACTTATATAATTGCATCCCAAACGACATTAAAAACTAAAAAAAGTTCGGTAAATTAAAAAATATATATTCACATTTATTCCTGATAAACAAAGTAATGACATAGAATAGCTATTGTTACGATACACAAATACGCCCCTGCAAATTACTCGGCCCCTCCTCCCAAGTTGTAGCGCACGCCACTGCGCAAACTACAGTTTCACTCCCTCCCCGCAACCTTGCCGGCGCGCTACCGGCAGCGGAACCCAAGCCACCGGATAGCGAGCCACCAACCGCCACTTCCCTGCAGCCCCCGGTCTAGTGCGCACGCCTAATGTGTGGACCGTTCCGCGCTCATTCCAGAAAGTTCCACGCGGAAGCATGGAACGTGTTTTTGCTAAGTGATACACTGCGACACCAAGAATGGCCGAATTCTTTCCCGACACGGAAGATACAAGAGTCCAAACGCTCACTGTGAGTACCCAAGCTGTTATATTCCCCCATATTTGCGTGTGTTCGAAGTAAATTCACCGCGGAGATAAATAGCCCTTCCAGAGAGATTATAGGGACAGATTCCTCCATTTTAGATATAACTGTTGTTGCTACCCTGAATTACTCTGTATGCATTATTGTGATATTGTGTTTACGCAGGTGTTTTACCCAATATAACTGTTGTTTACCCTGATTACTGGTTTCACTGCCTTCCCCCAGCCCGTAGAAATTTGAGCTTTATTTCAGGGAAGCCACACAAACGCCTCACAGATCCTACCACCCTGGTGGTGAGGGCCTCTCCCGCTCTGCTGACTAAAACCTGAGCTAGTCTGTCGGCAGAATGTAGGGACCCCCATGTAGGTCCGCTAACACTATATATAGTTTAGTTTAATGTGTTTAATTATTTCTAGTTAAATGAGTGTCAATGAAATTGTCTTTTTTACTGAAATAAAAAAAATAAAAATAGGAGCATGATAGTATCAGATATTTTAACCCTGTTTAAATAAAGGGCTTTAATTTCAATCTGTATATAAATACAAAAAATTTGTACCTTGTATTCCTTTTAGTTGCTCACACTGTGGTCCCAGTGAGAATATGGAGATACGTATAATTGCAATTGTAAATCAAATTAGCCAGATTTGATATTTAGAAGCATAGAAGAGATTATTTGTCTTAGGTGGAAAGCGAACACTGGAATAATTCGCGAGCAGATAAATCGACGGCAATCGGAAACAGAATGCTTCGCTTTTTAATTCAGCTGACAGGAGGAGTTCTTAAATAAGAGTATGATGGCATCAGATATTTTAAGGGCGTTTAAACCAGCCAGCAGCCGAAAATCCACATTTCGTCGAAAGATGTTCTTCGATCGTACAGTTCCAATGAGAAAGATTAATTATTATCCGTATCAGCTTTTTAAAATTATAACTCAATATCGATTTCATTTCATTCCAAATTTGCTTTACTTTATACCTACATCCAAAAATGCTGAAAGGTGTGATGATAAAAATATTAAAATTATGTACTTTTTGTTATTATTTTTTGATCAAAAGCATTCATCATTTTTCAATAATGTCTAAGCAAAATATGTGGATAAAAAAAATCTAAAATATATTAGTTTGTAAGTGCGCAAATAAATACACAAACGCACCAATTTTTGTCAAGAAACACATGTACGTATATATTTTAAAATGATTTTATTTAAACTAAAATTAAAATTGACTGAACGCTGTAGAAATGAGATCCCTGAGGCGTATGTGTGGTAAAACCATGTATGATGTAAGAAAGGAACGCTGCGATGGTTTGGGCATGTAGAGCGAATGAACAAGGAAAGGAGTGTAAGAAGAATATATGACGCAAATGTGAATGGTAGAAGAAGTCGAGGACGCCCAAGAAAGACATGGCACGACCAAGTGAATCAGATACTTGAGTCGGGCCATGTCAAGAGTCAGAATAATAGAAGAGAATGTATGAGACGTTGTATGAATGTAAACGAGGCAAGGAATGTGTGCCAAGACCGGGATGTTTGGCGGTCCGTCCTCTCTGCCTACCCCTGCGGGGAAACGGCGTGATGGTTAGTTAGTTAGTTAAAATTAAAATTCTGAAACATGCGTTTACCAGATAATGTATTGATTTATTTTACTGCATGATTATATGATTAAAAAATTGAAATGTGTGTTGTATAATACAAAACTTTTTTTAAAATTTAACAAATCTGCCAACGACCTATGGTATAACCTTATTATATTAAAAATAAACATTTTTTCTCAAAATTTATAACATGCGTTTACTAGATAAAAGAACAATCTTTCGAAATAAATTTATAATTTTTTTGTGGAAAAGAGTCAATACGTCTAAAATCTGATTTAAAAATGACATATTTCTGGTTTTCTCTAGTTACACCATACCCTCTTAACCCTGTTTAAATAAATGGCTTTATTTCCAATCTGTGGAAACATAAAATTTGTACCCTGTATTGCTTTTTTTGTCCGTGGGATATTTTGTCGGGGGATGTTTTGTCGCGGGATGAAGATGCGCGGAACCCATATAAAGTGTAACCCGTAGTAAGTCTAGAAGGAGTTATTAAGTCAAATCACCCTTTCAAAGGCTGCAAAAACTTTGTAATGATGGTAATCCCTTAGAAATGTTCATGTACAATATTGTGACTGAACTTAAGTCGTAATTTAAAGTATGCACTCCGTCACAACTTTATGTGTATCTTTTTAACTTACCGTAAGCTCTTGTAAGTTTTTCCGTAACTAACCAAAGAAACACAAAAACTTTTGTACTTTCTTTCACTTTAATATCGATGTTTTGTAACCGTAACATTTCGTGTAAGTAAGAGTGCTATTGTGCAAAGATTTTATTGATAAAAAGTTTTATTTTAGGGTTTTTATTGAATTGGTTGTACTACATATACCCCCGCAAGAGGTGTATTTAAAGGTATTTTATTATTTCATTGCTTATATTATCTAGTAGATTTTTACATATATTATTATTCCATTACTTATTAATATATTATTTGGGTAGTTTTAAAGAATTTGAACAATTCATTAATTTTGAAGTTAATTTTCAAGTTCGGTGAAAGTCCCATTCAAGTTCTATAATAACCAAAGTACTTTGAAACCCACAATGAAATGATAACAGATCGTAAATAGAACCTTCACAGAAGTTGAATTTTATCTTTGAAATTTGATGAATTAGTAAAATTTTAAAGTTAATTTTCAAGTTCGCAAATGCTCTATTTAAGTTGTGTTATTATATCATAATTTGCCAGTTGTTTCATACAACAGAACTTGAGTAAAATCTTTATAGAACTAGAAAATGAACTATGAAATTTGAATAATTTATCAAATTTCAAAGATAAATTTCAACTTCTCTGAAAGTTCCATTCAAGTTTTGTTATTATTTCTGTTGTGTGTTTACAAATTTTCAAGTTCGGTTATTATTTCGTTATTGGCCAATTGCTACACAACTGAAACGATAACAGAACTTTAATACAAATTGCACAGAACTTGAAAATCATCATTGAAATTTGATAAATTGTTGAAAATCGCTAACATTGTGAATTTCAAATATAACATTGTCGAATGGCGTCATCTGCCCTGATGATGGACACTGTGACGCTGTCCGAAACGTTGGATAAAAGAGGAAGTAGCACAACACGGCATAACACCCCAAAAACAAATAACAAAAATACTTTTGGCCGTGAAAATCTAAAATCATATCTTATTTTGCTAAGTTTGAAGAAGCAAATAAAATTTACTTGCGCACGCCGTGATTCGTACCCGCAACCCTCGGATTGCCAGTTGAGAGCCTTACCTCTCGACTATGAAGCGTTAAATTTTGCTTTTGCACCAAATTTTCTTCCCCTCCACACCTTCAGCCTCACAACATGCCCCAATTCAGGATGCCATAGTCTCACTGGCACTCTATAAATAATCTAGTTATTGTGGAGTGTGAGGTGAGCGTGTTAACATGGTGTTATGCTGGGAACCACTATATAAGAACCTAGCTATCATGTACAATATACGGTATGGCCTTTGTAAATCTTGTCTTCAAAGAGCCATACAAGAGTTTCGGTTCAAATTGAAATTCTGCTGACCTTTTAAGCAAATTAAGCCACGTTAGCGGAAAATATTAGTGGAGGCCAAATTGTGCAGATCCGATCAGTACTTCTATAGGTGACCCAATAGTTAATCCCCCGACAGTTGGTCCCCCGATTTCACAATATTTTAAAAACTGAGCATCATTGACCGACATCAAACCAAAAATCGACATCAAAACACATTTAATAATAGGTTGGTATCGATAACAAATGAATTTTAACGTTGGCTCCATGCAAAAAAAAACTGTGTCTTAGGAGATGCCGTGTGGAGGGTATTTAAAAGAAAAGGAAAAAGAGAAAGTTCTGGGAACGAAATAGATGGAGTAAAAGAAGGAAAATGATGAATGGGCAGGAATCTGGGGGTCAGTGTGTCCCGGAGTGATGGACGTATGAATCCAACCCTCCAACTACAGTGCAAGAGAATAGGTCGAGAGAGTCCGCTGGCCGGAATCCGGGTTTACATTAATTCCATACAGGTAAATAATTCCCCTCAGGGCCTACGTCTTCTTTAAGGAAGCTGTGTGGAGGGCCTTTTGAAGAAAGGAAGGAGACAAAGTTTTGCGAAAGGAAAAGGTAAGATGGGTGGGTAAGAATCTGGGGGTCAGTATCTCCATGAGTGATGGACGTACGAATCATTTCTCCCACTGTGGTGCAAGAAGATGGGTCGAGAGAGTACCGCTGGATTTTTTTTAATGTGGGCGGAAAATATTCACGAGAAAAATGAGCTCCAAAAAATCGCGAGCAATCCTAGAAAAAAAATACACCGCAATTCCTAAACCAAGAAACCTACAAGCCTGAAAGTTATACACGAAAAACTGTGGAATTCTGACTGGTTAGTTATACTATTTGAACAGTGGAATTCACCTTTCTTACTTCCTCACTTAACTCTCTCGTTCAACACACTCCTCTCTCTTTCTCTTGCTCATTGAGTGTTCCACTAAATAAACACCTAGTCAAATGGAGAACCAATTCTGTCCTGGCTGTTTATTTTACGAGATGGTATTTTTTTGCTACGTGTTTTCTTACAGTTTTCATAACCGGTAAACACGAAAGACTAGAAATGAGACAAAGAATTTGTTTAACATGGAACAAACATAACTTTTTGCCAACGAAATTGAAAAAAGAAAAGAGTGCCAAAAAAATTTAGCTTTTGGGAAGAATAAGAAGATTTCTTGACACAGTCTCCAGTAAAAGCAATCATTGTACCATACATAAATTACTGTAGCAGCATTCTATTCTTAGCCAACGACGGATTAATGAAACTGACAATTCTACAAAACAGAGCTATGAGAACTATATTGAAGAAAAATAGGTAAACTTCAGTCAAGAAAATGTTGAAGGAGTTAAATATCTTGTCGTTTAAACAAATTATTAACTTCAAAACTATATTGTTAATCTAAAAAATAATCAATGGCCATACGTCTATTGAATTCCTAAGAAAAAATGATAAACTACAAAGCAAACATACACATGTGACGAGGAAAAGAAATGAACTAAGGAAGAAACAAGAGTCAAAATCATTGATGTACGGAGCATTGAAGATATTTGAAGAATTACCAGAAGAAATAAAATTGAAAGAGAGCATAAAGGCAGTTAAAATTAAATTGTGATTGATTTGGTATTGATTTTTAGTGTAACATTCAACATCTATGAAAGTTCTATTTATGTTCTGTTTTTACACAAGGACTAGGGAAAAACCACCCCGCGGTGAGATAATAACAAATCTTGAATAGATCTTTTACAGAACTCGAATTTTACGTATGAAAATAGATTAATTATTGTACAATTTCTGTAAAACGAACCGTGCTTAATATTTACCTAATTTGGTCATCTATTAAATATTGATCTTTCACCATGGCGATATTGAGAGTATCTTACATTGCGCGTAAAATACCACAAGTCACAACAGAAATTTTGCCGCGAATAAATGAAAAACATGATGACCGCGCATGCGCAAATCTTCCGAGGTTTGATGCTTCCAACATAAAAACGGCATTATGTTATTAGTAACGTTGCAGAAAATACAATGTAAAGTCTTTACACAGCGTGGAACAGAAACACCTTTTAACGGTCGTTAAGTTTTTTTTTTAGTAAGGCTGTTAGTGTTTCATAAACTAACTTATTTGCATGTTTCCCTCAAACGAAAAAGCTCGCAACATAGCTCCACGAATGTATGAGGGCAATTTATAATTTTAAAACGAAACACAAATATTTTTATTTCGTTTTTCGCTTTTTTACCATCCTCTGGGAATATAATATGAAACAACCACGAACAATGAAGAGGCAAAACGGTAGAAGTTTGCTGTGGGCGTCTCCATGTATAGTAAAGTGAGTGAGCTCTATTTTTCCTTACTTTTATGATGAAATTGACACAAAATTTTCAAATACCGATTTTTTTTTAGCAAATAATCCACATCATTGCCCTGTCAGATGTCTGGGAGGCGAAATGTACTAGGGTAGGCTAAAAAGTAATGCACACATGCTTGTACAGCGCGAACAAAATGACCTTCAGAAGCGCGCCAGGTGGAATATGGAAGTGATATTCCTCCTCTATACGTACGCGCACGTTTGAGGTCGTTGAATTCATTCATGTTATTTAGTGATATGTCAAATAGCGTAAAGTTAAATAGCGTATTGTGTAAAATGGAGATAACAGGTATAATATAACGATAGCGCACATTTTAAATTGTTAAAAATACAATAAATCCAAATATTAGTTGAATATGAAATTTTTCTCCGTTTTTATCTCTTTCGATCTGCGTTGTCGAAATATTTCCTGAAAAAGTGTGTTTTTTACGACGTGCATTTTAAGAAGTAAAAAATACTGTTTGTTATTAAAGGAATTTACAAATAAATTAGGTATTCTAAAAGATCTATTGTATGTATATATTTTATCTGTTATATATTTTTTGTTGTTAATAATAAATATCTGTTGTCAATTTGGGAGGCGGGAATGGGTACCGCCGCCCCGGGAACCTTAATTGGATAACCAACACCTCTGCCATAGGTCACCCCAAGTAGTTCGCTACGTTTGGTGATTTAGCAGGGGTGCCCGGGTTCATGGGGCGAGGTTTGTCTAGGTCTTGGAGGCGGATGACCAGGACACACTGCACCCCAGATTCCTACCCACCCCTTGAACCCTGTTCCTTCCCAGAACTCTCCTCTCCCTCCTTTCCTTAAAAAATCCTCCACACAGCATCCCCAAAGATGACATAGGCCCTGAGAGAAATTATTTTCCTCAGGGCCTCCTGTGTGGAGCTCATGTAAAAAAAAAATATATATATATACATATACCTATATAAAAAAATCTCGTGTCACGGTGTTTGTGGTCGCACTCCTCCGAAACGGGTTAAACGATTTTTATGATTTTTTTTGTACATGTGGTGGGTATGAGAATAGGTTGTAAAGTATATTTTATACCGCCGGGTGATTAAGGTATCCAGATTTTTTTTTTAATTTTTGACAAATTTTTTTTGGGCATAATAAAATACATATATCCCCAAATTTTCACCATCCTACCCCCACCCTCCCATTTTTAAATTGCGATTTTAGTATATTAGTATGAACAAATTTAACCGTCGGTGTCGTTCGTATTTCAAACAGAAAGAAATTATTTATGTTGTTTAATGACAGATGGCGCTACGTCCGCCTCATCGAACTTTCATCCACACATAGAAATAATTTATACGGCAGAACAACGTTTGCCGGGTCAGCTAGTTTTATAACAAAAAAATATAATTATACATAGGTCTACAAAAACAGCATATATGATTTTAAAAAAAATAAAAAGCTTTCTTTTCGCTCTTCTGAACAATTATCATTTTGTCCCTTACAGCATATCAAATATCCGTAATTGGTATATATTTTAATTGTAACGAGTATACATACTTCTACAGATTATTTGTCCAGTGGTGACTAATTTCCTCTTGGATAATGTATTATAACTGTGAGATGATTTTTTTTTTGTTTTTTATAATATTAACTCCATGCAGCAGACTCTAAGATTTCCCCCAGGATTCATGTCATGCTTGGGGATACTGTGTGGGGGTGTTTTTAAAGAAAGAAAGGAGTGATCCATGGTAGGATGATCATTACAGCATAAAATATACGTACTTTGCAGTAAAAGGTCAAAAGAATGCATGAAATGACTAGCGGTAATAATAAATTGCTTGGCGCATGAAATGTATGCATTTGGTTTAAAATAGAGGAAAATAATTTCCCTCAGGGCCCACGTTATCTTTGGGGATTCTGTGCGGAGGGTATTTTTAAGAGACGGAAGGAGAGAACGTTCTGGGGAGGAAAATGTACGAGGGGTGGGTAGGAATCTGGGGGTAAATGTGTCCAGGAGTAATGGACGTATGAATCTATCCCTTCCACTACAATGCAAGGCATTGGGGTTGAGAGAGTATAGCTGGAGAAGTCACAATACCTCCCTGAACAAATCTCACTCGATCCGGCCTGCCACGCTGTAGGTGGGCAAACGCATGTCCCACAAAGACCCAGACGCACCTCACCCCATAAACCTGGACATAAAATGTTAAGTCACCAAACGTAGCGAACCACTTGGGGTGATCTATGACTGATTTATTGGTTATCCAATAAATGGTTCACGAGGCGGCGGTACCCGTATCCGCCTCCCAAATTCCGCGACTTTTCGTCCCCCGACAAAATATCCCCGACAAGTAAATATCCTACGGAGAAAACATCCTCCAACAAAATATCTTCTAAAACCCAACCTTACCTAACCTAACCTAACCTAACCTAGCCTAACCTAACCTAACCTAACCCACCTTAACCTAACCTAACATAACCTAACCTAACCTAAATTAACATAACCTAATCTAACCTAACCTAACTAAACCTAACCTAAGCTAAACTAACCAAATCTTACAAAAATGGGACAAAAATAAAACAGACAACCTGTTAAAGATTAGGTTAGGTTAGGTTAGGTTTTAGTAGATATTTTGTTGGAGCATGTTTTGTCCGTAGGATATTTTGTCCTTGGGAGTGTATCGGAGATATTTTGTAGCGGGATTAAAACGCGCGGTACCGACTACCAAACCATTGAACCCGCGAGGCCTGATTGTGAAACCGTAACATTTATCCACTCCACTACTAAACCAGTAAGATCGTGAAATATGTGTCAACATCCCTCGTGGTAAACGGCACAAAATTAATACGTGGAAAGTCTTATGAATATGCAAAACAAAATTCACGTTGCAAGCTCTGTTCAAAGAAAATTTCCATGTGCACTGTTCTAAAGAGCATTCTTATACAAAATGGGGGTTGGAATATTCATTCCGAGGAAATGCATAATAAAGACGTGTAATTGCATGTAAAGTATGAAATTCCCACTATTACACTGTGCAAGATTAATAGTTCCTCGACTTTTCAACCTGAGACAAAAAATACCCGACAAAATATCCTACGGACAAAATATCCCCAAACAAAATATCTAATAAAACCTAACCTAACAAAAAATGTTACAAAAATATTACAGACATCCCACAGAGACAAAAAATTTTGTTTAAAAATACTAAAAGTGGTTTAAAATAATATGTACATCTTGTAATGACAATAAATTATTTACGATTTTAGATTTTCATGGCCAAAAGTATTTTTGTTATTAGTTTTTGGGAAGGAGGAAGAAGGAGGAGGAGGAAGCGCAACACGGCATAATACCCCAAAAACTAATAACAAAAACAATAAATTATTGTTCGAGTTGAATTATTGAAAGAGTGTTAATGCGAATTTGAATATTTTTTTTTTTACATGAGCTCCACACAGGAGGCCGTCAGGAAAATAATTTCTCTCAGGGCCTATGTCATCTTTGGGGATGCTGTGTGGAGGGTTTTTTTAAGGAAAGGAAGGAGAGGAGAGTTCTGGGAAGGAAAAGGGTTTAAGGGGTGGGTAGGAATCTGGGGTTCAGTATGTCCTGGTCATCCGCCTCCAAGACCTAGACAAACCTCACCCCATGAACCCGGACACCTCTGCAAAATCACCAAACGTAGCGAACCACTTGGAGTGACCTATGGAAGAGGTGTTGGTTATCCAATAAAGGTTCCCGGGGTGGCGGTACCCATTCCCGCCTCACAACTTATTTACGATTTTAGATTTTCATGGCCAGAAGTATTTTTGTTATAAGTTTTTGGGAAGGAGGAAGAAGGAGGAGGAGGAAGCGCAACACGGCATAATACCCCAAAAACTAATAACAAAAACAATAAATTATTGTTCAAAAATAGTAAAATGTAAAATAAGGTTAGTTTAGGTTTGGTTAGGTTAGGTAAGGAGAGATTAGGTTAAGTTAGGTTAGGTTAGGTTTTAGTAGATGTTTTGTTGGAAGATATTTTGTCCGTAGAAATTTTTGTCGGAGATATTTTGTCGGGGATATGTTGTCGGAGATATTTTGTAGGGAATATTTAGTCGGGGATATTTTGCCGGGGATATTTTGCCGGGCATATTTTGTCGGGGATATTTTGTCGGGGATATTTTGCCGGGGATATTTTGCCGGGCATATTTTTTCGGGAATATTTTGGCGGGGATATTTTGTCGGTCATATTTTGGCGGGGATATTTTGTCGGGGATATTTTGTCGGGGATATTTTGTCGGGGATGTTTTGTTGCAGGATGAAAACCCGCAGTACCAAGATTAATTAATTGCCATAAATTCAAGTTATTCATACTCTTGCACGAAATTTTAGTGCAACATTATATCTGTAATAAAGTATCCGACTTAAATAGGAATTTCCCCAGTCTGGAGTCTAGTATAGAATAATAACCTTGAATTTAAATTTCAGTAGTTTTCCCCCTCAGGCCTCGCACCTTTTTGTAGGAAGAGAAAAATATTTCCGCTTGGCAATAAAATCAAAATGAATGGAATATTTTTGATCGCACCCGAAAACTAAACACTGTTTTTGAAAGGTGACGAAATATGCCCCCAAATTGTATAGGTACTCAAAATAAACACATCATTTTTTTAGATACGTTTCAAGATTTTCACGGCCAAAAGTATTTTAGTTATTTGTTTTTCCGAAACGTTGGCTAAACAAGGAGGTAGTGCAACACGACATAAAATCCCAAAAACAAATAACGAAAATCATTTTTTTTTATAAAAATTTTGATTGCTGAGAAAAAAAGGCACGTTTTAAGATTTTCACGGCCAAAAGTATATTCGTTATTTGTTTTTGGGGTGTTATGCCGTGTTGCGCTACCTCCTTCTTTAGCCAACGTTTCGGACAGCGTTGCAGTGTCCATCATCAGGGCAGATCTGGTAGATCTACCGGCATATCTACAACTACAGAATCTGCCCTGACGGTGGACACTTCAACGCTGTCCGAAACGTTGGCTAAAGAAGGAGGTACCGCAACATAGCATAACACCCCACAAACAAATAACAGACAAAAAAAAGTTTTAAAAATGGCTAATAAACTAAAATTACTGATAACGAAAAAAAATTAAAACACTCACATATTTTATTAGGCAAATGAATTATAAACGTTATCGTTTACACACTTTTTTGTCGTTGCATGTAAAAATAATTAATCAAAAATTCCAGAAATTAAAAAATTTATTGTTATTGTTGTTATTTTATGCAAATAACAAACTTAAAAATTACGTTGTAAATAATAAAGATAGAGATTCAAAAATGAAAAAATCTAGAATCTATAAATTAAAGTGTAATGATTGTGGTTTCTTTGTAATGATAGGTAAAACTTCGAGAAACTTCGAAATAAGAATTGAAGAACATATGAAATCTTTAAACAATAACAGTTTCTCGGAGTTTGCCAACCATTTGGTGGAAACCAGTCACACCTTTAACTTCAATAGTGGAATAGAATTAATGTCAATGGAATTCAGTTGGATAAACTAGACATTTTAGAAATCCGAAAAAGTGTTAATGCGAATTTGAATTTTTTTTTTTTTTACATGAGCTCCACACAGGAGGCCCTGAGGAAAATAATTTCCCTCAGGGCCTATGTCATCTTTGGGGATGCTGTGTGGAGGGTTTTTTTGGGGAAAGGAAGGAGAGAAGAGTTTTGGGAAGGAAAAGGGTTTAAGGGATGGGTAGGAATCTGGGGTTTAGTGTGTCCTGGACATCCGCCTCCAAGACCTAGACAAACCTCACCCCATGAACCCGGGCACCTCTGCTAAATCACCAAAAGTAGCGAACCACTTGGGGTGACCTATGGCAGAGGTGTCTATTATATTATTAATAATATCAATATTATTATATATTATATAATTGAATATTATTAATAATCAAAAGTTGTTCTGAATTGACCCAATATTAAACCTATTTTCTTTGTAAATTGTCCCCCATTGCCCCTCTTTCCTCTACCCACTCTCATATTTCCGTTGATACCATTGTCTATGTCTATTATCTATAATATAAAAATGAATCGCTAAATTTGTTGCTAAGCGCAAATCTCGAGAGCGGCTGAACCGATTTCGCTAATTCTTTTTTTAGAATATTCCTTGAAGTTCGAGGATGGTTCTTACGGAGAGAAAAATTAAGAAAATTGCGCAGAAAATTAGATAATAATAGAAAACATCGCACGTTTGACAGTTCGCGTGTTAGAGAATGACATTTTGCAAAACAATGAATGATTGTTCAATCAGGATTCTATTTTTGAAAATCTTTAATAAATTTATTTAAAGTAGGTACTCCCCTAATAGTTTGAATCGAATCAAGAATTTTATATATTTTAAATAGGAACCTATGTTAGGTACCAAATTTAATATACTTACATGAAAAATGGAAATTTGAATAAACATTGTAAAAGGTGTTTAATAACTGAATGTACTGGGATTGAATATATGGAACGCGGGAGGAGGGTTGACGGGACGTGGGAGCGGGAAAGGGAAGAGGGAAGGCGGGGAAGGTGGAAGGGGAACGCGGGAGGGGAAGGGGACGTGTGAGGGGAGAGGGTTCGTGGAACGGGGGAAGGGGGGGAGTGGAGTGGGGAGAGGGAAGGTGGAGGTGACGGAGTGGGAACGCGAGAGGGGAAGAGGATGCAGGAGAAGAAGGGGAGGCGGAAGAGGAACGGGACGAATGGGAAAGGACACTCAGGGAGAAACAATTTCTAAATGGCATAGCAACGCATGCCGGGACCAGCTAGTTATTAAAAACCAAAAATTGTTCTTAAATGACCCAATATTAAACCTGTTCCCTTTGTAAATTGACTCTCTCCTCTACCCACTCTCATATTTCCATTGATACCATTGTCTATGTCTATTATTTATAATAAATTAGTATTAATAAAAACCCAGAAGAAGTGAGCGTTGCTCACGAAACATATTGGTAAACAATAAAAGTGTATGTAAAGTATTTTATTAATTTGAATACAAAATTTTATTCAAATTGCAATTTTGGTTTCATAAAGGTGTACAATTTACTTGTTTTGTGATTAACTTATAGATTTGAAGGTAAAGTGTGGTATTTTCTCTTTCTTATACCGTTTATATCATGTTTTTCACTACGATGGTAAGGAGACACAACGATTTTCATGAGACTTACAGGAGTTGTTTTGAAAAGCGAACAAATTGGCCTGAGAGTCAAAGCTATTCTTAGTCGAATTTAAAAATGTTCTTAAGAGGGTATTATCAGAGAAAACCAGAAATATGTCATTTTTAAATCAGATTTTAGACGTATTGACTCTTTTCCACAAAAAAATTATAATTGGTTTCGAAAGATTGTTCTTTTATCTAGCATTCGCTGTTTTAAATTTTGAGAAAAAATGGTTATTTTTAGTATAATAAGGTTATACCATAGGTCGTTGGCAGATTTGTTAAATTTTCAAAAAAGATTTTGTATTATACCACATCCATTTCAAATCATATAATCATGCAGTAAAATAAATCAATACATTATCTGGATATCACTTGTTTTAGAATTTTAATAGAAAATCGCCAATTTGCACTTTAAATGTCTTAAACGAAATGACATTTTACGAAAACTTTGTGTTATTACCGTTTCACAATTAATGCTCTATAAATGAAACATTTCTGAACGTAGCCGAATAGTAATAACTGTTTTAGACAGGTTACAAAATAAGCTTACGAATTATTATATTATAAATAAATATTAATATTTGTAAATATTAAAATTTAGAATGCAAACATTAAAAAAATGTCAAAATGACTCACGTGATGTATTTATGTAAAAACGGTACTAAAATCACAGATTATGTAAACAACAGTACTTATTCTATTGTATAAACGTGTAATAAACATTTTTGTCACCTCACTTTTCAATCATTTCATATAAAAATGTTTAATAAAAATTAACAATGTCGGGAGCGGGCGACCCGCCCGTGGGAAATTTGGCGGGATAAATTATCTGTCAGACTGCGCGTCTGACAGAATGTTCTTTTTAGGTATTTCTATGGACAACTTGAATAGAGATGTGCAGCATGATTCACTATCGACCTTTCACTTTTTATTTTACGGATGTAACTAAAACAATAACGGAGTTATAACAGTTTCTATGGAGACACACGCGTTGACGAGTAAACACGCTTATTGTACTTGACTGCTATCGTTATTTTAACGAGTATACTAGCTTACGTTGCTGAGGGGTTAAGTTTAAATAAAATCATTAAAAAATTTATACGTACATGTTTTTCTTGACGAAAATTGGTCCGTTTGTGTATTTATTTGCGCACTTACAAACCAACATATTTCAGATTTTTTCAACACTCTTATTTAACTTGGACATTGTTGAAAAATGATAAATACTTATAATCAAAAAATAATTACAAAATATATATTATTTTAATAGTTTTATCATCACGCCTTTCAGTAAATTTTGGGGGTAGGTGTGAATTAAAGCAAATTTGGAATGAAATAAAATCGATATTGAGTTATAATTTTAAAAAGCTGGTACGGAGAATAATTAATCTCTCTCATTGTAACCGCCCTGAATGATCGTAGGAACAACTTTCGACAAAATGTGGATTTTCGTCCGCTGGCTGATTAAACGCTCTTAAGTACAAAACATTTTATAGTACAATAAAGATGTCAGTAAACTATTTTATTTACAGTAATAAAATGAGATATGATTGCGAAAATCCGTTTCAGAGTAAATTTAAGCATTCATAATAACTTCAAAGAATTCAGATGCTTTTGAGGTTATGCGCGAGTAATTAAGTAGTACCTACCTGGAACGTTTAAGATAATCTCTTAGCTTTTAAAGCATTCTGAAATGTTTCAAAGGTTTTGAGATCTTTTCATAGAATTTATGAATTTTTCAAAAATCTCTGAGCCTTTCAGGTAATTTGGAGATGTTGTAGTTGTAGATGCTCAGATTTTTGTAGAAATGAGGATTGTTTTAACTAACCTCAGTTACAAACATTACAATCCGTGAGCTTCTTGAGAATTAAAGAATATTTCAAACGATTTCTGAGTTTTTCTGAGTTATCTAAGAGCGTTTAACCAGCCAGCTGCCGAAAATCCACATTCATGTTCTTACAATCGTACAGAGCGGTTCTAATGAGAAAGATTAGTTATTCTCCGTACCAGCTTTTTAATATTATAACTTCATATCGATTTTATTTCATTCAAAATTTGCGTTTATTTATACCTACATCCATAAATGCTGAAGTAAAACTATTAAAATTATGTACTTTTTTAAATTATTTTTTTATCATAAGTATTTATCATTTTTCAATAATATCTAAGCAAAATAAGAATTTAAACAAAATATGAAATATATTAGTTTGTAAGTGCGCAAATAAATACACAAACGGACCAATTTTCGTCTAGAAACACATGTACGTATATATTTTTTAATGATTTTATATTATAAACTAAAATCAAAATTCTGAAACACACGTTTACCAGATAATGTATTGATTTATTTTACTTCATGATTTGTGATTTGAAATGTTTGTTGTATAATACAAAATCTTTTTTGAAAATTTAACAAATCTGCCAACGACGTATGGTATAATCTTATTGTACTAAAAACATTTTTTTATAAATTTAAAACATGCGTTTACTAGATAAAAGAACAATCTTTCGAAATCAAATTATATTTTTTTGTGAAAAAAAGTCAATACGTTTAAAATCTGATTTAAAAATTTCTGGTTTTCTCTGGTTATATCCTTTTAAGGAATACTTTAGATGATTTCTTAAGGCCTCCGCTCACGGAGAATCTGAAAAAAAACCAGTTCTCAGCGCAAATGCAATCAACCTTCTTAACAAAATCGATATTTTTCTGATATGACATGTCAAAACTTGACAGTTCATGAGCCGCTATCATGGCATTCTTTCAACAATGCAACTTGATGTATTGCAACTGCATGTTGTGTGGAGGTTCTCTTCACGGAAAGGAAGTTCTGTGAAGGAAAAGGGTATGAGAGAGGAAGAAGAGAAATTTTTGGAAGAAAAAATGCATGAGAGATGGGTAGGAATCCATCAATCCCAATGCGGTGCAAAGCAATGGGTCAAGAGAGTCCGAAAGGAGAGGTCTAGGCAAGGTCTCCCTCAACCATCTCTCCCGATCCGTCTGCCACGCTATAGGCGGGCAAATGTATTCACCGCCAAAACCTCCTAGACAAACCTTACCCTCATGAACCCGGGCATCCCTGTTAAGTCACCAAACGTAGCCAAGCACTTGGGATGACCTATGGCACGGGTTTTGGGTGATATGCTAAACTTTGAAAATATTGATCGCAAAAACAGAAAAGTGAATTTTTAAAAGTCAGAAATACTATCGAAACACAACTTAATCATCGTATAAAACATTTTCCACTTATCCGCCGTATCCCCGCTCAAAAATAAGTAGATGGAGAGAGTAATTACGAATGTTGGAGAGAGCGCGCTAATATTTAAAACGATAAAATTAAAGCGAAAATTGCCAAAATGTTTAAGACTCCGCAACCGCGCACGAAAAGAAGATGGAGAGATATGAAATTTCGAATGTTCGAGGAGAGCGCTAGTTTTTAAAGTGAAAAAATCGATGCGAAAATTGTGAAAATATTTAATCAAAAAAAAATCTCTTGGGGGTGGTCTAAAACAACATTTAAAGAAACACTGAATTTTTTCATACATTTACAGCGACAAAATCGATGCGAAAATTGCGGGAAATGTTTAATAAAACACGACTCGTTTAAAATAGAGCAAAAATCTCGCGGGCATTATCTTAAGATGAATATACACGTGAAATCCTGTTTAGATACTATTTTGATTAATCTTTACGACGAATCGGCTTACAGTATGAACATCAAAAAATATGCTACGGATAAATCGAAGCTTTTACTAGTTTTTCTATGTATTGGAATTACAATAAAATTATTATTTACGTAACAAAAAATATATGCGTAAACCACCAAAAAAAAAGTTTTTTCATGACTTAACTATGAAATAATTACAAGACACAATTATGGCTAAGACTATTTTTGAGGTTTTCTATGTTCTAACCTTTTTTCGTTCTTATAAAATTATGCACAAAATAAATAAAAATCAATTTTCGCTTACTTGCCTCGTGCAAAATGACGCTCGATTTTAAAATTTTGTAGGCATGAGATTCGAAATATTTTTAGCGTTTATATTCCTCTTAAACAGCATTTAAAGAAACACTGAATTTTTTCATACATGTAGCTTGTAAAATAACTGAAACAAACGTGTTTATAATAATTTTTGGAGCATACTTTGCGATTTTTTTCTATCGAGGGAATTTCACGTAATTTGCGCGTCGGCGTTGGGTAGATCTTCAAAAATAACACATGTTTTTTTAAGAGCTTAAAAACTTCAAATGTTTAACGTAGATATGTAAGAAATCGGTAGAAAATCGGGTAAGATGTGTATTTTTCTTTCTGTATTGCGAAATCATGTGTTTTTTATTTATACATCAATCGCTAGAAATATTGTAGAATCTTTGTACGTACTGCGAGTGGAATATTTCTTGGCATTTGCTCCGGGCATTATTTTTACATTAAAAATGCTTTGAACTGTTATAATAATATATTATACTCAAGAACCTTTTTGGGGAATTTCTTTTATTGTATAATGTGGCCATTTAAGGTTTTTAGGCTCTGACCGGGAAAGCATTATGTTAATGTCCGACCTTATCTCTACTAGCAATTTTTTTATTTTATTTTATTTTATTTTAAATACATAAACGGCTATACTGCCTTTTATAAATAAACATATAATAGAGTACAAAAGTAAGAAAAATAATATCATTACATAATAGTAGTTTGAAACTTAAAAATAACATAGAATTATTTTATATATCACAACAAAAAATAACTAAAAAGAACAGTGAGAAATATCATCATTTCATTTCAACATGTCCATATTGCGTATATAAAGTTACATTATGGAAAAAATAAAAAACTTAGAAACTGAAACTTAAAAATAACATACAATTATTTTGTGTATCACAACAAAAAAGAACAATGAGAAATATCATAATTTCATTTGAACATGTCCATATTGCGTATATAAAGTTACATTATGGAAAAATAATTTTTGAGTGCATGTTTATATTGCGCTAATTTTAAGAAATAAATGTCGCCGATGTTAGCATATTCATTTCCCAAAATGTGTAATCGACTGATTGGTGAGTAATAATGTGATAATGTATGTGTGTTATTATAGTAGAACGGTAGAGTCAGTCTATTGTTAGCGCGACCAGGGCAATGAAATCGTATTAGTTCTATTAAATCAGGGGTATCCAAGACCGAGTGAATTATTTTATATAATATTAATAAATCACAGATTTTTCTGCGATCTGATAAATTTACGAGATTAGTCCAGTTTAATAACAAATTATAGTCCACGGATTCTCTTGGAATACCTAATTTAAAATTAATATACCTAAGGAATCTATGCTGGACTTTTTCAATCGCTTGAATATGGATATTGTAATGTGGAGCCCAAATCGGAGAGTTATATTCTAAAATGCTTCTCACTAGCGTTATGTATAAAATGCGAATAGTATCAATGTTACAAAATTGTTTGGTTATTCTAATAATAAATCCTAAAATTTTCATTGCTCTTTTAATAATATTAGTTATATGGCTAATAAATGTAAGTTTTGAGTTAAAAATAATACCAATACCAATTATTTTTTGCTTTAATCTTTATGATATATGTAATTATATACAGGGTGTTAAGAGACGTACTTGACGTACTTTAACCAGTGATTCCTGACATTATTTGGAGTAATAAATGTAAATGAAATTTTGGTCTCCGGTGACTCTTTTTGACGACTTTTTTTTTTCAAATTTTTTTTCTTCAAAATCAAACAAAAAAAAATTTCTTCCGCATGTCGTCATTGGTCACTCAGCCGGGTGTCCGACGAAAAACTTACCCCGCCTCCAGCTGTTCAACAACTACCATTTTTTTTAATGTTTTTGTAGAAAAAAAAAAAAAAACTGCAAAAATGTCACCGGAGACCAAAATTTCATTTACTTTTTTTACTCCAAATAATGTCAGGAATCACTGGTTAAAGTAGGTCAAGTACGTCCCTTAACACCCTGTATACTGCTACCCGGCTCAGAACAGATATTGTCTAGTGAGTCGGGTAGCGCACATATATGTAAATAACTATTGATGTAAATTAACGCCCGGGTTACCGGCACCTTTAAATAAAAATTGATGGGAATAACCTTCAACAGTTATAAAAAGAAAATGAAAATAAGGAAAACTTGAAGTGAAAAATGTTTTGTTCCATGTAAAGTTGTATTATTTCCGACTTTTAAAAATTCGCTTCCGTCTTTTTACGATCAATATTTTCAATGTTTAACACATTTCCAACAGTCTGAAACTTAAGTCTCTCACATTTTTCTTTTTTTAAGTTATTTACTATCAGTTTGCGATGGGTTCTTCAGGCGAAAGACGTGTTTTCGTCGCTTCGGTGGAGATCAATGATATTCTAGCCTCAAATACGAACTTATTTTCTTGTGTTTAGCGTGTTTTATTGGGAAAGAGAAAAGAAATCGCCCGCGAAATCGACAACTTAAGAACACTGAGCCGTGAGATTCCGAAGTAAATTGTGGAACTTCGTCACGTCAGTGAATGTAGAGTAAGTACAACAGTAGAGGAAATATTGGGTCCTTATAAAGTCGATTTTTTTTTAATATAACATATTTATTTAATCAAAGTATGTACCATTGCTATCTATGCACTTTTGCCATCTCATAGGTAGTTCATCGATCCCTTTACTAAAAAAACCATTCGGACGGGAATCAATAAAATCTTTGAAGGCGGTTTGGACTGCCCCATCGGAGTTGAATATTTTCCTTTGCAAGAAGTTATCCAAATTTCGAAAAAAACTGGTAATCTGTTGGGGCAAGGTCCGGAGAGTACGATGGATGTCTTAGACTTTCCAATTGAAGCTTCCTCTAATTTGGTAGCCGTTTGTTGTGCTTCACCCAATTCGTGAGGTACCCACCTTTCAAGCTTTTTCACCTTCCCAATTTGCTTCAAGTGGATTACAACAGTTTTATCACTAACACCGCAGCCTGCAGCTAACTCGGACGTGGTTTGCGATGGATCCGCTTCCACAATAGCCTTCAATTCTTCATGATCAACTTTGGTCTCTGGCCGTCCACGGGGCTTGTTCTGCAGGTCGAAATTTCCAGAACGAAAACGTTGGAACCAAAAACGCACTGTTTTTTTTTGCGGCACCGTCGCCATACACTTCATTAATCCTTCGAACCGTTTCTGCAGCACTGGTGCCATGGTGGAACTCGTACTCATAAATAACGCGATATTTCAAGTTTTCCATTGTGTAAACTAAGTGACGCAAAGAAAAAAAATAATTAAGGAAAAAACAAATTAATTATAATTTTAGAAATACAAATATATGAGTAAATAGCTATATAAATTTGAATTTGAAATTCCTAACCAAAGAGAAGATATTTGAGATCAAAGTTGCCATTACGGCAAAACGCCAATTTCATATATAAGGACCTAATATAAGATTTATTTCTTATATTTTTTTGGTGATATTTATTTTATTTTTTTATTTTATTTTAGCGACTATATAAAATAATTGTACATACAAAATATAATGGTAAAAATAATTAAGTATAAAATATTGTATTTCTTTGTCCTCCTCACTAGGGTGTCCTGTGCCGAGGCGGACTAAAGTTAATAAAATATAGTTTATTTGTCTTCTATGTCGTTTTTAGTGTCTTCGTTAGGGTTTTTTCATTGACCTCTTTCAGTCATATTTTTATTCTTGATTTGTATTCATTAATTTTTATTAGTTTTATGTCTTGGGGAAGGATGTCATGGAATTTTGTTGCAAAGTATGTATCTTTGTCCAAATATGGTTTTATAACTTGGAATATTTTTATATCATTTTTATTCGATCTAGTGTTATGCATACACGGTCTAGTAGAGGATTCATTATTTTTGAAGAGCTTCAATAATATTTTTGGCATATATTTGCTGTACATTTGGTTCGTCAAAGTTATTGAAAAATTTCCATTGAAGGCGTTCTAATCAGTACTTTCAATATGGTCTTTATGATTCCTTTTTGAATCGTATTCAGGTTGTGTATGTACGTATGTGTAGCAGATCCCCATCCTATGTTTACATTTCCATTGAGAGTTTCGATAATGTGAAGCCTGGCTGTATTAATTTCGCTTTCAGACAGATATTTTGTTTTAAATCGTGGATCGATCGAATGTGGACGCGCGCGGTAGATTTGAATTCCTTTATCCTATACCGTACCTACTTACAAAGGTCTCGGTTATGGCCGAGAATCTCGGCAATTTTTCGCCGAGAACCGAGACAGAGTTCTCGGTAGAATTTGTAGGCGAGAATACCGAGACCAAGACCGAGACCGAGATCTCAGTCGACCCTTAATAATATGACTATGAGTAATTTGCCTGTATTATATCTGTTTGTCTGGATTTTTGCCTTTATATTGTAATTACTTAAAATTTATTCTTCTGTACTTATCTATTTTCTATATTAAGGTTTCTTGTTATAATTATGCTTTAGTGTTATATTAATATTGTTAAATTGACCTGCTGATAAACTGTTTGGACAGTTTAGCGGGTGCTTAAAATGAAAAAAAGAAAAATGAACCTCAAATTCGTACCCACACCTCATAGCTTTTCCTTCCAAGAACGTGTTCTCCTTCATTTCCCTAAAAATACCCTCTACACAGCACGCCTAAAGATGATGGAGCTAATGTAAAAATAAAAATAATATTGATTCGGAATGGGCCATTTTCACGAGGGCTTTACTCAAAATATCTGTGAACCATGTAGTCCAGTCAATGAATGGTCTAAAAGGAGGTGTAGAGTGCGTGAGCAGGGATCTAAGCGATTCCTTCAGAAACTCGTTTAGGATGCTTAGGGTGTGAACATACTAAAAGTCCTGACGTCTAGGTGGTGGGCTAGGTGGGGGGAGCTTTTACTGAAAATGACGACACTTTACGAAAAAAACTTAAAATTGCTGTAAATATTTACTAGTTGGAAATTAATTTGCATATGTGTATATATTCTAAAAGGGAATTAAATTTTTACAACATCTTTCAAATATATTTCTTTCTTTGATAAATATTAGGTCCTTACATATGAAATTGGCGTTTTGCCGTACTGGCAACTTTGATCTCTAATATTTTCTCTTTGGTTAGGAATTCCAAATTCAAATTTATACAGCTATTTACTCATGTATTTGTGTTTCGAAAATTGAAATTCATTTGTTTTTCCCTTAATTGTTTTTTTTCTTTGCGTCACTTAGTTTAAAAAATGGAAAACTTTAAATATCGCGTTATTTAAGAGTGCGAGTTCCACCGTGGCACCAAGTGCTGCAGAAACGGTTCGAAGGATTAATGATGTGTATGGCGACGGTGCCGCAAAAGAAAACACAGTGCGTTTTTGGTTCCAACGTTTGCGTTCGGAAATTTCGACCTGCAGAACAAGCCCCGTGGACGGCCGGAGACCAAGGTTGATAATGAAGAATTGAAGGCTATTGTGGAAGCGGAACCCTCGCAAACCACGTCCGAGTTAGCTGCAGGCTGCGGTATTAGTGATAAAACTATTTCAATCAACTTGAAGCAAATTGGGAAGGTGAAAAAGCTTGAAAGGTGGGTAGCTCACGAATTAAGTGAAGCAAATTAACAAACGCGCGTTAGAACGCTAGACCACACACTGCACAACAGACGGCTACCAAATAAGAGGAGCTTCAATTGGAATCTTCACCATACTCTCCGGACCTTGCCCCAACCGATTACCATTTTTTTAAAAATTTGGATAACTTCTTGCAAGGGAAAATATTCAACTCCGATGGGGCAGTCCAAACCGCCTTCAAAGATTTTATTGATTCCCGTCCGAATGGTTTTTTTAGTAAAGGGATCCATGAACTACCTATGAGATGGCAAAAGTGCATAGATAGCAATGGTACATACTTTGATTAAATAAATATATTGTATTTAAAAAAATCGACTTTATGTTCCTCCCATACAAAACGCCAATTTCATATGTAAGGACCTAATATTTTATACGATATGAAGGACTGTTTGATGAAAAATGTGAGGTAAAATATTTTTTTCGAAAAGATCTACGTTTGTGGACCGTGTAACTCAAAAACGGCTGGGATTTCGAAAATTATGTAAAGAATAAAAGTTGTAGATAATTTTATGAGCTTTTATTTATTTAAAGAAATTTTCCTCTGTGACGCACCGTTTTCGAGATATAAGCGGAAACCCGAAAATTGGGACGTTCCCCCCCCCCACACATAATCACACCTTTAGCACCCTAAACAAGTTTCTGAAGGAATCGCTTAGGTCCCTTCTCACGCACTCTACACCTCCTTCCTTGACTGGACTAATGCTTTGCGAACATGAAAAACATTATTTTTTTCAATTGACTTAGGCCTCTTTTCATCTGAGCCCTATAACATAGGTGTGTAAACATTACACACACGTTGTGGCGTACAACTGTACAGAATTCGTTCAAAGAAGTAACAAAAGCAATATGGCCTGGCCGTTGCTTTCGGGTGGTGTTCCTCCAAATGATTTACTCCCATTGTGTGCCCAGGGGAATACTGTAGGCTTTTCAAGAGGGAGGATGCATGAAAGACAAGGATGACGTCAGCAAAAAAAAAATTTATATATATTAAAATCAATATATGTTTCTATGTATGTGAGTTGTCTATGCATTGCATAGGAAGTGTTTGAAACTTTCAAAATACCTTTTTTTCACCCTCGCAAAAGTTTCTGGATATTACAACACACATGACTACACATCTGAAAAGTTTGTTTAATTATTTCAAAAACTCTGACGTTTTGCAAAGAAAGACGTTTTGCAAACCATCGATTGTTAAAACAAAATTCAATTTTCGATTAAACTCTTTATGAATTTAAGTCGTCACTATTGTTTAAGAGGGCATTACCAGAGAAAACCGGAAATACGTCATTTTCAAAAAAGTTTTTAGACGTATTGACTCTTTTTCACAAAAAAATATAAATGGATTTCGAAAGATTGTTCTTTTATCTAGCATTCGTATGTAATAAATTTTGAGAATTTTTTTTAATTTTTAGTATAATAAGGTTATTCCATAGGTCGTTGGCAGATTTGTTCAATTTTCAAAAAAGTTTTTTTATTATACCAAACAATAAAATCAGTAAAATAAATCAATACATTATCTAGCAAACGTATGTTTTAGAATTTTAATTTTAGTTTCAATAAAATCATTAAAAAAATATGTACGTACATGTGTTTCTTGGCGAAAATTGGTCCGTTTGTGTATTTATTTGCGCACTTGCAAACTAATATATTTCAATTTTTTTTTAAATTCTTATTAAATTTAGACATTATTGAAAAATGATAAATACTTATAATCAAAGAATAACTACAAAAAGTACATTATTTTAATAGTTTTATCATCACGCCCTTCAGCATTTTTGGATGAAGGTATAAATTAAAGCTAATTTGAATTGAAATAAATTCGATATTGAGTTATAATTTAAAAAAGCTGGTACGGAGAATAATTAATCTTTCTCATTGTAACCGCCCTGCACGATCGTAAAAACAACTTTCGACGAAATGTGGATTTTCGTCCGCTGGCTGGTTAAACGCTCTTAATCTCTATTCCAACTACGTCTTTAAAAGAGCCCTAAGTAATACTGAGAAGGGTCTGAAGATCAACAGAGTTGTCATTAATAACATAAGATACGCAGATGATACTGTATTACTAGCTGACTGTATCGATGACCTCCAAGACCTATTAAATCTTGTTAATAATGCTGGTGAGCAACCGGGCCTAGCAATCAACGTCAATAAAACCAAATGGACGACATTTGGACGACTAGACCACTCTGAATCAGTGATACAGTTAAATGGTTGCAATGTCGGAAAAGTGGAAAGATTTAGATACCTCGGCAGTATTCTCACGGAGACTCTTGACCCAGATATAGAAGAAGTTAGGTGCAGAATTGAAGCAGCAAGAACTGCATTTAGAAGTGTGGAGGAGCTATTCCGGGCAGCGCAAGACAGAGAGACATTTTCAAGAGTGATCGCCAACGTCGGGGGGACCTGACACAGCACACAAAAAAGAAGAAGAAGATGAATTTAAGTACTCACCTATGGTACTAAATAAAATCGAATATTTTGATGCTAAATAAAAATTATAATTATTTTAATTAGGTACCTATGTTGGGTAACAAATTTGATTGATTGGTTCTTATAATACCCAAAAATGAATGTTTGTAATATGTATATGAAAAATTAAAATTTGTAAAAAAAAATTTCAATAGGTGGCACGCGAGCTGTTTGAAAATCCGTGTACCGGGACTGAATACATTGAACGCGGGAGAGGAGAGGGGATCGCGTGAAAGCGAAGGGGAGGCGAAAGGGGAACGGAACAAATGGGAAAAGACACGCATGGAGAAACAATTTCTTTATTAGTGGCGTTCAACGCATGTCGGGAATTCGCTATTTGATATAAATTTCACGATTTCTTTAAATTTTTTTCAACGCTGCCGGCGTTGCTCGGGCTTTATTCTGTTTAATGGGATGGGAGTCAGACGTAGACAGTAATTTTCCCATTATTTCACACTTTGCGTTTGCATAATTTCTTCATGATGTATCAAAATTCTCCTGGAGTGGTGAAAAAAAGATTTGTTGCTTTTTCAAAATCTCAAGTAGACCGTGACTCCTCTTGTTTTAAAAGTCATGTGTGCAAATTTTTAACAGGAAGGTTCAAAATTCTGCCTTAAAGGGGGGAAAGGGGATGGATGTGGTTTTAAAAATCTCAAAAAGACTGAATTTTCCAGTGAGGAAGATACTCTCAGTATCGCCCCTGGTGTAAGACCACCATTCAGAATTGAAACGTTGTTTGAAATGGCGTTTGCCGTGTTTGGTGACCAGATCTGAATAGCCAGGTACTTCCCCACCTTCCACTTCCCCACCTCCTTCCCTTCCCTACTATCTCCAGCCTCACAACATTCCCCAATTGGGAATGCCATAGTCTCACTGACTCCAGACGGGAGGAGCTGGGACTCTTTATTTATTTTATATTTACAAAAACAAACAGTACATTAGATAATTTGATTAACAAAATTTATAATTAATAAGTATATATACATGGTGGATACATATTATGTGTTTCATTGTAGTGTCTTATTTATGGTATGCATATTAAGTCATTACCGGGTGATATATGTAGTGGGAAGGTGTGTGTGTGTGTATGTGTGAGAGTATGTGAGGGTGTATGTATGTGTGTATGTGTATGCGCATTGAACAAATTATAATATTGACATGATGCTCTTTTTAAATTTGGGCAGTGAATCGGAGAAAATGTCGAGTGAAATATTCACATAAAAAACATAAAATAGTGACCTTCCTCTACGAAGTTCAAGTGTGCGAAATTTCATCAATCTTAGAATAAAACTGTAAATTTCACAAACCCTAAAAAATAAACCTACTTCTTTATGTATCACGGTCGCAGGCCCGATCAAAAATCAGGGGATAGTCTAAATAAAATCTTCAAAATCTATTTTTAAAAGAAGTTAACTAACTAACTAACTAACTAACCATCACGCCGTTTCCCCGCAGGGGTAGGCAGAGAGGACGGACCGCCAAACCACTCGGTCTTGGCACACACTCTTTGCCTCACTCACATTCATACATCGTCTCATACATTCTCTTCTATTGTTCTGACTTTTGACATGGCCCGACTCAAGTATTTGATTCACTTGATCGTGCCACGTCTTCCTCGGGCGTCCCCAACTTCTTCTACCATTCACATTCGCGTCGTATATTCTTCTTACACTACTTTCTTCGTTCATTCGCTCTACATGCCCAAACCATCTGAGGGTCCCTTTCTTAATCTTACTCATTATGCTTACATCAGCCTTACATTCTTTGCGGATATCCACATTTCTCACACGATCATACATTGTTTTACCACACATACGTCTTAAAGAAGTTAAGAATACAATATTTAATATAGGTCTTACCTATTTTTACTCTTAATAAATACTTAATAAAACACACTCCTTGCTTCATTCACATTCATTCATCGTCTCACACTGTCTATACATTGCCTTCCTCGGGTTTCAGAACCATTCGTTCTGCATGCCCAAACTTTCAAAGCGTAATTATGAACCTATTTATAACTCATTATTTATTATACATATCAGCCCAACATTTCTTCCAAATCTTTACATTTCTCACATGATCGTACATGGTTTTACCACATACACCTCAGGGATCTCATTTCTCAAAATTCAGCATACTTTCATCCTTCTTCTACTAGTTCAATGCCTCACTGCCATATATCAGAGAAGGTACCACCAGCACTTCGTTGTGGCTTAAGGGGGTATTCTAATCTAGAAGCATGATTTGCAGGTATTTTTTCAGGTGCAATTAAAAAAAAACAATCATATATTCAATTACCATCATTTTACCAAATATTTATTAAACATTAAAGAATATAAAAAAAATAAACGAAAAAATTTAAAATTCACAAAGTTACATGGTGTTGAAGTGGGGGTCTAAGAAAATGGCGCGCCCTGGTTGACACGGTTGCAATCCTTCTAGTAATTTGAAAAAAATAGAAACCAAATTAATTCTAATCCAAATAAATGCTGTTATGGCCCGAACTAAGGAAAAGTAAAAAAAAAATCGCAAAATGGCGGCTGTCTGATATAAAAATACTTTTTTTTCCACTTTTTTGGCTTTTCTGAATTTTTTAAAATAGTAAAAATTGAAATTTTGTTGTGGTTTTAGTTAACGCGATAGAGTTATGTATAGAGAAGGCTCACACCAAATTTCAAGTAAATTGGTACAGTAGAACTTGAGATATCGTGTGGAATATCGTGGAACAGCCGTCTGGAAAAAAAGTAGTTTGGAGAAAAACGCGTCTAAAGTTTTACTCTATTTAGATTCTGTCAAAACCGGTCGAACTAAAATGGCTATAACTTTTTAAATAATTCGAATTTTGAAAAACCCTTTTAAAGAGATATTTTTGAATATTTAGATATTGAAATTCGAAGTAAAAAAAAAATATAGTCTAGAATACTCCCTTAAAATTAAATTTATACTATGTCAAGACTCTTAAATGAGGGTCTTTCATGTTAGTGTAGCTCTGTAGAAAAAATAACTTTTGCCGGTCTGCAAATAACATGAGAATGCCTTTTTCCCCTCACAGGGTGACCCGAGATAAAGTCATCTACTTTTTATTACGCCTCAATAAAATTATAATGGTCCATCATAACTCTGATTTAGAATTATGTTTAATCGCCAATAGGGTTAATACAGTGTGACCAAAAAATAATGTTTTTTTTCTATTTTTTATTGTAATATAAAGAATATAATATACAAGCTGTAACCCGCGGCTTCATTCGTATGGTATTAGGGAGAAATTACTGTAAAGAATTAAATTGTTTTTCTGGGATAAAAATAGCCTATGTCATTTCCCAGTCCTCCAATTATCTCTGCGCAAAAAAATTACGTCGATCCATTTGTATTATTATAGCAAGTTCTCGGTATGCTTTTCTATGCCAATTAATAAAGAAACTGTTTCTCCCTGCATGTCCTTTCCCATTCTTCCCGTTCCCCTTCAACCTCCCCTTCCTTTCCCGCGTCCCCTTCCCCTCTCGCGTTCCCACTCCACCAGTATGTATAGAAACCTTCGCGGGTGGACTCACAACAACTCACCAAAGTTTCCTCGCAATCGGATGAACGGTTTAGTAACGCATTTTCATAACGCCAGAGCTCGCTATTGTATATAGAAACCTTCGCGGGCATGCACACATCAAATCCCCAAAGTTTCATCCAATCGGATCAACGGATAGTAACGCATAATTTCATGATGCCAGAACTCTCTATTATATGTAGAAACCTTCGCGGGCATGCACACGTCAAATCCCCAAAGTTTCAATTCAAACGAATTAACGGTTAGCAACGCATAATTTCATGATGCCAGAACTCTCTATTATATAAAGAAACCATCGCGGGCGTGCATTGCACACATCAAATCTTGAATGAAATAGGTAAAGTCGTTCTGAATGGCGTGACCAAGGGAAACAGGGATTACAAAATATTATATTTAACCCGGCCTCATGGGGTATGGGTCAAAATGACCCGCCATATTTTAAGTTGCTTGTGGTTTTATAACTATACGTGTGACGTCGCCGCTCTTCTCAGTAGCTGGAGGCGCTGACTTAAAAAAATTTTAATGATAAAACAGTCGGACGGCGATCGCTCTGCGAGTTACATATGCCTAAAGCTGAAAAGGTAAATTTTACCCTTGCCCGTAATGCCTTTTTGCACCGACTGCATCATAATTATGATTCGAATTAATTTTTTGATATTTTTTTCCAAAGATTAATTAGTTACGCTCCTAAAAGTGTCACTTAAATTAAACTAACTCACTAACCATCACGCCGTTCGCTGCAGGTAGAGAGGAGTTTAATTTTATCCCCTGAAGATGCATGTGTTAAGCGAAACCGGTCGGTATTAAAAAAATGAAATAATTAAATCGTGGTTACAAACTAAGTTATTGTTTTATTTCAATAAATGTTTTTGTATACTGGGTCTACAAAGAATTCATTAAATTTTAGGTGTTTAATGCAATACGTGTTAACCCCACCGAATTTTTGCGAATATTCGCTTATGATGTCTCAAACGAAATGACATTTTACGAAAACTTTGTGTTATTACCGCTTCACAATTAAAGCTCTATAAATGAAACATTTATGAACGTAGCCGAATAGTAAAAACTGTTTTAGAAAGGTTACAAAATAAGCTTTTGAATTATTATATTACAAATAAATATTAACATTTGTAAATATTAAAATTTAGAATGCAAACATTAAAAAAAATGTTAAAATGATGCTCACGTGATGATTTTATGTGAAAACGGTACGAAAATCACAGATTATGTAAACAACAATACTTGTTCTATTGTATAAATGTATAATAAACACTTTTGTCATCTCACTTTTTTATCATTTCATATAAAAATATTTAATAAAAATTAACAATGTCGAGCGCTGTCGAGCCGCCGGTAAGAAATTTGGCTGGATAAATTATGTGTCAGACTGCGCGAATGACAGAATATTCTTGTTATGTATTTCTATGGACAACTTGGATAGGGATATACAGCTTGTTCCACTATCGACCTTTTACTTTTTGTTTTAGGGATGTCACTAAAAGAATAACGGAGTTAGAACGATTTCTATGGAGGCAAACGCGTTGACGTATAAACACGCGTATTGTACTTGACTGCTGTCGCATTTCTAACGCACATATTTGCTTAAGTTGGTGACCGGTGTTCAATTATTTTTTAAATAAAATAATAAAAATTATTAATTAATGTTGTAAGGTTTTGCAGGGCACCCTATACCGGGTGGCTATTAAAAAACCCCGACGCAATCCATTTTATTCGGAGTAATTTTGCGCCGAGAAGTTATTATTTTTTTTATATTTGGAAGTGAGCCATTTTTCGTCGTTTTTCAAAATGTGTTCCAAACATTTTTCGAATTTTTGTAACATTTTTCGTTTCGTTTTCCAACAATGGTATATAAACGAATGACGCTACATTATATAGAGATGCGCAGTAGAAATCTCAAAGTGGCAAGTCAAAAACAAGTCAATTGTAGTGTTTAAGATTTTTTAGTTTTATTAGACACTAAACTGCCACGCGTCGATTCTGGTCGTGTGCTACCTCTAAGTAAATTGCATTAAACAGGATTCCTTGAGATAGGTATCTTATTTGTACATTTTATTGTTTTATTTCTCTCTTTAAATTTTTATTTTTACTTTTACCTAATAATTTATAGTTTGTACTTTAATACTTTATATTTTAAACTATTTATAGTTTGTAATTTAATTAATTTAGTTTTGTACTTTAATTTATAGTTTGTACTTAATACTTTATATCTTAAACTATTCACTTTATAATTTACTTTTATATATTATTGTTTTTATACACTACTTATTACCTTACTTTTTACCTTTTTTCTTAAATTTGACTAACATTTATATTGTTATTCTTCATGTTGTTGTACTATTATAAGTATGTCAATTATGTTAATGGCACGATTTGTGCCGTATATGTGTAAATAAATAAATAAATAAATAAATAAATAAATAAATAAATTCCAAAATGCCCTCGAGTGTAACGAGAAAATGTTTTCATTACTTAACTAGTAAAAGTCATGGAATAATTTTTCATTTCGAAATATAAGCAAATTACTTATTATTATCGATAATAATCAATAACTTTACACGGTATAAAGCAAGTCGCTTCCACTGTCTGTACGCTTAGATCTTTTAAACAACGCAACGGATTTTCAAGCGGTTTTCACTATTAGATAGAGTGATTCATGAGGAAAGTTTAGCTATATAATTTGTCAAGGTTGTGTGTAAATTGGTTGAAATATATAATATATAGGGAGTGAGCTGGCAAGCGGGCGGTGTAGATTTGATATGTATGCAAATTAACAGATGGCGTTGGTTATAAAGGTTGGGTAATGGCGTTGTATTTCGTTATCCACAGTAACGTGTGGCTGGGTCTGCTAGTATATTATAAAAGAAAGTGTACAAAAGTATGCGTCCCGGTAAAACTCAGAAATGAGTCCCGGTACCCGGTACGATCAAGGGAGTTAAGTGGTGTGGTAGCCCTCCATCCCCCATCCATGAAGACGGTTCCCGTTTTTACCTAAAGGGCGTGCTTTTGAAGATATTCGGGCTGGAAGTTTCACTCTTTAGAAATTTTTAGAACGGTCCAGAACATTGGAGAGTATTCGAGAGCATTCCACAACATTCCAGATCATCCCGGAACATTCTGGAATGTTCGGGAATAGGGAATCGAAAACATCATTGTGGAATATTCCAGAATACTTTCTCTGGAACACGTTCTTGAGGCGATTTTTCGCAAAAATAGCGCTATATAAGTTGTCCAAATTTATTATTATTGTGGACCATTCGAAGCCTTTTTTGTATAGGTAGGGCTACCCATTGATAGGGGTATATAAAGTCCGTCGTGGGTTCGAACGTCAGTTCGATCTCATATTAACTCCCTGAGTGAAGCCGGGTACCCCAGCTAGTTTTAATTTTTCAATATTAATTTTCAAAAGAAAGACAAACATTCCCGGGTTAGGAATAACCCAACAATGCTAGAAAATCTCCTACTACCATCACAGAAAGCGGAAAATGTTGCTTGCGTCGTGATGGAGGACTTAGCCAGCCGAGAATCGAACACACGACGCGACGCTCGGATGGGACCCAAACGCGATGTCCACTCAACCACTGACCGGTTAAATATTATAAATAATACAACTGCTTTCGCCCAAAGGAAAAGGTAGTACTTTGGAAGAAACAGTCGCACGCATTTTGTGTCTCATCCATAGACATAATATGAATATTAGTAGACCAGAACATAAAGGTGAGGGGGGAAACCAACTACAGCGGGGCGCAGAGCGGGAAGATGACTTTGGAGATATGTGATTCATCGATAACTCAATATGACAGTATATAGGCATCTCGCATTATAATATCACCATTTAGTTCTTAAAAGTAAACTCTGCTTTTGAAAGAATAGATCTTTTTACATGGGAGCGCGAATTGCTCGCCGCGTATTGAACAAATTTGCGAAATCTAAATACGGCAAATTCAGTGTCAAATTCATTAATGTTCAGTCTCCAATGTGTTGTTGTCGTATTTAATTAGGACACTTTTACAAATGTTTCATAATTTACTTACCCCGTAAACATCGACGAGCACACGCCATGTATCTCGAGTGATAGTATATATTTACACGTTTTCAAAATACAAACCATGGTTTTTGCGGTGTTATTTCGTTAAATGCACCGATGAGCGCTCGACGCTGGCTCGCAGAAGAATTATGACGTCACACACAAGAAACCGGTATGGGGTGGGGGAAATAATACGCTTTTATCACTTAAGGTAGGTCTACTAATATTCATATGTCTATGGTCTCATCTTTTGTCTCGCCATTGCTTAATGAGTAAGAAAGAGCTGCAGCGTTAAAGCGATAAGGAACTATGTTTATTTCATTTTTTGCGTCACGTTTTTTTCACTGTTTCTGTATTCTGTAAACGTATCTCTGAAAATCGACGAAAATGCGTACATAACAGTGTTTCAACACTGGAGAGTGATTGATTGATTTAATAAACAAAAAAATGTAGATTTTTTCTTTTTCATTAACTCGAAATAAAAAGCTATATTTAATTTATTTATTTTTAATTTTTAACTTTATGAGTAAAATCTCAAAGAATATTGAATTAAATGAAGACAATATTAGCGAAACTCAATCGAAAATCTGGAGACAGAAAAATCAGAAAAATATATTGGCTCAACTGAAACCAAGGACCCTTTGCTTACATGGCAAGTGCTCTACTAACTGAGCTACGGAACCTATATCCAATTCGGTCACTTTTAACTGTATCATACTTCGACTAAGAACTATTAACATTATCTTCATTTTCTTAAGGCACATATTATTGGCTGATATCTTGAACATTCGGCTCATTTAAACAGCATTCAGTTTACTTTCATCCTTCCTCTGCCAGTTCCATGCCTCACTGCCATACATCAGGGTAGGTACCAGGACTCCATTATGGACTGCTAGCTTCGCTTCTTTTGACAGTTTTGTTATTAACGCCAACAGCGTTTAGCCCTCCATTAATGGAGTTACTTGCATTTACGTACATACTCATGTATGATCGTGTGAGAAATGTGGAAATCCGCAAAGAATGTAAGGCTGATGTAAACATAATGAGTAAGATTAAGAAAGGAACCCTCAAATGGTGTGGGCATGTAGAGCGAATGAAAGAAAAAAATTGTGTGAGAAAAATATATGACGCAAATGTGAATGGAAAAAGAAGTCGGGGACGCCCGAGGAAGATATGTATAACTATATATGTATATATATAACCATCAAGTGAATCAACTACTTGTGTCGGGCCATGTCAAGAGTCAGAATAATAGAAGAGTACGTATGAGAAGATGTATGAATGTGAGTGAGGCAAAGAGTGTGTGCCAAGACCGGGATGTTTGGCGGTCCGTCCTCTCTGCCTACCCCTGCGGGGAAACGGCGTGATGGTTAGTTAGTGAGTTAGTTACTTTACGAAGATAATTAGTATAATTAAAACCCAATAATCTAGCATTTTTCTCTCTGCATTATATTTACCCTCATCTCTTGTAACTGTAACATTAGCTGTCCACTTGCAGTTGAGATCGCCATACAAAGCAGAAGTGCCGGATTGTGTGAGACGTCTCTTTCTTGTGTGTTGTTTGTGTTTGCCGTGTGTAGTGTATTGTGTGTCGTGTGTAGTTGTGTACACAGTACACTATACAGTATACAGTATCCATGACCGCGAGTCTACAATGTTCTCAGCGGGTTTGGAGTGGGCTGTTGTCAGAAGGGGGTTGCAATATGACACTGTTGAAAACATTTGTGTTGGAATTTTTCTAAGAAAGAATTTCGTTCGTGTTGACTTGACAGACAAACTGGAGAAAACATAACATCAGCTTGTTATAAAATAAGGAAATATTTCGTTCCAATAGGCCACTTGCATCACATTTAAAAAAAAAAATCGGTTTAGAAAGATATTCTGTATTGTTTTTTTTACCGTATTTTTGAAATCCTGGGGATTTTTTGAAAATTTCAATCCGAAAAATCAGATCATTTTTTATAAACCGGAAAGACGGGACATAATTTTATAGGGGCGAAAAAACGATAATTACATAGCCGAAAATCATTTAAAAAAAAGAACATTTTAGAAAATAACGAGGCACACCAAAAATATTACATCTCATAAATATTTTTTTCTTTGATCCATCTTATTGATCATAAATCATTATAATGTACAACGTGTATATTAATAAATCTAATGTAATATACTTGTACTTGTAAATTATAATAATAATAAGAATATTATAAAATTTGACTTGGTAAAATCAGCACCATCACCATTATACCTCTAAAAAAGTGTACCGATATCTAAAATGTACGGGGTTCTCTTCATAAGATCTGTCAAAAAGTCAAACCAAATGATAAGTTCGCAGAGGACAAACAATAAATCTAGTGAACGAATTCAAAAATTCGCCTGAAATCAAAAGTGATGCCATATAAAAAAAAAAAATCAGTGTGGAATTTTACAAAATTAACAGGAACATTTTCTGAGACGGGACATTTTCATGTAGTGACGTCACGAGCCCAAATAATGGATTTATTTATTTAAAAATAATAAACTGTACATTTCTAAAAAAATTACTAACATTTTCGTAATCTTGGTAAAAAGATCTATCCACACGATTTTTTCCAAGTTTTTATGAAATCCATGCAAGTGGCCTATTATATGTACTAGCAGATCTGTGAACCTCGATTCCTCGAAGACCTCGGTATGTTTCTTCTGATTATTAAGTAGATAGGTACATAAATTTCTACCTCTTTTTAAGGCGCCGTATCTGCGCTCAAAAAGAAGAAGATGGAGAGATATGTAATGACGAATGTTGGAGGAGCGCGCTAATATTTAAAGCCATAAAATCGAAGCGAAAATTTTACCCGCGTTGATCTACTCCGTTTTTTCAATACCCATACGCGGTATGTATATGTCATATTTCAAGTACCACGAGGCACGAGGACACATTCACTTGATTATAGATGTTTTTTACGAAAAAAATTTTTACTTTCGAAATATGCCTGAATATGTCAGCATCGTGATAGTTACACGAATATCCTGGCGAGCGGGAAAAAATACTGTGACATAGTAGCGCTGTTATATCGGCAGTCGAAGTTAGCGTAACAAGGGCTGATACGGGCGCGTGTGAGGCATGGCTTTTGCCGTATCAACTGTTGTTACGATCGCGTGGAAAAGGTTATTAAAACACGCTCGTTTAAAATAGAGCAAAAATCTCTTGGTATCATTAAAAGAAACATTGTGATTTTTTTCACAACTATAACTTATAAAATAATAGAAACAAACGTTTTTGTAATAATTTTCAGAGCATACTTTGCGATTTTTTTCTATCGATGTAAAATTATATAATCTTCCATTGTAATGCCGGTAGAACAAGGTAGCATTCCCACCCAACGCCTGTGTTCTAAAGATTGCAATCCGTCTGTTAAGATGGTAGAATCTATCAAACGGACTACCCGTTTCTGCACAGAGTAAAGGATATTTTTTACAGAGGTGGCTGCCAAATTCAACCGTGGGGCGCACTTGTGATTTGTACAGGGTTAGCAATTGTGTACTATTACAATATCTGTACAATACGCCCCGTTTTTGGAAGGCTAACTTTACTCTGGCTTCGATGGAGCCCCCATATCTGAGCTGATCACTTAGAGTTCCACCAAGCATATCAATGGAGGGCCTGTTTGGAAGATTGCTTCCGTTGAAGGAGACTGAAATAATGTTGAATAAATGCGAAAAAGAAAGTCCCAATAAACACAAAGATTTCACGTTTGAAAAAAGAATCTTTACTGAACCATTTAAAAGGTCCACCATCTTGTACCGGAACCGGGCGTAAATAAAAGATCGTATTATAACGGGACTTCGCTACGCACATTCATTCGCAAGCGCGGTATACCCATTCGAAAAGAAGATGGAGTAATATATAAATACTAATGTTAGAGAGAGCGCGCTAATATTGAAAACGATAATACTTAAGCGAAAATTATGAAAATGTTTAATAAAACACAACGAAATTTCTAAAATAGCATTTATAGAAACACTGTGAATTTTTTCATACAAGCGAGTATAACCTGTAAAATCACTGAAAAAAGCATGCTTTGCGATTTTTTTTTTGCGATTTCATATATGTAATTGCCGTTTCGGCGTGGGGAATGTATAGACATTATCTTGAAGAATAGCATATATTTTAAACAGCCTTAAAACCTAAACAGCCTTACCCTGTGAAAACCCAGTGAAAATTTTATTCAATTGACAAACGGCCGCGGATGTGAAAACATTACTAATTAAAAAAATGTTCATGGAAAAAATACACGGCCTGAGAGGGTAGTTTATCTCTGTTTCAGTAATAATGTCTGAAAGAAATTTGGAATTTTTCCAAAGTATTTTGAATGTTCTATATATTTCTTATTTTTGAAGGTGTCGTAAAAACAAATACCATTTATGAAAACTAGATAAAATTGCCTTTTAGATTTGTGTAATTGAAATACACTTTAGTTTTTAAAAACTGCCATATATTATGATTCAAACGCGAAAAAAATGGATTTTTTTTTACGAAAACATATTTGATGAAAGTGTACAGAAATTTATAAAAAAACAAAATTTTAAAAATACGCACCTTTTATATAATAAATTTGGAACGAAACTGTCACCTCAATTTTTCCTCGTGCACAAAATAAAAAAATAATAAAAAATTTCATAGTTTTTTTATTGCCAAAAACTAACCTAAAAAAATAATACCGACTTTTATAACAGATTTCTTGCAACTCTAAAGACGTTAATTTTATTGATACATTTAGGAACACATGTATTAGGTATTAATATTTAAAAAAAAACACCACTTTTATGAAATTCTCATAAAATAAAATCCTGTAAATGTAAATTTGAATTTTCATGTTTTACATAAAATACTTATTGACATTTCAATTTTCAAAGTATGATTATTGTTGTTATAACTTGACTAAAACTTATTAAAAACCACAAAAAACACGGTAAATATATCAATTATGCGAATGTAATAGTGAATTATTCATATTAATAGATATTACGATCACATTTGTGTAATATTACACACACATCCGCGGAGTTAGTTTTTTTTTGGCGGTTTCAACGCGAATGACGAATGCGCAGGCGCCGCCACCTAGCGGTTCTGTAGGAAAACAAACAGTTAAATTATGAACATTATGGAAAATTACATTGTTGCCAGATTTAAAATACATTTTAAGAACAAATCTTATTAGTAATGTTATCGTGTTTTAGTGTATTTTTGTTTTATTCGTGTTGCTGCAGCAACACAGGTTATCGGCCGTGCTGTGGTTTTTTTTTTAGTAAGGTTGAAAATGTTTAAAAAAAATATACAACAAATCGGGAATCCAGGACTTAAGCCTCACAATATACCTAAATCGTAGAAGTAGGTCACAGTCCCAATGGTTTCGAGCAGTTGGGACTCTAGTGGTATCAATCCAGTTAATTAAAAAAAAGTTTCGCGCAATGCTACAGAATAAGCAAAATGGCTTTCATTTAAAATACGTTTTCGCATAAACGCGGTGTTATAAAACAAAAGTCGTAATTACATATTAACAAATGTCGTGGGCTGTGAGAAGTTTAAAAAAAGAGAGTAAAGAAACAAGAGTTATGAATGAAAAAATAATTTTGACATTGGTGATTAAAATTTTAAAACAGCGCGAAAAGAAAATATTGTTCCACAGAATTAAGGCACGCGCGAGCTAAGAAAAAAGGTTCTCTACTCTATTTATTATTTATGGACCAGAATTTCTGGAGAAATGAGTTTTGAGTTTTTTTATTTGTCTTAGTTCATTTGGGAGTTTTTTTCAAACTTTTGTGCAGTGAATATCAACCTTTTTAGGAAGGCTAATTTACCAAATAGCTTTTGAGGTTTTACAAAACATCTTTAGCATCGTTGTTCTGATGTGAAACTCGATGTAACGTAAACGAGCCACACTAAAAATAAACAAACATATGCATCCATAGAATTTATCAAGTGAGAGAATGAGATTTTATAATCGGTCTCCTCTTTATGCGGTGCTTCGTTACCTCCCCAGTCTTGTCTACTTAAGTTTTCTGAAGGTCGATCATTAATTAAACGAAGAAAATATTAGCGAAACTCAATCGAAAATCAGAAAACAGAAAAATCACGGTCACATCCGCACAAACCGTACTAGACATAAATATATTTTTTCATGCAAAATTAAACACTTCCTTCGCACAAAATTATTATACTTAATCAATGAAGACTTATTTTCAACTGACTACCGGATGAAATTAGAAAAATTAATGATAAAATCCAAATAATAAACACTGTTAAAAAATATTTTAAAGATAATCTCAAAAAAAAAAAAAAGCTTCCGACTAATCTAATCTCAAGAATAACTTATAACTCAGTTTCCTAGTGATACTCCATTCTTCAAATAAGTTAAATTTTGTTTTGTTTTTAACAAGCAATTACAATAATTCTAGATACATTATCCAAATAGTAAAATTGTTTGAAAGTAGATAAATACTTATATTTACATAACACCGAACTTACAACTTATTGTTTTTTACATTCACATTGTAATTTAAGAACTTATAATATAATATAGCATTAAAAAATATACACTACTCTTCCAGACACAAGCTAATGCTTCCATGGAAAATTAAGGTATTTTGAACATGAACATGTACGCAAATTATTACATCATCTAAATGTACATTATATTTTATATGCTAAAATAAAAAAAAAATAAAAAATAATAAAAAAAAAATAAAAACATCTAGGACTCGAACTCAGGACCTTCGCCTTGCCGGAACGCAACTCTACCGACTGAGCTAATGTGTCATTATCCGATTCGTTCATATTTAACTGTATCATACTTCGACTAAGAACTACCAACATTGTCTTCATTTTTTTTAACGCACAATCCAATTAAAATATACTAGACTTGCAGAAAATTCAATAAATGTCGCATATTAAAAATAAAAATGTATCCAGACACTATCTAGATGGCATTTAGTTCGGGTTTGAATCTTTCAATCATACATAAAGATAGCAGCCAATAAAAATATGCGTAAAGAAAATTTTGGCATTTCTTAATCGAAGTATGATTCAGTTAAATATGACCGAATCGGATAGGGAGACTTTAGCTCAATTGGTAGAGTTGCGCCCCGGCAAGGCAAAGGACTTGGGTTCGAGTCCCAGATGTGACTGTATCTTTTTCAGATTTTTCTGTTTTCAGATTTTCGATTAAAAATTATCTTCATGTAATTAAATTTCGCAATTTGAGATTTACTCATCGAGTTAAAAATAAAAACAAACAGTCGATAATTATTTGTCTGTGAAACCTAAGAACATGTTGATCCGGGCACATGAAACACGGATCTACAGCCTGTATGTCGGACGAATATCTACAGCTCATATGTTGGACTAATATCTATGAACTTCAGAGTGTTGACTAATATCTACAGAGCTGAGGTCGGACGAAAATCTATGACGGTCCCAGTGGTGACTAATATCTATGGAGCGTAGGTTGGACAAATATATACAGAGGGCAGCTGAGCAAGAGGTTGTACGGAAAAGCATAAATTACATCAATTACGTAATTACTAATTACGTAAAGGTTTAAACGGTTTATACGTACATGAAGTTTTTGCATAATATTACGTATTTTGCTGTTTACGAGGACAATAATTTAATGAACAAACATGGAGGTCATAATACAAAGATATTTATTTATTTATTTCGAAATACACGGCACCACAACCTAACCTAACCTAACCTAACTGTCGTAGAAATGGTCATGGTAATAGACTAAATAATTTAGAAGCACTCGAAATAAAGAAAGCTGTTAAAACAAAAACCCAAATCCTTAACAATCAGCTAAATGTGTCCAATAGTCAGATATTAGGGATTTTTACATACAAACATACATAAATTAAGTTTTTTTAAACTGCATACGCAATATTACGTTATTCCAATATGCTATATATAATTGCAAATCCAACCTCTGCCAGTGCTGTAAATATTCGCCACACTTTGGTTCTCATAGATATTAGTCAGCAGTTTGAGCTGTAGATATTCGTACGCACTTTAGTTCTCATAGATATTAGTTCGATTTGTTCAGTTTTTGGAATTCCTGTAGATATTAGTAGACGCCTCCGAAACACGCCCATAACAAACTTCTACCGGATCTGTTTAATGATTCTGCAATAGATAAAGAAACAAACACATTATTTGTTCTAGGAATCGTTCGTCTGTTCGCTGAACGTAAAAGAAAACCTCCATTCGTATTATTCCGTCTCTAGAGAACTCTCAGATCTTGAAACGTGATCCGAGAATGGGATGATCCGGGGAGGCTGTGTTCTCGTTTTAAAGTGTTCTCCACCCCCTTAGGGGGTGGTGGGAGGAGTTGGGAATGAGAAGACAGAGGAAAATCGCCGTGTGAGCGTCTAGCGAGTAATCAACTGTGTATTTTCTCACATGGAGCGGATAGAATTTCGCTCAACGGAATAAAAAACAAACCTTTTTAATGAATGGTTGGATTTTATAAACACTTGTTGAAAAGTAACATAAAGCTCTAGAATAATTGGTTCAGGAGCTCTAGCACAATTAAGTCGATAACTTTATCGGATCGATTGACGTAACTTCTTATATCGATGCCTCTAGCACTGTTTCACCGTAGACAGCCAAACCAATATTGATATAAATTAGAAATCGTTATACGCTGGCAATACTAAAGATATTACACGCTTAAAAATTTTTTCGACACTAATTTACTATCACTAAATAGTGAAAAGACATTTGTAATTCCATTTGCAATCCATCCAAACGATGCTCCCAAAAATTTTAATATTTTCGTACACGATATGTGATACGATATGTTCGCTGATGACACCGCTTTGTTGTTTGAATGTAATGGAGACGTTGACGAATTTAACAAACAAGTTAACGAGACTTGCCAATTAATAGCAAACTGGCTGTTATCGCAACATCTATCACTCAACACAAACAAAACCCAAATTTTAAAATTTTGTCCAGTGCAAGCTACACCTATAAATATAAATGTAAACATTAATAATAATATTATCGAACCTTCCCAAACCTGTTCACTACTGGGAATAGAATTAGACATAAACATAAACTGGAAAGAACATGTCTCAAAAATTGTAGCAAAAATCAGTAGTTTTTCTTATGTTCTGGGTACCTTGAGAAAAATATTGAACACCGAATCAGTAATAGCCGCATACTATGGTTATGTATATTCAATAATAAAATACGGTATTATTTTTTGGGGAAACTCGGTAAACGCCAAAGATGTCTTCATCATACAAAAGAGATGCATAAGAAAAATTACAAACTCTGGTAATTTAGATTCATGTAGACCTATGTTTAAAAATCTGAAAATTCTGACAGTCACAGACATATATATAATGGAGTTATGCATGTTAGTGCGATCATCTACAGACAAGTTCCCACTAAAAAACTCAACACATAAATACGCTACAAGGCTCACAGAAAACCTACTAATACCAAAAGCAAACAAAACAATATTCCAAAAAGGACCATACTACATGGCCATTAAAGTATATAACAAGCTTCCACATAACATTAAACAAATACAAGATACACACAAATTCAAATCGTCACTAAACACTTTCCTTGTTAATAAATGTCACTTATTATTTTTAATTGTAAAACTAACGTTTTTAAGACAAGATTTTTTATGCATAGCACAAAGGGTAACAATTATTATAAGCAATAATTATCAGCCTGAAACACTCATCCACATTGAAAAATCTTCCGAGAAAAGATACATGACGCCAACGGGACTTGAACCCGTGTCCTCTCGATTGCCGGTCGATTGCTCTTGACCACTGAGCTATGGCGGCTTATCTCGTACCCGCCAAATGATTCAATATATGCTAGTGTTTCATTCAACAATTACTGCTTATTATATTTTTTTCCACCTGAAAACAACCAACTTTATTTCGAGAGGACACGGGTTCAAGTCCCGTTGGCGTCATGTATCTTTTCTCGGAAGATTTTTCAATGTGGATGAGTGTTTCAGGCTGATAATTATTGCTTATAATAATAAATGTCACTACACGTTGAGTGAATACCTCACGTAAATGAAACGCCTATTTTTATTGGTATATATACATTTGTATTTTTATTTATTTTTTCATTGGTATATTGTTATTTTATCTGTATAAACATTGTAATTATAATAAAACAAATAATATTATATAAACATTGTAATTAAATAAATGTGGTTAGCTGGAAGAAATGGGGTCTACCCATAAGCTACACCTTTTGTAATTTTTATTTTACAACAAATATTTTTTGATTTGATTTGATTTGATAATACTAAAATTCATAGCCAAAATTATTGCAAATCAAACTGTACAATATTATAAACAACAAATAAAATTAAATATCTCGGAGTAATTATCGACAAAAATCTGAAATGGAAGGAACAAATATGTCCAGTAGTAAACAAAATCAGAAAATTAATATATATATTTTTAAGAATTAGAAATTTTCTGTCGATAAAAAATCTATATTTAATCTACTATGCCTTAGTTCAATCCACTCTACAATACGCTATTATTAGTTGGGGATCCGCGTATAAATGTAAACCTTCGTCCAATAGAAATTGTACAAAGAACAATTATTAAAATTATATTAAAAAAATCCTTAGACTACCCAACAGAACGCCTGTTTGAAGAATTTCAAGTACCCACATTTAAAGATTGATATATTAAAAATTCATTAATTCAAATTATAAAAGAAAAAGATAAATATCCATTTTTAAATGAAAACAGTATTCGACTCAAAACTAAATACGTCTTTTGCACAGCATCATTATACTTACCAGGGAAGAACTTTTTTCAATCGTCTACCAGAAGAAATCAGAAGCATTAATGATAAAACCCGAATACTACTCTCTGTCAAGAGACATTTTAAAAATATTCTTAAGAAAAAAAACTACTGTCAATTAATCTTACAAATATCCTTAGTTTTCCATAACATTTTTTCTTTTTTTAAAAAATACAAACCATTATCAAAATAAATACCTACTGTAGCTCACATATGTACAATGAATTATTTAAGTACTAACTTGTAACTAATAACTAATAGCGTTTATGTACACTCCCCTTCCATACACAAGCAAATGCTTTAAATGGAAGGGTAGTAAAAAAAAAAAAACCTGTGAAACCTGTATTTACTATCTAAAAATGTTAATAAATTGGCGATGTTGAATTGAAATACTAACCTAAATGTGCATTGACAGTTCGCATTTACTTTTTGACACTAAACTGTAGTTAGTTAGTTAATGAAGTCTTTATTCATTTTTCAATCATTTTCGTTTCTCAAAGATCGCATCATTTTTGTCTGATACTTATTCATTTGACGTTTGACAGAAATGGCATCGGAACATGAAGGTAATGTTAGATTTGTTTTGGAAATGGAAAAAAATGAGTGTTCAGAATTACTTTACCAGATATGTAAGAAAGGATTTAGTGGAGAAGGCATGGATTGATGTTGGAAAAAAGTCATTTGACATCGCTTGACATCGTGTTAACTCCACGGCTGAACGTGAAAAATGATGGAGTTCAATATATTTCGGGTAGCGCCCTGTACAGAAACCAGCATTAAAGAGTAGTATATCTGCAGGGTACTTGTGGTTGCGTCACGATCACTTAGTTTGTATGTATCTCCATAAACGGAGGGCCTTAGTGCCTCCGTTCACGGAGATACTTACAAGCTATTCGATCCACGTGCGGGTATCATACGCGCCGATCGTAAGCACCCCCCGTACGATTTAGCTGGTGCCCGTTCACGGCGCTACGCGGTGGCCGTCGGTTTCCAATCAGTATCACGATATCGACAGTGCTGATCGCACGCGACGGTCGCATCATTTTTGTCTGATACTTATTCATTTGACGTTTGACAGAAATGGCATCGGAACATGAAGGTAATGTTAGATTTGTTTTGGAAATGGAAAAAAATGAGTGTTCAGAATTACTTTACCAGATATGTAAGAAAGGATTTAGTGGAGAAGGCATGGATTGATGTTGGAAAAAAGTCATATGACATCGTTGACATCGTGTTAACTCCACGGCTGAACGTGAAAAATGATGAAGTTCAATACATTTCGGGTAGCGCCCTGTACCGAAACCAGCATTAAAGAGTAGTATATCTGCAGGGTACTTGTGGTTGCGTCACGATCGCTTAGTTTGTATGTATCTCCATAAACGGAGGGCCTTAGTGCCTCCGTTCACGGAGATACTTACAAGCTATTCGATCCACGTGCGGGTATCATACGCGCCGATCGTAAGCACCCCCCGTACGATTTAGCTGGTGCCCGTTCACGGCGCTACGCGGTGGCTGTCGGTTTCCAATCAGTATCACGATATCGACAGTGCTGATCGCACGCGACGGTCGCATCATTTTTGTCTGATACTTCGTTTGACGTTTGACAGAAATGGCGTCGGAACATGAAAGTAATGTTAGATTTGTTCTGGAAGTGGAAAAAATGCATGTTTACATAACTATACTTTACATAAGAAACGATTTAGTGGAGAAGGCATTGATTAATGTTGGAAAAAAGTCATTTGACATCGCTTGACATTGTGTTAACTCCACGGCTGAATGTGAAAAATTATCAAATTCAGCATATTTCGGGTAGCGCCGTGTACAGAAACCAGCATTAAAGAGTAGTATATCTGCAGGGTACTTGTGGTTGCGCCACAATCACTTAGTTTGTAAGTATCTCCATAAACGGAGGGCCTTAGATGCATAATTTATGTGTATGGAATGCGTTTACGACTTCTTTCATTTCTAAGAACTTTATTAGCTCAATCAGTTCATTGAATAAGCCAGTAATTTTGCACAACGAACGACATAATTAAAAATTAGGGGTATATTGGGAGATACTATGGAAGCCGCGCTAAAATTTGTCAATATACGGTCGGAATATCTGTTAACAATAGTAGACTGTGCTCGCAAATATTGATAACTGATCTGAACGGATTTATTCAATAACGTATTGATATAGAGTTTATCGATTGTCCGTGCTAGATCTCCTGCTCTGAACTTTGTGGCCATTTAAGCAAAATCTTCTTTTGCGCTTATGAATTATTTGTATCAGGCTACACTTGGGTATTTAATAGCCACCAAGAACATTATATCAAATCATCTAATTCGTTCAGTACTTTTAAAAATCATCATCATCACTATTGGCTCTACAACCCCTGGTGGGTCTTGGCCTCCTCAAGAATCATCCTCCACTCATCTCGGTTTTGTGCCAGCTCTCTCCAGTTTATCTTTGAGGACGTTGTCGCTCCATCTTAATCTTGACCTTCCCATGCTCCTTCGCCCTATCGGTCTTGAGTTCAGCAGGGACTTTGGTGCTTGATGCTCGGTCATTCTCTCCACATGACCCAGCCACCGAAGTCTTGCCAGTTTAATAACTTTTGTGACGTTTAGATCCTTAAACAGGATATAGAGCTCATTGTTATAACGTCTGCGCCAAAATCCATTTTCTGGTCCAAAGATACGCTCGCTAATGCTCGCTCATTCCTCTTAATTAATACCCATGTCTCAGCTGCGTATATGAGTACATATGTCTTGTACACTAATGTCTTGTACATTAAGAGGGCATTACCAGAGAAAGCCGGAAATACGTCATTTTCAAAAAAGTTTTTAGACGTATTGACTCTTTTCCACAAAAAATTATAAATGGATTTCGAAAGATTGTTCTTTTATCTAGCATAGTTATGTAATAAATTTTTAGATTTTTTTTTAATTTTCAGTATAATAAGGTTATTCCATAGGTCGTTGGCAGATTTGTTAAATTTTCAAAAAAGTTTTTGTATTATACCACACCCATTTCAAATAATGTAATCATGCAGTAAAATAAATCAATACATTATCTAGCAAAGTTATGTATTAGAATTTTAATTTTAGTTTCAATAAAATCATTAAAAAATATGTACGCACGTGTGTTTGTTGACGAAAATTGGTCCATTTGTGTATTTATTTGCGCACTTACAAACTAATATATTTCAGATTTTTTTAACATTCTTATTAAATTTAGACATTATTGAAAAATGATAAATACTTTTAATCAAAAAATAACTACAAAAAGTACACTATTTTAATAGTTTTATCATCACGCCTTTCAGCATTTTTGGATGAAGGTATAAATTAAAGCTAATTTGGATTGAAATACATTCGATATTGAGTTATAATTTAAAAAAGCTGGTACGGAGAATAATCAATCTTTCTCATTGTAACCGCCCTGCACGATTGGAAGAACAACTTTCAACGAAATGTGGATTTTCGTCCGCTGGCTGGTTAAACGCTCTTAATGTCTTGTACATTAAAGTCTTGGTATTTCCGGACAGCAGTCAGGATTTTATTTGGTTTTGTAGGCGGAAATAACAGCGATTTGCGTTCACTATGTTTAAAGATTTCACAATATTCATTACTTCACTTCACTCGTTCACTACTTTTAAAAATATGGTTTAATAATTCTGTGTACTTTTTTTATATGTGAATTCCTCACAAGAGCCCGAGCTCCTTCCAAACGCCTGGAGCTAGTGAGGCTATTGCTTCCCCAATTGGGGTATGTTGTGAAGCAATTTTTCAATTCTAAATGGTGGTCTTACACCAGGACGATACTAGACTTTTTGAAGAGCGCAAGGCTAATGTAAGCGCAATGAGTAAGATTAAGAAAGGGACCCTCAGATGGTTTGGGCAAATAGAACGAACGAATGAAGAAAGGAGTGTAAGAAGAATATATGACTCAAATGTGAATGGTAGAAGAAGTCAAAGTCGAATCAAGTGATTCGGATACTTAATTCGGGTTATGTCGATAGTCAGAATAATAGAAGAATATGTATGACATATGAATGTGAATGAGGCAAAGACTGTGTGCGAAGACCGAGTTGTTTAGCGGTCCGTCCTCTTTGCCTATCCATTAAGGGAAACGGCATGATGGTTAGTTAGTTAGACTATTTCAAATACATTTCGACTACCAATATTTTTTAAAATAAGAAAACGAAATTTTAATCCTTATGTAGACAATATCAGCAAAAAAAAACCTATTTTAAGGAGATATTTTAGAAGCTTTAACGAAAAATAAAAAAATAGAGTGATTTTTTACTATGTTTGTGTGAAATAAAGGTACTAATTTGGGTTTACCAAAAAGAACACAACATAATCATTTGGTTTTAGTAAGCTTCATAAAAAATGAAAATGAAGAGCTTGAATCTCTTAAATCTCAATAAAAACCTATAATAAAGCAACACATTAACCAGTAGAGATAACCAGAAATATGTCATTTTCAAATCAGATGTTAGACGTATTGACTCTTTTCCACAAAAAATTATAAATGGATTTCGAAAGATTGTTTTTTTATCTAGCATTCGCATGTAATAAATTTTGAGAAAAAAATTTCATTTTTAGTATAATAAGGTTATTATTCCATAGGTCGTTGGCAGATTTGTTAAATTTTCAAAAAAGATTTTGTATTATACCACACGTATTTCAAATAATATAATCATGCAGTAAAATAAATCAATACATTATCTAGCAAACGCATGTTTTAGAATTTTAATTTTAGTTGCAATAAAATCATTAAAAAATATGTGCGTACATGTGTTTCTAAACGAAAATTGGTCCATTTGTGTATTTATTTGCGCACTTACGAACTAATATATTTCAGATTTTTTAACATTCTTATTAAATTTAGACATTATTGAAAAATGATAAATAATTATAATCAAAAAATAATTACATTATTTTAATTGTTTTATCATCACGCCTTTCAGCATTTTTGGATGAAGGTATAAATTAAAGCTAATTTGGATTGAAATAAATTCGATATTGAGTTGTAATTTTAAAAAGCTGGTACGGAGAATAATTAATCTTTCTCATTGTAACCGCCCTGCACGATCGTAAGAACAACTTTCGACAAAATGTGGATTTTTGTCCGCTGGCTGGTTAAACGCTCTTAAAGAAAATTTACAAATATGTATCCATTACTATAGCAAAAGCAAGTAGATTATACTCATTCTATAGTTTTAGTAATATTCTATTGGTTTTAGTAAGAATAAAAATAAAACAATAATAAAAATAAAATCCACTCCCCAGAATCAACTTCATCAACATATTAATTCACTTTTTTGCTCTAAAACCCTCTTGTGAAAGTACTAATTCGATAATCTCTTGATTGAAGTAAAAAGCCTTAAACCGCCGGTATCCGAATTTCTGCCGATTTCTTACATATCTCCCTTAAACATTTGAAATTTTTAAGCTCTTAAAAAAATATATGCTATTTTTGAAGATAATATCTAGACGCGTTCCACGCCGAAATGCAAATTATATAAAATTCCCTCGATAGAAAAAAATCGCAAAGTATGCTCCAAAAATTATTATTATCACGTTTGTTTCAGTTATTTTACAAGTTATATGTATGAAAAAATTTCACAGTGTTTCTTTAAATGCTGTTTAAGATAATGCCTGCGAGATTTTTGCTAAATTTTAAACGAGTCGTGTTTTATTAAACATTTTCGCAATTTTCGCATCGATTTTGTCGCTATAAATGTTAGCGCTCTCCTCTAACATTCGTAATTTCGCATCTCTCCATCTTCTTCTTTTCGGGCACGGTTGCAGAGCCTTAAGAACCCAGATTTCAAATTTATACCCATTTATACCACTTATAAATTACTGTAGCAGCATTCTATTCTTAGCCAACGACGGATTAATGAAATAAATGACAATTCTACAAAACAGATCTATGAGAACTATATTGAAGAAAAATAGGTACACTTCAGTCAAGAATATGTTGAAGGAGTTAAATATCTTGTCATTTAAACAAATTATTTACTTCAATACTATATTGTTAATCTACAAAATAATCAATGGCCATACGTCTATTGAATTCCTAAGAAAAATTGATAAACTACAAAGCAAACATACACATGAGACGAGGAAAAGAAATGAACTAAGACTCCTCTTCAGGAAAAAAACACAGAGTCAAAAGTCATTGATGTACGGAGCATTGAAGATATTTGGAGAATTACCAGAAGAAATAAAATTGGAAGAGAGCAAAAAGGCATTTAAAATTAAATTGCGAAGGTATGTGATTGATTAGGTATGGATGTGTTATTTTAAGTGTGTGTATATATAAGGATTGTAATTGTAATTATAATTGTATTTGTAATTGTATTTGTAGATAATTATGTACCTATATGATTTTAGATTTTCACGGCCAAAAGTATTTTTGTTATTTATTTTTGGGGTGTTATGCCGTGTTGCGCTTCCTCCTCCTTTAGCCAACGTTTTGGACAGCGTAACAGTGTCCATCATCAGGGCAGATGTGTATATCCTGCACATCTCCCTGATGATTGATTTTTTAAGATAATCTCTGCACATTTATCGAGCCGAAACTGTAATTATATGAAATTCCTTCGATAGAAAGAAAATCGCAAAGCATGCTTCAACAAAATTTAAAACATATCTATATGTATGAAATAATTCACAAATTCTTTAAATGATGTTTAAAACATTTGTCTAGAGATTTTTCCCCTATTTTAAGTAAGTCACGCATTATTAAATATTTTCGCTTACACGTAATAATCATAATCGTTTTTTTAATACAAGCGCGCTCCCTCTAACATTCGCATTTGAATATCTCCCTTTCAAACCAGCTTCTTCTTCTTTTGCAAGCCTACTACCAAGACTTAAGTACAAGTGATAAAAAAAAATCTCCACACAAGAATCCATTCACAATCATTACAAAAAGGTGCGCGGTAAAGCCTTCGATAAGAATTCTTTTAAGGATGATATTAAAACCAATGGCTAACCTCCAACAAACGTCAGTAATCATTATTTACTGAAGGTTTTTTCTCCACTAGGATACGTTGTTATTTTTTCCCATTTGAACCTAAGGGGGTGAAATAAATCTTACCAAATCAACCCGTCCGCACCGAAGGTTATAACACTTACCCCAAACGAGAGTTTTGTGCCATATCGAAGATTTTTTTTAAATCACGGACTGTAGGCAATCATGTGAAAACTATTCGGTAATCGTTGTGCATTTAAAAAAATTCCGTAACTATTTTTTTTCAGATATTATAAGAACGTTTAACCAGCCAGCGGCCGAAAATCCACAAGTCGTCGAAAGTTGTTCTTACGATCGTACAGGGCGGTTCCAATGAGAAAGATTAATTTTCAAAACTATAACTAAATATCGTTTTATTTCATTCCAAATTTGCTTTAATTTATACCTACATCCAAAAATGCTGAAAGGCGTGATGATAAAACTATTAAAATTATGTACTTTTTGTAATTATTTTTTGATTATCATTTTTCAATAATGTCTAAGTTAAGAATGTAAAAAAAATCTGAAATATATTAGTTTGTAAGTGCGGAAATAAATACAACGACCTATGGTATAACCTTATTAGGTATACTAAAAATAAACATTTTTTCTCAAAATGAAAACATGCGTTTCCTAGAAATAACATCAATCTTTCGAAATCAATTTATAATTTTTTTGTGGAAAAGAGTCAATACGTCTAAGATCTGATTTAAAAATGACATATTTCTGGTTTTCTCTGGTTATACCCTCTTAAGTGTACAAGTATCTTTAGTAAAACACTCCATAGAATCTTACTGTTCCGGCGTTTTGTGAACTGTGTTTTTTTTAGTAACTATATAATTTTTTTTTTTCATATTTATATGCAATATTTTAGGTACATATATAAAATAGGAATTATATTCATACTCCTCTATGGGGACTATGTTTTGGATAAATTTTCAGCGACTTCTATGGTTTAACTTCATTGTTTGGTTAAGGTTTTCCAGAAACTTCTACGACGATGTTTTAAGTATACTAGTAAGTTCATTTTCCGATAGTCCCTTCAGCCAATTAACGTCCTTAATGTAGATATTTTTTGTTTTAATTTGTTTGATACTAAGTGGAAGTTTGTTATATAACTTTACTGCTAAAAATTCAGAGATTCTTTGTCCAAATAAAGAGTTACACTTTGGTTTATTAAGTATGTCTGTTTGTTTGTCTCTGGTTTTATGAGTATGTGAAGTGTCTGCCTCTGAATCATTTTTGAGGTGATGTCCTTGAATGTTTTTGATAGGTATAGATTTTCTGTATGCTTGGAACATCAAATTGTTTAAAAAAAAATTTGTTGATGACTATGGGGACTTTTATGATGCATTTATACCCTTATGAGTTCCTTTATGATGCAATTCTGAGTTACCTTCAGTTGTTTTATGTATTTTGAGCCCCATCCTATTACTCCATATCCCAATTGAGAGTGGCATAAAGCATAATATACTCTCTTTAAGTCCCTGGTTGACAAAATGTTTGGTAATTTTTTGAAGAAGTAGATGAGTATTGTTAGCTTTTTTGAGGTTCAATCAATGTGTGAATTGAATTAATACAATCTCCAAAAGGATATCAGAACAAGAAAGAACCTATTTTGAGAAAAATACATCTATTTTGATAAAGTCCGCTTCTAGGGGGTCACCCTTTGATATTTTCTTGTTTCTTGATAAAAAAAACCTGCCTTATCACACCAATTGTTGACACCATCGACTTGGGAGTAGTCTCAATCGATTCAGCGCGAATGAAAACATCATAAAGATACCTCACTCGACCTAGTTTGAAAATATTTATTTTTCATCTCCGGAATGCCTCTCCCCCTAGAGGGACGTTCCGCCACTATTTTTTGGGTGGAGTCTGCAGATCATTATTTGGTTCCACGACAATAAAGAGTAATTTCAACATCCCTTCGAAAAGTCAGTGATGAAAAAAAAACCTATAACCTAACCTAATTAACGTAGCTTTTTTTATCACAAGTTTCATAGCAATGTGAAACAATTATTTCAGTCACTGGAAACATAAAACAATGCATTTTAATAGTTATTTAAATAAAATAAAAGTTTAAAGTTTAAAATTAAAAATGGTTGTTCTATTGACCGACCTTTATAATGATGTGACAGTTTTTAAGGTCAGTTTTTTTTTTCTTTTATTTAACCCAGACTTTAGAATTTAGCCTAGAATATTCTCTTAGATATTTAATTTGGGTTTAATTTAAAAAAATATATATTTATATTAGATATTACGTCAAAATTTTGCTTTTATAACAAAATACGTCAATTATTACAAACAATATTCTATCTTCAAGGTCCTGAAGGAGGGGTATATACGGCCTCCGGGGACGCGGATTCATATCACGACGTTCGCAAATAATTTTTTTTTTTTTTCACAACTTTATTCATTTATGGCATATTTGCGTATAAAATGCATTTTTAGGGCACGTTCCATAGTGGAAGAAATACTTTCAGTATCGACGTGGTGTAAGACCATCATTAAGAATTGAAACGTTGCTCATTTATAGAAATGGATTTAACTGTATTTGGTGACTAGATTTGAACAGCTCACCGTCCTCTTCCCCATCTTATCCCATAGATATGAGCAAAAGAAAAGGTGATTTTTGAAAAAATATTAGTTTTTCAAAACAGTGTTTTTATATCAAAATCTTTTCCAACTCAGGTGACAACTTTCCTACGTTTTTACAAATATTAATTTGATGTAAGTGCAAATAAATAAATAAATTTCTCTCTAAACTTTTAATAAACCCTCATTGAGAATGACCATGAACCGCCACTGCTACCAAACTAATAAAATAAAAGCTAAAATTTTATCAGCAAGAAACCAAGACATTCATTTACGATTCAAGGCACGATATTATGGCAAACCTAACCTCAAACTCCATACAAAAATCTATCTCCGTATATTACGTAAGCACATATAGCATACTGCTTTCAGTCTTGTACTAAATTTACAGGTTGCAATCAATTACCTTAATCTGGCAATTTCGCGAAAAGCTGGTCGGTCTTTTCATTATTTACTCTTTAATGAAATTCACCGAGCAGATAAAACACCGTAACGAAGACAGTGGCTTCATTAGATAAGGTATTTTTTTCTTCTTTGGGGCTTTTGTAGGCAATACCAAGACATTGGCTTCGGTTATAAAACAATATATGTCCTTGTAGAGATGGATGTGTATAGACGATTTGGTTATATAAAAATGTATCAAATTGAATGAAAGTTTGCTTGCTTGTTTGTTGTTTATGTATTGTTGTATAATAATAATAGCCTTTATTCAGACAGTAAATTATATTACATAATCTTAATATATAAACAAAGTCGGGTTAGTTACACTATTTATAACTCGAGAACGGCTGGACCGATTTTGATGATCTTTAATTTGTTTGATTTGTCTCCGCCCCGGATAACAGAATAACTATTAAAATATCGGAAAAATTCACAAAAAAAGAAATTTATGAAGAAAATTAAGTTTTTCATTCATTTTGTATGGAAAGAATTCTCATATTTTGAAAGAACTGCAGCAATATTGTGATAGTTATAATATTTAACTGTGCGTGAATTCCAAAAATTTAAAAACGTCAAATGTCTATGCGCTGATCGTTTTGCTTTTGTTCTTAATCATATAATTCTGCCTCTCTTTCTTACACACTAAATGAAATTGTCGAAAATGAGACAAACGGTGAACGTATGTCTCTGCACTCCTCCAAAGGAAAAATACAATAATAATAAATCTCTGAAATGAAACGCTTTTTTTTACGTAAGCTCCACTCAGGATCAGGTCATCTTAGGGGATGCTGTGTGGGGGTCTTTTTAAGGAGGGTAGGATAGGAAGTTCTGGGAAGGAAAAGGGCATGAGGGGTGGGTAGGAATCTGGAGGTCAGTGTATCCGGGAGTGAATTCATCCCTCCAACTGCGGTGCAAGGCCATTGCCTTGACCGGAATTGACCTTTTACCTTGACCTTTCCAGCCGGACTCTTTCGACCCATTGGTCGAGAGAATCCGGCTGGAAAGGTCAAAAGGCCTCTCTCAACCAGTCTCTCTGGAGCCAGCTCGCCACGCAGCAGGTGGGCAGACGCATCCACCGCCAAGATCCGCACAAAAGTCACTCCATGAACCCGGGCATCCCTACTAAATCACCAAACGTAGCGAAGGTGTGGCAGATGTGTTGGTTATCTATTATACAATAAATGGTTCCCGGGGCGGCGGCACCCGTACCCGCTTCCCTTAAAAAATTCCCGTAAGTAAGTGGAAAATTAAGAAAATCACAAAAAATATAAATCCGTACACAACGCCATCTCCGATACTGACAAAAACAAAACACGGACGGTTGGGCATCGATAATTGCTTCATTGTGTAATTTTTAACTTAATTAATTCAACAGTTATTGATTATGAGGCGGTACGAAGTTCGACGGGTCAGCTAGTTTATAATAAACTTTCACATTTATAACACTTATTAACTTTACACATTTCTTGAAATAAATAAATACGTGAAATAAATAAATCTTTGCTTCATAATTCCATTAAAATAATGACAACGCTTGAACCGCAACGGTGAAACGCTTCGAAACGATAACAAGATCCCTAAATGCACTGAAAATATCACGAATTCTCAGAAATGCTCTGAATTTCTCTGTAATGCTCAGAAACTCTCAGAAATGCTCGTAAATGGCCTTTAATTCTCCGGGTTGAAAATAAAATTCCCTGAATCGTCTGAAAAGATCATTATCATTCTGAAAATCTCATACACGTCTTAAGATGCACCAAAATCATAAGATTACAAAATGCACTGAAAAGAATGCATGAACGAATCAAGAATGCATTCTATTATGCAGCGCATTTTTAGATTATTTCAGTTTTTTTTTTAGGTGAAGGCTCCAAGGCTCCGAACGCTCCATCGAAGCCAGAGTAAAGTCAGCGTCCCAAAAACTGGGCGTACTGTACAGGGCCCGCAGATACTGCAGATAGTACACAACTGCTAACCCTATATAAATCGCAAGTGTGCCCCACGGTTGAATTTGGCAGCAACCTCTGGTTTGGAGCTCTAAAATACATGAAAAATACCCACGACTCTGTGCAGAAACGGGCGGTCCATTTGATAGATCTTAAAAGATGGATTGCAATCCTTAGAGCACAGGCGTCGGGTGGGAATGCTATCCTTTTTTTATACAATGGAAGATGTTCCGAGGAACTAGCGTCATTGATCCCTTCGGCACCGGTGCATAGTCGGGAAACACGCCAAACGCGTGCCCAACATTTATACATGGTTGACATTTGTCACAGGAGAACAGGTCGCCTCTTCGATTCGTTCTTGTGTTCAACAGTTCGGCTGTGGAATGATTTGCCGGCCTCCGTGTTTCCTCCTTCCTACGACTGGTCTCTTCAAGACCAATGTTCATTCCTTCCTCTCCTCAAAAAAACCCTCCATACAGCATCCTAGATGACATAGGCCCTGAGGGAAATCATTTTCCTCAGGGCCTCCTGTGTGGAGTTAATGTAAAAAAAGGTGAATACTGCACAAGAGTCCCAACCGCCTGGAGCCAAGACTATGGCAGCGGTTCATAACCTGGTTTCGATCGAACCCCAGGGGTTGGGTGAGTCAATCTCGCCGGTTCGGCGGAGGTCAAGACACGCCCCCAACTCAGATGATTCGGTGAATGAGTGCTGGTGAGAAGGGTTCGGCGAATGCGCATATAAAACTGGTGGGGTCAGTACCTCCAACAAGGTTAAGAACCACTGGTCTATGGCATTCCTAATCGGGGTATGCTGTGAGGCTGAATGTAGTGAAGAGGCGAAATAGCTGAGGAACAGGACGCTGGGAAAATGCCTGGATAATCAGATCTGGTGACCAAACCCGGCTAAAGTCATTTCAAGCCGGCGCACAGTGGTTTTACTAGTATGGGAGCGTCGGAAACAATTCGAAATTTCAAATTGCAAGGATCACTAAATTTGGTTTCTATATCTTGACACCACATACCAGCGCATCTTTCTCCATACCACAAAATTCAACAAAACGTTTCGTCACTGCGAAACACGTCAGCAAAGTTTGACTTCCCGTGCAGTCAAGACATTTGTGTGTAAATGCAACGTTTATTATATAACATTATTTAGGGACTGATAACTTTTTACACCGCTTGCTCGCAATTTTTTTAAACTTGGATTCAATATCTTCAGGTGTTTACTAAAGATGTTAAGTTTATTTTTTTCATTTCCTAATGCGACAAATTTGATATATTTTTTTTTTAAAACATCTCGTGAATTAAAAAAAAATTACCAAGATTTCTGGAATACTTAAGGTTAAAGTTAGATATTCAGTAATATTCAGTAAATGTGCTGATGTACTTTTGTAGCTGAACTATTTACGTATCATATTAAAAATAAAAATCTTGCGCATTTTTGCGGTTCTATGGCCCAGGAATTTTTACGTAATTTACTTACTGTAAAATTTGAGTGCTTCATAAACATTATTTTTGTCACAGGTTCGGTTTCAAAGGATTTGTTCTTAAGACAAAAGGAGTTATTTGGCATAATGATGAACTCGAAGTGTCAAAAGATGGAAAAAGATTTTATTATTTAAAAAAAAAAGTACATAAACCTCACCAATTGCCTTAAAGAGAGGTTGGATAAATTCAGTAAAAAAATCACGGGTTTCAAATTTCGCATTAATACAAGATGGACTATTGCTCGTCGAGATGATGCTAGATTTGTGATGGAAAATAAAAAAAAAATGACTTGAGACTCCGATTGGTTTTATGTTGTATGCGATTTATCCTGAAAACCGCACATGATGATCGTAAACACAATTTGAATGTAGTTCAGACCAATCCAAACGCTTGAAAACCAAAGATCTTCGGAAAAGTGCACCTCTTTCTCATTTGGTGTTTGAGAAAGAGGTATATTTTTCGGTTAATCGGTAACATCAAAATTATTAGAAGACATTAGTCTAGGCGCTCATCTATTAACAGACAAGTGTACAAGATATTTGATGATAATCGCTTTTCTTAATAACAGGTGTTCATTGGAACGCGAGAGGTGCGGATTATTCTAGTATTTTTAAATCTTCAATTGTACCTACCTTTGCGATTAGTTCGCGGTAAGTCTGACAATATAAACGTAGTGTGGCAGAATCCTTGCCCATCGTCCATCAGATATTGCCACCCCATTACGATTATCAGAAGAGGCTCAGGAAGCCAGGAACAAAGATTTTTTTTAAATATCGCGAGAACTATTCTAGAAAATGTTCTCGTGGGAAATTTTATGAAGGTGTTTTTAATTAAATGTTAGTTACATCTTATCCTATCATAACTAGTTACAGGCAACCCCCAAAGAAACAATTAAATCGTTTTCCTAAGGAAGTTTTCGATTTAATAATTCCTCCGGATATTCATTCTTCAAATATCTTTAGCACCGACGATGATGATGATTGTTCATCGTCTGCCTCAGAATGTTGAAAAGCAAAATTAAACATTACTCGGCCTTTATTTTCACACTGATATGGACATAAATAATATCAATTTTAAGAAAAATAAATTAATTTTTTTTTTTTTTGTATAATAATATAATAAAATCCAGAAATCGTTAACAAAATCCAGTAAAACTTACTAAAACCTAATATTATAATTTTTTTTAACCATACCAAAAAATAATATCACTTTTTTTCCCCCGTTAATCCTCCCTGTGAATTGTTTCCAACTTTTGGGGTATTTGGAACCACTGTGCGGCGTTGTTCAGCGGTAAGGCTCTTGACTAACAATACGAAGGTCGCGGGATCGAATCCCGGCGTGGCAACTAAACTTTATTTGATTAATTTAAGTTATTTCACAATTTATTCATTAAAAATGATATATAGTAATATTTGCGGCACGTTTCAGAGTGGAAAATACTATCAGTATCGCCCTGGTGGACCACCATTCAGAATTGAAACGTTACTTGAAATGGCAATAGCCGTGTTTGGTGACCAGATCTGAATAGTCAGGTACTTCCCCACCTTCCTCTTCCCTATCTCCTTCCCCTCCCCACTACCTTCAGCCTCACAACATACCCCAACTGGGGATGCCATAGTCTCACTTGCTCCAGACGGGAGCAGCTGAAACTCTTGTGAGGTATCACTATAAAAAAAATAAAAATAAAAAAAATAAAAACCACGTTGAAATTTTGAATGGTTTTCTTACATCATATGATACTGACCTAGTTGTCCCGCTCTAACCCCCCACCATACGAAAGAAGAAGAAGGGCAATACTAAAAGTATCTTCCACTCTGGAAAGTACCGCAACTTATATAAAAATGTGTACGGTTCACACGCTGTAGAAATAAAACCTTCAATAAACTAAAGTAGACAAGAATGGGGAGGCCGCACACAGAGGAGACCGATTATAATATCTCATTCTCTCGCAGGCTAAATGGATTTGTCTCTTTTCCTTCTTCTTCTTCTTGTGCCCTGTCCGTTCAACGGACGTTGGCTATCGTGTGGCCCTTAACAGCTCTACAGTAGACTGGCCAAGCCACTGTCTCAGGTTTTCAGCCATGAGGTTCTCCTTCTTCCAGGGCTCCGTCTTCCGGCAATCTTTCCCTGCCTTATAAGATACAAGATCTCATACTTCTCTGGATGTCTCATCACATGTCCAAGATATTGAAGTTTTTGAATTTTTATAGATTTAATTACTTATTTTTCTTTATTCATCCGAACTCGGTCGATTCTTGTGCGGTTATTCACTGTAAAAAAAAAAAAAAAAAGAACCATAACATCTTCATTCGTAATCCTGTCCATCCAGCTTATTTTAAGTATTCTTCTGTAGATCCACACCTCGAATGCCTCAAGTCGCCTAAATAGTTCTTCAGTAAGCGTCCATGCTTCCATTCCATAAAATAATATCGAAAATACGTAGCATCTCTTTTTAGTGTCGCTATTTTTCATTTCATGAAGTTTCAAATCACAACGGTGATAAAGAAGTTTTCACTTCAACATTATTTTGAAAATTCCTACGTATCTTGTCACCTTTATTATTTTTAGCAAGGGGTAATCAAGTCTTTTCTGAACCCATTGTTTTTCACCTATCAATTTTGCAAACCTTTTCTTCCACTGGGTCGTTGAAAAGACCCCGTCAGTTAAAAAGATCATATCCAGGGTCTGAAAAGGTCAGGCCCGGAAACTAGGCCAAGAGGTCAATAAAACACCCTCTCTGAAATTAACAACCTTAAGGGCGCGCTTCGCTTTGAGTCTAGAAATGTAGGGGCACGATTTAACCTTCGGAAGCTTTTAGCATATCCAAGATGGTGGCTTTTGGAACTTTGATTATAAAAATTCACTTACACACACTATTAACGCAAACATACGGAAGACGTTGCTTTTACAAGACACTACAAACATTTCTTATTTATCCTACTAATATTATGAAGGCGAAAGTTTGTATGGATGTATGTTTGTTACTCTATCACACAAAAACTACTGAAGGGACTTTAAAAATTCTTTCACTAATAGAAAGCTACAATATTTGCAAGTACTATAGGCTATATATATTGGTAAGCTCTGGCGTGATGAATAATCTTTAGCCTTATGAAATTATTTATCATACGTTTCCTGTCCCAAAAAAAATCGAGTTATTGCAAACGACAGAAGAAAAGCAAACAAATTGTTGCCTTGGAAACGATGTTTTTTTTTAAATTAAGCAATTCATCCTAAAAAGAGTGCTTTGTTTCCGTCGCAGTTAATATCTATCTCTAAAAATGAATCGCCGAAATGCATCTATGCAGATAAAACTTCCGAACGACTGCACCAAATTGGATAATTATTTTTTTGTTCGTTATTTTGTGTAAAACTACCGTTGAGCTCTGGCATTATGAAAATTGTATAAAAATTGTAATAGGTGGCACGCGAGCTGTTTGAAAACTGAAATGTACCGGGAATGAATGTGTGAAATGCAAAAGGTGGGAGCGGGGAGGGGTGAGAGGTGGGTGGGGATGGCGGTGGGGGAGGGGGAGGGGGAGGAGGTTGGAATGGTGGGGGTTAGGGGTGAGAGAGGGGGGAGGGAAGGAAGGTGAAGGGGGTGGGGGAGGGGTGGAGGAGGGTGGGGGAAGTGGAGGAGAGAGTGGTAGGGGGTGGGGGGAGGGGTGGGTGGAGGGGGAGGACTAGGGGGTTTATAGGGGGAGTGGAGTAGGGAGAGGAAAGGTTGGGGATTCAAAGTGGGAATCCCCCTAATACCATGCGATCGAAGCCGCGGTAAAAAGCTAGTATACATATATATATATATAAATCTCGTGACACGGTGTTTGTGGTCGCACTCCTCCAAAACGGCTAGACCGATTTTTATGATTTTTATATGTATATTTGGTAGGTATGAGAATAGGTCGTAAAGTATATTTTATACCGCTAGGTAATTAGGGTGTTCCTATCCAGAATTTTTTTTCAATTTTTTTAACAATATTTTTGTTATTTTTTATTTGGCATCAAAAAATACCAATAACCTCAAATTTTCACCGTCCTACATTTTAGTATTTTGGTATGAACAAATTTAACTGTCGTTCGTATTTCAAACAGAACGAAATCATTTATGTTGTTTAATGACAGATGGCGCTACGTTCGCCTCTTCGAACTTTCATCCACCATGTACAAGTCATTTAGGAGAAACATCGTGTCATTTTGACATTTCATTTGGCATTTGTTATGTATCACAACGCAGTTTTGAACGATTTGAAATTTTGTACGATTTATTTTAATTTATCGATTTGTGTGCTTGAGCAAAATATTCACTAGAAATGATTTATATGGCAGAACAACGTTTGCTGGGTCAGCTAGTATGATATATAATTTAAAGACAAACATTTCCGGTGAACAAATAATTTGGCAATATTTGAAAAACTCCTGCCAAAGTAGGTAAATTTAGCAAAGAGAGATATTAAAATCCAGATTGGAAGTGAGTCGACCGTGAAATCGATAACTTTACAATATCGGATCGATAGACGTAGCTACCGATGATTTTATTCCGTTTAACCGAGCACGGCCGCAGTGTAGATAGCCAGACCGATATTGACAGGGAATAAATAAAAAAAATCGATATACGATGGCGTCACTGCCGGATCTGTCTATGGATTTATAACATAAATTTCATATGGCTTCGTAAAAATTAAAAATCCTCATAAATTGCTGAACGAAATACATATTTTAATATATATGGCGCTTTGCACGTACTTTTTAAGGCTAAACGGTAGTTAATTCGTTAATGAGGTCTTCAGTCTTATTCAATTTTATTCACTTTCGTCTCTCCAAGATCTGAAAGAATAAATTGATTGCGTCTAAGATGAAATATGTAAGTCCACGGATAGCGTATACGATTTCTTTCAAATCTAAGTTCATCTCCATTCCGAATGTTTTTTATATCACCTCTTGCGACCGTTACCTTTTTTTTACTTTTCTTTGTCTTCTTTTTTCATATGTTTGTTCAAATTTATCAGTATCATCTTCAATGACAAAAAATATTATTTAAAAAATGAACTTTAGAATTATCTTGACCAGGTGAACTGTTTGGAGATTTTCTGTTTTATAAACATTTTTAAAAATTATACGAGAACGTCATTTTAAAATTTTAAATGCACAGAGAGAGCTTGATTTTCTCTCTTTCTACATTTATTTATATTATATATCTGACCATAATAAAAAAGGAGATAGAACAAGTTTTATAATTACGTATCATTTAGTGACAGATATGGCACTACATGACCCGGATGACGCTCCTTATAGTTCTTTCATCGATAAAATATGATGTAGGAGTTGGCAAAAATTTTACCGACCTTTAAAAAAGCAATTGGGTTAAGTGGAAGGGGTATCTAAGGTACTTTTTAATACAGTAAACAAGTCTAAGACGATATGGTTTTTATACTTGAATACGGGAACGAATTTAGTTTATGGTACTTAACAGTTTTGTAGAAATACATCAGTTTCTCTTCGATATTTTCTTTTTTCTTAATCGTTCAGCCTTATAACATACCTATTCCTATATTTTTTTAAAAATTTCTAATTCTAGACTTACATTTGCCTATCTCACTAGGAAAATCTGTGTTGAGAGCAGACGCTTTATAGCAGTTTATAATAACAATAAAAACACATAAAATAAAAATACAAAAAATGACAGAATATAAAAAAAATAAAGACAGAACAATTAAGTCATAATAGACCCGATATAGTTTTACATGACAATATTTAAAAAAAAACTTATATCATTGATGTAGCTATTCCAAATTCCTGTAATATTCAAAAATCTGTTTCTGAAAAAATAAGAAAATATACAGATTTAGGAAATGAGATTAAACGAATTTAGTATTCTCACACTATAAAAATATTCTTCTTCTTTGTGTGCCCTATCAGGTCTCCCCGACGTTGGCGATCAATCTTGAAAATGTTTCTCTGTCTTGCGCTGCCCGGAATAGCTCCTCCATACTTCTAATGCCGGTCCACTCTCGTATATTTCTCAGTCAAGACATTTGTCTCCTACCAGGCCCTCGGCGACTCTCTATCTTGCCTTTCGATATTAAATGGAGCAAGTGATACTTATCCCCTCGAAGTATATGACCCAGATATGAAATTTTCCTGATTTTCATTAATGTAAGCAGTTTTCTATCTACACTAGCCCGCAATAAAATGTCTGTGTTGGTGATTACGTCGGTCCAGGGGATCTTGAGCATTCTCCGGTGAAGCCACATTTCAAAAGCCTCTAACCTGTTCATGGAATTTACTTTGAAGGTCCATGTTTCACATCCATAGAGCAAGACCGACCACACATAACAATTAAAAAAAAAAAAAAAAAAAAAATATTACCATTTGTTATTTCGGCTACTTATCGGCTATCTATTTCTCTCATTCAAAATTTAGGCATATTAGATTTGTCAAAGAATTTATATATAAAAATGCAAAAATCAGTCATTTTAAATACATGTAGGATTACAAAAGATTTTTTAAATATTTATATTGAGGAATCAGTAAGATCCATAGGTACAATTAGGAGTTCCACCGATTCCTACCCATAAACTTAAGCGATGGGTTGAGAGAGTACGACAGGAGAGGTCTAGGTTAAGTCTCCCTCAATCAGTCACTCCGGTTCCAGCCCACCATACAGTAGATGGACAGATGCATCCGCCGCCAAGACTCAGACAAATATCCCCCTATGAACCCGTGCACCCCTGCTAAGTCATCCAACGTAACGAACAACGTGGGGTGATCTATGGTTGAGGTTTCGGTTATCTAATAAATGGTTCCCGGGGCGGCGGTACCCATACCCGCCTCCTAAATTGAAAAGTTACTTAATAAAAAGATCCTCACCACAGTATCCCTAAAGATGATAAAGGCTTTGAGGGAAATTAATTTCTTCAGTACCTCCTGTATGGAGCTAATGTGAAAAAATAACGTTTAGGCACCATTCTATGTTTTTGTCGGCAGTCAAAAAATATCTCGCTCAAAACGTGGTTAGGTTAGGTTAGGTTAGGATAAGGTTAGGTTAGGTTCGATTAGATTACAAGGTTATGGTTATCCATAACCTTATCATATTGTGATAAGGTTATGATAAAGTTATGTTAGATTAGGTTATTATAAGGATATGTTACGTTAGGTTAGGTTAGGTTATGATAAGGTTATGTTAGAACATGAAGATATTAGTGTACAAAACACTTATCAGACCAGTACTTACTTACGCAGCTGAGACTTGAGTTCTAACTAAGAGGAATAAGCGAGCACTGGACGTTTTTCTCATTTTCTCATTTATTTATTAATTTACGCACAAAATATAAAAACAAAAAAAATACAAAAATAAAATTTGATCAGCGCAGGATGCAGGCACAAAATATTAAAACAAAAAAAATACAAAAATATGTAGCTTCTCTCCTTCAGCCGACAAAACACCACCAATATGCTAGTCAATTCAAACAGTTTCATCAACACATTCCCCTACTTGATGAAAAAAACTTCAATAAGGTATGCTTATACAGGGTGTAACAGGACGTACCCGAGGGATTTTAACCAGTGATTCCTGAGCATATTTGGAGTAAAAAATGTAAATGAAATTTTCGTCTCCGGTGAAATTTTTATTTCAAATAAAATCATTTTTTTGGTTTTTTTCCACACGCCGTCACTGATCTCATATTTCGAGTAAAGGATACGGCAACTCCGCGCAAACCCCTCCCCCATATCCGCTAGCCAACCCGAACCCCGTTGTTGGCAGCGTACTCTTTCACTCTCTACTGCGCGCCTCGTCGTAACGCGAATAAACATATTGCCAGGTGGTTTTTTAAATAGATATTTTTTTGGAGATAATATTTAACATAACTTTCGCATACAGTATTTTTAAATAGTGTAACAGGACGTACCCGAGGGATTTTAACCAGCGATTCCTGAGCTTATTTGGAGAAAAAAATTTGTATATCATTTTGCTGTACGGTGACATTTTTTTTCAATTAAAAACATTTTTTTTTTGTTTTTTCTACACACCTTCACTGATCTCATATTTCGAGTAAAGGATATGGCAACCTCGCGATAACCCCTCCCCCTATCCGCTAGCCAACCCTACAGTTATCGGCAGCACGCTCCCTCACTCCCATACCGCGGCGAAGCTACCCCTTTCCGAATACCGCTCGGTCAGTTGTGTTTGGAGTTTGACGGTGAACGGGGTCGTGCGTAGTTGCTTTGAAATTTGTTTTTGTTTTACTGTTATTATTAGTGTTTATTCTAAAAGATGCCTCAAAATTATCCACCTGCCCATGAAGCAGATATAGTGTTTGTTTATGGAATTTGCCGAGGAAATTCAGTGGAAGCTGTAAGAGAGTATCGCAGAATATATCCAGAACGACGTCTACCACACCATACAACTTTCGTACAGGTTTGTACCTAACTACCTATTTATTATCGTAGAGCTAGACACACATTTAATGCCGCCATCTCATTGTAAAGGCTCCCAAAAATCCGCCTAATTGTGTCTTGTAATGTTACGGAAAAAGGTTATCACTACGTATGTTTATTTACAAAACTTTCCAAAATTTTATGTTTCACTCTCGGAAATCCAAGATAATACCTATCAAACGTGCCAAGTAAAAAAAATAGGGTAATGTTTCCCAACTTGGCTAATTCTTTAAGCTCAAATTATTTAAATAACACTTCATTTAACTTAATATCCTCCTCACAGCATCCCCGAAAATGTGTGGAGTTGATGTAAAAAATGAATAATAATACAACAGAAACAAGAATAATTTACGTAGGTTAATTGGTAAAAGATGCTTTAAAGTTCCATTTTCATTACAATTAAAGTTCGAAATTCTTGTGAAAAAAATATCAAGCCGTCGCGTCATTTTGAAATTGTTATTAACACTTATTTATAACCCAAATTAAGAACTAAATAATCATATTTTGTGCTTGTCCCCCAACGTAAATAGTTGCTAATCAAAATCGGTTCCAAGAAAGCTTGTTTTAAATAGTTTCACTCACAAAATAAATTAATTCGTACTTACGGAACGTTTTCTATGTTAATCAAATATTTCTATGTTCTCAGAAATAAACTGATATAAAACGCACCCGTCATTCATTTTTACTGATATTTTATAACAGAATAATGTTAGCAATTGTATTTTTGTTTGCAGATGTATCAACGCCTGCGCGACCATGGAATCGTACGGGTTCAGGGCGGAGGAAATAATGATGTTCCAGTTCGTGTTGAAGAGAGGATCCTCAACATGATGACAGAAGACCCGACGCTTTCCGTGCGTCGCGTCGCCATGATCGTTGGAGACATAACACACACGACGGTATGGAGAATCCTAAAAAAACATCGCCTGAAACCTTTCCACTACAGGCGCTGCCAAGGTCTACTGGAGAACGACCATTTCTCAAGACTAATTTACTGTAGACGGATGCTACGAAATGTGTTGAGAAATGGAGATTTCATGAAAAATATTCTATTCACAGACGAAGCCCAATTTACAAAAACAGGAATATTAAATATCCACAACCTGCATCATTGGGCCGAAGAAAATCCTAAGCTTGTCCGGGAATCGTCGAGCCAAGAGAGATTCTCAGTAAATATGTGGGCGGGTATTTTGGGTAACAAAATAATTGGTCCGATCGAGTTGCCTCCCAGGTTAAATGGACCGATGTATCTGGAGTTCCTGCAAGGGCAGCTGGGCGACATTCTGGACGAAGTAAACTTACAAGCACTGCGAAGGATATGGTTCCAGCACGATGGAGCTCCACCCCATTATTCCGTTGCCGTGCGGAACTACCTGAATGTAGAGTTTCCTGGACGGTGGATAGGCCGAGGTAGTCCTAACATTGCATGGCCACCGAGATCACCCGACCTAACACCGTTGGATTACTACCTCTGGGGAACTCTGAAGGAAAAGGTATATTCGAAGCCGATAGCGACGAGAGAGCAATTGATCCAACTGATCATGGAGGCAGCAGACGAACTGAAGGCGAATCCTGCTAATTTAAGCATCCATAATGTGTTAAGATTGCATGCATGCATTGAAGCCGATGGCGGCCACTTCGAGCAACTTTTATAATAATAATAAAAAAAATATTATAACCAAATGTCAGCATTTTTATTCTTACATGTCATTCATAATATTATGTTCGTATCTGTGACAGATGACAGACACAAACGCGAACAAAACATTGCCAGGTGGGTTTTTAAATTATTTTTAGAGGTATTATTTAATTATAACTTTCGCAAATAGTATTTTTAAGTATTGTAAGTTCAGTCAACATTACACTTAAACAGTAGATACTAAAATGTTTTCAAAGCTTATGATCGAACCACCACGATTAATTTATTTGAAACTTCTATAAGAACTCACATTTTGTGTCAAAATTATGAAACATTCCAATCCTTCATAATCGGACTGTTTGTGGTTAGTTTGTATTTTATTGGTAAGGCTGAATACAGTCAACTTATTGACTTGATTTTTTTTTCTTTAAATCGGCACCATTACCTTAGGGAACGTACTCATACTACGTAACCTCTTCGGGGGGGGGGGTCTTCAAAATGTCACGCTTGGTACAAATGAGCGGCGATTTGCTTAGGATTTTGGTCACCGGGAGGGGGAGGGGGGGGGGGGGGGTTAAAAATTGCAAAAAAAATTGGTCACGTAGTATGGGTACGTTCCCTTCTGTAAAATGATAATATTATTTGTATCGGTAAAACAGGTTATTATTGCAATCCTTATTCTGGATAGTTCCTTGTAATCCAAATGTATGCTATTACATTCAAAACATTGCTAGATCAACTTATTTTCTAAGAACTTTGTCAACATACTTATTGATGGGTTGGTAAAACCAATAGTTTATTGTTTCAAAACACTGGTTAGGCCACATTATAAGTCGAGAACTTTCTAAGAATTGTGTTAGGTATCCTGTTCTTCATAATACGTATTAATAGATCGGTAAAACCAATAGTTTATTGATTGTAACCCTTATTCTGAGTACCTACATAACTGAAAAATATTAGTACCTACATTGTGTAGTTAGGTAAAAATAAATGGGGAATTTGAATTGGAATTTGAATCATGACTAGGTACTTCCAAGAATACACAATTACCTACTACGTGGAATTGCGAGGAGTATGCTAAGACCGAGTTGTTTGGCAGTTCATCCTCTCTACCTACCGCGTGATGTTTAATAAATCTTTTGAACAAAATATTTCACACGGTTTTAAAATTGTTCCAATATGTAATTGATTTATTTTTAAATTCATTTATAAAATTAAATATTTTTCTTATTCAAATAATTCAGCACCTGGCAGCATTCTAATTTTAAAATAACATCGTATTCTACCTATACATGTATGTATTTCATAGTATTTTAAATTCTGTGGGTCAAGGTCACGGTTACGCATTTGCAGCTGTTGACAAGTTCGTTTTATATGAGCATTGATTTTATTGACAATAATTTCGCGATGATAATGCGCGTTTCGTTTTGGTGATTCTGGATACCTACTTAAGCAAGTGCAAGGGAGATTGTTTTTCGCGATGATAATGCGCGTTTCGTTTTGGTGATTCTGGATACCTAATTAAGCAAGTGCAAGGGAGATTGTGTTTTTAAAGGTGGTTAAATATTTATCTTATCTTATTTCTTAATATTTATGATAAAAGGACCATTGGAAATTATTCTCAATTATTGTCAACAAATAAGTTATTTAATTACTGTTTTTGTGTTTAATTCGTAGAACTACATTTTTTTTTGTTTAAAAGTTATTTAATGGTGGGTTTCTTCATTTACCGAGAATGCTAAATGCAATGCTAATTGTAAAAGTAAACGGTCAAATGCATAGACATTTTTAAATTTCGATCGTTTACTTTTACAATTAGCATTCCATTTAGCATTCTCGGTAAATGAAGAAACCCACCCGTCTTCTAACCACAAATTATTTAAATTAGAATTCCATCAGGAATTTTCGGTACTTAAAGTCTTTACTTAAAGCTAGCAATAATATCTGAGTAAAATAAGCATAATAATTATTTACGCAATATTAAATATTACTTGTTTGGTATTGGAGCATATAATATGGTCCTGCCTTGAAGCGCGCTGGCCGTTGTCGCCTCCCTTCCACTGTGTGCACGTGTGAAATTGCGACGTTGTCTCCCGAGTAGACCAATGATCATGCCATTGGCGACGCGTGATTTAAAAACATAATTTTTGTTTTTAATAGAAAAAAAATATCACCGGAGAGCAAAATGAAATCTACATTTTTTACTCCAAATATGCTCAGGAACCGCTGGTTAAAATCCCTCGGGTACGTCCTGTTACACCCTGTATATTAAAATTGATATATTAAATATATCAACAACATCGGAGTATTTGTTTCCAAGCTGTTGAATCCGTCGCATAGGAGTATAATATTGGCATGTTGACTTAGAATTGCCACAATAATATGGTAGGTACTGTCTTGTGACTGACCTGCCTGGAGTATGAAAAGAGATTACATATTATAATAAATCAGGGGTGTCAAACATTGAATTAATGATTTTATACAAACAGGTTAAATCGAAAATAATTCTATGATCAGATAATTTTATTAAATTTAATGAACGAAGTAGGTTATCGTAATTTAGGCATTCACTAGGAATGCCCATTTTAAAATTTACATATCTTAAAAATTTATTTTGGATTCTTTCAATCGCATGTGAATGAACCTCATAATTTGGGGACCAGACCGTGGAATTATATTCTATATGACTCCTTACTAGTGACATATATAAAGTTTTTAGAGTATTGACATTATTAAAATCACTAGACACCCTTAAAATAAATCCCAACATTTTCAAAGCTTTGAAAGCAAAATTTTGGGGCGCATCTTCGGACCGGTTCTAGAAAATGGATTTTGGCGCAGATGTTATAGCAATGAGCTCTATACTTTGTTTAAGGAGCTAAACGTCGCAAAATTTATAAAACTGGGAAGACTTCGGTGGCTGAGTCATGTGGAGAGAATGACCGAGCATCAAGCACCAAAGTTCCTGCTGAACTCAAGACCAATAGGGCGAAAGATCCTGGGAAGATCAAGATTAAGATGGAGCGACAACGTCCTCAAAGGGATCTATCTTGGAGCTTCTAAACCGGAGAGAGCTAGCACAAAACCGAGATCAGTGGAGGAAGACTCTTGAGGAGGCCAAGATCCACCAGAGGTTCCACAATTAGTGATGATGACGATGTGAAGGTTATGTTAGATTAGGTTATAATAAGGTTATGATAAGGATATGTTAGGTTAGATTAGGTTAGGTTAGATTGGGTTTGACATTATTTGCTAATCAATTTAATTCTATTTGCTGACCTCAAGTGACTGCTCCACTGACTAAATTTACCAGAAGACATTTCAGAACTAACCGAAACCTCCCAACATAACGCTGATAATTTAAAATGAAAATGATAACCATTTTAAAAATATTCTTCTATACCTAAAGACTTACGTCACTTTACCCATCATCAGAAAAGAAATAAAACGAATATTTTGAAAAGAACCGCTTAAAAAAATTCGTTCCAATTTTATAAAAAATGTCCAATCCATCATTTCCTTTTCCTTTGAATAAATTTCTGTCAGAAAAACCCTATCATAAAAATAAATCTTGCGAATATTTTTCCTGTCACATCGTACACCTGGTAATGTACGGTAGTAACTGAGAATTCGACGATTTCGTGTTATTACGTGAGAGTTAGATACATACTCTCAGTATCGCCCTTATGGTAAATATCGGTTCGGACTGGCCACGCTTATTACGAATAATTTTTAGAAAAAAACTTTAGATTCGCCTTAATTACTATAAAAGGAAACTTTTTGGCTTTGGGGAGGCGGAAAATAATGCATTTTAATTTTCAATTGCATAAAACCAAAATTCACTTCGCGAACCGACGACGCAGCGAAAATCCGCAGCCGTAGCTGTCACTGTTATAGACTGTAGCTGACTTCGTGGGATAAAGCGCGTAATTATGAAATTTGTCTAGCGGGCTTGTTTGTGTAACATGGTTTGTGATACAAAAGAATGTGCCCCTTTATAACGCCTGCTCGCGTCAACGCAAGAAAAACATCCCAGTTTTCAAGTGGTTTAGCGGCTACGCTAGGTTTGTGCAACATGGTTTGTGATTCGCGGTATTTCATGTAGGTATCCCACGAAGTCAGCTACAGTCCACAACAGTGACAGCTACGGCCGCGGATTTTCGCTGCGTCGGTTCGCGAAGTGAATTTTGGTTTTATGCAATTGAAAATTAAAATGCATTATTTTCCGCCGCCCCAAAGCCAAAAAGTTTCCTTTTATAGTAATTAAGGCGAATCTAAAGTTTTTTTCTAAAAATTATTCGTAATAAGCGTGGCCAGTCCGAACCGATAATTACCGCCCTTTTTATGTGAATACTTTTTTTTTACATGAGCTCCACTGAGGAAAATAATTTCCCTCGGGGCCTCTGTCATCTGGATGCTGTGTGGAGGGTTATTTTTAAAAGAAAGGAAGGAGAGGAGAGTTCTGGGAAGGAAAAGGGTTTGAGGGGTGGATAGGAAGCTGGGGTTCAGTATGTCTTGGTCATCCGCCTCCAAGACCTAGACAAACCTAACTCATTAACCCGGGCACCCCTGCTAAATCACCAAACGTAGCGAACCACTTGGGGTGACCTACGGCAGAGGTGTTGGTTATCCTATACAGGTTCCTGGGGCGGCGGTACCCATTCCCGCCTCCCAAATTGCACAAGAGTCCAAACTGCTTTCAACCGTTTGGAGCCATTGAACTATGGCTTTTCCAATTATGTTCTGTCGTGAGGCTGAATGTAGCGGAGAGGGGAAGGAGACGGGGAAGAGGAAGGTGCGGAAGAACCCGACTATTCAGATCTGGTTACCAAACACGGCTAAAGCCATTTGAAGCAACATTTCGAATATGAATGATGGTCTTTCACCAGGGTATCTAGCACGGTCGATCGATAGATGATGTCGGTTACTTTTCATCGCTTCCGAGGACTACTGCAGATCGCTAACGTACAAAAACAGTTGAAGTCGAATATATTAATAACACTAAATCATTGTGAACTGTTGTTTATTCGTTGGCGATCTGCAGTCATGCTATGGAAAAATGAGTAGTTACCGAAGTTATCTTAAATTTTACCACAATTATTTTAAATGAATGAATTTTGAAATAACATAAATTAATCAAATACAATTTAGGGAACGTACCCATACTACGTGACACGTTTAGGGGGGGGGGGGTCTTCAAAATGTCACGCTCCATACAAATGAGCGGCGGGTTGCTTAGGATTTTGGTCACCGGGGGGGGGGGGGGGGGGGTTAAAAATTGCAAAAAGTTGGTCACGTAGTATGGGTACGTTCCCTTACTGCCTGACAAAAATCTACCTTTAAGAATCTCAAAGTTTCTCAGGGCCTATATCATTTTTGGGGATGCCGTGTAAAGGGTATTTTTAGGAAAGGAAGGAGAGGAAGTTCTGGGAAGGAAAAGGGTATGACGGGTGGGTAGGAATCTGGCGGTCAGTATGTCCAGGAGTGACGGATATATGAATTCATCCCTCCCACTGCGGTGTAGGCGATATTCCGAGAGAGTACGACTGGAGAAATCAAAGAGACTCTCTCAACCATTCTGTCTTGATCCGACCACCCGTGCAGCTGGTGGGCAGACGCATCCACCGCCAAGACCGGGAAAAACATCACCCCATGTACCCGGGCACCCCTGCTTAGTCACCAAAGGTAGCGAACCACTTGGGGTGATCTATGGCAAAGGTGTTGGTTATCCAATAAATGGTTCCAGGGCGGCGGTACCCTTCTCCCAAATTGGGAGGTGGATATGGTTATCTGAATAGCCAGGTATCAACATCTCAACCTTTACCTTACGTTTTGGACGGATCTATGCTTCGACGCATTTTAGAGGCATTAAACGGCTAATGTTAATTTCCTGGCGACCGTTTTTTTTTCAAATTTGGCCTAAAAAATTCCACACAATAAAATGCACAAAACCGACTCCAAATGCAACAAACAGTCACCAGTTTTTAATTTTTACTGTAAGTTTTCGGATATTGTTCATATAAATTCATGTAGAAACAAACACAGATATTATTTTACTAAAATTGCATCACAAATTATCGCGATGTTTTAAATTGTCCCTTTGAAGTTATCCACCTTACTTCTAACATTCCGAGTCATGTTTGAACAGCCTAAAGCCCCGTGTACACAGTATAAAATTATAAAGTGCCACGCACATAGATTTTAATGTCGTTAAGGTAATTGCAAATCAGCAGAAATGTGCTATTTTTACCGTTTGGAGTGATAAAACTTGAATTCGCTCAAAATTTGTTGACTCAACTGAAAATAACCACAAATTACGTAAACATACAAAAAAATAATTTACTATAAAATTTTAAAAGTTGATGGCCTCTGTGGTCGAGGGGTAAGGCTTCCGACTAGCGATCCGAAGGTCGCGGGTTCAAATACCTTTAAAATAATAACGATAGGTTTATTCGCGGCACGTTCTAGAGTGGAAAAAACTCCCAGTATGGCCTTGATGTAAGACTACCATTTAGAGTAGAAACGTTGCTTGGAATGGCTTTAGCAGTGTTTTGTGACTAGATCTGGATAACCAGAGGCTTCTCCACCATCTTCTTCTCCTTTTCCTGTCCCTCCCACTACCTTACGTCCCACAACATACCCCAATTGGGGCTGTCATAGTCTCACTGACTCCAGACTCTTGGAATGTATTCACATAAATAATGTATGTAATTTATTTATCACTTTACTATCCATTATTCCATTTCCCCGCAGGGAAGAGCAGAGAGAGTGGAACTCAAAACAATTTGATATCATTATGAGAAGCAAGCTAAAGTATGCTAATAGTGTATGGACTCCACACCAAACAATGTTTTTAAATATGGAACAAATCTAGAAAGGAGGTTCGTGCACCATATTATTATCGCTATTTTTGGTGACTTAGCAGGGGTGCCCGGGTTCAAGGGGTGAGGTTTGTCCGGGTCTTGGCGGTGAATGCGTCTGCCCACCAATTACGTGGCAGGTCAGATCGGGAGAGACTGATCGAGGGAGCTATTTCAACGTCTCCAGCATGACTCGCTCGGAACATCGCCTTGCACCGCAGTAGGAAGGTTGGATTCACATGTCCGTCACACCTGGAGACAATGACACTAGCCATGAAGGGAATTATTTTTCTCAGGGCCTCCTGCATGGAGTTAATGAAATAAAAATGCGAACATTTGATACAAAAATATTTGCTTAGATTTTACTTTAAAAAATATCGTCAGATAGCAAAATGACATCTACAATTTTTAATTCCCAACTAGCTGGTACCCGGCGTTGCTATGCCATTCAAATAAATAATTGTTTCTCTCTGCATATTCATCCTCGTGCGTCCCCGTTCCCCTCACGCGTCCCCAGCCCCTTCTGCGTTCCCCTTCCCCGCCTTCCCCCTCCCTCGTCACCCTTCCCGCGAACCTCACTTCCTTCGTTACCTCTCCCTCCTGCCTTCCCTCCCTGCCGCTAAAATATATGAAATACACACAATTTAAAACCACACACACAATGTTTTATATAAATTTCATAACGCCAGAGCTTACCTGTATATACAGAAACACTGTGCTGCTAAAATGCAATATTCTGTAAAAATTTTGAGTCAATCCATCGATTACTTTCCGAGATTAGCGGACCCAAACATACGGAACCTAATTTTTTTTACATACTCGTATATATATTTTTAGAGCAGACGTTATGAAAACGAGCTGTATACTCTGTTTAAGGATCTAAACTTCACAAAATTAATAAAACTGGGAAGACTTCGGTGGCTAGGTCATGTAGAGACCAATCACCAAAGTCCTTGCTAAACTCAAGACCGATAGGGCGAAGGAGCCTGGGAAGACCAAGATTAAGATGGAGCGACAACGACCTCAAAGATATATCTAGAAGCTATGCCAGCATTGTTCGATGGCGTACTGAGAAGCAAGCTGGAGTACGCGAGCGATGTTTGGGCACCGTACCACCAGAAGTACATTGATATGTTAGAGCAAATCCAGAAGAAATTCCTAAGGTATGTTTATATGCGGAAGCATGGAACCTATCCAAGGTTCATGCACCATATTGACTTACTTGAGGAAACTGATTCTGTGAGTCTAGAAACCAGACGGAAAGCAAGTCTTGCTATTCAGTCTTTCAAAATTTGGAACAATTTCATCGATAGCCCGTTTCTCTTGGGATGCTATGATTTATATGTGCCGGACCACTACAGCCAAATTCGACATCATGACTTATTTAAAGTACCGAACGGCAGAACAGACGTCTTGGCAAAGCATAGCATGACGAGGGAAGTTGTGCTGTTAAATGAAATTGCAAACCATTTGGATGTAAGTGACTGTTCCTTATATGCCTTAAAAATATTATTGAAAAGTCACTTGCCTAAATGCTGAGAGGGTAACTACTGTAATTGGAACTATTCTGTTGTACAATAATAATCAAAAATAAAATATCTATCTTGGAGCTTCTAAACTGTAGAGAGCTGGCACAAAACCGAGATGAGTGGAGGAAGACTCTTGAGGAAGCCAAGACCCACCAGGGGTTGTAGAGCCAAGAGTGATGATGATGGTGACGTATATAGATATGCTCAAGAATCGCTGGTTAAAATCCTGAGTACGTGCATATATACATAGATTATATACATAGATTCTGCTGTCTCAAACAGCATTATGTCAAGTAGAAACATATGTAGCGAGGGGTGTGGTGTATTCAATCAGGATAAAGGTATCCGAAGCGGCATGCAGTGAAGTGTAATGGTTCGGATAAGGCCTCCAATACAAAGCGACCAGTGAATTGGAAATTTAGAACGGTAAACTGTTTCTATTTGAGCTGAGATAATTATGTCATAAAGGTAGCTCATTTTGTTGAAAACGTTATCATATTTACCCGATCTGCATATGGATAATTGTATGCAAGCATTGAAAGGTGTGGGCTTGGGTCCGGAAATGAGAAATCTGATATTTTGCCCGTTTTATGATGTTGAAGTCGTGCATGCTAATAACAGTATTGATGATTTACTTACGTCTTATTAATAAAGGCAGAATTTTAATTTTTGCACAACTGATATACTTACAACCATTAATATTTGGTACATGGTGGTATACAACCGATTAGCTTCCATTAATGTATGTGTTTCGTAACGCTGAATTGGATCTCGATTGGTTTGTTCTGTTTCACATAGCATGGCCAGAATTCAAACTTATTGATCGAATTCGCACTTTGAGAGCCTTCATTGGCTGATAACTGCACGCTGATATCTGTCATCAAGGAGCCGGAAAGTGCTTAGCATTCCCATTGTAACGCTGCTGTCAACATCTTTTATCGTTTATCGTTTTTTATCGTGATAAATAAAACTGACTGACTGCCTGTGGTTAATCCAGACAATAGCCAAATAACAACCATGAGGATCCCAATCCTGGCAAGATCACCAACCTATCGTAAGTACCCTTGTGGAATTACCTTTGCTATTTGCTTCAGCAAATAATAATAAATACACTTTAAGGTATATTTTATATAAGGTGGTGCCATCATAGCGCTTAACTTAGAGTATGGTAAATGGGTATTAAGGTGGTGCCATCATAGCGCTTAACTTAGAGTATGGTAAATGGGTATTAAGGTGGTGCCATCATAGCGCTTAACTTAGAGTATGGTAAATGGGTATTAAGGTGGTGCCATCATAGCGCTTAACTTAGAGTATGGTAAATGGGTATTTATCAGTTAGGTGAAATTTCACTCACGTTTGTTAGTTACACATCAATCTTTCTCTTACCGAGGGCCGAATCATATTTAAGAAGATAAATATGTTGATCAAATCCTTGTATTATTGTATCGCCCATCATGCGCCTACCGGTGCATAGTCGGGAAACACGCCAAATGCGTGCCCAACATGTACACGGTTGAAATTTATCACATGAGAATGGGTCGCTTCTTCGACTCGTTCTTGTGTTCAACAGCCCGGCTGTGAAACGATTTGCCGGCCTCTGTGTTTTCTCCTTCCTAAAACATGGGTCTCTTCAAGACCAATGTTCATTTCTACCTCTCCTCAAAAAGACCCTCCACACAGCATCTCAGATGACATAGGCCCTGAGGGAAATTATTTTTTTCAGGGCCTCCTGTGTGAAGTTAATGTAAATAAACAACAACAAAAAACAGGAAACAATGACGCTAGTTCCTAGAAATACCCGTAGAACAAAGTCAGTTTTCGGATCCGACGCGACGCCTATGCTCTAAAGATTGCAATCGTTTGTCAAGACAGAAGAATCTATCAAACGGACCGACAATTTTTTCAGGTATTTTGGGGCTCCAGACCAGAGGTGGCTGCCATATTCAACAGTAGGGCGCACTTGCGATTTATACATTTATACACTATTAAAATATCTGCCTGTACGCCCAACTCCTAAGAAACCATAATTTTATTGACTAAATGTATCGAACTACATTTGATTGTACTCTCCGGATCCGTTTCAAGATGGTGGCCGTTTTAATTCCGTAAAGATTATAATTTAAATGTGAAATCATCGTATTTTTTTTTGGATTTTCTTATTTAATTATTTTCATTATTACTCGACGATTTTTAATAATTGGCACAGAGGGTTTTTTCAGGTGTTTTGGGGCTCCAGAATAGAGGTGGCTGCCAAATTCTGCCTTGGGGAGTACTTGCAATTAGTACAGGGTTAGCAGTTGTGTACTATTAAAGTATCAGCAAGCCCTGTACAGTACGCCTGGTTTTTGAGATACTAACTTCCCCAATTTTGTCTTCCCCGTCTTCTTATCATCCCCACTATCTACAGCCCAACAACATGCCTTTTAGTCTCTCTGACTTCAGACGGGAGCAGTTGGGACTCTTGTGCAGTATTCACACAATCTTATTTAGTTAAAAACAAAATAAAAATTGGCAGTGTCTGAGCAACATTGTTCAAGCTTTAAAAAAATATTTGGTAGCAAAGTTGAATACTTGCAAAGTTTTACCAAGTTGTTATATGGGTGTGTTATTAATATATTTCTCTCCTAGTGGTACTCGAAGTTTCCGCCTCGCGAAACAGAGCTCGTTAAAAATTGACCATCCAAACTATGCGGGAGACACTAAAAAGTTATTTTACGGTTAACAAGTGCCCGCTCTAACTACGTGTTTTACTATACAAGGTTAGAGTCACCGTAGTGTAGTGGAAAAATATAACGGGGAAATTCAGGCAAAGAAAACATGTGAATAATTTTTTTATCCTTTATCAAACCATATGTATACATACATATCATATATATATATTTATTTTTTTACATTAACTCCCCACGGGAAGCTGTGAGGAAAATAATTTCAATTATTAATAATCAAAAATTGTTTTTAAATGACCCATTATTAAATCTATTCCCCTTTTAAATTTTTTAAAATTTTTTAATTGTTCTATATTGCCCCTCGTCCCTTACACATTATTTTCTTTCAAATTTTATTATTGTTTATTTCTATTATTTTTCTCTATTACCTATTTATGTCTATTTTTTAAAATTAGTTCTGTCAAAACCCTGAGGAAGTCAGCTTTGCTGACGAAACATGTCGGTTTTTGTAAATAATTATGTGGTTAATACAACGTTATTTATTAATTTGAAAATAATTTCCCTCAGGGCCAATTTCATCTGAGATACTGACAGGAGGGTCTTTTTGAGGAGAAGAAGCAATGAACATTGGTCTTGATGAGAACCCATGTTGCAGGAAGGAGTTAAACATAGAGGCCGGCAAATCGTAAAAAATAAAAATTTACATCAATATTATATTAAATATCTTGTACGGATATATGCTAATTTATTTATTTTTATATATTTAACCAGCTTTTTCCCATGGTGTAAGGGGGGTCCCACTCCGCCTCCTCCACCTCCCTCCCCCCTCCCTCCCCCATCTCTCCCTCCCTCCCGCTTTCCATACATTCAGTTTTCCAACCTCACGTGCCACCACTAGCAATTTTTTTATACAAATTTCATAATGCCAGAGCTCACCGGAAGTTTTATAAAAACCTTGTCCTGACAATAACGAACACACAAAAAAAGAATTATCCAATTTGGTGCAGTCGTTCGAAAGTTATGCGCTTAGCAACACATTTAGTGATTCATTTTTATATATAAGATGACGTACAGATAATTAAAGAATTCAGTTTTGCTTCATTTTGTGAATTGATAATAATAATAATTTAAAAAATATCTTGCCTTATCCACTTTGACAATAAAAAATAAAGTATAACCTCGTTAAAAGTGCGTTTTTTTTTTCAAAGTAGTAATTTTAATTTATGTACGACAAATTCTGACGGGAACGGTCATTCGTAATTTTGTTTTTATTACATCTTTCTTTATGTTTTTATAATAAATATAATAAAATTATTTTTTAAATGTTTATCATTTTCTCACAAAATCGTGAAATATAAAAAAAACTTCAATGGTGTATTTTATAATTTAAACACAAATAAAATAAAGTAGCACATATCCGTTCTAGAAAATTGACATACATACCTTTTGATTTTTTACAAAAATATATTTTCACTTTATTTGGGTGTTTTGGCCTCAAATCTAAAATTAAGATTTTTATGAAACGGGCCGCACAACCGTTCCTCTTAAGTTACTCTTCAACCAAAAAAATCTTTATACATTTAAAAAGTGCGGCCGTGTTTTCTTTTCAATTTTCTATTCATAACTTAGAGAAAGTGAACGCTTAGCGCCAATCTATTATTCGAGATGTAAAGCCTTAAGGAAAACATTTTTTGAAAAGAAAGGATCCTTCTTGAACAGTTGTGCCATCAATTTTCATTACCCATTCAGGTTTTGTCGAAAGATGAAAGAATTTAAAAGATCTGTCAATTTTGCTTTGAAGTAAAAAACGTTTTATGTGGTCACTAAACGGAAACCTTTTGAAGTGTGAGCTATAAATAGTTGTTCGCATCACAACTTCTTTACGCACGCTCGACTTGGGGGGTAAGTTGGTGAATGCGTTACAAAAAGTGGTGATTGTTACGAAAAGTGTGATGCGAACGGTAATCAATGCGAACGGTGATCGATGGCAAGGCGAACGGTCAGGCCTTTACGCACGCTTGACTTGGGGAGTGATAAGGATAAGGATAAGGAAAAGGATGGTCACCCCAAAATCGTAGGTCACCCCAAGGTCATAAGTCACCTTAAGGTCGTAGTTAACCCCAACTCGTAGGTCACCCCAACGTCGTAGGTCACCCCAAGGTCGTAGGTCACCCCAAGGTCGTAGGTCACCCCATGGTCATATGTCACCCCTGGGTCATAGGTTACCCCGTTCGCTACGTTTGGTAACTTAGCAGGGATACCTGGGTTCATAGGGCGATGTTTGTCTTGTAGTTTTACTTCAGTCGTGTGGTCTAAGGCACACTCGTTTTTTTTAAGTGTGATCTATAAATACCGATTGAAAGACAACAGATGTCACCTCTTTTCTACATTATAACCTTCAACTCTTAGGCCCTATACGTGTTAGGCGTTTTGAAGTTTTTTGTTCCACTAAATACCCTTAGATTAGTATGTATGTCATTGGCGGAATCTCTAATAAGATATGGAATAACCACATGGGGACACTCAACAAAAAACAATCTTCTTTCAGTGCAAAACGTACAATATTCTTTGGTCATCATCTTCTACCCCTTATTCTATTCGGGTAGGGGACCCATTTATTTATTTATTTATTTATTTATCTATAAAAGGTATGTTTACATAACATTATTCGATGCCTGTCTCACTAGGGAATACCTGTGTTGAGACAGGCGTAGAGGTACATAAATGAGTATCATTCATAAGAATATTTAATTACAACATGAGAATATTTAAGGTAAGATACATACTGATTTATACAATTCAAACAGAAAGATGATTAAGATTGAGGGTTAATATCATAAAGAGAGCATTATATAGGTGAAGGAAGAGATGAATAAAATAGTAAATCCTTTCGAGTCTATATAGGAAGTTATATTATACATATAGGATTTTATTGCATCGATAAGGCTCCTCCATACGACCCTGTCTTGTGCTGATTGTTCGGCCTCTGTCCATGGTAGACCCATCCTCTCCTCACACAGTTTCTGGAGTTGCATCCCCCAACTGTGTCTGAGGCGGCCCACTGGACGTCTACCCTCTGGAATCACACTCAGTCAGTATCTTCCTCGAAAATCGGTCATCAGACATTCTTAGTACATGCCCAAGCCACCTCAGCTGCGATTTTTCTGTGAAGAGTAGCAGTGGTTCAATGTTTAGATCATCTCGGATCGTCGAGTTTCTTATATGATCCCATTTCGTAACCCCTGCCACTCCTCTCAAGTACCTCATTTCGGCAGCTCGGACTCTAGAGCGTGTTCGTTCATTTAGCATCCATGTCCTTAAGTGAGTGTCGGGCGGTATACCATTTTAAACACTGCTATCTTTGAAACGGTATACCGCAAAATTGTTATTAAAAAAAAAATGATCTACCAAATAACAAAGACACGATCTACCAAAATCGTTACTATACAACTCAGAAAATGTATTATCTATTCGTGCTATATTGCGGCTTAAAATTGTGAGTCGGCATACATCTCCATCTGAATATAGACTAAGGGAACGTACCCATACTACGTGACCTGTTCGGGGGGGGGGTCTTCGAAATACCACGCTTGGTACAAATGAGCGGCGGGTTGCTTAGGATTTTGGTCACCGGGGGGGTTAAAAATTGCAAAAATTTGGTCACGTAGTATGGATACGTTCCCTAACTGCAAACGATGGACTTGTGATTCCCGGATACTTATATAAACACGGTCAACGAACTTCAGAATACCTTGTTCCAATAATTTGCAACATGGTTCCCAACTCAATAAAAAGCTGTGAATTGAGTTTCAGAAGGAAGGAAACGTAAAATATTAAAAACTATCTGGTACCCGGCATGCGTTGCTATTTAAGAAAGAAATTTTTCTCCCTGCGTGTCCTTTCCTTCCACCCTCCCATCCACTCCAGCGTCCTCTTCCCCTCGCGTTCCCACTCCACCTTCTCCACCTTTCCTCTCCCCACTCCCCTCCCCCCTCCCCTCGTCCCACAAACCACCCTCCCGAGTTCCTTCCCCCCTCCCAGGTTCCCCTCCCCCCTCCCTGGTCCCCCACCCATCCCCTCCCGCGTTCCATAAATTAATTCCCGGTACATTTAGTTTTCAAACACTTCGCGTACCACCTGTTGCAATTTTTATACAAATTTCATAATGCCAGAGCTCACCAGACAATAACGAACACAAGAAAAAAATAATTATCCAATTTGGTGCAGTCTTTCGGAAGTTATACGGGAACATACTAAATTTCGGCGATTCATTTTTAGAGATAGATATTAACTGCGACGCCAACAAAGCACTCTTTTTAGGGTGAATTGCCTATTTCAAAAAAAAAGTTTCCAAGTCAACAATTTGTTTGCTTTTCTTCTGACGTTTGCAATAACTCAATTTTGTTAGGGACAGAAAACGTTTGATAAATAATTTCATAACGCCAGAGCTTACCAATATATATATAGCCTATAGTACTCGTAAATAATAAAGATATAAATAAATAGATTCGTAGTTCCTACACAATTTTCTTCCATTCTTTCTTCGTATCCTTCCTTGGTTACATTGTCAAATATCTACGTTGAGTTTTCGGTGTGAATCTCCAGTGTTTTTCAGTGTATTTTCAGGTTCGTGGGTCGATGTTGCTTAAATAATGGCTCCTGTCAAAATCTAGCGATGGTATTATTTTCCTAAGCGATTTTCCTGAAAGGAGAATGAAAAATGTCAGGAACTTTGTTTTGATGGAAGAGGTTCGTCCTTAAAGAGCCAAGGATCGTCACGTACAAACGGTAAATATTTTTTTAGAAATCTCCAACAAATAATGTGAAATATCAGAGAGGTGTCTACCACACGTTCAGTATTGCCTGGCGGGCCGTACTATAATCACTTTTGAAATTCGTTCTACGGAAGAAATTGGAAAATAGATGTCCTAGAGTAAGTAGGTATTTGATTTTCCCTTTTCAAATATCCAGTGTTGCATTGCAAGCATTGTATAATTAGTGGCGAGTTAATTAGTTTATATGTCTAATACATGCTTATTATGGTAGAGAAAAGTCGATAAATTCAAATATTCAATTCAGGCAGCGGACAGCGGGCAGTTGGCAAGCGGGTGGTATGAATTTTATAAAGATTGGGTAATGGCGTTGTGTTTCGTTAGCCACAGCAACGTGCGGCCGGGTCTGCTAGTTGTTTTATAAATGTGTAAATTTGAATTATGCAATTGTAAATGTTCTCTAAAATGGTCTGGAAAGAATCTCCTGTTTGTGATCTCACTAAAGAAACCACTCATTCACTCTGAATGCAATCATGTTATCCAAAATGACCTTGAAAAAAAATCACATCTTTGCGATTCTTTCAAAGACATAAAGAAACCATCCCTTCGATCAGAATACAATTTTGAATGTTCTCAAAAGTTGTCTTGACAGAAGCAAATTCCTGTGATATCTTGAACGAAACCATTCCTTTGTTAAGAATATTATGAATTAAAGGTGGACAAACTCTTTGGTGTTCTTGGTGAGCTCGTATATAATATATTTGCGTCACGTTCCTCTCTCGCAGTACCACCCTGGTCTGAAACTACCATTCATAATTGAAGCGTGGCTTGAATTGACTTTAGCCGCGTTTGGTGACCTGTGAATAACCAGGTACTTCCCCACCTGTCTCTTCCCTCTCCTTGCCATGCCCACTACCCCCAGTCTCACAAAGTACCCCAATTGGGCATGCCATAGTCTCACTGGCTCCAGACAGGGCAGCAGGGACTCGTGAGGTATTATAATTTTTGGATTTGTTAAGCTGAAACCATTTATTTTTTACCTCAGGATCCTTGACTTTCAACAACAAACATTGTCCATTTTAGAGACGATCATAAATTTACCTTTCGAATTAACACTATTAGAAAAATTACGACACATGTTAAAAATTTAAACAAATGAACCACACATTATTAATTAATTAAAATTACACACTATTCGCTTTTTTTACATGAGCTCCACACAGGAGGCCCCGAGGAAAACAACTTCCCTCAGGGCCTATGTCATCTTTGAGGATGCTGTGGGGAGGGTTTTTTTTTAAGGAAAGCAAGGAGAGGAGAGTTCTGGGAAGGAAAAGGGTTTAAGGGGTGGGTAGGAATCTGGGGTTCAGTATGTCCTGGTCATCCGCCTCCAAGACCTAGACAAACCTCACCCCATGAATCCGGGCACCAAACGTAGCGAACCACTTGGGGTGACCTATGGCAGAGGTGTAGGTTATCCAATAAAGGTTCCCGGGGCGGCGGTACCCATTCCCGCCTCCCGCTTAGATAAATTGTCCCGGAAACAGTTACAATTTTTAAAATAAATTAAATTTAAATATTTTCATTGCACAATAATTCGTACCCGAACTTGAAAAACTATAAACAACCTACATGAGATGGGAACACACACGGCCGTTTGTCATTTTAAGCAATTTGTTTCAATTATGAACAGATATTTTTGACTAGGGGATACTGAGAGTATCATCCAATCTAGAACATATCGCAAAATAAAAGCCCCGAAAAAGGGCGTTAATCAATAAATAAATTAATAAATAAATAAATATATTTCTACTATGATAAAACTTTTTTTTAATATTTAAATGCAAAATAGCTCATGTTAATAAAAATTAATTTTGTTTGCGTACGCCACCGCTACCTCCGGATTCATAGCGGAATCAAAGAGCCGCTCGGCTACGGAAGCCATCAAATAATTCACAATTTCATTGCTTATTTTTATTTAAGTAAATTGTAATTAAATTGGGACCCAATAATGATCCCTGAAGAACCCTAAAATCTTTTTAATTGGTTCCAATACTTAGTTTAACTTTTTTTAAATTTTCACTTTACGCCCAACTGGGTTTTCACGAAATTATAAAAAATACCCTTTATTGCGAAATATATAAAATATGATGCCTTGTAAATTGTTTGAAATTGTGTTATCATACTTTGATATATTTTCTTTCATTTATTCTTACATTACCAAAGATTGGATGCTAAACGTGACAATATTAACAAACGAAAACTTGTTAAGTAAACTTGACAATTTAAACCAAAGCAAAAAAAGTTTGTGTAAAACTGTACCAAACAAAAAAGCTCTGTTTAATAAATTTAGCAAAGCTCGTTAATGCACAGATTTTGCAAACTACAAACATCGACCGACCTTGTTTCGTAAAGCACAGGGTATGAATATTGATAATATCGATTTTCTACCCTACTTTTTACACCCTACGTGGTACAAAATGCTTTATAGCAGCGAGGGGGCTGTACAGAAGGTAGAACCTTGAACGAGGGTGTGCTTTATTTAATGGTACTCTTGAAACTACCCCTAGAGCCTACAATAACAAACTATGAAATAATGTTATTTTTGCCAATGTTTTTGAAATTTCATTCATAAATAATTTTATAAATGCGAGAGTGTGTTTATTTGTTTGTCATTCTTTCACGTCGCAACGGAGCCACCAATCGACTTGATTTTTTACATAGGTATTGTTAAAGAACTGAAAAATGATATAGGCTACTTTTAATTCCAGAAAAACATTTCATTCTAGTGGGAAAATTCAGTCCAGGCGTGGGTTTGTTTTTTGAATAAACCCACAGTTTTATTCCTAGATTTATGAAATTTTGCGTACATTATCTTAAAAATAGTAGAAAGGTTATTGTTTACCTCTAACTCCTTTTCACACCCCTTAAATCAGAGAACTTTTGCAAATATGACGTTCAACATAAGAGGAAAATATTAATGTACATCTAAAATTCGAAAAAGTCTGTGTTAAACCCTGGCAACGCCGGAAAAATCGGCTAGTTTTCAAAAATAATTTGAATAACGACATCATCATCATCTCTCTTGGCTCTACAACCCCTGGTGGGTCTTGGCTTCCTCAAGAGTCTTCCTCCACTCATCTCGGTTTTGTGCCAGCTCTCTCTAGTTTAGAATCTCCAAGGTACGCCGGTTGTCTGGAAAGTTTCCGACCTGAACATGAAGATGGCAGCACTCGTCAATAAAAGCTAGTGAATGTAGTTTATTATCTATTATCTTTTGACAGTTACTCACCAAAGTTTCGGCCGGACGCGCAGTTTTTAGTTGACAGTCGTTTAAGTGTGTCGATGTGTATGTTTTTGTGAAAATGGAAAAAATTGAGTATCGTGCTCTAATTAAATTTTTGTTGTTTTGCGCAGGGCACAAAAAGAAGTCGCTTGGGGCAAGATCTGATGAGTAAGGTGGATGGTCAAGCAGTTCAAACCGTTATTCGTGGATTTTTGCCATGGCAACCGCTGAGGTGTGAGACGGCGCGTTGTCTTGGTGAAACAGGATTTTCTTTTTCTGCAAATGTGGTCATTTTTCCGCAATTTCTGCCTTCAGCTTGTCAAGTAATGATGCGTAGTATGCTCCTGTAATGGTTTTTCCTTTTTGAAGATAATCTATTAAGATAACTCCATGACTATCCCAAAAAACAGTCAAAATTTGTATAATATACTCTATATTTTTTTCGAATAAGTGGAAAAATCGAAATTTGAGTTAAGTATGCAGTTGTACGTAATAATACCCTCTATCTGGTACAACACTCAGATTACTCTTAAACACCACCAAATCAATTATAATGCAGAAAAACTAGTAATGAAATCAACAAAATGTTGAAGTTGATGTCACCAGTGGGATATTTCTAAATGTAATACTAATGTACGAGACCGCTATTTCTTACGGTTCCTTATTTGATAGCATATTTGATTTGTAAAAAAGAGACACGTGTAAATAATATTTGATTTACGGTGAGCATTCGAATATTGCTTTTCTCATTATCTCAAAACTTAGCATTTGGAGATGTCTGACTTATCAACTGGACGATCGATATATGGGAGGCGGGTATGAGTACCGCTGCCCCGGAAACCATTTATTGGATAACCAAGACCCCTGCCATAGGTCACCCCAGATGTTTTGCTACGTTTGATGACCTAGCAGGATGACTTTCGAGACTTAGCGGACTCAGACTTTTGATGACTTAGCAGATGCGTCTGCCCACCTGCTGCGTGGTGGGCCGTATCGAGAGAGACTAGTTGAGGGAGGCCTTTTGACCTCTCCAGCCTGACTCTTTCCACCCATCGCCTTGCACCGCAGTTGGAGGGATGGATTCATACTTCCGTTACTCCTGGACACACTGACCATGAGATTCGTATACACCCCTCATACCTTTTTGCTTCCCAGAACTTCCTATCCTTCCTTCCCTTCCTTAAAAAGACTCTCCACACAGCATTCCCTAAGATGACATAGGCCCTGACGGAAATTGCTTTCCTCAAGGCCTCCTGTATGGAGTTATGTAAAAAAAAATGCACAAAAATGAGGAATTCTAAGTTTGTGTTGTATATAAACAATGCATACCATTCGACTCGACTGTGATCGCGCAAACATTACCACAATACTTTATCGCACCCTTGATATTTTACAATAATGACGCTATAAAAATATGCCAAGAATTTTTACCATATATTGTAGTAGGTAAGAACTCAAAACGCTTTCCAATATTATCAACAATTTTCATAAAAATAAAAACGATTTCACATTATCGTCTTATTCATAACAAACATATATTTCATTCAGTTGAAAATATTATGAACATGTCAACCCATAATAAACAGCTTAATTTCATGTGATTTCGTTGAACTTATTTCCTGACACGTGAATTGACCATTATTAAAGAATTTTAGTTGATTGGTTTGTGTTTACGATCACATTTTTATATAGGTCACAGGGTCAAACTACCTTATTCGATAACAAAGAGCTATGAATCTTTGATGTGACTTCTTTTGAAGTATCTCTCCATTATCCCGATTAATTTTTAGGTTAACATGCCTTTTTAACCAAAAAGAGAGATGGGAAGGCTGATAGAGATATTGAAAGAAGAGTGAATGCCGGTAACTCCATTAATGGTGGACTGAACGCCGTTGGCGCTAATAAAAAAACTGTCAATAGACGCGAAGCTAGCAGTCCACAATGAAGTCCTGGTACCTACCCTGATGTATGGCAGTGAGGCATGGAACTGGCACAGGAAGAATGAAAGTAAACTGAATGCTGTTGAAATGAGATCCCTGAGATGTATGTGTGGTAAAACAATGTATGATTGTGTGAGAAATGTGGATATCCGCAAAGAATGTAAGAGAAAACCAGAAATATGTCGTTTTTAAATCAGATTTTAGACGTATTGACTCTTTTCCACAAAACATTATAAATGCATTTCGAAAGATTGTTCTGTTATCTAGCATTCGCATGTAACAAATTTTGAGAAAAAATGTTTATTTTTAGTATAATAAGGTTATACCATTGGTCATTGACAGATTAAATTTTCAAAAAAGATTTTGAATTATACCACACCCATTTCAAATAATATAATCATACAGTAAAATACATCATTACATTATCTAGGTATCGCATGTTTTAGAATTTTAATTTTAGTTTAAACAAAATCATGAAAAAATATATATGTACATGTGTTTCTTGACGAAAATTGGTCGGTTTGTGTATTTATTTGCGCACTTACAAACTGATATATCTCAAATTTTTTTTAAATTCTTATTTATCTTAGACATTATTGAAAAATGATAAATACTTATAATCAAAAAATAATTACAAAAAGTACATTATTTTAATAGTTTTATCATCACGCCTTTCAGCATTTTTGGATGAATGTATAAATTAAAGCAAATTTGGAATGAAATAAAACCGATATTGAGTTATAATTTTAAAAAGCTGGTACGGAGAATAATAGGCCAGTTGCATCACATTTTTAAAAAAAAAAAATTTCCGGTTTAGGCAAATATTCTAAGACATCCTGTATTTTTTTTTTAATCGTATTTTTGAAACCCTGGGGATTTTTTGAAAATTTCAATCCGAAAAATCAGACCATTTTTTATAAACCGGAAAGACGGGACATAATTTTAAAGGTGTGAAAAAACGATAATTACATAGCCGGTAATCATTTAAAAAAAAAGAACGTTTACCACACGAATGGCACAGGAGAATAACGAGGCATACCAAAAATATTACATCTCATAAATATTCTTTTCCTTGATCCATCTTATTGACCATAAATCATTATAATGTACTAAGGCGGGTCACGGTTGTATGGGGGAAATAAAAAACTTGTTTTGGTTTGTCTGTTAGTGATAAAAGGGTGTTAAATGAAGATGTTAAATCATGTAATTTTTTTAATAATATTTGGATATCATCTTCTTCCTCCGGATTGAGTTTGAAATTTCACAAAATAGAGAAAAACCCACCCTTGTTAAATCTCTAAAAAATATTAGATAAACAATTAAAAATGAACTTTTTTTCAATAAAACACAAATTAGAGAGAATATTCTGACTTATTTATTAAAAAAATATATGATTATAGTTAACATTATCTCAAGACAGGGTATTCAAATACCAGCAAAATCCTTCTTACTCTCAAATTTCGGCATTATTTTGCGAGACTCAATCTTTGCCTTAATAAGACCTTCTCTTGCAGACTTCGTACATAAAGTAGTCGAGGCTTCAGTAACAGTCTTTACAGCTCTTTCAACTGCTTGAGTATGACATGGCAGACGCAGAAGAGGCAATTTACCTTCTCCCCCCTGTGCTACAAATAATTGAAGATCTTCATCCGATATATTCTTCAGTATTGGGGGTTCGGTTACATTTTGCTGCCAATTAATAAGGTCGTAGTAATATGATGCATCGAGGTTTATGTTTGGAAGTTGGAACAGCCTTGTTTTACTTAGTTTCTTACTGCGTGCTTTTAGAACACCACGGGCAGCTAATTCCCGGATATGCTTGTGAGGGTCAGTTAACATTGCAAGTAGTAAATTTTCGGGGTGTGCGAAGTAACTGTTTCTTTCTATGACTGGATCAATTATAGTTTTTAGTTCAGGGGATAAGTATCTAGACGCTGAAATTAGCTGCCATAGGTGATGTGCTCCATCTTTACAGGTGGGATGAGTTTTAATACTGAACCAAGTCGGAGCATAAACTTTAACAACGTACGTTGCTAAAATAATAAGATTCTCTGTAGGAGCTTCCGTTGCAACATAAAGACGAAGAATTCGGTTAGCACGCGTAAGCCATCTGGCATGAGACATTTTTCCAGGAGATTTGTGGCCTAAATCTTCAGGTAATTCCCCCACCGTAACTGCAGATACGATTTTATACAAATATAACTGATCTGTACTTAGGTCTTTAGTTAATAATTCAGGGAACTCTCCGTCAATTTTCTGAAAATGAACAATAGGCTTTTTTTCACAGTTTTCTAAAGCTAGTCCTATTGTCCCTGAATATGTTTGAGGTCCAGATGTCTTACCGTCAAGATTTGTGAACAAATGACGAAATGGTAACTCGTTCATGTGAAGCAAGCAAATTATCCATTGCAATGGTTTATCCAAACGTTTTTCAAGCAAACGTATTATACCTCCATGTTTTCCAACGTTCACGTTCGTTCCGTCACATCCAATAGCCATTAATGGTTCAAATGGTATTTCTTCCTTTAAAAAATAATCGACAATTGTTCTTTCTATAACTTTCGACGTGCCAGAGTTTGGTGCAATATAACCCAAATATATTGAGTCTGGCTCTTTTATCATTGAAATATGCTCTTCAATGATTAGTTCTCTGTAATGCCTCCCCCCTTTTTCCCTGATAATTAATGTTTTATCTTTCCGGCCATCAAAATATAATGCGGGTATTTGTAAAACTATGTGTTGTGCCTTAATATTTTCCCTTGTTTTTTTTCGTTCTCTGCGAAGTTTACTTTTGTCAATAACTGGAATATTAGACTTGATGTCATACAGAACTGCTGAGGCAATGGCTGCCGCTGCTCTATCCGAAACTCCATATCTATCACAAGTTTTTGACAGTGTAGAATAATCAATAGTGACCGCAGCCTGCTTCTGAGGCATTTGAGATACAACATTTGGTTTGAAAACATCATTGCAATCGGATTCATTTGATGAAGAAGTAGTGGACATATCGATTAGAGAGATAGTTGGCTTACCTCGGCTTTCCTTTTTAGACGTACGCAAGGATTTTTGCTTCAGAAGTTTTCTTTTCAACGCAGTTTTCATTCGTTTTGTTGTAGCGGTATCCACATTTCCTATTATCATTTTTCGTGTAGTACGTTGGTCACTAATGAAACTCTGTTCATTTACAGGTATTTTTTTATCTTTAGGACAGTCACATTTACTGAAATCTTTGCATTTGCAAGACGAAATATCAAATAGCACTTTACTTCTGCGACGGAATTCCTCCATTTTTTTCTCCGGTATTTTAGGATGTGACTTAAGAAGGTTTTTGCATTTAAAATGATATGACCTCAACATGCGTGTTACTCGCGAGTGTGTAACGATGGGAATAGAAGCCTTTCTCCATATTTCTTCAATTCGTGCTGTCACAGTACACTCTATTTGCTGAAATTTGGGTTCTAGTTTGGTCTCTTGATTTAATTTTATTTGATGCCTGGTCCACTCAAAAAACTTCATAACATCACAATAAGTTGGTAAAACATTGTCTTTAACGTCGCAAATTTCACCAAATATGGGACTTTTTAACGCATTCCGAGTACGTTCCATTGCGAAAACTTGTGCAACGCGACCTACCGCTTAAAGAGCCGTAGCGATACTGACTCCAAACTCCGACGTCGGTTGCGCAGAGTCGCTGCGCTTAGTGCAATCGGTGCTTCCCCCGCCCCCACCTCGAGCCACTAATAATCAAAACTCGGATTTTTTGTAAATGAATTCGTAAATACGTACCATATTTGCCATAGAATATTACAAAAAATATAGTATAAAGGATTCGTAGTAACTTTTATACACACTAGAAAATACCTATAAAAATGAAAATTTTCAAAACTTTGAAGTGAATCCGGAGGAAGAAGATCGTATCAGAAATTTAAAAAAATTTAAACACGTCGGTTTGAACCCATTTGGCACCCTTTTATCGCTAACAGAATCTAAAATTATCATTTTTTTTAAAATGACCCACCTTAATGTACAGTGTCTTTATTACTAAATTCAATGTAATATACTTGTACTTGTAAATTATAATAATAATAAGAATATTATAAAATTTTATTTTGTTAAAATCAGCACCATAATCATTATAACTCTAAAACACGTACCGACATCATCTTCACGTTCTGAAGAGAACCCCGTACATTTAATGATGTACGGGGTTCTCTTCAGAACATCTGTCAAAAAGTGAAACCAAATGATAAGTTCGCAGAGAACAAACAATAAATCTAGTGAACGAATTCAAAAATTCGCCTGAAATCAAAGTGATGCCATATAAAAAAATAAATCAGTCTGGAATTTTACAAAATTAATAGGAATATTTTCGGAGACGGGACATTTCATGTAGTGACGTCACGAGCCCAAATAATGGAATTATTTATTTAAAAATTAAAAAAAACTGTACATATCTAAACAATTTTACCAACATTTTCTTAATCTTAGTAAAAAGATCTATCTACATGATTTTTTCCAAGTCGTTATGAAATCCATGCAAGTGGCCTATAATCTTTCTAGTTGTAACTGCTCTGAACGATCGTAAGAACAACTTTCGACGAAATGTTGATTTTCGGCCGCTGGCTGGTTAAACGCTCTTAAATAATGTGATATTAAATTATTTTGTAGAGGAATATTGCATCTTTCTTTGTCCAAAAGTCGTTTTACTTGTAGGTTGGTGGAATGTATGTTGTAATGTAGATCTTGTGAATCGGCCCGAATTTGTCTGTGTAAAGTTATCTTGGTTTTTGAATGCGTAAATTAGTATAATTGTTTCAGTGACATTAAATTCAAGGCTTTAAAAACATATTCTGTAGGAGTTCTTCTTCCTTTCTATTTAGCGAACGTTTTGGACGTCACAGTGTCCATCAACGGGGAAATAGATTGTGACAGAACGACAGAACGGACAATCGCCAAAAGGACCTCAGAACTCTCTCGAGCGTGCTAACTCGGCCATCCAGCGAAATCACCAATTGCCGGGCACCTAATTAGAACCGTCCATTACTTTAGAATTGTTCTTGAAACAGGGGAAGACCCGAAACGCATCGAGCATGCCTAATTACGGAGGCAATTGGAATCCACAAAATCCACATTAATATTAATAGGGATGACGGGCTAAGCTTAACAGCACTCGGTATCCGGTAGTTAACTTCCTTCGCTTGCGAACTCGTTCTTAAGAGGAAACACGGTCTGATACTCTTCAAAAATAAAGATGACTGTTTCTTTGTTTGTCCCTTATGCATTCCCGGACCATTCAACCCATGCCCGCGATGGTTACTATTATAATGATGAGCTCTGGAGTTATGAATTTATTTCCTATACCATTCATCCGATTGCGAAGAAACTTTGGTGAGCTGTTGTGCGCACGCCCACAAAGGTTTCTATACACATACCTACTTATGAGCTATGGCTATGAAATTTGCATGAAAAAATAGATAGTTGTTTGAAAAATATGTACATTTTATATAGTTTAGCGGCAGGGCAACGAAGGAGGGGGATGGCGGAAGGTGAACGAGGGAGGGGGATAACAGGGAAGGTAGAAGAGGAACAAGGTAGGGAAATCCGGGAAGAAGGGGGTGCTAGGGAACGCGGCAGGAAAAGGGGGCAGGAACGGGGACGCATGAGAAAGGACACGCAGGGATATATCTTGTCTGCCTTAGTGAAAAGATTTTTTAACATTATCTCCACACAGGAGGCCTTGAGGAAAAAAATCCCTCAAGCCTATGTCATCTTTGGGGATGCAGTGTAAAGGGTTTTTTAAGGGAAAGTAGGGAGAGGAGGATCTGGGAATTATAAGGGTGTTCAGGAGTGACGAAATAATGAATCCATCCCTCCCACTGCAAGGCGTGAGCCCGGCTGAAGAGGTCAAAAGGCCTTCCTCAACCAGTCTCTCCCGATCCGGCCCGCCAAGCAGTATGTGGGCAAAAGCATCCGACGCGAATACTTTGACAAACATCACCCTATGAACCCGAGCAGCCCTGTTAAATCACTAAAGGTGGCGAATCACTTGTGACGTAGCGAATCACTTGTGACGTAGCGAATCACTTGTGATGTAGCGAATCACTTGCGACATAGCGAATCACTTGTGATGTAGCGAATCACTTGTGACGTAGCGAATCACTTGTGACGTAGCGAACCACTTGTACGTAGCGAATCACTTGTGACGTAGCGAATCACTTGTGACGTAGCGAATCACTTGTGACGTAGCGAATCACTTGTGACGTAGCGAATCACTTGTGATGTAGCGAATCACTTGTGACGTGGCGACTCACTTGTGGCGTAGCGAATCACTTGTAACATAGCGAATCACTTGTGACGTAGCCAACCACTTGCGTAGTGAATCACTTATGACGTAGCGAATCACTTGCGTAGCGAATCACTTATAACGTAGCGAATCACTTGTGACGTAACGAATCACTTGTGATTTCGGGTGACCTATGGCAGGGGTGTTGGTTATCCAATAAATGATTGCCGGGGCGGCGGTGCTCCGAAATTGTATGGTTAGTTGATTAGAAAGATTTTTTGGCCATCCATTCTGTTTCTATATATTTCTTCGTTTTCTTTACCAACATTCCAAACGAGAGAGAAATTGTAAGAAGAATTATAGGGTTGTTATTCCTTCCCCATTATTCTTACAAAAACAACGGAAATACGGGACATTCAATATTAATATTGGAGTTTGGGTCTCTTCCTGGGATTTATTACCTTATCTTACCTCAACAAGAGAATGCCTCCCGTTGAGATAGGAAAAGCACAAATAATAATAATAATAATTGTTGGATGATTTCTATAGCGCCATTTTCGTGAGAAAATCACCTCAAGGGCGCTTTACAATTCATTTACACATTTAATCTATACATGTATATTACAGGTGGCTTATTACTAAGATTGGTAACTAATGTAATGACTTACAACTAAGACCTATATGACTAGTGACTTAAAACTATACTTATTTTTATAATCGAGTACAAAACTACTCTAATCGTATTATTAATTACGTATTATTATATGGCTTAAAAATAATTATTTATGACTATTATACATATTTACATTTACGAACACATATTTATATTAACAAACGTATATTGTTATGATTTCTGCCCGTGCTGTCAGTGTGAGTTATGAAAAATATTTAAAAACCATCTAAGTAAATTATGGACTGTGTAATGACAAACTACTGAAGAAATGAAGTTATTTTTCTGGATATGACAATTTGAAAAGATGAGTTTTTAGCTTTGCTCTGAACTCAGATATGCTGTCGATATTTCGCAAATATGAAGGGAGTTTGTTCCAAGCTGTTGGGCCTGCCACTGCAAAAGCCCGGTCTCCGAAATTGGTGTTGGGATTGCGCGTAGGTACTGAGAGTCTACCTATGGCTGTTGAAGATGCTGATCGAAGGGTTGCTTGTCTGGTATTGACATCGTTTTGAATGCACAGTTCCGACAGGTAAGGCGGCGCCATGTCGTGTGTTGCTTTAAAAAAAAACAATGTAGGTAACCCATATAAATAAATTAAAATTAAATTTATAATTAAGAAATAATTAATTGATTGGCATTTAAATATTGGTTAAGCATTTCCAGGTTAATGATATTATTTGTAGGTGTAAAAAAAGGTTTTTCAATATCATTTAAATTTAAAAAATATATACAGGGTGTGTGGTGGCAGAATTAGGTTTTAAATTTCGAATTTCATTGTAACGGCTAAGCGGACGAGCGGGGAGGGGGCGCGTTACCTTTGTCGTTCCTGCGGATTATTTAATCACGATCTGTCACGATGTCGCAGTGGGCAGGAGAGTAGCGTGCGTTCGTAATCGGAGCCTATTTCAAGGCTAACGATTCGTATGCATTTGCGCGTCAAAGATTTAGTACGCGTTACAGTATTCGACGTTTACGTGATGCCCCAAGTAAAGATTTGATTCGATCATGTGTCCGGAGGTTCCGGGCAACATGTTCGGCAGCAAACGACTCACGGCCGGGACCCAGGAGGACGTCTAGAACAAATTAAAACATCGAACTCATCACGAACAGTTTGAGCGATAGTCCGTGCGCAAGATCCTAGCTATCAAGCGGCTATCCTAGGGCTTCCAAAAACTATTGTGCACGAAATATTGAAGAAGGACCTTAAATTTCATTCTTTTAAGATTCAAATTGTGCAAGCACTTAAACCTAATAATTACAATTTACGTAAAATTTCCTATGAGACAATGTTAGAGCGATTTCGTACGGTAAACACTATCTTTTGGAGTGATGAAGCCCATTTTCATTTAAATGGAAGTGTAAATAAGCAGAATTGTGGTTATTGGTCACCTAAAGAACAGAACCCACGTTTAAAACATCAACAGCCACTTCACAGTCCCAAAGTGACGGTTTGGTGTGCATTGTCTAGCTGTGGAATAATCGGACCTTATGTTTTTTAAAATCATCGAAGGCAAGCCATTACTGTGAACGGGGTTTCTTATCGGGGCATGCATAACGATTATTTTTTGCCAAAAATGAGAGAACATCCTGCCTCCAATTCACACGCATGGTTCCAACAAGATGGCGCCACGCCTCATACTGCTAGAGAGACGATGGCGCTACTTCGTGATTTGTTCCCTAAAAAAATGATTAGCCGTTTCGGTGACATCCCCTGGCCAAGGGGGCCACCAGATCTCACTCCTATGAACTTTTTTTCTGTGGGGGTACATCAAAAGTAAAATGTATGAAACCGACCCCGCGACCATCTCTGCACTAAAAGAAAATATCATTCGCGAAGTTAATGGTATCCCGATGTCACTTCTCCAGCGAGTGGCACGAAATACTGGGGCCAGATTCCAAGAGTGTATCCGACGTGATGGTCTACATTTAGACGAAATAATTTATATCATAAGCAGTTTATTTTTTATTTAAGTTTTAAATCCTAATTCTGCCACCGGACACTGTATGACACTGTGAGCGAAAGTCAATCGAAAATCTGGAAACAGAAAAATAAGAAAAAGATGTTGGCACCTCTGGGACTTGAACCGAGGACCTCTCGCTTGTCTTCATTTAATTAAATATTACAATTTGAGGTTTTACTCAAAATTTCATCCTAGACTTGCAGAAAAGTCAATAGGCGTCGCATTTTAAATAAAATGTATAAAAAAATTATCCAGACACTATCTAGATTGCACTTAGTTCGGGTTTGACTCTTGTAATCATACATAAAGATAGCAGCCAATAAAATATGCGATAATTAAATGAAGAGAGGTCCTGGGTTCAAGTCGCAGAGGTGGCAATATCTTTGTCTATTTTTCTGTTTCCAGATTTTCGATGGAGTTTCGCTCACAGTGTCTTTATTTAATTAAATATTTTTAAAAAATTAACTATTATTTATTTATTTTTTAATTTTGGAATAATTTAATAAGTAAAACGTCAAATTGTAATATTTAATCATTTAAGACAATATTAGCGACTCTAAAAAATTTGAAACAGAAAAATCAGAAAAAGATTCGGTTGTATCTAAGAATTGAACCTCAGACCTTAGCCTATAAGCCTATAAGAAAAAAATTGAAAAAACATGTGTGCAGTTCACATGCGGTTGAAGTGAAACCTTCAGAAAACTCGGGTTTTCGGCAAGGCTACGAAATGAGATTATTCTACCTTATTTTATCGAAGGCTAAATCCTACAGATGTATGTTTTTGTATATTTTTAGTGATGCTATTTTTCGTTTCATCGTGTTTCAAATCACAACGGTGTTAAAGAAGTTTTCACTTCAAAAATATTCTTCCTAGACTAGATTGCATTTAGTTCGGGAAGAATCTTATAATCATACAAATGGATAGCAGCCAATACAAATATGAAATTATAAATTTAAAAATATAAAAATTATTTCCACTTTTGATGCGCAGATGAGGCCTTAAAGAGTCGGCGAAGTGTAAATGCGGTGCGGTCCAGACCACCGAACATTTTTTTAACGAACGCCCGCTTCATTAATTCCCCGGCGGGATTGATGAAGTCCACAGTGCAACGCCAGAGGCCCTAGACTGACTCGCAGACCTAGATGTCCCCCCAAAGATGAATATCTTTGTGTCCCCCTCTGACCTCCCCCCCATACAAAAGAAGAAGAAGGCTTTAATTTATTTGACCGTAACCGGTTTCAGACTGTTAAAGCGTCATCAGACTGGAAGAAATTATTCTAAATCTACGCTTCATATGCATAACATATGGGGGTGAGGGAGGGGGGAAATCTACAAGGATTTTATTAAATTACTAGCTGACCCTGCGAACTTTGTACCGCCTCAGAATCAATAACTGTTGTGTTAACTTATTAACAAATAAAGCTGAATTAATCAAGTTTTTTTATTAAGTTAAAAATTACACGATGAAGCAATTATCGATTTGCGACTGTCCGTGTTTTGTTTTTGTCAGTATCAAAAATGCCGTTGTGTGCGGATTAATATTTTTTGTGATTTTCTTACTTTTCCACTTACTTACGGGAATTGCATTTCATTTTCTTTATATGTGTGAGGGAGATTTATTATAATTATTCTATTTTTCCTTTGGAGGGGGCAGACATACGTTCACCGTTTATCTCGTTTTGACTGTTGACATTTAGTGTGTTTGGAAGAGGGGCAGCATTATACGCTTAAGAGGGCATTACCAGAGAAAGCCGGAAATACGTCATTTTCAAAAAAGTTTTTAGACGTATTGACTCTTTTCCACAAAAAATTATAAATGGATTTTGAAAGATTGTTCTTTTATCTAGCATAGTTATGTAATAAATTTTTAGAATTTTTTTTAATTTTTATTATAATAAGGTTATTCCATAGGTCGTTGGCAGATTTGTTAAATTTTCAAAAAAGTTTTTGTATTATTCCACACCCATTTCAAATAATATAATCATGCAATAAAATAAATCAATACATTATCTAGCAAAGTTATGTATTAGAATTTTAATTTTAGTTTCAATAAAATCATTAAAAAAATGTACGTACATGTGTTTCTTGACGAAAATTGGTCCATTTGTGTATTTATTTGCGCACTTGCAAACTAATATATTTCAGATTTTTTTAACATTCTTATTAAATTTAGACATTATTGAAAAATGATAAATACTTATAATCAAAAAATAACTACAAAAAGTTCACTATTTTAATAGTTTTATCATCACGCCTTTCAGCATTTTTGGATGAAGGTATAAATTAAAGCTAATTTGGATTGAAATAAATTCGATATTGAGTTATAATTTAAAAAATCTGGTACGGAGAATAATCAATCTTTCTCATTGTAACCGCCCTGCACGATCGGAAGAACAACTTTCGACGAAATGTGGATTTTCGTCCGCTGGCTGGTTAAACGCTCTTAAGAACAAAAGCAAAACAATCAACGCGTTGACATTTGACGTTTTTGAATTTTTGGAATTCACCGACTATTCAATATTATAGGTACGAGTGCTGCAGCTCTTTTAAAAGATGAGAATTCGTTCCATACAAAATGAATGAGGAAAAGTATTTTCTTCGTAACTTTTTTGTCGTGCATTTTTCCGATGTTTTAATAGCTATTCTGCTATTCGGGGCGGAAACAAATCCAACACATCAAAGATCATAAAAATCGGTCCAATTGAGTTATAAATGGTGTAACTAACCCGAATTTGTTTTATATATTACTAGCATACCCGGCCACACGTTGCTGTGGCTAACGAAACACAACGCCATTACCCAACCTTTATAAAATCCACACAACCCGCTTGCCAGCGCCCGCTGTCCGCTGCCTGAATTGAATATTTGAATTTATCGGCTTTTCTAAACTAATTAACTCGCCACTAATTATACAATGATTGCAATGCAACACTGGATATTTGAAAAGGGAAAATCAAATACCTACTTACTCTAGGACATCTATTTTCCAATTTCTTCCGTAGAACGAATTTCAAAAGTGACTACAGTACGGCCCGCCAGCCGTTTTAAATCGCACAAAAATATGTTTTCTTTGAATTTCTCGGCTTTTCTCTAATATAATTTACATGTATTATACATATAAACATTCCTCTTCAATCACTCTACCTATTGGTGAAAACCGTATGAAAATCTGTTGCGTAGTTTAAAAGATTAACGCGCACATACATTTTGAGCGACTTCATTTTATACTATGCAATAATAATAATGAAATGATGATGATTCTTTGAAAGCATGAATTTCTAGTACCTGAAGAAATAATATAAGCTAAGACCATATCTCCTTTAAATTAAGAGCACATTATATCTTTATTCCATTTCCCGTCTTTCTTATTTAAGCCGTTTTATTGTCGAACAATCGTTGTCGCCTTAATTTCGACAATTTCGAGAACATTTACGACAATTTATAGTTACTATCAAAGAAGTTATATAAACCGATAGCAATGTTCTTTGGGCGTGTCTGTGTGTCAGAATTCATGCTAAGTTTAATTAAAATTCTTCTTTTCTAATTGTTTACACATTTTGGAATATCAAAATTCCTCTTTTTTATATGAATACCGCACAAGAGTCCCAACTACTCCCGTCTAAAGCCAGTGAGACTATGTCATCCCCAATTGGGGTATGTTGTGAGGCTGAAGGTAGTGGGGAGAGGAAGGAGATAGAGAAGAGGAAGGTGGAGAAGTGCCTGGCTATTCAGATCTGGTCACCAAACATGGTTAATGCCGTTTCAAGCAACATTTCAATTCTGATGGTGGTCTTACACCAGGGCGATACTGAGCGTATCTTCCCCTCTGGAACGTGGCGCAATTTTTAATGTTCGCTACGTTTCGTGATTTAGCAGGGGTGCCCGGGTTCAAGGGTGAGGTTTGTCTAGGTCTTGGTTGGAGGCGGATGACCAAGACACACTGAACCCCAGATTCCAACCCACCCCTTAAACCCTTTTCCTTCCCACAACTCTCCTCTCCTTCCTTTCCTTAAAAAAACCCTCCACACAGCATCCTCAAAGATGACATAGGCCCTGAGGGAAATTATTTTCCTCAGGGTCTCCTGTGAGGAGCTCATGTAAAAAAAAAATAATAAAAAATAATTGTGAAATAACACAAATTAATTAAATAATATTTATTTGCCACGCCGGGATTAGATCCCGCGACCTTCGTTGTGCGAGTCAAGAGCCTTACCGCTGGACTACGCCGGCCAAGATAATCATAAAATTACTAGCTGTTAAAAACCCACTCCGCAGGTTATTACTGCTAGGCTTTGCGGGCGGCTTTTGGTTCAGCTTCACCCAGTTAATGTTGGTGACCATTTTATAAATCCAATAGGAACTGGTTCCAAAAATAGCCCGTATCCACTGTTATCTAGTGTAGCTAGTCACCGGGACAAAGTAACCGAAACGGAGCAATGATGTCATATGTAATATATAGCCGCGTGATACAACATGTATTACCGTCAGTCTTTCCATATCCGGAGATACGCTACATATTAACAAATTCTTAGCAGTTATACCTAGGGGGAGACGTCCCCATCCGACCGGCTGGCGGAAGTAGCGACGTCTTGTGACGAATTCTTGAATATTCGAAACCGAATTATAACAGTAGCTTTGTGTTCAATTCTACGTACACATATATATATAGCTGGGTTCTGAAATTCGACCACTCAGACGTTACCGTATTAATATTGTTCGATTTTATCTTTCTGATACCTCAAGGTTTCAGAGTCTATATTAATAATAATATATTAAACCCCTCAGGTCTCGACCATCTTTTGTCAGAACGTCAAAATATTTCCGCTTTGCAATAAAATCCGAATAAATGGAATATTTCTAAACATATCTGAAAACTAAAAATGGTTTAGAAAAGGTGATAAAATATGCTTTCAAATTTTATAAATCGAATTAAACATTAAATTTTTTCTTCAAATTTTGCATATTCACTTTGTGGCACCATTTTATTAATGAAATAATTAAAAACATTTTGTTTTTACCACAATAATCTTTATTTAAAAGTCAACATGTTTCAAGAACGATGTTCTATTCATCAGGACATTTAATGTACTAAAACTAAATGATCGAACATAGAAAGACAGGCGTAGATAGAAATGGAAGTAGTGGGGGAGGAGAGAGGTGGAAAAGGGAGGTGCTTAGAAGATCAAGAAGGGGACGGGGGAGGGGGAGAGGTGGAAAGGGGGGTGCTTAGAAGAACAAAGACAAAAATTACAATGGAAATATGTTTAAGTTAGGGTTATCACAAAATTAATTTCATTATTAATAATATTTAAATTTCTATTGACATTTTTTCTAATTTCTAATATTTCTAAAAGATCTAAGTGAAAACCACTAACGTTAGTGTGTAAAATTTTAAAACCAGTTTTTAAATTAAATGAATGATTAAATTCAATTAGATGGTTAATTGTCCCTCCCCCTTGTTGATCTTCTAAGCACCTCCCCTTTCCACCTCTCTCCTCCCCCACTACTTCCATTTCTACCCACGCCTGCGTTTCTATGTTCGATCATTTAGTTTTAGTACATTATATGTCCTGATGAAGAGAACGTCGTTATTGAAACATGTTGACTTTTAAATAAAGATTATCGTGGTAAAAACAAAGTGTTTTTAATTATTTCATTAATTAAATTTTTTAAGTATAAAAATTTTGTATGCAAACAAAATTTAAAAAATGGCTCAACTTTCGTTTTTTTTCTAATTAAAATTACTGATAAAGAAAAAGAAAAACACAAACATATTTTATTTAACAAATGTAAAATAATTTAAACATTATCGTCACCTCACTTTTTTGTCGTTCTGTGTAAAAATAATTATTCAAAAAATTCTTAATTTTTCATGCATTCGTTTTGCCTTCCAAATTTTTTGCTTTCACTGTTCCGAACAGCAAACAAATTAGGGGTTAACTTTAGTCAATGTTTTTTTGTTGGCTAAACGTTTAGTAAACGGTTAGTAATGGGCGATTTACACGATGCCCAAACGGAAACTATACCGCAAAACTACAAATTAAAAATACACGCGAAATTGACAATACCGAAGAGTAGATAATAATAAAATAGGCCCTATTTGCCTTACTAATAAATGTGTTTTAAATTATCGAAAAAAGCAAACACTTTGTGACTTGACATTATATAAAATTAAACAAGTTCTTTTTTTAAAACCACTTTATTAAACGACTTCAAAAAGGAGGAGGTTCTCAATTCGACGGTATATTTTTTTAATGTTACCTCAGAACTTTCGATTGGGTGAACCGATGTTGATGATTCTTTTTTATTTGAAAGCTGGTGCTTCCCGTGTGGTCCTATTTCAATTTGGTCCAGTTCTGACAATGGCATTCATGAGAAAACCATATAAGTCTTAAATTTGCATTTAGTATGTGCGCGACATATTTCGATGATTTTTTTATTGGAAAGAATGTACTTCAAGGGTTGTTTGATGAGAGTTTGGTTAGGTTCTGATTATGGGATCCATGACAAAGTAACGAAATTCTTCAATTCTTGGAAGCAAATTAAAGGTACTCGGCCGAATCTTTCGTAGGCTATCCGGATCTTCGAGTCACCTACCGTAACGTCGTTTTGGTCAAGTAATGTCTGTCTAAATTCACTAAAAACCAAAAATAAACAAAAAATTTAACAAAACAAAAAACGACTTCAAAAAATGCACTAAAAAGGAAAAAAATTATTTCGAATTCTTCTACAACTTAATAATCAACTAACTTTTTCTACTTATCAATATGTAGGTACGATTGTTATTTTTGGAGTCGGTGTCAGCCAAGGTACCCGGTCCGGCGTGTTCACTTGAAAGCTCCCCTCCCGCCGCGGCCCCGCTCTTGCTTCTCGCTTCGTCAAGTCGCGCGTGCGACACAAGCACATCTCACCTATAACTATGTTTGCAGTTACAAACCTACCTTGGCTGACACCGACTCCAAAAATAACAATCTTACCTACATATTGATGAGTAGAAAAAGTAAGTTGATTATTAAGTTGAAAAAGAATACGAATTTTTTTTTCTTTTTAGCGCATTTTTTAAGTCGTTTTTTTGTTTCGTTAATTTTTTGTTTATTTTAATTTATATTCGATGACCGGTTTCGGTTGTACTCAACCTTCTTCAGGACAATTACCATATAAACTAAATTATAGTACAGAGAAAGATTAAGAGGCTGAACTCTAACCTCTAACTAACCTCCACCAACCAATAACCTCTGAAGACTGGTCGGTGGAGGGAAAGGAGGAAGGGCAAGGGGAGGGTGGGGATCTGATGTTATCTCCCTCTTATTTGCTCTATCTTTCTTTTTTTTTTACATGAGCTCCACACAGAAGAAAATATTTTCCCTCAGAGCCTATGTCATCTTTGGGGATGCTGTGTGGAGGGTTTTTTTAAGGAAAGGAAGGAGAGGAGAGTTCTGGGAAGGAAAGGGGTTTAAGGGGTGGGTAGGAATCTGGGGTTCAGTGTGTCTTGGTCATCCGCCTCCAAGACCTAGACAAACCTCACCCCATGAACCCGGGCACCCCTGCTTAACACCAAACATAGCGACCCACTTGGGGTGACCTATGGCACAGGTGTTGGTTGTCCAACAAAGGTTCCCGGGGCGGCGGTACCCATTCCCGCCTCCCAAATTGAATTTATATTATGTTTACCTATTAATCTTCCTCTGTACTATAATTTGGTGGATATGTTTATTGTTCTGAAGAAGATTGAGTACAACCGAAACCGGTGAACGAATATAATTTTTTTTTAAATTAGTTTTAAATTTTACACCACTAATAAATCATTCATCATCGAACCCTCGGTCTCTTCATCTAAACGTATGCATTATAACCACTGAACAACAGGGCAAGAATGGTAATATTAATTAAATATCGACTGAACGGAAATAGAAACGCAAGTTGGTCCTATAAAGATAAGCTATTACCTTTTTAATTAATTCCTCACTCGCTGTGCGGTGGCTTTTTGAACAATGAATTCTTTAACTTTGTAAACCTACGTATTAAACTAGAGAAAGTAAGTACAAAACGATAAAAAATGTCATAACAAAATCTAAATTTAATTAAAAGAAGGCCATAATAACATACCTCATAAATAATTACAAATGGTAGCTTACATTATTTTTTACCATGGGTTATATGTTATAGCTTTAAATACAAATAAATAAACAAAATAAAACTTACATTTATCCGCGGAAGAAAATCATTTAAATATTCAGTAATATGGGTTTTTTCGGCGGCCTCTAACTAATCTAACCCAACCTTACCTAACCCAACCTAACCTAACCCAACCTAACCTAACCTAACCTAACCTAACCTAAGGGGTCGTCCATTAATCACGTGAGGCTCCAAAGCGGGGGGGGGGGGGTTCGGAAAAAATCACGAAATATCACGACGGGGGAGGGGAGGGTAAAATGAGATATCACGTGTATTTATTTTTCGTGATAATATTCTGAAAATTTCAAAATACTTTGTAGTAAAAAAAAATACACGTGATTTTGGGGGAGGGGGGGGGTAGTCTAAAACCTCACCACATATCACCAGGGGGGGGGGGGTTAAAAAGTTGCTAAAAAAACATCACGTGATTAATGGACGACCCCTAACCTAATCTAACCTATCCTAACTTAACCTGACAAAAAATGGGACAAAAATACTGTAGACAACCTGTAAAGACAATAATTTATTGTTCAAAAATAGTAAAATGGGACAAAAAATCCTGTAAAATAAATTATTGATCAAAAATAGTTAAACGTAAAATAAGGTTAGGTTAGGTTAGGTTTTAGTAGATATTTTGTTGGAGAATATTTTGTCGGAGGATTTTGTTGGAGTTATTGATCAAAAATAGTAAAACGTAAAACAAGGTTAGGTTAGGTTTTGGTAGATATTTTGTTGGAGGATATTTTGTCGGATGATATTATGTCGAGGGATATTTTGTTGGAGAATATTGCGTCGAGGAGATTTTGTCGCGGGACGAAAACGCGTGGTATCATATTGGTTACGTAAGCTGTGTATGCGTGGTATAAAGGATTTCATAAACGAATTGGTATTGACACGATCTTTACCGTCACATTTTAGAAAAAAGTGATATTTTGTGCGGCTGGTGAGAAAGTTCAGTGTATCTTACTGCAACGTATAAAAGACTGTTCGTACAATTTAATGAAATTCATTTTAATTTCCGGCCAGCCAGAAATAATTAAATTCAGCGAAAGAAATAAACTGTTATTGACTTAATAAAAATAAAACACTTATTTAGTGTAAAACCAAGAGTTTTAATTAATTTATTTACCAACCGGTTTCGCTTTGCTCAAGCATCATCAGATTACAAAATAATCTTCTTTGCACTCTCCCAACTCAATGCCTAGGTAGGCTGTTGGGGTCGGCTCTTCTCGTTCTCAGGCTATATCTTCTTAAGTTCTGGGTAACGCTTTCATCCAGGCCGTTTCTCTGTAATATTTTGGAGGGTTGAATCATTCAGGAGTTCTTTGGTCTTCCTCTGGATGACTGTCGATGAAGCTCCATAAACATTGCCTACTACACTGTGTGGTCTAGTGGTCTCTGTATTATGTGCCCGTACCATCTCAACTGTCGTTCCTCCAGCTTACTGTGTATGTCCGTGACAATCAGGCTACCACGAATGCGTGAACTTAATCCTATCTTTTGTGTCTTTAATAGTCATGTACCTTATAAAATACATAAAAAATAGAGGCCAAGTCTCGTAGGTAAAATAATAAAATTACAATAGTAACAAATATCACAAAGTTACATTCTTCAAGAGTTACAAAGTTACATTACCCAACGTAAAATTCACGTCAAGCATAAAGCATAAAGCTACTGAAAGCGAATATGTTATTAGTAAGTTTCAGTCAAAAGTCTGCCTTATGATAAGCGTTCACGGAAAAGATGACCCGATAGATGCACGTCTGGGCGTGTCAGTGTGCACGAAGTGAGCAAAAATTTCCCTGCCGCCCCGGAATCATTAATTGTATAACCACTGCCATAGATCGCCCTAAATGGTTTGCATCGTTTGGTGACTTAGCATTGGTGCTCAGGTTCAAGGGGTGAGGTTTATCCGGGTCTTGGCGGCAGGTGCTTCTACCCACCAATTAGGTTACTGTAACTGTATACTAATAGCCGTTCTCCCATCTTAACAGGCGTCGGGTGGGAATGCTATCCTTGTTCTACCGGTATTACAATGAAAGATGCTCCGAGGAACTAGCGTCATTGATCCCTTCGGCACCGGTGCATAGTTGGGAAACACGCCAAACATTGTACACGGTTGACATTTGTCACATGAGAACGGGTCGTTTCTTCGACTCGTGTTCAACAGCTTGGCTGTGGAATGATTTGCCGGCCTCTGTGTTTCCTCCTTCCTACAACATGGGCCAAAACCAATGTTCATTCCTTCCTCACCTCAAAAATACCCTCCACACAGCATCCCAGATGACATAGGCCCTGAGGGAAATCATTTTCCTCAGGGCCTCCTGTGTGGAGTTAATGTAAAATAAAAAAATACACGACATCTCCCAATTCGAATGAGAGACCAAATTCAATATTTTTCGCTTTACGCGATCGCTATTTTCATCTCTATTTTCATATCTACGATTTCAATTGTCATCACTGCAAACAACACATGTATCATGCTGTTTGCTGTGATGCCAACTGAAATCGTAGATATGAAAATAGAGATGAAAATAGCGATCGCGTAAAACGAAAAATGTTGTCTTTTGTCTCTAATTGTAATCGGGCTGAAAAAAGATGTCGGATTCCAATAAGAAAGAGAGCTGTGCATTCATCCCTCCCACTGCAGTGCAAGGCGATGTTTTAAGAGAGTCCTGCTTTGGTCTCCCTCAACCAGTCTCTCCCGATCCGGCCTACCAGGCAGTTGGTGGACAGGCGCATCTGCAGCCAAGATCTGGATAAACCTCATCCCATGAACCCGGGCATCCCTCCTAAGTCACCAAACGTAGCGAACCACTTGGGGTTACCTACGGCATAAGTGAATAAATTGCAAAAAATGTTTCGAATCCAATTGGTTGTCTTTCATATGAGCACCGGGCGATAATAAGAGAATCAACAATTAACTGTCTAGACAGTCTAGAGATTAGCTGTTCAGTGTAAGCGATACCATCGAGCGTGTATGACAAAACCGACTTGTCATTTCTAACGACCGTACGTGTCCGAGGAACAAATTTCCCTCAGCGGCAGAAACGTCGCGACGTCAGGCGTCGCGCGTCGCGACGCCAGGAATATTTAAACGGGGTGCGTTATAACTAGAATTTTATTAGAACTCACAAGAGATCCATTATAAATCACCGTGTGTGAAATTGATATGACAGATTGATGATTTTAACGATCCCTCGAATGACTAAAAAATTAACGCAAATGTATTTGGAGGCGGGTATGAACGAACCATTTATTGGGTAACCAACACATCCGCCATAGATAACCTAGGGGTATTCTAGTCTAGAAGCCCGAAAAAAATTATATTTCGATAGTTTAGATATTCGGCCGGCGTAGTGCAGCGGTAAGGCGCTTGACTCGCATTCCGAAGTTCGCGGAATCGAATCCCGGCGTGGTAAATAAATTTTATTTGATTAATTTGTGTATTTCACAATTTATTAATTTAAAATAATATATAGTATATTTGCGGCACGTTCCAGAGTGGAAGATATCCTCAGTATCGCCCGGGTGTAAGACCACCATTCAGAGTTGCCTGAAATGGCTTTAGCCGTATTTGGTGTCCAGGTCTGAATAGCCAGGTACTTCCCCACCTTCCTCTTCCCTATCTCCTTCCCTCCCCATACCTTCAGCCTCACAACATACCCCAATTGGGGATGCCATAGTCTCACTGGCTCCAAACGGGAGCAGTTGGGACTCTTGTGCGGTGTACATGTTAAAAAAAATTTAAGAATATCTCATTAAAAGGATATTTCGTAATTCGAATTATTTTTAAAGTTATAGCCATTCTAGTGTCGTGGCAATTCGACCTTTTTGTACGGAATCTAACTAGAATCTAAATAGAAAGTGCTTTTTCTCGAAACTGCTTTTTTCGAAACGTTTGTCTCGAAGTCTCAAGTTCTGTTTGACTGATTTTCTTGAAATTTGGCATGATTTTTTTATATTTCCCTCTATGGAAGGAACCACCAAAAAAATTAAAATTTTAATTTTTACTACTTTTAAAAATTCGGAAAACTTAAAAAATAACATCAATTTTTTTCTTTTCACTGACATTTCTACTGATAAGAATCTACCTTTTTTTTATTTTCAGATGACCAGAAGTGTGGAAATCAAAGATATTCAAATACAGAAGAGATATGCTATGGTGTCCGCGAAACTGTCGCCGGACTACGAGCTAATTAGCGTAGTTTTCATACAAAAAGAATTTGTTCATTTCGTTGATTTTTTGAAAATGTGCATTAATATTGGTTAACAATATATTTTGAATAAGGAAAGAATTCGTTCATTTAGTTTAACGTTCGTTTGGTTTATTCGTTAATTATTTGTTCTTTTAGTTTATTTGTTAACTAGCTGACCCGACGAACTTCGTACCGCCTTAAAATCAATGAAATAAAACAAAATATAGATCCTGTAAATTTTGGTGTGACCGGAATTAGAAATTTCAAACAAGGGGCGGTAATAGTAGAATGCAAAAATTTAGCCTCAACGAAAAAAATGGAAGAACAAATTATTTCTAAGATGGGAAAAAAATATGATGTTAATACCCCAAAACCTAAGTATCCAAAACTAAAAATTATTGGTTTATCTGATAAATATACTCCAGATGAAATTGTTTCAAAAATTAAGATGCAAAATGATTACCTTGAAACAGTTGAATCTAAAATTGAGGTAAAATTTATAAAAGAAGTGAAAACCAAACGAGGCGATGTTAGTTACACCATTTTCACGGAAGTTGATGGAATAACATACGAGAAAATGCTACACGAAGGTAAAGTTAATATTGGATGGGATAGATGTAGAGTTTTCGACAACATCTCTCTTCTAAAATGTTACAAGTGCAATGGCTATATGCACAAAGCACAAGACTGCAGAAGTGAAAAAGCATGCACTCGATGTTCCGAAGCACATGACAATGAAAACTGTAAAAATGATGTTCAGTGCATTAACTGCAAAAAAATTAATGAAAAACTAAAATTAAAATTGCCAACTGACCATTTTGCTTGGAGTGATGAATGTTCAGTACATTTGAGAAAAATTGAAGCAGAAAAAAAGAAAATCGATTTTTTATGCCATTAATAAGTTCCACCAATAAACATTCACACTCCCCTACTTTCTCACACAACGTCATCAAATCAGTAAAGCAGAGGTCAAATCAGAAAAACAGAAGTAATAGGATAAAACTAAACAAAATGAAAATATACTACCAGAATGTCAGAGGCCTTAAAACAAAATTGAATTTGCTTCAGTCTACAATACCAATGTTAGAGCATGACTTTGTACTACTCTCTGAAACGTGGTTAGAGCCAAATATTCATTCTAGTGAATTAGGCTTCATAAATCATAATGTACACAGATTAGATAGAAATACATTGACAAGTGCTAAAAGCAGAGGTGGTGGTGTTTTAATCGCTATCAGCAAGAAATATAAAGCAAACTTAATTTCAACTAAACACAAACAACTTGAGCAAATCTTCCTTCAAGTGAATGTTGCCAGGAATAAAAAGATTATTGTGGGCTGTATTTATATCCCACCAAATTCAAGCAATGAAGTATACAGGTGTCATAGTGAGGAAGTGGAAACTATTTTAAAAAGGAATCCTAGTGCAACATTTTTGCTTGCTGGTGATTATAACCTTCCAAAAGTGAACTGGGTGAACAGTGACAATAATATCTGTGTTAGTGAGTCGGAACGCATTATTCTAGACATGGCGTTATTCTTAGGTCTGAATCAGGCAAATACTATACCAAATGAAAATAATCGTACTCTAGACTTATGTTTTTCTAATTTAGAGTCACTAGTAATTGAAGAATGTAGTGAGCCGCTGGTGCCAATTGACACTTATCATCCTCCACTGGAAGTTATTATTTCTAATGTACATGTTAATACTTGTAAACTGTCTTTCTGTTACAAAAATTTTTTCAAAACTGATTATGAGCAAATTTGTAATTATCTTGTCTCTTTTGATTGGTCATCTGTGCAATATGATGATATCAACACAGCTACCAATAAATTTTATTCTGTTTTGGAAAATGCTATTAGCATGTATATACCAACCATGAAATGTAAGCCAAATACCTATCCAAAATGGTACTCCAAAGAACTTATAAATCTACTTGTCACCAAAAAACTTAAACATAAAGAATATAAATTATTTCAAAAATATTCTGATTACATTGAATTTAAAGATTTAAGAACTTCGTGTAAAAAAATGTCTATGACCTGCTACCGTAACTATATAAATGAAATTCAAAATTCCATAATAAATAATGTTAGTTATTTTTGGAAATACTCGAAATCTCTTAAAGAAGATGATTCTGATTTCCCGAGCATTATGCACCTAAATGGCAGCCATAGCAATAATACTAATGGTATTGTTAACTTATTTGCAAAATTTTTTAAAAGTGTTTATACAACAGACTCAAATAATGCTCCTAATCCAACAACAACTCTAGATGAAACTCTTGATATTTCACAGTGTACCATAAGTATCTCTGATGTAATTACTAAAGTTAAATCCTTAGATATCCACAAATCTGCTGGGCCAGATAATATCCCAACAATATTTATCAAAGAATGTATCAAAGTAATTGCTCTTCCATTAACCAAACTTTTTAACCTATCTTTATCCAGTGGAATTTTTCCCGATAGGTGGAAAATTAGTTATATAACTCCAATTTTCAAAAAAGGTGATAAAAGTGATGTTTGTAATTACAGACCAATATGCATTCAATCCACCATACCGAAACTCTTTGAAAGTCTGATACTTGACAAACTTTTATCACAAATAAAACCTATAATATCACCTCACCAGTTTGGATTTATGCCAGGTAGAAGTACTTTGTCCAACTTAATTATTTATGAAAATTTTATAACCAATGCTTTCAAAGAAAAAAAACAAGTAGACTCTATTTATACTGATTTTAGTAAAGCCTTTGACACAGTTTCTCATAAAATTCTCATTTGGAAATTAGAAAAACTTGGTATACGTGGCAATATATTAGCCTGGTTTGAAAGCTATCTTACTGGAAGACAACAAATTGTTAGAATAAAATCCTCTCTGTCGGAAATAATTTATGCAACAAGTGGAGTTCCACAGGGTTCACACCTTGGTCCAATCTTATTTATCTTGTTTATAAATGATCTTACAAAAATATTTTATGATGTAATCATTTTACTTTTTGCTGATGACCTTAAAATTTTTAGAATTATTCAAAATATTCACCATTGCAACATTCTTCAAGATAATATCAATAAATTATTAATTTGGTGTAATGAAAATAGACTTTACCTAAATATCTCAAAATGTCAAATAGTTAGATTTTTTCGAATAAAAAATCCAGTGATCTACAATTACAACATTGATAACAATGCCCTTCAGACATTAACACAAATTAAAGACTTAGGCATCACTTTTCAATCAAATCTTTCATTTGTTAACCACATAACAGAAATCTCTAATAAGGGCTTAAAAATGTTGGGATTTATAACTAGGCTTACTAGAAATTTTAACAATATAAAGTGTATTAAACTGTTATATTTTGCCTATGTTAGAAGTCAACTTGAGTACAATTCTCCCGTCTGGAATCCACATTATAGTATACATGTTCAAGCTATTGAAAGAATTCAAAACAAATTCTTACGTTTTCTAAATTTTAAAATGGGTATTCCAGCTAATATGTTGAACTACAACACTATTTTAAATGATTTGAATATGCTCAAATTGTCCGACAGAAGAATTTTCTCTGACTTGGTATTTCTATATAAAATTCTAAATGATTTAGTTGATAGTCCGGTATTGCTAGAATTGATAAGCTTCCGGATTCCACAACGTAATACTAGAAGTCAAGATTTATTTCAGTGTAGAAATTCTGGAACTAACTACCATATGTATTCTTCTTTGCCCAGAATACTAATGGAGGGAAACAATTATACCAAGTCAGTGGACATCTTCAATGTATGTTTAAACAAATATAAAATATTGTTACTGAGACAGTTCAGTTATGTACATTGAATGCTTTGTATTTTCTTATTATTCATATGTAATGTAAAAGCCCCGAAAAAGGGCGTTAATCAATAAATAAATAAATAAAAACTGTTGAATTAAATTAAGTTCGACACCCGGAAGCGCAGACCCACATAGTAAAAACAGCAGATAGCACATCTACTTATATTTCAACATCTTTGGTGGAAATCATGCCATGATTGACGTCTACTTCAAAAAAAAAATTGTGAATTCTTAAAATATAAATTACAACAAAAAATTTACAGTTAAAAATTTTTTTTATCGACTGTCAAATACGCCGGAAATTCGGGCTTCTAGACTAGAATACCCCCTTAAGTAGTTCGCTACGTTTGGTAAGTTTACAGGGGTGCCCTGGTTCGTGGGGTGAGGTTTGTCCGGGTCTTGGCAGCGGTGCACCAACTGCGTGGCAAACCGAATCTGGGAGACCCTTTGATCTCTCCAGCAGGACTTTCTCGGAGAATCGCCTTGCACCGCAGTAGGAGGGTTGGATTTATACGTTCATTACTCCTGGACACATTGACCCCAGATTTCTAACTTTTTCTTGCCGAAACTTTCTTTCCTTCTTCTTCTTGGTGTGTAATGTCTCTTTGTCGGAATAGCTCCTCCATAATTCTAATGCCGGTCCACTCTCGTCCATTTCGCAGCCAAGACATTTGTCTCCTACAGGCCCTCAGCGACCCTCTATCTTGCCTTTCAATATTAATTGGAGCAATTGATACTTCTCCCCTCGAAGAATGTGACCCAGCTATGAAATCTTCCTGACTTTTATCCGGTCTATCTCGCCTGAGAATTTCTGTGTTGGTGATCATGTGACCTTGAGCATTCTCCGGTGAAGCAACTTTTCAAAAGCCTCTAACCAGTTCATGGTATTTACTCTCAAGGTCCATGTTTCACATCCATACAGTAAGACCAACCACACATAACATTTTAACATTCTCTGCCTTAGTTTTAAATTGATATTGTCATTGCAGAAGAGGAATTTCATTTTTCTGAATGCAGTTCTTGCTGCTTCAATTCTGCACCTAAACTCTACATCTTGGTCAAGAGTCTCCGTGAGAATACTGCCGAGGTAGTAGTGCCCTTAAAATATATATGAAATACCAAACGGTCGAGTTTACAGAAAAAACGAAGAAAAAATACACAGTTTAATGTGCTCGATACCAAACAAAAGCCAGACCTACCGGCGACGATAAAACTGATGATTCACCCCAAACGTCGGATTATTAAAAGAAGGATATAAAAGAAACGTCTATTAATGCAGGCAGTCATAAAAATATTTCATCTTTCATTATTTGAATGGAAATATACGATCAACTTTTATTTGATATATAAAACATCCCCCTAAGAAATGGATCAGTGCTTGTTAAAGTGGGGCGAACGCCAGAACGGAGGAAAATTTTAATGTTTTTGTAATAATTTGTAACTAACTAACTAACCATCAGGCCGTTTCCCCGCAGGGGTAGGCAGAGAGGACGGACCGCCAAACAACTCGGGCTTGGCACACTCACATTCATACATCGTCTCATACATACTCTTCTATTATTCTGACTTTTGACATGGCCCGACTCAAGTATCTGATTCATTTGATCGTGTCATGTCTTCCTCGGGCGTCCCCGACTTCTTCTTCCGTTCACATTTGCGTCATATATTCTTCTCACACTGTTTTCTGCGGGTATGTGAACCGCTTATTGGATAACCAACACCTTTGCCGTAGGTCACCCCAAGTGGTTCGCTACGCTTGGTGACTTAGTAGAGATTCTCGGGTTTAAATGCAGACCATTCGGCCTCTCCTGAAGGATTCTCTCGACCCATGGCCACTGCAGCGGGAGGGATGGATTCATACGTCCGTCTCCTGAAACTACTGACCCACAGAGTTGAACCCTTTTCTTCCCAGAACATGCTCTTTTTTTACATTAACTCCACACAGGAGTCCCTGAGGAAAATAATTTCCCTATGTCATCTGAGATGCTGTGTGGAGGGTCTTTTTGAGGAGAGGAAGGAATGAACATTGGTCTTGAAGAGACCCATGTTGTAGGAAGGAGGAAACACGGAGGCCGGCAAATCGTTCCACAGCCGAGCTGTCATGTGACAAATGTCAACCGTGCACATATGTTGGGCACGCGTTTGGCGTGTTTCCCGACCACGCACCGGTGCTGAAGGGATCAATAACGCTAGTTCATCGGAGCGTCTTCCATTGTAATACCTGTGCTCTAAAGATTGCAATCCGTCTGTTAAGATTCTTCCTTTCCTTTAAAAAAAAACCCTCCATACGGCATCCCCAAAGATGCATTTCCTAGAAAAATTGTCTTTTTTAATATGCAACTCTGACTTTCCGAGCATAAAAGAGATTCAAAATTAGTACAAACATCAAAACGATTTGTATGCGGCTGGAGGAGATGAGAAAGAATAAGGTTTGGTAGTCGCTGACTATTTATATCTGATAACTGATCACAGCTAAGATCATTTTAAACAAGATTTCGGTTCTAAAAGGTTATCTTTCACCAGGGCGATACTAAGAGTATCTACCACTTCTTGCATGTTACATAAGGCTTTTACATTATTTGTTTATAAGTTAAGTAATACAGTACTTTTAAATACTTTAAAACTAAAACAATAATTTTTTTATTTTTTTATTTATTTGTAATAATAAAGACAAGGTAAATACAATATGACAGGAAAAATAAAAATATTTTACAGAAAAAGAAAAGTCCCAATAAACTACTTTTTAGTAGTTTGTCAATGGGTGCTTTTACTTTGAGGATTTAAATATACATATTTTACTTTATTTTGGAGTTACAATTTTTGTGCTAGTGTCTAATACAATTTTTTTCTTTCGGCGAGCCAATTCTTCAACATAATATTTGTTTTACCATTTGTACATTTTTTAATTTTAGCAGGTAACATATTCAATAAATTTGGTATCATGTAGTCCAGCGTTCTTTGTCCATATTTGTTCAAGTGCTTAGGTACAATTAGTCCTTCATTTGACGTAAAACGGGTATTGTAAATGTGATCCAGTTTATGTATGTATATAGGGCTATTCATATGCTGAGATATAATTTTATACCACAGAATTGCTCTTACTGAGAGAATTTTGAGATTCTGGTAAAAGTACGGAACATTATGTCTTTGTTCGTATAAAATTTTATGCGCTAATAATTTAACTAATGATTTTTGAACCGATTGAACATGATTTGCATTGTGTTACAGGAAAGTCCCCAGTAAAAAAAACATATTCTTTAACCAGTTCAATATTTTCACATGTGCACAATGTAGAGATACCGACATGGAAGCAATCTGAAGTGTGTGTTTTAATTTCAGGTGTAATAATATTTGCCTTGGCATTGGGTGATCTAATGTGTATCAATTTAGTTTTTTTGCATTTATAATTAAACCAGAGTCATGAGACCATTTCAAAAGTTCAATGTAATCTTCTTGTAAGAGTTTAATACATAATTGCAGATCACTGCATGAAATTACCAATGCAGTATCATCCGCGTACACAAAGTGTTTTACATGTTTAAAAATGTACTTAATAAAGATACATAAATGATATATAAAATTGGACCTAATATGGAACCTTGAGAAAAACGCCTGCTAAAATTCTTCTTTTTTTACTTAAGGTGTTCAATAGCTTTATTTTCATGCATCGGTTGTTCAAGTAATTTTTAAAGAGTTTTAGAAGTCTTCCTCTTATTCCTATGATTTCTAGTATTTGCAATAATTTTCTATGATTAATAGTGTCAAATGCCTTGGAATAATCTATGAATAAAACTAATACATGATTTTTACTATTTAATTCATTATTTATTAAACTGGCAAATTTTTGAAGTAGCATTTCAGTGCCTTTTTTTTGGAAGCCATATTGATTGGTATCAATAATTGAAAAATCTTCTAAATATTTGATCAATTTCAGCTGAATGTATTGTATGTATTATATGAAAAATGTATTCTATGAAAATATAATATAATGAAAAAAAATGTAACAACAAAAGCATATTATTTGAAATAAAATACATAAGAAAAATTATAAGAAGTCTAACATATAAAAAAAATATGCAATATAAACAGAATTGCAGAAATTATCCACGACTATTTGTGTCTAGATGAATAAAAGAATTGGAATCGTAGACATCAAAATTCAATAGACCAGAACATACAGATGAGGGGTAAAACCAAACTATGGGGGGCGAAGAGGGGAAAAATGACTGTGATTCGTTAAAAAATCAATCTGACAGTATATAGGCATCTCGCATTATAATATCACCATTTAGTTCTTAGAAGCAAAATCTGCTTTGAATGAATGGACCTTTTTACATGGGAGCGCGAATTGCTTGCCACGTTAATAACATATTTGCCAAGGCCAAATGCTCGCCCCGAAAAGATTCGCCCCAATTCACATGGCAATATTTTGTTGCCGTGTTTAGTTAAGACACTTTTACAAATGTTTCATAATTTACTTACCCCTGTAACCAGCGACGAGCACACTGGAGAACCGCCCACATTCGCTATGTCCATATAATATGTGGGTATTTCGAAAAATGTATGGATGTTACTTCCGCGCTGTTCAGGACAAGAATGATCACGTCACATATTTTAGATTCAAGCGAGGTTCTCTCCCCTCCCCATGGAGCGAGCTGGGTCCAAGGCGGAGCTCTAGCCGGCTCCATGGGGAGGGGGAAATATTACGTTTTTATCACTTAGGGCAGGTCCACATATATTCATATGTCCGTGATTGGAATAAACAATGTTCATACTGGTTATTCTAAAGGTGAAATATATCTCCTAGATCAGAATATTTATTTCCGAGATTGTGAAGTCTCGGAATCGGGGAATTTCGGTAAGAGAGTGTCCTGCTGTTATTTTAGTAAAAGGGTAGTAAATTTTGGCAAGATCTTTTGGGAATATGGATGTTGATTAATTGAAGTAATTCAGGACAGTAAATTTTATAATGCAGTATTTTATGTAATAATATTAAATTTGTGGTAATCCTTCTTTTTGAAAGTTTTAATAGGAACATTTTATCAAGTAGGTAATTATAATCAATAATTAGTAGAGGAATTCGAATTTATAGTTTATAAATCTGAGGAACTTATGTTGAATCTTTTCAATGCTGTCGGAATGAATATTGTAAAATGGAGACCTATACTTATACTCTAGTTGGCATCTGACAAGGGTTTTATATAATATGATAAATGTGCATAAATTATTTAAGTCTTTTGCAGCTCTCAAAACAAATCCAAGAGTTTTAAGGACCCTATTAATAATATGATTGATATGGCAAACAAAGGTTAGTTGGCTATCAAACATTATACCTAGATCAATAATTTCACTAACGCCATAATATTGGTGATTGCATTCTATAACACTTAAAATTATTATTTTATTTTATTTTATTTTATTACTAGCTGGGTTACCAGGCTTCGCTCAGGACAACATTCGAGAGTTCTGAAATGTTTCACATTGATGTTCCCGATTCCCTATTCCCGAAATTTCCACAATTTTCCAGAATGTTCCGGGATGTTTTGGAACGTTGTGGAATGCTCTCAAATACACTGACTGGGTGTCCGGCTTCGCTCAGGGAGTTGATGTGAGATTGAATTGACGTTCGAATCCACGACGGATCTTGCTTTACATACCCCATATGGGTAGCCCCATAAAAAAACTTCAAATGTTCCAGAAAAATGTTCCAGATCATTCCACAACATTCAGGAGTGTTCTGGAATATTCCACAATGATCTGGGATATTCCGGTATATTCCTAAATATATTCCAGAATGTTCCGGAGTGTGTTGGAATGCTCAAGAATACTCTGGAATGTTTTGAACTGTTAGAAATTTCAAGGGGGCGAGACCTCCAGCCCTTATATCTTTAAAAGCACACCCTTCAGGTAAAACCGATAACTTTCTTCATGGATGTGGGATAGAAGGCTATCACACAATATAACTCCCGTTAGAATACCGGGACTCGTCTTTGAGTTTTAACGGCATGCACATTGAACACTTTTTTAATTATGTATATTGAAGATAAAGATTATCCTAACTTCTAGAACTTTCCAGAACCTTCAAAACTCGACGAAACTTTCATTTCTGAAAGCTTCTAGAACTTTCTCCTTCCATAACATCCTAGAGCATTAGGACGGCTTCCAGAACAATCTAGGACCTTCTAGACTCACCAACACACTCAATCGCTCCTTTCAGAACTTTCTACAGCTTTATCGAACCTTGTAGAACTTTTCGGAACCTTCTAGACACACCGACATACTCCGCCACTCCTTCCAAAATTTTCTGTAGCTTTATCGATCTTTTTAGATCTTTTCGGAACAATCTATATTCACCGACATACTCCGCCACTCCTTTCAGAACTTTGTACAGCCCTATCGAACCGTCTAGATCTTCCTACAGTTTTATGGAACCTTTTAGAATTTTTCGGGATCTTCTAGACATACCGACACTCTTCTCCACTTCTATCAGAACTTTCTACAGCTTTACGTAACCTTCTAGAACTTTCTACAGCTTTATCAAACCTTCTAGAACTTTTCGGAACTATCTAGACTCACCGACATACTCCGCCACTACTTCCTGAACCTTGTACAGCCCTATAGAACCTTCTAGAATTTCCTCAGCTTTATGAAACCTTCTAAAATATTCTGGAACCTTCTAGACATACCGACACACTCCTCGTTTCCTTTCAGAACTTTGTATAGCTCTATCGAACCTTCTAGGACTTTCGGAATCTTCTAGACTCACCGTCAGTTATTTCTGAAAGCTTCTAGAACTTTCTCCATCCATAATTTTCTAAGCATTTGAGAACTATCAGATCTTTCTAGACTCACTGACTTACTCCGCCACTCCTTCCAGAACTTTGTACGTCTTTATCGAACCTTCTAGAACCTCCTACAGCTTTGTGGAATCTTCGAAAATTTTCCGGAACCTTTTAGACACACTGACACACTCCTCCACTCCTTTCAGAACTTTCTACAGCCTTATGGAACCTTCTAGAACTTTATTCAGTTTTATCGAACCTTCTAGAACTTTCTACAGCTTTATAAAACCTTCTAGTACATTCCGGAACCCTCTAGACTCACCGACATACTCCGTCACTCCTTCCAGAACTTTGTACAGCCTTATCGAACCTTCTAGGACTTTCTACAGCTTTATGGAATCTTCTAGAATTTTCCGGAGCCTTTTAGACACACCGACATACTCCTCCACTCCTTTTAGAACTTTCTACAGCTTTATCGAACCTTCTTGAAATCTCCTGAACCTTCTAGACTCGCTGACATACTCCTCCATTTCTTCCAGAACATTCCAGAGTCTTATCGAATTTTCTAGAAGTTTCCGGGATCTTCCAGACTCTTCTTGAAGTTTCTAGAGTCTTCTTAGAACTTTCAGCCCTTATGTCTTCAAAAGCAAGCCCTTTAGGTAAAAACGAATACCCTTATTCCCTAGGGGATAGAGATCTACCATACCATATAACTCTCTTGATCGTGCCGGCACTCATTTCTGAGTTTTTGCGTTCCGCACGTTTTTTTGGACTTTCTTTTATAATATATATTGATTATTATTGTACAACAGAATAATTCCAATTACAGTACAATTTAGTTACCCTATCAGCATTTAGGCAAGTGACTCTTCAATAATATTTTTAAGACATATAAAGAACAGTCACTTACATCCAAATGGTTTGCAATTTCATTTAACAGCACCACTCCCCTCGTCATGCTATGCTTTGCCAAGACGTCTGTTCTGTCGTTCGCTACTTTAAATAAGTCATGATGTCGACTTCGGCTGTAGTGGTCTGGTACATATAAATCATAGCATCCCAAGAGAAATGGGCTATCGATGAAATTGTTCCAAATTTTGAAAGACAAAATAGCAAGACTTGCTTTCCGTCTAGTTTCTAGACTCACAGAATCAGTTTCCTCAAGTAAGTCAATATGGTGCATGAACCTTGGATAGGTTCCATGCTTCCGCATATAAACATACCTGAGGAATTTCTTCTGGATTTGCTGTAACATATCAATGTACTTCTGGTGGTACGGTGCCCAAACATCGCTCGCGTACTCCAGCTTGCTTCTCAGTATGCCATCAAATAACGCTAGCATGGCTTCTTGGTTATGAAACTGCTTACAGGTCCTTATGATGAACCCAAGAAGTTTGTAGCAAGACTGAGTGAGCTGCGATATATGGCAAGAGAATGTCAGTTCGGGATCAAAGACGACACCGAGATCCTTCACGGATTTTACACGTGATAGATAATGTTTCGCGTGTAAAATTAATTTATTTTTTAATTATACATGTATTCACAGTACAAACTTGTTAATAGGTAATTTATTTTAAAATCACTCAGTTCATTTAATAATTATTTCGATGCAACAGTGTTTTCAAAATTGATTCATTGAGTTATCGACAGACAGTTTGCAAATCATCGTGTATTAAATGGCAAACAACATTACTGATTGTCCTGAATTATTAATCAGAATTGATTTTAAGTACCTACTAACGCAGCGCGGCAAAAGCGTTCGTGCAATCGTTTTAATGGAAAACACTGGAAAACCATTTCAAATTAAAATGCTAGCGAAGTAGATATCAATGAATATCAAACTCCAGTGAAAAATATTATGGCTTTAAAAAAATATGTTCATATAGACCACTAAACGCTGATTCTGAATTTATAAGTTTTGGTTCCATGACAGTTCATCCTGCGACAATTCACCTGCGACAGTTCATCCGACCGACAGTTCATCCTGCCGACAGTTCATCCCGCCGACAATTCATCCGGCGACAATTCATCCAGACAATTCAACCTAACCTAACCTAACCTAACCTATAAGTATAAGTATGTCGTATTTTGTTATTCACGCATGCTTCTTCGGAGAGTCGAAATTATTGTTAGTAAAAATATTTTTACAGCGGATTTCCACTCAAGATGCCTTCAGATATAAGTATATCGATTTTGGTTGTACGGCCGTATATCCTCTTTGCATACTTACTTAATAAAAATCTTCTAAATGATCAGGCAGGATGAATTGTCGGCGGGATGAACTGTCGGCAGGATGAACTGTCGCAGGATGAACTGTCGCCGGATGAATTGTCGCAGGACGAATTGTCGGGTCACTAAGTTTTATTTAATAATATTAAACACAGAGTTTTTAAAATATTATCAAAAAGTCCATTTTTAATCGGATCGTAGAAACACGCCGTCAAGTTGGCAATATTGAAATGTTTAGTGGTGACGTCACTGTTCCTCGTGTTGTGACGTCACCGTAAAGTCATTGTATGGGAAATTTATGGCAATGTAGGAATGAGACAAGCCATCGTATTAATTTATTCGTTTATTTACATACTGCTTATAGAGCTTTAATTGTTGTGTTTATTGAAACATTATTTAAAAAATAAATAAAGGTATCTCTTATTAGTTTATCTCTATTATTGAAAATATTCAAAAACTACTGCACAAAAAAATAGTAATGCTACTTCTAGGGAAAATACTTCAAACACTGAATTCAAAATGGCGGCAGTTTATCGATCAGCTGATTGCCCGATCCTATAGTAACTATTCAGGAGTGTTGACGTCACACGATTCACTATACATACGGTGGTTTTCGGTGGATTTTGAAAAATTAAAACTTTGACAATTATTTTAAATATTAAAACTAACTCTAAAAATAAAAAAATAAATGCAGTTATTTAAGTAAGAAGGTCCTTATATTATACATTAAAAAAAATTAAAAATTGGACTGGAGTTTTCTATTGTAGTGAAAATACATTTAAAATCTCCATTAAAAAATTACAATATACTAGTGTTATGGAGAACCCCTTGTTTATTTATATACGTGTAATCGATCGATCGTTATTAATAGGGTAACGTTTGCGTGGTTGAATTTCAGAACCCGGCTTCGAGTGCATGTCTGACGCCACGCGCCACAACAAACATCTGTGTACGTTCAAAGAAAAAATAAGGTTCCTACAAAGCTGCCAATGTAATTCGGTGTAAGATGTCGCCATTTCCGTCCCCCCCTCCCCTCCCCAAGGACAAGTACTAAGAATTTGGGAATTTGAATACCTCTTCTTCGGATATGGAAAGATTGACGGATTGAATTGATTGAATACTATAATTCACAACAAGTGTTCGCGTCAAGCGGCTAAACATTATACATAACGTCATTGCCTGTCCCGTTTACTTTGTCCCGGTGACTAGATATAACTGGATGACAGTGAATTCGAGGAACGGGCTAGTTTTGAAACCAGTTCCTATCGGATTTATAAAATGGTCACCAACACTAACTGATCGAAGCCGAACCAAAAGCCGCCCTCATGTTCGAAAATTCATGCGGTGACAGTCAATTAAAAATAATGTTTTCCGAAATAACTTCACTTTTTAACCTCTAGACGGGAATTTCATATAAGTATATGTCAGTTTGCTGAAATGCAAGGTTGCCAGCTCTTTCGGAGCACAGTTAAATACATTTTCCTTAGTACCAAATCGAATCTGAGCTTGTACAGTCTTTATTTAATGAGTAACTAAAACACCGTTTAACGGTTATATTTTTTTATAAGTAAGACAGGTAATGTATTTAGTATATTGAGAAAATCTGTTATTGGTTTCCCACACGTTTAAACTATCATCTCTACATCTCTCTCTACATATTATAAAGTAAAGTCCCACGCGCCGTCTGTCTGTCTGTCTGTCCGTCTGTTCGCGATAAACTCGAAAACTACTGAACGGATTTTCATGCGGTTTTCACCAATAGATATAGTGTTTCGTGAGGAAGGTTTAGGTATATAATTTGTCAAGGATTTGTGTAAATTGGTTGAAACATAACGATAATTGTTAGAAGTTTCGGAAAAAGTCAAGCCGCCTGGGAGATTTCATCAAAAACACTGCCAAATCCATTTGAGATATAACAAAACAATGTATGGTGGATAATCCTCTTTTATAGATCTACAAAAAAGTCCGCGATGCATACATCAATCTTTTACGGATAGCTTACTATACCCATTTTCCTAAAAAAATGGTCACGAACAATGGGATAATTGGAAAGTTATTTAGACGGATACAGTATTAATCTTTATTAAATTAAATAGGTTAGTTACCCTAAGCATTTCATTCACATTATTATAATCTTTCACACCATCTCTACGTATTATAAATTAAAGTCCTCCGCGGCATCTGTCTATTTCTTCGCGATAAACTCAAAAACGGCGGTGGTTACAAAGTTTGGATTTTACAAAGTGTTTTATTAGCCACAGCAACGCGTGGCCGGGTCAGCTAGTATTGTATAATTAAAACATTTCCCTAAAATAAAATAATATCTAAGTACATAAAAATAATAAAACCAATTAATTTCGGAAATTTTAGAAAGTGCAAAAATTATTTTTAAAGAACAACAAACATTTTTCTGAGTTGATTTTTTCCCGACAATAATCGAATTATACACTTTCTCTCAACACTATAAACTAGAATAATATTGCTTTAGCAATGATGAAGGACTTAGCTAGCAGAAAATTGTACCCACGACGCCTGTGTGCCAAACCGACACATTTAACCACTCGGTTGCACCTAACACATAAAGAGGCTTTGAGAAACTGAATTAAACGCCTGTTTTTGCCAAGTTTCAAGACTGTTTGTACCATTTAATTAAAGCTCTGTAAAGCACCCTTTGCGAGCTTAACAAAAAAGCGCTTTCCGGTGCAACTAACGTTCGTGCTATCACGAACAGAGCTAAAATATGCATACGCGCGTGCGCCATAAGGCTTTTTTATTAAATAAAGCCTTCTGTGATATTATTTTGCCTTTATTACGTACTTAGTCATGCGAGATACATTGAACTTGCATATAAGCACAATTTGTCACCAACGAGAAAATACATGCAGAGTGAAACTTAGTTATTATCATCATTACATAGTATAAAATGAAGTCGCTCAAAATGTTTTCACCAATAGATAGAGTGATTGAAGAGGAATGTTTATATGTATAAAACATGTAAATTATAATATAGAAAAGCCGAGAAATTCAAAGAAAACATATTTTTGTGCGATTTAAAACGGCTGGCGGGCCGTACTATAGTCACTTTTGAAATTCGTTTTACGGAAGAAATTGAAAAATAAATGTCCTAGAGTAAGTAGGTATTTGATTTTCCCTTTGCAAATATCCCGTGTTGCATTGCAAGCATTGTATAATTAGTGGCGAGTTAATTAGTTTGTATTTATAATACATGCTTATTATAGTAGAAAAAAGCCGATAAATTCAAATATCAATTCAGGCAGCGGGCAGCAGCTGGCAAGCGGATGGTGTAGATTTTATAAAGATTGGGTAATGGCGTTGGGTTTCGTTAGCCACAGCAACGTGTGGCCGGGTCTGCTAGTTATAAATAAAATATATCGACGTGGTTCTGAATCGGAATATCGCGCGTCGCTTTAAATAGCTTTAGCCGTGTTGGCGACCAGATCTGAATAGTCAGGGTACTTCACAACCTACCCATCCCTTTAGACTCGGCATTCCGAATTTCTACCAATTCATAACGTACTTTCCTTGAACACTTGTTTTTGAGCTCTTAAAAAAATATATGTTATTCTTGAAGATAATATCTAAAGATTTGCCAAGCCCAACAGAAATTTTATGAAATTCCCTCGAGAGAAAAAATCGCAAAGTACCTAGGCTCCGAAAATTATTATAAACCGATTTTTTTCTGTTATATGTATGAAATAATTCAAAATGTGGAAAAGGTATAATGGGTTGGTAGGAATCTGGGGGTCAATGAGTCCTAGCTTGTGTCTCTCTCCATAGAGAGAAAAAAATTACCGTATTTTTAAACGCCCGGGGTCTCAAAAGTTTCGTATGATCTGTAGCTATTCGAAAACGTAAAAATTATTGCTAAAATGGCCGGAAGTTTTGAAAAAAAAATAGATTTTGTGATATTTTATATTTTGTAGCTAACTTAATTTTCATTCCATAACTACAGTACAAAGAACGCAAAAATTATTTTTTTAAATATATTGTGTTGGTTAAAAATATAAAAAGGGAAAATAACACTTTTTTCTGGATAAAATCAGAATTCTTGTTGACTTTCTTGTATTCATAAACATCTTTTTTTTTCATTTTTGTCAGCTACACGCATTTTTTAATAACAAATAAACGTAAAAAGGTTAAATTTTATTGACAAAAAAATTAATTAAAATAATTTTTTAAAACTGTTTTTGGTTTGTTTTCTGATTTTCAATGCATTTTAGCGGGCTAAAAACCATTTAAAAAAAATTATTGCAGTTCTCATTTTCTTTTTAAGACGCAACTTTTGAGACCCCGGGCATTTCTGAATTCAAAAGTTGAAATAATTGACGCACCCTAAATGTGTCCACGAATGATGGACGAATGCATCTATCCCTATAGTGGTGCAAATTTGTGGATCGAGAGATTCCGGCTGGAGAGGTCTAGGTTAGGTTAGGTTAGGTTTGGTCTAGGTTTCTTTTAACCAGTCTCTCCCGATCCGAACCGTAACGCAATAGGTGGGCAAGGGCCTTCTCCACCAACACCTAGATAAACATCACCCCAGAACGGAGGCATCTACTAATATCTACAGGAATACCAAAAACTGAAAAAATCGGACTAATATCTATGAAAACCAAAGTGCGTACGAATATCTACAGCTCAAACTGCTGACTAATATCTATGAGAACCAAAGTGTTGACGAATATCTACAGCACTGGCAGAGGTTGGATTTGCAATTATGTATAGCATATTGGAATAACGTAATATTGCGTATGCAGTTTAAAAAACTTAATTTATGAATGTATGTAAAAATCCCTAATATCGGACTATTGGACACATCTAGCTGATTATTAAGGATTTGGGTTTTTGTTTTAACAGCTTTCTTTATTTCGAGTGCTTCTAAATTATTTAGTCTGTTACCATGACCATTTCTATGTGAGTTAGGTTAGGTTAGGTTAGGTTGTGGTACCGTGTATATCGAAATAAATAAATAATTAAATATCTTTGTATTATGACCTCCATGTTTGTTCAATAAATTATTGTCCTCGTGAACAGCAAAATACGTAATATTATGCAAAAACTTATTTAAACGTACTTTTAACGTTTAAGCCTTTACGTAATTATTAATTACGTAATTGAAGTAATTTATGCTTTTCCGTACAACCTCTTGCTCAGCTGCCCTCTGTAGATATTAGTCCAAGCTCTGTAGATATTAGTTCAACCTACGCTGTGTAGATATAAGTCAACACTGGAACCGTCATAGATATTCGTCCGACCTTAGCTCTGTAGATATTAGTCAACACTCTGAAGTTCATAGATATTAGTCCAACACATGAGCTGTAGATATTCGTCCGATATACAGGCTGTAGATATTAGTATCTGGAGTCTCCAGAACTACCAGCTTAAAACCATAGATGAAAAAAAACTCAATCCCATTTTCATTTCCGTTGTGCAAATAATAAGAGGTTAGGCCAGACCACTATTCTCAGAATATCCACTGAGTAGGATTCTCCCATTAAAGTTAGTTCAAAGAATAGTTCTCGGAGAATGCAGTTTACAGAGTATTTACTTTGAACCATTATTCTGAGATATTGAGTTTCTTGGAGAGCTACTTAAGAGCTGCATTCTGAGGTTAAGTTCTTTAAAGTGGACTTCTCTAGAATGTTAAGTTTAGAACATTTATTGCTAGAATATAATGAGTTTTATTTGAACTACTTTATGCATTTTACTTAGATATTTTATGTGTGTAGTTTTATAATATGTAGAATTTTTATTTAGAACTCTTTTATGAGAAAATTAGCATTAAATGTAAGAAATACTGCTTCAACCCGTTTAATCATTGGAGACCATATTTTTCACAGCTCACGTTGGTCTCATAAAAATCGTTGTGTCTCCCTTACTACAACGGTTAGAAATACGATCTAAACGGTGTTAGAAAGAGAAAAAACTACGGTTTATATTAAAATCTAAAATTAATCACAAAATAATTAAATGTACACCTTAATGAAACCAAAGTTTCCGACAATTTTTTTAAAAATTATGAAGTTCGTCAATTTTATAAGAATTATTTTAATATTAAACGACAAAAAGTGAGTTAACGATTACGTTTGGGTATTACATTTGCTTAATAAAATATTCGTGCGTTTGTATTTTTTTCGATTTCAGTAATTTTAGTTAGAAAACCTCCGACGACCTTTGACGACCTCCGTAGTCCAGTGGCTCAGACTCTTGACTCACATTCCGGAGGTCGCGGGTTCGAACCCGGCATGCGCAAATAAATTTTATTTGATTAATTTGTGTTATTTCACAATTAATTCATTTAAAATAATATATAGTATATTTGCGGCATGTTCCAGAGTGGAAGATACTATCAGTATCGCCCTGGTGTAAGACCACCATTCAGAATTGAAACGTTGCTTGAAAATGGCTTTAGCCGTGTTTAGTGACCAGATCTGAATAGCCAGGTACTTCCCAACCTTCCTCTTCCCCACCTCCTTCCCCTCCCCGCTACCTTCAGCCTCACAACATACCCCAATTGGGGATGCGATAGTCTCACTGGCTCCAGACGGGAGCAGTTGAGATTCTTGTGCGGTATTCACTGTAAAAAAAAAATAAAAAATAAATAAAAAATAAAATTAAAAAAATTAAAAAAAATAAAAAAAATGTAAGATGAGTCATTTTTGAAACTTTTTTATGTTTGTATTCAAAATTTGTATTTTTTATAAATTACATGTTTATTTAGAATTAAAAAATTTTTAAGCGTGTTTTATCACCTTTCAAACACTGTTTTTAGTTTTCGGATACGTTCACAAATACTCCATTTAACTCGATTTTATTGCAAAGTTAAAATATTTTGACCTTTCGACAAAATAGGCTTGAACCCTGGGTGGTTAAGATAATTCTAAATTTCACATTTATAGAAGATTACTTTAGAAGACTTTACTTTTTACTCAGGAGAAAATAATTTTCGTTAGGGCCTACATCATCTTTAGGATGCTGTGCGGATGGTCTTTTAATGGTAAGAAATGCACAGTCGCCAAGCACGCTAAAGGCACGCCCAACATTTGTACACAGTTGACATTTGTCACATGAGAATGGGTCGTTTTTACAACTCGTTTTAAGGTTCACTCAATCGGCTGTGGAACGATTCGCCAGTCTCTGTGTTTCCTCCCTCATACAACGTGGGTCTCCTTTTCCACAAAAATACCCTCCACACAGCATCTCCAAAGATGACACTGGCCCTGGGGGAAATTATTTTGTTCAGGGCATTTTGTGCGGAGTTAATGAAAAATAATAAAAAACATAATTTTTGTTTTCCCATCTTTTAACTTTATGTATATATCACGAGTTGATTTATTTTAAATAATCTTATTTATCGCACTACACTTATGTAATTATATTATTTAAAAAGACATTTTAGCTTCGTGTATTTTTATTTTATTTGCAAAATAATATTACAGAAACATTTTCGAGCTAAATATACTGCCACAGGGTTTCAAATCTATTCCTAGAAGGACCAATTTAAAATATTATTCATATTTTCGTACGAGAAAAAAAACAGCGAACAAGAATAGAGTACAATGGGAGAGGAATAATTTAAATATTTTGTTCATTAGACATCGACATTTTTTAAAATATTTTTCTCTAAGTAACAAGGTATGTTAATGTAATGCATTTCTTTATATAATTTTCCACCAGCTTACCTTACTAATATTATGCTAAGTCGCGGTACCAAAAAATTCACAGAGTATCTTTAAATGCAACTCAAAAATTTGTCGAGAGAGTTTTGGACTATTTTAAACTAGTCATGTTTCATTAAATACTAGCTGGTTCCCGGCATGCGTTGCTATGCCATTTAACAAAGAAATTGTTTCTCCCTGCGTGTCCTTTCCCATTCGGGGCGTTCCTCTTCTTCCCCTTCCCCTCTCCCGTCCCGCGAATCCCCCTTCCGAGTTCTCCTCCCCTACCAGGTTCCCTTCCTCCTCCGGGTTCCCTCCCCCCCCCCCCCTCCCGCCCGCATTCAATACATTCAGTTTTCAAACAGCTCGCGTGCCACCTATTGCAATTTTTTTATACAAATTTCGTAATGCCAGAGCTCATCAGTAGTCTTATACAAACCTTGTCCGGACAATAACGAACACAAAAAAAAAAGAATTATCCAATTTGGTGCAGTCGTTCGGAAGTTATGCGCGTACATACATTGCATAAAAAACATTCAAAAATGTCTTCCTTCACAAGAAACTTGAAAACTTTCGCGTAAATTTCACCCCTTTTACATTATAATTTCAGGGTTTTGTTAGTACGTCGGAACGACGTGAAAACTTATCGCGAGTCTGACTGATGTTATCTCACCCCCGAGCTGTAAAACCTGTGGCTAGAATATGCCGGCACTCGACAGGATGGAAGTGAATTCTTGCAAAAGGTGTAAAAGAGGCTTATCGGATATATAAAAGGCTCTACTTACTAAGGGTTGAATCGATCAAAGAAAGCTTATATCTTGTAAAGTAAGAAAAGCGTAAAGAATATCCCCGGAACTTTAAAATAATTTTTAATTAAAGTTTTGTGTGTACGCGTTATATCGTACTACATCCTGAGGGGGTGCGGGTTGTTGCATTCCAAATTATTTATATACTCTTTTGCGTGCCTCCATGGTCAAGGGGTAAGGCTCTTGACTCGCAATCCGAAGGTCGCGGGATCGAATCCCGACTTGCGCAAATAAATTTTATTTGATTAATTTGTGTTATTTCACAATTAATTAAAATAATGTATAGTGTATTTGTGGCACGTTCCAGAGTGGCAGATACTCCCAGTATCGCCCTGGTGTAAGACCACCATTCAGAATTTAAACGTTGTTTGAAATGGCTTTAGCCGTGTTTGGTGACCAGATCTGAATTGTCAGGTATTTCCCTACCTTCGTCTTCCCCATCTCCTTCCCTTCCCCACTACCTTCAGTCTCAAAATACCACAATTGGGGATGCTGGCTCGAGACGGGAGCAGCAGGGACTCTTTTGAGTTATTCACATAAAAATTAAAATATTTTTAGTGATACCGCTCCAGCGTCCAAGCTGTATAGGACAAGTGGTATTTTGTCATTCCTAATTATGGGAATCGTTGAGACTTATGATAAGCATACTTTTATTGTGGGGACGCTTAAGGTACTAAGGAAGGGAAGGAGATGGGGAAGAAGGCGGGGATGTACTTCGCTATTCAGATCTGGTCACCAAAAACGCCTGAAGCCATTTCAAGCAACGTTTCAATTCTGAATTACACCAGACTGATCTTTTACTCTGGAACGTGCTCCTATTATACTATATATTATTTGTAATTAATTAATTGTGAAATATCACAAATTAATCAAATAAAATTTAAATTAACGTAGAAAGCAAACACTTGTGTGTGGCTTAACATTATACAAAAAGAAACAAGTTCTTAATTAAATTTATTTGCTCACGCGGGATTCGATCCTGCGACCTTTGAATTATTGTTATGGTTCGGATGAATAAAGAAAAAGAAGTAATTAAAACTATAAAAATCTGAAAACTTCAATATCTTAGACATGTGATGAGACATCCAGAGAAGTATGAGATCCTGCATCTCATAATGCAGGGAAAGATTGCCGGAAGACGGGGCCCTGGAAGATGGAGAATCGCATGGCTGAAAAACCTGAGACAGTGGTTTGGCCAGTCTACCGTAGAGCTGTTCCGGGCCGCAGTAAACAAAGTCCGCATAGCCAACATCATAGCCAACGTTCGTTGAACGGACAGGGTACAAGAAGAAGAAGACCTTTGGATTGCGAATCAAGAACCTTATTCCTCGACTATTGTGAAATTAAAAAAACAAATTAATCAAGGAAAATTTTGAGCGTCGTATCTATTTTGATAACTACGAAGTAATGACAGAGAGGTGTTGATTATAGATTTAATTGGATTGTAAAAAAACCTTCCAAGAATCGGGGTAAGTGCAAATTAGGATGTATAGAATGGAATTAAAGATAAATGAGGGGTGGATATTCGAAATCTCCCTTCTAAGTTCATTAAGTAATTGGCAAATAGACTTCATTTGAAGTTTTTCAAAATACGTGACTTGTATTCTGTATGGAAAAATAGAATGAGGAATTTTATTACCACCGTGACGAAACACGTTTATCGCTATAATACTGCAACTCTATTTTACACATTAAATAATGGTGAAACAAAAGATGAAACACAAAATACGTGTGACTTTTTTCCTCCAATGTACCACTTTTTTCATTTTTTTACATTAGCTTAACACAGGAGGCCCTGGGGAAAATAGTTTCCCTCAGGGCCTTTGACATCTGAGATGCTGAGGGGAGGGTCTAGGGAGGGCGAGGAAGGAATGAACATTGGTCTTGAAGAGACCCATGTTCTAGGAAGAAAGAAACATAGAGGCCGGTAAATCGTACCACAGACGAGCTGTGAGCACAAGAACGAGTCGAAGAAGCGACCTGTTCTCATGTCACAAATGTCAACCGTGTACGAATGTTGGGTACGCGTTTGGCGTGCTTCCGACTATGCACCGGTGCCGAAGGAATCAATGACGCTAGTTCCTCGGAGCATCTTCCATAAAAAAAAACACATTTCATTTTACTTTGCTTACTTTATATATTAAAAAATGCAAATCCTCGTGATAGGAAGTGTATATGCCTGACTTTTTCATCAAACCTTTTTTGCTAAATATCAATATACGCAGCTATTTATTTATACGTCTCGGGAAAGAGAAAAAAAGCCTTTCGATTCATTTGTATCTAACTGCTAAAAATCACATATTTGCAAAGGAAAACAGATCAGATTTATCGAAAATATGCACCTTTTTGTGGGCTTTTACAAATGAACAGTAAAAATCATACATTATTTATTATACATAACTGAACTGCCTCAGTAACAATATTTTGTATTGTTTAGTGATAAATTAAAGATGTCCACTGACTTCGTATAATTATTTCCCTCCATTAGTATTTTTGCCAAAATAGGAATAGGTATGATAGTTAGCCCCAGAATTTCTGCACTGAAATAAATCACGACAGAGTATTACGTAGTGGAATCCAAAAAGCTTATCAATGCAAGCAATTCTCGGCTATCAACCACATGGTCTATGTAGTCTATCAAACACAAGGTTTATGTGGGCCAGACAGACCAGACGATCTCCAAAAGGATATCGGAACACTTTCGAGCGTTTAATCTTGGCCACCCTGACAAATCGGCAATCGCCGAGCATTTAATTGAAACCGGCCATTACTTTGGATTTGTTCCTGAAGTCCTGGGAAGACCCAAAACTTATGGAGCACGCCTAATTACAGAGGCAATTGAAATTCATAAAAATCCTATTAACAATAAAAGAGACGACGGAGCTAAGCTCAATAGTTCTTGGTATCCGGTAATTGACGGCTACACCAAAGCTAAATGTAGAAAACCATCTTCAAGTATACTGTAATGCCAGCTCGCAGTGGAATGGAGCTGGCAACACGGTATTGCTTCGAAGTACTTAAGCACACATTTCACCACTAACATTTACACATCTGCCCTGATAATGGACACTGTAACGCTGTCCGAAACGTTGGCTAAGGGAGGAGGTAGCGCAATACGGCATAACACCCCAAAAACAAATAACAAAAAATCAACCACATCATTTAAAATTTTATATGTAAATTCCGTAAGACAGTGAAAATTCTTATATCTGACAATTTAAGATTATTGCGAATAATCAAAAATTAATATTAAAAACAATTTTTTATTGTTAATGCAAATTTAAATATTATTAATAATCAAAAATTGTTTTTAAATGACCCATTATTAAATCTATTCCCCTTTTAAAATTTTTTAATTGTTCTATATTGCCCCTCGTCCCTTAAACATTATTTTCTTTCTAATTTTATTATTGTTTATGTCGATTATTTTTCTCTATTACCTATATATATATATATGTCTATTTTTAAAATTAGTTCTGCCAAAACCCTGAAGAAGTCAGCTTTGCTGACGAAACATGTCGGTTTTATAAACAATAAAAGTGGTAAAAATGAAGTAATTCATTAATTTCAATAAAATTTATTTGCGCATGTCGGGTTTAAACCCGCGACCTCCGGACTGTGAGTCAAGAGTCTTACCCACTGGACTACGGAGGTCGTCAATATTGTTACATGAATATTGTTATGTGCGTTCCAGACGACAGAATTATTACGTTCTGTGTTTTAATCTTTATTAATATTGACACAGATATTTTACACTTTATGACCAAAGCCTTATTTTTAACACCGTCTTTTTTATTTTCATTTCATACTATAAGGCGGACAAAGTTAATCATCCAGAAAACATTTTTACAGCGCATTTCATGCTCAAAAAAATTCTCAAAATAATATAGAAAACATAAAATTACGCATTTTTAATAGGGACTAACGAATTTAATTTTGGGTTTGAACCAAAATATCCAACTAAATAAAATAAGTATTTTTTTAATCAAAATATAAAGTAAATTTCTAGTAGAGCTTTGTACTACTTTACGTATTTGTGTTTGAAATAAAAATGGAAAATCTATTAAGTAAATCTTTTTTTAATCATTTTAGAGGCAATTTGGGCAGTTATTTTTAGATTAACCATATTTATTAAAAACATTATTTTGAGCTATTTAATATAATTAAATATATATAACAAAAAAATAAAATTTTCGTTATTTGTTTTTGGGGTGTTATGCCGTGTTGCGCTACCTCCTTCTTTAGCCAACGTTTCGGACAGCGTTGCAGTGTCCATCATCAGGGCAGATCCGGCAGATGTGTCGCACATCTACCGGATCTGTTATCTGTTGTCTTTCCGGAAACTTTGGCTAAAGAAGGAGGTAGCGCAACGCGGTATAACACCCCAAAAACAAATAACGAAAATGCTTTTGGCCGTGAAAATCTTAAAACGTATTAAAATGTAAAATTATTAAAAAAAACCAATTCGATGGGCGTAAATTAAAATTACAAATGACCGATTTTCGTTAAAATACAAAATTTTCGTCCAAATATTAGAATTTCTAACCAAGAAAAAGCTTTTTTAAAAATTTTTAATTTTTCTATTTATTTTTAAATATATTATCGCAGTAGATAGGCTAAGATTATTTTTATTAATAATTTTAAATGTCACAAAAAATTTCTAAAATCATGCAAAATTTTTTCTTGAAAGGATTGTATTTTATAATATAAATAACAAATAAATAAATTTGCACATCTGTACTAGATATTTACTATATCATCTATTGATTAAAAAAAAATGATTTAATTTGGTTAGGCATTTTGGCTGCAAATCCAAAATTAAATTCGTCTACATAATACACTCTTATATTATTTATAACGAAATGTTAAAAATTAAATATAGTGCTAAATGGAATAATATTGTGTATATAATATCATTTATGTTATAATTTATTTTGTACGTTTTATTATATATTTAAGTAGGTACCTAAATAACACACATAAAAAAAAAAACAAATACATGTTCAGATAGCAATAACTATCAAAATTACGAAGATATTTAAATATATTATAAAAAATTTATTTTTGTAAATTAATACTTTAATAAATAAAATATTTACGTACTTATTAGAATGATTCTTGGAGCAAACTGGAAATCCTCACTTAGAACACTTTTTAATTCAAAAATCGAACGAATTCAAATTTAAAATACTTTTCGAACGCGCCGCTAGTGTTAAACCGAACAACACTTGATTTTAAAAATGGAACGAATTTCCGTTACAAACAACGGAACGTAACGAATTTCGAATATCGCGAATTTAGTGGTATTCGAATGTGCGGGATCTTCTACTGGTGGTTCGAACGCGCGTTCCTTATTCAAAATCGATTCGAATTTGAAAATTTGAATTTCGAACGCGTGCTACTTCAGTGGCTGCTCGACGGAGAATAAGCGAACTGAGGGAAGAGGGGATGGTTTTCCGGGACGTGGCGATTGTCAAACTTTGGTGCGCCTAAAAACTTCCAAATAAACAGAAATTGGATATTATAAAAAAAATATATAATAGATTATTTTTCATGATAAGGGCAAGAGTCTAGTAGAGTGGTCGATAGAGCTCAAATAATACATGTAAAAAGTTCAGTAAAAATATTTAATAATTATTTGTATAGGTCCTAAGTTAACCTTCCTCACAATGCTGCCCCACCGGTTGGCGATATAGTTCCTCTGTTTTTTACACTGTTCATAAATATGTGCTCTTGTGAGGTGAACATAAAAAAAAATTATGTCGCTCAAGTAAAAAAATATCAGACCAATAATTGTGGCCATTCACACTGGAAACCTTAACATAAAACTTATTTAAAAAAATCTTAGAATCTACAGCCTTTGATAGAAAATATTTACAGTTCTGCATCTGTTTGGGAGGCGGGTATGGGTATCGCTTCCCCGGGAACCATTTTATTGTCCAACACCCCTGTCATAGGTCACCCCAAGTGGTTCGCTATTCTTGGTGATTTAGCTGAGATTTAGATGGGGTAAGGTTTGCCTAGGTCTATCTCATTTTATACCACCATGCATATCTACAAATCATTTCAAAATTTTGTTTTACAAGATGGCTGCCAGGCAATTTCCTCTCATCTTGGATATTGCTTCGATGTCATTCATAAAAAATGCACTAAAGCTCTGTCCAATGCCCTTTAGGTGACATTTTTAGACATATACCATGTTATTTGTTCAGGCTAAATATCAGGAAAAAAAAAACAGAATCAAAAGTCGTTGATGTAAGGAGAAATATTTGGCGAATTACCAAAGAAAATAAGACACGAAGAAAGTAAAAGCAAAATTAAAAGTTAAATTATGAAAATTTGTGATTGATTCATACAATAAACAATTATTTTTTAAATAATATTTATACTACAAAAAGGTTTTTTAAATAATATGGACCTTGGTTACAAATGTGTTTAAATTTTTACACAGGTGATAAACAACGAATAATTATGGTAAATCGGTGTTCATCAGTTGTGTAAAATTAAAAAAAAAAGTTTATTAGTAAAGGGGTTATACAAGGTGGCGCAAAAGCTGTCACCCGATGTTCTTTGGCTGTATTTTTTTTTATGAATGAAATATTTTGATTATTTTTTCGAATTGTGTTTATTTGATGTCTTAACTTTTTTCATTAGGTCGAGAAAATGATATCGGCCCAGCGGCCGCCGCAAATTGATGACCAAACGAGTCCGAACTGTGGCATTTTCCACCACTCTTTCCAGAACTTCTGGCGATTGGTTCTAGCATTCCTGACGAATATCCTCTTTGAGGACTTCAAGAGTCAGAGGCTTGTTGACAAAGGTTCGTGACTTTAAGAAACCCCAAAAAAAACCAAAAAGAAGTCTGGAACGGTTAAATCGGGCGATCTGCCGACCAGTGCAAATCACCAAAAAGAGAGATTAGGCGACCAGGAAATGCGTTTTTTTTTTAATTTTCGCGTTCTTGAGGAGTATAGCGATTCATGTCTTGTCAATGTGTATTTTGCATTTTTTTACTTCGCAAATGTCAAAGCAGAACTGACATTTGCCGCCATTTGCAAAAATTACGGCATCTTCCGATAGGGTGATGACTTTTGCGCCACCTTGTATGGATAAAGATTATATTTTAAAAAACTACAAATAAATACAGTTTTTATTACAATAAATAATAATAATGGTATAATTTGTAGAGCGCCGTTATTGTGAAACATCACCCCAGGGGCGTTGTACAATTTATTTCGAGATCAAGGCTTTATCTAATTGTATTATTTACAAACAAACACACAAAACATACTTACAATACCTGGCAGATCACTTTTGATAAATGGTTCCATGCTAACTCAGAATCAAGTCAACTCAACACTTCTTTCAAAAATCAATAAAAGTTTTAAAAAAAATAATTTTAAAATGGCCCACAACCCCAACCTAACGTAACCTATTTAACCAATTTTTTATAATTTTTTTTTTATCACTTTTGATGACTTTTCAAAGGAGGTTCTGCGCTGATTTCATTCTTAGTTGTCCGGTCACCATAAAATACCAAGTACGGATGTGAGCAACTTTATTTAATTTTACTTTAAATTTAGTTTGAAAATTTTTTTTACCCTAAAAAGTTCAAAAGTTGAATTTTTTATTTTTATTCTCTCTGTGATGTAAAGATACATTTACCAGTTTCCCGCTTGTACTACCAGTTTCCGGACACCGTGTCTAATTATTTCGCCACGAACCACCGTTTCAGAGTCGTAACATCATTCAACTCGAGAAAAAGTGATTTTGAAGAACATTTTTTTTAATTTTAAACACTTGGGTTCCAACGCCTAGAAAATTTGACAACCAGCGTGCGTTTCATTTTCAAAATGGAATTCATCCCTTACCCGTGTAAGGTAAAATAGTCCTTATGCCGCTTGTACTAAAGCCTTATTATCGATCGAGAATTTCACCTGCGAAGACATCCGCAAAGAGAAGGAACAACCATCCACTGTACAAGCGATTTTCGCCTTTATACAAATATCTCATTAAGACTATTTTCCCTTGATTAAAATGAGGAAATTCCAAATTTGATAAGCTCACTAAAACGGAAAACTCCAACGGGAAAACGTCGGAAGTAGCGAGTTTTTCAACAAAGGAATATAAGCTTTGTTGGTTGTTTATTTTTCTGTCTGTTTCAGTGCTTTTGGAAGTTTGTTTTAGGGGTGTGTTTCGTTTCTATGTTATTGTTTTGATGTATTTTTTCTGTTAAACAAAGGATAATAATCTCTAGTATCCTAGTGTGAAGTTTGTTGATAACGGGATTAGATAGTTTTGTGTATTTTTGTTCAAAACAAAGACAAGGCGACAGAAATGGCTGCCGTTTTTTGATAGATTGATTTAAATGTTGATGCCAACAATCTTTACATGGTATATAATTTGGGAGGCGGAAATGGGTAACGCCGTCCCGGGAACCTTTATTGGATAACCAACACCTCTGCCATAGGTCACCCCAAGTGGTTCGCCACGTTTGGTGGTATAGCAGGGGAGCCCGGGTCCATGGGGTGAGGTTTGTCTAGGTCTAGGAGGCGGATGACCAGGACACACTGAACCCCAGATTCCTACCCACCCCTTAAACTCTGTTCCTTCCCAGAACTCTCCTCTCCTTCCTTTCCTTAAAAAAAACCTCCACACAGCATCCCCAAAGATGATATAGGCCCTGATGGAAATTATTTTCCTCAGGGCCTCGTATGTGGAAATCATGTACAAAAAAAAATTAAGTCGCTCCCGCTGTCTGTGCGCTTAGCTCTTAAACTACGGAACGTATTTTCATGCGGTTTTCACTAATAGATAGAGCGATTCATTAGGAAGGTTTTTAAGTAGGTATACAATTTGTCAAGGTGTTGTGTAAATTAGTTGAAATATACATACGAGACGAGCATAAATAAATTGAGCGGGCTGGCAAGCAAGATTTGATTTAACAAAAGATGGCATTGGTTATAAAGGTAGGGTAATGGCGTGGCGTTGTGTTTCGTTAGCCATAGCTACGTGTGGTAGTATATAGGTACTTAAATTAAGATTGTATGTTTTGATGTATCTATGATCTTACGACAGTAATGTCCTTTGCCAAGCGATTAACTTATGCTAACTTATTGGTATTAACGGTTCAAAAGGCTCAAAAAGTGTAGAATTGTAAAAGTGTAATAATTTAATGGTGACCCGACAGTTGGTCCCCCGATATTTGATCCCCGACGGTTAATCCCACGACAGATGTTCCCCGACAGTTGATATCCTATAGTTAGTACCCCGACAGTTGATTCCCAAAAGTTGATCCCCTTACAGCTGATCCCCGTCAGTTGATCACCTGATAGTTGACCCCCCGACAGTTGATCCCCCGACAGATGTTCCCCGACAGTTGATATCCTATAGTTAGTACCCCGACAGTTGATTCCCAAAAGTTGATCCCCTTACAGCTGATCCCCGTCAGTTGATCACCCGATAGTTGACCCCCCGACAGTTGATCCCCCGACAGTTGATCCCCGAAAGTTGATCCCCCGACAGTTGATCACCCGACAGTTGATCCCCCGACAGTTGATTCGCTTACAGTTGATCCCCAACAATTGATCACCCAATAGTTGATCCCTTGACATTTAATCCCCAATAGTTGATCATTTAACAGTTGATCCTCTTAATGTTTATCTCCTGGAAGTTGATCACCAGACAGTTGATCGCCTGACAATTGATCCCCCGACAGTTGATTCACTTACAGTTGATCCCTAACAATTGATCACCCAATAGTTGTTCCCTGACAGTTAATCCCTAATAGTTGATCCCTTTACAGTTGATCCCCTTACCTTTTATCTCCTGGAAGTTGATCACCAGATATTTGATCGCCCGACAGTTGATCCCCTGACAGTTAATCCCCAATATTTGATCCCTTTACAGTTGATCCCCTTCACGTTTTATCCCCTTAACCTTAACTTATCTGTTGGAAGTTGATCACCAGTTAGTTGATCGCCCGACAGTTGATCCCCTGACAGTTGATCTATAATCTCCGTTCGGCGCTTCACTGCCGCCGGCGGCTTTTTGTGAACGCTCCGGGTTTATTTTGAATACCTTGGAAAGTTTTAAGTTTTTCGTCAGTAAATATAACAAAAAATAACCGCGGTAATTTCTACGTCAAGTATATAAAAATGAAATAATTTTATTGTCGCTCTGTCGGGCTTAATTCAAGTTTAATCATAAATGTTAAAATATTTTATTTTCAAATCTGCCACGTTGTTCTAAAACTCTGAGTGAGAGCGTTTAAGAAACGGTCATCGGTCATCGGTCGAAAAGGGACTGCAACATGCCACATGTTAAAGACCACAGTGAATAGCAAGTGCCAAGTGTGATGTGAGTGATTTACGGGGGTACACCTCGCGCTATGGTGTCTGAGGACAAAATTATTTACGACCGGGCTACACTACTTAAACTCAACAGTGAAAGTGTTTTGGACCCAATAATAAGTGCAAAGATTTCACAGCATAACCTAGAACGCGGTAATATTACTACCCATAAAATCAAAATTAGATTCAGGGGCTGTCGTGGAGGGAGGAACAGGAAAAAACATCTGGGCATTGAAACAGTTACGTCACCACCAATACCCGAACAGGGAAACGTTCCAACACAAATCCTCTCAAAGCCTGAGAGAGAATATAATATTGTTAAAACACGTGTACAACGGCATGCCAACTTTAAGAGCCGTCAACTAGGTATTGGATGTTGGAATGTCAGATCTCTCAACAATAAAGTAGAGGAGGTAGCGGAAGTGTTAAATGAACAGAATCTGCATATTCTGGCCATAACGGAGACTTGGCATGAAAACAGCGACTCTTTTTCAATAAAGCGACTCCGAGCTTTAGGGTACGCGGTACTAGAAGAAGCCCGACCTAAAGCCACGATTTTTGGGGATGATAGCATCTCTAGCGTAAATCACGGAGGAATAGCAATCTTAGCTCGCCAGGGCTTACGTTTGACAAAGTTGTCACTAGGTACGTACGTAACTTTTGAGTACCTGGGATGCCAAGTTTTTTCAGCAGGAGCATCATTCATTTTATGCACCCTGTACCGACCTGGCTCAAAACAAATTACCTCGGACTTTTTCAATGAACTTTCGTATTTTCTCGAGCGAGTTGTAGGACTTTCCGATACCATTTTTATAACGGGCGATATTAACATACACCTAGAGCGTCCGGATTCACCCAACACCGTTAAATTTTGTGATTTATTAGACTGCTTTGGATGCCATCAATGGGTTAATGCTCAAACTCACGATGCAGGCGGAACTTTGGATATTTTTGTCTCAAAGTCGAGCGGCCCGCCTTTGGTAGCGGATAACGTGGATGTAGGGCTATCAGATCATAGGTTAATTCGTGCTGAAATCGATTTTAACCCTCCGAAAATCCCGTACGTAACTATCACGTCAAGAGCATGGCGAAGTTTTAACTTTGATGAGTTTCTGTCTGAACTAAAGGCTTCTCCGCTTTGTACACAAAGCGTTTGGGAAACAGAGTCACCAACCAAACTGACAGAATATTACAACACTTTTCTCTCAACCCTTCTAAATAAATATGCTCCAACTTCAACAAAAACTCGGCGACTGCGAAGTTCTGATGACTGGTTTGACGAAGAATGTCGGAGCCAGAATACGGTAATATTGGATACGGGCTCAAAAAGAGTACGCACTATTAATTCGCTCGAAAAGATCTGAATATTGGACAAGTAGGATCGATTCAGAGCGTCAAAATCCACGAAGTCTGTGGAACTCTATTAAGACGGTCGTTGCCGATGTACGTGCGCAAAATACAACCGAAATAGCTCCGGAAACCTTCTCCAAATTTTTTCTTGACAAAATTAAGTCAATACGTGACCTAACAGCCTCCGCCCCACCACCATATTTTACTAAAAGCAATAGCGGAAACTTTTCTGCCTTCAAACCTACAACCATCGAGGAAGTAAGGAAATTAATACTTACTTCACCGAACAAGCAGTGTTCACTCGATCCTATTCCAACGTGGTTACTGAAGAAGTGTTGCAAGGAAATATCTCCCTTTCTAGTTCATCTTTTCAATAAGTCACTCAGCATGGGTGATTTCCCAAAACCCCTTAAATCAGCTGTTGTAACTCCACTTATAAAAAAACCGCAATTGGACGCTGAAGATCTCTCAAACTACCGACCCGTTTCAAATCTTCCATTAATTTCCAAAATCCTAGAAAAAATTACTGCTTCCCAGATAATATATCACTTAAACTCAAATGAATTGCTGACTAAATACCAATCTGCATATAGAAGGTTTCACTCAACGGAAACTGGATTACTACGTGTTTTGTCAGACATAACTCTTGCTATCGAGTCGGGAAAACTGGCACTCCTTTCAGTCTTGGACATGAGTGCCGCTTTTGATACGATCGACCATGATTTTCTTATTAAACGATTAGAAGAATCCTTTGGTTTAAATGGCGGCGTTAAAAGCTGGCTGACATCGTACTTGGGTAACCGTATACAAGCCGTAAAGGTAGGGAAAAACCAATCAAAATATGCAACCCTTTCATCTGGAGTACCCCAGGGGTCTGTTCTGGGCCCACTTCTTTTCATCCTCTTCACAAATGATGTCGCTAAAATAATCGAATCATTTGGCCTTCTATCTCACTGCTACGCTGATGACCAACAAGTTTACTTTTACTGCTTACCAGAGGAAGTAGACAGTCTAAAAACTCGCATAATTGAGTGTCTAGAAGCAATTACCCGCTGGATGACCTCAAATAGATTAAAACTAAATCCGTCAAAGACTGAGTTTCTTTGGACCGCCACAAGCAGACGTCAGCATAACATTGATAACTCCCCAATAGCCATTTCAGGAAGCGACATCACTCCAAAGACTTGTATAAAACTACTGGGTGTCAATCTGGACGCTGACTTTTCCCTTAAAACCCAAGTGAACAGAACCGTAAGCACGGGATTTTTTCAATTAAGACAAATTAAAGCAGTAAGGAGAAACTTGCCAACAGAGGCGACTAAATTACTAGTCAATTCGTATGTGGTTTCACGTTTAGATTATTGCAACGGAATATATGCAAGTCTTCCAAAATATCAAATTAACAAATTACAATCCGTTTTCAACGCTGCGGCAAGACTTATCACCGGCGTATCAAAATATTCCCATATTTCAGAGCATCTCAAAAATCTACACTGGCTTAAATGTCCTGAAAGGATCCAGTTTAAGCTCTGCTGGATGGTATTTAAGTCCCTTAATGGAATGGCTCCGGCTTACTTATCGGAATTGTGTATTCCAGAAATTTCCAATCATCGACAGTCAACCCTGAGGTCAGCAGCGTCATCAGCTATCGGAAGGTTAAAGGAACCAAAGCGCACACCAGATACTAAGTTCGGTGAGCGCGCTTTCGGAGTGTCAGGACCTAAAGCCTGGAACGGACTGCCACATGACTTAAGAATGATCACAGACGCGGCGGAATTTAGAGCTAGACTTAAAACTCACCTTTTCAGACAGTCGTATCCATAAACTCAAAATCTTTCACCTTCACTTTCAATGCCCGCGACACCGTAAATAACTAACCTATAAAAACATGGAAAAAAAAAAAAAAAAAAAATAAATAATAATAATAAAAATAAATAAATATGTAAGCGTTTGTGAAGGTCATTTCATGAACATTCTCCAGCCCTAAAGATTCCGAAATTCCTCAGTATTTTAAAATAAATACCAACTATACTTTTGCCACTAATCTCCAATAGTCCTAAATTCTCCAGTATTTTAAAATAAATACCTCTACTTTTCTATTCACAAATGTAATAGGTACTAACAGCGATGAGGGTAGCAAATAATGTAAAATCACGCAATGTCCAGTGTGTTAACTGTAATGTCCTCCGCGTGCAAGGCCGTATCTTCTCCAAGCATAAACTTATAATTAAAGTGTGTTTACCGGAAGTGACCTGCCAGGTAAGTATATTTCTGTATCCATTTGTAAATAGTAAAATCAGTTAGAAATTAAGCATTCCTAATAAATTGTACAGCGCCCTTGAGGTGATTTTTCACAAAAACGGCGCTTTATAAATTATCCAATTATTATTATTATTATTATTATTATATATTTGCGGCAAATGCGAATGGAAGGTACTCTCAGTATCGCCCTGATGTAAGTCATTAAGAATTTGTACGTTGCTTGAAATGGCTTTATCCGTGTTTCGTGAACAGATCTGAAAAGTCAGAAAATAATAATAATAGTATATCATGTAAAATACATGTTCAATGAAGATTACAAATAGATTACATCCGTACAAAAAAATTTACAAGTAGAAAGTAATGTAAGATCGGTTACACAGAAGTAGCATAATTATACAATATTTTTAGTTGTGCATAGTCTGCCTCACTAGGTGAACCTGTATTGAGGCAGAATTTTTTGTAAATTGTTTCTCACAATTTTATCTATGGTTTTTTATAAATGTATAATGTCGGTTTCTATACAGCAAAAACTTTATTTTAGATTACATTATTGTTTGTATATACACAATACAAAAACTGCAAGGTTATTACTATAATAACAACTGTCAATGACAGGGCGTTTGGGCGAGAGCACAAGTATAGGCTCGATCATTAGAATATATCCAAATTTTAACATATTTTTAAAATTATTTCTGTGTTTGACTCAGTTTGATGTTTTCTGGGAGAATGTTGAATATTTTCGTGGCAAAGTATCTAAAGCTATGTTGACCAAAGGTGGAAGAGAGATACTTCTACACCTTCCTCTTCCCCATCTCCTTCCTCTTCCCACTACCTTCAGATCTTTCAACATACCCCATTTGGGGACCCCAAAGTCGCACTGGCTCCAGACGGGAGCTGTTGGGACTCGTGCGTAGAATTCACATTAAATATCTTAATATATATAAAAATCTCGCAACACGATGTTTATTCGAGATAAACACCGAAACTACTTAAACGATTTTGATGAAATTTGGCTTACAGTGTGTAATTTGGTCCAACTCAAAAGATAGATTATTAACCTCAATATTTACAATGCTTTTTCTAAAGTTCCATAAGTTTCTAACAGATGGCGGTGTGAGTTAATTTATCGACAACACCTGATTATCTAGGTTGAGTAACTATCCAATAGATGGCGTTGTATTTTGTAACGCGTGGCCGGGTCGGCTAGTACATATATATATATATATTAAAAACCCAAATTAAATAACTATTTTTGCCCCCAGCGAGATTTGTACCAGCGACATCTGGTTCTAAGGTCAAGGATATAACCGCTCTGCCACGGAGGTCAAATGTGTTAAAAAAACTTTTTTTTGGGAAAATCGGAAAAATTCCACGGCACGCCCCTGGGCCTATGCCAGGACTTGCATTCAATTATTCTTCCAATGTTGGCAAAGGGAATGCTTTACGATACCAACGCGATAAAAAGAAGAGGAAACAAATGTATTTCAAGAAAGTTAATGCATGCCACTAACCGCACATTTACAATTTTATTGTTAAAATAAATGTAGAAAATTTTGGAGATTGGTATGGGTATTAACGCCCGTAAAACCATTTATTGGATAACCAACACCTCTGCCATAGGTCACTAGTGGTTCGCTACGTTTGCTGACTTAGAAGGGGTGCTCGGGAAAGACTGGTTGGAAGAAGATCGTTTGATCTCCCAGGCAGAACTGTCTCGGAACATCGCTGTGCACCGCAGTTTGGAGAATGAATTCATACGTCCGTCACTCCTGGAAACATTGATCCCCAGATTCCAATCCACCCCTCATACATTTTTCCTTTTCAGAATTTTATTTCCTTCCTTTCCTTGTAGGACCCTCTCCATAGCATTCCCAAAAATGATAATATGGAAATTATTTCCTATAAAAAAACATTACGCAAGTTCTATGAACAATAAGTTTTCAAATTGGGACCATTTTTCATAAAATCTCTAAATTCTCTAAAGTACTTAAAAAAAAATTATTGCAATCACTAAATTCATTATTTGAAATGTGTATTTATTTTGGTCAAATGCTTGACAGATACTTAGATGAATTAAAGAGTGAAGATACGGTGCTGAAATAACGCGTGTGGTTTCATTGAATTAGGTCCAGAGGACATACTTTAGCCGGCCATTCATACAGTTATTTCATTCGTACATGCATACCATTCTTTGAATAGTTATTCTTTTCATAAGCGATGATCCATTTTTAATTCGATTAGTTTGAATATAACGTGTCTTATATTTTTTAAATACATGTTAGTGTTTGAATTTAAGTTTTGGTTTCCTGAATTCAAATATTGAAAGTGGTAATTAACCCACTTCCCGATATTCGATCGGGCCGAAACTCGCACTCACGTAAACATACGCGCTAACTCACGCATTTTCTGAAATTCGATGAGATTATATTTCAAAAAATGCAGTTGATATACGAACTAAATGTCGGTATTGTCCAATTAGGATGTGGCTTAGGATTTAGCGTTGTTTTTTTTTTTTAATTTTTTTTTTTTTTAAATGAAAGACAAACATTCCCGGGTTACGAATAACCCAACAATGTTTGAAAATCTCCTACTACCACCACAGAAAGCCGAAAATGTTGCTTGTGTTGTGATGGAGGACTTGGCAAGCCGAGGAATCGAACACGCGACGCTCGGGTGGGACCCAAGTGCTATGCCCACTCAACCACTGACCAGTCAGAGTGTTAATCTCAGTTAAAACAAAAAAAATTAAATTGGCTACTAGCCGGGCTAAGAGATGGCGTAACTAGGTCGAAAACTGAAAATAGATACAGCGTGTAAACTTGGCCACCCTGACAAATCGGCAATCGCCGAGCATTTAATTGAAACCGGCCATTACTTTGGATTTGTTCCTGAAGTCCTGGGAAGACCCAAAACTCATAGAGCACGCCTGATTACGGAGGCAATTGAAATTCACAAAAATCTTATAAATATTAATAGAGACGACGGAGCTAAACTCAATAGTTCTTAGTATCCGGTAATTGACGGTTACATCAAGGCTAAACGCAAAAAAACACGTTGAAGTATATTGTAGCGCCAGCTCGTAAAGGAGTGGAGCTGGCGACACGGTATCGCTCCTAAGTAGATAAGTACAAGCATCACCCCTAACTATTACACATCTGCCCTGATGATGGACACTGCAACGCTGTCCGAAACGTTGGCTAAACAAGGAGGTAGCGCAACACGGCATATTAACCCAAAAACTAATAACAAAAAAACTGAAAATAGATGTTTAATAACGAAAAAACTGAAAAAACAATATTTTTTTATATTTTGATATTTATTAACTTCATTGGTTAACTTCACGTTATTTTTCAAGTCTTTGAAAGTTAAATTTCTTCTTTTGAAAAGCCGTGAAAAGGGCGTATATTTTTTTAAAAATAATTTTAGTTTCACAAATCCAAAAATTATAATATCCCGTGATTTTTCACGGGTCTGCGCTAGTTTCATATATTACGATAACCAATTATTTACTGAAAATGTGTAGGTATTTACGTTTTTTGAACACCTCACTAGGAAACTTGTATCGAAGATACTGAACTGAACATGTCTATACATATTTATATGTATAGAAGTCTCAGGGAGAGGTCATACTATAATAGGCTCGATTGGGAACTGGTGATTCTGTTCAGCGTTTTTGCTGAACTTGGCATAAATATTTTTAATAAATTTTGACTCTTTATGACAGTGATCTACGGTTATGTAGGAATTGCCATTTTCTGGCGATGCACGTTCACAAAATGTTGTTTTCATTATTGGCGTGCAACAATTGCGTCTTCCATAGCATCTTATCATATTATCTGCATTGAAGAGAACCCAAAAATTATTGGCTGCAGTAAAAATGGCATTTTTCCAAAAAAAAAACATACAAAGAATAACTTCCGATGTCTAAACAAGGATCGGTATTTTTATCTGCGAGGCTTTTAAAAATATCAAGAACAATTAACTTAGGAAAACACCATAGTGGAAGATTTGTATTTGTTTTTATAACTGCTCCCTTCTAGCCAGAACCAGGGAGATTACGACAACCCTAAACGGGATATGCGGTTTTCACCAATATATAGAGCGTGATAAAACCCTTTAGGTCATATTTCTCACCATTATAGTAAGGGAGATACAACGATTTCCATGAGACCTATACGAGTTGTACGGATAACTAAACATCCATAAAATTTCCATAAATGTACTGGGACACGAACCCAGAACCTCTCGTCTTACTGGAAAAAACGCCTTACTAATTCGGAAACTGCCACCTCTTATTTAAAAGTCATAAATTGACAAATCAATTTCAATCACATATTTCAAATTTTAGAATTAACATGACATTTTTCCGTACGTTCCAGTTTCGACAGTTATCTTTTTATTCTTCTGTGTCTTGTTCTCTTTCATATTTTGGTTTAGATTATTGGCGTTATCTTCTTCTTCAATGATACATCCCTTTTTACTTCAGGGCCTCCTGTTAACGTGGCCTCGTAACAAAACTCTACAATGCATTTTCACTGACCGTTAAACAAAACACTATCAGCCTTACTAAAAAACCCAGTGAAAATTTTATTCAATTGACAAACGGCCGCGGATGTGAAAACATTTATAATTAAAAAAATTGTTCATGGAAAAAAATACACTTGGTTTACACAGTCTGAGAGGGTAGTTTATCTCTGTTTTAGTAATGATGTTTTAACGAAATTTGGATTTTTTCCTAAGTATTTTGAATGTTGTATATATTTCTTATTTTTGAAGGTGTCGTAAAAACAAAACCATTTATGAAAACTAGATAAAATTACCTTTTAGATTTGTGTAATTAAAATATGCTTTAGTTTTAAAAAACTGCCATATATTAAGATTCAAGCGCGAAAAAAAATGGAATTTTCATTTTACCAAAACATATTTGATGAAAGTGTACAGAAATTTATAAAAAAACAAAATTTAAAAAATACAAACCTTATATATAATGAATTTGGAACGAAACTGTCACCTCACTTTTTCCTCGTGCATGCAATAAAAAAGTAATAAAAAATTTCAAAGTTTTTTTATTGCCAAAAAACTAACCTAAAAAATGATACTGACTTTTATAACACATTTCTTGCATCTCTAAAGACGTTAATTTTTTTGATTAGTTTAGGAACACATGTATTAGATATTAATATTTAAAAAAAAACACCACTTTTATGAAATTCTCATAAAATAAAAACGTTTAACCTGTGAAAGGCCAGGAACGTGCCCGCACGCGAAACTCGAATTTCAAAAAAGAATATTAATTCAAATAATTTGGATGCGATTTTAAATTTTATTCCATTAATTTATAACATAAAATAAAGCTTAAAATAGCTTCCTCCATTCTTGTTCTTAAGGTAATTTAAAAAAGGTAAGGTAAAAAACCCTGGCCTTTGACAGGTTAAATGTAAATTTGAATTATCATGTTTTATATAAAATCCTTTTTGACATTTCAATTTTCAAAGTATGATTATTTTTATTATAACTTGACTAAAACTTATTAAAAACCACAAAAACTCGGTAAATATATCAATTATACGAATATAATGGTGAATTAGTCTTATTATTAGAAATTACGATCACATTTGAGTAAGTAATAATAATACACACACATCCGAGGAGTGATTTTATTTTCGCGCTTTCAGCCCGAATGGCGAATGCGCAGGCGCCCGCGCGCCACCTGGCGGTTATGAAGGAAAACACACAATTTAGTACTTACACTATGAAAAATTACATTGTTATTAGTAATGTTATCGTGTTTTAGTGTATTTTTGTTTTATTCATGTTGCTGCAGCAACGTGGGTTATCGGGCGTGCTGTGGTTTTTTTTTAGTAAGGCTGTATGTATCTCTACATATTATAAATTAAAGTCCTCCGACACGTCTGTCCGTCTGTTCGCGATAAACTAAAAAACTAATCAACAGATTTTCATGCGGTTTTCACCAATAGATAGAGTGATTCATGAGGAAGGTTAAGGTATATAATTTGTCAAGATTTTGTGTAAATTGGTTGAAATATATAATGTATAAGGGGAGCGGGCTGGCAAGCAGGCAGTGTGGATTTGATATGTATGCAAATTAAAAGATGGCGTTGGTTATAAAGGTTGGGTAACGGCGTTGTCAGTAGATAGCGTTGTGTTTCGTTAGCCACAGCAAACGTGTGGCCGGGTCTGCTAGTTTACTATAAAACTATATTTTTTTGTGCATTATTTACCAATTTCAAACATTAATTCGACTTCAAAAACATCTTAATTATAAGTTGGTATGAATATCAAGCCTTCATAAATCTTGAAAGCTCTGCCAAAAATATGGGTCTCGTAGTAAACCAGCAAAAGACCAAATACATGGCTGTAGGATGCACCCAACAAATCCCAACTCTCTCATGTGGAAACCAAAATTTCGAAACGGTACCAAGATTCACATACCTAGGCTCCCTGATGATAACAAACGACAATAATACCACAGAGGAGATCCAGAAGCGCATAGTGAACGCAAATCGCTGTTATTTCCGCCTACAAAACCAATTAAAGTCCAGACTGCTGTCCAGAAACACGAAGATATTAGTGTACAAAACACTTATCAGACCAGTACTTACGTACGCAGCTGAGACTTGGCTACTAACTGAGAGGAATGAGCGAGCACTGGACGTTTTTGAAATAAAAAAATTGAGGCGCATCCTCGGACCGGTTCTAGAAAATGGATTTTGGCGCAGACGTTATAACAATGAGCTCTATACTTTGTTTAAGGAGCAAAATTTATAAAACTGGGAAGACTTCGGTGGCTGGGTCATGTGGAGAGAATGACCGAGCATCAAGCACCAAAGTCCCTGCTGAACTCAAGACCAATAGGGCGAAGGAGCCTGGGAAGATCAAGACTAAAATGGAGCGACAACGTCCTCAAAGACATATCTCTCTTGGAGCTTCTAAACTGGAGAGAGCTGTCACAAAACCGAGATGAGTGGAGGAAGACTCTTGAGGAGGCCAAGACCCACCAGGGATTGTAGAGCCAAGACTGGTGATGATGATGAATATCAAACGAATTTGTATACAGTGTCGATTTTTTGTACTTATGCGTAGGTATACACAGTATAAATATAGACAAGTAGATTTATCCTTGAGGCATTTGAATGAAAATATGTTTAATACTTTGTTGTTCGGCGGTACATCCTCTCTGCACATCCCGTCGGGGTCACTTACTTATGTTTTGTATAAGTAGTTTCCGTACTTTCCCTAAACCTACTGCATATCTCTATCTCTACATATTATAAATTAAAGTCGCCCGAGTCGTCTGTCTGTCTGTCTGACTGTTCGCGATAAACTCTAAAACTACTGAACAGATTTTCATGCGGTTTTCACCAATAGTGTGTTTCGTGAGGAAGGTTTAGGTATGTAATTTGTCAAGGATTTGTGTAAATCTCTACATCTTCTCTACATATTATAAATTAAAGTCTCACGCGTCGTCTGTCTGTCTGTCTGCCTATCTGTTCGCGATAAACTCGAAAACTTCTGAACGGATTTTCATGCGGTTTTCACCAATAGATAGTGTTTCATGAGGAAGGTTTAGGTATGTTATTTGTCAAGGATTTGTGTAAATTGGTTAAAACATAACGATAATTGTTAGAAGTGTCGGAAAAAGTCAAGCCGCCTATTGGCTTTCATCGAAAACGCTGCCTAATCCTTTTGGGATATAACAAAACAATGCATGGTGGGATATTCCTCTTTTATAGATCTACAAAAAAGTCCGCAAAGGCATATATCTATCTTTTACGGATAGCTTACTATACCCATTCTATCTTCTAAAAAATGTGTCACGTACATTACGGTATTTGAAAAGTTATTGAGACGGATACAGTTTTAATCCTTACGTTAGTTACCCCAAGCATTTCATGTACATTATTATAATCTTTCACACCATCTCTACGTATTAAAAAATAAAATCCTCCGCGGCATCTGTTTGTCTCTTCGCGATAAACTCAAAAACGGCTGTGGTTATAAAGGTTGGATAACCATCCAGTAGATGACGTTGTGTTTAATTAGCCACAGCAACGCGTGGCCGGGTCAGCTAGCTGTATATAAGTATAAGTAAGCGACCCGACGCTTTTCTCCCTAGGGTCTTCTTCTATGATTTCCAGTTACTTTCGTCTAGGCACCACCGGCTAGCTGGCTTAAGGACGACGCCGCCGGTTATCGGGAGGCCGGACAATTAGCCTTCTTCATTCTCTCGGGTACTGCCGATAGTCAGGTTGCGGTGACACCAGTTCTACTCTGTATATATATACATTATTTTTCTTTTGTTTCTTTTTTCTTTTATGTACAGTGCCCGGTGCTGCCCGCCGGATTGTGTGTGGTCTTTCGCTGTCATGAGCTGATTACTCATGACGGCTGCTGTCATTTTGTATTACTTTATTTTTTGTTGATGTTACTAACAACTTGTTTGACTGTCCATGAGGCTCACTGCTTTTGCATTGACACCTCCATGGGCTTTAGAATTGTAGAGATTGACCATTACAGTACAGTCCTGTAGGCGCGTCCGCATACCGCTACCTAACACAGTATGAGGGGACATTGAAGGTCTAGATTCGTTACATTAAATGTAGAGCCGTTTATTCAAAAAAATTAGATTCTTGAGAGAACTCCGAAGGGGCGACCATAAGTTGCCTATACCGGGGTGGGACAGTGGTGGGTACTTCAATGTATATAAGTATGCCAGGAGGCCAACTTTCGGTGGATCAACTGTCATGGAACTGCCGGGGGGCTAAAGGTAGAGAAGAGGAATTTAGATGGGGAAGAAGAAAATATGGGAGTGCGTTTCGATTCTGAATGGACATCTTTCACCAGGGTGATACTGAAAGTATCTGCTACTCCGGAATGTGCCGCAAATATATTATACAGAGTGCAACAGCGCATACCCTAAGAATTTTAACAAATTGTCAGTAATAACATATGGAGTGGATGTCATTTTGCTATCTGGTGATGTTTTATTTTTTAAATTAAAAACAAAAATATATATTTTTCCATCACATGTTGCAAATGAGTAGTCAGGGATAGCCAAGCGGGTTACGCAAACACACGAAACAGCGCGCGTACCACGTGATCCCATCGCGACGTGTAGGAGTGTGATCAGTGGCGACGTGTGATAATTTTTTTTTGTTTGTATAAGAAAAAAAATCGGACAGCAAAATGTCGTTTAACTTTTTTCTGTAAATATGCTGCTTGGGAATCGCTGATAAAATCCTTCGGATACACTTGTTACATTCTGTATATTATTTAAATAAATAAATTACATAACACAAGTTAATCAGATATGTTTTTCTTGGAATTTGAACCAGCGACTTTCGGATTCATAGAAAAGGATCATAACAACTCAACCACGCAGGCCGCCACTTTCCATTCCCATGGCAAAAAATCCCTAAAAAAACCGTAAATCCAAAAGCCACAGAACGATTTTACTTTTGTGTCCACGTAAAACAAGTTTTCAATTTCCCAATATATTTTCAACGAGAAAACGATCTATATTTTGTCCAATTCCATTTCTTAAAAATGTACAGAAGTAACTTTTTTTAATACCTTCGAAAGGCGAAACAGTTGTCAAAAAGCAGTTTTTAAATACATCCATCTGATTGAAGAAGAAGATAACAATAATAATCTAAACGAAAATATGAAAAAGAGAACAAGACACAGAAAACAGAAAAAAGACAATGGTCGCAACTGGGACTCGAACCCAGACCTCTCGTCTAACCGGGACGTGCGCGTTTACCAATTTCGCTATTGCTACCTTCTGTCAAGCCGTCATAATAGTCAATCTCATATTTCAAATTTTAGAATTAACAATATTATCTTCAACTAATTATTTTTCCATATTATTCCGGTTAGACGGGAGGTCTGGGTTCGAGTCCCAGTTGCGACCATTGTCTTTTTTCTGTTTTCTGTGTCTTGTTCTCTTTCATATTTTCGTTTAGATTATTATAATTATCTTCTTCTTTAATGATATATTACGTTGATAGGAATAACCTTCAAAAGTTATAAAAGAGAGTTTTTCTTTAAAAAAATTGAACATAAAATATATTTGAATATAGATTTTCTTATCTTGAATGAATGCAAATCTTAGAAACGAAAATTAACCCATTTCCCGACATCCCATCGAGATAAAACTCGGCACATACACTCGTTATCGATGAACATGCATTATATCAACTTTTGATTTCTCTAAAATTGGCTACTAGACGACCCAAGAGACGGGGCGAAAATTGAAAAAAGATGATTCTAACTTTGTTTTAACTATGGATTCATTTTTTTATAATTTAAATTAAATTATAATATTATTGACCATAAAGAAAAAATTTAAAATGCAATAGCAGTCATTTTAAATCGAGAGGTGTACTGTATCGCAGGACTGATGCGGGGTAAGAAGGGACTGCTGGCGGTGAGATTTTTTTAAAATTATTATTATTAAGTTAAAAGCAATAATAATATTTTGCTTTCTTAACTTAAATACAGAGCATATAAAGTATAGTGGTACAAGTATACTAGTAATATTTTTAATTTTGTTCCAACATCTTAAGTTTAAATAGTTTTTTTTAAAGGTTTTTATATTCTTTTCCGTTTTTAGGTTACCTGGAAGGAGATTATATATGTGACCTCCCTCGTGGCCAATACTTTTCTGGCCACTTTCAGTCTTGACAGTATTGTGTACAATTTATTGTGTTGTCTAGTATAATGTTCGTGTACTTGTGATGTTTTTATAAATGTTGTGTTTGTGTGTATAAGTCCATTTTGTATTTTGTAGATTAAAAGGCACATGTTATATTCGTGAAATGTTCTTATTTTCAGAAGGCTCATTTCCTGGTATAGTTTTTTTGTGGGAGTGTCTGGGTTATAGTTGAAAAGTTTTTTTAATAACTTTGTTCTGTATTATTTGTAAGTCGTTTAAGTACGTAATGTATGTGTTTCCCCATATTTCTATTAAATAATTTAGGTGGGACTGGAAAGTATAAGCCCCTCTTTACCTCTGTTGGTAGAAGATTAGCATTAAAAGTATTCAGAACCAATTTGAACCATTAACGATGTTCACGAACGGGTACTATTTTTTTACATTAGCGCCATGCAGGTGCCCTGAGGAAAATAATTCCCGTTAGGTCCCATTTCATCTTTGGGATCCTGTGTGGAGGATATTTTTCGGAAGGGGAGGAAGGAGAGGAAGTTCTAGAAATGCAAAATATATGAGGGGTGGGTAGGAATCTGTGGGTCAATATGTCCCTCCCACAGCGATGCAAGTTGATGTTCCGGAAGAGTCTTGTTGGAGAGGTCAAAAGATCTCCATCAATTACTCTCTCCCAATCCGGTCTGCCACGCATTTGGTGGGCAGTCCCATCCGCCGCCAAGACCCGGTCAAAGCTCACCCCATGAACGCGAGCACCCCTGCTAAGTCACCAAATCTAGCAAACCAGTTGGGGTGGCCTGTGGCAGAGGTGTAGGTTATAGATTAAATGGTTCGTGAGGCAGCGGTACCCATACCCGCCTCCCAAATTGAAAACGTGTGCTCTTTAGAACAATTTGAGTTTACCATAATGTTGTCATTAGTGTCATTAGATTTGTCCACTTAACAGAATATTGCTAGAAGTAATTATACCGACTTGATTCAAAAGAAAAATTAAATTTATATAAGATATTTGGTCTTCTGAACCCAGAAAGACGAATTAAATTAAATACCTGCCGTTGTTCTTTATTTTATTTTTTAAAGATGTACAAACATTCCCGTGTTACGAATAACCTGACAATGTTTAAAAATCTCCTACTACCACTACAGTAAGCGGAAAATGTTGCTTTTGTCGTGATGGAGGACTTAGCCAGACAAGGAATCGAACACGTGACGTCTGGGTGGGATCCAAACGCGATGCCAACTCAGCCACTAACGTTTTTGCATATATTTTTTTTACATAATAATTTCCCTTGGGGCCTATGTCATCTTTGGGGATGCTGTCTTTTTAGGAAATGAAGAAGATGAAGTTCTGGGAAGGAAAGAGGTATGTGGAGTGGTTAAGAATCTTAGGGTCAAGTGTTCAGTTGTGACGGAGAATGAATACTGCGGTCTGAATGACCCTTTCTTAATCTTGCTCACTACGCTTACACTCACTGCCTTTGCAGCATTCTTTGCGGATCTCCACATTTCTCAAACGATCATTCGTGGTTTTACCACACATACGCCTCAAGGATATCATTTCTATGGCATTCAGTCGAGAGTCTTGCTGAAGAGGTCCAAAGGTCTCCATCAACCAATTGATAGTTTCTCCCTATCCGGCCCGCCACGTAGTACATGGGCAAACGCGTGTTCCACCAAGACCTAGACAAATCTCACCCCATAAACTCGGACACCCCTGCTAGGTCACTAAACGCAACGAACACTTGGGGTGACCTGTGGAAGGCGTGTTGGTTATCCAATATTTTTTTGCCGGGGCGGCGGTACCCATACCCGCCTCCCAAATTGAAAAAATGTTCAAGTTATATTTCCGATATTTGTATACGACACGCCCACAAAACATTTCTATAGTTTTGTTTCTTCAGTGGGCTTAGAAAAAGGTTTTTAGAAGGATTATTAAAAATTCTTTCATTATTTTGGTCTCGAATAGAACATATTTTTCTTTTAATGTAGGTAATTAAAAAACGTGCTTAGAATTTCCAAATGAAAATATTAAAAGCTTTTTAAAAAGCTTTAGTTAGGAGCGTGTCCGACATCTATCGGAGGGCGAACGAAGTAATTACTGAAAGTGTCCGCACTTAAATCTACCCCTACGGAGACACATTTAGCTAAACTGTACAAAACACAGATGTCACTGTATTTAAAAATATCTCGATTCGTGATATAAAAATGCTATTACGTAATGTATATGAACACGGCTTGAAAATTATTGGTTTACCTCCGCAAATAAAATTTGTATCGCGTGTATAATATTTTAAAAGTTTTATAATAGCAAAATAACGCAATAAATAGTCAATTAAATGAAAACAAATCACTTTGTATACGCCTCTTATTTTATCAAAATTTTTATCAACATGTTTCGAAACCAATTGTAATTTTTTTTTACATTAGCTCCACACAGGAGGCCCTGAGGAAGATAATTCCTCTCAGGGCCTATGCCATCTTTGAGGATGTCATGTGAAGAGTCTTATTAGGAAAGGAAGGAGAGGAAGTTCTGGGAAGGAAAAGGGTAATAGGGGCGGGTAGGTCCAGGAGTGACGGACGTATAAATCTATCTCTCCCACTGCGGTGCAAGGCGATGTTCCGAGAGAGTACGACTGGAGAAGTCAAAGGGACAACCATTCTCTCCCAATCCGGCCTGCCAAGCAGCTGGTGGGCAGGCGCATCTGCCGCTAAGACCCGGACAAACCTCACCCCATGAACTCGGGCACCCCTTCCAAGTCACCAAACGTAGCGAAGCACTTGGGGTGACCTATGGTAGAGGTGTTGGTTATCCAATAAATGGTTCCCGCCGCGGTGGTACCCATACCCGCCTCTCAAATTATTGAAGGGTAAAGTTAAAATTAACGAATGTTATAAAAGACAAACAAGAATAGACAAATTAATAAGTACCCGTAGACGGTTGTCCATACTTTTATTACTTTACCTCCACACAGGAGGCCCTAAAGAAAATAATTTTCCTCGGGGCCTATGTCATCTTTGTGGATGCTGTGTGGAGGGTCTTTTTAGGGAAGGTAGGAGAAGAAGTTCTTTGAAGAAAAAGGGTATGAGGGTTGGGTAGGAATCTGTAAATCAGTGCGTCCAGGAGTGACGGGCGTATAAATTCATTGCCGTACAAGTCGATGTTCCGAGAGAGTCCTGCTGAAGAGATCGAAAAGTCTCTCTCGATCCGGCCTGCCACGCAGTTGGTGGCCAAATACATCCGTCGCCAAGACACGGACAAACCTCACCCCCCATGAATCCGGGCACCCCTGCTAAGCCACCAAACGTAGCGAACCACTTGGGGTGGCCTATGGCCGAGGTGTTGGTTATCCCAAAAATGGTTCGTTTCGGTCTCAATCAACCAGTATCTATCTCACTTACTTTAACAAGCGATTCTTTACATTATTTGGAGTAAAAAATGGAATGGAAATTTTGGTCTAAGGTGACTTTTTATTTTTTTTATGTTAGTTCCACAGAAGAGGCCCTGAGACAAATAATTTACCTCGAAGGTCTATGTTATCTTAAGGGAATGATGTGTGGAGGGTTTTTTTAAGGAATGAAATGGGAGGAAGTTCTGGGAAGAAAATAGGTGAGAGGTGGTGGGTAGGAATCTGGTGGTCAGTGTGTCCGGGAGTGACGAACATGTGAATCCATCCCCACAACTGCGGTGCATCCAATCCATCCTCACAAATGCACAAAGGCGATGGGTCGAGGGATTCTGGCTGGAGCGATCAAAGACCTACCTCAACCAGTCTCTCTAGATCCGGCCCGCCGCCAAGACTTGGACAAACCTCATCCCTTAAACCCGTGCACCTCTGCTAAGTCACCAAATGTGGTGAACCACTTGGGGTGACCTATGGCAGAGGGGTAGGTTATCCAATAAATGGTTCCCTGGGCGGCAGTACCCATACCCGCCTCCCAAAATATTTTTTTCTTCAAATTCGCGCAATTCGTGCTAACCCTCACCCCGCCCATAACTGTTTACTGCTTTTTTTAATGTTTTTATTTGATAAAAAACCGGTCAAAAAGGCACCGGAGATCAAAATTTCATTTCATTTTTTTGCACCTAAAAATGTCGGGTGTCACTGGAACAGTATGTCCTTCAACACCTTGTAATCTGCTAGGTATTTCCGCGAACCAACATAGATAACAACTCCACTGCTGCCTGCGTATATCAATTTCTTATTTATTCCCTATCAATATCGATTCGGTAGACAACATTGAAACCGTGCTCGGTATATCGATATAAAATCATCGGAAGTTACGCCTGTCATTCCCATATTGTAAAGTTATCGAATTCTCTGTGATTGACCCCATGGAAGATTTTATCCATCGCTTACCATATCGTAACATCACAATAACCTATCCTAATAATATTCCGTACAGAAGCCTAATATTAGCGGGCAAAAGCGATATCGGCGTGTTACAAATACAGTCAATACACAACATTACCGCACGTTTTCATACCGCAAAAAAATATCCTGGACCCAATATACTCCGACAAAATATCCCTCGTCATAATATTATTTATCTTGTTTATAAATGGTCTTACAAATATATTTCATGATGTATTTATCTTACTATTTGCTGATGACCTCAAAATTTTTAGAATAATTCAAAATATTTACCATTGCAACATTCTTCAAGATAATATCAACAAATTGTTAATTTGGTGTATTGAAAATAGACTTACTTAAATATCTCAAAATGTCAAATAGTTAGATTTTCTCGAATAAAAAATCCAGTGATCTTTAATTACAATATTGATAACAATACTCTGGAGACATTAACATGAATTAATGACTTGGGCATCACTTTTCAATCTAATCTTTCATTTGTTAACCACATAACAGAAATCTCTAATAAGGCCTTAAAAAGGATTTATAACTAGGCTAACTAGAAATTTTAACAATATAAAGTGTCTCTCTGGTTTCAATCCTGGGATTGATTTGCAGCAATTTCATCTATTCGTTTCTTCCACTCTTCCCTGTCTTGTGCGGCTCTTTTGAAGTCTGCATATGATAAGCAGCGCACGTCCACCAGCAGGTCCTCCAGGTACTCTCAGCGTGGGCGTCCCCTAGCGTTTGTCCCCTCGGTCATACCCTCCATTATGGCATGCAAGAGGCCTTCTTGCCTTATTGCATGGCCGATCCATCTTGCGCGCCTTTCGGACAAGGTCCTGAGCAGGTGCCTTCCTCCTTCGATTCTTTGAAGAACCTCCTCATTTGTGATGTGGTCTCTCCAGGAAATTCCTAGTAGTCTTCTATAGGACCACATCTCAAAAGCCTCCAGTCTCCGTTTATCTCTTTCGGATAGGCACCATGTTTCGCAGCCGTACATCAAGATACTCCATACATAGGTCTTGATGAGGAGTATTCTCAGTTTCAGGTCTATATTATTCGATTCTATGCAATGAAACAATTAAAACAAGTCAGTGGACATCTTCAATTTATCTTTAAACAAATATAAAATATTGTTACGAAAGCATTTCAGTTATGTACAATAAATACTGTATATTTCTTACTATTCATATGTAAAAGGCCCGAAAAACGGCGTTAATAAATATATCCTACGGACAAAACATCCTCCAACAAAATAGCTACTAAAACCTAACCTAACCTAACTTAACCTTATTACTTGAGCATTAACACAATACATCGCTACACTTACCTTCATTCATCTACATACATCATAGACCCTATGCTTGTAGCTAGTATTGTCACATGTTCCTTTCCTACCCATCCCTTAAACCTGTCATTGAACTTTACCCAGAGTACAGTCAGTCATTAATCGACCTTCTCCGCATTAACATCTAATATTTCACATACCTCTTACCGCTTAACGCATCCGCAAACTTAATTCCGCATACCGCAAGTAATCGCGACTAATACAGTCCTACAAGTACATGAATAAATCCAGCCAAGATAGCAGAGAGTGCCACAAGGTTCCGCAGTAAGTCCTTTTTTTCTTTCCTTATGTGCATTCTTTCAACAAGTGCAGTGGTCAAAACACATAAAAAAACATACAAGGTCCTTCGATATACACAGCCGCTTAAATCACACATCACTTATATTACATTTCACTATTTTGAAACAGAAATTTATTGTCTTTAGAGGATGTCTGTATTATTTTTGTCCCATTTTTTGTTAGGTTAAGTTAGGTTAGGTTGGATTGGGTTAGGTTAGGTTTTAGTAGATATTTTGTTGGGGATGCTTTGTCCCTAGGATATTTTGTAGGAGGATGTTTTGTCCGTAGGATCATCTGAAATCGTTTGAGCGATGTTAAAAGTCGCGGAACCATACACAACAGCTTAGGCTATCAGGGGATGTTATCTACACAGCCTTATCGTACAGCCTGTCATAATCCTGGGCCGAACCGCTTCACCATAGTCAGTCCCGGAGTAGCGCCGGATCTGCCATACGTTCAAAAACGTGCAAAAACCTGGCGCCAACTCCGAAGGGGCGCCGTGAGAAAATAAATATTGTATTAAAATTTAGTTATAATATTCCCTGCATCGTTTAAAAATTACCCACAGTACGAAATAATTATTACGCTCTCGCAACACTTTCCAAAGAAACAGAACGCGCACGCATCAGGTTGGTATCAACGGCTTACGAATTTATAGTCAGTTACAGAATTTTTTTACAAATTCCATATATTTAGTTTAAACGTAAGATCTATTTTTCCATATATCTTTTTTACGACGAATAGGTGCGATCCAAATTCAATAACCAATCACAGCGCGGTATTTTTGTTCGTAAGCCGTTGATACCAAACGTCAGTGTTTTGTGTTTGTTCGCTCAACACAGGGGAAATGCAAGGTACAAATTTGAGGTTATATTCTTATTATCACTGCTCACTGTCTCTCGTCGGGACTGCCTGTTGCTAGTCAGAAGCTGTATATGCTATTCTTGTGTTGCACGTTGCCATGATAACGTATTTGTATTTGCTTTTTCTAATATTCGCGTTAGGTACATAAACGCAGGAAATCTCAAGAATGTCTAATGGACCTAGTTCAGCGAAACCACCCGCATTGTCTCGTAACCTATATTTTAAATCATGGTACGGGCACAAACAAACAATTCGTTGTATTATTTTAAAGCATTATTTTCAAAGAGTTTTTCCTAAAATAATTAAAATAGCACCATAATTTATGTTTACCCAATAGATTCAGAGAGTATAGGGCTCCTGGCGATCCTCTCTTTTAAAAAAAAACGAGTGTGATAGCTACCGCCAGGTCACTTGGAAAAGTCACACCCTTTATATGTCTTGATTTTATTTGATAAATTAGTGTAAAAAAAAATAAAATAATTAAATTTAAAAAAAAAAAAATGGGGTGGACGAATTTTTAATCAAAATAAAAATCTAGGGGGGGGGGCGCCATCGGTACCTACTGCACAGGGCGCCAGATTTCGTAGATCCGGCCCTGTCCCGGACCATAGATATGGCATGGAAGCGAGCCGAATGTCATCGAGGTAGAACCAATCAAAACGACTATCAAAGAATATTGCGCGTTTGGTGTGTAGATAGAAGTACAGGCGAAGCTAAGCCTTGCGTAGTAACCCGACAGTTAATCCCCCGGCGCGGCAGTTGACCTCCGCCCTCCCCCAAAATTGTATGTATTATCAAACTATATTACTAACCAATTTAAAAACGAAAATCGTCATCAAAAATATCTTTACTAATAAGTTGGTATGGATATCAAATGCATTTATTTACAGTGTCGATTTTTGTTCTTATACGCTGTTATATACAGTATATAGAAAAGCAGTTTTATCCTTGACGCATTTGAATGAACACATGTTTGATATTTTTGTTATTCGGCGGTGTATCCTCTCTGCACACCACTTCTGAGACACTCCGTTATATTTTGTAGGTATACCGTATTTTCCTTAAACCGACTGTATATTATATACAGGGTGTTAAGGGGCGTACTTGACTTACTTTATTATCCAGTTATTCCTGACAATATTTGTCGTAAAAAGTGTTAATTTAATTTTGATCTCCGTTGACTTTTTCGAGGTTTTTTTTTACATGAGCTACACACAGGAGGCCCTGAGAAAAATAATTATTTTCAGGGCCTATGTCATCTTTGGGGATGCTGTGTAGAGGGTCTTTTTAAGAGCGTTTAACCAGCCAGCGGACAAAAATCCACATTTCGTCGAAAGTTGTCCTTCCGATCGTGCAGGGCGGTTACAATGAGAAAGATTAATTATTCTCCGTACCAGCTTTTTTAAATTATAACTCAATATCGAATTTATTTCAATTCAAATTAGCTTTAATTTATACCTTCATCCAAAAATGCTGAAAGGCGTGATGATAAAACTATTAAAATAGTGTACTTTTTGTAGTTATTTTTTTATTATAAGTATTTATCATTTTTTAATAATGTCTAAATTTAATAAGAATGTTAAAAAAATCTGAAATATATTAATTAGTTTGTAAGTGCACAAATAAATACACAAATGGACCAATTTTCGTCAAGAAACACATGTACGTACATATTTTTTAATGATTTTATTGAAACTAAAATTAAAATTCTAATACATAACTCTGCTAGATAATGTATTGATTTATTTTACTGCATGATTACATTATTTGAAATGGATGTGGTATAATACAACAACTTTTTTGAAAATTTAACAAATCTGCCAACGACCTATGAATAACCTTATTATACTAAAAATTAAAAAAAATTCAAAAAATTTATTACATACGAATGCTAGATAAAAGAACAATCTTTCGAAATCCATTTATAATTTTTTGTGGAAAAGAGTCAATACGTCTAAAAACTTTTTTGAAAATGACGTATTTCCGGCTTTCTCTGGTAATACCCTGCTAAGTCACCAAACGTAGCGAACCACTTGGGGTGACCTATAGCAGAGTTGTTGGTTATCCAATAAATGGTTCCCGAAGCGGCGGTACCCATACCCGCCTCCCAAATTGAAAGGCTGAAGTCATTGAATTTTTTTTTCTTCAAAATCAAACAACAACAAAAAATTCTTCTGCATGTCGTCACTGGTCGCTCAGCCGAGTAACCGCCCAATCCCTAACCCCGCCTTCAACTGTCCAACGCCTACTATTTTTTATGTTTTTGTAGAAGAAAAAAAACATCAAAAATGTCACCGTAAACCAAAATTTCACTTAGGTACATTTTTTCTCCAATAAGACGGGTGACACATACAGCTATAAAAAATGTGGCTTTGCCTATTTCAGCATATCGCTCGCTATACACTCATTGAAAATGTACGGCGAGCGATATGCCGAAATACACCAAGCCACATCTTTTATTTCTGCGTGTGGCACAGGTCGAAATCACATCACACCATTTCCCCGCAGGGGTAGGCAAAGAGGACGGACCGCCAAACAACTCGATCTTGGCACATACTACTTGCCTCGTTTACATTCATACATCGCCTCATACACGCTCTTCTATTACTCCAACTCTTCACATGGCCCGACTCAAGTATCTGATTCACTTGATCGTGCCATGTCTTCCTCGGGCGTCCCCGACTTCTTCTACCATTCACATTTGCGTCATATTCTCCTTACACTCCTTTCCTCGTTCATTCGCTCTAGATGCCCAAACCATCTGAGCGTCCCTTTCTTAATCTTACTCATTACATAAAAAATCACTGGTTAAATAAAGTAAGTCAAATACGTCCCTTAACACCCTGTATAAGTATTCCGAGAGGCCAACTGTCGGGGAATCAACTGTCATGGAATTGCTATGCATACATGCGAGCAGCAGCATTATGGGTGATGTTGGCGACACGCTGTGCAAATATCATGATGGCACATCTCCATTGTTTCTATTGTTGATGGTTATAATAAAAATAAAAATCCTACCTTTGCTTTCCGCCACGTGATTTTCTTCTTTCTTCTTATCTTTTGAACTCTGATCTTCTTCTTCTACTTTTTTGGCATCTTGACTCGTGTTGCAACCCATGGTTCTAATATTTCACTTAACTTCTTAATTAAAAAATATTGTTTATAATTTTTTCATAATCAATAATTACATTTAAATTCAAAATTCACTGACACTAAAACAAATGTTGGTTTTTTGGCACAAAAACTTTTTGACGGTTGGTTTTTCTGTAAAATAAAAATAAAACACATTAATAATTATAACGGGGTGCTGGTAGGTACCTACCCTAATGTATGCAAGACATGAAAATAAGTTAAGAGGCGGGTATGGGTACCGCCGCTCCGGTAACCATTTATTGAATAACCAACACCTCTGCCATAGGTCACCCCAAGTGGTTCGCTACGTTTGGTGATTTAGCAGGGGTGCCTGGGATCGTAGGGTGAGGTTTGTCCGGGTCTTGGCGGCGGATGCCTCTGCACACCGAGAGAGAGTGGTTGAGTTAATCCCTTTGACTTCTCCAGCCGCACTCTCACGGAACATCGCCTTGCACCGCAGTGGGAGGGATGGATTCACATGTCCGTCAGTCCAGGACTCACTGACACCAGAGTTCTACCCACCTTTGATACCCTTTTCCTACCCAGAACTTCTCTCTTTCCTTTCCTAAAAAGACCCTCCACACAGCATCTCCAAAGATGACATTGGCCCTAAGGGGAATTTTTTCTCTCAGGTCCTCCTGTGTGGAGCTAATGTAAAAAAAAAAACTGGCAGGTGAAGGATGAAAGTAGACTGAATGCTGTAGAAATGAGATCCCTGAGACGTATATGTGGTAAATATGAGAAATTTGAAGATCCGCAAAAAATGCAAACGTAATGAGTAAGACTCTTGTGCGATATTCACATTCTGCGGCTTCGGAATGCGACACTGATGGAATCTAGCCATCTACCATATATCTTCGGCTTTTGTAACCGTTTGTACATTAGACACGAACTACGATAGATGACACTCTTCTAAACTATTACTTGTCTGACATTTGTTGAGATACCATTAAACTACGTACAACAACAACCATACTAACTTATGTTGAAGCTACATGACTAACCTATACACCAGAGATATGAACCCTTGAATCGTCGAATCCAAAGGCGTTTATCATAACCACTGTACCGTGAAATATATGGGTCATTTGAGCTTTGTTACATAATTTATTTTTCAGTGCCAAACTAATCTGTGGAGATAATCGCTGGTACATTCCGTCCCCTACCCGAGTGGAAATTATACACTCCGCTCACTGTTTTCGGGGAGAGCAAATATTTTATTAACGGAAATAAGTTATATGCGGTTTTTCATTTTCCTTATTATATTATGTATACATGTACTAGAGTTCCAACTTTTTGAAACCTGTGTCCTATATCATCTCAGGGCCTATATCATCTTTGGGGATGCTGTGTGGAGGGTCTTTTTAAAGATTTTTTTTTTACAATAAATCCACACAGGAGGCCTTGAGGAAAATAAATAATTTATGTCATCTGGGGTGCTGTGTGGAGGGTCTTTTTGAGGAGAGGAAGGAATTAACATTGGTCTTGAAGAGATCCATGTTGTAGGAAGGAGGAAACACAGAGGTCGGTAAATCATTCCACAGCCGAGCTGTTGAACATAAGAACGAGTAGAAGAAACGACCCGTTCTCGTGTGACAAATGTCAACCGTGTACATATATTGGGCATGCGTTTGGCGTGTTTCCAGACTATCACCGGTGTCGAAGCGATCAATGACGCTGGTTTCCCGAAACATCTACCATTGAAATACAAGAAAGCATTCCCACCCGACGCGACGCTTGTGCTCTAAAGATTGTAATCCGATTATGAGAATCTATGAGAATGAGAATCGAAGTTATGAGAATCTTTCAAATTCTATCTGTCTGTTTCTGCACAGAGTCGAGGGTCAGACCAGAGGTGGCTACCAATTCATAGGGTTAGCAGTTGCGCATTATTAAAGTATCTACGGGCCCTGTACAAAATGCCTAGTTTTTGAGAGGCTAACTTAACTAGAGCCTACCTCAGATAAGTTTTAAGATTTTCACGGCCAAAAGCATTTTCGTTATTTGTTTTTGGGGTGTTATGCCGTGTTGCGCTACCTCCTTCTTTAGCCAACGTTTCGGACATCGTTGCAGTGTCCATCATCAGGGCAGATCCGGCAGATCCGGTAGATGTGTGACACATCATTCATTTCACACATCTACCGGATCTGCCGGATCTGCCCTGATGATGGACACTGCAACGATGTCCGAAACGTTGGCTAAAGAAGGAAAAAACAAAAACAAATAACGAAAATGCTTTTGGCCGTGAAAATCTTAAAACTTATCTGAGGTAGGATCTAGTTAAGTTAGCCTCTCAAAAACTAGGCATTTTGTAGGCATTATAAGCAACTCCAGACACTTTTGCAGCTCAGCCGCGATTCGTTTGCTATACTATAGCTTAGTACGTAGCATTTTGGAATATGGTTCAGTAATATGGGGACCAGTGGATTTAACATACTCTCAAATGATTGAGAAAGTGCAAAAGAAGTTTCTGAGATATTTATATCTTAGAGACTTCGGATATTATCCCTGGTTATATCCATCAGCCTTTTTGTCCGGCATGCTGGGTATTAATAGCCTCGCCGAAAGAAGGAAAACTGCTTTGCTGACAACAGCATATAAACTTTTAAACGGTAACATCTGTATTCCCGATATATTACAAAAAATTGAGTTTTACGTCCCCGACAATTTCACAAGAGCGCGCAGACACAGAACTTTTGTTGTTACGAGATGCAGAACTAACTTACCATTAGTAATGCAGCTCGGAAAAATGATTATGATACTAAATTTCCTGTCCCCTGATACAGATATTTTTAAACTAAATATTCATCAATTCAAAAACGCTATTATTACTTAATAAAATAAAATGTATGTTTATTATTGGTTATGTATAACTGTAAATATGCATTTAAAATAAAATAAATAAATAAATAACAAAATAAAACAACCTTATTATATTAATTTATTGTTAAAGCCCACCAAGTAAATAAATACATATACTCGTAATATGCAGTATTTTCCAATATTTCTGAATTTCAGAGTTTCCTCTGTAGTCGGTGAGAACAGAGAGCGTTACTAGACCACGATCGACCAAACAACCCGCGACTCTCTGTCTAATATATATTATAAGGGCATATTGACCCAGGCCGGAGCCGAATGGGACCAATCACAGACATACTCACAGACACACTGGATTCACTAACCTTCAGCCAATGGATGCAGCAAGACTAAAATAACAACAATGTTATCATTGAAGTAGAAAACACATTTATTAAGTTTAAACGAAACATGATACGCGGTAGAAGAGAAACCTTCAGAAAACTAAAGTAGACAAGAGTGGGGAGGCTACGAAGCACCGCACAAAGAGGAGACCGATTATATTATCGCATTCTCTCGCAGGCTATCTTATAGATGTATGTGTTTGTCTTTTTTTGGGGTCAGATTTTATGTTTTTCAGCTTGTTTTTTTTTTTTTTTTTTTTTAACATGAGCTCCACACAGGAGGTCCTGAGGAAAACAATTTCCCTCAGGGCCTATGTCATCTTTGGGGATACTGTGTGAAGGGTTTTTTTAAGGAAATGAAGGAGAGGAGAGTTCTGGGAAGGAAAAGGGTTTAAGGGGTGGGTAGAAATCTGGGGTTCAGTGTGTCTTGGTCATCCGCCTCCAAGACCTAGACAAACCTCACCCCATGAACCCGGGCACCCCTGCTAAATCACCAAACGTAGCGAACCACTTGGGGTGACCTATGGCAGAGGTGTTGGTTATCCAATAAAAGTTCCCGGGGTGGCGGTACCCATTCCCGCCTCCCAAATTGATTGTATAGCAGATGAACAAAGAAATGAGTGTAAAAAGAATATATGACGAAAATTTGAATTGTAGAAGAAGTCGGGGACGCCCGAGAATGGAATGACAATTATCAGATCAAGTAAATCGGATAATTGGGTCGGGTATTGTCAAGAGTTAGAATAATAATATGTATGAGACGATATGTGATGAATGTGATTGAAGCAAGGAGTGTGTGCCAAGGCCGAGATTTTTGACGGTCCATCCTTTCTGCCTAACCCTACGGGGAAACGGGATGAAGGTTAATTTATCAATTCCCTTTTTTTAATTCCAAATTTTCCACCAACATTTTTTACTCGATTAGGATTTATTCACTGATTTAAAAAAAAACATCAGAGTGTGCAATTCACACACGGTAGAAGTGAAACCTTCAGAAAACTAAAGTAGACAAGAGGGAGGAGGCTACTAAGCACCGCACAAAGAGGAGACCGATAGGCTACGAAGCACCGCACAAAAGGGAGACCGATTTTACTCATTCTCTCGCAGGCTATATCATATAAATGTATGTGCTTGTATCTTTTTAGAATCGCTAATTTTCGTTTCATCCAGTTTCAAATCACAACTGTACTAAAGAAGTTTTCACTTCAATAAGTGAAGTAGGTTTCTCAAGGTTCCACGACAGCTCAAAAAAGTGGCATCTTAAAACCCCTTTGAAAAGTCATTGAAATTGATTAAAAAAAACCTAACCTAACGTAACCAATTTAACACAGTTTTTTTTGTTTCATCACTGCGACTTTGATGATACCTACATTACTTTTCAAATGAGTGTTGAAATTCCACTTTGTTGAGATATCCGGTCACCGCTTACCAGCACCCTGTACTTGTTTTCACGACAATATAACATTACCATGATGTAGTATGGCTTATAAAGGAAGGATGAGAATATCTGGGAAAGAAAATATATGAGGGGTGAGAGGGGCCAAATCCGGCCCCCACACAGTAGGCAGACGTGTCTGCCGCAAAGACTTTGACAGTCCTCACCCCCTGAATCCGGGCACCTTATAGCAGGTCAAGTCACCAAACGTAGCGAACTACTTGTGGTGACAAAGTGAATCCATAATGATGCACGTAATGATGCACGGAGTGAATGTGTGTTCACATGTTTCATGACGTCACTCCGCGCGCGAGTGAAAACCGATATCCAACAATGTTGGATCGCATCACTCGGCACTGTCTCTCATCACGTTTGCTTCATTTCATGGATAGACGTGTCACTTCGAAGGAAAGAGGCGGAAAGAAATACAGAAATGAAGGATTAGTGAATCTGACTGACGCTTTACTCTCAGTATTGCCCTGGTGTCACAAATAGTAATGAAATATGCCTTTCTCACCAATCATACTCAAAACGTGGGTGACATGAAAGTTATTTCATTCAAAATTTGCTTTAATTTATACCTACATTAAAAAATGCTGAAAGGCGTGATGATACAACTATTAAAATTATGTACCTTTTGTAATTATTTTTTGTAAGTATATAAGTATTCACAATTTTTCAATAATGTCTAAGCACAACTCAATATCGATCTTATTTCATTCAAAATTTGCTTTAAGGCTCTGCAACCGGGTCCGAAAAGAAGAAGATGGAGAGATACGAAATTACGAATGTTAGAGGAGAGCGCTAACATTTACAGCGACAAAATCGATGCGAAAATGTTTAATAAACCACGACTCGTTTAAAATAGAGCAAAAGTCTCGCGGTCATTATCTTAAACAGCATTTAAAGAAACCCTGTGAATTTTTTCATACATATCACTTGTAAAATAACTGAAACTTAATAATAATTTTTGGAGCATACTTGGCGATTTTTTTCTATCGAGGGAATTTTATATAACTAGCGTTTCGGCGCGGGCAAAGTCTAGATATTATCTTCAAGAATAACATATATTTTTTAAGAGCTTTAAAACTTACCGTGTTTAAGGGAAATATGTAATAAATCGGTAGAAATCCGGGTTGCGGGCCATTAATTTAATTTAAAAATTGAAGATGGTTTATTTTGCAATAATCCAATCTCTACTTTCTTATAATATTGTGTGCTGGGGATCTTGCCAAAAGACTTATATAGAACCACTTAACATTGCCCAAAAACTGATCCTTAAAGTTATGTTCAAGAAAAAATTTAGATATCCAACTCATATACTTTATAAGGAATGTAATGTCATGAATGTAAAACAGCTGTATATTACACAAACACTTTGTAATTTTTTTAATAATATTAATATTGCAGAAAGAACTCAGCAAATTCGTACTACTAGAATTGGGTCTGGTCTTAACTTTGTGGCAATTCAAACTAAATTTTCTTTTGGTCAAAGAAATTACTTCTATCAGGCTCCACTCATAATTAATAGCCTTCCAGAACATATTAAGTCATCTAATTCCTTGTGCACTTTTAAAAAGATGGTTAAATTATTCGTATTAGCCGAGGATTGCCAATTGATTTTTTCTACATTGTCATTTCTAAATTAATAGCATATTGATTATTTATTACAGTATATTTACTGTTAATATATTATTTTTTATTTTCTTATTAACTTACCATTGCATATTAATTTTCTAACCGAACCTAATTTTAAATATTATAGATTAAACAACTTGCAAAAAAAAAAGTTATTTCAAAGCTAATTTCAACATATGGTCACTCTACATGTTTTACGTTATAATGTATTTGTTCCTATAGTGCAGTAAGGCCCATTCTGTGAGAAATATTATTGTAACAATATTGTCTTTCAACACATTATTTTGTGTACTCTATAAAATTGTTAATCTCAAGTCAAAATGAAGTTCAAAATTTCAATTTAAACAATAACACCTAAATTAGAAAGGTAAAGAAACAATAAATAAATAAATATATAGGGGTTATCGTATCCCATAACTTTATCAAAACTAAAAGATCACACGGATGGCATTTCTAAGGTGTCACTTACACTATAAAATACAATCGTATTTTAATGAAAACGGGCACTTAAATGGAATGAAAACAATAATGTTGTGATCAAAAGGGTTTCTTTCATATTTATTTCATAATTATTTGATAGTCACTTTAATATTGCATAAGAAAGATTCGCTCTAATGTAATCGCTTATAAATCTTTGTTTTTTTTTCTCATTGTTTATTTTTTACACCTATTTAAAAAAAAAACCCTAAGGACATGTATTTTTTTAATTTTATATAACTAATGATATAATGAATGATAACTTTTTGTCTGATCTCTCAACACTTTGTTATTAATTCATATATTTTTATCACTTATTATTTTGTCTGTTTATCATTTTATTTTTAAATTTTATGATTTTGCTTTTACTTAACTGTTTTGCATGACCGATATTTGCGTGTGTTATTTTTATTAAATTGTGAAATTATTAACCCCGATACAGGCGAACCCTAGTGGGGTTAATAGTTACATGCTAAAAATATATGTACATAAATTGTGAAGAAGCAATAAATAAATAAAATAAATAAATAAAATTTATCCTTCAAAAATGCTGAAAGGCGTGATGATGAAACTATTAAAATTGTGTACTTTTTGTAATTATTTTTTTAACATTTATAATTTTTCAATAATGTCTAAGCAAAATAAGAATGTTTAAAAAATCTTAAATATGTTAGTTTGTACCGTAAATAAATAGACAAATTGAAGTATTTTCGTCACAAAACACGTATGAGGAACTTTTTTTTAATGATTTTATTTTAACAAAATTAAAATTCATAAACATAAATATATATAAATATTATAATTTTTTTATTTATGCATGTGTATATTTGTGTTATGATTTTTAATTTTAATTTTAATTTAAAAAAAAAATTCTTTTTGTTCTTGCCTTTACTCTCGTAAAGGTTATATATTGTATACATGTATGTGTTTTTACAGTTTTTTAATCAATGTTGCATGTTTAATTACTCATGACTATGTTACATGTGTATATATATAAAAACTAATAGAAAAAAAAAATAAAAAAATAGCTTTCCCAGATAATTTATTGATTTATTTTACTGCATGATTATATGATTTGAAATGTGTGTTGTATAATACCTACAAAATTTTGTTTGAAAATTTGACAAATCTGCCAACGACCTACGGTAAAACCTTATTGTACTGAAAATAAACATATTTTCTCAAAATTTAAAACATAGCTTTACTATAAAAAAGAAAAGTCTTTCGAAATCAATTTATGCTTTTTTGTGGAAAAGATTAAATTCGTCTAAAATTTTATTTAAAAACTAGCTGGTCCCGGCATGCGTTGCTATGCCATTTAATAAAGAAATTGTTTCTCCCTGAGTGTCCTTTCCCATTCGTCCCGTTCCCCTTTCGCCTCCCCTTCTTCTCCTGCGTCCTCTTCCCCTCTCGCCTTCCCACTCCGTCACCTCCACCTTCCTTCGCCCCACTCCACCCCCCCCCCCCTTCCCCCGTCCCGCGAACCGCCCTCCCGAGTTCCCCTCCCCCCTCCCAGGTCCCCCTCCCCCCTCCCGCGTTCCCCTTCCACCTTCCCCGCCTTCCCTCTTCCCTTTCCCGCTCCCTCGTTCCGCCAACCCTCCTCCCGCGATCCATATATTCAATCCCAGTACATTCAGTTTTTAAACAGCCCGCGTGCCACCTTTTACAATTTTTATTCAAATTTCCATTTTTCATGTATATTAAATTTGGTACCTAACATAGGTACCTATTTGAAATATCTAAAATTCTTGATTCGATTCAAACTATAAGGGGAGTACCTACGTTAAATAAATTTTTCAACTTTTCAAAAATAGAATCCTGATTGAGCAATCATTCATTGTTTTGCAAAATGTCATTCTCTAACACGCGAACTGTCAAACGTGCGATGTTTTCTGCTATTATCTAATTTCCTGCGCAATTTTCTTAATTTTTCTCTCCGTAAGAACCATCCTCGAACTTCAAGGAATATTCTAAAAAAAGAATTAGCGAAATCGGTTCAGCCGCTCTCGAGATTTGCGCTTACCAACAAATTTAGCGATTCATTTTTATATTATAGATGACATATTTCCAGTTTTGTCTGGTTATTCCCTCTTGTCAGGTAACTAGATCTGAATAACCAGATACTTCCTAAACTTCATCGTTCCCAAATCCTTCCCTATATGAAATTGCACCAAAGTAGATAGACATTGAAGCCGCAAAGTCTGCCGCTATTATGTCTCCCATTCATTAATCTTTCCGAGGGTTTTCTGTCAGTGGATTAACGAGTTCGTATTTTCAGATATAAAGTACTTTAATACCGTCTTTATTTCTTCGTCGTTTCTCTAATCTGATAATTCGACTTTAAAACATGTGATCTTTGTCTAAACTCTCTAAAATAGAATATTTCTTAATTCTCTATAATCTTAAGAACTTAATACTTCAATACTTAATGGAATTAAACCTAAATGTTAAGGCTTCTGTACCGTTCATCGACGAAACTTAAGAAAAGTTTATTTATGTACTGTAGTAAATTATTGGTACTAGGCGATGCAATAAGAAGTGGTTCCGCGACTTTTCATCCCGCGACAAAATATACCCGACAAAATATCCTCCGGACAAAACATCCCTCAACAAAATATGTACTAAAACCTAACCTAACCTAACTTTACCTAACCTAACCTAACTTAACCAAAGCTAACCTAACAAAAAAATGTTACAAAAATAATACAGACAACTTGTAAAGACAATAAATTATTGTTCACAAATAGTAAAGTAAAATAAGGTTACGTTAGATTATGTTTCATTTTCTCTCTCATAAAATTATTTAAAAAAAAATTAATACAACTTTTGCGCTTGACATTCATACCTTTAGACTCCTTTTGGTAAGCGATTTTTAGGCCTATTAACTATATTCATGACCATATAAGGCACACTATGAATAAGAATATTTTTGGCTCGTTCTTTCCTCTTAAAAGACCCTCCACACAGCATCCCCAAAGATGAAATAGGCCGTGAGGGAAAATATTTTCATCTGGACCCTATCTAGACTCCTTTTGCCGAGCGATATTTATGCCTATTATCTGAATTCGTGGAAGGCACACAAAGAAAACGTACATTATTGGTTTTTGGCTTCATCTTAAAAGACTCTCGACACAGCATCACCAAAGATGATATAGGTTCTGAGGGAAAATATTTTTCTCAATGCCTCCTTTTTTAAATTTTTACTTTAATTATTGCTTTGATGATTACATTCTACAATATTTGTGGATTTTGCGACAACCATGCTAGGCACATGCTGTTATGGTGGTCGATTTTACGTATAGTAGGTTAATATTTGAAATAAGATACAATTATATAAGACTAGCATTTGTCTCCGGCTTCACTTGCATAGTATTAGGGGGGTCTCCACTCCGTCTCCTCCACCTACCCTATCCTTCCTCCACCCCCCCCCCCCCTCTCCCCCTGCCCCTCCTTCACCCCCCCCCCTCTCTCACCGCCCACCAACCCCTTCACCCCCCCCCCTCTCCCCCCTCCCCGCACTAACTGGAGGGATTCATTCATTTTTCAAACAGCTCGCGTGCCACCTATTGCTTTTTTTTTAAAACAAATTTCATAATGCCAGAGCTCTGAGCTACAGCGTACATGTTATTCTGATGTATGAGCTATATTATTGTAAAGTTTCATTAAAATCCATTTAGTAGTTTTTGCGTGAAAGAGTAACAAACGCTTATACATCCATACAAACTTTCGCGTTTATAATATTATTAAGATATCCTACTTAATGTTATAAAGGCGAAAGTTTGTATGGATGCATGGAAGTATGTATGTTCGTCACTCTTTTACGTAAAAACCATTGAATGGATTTTGATTAAACTTTACAATAATATAGCTCATACATCAGAATAACATATAGGGTATAATATATAAAGCTAGCTAAGAAGGGGACGCGGGAGGGGAACGGGGACGCATGGGAAATGTGATTCAGGGAGAAACAATGTATTTCTTTGAATATGGCATTGCAACGCATGCCGGGAACCAGTTCGTTATTAATATATCAGGGAATACAAAATAACATTGTACTAAAGAATATAATAGAATTAAAATGACTTTTAAATAGTAAGAAAAGATTATGGAAGAGTTATAAGAACATATAAAGGATGTAATATTTTTTTTTTTTTTAAATTGAATTTTTTTTTTTTTTTGGTACAGTACATACAATAGATACATAAATATAATGAAAGTATATAAAAAAAACTTAATATAATTATTAAGTACAAATATACATATTTTTTTTTTAAATATTCTCCCATAATAAGCAGATGCTTGTGTGTACGGGAGGAAGTATGATTTGTTAGGTTATTTTGATTTTCTTTTTTGAAATTTAGTTTATATAAAGAATAAGAGAAACTTATGTGTATATATGTATACATTTTTTAAAATTTTTATTTATTATTTATTTATTTTTTAGTTAAGGTTTTCAGTATATTTTTTAATTGTGTTTTGAAATTTTTGAAACTGTCCTTAAGGGATCTTATATTTTCTGGTAATTTATTAAAGAAATTTGTTCCCAAGTACCTATTTGTAGTTTTGTTGACCCAAAGTTTTTTTAAAAATGAGAATTGGTAACATGTATTTTTGCCTGAGATTTACTGTGTTTTTGAAAGGTATGGTTTTGTTTAGGATATCCTCTTTGTAAACTTGTAAGGTTGAATGATACAGGAAGAGAGTATTTAATTTTCTGACTTTAAATTCTTTAAATATGAGTTCAGATAGATATTGAAATTAATATAAAAATATTGTACAGTTAAAACCACTCAAGTATTTGCCATAATGTAATTTTTTGTCTTTAACGAACGGAGGCGTCTACTAATATCTACAGGAATTCCAAAAACTGAAAAAATCGGACTAATATCTATGAGAGCCAAAATGCGTACGAATATTTACAGCTCAAACTGCTGACTAATATCTATGACAACCAAAGTGTTGACGAATATCTGCAGCACTGGCAGAGGTTGGATTTGCAATTATGAATAGCATATTGGAATAACATAATATTGCGTATGCAGTTTAAAAAACTTAATGTATCTAAGTATGTATGTAAAAATAACTAATATCGGACTATTGGACGCATTTAGCTGAATATTAAGGATTTGGGCTTTTGTTTTAACAGCTTCCTTTATTTCGAGTGCTACTAAATTATTTGGTCTGTTACCATGACCATTTCTATGTCAGTTAGGTTAGGTTAGGTTGTGGTGCCGTGTATTTCGAAATAAATAAATATCTTTGTATTATGACCTCCATGTTTGTTCAATAAATTATTGTCCTCGTAAACAGTAAAATACGTAATATTATGCAAAAACTTCATGTACGTACTTTAAACGTTTAAGCCTTTACGTAACTAGTAATTACGTAATTGAAGTAATTTATGCTTTTCCGTACAACCTCTTGCTCAGCTGCCCTCTGTAGATATTAGTCCAACCTACGCTCTGTAGATATTAGTTCAACCTACGCTTTGTAGATATTAGTCAACACTGGGACCGTCATAGATATTCGTCCATATAACTTTACAAATACATAAATTTATGAAATGTATTTTATGCTTCAGATTTTATGTCCCGTTTAAACCGTTCCCGCAGGAAAACTTAACCCTTTCACGCACTTTTCCACAAATGATCACCTAGTCAATCCACGTAATGCACTTGCACGGAGGCGTCTACTAATATCTACAGGAATTCCAAAAACTGAAAAAATCGAACTAATATCTATGAGAATCAAAGTGTTGACGAATATTTACAGCTCAAACTGTTGATTAATATCTATGAGAACCAAAGTGTTGACGAATATCTACAGCACTGGCAGAGGTTGGATTTGCAATTATGTATAGCATATATTGGAATAACGTAATATTGCGTATGCAGTTTAAAAAACTTAATTTATCTAAGTATGTATGTAAAAATCCCTAATATCGTACCATTGGACACATTTAGCTGATTAGTCCAACCTACGCTCTGTAGATATTAGTTCAAACTATGCTCTGTAGATATTAGTCAACACTGGGACTGTCATAGATATTCGACCGACCTTAGCTCTGTAGATATTAGTCAACACTCTGAAGTTCGTAGATATTAGTCCAACATATGAGCTGTAGATATTCGTCCGACATACAGGCTGTAGATATGCGTCCGACATACAGGCTGTAGATATTCGTTCGACATACAGGCTGTAGATATTCGTCCGACATACAGGCTGTAGATATTAGTATCTGGAGTCAAACGAACTGTCAGACTTATAAAAACTTTGTGTTATTTCCGCTTCGCAATTAAAGCTCAATAAATGACATATTTCTGAATGTAGCTGAATACTAAAAACTGTTTTTGAAAGGTTATGAAATAAGCTTTCAAATTGTATTATCTATATATTCAAAAATGTATCCCTGTTTCCCTTGGTCACGCTATAACTTCAGAACGACTTTACCTATTTCATTCATCTTTTTTTTTTAAGTTTCTTTTTATACTTTGTATAAAGTTCTTACGGAAAGAGAAAATAGCACAGAAAATTGAATCATTTCAGAAAACATAACGACTATTTTAACTTCGCACTTTGACAGTTCGCGCGTTTGGTGAAATTTTATTTAGAAGGCAGCTCAATTATGGAGGCAGGAATGGGTACCGCCGCCCCGGGAACCTATATTGGATAACCAACACCTCTGCCATAGGTCACCCCAAGTGGTTCGCTACGTTTGGTGGTTTAGCAGGGGTGCCCGGGTTCATGGGGTGAGGTTTATCTAGGTCTTGGAGGCGGATGACCAGGACATACTGAACGCCAGATTCCTACCCACCCCTTAAACCCTTTTCCTTCCCAGAACTCCCTTCTCCTTCCTTTCCTTAAAAAACCCTCCACACAGCACCCCCAAAGCTGACATTGGCCCTAAGGGAAATTAAGTTCCTCAGGGCCTCCTGTGTGAAGCTCGTGTAAAAAAAAAGCTGTTTTTTTTGTATTATTAGAATTGTCTATAGATTTTTTTTAAATATAGATATTTTAAATAGGTACCTACCTATGTAAGTTACCAAATTTGATTGATTGTTCTTATAATATACAAAAATTAATATTTTTAACAATGAAAATTTGAATAAAAAAATTGTAATAGATGGCACACGAGTTGTTTGAAAACTGAATGTACTGGGACTGAATATATGGAACGCGGAAAGGGATTTGCGGGATGTGGGAGCGGGAGAGGGTGGAAGAGGTAGGTGGAAGGGGAACGTGGGAGGGTAGGGGATGCGGGAGAGGAACGGGTACACACGGGAAAGAGCATGCAGGGAGAAACAATTAATTTGAATTTTATGTGAAAACGGTGCATGTAAAAATGCATTGTCGAATATACGGTATTGATTGAAAAGTTCTCCAAAATTTTCCATCCATACCATAAACTAAAAGTTCAGTTTCACAAGTTTAAAGGCTTAGTTCTCTATACACATAAAATATAGAAAGGTGGCCCATAGATAAGCCTAGCGAAACCACGAAAGTGTTCTATAGTAGAAAATCCGGAGTTATCTGAGAGATACGTAATTCCATCGATAAACAAAGTTGGGAAATTCTGTTTGGAATTGTCTATGTATTGACGACCTCTGTGGTTGGGTGGTTAAGTGGTTACGATCCTTGTCTGTTAATCCGGAGATCTCGGATCAATTTGTGTTATTTTGCAATTGAAGAGATGGGAAGGCCGGTAGAGATATTGAAAGAAGGATGAATTCCGGTAACTCCATTAATGGACTGAATGCCGTTGTCGCTAATAAAAAAAACTGTCAAAAGAAGCGAAGCTAGCAGTCCACAATGGAGTCCTGGCACCTAACCTGATATTTGGCAGTGAGGCATGGAACTGGCAGAGGAAGGATGAAAGCAAACTGAAAGCTGTTGAAATGAGATCCCTGAGACGTATGTGTGACATGTGTGTAAAACAATGTATGATCGTGTGAGAAATGTAGATAGATATCCGCAAAGAATGTAAGGCTGATGTAAGCATGAGTAAGATTAAGAAAGGAACCCTCAGATGGTTTGGGCATGTAGAGCGAATGAATGAAGAAAGTAGTGTAAGAAGAATATACGACGCAAATATGAATGGTAGAAGAAGTCGGGGACGCCCAAGGAAGACATGGCACGATCAAGTGAATCAGATACTTGAGTCGGGCCATGTCAAAAGTCAGAACAATAGAAGAGTATATATGAGACGATGTATGAATGTGAGTGAGGCAAAGAGTGTGTGCCAAGACCGTGTTGTTTGGCGGTCCGTCCTCTCTGCCTAACCCTGCGGGGAAACGGCGTTATGGTTAGTTAGTTAGTCATTTAAAATAATTTATAACATACTCGTATCTGTAGCGTCTTCCAGAGTGGAGGATAGTCTCCGTATCGACGTGGTAAAAGATCACAATTTGGAATCGAAACTTTGCTTGAAATGGCTTTAACTTTGTTTGGTGACCTGATTTATAGCCAGATATTTCTAACCTTCTTCTTCCCGTCTCCTTACTCTCCCCACTACGTTTAGCATCACAATATACCCCAATTGGGGATGCTATCGTCTCACTGGCTCCAATTGCTTGAGAGCAGTTGGGACTCTTATGTGGTATTCTCACAAAAAATAATTTAAAAATCAGGTTATGACGAATTGCGGTTGCCTAAAATATTATTCATGTTGTTTTTAAACATTTTTTTACATAAGCTCCACACAGGAGGCCCTGAGGAAAATAATTCCTTTCGGGAACTATGTCATCTTTGGGGATGCTGTGTGAGGGTCTTTTTAGGGAAGGAAGGAGAGGAAGTTCTAGGAAGGAAAGGGGTGAGTAGGAATCTGGGGGTCAGTGTGTCCAGGAGTGACGGACATATGAATCCATCGCTCCCTTCGCTGTGCAAGGCGATGTTCCGAGAGAGTACCGGTGAAAAAGTCAAAGTGACTCCCTCAATCACTCTCTCTCGGTCCGGCCTGCCATGCAGCTGGTGGGCAGACGCTTCCGCCGCCAAGACCCGGACAAACCTCACCCTATGAACCCGCCCCTGCTAAGTCACCAAACGTAGCGAACCACTGGGGGTGACCTATGACAGAGGTGTTGGTTATCCAATAAACGGTTCCCGGGGCGACGGTACCCGTACCCGTCTCATTGTTTAAAATTAAAACAAAATTGTACGAAAGGGGCAAAAACCAAAATTGTATCGGCAAGCTCAACCACTTTACAAGCCGAAACATTATTATTACTTTTGTAAACAATACAATAACTACTTTTTTAAGTTACAAAATGTTTATGAAAATCGGTTTTGACGGTAAATTTTAATACATCACTTTAAATATCGGGAAAGGATACATTAAATCACAAAAATAAGTCATCACAAACCCTTTTAAGGCTCTGCAACCGGGCCCGAAAAGAAGAAGATAAAGAGATACGAAATTACGAATGTTAGAGGAGAGCGCTAACATTTACAGCGACAAAATCGATGCGAAAATTGCGAAAATGTTTAATAAAACACGACTCGTTTAAAATAGAGCAAAAATCTCGCGGGCATTATCTTAAACAGCAATTAAAGAAACACTGTGAATTTTTTTCATACATATAACTTGTAAAATAACTGAAACAAACGTGTTAATAATAATTTTTGGAGCATACTTTGTGATTTTTTTCTATCGAGGGAATTTTATATAATTTGCGTTTCGGCGCGAGCAAAGTCTAGATATTATCTTCAAGAATAACATATATTTTTTAAGAGTTTTAAAACTTACCGTGTTTAAGGGAAATATGTAATAAATCGGTACAAATCTGTGTTGCGAGCCCTTAAGTACAAAATCCTTTGTTAATAGAACCTCTGCCGTAGGTCACCTCCAAAGGTTCGCTACTTTTGGCAACTTAGCAGGGGTGGCCGGAGTCATGAGGTGAGGTCTGTCCAGGTCTTGGCAGCCGATACGTCTGCCCACCTGCTGCGTGGTGGGCAGAATCGAAAGAGACTGGTTGAGGGAGATATTTTATCCTCCAGCCAGTATCTCTCGACCCATCGCCTTGAACCGCAGTTTTTTTTTTTTTTACATGAGCTCCACACAGGAGGCCCTGAGGAAAATAATATCCCTGAGGGCCTATGTCATCTTTGGGGAAGCTGTGTGGAGGGTTTTTTTTAGGGAAAGGAAGGAGAGGAAAGTTATGGGAAGGAAAAGGGTTTAAGGGGTGGGTAGGAATCTGGGGTTCAGTGTGTCCTGGTCATCAGACGTAGACAAACATCATCCCATTAACCCGGGCACCCCTGCTAAATCACCAAACGTAGCGAACCACTTGGGGTGACCTATGGCAGAGGTGTTGGTTATCCAATAAACGGTTCCCGGGCCGACGGTACCCATACCCGTCTCATTGTTTAAAATTAAAACAGGGGGCGGCGGTAGGAGGAAGGATTCATATTATGTCCGTCACACCTGAACATAGTAGCCCCAGATTCGTACCCACCCCTTATATCTACGACCTCCATAGTCCAGTGGCTAAGACTCTTGACTCACATTCCGGAGGTCGCGGGTTCGAACCCGGCATACGCAAATAAATTTTATTTGATTAATTTGTGTTATTTCACAATTAATTTATTTAAAATAATATATAGTATATTTGCGGCATGTTCCAGAGTGGAAGATACTATTAGTATCGCCCTGGTGTAAGACCACCATTCAGAATTGAAACGTTGCTTGAAAATGGCTTTAGCCGTGTTTAGTAACCAGATCTGAATAGCCAGGTTCTTCCCAACCTTCCTCTTCCCCACCTCCTTCCCCTCCCCACTACCTTCAGCCTCACAACATACCCTAATTGGGGATGCCATAGTCCCACTGGCTCCAGACGGGAGCAGTTGAGATTCTTGTGTGGTAATCACTGTAAAAAAAAACTGTAAAAAAAAACTGTGTGCTTTAGACCACACGACTGAAGTAAAAGTTCTTTAGCTCCATCTATATGATAGGAAGAGAGAAAGAAAATGTGCGCGCGCACTGCTGTCTCTTGCTCCTGCAGGGTGATACAGACAATAGGTACTGTGTCTTAGATATTCGAAACTTAACTGGCTATGAGAGAAAGAGAGAAAGAAAATGTGTGCTCGCACCTCTCTCTCTTGCCCCTACAATAATATACGAAACGTAACTCTCTCTCTTTCTATCTTCACTAACTTATATCTCCCTCTCAACTACCGTTCGCCACAAACAAAATCAATAAAAGATGAGGCAATCATGATCAGCACCCTTACAACAACATACAGTCCGCCTCGGAACAGGAATACCTAGTGAGGAGGACTATGAACAAACTGCGTTACGTTGTATTTATATATTATCATTAAATAATAAAAAAATAAAAACAAAAAAAATAATTAAACTAAAATATTTTTTGTTTTTGGAATAATAAGTAAAACCTCAAATTGTAATATTTTATCATTAACTAGCAGACCCGGCCACACGACGCTGTGGCTAACGAAACACAACGCCATTACCCAATCTTTATAAAATCCACACCACCCGCTTGCCAGCTGCCCGCTGCCTGAATTGAATATTTGAATATTTCGGCTTTTCTCTACTATAATAAGCATGTATTATACATATAAACTAATTAACTCGCCAATAATTATACAATGCTTGCAATGCAACACTGGATATTTGAAAAGGGAAAATCAAATACCTACTTACTCTAGGACATCTATTTTCCAATTTCTTCCGTAGAACGAATTTCAAAAGTGACTATAGTACGGTCCGCAAGCGTTTTAAATCGCACAAATATATGTTTTGTTTGAATTTCTCGGCTTTTCTCTAATATAATTTACATGCATTATACATATAAATATTCTTCTTCAATCACTCTTTCTATTGGTGAAAACCGTATGAAAATCCGTTGCGTAGTTTAAAAGATTAACGCGCACATACATTTGTAGCGACTTCATTTTATACTTTGTAATGATGATGATGATGATGATAATGAAGACAATATTAGAGATTCTCAAAGGAAAATTTAAAAGAAAAAAATCAGAAAAAGATTCGGTCGCATCTAGAAATAAGACAGACAAAAAAATGTGGGATGGAGGGGAATGGGAATCCGGGAGGGGAGAAGGGGAACGAAGGAGGGAAGCGTATTTACAAAACCTATACCGATTCAGTCGCGGTAACGACAATTTACATTTTAAATATACCTGTATATTGGTTATTTTTTATCACATTGCAAAAACAAAAATTGTTCTAAAATCTAGATAAAATAATCTTTCTGATGTGTATATCAGATAATAATAATTTTATTTCTAAATATTTAAATTTGAATATTATTCCCATATATTGTAAATACACCTCTATATTGATATTTTTTATCACTTTGCAAAAACAAAAATTGTTCTAAAATCTAGATAAAATAATCTTTCCAACGTGTACATTAGAAATTAATAATTTTATTTCTAAATATTTAAATTTTGATATTGAAAATTTAAAGCGACTGAAACGCGGTAGGGATTGTAAATACGCAGGAGGGAAGGGGTCGTGGGAAGGGGGACGAGAGATGTGGGAAGGCGGGGAAGGTGGAAGGGGAACGCGGGAGAGGGGAAGGGAACGGGGAAGAGACGGTTCGCTGGTTTTAGGCAAAGTAATATGTTGTATCCAAAAGCACTTCAGTAAACATAATTCAAACACAAAAACTTTCTTTCTTTGAGTGACTTTGCAACGCATGTCGGTTACTCAATAGTTTATTATAATTTTTTAAATTATTTTACCCTTCCAACATCGAACGCAGTAGAAGCGTTTTGACGTTACGTGCCAAAGTGTAAATCCAATACTTAGCAGATTTATACATAAATATATTTTATACAGGCACAGTCAGTAGCCGCTTCGTCACGCGATGCATGCATGTTACCATGTCAAGGAAAGCAGACAAACAAGCCGGAAAACTTTCAAAAGGGTAAAAACTGTTGCGTATGAAAGCAATAACAGATTGAGTGATTGATAGGAATGAAGTAAATAGATATGAAAAAAAAACTATCTCAGAGTTTTCATCGCTTATTTTCAAGTTTAATGTAGGATTATTTAGGGGTTTCAACAAATTTTTAGTTCTATTAAGGTAATAGAACTAAATACAAAAAGGTAGAAGGAATTATTATTTTTTACATGATGTTTTTTATTTTTTAATTGAATAAATAAAAATGGGCCTGACGGAATACCTGCCCTGGTACTGCAGAGGTGCGCTGCAGAAATAGCTCCAATTTTGACGAAGCTTTTTAAAATGTCCCTGAAGCCTGGCTCTGTGCCCTCTGGTTGGAAAAAAGCGGCTATCCATCCTGTTCCAAAGAAGGATGACCGCTCCAACCCGGCAAACTACCGCCCCATAGCGATCACATCAGTTCTGTCTAAGGTGATGGAACGTGTGATCAACGACAAACTGCTCACATACCTCGAGAAGAACAAAATTATTAACGACCGTCAATACGGATTCCGGCGGAACCGCTCGTGCGGTGATCTTCTAGCGTACGTGACGCATGTTTGGGGGCGATGCCTGGAACGTTTCGGTGAGACCCAAACGGTTGCACTGGACATTTCCAAAGGCCTTGGCCTTTGAAATTTGACACCAAGGACTTGTCAACAAACTGCCTTCTTACGGACTTCCCGCATCCTTGTGTACGTGGATTGCCGACTTCTTGAGGGAGAGGTCGATTCAGACGGTAGCCGATGGTTTCACCTCTTCCTCACACTTGATGAATGCTGGCGTCCCATAGGGATCGGTTCTGTCTCCGACTTTGTTTTTGTTGCACATCAACGACCTCTTGTCATGTGCACCAATTCATTGTTACGCGGATGACAGTAACATTAACAGACGGATTGCAATCTTTAGAGCACAGGCGTCTGGTGGGAATGCTATCCTTATTCTACCGGTATTACAATGGAAGATGCTCCGAGGAACTAGCATCATTGATCACTTCGGCACCGGTGCATAGTCGGGAAACACGCCAAACGCGTGCCCAACATTTGTACACAGTTGACATTTGTCACATGAGAACAGGTCGTTTCTTCAACTCGTTCTTGTGTTCAACAGCCCGGCTGTGAAATGATTTGCCGGCCTCTGTGTTTCCTCCTTCCTACAACATGGGTATCTTCAAGACCAATGTTCACTCCTTCCTCTCCTCAAAAAGACCCTCCACACAGCATCCCAGATGACATAGGCCCTGAGGGAAATTATTTTCCTCAACGCCTCCTGTGTGGAGTTAATTAGGCCTCATTTAGCCCTTCGAATAATAAGAAAATAATTTTCTGTCAAGTCTTGAAGAGATCCATGTTGTGGGAATGAGAAAACACAGAAGCCAGCAAATTCGTACTCTCACTGCGTTGCAAGCCGATGGGGCGAAAGTCCGGCTGGAGAGGTCTAGGTTAGGTCTCCTTAAACCAGTCTCTCCCGCCATGCCGTAGATATGCAAATGTGATTCGCCGCCAAGACCTAGACAAACCTAACTCATTAACCCGGGCTCACCTGTTAAATCACCAAACGTAGCGATCCACTGGGGGTGGGTTATGGCATATTTGTCTTATTACAATATGTATTGTACATAGCATTGAAAGGCTAGTAGCTGAGTGGACAAATGGGCCGGGTTCCCACCCTCTATTGGTTCAATCCCTATGCTAGCTAATGAAATTTACGGGATTTGAAATGACCTCCGGGATGAATCGAAGTTAAGAGCCTTACCCTTCGATCACGGAGGCCGTCAATATTATATATTTTGTGTCTTTCCGAAGCGATTGGTTTCCAAACGCACCTGTAAAAGTGTATGGGCAATAGGTAAATTAATCGTTCTCAGTAGCATAAAAGACAATGACGTAGATACGATTATTTACGATTACGCGTTACTACGTGAAACTTTACAAGGTTACGTAACGGACGAACGCACATTCGACATAATATGACAAAATCCTATTAATACAATTGTAAATACCCACGGATATCCAAATTGATAGACGTGCCCTAACATGAAATCTGGGTATCGTTTCGATGAGCTGGAGACAAACCGGAAGGGTTCGAGAACGCTATGAATAAACTATGACATCAGTCGAACGTTGACCATTGAGGAGTAGAGTGTGTCAATTATTTCAACTTTTGAATTCTGTAACGCCCGGGGTCTCAAAAGTTGCGTCTTGCAAAGAAAATGAGAACTGCATTTAAATTTTTTTTTAAATGATTATTAGCCCGCTAAAATGCATTGAAAATCAGAAAACAAATCTAAAACCTTTTTTTTTATTTTTAATATTTTTTTTCAGTAATCTAACCTTTTAACGTTTGTTTATTATTAAAAAATGCGTATAACTGACAAAAATGAAAAAAAGTTCAACTTTATGAATACAAGTAAGTCAACAAGAATTATGATTTTATCCAGAAAAAGTGTTATTTTCCCCTTTTATTTTAAAAAAAATATTTTTTTTTTGTTTTTTGTACTGCAGTTATGTAATGAAAAATAAGTTTGGTACAAAATATAAAATACGAAACGTTTGTTTTATTTTTTTTTTCCAAATCACGAAATCTATTTTTTTCGAAACTTCCGGCCATTTTAGCGGGCTAATAGTGAACAATAATTTCATTTTTTTTACGTTTTCGAATAGCTACAGATCATACGAAACTTTTGAGACCCCGGGCGTTTAAATATAAGGCCATTTGTTTTCTCTCTATGGAGAGCGACACACGCTATTGAGGAGCGCACATTGAAATGATAAAAAAAACTTCAACAAAAAAGAAAGCGTGTTATGGTCCGATAGTAAACATTAAAAAAAGTAAACGAATGGGAGATATGTAGATACGAATGTTAGAGGGAGCGCGCTAATGATAAAAAAGATTATATTTAAGCGAAAATTGTGAACATATGTACTTAATAAAACATGGCTTGTTTAAAAAGACCAAAAATCTCTTGACAAATGTCTAAAGTAGCATTTAAAAATACACTGAATTTTTTTATGCCTTTAACATCTTAAATAGCAGAACAAAATGTGTTTTTAATAATTTTCGGGGCATGCTTCGCAATTTTTTTCTATCGAGGAATTTCATATAATTACCGTTTCGGCTCGACAGATGTACAGATATTATATTCTAAAATAACATATATTTTTTTAAGAACTTAAAAACTTAAGATGTTTCAGGGTATTATGTTATAAATCGGTAAAAAAAATCGAAATGCGGGATGTTAAAGTAAGGCAATGGTTTGCGGCGCAGTCCTTTGTGGGACTTTTCTGCCTAGGATCTGAATGTTCATAAAAATGATTGAAAATTTATAAAGCCTTCAAATCGGGTTGCATAGCGTCGCTAAAAATCAGTGAGCTGGGTAAATTACAACACATTTGTAAAGTGTCTAACTAAATAGTGTTACAGTGTTAACGGCCTTCGTGGTCAACGGATAAGGCTCTTGACTCGCAATTCGAAGATTGCAGGATCAATGACCGGTCAGTGGATGAATGGACATCGCTTTTGGGTACCACCCAGGCTTCCCGTGTTCGATTCCTCGGCTGGCTAGGTCCTCCAACACGACTCAAGCAACATTTTCGGCTTAATGTGGTGGTAGTAGAAGATTTTCAAATGTTGTCGGGTTATTCGTAATCTGGGAATGTTTGTCTTTCTTTTTAAGAAAAAAAATCAAATCCTGGCGTGGGCAAATAAATTTTATTTGATTGTTTTGTGTTATTTCACAATTAATTCATTAAAAATAATATATAGTATTTAATTAAATGAAGACAATTTTAGCGAAACTAAATCGAAAATCTGGAAAAATAAAAATCAGAAAAGATATTTACACCTCTGGGACCCGAACCCAGGACCTTTCACTTTTCAGGCAAATGCGCTAACCACTGCGCATCCTTTTCCAGATTTTTGATTGAGTTTCGCTAATATTGTCTTGATTTAAATAAATATTACAATAATTTTAGGTATTACTCATAAAGAAAAAAATATATATTTACATATAATATGTACATAGTATATTTGCGGCACGTTTCACAGCGGAAGATACTCTCAACATCGCCTGGTGTAAGACCACCATTCAGAATTGAAAGGTTGCTTGAAATGGCTTTAGCCATGTTTGGTGACCATATTTGAATAGCCAGGTACATCCCCACCTTCCTCTACCCTCTACCCTCTCCCTTCCCTCCCCATTACTCACAACAAACCCCAATTGGAGATGCCGTAGTCACACAGGCTTCAGACGGGGGCAGCTGGGACTCTTGTGAAATATTTACATAAAAAAAATAATTTTGGAAACAAGCTCGTACTTTTTTTCACCTGATTTAAGAATTGTAGTTAAGTTTTTACGCAGCCAGCAATTTACGAACCATTGTAAAAAGGTCTAGCAATTTGTAAACAGATTTTGCAAGTTTTTGAAAGTTGTCTCTGTGGTGTCAGATTCATTTATTGACATCTCACAGAAAGGTAGACGGTCATGCTCTCTCCCTTCTCCGCGTACCCATGTTTTTTTTTCATTTTCCCTGATGGGCACATCTATCAATTTGAATGTCTGTGTATTTACCTAAGTTACGACCTCTAACAGAGTTCAATGTACAATTGTCAAGTAGTCTAGTCTATTGAGACAAAGATGTTGAACTTCGTTGACCGGACTTGAACCAGAGAGTTTCCGGCATGCGTTGCAATGCCACTTAAGGCGGTACACAATCCTAATAATTTTTGTAATAACCTTTAATAATAACTTTTTTATTTTCATGCCGCACAAGAAATACGAGTTATTTATATATTAGATTAATAAAATCCGTACCTCAACATTAATATATTTTATTTACAACGATTTCAAAACTATATAATCCGTTTTTCAACTATAAATTTAGCGGTAAGCACCAGATTTTATTTTTCTAGGCGATGAATTAACAAATTCGGGAGGACAACATGGAGACACGTTTTAAATATTTGTAGCACGTTCTTCAGAATTAATTAAAATGAACGCGGCAGAAAGGTCGAATCTCCAGGCCTGCTAGGGTGAATTCGACCGTACGTTCGTACAATACGCCGTGCCGCGGCGTATATTTATTTACACGCTTTCTTCACTTACGTCGTTAAGATTCTCACATTATTTATCTTCTTCTTTTCATTGATACGGCAAATTCGACAGTACACGGGTCGCGAGTCGCAATTTGTATACACGGCTTCTTTACTTACGTCGTTAAGATTCTGAATATATTTATTTATTTATTTTTTTATTTATACATGCATATATATTACAAAACATTACACAATGAAACTTTGCCTGTCCAACTGGGAAGGATACCCGTTTCAGGACAGCCAAATTGCACATCTAGTTCATAATATTATAAACAAAGGAATGGAAATAAAAAAATATATAAATGAAATAAAAATATAAGCAAAAAAAAATTGTACAGTGAGACATACAACATCAATATGTTACGATAAAAAAAAATACGTACATAATACAAAAATACAAACAACGAAAATTTAAAAGTAAGTGATCAAACAAAGGTTTGCATAATTGCAACATTAACCATATTGTCTTTAACGCCTAAGTACATTGTTAGTGTCAAGCCAATGTATCGAAGGTACCTACCTCCTGTACCTCTTTCTGCCAGTTGCAGGAGTACGGAACTATCGAATTTTGAATTTAACATTTTAGGTAAAAAAAAATTAAATTTTTTCTATGAAATTGCAAAGGCCTTACATTTAATTACATTAATAGTTTTCCAGGTTATTTTGGGGAACATTTGCAATTGCATAATTAGAATTTACACGTTTATACACCAACATATGACATATGAATTCGAAATGCATTTATGACTATTTAATTTTTAATAAATGTATTATATTTTTTTAGAATTTCCTAAGTAATAGAAATTACCCATTTATAAACCAGAATATATGAATATAAATTTCCAATCTATTAAATTTCAAAACTTATTTTTAATATGTCTAGTCGTTATTTTTCAAGAATCAAAATACAGTCTTTATTTTACACGGATCAAAAAAACAGAGCAAAAGATTTTTTTTTTTTTTTTATGCATTAACATAAACTTTTTAGTACATATTAGGTATGTGAGATTGTGTTAGCATATGTTCGCTCTCGACTCTCCCCATATCCAGAAGCCAATTGCTAACAAATTTCCGTAAAATGCTTGTACTTTTCAGTTTCCAAGCATCGGGTATGAAGTTGAACAATTTAGGCCCTAAGTAGGAGTATTGTCTTTGGGCATGTGATGTGTTTGTAGTAGGCGGAATTACTGGATTCCTCCCTGCATGACGGGTGTTGTGGAGATGAACGATGGATGGATAGTGGTGTCGGTGTTTTTGTGTATGTAAAATAATTTTCCTTATGTATAGTTGCCGTACATCAAGAATTCGTAACTCTTTAAATAATAGCTCACTGGGATACCTAAATGGTTTCTTAAGGATGACCCTTAAAAGTGATTTTTGTGCTTTTGCTAGGGGATCAATTATAGTTTTGGAACAGCCGCCCCATCCCAAGGATGCATATTCTAGCAGTGAGTTACACAAGGCATGGTACATTTGTTTCAGATCTTTTACGCAAAGAATATTTCTAACAGACATGAATAGATGAGTAAGTTTTCTAATCTTTGTGGAAGTTGAGACAATATGTTCGTCCCATCTCAGAGACTTATCTATGATAATTCCTAGATATTTTATACTATCGACACATTCTAAGATTAAGCATTTACATGTGGTCCGGTCAATACAATGGTGAATAATGATGTTGTGTATTTCTTTTTGTTCTCCTGCTTGTGTTGCTCTGAAACGGATGAATTTGGTTTTATCTAGGTTAAGTGTTAGGAGATTATTGTCTAACCATTGTTTGACCTTGTTTAACCCTACTTCTGCTTTACTGTGAACAACATTCCAGCTTTTGTCTTCAAATAGTAAGACTGCATCATCAGCAAAGGTGATAATGTGGTCGGCAAGGGAACTGTTACATAGATCATTTATATATATATTGAATAGAAGTGGTCCTAAAGTACTTCCTTGGGGTACACCAAATTTAATATTAGCTGAATCGCTTATAGTATCGTTGATGAGCACTCTTTGGCTCCTGTTATCTAAATAGCTACACAACCAATTGAAGAGCTTGTAACAGTTTGGATTTATACTGGCCAAATATTCACTCGAAGTAAACACCCATTAATAATCACCTAATAAGTAGGTTGCTACGTATCAATTCAAATTGAAATTTGAATTCCTAATTGAAATGATTCTACGAGCAAAATGAATCGAGATTTTCGTTTGTTGCCCAAAAACATACTAGGAACAAGAAAATTTTCCTTCAGCAGTTCCAAGCTAGCGGCCAGAGGGTTCGGAGGTCTGTCTCAACGTGGGAAAGCACATACTTCGGTGAAATCTTAATTACTGTGAGCTTATAACTTCTGTTAGTTTAATTTCAATTGATTTACCATTTAATATTTTGTTCTACTTGAACTGGCGCCCATATAATAATTTTAACATCTTAAGATCATTTTTAAAGTCATAACAAACTATCGATTCATTTATTAGATTTTAACTATTTAGTTTCTTCTTCTAAGGACTAAACACGCCCCTGAAGAATTATAATATTATTTTATTAAGAGTCTCATGTTCTATTTTATTTAATTAATAATATAATTTGATTGTTGTCTCAACTCTTTTATTTATTAACTATAAATATTCTGTTTTATTCATTCTTTTATGTAGTATTACTCACCTGTTAATTTTCAACCATTACATTGGCGTCCACCGTGGTCCAATTTAATTATATTTTTATTAAGCTTTACATTGATTTGTAAAGCATTACATTGGCTGGCCCATCGTGGTAGAACCTGGTTAGCTTTGATAGCATTGTAGGTTAGGTAATTTTGCAACGTGTTTTTTTAATAGAATAGTTATAATATTGATAGAAAGTATTCGTTTACGGGTAAGGTGATTGTACGTGCCTCCAACGTTGAGCAGACTTCCTAATTCTCTGGTAAGTTATTTTATAATTATTTTCATTGGGAACTCCGGATATTTTGCGTTTGTTAAAATATTCGTTATAAATATATTTTTTTTTATATCGGTATGCTGGCGGCATATTTCGTACGGTTTTTCGGTTGTTTTCGTGTTGTGCTAATTTACGTTTCAAAATTGGGACTATTTATTTTATTCTACTAGGAAATAATTTGTTATTAGATTCATATCGGATTTGTTTTCTGTTTGAAAAGCATTAATTTGTACTTTTGTTTTCTTTTAAAATCGGAATTAATTTTGATTTTGTATTTTAAGTTTGATACGGAGCTACGTGTCGACTCGCTGATGTTTTCTCAAGTAGGGATTTTTTAAATATCAGACATTATTTTTTTTAGCGAAAAATTTATTTCGAAAGTGATTGAAAATAGAATCTGGGTTTCTAATGTTATTTTGCATAACATTTACATGAAAACCTAAATACTGTTTTGCATCGTTTCCTCGAGTTGGATTTTAGAGGTGAAATATTTATTCGTTTGGATTACGTGAAAATATGTTCTTCATTTTGAATTAATATTATCTTCGATTGCGGTCATTTTTATTTTCAAGTTAACAATCGGAATATTATTTGACATTTCTTTTAATTAAGGATCTATAATGTGAAATATTTTCTGTTTGTTAAGATTTGAAATAAAACGTCATTAGCGATTTGTTGTTTAAAGTGTTGAGAATTTTCTCATATATTTTTTAATTAAAAGAGGATTGTGTTTTGGTAATTTATCAAATGGGTATTTTATTTAACAACGTAATTATTGGTTAATAATTGAATATCATGTTTAAATAAAACACATGGTTTGGTTTTACTGTTTCATGAAAAGAAATAATTATTTAGATGTGATATAATATTATTAACATTCTACAGGACGTGTTGCTTGTGTATTTTTTTTAATAGTGTTTGGAAATCGGGTTGTTTTGTTTTCTTCTTCTAGGAAATCAATTATTAATGTTGGGTTCCAATTGGAATTCATTTTATTTTCGGTTATTTGGAAATGCATCTTTTTGCATTGGTTTCGTTTCGTAAATCGGAATAATTTATTAATTTTTATTTCGCATTATTCTTGTTTCGGTTCGGAGTTTTTTTACTATATAAGCTAGGTTTCGCCTTATATCAGAGGAACAACGGATCACTCCTAGCCGTGCCAAATCCGAGAGGGGATGATTCAGCGGGCAAGCCGCAAGAAGTTTTTCCTCTGTCAGCCAAGGTGGTGCCTATTTACAAATGGTACGTTGTATATGATCATCTTGCGTGCGAAGTTTTATCGAACGGGTATTTTTTTTTTTTTATTTTTTTTTTTATAGTGTTTCGAAAAATTTGGATTTCTTTTGATCACCGCAAAGGAAATCTGATAATTTTCTTACGCAAATTCAAGGCGCAAACATTGAATGCATATGTTTTCACATTGAATGGGTGTTTTGTTTTTTTTTTCATGTTTCGTTCTGTCTGTTATTTTAAAATTGAGTTTTTCAATTTGATAGTTTTCCTTTCCTTAAAATGGAAATATTTTTCTTATCTTTGCAGCGTTGTGATAATTAGCCGCGTTCCATGTTTATAACCTCTGAGTCGTTTAGCTTTTTTGTTTCGGGTTCCACGCACAGTAGACGCCCCTGGTTCTCGAACACAATTCTTTATTGAATTGATCACGGAGATTGTTTGAGGTTTATCCTTTACCTTCTCAACTCGCGGGAAGACAGAGGAATCCTTGGCGTAGATGTGTTTCCTATGATGAGGATAGGTCTGTTGTCCCACAGCAAGTAAGATAAATAATTGGAATTAAAGAATGTTTTACATTAGTTTGGGGAAAATTTAATTTTTATATCTTGGGCTTTGTGTGAATTTTCCGTTTATTCCATCTCTTTATTGAGGATTTTATATGGGAGCGGTGAACAATTTCGTCTGTTCAACGATCGGTTTATTTTGAATTGTTCTAATTATTGAATAATCTAGTTTTGAATTTAGCTTGGGACTATTATTTCAATATACAGCATTTTGGGAATTTTATTTCGTATACTAGACACCGTAGGCGTGTTCAATATACCAATACATTATATCGTTAGGTTTTAGTGTGTGGTTATTTGTGGTGGTTAATTCCTTCATGATATAGAGGAACTGTGGTTTGACGATATTCGAAAATGAATATTTGAAAATATAACATTAATTTGTTCATGGGAACATGGGAACGTATTTTCTAAGCAGAGAGATATGGAAGAATATGCGTATTTCCATCTCGGTTATAGAAGATTTATTGGGAAGCCACGCATGATTTTGTTTTCTGAGGATCTCAGGAATAATTAGAATTCTTCTTTGCAAAATACTTTGCACTCAGAATTAGTTTGTTTACTAGAGAAGCTTCTAACCTTTGGGATTTGAATTGAAAGCATTTAACTACCGTATGTGGTTACTAGTAAATATTTAAAAAAAAACTAACGATAATTTGTGAAATGGAATTTTTCTTTTAAAAAAGTTTCTTGGGGTGAGTTTACAAACTATAATCATCATTTTTTTTAAATAAATCTTATTCCTTTTGCAATTCTCCATGACGTCGGGAAATTGTTTAACGAATTTGTTGGTAATAATTGTATGTTCAAGTTAAATGTTTCAAATTTAAACATTCAATTGTTGTTTTTTTTTATTCAAATATCGTATATACGAGAATTTAAATAATATGCTCATCACAATTGTGTGAGAATTTCATCAAAAATTGAATTCATATTTAATGCTTGTATATATTTAGTATATTCCTTGTATATATATGTATATTGATTATACGTATGTATAAATAGAACGTGTTAGAACTTGTAGTTTTGATTTTTAACAGATTAGAGGTATATTTTCTAGTATCGTGTAAAATACAATTTGTGTTTTGGAGTTATATTTACTTTCCCTGTAAGTAAATCTACCTTCGACCAAATTCTGTTAAATTATATTTCTACACGATATGATTCTTATTTAATTACTATAAATAGTGTTTAATACGTATGATATAATATAATTATTTGTATTTTAATTACCATATAGGATTTGATTTTGTATATTTGAAACTAGTAATAGTTTTACTTTGGAGTAATGTTGGTAGTTGTGATTACTTTCATAATTTGAGTAATTCCATTAATATTTATATATTAATAGTTTTAATGAACAATTGGCTTAACTTTTCTAAAAATCACATAATAGCTACAGAAGCTTATAATATCTATTTTATGGGAATTTTAGGAAACTCCTAAATATAAAAGCAAGCCAATAGTTTAATACTTCATATTGTACATTTTTCTCTAAACCAGGAGAGCATTTAAGGTAGCTCTACCTATTTTAAATGAATTTTAGGAAATTCTTTATAAAGAAAAATAAAGGCTCAACTTGTGTTTTGAGACTTTATTATCATTTCATTATACTCATTTTACTTTGTAAAATAAGTTTTTGGGTTTAGCTTGATATTGCTAGATAATACTTTATTTTAACTTTGAAGAATTTTCAAGTTAATTTTATTTTAATTTTTTTTTTGCTTGCATCTTGTTGGAAAATGGAAAAGGCAACTTACGTTGTTAACCTTATAATAATATTTTATTTATTTTTCAATTTAACTATCAAATTGAATTTGAAGTTATTGTTATGGTGAACCTTGGGATTTTCTCAAGAGCTCAGGGAATCTCTCAACGTTCCGGAATAACAATAAATATTTTTTTTTTCTTCTCTCTTTGATTTCTACAAGTTATAGAATCATAAATTGTTATATATTTTTTTTTTTTATTATTATAGGAAATAAATGGATAATTAACATGCTAATGACACGTACGGAATTTTTGTGTCGTATTTCAATTTTGTTTTTTAAAACATTTGAATTATAAATTTTAAAAATAGTTCCTTGCTAATTGGTTTTTTGTTTTATTTCAAACAACATTCTATACTGGGCTGATACCTATGGATATTTTCCTTTTGCAATATTAATTGATATTTTAGTTGAATTCTGGCACGAGTCTTGATTAGGAAGGTATTTTATTTTTCATTATGGTAATTTTCAATTCTTGAAGGGGTCAGTTTATTTTTAGGTTACTTAAATAATGAATAGATTTTCTTGCATATTAAGCAATTTTATTGAGTCAATTTAATAATTAATTATTTCGTTAGTTAATGGTAAATCACGTTTAGGAATATTAGCAATAGGGCTGAAAATCCACATTTTGAAGAGTCCGAAGAACAACATAAATCTATAAAGAAAGAAGATGTTGCAGCTATTTAGGTGACACACACAGCTCCATAAGAAATGATGGGACAATCAGGACGAATTTTGGTTTTGGCATATTACAGTCTACAACTCCAGAAGAAATAATGAAACAATTGAGACGAATTTTGGTTTTGGCATATTACAGTCTACAGCTCCATACGAAATGATGGGACAATCAGGACGAATTTTGGTTTTGGCATATTCCAGTCTACAGTTTCAGAAGAAATAATGTACATTTGAGATGAATTTTGAAGCTGGATATTCTAATCTACAGCGGCGGAAGAGGATGGTGTTGAAGTTCATCAGGAGGAATTAGATTACATTCTTGGGTTGTAACCACTTCATGCTTGACAAGATGGACCATCATGTTTTCCAGTAATTGACGATGCCGGGAGGATCGTGGAAAATTTCAAGATTGAAATTTTTTCTTTGTGGAGGGGCAATGTAACAGTTTGGATTTATACTGGCCAAATATTCACTCGAAGTAAACACCCATTAATAATCACCTAATAAGTAGGTTGCTACGTATCAATTCAAATTGAAATTTGAATTCCTAATTGAAATGATTCTACGAGCAAAATGAATCGAGATTTTCGTTTGTTGCCCAAAAACATACTAGGAACAAGAAAATTTTCCTTCAGCAGTTCCAAGCTAGCGGCCAGAGGGTTCGGAGGTATGTCTCAACGTGGGAAAGCACATACTTCGGTGAAATCTTAATTACTGTGAGCTTATAACTTCTGTTAGTTTAATTTCAATTGATTTACCATTTAATATTTTGTTCTACTTGAACTGGCGCCCATATAATAATTTTAACATCTTAAGATCATTTTTAAAGTCATAACAAACTATCGATTCATTTATTAGATTTTAACTATTTAGTTTCTTCTTCTAAGGACTAAACACGCCCCTGAAGAATTATAATATTATTTTATTAAGAGTCTCATGTTCTATTTTATTTAATTAATAATATAATTTGATTGTTGTCTCAACTCTTTTATTTATTAACTATAAATATTCTGTTTTATTCATTCTTTTATGTAGTATTACTCACCTGTTAATTTTCAACCATTACATTGGCGTCCACCGTGGTCCAATTTAATTATATTTTTATTAAGCTTTACATTGATTTGTACAGCATTACAAGCTGACCTTGTATACCGATGCGTTGTAGTTTATTCTTCAGAATTTTGTGAGAGATAGTGTCGAATGCTTTAGCTAGATCCAGGAAGAGCGCAATGCATTTTGTACCTCTATCTATGTTATTAGAGATAATTTTTGTCAATTTAGCAATGGCATTTTCAGTGCCTAAACGTGGACGGAAACCGAATTGGCTATTGGAAAGGATGTTATTGTTTTCTAGGTACAGGCTGAGCCGATTCTTAACAATCTTCTCAATAATTTTAGACACAGAGTTGATCAAAGAAACTGGTCGGTAGTTGTTAATCTGTGATTTATCACCATTTTTGTGAAGTAGAATAACAATTGATTGTTTTAAATGATTGGGGAATTTACCAGAGTTAAAGCTTAGATTACAAATGAACGATATCGGTGATGCTATGGCGGATTTTATATTTTTTAACAGATTTGAAGAGATCTTATCTGGGCCACACGCATTGGATGACTTAAGCTCGTCAATTATTTTCATCACTTCTTGTGATGTAGTTCGAATGTAATCTATTTTATGACTGAGATTACAGCCAGTTATCTTAGCAAGATCAGTTTCAGTTGTGTTATTTTTATCAAGAATTTTTTTTGACAGTGTGGTTCCCACTTTATATTTATTATTATTATTATTTTAGGGTATATTGTCGTCTTAAATAAAGAAATTGTTTCTTCCTGCGTGTCCTTTCCCATTCATCCGCCTTCTCTTCCCCTCCCGCGTCCCATTGCCCTCCTGCGTTCCCCTGCCCTTTCTACATATTTCAAACAACTCGCGCGCTATCTATTGCAATTTTTAATACAAATTTCATAATGCCAGAGCTCACCAGTTTATGTAGAAACCTTTGCGGGTGTGCGCACAACGTTTTATTAAAGTTTCATCGTGGTCATATGAATAGCACAGGAAATAATTTCATAATGCCATAGCTCACTATTATATATTTAAACCATTGCGCGAATGCGCACATCAAATCCCCAAAGTTTCATCGCAATCGGATGAATGGTTTAAGAAAGCTTAAGTGACAAACAAAGTAACAATCATTTTTATATATTAAGACTAGCTGATAAGAGAAACGTTGTTCTGCCATAAAAATTAATTCTAATGAATAGTTTGGTTGTTAAATAAAAAATAACGACTGTATTGTAAATGTGTGGGGATGGGATCTATGACGGAAAGAGGAATGGAGCGCTGTAGACGATGACCGCCGATAAAAACAAAAAAAAAACACCAACTGTAGGACAATGAAATAAAGAAAATCAATATGATTTTCGAAGATCATTTGAGGGTAGATACGATATTTTTGTCAGTCCGTCTTGACATGATGCCGAATGAAATATCAAAATGACGCGACGCTTCTCGTGAATGTCTTGCGCATGTGCGGATGAAAGTTCGATGAGGCGGACGTAGCGCCATCTATCATTCAACAACATAAATAATTTCGTTCTGATTGAAATGCCAACGGCGGTTAAATTTGTTTTTACAAAAATACTAAAATCACGATTAAAAATGGGAGGGTGGGGATAGGAGTGTTAAAATCTGGGGTTATAGGTATTTTTAATGCCAAATAAAAAAAATCCAAAAAAAATTGGTCAAAAAAATAGAAAAAAAAATCTGGATACTGACACCCAAAGATATTCAAATACAGAACAGATATGCTATGGTATCCGCGCAACTGTCGCCGGACTACGCGCTAATTAGCGTAGTTTTCATACAAAAAGAATTTGTTCATTTCGTTGATTTTTTAAAAATGTGCATTAATATTGGTTAACAATATATTTTGAATAAGGAAAGAATTCGTTCATTTAGTTTAACGTTCGTTTGGTTTATTCGTTAATTATTTATTCTTTTAGTTTATTTGTTAATTGGTAAACAATATCGGCGACACCCGGAAGCGCAGACCCACAGATAGCACAAAAACAGCAGATAGCACATCTACTTATATTTCAATATCTTTGCTGACACCCTAATCACCTAGCGGTTATAAAAATACTTTAAAACCTATTCTCATACCTACCAAATATACATTAAAAATTCATAAAAATCGGTCAAGCCGTATCGGAGGAGTGGGACCACAAATACCGTGACACGTGATTTTTATATTTAAGATAATAAAAAAAAATGAAAAAGTAAAAAAGAATAGGTGACTAAAATAAAATATGTAAATAAATAAAATTAAAATTAACTGATTGTCCTTCGAGCTTTAAGTTTTGAGCTTTGAGCTTCTAGCTTGGACCTATTAAATTAGTGCTTTTTAGCAACGGGAGAGATGTGGAAATATATATAATATATATTATAATAAATGGACATAATTCAAAAAAATTCCAAGCGCAATCTGGAATTCCTCATGGGTCTAACCTCGGACCTATGTTGTTTCTAATACTTATTAGATGACATCCAAAACTGTGTTAGGAACGGCAAATGTCTACTATTTGCCGATGACCTTTACCGCTGTGTGAATGGTCGTTGGCAAACAAATTAGATTTTAACACAAAGAAATGTGTCACAATCTCCTTCACTCGTTGTAAAAACATTATAGTTTACGATTGTAAAATAAAAGGCGAAACGTTTAAAATTCGTGAAGGATCTCAATGTCGCCTTTGATCCCGAACTGACATTCTCTTGCCATATATCGCAGCTCACTTAGTCTTGCTACAAACTCCTTGGGTTCATCATCAGGACTTTGATAATCAAGAAGCTATGCTAGCTTTATTCGATGGCATACTGAGAAGCTCCAGCTTGCGTACGCGAGCAATGTTTGGGCACCATACCACCAGAAGTACATTGACATGTTAGAGCAAATCCAGAAGAAATTCTTCAGGTATGTTTATATGCGGAAGCATGGAACCTATCCAAGGTTCATGCACCATATTGACTTACTTGAGGAAACTGATTCTGTAAGTCTTGCTATTCTGTCTTTCAAAATTTGGAACAATTTCATCGATAGCCCATTTATCTTGGGATGCTATGATTTATATGTACCAGACCACTACAGCCGAAGTCGACATCATGACTTATTTAAAGTTCCGAACGGCAGAACAGACGTCTTGGCAAAGCATAGCATGACGAGGGGAGTGGTGCTGTTAAATGAAATTGCAAACCATTTGGACGTAAGTGACTGTTCTTTATATGCCTTAAAAATATTATTGAAGAGTCACTTGCCTAAATGCTGATAGGGTAACTAAATTGTACTGTAATTGGAATTATTCTATTGTACAATAATAATAAAAAATAAATAAATAAAATATATTCTGATGTTAACTCCAAATGAAATAAAACATGTAGATACCTTTTTTAATATTTTAAGTGAATTCCGAGCGTGTCCCAGCTGCTCCAGAAGTATAGAGCCAGTGGTTTTGCGGCATCCCCAATCGTTGTGAGGCAGGAAGGAATGGGGAGCGGTTGATAAGAGAAAATGAAAATATGGGAGGTTTCTGGCTATTTATATCTGGTCACCAAACACGGTTAAGCTATTGGATCATGTTTATCTGGCGAATGCCATTTCCAGCAACGGGCTACGTTTAGATTAAAGCAGTGGTCGTCACACTTTTCTGGTCAAAGGCCACATAGGACAATGTGAGGTAGCACCGCGGGCCGCACACTTATGATTTCGGGAGGGGGGGAGTTGAGTTTTGTTTAGCAAGTTAAAAAAGAATTCTTTTGTTTTTAAGGCTCTGCAACCGGGCTCGAAAAGAAAAAGATGGAGAGATACGAAATGACGAATGTCAGAGGAGAGCGCTAACATTTACAGCAACAAAATCGATGCGAAAATTGCGAAAATGTTTAATAAAACACGACTCGTTTAAAATAGAGCAACAATCTCGCGGGCATTATCTTAACCAGCATTTAAAGAAACACTGTGAATTTTTTCATACGTATAACTTGTAAAATAACTGAAACAAATGTGTTAATAATAATTTTTGGAGCATACTTTGCGATTTTTTTCTATAGAGGGAATTTTATATAATTTGCGTTTCGGCGCGGGCAAAGTCTGGATATTATCTTCAAGAATCTATCTATCTATCTATCTATCTATATAAATAAAAATGAATCGCTGAAATGTATGTACGCGCATAACTTCTGAACGACTGCACCAAATTGGAAAAATTCTTTATTTTTGTGTTTGTTACTGTCAGGACAAGGTTTGTATAAAACTACTGGTGAGCTCTGGCATTATGAAATTTGTATAAAAAGTTGCATTAGGTGGCACGCGAGCTGTTTGTAAACTGAATGTACCGGGACTGAATGTATGGAATGCGGGAGGGGGGTGGGAACTCGGGTAAGGGAAGGGGGGGTGGAGTGGGGAGAGGGAAAGTGGAGGACGCGGAGTGGGAACGCGAGAGGGGAAGGGGATGCGGGAGAGGAAGGGAGGCGAAGGGGGAATGGGAAAGGACACGCAGGAAGAAAAAATTCTTTATTTAATGGCATAGCAACGTATGCCGGGTACCAGCTAGTAACATATATTTTTTTAAGAGCTTTAAAACTTACCGTGTTTAAGGGAAATATGTAATAAATCGGTACAAATCCGGGTTGCGGGTCCTTAAGTACCGGGTTGCTACCTCCTTCCCTTCCTTCTTGTATTCATGATAAATTGTCAATTCTTAAGATGAAGCCATACTAAATAATGCAAAATCATATGTTTTTGTTTTGAAAATTTGATCGCTCAGAAGTATTATAGATGCTTCAATTAAATACTGCGTGTAGAACGTGCCTTGACCCTTAAAAATATCAGTCAATTTTTTCTTTTAATAAGCCTAGAAAAAAAATAAAGCATAAGGTCTTTAAAAAATACTTTAAAGTCCAAACTCTCATATTTATAAACCCCTTTTCTGATATGGTTTTATTGTATAATGTGGCAAATTCAGTTCCTTTTATAATAATCGCAAAAAAATTGATATTTACGCACGAACTCTACAAAATAAAATAAAATATGCATTATCGCTTTGTTAATTTACAATACGGCCGCTAGTCGACGAATTGGGTTTTTCAAAGTGAACCTTTGCCGTCCACCGAAGGATCACATACTTTGTTTTATAACGCTGATGGATTTCATTCGTTTTGCGCTCCGATTGGCATACATGATCGGAGGAATCCAGATTTTGGAATTCCGCACATTAAGGGTGCCTACCTATACGGTAGAAAGGTGTCAAGTACCGCATTATCGTTAGTCCGTTGCTAACCATCATCGTATCGTGACATTTCGCTCTACGTCGAAGTGTTATTTATCCTATCGTTACATAAAGTGTAAATCCTATCGTATTGTATCGTATGCTTTGTGTGAACTTCTTATGTAAATCGACTCGTGACTCAAACTTTATCGTGGTTCTAATAACCGACCAGAACAATCTTATCGTACGCCTTTGGATACACCTGTGACCGTCGCCGAATGGAGATCAAGCCACGAGACACAACAGTGAGTACCACTTAATTGTGATTTTTTTTTTTTTTTTTTTATTAGCAAAATTTTTTGATACATGGGAATAAGTACAAACATAATAACATAAAATATAAGAGAGTAACAAAAAAGATCCCACAAAGGCGAAGCCTGTGCGTGGGTATTATATTATGTGAATATTAAACAGCGGTGGTTAAAATAGAATTTAAAAATATATATACATAGTGTCTTTAGAGATCAACATGATCGATTTTACAGGAGATTATTGTGAGATTTCTTAAAATTAAAGATATGTACATATAATAACGTACGTATACACCCAATAAGTACATACACACGTTCATAAATATGTGTACATATAATACACATATATTTACTTTTATTAATCTAAAATACAGAAAGACATGGAATATTTTAGGAATTTAGGAATTTAGAAAACATATAATACAATTTAAAGAAAAAAATTTCTCACTTCCAAATTATTTTTTACCCAGCTTTTAATATTTTTCTTATACACGTTCAGATTTTGACAAGTATTGATTGAATTGGGTAGGGAATTGAATAGTTTTGGGGCAATACAGTTAATGTGCCTTTGGGCCAATCTGGTTTTGCAGTGAGGCACTGTGTACACGCACGTGGTATGTCTCTGGCTAGAACGATTTGTGTTTTTAGTAAAATTGTTAGGACGAGAAAATATAAATTTAAGACACTGGATACAGTAGATCTGCCTTAGTTCCATAATTTCAGTTTCCTGAAATAACTGATTGGTGGGATACGTCTTGGCCTTCTGGTACATTACCTTAATGATGGACTTCTGTGCAATTTCTAATGGTTTTACATGGTTGTTGTATGTTCCTCCCCACACGATTATTCCATAGGAAATGGATGAAAGCACCAATGCGTTATAGACAAGTTTCATGGTTCTTATATTGACAATGTTGCTCATGCGTTTGAATATGTAATTTAGGTATCTCAGTTTATTAACAATTTTTTCTATATGGTAAGTCCATTTGAGTCGGCAGTCTATAGTTACACCTAAGTATTTTATATTATTTCCTAATTTCACATTTTCGCAGTTTGAGCATGTCGCAAAGTTACAATTAACGTTATGGAACTTCAAGTTAAGATTGTTTTTAGGGGATGACTTTTGGGAATTATAGAAGGGAATAAAAATGGTTTTATCAAGATTTAGACTGAGAAGATTTCTATCTAGCCAATCTTTGACTATTGCAATGCATTTGTTAGCCTTACTGGTTGTATCTTCCCACGTTTTACCATGTACTGTTATTGCAGTGTCATCGGCAAAAGAGAGAATTTTACCTGGTATTACAATATTGCATAGGTCATTGATGTAGATTAGAAAGAGTAGTGGCCCTAAGACTGTTCCTTGAGGAATACCATGTTTTACCAAATCACAAGAGCGTAAGCTTGATCCTATTTTTGTGCATTGTTGGCGATTTAATATATAGCTTTTTAGTAGCAAGAGACTTTTGTTTTTAATACCAACGTTAATGATTTTCCTTAAAAGAATTTTGTGGTTGACTGTATCGAACGCTTTCTTTAAGTCCAAGAAAATAGTTAAAGTTTTATTATTAGAGTCTAGGTTAGAGTATATGTTTTTGGTTAAACTAAAGACGGCATCGTCGGTGCTCAGGTTAGTCCTAAAGCCATATTGATTGGCTGAGAGAATTGCATTCGATTCTAAAAAAATCATAATTTGTCGTTTTAAACACTTTTCGAAGATCTTGGATAATTGAGAAGTTAGGGTTATTGGTCTGTAGTTGTCGGTTTTACATTGGGATCCGGATTTATGTATTGAAATAATATGGGCGAGTTTAAAATTATCAGGATAGATGCTGTGTCTGATGCAGTTGTTGAATATGTAATGTAATGGGATGATTATATGTTTTTTAATTGATTTAATTGTGGTATTGCTTATGTTATCTGGGCCATTTGCAGACTTCTCTTTAAGGTGATCAATTTGTCTTGAGATTTCAAGTTCTGTTATTTCTTTGAATGTAGATAGCTCAGAGGTAGTGTCATTAGACTCTGAAAGTTCGGGAGGAATTTGATTCGAGTGAATATTAAGACTGGGATTATTATCTATAAGAGTTGAGGCGATGTGTGTAAAGAAGTGATTGAAATTGTTTGCAATGCTCTCAGCATCTTCGATGGTTGTGTTATTGTCAGTAATGATTTTTTGAGGAATTTTATTAACCTTTTGGTTCCTATTTGAAATTTCATTTATGACTTGCCATGTTTTTTTCGAGTCGTTGTGAGCATTATGTAGTTGAGTAGAGTAGTATTGTTGTTTTCGTTTTTTTATGATAGTGTTTAGATAGTTTCTAAATAAAATGTATTCGTTCCGTTTGGTGTGGTTCTGTGCTTCGTTTTTAGATGTGCCAAGATTTTGATGATTTTTATAGATTTTGAAAATTACCTATCTTGTTTGGTGATCGGGCATAACGCATATCGAAATCCATAAACGTTTCATTTAGCAAAGAGTGGCCGCAGGGTTATTTCTAAACCCCCGTGCATAGTCATGATTCATAGTTGTCGCACGCATTTATTTATCAGTTACGCCCCGGACGAAGAGGGGAACATACGTTAGGCTTCGCGTCGCTTTGTTCCGTGAAATCAATTTTTTATTTTGTTTTATTACAACAAACAATTCGTCAAACAGAAGTTAATGTTTTTTACAGGCCCTTAAGTAATCAACCTGTAAAAAAAAGTTCTCAAATACCTTTTCCAACCTTTCCAAAAGCTTTTTCTCAAGTATTTTTAAACTCCTCCCATTTCGATTTTTTCCTGGACTATTGGATCCCCTTAATGGAATCTTTCAGTTCAATTTTCATCCACACTGAACTACTGAAGTGTGTGAATTTTTGCACACGTGATAAAATATATTACAATACATACAATAACAGAAAGTCTCAAACGACCACAAGAGGGCGTTATCGCCCACGTTGAGAACTATGACGTAGGTACACTATGCGCACGTTCAAGTTCGACTTGGGAAAAAAAACGGAAAATATAATTGTACATGAAAAAAAAAATATTTAAAAAGAAAACGGCAGATATTTGTGAGGGCCGCACAAAAAGCTGTCGCGGGCCGCAGTTTGACGACCACGGGATTAGAGTGTGTGTACACCACTCTAATCTAAACGAAGCGAGATTAAGAAAGGGGTGTTAACATGTTAAGACCACGTAGAGCAAAACGACGGAGAAAGGAGTGTAAGGAGAACACACGACGTGAGAATGAATAGAAGAAAAAATCAGAGAGGCCCAAGAAGATTTCTTTTACATTAAATCTAGATAGGAGGCCCTAAAGAAAATAATTCTACTAAAGACATGTGTCATATTTGGGGATGGTCTTTTTGTGGAAAAGATGGAGTGAACCTGGGTCTTGAAGGGAGGAAACACAGTGGCCGGAAAATCGTTCCATAGCCGAGCTGTTCTCAACTAGAGAACGAGTCCTAGAAACGACCAGTTCTCATGTGATAATGTCAACTATTCACAAACATTAAGCGCGCGCATGTTTCCCGGTTGGGCACCGCTGCCGGAGGAATCAATGACACTAGTTTCTCTCTGAGCATCTTTCATTGAAATACCGGTAGAACAAGAACAGACAGACAGCATACCCGCGACGCGACGTCTGTGCTCTACAGATTGCAATCCGTTCATTAAAATAAGAGAATCTATCACACAGACCGCCCTTTTCTGCAGAGGGTCGAGGATTTTTTTTAAAGTATTTTGGGGCTCCAGACCAGAGGTGGCTGCCAAATTCAATAGTTATACATGGTTAGCAGCAGTGAACTATTAAAGTATCTGCGGGCCCTGTACAGTACGCCCAGCTTCTGAGAGGCACAATCAACTAAGTCAAATACTTAGGGTGGAATAACCAGACACAATCGGAAATATGTCATTTTAAATCAAATTTTAGACGTATTGACTCTTTTCCACAAAAAACATCAAATTGATTTCGAAAGACTGTTCTTGTATCATTAGTCCAGTAAACGAATGGTCCAAAAGGAGGTGTAGAGTGCGTGAGCAGGAACCTAAGCGATTCTTTCAGGACTTGTTTAGGTTGCTTAGGGTGTGAACATACTAAAAGTCCTGACGTCTAGGTGGTGAGCTAGGGGGGGGAGGGGGGGGGGAAGGTCCCGATTTTCGGTTTTCCATTTATATCTCAAAAACGGTGCGTCGCAGAGGAAAACTTTTTAAGAATAAGTAAAAGCTCATAAAATTATCTACAACTTTTATTCTATACGTAATTTTGGAAATCCCAGCCGTTTTTGAGTTATACGCTCCACAAATGTCAATATTTTCGAAAAAAATCATTTTACCTCACATTTTTCATCAAACATTCCTTCATATCGTCTAAAATATTCATCCAAGAAAGAAATTTATTTGAAAAAAGTTGTAAATAATTTAATTACCTTTTAGAATATATATACATATGTAAGTAAATCTCTAACCAGTAAATATTAATAGCAATTTTAAGTTTTTTCGTAAAATGTCATCATTTTCAGAAAAAGCTGTTTTTTCTTACCAAATTATTAGGACGGGTTTTTTCTTAATGGGAAATTCCTTATTAATTTTTGCACGCAAGAAAGCAGGTAAGTTGTTCTCGAACAGATGATTAGTGGAATTCATTTTATAATCATTATTATTGTAATGGGTAATTAGGTTAGTCGTCGGAGATGCTACAATAACGTGCTACGATGCTGTTCGAGTTGGTGAAAAGGCGATGAATGCGATAGTGGGCTTGACATTCTCAGACATCAAGTTGTCCCGCAAAGATCGGGCATTTCCAATGTCTTCTGTCAGCTCGTCGATAAAAATTCACGATGAAAAGGTTGCAGTTGACCCAACATTGCTGTTTCAGCGGATGTGTATAAGCAAACGATCTGATGAGGATTTGATGAAATTCTTTGAGTATGAGTTGGCCCCATTTCCCTTGGCACTGTTCAATGAAAGTGGGATGCGAAAGACAAATAAATCTGTTCTGTATAGCTTATTCGAGCCTACCAAAAAAACTGTTCTACTGTCTCAGATGAACATAGTTGTGGACGGAGGATTTCTATCATATTATACATATTATCTATATTATACAGAGTAATTTGACAAAAAATGCCTCCGTTGCCGCAATTTGTGATCGTTATATCACCTATGTCAACCACCACTATCCTGGAATGACTCGCACTGTGGTATTTGATGGGTACGCAAATCCAGTCAATAGTACGAAGACTGAGAAGGTCAGCAGACATCAATTTGACATGGAACAAATCAATACCCGTTAAACAGGAAGATTTTTTATCCAATCCTACCAACAAAAGTAACTTCATCTCCTTACTATAGACAAAGTTTCAGGAGAATGGGATACAGACTCTTCAGGCCACCGATGATGCTGACGTCCTTATCGTGAAGACTGCTGTGGAACTATCCTTTCACAACTCTGTGGCTGTCTTTGGTGAGGATGTGGACCTCACTGTCCTTTTGATTGCTTCCACTCCTCCCACCTAAGATATTCTGTTGCTGAAACCCGGACGAGGGAAAACCAAAACATTGGCACTGTCCACCCAAGAGATGCAGCATCGTGGATTTGAATACATCATATTTTTACATTCATTTACCGGATGCGATACAACGTCTGCAACTTTCAGGAGAAGCAAGGTGGCTTTTCAAAATTGTACTTGGAGTCAGAAATGATCAAGCAAGAGGCAATGATCTTTTACAACCCCTCCTCTACTCACGATGAGGATGAAGAGGCTGGAAATAAATGCTTCCTGAAATGGTAGTGCAGCTAAACAGCATTCCCGGCGGACATACCACCAAGTTCAGCAGTGGCTCAGGATTGAGCTGTCCGCTGAAGAATGGGGGTGGAAACACGAAGGAGAAACCCTGGCGCCAATTACAACAGAAGATCCTCCAGCTCCGGAGGTCCTTCTGAAAATGATATTTTGCCGCTGTACCAAGGATTGTGCAATTGGCAAATGTGGATGCCGAAAAGCAATGCTGACCTGTTCTGCAGCGTGCCTTCACTGCCAAGGGAGATGCCTCAATAGCGTGCCTGTTGCCGAGGACGACGATGAAGACGACGTAGAGCCCTTTCAGCAAGAACATCCACCACTGAGAATGACGATGCCATGGATGAACAACGCTTGCCAGGACCCTCACGTCCAAAGAGGATATGAAAACGTGAATCCACATAAAGTTGAGAGTGTAACATGATGTTATTGAGAACAGTGCCAAGGGAAATGGGGCCAACTCATACTCAAAGAATTTCATCAAATCCTCATCTGATCGTTTGCTTATACACATCCGCTGAAACAGCAATGTTGGGTCAACTGCAACCTTTTCGTCGTGAATTTTTATCGACGAGCTGACAGAAGACATTGGAAATGCCCGATCTTTGCGGGACAACTTGATGTCTGAGAATGTCAAGCCCACTATCGCATTCATCGCCTTTTCACCAACTCGAACAGCATCGTAGCACGTTATTGTAGCATCTCCGACGACTAACCTAATTACCCATTACAATAATAATGATTATAAAATGAATTCCACTAATCATCTGTTCGAGAACAACTTACCTGCTTTCTTGCGTGCAAAAATTAATAAGGAATTTCCCATTAAGAAAAAACCCGTCCTAATAATTTGGTAAGAAAAAACAGCTTTTTCTGAAAATGACAACATTTTACGAAAAAACTTAAAATTGCTATTAATATTTACTGGTTAGAGATTTACTTACATATGTATATATATTTTAAAAGGTAATTAAATTATTTACAACTTCTTTCAAATAAATTTCTTTTTTGGATGAATATTTTAGACGATATGAAGGAATGTTTGATGAAAAATGTGAGGTAAAATGATTTTTTTCGAAAATATTGACATTTGTGGAGCGTATAACTCAAAAACGGCTGGGATTTCCAAAATTACGTATAGAATAAAAGTTGTAGATAATTTTATGAGCTTTTACTTATTCTTAAAAAGTTTTCCTCTGCGACGCACCGTTTTTGAGATATAAACAGAAACCCGAAAATCGGGACCTTCCCCCCCCCCCCTCCCCCCCCTAGCTCACCACTTAGACGTCAGGACTTTTAGTATGTTCACACCCTAAGCACCCTAAACAAGTCCTGAAAGAAGCGCTTAGGTTCCTGCTCACGCACTCTACAACCCCTTCCTTTACTGGACTACATGTAAACTTGGTTTTAAATTTTGAGATATTATATTTATTTTTAGTACTATACCGTAGGTCGTTGGCAGATTTGTCAAATTTTCAAACAAAATTTTGTATTATACAGCACACATTTCAAATCATATAATCATGCAGTAAAATAAATTTATAAATTATTTGAAAAAGCTACTTGTCAGATTTTTAATTTTAGTTTTTTTTTTTTTTTTTACATGAGCTCCACACAGGAGGCCTTGAGGAAAATAATTTTCCTCAGGGCCTATGTCATCTTTGAGGATGCTGTGTGGAGGGTTTTTTTTAAGGAAAGGAAGGAGAGGAGAGTTCGGGAAGGAAAAGAGTTTAAGGGGTGGGAAGGAATCTGGGGTTCAGTATGTCCTGGTCATCCGCCTCCAAGACCTAGACAAACCTCACCCCATGAACCCGGGCACCCCTGCTAAATCACCAAACGTAGCGAACCACTTGGAGTGACCTATGGCAGAGGTGTTGGTTATCCAATAAAGGTTCCCGGGGCGGCGGTACCCATTCCCGCCTCCCAAATTGCAGTTCAAATAAAATCACAAAAAAAAGATCTGCGCCCCTGTTTTTTGACGAAAATACTTTAGTTCGTAATTATTTACGGTCTTACAAACTAATTTATTTAAAAATATATATATTTTTTATTTTGCTTACACATTATAAATTAGAAAAAATTATAAATAATTACAAAAAGTACATAATTTTAATAGTTTTATCATCACGAGTTTGAGAATTTTTGAATGAAATTAAAAAAAAATAAAATAAAATGTAAAAAAAAAATTATTTTTTTTTAATTTAAATTTTTTTTTTATTTTTATTTTTTTTATTAAAACTTAAAAAAAAATTAAATGAAATAAAATCGATATTGAGTTATTAGTAATTTTGTTAAAATGCTGGGATGGAGAATAATTCATCTTTCTCATCGGAACCGGCCTATACAGTTACGAGGGTACGATCACAAGACCATCGTTAGACATAATTTTTGGCCGCTGGTTAAGCCGCCGCTACCGAATTTCTACCGATTTCTTACAAACACGTTAAGTTTTAAAGCTCTTAAAAAAATATAGTAATTCTTAAAGACAATATCTAGATGTTCCCGGCGCCGAAACGCAAATTATATAAAATTCCCTTGATAGAAAAAAATCGCAAATTATGCTCCAAAAATTATTATATACACGTTTGTTTCAGTTATTTTACAAGTTATATGTATGAAAAAATTCACAGTGTTTCTATAAATACTGTTTAAGACAACCCCGCGAGATTTTTGCTCTATTTTAAACGAGTCGTGTTTTATTAAACATTTTCGCAGTTTTCGCATAGATTTTGTCGCTGGAAATGTTAGCGCTCTCCTCTAACATTCGTAATTTCGTATCTCTTCATCTTCTTCTTTGCGGGCCCGGATGCAGAGCCATAAGAGTATTTATTGTAAGTTGTCTATGTAAATGTAAAAAAGTAGGTGATGAAATTAAAGTAAAAAAAGGCTAACTGACGACCTTTCAACAAGTTGCTTTTTAATCACGCGAAACGCGCCAATATAAACACTGCACAGATTAACAGTTAGAACTATGTTTTGATCGTGTTCATACTGTTCATGTGCCCAAAGTTAGCTCAATTTTTCCTTAGTTGTGAAATTAATCAAATATTTTAAATTTTTTTTTAAAAGTGAAAATAACTTTAGCAGCGTTGTGATTTGAAACTCGATGAAACGAAAAATAGAGACACTAAAAAAGACAAACATATATATATATATATATATATAGGATTTAGCCTTCGGGGAATCGATTTGGTCTCCTCTTTGTGTGGTGCTTGGTGCTTCCCACTCTTGTCTACTTTAGTTTTACCGCGTGTAGATTGCACACTCTGATTTTTTTTTATTTGCTCCACACAGGATTCCCTGAGGAAAATAATTTCCTCACGGCATATGTCATCTTTGGAGATGCTGTGTGGAGGGTCTTTTTAAGAAAAGGAAGGGCAGAAAGTTCTGGGAAGGTAAAAGGTATGAGGGTTGGGTAGGAATCTGGGGTTCAGTGTGTCCAGGTCATCCGCCACCAAGACCTAGACAAACCTCACCTCATGAACTTGAGCACCCCTGCTAAGTCACCAAACGTAGCGAATCACTTGGGGTGACCTATGGCAGGGATGTTGGTTATACAATAAATGGTTCCCGGGGCGGCGGTACGTATACCCGCCTCCCAAAACAAAGCATTTTTAGAGAAAGGAAGTTCTGGGAAGGAAAAGGTATGAGGGATGAGTACGAATATGTGGGTCGGTGTCTCCAGGAGTGACGATCGTACGAATCCGTTCCTCCGACTGCGGTGCAAGGCGATGGGTTGAGAGAGTCCGGCTTGGCCGGTGAAAAGGACTCCCTCAAATCAGGCTCTCCCGATCCGACCCGCCATAGACGGGTAAACATACCATCCGCCAAGACCTAGACAAACCTCATCCCATGAACCCGGGCTACTAAGTCACCAAATGCAGTAAACCGGTATTGAACTATGTACACACCTCAAAAATTATGCGAAATTTCAGAAATGGTTTCATGATTAGAATATCACTTATTTCGTTTACCTCTCTGGTGTCTAGGATTTAAAAGTTCTTGTTTAAAATGGCGATTACCACTCTAGGAATTGACTGTTCAGTGAACTAGAATAATGAGCTCATAGGAAAAAACAGTAATTTTATGGTAGCACGACACAATTAATTTTAATTACTATAAGTGTTCGCAACTTGACACCAAAAGTACTGGCAACCATTTTTCAATTGCAATTACCTGGGAATTATTGCACAAATCCTCTTTAATTACGGCAATTGAATTGAAAAGTTATTAAGGTTATTCAAGCCAAAAATAATACATTTTTACTAACCAGGCTCGTTCAAAACGCAAACTTAGCTAACGGTCGTCCAATTGCTTAGTCAAACATCTCTAAAAATGCGCTGCTTCAAATTCACAAAATCATTCGCATATTGTCGCACCACGCCATGGTACGTGTTGAGAGCAATAGGCAAAACGCAGTGGATCGCGTTGCACGCCATCAATGCATACCGGTTTTGCACAACACTACTACACGTACAATGTAGTGGTGTGGTTTGGTCAACTAGCAATAGAGCTGAGATTCGAACCTGACTACAGTAAATTTTATAATCAATTAAACAATAATGTTTTAAATAATTTATCTAACTAGAATAAGTTAATATAACATTAGTTTCTTGTAGATATTATCACTTTTTAATGTAATAGTTGCATATTCAATAACCCGCGTACAGTAATAAAGTTATATTTTGCATTAGTCAGAAGTACACTGGAATATGCTTCGCCAATTTGGAACAAAAGTATTCATAGATAGCACAGAACATATTCAAAACAAATTTATAAAATATCTTACCTTCAAATTCAACAATAACTTTATATGCACATTTCAAACTTTGCAACAAGGCGAGCAATAGCTGATTTGACATTTATACACAAAATTTTAAATAATAACATTGACTGTACCGAACTTTTTTCCCTAGTTAATTTTAACATACTCACGCCATGCAGAACTATTCCACACGCTGAATTACAAGACAAAGGCAGCAACTAATTCGCCAATCAATCGTGCTCTATTATGTTTAATATTATTGGTCTAAATTGTAGCATCGCCGCCATTTTCTCCGATTTACTGCCCAAATTTAAAAAGAGCATCACGTCAATAATATAATTTGTTCAATGCGCATACATACATACACACATATTCTCACACACACACAAACACACCCTCTCACTACATATAATAATTACTTAATACAGGTAATTACTTAATACGCATATCATAAATAAGATACTCCAACGAAACACATAATAGGTACCACCATGAAATATATTTATTAATTGTAATTTTTTTTATCCAAAGTATCTGATGTACTGTTTGTTTCTGTTAATTAATAAAATAAAATAAAATATTGTTTTCACTTCGTGTCATATTATTTTTTTCTCTTCACTTTATAATATGTACAACTTTTTTTTTCATATGCATACATGTATTTTATGTTACAATTTTTATTTTTTTCCCTTTATACGCAAGTAGTTGCGCTCTCGTAAAGGTTATGTATCTTATATATAAAAATGAATCGCTGAATGTGTTGCTAAGCGCATAACTTTCGAACGACTGCACCAAATTGGATAATTCTTTTTTTGTGTGTTCGTTATTGTCAGGACAAGGTTTTTATAAAGCTTCAGGTGAGCTCTGGCATTATGGAATTTGTATAAAAAAATTGCTATTGGTGGCACGCGAGGAAGCGGCTATTGCTATGGAAAGCGGGGGGAGGGAGAGATGGGGGAGGGGAACCAGGGAGGCGGAGGGTAACCTGGGAGGGGGGAGGGGGATCTGGGAAGGGGGTGGGAAACTCGGGAGGGGGGTTCGCGGGATGGGGGAAGGGAAGGGGGAGTGGAGTGGGGATAGGGAAGGTGGAGGTGACGGAGTGGAAAACCCCTAATACCATGCGAGCGAAGCCGCGGGAAAAGCTAGTGTATTATATAAATAAATAAATAAAAAAATCCGTAAATCAAAATTTCCAATAAACCTTTTTTTTCGAATTTCTTAGGATTCGATCCCTAGTCGACTCAAAAACTAAAGGATATCCTTGTAAGTATAAGGTAGAAGTATATGGTTTTGAGTTGAAGAAAAGGGTAGGAGTATAAGTTTTTCCTTTTTTTCGTATTCATAATGATTACCTTATACTTGCAAGAATAAGTAAAAGGTTGTTGGCTTGTTGGCTTGTGACTGTGCCGCAGCAGGTTCCAACCTGTTTTCGATGGTTTGTTTATTTACGGTATTTCTTTCTTATCGGTGTTATTTGAGTACAGTACTTCGATCAGAGAAGATGTATTTGTCAAGCAGCGATGAAAGTACAGAAAAAGATAATGCTACAACCGAACTGCAGTTCATAGTAGATGAAATTGCCAATGCCCCGTGATTTTGGAAAAATTCTTTGTAATCACGACCAGGACGTGTTTAAAAACACGTTGGTTTTGGTGTTAATCTCCATATGGGTAGCCCTTACAAAAAAAAAATTCAAATGTTCCAGAATAATATTCCAGATCATTCCACAACATTCAGGAGTGTTCTGAGTGTTCAGGAGTGTTCTGAACAACATTCAGAATGTTCCACAATAATCTGGGCTGTTCCGGTATGTTCCTGAATGTTCCATCCTATTCCCGTACATTCCAGAATGTTCTGAGATGTTCTGTTCTGGAATGTGGTGGAATGCTCAAGAACACTCTGGAATTTTTTGAACTATTCTAGAAATTTCAACGGGGCGAAACTTCCAGCCCTTATATCTTTAAAAGAACGCCCTTCAGGTAAGAACGGAAACTTTCTTCATTGATGGAGGATAGAGGGCTACCACACATATAACCGTTATCGTACCGGGACTCGTCTTTGAGTTTTAGCGGCATGCAAATTGTTTTTTTTTTTTAATAATATAATTATCCAAACTTCTAGAACTTTCCAGGACTCAGGACTCAGGACTCACTGACACTCTCCGCCACCCATTTCTGAAAGCTTCTTGAACTTTCTCCTTCCATAACATCCTAGAGCATTAGGGAACTTTCCAGAACTATCTAGAACCTTCTAGACTCACAGACTTCCAGAACTTTGTACAGCTTTATCGACCTTTCTAGAACTTTTCGGAACCACCGACGTACTCCGCCACTCCTCTCAGAACTTTGTACAGCTTTACTGAACCTTGTAGAACTTTCCGGAACCTTCTAAACTCACTGACGTGTTCCGTAACTCCTTCCAGAACTTTCTATAGCTTTATCGAACCTTATAGAACTTTCTTGAACCCTCTAGACCTACCGACATATTCCATCATGCCTTCCAGAACTTTCTACAGCTTTATCGAACCTTTCAGAACTTTCCGGAACATTCTAGATCCACTGACATGTTCCGCCACTCCTTTCAGAACTTTTTGCAGCTCTATCGAAGCTGATGAAACTTTTTCGAATCCTCTGGAATTTTCCGGAACCTTCTAGACTCACCGACATACTCCGCCACTCCTTCCAGAATTTTCTTTAGCTTTATCGAACCTTCTAGATCTTTTCGGAACCTTCTATAGTCACCGACATACTCCGCCATTCTTTTCAGAACTTTGTACAGCCCTATCGAACCTTCTAGGACTTCCTACAGCTTTATGGAACCTTCTAGAATTTTTCGGGACCTTCTAGACACACCGACACACTCCTCCCCTCAGAATTTTCTACAGCCTTATTTTCTATAGCTTTATCGAACCTTCTAGATCTTTTCGGAACCTTCTATAGTCACCGACATACTCCACCATTCCTTTCAGAACTTTGTACAGCCCCATCGAACCTTCTAGGACTTCCTACAGCTTTATGAAACCTTCTAGAATTTTCGGCACCTTTTAGACACATCGACACACTCTTCTACTCCTATCAGAACTTACTACAGCTTTACATAACCTTCTAGAACTTTCTACGGTTTTATCGAACCTTGTAGAACATTCCGGAAACTTCTTAACCCACCGACATATTCCACCATTCCTTTCAGAACTTTGTACAACTTTATCGAACCTTCTAGAACTTTCCGGAACCTTCTAGACTCACCGATTTTCTCCGCCACTCCTTTCAGAATTTTGTAAAGCTTTACGGAACCTTCCTGAACCTTCTACAGTTTGATAAGTTTTAAGATTTTCACGGCCAGAAGCATTTTCGTTATATGTTTTTGGGGTGTTGTGCCGTGTTGCGCTACCTCCTTCTTTAGCCAACGTTTCGGACATCGTTGCAGTGTCCATCATCAGGGCAGATCCGGCAGATCCGGTAGATGTGATGTTGGACACTGCAACGATGTCCGAAACGTTGGCTAAAGAAGGAGGTAGCGCAACACGGCACAACACCCCAAAAACATATAACGAAAAAAACTTCTACAGTTTTATCAAACCTTCTAGAACTTTCCGGAAACTTCTAAACCTGCCGACTTACTACGCCACTCCTTCCAGAACTTTGCACGGCTTTATTGAACCTTCTAGAACTTCTTACAGCTTTGTGGAATCATCTAGAATTTTCCAGAACCTTCTAAACACACCGACACACTCCTCCACTCCTATCAGAACTTTCTACAGCTTTACGGAACCTTCTAGAACTTTCCACAGTTTTATCGAACATTGTAGAACATTCCGGAAACTTCTAAACCCACCGACATATTCCACCATTCCTTTCAGATCTTTGTACAACTTTATCGAACCTTCTAGAACTTTCCGGAACCTTCTAGACCCACCGGCTTACTCCGCCACTCCTTCCACTTTGTACCGCTTTATCGAACATTGTAGAACATTCCGGAAACTTCTAAACCCACCGACATATTCCACCATTCCTTTCAGATCTTTGTACCGCTTTATCGAACCTTCCAGAACTTCCTACAGCTTTTTGGAATCTTCAAGAATTTTCCTTCAAGAATTATATTTTCAAAAGCAAGCCCTTTAGGTAAAAACGAATACCCTTATTCCCTAGGGGGGATAGAGATCTACCATACCATATAACTCTCTTGATCGTACCGGCACTCGTTTCTGAGGTTTTGCGTTCCGCACGCTTTTTTGGACTTTCTTTTATAATATATATTGATTATTATTATCATTATATTCTTTTTATCTTTATAAGCATTACGACGACCATACATAATTGACGACCTCCGTAGTCCAGTGGGTAAGACTCTTGACTCACAATCCGGAGGTCGCGGGTTCGAACCCGGCATGCGCAAATAAATTTTATTTGATTAATTTCTGTTATTTCACAATTAATTCATTAAAAATAATATATAGTATATTTGCGGCACGTTCCAGAGTAGAAGATACTATCAGTATCGCCCTGGTATAAGACCACCATTCAGAATTGAAACGTTGCTTGAAAATGGCGTTAGCCGTGTTTGGTGACCAGATCTGAATAGTCAGGTACTTCCCAACCTTCCTCTTCCCCACCTCCTTCGCCTCCCCACTACCTTCAGCCTCACAACATACCCCAATTGGGGATGCCATAGTCTCACTGGCTCCAGACGGGAGCATTTGAGATTCTTGTGCGGTATTCACTGTAAAAAAAAATAAACAACCTTTTTTATATGAATACGGCCCAATGTCTTCCTGGGTGGAACCGTGGATTTATGGTATTATATTGGAACCGAGTACCCTCGCAGGCTAAATCCCACAGATGTATGTGTTTGTCGCTATTTTTCGTTTTTTCGAGTTTCAAATCACAACGGTGCTACAGAAGTTTTCACTTCGAAAAAATTGTCAAACATTAGATTTGGAAACGAAACATCCATCTTATACAGTTACAACTAAAGCCGATCTCACATCTATTTCATGTATTAGTCAATAGTTACATAACGACCGTTCCGTGGTTTCGCGGTTAGGAAATTGATATCGCGTTTAGTACCAATAAATTTCTACAAGTTTAATTCCTGTCAAAGTACGCAAATAAATTAAACATGAAAGTGATTATGTCATACTAGATGGGATACCCGACTTCGCTCGGGGTGTTGATATGAGATTGAACCGACGCACATAGGAGTATTTCGATGTGAAATCCGGTCAAAACTATTTTATGGTCGTTTTTATAATAAAACAACGTATTATTATATAATACAGTCTTTAATTAAATAAAAAAGTACAAATATTTACTATAAAGCAATTTTTGATTATTTTCTTCAGTTTCAAAAACTCAAATTAAAAATATTTAATCGTACTCGTCATCTTCATCCTCTTCCTCCATATTTTCTAGGCTAACGTCATCTTCATTATCTTCATTAACGATCCAATATTATCTGAAAATAAAAAATAAAATTCATTAAAGCGAAATTTACCCAAATTCTACTTTACCACTTTCAAATGATCGAAAACAAAAATGGTGCAAATATAAGCAGAATTTTTTTTTGTATTCATTAGAGAATATCCTAGTAAACATATTAATCATAAAAAAAAAGTTTGACAAGCCTCGACACATAATCAAAAACGTGATTATCTTAATATTTTTATACAATTCTTTTAATGTTTTCGGTTAATTTTGCTTAATTTTAACACACTTTAATTCTACATAAAGTAGAAAATTGGCATGATAAAATATTTTACGTACCTTCTACTTCCATATTCGTAATAATTTTTTTCCACAATTTAGCACACCAAATCACAACTGCAACTACAAAATAATGAAAATAACGAATGCCGAGGACAAAGACGTGCGGTCTGCACAACGACTGGGTTCCGACTGCCTGCGCGAGAAAGGACGGCTAACTGAGTAACTAATGTATCACTCATTCATTGACCCGGTTATTAAGCTACAAAAAGAGCGACTTTAGTAGGTTTTTATTTAACTTCGTAAAATCGACTTTTAACCGGAGTTTTAATGAAAATACTCCTATGTGCGACGTTCAAATCCCTGATGGATCTTGCTTTATATATCCCTACCAATGGGTAGTCCCACCCATACTAAAAAGGCTTCGAATGGTCCACAACGTTCCAGAACATTATACAACATTCAAGAGTGTTCTTCAGAATGATCTGGGATGTTCCGTGATGTTCCCGAACTTTCCAAACTATTCCCGAACATTCCGGATGTTCTGGAATGTTGTGGAATGCTCTCGAATGCTTTCGAATGTTCTAGAAATTTCTAGAGGGCGAAACATCCAGCACTTATATCTATAAAAGCACGCCCTTCAGGTAAAAACGGGAACCTTCTTCATGGATGGGGGATAAAGGGCTACCACACCATATAACTCCCTTGATCGTACTGGAACTGGTAGCGGGACCCACATTATAGTACACATTATTAGCTGGTACCCGGCATGCGCTGCAATGCCATTCAAAAAAATCTGCATGTCCTTTCCCGTGCGTCCATCCCCGTTCCCTACCACCCCCGCCTTCCCCCTCCTTCGTCTCTTCCCTCTCCGCGAACTCCACTTTCCCCTGCCTTTCCTCCCTGCAGCTAAAATATATAAAATACACACATTCTCATTTATACAAATTTCATAACGCCAGAGCTTACCATTATATAAATCCTTTGTTACTCGCTGATAATATAGCTTTATATTGGCGAAAGAATTTTTTAAATCGGTTAAGTGGTTTAGGCGTAAAACCGTAACAAACAAACACATGAACTTTCGCATTTATGATATTAGTATGGATATATTAATTATGGTTACCGCACTAGAGCCTCTACTATTCGGGGCCAGTCGGACTAAGGCATCCTACATTTGGCAATACTTCAGAGTCTGGAAGATATTGGGAGGAGAAAAAAAGATGGGGAAGGCGATGGTTAGGAAGTATCTGGCTGTTGATTGAGTTTATGCTTTCTGGCCTGATTTTTTAAGGAAGTCTCTCACCAGGGTGTCGACTAGTAATCCGGAGGACGCGTGTTCAAATCCCGACGTGCGCAAATAAATTTTATTTGATTGATTTGTATTATTTAACAATTTTATTAATTAAAAATAATATATAGAACATCTGCGCCATGTTCCAGAGTGGAAGATTCTCTCATCATCAGCCGTGTTTGAAATTGCTTTAACCATGTTTGGCGTCCAGATCTGAATAGTCGGGTACTTCCCGTCCTTCCCCTTCCCCATCCCCTACCTCACCAAACTACCTCCAACCTCACACATACCCCAAATGGGGATGCCGTAATCTCACTGATTCCAGGCGGGAGCATTTGGAACTATTGTGAAGTATTCACATAAAAAAGGGAGATACTGAGAGTATCTACCACTTTTATCGCAAATACACTACATATAAACGGGTCGTTTCTACGACTAGTTCTTGAGTTCAACTTACGATTAGTACTTGATTCGCCGGACTCGGTGATTTTTCCCACCCAGAAGAAAAATGAACTTTTATTTTCCTCAGGCCTTCTGTGTAGAGTTAATGTAAAAATATATATATAAAGATTAGTGACCCGGTATGGGTTTGCTATTAAAACAAAACCGAGATTGGTGAAATTTTACACACTTTACCGTTCAAAACAGGAGTACCACGAGTCTACGTGATACTTGAAAAACCACCCTATCCCTTTTTCAGATCCTTAAACCAGAATTTTGGTAATTTTAGATGATATTTTGGCCTGCGCCTGGGAAAAACCGTGAGGGAAATTGTTTTTTTCAGGATTTTCGTTTTTTTTTACATCAGCTCTATGAAGGAGGCCCTGAGGAAATAAGAATCGCCTCAGGGCCTATGTCAACTTTGGGGTTGCTGTATAGAGGGTATTTTTATACAAAGTAAGGAGTGGAAGTTCTGGGAAGGAAAAAGGTATAAGGGATGGGTAGGAATCTGAGGGTCAGTGTGTCCAGGAGCGACGGACGTATGAATCCATCCCTTCCACTGCGGTGCGAGGCGATATTTTGAGAGAGTTCGGGTGAAGAAGTCAGAGGGATTCCCTCAACCATTCTCCTCCGATCTGGACCGCCACGCAATAGGTGGGCAAACACATTCGCCGCTGGAGACCTAGACAAACCTCACCCCACGAACGCGGACACCCCTTCTAAGTCACCAAACGTAGCGAACCACTTGGGGCAACCTACGGCAGAGGTGTTGGTTATCCAATAAATGGTTCCCGGTACCTAGACCAAAAATCATATCCGCAGGGGTAGGCAGAGAGAATGAACCACAACACAACATTGTCTTGGTAAACACTCCTTGTTTCATTCACATTCATACATGGTTTAATACATAATCTTCTGATATCCGCTCAAGTATTTGATTCACTTCATTGTGCCATGTCTTCTTAGAGCGTACCCGACTTATTTACTATTCACTTTCACATCATATCAGACTTGCAATCTTTTAAACTCATTTATAACACACATTTACCCCACACACGCCTCGAGAATCTCATTCTTACTACATCCAATCTTATTGAGATCCTTCCTCAACCAATTCCATGCCGAAATGCCTTACATCAGGGTTTGTATCAGCATTCCATTGTGGACTGCTAGCCTCGCTTCTTAGATAACTTCCCATAAGCAATTAATTCTCAATTAATAGAGAAATTTGATTATATTAATTAATTACTCTGTTACAATTACGTAACTATTAACTTCAATGTATATTTTTGTTCCTTTACACCCTTTTTTGTAACTTGGCTTACACGTGGAATGTGCTACCAGCTTCTGTTTGTTTTTCCTCCTTCGTATAATCCAGACCTCTTCAAGACCCGCATTATTAAATCCCTTCCTAGAACACCTATCATAACTCGCCTTACAATGCTGCCAACTAGATGGCGATATAGCTTCTCTTGCCTTTACACTATTCAGACAAGGGGGTTCTTGTATTTTTTCAGACTCAAAATAACCAAACATAGTAAAGTTAAGTAAAAAAATAAAACTTTTGTAAATAAATATTAATTGAACCCTTACGTTTTTTAAACAGTGTGTTTCTTCACCTGTCAAAATCACTAAGTCACTAAATTCACAACTGTTATATTTTCAACACAATTTGCCACAAAATTCACAGAAAACTCCCGAAAAACTCGGTCCAATTTTTCCGATACGTTTTTTGTTTATTATCAATGGAGGTTTTATGGACGTTTGGGGGGTGCCGAGGGTAGTTTTATAGACGCGACATCCCACAACGAAGGCTGGGAGCAGACTAAATGGGGGTAGAATGGGGTTGGTTCTGCTACAGCCTGTCATATAATACATTAGGGGTAGAGTACACGTCGAACGTAGACAAAGACTGCTACGATCTGCTACGGATCGCGTAGGCAATATTTTCGGATACTTGTATTATGAAATTGATCGGAAATGTTGATTGCATTTGCAAAATAATAAATTCGGTAAAATTTCCGTACTCCGCTTATCTAAAAACTGATTGAAACATCACTTCGTTTCAAGTTAATCTGTAAAAGAAAGAACTATTTTTTGTTAATTGTCACATTTAAGTTTACGAATTACTAATAACTTATTTTTAATTTATTCAATAGGCCACTTGCATGGATTTCACAACGACATAGAAAAAATCGTGTCGATAGATTTTTTTACTAAGATTACGAAAATGTTTGGGCTCGTGACGTCACTACATGAAAATGCCCCGTCTCCGAAAATGTTCTATTAATTTCATAAAATTCCACACTGATTTTTTTTTTTAAATGGCAACACTTTGATTTCATTCGAATTATTGAATTTGACATTTAACGTTCACTAGATTTATTGTTTGTTCTCTGCAAACTTATCATTTGGTTTGACTTTTTGACAAATGTTATGAAAAGAACCCCGTACATTTTATGCTGTCTGTACCCGTTTTAGAGGTATAATGGTAATGGTGCCGATTTTAACAAAATTAAATTTTATAATATTCTTATTATTATAATAATTTACAAGTACAATTATATTACATTGGATTTAGTAATATAGACGTTGAACATTATAATGATTTATGATCAATAAGATGGATAAAGGAAAAAAATATTTATGAGATGTAATATTTTTGGTGTGCCTCGTTATTCTCCTGTGCCATTCGTGCGGAAAACGTTATTTTTTAAAATAATTTTCGGCTATGTAATTATCGTTTTATCGAACCCATAAAATTATGTCCCGTCTTTCCGGTTTATAAAAAATGGTCCGATTTTTCGGATTGAAATTTTCAAAAAAATCGCCAGGGTTTCAAAATACGATTATAAAAAAATACAGAATGTCTTAGAATATTTTCCTAAACAGGATTTTTTTTTAAATGTGATGCAAGTGGCCTATTGTGGTAGTTTTTTTTTTAATTTGTTCAATTATGGTAGTTTTTAAAATAGATTGGATATGATTTTAGATTTTCACGGCCAAAAGTAATTTCATTATTTATTTTTGGGGTGTTATGGCGTGTTGCGCTACCTCCTTCTTTAACCAACTTTTCGGACAGCATTACAGTGTCCATCGCCAGGGCAGATGTGTGCTTAGTGTTCATCATCAGGGCACACACCTGCCCTGATGATGGACTCCGTAACGCTGTCCGAAACGTTGTCTATAGAAGGAGGTAACGCAACACGGCGTAACACCGAAAAATTAATTACGAAAACATAAATATATTAATTATTTAGTGCTTACATTTATTCTCTTATATTTTTCGTTTTTCTTTTTTTTATGCATTGTTTCTTTTTTTGTATTTCTTGGGCATTGCCTATGTAACAATTGCTAGACATTTTTGTTTTGAAGAGTTTTAATTTTCAATGTACATTTGTTACTTTAATTTAAAATTTTTGCGACCGGTTTCGACACGTTTTTAAGTTTGCTCGTGAACGACACGGACGTGTCGAAACCGGTCGCAACATTTTTTTAAATTAAAGTAACAAATGTACATTGAAAATTAAAACTCTTCATTGTTTCTTTGTTTTATTATTTTTATTTTTGGTCTCATTTTATTTTTATTCTTATTTATAAATATGTCCTCTTTGTCATCTTTGGGGATACTGTGTGGAGAGTCTTTTTAGGAAAGGAAGGAGAGGGAGTTCTGGAAAGGAAAATCTAAGGAGTGGGAAGGAATCTGGGGGTCAGTGTGTCCAGGAGTGACGGACGTATGAATTCAACCCTCCCACTGCGGTGCAAGATGATATTCCGAGAGAGAGCGAGGTCAAAAGATTTTCGTCAACCAGTCTTAATATACGCGGGCAAGCGCAAAAAAAAGCGCGCCTAAACCGGACAAACCTCACCCCATGAACCCGGGAACCTCTGCTAAGTCACCAAACGTAGCGAACATGGGGAAATACTATTATAACCAATCTGAAACAAGTCCAAGTTGTACATAACGCAATTGTAAAATTATTAGTTGTCCCTAATATTTTCAAACAGAGACATAATACACCGTTGATGTTTCAGAGTGCCAAAATTTTACTAATACTATGGCACAACATTAAAATTCAGCATATATTTACCCCGCAGCATAAAGAGAAATTAGAACATAAATACAGCACTAGATTCACGCGCAACGACGGGTTAATAATTCCGAAATTTAACAATAAGCACGGACAGAGAACGTTTGAATACATCATACCGAAGATATTTAATTTATTTCCTGACACTAAACTCTCAAGACTGGAAAGCATTCAAAAATATGAGAAATAAATACACAAAACAATTGAAAACTTGTAAGACGATTACTTCAAAAACAAAATTATCTCTGAAAAAAGAGACACTAAAAAAATGTGGAAAACTATAAAAGGATTACTACAAACCGAATATAAAGAGATGAAATACGACATTGAATTCCCACATCAGATACAGGGTACCATACAGAACTGCTTCAACAAATATTTCGTAAACAGCATAATAGAATTGCATCAGAGTATACCAATACTGAAGAAAGACATCTACGCGAGAAATGATCGGCTAAACCGAGAAAAACTTGTGTTTAAAGAGATTGATGAAACATATCTTTTACAGATTCTTAACAGCACCAAATCAAAAGCGAGTCCAGATGGAATAAGTTTTACAGTTTTGAAAGATGCAATGCCAGTGATAGGACCTCATCTACTGGATATAATAAATGAATCATTAAGAAGTGGAAAATTTCCAAACACATGGAGAACATCTACTGTGATCCCGATTCCGAAAGTTGTTAATACCAGAAAATGTGAAGAATTTAGACCAATAAATATGTTACCAAAATACGAACGGGTACTAGAAATTGTAATAAAAAAACAACTCGTTGAGTATTTGGAAAAACATAACATATTATGTGAGGAGCAATCAGGATTCCGGAACAACAACTCTTGCGAAGCGGCGATAAACATAGTGATTGATACATGGAAGAAAGAAACAGACAAAAAAAAATAACCATTGCAGCATTCTTAGATTTCAAAAGAGCATTTGAAACGATAGAAAGGAAAACACTATTGGAAAAACTAGAAGACATAGGTCTTTCTGACGTAGCTCTGAATCTATTCAAAGAATATCTCCAGGAAAGAAAACAGGTAACGAAAGTTGAAAGCTCAGAATCAGAACCGATAGAAAACAACCTTGGTGTTCCGCAAGGGTCGGTATTAGGTCCAATTCTATTTATAATTTACATAAATGATATTATCAAAACTATTAAACATTGCAAAATTAGACTATTTGCAGACGATACCTTAATCTATAATTCGTGTGAAGATTACATAGAAGCAATTAACAAAATAAACTAAGACCTACAAAATATAGCAAAATGGCTGAAATTAAACAAGTTGAAACTGAACGTAAACAAAACAAAATATATGGAAATAGGCAATAAAACATGTAACACAGGGTTAAATTTGACAATCAATTGTGAAAAAATTGGAAAAGTAAATGAAATCAAATACCTGGGTGTAATACTCGACTCAAAACTGACTTTTACAGCAAACTTTGAATATGTGCTAAAAAAGGTATCAAAAAAGGAAAATTTTCTTAGAAGACTAAGACGTAAATTAAATAGAAACACTACGGAGCTCATTTATAAAACTATCGTTGCTCCACATTTGGACTACTGCTCTATAATGTTTTATTTGGCCATTGAAGGAAGTTTGAACAAACTAGAAGTTATACAAAACAAAGCTATGAGATGTATACTGGGAAAAGGCAAATACGCAAGGATTAATCAAATGAGAGAGGAGCTAAATTGGATTCCAATAAAAAAGAGACTACTATTTAACGTGTTAATTTTTGTGCATAAAATTATGAAAAACCAAATGTCAAAATACTTTAAGGATGAAATTGTTTTTAATAGAGACATTCATAATTACGAAACAAGAAATATGTATAACAGAGTTCGATTGCCACAAATGAAGAAATCAAAATCACAGAACCGCCTAATGTACAGAGGACTAAAGATGTATGATGAAATGCCTGAAAGTATGAAGAATGAAGAAAGAATGAACGTATTTAAAAAGAAATGTTAAATTTAAAATTAAAAATATTTAAATTTATCAAATGAAATGTTACATTGTGCTTATTAGTTTATATGCATGTAGTATAAACTAACTCAATAATTAATAAAAAAAATTAAAAAAAATAAAAAAAATAAAGCAATGTAATAATTCTACGAATAAGGTTAAATATATGGTGAAAAATTGGCTATCGGAAAAAAAAAATTATATTAATATGTAGGCAAAGATGATGATTATTATAAAAGCTCTAAATAAAAGCTAAAAGCTCAAAACCTAAAGATCTAAGTTCAAAGCTTTCGAAAATAATGCAAAGCTATAGTTTTAAGAGATACGTAATAAAATAATGCAAAGCTATAGTTTTAAGAGATACGTAATAAAATAATGCAAAGCTATAGTTTTAAGAGATACGTAATAAAATAATGCAAAGCTATAGTTTTAAGAGATACGTAATAAAATAATGCAAAGCTATAGTTTTAAGAGATACGTAATAAAATAATGCAAAGCTATAGTTTTAAGAGATACGTAATAAAATAATGCAAAGCTATAGTTTTAAGAGATACGTAATAAAATAATGCAAAGCTATAGTTTTAAGAGATACGTAATAAAATAATGCAAAGCTATAGTTTTAAGAGATACGTAATAAAATAATGCAAAGCTATAGTTTTAAGAGATACGTAATAAAATAATGCAAAGCTATAGTTTTAAGAGATACGTAATAAAATAATGCAAAGCTATAGTTTTAAGAGATACGTAATAAAATAATGCAAAGCTATAGTTTTAAGAGATACGTAATAAAATAATGCAAAGCTATAGTTTTAAGAGATACGTAATAAAATAATGCAAAGCTATAGTTTTAAGAGATACGTAATAAAATAATGCAAAGCTATAGTTTTAAGAGATACGTAATAAAATAATGCAAAGCTATAGTTTTAAGAGATACGTAATAAAATAATGCAAAGCTATAGTTTTAAGAGATACGTAATAAAATAATGCAAAGCTATAGTTTTAAGAGATACGTAATAAAATAATGCAAAGCTATAGTTTTAAGAGATACGTAATAAAATAATGCAAAGCTATAGTTTTAAGAGATACGTAATAAAATAATGCAAAGCTATAGTTTTAAGAGATACGTAATAAAATAATGCAAAGCTATAGTTTTAAGAGATACGTAATAAATAATTGTATCTATGTTTTTTCTTATAGCTAAACATCTGTTACTTTCCGAACAGCCATCGAACTTTAAAATATAATAAAATAGCAAAACAATTTTAACGCTACATTCTCACACAAGTCGATAATACACCGATGCCAGTAAATAGGTCGGTAACTACTAAATAATAGTAAGTACCAGTTCAAGGAATTATCTTACATCAAAGAATACCTTTTATTTCAAAGAAAACATTTCATCAAAGGGATTACTATACTTAACACAAAGGTCTTCCCTTTGGCCTTAGGTTATTTAATGTCATTTTTACAATATATCGTTAAGTCATCATTAAATATGGCGACTGCATCATTTTATGAATAATGTTTTAAGGTGGCACTAGAAAGGCTTTCCATGTAGATTGGAATAAAAACAAAAAATGTCGCCACTGACTTAAAACATTACATTTGACTCCAAATCTGCTAGTGCATCTTCAATCATATTATAACTCTTACCAGTAAAGGATTACAAATGCTTGGATTTATTCTCAGAACCGCAAAATACTTTAAAAACCAAAAAACCATATGAAAAAAAATAAGTATGCACATGTCTAGTAAGAAGTTAGGTAAAATATAAATCATGCATTTGGTCTCCTCATTCTAACCCTCATTGCGTAAGCCGCCGCATCCCGAATTTCTACCGATTACTTACATATTAACATTTGAAGTTTTTAAGCTATTAAAAAAATATATGTTATTTTTTAAGATAATCTAGACGTTCCCTATGCCGAAACGCAAATTATATGAAATTCCCTCGATAGAAAAAAATCGCAAAGTACGCTCAGAAAATGATTATAACATGTTATTCACTTATTTTAGAAGTTATATCTATGAAAAAATTTTAAGTGTTTCTTTAAATGTTCGTTTAGATGTTCTTCACTAGATTTTTACAGATTGGTCTCACACACGTGAGAACAACCCAGTTATAAAAACTCAGTTAATTATACAAATAAGACAAATAGGTAAAATTTTATATGAAATCAATCAGCCAAATTATACAATGGTTAAAATTATAAAAAGTTTAAATAAAAATTAGATTTAAGTTTGTATGGATGTATGGATGTTTGTTAATCTTTCACGCAATAAACACTGAATGGACTTTGAAATGTTTTTTTTTTTTAGTCTAATATTTCCTTTATTCTATGCACCACCAATGGAGTATTTCCATCTTTTTATAGCTTAAAAAAATTAAGCAAAAAATTACGATAATTGCAGCATTTTTATTTTATTTTTATATTGACGAATAAATTTTCTACAGCGAGTCAAAATTTCCCATTTTTGAATTACCGCTGAAACGATATTTTGGGGAGGGGCTATCGTGTGACGTCATGAGCGTGAACGCCTACTGACAGTGTTAATTTATGCTGACCCAGCTGAGCGACGCTTGTGACGTCACATTCCGATTTTCAAACCATGGACCGTTTTGATTTTGTCAGTTTTAGACCGTTTTTTAAATCAATAATATTGATTGAAAACATATAAAACTAAAAATTTCAGTAGGATGATTAAAATCAGAAAAATAATCTTTAAATATTCCGTACATTTCAGAATACCTCGTTTGTGGAAATACCCCGTATTCTACGTCAAAAGCAACCAATTTTGACATCGCGATCTTTTATTAATCACACTGAAACAAAGGAGTGTCGGCCCATGAAGCAAACAAAAGAAAATCAGACACGAAATGTCACAATGAATATTTGAGCGACTGTACGAAATATTTGGTTAACTGTAACGCAGCCTAATAAAAACAGATACAATTTTTAGTATGTCCATATATACATTTTTTTTTTATGTGAATACCTCACAGGAGTCCCAGCTGTACCCGTTAGGAGTCACTGAGACTTGACATCCCCAATTGGGGAATGTTGTGAGGCTAAAAGCTGTGTGAGGGGAAAGATATGGGGAAGAGGTAGGTGGGGAAGTACCTCGCTTTTCAAATCTGATCACCAAACAGAGCTAAAGCCATTTCAAGCAACTATTCAATTCTGAATGGTGGTCTTACACCAGGGCGATCCTTCCACTCTGAAACGTACTGCATATATACTGTATATTATTTATGAATTAATTGAGAAATTAATTGTGAAATTAATTATGAAATTATATGCGAAATAACACAAATTAATCAACTATAATTTATTTGCGCACGCCGGGATTCGATTCCGCAACCTGTCAGTCAAGAGCCGCTCCCCTTCATAGAAAGAGATTTGTCTAGGCCTTGGTTTGGCGAATGGTTTACCCACCTGCTGGGAGGCGGATCGGATCCGGAGAGACTTATTGATGGAGACGTCTTACCTCTCCAGCCGGACTCTCTCGACCCATCGCCTTGCAACGCAGTGGGAGTGAATGTATTCATACGTCCGCCACTCCTGGAAACATTGACCCCCATAGTATAGTAAAATAATATTTTATTTATGTCTAAATCGTATTTTTTTGTAAGCTATAAAAGTTTAACCCAGCGAGATGGGGGGGGGGGGGGAATTGTTACACGGACGTGGGGGCCGGGTAATTGTCACCGGAATAAACAATGTCACACATTTCAGTATCTATTTAAGGAAATTAATATTATTCGTTACAAGCATTTTGTTACTGTTATCAATGTAATAAAACACCAAAAAATATCTAAGAAATAAACTCTTAATCATAGGAACAAGGCTTTGAAAGTTAATGTCTAAAAAAATCAACAAATTTTTGCTTTTTCTAGCAAAATCAAAGTTAAATATAGCAATTATCAGTCTTCAATTGTTTAAATGTTCCTTTTATGAATCTACTAACATAAACAATTACGGAAACAGTCGAAAACCCTAATTAACAACAATAATTAACATAAACCACGCATTAGAAATTTGGTGCAAAATTGTTACACCGAATACGGGTAATAATTACCTTTCTCAAATTTTGGCACGTCGTGTAGCTCACAACGCGGCTAATGCCCGACTGATTTAAAATTTTGCACCAGAACCTTGTCGAGGCACTCAATAACTCCAGCTACTGAGAAAAACGGCAACGTCGCATAAATAGTTTTAAAATTATAGGCAAATTTCAATCTTATCCTTGTAACTTTTTTCCATACTTTCAAAATTATCGTCACCCTAGTAGGGATCTACGGAGACGTCACGCTGCAGTGTGTGATAGAGATGCAAGAAATTGATGATTTTTTTTCCTTTGGAAGGAACAGACCTACGTACATTGTGTATCTCATCTTTTGAAAGTGCTGCATGATAAGAAACGTATGTTTAATGCCTTTTTATGCTCTCACGATACCGTTACCGTGAATCGTCACGGTAAATATAACACCGTCCAACGGCACTACTCACCAATTCAAACATGAGAAATATTTTCTCTATTGAATTCGGTAGTTTGTTAACAAGAAATTTTTTTACTGTTTTATAATTTCAATACCTGCTTTATCCGATTTTTTGACAAAATGATCTGAGTATGACATCTTGTTCAAATTTTTACGAGGAACAAGACTAACCTAAAATTGAGTTTCAAAATCTCCCTTATCACGACCAAAAACCATGTTAAAACTGCGAGTGAGAAACAAAGCCCGCAATATCATTCTAGAAGTTTTAATCAAAACCCGCTATATCGGAATTCAACCAATCACGAGTAGTCATTTTGCCAAGATGGCGGGTGTAGAAACACGCCCCTCAGGTCAGTTGAGTTTCAAAAGCCTCTGTATTCCATATAAAACACGAAGTGGGTATCAAAATCCGCTATATCCATTTTATTTATCCAAAATACTTAATTATTTCTAGACATAAGAGTACATTGAAAAATGAACACTTTTCGAATGTATATTACTCCAATTCATTATATATGTTACACTAGAGATGTGACAGTTTTTTGCGGTTTTCTCCGAATCAGTGAAAGTTGATATAGAGGATTTAGAAATTGAACGACTATTATGTGTGTATTTTAAATAATAAATAAACAAAAAAATCAACGTAAATTAACTAACAATACATTAACGATCAATTTGGGTGGCGGGTATGGGTACCGCTACCCAGGGAATCATTTATTGGATAACCAACACCTCTGTTTGGTGACTTAGCAAAGGCGCCCGGGTTCATGGGGTGCGGTTTGCGTAGCGGGCCGGATCGGGAGAGACTTGTTGAAGGAAATATGTATACAGGGTGTCCGGAGGTAAAGTTCATTTACTTCGGGAGATGATTTTACATGATGGTAGGAGTAAAAAAGATTAACAACTTTTTCCGCAATTCCATCATTTTTTTCCCATACAAAAAGATTTACCTACTAAAAATCCTTAGTGTGAGGTACGATCTTACTTGCTGAGAGCCTGCCGTGCGCCCGACTCGATTGTGATTGGCCCGTATCGTAACAGCGGAAAATAATAAATCTGGCCGCACACGCCGGATTAATTTTATCTTTTTACCTCAAAACTATCCCTAAAAGTTGGAATTTAGAAAAAAGTAATTTATCTTTTTTACTTGTTCTATCATGTAGAATCACCTCCCGAAGTTAATGCACTTTACCCCCAGACACCCTGTATATGAGAATACAGCTAATGTAAAAAAACCATTCGTACCTCGTCTTGTACATGCTGTTCGTGCCATTCCTTCCTCAGTCGTCCTTGACTTTTTTTTTTTTTTTTTTACATTAACTCCACACAGGAGGCCCTGAGGAAAATAATTTCCCTCAGGGCCTATGTCATCTGGGATGCTGTGTGGAGAGTCTTTTTGAGGAGAGGAAGGAATGAACATTGGTCTTGAAGAGACCCATGTTGTAGGAAGGAGGAAACACAGAGGCCGGCAAATCATTCCACAGCCGAGCTGTTGAACACAAGAACGAGTCGAAGAAACGACCCGTTCTCATGTGACAAATGTCAACCGTGTACAAATGTTGGGCACGCGTTTGGCGTGTTTCCCGACTATGCACCGGTGCCGAAGGGATCAATGATGCTAGTTCTTCAGAGCATCTTCCATTGTAATACCGGTAGAACAAGGATAGCATTCCCACCCGACGCCTGTGCTCTAAAGATTGCAATCCGTCTGTTAAGATGGGAGAATCTATCAAACGGACCGCCCGTTTCTGCACAGAGTCGAGGGTATTTTTCAGGTATTTTGGAGCTCCAGACCAGAGATGGCTGCCAAATTCAACCGTGGGGCGTACTTGTGATTTGTATAAGGTTAGCAGTTGTGTACTATTAAAGTATCTGCGGGCCCTGTACAGTACGCCCAGTTTTTGGGAGGCTAACTTTACTCTGGCTTCGATGGAGCCCCCATACCTGAGCTGGTCACTTAGGGTTACACCAAGCATATCAATGGAGGGCCTGTTCGGAAGATTGCTTCCGTTGAAAGAGACTAGATTTTCATTTCGATCCCTTTTAGACGTAATCAGACAAGATTGGGTCTTTGAAACATTAAATTCAACGAGATTATTTTTACCCCAAGAGAAAACACTCTCGAGGTAACCGTCCATTCTTTGCTTCAAAGCCCTACGAGCTGTTGGAGTTTGTGAGCCCTTTGGGGGCTTGTCAAACAAAAAGCTATCATGAACTGTACTGTCATCCGCGTAACAGTGAATTGGTGCACATGACAAAAGGTCGTTGATGTGCAACAAAAACAAAGTCGGAGACAGAACCGATCCCTGCGGGACGCCAGCATTTATCGAGTGTGAGGAAGAAGTGAAACCATCGACTACCGTCTGAATCGACCTCTCCCTCAAGAAGTCGGCAATCCACATACACAAGGATGCGGGAAGTCCGTAAGAATGCAGTTTGTTGACAAGTCCTCGGTGCCAAACCCGGTCAAAGGCCTTGGAGATGTCCAGTGCAACCGTTTGGGTCTCACCGAAACGTTCCAGGCATCGCCCCCAAACATGCGTCACATACGCGAGAAGATCACCGCACGAGCGGTTCCGCCGGAATCCGTATTGACGGTCGTTAATAATTTTGTTCTTCTCGAGGTATGTGAGCAGTTTGTCGTTGATCACACGTTCCATCACCTTAGACAGAACTGATGTGATCGCTATGGGGCGGTAGTTGGCCGGGTTGGAGCGGTCACCCTTCTTTGGAATAGGATGGATAACCGCTTTTTTCCAACCAGAGGGCACAGAGCCAGTCTTCAGGGACAATTTAAAAAGCTTCGTCAAAATTGGAGCTATTTCTGCAGCGCACCTCTGCAGTACCAGGGCAGGTATTCCGTCAGGCCCACTAGCTTTATTAACATCAAGCCCTCGTAAAACATGGAGTACTTCCCGATGCCGAATCCTCAGCTTTTTCATACGAAAACTTGACTTCCTCTGTCTTCAAATTTCGCGTCATCTATTCTTCTTATTTCACTCCTTATTTCATCCGCTCTGATGCCTTTAAGCTCCCCTTTCTTAATCTTAACCATTACACTTAATTCGCAATTAGCCTGTAATTCTTTCCGGATTTACAAATTTTTGGCTTTCAGACCATTTTCTCATATTATCAGAAAATCCGATAATATTATATTCTGTTAGTTAAGATCAAATAGCCTATTGCATATTAATATCTCGTCGAAACGTGTTCCACTATTGGAACGCGATAAGCGGTGCGCACAGACCATCGATGTGTTTTTTTAGATGAGATACGACGCGAAAAAATAGGATCCATTTTTGGTACCTCCAACGCTTCTAATGCACTAACGCTGAACGTCCGGTAACTACCGATTGCGTTGTAATAGTGGAACACGTTTCGACGAGATAATAATAATAATAATGTTTATTCCAGGATGTGGGGAGGATAGTGCAATCCCACACGTCCCATTAAGTTGTACATATTTACACAACAGATAAAGTAAACAAAAGTAAATAGAACAAACAAATATAAAAGACATAAGCGATAATAGAAATAAAATAAATTATCAATTATAATGTAGGACGTGGTCTGGAGCGAGCTCGGGCCCAGCGCTCGCTCAGGAGTGGCGCTTGGTGCTGGAAGGCTGGGATCACCACTGTGTTATCGGAAGCCATTAGCCGCATCCTGGCTCCAGTGACCCGGTGTCTCATTAGACCGGCGAATCCGTGTAGTCCTAGCTCCGTAAACATTGAAGATGCGCTGCTGTATCTTCTGTATTCAAATATAATTCTACAAGCATCATTATATTGGATCCGGAGTCGTTCTATTGAGCTGGTACGGTAGTGACACCATGTTTCACATGTATATAGGTTAGTGCAAAATGCATTGAACAATGTTTGTTTACATTGTTACTGCATTTGAAGAATCTTCGGGCAATCATATTAGACAGTATACTGATACTTCTCCGCTGTCGTTCAATATCACCGTCATCCGAGAGGTCTTCAGTAATAATGTGTCCCGAGTATTTTACATTCTTAGATGCGTTTATGTTTTCTTCATTAAGTTTTACAGGGAGCATTTTCTCGGGGTTTTTTCCATGGTGGAATGCGATTAGTTGCGTCTTCTTGGGGTTGTACATCATGTTGTGGTCATTTGCATATTCTTCACAGATTTTTAATAATAATAAACATATATTTGCCAATAGATTTTTAGAAATTTATGCATCTTGTTTATTTAACGTTGATTTTATTGACAAATTAGAGATGCGTAAGTTCTGCTTCTTCACGGAGGCCTCCGAGACGTGCTTCCTTTTAAAGGAACTCGAGTTCTAGGAGCAGGTCTCTGGTACGAGTTCGTGGGTACGGACTGAGTACTGGGTGCTGTTGCGGTTACCGGAACACAAAAAGAAATCGAACCCGAGTCCTGCTCCCAACTCGCGAGTGGTTCCGCCATTTTATAAATCTGATAGGAACTGGTTCCAAAAATAGCCGGTTCCTCGGATCCACTGGGATCCAGTGACAGCTATTCACCGGAACAAAGTAACCGCGACGGGCAATGACGTCATATGTAATATATAGACGCGTGGTATTATTATTCACAACTGCCAGTTACAATAATTATTACAATAATAATCATATTATCCACATTCGGAGAGATTCACGAAATCAGAAATCCAATAGTATTTACGCCTACTAGGCGATGCCCCTCACGCTAGCTGTTAACGTAAGTGGCATCATTTTTTGGTATTGCTTTAATTCGGTTTTGTTATAAAAGTAGATTTGTAAACAAACTCTACGTACGAGCTCGGGTTTGCGTAAGGCGCGGCGTCAAAGATGATGATAGCGCCTCTATAGCTTTTTGGCGTGGATTTGGTAGGTACCAAACGTTAAGATTTGGGAGCGTTGGAGGTATATTGGAGCTATAAAAATGGAACCTATTTTTTCGCTTCGTGTCTCATCTATACATAATACATCAATGGAGTTAGATATGCTTTTTTCGTGTTTCGTGACAGTCGTAATTAATACGGAACAAATTAATAATATCCAATTTGGAAACGGAAATTAATTATTAAGTGGTGAACGCAACCAACGGTAATAAGGTATCGGGCTGTTCGTGAGAATTGTTTGGATTCCATAGTTATAAATGAAATTGCAAAGATTGAAAATAAAATATATGCCTAAATAGTTACAGGTATCACAACCAGAGTACTTGCACAGATGCACTGCTTTCATAAAGCATTTTCAAATATTATGTTTTTAAACTTTAGAAGAGAAAATTTCGGTGAAAATGAAAAAAGGAATAAGAAGAACACAAAATTAAACTTTTTGAATAAACAAATTTGAAGATCGTATCCACTCGTTATCTTTCGTGTCTTTCTCGCTAATAACAATAAGCAGAAGTAAGTTAGATAAACGGCTGTTTCCGAGTGACAAGGTCTTTATTCATTTTTAAAATTTTCGATTCTTAAAGATCGAATAGAATAAATCGATTTTGTCTTAGATGCACTATTTATCTAAGGATCGCGTAAGTAATTTTCCGTTAAAAATCGATTTATTGTCGTAGCGTTGCGGAATTTTCCACCTACATAATTTTTAGGCACAGAATAAAACAGATTTTTTATTATTTTGAACTCTACCCTGCTAAACGTAAGGTATATTAATGAATTTGAAAAATATGACCATTTAAATTAACACAGAATGTAAAACAGGGACTGGGCAAACATTAATTCGCTGCGTTCGGAATTTTGCAAAAGTAGGGTAGGGCACTAAAAAAATCGCCCATCTTCTAACTTATTTGACGAATATTTATGTTAATTATAATGTATTTTATGGGTTTTTGCTGTGTAAATAATTATTTTTATAAATTATTTTATAGGACTTATTTTAAGAAACATGTTCTAAAATTATTAACCTATGGTATATCCTGTTGAAAATCGTAAAACATTTCACAGTCATTTTCGAGTAGCCAAATTTTTGATAAACACCCATACCACTTCTTTCATTTCTAAAGGCTTGTTTTTATTTATTTTTATATTATAAAGACAAAGTAATACAATATGACAAGAAAAATAAAAATATTTTACAGAAAAAAGGAAAGTCCCAATAAACTACTTTTAAGTAGTCTGTCAATGGGTGCTTTTACTTTGAAGTTATAAATAAACTAATTTTACTTTATTATTCAGTTAGAATCTTTTGTGTTAGAGTCTAATACAAATTATTTCTTTCGGCGAGCCAATTCTTCAACATAATATTTGTTTTACCATTTGTACATTTTTTAATTTCGGCCGGTAACATATTTAAGCAATTAGGGATCATGTAGTCCAGCGTTCTTTGTTTATATTTATTTAAATGCTTAGGTACAATTAGTTCTTCATTTAACGTAAAATGAGTATAGTAAGTGTGGTCCTGTTCATTTATGTACACAGGGCTATTGATATGCTGAAATGTAATTTTATACCACGCTCTTACTGAGAGAATTTTGAGATTCTGATAAAAGTATGGAACATTGCGCCTGTGTTCGTATAAAATGTTATGAGCTAATTATTAAAATAATGAATTTTGAACTGATTGAACATGATTTACATTTGTTTTACAGGAAAGTTCCCAAGCTGTAAATCCATACCTTATAATAGATTCAGCTAATGATAAATAAATTATTCATACAACATAGAATTTTAATTTATATAATCTGCTAACAATAGATCTGAGTCGTTCACGGACTTTATTTGTAAATCCTATTTGAAAAAGCACTCAACAATAACACCTAAATAAACATATTCTTTAACTACTTCAATATTTTCACATGTACACAATGCAGAGATACATCTAAGCAATCTGAACCGTGTGTTTTTATTTCAGTTGTAATAATATTTGCCTTGGCATTGGGTGATCTAATATGTATCAATTTAGTTCAATACGTTCATCGAATAAACCACTAATTTTGCATAACGAACGACATAATTCAAATAAATGCGTATACTGACAACTAACCGAAACTTCTCTGATACTATACTCTTATACAATCATCACTAGAATATGGTATTATCAGCTGGGGAAGTGCCACAAATACTTGCCTAGAGCCTTTAGTAAAGATTCAAAAACTAATTTTGAAGGTTATTCTTAAAGTCCCGTTGAGAACGAGCACTGATTTTATTTTTAAGACACTAAATGTTCCGAGCCTACAAAAATTGTATTCAAAAAATATCCTGCTTCATCAATTTAAAAATACACACATGTTTGAAGAACGAATGAACACAAGAGCCTTAAGAGAGTCAAATGTAAAATCTTTCAAAATCCCAGTTTATCAAACCTCTTATGGGCAAAGAAGTTTTAAATATAATGCAACAAAGCTGTTCAATTCTCTACCTCCTGAAATTAGAAACACGCAAACCAAAAGTACATTTAAAAGTAAAATCATCGATCACCTCAAATAAACATATCCATCACAATTATTTAATAACAGACTTACCTTTATACCTACTGTGTGTATATATGTAACCATGTACCTACTGCAATCTTCTATTTATATATATGTAACATACTTGAATTGTATTTTAAAAAAAAAAAGATTTATTTTAACCTGCCATTTTCATAATATTACTACAAACTCAAAAGTTGCGATTCCGTGCCACGCGGCAGACGGCAGACGGCAACAGCAGACGGCGACTGCAGTGCAGCCCGACGGCAGACGGCACTACTTAACTCTATGCACTGGTATTGGACCGTTTCCGACACACCACTACAAGTGCCGCGCGGCACTTGCTGTCGATGACTGACGCGTGGCGGCAGACGGCACTCGGGTGCAAACATAGTACTGCCGTCGACTTCAGACACAATGGACGTGTTGACAGACGGAAAAAGCGAGAGTCTTATTAATTTGGTGTCTAAAAATTCGTGCAGGACAGGTTTTTTCACAAAATTTGAAAGATTCATCAAAATTCAAAGTTAATTTTCAAGTTCTGTTATTATTTCTATGTCATTAATAATAATTTTTCTTTTGGCGATATTGTGTTTCGCTTTGTTTTTGGAGCAAGATCATTGTAAAATTAAAGAGATTACAAAATTAAACTGTTTTTTTATTTAAACTACAATAACTTCTGAAAATGTCTTCACTCTCATTTAGATGTCTTTTTATCAAAGTTTCATAAGCGCCTTCTTCCAGTCTATTTAAGTACATTGGCAGTATAGGCTTTCTACTTGAATAATAATACAATAATAAATCATCGTCGTCTTCTTCTTCTTGCAATAACACTTGCAGCATTTTATTATTTTAAATGGAAGACACAACCGTCGGCAGTACGCAGCGGACGCAACTGCAGTGCCGTCAATGCTGTCAATGCCGTCGACTTTGGAACCTGCGCGTTAGTGCCGCCTGCCGTCGGCGGCACTGCAGTCGCCGTCTGCTGTTGCCGTCTGCCGACTGCCGCGTGGCACGGAATCGCACCTTTAGATAACCACTCTGTAAATTGCCATCTCAACACAGGCGTTTCACACCTAGTGAGATGGGCAATACGTCATTTTATAACCAAATGTAATATGAAAATAATTAAATAAATAAAATAAAAATAAAACTATGGAGGCTGGGCTAAAATTTATCCATCGACGCGGTCGGAACATCTCTTACCAATAAATCGTTTACCGTGATCGCAAATATTGATAACCTAACTACAGATGATGGATTTGGCTAACATCGTAATGATATAGGGTTTATTATATCGATCGACCATGCTAGGTGCCCAAATAGAAGAATTATATTCGACTTTACTGCAACCTAGAGACGAATATAAGATTTTTAATGTTGAAATATGTTGAAAGTCTCCGACATTGCGGATAATGAAGCCAAGCATTTATAATCTTTTATTATAACGTAATACTCGTAAACACTTTCTCATAAAATTTAACCTTCCTCTTTACAGCTTCTAATGGCTTTATTACAACCTATTACCGGTAAAAAGCTAACATAAACGTTGGTATGTAACTTACCTTCTTCAAAGTACCTACTGTAGTAGAAAGCTTTTAGAATCCCATTTTAATATTTAACAAGTACAAAGTTTTACATAAAACTGCCATTCACCGTGTACTTTTTGAGGAAAAACAATGTTTCAATTTTTTTATTTTTTTTTATTTATTATTAACTATCTGGTTCCCGGCATGCGTTGCAATGCCATTCAAAGAAATAAATTGATTCTCCCTGCATGTCCTTTCCCGTGCGTCCCCGTTCCCCTCCCGCACCCCTACCCTCCCGCGTTCCCCTTCCACCTTCCTCGCCCAACCTCACCCCTCTACCGCTCCTCCATCCCGCAAACCCCCCTCCCTAGTTCCATTCATTCAATCCCAGTACATTCAGTTTTCAAACAGCTTGCATGCTATTTATTTTCAAACAGCTGGCATTTACTGTACAGGGCCCGCAGATACTTTGATAGTACACAACTGCTAACCTTGTACAAATCACAAGTACGCCCCACGGTTGAATTTGGCAGCCATCTCTGGTCTGGAGCTCCAAAATACCTAAAAAATACCCTCGACTCTGTGCAGAAACGGGCGGTCCGTTTGATAGATTCTCCCATCTTAACAGACGGATTGCAATCTTTAGAGCACAGGCGTCGGGTGGGAATGCTATCCTTGTTCTACCGGTATTACAATGGAAGATGCTCCGAGGAACTAGCATCATTGATCCCTTCGGCACCGGTGCAAAGTCGGGAAACACGCCAAACGCGTGCCCAACATTTGTACACGGTTGACATTTGTCACATGAGAACGGGTCGTTTCTTCGACTCGTTCTTGTGTTCAACAGCTCGGCTGTGGAATGATTTGCCGGCCTCTGTGTTTCCTCTTTCCTACAACAAGGGCCTCTTCAAGACCAATGTTCACTCCTTCCTCTCCTCAAAAAGACCCTCTACACGGCATCCCAGATGACAAAGGCCCTGAGGGAAATTATTTTCCTCAGGGCCTCCAGTGTCGAGTTAATGTAAAAAAAAAATGCTACCTATTACAATTATTTTAGTCAAATTTTCATTCGTCGTATATTTCAAATATTAATTTTTGTATATTATAAAAACAATCACTCAAATTTGGTACCTAAAATAGATACCTATTTAAAATATCTATAATTTTAAAAATTCACACACAATTCTTTTCGATAAAAAAACAACAGCGGCCTGCTAAATTAAACTTCATCAAAAGCGCGAACTGTCAAACGTGCGATTTTAAAATAGTATTTAAATTTTCTGAAATTATTCAATTTTCTGCGCAATTTTCATTCCTTAAGAACCTTCTACAAAGTATTAGAAAACTTAAGTTAAAATATAAGTTAAAAATATATAAATGATAAAAATGCAAGTGAAAAATTTATTAAAAATTTACCGATTGGAGCGACCACGTGAAATAAATAAATATGCCTCGATTGCTCGAGATTTCGCAGAAGATAATTTTTAAAATTTTTTGCCAACATTAAAAAATTCATATCTTCGGATTTTAACATGGTTTTAACATGAGACATAAAAGCTTATTATAGTGCCATATGTCCAATGAATTAACCTGTATTTTACCGTTCATCTCATATTTGTAGGATTTATAAAAAAGATATTAAAAAATCTTAAAGTTTTTAACAGTGCGAATCCTGCGTGTTGTTATTTAGAAACTGCCGTGAGGGGTACTTATTCGAGTCAATACAGAATATTTTCCATATCTGTATATTACCTGAAGAATACTTGATAATGAAAGGTGCATATCTATGGAAAAATTACTTAATTTTAACCGTAAACAACTGATCAAAAATTCGGCAAGAAAAAATATTTTTTAAATTAATTTTTAACGTCGTTCCTAAATAGTCTAAGAAGTTCGGATTTGCGACATCTATGGTCAAAATAGATAAAGCATTTCATTATCTTTGTTTTGAAATAAATAGTCAGCAATGAAAATGTTTTAAATAATTACAATAAATGTTTAACGAATGATAGGAAAATGTGGCCCAATTACGGACCGCTATCGCAGAAAAATAAAAGTGGTACATTTTTTACCATAATCGCTCCAGCGGTTACCAAGAAGCAAAGTTAATTTGTAAAATTCTTCGCTGTCCCATGAGAAATCGTGAATATCTTAGGCACCGGAAAACCAATTTGTCAGGAGCCCAAAACAATATTATTATTTTAAAGGTCTTTACATTTTTAATGAACTGTCAAGAAACTTAACTAACTTTAAGTACTGGGCTTTTTATATAAAACCTTTCAAAGGGATTATGGTTATCTGGTCAAGAGAGAATTGGTATTTTTGAAGTGATACTTTACAGCCTCGTTGTGATTTGGATTTCGGATGAAACGGAAATGACGATAACTGCATCTGCGACGCATTTACTGCGCTCATTGGCCGCTTTGATTATGATGTCACTTTTAAAGGCTCCTATTGGTTGAGATAAACCAATTAAAATCCAGACTGCTGTCCAGAAACACGAAGATACTAGTGTACAAAACACTTATCAGACCAGTACCTACTTACGTACGCAGCTGAGACTTGGGTACTAACAAAGAGGAATGAGCGAGCACTGGACGTTTTTGAAAGGAAAATTTGCAGACAAAAGGGGTATAGGGTTCGAAGTATTATATTTTTTTGCATCTATACATCTGCCCTGATGATTGACACTGTAATGCTGTCCGAAACGTTGGCCAAAGAAGGATGTAGCGCAACACGGCATAACACCCCAAAACAAATAACAAAAATACTTTTGGCCGTGAAAATCTAAAATCAGGTCTATTATCATTTTTTTTTTTTTTTTTTTTGCGTTTATTTTGACGGCCTCCATGGTCGAGGGGCAAGGCTCTCGATTAGTAATTCAAAGGTCGTGCGCAAATAAATTTAATTTGAATAAATTGTGTTATTTTACAATGAATAAATTAAAATATATTTATAGCATATTTGAGCACGTTCCAGAGTGAAAATACTATCAGTATCGCCCTGGCGTAAGATCACAGAATTGAAAGGTTGCTTGAAATTACTTTAGCCATGTTTGGTGACCACCTTCGTCTTCCCTATCTCTTTGCCCTCCCTACTACCTTCAGCATCACAATATACCTCATTTGGGGATGCCATTGTCTCACTGGCTTCAGAAGGGAGCATTTGAGCAACATGACGGCCGGCGTAGTGCAGCGGTAAGGCGCTTGACTCGCATTCCGAAGGTCGCGGGATCGAATCCCGGCTTCACAAATAAATTTTATTTGATTAATTTGTGTATTTCACAATTTATTCATTTAAAATAATATATAGTATATTTGCGGCACGTTCCAGAGTGGAAGATACTCTCAGTATCGCCCTGGTGTAAGACCACCATTCAGAATTGAAACCTTGCCTAAAGTGGCTTTCGCCGTGATTGGTGACCAGATCTGAATAGCCAGGTACTTCCCCACCTTCCTCTTCTCTACCTCCTCCCCTCCCCACTACCTTCAGCCTCACAACATACCCCAATTGGGGATGCCATAGTCTCACTGGCTCCAGACGGGAGCAGTTGGGACTCTTGTGCGGTAATAATGTAAAAAAAAAAAATTGGGACTTATGCGTGCGGTGTTCACATAAAACAAAGCAAATTGAAATGGGAATAAACGGAAAATATGAAATCATTTGAAAACGTTTGCTCAATTTCAACAGAATTAAGAAAAAAAAATAGGTTTCTTTAACAATGGTTTAGAAAAAAATACCTTAAGCTGATAGATGGACGGAAAAATCGATTTTTTCGCCTTCGTCAAATTGTCATCCAACTTGAAGATTATATAAACACCCGGCTTCACCCCTACCCCAGCGTATATTAAGGGAGCTACAGCGGGTTCGATGCCGCCACAATGTCTGGGCGAAGTCTGGCAAACATCGCGAGATGAAAGAACCCCTCCCCTTACCCCCCCCCCCCCCTTGGCACCCCGCAGCCTCCCACACACCCCCCAGCCAGCAAGTCTATAAATATATAGCCTTCGGAGGGGTAGTTCAGAGTTTCTGGACGGCTGGTTAGGGGTGATTTTTTCGGAAAAACTGTTTTTAGAAAGCTTTGAACTTTTTCACAGCATTATCACCGATGTATCGTCAATTCAACCAATTTTATTTTAGTTTAAATAGTGAAGGGCAAATTTATTTTAATGAAAATGTTTTGAAGTGAAACTTCTTTAGCCCCGATTTAAAATACGGATGAAACGGAAATGCGTTACAAAAATTTATTATTTGACGGCCCTCGGTTCTAATGCAAGACGCTCGACAAGTCTCAGCGGCCAGAGAGACAGACATCTAGTGAACGGAGGTTCGAATCCTACAAAATCAAAAAAAAATAAACGTTTTTATTTTTGTGAAATATATATCCAATCTTCAAATCAGATATGATTTTAGATTTTCACGGACAAACGGGGTGTTATGCCGTGTTGCGCTACCTCCTCCTTTAGCCAACGTTTCGGACAGCGTTACAGTGTCCCTCATCAGGACAGATGTGTAAATTAGTTAGTGGTGAAATGTGTGCTTAAGTACTTCGAAGCAATACTGTGTTGCCAGCTCGCAGTGGAGTGGAGCTGGCAATTACAGTATACTTCAAGATGGTTTTCTGCATTTAGCTTTGGTGTAGCCGTCAATTACCGGATACTAAGAACTATTGAGCTTAGCTCCGTCGTCTCTATTAATGTTATAGGATTTTTATGAATTTCAATTGCCTCTGTAATTAGGCGTGCTCTATAAGTTTTGGGTCTTCCCAGGACTTCAGGAACAATCCAAAATCAGTAATGGCCAGTTTCAATTAAATACTCGGCGATTGCCAATTTGTCAGAATGGCCAAGTTTGCACGCTCTAAAGTGTTCTGATATCCTTTTGGAGATCGTCCGCTCTGTCTGGCCCACACAGACCTTATCACACCCGGAAGCGTATTTACAAAACCTATACCGATTCAGTCGCGGTAACGACAATTTACATTTTAAATATACCTCTATATTGGTTATTTTTTATCACATTGCAAAAACAAAAATTGTTCTAAAATCTAGATAAAATAATCTTTCTGATGTGTATATTAGAAATTAACAATTTTATTTCTAAATTTTTAAATTTTAATATTATTCCCATATATTGTAAATACACCTCTATATTGATAATTTTTTATCACTTTGCAAAAACAAAAATTGTTCTAAAATCTAGATAAAATAATCCTTCCAATGTGTATATTAGAAATTAATAATTTTATTTCTAAATATTTAAATTTTGATATTGAAAATTTAAAGCGACTGAAACGCGGTAGGGATTGTAAATACGCCACCCGGAACAGCTGGGTTTATGTACCTACTCCATCTGTTTCCAGGGGAAACTTGGTCTTTGCAGACCTCAGTAGGTCTTGTATTTTGGTCGTGGTTCCGAAGACAGTCTTGATGCTTTCTTTCCTCAACAGTCTGGCCATTCTGTCTGTCACATTGTGAACATAGGGTAGAAAAGCACGGCATTTAGACTCTTGTTCAATTCCGTCTTCGTTTGGTGTAGATTTGGCTCTTATTATTTGCCTTGTCTGCCTTGCCGGGTAACCGTTACGCTCCAGTTCATCGGTGAGCTTTGTAAGTTCCGCTCCGATTTTTGGTTCTTCACATATTCTGGTCGCTCGGGTTACCAACGTATGGATAAGTCCTCTCTTCTGCGCTGGGTGGTGATGCGAATCAGCATGTAGATACCAATTTGTATGCGTTGGTTTCCTATACACTTTATGTCCTAGGCTACCATCTTATTTTCGCATCACTTCCACATCTAGAAAAGGAAGGATTTTGTGGTTATTTTCCAGCTCCATTGTGAACTTAATTTTACTGTGAAGTGAATTAAGATGGTCTAGGAATGCGTTCAGTTTCTCTGTTCCATGAGGCCAGACATAATACCACCATACCTTTGGAACAGCCGAAGCTGTGCCGAGTGCCACTTCTTCAAACTTCTCCATAAAGAAGTTTGCTAGAACTGGCGACAACGGACTGCCCATCGCAACTCCTTCCACTTGCTCAAAAAGTTCACCCTGAAATGCAAAATATCCTGTTTTGAGAGAGTGTTCAAAAAGTTTTCAAATGTCTTCCTCACATCTGATATATCTCCCTGAGCATTGTCATGGAGTCTTCTAGAGGCACATTCGTAAAAAGAGAAACTACGTCAAAACTGACAAGAATATCCCTTTCATCGGTCTTAACCTTCTTAAGTTTACTGATCAGATCTGTGGAATCCTTAATCCAAGATTCAGTTTTTCCAGTTTGCAGTCCGTTGTAATAGGTCCGACGGAAATAGGTACCGCCGCCCCGGGAACCATTTATTGGATAACCAATTCATTTACTGGATAATCTGCCAAAGGTCACCCCAAGTGGTTCGCTACGGTTGGTGACTTAGCAAGAGTACCTGGGTTCCTGGGTTGGGATGAGGTTTGTCTAGGTGTTGGCGGCGGATGTATCTGCGTGGCAGGCCAGATTGAGAGAGACTGATTGAGGAACACCTTTTAACCTCTCTAACCGGACTCTCTCGATCCATCGCCTTGCACCGCGGTTGAAAGGATGGATTCTGGACCCACAGAACCCCGATCCCTACCCATTCTCGAATCTTTTTCCTTCCCAGAACTTCTTCTCCTTTCTTTCCTTAAAAAGACCTTCCACACAGCATCTCCTAATATGACACAAGCCCAGAGATGAATTATTTTCCTCATGACCTCCTGTGTGGAGCTAATTTAAAGAAAAAAAAAGAGAAAGCGTTCTTTTTTTTTTAAGTATTAGCTTCGCTCAAATATTTTTCATCAGGGCCTATGTCATCTTAGGGGATACTGGGTGGGTGGAGGGTTTTTTAGGGAAAGGAAGTTCTGAGAGGGAAATAGGTATTAGCGGTGGGTAGGAATCTGAGGGACATCCAGGAGAGACGGACGTATGAATCCACCCCTCCAACTTCTGGCTGGAGAGGATAAAAGACCTCCCTCAACCAGTCTCTCCAAATCCGGCCCGTCACACAGTAGGTAGGCAGACACATCCACCACCAAGACCTAGACAATCTTCACCCCATGAACCAAGGCACCCCTGCTAATTCACTAAACGTAGCGAACCATTTGTCGATGACCTATGAGAGAAGTGAGATAATCCAATTAATGATTACCGGGGCGGCTGTACCCATACCCTCCCAAATTGATTAATTTTTTAAGTGAAAACTTCTTTAGCACCGTTGTGATTTGAAACTAGATGAAACGAAAAACCAACATTAAAAACAGACAAACACATATATAGGATTTAACGTGCGAGAAAATGATAAAGTATAATCGGCCTCTTCTTTGTGCGGTTATTCGTGGCCTATCGGTCACCTCTTTGCACGGTGCTTCGTAGCCTATCGGTCTCTTCCTTGTGCGTTGCTTCGTAGCCTCACAACTCTTGTCTAATTTAGTTTTCTGAAGGTTTCACTTCTACCGTGTGTGAATTGCACACTTAAGTTAAAACTTATTTGGCACCGTTGTTATTTGAAACCCGATGAATCGAAAAATAGTTACAATAAAAAGAGACAGATAAATATATATTTTATTACTATCTCATTCTTTCGCAGGCTAAATCCTATAGATGTCAGAGACGATCCGTGATTTTTTTTAGTGAGGTAGAGTCCTAAGATTAGAAATACGACATTACTGATGTTGTAGCTGAAAACGAATATAATTATTATCCAAATTTTCAAATTTTTGTATAAGAATATCTTTCAGTATGTGGATTCGGCGCATCCCTTGACTGAGAAAGAATCATGATGATCTTCATACAAAAAGTTAAATTTTTGAAAAAAAATAGAGTGTATAATTCACACGTAATAGAAGTAAAACTAGAAAGTCGCTAGATGCCGCTTTCTTGTCTAGATGTCTGTTTTAAAGTGGTTTGAAGATTGGATATTGATATACAAAAATAAAAATGTTTATTTTTTTAGATTTTGTAGGATTCGAACCTCCGTCCACTGGATTTCTCTGGCCGCTGAGATTTGCGACGCACTATACCGCTGCGCTATGGGACGCGCGTGGCGAGGGACGAATTTACGCATTATATTCCGACGAACCGTAAAAAAACAAGGCGGCAAATGAGCGCACACCCATCGTCGTTTCCGTTTTATATCTCAACCAATTGAGCGTAGTTTGATGCTTCGCAGGTGCCGTAGTACATCATTTCCGTTTCATCCGAATTACAAATCACTCTAATGGGGCTAAAGAAGTTTCAAAAATAAAAATAAAATTTAGTTTCAGCTACAACAACGTCAATAATGTCATATTTTTCAATCTTAGCGCTGTAGCTCACTGAAAACTCACGGACCGCTACTGCTAGGCACCCCTGCTAAGACATCAAACATAGCGAACCACTTGAGTATGACCCGGGCGGCGATAATCATACTCGCACTAAAAATTGACAAATACATACATCTATAGGATTTAGCCTGCGAGATAATGCTGATAGATGCTGGTTCGCCCTCACCTTGAATATGCTAGTGTCATTTGGTCTCCTTTCTATGGTGTCCACATTTGTCACATCGAATCCGTGCAACATCGTTTCCTAATAGGAATTGCTTGGAGGTTGGGTCTTGAAAGAGGCAAGTACTCATATGATGAAATTGAACACATTTTAAACATTTCTTCTTTAGAAAAACGTAGAAAGGACTCTGATCTAATTTGCATATTTAAAATTATCAACAGTATTACTGATACACCTGCGTTGTTACAACTCATCCAGTTTAACATCCCTTCCCGTAGACTTCGAAATAATGAATTGCTGTTCCTCAATCAACATTCTACTAATTATGGATACCATTCTCCCTTATCCAGAATGTGGAGACTTGTCAACGCAAATCAAAGCATTGATTTTTTTGGTGTAAAACTAAATGACTTTCGGCAGTCGATACGCAATATTTAAATACTTCTTCATGCTTTGACTTGTAGTGTCTCTATATGTACTTTTTATATTTTATATTGTCATTGCTATTAATTTATATGTGCTCTCCCTTCACTGTCATCTCTGTTTTTTTATTCGTGTTATTATTATGTTTTTAATGGACTGTTGTCCGTAAATTAATAAATAAATAAATAAACAATGGGATAGTATAATCGGTCTCCACTTTGTGCGGTGCTTCCCCAGTCTTGTCTACTTCAATTTTAGGAGGATTTCACTTCTACCGCGTGTGAAGTGCACACCCTGATTTTTTTTTTACTTCTAGCGCTCTAATACCGAAGGTTTGTGATGACTGCCATAGTTTATACATAGCCTATAGTAAAAGATGTAGGGTTGCCAGAAGTTGGAAGTCGGTAGGATGAGAAACTCAATAACAACCTATTCAACTTTTGTGTTCCAACTTTTCGCATAATATAATATTAGCGTTGAGTTTCCGCGATTAGTTCACTCATTTTTTATACCCCTGTCTGGCGCGTATCCGTTACTTACTTTTGTTCACTGTGAATTAAAATTAAAAAATAAAACTGTAATAAAGATCCTAACCTACATATCTTATATATAAAAATGAATCGCTGAATGTGTTGCTAAGCGCATAACTTTCGAACGACTGCACCAAATTGGATAATTCTTTTTTTTGTGAGTTCGTTATTGTCAGGACAAGGTTTTTATAAAACTTCCGGTGAGCTCTGGCATTATGAAATTTGTATACAAAAATTGCTATTGGTGGCACGCGAGGAAGCGGCTATTGCTATGGAAAGCGGGAGGGAGGGAGAGATGGGGGTGAGGAACCTGGGAGGGGGAGGGGAACCTGGGAGGGGGGAGGGGGGCCTGGGAGGGGGGAGGGGAACTCGGGAGGATGGTTCGCGGGACGGGGGAAGGGGGGGAGTGGAGTGGGGAGAGGGAAGGTGGAGGTGACGGAGTGGGAACACGAGAGGGGAAGAGGACGCAGTAGAAGAAGGGGAGGCGGAAGGGGAACGGGACGAATGGGAAAGGACACGCAGGGAGAAACAACTTATTTATTAAATGGAATAGCAACGCATGCCGGGACCAGCTAGTTTCTGAATAATCTATATTCGATTTCTATATTTGACTAAGTTCAATTTTTGAAGTGAAAACTTCTTTAGCACCGATGTGATTTTAAACTCGATGAAACGAAATAGCGACACTAAAAAGAAACAAACACATACATCTAAAGGATTTGGTCTGCGAGAGTATAAAAGAAAATTATCGATCTTTGTGCGGTCCTTCGTAGCCTACCCACTCTTGTCTACTTTAGTTTATGACGAACGGCGTAGTGCAGCGGTAAGGCGCTTGACTCGCATTCCGAAGGTCGCGGGATCGAATCCCGGTGTGGCAATAAATTTTATTTGATTAATTTGTTTATTTCACAATTTATTCATTTAAAATAATATAGAGTATATTTGCGGCGCTTTCCAGAGTGGAAGATACTCTCAGTATCGCCCTGGTGTAAGACCACCATTCAGAATTGAAACGTTGCTTGAAATGGCTTCTGCCATGTTTTGTGACCAGATCTGAATAGCCAGGTACTTCCCCACCTTCTTCTTCCCTATCTCCTTCCCCTCCCCACTACCTTCAGCTTCACGACATACCTTAATTGGGGATGCCTTAGTCTCTCTGGCTCCTGACGGGAGCAGTTGGGACTCGTATGCGGTATTCATATATTTTTTTTAAATACTAGCAGACCCGGCCACACGTTGCTGTGACTAACGAAACACAACGCCACGCCATTACCTAACCTTTATAACCAACGCCATCTGTTAAATCAAATCCACACCGCCCGCATGCCAGCCCGCCGCCAACTGCCCGCTTGCCAGCCGCTCCCTTTATTTATATATTTCAACCAATTTACACCAAATCTTCACAAATTATATACCTAAAAACCTTCCTCATGAATCACTCTATCTATTGGTGAAATCCGCATGAAAATCCGTTGCGTAGTTTAAAGTTTAAAAGATCTAAGCGAGCAGACAACGGGAGCGACTTCATTTTATATTATGTAAAGATTATGGGCTATTTAGTGAAACTGATTGAAGTGCGAGGGTTGGGAGGTTGGGAAATGGAAGTTTAGGAAGTATCTGGGTATTCAGATCTGGTCATCAAACACGATTGAAGCCGCCTCAAGGATGGTGATCTTTCACCAGGGCGATACTGGGAGTATCTTTATTTTGCAGTTCCTCAGACTAATTTGTTTGCTTTTGGGAACAACTCATATAGGTCTCAAAGAAATCGTTACTTTTCCCTCTTTAATGTCATGGTGAGAAATATGATTTAAAAGGCGCTAGTAAGAGAAAACACCACAATTTATATACTAATCTAAAAAATAGCCGCGGAAAAATTAAAAAATACACATATGAAATAAAAATTTCCGAATGCATTTTGAGAAAAATTCATGAAACTATTTATTAATTATTTTTATATGAAACGACAAAAAAGTGAATTGACAATAACGTTTACAACACATTTGAATAATATGTAAAATATCAGTGTGTTTTATTTTGTTTTGTTCCCAATAAATTTAGTAAGAAAAAACGTAAAGTGAGTTATTTTTAAAACTTTTAAAGTATTAATTTGTACCCTGAAGATGCTTGAGTAAAGCGAAACCGGTCGGTTGATAAATTAATATATCTCGTGGTTTTAAACAAAAAAGTATTTTATTTTATTTATTTGTAAGCATTCAAATTTTTAAATTTCTAAAATTGTATGTTTATTTCTTAATATCATTTAAATTTTAAATTTTTTTTTTACATGAATTGACAAAAAAATGAGGTGACAGTAACGTTCATAATACATTTGTCTATTAAAATATGTGGTGTTTTTTTCTAATGAGAGTTTATCTATCTATCTATCTATCTATCTTCTATCTATCTATCTATCTATCTAAAAATGAATCGCCGAAATGTATGTACGCGCATAACTTCTGAACGACTGCACCAAATTGGATAATTCTTATTTTTTGTGTTCATTATTGTCAGGACAAGGTTTGTATAAAACTACTGGTGAGCTCTGACATTATTAAATTGTATAAAAAACTGCAATAGGTGGCTCGCGAGCTGTTTGAAAACTGAATGTACCGGGACTGAATGTATGGAATGCGGGAGGGGGGAGGGAACTTGAGTAGGGGGTTCGCGGGTGGGGGGGGGGAGGGGAAGGGGATGGAAGGGGAACGGGACGAGTGGGAAAGGACACGCAGGGAGAAACAACTTATTTATTAAATGGAATAGCAACGCATGCCGGGAACCGGCTAGTTTCTAATAATAAAAATGAATATCCTATTTCATAACCTTTCAAAAACAATTTTTAGTTTTTAAATCATTCAGAAATATTTCATTTATTTGGATTTTATTGCATAGCGGAAATAGTTTTACCATCTGACAGAATATTCTCGAGGACTGAGGTGTTAAAGACTTGATAGTTTTGATTGTTAACATGAAATTTAAACCTGAATTTCACCCCAACACCCGCTGTTTTCATTTGGGTCATGACGAAATTCGGTACAAAAGAACCAAAGGAATGTATGAATGTGAATGAAGCAAGGGATTTGATCCAACACAACTCCACAAAAACAAAAACAACTAATATAATCTTATAACTATTATTATTGATTATTGGTTTTTCCACTCTAGAACATTTTCGCAATCTGTGGTCTCGCCTAGCAACCGTTGCCCTGGTTACTGTAGTCAAGCCAGCCGAGTCAGGGAGGTCTGAAATCCGTCTATACGGCGGTACCTATGTATACATAAAGCCACTATAGTTATATCTGGCGTGTATCCAGTCTACAGTCACTAATACTGCTACCTTGTATGGGGCAGCTTTCTAGAATCGGAATGTATTTGATTTGATAGTGGGTGAGAATTTTAAGCTGTGTTATTTATTTATTTAGACATATACAGTATGTTCTGATTCAAGTGATAAGATATATTGGTAAATAATCCACAAACCGCCGCACCTTCAATTTGGGAGGCGGGTATGGGTACCGCCGCCCCGGGAACCATTTATTGGATAGCCAACACCTCTGCCATAGGTCACCCCAAGTGGTTCGCTACGTTTGGTGACTTAGTAGGGGAGCCCGGGTTCATGGGGTGAGGTGTGTACGGATCTTGGAGGAGGATGCGTCTACCCACCAGCGGCAAGCCGAATCGGGAGAGAATGGTTGAGGGAGTCCCTTAGACTTCTCCAACTGTACCCTCTCGGAACATCGCTTTGCACCGCAGTGGGAGGGATGGATTTATGCTTCCTTCACTCCTGGACATACTGACCCCAGATTCCTACCCACCCCTAATACCCTTTTCCTTCCCAGAACTTCCTCTCCTTCCTTTCCTAAAAAGACTATCGCACAGCATCCCCAAAGACATAGGCCCTGAGGGGAATTATTTTCCTCAGGGCCTCTTGTGTGGAGCTAATTCCTTTTTTTTTAAATTACGCTACGCTTTTAATAGGCACAGATTTCGAAAAATAAACTAACTTTTTTGCATGAGCTCCACACAGGAATTATTATTTTAAAAATTATTTTCCTCAGGGCCTATGTCATCTTTGGGGATGCTGTGGGAGGAGGAAGGAGAGGAGAGTTCTATGAAGGAAAAGGGTTTAAGAGGTGGGTAGATCAGGGGTTCAGTGTGTTCAGTGTGTCCTGGGGTCATCCGTCTCCAAGACCTAGACAAACCTCACCCCATGAACCCGGGCACCCCTGCTAAATCACCAAACGTAACGAACCACTTGGGGTGACCTATGGCAAAGGTGTTGGTTATCCAATAAAGGTTCCCGGGGCGGCGGTACCCATTCCCGCCTCCCAAATTGAAACCTTTAAACCTAATTGCCAAAAAATCATCGGAAAAATATGCATGAAAATTCGATTTTCATTCAAAGTTAAAAATTTCCATTGCTGCCATTTTTTTGTGTGGATTTGACATTTGCGAAGTTTTGTTTCAAACTAAATATATTTGGGGGTTATGTGGGTATATTGTGTAAGTGTGTAGATGGCAAAGCGATTCAATACTTACAAGTTTATTAACACTATTTACAGACACATAAATCTCCAATTTAAATATATGCAATAATAAAGTAATGTGAAGGGCGAACAAATATTAAAGACCAGCGACTCCTGACCGAGAGTTACGTTACGTTATAATAGTTTCTAATAATTGACGTTTTTGATGCAAGCGAGGCCAGTTGCTTGAGGAAAGGTCTGCATCCAATTGGTGCCTGAGGGACCAATCGGGTGGCCGGACGATGCAGATCTGTGTCCTTTGTTCGTTTTCCACATATACTTAAATTACCTAAACTAAGAACCTAATAACCTATTTTGTCTGTGTAAATAGTTGTTTTTTGTAAAAATTGTTGAAATGAAGTGTGATTTCTATACTCCGTGCTTAAAAATGCGGCGGCTTATAACTCCATACAATATTTTACGAGAGATGGGAAGGCTGATAGAGATATCTAAAGAATGATAAATGCAGGTAATTCCATTAATCGAGGACTGCATGCCGTTGGCACTAACAAAAGACGGTCCAAGGACTGTCAGAGGCTAGCAGTCCACAATGAAGTGCTGCTATCTACTCTGATGTATGGTAGTGAGGCATACTGGCAAAGGAAGGATGAAAGTATACTGAATGCTGTAGAAATGAGATCCCTGAGGCCTGTGTGCGTTAAAACCATGTATGATCGTGTGAGAAATGTGGAGATCCGCAAAGAATGCAAGGCTGATGTATGTGTAATGAGTAAGATTATTGTCACAGTGAAAAAGAGGTGGAGTCGAGTGGTTTAACAGGGACACTAATATTTATAAAGGGTGAATGCCTATTTAAAAAAATATATCCATATCTATACATATAAAAATGAGTCCCTGTAGTTTCCCTTGGTCACGCCATAACTTCAGAACGACTTTACCTATTTCATTCGGAGGCATCTACTAATATCTACAGGAATTCCAAAAACTGAAAAAATCTAACTAATATCTATGAGAACCAAAGTGTTGGCGAATATCTACAGCTCAAACTGTTGACCAATATCTATGAGAACCAAAGTGTTGACGAATATCTACAGCTCAAACTGCTGACTAATATCTATGAGAACCAAAGTGTTGACGAATATCTACAGCACTGGCAGAGGTTGAATTTGCAATTATGTATAGCATATTGGAATAACGTAATATTGCGTATGCAGTTTAAAAAAACTTAATTTATGTAAGTATGTAACACTGGGACCGTCATAGATATTCGTCCGACCTTAGCTCTGTTGATATTAGTCAACACTCTGAAGTTCAACATATGAGCTGTAGATATTCGTTCGACATACAGGAGTTAGATATTAGTATCTGGAGTCTTTCATTTCTCTTTTTTAGGGAAGCGCGAGAGGAAAGGGAGGCGGAAGGGGAACGGGGAACGGGACGAATGGGAAAGGACACGCGGGGATAAAAATTGTATCGAAATGCATTAGAATTAAAGAATTGTTTTTGAAATGTTTTTTTTTTATTATTAGATACTTATTCCAGTTCGAATTGAATATTATTCATACCTAAGACAGGGCAACGTCCGTCGGGTCAGTTGGTATATTGGTAAATATCGGTTCGGACTGGCCACGCTTATTACGAATAATTTTTAGAAAGAAACTTTAGATTCGCCTTAATTACTATAAAAGGAAACTTTTATAGTAATTAAGGCGAATCTAAAGTTTTTTACTTTTAGGAATTGTAAATTGTAATTGTACTTTTTTATTTGAAATCTGGTGCTTCCCGTGTGGTCCCATTTCAATTTGGTCCAGTTCTGACAATGGCATCCATGAGAAAATCATATAAGTTTTTTACTTTTAGGAATTGCATAAAACCAAAATTCACTTCGCGAACCGACCCAGCGAAAATCCGCGGCCGTAACTGTCACTGTTATGTTGGTATCCTTGATAAATTAACAAGAGCTAATACGACTGTAGCCGACTTCGTGGGATAAGGCGCGTAATTATGAAATTTGTCTAGCGGGCTTGTTTGTGTAACATGGTTTGTGATACAAAAGAATGTGCCCCTTTATAACGCCTACTCGCGTCAACGCAAGAAAAACATCCCAGTTTTCAAGTGGTTTAGCGGCTACGCTAGGTTTGTGTAACATGGTATGGTTTGTGATTCAAGGTATTTCATGTAGGTATCCCACGAAGTCGGCTACTGTCCATAACAGTGACAGCTACGGCCGCGGATTTTCGCTGCGTCGGTTCGCGAAGTGAATTTTGGTTTTATGCAATTGAAAATTAAAATGCATTATTTTCCGCCGCCCCAAAGCCAAAAAGTTTCCTTTTATAGTAATTAAGGCGAATCTAAAGTTTTTTTCTAAAAATTATTCGTAATAAGCGTGGCCAGTCCGAACCGATAATTACCGGTATATTTATAAAACTTAACATTTGTAGTGAGTCTATTAAGTTATTAATAGACTCCCTTCTATTTAGTCTATTGAGTCTATTATAAGTTATTCAGTAATTTAAAAAGTATAAAAATAAAGTAGAAAGTAGCGGTAGTTTTGGATTTGTATTGTAACAGATATCAATTATTGAGCTCTTGCACGGAAGAAGTTTGTATTCAACAATATTCTTGTTCTGAGAAAAATGGAAAAAAAATGAAACCAGTCATGTTACATAATATTTAATATTATTTAAAATAAAATAAATGTACAATTCTTAAGAAATTCCAATTAAATTAGAGTTTATTACTAGAATTTACTCTGAATTAGTGAAAAAATGTTGTTTATAAATAAACACATACAACTTTATTCCACAAAATGTTTTTTTTTACTCTTCGTACCTTACAAAAAGCAACATGCTCTTCTAACATAAATTTACACATGTAATTGATATATTTGTGCTTAAAAAGCATAAAAAACGTTATGATTACGTTAGAGATATTGTGTTGAGATCAACTTACAACATTATTCCACAAAACTGTTTCAACGGCTAAAAAGCAGCCTTAATAATATTTTTGTGGACAAATTCTACTTTCCTACAATCTTCAGATTCCTGACTCCAAAGGCTTTCTAGTTGATGCCATAGGACTATCTTTTTCTCCATTTGTTCCCATGAGTTACACCAAGCTCTGTGATTTCGATAATTTATTTAGGGATCATATTGAAAATATTCTAGAAAAAGCTTATAAGCAATTGGGTTTCATTATTCGCATTACAAAGCCTTTTATTATAGCACACACCCTAATTCTGTTATATATGTCATATGTACGTTCAAAACTCGAGTTCGCCTCAGTAATTTGGAATCCTCAATATCAAACATATATATTCATCGCATTGAAAATATCCAGAACAAATTTATAAAACACCTATCCTATCGTTTTAGTGATCATCGATTTGACCCTATCGCTTTATATAAACGCAGAAAAATCTCTGATGTATTATTCTTACACAAAATCGTGAACTGCCTTGTTGATTCATCATATCTGTTAGAAAATATTGCATTTCGTTGCCCCAAACAAAACACCAGATCGAACGACTTATTTAGAATACCACATAGTAAATCTAAATATGCGCAAAACTCTGTAATAGTACGTATTTGTGAAACTTACAATACCTTACGAGATGTAGACATTTTCAACCATGACTTGAAATCATATAAAATGCAGCTTAATAAATTAATAACTTAAAATACTTTTTTTTTCTCCTTTTTGTGAAAATCATATTATTATCAACCATAGTAAATAGTATAACCATGTTTGTTAATTAAACGACTTCGAAAAGGAGGAGGTTCTCAATTCGACTGTATTTTTTTTTTTTTTTTTATGTTTGTTAGCTCAGAACTTTCGACTGGGTGAACCGATTTTGATGATTCTTTTTTTATTTGAAATCGGGTGCTTCCCGTGTGGTCCCATTTCAATTTGGTCCAGTTCTGACAATGGCATCCATGAGAAAATCATATAAGTCTTAAATTTGCATCAAGTATGTGCGCGACAAATGGACGAATAACTCAATATCACGCCAACCGATTTCGATGATTCTTTTTTTATTGGAAAGGATGTACTTCAAGGGTAGTTTGATGAGAGTTTGGTTAGGTTCTGATTATGGGATCCATGACAAAGTAACGGAACTCTCCAATTCTGAAGAACAAATTTACGATACTCGGCCGAATCTTAATCGAATTAGTTAGTGTACTTCAGATTCACTAAAAATCTAAAAATAAACAAAAATTTTAACAAAACAAAAAAACGACTTCAAAAAATGCACTAAAAAGTAAAAAAATAATTTCATATTCTTCTACAACTTTATAATCAACTTACCTTTTCTACTCGTCAATATGTAGTTACGATTGTTATTTTTGGAGTTAATGATTTTACGTTTTTCTTTATTATGTTTTATGTTCTTCTTTTTATGTTTTTCTTTATTATGTTTATATTTTTTTTGTCGTTTAATAAGTTGAGTAGGTAAAAAAAACTAAACCAATATTTTTTAACACAATGGAACTTAATTGGTCTACAAAATATGAATTTTATTGTTATAATCATTTTTCTGTATGACTGTTTGTTTCCTCAATAAAAAGAAATAAAAAATAAAAATAAATAAAAAAAACGGAAATGTACAACGTACTTCCTCAAACCAAACTTTAAAATGATGCCACAGGCCTAAAAAAGAGCACAGTACCGTAATCCCTACCTTAAAAGATGCATATTAATATGCCCAACATTATTCTTATCAATAACTCAACGTTGGTAGTTTTGTTGGATACAACGTAATTCCGAGCAAGGGCTCAATTACAGGTTGTCTCAATTTGTATTGAACATGTCTAAGAAACTTCCTTTGTACTTCCACCTAGCGGTGTAAGTTACAAGCATAAATAGGAGACCATACAGTAGATGCATATTCTAGCAGCGATCTCACAAAAGAGCAGTAAAATAGTTTCATTGACACAATATTATCAAAAGTCCTTGTGTTACTTACTAGAAATTCTAAAATTTGCATGGCCTTATTGGAAATTGTTTCACAGTGACGATCAAAGGTAAGTTGATACGAAGTTTAAAAAATCGATTTTGTTTCCTCTGAAACTATCTGCTAGTGTAGTTATATGAATAATACAGTAACGTCCTTAACCCTCGGAATGCCAGGGGTAAAATGCAAATTGCCAGCAGTACGCCGGCTGACACTATTCTCGTAATAACTTCCTTGTTTTTGAAGTAAAACTTTTTTACGCACGCTCGACTTGGGGGGCAAGCTGGTGAATGCGTTACGAAAAGTGTCATGGTGATTGTTACGAAAAATGTCATGCGAACGGTAATCGATGCGAACGGTGATCGATTGCTAGGCGAACGGTCGGGCCTTTACGCACGCGTGACTTGGGGAGTTATAACGATAAGGATAAAGATAAGGATGGTCACCCCAAGGTCCATAGGTCACCCCAATGTCGTATTTTCGCGATTCCTGAGCATATTTGGAGTAAAAATGTACTTGTCATTTGGCTGTAAATGATATTTTTTCTTTAACTTCGTTGTGGTTTGAAAATAGGTGAAACAGAAACGACATTACAAAAAGACAAAACACATACATCTATGAGATTTAGCCTGCGAGATAATGAAATAAAATGAAACCTTACCGCATTGACCGCTTTGACAAAAAAAAAATTAAATGGCACATCGCCACTGATCCCATCGGGATTGAGCGATACGCGCGCTTTTTTGTGTGTTACCGTGCTGTTGGAACGACACGGAGCGCTTATCATATGACCCGCCGCTTTGCTGTACCGAACCACTCAGTGGCAACGTGTGACGGAATTTTTTTAAATTGTTTTTTAATTGAAAAAAGAAATCATCGGACAGCAAAATAACACATCAATTTTATCCTGCTTAAAATCCTTCGAGTATGTGCTGTTGCACCCTGTATATCTATCGTCTGTACTGAAATAAATAAATACCTGTAGCATAGTTCTCGCCAAACTTTAAGATCGGCCTGAAGATAGTACTATCCATTATCGCGCAGTTACTGACTTTATAATGAACGCAAGCGAAAGAGAAAGATGCGTAAAAACATACGTGCGACAGAGAAAGGCGTGGTCAGTGGGCACTGCATGCCACTTTTCTGGCCTTAAACGGCCTGATCAACGTCAAGCCGATCTTAAAGTTTGGCGTGTACTATACCATGACTTTTGAGGATCGAAATTATGACGTTCGACATAGAATTTTACGACGCGTTTTCACAAATAAAATAAATGTATTTGCTAGTGAATAAACGAAAAACTATAATAATTTTAGATAGTTTATTATGTACTTGCCGAGCGGTTAAAAAAAAGAAAAGACAGAGAAAACCAGAAATATGTCATTTTCAAATCAGATTTTAGACGTATTGACTCTTTTCCACAAATAATTATAAATGGATTTCGAAAGATTGTTCTTTTATCTAGCATTCGCATGTAAAAAATTTTGAGAAAATTTTTTAATTTTGTATAATAAGGTTATTCCATAGGTTGTTGGCAGATTTGATAAATTTTCAAAAAAGATTTTGTATTATACCACACCCATTTCAAATAATATAATCATGCAGTAAAATAAATCAATACATTATCTAGCAAACGCATGTTTTAGAATTTTAATTTTAGTTTCAATGAAATCATTAAAAAATATGTACGTACATGTGTTTCTTGGCGAAAATTGGTCCATTTGTGTATTTATTTGCGCACTTACAAACTAATACATTTCAGATTTTTTTAACATTCTTATTAAATTTAGACATAATTGAAAAATGATAAACACTTATAATCAAAAAATAATTACAAAAAGTACATTATTTGAATAGTTTTATCATCACGCCTTTCAGCATTTTTGGATAAAGGTATAAATTAAATCTAATTTGGATTGAAATAAATTCGACATTGAGTTATAATTTTAAAAAGCTGGTACGGAGAATAATTAATCTTTCTCATTGTAACCATCCTGCACGATCGTAAGAACAACTTTCAACGAAATGTGGATTTTCGTCCGCTGGCTGGTTAATCGCTCTTAAGGCCTGGTCAAACAGAGAGCGTGATTCACGCCACGACGTTATTAACGTCACGTCGCATACTTTCTGTTTGAACGGCTTCGGCGTTAGGCAGAGCGTTAAGCAGGGCGTCAAGCAGAGCGTTAGGCAGAGCATTCGGCGTCGGTCAGTCTTCGCCACGATGTCCAGTGGCTCAGATGAAGATAAGTTGTTTCTGCTGTGTGCATTATCACGTTCACATAATAATAGAATATGGGTGCATGAAATTAATAAGAAGAGGAAAGAATTTGGAGAATATCATCGTTTATGCCGGGAGCTTTCGTCGCACGAAGATCGCTTCTTTCAATACTTTCGTATGTCACAAGCGGTACTCTTATTTGTTTTCTTTGAATTCAAAATGGGGCATATCTTTTTACAGCGCCGACTAAAGTTTCGAAGGACTTTGATATGGCAAACTTATCCACGGCAAATGATAAATAATAAAGACATTTACATTATTCGCTTACCTACTGTGAATTTTAAAATGTTTACTACGTAATGGAGGGGATAAAGTCAGGATACACAAAACATAAAATCAATTCATTACAGGAACATTTTTATACTCACTGTTCCTCATTTCATACAAACAAGGATGTTTTCGGACACATTCAATTAACTTTTCAATATTCATTTTTACCACTGTCAAGCAATAACGCCCGGCGTTAAACAAAATTTTGTAAAAAAATACAACGTCACGTCCTAACGCCGCGTTAGAGTATCGCGTAATGCTAACGCTCTCGCTCTGTTTGACCGGTCTAGACATGTTCAGTACAACACAACCCGGCGTTATTAACGCGGCGTTATTCACGCCTAACGCCGCGTGAATCACGCTCTCTGTTTGACCAGGCCTTTACGTAAAGGCGATTCCAGACTCACGGCGAGAAGTCTCGGCGAGAAATTCTCGCGAGAACAAGCACTTATCCACACTCTCATTCTCGCCGAGACTTCTCGCGAGAACAAGCACTTATCCAGTATGCGGTTTAAAAAAAAATGCATCTCTAATGCGGTTTGTAAAAAGTTTTCACAGTAATAATTTTAACACTGCTTTTTTCCTTCACACATTATAAGATTTAAATTTCTGTGGAGTTTACAAAAAAAAAACGATTATGATTATAAAGATAAATTTGGATAGTAGAAATTTCCGCTAAGTAAAAAGACCGCCTTTAACATCTATTATCATAGGTATAATATGATATTAAGTGAGATGTAAATAAATAATAAATAAAATGTATAAAAAATTACCATCAGACTATAATAGTGTTTTATTAACTTATCCCAAAGCTAGAAAAAAAAAACTGACATGTAAAATTACGTTTCGAATTTCAATGGAAAATGATAAGTACGTTAATCCAGTGTTAATATGTAATTTACGATCAAAATTGCCTACGTAAACAAAAAAAGAACCGGGATCTTGTTGTAACTATGGGGAATGGATTCCAATTCAGTTTGTTTATATTATTGTAATAAAATTGTAATTGTTAGTGATGCGATACTAATCCTTTCCATATTGTATTCATGACGGGACTCAAATTAATAACTGAAAATAAAAAAATTTTATTCGTTGAATGGTAAAATAGTGAAAGTTCATCAGTCGTACAGCTTTGCCAACGGCTAAATTAGCATGTTAACTTTAGTTCGTTGTTTACGAATTTGCGTCAGTTTTTATTACAATATTTGACTTTGTTTTTACGTAATAATATATTTAATCTGTGTGTTCATTTAAATTGTTTATAAAGTATTGTGTTTGGGCCGTTTGTGATCGTTGAAACTTTTGTGCAAATAAGTTTAATATTATCCAATCACGACTGATGAGAGATGCTGCAATATTTTGGTATGTACCTACACATAAAAATAATATATTATGTAGCTGTATTCCACATAAAATATCTTCTCCCGTATTCTGATTGTTTGTATAAAATCAAAAATAAAGTTTAAAAAAAATCTAAACACACAAAACTCTTCAAAACATTCAAAATACCTATAAATACCTAACGTAGAATCCTAATAATGCATAACCAAAGTACCTACGCGCTATTCACGCTAACGAAAAACACAAACGTCAAAATGTAACCAGTAACGATTTGTATCTATTATAAAAGTATCCGGCGGTATCCGGAACCGAAAGTAGTCAAATGTAATCAAAGCATTCAGTAACGAATTGATACCAGTAGCGGTAGTACCCGAAAGTAATCAAAGCATTCAGTAACGATTTGATACTTGCAGTAGTTACTACCCGAAAGTAATCAAAGTGATCAGTAACGATTACATAGTAACGATTACTTTTTGTGAAAGTAACGGATTCCGACGGGTAGTAAAAGTACCGATATTGAACACTACTAGTGGATAAGTGCTTGTTCTCGCGAGAAGTCTCGGCGAGAATGAGAGTGTGGATAAGTGCTTGTTCTCGCGAGAATTTCTCGCCGAGACTTCTCGCCGTGAGTCTGGAATCGCCTATAAAAGTGCGGTGAGCCCCGGTGGCGTATTTCCAATCCCTAACGCGGTTGGGTCACTCTAGCGACCGAGCCGCGTTAGGGATTGGAAGGCGTAAATCGCCTTACAAACACTACCGCATTTCAGTCGCGCTAGTGACCGAGCCGCGTTAGGGATTGTTATGCATAAATCACCTTACAAAAGCTAAACCGATTCAGTCACCTATGCGCTTCGTTGCTCTATCAGTTTCTGTGAGGGCGACGACCGTAATTATAGAGAGGTTAGCAGAGAGGATGGACAGCGTTTTTTTAGTTAGCATTTTTTTTACATTGAAAATTTATTTTAAGTAAAAAAAAACGCGCGTTTTTTTTTAGAGTCGTTAGAGTGACCCAACCGCGTTAGGGATTGGAAATACGCGCCCCGGTGAGCCACTATAAAATTCAAGATGGATTTCTTGGCACACTAGGGGTCAGGGAAGACTGTTACATTTTTTTATGTTATTCCACACAAGAGACCCATCTGCAGGGTGCCGATGGTGCCATGGCATCCTCAATACTTTAGGAGATTTTTATGATGCATAGGGAAGTTTTTTTTTTATATGAATACGTCACAAGAGTTGCAGCTGCTCCCGTTTGTAGCAAGTGAGTCTATTGCATCCCTAATTGGGGTATGTTGTGAGGCTGGGGAAGAGAAAGGTGGGGAAGTACCTGGCTATTCAGATCTGGTTACCAATCACGGCTAAAGCCATTTCAAGCAACGTTTCAATTCTGAATGGTGGTCTTACACCAGGGCGATACTGAGAGTATCTTCCACTCTGGAACGTGCCGCAAATATACTACATATTATTTAAAAATAATTAATCGTGAAATAACACAAATTAATCAAATAAAATGTATTTGCCCACGCCGGGATTCGATCCCGCGACCTTCGGATTGCGAGTTAAGAGCTTTACTGCTAGACCGCCCGGCCGTCAAGTTGGGGGAAGAAGTACATAGATCGTACAGTCAACATCGTCGACTACGAATTAGACGTCGCGTGTTCGAATAGATGAACCTACCTGTGTTATTTCACATTTAATAAAATTACGGGCTTTAAGCAGATTTTTAGAAATCAGATGTAAAGCAGATTTTGAATATCACGTATGAAAAATTTCACTAAAAATATCAAAATTCTGCTGGGGTAGATAAAGGGATGGGGGAAGTTTTTCGAAATTAATTTAAGCAATCGACGGCCAGCGTGGTCCAGCGGTAAGGCTCTTGACTCGCAATCCGAAGGTCGCGGGATCAAATCCCGGCGTGGGCAAATAAATTTTATTTGAATAATTTGTGTTATTTCACGATTAATTCTTTTCAAATAATATGTAGTATATTTGCGGCACGTTCCAGAGTGGAAGACACTCTCAGTATATCCCTGGTGTAAGACCACCATTCAGTATTGAAGCGTTGCTTGAAATGGCTTCAGCCTCACAACATACCCCAATTGGGGATGCCATAGTTTCACTGGCTTCAAACGGGAGCAGTTTGGACTCTTGTGCGGTATTCACATTAAAAAAATGACTTTACATCACTTTTCAAATGTGTGTTGAAATGCCACTGTGTTGGGTTGTCCGGTCACCCCGTGAACTTTAGTAACATGTAATCTACAGCGTTCCTACATCTAATAAGGAGATTAATAGAAATATATACACGCGAGTAGTTTAATCAACATACTTATCCATTTTTAATCAGACAAAGTAGTGTGTTATCAACAGGCATACATTATTTTTTATTAAGTACTGTCTTCCCCTCGGGCGCCTTTATGTGTGGCAGTTTTGGGAGGTGTTTATGGTTATAAAACCGAACGGGATGCAGCGCAACTATGGAATGAAATGATGGAAAAAATGGTGTGAGTAGTATCTTTACACTACAGTTCTTCTCTTGCGTGAAAATGACTTTTGTTCGTCACTGTGCACAATGTAAGTTTGTTTGCATAGTTTCTTTATGAAGCACGAATAACTCGTGTAACCCTTTGCGATCCGGAGTTATGACTGATTCTTTGGTCGCGCATAGTGAATTTCGAAGTTTTTTTTACATTTGCTCCACACTGGAGGCCCTACGGAAAATAAATCCCCTCAAGGCCAAGTGGAGGGTCTTTTTGAAGAAAAGGAGACTCTTAGAAGGAAAAAGGTATAAAGCATGAGGAGTCTGTGATGCAGAAGAGAAAGGGAAAGTAAAGGAGATGGGAAGAGGAAGGTAGGTAAGTACCTCATTATTCAGATGAGGTCGTCAAACACGGCTTTTTTTACATGAATACCGCACAAGAGTGCATCTCCAATTGGGGTATGTTGTGAGGCTGGAAGTAGTGGGGAGGGGAAGGAGAGAGGGAAGAGGAAGGTGGGGAAGTACCTGGCTATTCAGATCTGGTCAACAAAAACGGTGTTTCATTCAATTTCAAGCAACGTTTCTATTCTGAATGGTGGTCTTACCCCAGGGTATCTAAGAGTATTTTTCACTCTGGAACGTGTCCCAAATATACTATATAATATTTTAAATGAATAAATTGTGAAATAACACAAATTAATCAAATGATATTTATTTACCACGCCGGGATTCGATCCCGCAACTTTCGGAATGCGAGTCAAGAGCCATTTTAAACTCTTTTCCTTGGAAATAAATCCATCATCATCATCTTCTTCCCCTTATCCTATTCGGGTCGGGGACCCATTGCATCAACAAGGCTCCTCCATATGTCCCTGTCATGTGCTGATTGTTCGGCCTCTGTTCATGGTAGCCCCATCCTCTCCTCACACAGTTTCTGGAGTTGCCTCGCCCAACTGTGTCTGGGGCGGCCCACTGGACGTCTACCCTCTGGAATCGCACTCAGTATCTTCCTCGGAATTCGGTCTTCAGACATTCTTAGTACATGCCCAAGCCACCTCAGTTGCGATTTTTCTACGAAGAGTAGCAGTGGTTCAATGTTTAGATCATCCCGGATCGTGGAGTTTCTTATATGATCCCATTTCGTAACCCCTGCCACTCCTCTCAAGTACCTCATTTCGGCAGCTTGGACTCTAGAGCGTGTTCGTTCATTTAGCATCCATGTCTGGTGGCCGTAAGTGAGCGTCGGGCGGTATACCGTTTTAAACACTGCCATCTTTGTTTTGATGCTCAGCTCGGCTTTCCTTATCACTGAGCTGTAGAGGGGACGCAATACACTGCTTGCCGCACTTATTCTTATATCAATAAATCCATTTCCTCTAAATCGTTTTCATCGGTGGGTTGAGTATTTTTTCTGACAACAGAGCCATAAATTAATACGAAGAAAATAACAATTATTATTCCAACAGAATTGCCTGGGAAATTTGAGAACCCGGGAATTTTTACGACCAACAGCCAGCTTCATTTCTGGTTTAATACTCTTACAATATGAGAAAACGTGATTCCGAAAACAATCTCTGAATTTATTTTTAAGGCGATCCACTAGTTCAGGAAAAAATCGAAATCGGAATTCACGCCCTTTATGGGAGGAGTTTAAAAATACTTGAGAAAAAGCTTTTGGAAAGGTTGGAAAAGGTATTTGAGAGATTTGTTTTACAGGTTGATTTCGTAAAGGCCTGTAAAAAATATTAATTCCTGTTTTACACATTGTTTATTGTAATAAAACGGAAATTTAAAATTGATTTCCCAAAATCAAGCGACGCGAAGTAACGCGTCCATCTCCCGCTGAGTTCGGGGCGTGACTGAGGTTTGCCGACTATGGCGTCAACAGTAGTTCTTCGGTGGACGCCATAGGGTTCACTTTGAAAAACCGAATTCGTCGACTAGCGGCCGTACTGTAAAATAACAACGCGAAAATGCATATTTTATTTTATTTTGGGAAGATTGGGTGTAAATATCAACTTTTTTTGCGATCATTATAAAATAAACTGAATTTGCCACATTATACAATGAAACCATAACCGAAAAGGGGTTTATAAATAGGAGAGTTTGGACTTGAAAGTGTGTTTTTTAGACCTTATACTTTATTTTTTTATAGGCTTATTAAAAGTTTTATTAAAAAAATGACCGATATTTTTAAGGGCCAAGGTATGTTCTACACGCAGTATTTAATTGAAGCATCTACAACACTTCTAAGCGATCAAATTTTCAAAACAAAAACATTTGATTTTGTATGATTTTGCATTATTTACTATGGCTTCATCTTAATGTGAATAACATAGTATTAGAGTCACAACTACTCCCATTTGGATCCAGTTGGGACTCCCATGCATGCCCTGCCTTGGCATCCCCATTTGCAGTATATTGTGAGGATGAAGGTAGTGAGGAAGGAAACGAGATGGGAAGAGAAAGGTGGGGATGGTTGGCTATTCAGATCGGGTTACAAATTTTTTTTTTGTTATTTGTTTTTGGGGTGTTTGCCGTGTTGCGCTACCTCCTTCTTTAGCCAACATTTCAGACATCGTTGCAGTGTCCATCATCCGGCAGATCTGCCGGATCTGCCCTGATGATGGGCACTGCAACGATGTCCGAAACATTGGCTAAAGAAGGAGGTAGTGTAACACGGCATTACACCCCAAAAACAAATAACGAAAATGCTTTTGGCTGTGAAAATCTTAAATTTGTTTTTTAATTTTTTTTTTATTATTCTCTATTCATAAACATATAAACATATATTTTTTCAGGTATTCAGTTTTTCGACTACCACACTAGGCACATGCCAGTATTATGGTAGTCGAAGTATGTATATATAATTATAAAATGAAATGATTGTTAGTTTGTATTGGTACCTATTCATTTAATTATTTTCTCTATTTATTTAACTGGGAAGGGGGATGGCAACTCGGGAGGGGAGTTCGCGGGACGGGGAAAGGGAAAGGGGGGAGTGGAGTGGGGAGAGGGAAGGTGGAGGAGACGAAGTGGGAACGCGAAAGGGGAAGGGGGCGTAGGAGAGGAAGGGGAGGCGGAAGGGGAATGGGACGAATGGGAAAGGACACGCAGGGAGAAACAATTTATTTATTAAATGGCATAGCAACGCAAGCCGGGAACCAGCTAGTTTAGATTCATAAAGATGTGCAATTTGGGAGGCGGGAATGGGTACCGCCACCCCGGGAACCTTTATTGGATAACCAACACCTCTGCCATAGATCACCCCAAGTGGTTCGCTACGTTTGGTGATTTAGCAGGGGTGCCCGGGTTCATGGGGTGAGGTTTGTCTAGGTCTTGGAGGCGGATGACCAAGACACACTGAACCCCAGATTCCTACCCACCCCTTAAACCCTTATCCTTCCCAGAACTCTCCTTTCCTTCCTTTCCTTAAAAAAACCCTCCACACAGCATCCCCAAAGATGACATAGGCCCTGAGGGAAATTGTTTTCCTCAGGGCCTCCTGTGTGGAGCTCATGTAAAAAAAAAATGTGCATCTTAATTATTTTGCGGTTAACTTATAGATTTGGATATAAAGCTCAGTATTTCCTCTTTCTAACACCGTTTAGATCCCATTTTTAACCATGATAGTAAGGGAGACAACGATTTCCATGAGACCTATGGGAGTTATTTCAAAAGCCGAACAAATTAGACTGAGAGGTTCAAATGAACTTTTAATTTTAAATCATTCACAGGCTGATTAGGTTTGGCGTTTGACTAAATATGAAGCTGGCTGTATAAGTATTGTACTTTGGCGCACCCAGCTTTTTGGCAGCATACTGTAATCGCCCTTATTTGACGCTAGCACGCTAGGATTAAAGGCATTACTGGATAAACCTAATAATTATATAAAGGAATACTCATTCTCATGTATTCTTTCCTACTTAGAAAAATGCCAATTATCCTGTAATTTTTAAAGACCATTTTTATAACCCGTGAAAAATCGTGGAATATTTTAATACCGATTTTGAAAAAGACATTTTTTCACATAAGCTCCACGCAGGACACCCTAAAGGAAAACGATTTCTCTCGAGGCCTATGTCATCTTTGGGAATGCTGTGTGGAGTATTTTTTTAAAGAAAGGTAGGAGAGAAAGTTCTAGGAAGGAAATAGGTATTTGGAGTAGGTAGGAATCTGGGGGTCGGTGTGTCCAGGAGTGACTGCTGGAGAAGTCAAAAGATCTCCCTCAACTAGTCTGTTTCGATCCGGCCGCCACGCAGCATGTGGGCAGACGCATCGACCGCCCAGACCTGGACAAACCTCACCCCATGAACCAAACGTAACGTTGATCTGTGGCAGAGGTGTCGGTCATCCAATAAACGTTTCTCGCGGCGGCGGTACCCATACCCGCCTCCCAAAATGAATAATGTTTAAATTTGATTTCCGTGACGATTCACGGTTACGGTACCGTGACGGCATAAGAAAGTCAATAAACATAGGTTCCTTAACAAAATAATGCTGCAGGTCTTTCAGAAGATGAGATAGTTACACAATGTGCGTAGGTCTGTTTCCTCCAAAGGAAAAAAGTCATAACTTCTTGCATCTCTCTCACACACCGCACCGTGACCGTCAACAGTCGAAAATGAGACAAACGGGGAACGTATGTCTGCACCCCCCCCCCATAGGAAACGTGCAATCATTATAATACATCTCCCTCGCATTTTTTTTACATTAACTCCACACAGGAGGCCCTGAGGAAAATAATTTCCCTCAGGGCCTATGTCATCTGGGATGCTGTGTGGAGGGTCTTTTTGAGGAGAGGAAGGAATGAACATTGGTCTTGAAGAGACCCATGTTGTAGGAAGGAGGAAACACAGAGGCCGGCAAATCATTTCACAGCCGAGCTGTTGAACACAAGAATGAGTCGAAGAAACGACCCGTTCTCATGTGACAAATGTCAACCGTGTACAAATGTTGGGCACGCGTTTGGCGTGTTTCCCGACTATGCACCGGTGCCGAAGGGATCAATGATGCTAGTTCCTCGGAGCATCTTCCATTGTAATACCGGTAGAACAAGGATAGCATTCCCACCCGACGACTGTGCTCTAAAGATTGCAATCCGTCTGTTAAGATGGGAGAGTCTATCAAACGGACCGCCCGTTTCTGCACAGAGTCGAGGGTATTTTTCAGGTATTTTGGAGCTCCAGACCAGAGATGGCTGCCAAATTCAACCGTGGGGCGTACTTGTGATTTGTACAATGTTAGCAGTTGTGTACTATTAAGTATCTGCGGGCCCTGTACAGTACGCCCAGTTTTTGGGAGGCCAACTTTACTCTTGCTTCGATGGAGCCCCGATACCTGAGCTGGTCACTTAGGGTTACACCAAGCATATCAATGGAGGGCCCGTTTGGAAGATTGCTTCCGTTGGAAGAGACTAGATTTTCATTTCGATCCCTTTTAGACGTAATCAGACAAGATTGGGTCTTTGAAACATTAAATTCAACGAGATTATTTTTAACCCAAGAGAAAACACTCTCGAGGTAACCGTCCATTCTTTGCTTCAAAGCCCTACGAGCTGATGGCCTGGTTGGAAGATTGCTACCGTTGAAAGATACTAGTGTTTCCTCCCTTCTACAACGTTGGTCTCTTTAAGACCAAGGTTTACTCCTTCCTTTGCACAAAAAGACCCTCCACACAGTATCCCCAAAGATAACATAGGCCCCGAGGGAAAATTTTTTTCTCTGTGTTCCAAAGTAATAAAAAATTTCATTTTAAGAAGTGATTTTCTAGTGTAAAATTGTAACCCCGAAAATCGAAAAATCGTTTCTCGAAATCCAAATTTTCTTTTAGAATATTTAATTAAATGAAGACAATATATGCGACGAAAATCTGGAAACAGAAAAATCAGAAAAAGATATTGGTACCTCTGGGACTCGAACCCAGGACCTCTTGCTTTCCGGTCAAAGGAGGTCCTGGGTTCTAGTCCCAGAGGTGCCAATATCTTTTTCTGATTTTTCTGTTTCCAGGTTTTCGATTGAGTTTCGCTAATATTGCCTTCATTTAATTAAATACTAGCTGGTTCCCGGCACGCGTTGCTTTGCCATTTAATAAAGAAATTATTTCTCCCTGCGTGTCCTTTTCCATTTGTCCCGTTCCCCTTCCGCCTCCCCTTCCTATCCCGCGTCCCCTTCCCCTCTCGCGTTCCCACACCACTTCCTGAATCTTCCCTCTCCTCACTCCACTCCCCCTTTCGCCCGTCCCGCGAACCCCCCTCCCGAGTTCCCCCTCTCCCCTCCCCCCTCCCCAACGCCGCATTCCATACATTCAGTCCCGATACATTCTGTTTTAAAACAGCTCGCGTGCCACCTATTGCATTTTTTATACAAATTTCATAATGCCAGAGTTCACCAATAGTTTTATACAAACCTTGTCCTGACAATAACGAACACAACAATAAAAGAATTATCCAATTTGGTGTAGTCGTTCGGAAGTTATGCGCATACATACATTTCGGGGATTCATTTTTATTTATAGAGATTTATAGAGATTAGCTGACCCGGCCATGCGTTGCTGTGGCTAACGAAACACAACGCCATCTACTGAATGGTTACAACCGTTACAACCATTTAACTCACACCGCCATCTGTTAATTTGCATACAAATCATCGATCGGTCGCTCCATTTACCTATATTATTATAGCGAGTATGCTTTGCTATGCCACTTGATAAAGAAGTTGTTTCTCTCTGCGTGTCCTTTCCCATTCGTCCCGTTCTCCTTCCGCCTCCCCTTCTTTCTCTTCCGTGTCCCCTTCCCCTCTATCGTTCCCACACCGTCCTCCCTCTCTCCACTCCCTTCGCCCGCTTCCATTCATTCAGTCCCGGTACATTCAGATTTCAAACAGCTCGCGTGCCACCTACATATTATAAATTAAAGTCCCCCGCGCCGTCTGTCTGTCTGTCTGTTCGCGATAAACTCGAAAACTACTGAACGGATTTTCATGCGGTTTTCACCAATAGATAGAATGTTTCGTGAGGAATGTTTAGGTATGTAACTTGTCAAGGATTTGTGTAAATTGGTTGAAACAACGATAATTGTTAGAAGTGTCGGAAAAAGTCAAGCCGCCTGGTAGTTTTCATCGAAAACGCTGCCTAATCCTTTTGGGATATAACAAAACAATGCATGGTGGGATATTCCTCTTTTATAGATCTACAAGAAAGTCCGTGAAGGCATATATATCTATCTTTTACGGATAGCTTACTATACCCATTCTATCTTCTAAAAAATGGTCAAGTACATTGCGGTAATTGAAAAGTTATTTGGACGGATACAGTATTAATCCTTATTAACTTAAATACTTAGTTACTCAAAGCATTTCATGTACATTATTATAATCTTTCACACCATCTCTACGTATTATAAATTAAAGTCCTCCGCGGCATCTGTCTGTCACTTCGCGATAAACTCAAAGACGGCGGTGTTTACAAATGTTGGATTTTACAAAGTGTTTTATTAGCCACAGCAACGCGTGGCCGGGCTAGCTAGTCAATTATTGCAGAAAAACTTGTAACGAATTAAACAAAAAATTATGTTTTCTGGGTTAATAATAGGAAATTACAAAATGTCGTAATAATATACCGGACCGTTATGCTTCCCTGTGTTATTTCATAACATATTTAATATGCAAAACACAGACACGTGTAAAAAACATGTGTGCAGTTCACACGCGATAGAAGTGAAACCGTCAGAAAACTTAGCTTCGAGAGAATGAGACGAATGCAGAGTATCGGGAGTAGGATAATTGTAAGGTTCATCATCATCATCATTATCATTACATAGTATAAAATGAAGTCGCTCAAAATGTATGTGCGCGTTAATCTTTTAAACTACGCAACGGATTTTCATACGGTTTTCACCAATAGATAGAATGATTGAAAAGGAGTGTTTATATGTATAATGCATGTAAATTATATTAGAGAAAAGCCGATAAATTAAAAGAAAACATATTTTTGTGCGATTTAAAACGGCTGGCGGGCCGTACTATAGTCACTTTTGAAATTCGTTCTACGGAAGAAATTGGAAAATAGATGTCCTAGAGTAAGTAGGTATTTGATTTTCCCTTTTCAAATATCCAGTGTTGCATTGCAAGCATTGTATAATTAGTGGCGAGTTAATTAGTTTATATGTATAATACATGCTTATTATAGTAGAGAAAAGCCGATAAATTCAAATATTCAATTCAGACAGCGGGCAGCGGGCAGCAGGCAAGTGGGTGGTGTGGATTTTATAAAGATTGGGTAATGGCGTTGTGTTTCGTTAGCCACAGCAACGTGTTGCCGGGTCTGCTAGTTTATTATAATATTATTACAAAGTTAAAACAAGAGTGCGGAGGCTACGAAGCACCGCACAAAGAGGAGACTGAGATAATAGAAAACACTGTATAATGTATTCTGTATCATTCTCTCGCAGGTTATCATATGGATGTAAAGGGTCATCCATTAATCACGTGATGTTTTTTAGCAACTTTTTACCCCCCCCCCCCCCCCCCCCGTGGTGATATGTGGTGTGGTTTTCGACTAATAGTCGACATTCCCGCCTCCCAAATTGAATCCCATGTAGAGCGAATGAACGAGGAAAGGAGTGTAAGGAGAATATATGACGCAAATGTGAATGGTAAAAGTAGTCGGGACGACACGAGGAAGACATGGCACGACCAAGTGAAACAGATACTTCCCCACCTTCCTCCTCCCTATCTCCTTCCCCTTCCCACTACCTTCAGCCTCACAACATACCCCAATTGTAGATGCCATGATCTCAGTGTTGGGACTCTTGTGCGGTATTCATATAAAAATAAAGATTGTTCAGTCGGGCAATGTCAAGAGTCAGAATACTAGAAGAGCATGTATGAATGAGACGATGTATGAATGTGAACGAGGCACGGAGTTTGTGCCAAGATCGAGTTGTTTGGCCTATACCCCTGCGGGGAAACGTCGTGATGGTTTTTAGTTAGTATTTGGAGATGTCTGACTAATCGACTAGACGATCGACATATTATCGAAAAACCACATTGTCCTTGTTAGATTCAAGCAACAGAATATCATATCCTAGCGAAACCAACGCAGTTTATAGTTGACTTTATTGGTAAAGGAAAAATCAATACTTTTGCATTGTGTCGAATGCATTTTTGTATGCAAGTACATTCTTTACTCTCTGCATGCAACGAAAAAAGTTGCACGTGTAAAATGTACTGGGTCCGGCAAAAAAACTCAAATGTATGAATAACTTGTGAATACCGCAGAAGAGTCCCGACTTGGGAGGCGGTTATGGGTACCACCGCACCAGGAATACATTTATTAGATAACCAACATCTTGTCATCGGTCACCTCAAGTGATTTGCTACGTGTTTTTTTTACATGAGCTGCACACAGGAGGCCCTGAGGAAAATAATTTCCCTCAGGGCCTATGTCATCTTTGGGGATGCTGTGTGGAGGGTTTTTTTAAGGAGAGGAGAGTTCTGGGAAGGAAAAGGGTTTTATTTATTTTATTTATTTATTTATTTCGATTCGCAAACATACACTTAACAGATTATTACATTGGTTTAAGTACATAAATAATAAGTTTCAGTATAATAAAAAATAAGAAAAATGTTATTGATCCGTAACTGTACGTAAATTGGTTAAAGTAGTGTTTTGTGAACACCTCACTAGGCGAACCTGTGCTGAGGTGTTCCCATTTTTAGGATAAGTGCTCTTCTGTCGGCAAGAGTCGAAGCACAGTATCCTCCTTGATTTTATCAAGAGGGGCACCGTGGGTCGATCCATGACGGCAGTATCCCATACATAAATTAAATATTAGTAAGGATCTATATACAGGTTATTTCAGGATATCTAGAATATGTATAAGATAAAGAAATTACTTGATATACAATTAGTTATAATTTTTCTACAGACCACCCGCCACTAGTATTAAATAATATTGTGGTACTTTTTGTGTCCCGAAACAATTTTTTTTTTTTTAAGTTTGGGTTGGGTCATGTTTGGTTAGGTGTTATAATCTTTTGAGTAAAGAGAATACCTTGTTGTTTGATCCAGTCTTTGATTAGTTTTTTGTGATGGATTGTTGATGTATTTGAAGTTAATAGTTCCTTCAGTGTATTGGGCATGCAGTTATAAAGTTTGGTTGCATAGTACTTAAAGTTTCTCTGCCCGTGTGAGGTATGAGTTATTGGAATATTTATGTTTTTTTTTTGTAGAGGCCCTGGTTTTAATCGCTATTCGTGGTTGCATTGGAATGTGGAGTTCGTGTTGGAAGAAGTATATTAGTACAGATTTGGCATAGAGTTGTCTTATTGTCATGACGTCCAGTGTTTCGTAAATTACATTCGTGTTTGTAAGGAACGGTACTTGGAGGATGAGTTTAATTATTGCCTTTTGAATTTTTACTAAAGGGTCTAAAGCTACATTCGTTGCACTTCCCCAAGCCAGTATGCCGTATGATATAATGGATCGACAAAGTGCAAAGAATATGGTCCTGAGGATTGTTTTTGGTTTAAGGGGTGGGTATGAATCTGGGGTTCAGTATGTCCTGGTCGTCCGCCTCCAAGACCTAGACAGACCTCACCCCATGAACCCGGGCACCCCTGCTAAATCACCAAACGTAGCGAACCACTTGGGGTGACCTATGGCAGAGGTGTTGGTTATCCAATAAAAGTTTCCGGGGCGGCGGTACCCATTCCCGCCTCCCAAATTGAAAATGTGTAGTAATTTAGGAGGGGTGCCCGGTTTCAGGGGATGATGTTTTGTCTGGGTCTTGACGGCGAATGCGTTTGCTAATTTGATCGGGAGAGACTGGTTGAGGAAGACTTACTAAGACTTCACCAACCGGACTCTCTCGACCCCATCGCCTTGCACTGGAGTGGGAGGGATAAATTCCTTCATATTTCCTTCCCAGAACTGCCTCATTCATTTCCCTAAAAAGATCCTCCACTCAGCATCCCCAAAGATGAAGTAAAGAGCTAATGTAAAAAAAAAACTTCTTGGACCCATTGGGACTACTGCATCCCCAGTTTATGTTGTGGGTAGGAGACGGGAAAGAGCAAAATTGAAAGTACCTGGATATTCAAATCTGGTCACCAAACTAATGCCATTTCTAAGTTGTGGTCTTTCACCAGGGCGATACTAAGAGTACCTGTCACTCTCAGTGATATTTTTAATATTGAAAAAATCATTTAATATTAATATTTCGTAGCGCAGACCCGTGAAAAATCGGGGGATACTTTAATATTATAAATAAGTTTTGTGAAGCTAAAAATATTTATTAAAAAAATCATTGCTATTCAAAGGAAGAAATTTACATTTCAAATATTAGTAAACTTGAAAAATTATTACGACATCTATCCTGCATATGTCAAACATTTTAGCAAATGTTTGACAGATGGATGTGTGGAATTTCTTTCTCTATATAGGATGTGTGGGATTGCACTCACCTCCCCACATTCTGGAATAAAGACCTTTATTATTATTATTATTAAATGAAATACACATCTCAAACAAAGGATTTTTAAATAGTAAAATAGTTTTGATACCCATTTTGTCGGAAATGATATTGTCACGACCGACTCCAGATACTAATATCTACAGCCTGTATGTCGGACGAATATCTACAGCTTATATGTTGAACTAATATCTACGAACTTCAGAGTGTTGACTAATATCTACAGAGCGTAGGTTGAACTAATATCTACAGAGCGTAGGTTGGATTAATCAGCTAAATGCAGCGCCGGATCTGCCATACGTTCAAAAACGTGCAAAAAACCTGGCGCCAACTCCGAAGGGGCGCCGTGTAAAAATAAATATTATATTAAAAATTTGTTATAATATTCCCTGAATCGTTTAAAAATTACCCATAGTACGAAATAATTATTACGCTCTAGCAACACTTTCCAAAGATACAGACTGCGCACGCATCTGGTTTTAATTCAACGAAATTCAACGATTTACGAATTTATAGTCAGTTACAGAATTTTTTTACAAATTCCATATATTTAGTTTAAACGTAAGATCTATTTTTCCATATATCTTTTACCGTCTTTTACGACGAATGAGTGCGATCCAAATTCATTAACCAATCACAGCGCCGTACTTTTATTCAAGAGAACAAACTAACCGACGGCGCCTTTCAAAGTGCTTTTGTACGATTTAAGTCTCTATGAGAATGTAGTTAAAGACCATTTTCTTATGAAATCTTCAGTAAATTCAAAATTCCATTAGCATAAACATCGCACGGTTTGCAAGGTTGCAACTTGTTAACAGTTTCATCATTGTTTTGACAGTTGAAGTTCGTTAAATGTACCTATAATTAATTTCTATTAGATTTGTTATTTTACAGTCGGTAATAATCAGTGTAAGCGTCCATAAGCGTCTTTCGTAAGCCGTTGATACCATAGATACGTTCGTGTTTGTTCGCTCAACACAGAACACAGGGGAAATGGAAATGCAAGGTACAAATTTGAGGTTATATTATTAGATTTTTAAATTTATAACTAAATTTCTATTGGTTGTTAGAGGTTGTGGATTGTGGATTAAAATGAATAGAACAATAATTAAAAAAAAACTTTCAGGCTCGCAGAATCTAAAACTTAGAATTAAAGAGCATAATGACATAAAAAAACTCGTTTCCATTGGGAATTTTTTTATTCAGATTTCTCCAGCACCGATAAAAAATGATGTCCCGCGCAATGACGTTACAATGGTCCCGAGCACATCTAATAAGATATCTATCGCACAAATTCCCCCGGTCGAATTATTAGAAGATAAAAATAACGTTACTGATAGCAGTTTAAATTTAATTCTGTTTTCAGAGCTTGAATTGAAAGATCCCGGATGCTGGCCAAAGTTATCTCAAAATTCCATTAGTTTATTAGTTCAGGAAGGTCCTGTACAATTGAAAGGTTTTGATTTTCCTATTACGAACAAGCGTAAATTTAATACTAAGTACTATTACAAGAAACTGCCTAATGGAGAAGAATTACATAGATCGTGGCTTATTTATTCGAAAACTTTAGATAGGGTTACACCCTTGTCTTGATACTAAGTCTTGATTTTATTTGATAAATTAGTGTAAAAAAAAAATTAAATTAAAAAAAAAAATTAAATTAAAAAAAAAATGGGGTAAACGAATTTTTAATCAAAATAAAAATGTAGGGGGGGGGCGCCATCGGTACCTACTGCACAGGGCGCTAGATTTCGTAGATCCGGCCCTGGATAAATGTGTCCAATAGTCCGATATTAGGGATTTTTACATACATACTTACATAAATTAAGTTTTTTAAACAGCATACGCAATATTACGTTATTCCAATATGCTATATATAATTGCAAATCCAACCTCTGCCAGTGCTGTAGATATTCGTCAACACTTTGGTTCTCATAGATATTCGTCAACAGTTTGAGCTGTAGATATTCGTCAACACTTTCCTTCTCATAGATATTAGTTCGATTTTTTCAGTTTTTGGAATTCCTGTAGATATTAGTAGACGCCTCCTCACGACCGATGCCGCGACACGAGAAGATGTGAACTGTAAATCTGATTTTGACAAGTAAAAGACAATTATTATTGACTGCGTTTTAAAATATCGATCACAGGAATTGGAGATGGAAGGAATAAGTCCCTTACCTTTGATGGCTTCCTTGACTGTCTCAGGATCGATCCTGGTACTGGCAGCTTCCCAATAATAACGGCACAACACAAAGTCTCAAATACCGACACTTTGGGTTCATAAAATAGCAATTTATGCGAATAATTGCGATATTTCGAATGCGAGCTGTGACCAGTGTCACATCGATTTTTCAACTGCCCGTAGATAATTTAAAACTTTGGTGGCAATATTGTTTATTTTTTCCATGTAGGTAGGAAAACATATTCTTCTTTTCTTTTCGGGACTTTTGAAGAAAGGAGGAAGACAAAGGAATAAATGACTGTTGAAGGACTTGGGAATATGGATTTATTTTTAAAACTGTTTCAGAACCAAACAGATAGGTATATTCTTAGAAAAACCAATTTTGAAAATTAAATCTTTAATCAATTTGAATAATTTTACGCATTACGTAGCAATACAATATCAAATCTTGAACCAATGCACTGACAACCGAAATCAATACGTTTACTAATATATATTTACGCTCGATTTCTATCAAATTGCACCATTTTACATTTTGATTGATACAAAGCAAATAAATGGGTTTCACTAGCACATTGGCAAGTGCGTTCCCTGGATAGAGGAAGGTTCCGAGTTCGAGTGTTGAAGGCGCAAACAAATATGTTGTCTTTCCTGTGTCTTTTTCAATGATATTAAGGTGCTGTTTGAATACAATTATTTTATTAATTATTGAAAAGATAGTAGTGGTCCTAAACGAGACCCTTGAAGGACCCCGGAAATTGTGAGATAAGGTTGTGTGAGAAGCTAAAGACGAACTTATGAAAACAATCATTGAAAACGAAGATAATACTAAATATCTAAACGAAACGTGAAACAGAACAAGACACAGAAAAATAAAAAAATAAAAACGGTCGCAACTGTAAATCGATCCGGGATCTCTGTCTTACCGGGAAAACGCCTCTATCCACTCGGCCATTGTGATCTGATTTTTTTACGTCATCTTTGTAGACCTCATATTTATTTTATTTAAATAGACGACAGATTTGGTACAACCTGTACAAAGTACAAAACCTTTATTTTTCGATAACCGCGTACTGCCAACTTTCCGTGCTTATCTGGCTGTTCATATCTAGTAATTACTAGTAGGAAGTCAGTAGAGTATACGTTTTATAGCGAGGAATTTGACATTATCGAAAAAAGTTTCCACGCCATTTTAAACTGATATATTCTGTAATGTATTATAACAAATGGGGTGACGCCTTTCAATGTGAACCTGAATTTTATCATGAATCTTTTAGTGTCAATATCAATTTGGGAGGCTGGCATCGCCTCCCCGGGAACCATTTATTTGATGACCAGCACCCTTGCCATAGGTCACCCCAAGTGTTCGTTACATTTGGTGATTTAGCTGGGATGCCTGGGTTCATGGGGTGAGGTTTCTCTAGGTCTTGACGGCGAATGTGTTTGCCTACCTACTGCGGGGCGGGCCGGATCTGGAGAGACTGGTGGCGTGGACTGAGATCTTATCACCTTTCCAGCTAGGCTCTTTCGACCCATCGCCTTGCAACACAGTGGGAGGGTTGGATTTATACATACGTCTGACTTTTCTGGACACATTGACCCCAGATTTCTGCCTACCCCTTATTCCTTTGTCCTTCCCAGGACTTCCTCTCCTTCCTTTCTCCAAAAAGACCATCCACGTACGTAAATACCGAACAAGAGTTCCAACTGCTCCAAACCGCCTGAAGGTAGTGGCGAAGGGAAGAAGATGGTTAATAGGAAGATGGGAAGTACCTGGCTATTCAGATCTAATCACCAAACAAAGCTAAAGCAACTTCAAGCAACGTTTCAATTCTGAATGGTGCACATATACCAAGGGGATACTGAGAGTATCTTACACTCTGAAACGTGCCGCAAATATACTGTATGTAATTTTACTTAACTCTAAATTCGACTGTTGCGAACTCCTACAACTCATAAACTTACGAACACCGACAGTAACCACGCGACAAAATACACTATTCTACTGCAGCATTCACAAGCGGAACTACATTGCCCACTCTCCTATACAACGATTTCACACTACGGGGAATCAGTACTTAGGTGATGTCGACATATTTAACATCAACTTGGCGAATTTTGTGGATCTTGTAAAAAACATATTCCAAAACTATTACTAAACATATGTGTATTTTTGTAAACTTATCAAATCGCTGTATTTTTTTATATTTTTGTGACTTGTGTGCATTTTTTATCTAATTTTATTTTTGTTATTTCATTATCTATTGAAAAATCATCTTTCATCATTGTAACAGACGTATCAGGTCTTTACAAGACTGTAAAATAAGGGGCACCGGTCTTGTGCACGCCTTCCACCGGCTCACGCTGATGATGGTGATATTTGGTGGGCTGGCCTCCCTACATCCAGTGGTATGGCCCTGGATGCGCCTCGTTTCTGCCTGAGCGGTGCCTTGCAGTGCCCAGAGTCAGGGCCGACTGCAGCGGTAGGCACCGGGTTCTCGTTCAGGCAGAACTTCGGCAGGAGGCAGCAGCTGGCAGCAGGTCGCAGACTCCCGGAGGTAGGTAGAAAGGACCACTTGTAGAGTAAATAATAAGACTTGTTGACTGTTGAAGAATAACTAACTTTATTTGGACTTGGACTTGGATATTCTTTATTGACAGAGTTCCTAAACAATGAGTTTACTGACTCTAGCATATTTACAATGGATTTTTTTTTATGAAACTTTGCGTGGAAGGATTTTATTTTTGGTGGTGAGAAATGAAACTTAAACTATACTGCGACTTGATGCAGGAATTATTATAAATTATATATTTTTTTAATTAGTATTTTTATTTAAAATATGTACTTAATTGCCTACTCCTTGCGGAGGATTGCTTTAGGTCTTTTGTGTTTTGTAATTTCATTCTCGCTATATTGGGCGAGAGAGTTAATGGTCGGATTTTCATGTCCGGCTAGGCCGGCGTAGAATTTTTCCGATTGGGAAACAATTAAATCCTTTATCAGAGGAATGTTTGTGTCTTTATGTAGAGTGTTAACCCTGATCCACTTCGGCGCATTCAACGCTAATCGAATGGCTTTGTTTTGCAGGGTTTGTAATTTTTTTATTTGAGTGTCAGCTGCATGACCCCAAACGGGAGCAGCGTATGTAAAGCCCGTCCTAATGGTGGTCTTGTAGATGAGTAGTTTATTGTCTGCTGATAATTTACTATTTCTACCTAGCATAGGGTAGAGTGCTGACATTGATTTATTTGCTGATTTTACTTTCTCATTGATGTGTTTAGCCCACGTTAATTTGGAATCTAGAGTTACTCCGAGGTATTTAATTGATTTTTCCCATGGGACCTGTTCCCCAAATAATATAATATTCGGGGGCTGTTTGGGTTTTCTTCGTGAAAAAACTGTAGCGGCACTTTTGGTTGGATTAATTGAAATTCTCCATTTTTTACAAAACTCTTCGAATAGAGTGGCTTGGAGCTGTACGCGGCTTGTAGCAGTGGTCGCGACAGTAGAACTCGAGATAACATTGGTATCGTCGGCGAATTGTGAAATTTTTACGTTATGGTTCATCGGTGGGGGAATATCGCTAGAATAGACGTTAAATAGTTTGGGGGATAGTGAACCGCCTTGGGGGACACCGGCTGCTAGTGGACGTTCTGATGATAGAATTTCGTCTAGTTTTACTCTAAAAGTACGATCAGTGAGGTAGCTATGTACCATTTTAATATATGAGATGGGGAAGCCCATTTGATGCATTTTATATACTAACCCTTCATGCCATACTCTATCGAATGCTTGGCGTATGTCAAATGTGAGGATCACTGTATGTTTCTTTATATTGAAGCCTTCGGTTATGATTTCTACTACGCGGAGAAGTTGATGAGTTGAAGAATGACCGGTTCGGAAGCCGTGTTGGAAATCTGGTAAAATTTTATTTTCGTGGATAAATGATTCTAATCGAACGAGGATGATTTTCTCTAGAACTTTGCCTAAGCAAGGGAGGAGACTAATTGGGCGATGGTTCGCGGCTAGTAGTGGGTCTTTGCCCGGTTTAGGTATTAAGATAACATTTGCTTGTTTGAACGCTTTAGGAAAGCAACTGAGTCGTAGTGACGCATTGTAGATGGCAGTTAAGGCGCAGATGCCTTTTAAAGGAAGGCATTTTAAAACTTTATTAGATATGCCATCTGGTCCCGCCGCTTTTTTATTTTTAAGAGAATTAATTATTTTTTTAATTTCATTAGGTGTTGAGAATTTGATTGGCAAGTCAGATTCTGTATTTAAAATTGATGCTACTTTTGAATCCACCATTGAAACGAAGGATGGGTCATCGTGATCAGTTATTGGGGTGAATTGAGCTTCAAGGCTGTCTGCAAAGGCTTCTGCCTTGTCTGCAGTAGAGTATACTACTCCGTTTGGGCCTTGAAGGGGGGATATTCTGGTTTTTGGTTTTCTGAGCGTTTTTGATAGTTTCCAGTAAGCTGCTCTGTCATTTTCGAGGGAAGATATGAACTCGTGCCAGCGTTCATTGCGGAAATCGTTAAGGGCATCTCTTACTTCGCGGGATAAGCGGTTATAGTGCATTTTTACTATGGGATTGCAAGTTTTTTGCCATTCTTTACGGATTAAATTTTTCTCCCTAATAAGATCTTTGATCTCTTCGGGGATACCATGTCGTCCTGTGTCATTTGGAATGTCAACGGAAGCCTCGTTGATGCATGATTTAATTGAATTAATTAACGAAGAAGTGGCGGTGTTAAGGCTCGCTTCATCGGGAATAGAAGTTGGCACCGTCGTAGATGAGTTTAATAATTCAATGAGTTTAGGCCATTTAATTTTTTTCCGAGTTGGCTGATGAGGAACCAGTGGATTCGAACCACCTGTCAATGTGAGAAGAATAGGATTGTGGTCGGATGCGAGCTCGTTTAGAACTTTTAGAGAGTGAACGTGACTTGTGTCTTTGAGGATGATTATGTCAATGACATCTGGCCTACCATGTGATGGCTGAAGAGTTGGTAGATCAGGGGCGTCTATGGCGATTGAGTTAGAGAGAGCATATTTTGCAAGATCTCTACCTTTCTTATTATCGTATCGGCTATTCCAAGAGCCGTGCTTGGCATTTAAGTCTCCGGCTATAATAGTGGGGACGTTTTCGGAGAGAAGTGAATCTAGTTCAGAGGGAATCAATTGTCGTTTGGGAGGGCTATAAACAGAAATGAATTTAATTGGACCAGAAGAAGTATTGATTTTAACCGCGGTGGATTCAATATTATCGTTAGAGAATGCATGTGCTAGACAATGGTCAAGATTGCTTTTAACAAAGATAGCAGTACCGCCTCCTTTATTGGAGGTTCTGTCATCTCGAAATATATTATAATTTGGTATTCTTAGTTTGCGTGATGGTTTTAGCCACGTTTCATTTATAAGAAATACGTCTAGATTATAATCGTGGAGAAATTCTATGATTTCCTCGCGGTATGCTAGTACTGTGCCATTGGCGTTCCAGTACGCTGTTTGCAAATTTGATTTATCGGCGCGTTGTCTAGCCATTGTGATTGATAATAAATGTCTGTATGGACTTTAGCTCTTTGGTGGCATTTTGTATGATGAACTGGAGCTCTGTAGCTCTTTCAATGAGGGTTTGAATATCGCTAGCCTCGGGCTTAGAAGGAAGCGGTGGGGGAGGGGGAGGAAGGCTACTATGGGAAGCTTGGGAGGACTCGGGAGGGCGATCAAGTCGGAATTGTTGGCTGAAGGCCGGGGTTTTGGGGGACCGGTTGTCCTGATGGGAGTTGCGGCTTTTGAAGAAGTCTGGCGCAGGCCAGGATTTAGAAGTTGAGGGGATGACAGGGGGAGGCTGGGTTGTATTGGTTTTGGTAATAATGGGTTCGGACCTAGGGGGTTCATTTTGCGTTTTTGACTGAGAGCCGTAAAAAACTTGTTCCTGCCGGTAATCTCGACGGTGTTCATTATAATTTCTGTTTGACTGCCTTTGATAATTATAGTTTCGGTTATTGTAAGCATTGTAATTGTTATACTGGGGTCTAGCAGGACAGCCCTTATAATTTGCCGTATGTGCGCCCTGACAGAGCGCACACTTAGCAGGAGTATTCTTAGGTTTCGGACACTCCGAAGATCTGTGGGGCTCTGCGCATTTCACGCATCGCTCCTGACCGTGGCAGCAGTTTGCCGAGTGGCCGTGTGTTTGGCAACGAAAACATTGCCCCGTCCTTGTTTTATTACGTAATGATTCCACTTGTATACGCAAGTGGAGGACAGTCTGCAGATCTGTGAAGATGCGTTTTGCCTCTTCATTTTTTGTTAAGTTTACCATTACGAGGGGAATCGGTTGACGAGACCGACCCGATTTCATTCTGTGCACCGAGAGAACTGGATATTTTTTGAGGGCAAGTTCAAACTTTACCTCATCAGTGGAGATATCTTCCGGGATACCTCTAAGGACTACTTTCAGAGGTTTGTCCTCTGGGAGCCTGTAAGAGTGGTGTTCAATATTTTTTGCAATTAATATTCTGGTAATATTGCTATGTTCCCTAGGGGTTTTTGTTTGGATATGGATAAATTTACCCATATTCTTAGCAAAGAAATCTATTCCTTTCTCTTCGAAACTGCGGAATAGAGCGGTCGTTTCATTTTTTTTATGTAATACGATTGGAGGAATCCTGGTGAATTTACGCGGTGGTTGTTCCGCAGAAATTAAGTCATCTTGAGCTGTAGAGGAGCCCGGTGTGGGGGATGGTGTCCTCAGAGCTGCAAATTTATTGTTTGCCAGATCAGGGGAGGATGGCCGCTTTTCGACATTAACTTTCTTGGATCGGGGAGACGAACTGGGAGAATTCCTCGGGGAGTTAACAGGGGTTAGTGAGCCCCTTGAACAAGTGCGCGTGCGCTTTCGCCCTGAGACAAGGTTAAACCCTGTCTCGTCGGAAGAAGAATAACATTCCATGTCAGAATCTTCATAATGCGTTCCTGGATTGGGAGAGGGAAAACGCCGTGGAGAAGGAAGCCGTCGCGGCGACTGGCTCGGAGTAATGCACTGAGATTGGCTTTGAGAGGCCATCTCGTGCAGGATTAAATCGTTGAGGTGGGTTTTTTCCTCGGGGGATAAGTCTTTATTGATTCTAGCGAACATAAATGCTGCTAGGCTATTTTCGAAGGCGCTCATGTTACTAGGGTTGGAAATTATAGGTATACGAGTATGTAATTAGTGACTTGGGTAGCAACCGGCTGGGAATGCTTTTAGTCAGTTGGAAAAACCGGATTTAACAATGGAACTTTATGAGTCACTAATGGGGGTTAAACCGAGTGTTAAGTGTTTTTATTATAACGATTGTCCGTGAGGTGATTAGTGCATTCGAAATGCGTTTGAAAACTTGGGCCGGGGAAAAAACGCGGCTGAATTGGTTGCTAAGCGAGTTTTTTTTATTTTTTTTTATAAAGATTTACTAATTATTTCATTTATATGACGTCGGTGGAAGGTGAATAAAATTTGTGAACTCTGTCAAAAAAAACAATATTTCAAGTACAAGTAAGTCCAAATACTCTCACCAGAGATTATGGTAAAGATGTCTGCTGTGGATGTCTGCTGCTGGAGGCTCAGCGCTGATTTAGTGGTTTTTCCAGGAAATTAGAACGGTCCTACTCTTCATTCAGACGGGGAACCAAAGTCGTGGATAATAAACCAGAAAAGTTCAAAGCACTTGAGTTTGTAAACGGATAATGTTTGAATCACTGAAGATAGTTTTAAATTCGACACATAAACGCGTGTTTGCGTAGATCACATGCGAATAATCGGCATTTGTCGCGAATAATCTCCTGCAGGAGTCAAAAAACGAAAGAACTGACTTTATAACTGTATAAAAATACAATAATTGAATTAAAACACCATAACGGTATAAAATCACAATGGTTGGTGAGTTACTTGCGTAGATCGCTTGCGAAGAGTCGCCACTTCTTACGAGTAGTCTCCGAAGGAGAAATACACGAAATAACTGACTTGGTAACTGGTAAACTGTATTAAAACACAATAACTGCATTCAAAACACAATGGTTGGAAATCGCTTCGGAACGCACGGAGCTGTTGACTGAACCGCTGGCGAATCGAGACTGGCTAACTTTATTTAGAAAATACGCGCCCTTTTATACCCTAATCTGGGCAAAAAGGTGATCACATGGTACATTTATGGGGTGGGGGGTTGGACCTCGCCCGTAAGTATAAATACGCCGACTTTCTTGTCGCACTTCATTTTGCTTGTGTCGCTCAAGAAAGTGGTCGATTAAAATCATTATTTAATAATAATTCTATAGGTTATAACATAGTTTTTATAAAGTATTTCTTAATTCTAACATGTATGTACGGGTATTCTTTACCCGTAGATTTTTAGTTTAATGAATTTAGGAACAATTTTGGAAATGTTTACCATTTGTTGGTAGGTATTTGAGTTTAATTTAAGTTTGCAAAGTGATGTGAAGAAGTTAGTATTTTCCCCAGGTTCCTCGTAAGACTGGCTACCGAAACCGGTTTGTCTCGTCGTCTTACGAGGTTCCTGGATTTTTAAAAATGGAAAAATACTGTTTTTTTGATCGGAAATTTTCTAAGTACAAAATTTGTGCGCAAAGGCATATAGCGTTGGCAGCTTAAGAGTCACAAGGTTGATTTATGGCTCTATGGATGCCCCGTAGGACTCTGCACTGAAACGTCTTAGTTTCAGTGTCCTACGGGGTGTTTAAACGAAGTTATATTAAAATATGGTGTATTTTTGACCAATATAAAGGCCCTTAATAGGGACACCCAAATTGGTTTTTTGGCTTTGTAGCCGGAAAAATAGCCCTGAAGGCGATGAAATAATAAGTTTATGATGTCTCCTGGTGGCAACTTGGTAACCAAGTTTTTACTTGTGTCACCAGGGCATCTGTGTATTAAGAAAAAGACATTTAAAATTGAAAAAATGTGTTTTGAAAAAGATCGTTGCTGGCGGCACGGTATTATTGAACTTCGTGGCCAGGACGAAAAAGGCCCTAAAAAGGGCCATAATTAAAAATAGAGAGCAGCCCGCTTGGCGGAGCTGCCGCCTCCTGCAGAGCCATAACAGCAGAGCGGCAAGGGAGGGCAGGTAGTCCGCTTGGCGGAGCTGCCTGGCTTCCTGCCGAGCCATAACCGCAGAACGGCAAGGGAGGGCAGGTAGTCCGCTTGGCGGAGCTGCCTGGCTTCCTGCCGAGCCATAACCGCAGAACGGCAAGGGAGGGCAGGTAGTCCGCTTGGTTGCCTTGGAGGCGTAAATAAGCATAATTAAGCATATTAATTATTAAATTATTAAAATATAAGAGTCTAGAATGTCTCCCGGTGCAAACTTGGCACACAAGCTTTATTGGTTGCACCGGGGCATTGTACATAACTAGCAAATTATAATTTAACAATGAGGGAGAGCAACACGTCCGTTACACTCCCCCCGTGCTGCTTGTCTGCACTAGTCATCAGGACGTGTCGAACGATGAGTAGGCGAAGCTGCATAGGCGGGAACAACAGGATCCCAGCGGGCTTCACGGCAGATCGGGTGTAGACTGCGGGGCTCGTCTGGATTCGGGCTGTCCTCTCTCGGCCATCTGCGGCGGGGGTGTCGTCCAGGACTCGGCCGTGTGGTCGGCTGATGTGGAGCATCATGGGGTCCATGACAGCCAGCAAATTTTTCCTTTTGCTGGGGTTGATTGGCTCCCCCCGTGTGAAGAGCGCCACTTCTTTGATGGTGGCATTGCTGGGGCAGGGCGGGCTCGTCTTCGCTGCGCCGATAACAGGTATCACGAATGTGGTAGTGATACTGCTGGGGCAGGGCGGGCTCGTCTTCGCTGCGCCGATGACGAAAACCACTGTTATGACAGCGGAATGTGGTTGGTCATCCATCTGGGCCAGTGCTTGGTATCTCTGTTCGCGCAGAGGTACGGATCCAGCAGATGCTCTCTGCTGATCGGCTGACTGTGCAGAGCTGGCTGTCCGGTGGAGCCCGGGTGAGGGCGGCCCGGGGCCAGAAGGTCCAGGTGGCAACAAATCCCACTGCTCCGGCAGCGGTGCGGATCCGGCAGGTGCTCTCTGCTGGTCGGCTGGCTGCCTCTGATAGAGCAGGGGTAGGGGCGGTCCGGGGCCAGAAGGTCCAGACGGCAATGAGTATAGCTGCTCCGGCAGTGGTGCGGATCCGGCAGGGTCCGGGGTCACGAAGCTGGCCCTTCTCGGGGCCGCAAAACTGGCCCTTCTTGGGGCCGCAAAACTGGCCCTTAATGGGGCCGCAGAACTGGCCCTTAACGGGGCCGCAAAACTGGCTCTTCCTGGGTTGTAGGAAGGGGGCGGCGGCGGAGGGTCTTCAGGCCCTAGCTGCGCCAGTGATGCATATGGTCCAACGGGCTTCTCCGGTGCGGCTTCACGTTGCCTCTTGTCGAGCAGAGGTACGGGCGGCACGGGGCCGGATGGTCCAGGCTGCATCCAAATTTCCTGGAGTCGCCAAGGTTCTCCTTGGTCCGGAACTGAGCGTTCGGTTGGCTCAAGGACTGCACCAGCTTGGGCAGGCTCTGCTGCTGCTGGTGGTGCATACCTCTGGTCCACCAGAGGTACAGGTTCGGCAGGCTCTTCACGTACGGCTTCTCGGTACCTCTGTTCGAGCGAAGGTACGGGCGGTACGGGGCCGGCAGGACCAGGTTGGGCAGGAGCTGCTGCTGCTGCTGGTAGTCGGTACTGCTGTTTGTGCAGCGGTACTGGCTGTGATGGCCCAGGTGGTGTCCACTGGGCGTGTGATGATGGTCCCTCAACGTTGTAGTAAGGGGGCGGCGGCAGGGGGCCACCAGGCCCTGGCTGCGCCGGCAAGGCGTACCTCTGGTCCACCAGAGGTACAGGTCCAACGGGCATCTCTCGTACGGCGGTACGCGGCCTCTGGTCCACCAGAGGTGCGGGCGGTACGGGGCCGGAAGGTCCATGCTGCATCCATCCTTGACCCTCATTGTGATGAGGGGGCGGCGGCGGAGGGCTCTCAGGCCCTGGCTGCGCCGGTGAGGCGTACCTCTGGTCCACCAGAGGCACAGGTCCGACAGGCATCTCTCGTACGGCGGTACGCGGCCTCTGGTCCACCAGAGGTGCGGGCGGTACGGGGCCGGAAGGTCCAGGCGGCATCCATCGGGGACTGCTGCCATAGTAGTTGAGGGGCTGCGGCAGGGGGGCTCCAGGCCCTGGCTGCGTCAGCGAGGCGTACCTCTGGTCTACCAGAGGCACCGGTCCAACGGGCATCTCACGTACGGCGGTACGCGGCCTCTGGTCCACCAGAGGTGCGGGCGGTACGGGGCCGGAAGGTCCAGGCGGCATCCGTCGGGGACTGCTGCCATAGTTGAGGGGCGGCGGTGGAGGGCCTTCAGGTCCTAGCTGCGCCGGCGAGGCGTACCTCTGGTTCACCAGAGGCACAGGTCCGACAGGCATCTCTCGTACGGCGGTACGCGGCCTCTGGTCCACCAGAGGTGCGGGCGGTACGGGGCCGGCAGGACCAGGTTGTATCCATGTTGGATCCCCTTTGTAGTGAGGGGGCGGCGGCGGAGGGTCTTCAGGCCCTAGCTGCGCCAGTGAGGCGTACCTCTGGTCCACCAGAGGCACAGGTCCAACGGGCGTCTCACGTACGGCTTCACGTTGCCTCTGGTCGAGCAGAGGTACGGGCGGTACCGGGCCGGAAGGTCCATGTGGCGTCCATCTTGGACTGCCATAATGAGGGGGCGGCGGCGGAGGGTCTTCAGGCCCTAGCTGCGCCAGTGAGGCGTACCTCTGGTCCACCAGAGGCACAGGTCCGACAGGCATCTCTCGTACGGCGGTACGCGGCCTCTGGTCCACCAGAGGTGCGGGCGGTACGGGGCCGGCAGGACCAGGTGGCATCCATGTTGGACTGCCTTGGCTGCTTGGCTGCGGGGCTCGGCTATCTCGTGCCGGCCATGTTTGTTCCCCATAGTAGTGAGGGGGCGGCGGCGGAGGGTCTTCAGGCCCTAGCTGCGCCAGTGAGGCGTACCTCTGGTCCACCAGAGGCACAGGTCCAACGGGCATCTCACGTACGGCTTCACGTTGCCTCTGGTCGAGCAGAGGTACGGGCGGTACCGGGCCGGAAGGTCCAGGTGGCATCCATTTTGTTTGATCATGGCTGCTTGGCTGCGGGGCTCGGCTATCGCGTGCCGGCCCTGAAGCATGATGAGGCTGCATCCGTGTTGAGTCATGGCTGCTTGGCTGCGGGGCTTGGCTATCACGTGCCAACCCTGAAGCATGACGAGGCTGCATCCATGTTGAGTCATGGCTGCTTGGCTGCGGGGCTTGGCTATCGCGTGCCAACCCTGAAGCATGACGAGGCTGCATCCATGGTGGTTGTCCATGGCTGCTTGACTGCGGGGCTTGGCTATCACGTGCCAACCCTGAAGCGTCTTGTTGTGGCAACCCTGTAGCAGCATGCGGTAGAGCGGGCCCTGTCGCACTTTTTTGTGCCGGCCCTTTTGCTCCACGCGGTGTCAGTCCTGCAGGATGAGGTAGAGCGGGCCCCGTCGCACTTTTTTGTGCCGGCCCTTTTGCTCCACGCTGCGTCAGTCCTGTAGGATGAGGTAGAGCGGGCCCCGTCGCACTTTTTTGTGCCGGCCCTTTTGCTCCATGCTGTTGTGGTTGCAGGGTTTCCGTCAGCATGTCAATAAGTTGCTGCTGACGGCGCAGCTCTCGTCGTAGTCGTCGCACCATGTCCTCAATAGATGTGGAGGGCAGTGCTTGCTCGTGGTGGCTCTTTTCTGTTGAGCGCGCCATCTCAGTTGTAGAGCTAGGCGGGTCACGAGCTTGTGTATGCATGGCATCAGGCGTGATGTGGCATCAGGCGTGGCATCAGGCGTGATGTGGCATCAGGCGTGGCATCGGCCCTGACATGGGCCATGGCATCAGGCGTGGCATCAGGCGTGGCATCAGCCCTGACATGGGGCGTGGCGTCAGTCCTGGCATGAGGCGTGGCGTCAGTCCTGGCATGAGGCATGGCATCGGGCGTGGCGTCAGGCGTAGCGTCTGGCGTAGCGTCAGGCGTAGCGTCAGGCGTGACGTAGCATCAGGCGTGGCGTGTCAGGCGTGCAGCAGATCCGGCTCGAAGGACCACTTGTAACAGACGTATCAGGTCTTTACAAGACTGTAAAATAAGGGGCACCGGTCTTGTGCACGCCTTCCACCGGCTCACGCTGATGATGGTGATATTTGGTGGGCTGGCCTCCCTACATCCAGTGGTATGGCCCTGGATGCGCCTCGTTTCTGCCTGAGCGGTGCCTTGCAGTGCCCAGAGTCAGGGCCGACTGCAGCGGTAGGCACCGGGTTCTCGTTCAGGCAGAACTTCGGCAGGAGGCAGCAGCTGGCAGCAGGTCGCAGACTCCCGGAGGTAGGTAGAAAGGACCACTTGTAGAGTAAATAATAAGACTTGTTGACTGTTGAAGAATAACTAACTTTATTTAGAAAATACGCGCCCTTTTATACCCTAATCTGGGCAAAAAGGTGATCACATGGTACATTTATGGGGTGGGGGGTTGGACCTCGCCCGTAAGTATAAATACGCCGACTTTCTTGTCGCACTTCATTTTGCTTGTGTCGCTCAAGAAAGTGGTCGATTAAAATCATTATTTAATAATAATTCTATAGGTTATAACATAGTTTTTATAAAGTATTTCTTAATTCTAACATGTATGTACGGGTATTCTTTACCCGTAGATTTTTAGTTTAATGAATTTAGGAACAATTTTGGAAATGTTTACCATTTGTTGGTAGGTATTTGAGTTTAATTTAAGTTTGCAAAGTGATGTGAAGAAGTTAGTATTTTCCCCAGGTTCCTCGTAAGACTGGCTACCGAAACCGGTTTGTCTCGTCGTCTTACGAGGTTCCTGGATTTTTAAAAATGGAAAAATACTGTTTTTTGATCGGAAATTTTCTAAGTACAAAATTTGTGCGCAAAGGCATATAGCGTTGGCAGCTTAAGAGTCACAAGGTTGATTTATGGCTCTATGGATGCCCCGTAGGACTCTGCACTGAAACGTCTTAGTTTCAGTGTCCTACGGGGTGTTTAAACGAAGTTATATTAAAATATGGTGTATTTTTGACCAATATAAAGGCCCTTAATAGGGACACCCAAATTGGTTTTTTGGCTTTGTAGCCGGAAAAATAGCCCTGAAGGCGATGAAATAATAAGTTTAGGATGTCTCCTGGTGGCAACTTGGTAACCAAGTTTTTACTTGTGTCACCAGGGCATCTGTGTATTAAGAAAAAGACATTTAAAATTGAAAAAATGTGTTTTGAAAAAGATCGTTGCTGGCGGCACGGTATTATTGAACTTCGTGGCCAGGACGAAAAAGGCCCTAAAAAGGGCCATAATTAAAAATAGAGAGCAGCCCGCTTGGCGGAGCTGCCGCCTCCTGCAGAGCCATAACAGCAGAGCGGCAAGGGAGGGCAGGTAGTCCGCTTGGCGGAGCTGCCTGGCTTCCTGCCGAGCCATAACCGCAGAACGGCAAGGGAGGGCAGGTAGTCCGCTTGGCGGAGCTGCCTGGCTTCCTGCCGAGCCATAACCGCAGAACGGCAAGGGAGGGCAGGTAGTCCGCTTGGTTGCCTTGGAGGCGTAAATAAGCATAATTAAGCATATTAATTATTAAATTATTAAAATATAAGAGTCTAGAATGTCTCCCGGTGCAAACTTGGCACACAAGCTTTATTGGTTGCACCGGGGCATTGTACATAACTAGCAAATTATAATTTAACAATGAGGGAGAGCAACACGTCCGTTACAATCATTGTACTACCAAACATGTAAAAGCCCTCTGGGCGTTGAATAAATAAATAAATTATTTAATTGTGAAATAACACAAATCAATCAAATAAAATTTACTTGCACACGCCGGGATTTGAACCTGTGTCCTCCGGATTGGAGCCTTATCCCTCGACCATGGAGGCCGTCAACCAAATTCATAAATCAAAACACAGTGAGTCTGCAAATTTATGTTTATTTTCCTATCTTTTCTACATGATTATGTGAACTGACAAGATCTCTAATTCAATGTCATGCAACTACGGTTCCGTGGCAGTTGATCCACAGACAATTGGCCCCCGGCAAACTTACAAACAATATGCAGTCGGTTTAGGAAATATACAATATATCTAATTACACAAAATATAACTAGGTGGCCCCAAAGAAATGTGCAGAGAAGATGTACCGTCGAATAACAAAAGTATCAAACATTTTTTTAATTTTTTCAAAAATCTACTTGTCTATAATACTGTGTATACCAGCAGTGTACCGGATTATCCCTAAGGCAGAGTAGGCAACTGCCTAGGGGCCCCGCATCGGCTAGGGGCCCCGCGTCCCAGGAAAAAATGACTTGCTTCAATTAGTGAGCAACGAAGTTTCGGAAAAAGTCAGCTTTCGAGATGTTTTTTTTTTAATTTTTATTAGGAACATTTACTGGTTAATAACATTAGGTACATGCATTAAAGAAAACAACAAATTATAATAATTAGGTTGTTATAACCCAATAAATAACTAATGTTCACATCATGTACAAATAATAAATAAAAAGTCTATAATTAAAATAAATATGTGAACATAGATACTTGTATTTTACTTTACTTTTCTTTCCTTCTATTTGTTGCAACATTACTTAGTATCTGAAGTGATTGAAGGTGCCGTGTGTGGTTTATATTGGCATTTGTTTAATTTTATTTTTAATTATACATATATATGTAAATAAAAATGTTCTACAAACTTCAGTATGCACTACCTATCTGCTCGGGAAAATAAAAGTGAGGACCAGTCGCTTAAAACGCGGTACCATCGTTAGTTTTGCTCCGATTTACTTGAAATTTTGACACAGTACTCAATATACTGACATGTTTTACATTCAGAAAAAAAATAAAAGTTTTAAAACCTTACCCCCCCATTAAAGTCTTGTTAAGGATTTGATCAAGGGATCAAGGAGGCGTTTGGAAGCCCCTTCAACCCCCCCCCCCCCCCCACCCTCCCGTTAGTCCGCCATTGGTAAAGGGGCCCCGAGACGTGCATTGCCTAGGGGCCCCGACATGGTTAATCCGGCCCTGTATACCAGTGCCTCGTGGGAGATCCCACACACTTTTTTATGCTCCGAAAGCGAGAACTTCTTCCTTTCAGAATGCCCCATTAAACAGAGCAATTCAACTGCTTAACGATTCTGCATTGAGCATTGACATCTTCAATGTTACCTGTAGCGAGTTCAGTAACTATCTTTTGACATACGTCTCAACATAGTGAAACTGCCCTTTGGACTTTTTTTTATCACTTAATTTTTGTAATCTTCTCCGTAATAATTTGGTGTATAACTGTTTTATGGAGAACCTGAAAAATAAATAAATAGTACAAAAAATCAACACTGTATATAAATTCGTTTGATATTCATACCAACTTATTATTAATCTTTATAAATAAAAATGAATCACCGAAATGTACGTACGCGCATAACTTCCGAACGACTGCACCAAATTGGATAGTTCTTTTTGTTGTGCGTTTGTTATTATCAGGACAAGGTTTGTATAAAACTATTGGTGAGCTCTGACATTATGAAATTTAAAAAAAAAAATTGCAGCAGGTGGCACGCGAGCTGTTTGAAAACTGAATGTATGGAATACGGGAGGGGGGAGGGGAACTCGGGTAGGGGGTTCGCTGGACGGGGGAAGGGAGGGGAGTGGAATAGGGAAAGGGAAAGTGGAGGAATCGGAGTGGAAGGGGACACGGGAGTGGGAGGGGAGACGAAAGGGGAACGGGATGATTGGGAAAGGACACGCAGGGAGAAACAGTTTCTTTATTAAATGGCATAGTAACGCATGCCGGGAACCAGCTAGTTGATATTTTTTAAGTTGATTTTACGATTGAAATTGGTAAATAGTGCACAAAAAAATATAATATAGTAAATATCATTTCGGGGGGGGGCAATTGTTGGTAGATCAGCTGACGGGTCACTGCAAATTACAATAGGTAAGGGAACGTACCCATACTACGTGACACGTTTAGGGGTGGGGGGGTCTTCAAAATGTCACGCTCGGTACAAATGAGCGGCGGGTTGCTTAGGTTTTTGGTCACCGGGGGGGGGGTTAAAAATTGCAAAAAGTTGGTCACGTAGTATGGGTACGTTCCCTAAGCATTTTTTGTACTTTATTATTTGTACCAGAACATGTAATAAGTATACGAAATTAGAAATTAGTGTCCGACCGAAACAGTCTGCCTCAGTTTCGACCGAAACCGAAACTTTTTTAGACAATCGATTGTTTACTATTATTTGGCTTATTTTTTACACTTATTCAGACAGTTAACACGTCTTAAATTAAATAAATAAATAAAAAAAACAATAATTGAAGTATGTGAAAAAATTATTTTTTTTTACATTACTTCTGTAAAACAAACAAAATTTTTAAAAAATAACACAACATGTTAACTACTCCTTGGAACTTCTCATTCGCCTTGTTGAAGAATGTTTGTCATGTTGCATTCTGCCAATATTATCTCACACGAAAATGAAAGAAACAAAAAACAGTCACATTTGGGTGACTTAGCAGGGGTGCTCAAGTTCATGGGGTGAGGTTTGTCTAGGTCTTGGCGGCAGATGCGCCTGCCCACCAGCTGCGCGGCGGGCCGGATCGGGAGAGACCGGTTGAAGGAGACCTAACCTAGACCTCTCCAGCTGAACTCTCTCGACCCGTTGCCTTGCACCGCAGTGGGAGGGTTGGATCCATACGTTCATCACTCCTGGACACATTGACCTCCAGATTCCTACTCAACCTTTTCCTTCCCAGAACTTCCTCTCCTTCCTTTCCTTAAAAAATCCTACACCCAGCAGCATCCCAAAGGCGAAATACGCCCTGAGGGAAATTATTTTCCTCCTGTGTGGGAAAAATGAAAAAAAAGAAAATAATAGAAACAAGTGAGATAAGGCATGGAAGACTGTCGCCGAGTTATGAACAAACTGCAAAGACTATCATCAAATGCAATAAAAGTTATGGTAGATGCTAGCATTAGTAGTGTGGGTGAACGATATTAGAAAAGCGCACCGTGAAAAACAATCACGGCTCATGACCTATCTTCCTTGTTTCCATTATATACAGTTCTACTTAAATCAGGAATAAAACAATGGATTTATGCTAAAGTTTTTTTTATGCAATTAAATACATTAATTTTTATTTGACATTCGAGTAAAAATGACATGTTTTTTTTACACTTTTTGTATTTTTTCTTCAATGGCCTTCGCCGTAGAAGTCTACAACAGATGTGCCCTGTTATCGGTACTGCAATCAGAGTTGACAAACAGATGCAATGCTTGCGTACATAACATTTGATAAGTGTTTTCGTCACAAAATAAAATTTCAGTAATTTTTTTTTTTTAAATACAGTGCTACTCTCTCACTAATCCACCGACTCTAAAATTGGGCAAGTGTCTACTGGGCTCATGATAACATTGAAGTGCGAGTGAATTCTAAAAATTTAAACGTCAATGCGCTGATGGTATAGCTTTCCTTTTGATGTCTGCACCGTCCCAAAGGAAACATACAATCATTATCATATATCTCCTTCACTTGTATAAAGAAAATGAAACGCAATTTCCGTCGCCGTAGCGGAGCCGTAATAAGATATATATGTTTCCTTCAAGGAAAAAAGTAGTAGTTTGGAAGAAACAGACATACATATATTGTGTTGGTGAGGCTACCCATTGGTAAGGATATACTCGAATAAAACATAGTTTTATAAAAATGGATATTTTCTCACCTCTCAGAACAAATTTAACATTTAAATCATGTCCAGATGCTATTTTTTGTCAAACGAGTATGCGAATGCAACTCACGTAGCACTGTTAGTAGCGTGCAACTGACATCAAACTCGTAGCCGATGTGTAGCATCATGTATGAACACTAGCAAAATAGTACAGCGGGTACTCACGTATGCTACGCACACGAAACTTGAGTCGCTTGCAAGTATCTCCAAAGTCTCTGTTCGAGCCATTAGCGAGTCAGGAGCAGATTGCGCGTTCGAGTTCTTTCGCGAATCAGGAGTGGCTCCCAGGACCTGCTCCAAGAACTCAAGTACTTTTAAAAGGAAGCACGTCTTGGAGGCCTCCGGCAAAATGCAGAACCCTTCTCTAGTCTACACACACGGCAGATTACTGAATTTGACATACGAATACCGGCGAATTACACAGCTTGATTTTGTGCTTACAACTAGTTAAAATAACAGCAGATTTAATATTTATTGGACAATTAAAAAGGCGAGTTACTGAGAGAGTACTGCGTGTAATAAAAAGAACTCACAGTAAAATTTTTCGAACCTTCAAATTACAACAATAAGTTCATGTAAAGAAGACAAAAGTATACATATATGTAAATAAATACCGATACATATAAACCTAAGTTTGTGTAGTTTGCTTCAAACCTAATTGCAAGACCTATATAATTATTGGCAATCTAAATTATAACATTGGGCACATTGTTTTAATTTAAACACTTACAAATAAAAAGTAATAAGTTTTTTTACATCGATTTTTTTTTAAACATAATTGCATTTTTAGCAGCCTGCCTTTAGAATTTCATAATATACAATTTGGGAGAACAAACTAACTAACCAACCATTACGTCATTTCTTCACAGGGAGATTGCAGAAATGTCACAAAACTTTATTGGCACACACTCCTTGCTGCATCCATGTTCATACACACTCATTTGCTCATACTTACGGCCGTTGCTCCCAACTTTTTCGATCGATCAATCTGAGCCTCCGATCAGCTAAGTAATTTGTTTAGTAACGCTCGATTCGCCTGTTGGTCGTTGAGTTGCGTTGGGAATAGCGTATTTGTACATTTGAGGAGTGTTGAGCCAAAATTTCGGCTCAACAGTTGATCAGTAGGTTTAGGAACAACGACCGTTACTGACGATATAAATGGATCAACTTCACTGGCCTCTCTGGGGCCTAGGAGCCCCCATAGGTCATTTACACTGCAGAAATAAACTGATACAAGTGTATTATGGGTGTGTTCGTGTGCCCAAAGTAAGATTAATTTTATCTTACTTAGAGTGAAAATGATTAAAGATACATATATATTAAATAATATCAGTTATTTTCTAAAACTGATTAGGAATTTCACTCTCCTATCTGGCACACTCCTTGCTTCATTCGCACTCATAAATCATCTCATAATGCTCTTCTGTTATTTCTGATTCTTGACATGACACAATTCAAGTATGTATTTATATTTGATTTACTTGATCGTGCCATGTCTTCATCTAAGCATCTCTTTCTTATTCGCTAATAGCCTTGCATAACTTTCGTACTACATCATCAGAATATACAGTTTTACCACGCGTACACCTCAGGGATCTCATTTCCATTCATCACCGTCTTGTTTATTTACATCAGAACAATTTTTATGCAAAAACTTATTAAATATTCCATACATATTTATTTGGCTTTTTACAATTAATTTCACTTTTTTGCATGATTTTTAACATATATTTGTAACACATATATTTCGAGGCCCTTATGTCAAACAAAGATATCCACAAACAAATAATTCTCAATTTTCTTACTAACTCACCTGTTTTTAGCAAAATGATGTTTTTGTAAATTGTACTGTCTTACCAGATAATGTGTTTAAATATATATTTATAAAAATAGTTTATAATCTCCCGTAAGCAGTATTCCCAGAATTTGATTCAATTCAAAAGAATTAGTTATATTCAGAGAAATTATTTTTTAACAGTATCCTTAACCTTTTTACGACCATGTCGTTAAAGAATTTGCAATACCGGTGGACTGGCAGATTTTTCGCTATTTATAAATCTCATTTTAATTGAAAATAGTGTCACTTAAATACAAACATTTCGTTTCTAAACAATTATAATAACTTAATAGCGTAATAGCATCGTACATAGATGATGCTCGTCTTTTAGGCATGCAATCGGTTGGCATGTATACATGATGCTCGTCTTAAATGGGTTAAGGATATGCTGGCAAACGAGATTAAAGTCAAACAAGATTATCTACAAAAAGAGATGCCAATAATTTGAGGGCTTAAGTCAAATAATTACACAAAGACTTACCAATAATAATATTGGCATGTTTTTGTGTGATAATGTTGTTTGATTGCCCTGGAATATTATCGGTATGTTTTTTTTTTTGTAGATAACTTAATTTTAAGCCCTTAAACATTATTGGTATGTTTTTTTATAGATAATATTGTTTGATTTTAAGCCATTGGTATGGTTTTTGTAGATAATTTTATTTGATTTTAAAACCTCCAATATTATTGGCATGTTTTTGTGTAGATAACTTTGTTTGATTTTAAAACCTCCAATATTATTGGCATGTTTTTGTGTAGATAAGTTTGTTTGATTTTAAAACCTCCAATATTATTGGCATGTTTTTGTGTAGATAAGTTTGTTGAGTTTAAAACCTCCAATATTATTGGCATGTTTTTGTGTAGATAACTTTGTTTGAGTTTAAAACCTCCAATATTATTGGCATGTTTTTGTGTAGATAACTTTGTTTGAGTTTAAAACCTCCAATATTATTGGCATGTTTTTGTGTAGATAACTTTGTTTGAGTTTAAAACCTCCAATATTATTGGCATGTTTTTGTGTAGATAATTTTGTTTGATTTCAAGCCCTTGAATATTATTGGTATGTTGATTTGGAGATAACATTGTTTGATTTTAACTTCTTGAATATTATTGGTATATTTTGTAGACAATGCTGTTTGATTTTGAATATTATTGGTGTGTTTTTTTTGTAGATAACTTTGTTTGATTTTAAGCCATTGAATATTACGGGTATGTTTTTTTTGTAGATAACGTTGTTTGACATTATGCCCTCGATATGTAATTATGAATAAACACAAGTTTAAAACTATTTTTAGTGAGATTTAACCTGTCTGCTTGTTTAGGAATAAATACATCCCAAAATACGTAATTGCGTTATACTTTCATAAGACCAAAAACGTCCCGAGCGACCTTACATTTTAAAAGCTGTATATCTCTCTTCCTCTCTTGCAAACATATGTTATTTTTCTTATAACCAGAAAGAAAACGAAATAATGCTTCTTATTGTCTTTGAAATATGAAAGCTATCTTGCATAGATATTTTACAATCTCGATCCAAAGTGACGGTTTCTGATTTTTCGGGCGAAACTGAGGCTTTCGTATTGTGAGGTGCGAATATATTGAACCATGCAGACGGGATAAACACAAAAAGTCTATTTCGAAAAATGGCAGATCTGTCGTAAAGCTACAACCAAAATGAAAATTATGCGTTTGGGTGGAGGTAGAAACAAAGACGGTGCACCACTAGGCGTAGATGCGAACAGCAGAAAAATGTTGGAGACACGCCTTGTGGACGTGGTGCAATAATGAAGGTAAGGAATCACTGGACCCACGTATGAAACATGCGCATTACTATTTTCCCAGGTGCACGTGCACACTTGCTATACGCGCGCAATGCAAATTTGAATTGTAGTATCGCGATATTCAACAGATGTTACGTTATAAATCACTTTGTAACGTCTTACTAAATCTATTAGCTGTTTATCTCCTGTATCAACAGCACCGATCAGCGTTGCGTGGGGAGTGTTGGTTGAAACATTGTGTTGTTGCATATATTAAATATGTTTCTGAAGCATCTATTTTCATAGAAAATGAGTGGATTGTATGTTTTATCATGATTTATTTTTGGGGTTTTATGCCTTGTTGCGCTGCCTCCTTCTTTAACCAATGTTTCGGACAGTGCTACAGTGTCCTTCATCGATGCAGAAGTGTAATCGATAGCGGTAGTTTGGCAAATATGTTTCTGAAGCATCTATTTTCATAGAAAATGAGTGGATACAATATTTTATCATGATTTATTTTTGGGGTATTGTGCCATGTTGCACTACCTTCTTTAGCCAACGTTTCGGACAGCGTTACAATGTTCTTCATCAGTGCAGATGAGTAAAATTAATAGTGCTAATTACGGAGACAATTAAAATTCACAAAAATCCCATTTAATATTAATAAAGACAGGGCTGAACTCAATAGTTCTTGGCATCTGATATTTGACGATTACACCAAAACTAAACGCAGAAAACCATTTTAAAATCATAATTTTATTCCAGCTCTTAGAAGCTGACAACACAGTATCGTATCGATGTACATACATAAGCACACACTTCACAACTATCGATTACATGTGCCCCGATAATGGACATTGTAACGCTGTCCAAAACGGAGGTAGAGCAACATGGCATAACACCCCAAAAATAAATCACGATAATACTTCATATTGGAATGCATGTTGTCCAGATGACTTAATGCGTTGCGTACATTGTGTATGCGAACCTAGCATTTCCTTCCTTAATAAAGATTCATGGCGTATCTCCGTTATTTCTATTATCAGTGCATAGAATTGATACAATTTTAGTATACGCCTGACATGGAGGATTTAGCAAGGTTGCAAGTCAAAATTTTCCATTTAGCATTTTATCTCTGAAAAGAAAAGTGATTGTCTTTATCTATGCCCCACGAAAACCGTATTTAAGTTAGATCACTCCATCTCCGCAAGATATCAGCAATTGGACTGTTTGTTCATCATTTCATTTTCCTGCCGAATTAACTTTTTTGACTTACAACACTTTTCTACAGGACGTGCGATGTGTTACAAATATATTCAGCCCCAGATTGGGCGCCGGCCCCGAGCGGCAGTTCTAAGGGGCGCCAAAATCGTTAATTCATGTGTTTGATTAAAAAAAACTTGATTCACAAGGCATCCAGCGCATGCTGTTCTATCGGTTATTCATTTGATTTTAAAATGCCCAGTTGGTTTTTTAACACATCCTAAGTTAATTTATGAACATGTGATGTCTCTGCCAGGGGAATCCCCGTCGCATCTAGAGCTAGGGGCTACACGAGCTGCGCCAAATAAGCCCGAGTGGTCGAACGTCAAGCGAAGATCACTCACCTCACGAGAGGGGATGCCGCTCATCGAGAAGGGGCACCACTAACAAGTTTCTGCTCCGGTTTGAAAAAGTCATATATCCGGGGCTGAATATAGTGCAAACTGATTGTAAATAATTACAATAGGCGTGTGGCGAATCACGCATTGTGGAAAATATGTTAATTGTTGCAAAGTACTGTCTGAAAAAAAATTATAAAAAATGATACAAAGGTAAAAGATGTAACTTTAAAAAAGCACTTTGGTCAAAATTCTAATTTTTCACATTGTATACATACATGATGTTTAGAAGTAAGTGTTACTTTCCAAAAAGAGATTCTACATTGTATCTTCGATTTGAGAGGCGGGTATGGGTACCGCTGCCTCGGGATTCATTTATTGTACAACCTCTGTCATAGGTCACCCTTAACCTCTAATGGGCCGGAGACGATTTTATCTATGACATACAAATGTCATTTTTGCCGCGATTTTTATCCGTCAAAATTTATGCGTGTTCCTCGACTAAAACATCGTAAAACTTATTAATTTACGTAATTAATGCAAGTAATGTGTTTTTGGTACATAGTTTATTGTTCTAAGAACGTGTTTCAATCAATAAAATATACGATAACTCAAAATTAATCAACAAAACATTCAATTCAAAGTGGTGCTTTTTTAGTGAATTTTCGTGAAATGGCCTGGCCACTCAGAGGTTAACAGGGGTGCCCAAATTCACGGGGCGAGGTTTGTCTAGGTCTTGGCAGCGGATGCTCTTGCCCACCTACTGCTTGGAGGGACAGATCGGGAGAGACTGGCTGAGGGAGACCTTTTGATGTCTCCAGCCGGACTCTCTCAACTCATTGCCTTGCACTGCAGGAGGAGAAATGGATTCATACTTGCGATTCACTCATGGACACACTGACCTCCAGATTCCTACCAACCCCTCATATATTTTTCCTTCCCAGAACTTCCTTTCCCTAAAAAAGACTACACAGCATCCCCAAAGATGACAGACCCTGAGGGATTTTTTTTTTCCTTGGGGCCTCCCGTGTGGAGCTAAGGAAAAAATATATATATATACTATTCTGAGGTAATGTAATATTTGAACATGTTATTTTGAAACGCTTACGTTAACCTGTAAACGGCCGGAAACGCTCATTTGCGCGCAGCTTTTGCGAATGCGCGAAAAAATATTTCGAAATAAAAGTGTTTGTCTGCGATTTTGACCCTTCTATGTACAGAATTTGTATGAAAACAAGGTCAGAATCGCTTGCGCCAACATCATTGATGATATTGCCACTAGTTTCATTCACCTGGCAACACCAGATTATTTTTAAATGTTTTTTATCTGTGGAATCGAAATGTCATTTTTGGCGCAAGTTGAAGCTGTCAATATTGACGCGTGTTCCTCGACTAAAACATCGTAAAACCTATTAATTTACGTAATTAACGCAAGTAATGTTGTTTTGGTGCATAGTTTATTATTCAAGGAACGTGTTTCAGTCAATAAAATATACGATAGCTCAAAATTAATCAACAAAACATTCAATTCAAAATCGTGTTTTGTTACGAAATTTCCGTATTTTTCCTGGAATTTGCGGGCCTTTGACAGGTTAAATGAAAAGAAAAACAAAGTGAAAGATGCACGCATTTATAATAAAACAAATTTTAAATATTTAAAAGAAAACTTTTGATTTATGCCATATGTTTTCTGTTAAAAATATCAAACTGTCAAATTCAGGAGTCAAGCATAACCTCAAATTTGAACGTTTTAAAATTAATTGTCGAAATCGGTGTTACCATAATGAAAATTGGATTTTATTTATATTTCATAATAAGAAATGTAGGTGCGTATGTATATATACATACAAATAAAATAAAACAATTTTGTTTAGATCAGATTACTCCGGGATTCGAACTTTTGTAAGATACAACAGCATTTTAAGACCAAATTAATTATCAAGACAATTTAAAAGGGAAAATATTAATTATTTATTCTTATTCTATTTTATATTATTTGTTTTTGCTGCATTTTGGATCCGTCTCCTTTTGTTTTGCTCCGTCCCCAGTGCCCCGCAAAACCTTTTTAGCCACGGCGATCAACTCGGTAATTTTCTCCGTTTCACGCGGATCAACACTCTGCATGACGCTTATCAAATTGTCTATTTCGTCCGGCGGCGGAACCTCCTTACCATCAAAGTTCGAACTTCCCGACGTACAAGGCATGGCATCGTCGTCTTGAGTCACGTCCGAAACTACCACGTCTTTCGCAGTGTTATTTTTACCCAAAACGTCGAAAACCCGATTCACGACAACGTTCATACGGTCTCTGAGATTGCTCGCGTTTGAATCATCGACGATAGCCGACTTTTTAGGTGACACATCTTTTTCGACACGCTTCTTATTGATTTCGGCGTTGATTTGAGCGTCGCATTGCATCGGTTCGTGACGTTCTTCCGTCGCTTCGGCGTCAGCTAAACGATTGCTTTCGAATATATCTGTGAAAAACTTGCGTACTAACGAATCGTTGTCACTTTGAATCTTTGCAAACGTAGTTTTGCTGCTGTCACAATCGCGTATGTCTAAATCTGGTCTGTATGCGGAAGAGTTAGAAATGACCGTGCAAGGTTTGGTTGTGTCAATTTGGTATCGTGGCTTCTTTCTTTTGCCGTCGGTTTGTGTGTTTTCCGTGCCCAGTAGGTCTGAGAGTACTGAAGAGAGGTTCTTGTAGATGCTGAAGTTGGATTGGTGGTTGCTGCAGGAGGGCTGGTCGTGTAGAAGCCTGCGTCGTTTTGGACGTGAAATCGGCAGCTCGGGGACGCCGATTTGAGAAGACACGTCACGAGTTGGCGGCTCGATCGACGACCTCCGAGGTTTGATGTTTGGGCTAGCTGTGAGGAGACAGAAGAAGAAAATTAAAATGTGGAAAAAAAACCTGACTGAAGGACGATTTTGTATCTTTCATATTAACTTTTGCATCAAGTCAGCGTTACAAGACAAAGACATAAAGGAAAAATCAGCTGGCAAATTTCTGTGATTTTCCAAGGCTTTCAATGGCTTGTCTATGCCTGTCGTGTGTTAAATGGATTAATTACCTGCTTAAAAACACAATTTACTAGCCATTAACCGGTCAAATGCCGGAGACGCGCCGGCGCGCGGGTCCTAATGCGCAGGCGCAGAAATTAATTCAAATATTTGAATAATATTGTCTTTGAAAAACTTTTGGTCTGCGATTTTGACCCTTATATGTACGAATTTATATGAAGAACAGTGTCAAAATCGCTTGCGCCATCATTACTCTAGGTAGTGTTAAAGATTTCACTCGAATTGCCACACTGGAATATTTTTAAAACGATTTCTTCCATGACAATGCGCTGTCAGATTTACCGCGAAATTAACGGTCGTTATCACTATCGCGATGTATTTGTATCGTGAATAAAACGTCGTAAAAAAAATGCAAGTAATGTGATTTTAGTGGATAGTTTATTGTGTTGTGAACGTGTTTCAGTCAATAAAATATACAATAGCTCAAAATTTATCAACAAAACATTCAATTTAAAATTCAAAGTGGTGATTTTTTAGTGTTTTTTCGCGAAGTTCCGCGAATTTCCGCAAAATATCCCGGCATTTGACCGGTTAAAGCTACCTGTCTATAAGCCTAAAAGGCATTCATGAACGACTTCAAGTTTGTCATATTATTTTGTTGTTTATACGCGATGACTTTTGATTTGAAAATTTTCCCACGACTGACATCTCTTAACGAGGATTACGGGGCTATCATCATCTCTGGCATTAGGGTAAGTAATTTTAACCACTCAGGTATTTTGCGGTTGTGCAAGTTTTTTGTCTTAAGCCAACTGTCAGATTTATAAAAACTTTGTGTTATTTCCACTTCGTAATTAAAGCTTAATAAATAAAACATTTCTGAACTTTTTAAAAATAAAATTTAGAATGGAAACATAAAAAAATTGTAAAAATGACTCACGTTACGTTTTTACATGAAAAAAAAATATTCTTTTTTATGTACTTCTATGGACAACTTTGAATAGAGATGTGGAGCTTGATTTAGTATGGATCTTCTACTTGTTGTTTTGGGTTGTCACCAGAAGAATAACAGAGTTATAACGATTTCTGTGGGAACACATGCGTTAACGTGAAAACACGCTTACGGGTCGGAGTGGTTAAGTTAACAGTCTTGTTAACGCGATATGGACTATTGCATTTGAGAAAACTTTAAAAATGTGTCATATACGGCCGATTTAACACGCGTTACGCTGTCTCAAAAGATACAAAATCACCGTTCAGGGCGTTGATTAATAAATAAATAATTTATTTGATGAAACTATTTAACTCTGGACGTGTAAATGAATGTTAGTTCGACGGGTGTAAATAAATAAATAAATAATCAAGCGGCACATTACCGAGAGAGAGAGCTGTATTTGAATTAAAGATTATTAACCTCTCCCCCTCCTTCGTACACCGATGGCCAGAATCGAGGGGTCCAATCGGATCTGGCTGCTGAAGTGTTTTGTGGCCTCGCCGACGTGCTTCTGTTGACCGTGCGCCGCCTCGTGCTGCTGTCCCGCTGCGGTGGGACCGCACAAACCACTAGAGGAGGCCAGGTCTGCAACATACGTCATTCCTCTAAGCACACATTGTATAAGTGATCTAGCCTGAAGTAGCGACCTGATACAAAATCTGATGTACGAAAGTGAGGCATGGAACTGGCAGAGGAAGGATAAAAGTCACCCAATTATTATATATTTTTTTACATTATTACACACAGGAGGCCCTGAGGAAAATAATTCCCCTCAGAGCCAATGTCATCTTTGGGGATGCTGTATTTAGAAAAAGAAGGAGAGGAGTTCTGGGAAGGAAGAAGATATGAGGGGCAATGGACATATGAATCCAACCCTCCCGCTGGGGTGTAAGGCGATGTTCGAAGAGAGCTCCACACAGGCGGCTCTGAGGAAAAAAATTCCCCTCAGGGCCTACATGTCATCCTTGGAGATACTGTGTGGAGGGTATTTTTAGAAAAGGAAAGAGAGTAAGTTCTGGGAAGGAAAAAGGTAGGAAGGATGGGTGGGAATCTTGGGGTCAGTGTGTCCAGGAGTAATGGACGTATGAATCCAACCCTCCCACTGGGGTGAAAGGCGATGTTCAGAGAGAACTCCAGGCCCTGAGGAAAATAATTTCCCTTCAAGGCCTATGTCATATTTGAGGATGCTTTATGGAGGGTCTATTTATTTATTTATTGTTGTTATACGCCCATAGGGGCTTTTACATATATATAGATTATAAAATAATATTTAAGTTACCGAGGATTACACATACATAGAATTTATACCAAAAGTTATAAAAGCGAAAAATTTTAAGAATATACAAGTAGTTTTTGAAGAATATAGCGTAAAAGCGTGAAATATTGTTTAAAATATATTTTAAATATATTTTAAAATATATTTTAAACAATATTATATTTGATAATGACATAAAATCAAATATAATATAAAACATTACAATAAATAACACATCAAATCGTTCAATATATTATACTCATGTTACAATAATTTGTAGGATTCCACAAAGTGTTGGTTTAAATTGCATTTTAGAATATAAAGGGAATCAGCGAATATATCTACAATACCACCAAACTTGTTGCCTAAATCATGCATCCTATTGGTAAGTGAGCGTGATTGTTAGTTGGTTGTGTATGTGTTGCAAAAGAATATTATATTTTGTCTAGTATTCCTTGTCGGTACATGGAGTTTAATAGTAGAAACGATGACAGGGCTGTCAATTAGGTTGTTAATGACTCTGTATAATAAAATTTGGTCAGAAATGATTCTTCCGTCAGACAGCGTAATTAAATTAAGTCGATTCATCAAACTTAAACAATTGAGGAAAGAAAGGAGATAAAGTTCTGGGTAAGAAAAGGGTATGAGGAGCGGATAGGAATCTGGGGAGTCAGTGTCTCCAGGAGACAGTATTGTTAGAACTGTATTGGCGTATGGAGGTAACAAGCTGACACTGACGGCAAAGATGACTGAAATACTGGATACTTTTGAAAGAAAAGTGTTGAGAAAAATATGTGGACTAGTGATGTCGAAAGTGAAAAAAAATATCGATATATTGATGTATCGATATTTATTAAAATATCAATATCGACGTCGATATATCGAGGAAAAAATATCGATATATCGGTCAAATTTTCAAGAGATTTTGCGTTTTTAAAATAATAGTGTATTCAGCTCAATATTATCTGTAGTAATTTTTACACACAATGTGCTTTTTTTAATGTACAAAAATCTCAATAAAAATGAAGGTTTTTTTATCAGTATTCTTTTTTATTAGGTAATAATTATAAAAATATCAAAAACTAAAAAGCTGTCTTTTAACTTATATGTAAACTGAGACGCATACAAAGTTTGTATGCATCTCAGTAACATTCTATTGGCGTATTAATCTGTCAAAAAGGACTTTGTGTTTGGAACAAAGTATTGTCAATAATCATAGACAATTGGGAACCAACACATAGGAGTGGCTTAGAAAAAAATGGCGAAAAATAGCATACATTTCTATGTATGTACCTACACACATGAGATAGTATTAGTGATCATAAATACTAATGCAAAGACAATAGACTTGTAAGCTATTAATAGTTAAAATTTCAACCGCCAGATGTCATGACCCAATACAGTTAATTTTTCCGTTCGTTCCTATACGGTTTTGGATTCTAGTGACTTTAAAAACATAAATATAAAAAAATATCATTTTTGATACAATTTTCGATATTGGATATTTTGTATCGATATATCGGATCAAAATATATCGGCTAAAAATATCGATATATTGAATTAAAAGTATCGATATATCGATACTTTTTCAACAAGCCTAATGTGGACCAGTGAAAGAGGTGGAACAGTGGCACATCCGGCACAACAAAAATCTGTATGATATATATAAGGCCACTAACATCTCAGCACTTACGAGACTCCTCAGATTGAGATGGGCTGGGCATGTACAGAGAATGCCGGACACATACGTCCCAAAAAGAATATGACTGGACACTCAGGTGGAAAGAGCAATGTGGGAAGACCCAGACTGAGGTGGGAAGACGAGGTAAGAGAGGATGCAGCACAGCTACTCCAGGTAACAAACTGGAAGTTAGCCACTGAGGACAGGAGGAGTTGGAAGTGAATGTTGCGGGAGGCCAAAGCTCGATATGGGCTGTAGCGTCATCGGAGAGAGAGAGATAGTGTCTCCATGAGTGACGGACATGAGAATCCATCCCTCCCATTGCGGTGCAAGGCGATGTTCCGAGAGGGTCCTGCTGAAGACGTCAAAAGGCCTTCCGCAACTAGTCTCTCCCGATTCAGCTTGCCACGCAGCTGACAGACAGATACACACACTACCAAGACCCAGACAAACCTCACCATAAACCTGAGAACACCTTCTAAGGCCCTCCGTTCATGGAGATACTTACAAACTACATGATTGTGACGAAACCACAGGTACCCTGCAGGTATACCACTCTTTAATGCTGGTTTCCGTACACGGCGCTACCCGAAATATACTCAACTTGATCATTTTTCACGTGCAGCCGTGGAGTTAACAGGCTGTCAAGCGATGTCATATGACTTTTTTTCCAACATCAAACCATGCCTTCTCCACTAAATCCTTTCTTGCATATTCTGGTAAAGTATAGTTATATAAACATGCATTTTTTCCACTTCTAGAACAAATCTAACAATACTTTCATGTTCCGACGCCATTTCTGTCAAACGAAAAAGTATCAGACACAAATGGTGCAACGCGTCGCGTGCGATCAGCACCGCCGGTCGGTTGCGTGAAACAGATTTGAAACCGACAAACGTCGCATAGCGCCGTGTAAGGGCACCAGCAAAATCGTACGGGGGGTATTTACGATCGGCCCGTATGATACGCTCACGAGGACCGAGTAGCTTGTAAGTAGCGTCATGTACGGAGGCACTAAGTGGGGTGACTTATGGCAGAGGTGTTGGTTATCCAATAAAAGGTAATTAACTTTTTCCACGCGATCGTAACAACAGTTGATACGGTAATGAAGTCGTTTAAAAAGCCATGCCTCACACGCGCCCGTATCAGCCCTTGTTACGCTAACTTCGGCTGCCGATATCACAGCGCTCCTATGTCACAGTTTTTTTTCCCGCTCGCTAGGACATTCGTGTAACTATCACGATGCTGACATCTTCAGGCATATTTCGAAACTAAAATTGTACTTCGTAAGGAACATCTATAATCAAATGAATGTGTCCTCGTGCCTTTGAGTGCCATAGTTCACAATTTAGTCGGCAGATGGCGCTAGTAGTAATGACCATATTAGACAAGCGTCGAAAATATTTATTGTCAATTGTAAATTAATTACTAAAGTGCGTGTTTATTTTCGTCTTCTTTTTCGTACTGTTTCAAAGGTTTTAGGTTAGGAAACGTTCACAATAAGTTTTTAGTGTTTGAAATTGACTTTAAGAATAAAAATGGCCCATATTTTGGAAGATGATGAAATTGAAAATATACTGCAGATGTTGGATTCTGATTATGAAATGTCCGAGGATGAATTTGTACCTTGGGAAATTTCAGATGCAGAAACTCAAGCTGATGAGTCTGTACGGGAAGAAGTGCTGCACTCCTGGGTAAAGAATGCGGTGTGTTGTTATGTATCGAACCCTGTTTTAAAAAATACCATACCTCAAAAAAATTGTGACCGGCATAAACTCCTCTTAAGTGTTTAGATAATTAAAACGATATATATTATATGACAAAATCTATTCGTTTCGTGTTATTTTTAAGTGTTGAGTTTTAGAACTTGTTTATACGAATTAATAATAATAAGTGATTGAGGTACCACTTGTGTCTATCGACGGAGTGTCCTGAGTACGAGCACGCGGATAAATGGCGCCGCCGTTAAGATAACATGGGTAAGTTTTTGTATGGAATTTAATGTTTTTGTTTTTATAAACATCTAGGAGTGTTTACAGACGACGATTTGGTTTCAAATTGTAGATAATAATCTCATCTGTTATATAGTATGATAAATCATGCCATAATATGCTGTAATTTGACATAAAATTGGATGGATAAGTATTTGAAATATGACATATATATGTACCGCGTATGGGTATTGAAAAGACGGAGTAGTTCAACGCGGGGAAAAGGTTAAAAAATTATTTTTTTAATTGATGAAAAAATTTTTATGCATAGCACAAAGGGTAACAATTATTATAAGTGATAATTACTGACACCAATTACTGACAGGAAATCAGAAGGAAGCGGGTTCGAGTCCCGTCGGCGGGATTTATCTTTTCTCGGGAGATTTTTTCAATGTAAATGAGTGTTTCAGGCTAATAATTATTACTTATAATAATTGTAATTAAGTAAAAAATAAATGTAGAGTTAAACAAATACGAAATTTTAACAAACCCTTTATGCCTTTTCCTCCTTGACTGTTCAGCTCTTGGTATTTCACATCGCATTCTTCTATCCTCTTTTTAAGTTCCGCTGTAACAAATAAAACATGACAATTAACACGTAGAACAATGGTATTTTGTCTTCTTATGAGGCCCTTCTTCCACGGGGATACGCAAGGACCCGATACTCAGCGACTACAGCAATAAATCTTTTAACAAGTTGCTGTGGATACACGTTACCATCCCGGAAAAGTTATCGATCAACTTGCACATCACTACGTCAGACTGACAGCTCGGCAACAGGCTTCTACCCTCCAGTTGGAAAATGGCAGGGCTGAGAGGTTGACTTACATTTCACATGACAGATGAACAAGTAACTAACTATCATGCCGATTCCCACAGGGGTAGGCAGAGAGGACAGACCGCCAAACAACTCGGTCTTGCCACACACTCCTTGCCTCGTTAACATTCATACATCGTCTCATACATGCTGTTCTATTATTCTGACTCTTTAATATTTATTTGTAATATAACAATTTGAAAGCTTATTTCATGACTTTCAGAAACATTTAGTATTCTTTTTTTTTTACATTAACTCCACACAGGAGGAGTTAATGTAAAAAAAAAAATAATTAACCCCTTTAACCCCTCCGAATTTTCGCCAATATGCACTTGAGTTGTCTCAAACAAAATGACATTTTACGAAAACTTTGTGTTATTACCGCTTCACAATTAAAGCTCTATAAATGAAACATTTCTGTACGTAGCCGAATAGTAAAAACTGTTTTAGAAAGGTTACAAAATAAGCTTTTGAATTATTATACTACAAATAAATATTAAGATTTGTAAATATTAAAATTTAGCATGCAAACATTAAAAATAGGTAAAAATGACTCACGTGATGTTTTTTATGTGAAATCACAGATTGTAAATAACAATACTTATTCTATTGTATATATGTGTAATAAACACTTTTGTCACCTCACTTTTATATCATTTCATATAAAAATATTTAATAAAAATTAAAAATGTCGAGCGCGGACGAGCTGCCGGTAGTAAATTTGCGCAGGAAAATATTTTTGTCAACTACGCGACTGACAGCTGATTCCTGTTATGTATTTCTATAGACAACTTGATAGAGATGTACAGCTTGATCTACTATCGACCTTTTACTTTTTGGTTTAGGGATGTAACTAAAACAATAACGGAGTTAGAATGATTTCTATGGAAACACACGCGCTGACGTGTAAACACTGTTATGGAAATCCACGTTGGAGCCAAAATGTTATGGATATATAAGCTTCCAATGTAAGATGGAGAGCAAGAGACAAGTGAGAATATTTCTGGAGAATTTGGATCTCAGGCGTGGACCTTAAGCAGGCGGCTATAAAATACTTTGTATGAGGATAGGTCATTTAATAAAAGAGATTATTGCTTTGAGACAGTTAACCTCCAGGCGGCGGGAATAATCTTTAGTTATTTCAGCGAACTTGCCTCTCACGCGGGAGCCAACTATAGTTATTTCAGGGTTTGAATCCTTGCTGTTTCGTGTACATGCAAGATAGAGGGCCAAATTCTACATGTAAAAATTCTCCAATCATATCTCTAGCGACATCTATCTAAATTTATCCCGAAATATTATTTGTTTATTCTCAGGAACCATTTAAAGCCAAGGAGACAGAATTTCCCCGTCAGTTGATTTGAATCTCGCGCATCGATACCAACCATTACTAATCTCGCGCAGTCGCAGTAGAACAAACAAAGGCGCTTCAATAGAACACTGCGTCGATTGTTCAATTTGTGCATTTTTTCATTCAGTTACGTACATCGATTCGATTGTTTTAATTTGTGAAAATAAAAATCCTTTTTTCGCATTTAGGTATATTATGGTGTATTAGTGTTCGTTACTCTTAATATTTAGCCTCGTTTAACTCAATAAAACTTTTATTCGTAATTATTTATATTATAATATTCAAAATGTCACGGGGTCTTAGTGATAAAGAAATTTTTGAGAGCGTGTTAGATTTAGAATCAGACTTAGAGTTTGATAGTGACGGTGAATCAATTTTATTTGATATCGGTGATGGTGATGATGAAGTTCAAAGTGAACACAGTGTAACTCTTCCCAGTACCAGTGTACCCGGTACCAGTGCATCCGATACCAGTGAACCCGGTACTTCAAGCATCCGTGAAAACGCATCTTCGACAAACAGTGACATTTTTTCATCATGGGTGTCGGGTCCATTTATTCCGGTCTTTCATGAATTTGATGACTTTTCGTCAGGAATCACAAACATGTCATTGACAAAAGATTCATTAGAGGTAGATTTTTTTGAACACTTTTTGAATCTAGAAATAATGGAGAAAATGGTTCTAGAATCCAACAGATACTATAGAGCTACAGTTAATCAAATATCATTAACTCCCAAATCTCGACTCCGTCAATGGAAAGATACATCAGTGCCTGAAATGTATATATTTTTTGCAATAACTATGCTGATGACTAGGGTTTCTCACATATCGATCGAGGAATATTGGACAACGGATCCTATTTTAGCGTCTTCTCAATTCGGAAAGATTATGCCAAGAGATCGATATCAGATTCTTCTTCGAATGCTTCATTTTTCTGACCCTGCCACACAAACCCCCGGAAACAGACTTCATAAAATAAAACTTTTGGTTGACCATTGCAGAGAAATATTTAAAAAAACCTTTATCCCTTACCAAAACTTGTGCATTGACGAAAGCATAATCGTGTTTAAAGGGCGTTTGAAATTTAAGCAGTATATCCCTAGTAAACGTCATAGGTTCGGAATAAAATTATTTGTACTATGCGACGTTACCACGGGATTTGTATTAGATTTTATTATATACTGTGGAGAAGGAACCGACATCCAAGACGGGCAATGTTTAGGTGTTTCTGGAGCAGTGGTAACCACATTACTCACAGATTATTTTGGCAAAAATCACACAATATGGACCGATAATTGGTACACAAGTCCAAAACTACTTAAATTCTTACACGATCAAAAAACAAACGGTTGTGGAACAGTAAAAGCAAATAGAAAGGGAATGCCTAAATTTAGTAAGTTAAAAAAAGGTGACCATGAATCCAAACATACAGGCCCCTTGTTAGCCCTCAAGTGGCATGATAAACGAGAGATTCATTTGTTAACAACTGTGCACGATGCTTCTTTTGCAGAGACTGGAAAGTGTGATAGAAATACAGGCCTACCAATTAAAAAACCCAAGTGTGTACTAGACTACAATAAATGTATGGGTTCGGTTGATAAGGCTGACATGATGTTGAGTAATCTAAGTTGTATGAGAAAATCCATAAAATGGTACAAGAAGGTTGCTTTCCATATAATTGATTTATTCTTACTAAATGCACACATTCTTCACAAAACAGTTTCCGAAAAGCAAATGACCTTGACTCAATTTCAATACGCAATCATTAAACAACTTTTGGAGAAATATCACATACCATCAACACGAAATCAGCAATCATCCGATAGCCCATTACGTTTGGCTGCCAAAGAATTGGCGAATCATATGCCCGGTTTTGTCCCCCCTACAAGTAAACGGTCAAATCCATGTCATCAATGCCATGTTTGTGCAAATACAACACTTAGAGTTAAGGTGAAAAAATTTACACGTTACATGTGCTTAGAATGTAATGTTGCATTGTGTGTGGTTCCGTGTTTTAAAGATTACCATAATAAAAATAATTATTAATAAAAAAACTATGTGCCAAAGTGAATAAAAAGTAGTTTAAAATATGTTTATATAATTAATGTTAAAAACGAGAAAAAAGTTAAATGTAGTACCTAAGTGTGATGTGGTTAATAAATTTTAAAGTGCGCATAAAATATGCCCATGTGTGTAAAAATACTTCGTATTATTATGACAGCAAAACAGTTTCTATGTTTGGACATTTGGGCGCATTGATCGGTCCTTTGTAACATGAGACGCGCGGCAGACTCAGGCAGACGTAAGTATCAGGCAACATAAAGATAATTCTGTAATGTTTACGTCTGACTTTTGTTGAATAATTTTTGTTTATATTAACACCATTCTAAAATGACATTTGGGATTATTTATGGATAGTTAAAGCATGGACGAGTTTATTGACCTGAATTCAAACAAAGAACAATCATTTAAAATATATCTAATGACGGTTTTAAAACGTAATGTTGTTCGGCTCGATCAAAATATTAAACGTGCCGCGTAGTAGTGTCGGCACACGCACATTTTAACGCAGCCTAGAGGTTAAATTACTTTATTAACAATTACAAATAAAAATCAGGGCTAGACTAAATGGGCAAATCTGAATGGTAAATCTGGCAGGTAAATCTGAATGGGCAATGTTATGGAGCGTTAGTACCGTTTAAAGTTGATGAATGGGTGATGCCATACGTAGGCGTTCCATGATGCTGCTTGCTGCCTTCGGAGATGAGCGGTCAGCTCCCTCCGCTGCTGACATGTGCTGAACGACAGGCTGGAGCGACGAATCAGGCCTCCAGTCCCGCGGTTTCCCAGCGACGTCCCGTCCCAGGGCGGTTGCCAGACAGCCGACTATGTTGATGACGGCCAAGGTGGGCGATCTTCAGCCGCATCTATGCGAGCACCTCTGGCTCCAGGTGTAGTCGGAAGGTCTTGTCATGTCTGCGTCCGCAGATGCTGGATGTGTTTTTAAAACCAGCAGAAATAATGGGCTCCCACGGTACTCTGCTGCTGATCCAGGATTTTAATCATTGTCCTGATGGTCCTCAATGATGGATGCCGCTGATGGGCGCGGATATATATCAATCTTCACATGTTGATAAAATAATGGCGAATATGACTCTTTGATTACGTCGAGCCGCCACAGGGACGGTGGCCGAGGTCACCTGTGGCTGCTCAAAAAATGAGGAGTTCTCTTTTCAAATCTCCTGATTTGAATTTTGTCCAGGATCAGCAACTGTTGCATTCAAAAATATTGCAGGGCTCGCAATATTACCAATGCCCAAATGTCAATGGGCAAGCACTAGAGGTGCCACACACCGAAACCATAAATAAAGTATGTGTAAGAGGGTGCACACACCTTGTTACAGAAACTTTTATGTAACAACACGCTTATTATACTTGACTGCTGTCCTATTTCTAACGCTTAATATCTGCTTTCGTTGCGGAGGGGTTAAGACGAAAAACATGCATATTCACGATAGATCGGGGTGGTTAAAATAGAATGAAGAGAACATAACCTAACATCCACAATAATAGTATGCAGTTAAACACTGGACTTACCGATATTGCTCTCTTGCTCTGCCTGTTTGTCGGAAATATCTTTAATAATTCTGTTCTGCGCACCAACTTGGCCTTTGTACCAGCGCAGCTAGAAAGAAAAAAACATACAAAATAAGAGTACTTTCTCAGTCTCAATCCGCCACCCCAAAAACAAGTGTCCAATTAGTGAGAGCGGCACATTATAAATTAAAACAGGAACTTCGTAAATTCCAAGAAATACAACAAGAATGCCCTTTTTACATTAGCCCTACACACAGGAGACTCTGAGGAAAATAATTCCCCTCGGGGCCTATGTCATCTTTGGGGATACTGTGTGGAGGTTCTATTTAAGAAAGGAAGGAGAGGAAGTTCTGGGAAGGAAAAGGGTATGAGGGGTGGGTAGGAATCTGGGGGTCAGTGTGTCCAGGAGTGACGGACATATGATTCCATCTCTCCCATTGCGGTGCAAAGCGATATTCCGAGAGAGTACAGCTGGAGAAGTCAAAGGGACTCCCTCAACCATTCTCTCTCAATCCGGCCTTCCACGCAAACTGGTGGGCAGACGCATCCGCCGCAAAGACTCGGACAAACCTCACCCCATGGACCCGGGCACTCCTGCTAAGTCACCAAACACAGCAAACTACTTGGCGAGGTGTTGGTTATCCAATAAATGGTTCCCAGGGCAACGGTACCCATACCGGCCTCCTAAAATATGTAAAGGCAAGGAATTATGTCGCCACCCGGTTGGACACCATTGTGATGCCGGTAGCTCGTTCCACAAAAATGAGTCAAAGAAACAACCTGTTCTCATGACAAAAACCAACGGTGAATGGGTGTTCCGCTCGTGTCTGTCGAGTTTCACGCACGTGCAACGGTGCACCGGCGATCAATGCTGCTGGCTCCTTAGATCATGCTCCATTAAAATAACTGTAAAACAGACTAAGCACGCTCACATTGCGTCAATTGTCAATGAAACTGACCGCCCTCTGGCCCCTTCTGGAACTTGAACCCCGGATCTCTCGTCTCACCGGAACAAGCGCCTTAACCAATTCGGCTACTGATTGTTTTTAAACATATTTCAAATTCACAATTAATAATATTATCTTCGACAATTCTTTTTCCATATTTTTGGCAGCTACCCTTTTAAATTATAACAATCTAGCAGACCCGGCAACACGTTGCTGTGGCTAACAAAACAGAACGCCATCTGCTGACAACGCCATTACCCAACCATTATAACCGACGCCATCTGTTAATTTGCATACATATCAAATCCACACCGCCCGCATGCTAGCCCGCTGCCCACTTACCAGCCCGCTCCCTATATATATTTCAACCAATTTACACAAAATCTTGACAAATTACACACCTAAACCTTCCTCATGAATCACTCTCTCTCTATTGGTGAAAACCGCATGAAAATCCGTTGCGTAGTTTAAAAGATCTAAGTGTACAGACAGCAGGAGCGACTTTGCTTTATACTATGTAAAGATTTTCGAAGAATTGATTTATAACCTAGATAGTGTAAGAGGTCTCAGTGGCTGAATTGGTTAAGGCACCTTTTCCGGTAAGATGAGAGATCCTGGGTTCGAGTCCCAGTTTATTCTTTTGACTAGAACACGGTGGTGTGTACATCAGTCCTGTATTTTTACCTTGTTGAGTATTTTGCCCATCTTACGCGAGATCTGCATGGTGCTCCGCTGGCTGCGGGCGCACCGCATCTTCATCTCGTTCATCAGCAGCTGCGTGGGAGAGTGCGCGGAGACCAAGCCGGCGGCGTCGAAGGTCGACGGCACATCTGCAGGAGAAGACACATGAAGATTGTTATCATAGGATAAAGAATAACGCAAGACCCTTGTGGGCAGTGATGCTATGTCCCAAAAATGAAAAACCATGTTTCAGGGATAAAAAAAACACATTTTACCATGTTTTGAAGGATAAAAAAAAATGTGTGTTCAGTTCACTTGCGATAGAAGTGAAACCTTCAGAAAACTAAAATAGACAAAAGTGGGGAGGTCCGTTTGATAGATTCTCCCATCTTAACTTCTGGATTGCCGTTTGTCACCCGGTGGCCGCGGCACTTTGAAATGCAATTTTGACCCTTATGTATAAACAAAGTGTATAAAGAACAAGGTCAGAAACGCTTGCTCTATTATCGTCCTTTACCATAGCGAAACCCGCAATGCGTCTAGTCACTCGGAATAATTTATATTTAATTTGCCGTGACGCGGGGATGTAGGCAGTTTCTGCGCATGCGAGGGGAAATTTTCTACTATTTTGACCCTTCTATATACAAAATTTGTAAAGGAAGTGTCAGAATCGCTTGCGCCAACATTCCCTATGGGATGGGTAAAGATTTCATTCACCTTGTAACCTCAGAATATTTTAAAATAATTTTTATCTGTGGACAAGAAATGTCATTTCTGCCGCCGGGTGCCGCGTCTCAATTTATGAGTGGTCCTCGACTAAAACATTGTAAAACCTATCAATTTACGTAATTAACGTAAATAATGTTGTTTTGATACATAGTTTATCGTTCTAGGAATGTGTTTCGGTCAATAAAATATACGATAGGTAAAAATTAATCCACAAAACATTCAATTCAAATTGAAGGTCGTGAAATTTTCAAGTTGTTCCTCGGGCAATCCACAGGTTAACAAATGGATTGCAATCTTTAGAGCACAGGCGTCGGGTGGGAATGCTATCCTTGTTCTACCGGTTTTACAATGGAAGATAATCCGAGGAATTAGCGTCATTGATCCCTTCGGTACCGGTGCATAGTGGGGAAACAGGCCAAACGCGTGCCCAACATTTGTACACGGTTGACATTTGTCACATGAGAACAGGTCGCTTCTTCGACTAGTTCTTGTGTTCAACAGCTCGACTGTGGAATGATTTGCCGGCCTCTGTGTTTCCCCCTTCCTACAACATGAGTCTCTTCAAGACCAATGTTTTCCAAGACCAAGACCATTCCTTCCTCTCCCCAAAAAGACCCTCCAAACAGCATCTCAGATGACATAGGCCCTGAGGGAAATTATTTTCTTCAAGGCCTCCTGTGTGGAGTTAATGTAAAAAAAAAAAATACGAATGTACAGATTAAAAGTAAATGATCCTCACTCTGAAAGCCATTATTATTGGCGATATTGACCCGGCAGGCCATCTGCATCTTGGCACGGAGAGCGGGAGACACCTTGTCGTCAAAGTGCTCGATGGCCATGCTGGAGATGTCTCGCAGCTCCTCGAGAACCTCATGGGTGCGTGGCAGCGTCTCCGACTTCTCTACGATGGTGAGCACGCGGCGTATTTCGTCAATGACCTAAAAAGATTACATGATTTACTCAGACAGAAATAATTCCGTTGGCGCTAACAAACTGTCCGAAGAAGTGAAACATGCAGTCCACAATGGAGTTCTGGTACCTTTCCTGATGTTTTTATTTGAATACCTCATCTGGAGCCACTGAGACTATGGTATCCCCAATAGGGAATGTCGTGAGGCTGAAGGTAGTGGGGGGGAAGGAGCTGGGGAAGAGGAAGGTGGGGAAGTACCTTTCTATTTAGATTGGTCACCAAATTTGGGAGACGGGATTGGGTACCGCCGTCCCGGGAACCTTTATTTATTATTAACACCTCTGCCATAGGTCACCCCAAGTAGTTCGCTACGTTTGGTGATTTAGCAGGGGTGCCCGGGTTCATGGGGTGAGATTTGTCTAGGTATTGGAGGCTGATGACCAGGACACACTGAACCCCAGATTCCTACCCACCCCATAAACCCTTTTCCTTCCCAGAACTCTTCTCTCCTTCCTTTCCCCAAAAAACCCTCCACACAGCATCCCCAAAGATGACATAGGCCCTGAGGGAAATTATTTTCCTCAGGGCCTCCTGTGTGGAGCTCATGTAAAAAAAAAAAAAACGGCAAACACCATTTCAAGCAACATTTCAATTCTGAATGGTTGTCTTACACCAAGGCGATACTGAGAGTATTTTCCACTCTGGAACGTGCCGCAAATGTACTGTATATTATTTGAAATGAATTAATTATGAAATAAAACAAATCCATCAAATAAAGTTTATTTGCGCACATTGGGATTTGATCCCGTGATATTTGGATTGTGAGGCAAGAGCCTTACCCCTCGACCACAGAAGCCCTGATGTTTGGCAGTGAGGCGTGGAACTGGCAGAGGAAGGATAGACTGAATGCTGTAGAAATGAGATTCCTGAGGTAGATGTGTGATAAAATCATGTACGATCTTGTAAGAATGCAAGGCTGATGTAAAAGTAATGAGCAAGATTAAGAAAAGGGATCCTCAGATGGTTTGGGCATGTAGAGCAAATGAACGAAGAAAGGCGCATAAGGAGAATATATGACACAAATGTGAATGGTAGAAGAAGTCGGAGACTCCCGAGAAAGACATGGGACGATCAAGTGAATCAGATACTTGAGTCGGGCCAAGTTTCATTCACCTGGCGACACCAGAATATTTTTAAATGATTTTATCTGTGGAATAGAACTGTCTAAATAAAGCTGCTGACTGTAGGCCGAACGCAACATCAGATGCGAATAGAGATGTCAGGAGTTCCACTAAAGAACGCCAAGGAGTTTGTCTATCTCGGGAGCAAAATAACATGGGACGGTCGGTCTAAGAGCGATGTCGACAGCCGTATACACCAGGCTAGGCTTGCTTTCAATAAAAGGTCGAAAATAATTGAATCAAATAATATAGACCTAAAGCTGAGAATACTCCTCATCAAGACCTATGTATGGAGTATCTTGATGTACGGCTGCGAAACATGGTGCCTATCCAAAAGAGATAAACGGAGACTAGAGGCTTTTGAGATGTGGTCCTATAGAAAACTATTAGGAATTTCCTGGAGAGACCACATAACAAATGAGGAGGTTCTCCAAAGAATCGAAGGAGGAAGGCACCTGCTCAGGACCTTGTCCGAAAGGCGCGCAAGATGGATCGGCCATGTAATACGACAAGAAGGCCTCTTGCATTCCATAATGGAGGGTATGACCGAGGGGACAAACTCTAGGGGACGCCCACGCCGAGAGTACCTGGAGGACCTGCTGGTGGACGTGCGCTGCTTATCATATGCAGACCTCAAAAGAGCCGCACAAGACAGGGAAGAATGGAAGAGGAAACTAAAGAAAATTGCTGCAAACCAATCCCAGGATTGAAACCAGAGAGAGAGAGAGAACTGTCAAATTTGCCGCGATTAAATCTGTCAAAGTCCGATGCGTAATACTTGACGAAAACATCATAAAACCTATCAATTTATCAAATTAACGCCAGTAATGTTGTTTTGGTACATAGTTTATTGTTCTAGGAATATGTTTCGGTCAATAAAATATGCAATAGCTCAAAATTAATCCACAAAACATTCAATTCAAAATTCAAAGTGATGCTTTATAAGGGAATTTCTTGTTAGGAAACGGCCCTTGACAGATTAAGGGGACCAAGGGGAGTGCAGAAGAGAGATGAAACGTGGTAAAACACATTATGGAACCAGAAAATATGGACTCATATCCAATGACAAACCTGGTGAACTCTATCAAAGGGACCGTGTCACGAACAATATAGTAACACGAGAGAAATTGACAATTGACTGAGTTTTGAAACCTCATCAATCACAGGATTTGACGATGGAAGGATAAAGTCCCTACCTTTGGATGCGTTCATCCGCTGTTTCTGGTTTATAATGATGCTGACTGCACTACACAATAACAGCACCACTATAGGTCACAATTACCGACACTTTGGGGTTACATTGATGAGTATTTTATAATTAGTTATTGAGATTTCGAAAGCGAGATGTGATCGATATCACTGCGATTTTTCAACTCATTAATGTAGGTAATCTTAACCGGTCAAAGGCCATGCCATTTCACGAAAATTCACTAAAAAAACACCACTTTGAATTTTGAATTGAATGTTTTGTGGATTATTTTTGAGCTATTGTGTATTTTATTGACTGAAACACGTTCCTAGAACAATAAACTATGTACCAAAACAACATTACTTGCATTAACTCGTTGTGGGCCGTTCGGACACCGGTGTCCGCGAGGTGGCGCGGCACTTTGAAATGCAATTTTGACCCTTATGTATACAGAAAGTGTATGAAGAACAATGTCAGAAACGCTTGCTCTATTATCGTACTTTACCATAGAGAAATCCGCAATGAGACAAGTCACTTCGAATAATTTATATTAAATTTTCCGTAGTCCGGGATGTAAAAAGATTCTGCGCATGCGTGAAAAAAAAATATCTTTGTTCTACTATTTTGACCCTTCTATGTACAAAATCGGTAAAGGAAGTGTCAGAATCACTGCCGCCAACATTCCCTATGGTATGGGTAAAGATTTCATTCACTTAGTAGCCACACAATATTTAAAAATAATTTTTATCTGTGGGCATCTCGAAGTGTCTCGAACTGTCATTTTGGCCGCGTCATGTTTATGCCGTTATGTGTGTACCTCGAATAAAACATCGTAAAACCTATCAATTTACGTAATTAACGCAAGTAATGTTATTTTGGTAAATAGTTTATTGTTCTAGGAATGTGTTTCGGTCAATAAAATATACGATAGGTAAAAATTAATCCACAAAACATTCAATTCAAATTGAAGATCGTGAAATTTCCGTGTTGTTCCTGGAAAAACCTGGCCCTCAACAAGTTAATTACGTAAATTAATAGGTTTTACGATGTTTTAGTCGAGGAACACGCATCAATTGTGACGGTTAAATTCGCGGCAAAAATGACATTTCTATGCCATAGATAAAATCGTTTAAAAATATTCTGGGGTTGCAAGGTGAATGAAACTTTTACGCGTCTCATGGAGTAATGTTGGCGCAAGCGATTCTGACCCTGCTCTTCATACAAATTCTGTACATAGAAAGGCCAAAATCACAGACAAAAAGTTTTGGTCGAAAATTTTATTCAAATTTTCGAATTATTCGCACCCGCGCGTCTCCGGCCCATTAGAGGTTAAGAGTTTTGTACGATATTGTTTGTGTTCCATGTAGGTATGTAACATATTCTCCTTTTGTAGTAACTAAGTAGCAACTTTCAAGGAAAGGAGGAAGACAAAGGGATAATGAATTAATAAAGAACTTGGGAACACGGCTTTAGTTTTTAAACTGTTTCAGAACTAAACAGACCGGAAATTACTGTGAAAGGAGTGAGGTAAAAAAGGAGATATATGCTGTGCTCGCGGTAACTATATGTAAACCATCTCTGCTCGATAATGAAAAATAAAATTTTAAAAAAGTAGTTTCGTACCATTGAAAAAAGAAAATGATAACGACTGTACGTTAACATGTTGGATATGTTAAAGATCCTACCTTTCCCGGTATGAAACAGCAGACATTGTGTTCAATGAACTTGGTGTAGGTCATACTGAGCATTGACAGACGGGTTTCCATCGAAGTCAGGATGTCGCAGTGGCGGGAAAATGTGTGGCATCTGAAAATATTGTAATGGTCAGTAAAAAATGTATCAGAATAATGTATAGAATGGAAATATAACTGTTTTTTTTTTTTTTACATTAACTCCACACAGGAGGCCCTGAGGAAAATAATTTCCCTCAGGGTCTATGTCATCTGGGATGCTGTGTGGAGGGTCTTTTTGAGGAGAGGAAGGAATGAACATTGGTCTTGAAGAGACCCATGTTGTAGGAAGGAGGAAACACAGAGGCCGGCAAATCATTCCACAGCCGAGCTGTTGAACACAAGAACGAGTCGAAGAAGCGACCCGTTCTCATGTGACAAATGTCAACCGTGTACAAATGTTGGGCACGCGTTTGGCGTGTTTCCCGACTATGCACCGGTGCCGAAGGGATCAATGATGCTAGTTCCTCGGAGCATTTTCCATTGTAATACCGGTAGAACAAGGATAGCATTCCCACCCGACGCCTGTGCTCTAAAGATTGCAATCCGTCTGTTAAGATGGGAGAATCTATCAAACGGACCGCCCGTTTCTGCACAGAGTAGAGGGTATTTTTCAGGTATTTTGGAGCTCCAGACCAGAGATGGCTGCCAAATTCAACCGTGGGGCGTACTTGTGATTTGTACAAGGTTAGCAGTTGTGTACTATTGAAGTATCTGCGGGCCCTGTACAGTACGCCCAGTTTTTGGGAGGCTAACTTTACTCTGGCTTCGATGGAGCCCCCATACCTGAGCTGGTCACTTAAGGTTACACCAAGCATATCAATGGAGGGCCTGTTCGGAAGATTGCTTTCGTTGAAAGAGACTCTAGATTTTCATTTCGAACCCTTTTAGACGTAATCAGACAAGATTGGGTCTTTGAAACATTAAATTCAACGAGATTATTTTTACCCCAAGAGAAAACACTCTCGAGGTAACCGTCCATTCTTTGCTTCAAAGCCCTACGAGCTGTTGGAGTTTGTAAGCCCTTTGGGGGCTTGAAACAAAAAGCTATCATGAACTGTACTGTTAAGAAATAAAGCTAGTGTTTAATTAGGTAAAAGGTAAAATGTTTCTCTGCTCCTGACAAAGATGTCAGACATAATTATAGTTCAAGGTTTTTTACATAGATGTCAGGAATAAATAGGATAATTTAATTTATTTCTCTCTCTTCTACATTAGTTTGCCTTAAAAAGGAAACATTATATTATACAGTCCGTTAGGGGGACTTCAGGATTTATAAGGGAACTAGCTGGTTCCCGGCATGCGTTGCTATGCCATTTAATAAAGATTTTTTTTCTCTCTGCGTGTCCTTTCCCATTCGTCCCGTTCCTCTTCCGCCTCCCATTCATCTCCTGCGCCCCCTTCCCCTCTCGCGTTCCCACACCGCCTTCCCTCTCCCCACTCCCCTCGCCTGCTTCCCCCGTCCCGCGAACTCTCCTCCCGAGTTCCACCGGATTCCACCCTCCCGCATTCCATTCATTCAGTCCCGGTTCATTCAATTTTCAAACAGCTCGCGTGCCACCTATTGCAATTTTTTATACAAATTTCGTAATGCCAGAGCTCACCAGTAGTTTTATACAAACCTTGTCCTGACCATTACGAATACAACAAAAAAAGAATTATCCAATTTGGTGTAGTCGTTCGGAAGTTATGCGCGTACATACATTTCGGCGATTCATTTTTATTTATATAGATTGTTGTACATTATTTTGCTCAATAAAAAGTATTTTGATCTACTTTGGAGTTCTTGTTGAAGTCAAGACCTAAAACTTTACAATATTGAATTACTCGAAGCAAACTTAAACAATAACTTTGAACAAATGGAATCCTGCATTACTTTTGTTGCCCAAAACATACCAGGAGCAAGAGAATTTTTCATCAACGGTTCCAAATAGGAAGTCGAGGGTCTGGACATTTGTTTCAACGAGAGAAGACACACGCTTCGGTGAAATCGCCACTTGTGAGCTAATACTTCGGTTAGTTTTGTGTTTATTGATTTACCATTTAAGAGGGCATTACCAGAGAAACCAGAAATATGTCATTTTTTTGTCAGATTTTAGACGTATTGACTCTTTTCCACAAAAAATTATAAATGGATTTCGAAAGATTGTTCTTTTATCTAGCATTCGTATGTAATAAATTTTGAGATTTTTTTTTAATTTTTAGTATAATAAGGTTATTCCGTAGGTCGTTGGTAGATTTGTTAAATTTAAAAAAAAGATTTTGTATTATACCACACCCATTTCAAATAATATAATCATGCAGTAAAATAAATCAATGCATTATCTAGCAAACGCATGTTTTAGAATTTTAATTTTAGTTTCAATAAAATCATTAAAAAATATGTACGTACATGTGTTTCTTGACGAAAATTGGTCCATTTGTATATTTATTTGCGCACTTACAAACAAATATATTTCAGATTTTTTTAACATTCTTATTAAATTTAGACATTATTGAAAAATGATAATTACTTATAATCAAAAAATAACTACAAAAAGTACATTATTTTAATAGTTTTATCATCACGCCTTTCAGCATTTTTGGATGAAGGTATAAATTAAAGCTTATTTGAATTGAAATAAATTCGATATTGAGTTATAATTTTAAAAAGCTGGTACGGAGAATAATTAATCTTTCTCATTGTAACCGCCCTGCACTATCGTAAGAACAACTTTCGACGAAATGTGGATTTTCGTCCGCTGGCTGGTTAAACGCTCTTAACAACTTTTTTGGCTGCCTTATGAAGTATTGTTTTGTTATAATTTAATTACCCATAATGGCGGGAGTGTCTTTAGAATGCAATCAAAAAATGTCCTATGAAAAGAGCGTTTTAAGACAAATGGGAAGAAGACTATATCGTTGTTTCGGGAGGGGGAGTAAAGGGGGTGTTTCATGATTTTTTTTCGTCATACCAGTATAGTGTTGCGGCCCGCTTAACTTTACAAGTATATGTATGTGGCCCGAAGACAAAAAAGGTTGACTATCGTAGAATTAGAGTCTCATGTTCTGGTTTCATTATTATTTAATCATATAACTTAATTGTTCCCACAATTCTTTTATTTTAAATATTAATGTCTTAAAAACAATAAATATTAGTATTTGATTGAATATTATCTTTTTTTATTCACATATCATCCTTATAAAAAAGTAAAGATTCACTTTTATTGATCAGTTTTGGAATACACATATGATATTATTCTGGGTCCAGCGCACCCGATAGCGAGTATTTGTGTTACAAATTGACGCGCGAGTCCCTAAGTGTTAATGGTATTTATCGCACACTGTCCACAAGGGACATAGCATTGGGCTTTTGACTTTAGTGACCAAGGAATCTATGCACACTGTCTCCGCAACAATAATGATATTAATTAGAAGGACTAACTAACATAGGTGAATTAAACATACCGTCTTTCGCTTTCCCTCCTCGGTAACAGCGCTTTGATGGCTTTCAGGCTGTGTGACTGTCTGCGCTCTATCATGACAAATCCTCGGTTCAGTAGTCGCTGGCATATCACGTTGAAGTCTTTGCACACCTAAACAGAAAGACGCAATTATTACAAAAAAGACATCATTCACCAAAGTTTCATATTTGGGTTGCGGACCCATCGACAAGGATCTTTTAGGACTCCAGGCATCCGTATCCTGGGCTACTTCAGCGGCCTCCATCGATTACAGGCAACTTCTAGAGTTGTTTTTACCAGCTTCATTCAAGACGGCCAACTGAACGTCTTCCCTCTAAAATTGCCCCCAGTATGTTTAATTTTGTCATTCACTTCTTCTTTGTGCCATCCGTTCAATGGACGTTGGCTATGCGGACTTTGTTTACTGCGGCCTGGAACGGCTCTACAGTAGACTGGCCAAACCACTGTCGGTTTTTCAGCCATGATGTTCTCCTTCCAGGGCCCCGCCTTCCAACAATCTTTCCCTGCATTATGAGATGCAAGATCTCATACTTCTCTGTATGTCTCATCACATGTCCTAGATACTGAAGTTTTCGGATTTTTATTATTTTGATAACTTATTTTTCTTTATTCATCCAAACTAGGGAACGCAATCCCGGTATACCGGGATCCCGAAATACCGAGATCCAGACATTTTGTGGGACTAATCTCGGTCGAAAATTTTGCGGGATCCCGCTGGACTGGCGGGATTACAGAGAAGCGTAGTTCATACGTGTTACTCTGCGCGCGGCGGAGGTTTTGATAAAGAAGGAAATGAATTACTTCGAGTCCGGTGGATTAAAAGGCACATACTTCAATTCACTTACAATGCGCTAATGACTATTGTGCCAACCAGCGTGGAAGCTGAACGAGCTTTTTCAGCCGCTGCCTACCTTGTGTCCAATATCAGAAGCTGTTTATCAGACGCCACAATTAATACTTTAACTTTTTTGCGAAGCTATTTCCAAAATAATGTTTAAACTTATGATGTTTATTGTACAAGAATATTGTTTATCGTGTGAACGATATTATTTAAATTTAAGTTGTTATGTAAATTTATGTCTTATCTTATTCTTTGCCAATTTATTACTTAAACTTTACCTATGTCTAACTAAAGGTAGGAAAAAATTCGGTGTTTGGGCGAAATTCCTAAAAAATAAAACTAGTTATTTTTATACTAATTTGGGGTCGGGGAATCCGAATCTGAAAGAATTAGGCGGCGGCAAGCAATATTAACTGAATTACACGACTTTAAAAATTTTTATACACATACAGGAAAATAGCCATTTTGGAAGCATTTTGATTCCTAGAAAATCAAACTAGTTACTTTTATACTAACTATGGGCCGGGGAATCCGAATCTGAAAGAATTAGGCGGCGGCAAGCAATATTAACTGAATTACACGACTTTAAAATTTTCTATACACACACACATGAAAATAATCATTTCGGAAGCATTTTGACTCACATAGTACGAAGATCATAGAAAAACAAGAAATGTACAAAAACATGTGCCGGCAGTGTTACCAGCTCTCAAAAATATTTATCCCTATATCAATATGAAAATAGATAACACATTAACCTGATGAATTACGACTATCTCAACGGCCGTATTCTTAAACCAAAAGTATGAAAATTCGTAGTCTTAAAAATGCGTAACCTAACCTAACCTAACGCTAGGTTTGTGTAACATGGTTTATGCCCCTTTATACCGCCTGCTCGCGTCACGGCAAAAAAACATCCCTGTTTTCAAGTAGTTTAACGGCTACTCTAGGTTTGTGTAACATGGTTTGTGCCCCTTTATACCGCCTGCTCGCGTCACGGCAAAAAAACATCCCTGTTTTCAAGTAGTTTAGCAGCTACGCTGGGTTTATGTAACATGGTTTGTGATACAAAAGTGAGTAAAATTTATAAAAAAAAGTACTTAAAATATAAACATGTTATTTTACATTATTGATATTACTGCTTAATGGCAACACTTAATTTTGTGTGGTAAAAACATCTATGTTATCTTGTTTTTCTATGATCTTCATACTACGTGTGTCAAAATGCTTCCGAAATGATTATTTTCATGTGTGTGTGTATAGAAAATTTTAAAGTCGTGTAATTCAGTTAATATTGCTTGCCGCCGCCTAATTCTTTCAGATTCGGATTCCCCGGCCCATAGTTAGTATAAAAATAACTAGTTTGATTTTCTAGGAATCAAAATGCTTCCAAAATGGCTATTTTCCTGTATGTGTATAAAAATTTTTAAAGTCGTGTAATTCAGTTAATATTGCTTGCCGCCGCCTAATTCTTTCAGATTCGGATTCCCCGACCCCAAATTAGTATAAAAATAACTAGTTTTATTTTTTAGGAATTTCGCCCAAACACCGAACTTTACCCTAAAGGTATATTAATAAACCATCTAAAATGTCCCAAAGAACTTGTTTGATTAGGTATAAATTTAAAACTCTAAAAACAAGGTTGATAGATCGAGGTTTTAGGTCTTTATTATACGATTGATTAGATATCTAAGTCCACCCTGCTGGATCCCGCAAATACCTGGATCCAGCGGGACTAAGGTTGTTCAATCCCGCAAATACCTGGATTGACATGGTCTTGCATGGATTGCATTCCCTAATCCGAACCATAATATCTTCATTCGTAATTCTATCTATCCATATTTATTTTGAGTATTCTTCTGAAGATCCACATTTCGAATGCCTCAAGTCGCCTTTAGTAAGTGGGTCCATGCTTCCATTCTGTAAAATAATATCGAAAAGACGTAGCATCTGACCATTCGCATTCGTAATCCAAGGTTGCGATCATGACTGCAGAACATCTTTTTCATGCGGATAAAGGTTGCAATGCGGCATTTGATTTCAACCGAAGGATCCCATCTATCATTTACATTGCAGCCCAAGTATACAATCTCTGTACCTTCTCTAGTTTTGTTCCAGCAATATAAAGATTTTCATCTAATGCGTTATTTTTGGTTATGAGCATGTATTTTGTTTTATTTATGTTCAGTTCTAGCCCAGAACATGTGTGAAGAAAAGGCATCAAATTATTCACATTTTTAACAGAATAACTATTAACCCCTCGGGCCTCGGCCAGTGGCGGCTCGTGACTTTTTGGTGTGCTGGAGTGCTGATATTAAAAAAAATGGCATTATTGATGTTGTTGTAGCCGAAAAAAAATTTTTTTTTTTTTTTTAAAAATCAGTTTTTTGTATGAAAAATTTCAGGTTAGTTTCAGTTTGGTGGTGCGCCGCACCGATTTCCTGAAAAATCTTCATACAAAACACCGATTTTTGAAAAAAAAAAAAAAATTATTTTTCGCATACGACAACATCCATGATGCCATTTTTTTAATATTAGCACCCTAGCACAACCAAAAGTCACGAGCCGCCACTGGCCTCGGCTATATTTTACCAGACGGTTAAATATTTCCGCTTTACAACCAAATTCAAATAAATTCAATATTTCTGAATGTATCCGAAAAGTAAAAACAGTTTTTGAAAGGAGATAAAATATTCTTTTAAAACATACTTACGATACAAATAATGTTTCATGACCCATTTCTCTCGTTTCTATTATCAATGGAGCTACAACTTGCACAGTCTTCTTTACAATGTAGGTACGTGTACCTTCAAAGTTCAGGCATTAAATTTATTGGATTTAACCTCTGCTAAAAGTTGTCTTGAAAAATCATCTTTCTTCATTCTACAGGTATATATCCCTTTCCGACTGGCAAAAAATGTCAAAATTTTGATGGGCCTCACCAGTAAAGCTCTTAATTATGATTTCTTGGAGCTGGGCGACTTACTGATTTAACCATGTGCGCGTGAAGGCGCCCTGCATAAGCAGCTACCGCACGATCGATCGACACCGGTGTGGTTCCCAAAAAAAGATTTTTTTAAAGACAAACTCACGCTCGTATGAAGCCGGTTGGAAAGGGAAAACTACTGAACCGATTTGAAAAATTCTTTCACCAATAGAAAGCTACATTATCAGCGTGTAACATAGGCTGTACAATGTACATAATAGTAAGCTCTGGCGTTAGGACATTTGTATAAAAGAAAAGTGTGTATTTCATATATTTTAGCGGCAGGGAGGAAAGGTAGGGGGAAGGTGGGGTTTGCGGAGGAAAGACACGAGGAAGGGGGAAGGCGGAAGGGAACAGGAATGCATGGGAAAGGACACGCAGGGAGAATCAATTTACTTCTTTGAATGGCATAGCAAGGCATGCCGTGTACCAGCTAGTATATTATAATTTCAATAAGTCAAGGGAACCTTTATTGGATAACCAACACCTCTGCCATAGGTCACCCCAAGTGGTTCGCTACGTTTGGTGATTTAGCAGGGGTGCCCGGGTTCATGGGGGTGAGGTTTGTCTAGGTCTTGGAGGCGGATGACCAGGACATACTGAACCCCAGATTCCTACCCACCCCTTAAACCCTTTTCCTTCCCAGAACTCTCCTCTCCTTCCTTTCCTTAAAAAAAACCCTCCACACAGCATCCTCAAAGATGACATAGGCCCTGAGGGAAATTATTTTCCTCAAGGCCTCCTGTGTGGAGCTCATGTAAAAAAAAAAAAAAGTCAGGTACGCCTCCTATGTTATACGTACGTCTGGTAACGTTAAATTATCGTGCAAACAAGCTTTTGGGTCCAAGTGGTTAGTTAAAGTCACAAGGGGGCATACATTAATTACGTGAGGATTTTTTCTTCCAATCTCGACCCTCCCCCCTTCGGTGAGTTAAATTTGGGCCACTTCGTATATTCTTTTCAAACGTGAGATTTTGCTAGACCCCCCTTCCCCCCCCCCCTTTTGGACTAGAACTCCCTTGTTTTTACTGTGTTTAAACATCATAAGATGTTGAGACATGGGTTAAAGAATTGATTTGAGTAGGTTTTAGGGAAAATTCCTTACTTAAAGTGCTCAAAATTAACAAGTTCAAGTATGAATCTCTTTTCTTCTTCTTGTGCCCTGTCCGTTCAACGGACGTTGGCTATGCGGATTTTGTTTACTACGGCCCGGAACAGCTCTACGGTAGACTGGCCAAACCACTGTCTCAGGTTTTTCACTCATGAGGTTCTCCTTCCAGGGCCCTGTCTTCCGGCAATCTTTCCCTACATTATGAGATGCAAGATCTCATACTTCTCTGGATGTCTCATCACATGTTCAAGATATTGAAGATTCCGGATTTTTATAGTTTTGATAACTTCTTTTTCTTTATTCATCCGAACCATAACATCTTCATTCGTAACCCTCTCCATCCAGCTTATTTTAAGTATTCTTCTGTAGATCCACATCTCGAATGCCTCCATGTTTGCCAAGGTTGCGCGTTTGAAATCTTTTGCGCACTCAGGCCAGGGAGTGGCTGCCGGGACCTGCTCCAAGAAATCAAATAGGTACTTTTAAAAGGAAGCACGTCTCGGAGGCCTCCGAAAAAATGCAGAACTTACCCATCTCTACTCCACACCATCCCTACTTCTCCTTCAATACTTCAGCTAATTATTATTCTGTCAGCTATCTTCCATTCTTACTATGTGTCCTTCTTAAGTCGGTTCCTCATTGCTGCAGATTGTGTTCTCCACTCCAGTTTCCATGTTAGACAAGGCTCAACCACTCTTTACGGTTCTGCACTGCGGAGACCAACGTATCGGAGGCCAGTGATACTTGTTCACTCCAGCGCATTGGTGACCTTCCTCTGCTTCTCCTGCCAAACACTTTGCCAGCGCCTTATGAGTTTCTTCAAGTTTGGTTCCTCAGTTTGGCGAGCAAAGTGTGCGAAGTATCTTAAAATGCGTTAAAAACAGACAGTTTTTGAAAGCCTATTGTGGATGGCTAGCTCTTCCAAAATGGACATATTTGTGCCTCTGGCTGTCCGTGGAATCCTGAGCATTTTTATCCACTCTCTTTCGCTGGCTCTAAGTGTCCTTGTTTCCATAACGTATAGAAATGTGGAGAAAATCAGCACCCGAACAAGACTCATCTTGGTGATCTTCATTCAAGGACCTTGGGGTCACTCTAGACTGCAAACTTTCATTCCGTGATCACATTAATAATATCGTAAATAAATCACTTAAACTACTCGGCTTTATTCATAGAATTACCTCTGACTTCAAACATATAGGTACACTTAAAACTCTTTACTGTTAGCTGGTTCGCCCTCACCTTGAATATGCTAGCGTCATTTGGTCTCCTTTCTATGCTGTCCACATTTGTCACATCGTTTCCCAAGAGGAATTGCTTGGAGGTTGGGTCTTGAAAAAGGCGAGTACTTATATGATGAAATTGAACACATTTTAAACATTTCTTCTTTAGAAAAACGTAGAAAGGACTCTGATCTAATTTCCATATTAAAAATTATCAATAGTATTACTGATACACCTGCTTTGCTACAATTCATCCAATTTAACATTCATTCCCGCAGACTCCGAAATAATCAATTGCTGTTCCTCAATCAACATTCTACTAATTATGGATACCGTTCTCCCTTATCCAGAATGTCGAGACTTGTCAACGCAAGTCAAAGCATTAATTTTTTGGTGTAAAACTAAATGACTTTCGGCCGTCGATAAGCAATATTTAAATGCTTCTTCGTGCTTTGACTTGTAGTGTCTCTATATGTACTTTTAACATTTTATATTGTCATTGCTATTAATTTATATGTGCTCTCCCTTCACTGTCATCCTTGTTTTTTTTTATTTGTGTTATTATTATATTTTTAATGGACTATTGTCCGTAAATTAATAAATAAACAAATAAATTATGCCTCTTGTCACTCCATATTATCTTTTGCACATTGTTCGTGCCTTCTTTTGTCAAGCAAATCTTTCTTTTCACATCTGATTTCACAGTCTCCTTCATAACTTATAGATGAGCCTAGGTATACGAAGTTGCTCACCGTTTCCAAGTCTGTGAGATCATTATTTGTTGTTACAAAGGTGATTATGTCTTACTCCGCTTGCTGGTTAATAAGCAATATTTCTTATTCAAACAGTTAAATTTAGCTTTATTATCACGAAAAGTGAGTATTTACATCGGGGGAGACAAAAAACATGCAAAAAATATGCATTCAACATTTTAATTTTGTTTAAATACAGCAGTAACGCCGTTTTTATATGTATCGTTTTTATTTAACACTAGCTGGTACCCGGCATGCGTTGCTATGCCAATTAATAAATAAATTGTTTCTCCCTGCGTGTAATTTCCCATTCGTCCCGTTCCGTTTCAGCCTCACCTTCCTCTCCCAAGTCCCCTTCCCCTCTCGTGTTCCCGCTCCGCTTCCTCCACCTTCCGTCTCCCCACTCCACTCCCCCCTTTCCCCTCGTCCCGTGAACCCCCCTCCCGAGTTCCCCTCCCTCTCCCAGATTCCCCTCCCCCCTCCCGCGAACCCCCTACCCGAGTTCTCCTCCCCCATCCCACCTCTCGCATTCCATACATTCAGTCCCGGTACTTTCTGTTTTCAAACAGCTCGCGTGCAACCTATTGCAAATTTCATAATGACAGAGCTCACCAGTAGTTTTATACAAACCTTGTCCAGACAATAACGAACACAAAAAACAAAGAATTATCCAATTTGGTGCAGTTGATCGGAAGTTATGCGCGTACATACATTTCGGCGATTCATTTTTATTTATATAAATATAGATAGAAGATAGAAGAAGAAGATTTCAAAGACAATCAATCAATACTGCCAATCATAGAAAAAATATTATTGCCATGTAAAACAAAGTGAATGCATTATTGATTATGACAAGTTTGTACCTGTATTTATAACAGTAGAACATGGAAAGAAATGTATTAGAATAATTACACAAACCCGCTAGACAAACCCGGCTTTACCAAACAAACCATTCAAAACCTGTGATGTTTTTTAAAATTGTGTAATTTTTTTAAATATTACATTCCCAATTATGATGATATGAGTTTATTTTAGAGAATTTATTGTATAAGATTGGTACTTTCGACAAATGTCATATTTGATTGTCTATTAGTTAAGAAAGGAATATTCCGTATTATCCGTGCTGCGTGCATCAAATTTCGACAACACGAACATTCCGTATTATTCGTAGTGGTACGTTTCCACGCTTGCCAAGGCTTGGCAAGCCTCCACAAGCTCCAAGCGTCCACAAATCTCGCTTGGCATTTGGAAGTTGTTTACATGTTTGTGAATGCGTCAGTGCGCTACCTACACCCGAGCATGACGGACGCCGAACTTGTGTCGGCTATTGCGTTTGATTTATCAAACTTTTATTTGAAATACAAACAAAGTGTAACAAAAACAGGGAAAGCTCGACGACCACGAATATGGTGAATGATACAGATTCATAAAAATCGTACCAGGTCGCTTCGCACAAAGAGGAGACATTATCTCACAGGCTAAATCCTATAGATTTTTGTCTCTTTTTAGTACCACTTTTTCGTTTCATCGAGTTTCAAATCACAGCGGTGCTAAAGAAGTTTTCGCCTCAAAAATAATGATCGCAATTGGGATCCGAAATCGAGGATCACTTGTCTTATATAAAATTGTTTTGTATTATAAAAAAAGTTATTCTAACAAAAATCATATATTTTTTTACTATAATAAATAGTAAATCATCAATAAAGTATTATTTATTTACATTGACTTTTTAGGTAAATCCAGTCGCAATAAATTACATAACATAAGTGCATTAAAATTATGTACTTATACATTTTAATAAGTCTGGTACGCCTCATACATCATACATATGTCTCGTAATGTTATAAATATTCTCATATACCGCATGGAGCAAAAACGGCGTGCATTCGCCGCCAGTTCGAAAGTTCCACTGAGTGTTTGCCGAAGCTTGCCGCTGGATCTGACCCCGACTGGATCGGCGGCAAACTCTCGCAAGCCTACGCAAGCCAAGCCAAACGACCTGTTTACACGTTTGCGCTTGTGGACGCTTGCCGAGACTTGGCAAGCATGGAAACGCACCATAAGGTTAACCTATGCAAATTTACCGAAAATGTCATTTTGGTAAATTTTTGAGATCGCTGGCAATGGTTAATACACACTTTTTTTTTTTTAAATCTTTTGATTCACCTTAATTACATTAAAAGACAACTATTTGCATTGGGGGAAGTGGAAAATATTTCATTCTAAATTTCGATTACGTAAAATTAAAATTAGCTTTCATTCTGTGAAACGAGACCGTCCATTTTCAAACATTATTTTGTTATGTTGGTATTCTTGTTACTGTACGAAAAGATGCTAGAGCAAAGCGTAGCAGACTTCATGGGAATTCTAGGTTTGTGTAACATGGTTTGTGATACAAAAGAAAGTGCCCCTTTATAACCCTACTTGCGTCAAGGCAAGAAAAACATCCCAGTTTTCAAGTAGTTTAGCGGCTACGCTAGGTTTGTGTAACATGGTTTATGATTCAAAAGAAAGTGCCCCGTACCTTCAAAATCTTCTAGCCGTTCTCACAAATCTTCAATCTCACAAGATGAAAGCTAATTTTAATTTTACGTAATCGAAATTTAGAATGAAATATTTTCCACTTCCCCCAATGCAAATAGTTGCCTTTTAATGTAATTATGGTGAATCGAAAGGTTTTTCAAAAAAAAGTGCATATTAACCGTTGCCAGCGATCTCCAAAAATTAATGTCATTTTCTGTCAGTTTTATAAATCTTGTAATTAAAAACTTTCCCGGGTTTCGAATAAAAATATTTAAAAAACTCCTACAACCATCATTATGGCGTAACCCAAAGCATTTGCTTTCTAGGCTACTAACCGGTAAACGCATGTTTAAAATAACAATAAAAGGTTCATTTGGGTAAACTAGTCATATTATTATATGAATACCGATTGGGGTGTGTGCAAAATATTGTCCCCGATCATTCCACATCTACAAATCTTTCTAATTTATGTGTTGATAGCTAAAGTAGATACATATTGAAGAATCTGGTCAAATATTGTAACCTGTTCAGTGTTATTATTGTCTGCCATACTTTCGTAGGCCTGTTAATATTTTAAAATAGATTGAAAATCGTGCGTGAAAACCTTTAAAAAAAACTACGTAAATCCGTAATATTTCGTACGCATACAAATTTAAAGTCGTTCACAAACCAAAACAACAACATTGTACCAAAATATACAGACATTAGCGATAAAAATAATGCAACATGAATGGTATCCTTACTATTCTGTATTTGGCCACTTCGTCATAAGTTAGAAACGAGAAAACATGCTCTATCATGACATCGGGAAGGTCGAGAAGAAACATTTTGGTAAATTACTTTTATACAGTTTCAAAATTCTTCAAATAACATTTCTTCCAGAATAATCTGTAGAAAATTACGGCAAAATAATATTTTTGTTCGACGGAGAATCGCGACAACGTAATGACATCTCAGTGTAGCCACAAGGAGAAAGAAAAAAATACAAAAGAATTATTTCGAATTTTGTTGTTTGTGCTAACTTTGACCAAAATATAAATTTGACCGCAGTTTTTTTGTGAATAATTTGGTAGGTTAGGGGGCATACATGAATTATAGTTTGGCAAGAAAGTGTAGAAATTAATTCAATTGGAACTAAACGTGTTCATTACTATGGCAACACCGAATTATATGACGTTTCTTACAGTGTTGCCAACTTAGTGGATTTTCCACTAAAACTGGTGGTTTTCATACTCCATTTAGTGGCGAAATATTTATTTTAGTGGCTGGTGGATTTTTTAGCGGTTTCGAAAATTTTTGTTTCATTACTAAAACTACAATCACTCAGCCACTAAGCCACTTACATGTTTAATCTTATACATACTTCTTCATTCTACTTTCTTTAATTTTAAATCGAATTTACGTTTACTATGTAGGCAGCACCAATCTACTAAAAAGATGCGCAGTATCTTTTTTGACATTTTGTACATGGGGATGTTGAGAGACTATTTACTAGTATGAATATAATAAAAAAACAAACATGGGAATAGAAGGAAGTTAAATCTTTTAACTGCTATATTGATATACGCTGTGGTTTGAGGTTGAAAGGTAAATGCTGCAATTATTCTGAAATTCCAGTAGCCGTTGTAAATCAAATCGGTACCAAAGAGTCATATCAATCTGAAACTGACGATTACGGTGCAGTCAAAAAGTGATTCGTCTTAAGAAGACGACTTAATTTAGAATTAGTCATTATTAAATAATTTTTATGTTGATTTACCTACAATTGGTATGTTCGTTACTAATTATTATTTTTGTAATAATAAAGGAAACTAATAATTATTTCTAAACTTATTTTCTTTCATTAAGGCTCTGCAACCGGGCAGAAGAAGATGGAGAGATACGAAATTACGAATGTTAGAGAAGAGCGCTAACATTTACAGCGACAAAATCGATGCGAAAATTGCGAAAATGTTTAATAAAACACGACTCGTTTAAAATAGAGCAAAAATCTCAAGGGCATTATCTTAAACAGCATTTAAAGAAACACTGTGAATTTTTTCATATATTTAACTAGTAAAATAACTGAAACGAACGTATTTATAATAATTTTTGGAGCATACTTTGCGATTTTTTCTATCGAGAGAATTTTATATAATTTGCGTTTCGGCGCGGGCAAAGTCTAGATATTACTTATCTTCAAGAATAACATACATTTTTTTAAGAGCTTTAAAACTTACCGTGTTTAAGGGAAATATGTAATAAATCGGTAGAAATCCGGGTTGTGGGCCCTTAAACTTTATTTTAGTGGAAAATTTAGTTGGTGTGAGTGTAGTACTATATTTTTTAGTGGTTTTCTGGTGGATTTAAAGGGTGAATCTGGTGGAGAGCTGGTATAACCGTTGGCAACACTGGTTTCTTATGGCTGTCATATTATGTGTTATCATATTGTGTGTATCAACGTGTTACGGTTGGTTTATTGTCTTAAATCTGAGTAGAATATCGCTGATTTGATAATATTTTTATTCATTGTTTGCCTGAATTTAATTAAAATGAATAAATTATTACATAGTGATACAAGAGGGGTTATATTCTGCGTTTTTCAACGCAGCCTAGCCGAGTGTCATGCGAAGAAGCTTCTTTTTAATTTAGAAGATGTTTGCAAACGAACTGCTGAAATGACTGGTACGTAGTATAGTTTGTTTAATAAATTTCATTAGTATTACAAGATTTATGCCAATTTTCGAGCGATAATAACCATTACAATCTGATTTGAGGTTATGGTAAAAAAATCTGATTTTGACACTTCATTTTGACAGATAATATGCGGCCACAAGAAAAAGGGAATAACTCAATAAAAAAAAAAAATTAAACTCGTAGAAAAGTTACCTTTTTCTCGTTTTCTCTTTCTTTCTTTCCAAGTGAATATTATCTAGTGTGTGTTTTTAAAACTCCCTTATATAATAATAATTTTAATGATTTTTCACACACAGGTAAATCTGAATCAACGGTAAGACGAATTGTCAAGGAAGGGGAAAAGGCAGATGGAAAATTTGAAACACCGGGAAAACAGAAAATGGGCATTATGTAATAGCATAAGTGCTGATGATTGGAAAAATTGTTGCAAACACGTGATGAAAATTGATGCAGAATATTATGCATGAGGCAGTAATATATATGATATCGATGAACTGCGCTTAGATGAAGATGAAGATACGGAAGAAGAAGAATCACACGAGGACGAAGACAATAATTACATGTCGGGTGTTGAATTAATAGACTTAAATTTTTAAGTACCTACGTTTTTATATCGGAATAAAAGCCCACTTAAAACTTGTTTTGTTTTATTTTGCTTCTATTAAATTACAGTTTTTTGTGCAAATTTTTTGAAAATACAAATACGCTATGAAATATGCATTTTGCCAGAAGTGTTTTTTTAAAACATACGTTCTTTGTCTTATGAGCCATCTTGGTGTTGCCATTTAAAACTAGAAAACGATCGCAGCGCCATCATTTATTTTCTACACTTTCTTGCCAAACTGTACGTGAGCAGTTTTTCTTCCAATCTAGACCCCTCCCCCTCCTTGGTGAGATAAATTTGGGCCACTTCATATATTCTTTTCAAGTAACGTGAGATTTTGCTGGACCCCCCCCCCCTTTTTTGAGCTCACGTCATTAATGTATGCCCCCTTACTAGTGAGAAATACAAAACCTTTCGAAAAAATTTTCGGAAACGCATTGGTGTAATCGTTCGCTCGAATCAGCCGTTGGCGCTAGTAAAGGCTCGATGACACAGAGCGAGTTTACAAGCTACTAGGTATCTACTAAGTTTAAAAGCGGGTAAATCGGCGAATAAGATTGTTATGATGACGATGACATACAAAAATGTCCACACGCTCAGTAGCTAGCGTAGGAAACTGAGGTCTCTGCTAGTGCCAGTAACAAGTAACAAGAATAACGATGCCTGCGTGAACTAATTCTGTGATGTTTGGACAGTCGAAATCAGCTAATTATTGGCAGCCATCTTGAAAAACATAAATAAACCAATCACGAGCAAGCGTGTAGCGAGTAAAGTTGACGACCTTTCAACTTTTTTCGTAGATTGTCAACAATCTGCTATTTAGCAAGTAACACGATTACACTAAGCGAGTTTACTAACAGATGGTGAATTTCCCAGACAGTACATAGCTTGTAAACTCGCTCTGTGTCATCGACGCTGAAAATGGCGGTCATGCTAGCCACCAATCTTTATTTATTCCTATTTGGAAGGTGCGTATGGATACCACCACCCCGAAACCATTTAATGGATTACAACGAACCTGCCACAAGTCGCTCCAAATGGTTCGCTACGTTTGGTGACTTAATCGGGGTGCATGAGTTCATGGGGTGAAGTTTGTCTAAATTTTTTTGGCGGCAGATGCGTTTGCCCACCTATACTGCGTGGCGGGCCTTATCGGGAGAGACTGGTTCAGACTGGTTAAAGGATGCCTTTTGACCTCTCCAGCCGGACTCTTTCGACCTCCGTGCTCACCTTGCACCGCAGCGGAAGGAATGGATTCATATGTCTTTCACTCCTGACAGTGTGGAAAAAAACGAGTGTGCTTTAGACCACACGACTGAAGTAAAACTTCACTAACTTATAAAAGAACATATGACATTGGGGTGACATTGACATTGAAAAAAAACAGTTCGCCTCGCCCGATCACCGTTCGCATCGATTACCGTTCGCATCACACTTTTCGTAGGTAACATCACACTTTTCGTAACGCATTCACCAGCTTACCCCCCAAGTCGAGCGTGCGTAAAGAAGTTTTACTTCAAAAAGTGTGCAGTTCACAAGCGATAGAAGTGAAACCTTCAGAAAACTAAACTTTGAGAGAATGTGACGAATGCAGAGTACAGGAGTAAGATAATTGTAGGGTTTATTTATTATAGTATTGTTAGCAAGTTTAAACAAGGGTGAGGAGACTGCGAAGAACCGCACAAAGAGGAGACCGAGATTATAACACTGTGTAATGTATTCTATCTCATTCTCTAGCAGGCTAAATCCTATAGATGTATGGGTTTGTCTCTTTTTCGTTTAGTCGAGTTTCAAATCACAACGGTGCTAAAGAAGTTTTCGCTTAAAAAAAAGAACTTTGTACAATGAATTATTATGTCCTAGCTGGTTGTACATGGTTCTATTTGCATGTTTAGGTATGTTCTAAAAGGGTAAGTTTACGTCCTATTAAATACTTTACACAAGACATAAGAAAAGTGTTGGAATATTTGATACCCTATGCTCACTATGCTGGCAACAACGACAATATTTCCGCTTTTGTTTCTTCTCATTTCTTCTGTTCAAAAATAGACTCGGAAAAATTATATTCATATAAAAAAAATGCCTGCTGAAACCAAGCATTTTAGAGGCTTAATTTGTTACTTGATTGATATGACATTGATATTGTAACTAACTATCGAAAATCACACCTAGATCGCATTATTGTACTTACATTGATTCTAGATATTTTTAAAATGCATACTTATATATTTCTTCACTAGCTGACTCAGATAACTTCGTACCGCCTTAGAATCAATAAATGTTGTGTTAACTTATTAACTGAATTAAATTCATTGCATTGTAAATTACTTAATGAAGCAATTACAATTCAAAATGACTTAATGAAGCAATTATCGATGCGCAACTGAATCAGCTAGCTGTCAAATGATAATGCACACAACGCCATCTTCTGGCATTACCGGAACCAGCATACAATGCCATGTTCATTTTGTCCAGTGTTTTGTTTCAGGCATGTGTCAGAGATGGCGTTGTATACGGATTTATATTTTTTGTGATTTTATTACTTTTCTAATGCGCGAAGAAATTTCTCTAAACCAGACGAACATAAAAAAAAATCATCAAAATGGACGCTTTTACATTTACCATGACGATTCACGCTAACGGTACCTTGGCGGCAAAAAAGGTAATAAACACACGTTCCTTACCGCTATAGTGCTGCAGCTCTTTCTTACACATTAAATAATGATAAGACACACAAAATACGTGTGACTCTTTCCTCCAAAGATCTACTTTTTTTGCGAACGGAATTGCGTTTAATTTTCTTTATACGTGTGAGGAAGATTTATGATAATGATTGTATTTTTCCTTTGGGGGGGTTCAGACATACGGTCACCGTTTGTGTCATTTTCGATTGTTGTTATTTAATAAATGTAAAAAGAGGGGCAGCATTATCCATTTAAGAACAAAAGCAAAACAATCAGCGCATTGACATTTGAAGTTTTTGAATTTTTGGAATTCACTCAATTTACAAATGAATGCTTCTTCTTCTTTGTGTGCCGTATCAGGTCCCCCCGACGTTGGCGATCACTCTTGAGAATGTCTCTGTCTTGCGCTGCCCGGAATAGCTCCTCCACATTTCTAATGCCGGTCCACTCTCGTATATTACGCAGCCAAGACATTCGTCTCCTACCAGGCCCTCGGCGACCCTCTATCTTGCCTTTCAATATTAAATGGAGCAAGTGATACTTCTCCCCTCGAAGTATATGACCCAGAAATGAAATTTTCCTGATTTTTTTTTTAATGTAAGCAGTTCTCTATCTGCTCTAGCCCGCCTGAGAATTTCTGCGTTGGTGATCATGTCGGTCCATGGGACCTTGAGCATTCTCCGGTGAAGCCACGTTTCAAAAGCCTCTAACCTGTTAATGGTGTTTACTTTCAAGGTCTATGTTTCACATCCATACAGCAAGACCGACCGCACATAACATTTTAGCATTTTCTGCCTTAGTTTTAAGCTTTGATATTGTCATTGCAGAAGAGGGATTTCATTTTAATGAACGCAGTTCTTGCTGCTTCAATTCTGCATCTAACCTCTACATCTGGGTCAAGAGTCTCCGTGAGAATACTTCCAAGGTATCTAAATCTTTCCACCTTTTCGACATTGCAACCATTTAACTGTATCACTGATTCAGAGTGATCTAGTCGTCCAATTAATGCTTGGTTGTATTAATCCCTACCGCCGCCCCGGGAACCATTTATTGGATAACCAACACCTCTGCCATAGGTCACCCTCAAGTGGTTCTCTACGTTTGGTGACTAAGAAGGGGTGCCCGAGTTCATGAGGCGAAGTTTGTCCGGGTCTTGGCGGCGAATGCGCCTGCTCACCAGCTGCATGGCAGGCCGGATCGGGAGAGAATGGTTGAGGGAGTTCCTTTGACTTCTCTTGCACCGCAGTGAGGGGGATGAATTCATACGTCCGTCACTCCTGGACACACTGACCCCCAGATTCCTACCCACCCCTAATACCCTTTTCCTTCCCAGAACTTCCTCTCCTACTTTTCATAAAAAACCCTTCACACAGCATCCCCAAAGATTACATAGGCTCTGAGGGGAATTATTTTCCTCAGGGACTCCTGTGTGGAGCTAAATGTAAAAAAAAACACTTCAATGCTATCCTTGTAACTATATTCCATATATACTTGTGAGGTGTGTGAGTGAGATGCAAGAAAATCATGACTTTTTTTCTTTTGGAGGAAACAGACCTACGTACATTATGCATCTCATCTTTTGAAAGAGCTGCACAATATTGTGATAAGTATAATATTTATGTGTGATTGAATTCTGAAAAAGCCGTTCCATACAAAATGTATGAGAAAATGCTTTTCCATTAATTTTTTCGAAGTTTTAATAGTTATTATGCTATTCGGAGCGGAGACTAATCCAAAAAATCAAAGATCGTAATAATCGGTCCAGCCGTTCTTGAGTTAAAAATAGTGTTACTAACCCGACTTTGTTTTATATTTTACGATAGCGAGTTTCCGGTATGCGTTGCTATGCCACTTAATAAAGAAATTGTTTCTCCCTGCGTGTCCTTTCCCATTCGTCCCGTTCCTCTTCCGCCTCCCTTTTCTCTCCCGCGTTCCCTCTCCTCACTCCCCTCGTCCGCTTCCTCCGTCTCGCGAACCCTCTCCCGAGTTCCCCTCCACCCTCCCGAATTCCCCTCCCCCCTCCCGGGTTCCCTCTTCCCCCTCCCGGGTTACCCTACGCTCTCCCGCATTCCATTAATTCACTCCCGGTACATTAGTTTTCAAACGCTTGCGTTCCACTTGTTGCAATTTTTAATACAAATTTCATAATCCCAGAGCTCACCAGTATATATATATATATATAAACCTTCGCGGGCATGCACACATCAAATCCTAAAATAGGTAAAGTCGTTCGGAAGTTATCCCACTCCCCTCTCCCGCTTCCCCCGCCCCGCGAACCCCCCTCTCGAGTTCCCCTCCCCCCTCCCGATTCACCATTCCCCCTCCTGCATTCCATACATTCAGTCCCGATACTTTCAGTTTTCAAACAACTCGCGTGCCACCTGTTGCATTTTTAATACAAATTTCATTATGCCATGACTCACCGCTTCTTATATACAAACCGGTCCTTTCACAATAAATAAAAATTTTGAGAATAGGAAGGAAATAAATGGAAGATACTACAACACAGTCAAGCACGAATAATTTTATTTATTTTTAAGGTAATAACAACATACAAAAGCTAAAAAACATAAACATGATAATTTTATTACTATACATTTAATTTAAAATATTGCACAGAAATTTGGCTTCGATGACTGAAATCATTTATGAATTTCAATATTTTTTATAAAATGATGCATGCATCTCTTTTGAATTAATTAAAACTAAATAATATTGCACTCAACTGAGATTTGTTAGGAGGCGTCTACTAATATCTACAGGAATTCCAAAAACTGAAAAAATCGAACTAATATTTATGAGAAGGAAAGTGTTGACGAATATCTACAGCTCAAACTGTTGACGAATATCTATGAGAACCAAAGTGTTGACGAATATCTACAGCACTGGCAGAGGTTGGATTTGGAATTATGTATAGCATATTGGAATAACGTAATATTGCGTATGCAGTTTAAAAAACTTAATTTATGTAAGTATGTATGTAAAAATCCCTTATATCGAACTATTGGACACATTTAGCTGATTAATCCAACCTACGCTCTGTAGATATTAGTCAACACTCTGAATTTCGTAGATATTAGTTCAACATATGAGCTGTAGATATTCGTCCGACATACAGGCTGTAGATATTAGTATCTGGAGTCATTTGTTATACAGGGTGTTAATGAACGCACTCTTGAATAACTTTAACCAGTGATTCCTGACATTATTTGGAGTAAAAAGGTGTCCATAAAATTTTGGTCTCGAGTGACATTTTTGATGTTTTTTTTTTCAACTTAAAACCTTTTTTAAATCAGTAGGTATTGGACAGCTAGGGTCGGGGTGAGTGGACGGTTACGCGGCTGAGAGTGATACTGAGCCGAGTGGCTGGGTTACCTCGAGAGTGTTTTTTGTTGGGGTAAAAATAATCTCGTTGAATTTATATTTAATCTCGTTTCAAAGACCCAATCATGTCTGATTACGTCTAAAAGGGATCGAAATGAAAATCTAGTGTCCTTCAACGGAAGCAATCTTCCGATCAGGTTCTCCATTGATATGCTTGGTGTGACCCTAAGTGATCAGCTCAGATATTATGGGGGCTCCATCGAAGCCAGAGTAAAGTTAGCCTCCCAAAAACTGGGTGTGCTGTACAGGGCCCGCAGATACTTTAATAGCACACAACTGCTGACCCTGTACAGATCACAAATGCGCCCCACGGTTGAATTTGGCAGCCATCTCTGGTCTGGAGCGCCAAAATACCTGAAAAATACCCTCGATTCTGTGCAGAAACGGGCGGTCCGTTTGATAGATTCTCCCATCTTAACTGACGGATTGCAATCTTTAGAGCACACGCGTCAAGGTGGGAATGCTGTTCTTGTTTTATCGGTATTACATTATGCATACGGTTGAAATTTGTCACATGAGAACGGGTCGCTTCTACGAGTCGTTCTTGAGTTCAACAGCTCGTATACTGAATGATTTGCCGGCCTATGTATTTCCTCCCTTCTACAAAATGGGCCTCTTTAAGATCCATGTTCACTACTTCCTCTCCACACAGTATCTCCAAAGATGACGAAGGCCCTGATGGAAATTATTTTCCCCAGGGCCTCCAGTGTGGAGTAAATGTAAAAAAAAACATGGAAGAAAAAAAATGTTTAGAATATCTTTTTAAAAATAATACTAAAAAAGTCCCCGGACACCAAAATTTCATTAGCATTTTTTTACTCCAAGTTATGTGAGGGTAACTTGTTAAAGTCAAGTCAAGTACGTCTCTATGAATCACTCTGTATACATATTTATTATAATAATTGATTCCGTCCACACGAACAATGCACAACATTCTAAGCCGCTCTCAACAAGCAAAATGGCGAAATAAAGTGTAAGGGCCTTCCCATTAATATTCAAGTATTTTTTTTAAATTCATTGCAAGATCTCGAGGCTCAGCGCGTTGAGCGTTGTTCGTGTGAACGAAACCGTTGACTTACATGATAAATAAATTACATTTTATTTATTTTAAAAATAATTAACAATTTGACTGATTTTTTAAAAAACAAATCAGCACAACAATAACCAAAATAACACATTTAAAAAATCTGTACGAAGCAATTTAATTATGTCAAACAAAAAAAAAATTAAAAAGTTATTATATCGAACTAAAAAGCAAATCTTATGTATATGATATTTTAAATAATACATTAACATTATCTTTTAACAATGGCTCTGTGACGCTTTTATTTAAAAAAAAAACTAACGCAAACCCATGAAAAATTATGGGATGGTCTGAATTTTTGACAAATCAGTTCCAAAATTAATAATATTTTTTATTTTCATTTTGTTTATAATTACATTGCATAATTTGACGATATTGCTATAAACTTACCGATTTGGTTGCCGGTGCGTGAGTGGGTATTTGAAATTATTCAAGAACCCCTGCGGGAGGCCAAGAACAAAGGCGCGAAAATTTGGCTTCCCTAATTTTGCTTAAATATCCGTATAAATACGAAAATGAACTGATATTGTTATTTTTACATAAACCTGAATAGACATCCTACGTAAAAAAACACATTAATTTTTGGGGATCGCTGGCAACGGTTAATATGCACTTTTTTTTTAAAAACCTTTTGATTCACCTTAATTACATTAAAAGGCAACTATTTGCATTGGGGGAAGTGGAAAATATTTCATTCTAAATTTCATTACGTAAAATTAAAATTAGCTTTCGTCTTGTGAGATTCTACGCCAGAATCACAAACCATGTTACACAAACCTAGCGTAGCCGCTAAATTACTTGAAAACTGGGATGTTTTTCTTGCCTTGACGCGAGTAGGCGTTATAAAGGGGCACTTTCTTTTGTATCGCAAACCATGTTACACAAAAATATTTTCCACTTCCCCCAATGCAAATAGTTGCCTTTAATGTAATTAAGGTGAATCAAAAGATTTTTTCAAAAAAAAGTGAGTATTAACCGTTGCCAGCGATCCCCAAAATTTACCAAAAACACATTTCAAAGGTGATTGATAATAAATAAATACCTTTATATGCAATTGAAAACGGAACAAAAATGCTAAAACTCATGACTTTTCGGTTTTAACAGCGGTCTGAAGTCACAGATAAATTAATTACAAAAATTCTAGAGTTGCCACATGAATGAAATCTTTTTCCCTACCTATAAAGATATTGGTGCAAGCGATTTTTACCTTGTTTTCATAAAGTTTCAGTATACATAAGGGTCAAAATCGCATATAAATTATTTTTTTTTAATTTCATAGGGTGACCGGTGTCCCCTTGGCCTCCCAGGGGAAAGGAACTCTTAATTTTCAAAATTGGAACTGATATATCAGACATGCGATACAAAGAGGTATGTAGGTAGGTGATACATAGAGGTATCAAAATTATAGTATAAATAAATAATTCTTTATTGGAAATGTGTATTTCGTATGTTTTAATGTTTGACAGTGGACAGATCTCATAATTTGATGATCCAGAGGTAAATATTTGTATTTATAAATACTTTATTTTTATTACATTAGTTCCACACGGGAGGCCTGAGGGAAATAACTCCTAACAGAGCCTACTTCATCTTCGGGGATGCCGTGTCAATGTTTTCTTATGAAAAAAAGGAAGGAGATGAAGTTCTGGAAAGGAAAAAGGTATGAGGGGTGGGTAGGAATACAAGGTTAGTATCTCAGGGGTGACGGACGTATGAATCCATTCCTCCCACTATGATTCAAGGCAATTTTCTGCTGGAGAGGTCGAAAGGTCTCCCTCAACCAGTCTCTTCCGATCCGGACTGCCAAGTGGGGAGAAGCACCACCGCCAAAACCAGGACAAACCTCACCCCATGAACCCGGGCCCCACTACTAAGTCACCAAACGTAGCGAACCACTTTTATTTATTTATTTTTTTATATGAATACCGCACAAGTGTCCCAACTGCTCCCGTCTGAAGCCAGTGAGACTATGGCATCCCCAAACGGGGTATGTTGTGAGGCTGAAGGTAGTGGGGAGGGGAAGGAGATAGGGAAGAGGAAAGTGGGGAAGTACCTGGCTATTTAGATCTGGTCACCGAACACGGCTAATGCCATTTCAAGCAACGTTTCAATTCTGAATGGTCGTCTTACATCAGGGCGATACTGAGAGAATCTTCCACTCTGGAACGTGCCGCAAATATATTATATATTATTTTAAATTAATAAATTGTGAAATAACACAAATTAATCAAATAAAATTTATTTGCCACGCCGGAATTCGATCCCGCGACCTTCGGTGTTGAGAGCCGAGATTAAGAGCCTTACCGCTGGACTACGCCGCCGTCACTTAGCATGATTGTTGGGTTATCTCACTCGCCTCCAAAATTCACAAATAATATAATTGTCATAATATCTGATAATTTTTCACATGTCTGCGTTAATATATTTTTTATATAATAATTTTGTTTTTGCCATTAAAAATATATTGTTCAGGTCCCATATATTCTTAAGATTACTTAAAATTAACTCTATAAGGTAAAAACTAGCATTATTGTATAAGATAAATAGTGCGAATATCAATAGTTAAACAAAATAATACATGTCTGTCCTGTGGTAGGCAGCTTGGAATTTTTGATTCGATGATAAAATCGGCATCCATTTCTGAAAAAGAAAAAAATGTAATTAGTTTACTTTGTTTTATTTATTTGTGAGAACCCTTTAAAGCACAAAAACTAATAATAAAAATAATTCTTAAACTTCCTCTCACTACCAGCACCGATACGATCTTCAATAGTTTCAACGTTATGGACATTTAACAGCTCTACGCAAAATCCATCTTACTTTATTTACATAAAAACAACAAAATCCTATACAAACCAACACAAATGATACACAATACCCGAGCCAAAAATAAAGAACTTCTCCAAACTCCCTTTTCTAAAACCACCTTTGGACAAAAACACTTTAAAAACATAGCTTGCAAACTACACAATACACTTCCAGCCACGATTAGACAAACTGAATCAATGACCAAATACAAACAAGATATAAAGAAATGGATTTTAAGTATTGGACGTCACACTACTGCTAACATCTGTAAAATAGAGTACAAATAGACAGAATTACCATCTCACGTATGTCCTTACCCTTATTAAAGAACTTAAAATAGTAAAATCCTATATGTATAATATAAGTCCCTATATAGATTCAAAAGGATTTACTACTTTATTCATCTCTTCCTTCACCTATATAATGCTCTCTTTATGATATTAACCCTCAATCTTAATCATCTTTCTGCTTGAATTGTATAAATCAGTATGTATCTTACCTTAAATATTCTTATGTTGTAATTAAATATTCTTATGTATGATACTCATTTATGTACCTCTACGCCTGTCTCAACACAGGTATACCCTAGTGAGACAGGCATCGAATAATGTAATACAAACATCCTTTTTATAGATAAATAAATAAATAAAAAATGGTTCCATACCAACTCAGAATCAAGTCAACTCAACACCTCTTTGAAAAATCATTAAAATCTAAAAAAAAGTCAATAAAGTCATAAAAAAAAAATTGGAAAATAGCCCATAAACTAACCTGATGTAACCTATTTCACAAATTTTTCATTTATTTTTTTTTTAATTATTATAAGCAATAATTGTCAGCCTGAAACACTCATTTACATTGAAAAATCTTCCGAGAAAAGATACTTGCCGCCAACGGGACCTGAACCCGTGTCCTTCTGATTGCCGGTCGGATGCTCTGACCACTGAGCTATGGCGGCTTATCAAATACCCGCCAAATAATTCAATATATACTAGTGTGCTCAGTGGTCAGAGCATCCGACCGGCAATCAGAAGGACACGGGTTCAAGTCCCGTTGGCGGCAAGTATCTTTTCTCGGAAGATTTTTCAATGTAAATGAGTGTTTCAGGCTGACAATTATACCTTATAATAATTGTTACCCTTTGTGCTATGCATAAAAATCTTGTCTAAACGTTAGTTTATAAATTTAAAAAAATAATTATTATTTTTTTTTTTATAACTTTTAGGGGCCCTCAACCTGAATTTCCCCCGATTCCTTACATATTTCCCTTAAACACGGTAAGTTTTAAAGCTCTTAAAAAAAGATATATTTTATTCTTGAAGATAATATCTAGACATTGCCCGCGCCGAAACGCAAATTATATAAAATTCCCTCGATAGAAAAAAATCGCAAAGTATGCTCCAAAAATTATTATAAACACGTTTGTTTCAGTTATCTTACAAGTTACATCTATGAAAAAAATCACAGTGTTTCTTTAAATGCTGTTTAAGACAATGCCCGCGAGATTTTTGCTCTATTTTAAACGAGTCGTGTTTTATCAAACATTTTCGCAATTTTCGCATCGATTTTGTCGCTGTAAATGTTAGCGCTCTCCTCCAACATTCGTAATTTCGTATCTCTCCATCTTCTTCTTTTCGGGCCCGGTTGCAGAGCCTTAAGTGTTGATTGAAAAATGTTTGTTCCAAGAAGTAGTTAACATGTTTTTTAATTTTGATTTGTTTTATAACAGCAATATCAAAAAAATAAATATTTTTTTCACATACTTCAATTATTGTTTTTTTTAATTTCAATTAACACGTATAAAAAGAATTTTGTGATTGTAAACGCAATAAAAATTAAAATACTCAATTAAAATGAGGTCCTTCATTTGTAATTAAAATTATAATAAATATAAACACTTTAAACACTTTAAATACATAGCTTGCAAACTACACAATACACTACCAGCTACGATTAGACAAACTGAATCAATGACCAAATTCAAACAAGATATAAAGAAATGGATTATAAGTATTGGACGTCACACTACTGCTAACATCTGTAAAATAGATTACAAATAGACAGAATTACCAACTCACGTATGTCCTTACCCTTATTAAAGATATTAAAATAGTGAAATCCTACATGTATAATATATAACAGATTTTTAAGGTACCTCAATTTCCGCTCTTTTCGATCTCATGTTAGTAATGAAGACTCTGCAAAGTTCTTCAAAATGCAAACGTTAACTTGTCGAAGAAACATAGCAGATTCGGTAATGTTATTTAAAATTACACATAACTTAATCGATTATCCTGATCTTCTTCAACGCCTATCCTTCCATGTTCCAAATCGCAACAGTAGACAGTCGCTTACCTTTAATCTCCCTATTTGCAAGACCAAATCTAAACAGAACTCATTTATCTACAGATCCACACACTCATTTAACTTAAATTATTACCACATTGACATTTTTAACTCAACTTTACGTGACATAAAACGAAAACTCACCAAGCAACATGACTCAAACTAGAAAGTTCAATCCCTATATATTCCCGTCCTTTACTACTTAATCCTATTCCTATGTTCCTCCCCCCCCCCCCCCCTTTTTATATCTTGTAACTAAAAAATAAAACTAAGAAAATACCCTTACAATGTTCACACTTTATTATTAACTATTATCAGTGGAAAGTTCATAATTGGCATAATTATCATATTATTATTGTATTATTTTGTAATCTCTGATTTGCTGTCAACTTTCTCTGAAATAAATAAAATTAAAATAAAATATCTCCCTATATAGATTCGACAGGATTTACTACTTCATTCATCTCTTCCTTCACCTATATGATGCTCTCTTTATGGTATTTACCCTCAATTTAAATCATCTTCAAATTTGGGAGGCGGGAATGGGTACCGCCGCCCCGGGAACCTTTATTGGATAACCAACACCTCTGCCATAGGTCACCCCAAGTGGTTCGCTACGTTTGGTGATTTAGCAGGGGTGCCCGGGTTCATGGGGTGAGGTTTGTCTAGGTCTTGGAGGCGGATGACTAGGACATACTGAACCCCAGTTTCCTACCCACCCCTTAAACCCTTTTCCTTCCCAGAGCTCTCCTCTCCTTCCTTTCCTTAAAAAAGCCCTCCACACAGCATCCCCAAGGATGACATAGGCCCTGAGAGAAATTATTTTCCTCAGGGCCTCCTGTGTGGAGCTCGTGTAAAAAAAAAAAAAAATTTTCTCTTTGAATTGTATAAATCAGTATGTATCTAACCTTAAATATTCTTATGTATGATACTCACTTATGTACCTCTACGCCTGTCTCAACACAGGTATACCCTAGTGAGACAGGCATCGAATAATGTAATGTAAACATATCTTTTATAGGTAAATAAATATAAATAAATAAATGTAAAAATTGATAATTGGCAAATTTTTGTTTCGAGAGGAAGTTAACATGTTTTGTTATTTTTTTATAAATTTTGTTTGTTTTATAGAAGTAATATAAAAAAAAAAATTATTTTTTCGCATACTTCAATTATCGTTTTTTTATTTATTTAATTTAACACGTGTTAACTGTCTGAATAAGTGTAAAAAATAAGCCAAATAACAGTAAACAATCGATTTTTTACACGTCTAAAAAAGTTTCGGTTTCGTTTCGGCCGAAACTGAGACAGTTACCGAAGATTCGGTTTCGGTGGAAAGTCCTGTTTCGGTCTGACACTACTTATAACTTATAACGAAGCTGGCAGACTGCAGATAATCTTTTAAAATTGCGCCAGGGATAAATGAATGTAACAATTATTATAAGCAATAATTATCAGCCTGAAACACTCATCCACATTGAAAAATCTTCCGAGAAAAGATACATGACGCCAACGGGACTTGAACCCGTGTCCTCTCGATTGCCGGCCGATAAATGAATGTATTAAGAGGAAACCGGGCGGCGCTTTGTCCATTCAAACTTATTCCCCAATTTCCTCTCCGGATTTTGACAATAGTAGGTACAAATATTCTTTTAATATGATATAGATATCGACCACTAGCATGTTGGTGAGTTTTGCTTTTAATATGATATAGATATCGACCACTAGCATGTTGGTGAGTTTTGCTTTTAATATGATATAGATATCGACCACTAGCATGTTGGTGAGTTTTGCTTTTAATATGATATAGATATCGACCACTAGCATGTTGGTGAGTTTTGCTTTTAATATGATATAGATATCGACCACTAGCATGTTGGTGAGTTTTGCTTTTAATATGATATAGATATCGACCACTAGCATGTTGGTGAGTTTTGCTTTTAATATGATATAGATATCGACCACTAGCATGTTGGTGAGTTTTGCTTTTAATATGATATAGATATCGACCACTAGCATGTTGGTGAGTTTTGCTTTTAATATGATATAGATATCGACCACTAGCATGTTGGTGAGTTTTGCTTTTAATATGATATAGATATCGACCACTAGCATGTTGGTGAGTTTTGCTTTTAATATGATATAGATATCGACCACTAGCATGTTGGTGAGTTTTGCTTTTAATATGATATAGATATCGACCACTAGCATGTTGGTGAGTTTTGCTTTTTTTAATAAGTTACTTCTAATAGGAGTTAGGACGGAGTCGTCTACTAATATCTACAGGAATTCCAAAAACTGAAAAAATCGAACTAATATCTATGAGAACCAAAGTGTTGACGAATATTTACAGCTCAAACTGCTGACTAATATCTATGAGAACCAAAGTGTTGACGAATATCTACAGCACTGACAGAGGTTGGATTTGCAATTATGTATAGCATATTGGAATAACGTAATATTGCGTATACAGTTTAAAAAACTTAATTTATGTAAGTATGTATGTAAAAATCCCTAATATCGGACTATTGGACACATTTAGCTGATTAATCCAACCTACGCTCTGTAGATATTAGTCAACACTGGGACCGTCATAGATATTCGTCCGACCTTAGCTCTGTTGATATTAGTCAACACTCTGAAGTTCGTAGATATTAGTTCAACATATGAGCTGTAGATATTCGTCCGACATACAGGCTGTAGATATTAGTATCTGGAGTCGTTAGGACCCTCCAAAATTGTTAAAATTGCCTATTTTGAACGCCTTCACTAGACGTTCAGCATAGTGTACGATCAGGTACAAAGCGGGTTTCGGTTTTCAGATTAACGGCGCTCAGTGCCCTGTTCCACCGGCGGCTTTTGACGCCGAGATGTGGACAAACAGAACGCGGATAAAGCTTGCGCTACCTGCGCGGTAGCTTGACAGCAGCTGTCAGTTTTTAAGAAATGTCGAGTTCGTAGACGACGATTATTTACTCTTGGAGAATCCTTTCTTAAAATTAAGGAATAAAACAATGGTATTTGGTAATTGGTATCTTTAAATATGAAAAAAAAACCTCAGGAGAACATGATAATATGTTAAGTACGTGCCTGAAAGGAATTCACTTGTGACATTTGAGGTTATTTCAAAATTTTATCTTTTTGATTTCATTCCATCACTTGTCAATAACATTTCTGGTGCTATGGAATGTATTTATTTTATCCCAGATTGGCGGTTGATTGAAAACAGCGGCAATTAACAGGTCGCTCATTTTGATATCAGATTCTGGCCGGCGCGCGTCACCGGCGAGCAGGAATTAAGAATTCATTCCGGTAAAGCTTATCGGCGCCGCCTCGCGCGGACACAAATCTGAACCTGTTCGGTCTGATACGTTGACATACAAACATTCTTGTCAGCACGCCTGCGCCAGTCGGCCGTCCATGCGCCGACTAATCAGAAAACCGAAACCCGCTTTGTACCTGTTCGTACCCATAGACTCAATTTGGATGTCGGGAATGGGCCGCCCCGGGAAGCGTATTTACAAACCCTACCGCGATTCAGTCACGCTAGCGACTGAAACGCGGTAGGGTTTGTAATGCGTAAATCACCAAAAAACACTACCGCGTTTCAGTCGCTAGCGTGACTGAAATGCGGTAGGGTTTGTAATGCGTAAATCACCAACAAACACTACCGCGTTTCAGTCGCTAGCGTGACTGAAATGCGGTAGGGATTGTTGTGCATAAATCACCTTACAAACAGGTGGATAGGGTAGGGATTGTAAATACGCCCCCGGGAACCTTAATTGGATAACCAATACCTCTGTTCGCTACGTTTGGTGATTTAGCAGGGGTGCCCGGGTTCATGGGGTGAAGTTTGTCTAGGTCTTGGGGATGACCAGGACACACTGAACCCCAGTTTCCTGCCCACCCCTTAAACTCTTTTCCTTCCCAAAACTCTCCTCTTCTTTCTTTCCTTAAAAAAACCCTCCACACAGCATCCCCATATAAATAGTAAAAAAAGGTCAATTTTATAGGAGAAAAATGGGGAATACAAAACCTCGATTTTGATGATTTTATTTAGGTACTAACTGGGTTACCCGGCTTCGCTCAGGACAAAATTCGAGATTCGAGAGTGTCCTGGAAAGTTCCACAATGATGTTTCCGATTCCCTATTCCCGAACATTCTAAGACATATTCCGCCACTCCTTCCAGAACATTCTAGAGTTGTATAGAACCTTCTAGAACTTTCCGGAAGACTGTTCTTGAAATTTCTAGAGGCGAATCTTCCAGCCCTTATATCTTCAAAAGCACGCCTCCCAGGTAAAAACGGGAACCGTCATCCTGGAGGGGGATAGAGATCTACCACACTATATAATCGTACCGGGAATCGTTTTTGAGTTTTTGCGGTCCGCACGATTTAATGGACTTTCTTTTTAAACGACTTCAAAAAGGAGGAGGTTCTCAATTCGACTGTATTTTTTTTTTTTTTTTTTTTTATGTTTGTTACGCCAGAACTTTTGACTGGGTGAACCGATATTGATGATTCTTTTTTTATTTGAAAGCTGATGCTTCCCGGTTGGTCCCATTTTAATTTGGTCCAGTTCCGACAATAGCATCCATGAGAAAACCATATAAGTCTTAAATTTGCATAAGTATGTGCGCGACAAATGGACGAATAACTCAATATCACGCCAACCGATTTCGATGATTCTTTTTTTATTGGAAAGGATGTACTTCAAGGGTAATTTAATGAGAGTTTGGTTAGGTTCTGATTATCGGATCCATGACAAATTAACGAAACTCGGCCTAATCTCTTAATTTGACCTTACGGTCGCTATGGTCAAATTATGTCTGTCTCATATGAGCAGTACGTTTAGTAGGTTTACCCATATTCAGACAAATTAGTTAGTGTACTTTAGATTCACTAAAAATCAAAAAATAAACAAAAATTTTAACAAAACAAAAAACGACTTCAAAAAATGCACTAAAAAGTAAAAAAATAATTTCGTATTCTTCTACAACTTCATAATCAACTTACTTTTTCTAATCATTAATATGTAGGTACGATTGTTATTTTTGGAGTCGGTGTCAGCAAAGGTACCCGGCCCGGCGGGTTCACTTGACAGCTCCCCGCGCCGCCGCGGCTTCGCTCTCGCCTCTCGCCTCGTCAAGTCGCTTGTGCGATACAAGCACACCTCACCTATAACTATGTATGTAGTTACAAACCTACCTTGACTGACACCGACTCCAAAAATAACAATCGTACCTACATATTGATGATTAGAAAAAGTAAGTTGATTATGAAGTTGTAGAAGAATACGAAATTATTTTTTTACTTTTTAGTGCATTTTTTGAAGTCGTTTTTTGTTTTGTTAAAATTTTTGTTTATATAATATATATATATATATTGATTAACAGCCTGAGGTGCAGTTGTCCCTTTCGCTCAGTATTCGGGGGAGTAAGAGCGATAGTGACACTAACGGTTTGGAAAAATAACCATTAGAAACACACAAAAACAAATATAAAACTCATCATAAAAAATACAATTTACCTATAATTTTACCTTAATTATAATTTTAGTTTAATTTAAGCTTTTATTTTTTTTTATGAAGCATTATTTTTATATTATTTTAAATGCATTACGTATAAATTTTTGTTTTAAAAAATGGAGGCCTCATCACAGGTGAGCTACCCAGTGAGGCCGACATTGCTGAATTGTATTTAAAAATGTTGGATATTATGTCAAATAACATAGTTGTGAATGATGAATACTTGGAGCAGGTGGATGAGTTTGTTTATTTGGGAAGTATGTTTACGAGAGATGAATTTTGCGAATGCTGATAGAGATATTGAAAGAAGGGTGAATGCAGGTAACTCCATTAATGAAGGACTGAACGCCATAATGGTTGGCACCAACAAAAACTGTTCAAAGAAGTGAAGCTAGCCGTCCATAATGGAGTACTGGTACCTACCCTGATGTATGGAAGTGAGGCATGGAACTGGCAGAGAAAGGATGAAAGTAGACTGAATACTATAGAGATGAAATCCCTCAGGCGTATGTGTGGTAAAACCATGTATGATCGTGTAAGAAACATGGAGATCCGCAAAGAATGCGAGGCTGATGTAAGCGTAATGAGTAAGATCAAGAAAAGAACGCTCCGATGGTTTGGGCATGCAGAGCGAATGAACGAGAAAAGACATGGCACGACCAAGTGAATCAGATACTTGAGTCGGGCCACGTCAGAATAATAGAAGAGCATGTATGAGACGATGTATGAATGTGAACGAGGCAAGGAGTGTGTGCCAAGACCGAGTTGTTTGGCGGTCCGTCCTCTCTGCCTACCCCTGCGGGGAAACGGCTTGATGGTTAGTTAGTTAGATATAAAATTAGTGACAGAAAAAAAAAATTCTAAATAACCTGCTGGTTATCAAAAAAACCCCTTTTACGGTACAAAAGCTTTATGAAAGTGCAAGTCATATTATATGCTTTCCACTGAAGTTACGGATAAATATTAAGACTAATTATTAATAATGAAAGTTTCCCAATAGTAGATATCTAATTCTAATTTCATAATGAACACAAAAAAATTTCAAGTCATCTTCGGTAATTTTATTTTAATCTAATAATAATTAACATAATGAGTAGGCATCATCACAATAGTTTATTTTTATATAATAACTTGCTGAAGTCCCCGGCGATGCCCGGGCTTTACACAGAGTTTTCGAAATCATATAATATAGACCAGGGGTTCCCAAAGTGTGCGTAGAATGTAATGAGGGGCGCCGTGAGTCGATCGTCCATCATTGTCCGAAACCACAAATATTCGCGGGTACCTATTCTCACAAGACCTGATGGCCCTTCTAACCGAATGGTTTTCGAAAATGTACGTTTTTGCAGATGATGTCGAAAAATTTGCGTAGATCCAAGACCCTTCCCATGCACAAGCTCCACCAGGATTCACAACACAAGAGCAAGAGAGTCTAATTGAATTCTCTTGCGACAACAGCCTCAAAACTAGATTCACCAGTTCCGATTTGGTGAAGTTTTGGATATCGATTCAAAATGAATATCCAAATTTAACTTCGAAAGCTTTAAAAAATTTAATTCCGTTTGCAACATCATATTTATATGAAGCTGGACTTTCGGCTGTAGCTGTAATCGAGAACAAATATCGCTCAAAGATCAATGTAGAGCAAGAAATGAGAGTAGTTATCTCAAGTCTCGTTCCTTGCTTTGAAAAATTGTGCGGAAATTATCAAGCTCACCCGTCACATTTATTTGACTGAGGTTACTCAGTTACTAACTATGGTATTTTATTTTTTTTTGAGTCTTTTTTGTTCTCTGTTCCAATTCTGAATCCTTATAAATATAATTAAACTCAATTTCATATTGTGGACGTTTTAATTTTTATGCTTATCTACCCAACTACTATTATTGTAGGTATTTCTTTCGACAACAAAATATCTATTCCAAACAACTATATCTATTCCAAATAGCTTACTAAAGACAGACTTGCGCAGAGACATGCTTTTTTCATTGCACCAAAAATTTATAATGCACTCTATCAGACTATATCTATTAAATTTAAAAACATATCCTCTTACAGCATATACAAAAAATGAATAAAGACTTGGATAACTACTACAAATGACACAACTACATAACTGCTATAACATCCTACCTGTTGTAACTTTACAAACCCCTTATTTTTATTTAACCTTTTTTTGTTTTTTTTTAATATTTTTTTCCTAATTTTAGTTTTGTAAATATGATATTATTAGTTCTATAAATATATTAAAGCATAATTATGTATTTTAATTATAATCTTAACTGCATTATAAAAAACTTAAGTTTAGGTACCCATGAACTGGCGATACCTATGTGGGATTTTTTTTGATATCATTAATAATTATTCTAAAATTAATTATTCTTAATTATTTAATTATTCTATAAATAACAACAACATTGCAACAGTCTCAGATATTCGTGATCTTGGAATAACCCTTGATAGTAAACTACAATATAACCTTCATATACAACAAATCACAAATAAAGCTGCTAAAATGTTAGGTTTTATCATGAGAAACACAAAACTTTTTAATAGTATCAACGTCATTAAGCAACTCTACTTTGCCTACGTACGAAGTCATTTGGAGTTTGCGTCAGTTGTTTGGTCTCCATTTTATAAAATCCATACGAACAAAATTGAAGCAATTCAAAACAAATTCCTCAAATATCTTTGTTACAAGTCATATGTAAGATTTAATAATTATGCAGAGGCAGCCTCATACTTTCAAATTGATTCATTGAGTGTACGAAGGCATCATAAGGATGCAATATTCCTGTATAAATTAGTTAACAATAATATTCAATGCCCAGAGTTGCTAAATAAAATTCAATTTAATGTACCTGCGCGTACAACACGCTCTTCTGTCCTGTTCAGGGTTGATCAATGCAAGACAAACTGTAAGCAAAATTCTTGTCTGAACAGACTATGCAATAGTTACAATAGCAATTATCCAAGGTGGACATTTTCAATTCCGAACCTACCAAATATAAGGGGTACATAAAAGAGTATTTCTCTGATGTTTCATGAATATGTTATGTGTCTATGTTTCTATCGTTTATCTTTAATTCTGTTATGATTTGATTTATATGTACAACCTGACTTCTTATGGTTACCAATGTATTGATATTTTATGTTTTATGTAAATTTTAGTTTTATATACTTAATCTTTTGTTTTATAAAATTTTTGATCTCATACTGCTTTATTATAAATTTATTATTTAATTTTTTTATTATGCTGTTAATCAGAGGTAAAGTCACATGGAGGAAATCCATAATTGGTTTTATTTTGGCTATACAAACATGTACAAACTGGAAAAATGTAAACTGTCGATTTCCCGAAAATAAATAAATAAATAAATAAATAAATATACCTATATATATATACTATTGTAATATCTTTTTTCTTTGTTTAATTGTATTATGGTTTATCTTCAAGCTACTTACTTATTTAATTTTATAGTTCCTTCTTTTTTACTTTTTATCAAAATAAATGTTTTTTGTAATATTTTTATGTATGTAACAAAAAAATTTATTAATAAATAAAAAATTTAAAAAATTAAAAAAGTAGGGCGCCGTGACAAAATACTTAACTTGTAAGTGCGCCGCTGGCTGAAAAAGATTGGGAACCCCTGATATAGACAGTGACCTTCCTTTGCATGCATATCAAATCCACATCGCCCGCTTGCCTGCTCGCTCGTCCACCACATACAGACATCCTCCTTTATATATACATTTCACGAAATATAAAAAAAACATGGCTAAACTACATTGATGTATTATGTATAGATGAGACACGAAGCGAAAAAACAGGTTCCATTTTTATAGCTCCTATACAGGATGTCCGGGGATAAGGTGCATTAACTTCGAGAGGTGATTCTACATTATGTTAGGAGTAAAAATGATTAATAACTTTTTCTGAAATTCCAACTTTTTTTCCCATACAAAAGACATACCTGCTAAAAATCCTAACTTTATCTTTTTACCACAAAACTACCCCTAAAGGTTGGAATTTCGAAAAAAGTTATTTATCTTTTTTACTTATCTATACTATCATGTAGAATCACCTCCCGAAGTTAATGCACTTTACCCCCGGACACCCTGTATATTTCAACCAATTTACACAAAACCTTGACAAACTATATACCTTTCTCATGAATCACTCTATCTATTGGAGAAAACCGCATGAAAATCCGTTCAGTAGTTTTTGAGTTTATCGAGAACAGACAGACGCGGCGGAGGACTTTAATTTATAATACACAGTGGACCCGCGGTAGAAGAACGAATTAGGCGACTTGAGGCATTCGAGATTTGGATCTACAGAAGAATATTTAAAATAAGTTGGATGGACAGGGTTACAAATGAAGATGTTATGGTTCGGATGAATAAAGAAAAAGAAGTTATCAAAACTATAAAAATCCGAAGACTTTAATATCTTGGACATGTGGTGAGACATCCAAAGAAGTATGAGATCTTGCATCTCATAATGCAGGGAAAGATTGCCGGAAGACGGAGCCCTGGAAGAAGGAGAAACTCATGGCAGTGGAGGTAATCCACCTCTTACCCGCCCTGGTATAAGTAACTGATGGTTACTCCTTCAAGGCTCTCGCAAGATTCTAATTTTTTTGTTAAACGAAGCTACATTTATTTATTTTGAACGAATCTAGACCTCCAGTGTCCATGCATACGTTGTTAGTAAGCAGTATGCAAGTGCTTAACAGGAAAAACAAAATGCAAAAAATGGGTTAGAAATAGAAACTCTTGGCAGAAAAATATGAGACAGTGGTTTGGCCAGTCTACCGTAGAGTTGTTCCGGGCCGCAGTAAAGAAATTCCGCGTAGCCAACATGATAGCCAACGTCCGTTGAACGGAGAGGGCACAAGAAGAAGAGAAAGAACAAAACTTTTTCGACTCATAGACACTGTTAAGTTAGCCCCTCAGAAACTGGGCGTACTGTACACTGTACTGTACATGGCCCGCAGATACTAATAGTACACAACTGCTAACCCTGTACAAATCGCAAGTGCGCCCCACGGTTGAATTTTGCTGCCACCTCTGGTCTGGAGCTGCAAAATACAAAAAAAAAACCCTTGACTCTGTGCAGAAACGGGCGGTCCGTTTGATAGATTCTCCCATCTTAACAGACGGATTGCAATCTTTAGAGCACAGGCGTCAGGTGGGAATGCTGTTCTTGTTCTACCGATATTACAATGGAAGATGCTCCGAGGAACTAGCGTCATTGATCCCCTAGGCACCGGTGCATAGTCGCGAAACACGCCAAACATGCGCCCAACATTTGTACACGGTTGACATATTAGTCACATGAGAACAAGTCGTTTCTACGACTCGTTGTTGATTTCTTGCCACTAATCGTTGTTGATTTTTTGCTGATTGTTGATTTTGTTGATTCATTGTTGATTTTTTGCCACTAATCTCCAATAGTCCTAATTCTCCAGTATTTTAAAATAAATACTAACTCTACTTTTGCCACCAATCTATTCACAAATGTAATACTAACAGCGATGAGGGTAGCAAATAATGTAAAATCGTGCAATGTCCAGTGTGTTAACTGTAATGTCCTCCGCGTGCAAAGCCGTATCTTCTCCAAGCATAAACTTATAATTAAAGTGTGTTTATCGGAAGTGACCTGCCAGGTAAGTATGTTTCTGTATCCATTTATAAATAGTAAAATCAGTTAGAACCTTTCTCTCTGGTTTCAATCCTGAGATTGGTTTGCAGCAATGTCATCTATTCGTTTCTTCCACTCTTCCCTATCTTGTGCGGCTCTTTTGAAGTCTGCATATGATGAGCAGCGCACGTCCACCAGCAGGTCCTCCAGGTACTCTCGGCGTGGGCGTCCCCTAGCGTTTGTCCCCTCGGTCATACCCTCCATTATGGCATGTAAGAGGCCTTCTTGTCTTATTACATGGCCGATCCATCTTGCGCGCCTTTCGGACAAGGTCCTGAGCAGGTGCCTTCCTCCTTTGATTCTTTGGAGAACCTCTTCATTTGTTATGTGGTCTCTCCAGGAAATTCCTAATAGTCTTCTATAGGACCACATCTCAAAAGCCTCTAGTCTCCGTTTATCTCTTTCGGATAGGCACCATGTTTCGCAGCCGTACATCAAGATACTCCATACATAGGTCTTGATGAGGAGTATTCTCAGTTTCAGGTCTATATTATTTGATTCTATTAGAACCTAAGCATTCCTAATAAATCGTACAGCGACCTTGAGGAGATTTTTCACAAAAACGGCGCTTTATAAATTATCCAATTATTATTATTATTATTAACAGCTCGGCTGTGGAACGATTTGCCGGCCTCTGTGTTTCCTCCCTCCTACAACCCTTCCTCAAAAAGACCCTTCACACAGAATCTTCAAAGATGACATAGGCTCTGAGGGAAATTATTTTCATCAGAGCCTCCTGTGTGGAGTTAATGTAAAAAAAAAATTAAAAAAATATTAACCGAACTCCAAACCGGATTCTCACAAGTAGATACAACTGATATATGTGCAAAGGTTTTATGATAATTTTCCATGTTTTATTACAACGTTAAAATATTGTTAATGTAAATGGCACATGCGCATGCGCTTTGCGGCGTGCGAAGAAAGTGTTTCGTATATATTGTATGAAGGCTAGAGGTATAACGTCAGTCCATAAATTAATATTTATTTTTGCGGTTTCGGGTTGAAGCGGTGGTAGCCAAATCTGCCTGGTTCAATTTTTCAAAACAGATTTTTGTTTTATTTTTTTTTTAAGGTTTCCAGAGTGGAAGATACTCTCAGTATCGCCCTGGTGTAAAACCACCATTTAAGATTGAAACGTTGCTTGAAATGGCTTTAGCCGTGTTTGATGACCAGATCTGAAGAGTCAGGTACTTCCCCATCTCCTTCCCCTCCCCACTATTTGCAGCCTCACAACATACCTCCCCCAATTGGAGATGCTATAGTCTCACTGGCTTTAAACAGGAGAAGCTGGGACCCTTGTGAGGTATTCATATATTTTTTTAAATCAAACACGGGACGCCTGGGTGGGACCCAAACGCGTTGCCGGTTGTATTCAATCGCTTTAGGGAAAATACGGGTACCTACTAATAAATGTAATGTTAAGCGTCTCTGAACGGGTATGCAGAGAGGATGTACTGCCGAATAACAAAATTATAAAACATATAGTCGTTCAAATGCATCATCATCATTACATAGTATAAAATGAAGACGCTCAAAATGTATGCGCGTGTTTATCTTTTAAACTACGCAACGGATTTTCATACGGTTTTCACCAATAGATAGAGTGATTCAAGAGGAATGTTTATACATATGTATAATTCGTGTAAATTTTATTAGAGAAAAGCCGAGAAATTTAAAGAAAACATATTTTTGTGCGATTTAAAACGGCTGGCGGGCCGTACTATAGTCACTTTTGAAATTCGTTCTACGGAAGAAATTGTAAAATAGATGTCCTAGAGCAGCGGTTTTCAACCTTTTTCATGGCACGATCCCCTTATTATGTAAAAAAAATATTTCGCGACCCCCTACCCTTCGCCTGAAATTTGCATTTGGGGGGTGGCTAGAGAAATTCAGGAATCACTAATTGAATGAAATGAAAAAAGAATGACACCCAGTGTACACCAACAGGAGCGATTTTCAGGGCAATTTCGCCTGTATAATCATGTTTTGGCATTCTATTTGATTTGGCCAGAAAATCCGTAATCCTGTGAATTCCGTTGCCCACAAAATTCTATAATTTTTTTTCTAATATTTTTCAAAATTCCTGACAATTTCCAATTTCTCTGACAGACCGCTCAATTTTCGGACATGTCAGGGAAATTGCTGTCAAACTAATTCGCCAAACGTCTCCAAGGAATAGTAGGTAGAGCTATCGCCCATTCGTACAACGTACAGGCCGGGCCGATGCCGACTCAAGATTGAGGCGAGCGAGGCCGCGCCGTGCCGACGAATGTGGTTGAGTTAAAGAGCGAGACACAATGAGCGTTGCGGGGTTGACGAAGGGTACAGGGGTACAGGGCGACGCGGGCTATGACGGACGTCGGACGGCGGGAATAACGTGACCCTGTCAATTGGCAATTCGGTGTCATATGCGTGCGTTTGTTTTGTGTTGAACTCACGTATTTAAATTTATTTAAGTGACTTGTAGTGATAATAAAAAATGGATAAATTTATAAAAAGATCAACACAACCGTCAACTTCTAGTTATAGTGAGAGTACTGAAACGAAACCAAAGAAAAAACGCCTGTATGACGACAACTATTAAAAATTCGGATTTACTAATATTTTACTTTGGACCCCCTGCGACCCCCTTGTAGAGGCTTCGCGACCCCCCAGGGGGTCGCGACCCACAGGTTGAAAAACACTGTCCTAGAGTAAGTAGGTATTTGATTTTCCCTTTTCAAATATCCATTGTTGCATTGCAAGCATTGTATAATTAGTGGCGTGTTAATTAGTGTATATGTATAATACATGCTTATTATAGTAGAGTAAAGCCGATAAATTCAAATATTCAATTCAGGCAGCGGGAAGCGGGCAGCTGGCAAGCGGGTGGTGTGGATTTTGTTAAGATTGGGTAATGGCATTGTGTTTCGTTAGCCACAGCAACGTGTAGCCGGGTCTGCTAGTTAAAGACAAAAGTCGATTTTACGTTTGAAATTAGTAAATAATGCACAAAGATTTATATCTTTATAATCATTATAATTTCGGGGGATCAACTGTCGTGCATCGATTTTCAGAATATGTGGATAAAATTTTATTAAAATAACTTTGCATAACTGCCATTGTTCAGTTTTTGCTCTAATCGCTTCAACATCTAGGCACTTAGTTCTTCGGCCCACCTGTTATGCTACGCCCAAATGCTTGCGACAAGCAGCTTGCCGCAAGCTCAGGCAAGCTCTGACAAACGAATGGCTGGCTTCCACACACTTGCGAGCGCGCCAGTGTGTTCGGAGCATCCAAGCGCGGCGGACGTCTACCTTAGAGTATATATTGTTACTCTAAGGCTATACTATGTTTGCGTTAATCTATTTTTATTTTGGTTCCATGCCAACTCAGAATGAAACCAACTGAGAAACACCTCAGAAAGATCTTTAAAAGCTATGAAAAAATAATTTTAAAATTGCCGGTAACCCTAACCTAACTTAATCATTTTTTTTATCGTGACCTTTCTGAGTTGGCCGGTCACCTTTATTTTAACGCGAAATAAAAGACAAGGGGATAATATATTTTTAATACCATTGAACCATTGAAGAAGATAATACTAATAAAAATATGAAAAAGAACAAGACACAGAAAAATACAATGTCTAGTTCACACGCGGTAAAAGTGAAACCTTCAGAAAACTAAGGTAGAAAAGAGTGGGGAAGCTACGAAGCACCGCACAAAGAGGAGACATTATCTTGCAGGCTAAATCCTATAGATTTTTGTCTCTTTTTAGTGCCACTTTTTCGTTTCATCGAGTTTCAAATCACAACGGTGCCAAAGAAGTTCGAACTCGAAGATCACTTGTCTTTATATAATATTGCCTTGTATTATAAAAAAAAGTTATTCTAACAAAAATCATGTTTTTTTTGTAATAATACTGTATAAATCATCAATAAAATATTATTTATTTATTTTGACTCTTTAGGTAAATCCAGTCGCAATAAATTACGTTAGTGCATTAAATTTATGTACTTAAACATTTTAATAAGAATAATAAGTCAGGCTCGCCTCATACGCCATTCATATTCATATGTCTCGTAATATTATCATAGACCGCACGGAGCAAAAAAGGCGTGCATTCGCCACCAGCTCCGAAGTTCCACTGAGCGCGACCGAGCGCTTGCCGCTTGTGGCCAAAATATCCGACCTCGATCGGATCGGCGGCAAGCTCTCGCAAGCTCTTGCAAGCCTACGCAAGCCAAGCCACACGCGCGGCACCAGACGCTGGGGCTTGTGGACGCTTGCAGAGGCTTGCCACGTATTTGGACGCGGCTTTAGGAGAGTGGCCCAGTCTTGATTCGGCTGTTAAAATCACTGTTGTGTAGTGTTTTGTTATTTAGTCATTACTAACACCGCCTATCGGGCGGACGTCAAACTACCAAACACACATTTGTTTCTTACTGTATTGTGAACAAAAAAAGGGATTTATTCTAAATTCCATTCTAATTATTAACATTGATTCGCTTATTTTTAATTTTTTTTGTAGACGTACTAAAAAGTGTTTCTTTTTTTGTTCTAGTATTCTAGTAGTGTCAAAAGATGTGTGAATTCGGATGAAGATAATTTAGCATTGTGTACCATTTTTTCTTTGACTTCTTTCATAAAGGTATGTACAAGTTTGAAAATAATATAAGTATATTATTGTAGAAAGCAGTCACTTTGTGGTTGTATACACTTGTTTTGTGTAAAATCACGAGTTTTCAATAATGTATTTACCGACTGGTTTCGCTTTACTCAAGCATCATCAGGTTACAAATTAATACAGGGTACAAATTAATACCAGTATTCATTTGTACCCTGATTATGCTTGAGCAAAGCGAAACCGGTCGGTATACGGGTATTAATTTGTACCTTGAATACTCGTGGTTTCACACCAAATAAGATTTTTATTTTTATCGTAATGTAAGTTCTCCATAAATATTTCCCTTATAAATTATATATATGAAACTTTTAATTTTTCTTTCAAACACGTGGAGTTACGATGTTACGAACCAAGGAGCTTTTGTGTTCAAATTTCTTTTAGCATATTTAGAGAAATTATAATATTTATATATACAGGGTGTTAAGGGACATCCTTGACTTACAACCAGTGATTCCCGACACCGGAGTAAAAAATGGGAACGAAAATTTTGGTCCCGGTGATTATATTGTGGTGGTTATAAAATACATATAACGTCATTGCGTGTCACGGTTACTTTGTCACTGTTACTTTGTCACTGTATTTTTATGTTTTTTTATTTATTTATCTATAAAAAGTATATGAACATTGGTTTTTTTTTATGCCTATCTCACTAGGATATACCTGTGCCGAGAGAGGCGTACAAATATATAAATGAATATCTTATTTAACAGAGTATTTAAGGTAAAACACATATTAATTCGAAATTAAAGCAGAAAGGTGATTGGAAGGGTGGAAAAATCTTTAAAAGAGAGTTATCTTATAATTGTTGGAGGAGATGAAGTAAAGAAATAAATTCTGTCTAATCTATTCTTGGAGTTAAATTTGACAAGATTATATTATTTTCATTTATTTTATATGGGTTAGGTCGTATGTAATACTTATTTCTGTCTATGTGTGATTTATTTTACAGGTGTTTGTAATAGTGTGGCGTCCAATACTTATAATCCATTTTTTTATATCTTGTTTGAATTTTGTCAAGGAGTCAGTTTGTCTGATCGTAGCGTATCGTATAATTATAGTGTTACCTTGTTTCGGTGAGTCGCCGACGGTGACTAGCTGTCACTGGATCACAGTGGATCCGAGGAACTGGGTATTTTAGAAACCAGTTCCTATTTCGTATCGGATTTATAAAATGGTGACGAACACTCAAACCGGGAGAAGCCGAATCAAAAGCCGCCCGCGGGGCCTAGCATCAAAAACCTGCGGAGCGGGTTTTTAACTGCTAGTATGCTTACGAATCGCTGGTTAAAATCTTTCGGGTACGTGCTTATTATAATTTGCTTCATTCATATATAATTAATTATGCGTCTAAATTTTTATTTTATTATACACTAGCCGACCCGGCCACACGTTACTGTTGCTAACGAAACACAACGCCATTACCCAATCTTTATAAAATCCACACCACCCACTTGCCAGCTGCCCGCTGCCCGCTGCCTGAATTGAATACTTATTTGAATTTCTCGGCTTTTCTCTACTATAATAAGCATGTATTATACATGTAAACTAATTAACTCGCCACTAATTATACAATGCTTGCAATGCAACACTGGATATTTGAAAAGGGAAAATCAAATACCTACTTACTCTAGGACATCTATTTTCCAATTTCTTCCGTAGAACGAATTTCAAAAGTGACTATAGTACGGCCCGCCAGCCGTTTTAAATCGCACAAAAATATGTTTTCTTTGAATTTCTCGGCTTTTCTCTTATATAATTTACATGTTTTATACATATAAACATTCCTCTTCAATCATTCTATCTATTGGTGAAAACCGCATGAAAATCTGTTGCGTAGTTTAAAAGATTAACGCGCACATACATTTTGAGCGACTTCATTTTATACTATGGACGACGATGATGATATTTAAATTAATTTCCATCATTTTATTATTAAGCATTTTAGTTTTTTTTTTATTATTGTGACAGCCGTTTGGACTTACAAGACCATTTTAAAACTGTGGTTAAACCACTTTGAGACGACTTATTTATAAGATTCTAAATTTTAATTTTGAAGGTGCCTAAATTGATTTATTACCGGTTAAACGGAGTCTATGAGAAAATAATTATAACGGGGTACTATGAAATCTATTTTCACCACATTTAAATGTTAATGTGTTCTTAAATGTTTAATAATGACGTGACTGCTATTGACTTATTTAAATGTGTAATATTGTTTAAGTTTTGTAAATATACAAGAAATGGGGCATAAATAATTTTCTTTACTTTAATAATTAACTAGCAGACCCGGCCACACGTTGCTGTGGCTAACGAAACACAACGCCATTACCCAACCTTTTTAAAATCCATACCACCCGCTTGCCAGCTGCCCGCTACCCGAATTGAATATTTGAATTTCTCGGCTTTTCTCCACTATAATAAGGATGTATTATACATATAAACCTTCCTCTTGATTCACTCTATATATTGGTGAAAACCGCATGAAAATCCGTTGCGTAGTTTAAAAGATCTACGCGCACATACATTTTGAGCGACTTCATTTAATACTATTTATTTTAGGGTCGTTCGTTTGTTTATTGATTTCTAATTGTTCAAGTAAATTTAATCTAAGACCCGTTCTTTCAATATGTAATGGTTGTTAAGGCGCGGTGTACCCGCTCAAAAAGAAGAAGACGGAGAGATATGTATGTAAATACGAATATTGGAGAGATAGCGCTAATATTAAAAACGATGATATTTAAGTGAAAATTCTGAAAATGTTTAAGAAAACATGACTCGTTTAAAATAGAGCAAAAATCTCGTGGGGATTGTCTAAAATAGCATTTATAGAAACACTGTGAATTTTTTCATAACTTGTAAAATAACTGAAAAAACGTGTTTATAATAATTTTCGGAGCATACATTGCGATTTTTTTTCTATCGAGGGAATTTCATGAAATTGCCGTTTCGGCGTTAGGATTGTATGGATATTATCTTCAAGAATAACAAGTATTTTTAAGAGCTTTAAAACTTACGGTATTTAAGGAAAATATATAATAAATCGGTAGAAATGCGGGAAGCCGGGCCTTAATCAAAACGTGGTTATTCACTAAGAGATGTTCTGTGAATTTTGAAGAAGTACTTTTATTATATGTTCTTTGAATATGAATTATTATTTTTAATTGAAAAACTAATGTTTAAGACAAGATTTGTATGCATAGCACAATGGGTAACAATTATCATAAGCAATAATTATCAGCCTGAAACACTCATCTACATTGAAAAAATCTTCCGAGAAAAGATACATGCCGCCGACGGGACTCGAACCCGTGTCCTGATTTCCGGTCAAATGCTCTGACCACTGAGCTACGTCGGCTTATAATTCAATATAAATTATTACCTACTAATAGTTATGCCTCTGGGGAGAATGACCTCACTATTAAACCTTTCTTCTGAAATTGACATTTTTCAATCGATCTACAGGGTTTTCCAATAAGAGGTGTTATTTTGATATTCAAAGAAAAATGCCGTTTTTTAATATAAATGATCGGATGTTTATTTCATTATAAAGAGGAAGGTATGCCGTTAATATTGGAAAATAACATCAGGCAAATGACCACCACGACCACGCTTACAGGACCATATCCTTTTCATGAAATTTTCCATAACCAAATCGCAAAGTGGCTGCCCTATGTCCTCGATAGGTCTTGAATCGACGCTGGGCTATTGGCGTAGACCTTCTCTTTCACGTGGTCCCAAAGGAAGAAGTCGCAAGGTGTTAAATCACAAGATCTCGGTGGCCAATTGTGATCACCTCTTCGAGAGATAACACGGTCTGGAAACTTTTCCCGTAAAAGATCAATGGTTTCGTTGCTTGTATGGCACGTAGCGCCGTCTTGTTGAATGTAAACGTTGTCCAGATCAATACCATCCAATTCCGGCCATAAAAAATCTTTAATCATCTCTCGATAGCGCCATTCGATTCACCGTAACTGGTGCTCCAGCCTCATTTTCGTAGTGAATTTTAATAATTTCAATGCGTTGTTGAAACGTGTATCGTTCCATTTTTTTAATGGCGTAGTTTCTACTTGTCAAATGTCAAAAAATGACAGCTTCAAAAGTGACATCTACCGAAATAGCGGGCTATTCAAAATAACACCTCTTATTGGAAAACCCTATACAATCATTTCAAGAGCGAAATAAAGGTATTCTTTAGCACCTGTCATTATTAATGTACCTATATAATTAATGTATTACACTATTAACTAAAAATTGTGAAATGTAACTGGATATATATGTAATAACTGTTTTTCACAATAAATAAATAAATATATATTATACGAGTATTTCATTTCAACAATCATTGCTTATTACATTTTTCACCTGGAGATACATTGTAAATGCTAAATCTCTCAGTAGGTGTCGTCGAGACAAATATAAAAATAATGTTGGTTGTTTCCAGGTGAAAAAATGTAATAAGTAATGATTGCCGAATGAAACACTGGTTTATTTGGCGGCCAGGAGGTTAATTAATAGAATATCTCTTGTGGCCAAAGAAGTATATTTGCTTACCTCGAAGTAGCCAAAGTATTTTTTGCTGATTTCGGTGGGGTAATACTAGCAATTTACTGACCTCGTTGAAGCTATAGCTATAATTATCATCAAACTTACCTCTTATAATGTTACCCTCTAATGGTAGGTCACTTGTGCTTTATATCCATCAGGTCCTGCGTGGTATCTGACCTTCTGCAACCTTCCATCGGGCAGCATGACGTGGTAACTACCCCTTGTTGAGTCCCCGTCGCTGGCCTCGGTGTGGCCAAAATCGCTACCAGTATGGGGATCGCGCACCCTGTAGCCAAACTCATACTTCGAGGCGTACTGGAGCTAGAAAAATTAAAAATAAGTACTTTTTATTCATTAAATTAAGAAAATACGAAGATTATTAATTATTACAAACACAATAAACCATTGTATATAAAGCCATTCTAATTTACGCATTCAAAAATCAGGATAACTTTACAGGCAAATTCAAGCCGATTTACACAATCCACATTACAACATACATTCCACCAACCTAAAACGTCTTTTGGACAAAGAAATATGCAATGTTTCTTTGTAAAATTGTTTAATATTTATTTGTTTATAACAGAAACAAACAGTACATAAGAAACTTTGGTTAAAAAAAATTACAATTAAGAGGGCATTACCAGAGAAAGCCGGAAATACGTCATTTTCAAAAAAGTTTTTAGACGTATTGACTCTTTTCCACAAAAAATTATAAATGGATTTCGAAAGATTGTTCTTTTATCTAGCATAGTTATGTAATAAATTTTTAGAATTTTTTTTAATTTTTAGTATAATAAGGTTATGCCATAGGTCGTTGGCAGATTTGTTAAATTTTCAAAAAAGTTTTTGTATTATACCACACCCATTTCAAATAATGTAATCATGCAGTAAAATAAATCAATACATTATCTAGCAAAGTTATGTATTAGAATTTTAATTTTATTTTCAATAAAATCATTAAAAAATATCTACGTACATGAGTTTCTTGACGAAAATTGGTCCATTTGTGTATTTATTTGCGCACTTACAAACTAATATATTTCAGATTTTTTTAACATTCTTATTAAATTTAGACATTATTGAAAAATGATAAATACTTATAATAAAAAAATAACTACAAAAAGTACACTATTTTAATAGTTTTATCATCACGCCTTTCAGCATTTTTGGATGAAGGTATAAATTAAAGCTAATTTGGATTGAAATAAATTCGATATTGAGTTATAATTTAAAAAAGCTGGTACGGAGAATAATCAATCTTTCTCATTGTAACCGCCCTACACGATCGGAAGAACAACTTTCGACGAAATGTGGATTTTCGTCCGCTGGCTGGTTAAACGCTCTTAAAAATTATATGTATTTCATGGTGGGTACCTATTATGTGTTTTTGTCTTTTTTATGGTATGTATATTAAGTCATTACCGGGTGATGTATGCAGTGGGTAGGTGTGTGTGTGAATGTGTGTGTGTGTGTATGCGCATTGAACAAATTTATTTTACTGACATGATGCTCTTTTTAAACTTGGGCAGTTAATCGGAGAAAATGTCGATGTTAGAATTTAGACCAATAATATTGAACATATGAAGAGCACGATTGATTGGCGAATTAGATGCTGCATTTGTCTTGTAATTAAGCGTGTGGAATAGTTCTGTTTGGCGTGTACGTCTTAATGGTATGTTAAAATTAACTAGGGAAAGAAGATCGGAACAGTCAATGTTAATATTTAAAATGTTGTATATAAATGTCAAATCAGCTATTGCTCGCCTTTATTGCAAAGTTTGAAATGTGCATTCAAAGTTATTGTTGAATTTGAAGGAAAGATATTTTATAAATTTGTTTTGAATATTCTTTATGCTGTCTATGTATACCTTGTATTGCGGGTTCCAAATTGGCGAAGCATATTCCAGTGTACTTCTGACTAATGCAAAATATGACATAATATACTTCCCCTTTCGATAAAAACCATTAAAAAATAGCCGACTTCAACAGAAGCATTAAGATATGAATTATGAACGTGGGAAGGAAGAATATAGGTTCAATTTTGCAACCTAACAGAGATTAAAGCTTGTATTGTTTTCTTTTACATGTTACTTTATAATTTTCCTCTTGTAATATTTTAACAAAGGTACTTATTAATAATTCAAACATGTAACCGTGCACAATATGACCTTAGAACGAGGTACCCAAAAATATATGTAAATTATATTTTTTTGTATATTATTAATTTAAGTATGTGATATTCAATGATTCTGTTATTTATTTATTAAATGTTCACATTTATTTGTATGGCACAATCGGCACAATAAAATAGTTTTCTAAGTGTTTTATTTTACATCCCTTCCTATTGTAATTTTGATTATTATACTGTTAACAAATTTAACGTACATTCAACTAATGTTTAGCTCCTTGTAAAGCTGACATCTTTTCAAATACAATCTCCATATTCCTTTACAATCACAATTTACTCCCCGAATATCTATTGAAAACATAACATCGACGAATAAGAACATTTAAAGTGATTAAGCTTTATAATCACATGCTTACATCATTGAAACAACCGCACAGAATACACCAACACATATATTATAATCAAACATTATGTTTCGGTCTGGATAAGAACAGAAGGTACTGAATTTTTCACAACATAATAACACAAAATCAAACACAATACAATAACATTATCTGTATTTTTTTTCTTATATAATAATATAACATTCTTTAACATTATAAATATAATCAATTCACAACGATACGTGAACACCATCGAAAATGCTTGAACGCCTCAGCACAAGTTCTCTTAGTGAGGCGTTCACGAAACATTAATATATAAAGTATGTACAATACACTTCATTCTTACTTCAATTATATTCTATACTATTATACACAATTTATACCACTGCATCCCCAAAGATAACATAGGCCCTAAGTGATTTTCTTAGAGCCTCCTGTGTGGAGCTTATGTAAAAAAAGTTAAAAATGGAAATAATTTTAAAAATTTAAGTGAAATCGCTCAGCCGAGCGATGGGATCGTTATGGGATAAAGGACGTGATCACCTGTCAGATTTGTGTGATTTATTTGCTTTTTCTTTTGTACAACGTACTTTAAATAAATAAAAAATCAATGGGAAAACACACTTAGTAAAACACCACTTTTTATTGGAATTAATATTTAACAGCCAACCGGCGTTTATCCGGCTTTTCGCTTATCTCAAGCTTCATCAACTCGTTGATATAATAAGCCCTGATGAAGCTTGAGCTAAGCGAAACCTGGTTGGCTGTTAAATATTAATTCCAATAAAAGTGGTGTTTTACAAAGTGTGTTTTCTCATTTAATATATAATGTCACACCACAAAGTGTTTGCTGCCTTCGATAAAATAAATAATCATGCATACTTGCAGGAATTCGTGTTTAAAACGATCTAAACTAAAATATGTGACAGTAAATGAAGCTCGCTCCCCTTCGGTTGCGCAAAGAGGAGGACGGAACGTGAACAATGTCGAATTGGTACATGAAATATCAGATGAGGTATGGAAAGAATTATGTAACGTGAACGAGGCAAGGAGTACATGCCAAGACCGAGATGTTTAACGGTCCGTCCTCTCTGCCTACCTGCGGGGAAAAGAAATGATGGTTAGTTAGTTAGTTAGTTTTTTAAATATGTAAAAATCACACAAATCTGAAAGGAGATCACGTCCGTTATAGAAACGCTCCGCATATCGAAAAAATAAGTTTTTAGTGTTCACTGTGTGATTTAAATTCAGCAGTTTCCCAATTGTACTACATGTTTCCGAACACCGTATACGAGTAATTTATTTATTCTATTTTAGAGAAATCAACAGAAAATATGGTTGGTTTATACATGTCCTCTTTATGAGAATGCATTATATTTGTAATTAAACAAAAAATACTCCGTAATATATATCATTACATTTTATGTAATGAAATGTTTATAATATTATGATTGAATTAATTAAACTCTAAATTAAATTTTAATTAAAATAAAATTATTCAACATGGTATAAATCATACATATATTAAATAATTTTGATAAATTAGTTGCAGACATTGAAAAAAAAGACTATCAATGCGCTTTGTAGTGGATTAATTCATTATACTAAAACTTTCTCCCAAATTAAAGAACGTGTATTCACAATCAGATTATAAAATGATTTAGCAAATATACATTCGTAAATCGTCAGATATAAAATTTGATTTAGTGTTCTTGTTGTAGCTTAAAAAGAATAATGACTGGTGAGTTTTTGCTTTGGTGATTTTTTATTGCCAGATTTATTTTTACGACGAGAAAAGTAGAGTGGAAAGTGAAATTACTGTTTTTTTGGTCCTCAAATGCAATTTGATTTTACCACATGATAATATGATGGAAGGTAATATGTTGGGAACATAAACAAGAGATTGATTAAGTGATTCAACTCAACGTGTAAAATTCGGAGTCAGGCGAAATCCCGCGCTCCTTCGCAGATGGCGATAAGGTCAACCGACTGTTTTGATTTGCGCAAAATACATCGCTAAATGCATGTTTTATAATATTATTTTGTGAAGTTGAGGGTGGTTAAAGTTTTTATCGACAATAACGGTAACTATCGGTAAATCGATAATTTCAGTAACTATCGCTAAATCGATAACATCGGTAACCATTGGTAAATATCGATAATCATCGATCCCGAGCGCAACTACAGATCGCTTATGCACAAACAACAGTTCACTTCAAATAAATAAAGAACACGTAACTGTTGCTTGTTCGTTTGCGATCTGCAGTCGTAATCGGGAACGATAAAAAGTTACCGACGTTTTTTTGTGACTGTACTAGTCCCCCAGGCACAAATATTGAAATGTTAACCAAAAAAATCTGAAAAAATTAAATTTGCTACATTATACATTTGAAAATCATATCCAAAAATAAGTTCGCAAGTAAAAGACTTGCTTTTTAAAGCATGTATTAAACACCTGATGCTTTATTTTTTTTTCTAGACTTGTAAAGACATTATAAAAAAAAATCTCGATTATAACAAAGGCCATGATGTTTTCTACTTGCAGTATTTTATTAAAAACATCTATGATATTTCTAAGTCATCAAAATTTCAAAACAAAAACACACGATTTTACAATACTTCGCATCGCATCGCCAATGAAACAATTGACCACCGTAGCAAAGCGGTAAGTTCTTTGGCTCTATGGACCCAGAGATCGCGTGTTCTAATCTTCACAGGTAAGATGTATCAATTTGCAGATATTTTCATATAAATGTTGCTTAATGCAATAATAAAATCAATAATAAACAAAAGAAAATTTAATCTCATTTAAATTTTCTACGTATTTGAAGCGAACTACATATGGTGAGTAATTTTATTTATTTTTTAATTAAATTTTTAATTTAATAATACTGGGTTAGTGCAACCCCAGTCTGCCATATTACATGAGATATAAAAGTACAACCGTTACATTTTTAAGAGAAAAACATGAAAAAATAAAGTATAAAACTAAAGTGAAAAAACATAATAGGTAGGTACATAATTATGACGTAGAGTCTGTCAAATAAGAGTAGAAAATATAAAAAATGGAACTACAAAATTTGTAGGCTGGCAACACCAATTTACCTGTCAAATATACATTTAAATTGCAATCACACTGAAAATACAGAACACTGTATACCTACACATTTAAAAATACATTATGTTGTACCTAAAAAAAATTAAATCGAGGAAGCACTGTTCTTAAGGTACCTACTTAATGACATAAATTTGATTAGATTATGTTTTACAATTTAACAAAAAATTTAATTTAACAGTAGGTAGAAAGGAAGAATCATTAATGGTGAGTTTAGTTACATTACTTTTAGATCTGAATAAGTTAAATATATTCAGATCTAAAATTAGAGACATGATATAAAGCCTGGACAATGCTAGAAGGTATTAAATAAATGTAAGCAATTTCTAAAGTGTGCATTATATTTTATTACAATATCGTTATTCTGCATTATGTTAACATAAAATTGCAAAGATATAATAATATACCTTTACGCAATTCTAATTTTGAGTACAGTGGAATCAAAAAATATTTTTTTCACTTATAAAGGTACAAACCTTTTTAATTTTTAATAAAAATGTAGGTTACACAGCTTAGATTATCACAATGATTATATTTTTTAGTATTGCCATTTGGACAACAGTGGCGCCCTCTTAATAATTTAAATTAAATTAATTGTCGTATAAGTTAAATTGATGACAGCCTCCATGGTTGAGTGGTTACAATTCTTGGCTACGAATCTGGAGGTTGTGGGATCAATCCCGGCGAGTGCAACAAAATTGTGTTGTTTCATAATAAAATAATATATAGATCTGAATAGCAGATACTTTACAGCCTACCTCTTCCCCACCTGCTTCCTGACATCACTACCTTCAGCCTCACAAGATACCCCAAGTGGGGAAGCCATAGACTCACTACTGGCTCTAGATTCTAGACAATTGGGAGAAGTTAAAATAGTCTAAATAATTTATTTTTTTAAATGTGGTTTTGTATTTTTGAATATTTTACAAATTAGACTTTAGCCACTAGATGTGTTTTGGTGTAACCCAACACTTGGTCCCCCGACAGTTGGCCCCCGAAATTATGATTATTATAAAATTATAATTTTTTGTGCATTTCTTACCAATTTTAAATCTAAATCGACTTCAAAAATACCTTTAATAATTAATTGATATGGTTATCAAACGAATTTATTTACTTTGTCGATTTTTTGTACTTATACTCTGGTATATACAGTATTTATACAAGATGGATTTATCCTTGATGCCTTTGATGGAAAATATTTTTTTAACTTTTGTTATTTGGCGGTACATCCTCTTCGCACATCCCTTGGGGGTCACTGAGCTATTTTTTGTGTAAGTAAGTATACCGTATTTTTCCTAAACCGTCTGCACATTGTATAAAAGTACGCCGGGGGGGGAGGTAAATTTTTGTGTTAGAATCGAACTCGAATTCATCTGTCTTAGCCAAAACACATTCCTCTGGGCAAAGACGATCTTAGATAAAAAAGAAAGCATGTGTGTACATATTTAACTAAGCTCCAGTCAGGTGCTAAGACCCCCCCCCCACACAGCATCTTTGGGAATGCTTTGTGGAGGGTCTTTTTAAGGAAAGTAGGAAGAAAAAGTTCTGGGAAAGAAAAGGTATGAGGGCTGGGTAGGGATCTGGAGGTCAGTGGGTCCAGGCGTGACGGACGTATGAATCCATCCCTCCCGCTAAGGTGCAAGGCGATGGTTCGAGAGAGTCCTGCTAGAGAGGTCAAATGGTCTCCCTCAACCAGTCTCTTCTGATCGGGCCTGCAGACGCATCTACATTTAACCTATAGACCTAGACATACTTCTGCTAGGTCACCAAACGCAGCGAATCACTTGAGATGACCTATGACAGGGTTGTCGGTTATATAAATTAAAGAAAGTGTTATATAAATCAGACAAACGTCATCGCAGAACGTAAAATATTATAAAAGAAAGAAATTATGTTAATTGATAAAAAAGAAATTTTAATATATAAATATTATCGTCAGATGTTGTATGTTTATTTAACAATGGTTTTAGTGCCACTTTCTTTATTGATTTAAACGAATTAAACTTTATGGTTTAAATTGGTGAAGGTGAGATACCTAAGTAGAAGAGAAAACGAAATGCGATAAAAGTTTTCAAATTTACAAATTCTATTATCGAAAAGGTGACCGGACAACTCAGAACCATCCAACTTCAACACCTCCTTTCAAAAATGATTACAAAATTTAAAAAAAAATGTTAATTAGGTTATCTTTTCGTTAGTTGTTTTTGGTCAACACCCCAAAGTGTTGTTACCTTCTTCTTTCGTATGGTGGGCTGTCAGAGGGGGACATCTAGGTCTGCGAGCCAGTCTAGGGCCTCAGGCGTTGCCCTTTGGACCTCATCAAGCGGGCATTCGTTGACTACATGTCCGGGGGTCTGCACCGCACCGCATTCACACATCGCCGACTCTTTGAGGCTCCATCTGTGCATCATGTGAGCACAACGGCTATGGGAGTACCTTATCCTATTGATGGCGTCCAGAGTTTGCGAGGCAATGAGAACCCAGGCTGTCTCTCAGTGGGGTCTTAAACGAGGTGGGCGTTTTTGACGTTGGCTGATTGCCACTCAAGCTTCCACCTATCTTCTGGGGTGAGAGGTGTTCGAAGGAGTCTTTCTACTTCCGTCCAGAAGGGTTTTCGAGACTTTAAGCGGCATGCCGGCTGAGAAACGACATCATCGTGCAGAGGTATTTCGCTTTTTTGCAGCGCCTTCTTGTATTCCCTCAGTATTGCAATCTCTCGCCTGATATTTGGCGGGGTTATATTTGCAAGTACGTGGAGCCAAGGAAGAGGAGTCGATTTTAAGGTTCCGCTGATGGTTCGCATTGTGGCATTAAGCTGAACGTCGACCATGGAAGTGTGGGCGCTTCTGGCCCATACTGGAGCACAGTATTCAGCTGCTGAGAAAACCAGGGCAATAGATGCCGTCCTGAGTTGTTGCCAAAAGGTAGCCATCCAAAAGAGGTAGCGCAACACGGCATAACACCCACCTCCAAAGGAAGTAGCGCAACATGGCATAACACCCCAAAAACAACTTTTTTTTTATTTTCACAAAGGTATTACAATTTTTAATGACTTTTCAAAGTGGTGTTGAAATTGCAATATTCTAAATTGTCATGGAACCGATCGAATACACGTGTTGTCTCTTTCCCGCTGATAACTACCCTTTCCTGTATCCATCCTTATTCTTAGCAGGAATGCTCGATCTTAATACATTAGAAGCCCGCCGAAAAATATTTTTAGGAAAACATTTTTTTAAGATAATCTCTGGAACTATACATAATCCACCTATTTTGAAAGAAATTAACTTATATGTCCCAGACAAGTATACTCGTGGAAGGTCCCATACCCTTTTTTATGCTCCAAAAGCGAGGACTTCTGCCTATCGGAACGCGCCAGTCAACAGAGCGACTGAACTGCTCAACGAGTCTGCATTGACCATTGACATTTTTAACGTAACCTACAGGCAGTTTAACAATTATCTTTTGACGTATGTCACAAAGTAGTGAAACTGACCTTTTTATGTGTTTTGCTATACTTTTTGTCTAATTTGTAATCTTCTCCATAATGTATTGGTGAATAACCGTTTTACGGAGAACATGAAAAAATAAATAAATAACAATGAGTAGGGAGTGAGCAAGATAAAAGTTATTTCAATTTTGAAGTCTTTTTTCCAGTATGAATATCATTTTTTATGCTGTAATAATATATAATTATTTAACATGTACTGACTAAAATTATGATTTATCTAAAGCACAATTATTCTTATATAATGTTGAATGAATAAAATAAATTAAAACCGACAACACAACGACATATATTATGTTTTATTCATATAATTTGTTTTACATTATGAAATATGAATGATCTATAAATTGGAACACTCTGTTAATAAATTGATGAAAAATTATCAATGTAATTGAAGTACTTTTTGGAGTCCCAAACTTTGGAGCCGGTGAGACTCAATTGGGGTGTGTTGCGAGGCTGAAGGTAGTGATGGGAAGGATATGGGGAAGATGAAGGTGGGGAAGTGCCTGGCTATCCAGATATGGTCACAAAACATGGTTAAAGCCAATTAAAGCAAAGTTCCAATTCTGAATGGTGGTACTACACCAGGGCGGTACGTTGAAGCAATACGTCGCTTTAAGATTAATATATACGTGAAATCCTATTTAGATACTATTTAGATTAATCTTTACGACGAATCGGCTTACAGTATGAACATCAAAAAATATGCAACGGATAAATCGAAGCTTTTACTAGCTTTTCTATGTATTGGAATTACAACAAAATTATTATTTACGTAACAAATAAATATAAGCGTAAACCACAAAAAAATGTTTTTTCATGATTTACTATGAAGTAATACAAGAAACAATTTTTTAAAAATACCCCTTTATGGCTAAGACTATTTTTGAGGTTTTCCATGTTCTAACTTTTTTCGTTCTTATAAAATTATGCACAAAATAAATAAAAACCACTTTTTCGCTTACTAGCCTCGTGCAAAAAGACGCTCGGTTTTAAAATTTTGCAGGCATGAGATTCGAAATATTTCTAGCGTTTATATTCCTCTTAAATGGCTTTTGCCGTGTTTGGTAACCAGATGTGAATATCCAGGTACTTCCTCATCTTCATCGTTCTCATCTCCTACCCCTCTCCACTAAATCCAGCCTCACAATATGCCCCAATTGGGGATGCCACAGTAAAAATGAACATCTCACATAAAAAAATTAAATTATTTTTCGAGATTAGTAATTCTATTAAAATCATTAACAAAGAAGCTAACAAATCTAAATGAAAATATGAAAAAGAACAAGACAATTTTTTTTTTAAATAAAGCGTAACGGTCACAACTGGTACTCGAACCCAGGATCCCCTCGAACACTGGCCTTACTGGGACAAACGCCTTAATCAACTGGGCCATTGGGACTCTGAATTCAAAACCAGAATTAACAGTATCTTCGACTCATTTTTCCCATATTTTTGGCTTTGCATGAATACCGCACAAGAGTCCCAACTGCTCCCTTCTGGAGCCAGTGGGACTATGGCATCCCCAATATGTTCCCCAGTTGTGAGGCTGAAGGTAGTGGGGAGGGGAACGAGATACGGAAGAAGAAGGTGGGGAAGTACCTGGCTATTCAGATCTGATCACCAAACACGGCTAAAGCCATTTCAAGCAACGTTTCAATTCTGAATGGTGGTCTTACACCAGGGCGATACTGAGAGTATTATTCCACTCTGGAACGTGCCGCAAATATACTACATATTACTTTAAATGAATAAATTGTGAAATAACACAAATTAATCAAATAAAATAAAATTTATTTGCTATGCAGGGATTCGATCCAGCGACCTTCGGAGTGCGAGCCTTACAGCTGGACTACGCCGGCCGTCAGCTGCTACCTTTGTAAATGATCCCAAAGTTCTAAGATTGGTTTGTTTATATTTTTCTGTGCCTTATTCTTTTTCATATTTTTGTTTAAATTTAATTGTATTATCTTTTTCTTCAATGACATATTACATTGTTGCTCATAACGGTTTGGTCCCCAAATTATGAGGTTCATTCACATGCGATTGAAAGAATCCAAAATAAATTTTTAAGATATGTGAATTTTAAAATGGGCATTCCTAGTGAATGCCTAAATTACGATAACCTACTTTGTTCATTAAATTTAATAAAATTATCTGATCGTAGAATCATTTCCGATTTAACCTGTTTGTATAAAATCATAAATTCAATGTTTGATAACCCTGATTTATTATATGTAATTTCTTTTCATACTCCAGGCAGGTCAGTCACAAGGCAGTACCTACCATATTATTGTAGCAATTCTAAGTCAACAAGTCAATATTATACTTCTATGCGACGGATTCAACAGCTTGGAAACAAATACTCCGATGTTGTTGATATATTTATTACATCAATTTTATTATATAAGCATACCTTATTAAAAAAAATTTCATCAAATAGGGGAATATTTTGATAAAGCTTGACACACATTGATAGTATTTTGTTGGCTGAAAGAAAAAAAACTATTTCAGATTATTTGTTTTTTTGTATTTTGTACCTACATCCTGTGTGGTTCAAATTCAATACCTAATATTTTTACTTTGTATTTATTTTTGTGCAAATGTTTTAAACAGTAGTTTCCTGCACTATTTACTAGCATAATTTCGTTAATATTGTTATATATATGTATGTAAAAGCCTAAATAGGCGTAAATAAATAAATAAATAAAAGAATTCTTCTAATAAAAAAAAATAATATTGCATTAAATCTTTGAATTAAAAAAAAAAATGTTATCTATAATTGAGGGTCAAATTAAAACATATTTTATGTATTCAATAGATAAGTAATAAATACCTTGCTCAGTACTTATGTACCCAGTTATAACATTAAATCTAGGTCATTAATTAGTTAGTAAAATAATGGGTATGAATTACAATGTAATTAAGCGATTTAATTAAAAATAATATATACATCCATAATTTTTAAATAGTTTCAAGGATAATTAACACAGATTTTAAAATATTAGGATAACAAATCACATCTTCATACTTTATTATTATAACTACATAACAATATTACAATAATTCGTAATTAACAAATATAAATACTAATAAATTGGTAAAATTAAATACTTGCATGAAAATATTTTTATGAAACAATGCACACTTTTATATTTACCGCGACCATTAAAAATAAAAGGAAATAAACATACGTTCCTTCTCGATATAATGCTGCAGCTCTTTCTTACACATAAAAATAATTGTGAAACACACAAAATACGTGTGACTGTTTCCTCTATAGTACTACTTTGTTGCAACGGGATTTGCGTTTCATTTTCTTTATACGTGTGAGGCATATGTATGATAATGATTGTATGTTTGCTTTGGGGGGGTGCAGACATACGTTCACCGTTTGTCTCATTTTGGACTGTTGTTATTTAATGAGTAAGAAAGATCTGCTGTATTATATGTTTAAGAACAAAAGCAAAACCATCAGCGCATTGACATTCAAAATTTTTGAATTTTTGGAATTCATCCACACTTCAATATTATCGTTTTATCTATACTCCATACTTTCAAAATTATCGTCACGGCTAGACGTCACGGTGCGGTGTGTGAGAGAGACGCAAGAAAATGATGACTTTTTTCCTTTGGAGGAAACAGACCTGCGTACATTGTGTATCTTATCTTTTGAAAGAGCTCCAGCATTATTGTGTTAAGGAACGTATGTTTATTACCGTTTTTATGCCGTCCCGGTACCGTTACCGCGGATCTTCACGGTAATTATAAAAACTGTTTTTGAAAGTTAATGAAATATGCTTTCAAATTTTATAATTAGAAAAAAAAACATTTTTTTTTTAGATCTTAAATTTTTTATGCAAGCATTAAAAATTTTATAAATGACTAAGCCTGCAGTTTTTCTAACTAAAATTACTGATAAAATAAAAAAAATAAAAATACACAATGTTTTATAAAGCAAATGTATTATAAACGTTATCGTTACCTCATTTTTTAGTCGTTTCATTAAAAGGTAATTAAGAGCGTTTAACCAGCCAGCGGCCGGAAATCCACATTTCCTCGAAAGCTGTTCTTTCATGAGGGCGGTTACAATGAGAAAGATTAATTTTTCTCCTTACCAGCTTTTTAAAATTATAACTCAATATCGATTTTATTTCATTCCAAATTTGCTTTAATTTATACCTACATCCAAAAATGCTGAAAGGCGTGATGATAAAACTATTAAAATAATGTACCTTTTGTAATTATTTTTTTATTATAAGTATTTATCATTTTTTAATAATGTCTAAGGTAAATAAGAATGTAAAAAAAATCAGAAATATATTAGTTTGTAAGTGCGCAAATAAATACACAAGCGGACGAATTTTCGTCAAGAAACACATGTACGTATATATTTTTAAATGATTTTATTTAAACTAAAATTAAAATTCTAAAACATGCGATACCCAGATAATGTATTGATTTATTTTACTGCATGATTATATGATTTGAAATGGGTGTGGTATAATACAAAATCTTTTTTGAAAATTTAACAAATCTGCCAACGATCTATGGTATAACCTTATTATACTAAAAATATTTCTCAAAATTTAAAACATGCGAATGCTAGATAAAAGAACAATCTTTCGAAATCCATTTATAATTTTGTTGTGGAAAAGAGTCAATACGTCAAAAGTCTGATTTAAAAATGACATATTTCTGGTGTTCTCTAGTAATACCCACTTGAAAAATCTAAAATTTCCGACCGAAATTTGAGAAAAAATTTTATTCTCCGGGAATTTTTTATTAATTATTTTTACGTGAAACTAAAAAATGAGTTGATGATAACGTTTATAATACATTTACCTAATAAGATACGTATGTGCTTTTTTTTCGATATCAGTAATTTTAGTTTAAAAAAACAAAAGGTGAGTCATTTTTAAAACTTTTGTGTGTGCATTCAAAATTTTTGTGTTTAAAATATTAAATGTTTTTATTTTTTGGATGCGTTCAGAAATATTCCATTTATTTGGATATTATTGTAAAGCGGAAATACTTTGACCTTCCGATAAAATAGGCCCGAGGCCTTAGGGGTCAAATGCATTATTTTCCATTTTCGCTTACAGAAATAGTTGTTTCTCACTGTCATCTAACTGATACAATGTTTTTAAAAATAAAATGTTCATAATCACCATGTCCAGTTTATCTGAATATTTACCGATTAAACAGATAAAATTAACTATTTTTCTCAGTTCTTTTAAAATAACCAAAATTTTCCGTACAGCGTTGTTCAGATGACATCTTCAATAAATAATTGTTCAATTATAAAAATAATCTAGGAAAAAGTGTTAAATTACTGTTTAAAAAAACATGTTAGAAATATTTTTAATATCGTCCGAACAAGTGGTTCAATTTATGGATGTTTTTCTGAACATGTAAAATATTGTTTCTGTTACTTTTCCTTGAACCAAATCTAGACCCTCTCCATTTGTGTGGCCTCCTTTTCCTGTGCTTAATCGGCCTTCTAGGTTTGCCATAGACCCCATGGGGTCTTCCTTTACCATGGGGAGGTCCCCTCCATCCATGTTCTTGACCATGGGGGTATAAATTTAGATGGTCGATATTTATAACACCCCCTTGGTCATGGCCGTGGTGTGAATTGACTATCACTGGCCTGTTTTTAGGAGTTTCGGTTCTAAAAATGTTGTAAACATTCACTGGTTTTTGCCTCTGTTCTTTATAATGTCCTGCATGACCACCACGTATAGGTTTTTGAATAAATTGATTGTAATTTTCAACGTAATAATTGCTTGGTTCTTGTTTTCTTTTTTTACCATAGCTTGATTTGTAAAAATTACCGTAAGAATCACTGAAGTCTTTGTGTAAATATTGATTGTATTTTTGAGATGGTTGGTATTGGTGTTGAACTTGGTTTCCAAAGGTGTAATAACTACCATCATTTTCAGAATTATCAAAATATTCATCACTTTCTATGTAAGGATTGCTTGATTGTTGGTTGAAGCCATAATCAAAGCTATGATCCGGAGGAACTCTGTACGTACCTCTGTAATTCTTAGTATAGTCTGCAAAAGTATCATCAGATATATAATTTTGATATTGGTTATATCTTGAAGCATATCTCTGTCTTTCTCGTGGTCGGGTTTCATAGTTTTGAGGGAATCTGTGATTGCTGTATCTGTTTTGATATACTGGAGCATCATCAACGATATAATCTTCGTTGTAATTGTTATATCCTGAAGCGTATTGACTGTACTGTGGTCTATCAATGACATTCTCATATCTGTTTTGTGTGTATTTTTCGTCAAGCTCTTCATAATCTTCTTGGACTTCGCTGTCGTCGTAGTATTCTTCCTGTTCTTGTTCATCATTTATATATTCATCAGCGTCTCCAGAAGGATCATACAAGCTTTCAAATTGTCCACTATTGACTCCTCTTGAACCGTAATCAAATCCAGATCCAGTGATATAACCTCCACCGTATCTATTATTATTATAACTCATATACTCTTTAATTGGTCTTTTTACAAGATATCTCTGAAATCTGCTTAAATTTGGCCGTAGAACTCGGGTTTTTAATCCATTTAGCAATCTATATAGCTTTGGTCTTCTGGACATTCTATACCTCAATGCTTCGGAATGCGGATTTTCAGAGGTTATATTTGTACCGTTAATCTGTACGATAATCAAGTCCGAAGCATTAAAGCGAAGAGGTACTACCATTGTGTTATTATATGCCAAGTCATCATACGATGGAAAGTCGTTATCCATTTGCGGATCGGTATTATTCTCATTATCGTAATAATAAAACTCTGAATCTCCATTGCTTTTAAAGCAATCGCTACAATTAACTTGTTGCGTAAGAGCAGCTATGGCTGTTTTAGGAATTTCAACATGTACAGAATTGTCAGCAGTGTAAGAATTTAACAAAGAAGTTTTGATTCTACTTTGAGAAGCATTATTTGAAACAGCATTTATCGCTGTCTCAAATCTTTTATATCGAGATTTTGCTGTAGGGCCCTGGTGAAAAAACGACTGAGTGTTATTGTTAAGGTTTTGGTTTAAAATATAAGGAACATGTCTTTTAGTCCTGTTCGATGACTTCATGAAAGACAATGTCTTATTTCGTCTAACTAATCTGTCACCAAACTTTAATCTGCTATTGATCACTCTAAAAGGTTTTACAGTAGTGGTTGTTAGAGGCTTCATGGTTGTTAGTCTATATTTAACTCGAATACCCTCTTTTGTAACTGTTTCTGGGATTGGGGTTGGTAATAGGACTTGGGTTATTGGTTTCATCCTAGGCTTAAAAATATCTTTTAGGGTTTTAACATCGGAGTTAGTAACGTTATGTTTGTTTTTATCCGCAATACTTACATTGTCATATCCAGAGACGTAATTTGGAGACGGTGCGTAGTCGATTGTTTCTGCAGACGTTGGAATTTCCTTTACTTCACTGGCAACTTCCACCTTGTAGTAATTTGTTGAAGAGGTGAGGGTGGCTGGTCTCTCCGTGGCAATGTCTTGTTGTGTTATAATCCTAACAGGTTGTCTTGTATCAGCTATATCTTGAACGTTTTCTGTTATTGGAGTGTAATCCCTGACTTGTTGATACTCGTCTTTAGGCTCATATTGATATCTCGGTGTGACAAAAACTCCTTCAGGCTGTTCTTCGTATGCGTAATATTGCGAAGGAACATCAAGAGAAGAAGATTTCAAATTGATATTCACATTTCTCAGATCTTCGTTGGTGAGTTTGTGATTAGCGCTGCTTTGTTGAAGCAAATGGTTCAATCCTTTGATCTGGTCATTCGGGTCTTTTCCTAGCAGTGCTTCTAAAGAAGTTTCATAATTTTCATTGCTTTTATAAGCATCCAATTGACTGAATTGAGGTTCTGGAGCAGGGTATTTAAACGCTGAAGAAGTCAAACTGCTAACATCTTCAGTGTAAAGTTGTTGGGTTGGAACATACTTCACAGGCGCATTATGATTGTTTCCATTAGGGAAATATTTTCTGAACTGCTGTCCGTACATCGGTTGTTGATTGCCATTGAAATTCTTTTGATGTGCATGAGTATTATATCTTGGATAAGAAGAATACGGAATATGTCTTGGTGAGTTTAAATTGGTTACTCTACCGTCTGCTATTCTTTTACTCCTTACTTGCTCATTTGAACTTATGTCTGTTTCACTTTGTTCAACAAGGTTTGGCAACTCTCTAAGAGTGTTGTTTTTGTTTTGCTTTTCTTCTTCTTTCTTTTGTTCTACTGGCTTAACCGTTGTGTAATTATTGGCTTTTACCACTGCTGTGATTTCTCTGATGAATTTGGCTTCTAATTCTTTAAGATTCAATTCTTGTCTTTCTGCATTCTCTTTGATGTGTCGATTCATAACTTCTTGGGGGATTGGCACGAACCTTCTAGCTTGGGCTCTTTGTTTCTTTTCCTTTTCATGGATATATCTTCTCTGTTGGTTCTGAACGTGAAAGTTTGATCTGAATCTCTGTGTATCTTGACTCAGTGTATATCTTGGTCTTCCAAGTGTTGACTTTCCAAAGTAGTTGACATCCTCTTCAGATCTTTCGTACACAGGTCTTAGAGGGATATTTGCAGAATTTACAAACGTAAAAACAAACACGGCAGCAATTGTTGTTAGTCGTATTAAAGACCCCATTTTGATGCTGTTTGAATCCCGGATGATCAGGAAATCTGAAAAGAAAAAAGAAATGTTGAATTATACTAAATAATTTAAATATTAAAAAAATTCATAAACAATTTTAGATTTAATACAGTTCAATATCCGACGACGTAGGAAAAACTCTTAATCTGATTGTATTTTATGTATTTAATTTAGATATAGAAATTTTTTTAAATGTTTGTCAGTTATTGCGCGCTTTTATATTTAGTGAGACGATTCATGGTTACGGTACCGTGACGGCAAAAAAGGCAATAAACATACGTTCATCATCTTCTCTCCTGCTCTTTCTTCCACACTAAATAACAACAGTAGAAAATGAGACAAACGGTGAACGTATGTCTGCACCCCCCAAAGCAAACATACAATCATTATCATACATCTCCCTCACACGTATAAAGAAAATGAAACGCATTTCTGAGTATTTTGGAGGAAACAGTCACACGTATTTTTTGTGTCTCACCATTTTTTTAATGTGTAAGAAAGAGCTGCAGCATGATGGTGATAAGTAACGTATGTTTATTGCCTTTTTGCCGTCACGGTAATTACAAAAGCGCACATTCAGTATTGTCCTGGTGAAAAATTATTATTAAAATCAAAGTGCTGCTTGAAATGGCTTTGACATCACATTTTACGAGAATTGAGTGGCCTGGTAATACCCAATCCTTCCCTTCCCTCAATTCCTAATACCTCATTAATTTTCCTAAATGATGATGCTATAGCTACACTGACCTTTGATTAGTTGGAATAATACAAGCGTGGGATAGCAGAGATAAAAAAGTTTTAAAAAATTCTCTCTGCGTGTCCTTTCCCATTCGTCCCGTTCCCCTTCCGCCTCCACTTCCTCTCCCGCGTCCCCTCTTGCCTTCCCTCTCCCTACTCCCCTCACCCGCTTCCCCCGTCCCGCGAACCCCCCTTCCGAGTTACCCTCCCCCCTCCCGCAGTCCATTCATTCAGTCCCGGTACATTCAGTTTTCAAACAACTCGCGTGCCAACTATTGCAATTTTTGTATACAAATTTCACAATGCCAGAGCTCACCAGTATATACAGAAACCTTCTTGGGCATGCACACATCAAATCCCCAAAGTTTTAATGAAATTGGTAAAATCGTTCGGAGGTTACAAGCGTACATACATTTAGGCGATTCATTTTTATTGAAGTGAAACTTCTATCGCGCCGCTTGATTTGGATTTCGAATGAAACGGAAACGACGATTATTGCGACACATCAACTACATGCACTAGCCGCTTTAAAGATAAGATTAAGGATTCACGCATTCGTGGTAGCCTGGGTGTCACGGACATAAACAGTAAGCTGGAGGAACGACAGTTGAGATGGTATGGGCACATAAGACGGAGACCATCAGACCACACAGTGAAGCAGGCAATGTCTATGGAGCTTCATCGACAGCCATCAAGAGGAAGACCGAAGAACTCCTGGATGACTCAATGCTCCAAAATTCTTCAGAGAAACGGCCTGGATGAAGGCGATACTCAGAACAGAAGAAACTACAACCTGAGAACGAGAAGAGCCGACCCCAACAGCCTACCTAGGCAATGAGTTGGGACAGCGCAAGGAATAAGAAGAAGATGAAAAAGTTCTAAAAATGGATCACCTTACGCATTTGCTGAAAAAAGATATGAACTTAAATTTCTGGTATCGAAACAGAAGAAAAAACACATACTTACATATTTAATAGTTAAATATATTATAAACGTTATTTTCATCTCACTTTCAAGAAGTTTCATAAATTTTTATCTAATTGCGGTCGGAAACTTTGGTTTCATAGAGGTGCACATTTTAATTTTTGTGGTTAACTTCTAAATTTGAATACAAAGCATGATATTTTATCTCTCTGACACCGTTTAGACCACAGGTTCTCAACCTTATTTTGCCCACCGCCCTTTTTGAGAATATTTTTTTTTCTGAAGCCCCCCAATTTTTTTACTTACGGACGGGGCGTGGCTCAACTGTCACAGAATCAATAATTCGATTAAAAATATTTTGAACTAGCTTATTTCCCGGCATGCGTTGCTATACCATTTAATAAATAAATTGTTTCTCCCTGCGTGTCCTTTCCCATTCGTCCCGTTCCCACTCCGCCTCCTCCACCTTCCCCCGTCCCGCGAACCCCCCTCCCAAGTTCCCCTCCCCCATACATTCAATCCGGATACATTCAGTTTCGAACAGCTCGCGTGCCACCTATTGATTTTTTTATACAAATTTCTAAATGCCAGAGCTCTTCAGAGACACCTTGTCCTGACAATAAAGAACACAAAAAAAAATATTCAATTTGGTGCAATCGATCGGAAGTTATGCGCGTACATACATTTCGGCGATTCATTTTTTATTTATATAAATAGATGGATAGATTATTTGTTTACCTTTTTGTTTAGCAGAGTAAAAAAAAATAATTCTTTTGTATTTTATATAAGTACCGGGTGCTACCTCCTTCCTTCTTGTATTTTTCGTATAGTATCAATTCTTAATATTAGGTCCTTACATATAAAATTGGCGTTTTGCCGTACTGGCAACTTTGATCTCAAATATCTTCTCTTTGGTTAGGAATTCCAAATTCAAATTTATACAGCTATTTACTCATGTATTTGTGTTTCCAAAATTATAATTCATTTGTTTTTTCCTTAATTGTTTTTTTTCTTTGCGTCACTTAGTTTACAAAATGGAAAACTTGAAATATCGCGTTATTTACGAGTACAAGTTCCACCGTGGCACCAGTGCTGCAGGAACGGCTCGAAGGATTAATGATGTGTATGGCGACGGTGCCGCAAAATAAAACACAGTGCGTTTTTGGTTCCAGCGTTTTCGTTCTGGAAATTTCGACCTGCAGAACAAGCCCCGTGGACGGCCGGAGACCAAAGTTGGTAATGAAGAATTGAAGGCTATTGTGGAAGCGGATCCATCGCAAACCACGTCCGAGTTAGCTGCAGGCTGCGGTGTTAGTGATAAAACTGTTTTAATCCACTTGAAGCAAATTGGGAAGGTGAAAAAGCTTGAAAGGTGGGTACCTCACGAATTGAGTGAAGCAAATCAACAAACGCGCGTTAGAACGCTAGACCACACACTGCACAACAGACGGCTACCAAAATAGAGGAGCTTCAATTGGAACGTCTAAGACATCCACCGTACTCTGCGGACCTTGCCCCAACAGATTACCATTTTTTTCGAAATTTGGATAACTTCTTGCAAGGGAAAAAAATTCAACTCCGATGGGGCAGTCCAAACCGCCTTCGAAGATTTTATTGATTCCCGTCCGAATGGTTTTTTTAGTAAAGGGATCGATGAACTACCTATGAGATGGCAAAAGTGCATAGATAACAATGGTACATACTTTGATTAAATAAATATATTATATTTAAAAAAAAATAGACTTTATGTTCCTCGCATACAAAACGCCAATTTCATATGTAAGGACCTAATAATAATAATAAACGTAAGATAAAAAAAATTATGTAATTCAAAATAAACATATTTCATATCATCCAATTTAATGTATACCTAAATATAATGGAATCTTTCAGTGAAATTTTCGTCCACTACCGAAATTACCAAATTACCGAAATATATGAATTTTCGCACAAGTCGAGATAAAAATGATTACAATACATACAATAACCAAAATTAAAAAAATATTAAAGTTTACTTTGCTTTATTAGTACGTGATAAGCGTGTTTTTTGTCTTTTTTAAACCATTTGTTTTACCTGCCCACGCCCTCACTGTGCCATCTCAATACCCTCTGATTTTTTCTGGGTCTTCTACTTCCCCCCTGACAGTCTCAACGCCCCATAATTTTCTCTGGGTCTTCCACCGCCACCGTGATAGTTTCAAACGCCCACAAGGGGGGCGTTATCGCCCACGTTGAGAACCAATGGTTTCGACCAGTTTTCTCACATTGACAGTAAGGTATATACAACGATTTTTATGAGACCCATTTGAACTGTTCGCAGAAGCGAACAAATTTGCCTGAGGTGTTAAAGTTCTTACTCACTGACCAACCTCAATTTGGGAGGCGGATATGGGTACCGCCATTCCGTGAACCATTTATTAGACAACCAACACCTTTGTCATAGTTCAAACCTAGTGGTTCGCTAATTTTGGCGACTTAGCAAGAGTGCCAAGGTTTATGGGGTGAGGTTTGGCGGCGGATAAGTCTGTCCACCAGCTGCGTGGCAGGCCGGATCGGGAGAGAATGGTTGATGGAGTCGCTTTGACTATTCCAGCCGTACTCGGAACATCGCCTTACACTGCAGTGGGAGTGATGGATTCATACATCCGTCAATCCTGGACACACTGACCCCCAGATTCCTACCCACCCCTTATACCCTTATCCTTCCCAGAACTTCCTTTCCTTCCTTTCCTAAAAAGACCCTCCACACAGCATACCCAAAGATGTGTGGAGTTAATGTTAAAAAAGGTCTTAATGGAAGTACAACTTTTTTTTTTACATTAGCTCCACACATGATGAAAATAATTTCTCTCAGGGCCTACGTTATCTTAGGGAATGCGGTGTGAAGTGTTTTTTTAAGGAAAGTAAAAAGAAGAAGTTCTGGTAAAGAATGGGTAGGAATCTGGGGTCAGTGTGTCCAGGAGTGACGGGCGTATGAATCTATCCCTTTAACTGTGTGGTGCAAGGCGGTGGGCCGTGGGATTCTGGCTGGAAAGGTCAAAAGACCTCCTCGACCAGTCTCTCTCGATCCGGCCCGCCACGCAGCAGATAGGCAGACACATCGGCTGCCAAGACCTGGACAAACATCACCCCTTGAACCCTGGCACTCCTGCTAAGTCACCAAACGTAGCGAGTACTTGGGGCGATTATTGGAAGAGATGTTGGTTATCCAATAGATGGTTTCCAGGTCGGCGGCAAATTGCATAAGGCACGGCGTCAGAGATGTATTCGAAATCCGGTACTTAAATTGCAACCGTACAGTCGCAAGGCTATTAATACTGTCAGATTTTCATAACATTTCACTTTCTCCTTTCTATTAATAAAAAAATCATCAATACAGACTCTATCACAACAACCCAGCTTCTTTTAAATGCAAATTTTATCGAACCTCTTATCAAAAATTAATGACAAACGAAAGTTTAAAATATTTTTTACGATCTGATACACAAATAAGTTTTATTACGACTCCAAATTATTTCACTATCACTCTCTTGTTATTGTCCATTTCAAATCTGGTTTTGCTACCAGGTGTGATTATGACCAATTAGTTTATAAATCGACATTTTAGCCCACTGTGCGATCTCAGATAAAAAAATATTATTTTAAATCGGTAGTTTATCCCACTGTGCGCTTTTATATTGTGAATTTTTGGTATTATAATATAGTTGTAAAAGTGCTGTAAATTTAATGAGATGAAAAGATGAAGGTTGGGATATTGTTGAAATTACTCTGGTTAACAGGTAATTTATGTTTTAAGAAAGGTAAGAAACGTGTAATCTTGTAATAAATGTTCAAGTAATTGTTTAGGTAATGACAAAAAAAAAATATGAAAAATATATTGGATGTTTTTACGAGTATTTAAATGTAAGTTTTTTCGTATTAGTCGCGGAGTTTGAATTCTGTGGTGTCAAAGATGTGTGTATCTTTTTTTTATTTATTTATTTGTTATAAAATACATTCAGTATAAGGAAGCTTTGACTGTCCAAATAGGAAGGTATCCCGTTCTAGGACAGTCAAATTGACATATTCATATTAGGTTGGTAGGTACATTATCATTCGTAAAGTATTAAGTAAAGTTAAGCTTCACGATTTGCATTTACATAATTATACAGTGGAGTAATAGGTTCTGGAATCAATTAATTAACAAGAAAAAGTGTATTCGAAGTGATTAAACACGAAAAACAGTAAGTAAGTAAATGAAAAATAAAAGAAAAGAAATATATAAGGTGCTCGTGATACATAATTATCAAATAACATTTTTTTAACAATATTTCTGACTCTGTCCTGCCTAAATCTTGTAACCATTTTGTTATTTTTTTACCAAAGGATGACACTTCACACAGTTTTAGTTGTGAAGGGATTTTGTTGTATAATTTCGGTCCCAGGTATGAGAGTATCATTTGATAAGCTGCTGTGTTGCTTGTTGGAATAGAAAGGTCATTTCTGCCCTTAACCCATTGACCACAGAATAAATGAGCTAAAAAATTGGCCTTCAACAGCGAATTAATTTTGTACCAAAAATAGAAAATCTGCATTGGTGTACTAAATCTTTTGTAACTTTTGAACCATATATTCAAATGAATTAATTTCTTTAAATTTGTTTACATATTGGATTAAGGTAAAGAAAAACATAAAAATATATTTTTTTTTAATATTAAAATATGTATAAATAAGGATACAAACATAACCTTCTCTTTAATTGTAATTTTTTCCACATTTTTATTCAAAAAGTTACAAAAAAAAATTATTTTCATAAATCCAACAATAATAATTTCCTTTTTTTACATACATGTAAAAAAACAAAAAAATAAAATAAAATAACATAAAAACTAATAAAATAATTTATTATGATAGTCCTCAAAGCAATCAGGGACGTTCGGGGTCACTACCAAAAGCCTAGAACCACTCGCAATTTTGAAGAAATTAAATGGCGGCTTGCTGCATACAAAACTTGGAACATAAATATCAGGGAAAAAACATAAGAAACATATTATTGCCAATACTACAAAATGAATGATTAATTACCTACAGAGGTTTTGGCATTTAAAATTTTTTTCGAAAATGTCACTGTCGTGCTCGTTTTCCGTTTTTTGGCGGACCTACTCTATTCCGTCAGCACGCCGGGGTTTGTGGTTGTACCTGAGTTGCACACCCGGCAGGCTGCCGGGGTTTGTGGCCAATGGGTTAATTCTGGTTTGATGTTTGTGTTCGACTTTTTTCATTTTATATTTATTTTTATGAGCATAAATTATTATCTTTTTAATGTAACACTGTCGAACATCTAGTACATTAAATTCCCGGAAGAGAGCGTCGCTCGAATATCTGAAAGGTTTCTTCATTATAACACGTAAAATAGATTTCTGTGTCTTCAATAACGAGTTTAATATTGTTTTCCCTGCACCCCCCCCTCCCAATACATCCGTAGGTTATGATCATGGACATATGAATATATCTGGACCTGCCCTAAGTGATAAAAACGTATTATTTCCCCCTCCACATGGCGCCGGCTGTAGCTCCTCCTTGGAACCGGCTCGATCCATGGGGAGGGGATATAGCCTCGCTTGAATCTAAAATGTGTGACGTCATCATTCTTGCCGTGAACAGCGAGAAGCTGACATCCATACATTTAACGAAATAACGGCAGCTTGTGCTATACAATATATCTACGTATCAATGTGTACATAGCGAATGTGGGCGGTACTCCAATGTGCTCGTCGCTGGTAACAGGGGTAAGTAAATTATGAAACATTTGTAAAAGTGTTTTAACTAAACACGGTAACAAAATATTGATATGTGTATTGGCGCGAGTCTTTTTGGGGCGAGCATTTGGCCTTAGCAAATATGTTTTGAACGTGGCAAGCAATTCGCGCTCCCATGTAAAAAGGTCTATTCATTCAAAGCAGATTTTGCTTTTAAGAACTAAATGGTGATATTGTAATGCGAGATGCCTATATACTGTCAGATTGATTGTTCAACGAATGACAGTCATCTTTCCCCTCTTCGCTCTCCATAGTTTGGTTTTACCCCTCATCTGTAATTGCTTGTCTATCCATTTGGATGTCTATGGTTATGATCGAGTTGCATAGCCCGTAATATATATTTTTTAAATAGTGTGTTTTTAAAATTTCCCGCAATGAAATAAATATATGAATAAGTGTACGCACTCTTTTTGTTACATCTTCTATTTGGTATTTCCATTTTAGGTTATCTACCAGTTGATTTATTTAGCTCATAAATTAGTATGGTGACTTAACAGTTGACCCGGCAATTTTGGTTCCAGTGTCGTTAATATTGTCTTCATTTAATTAAATATTACAATTTTAAGTTTTACTCATTAAGTTAAAAATAAAAATAAATATTTATCCAAGACTTGCAGAAAATTCAATAGATGTCGCATATTAAAAATTAAAATAGATAAAATTTATCCAAGACACTACCTAGATAGCATTTAATTTGGGTTTGAATCTTGCAATCATACATAAAAAAATATAGCAGCCAATAAAAATACGCGTTAAGAAAATTAATATAATGTTGGTAGTTCGTAGTTGAATGAAATGTGACCAATCGGATAGGGACACATTAGCTCAGATGGTGGAGTTGCGCTCCGGCAAGGCAAAGATCCTGGGTTCGAGTCCCAGATGTGACCGTACCTTTATCTGATTTTTCTGTTTTCAGATTTTCGATTGAGTGTCGCGAATAGGGAATGCAAATCTCGCGAGATTGGGGCTCAAGCGAGATCCCGCGAGTTTATGAATAACAATACTGCGAGATCTCGCCAATTTCGAGATCTCGCGAGATTGGCAGTTTTGTATGTGTTTTTTTTGCAAATAATCACAATATTTAAATAAATTAGGAAAAAATAATAAAAATTATAAGTATTATAAGATAAACATTTATTTTCACGAATTTTTTAATAGACTTTTATGCATTGAACATTGTTTGACGTATTTGTCTATATTTTTTTAATAAACTTCTAAGTAGTAAACTTTGACGTACGTATCTATCAAATAACAAATGAAAGAAACAACCAGTCTTCTCTTCTAATATCAAACAAAAATCTTTTAGTAATAAAACAGTTCTTTTATGACAAGCAAAACAACGAGAAGTCAAAAAAAATGAAACTTGTTATCTAAGTTGAGTTGACTATTAAACTGAGATATTATTATCAATTAAATAAAACTATATCTTCTCAGTAGATCCATTAGATATTACAGATTAATTAACAAAATATACCAATTAGTCAGACTATTAGAAATTACAGCTTCACGCGCACCGAACGAAACCGACAGATCGCAACTCCATCCGTGTCAGTCCGCGCTTCGAATAAGACGTTTTCATGCTCGAGTGCAATCTCGTACTCGCGAGATCTCGCCCTTTTTTCGTCTGAGATCAATCTCGCTAAAAAAGGCCGAGATCTCGCAAGAACGAGATCTCGCGAGAACGAGATTGCATTCCCTAGTCGCGAATATTGACTTCATTTAATTAAATATTAAAAAATACCTCTAATAATAAGTTGGTATGGATATCAAAAAATTACAGTGTCGATTTTTTATACTTATTTCTGATATTTATGGTATTTAGACAAGTAGTTTTTATCTTGATATTTATGTTTTATACGAGTATTTATGTTATTCGTCTGTACATCTTCTTTGTACATAGCTTTGGTGACATTTAGTTATGTTTTGTGTAAGTATGTGTGCCGTATTTTCCCCAAACCAACTGCATATTGAATATAAGTACGCCTTCTTCTTCTTCTTGTGACCTGTCCGTTCAACGGACGTTGGCTATGCGGACTTTGTTTACTGCGGCCCGGAACAGCTCTACAGTAGACTGGCCAAGCCACTGTCTCAGGTTTTTCAGCCATGAGGTTCTCCTTCTTCCAGAGCCCCGTCTTTCGGCAATCTTTCCCTGCATTATGAGATGCAAGATCTCATACTTCTCTGGATGTCTCATCACATGTCCAAGATATTGAAGTTATCGGATTTTTATAGTTTTAATTACTTCCTTTTCTTTATTAATCCGAACCATAACATCTTCATTCGTAACCCTGTCCATCCAGCTTATTTTAAGTAATCCTATGTAGATTCACGTCTCGAACGCCTCAAATCGCCTAATTAGCTCTTCAGTAAGCGTCCATGCTTCCATTCAAAGATATTCAAATACAAAAGAGATATGCTATGGTGTCCGCGCAACTGTCGGCGGACTACGCTCTAATTAGAGTAGTTTGCATACAAAAAGAATTTGTTCATTTCGTTAATTTTTTGAAGATGTGCATTAGTATTGGTTAACAATATAGTTTGAATACGGAAAGAATTCGTCCATTTAGTTTAACGTTCGTTTGGTTTATTCGTTCATTTAGTTTATTTGTTAAATGGTAAACAATATCGGCGACACCCGGAAGCGCAGTCCCACCTAGTAAAAACTGCAGATAGCACATCTACTTATATTTCAATATCTTTGCTTCCATTCCATAAAATAATATCGAAAACACGTAGCATCTGACCATTCGTATTCGTAATCCAAGATTGAGATTATGACTGCAGAACATCATTTCATTTCCAAGGTTGCACGAGCTTGCTCAATGCGGCATTTGATTTCAACCGAAGGATCCCATCTATCATTTACATTGCAGCCCAAGTATACAATACTCTGTATCTTCTCTAGTTTTGTTCCAGCAATATAAAGATTTTCATCCAATGCGTTATTTTTGCTTATGAGCATGTATTTTGTTTTATTTATATTCAGTTCTAGCCCAAAATTCTCAGAAGTCTTCACTACTTGATTCAGCAAAAGTTGTAGATCATCAATGTTACTTGTTAGAAATATGCCGGGGAGGCAAATGTCTGAGGATCAACTGTAGTGAAAGTACAGGTAAAAAATAAGGTTTGATAAATGACAAAAATTCAGGCATTCATGAAACTTTGGTCACACGCTCATCTTGAAAGAGATTTTGCATTATCAAGGCGTCTACTAATATCTACAGGAATTCCAAAAACTGAACAAATCGGACTAATAGCTATGAGAACCAAAGTGCGTGCGAATATCTACAGCTCAAACTGCTGACTAATATCAATATCTATGAGAACCAAAGTGCGTACGAATATCTACAGCTCAAAATGCTGACTAATATCTATGAAAACCAAAGTGAGGACGAATATCTACAGCACTGGCAGAGGTTGGATTTGCAATTATGTATAGCATATTGGAATATCGTAATGTAGCGTATGCAGTTTAAAAAACTTAATTTATGTATGACTGTAGGTAAAAATCCCTAATATCGGACTATTGGACACATTTAGCTGATTATTAAGGATTTGGGTTTTTGTTTTAACAGCGTTCTTTATTTCGAGTGCTTCTAAATTATTTAGTCTGTTACCATGACCATTTCTATGTCAGTTAAGTTAGGTTAGGTTAGATTAGGTTAGGTTGTGGTGCCGTGTATTTCGAAATAAATAAATATCTTTGTACTATGACCTCCATGCTTGTTCAATAAAGTATTGTCCTCGTAAACAGCAAAATACGTAATAATATTATGCAAAAACTTCATGTACGTACTTTAAACGTTTAAGCCTTTACGTAATTAGTGATTACGTAATTGAAGTAATTTATGCTTTTTCGTAAAACCTCTTGCTCAGCTGCCCTCTGTAGATATTAGTCCAATCTACGCTCCATAGATATTAGTCACCACTGGGACCGTCATAGATATTCGTCCGACTTTAGCTCTGTACATATTAGTCCACACTCTGAAGTTCGTAGATATTAGTCCAACATATGAGCTGTAGATATTCGTCCGACATACAGGTTGTAGATATTAGTATCTGGAGTCTCAGAGACTCCAGCAGTTTACAATAAATACTCGTACCTAAAAATATACGATTTAACTTCTATGCCAGTTATGAATCATCCAACATGAATGCCATTTCTTTATTTTCTCTTTTATCACAACACATTGAGTGTAAATAATAAGATGTACTTTGAAAAGCCGCGAAGGCCAAGCAATCAACATCTCTCGTCTCGTTCTAACTCATATTAATTTGCCATTCACTGAAAGACATCGAAGTGCCGAAATTGAAAAATAATAATATGACTATCGAATGTGGTACACTTCTACAAGTGTAAAAATAATATTGATTGAAGATTTTAGATACAGGGTGTGCAATATCGACCATCTTTTAACAGTTGGCTGGAAAAACCCACTTACATGTATATATGTTTTGGAAAAAAAATGGTTGAATAAAATTTATAAGAAATAAAGAACTGAGAAAATGAAAAATGAAAAAGGAAAGAAAAGAAAAAAAAATACTGAAAAAACTTTAAAACGAAAAGCGGAATACAGAGATTATTTATTGTCTGTATATATTCATATTGTCTTGTCGTCTAAATTTTTTCAAAAATATTTTGTAAGCTTTTATAATTTGTACATGTTTTTATCAGCTGTTAAGTCAATTCGCAAAAAATAGTTTCTGTATTTTCTCCGCCACTGTGAGTGACACCACTCCGGCCTATCGCCTTTGTGCAAGTTTTTTGTCTTAAACGAACTGTTAGATTTATAAAAAAAAATGTGTTTTTTCCGCTTCGCAATTAAAGCCCAATAAATTAAATATTTGTGGACGTAGCCAAACACCAAAAACTGTTTTTGAAAGGTAATGAAATAAGCTTTCAAATTGCATTATTACAAATAAATATTTACATCTGTAAACAATAAAATTTAAAATGCAAAAAAAAAAAAATGTTAAATTTTTTTTTACGTGAAAATGGTACTAAAATCACGGATTATGTAAAAAAGAAACACTTATTTTATCGTACAAATGTACAATAAACACCATTTCATACAAAAATATTTAATAAAAAATTAACACTGTCTAACGGCGCATATTCGATTTGGAGGGAGAAAACTGTTTCTACAAAATAAGTATTTTACCTTTATCTATGGACAACGTTAAATAGAGATGTGTAGCGTGCTTATTTACAGCATACATATTTTCTATCTTATTTAACGTAGTAACTAGAACAAAAACGGAGTTATAACGATTTCTGTGGAACACACGCGTTAGCTTGAAAACAAGCTTATTGTACCTGACTGCTATAGTTATATTGTCGTGTAAACAAACTTAGGGGTCGGAGTGGTTAATAAAAAAATAGTGTTCTTTGGACCACACGACTGAAGTAAAACTTAACTTATGAAAGAACATATGACATATGACATTGGGGTGACCTATGACCATAAGGTGTTCTACGACCTTGGGGTGACCTACGACCTTGGGGTGACCTACGACCTTGGGGTGACCTACAATTTTGGGGTGACCTACGACTTTGGGTGACCTATGAACTTAAGGGTGACCTATGATCTTGGGGTGTCCTATGACATTGGGGTGACCTATGGCATGGTTATTTAATAAATGATTCCTTATGCTCGCACCTCTCTCTCATGCCCCTACAGTAATATACGAAACGTAACTCTCTCTCTCTTTCCATCTTCACTAACTTATAACTCCCTCTCAACTTCAAGCGTGCGTAAAGTACCGACCGTTCGCCTCGCCGATCACCGTTCGCATCGATCACCGTTCGCATCGATTACCGTTCGCATCACACTTTTCGTAACGCATTCACCAGCTTATCCCCCAAGTCGAGCGTGCGTAAAGAAGTATTACTTCAATAAATAAAAAATAGGATAAAAATTGTGACACCCTCTGTACGTAATGTACTTAAAATGTTGATGTGTTGTACATGTGTGTGTATATTGACGGGCTGTGACAAGACAAGATAAAACCCGTCTGTAATAAGTAATAAACATAACTCTAGCGCCAGAGGGACGATGACCGGTGAAAGTAGAGACTACGGTGAACCTGACAGACATATCTCTACGTAAACATGATCCGCCAGCCATCTCCATTGAGAGTTTTTCTTTCTTCATTATTTATGATGTGTAAACTTGACATTCAATCAGTTCTATGGACCACCTTTATTTGTGTGTCGATCGCCCAGTTGATGAGTCAGACATCATCAGGAGTCATTACTTTTTTACTGTGTAAAAGTCTAATTCAGTCGTTTATATTTTAAATTTGAGTTTTTCTTTCTTCATTCTTTATAATAATAATAATTTTTATTTTAGTAATTTGTACATTGAAGTTTACAAATTTCTAATTGATTAAAATATTTCAAATTCACTATATTTTTTCAAGTTTTATGTAGCTCCTACAATACATCTTGAACTTTCCAATTGGTGTGGACTTTAAAGTTTCTGGTAGTGTGTTATACAACTTCATTCCCTTGTACAGTAGACTGTTCTGCGTATTCGCTTTGTCCTTTTTTTGTAGCCTAATTTCCTTGCACGTCCTTGTGTTATATCTGTGAATGTCTTTATTGTATACAATTTTATTTGAGAAGTATTTTGGTAACGTGTTGTTCAATATTTTGTGGATAAATACCATCGTGTTCAAGGTCAGCATCTGTTTCACGGTCAACCAATTTAGTTCCTTTAACATTTTAATTATTTTTGAAAATCTGTTTCGTCGGAGAATTATTCTCATAGCCATGTTTTGGAGAATTTGTAACTTATTTTTTTCTCTTTCGTTACATAGGAAAAGTATACTTGAGCAGTAGTTGAAGTGTGGAGCAATAATTGAATTGTATATGGTGATTGCAGTTTTTCTAGAAATTTTTGGCCGAATTCTTCCAAAAAAAGATATCTTTTTGCCAATTTTCTTTTGGGTGTATTCAGCATGTCTATTGAAGTTTAGTTTGGAATCTAATATAACTCCTAAGTATTTCATTTCAGTAACATTTTCAATAATTTCACCATCAATTTTAATTTTGCTTTCACTGGATGTCTTCTTGTATCCGATCACCATACATTTTGTTTTTTTTTGTATTTAATTTAAGCTTATTTATTTTTAGCCATCTTGATACATCATTTAGTTCATTATTTAAAATTGTTTAAAATGATGTGTAAACTTGACATTCAATCAGTTCTATGGACCACCTTTATTTGTGTGTCGATCGCCCAGTTGATGAGTCAGACATCATCAGGAGTCATTACTTTTTTACTGTGTAAAAGTCTAATTCAGTCGTTTATATTTTAAATTTAAGCCCAGAAAACGAATTTTTTTAATCCCTTTTTATTTCACATTTCATCAGTTTTACATGGCAGATATGACTCTTTCTCTCTTTTAAAAACGCTTTGAAATGTTAATTTTGTATCGTTTTTGAAATGAATTAATTGAGTTAAATCATTTACAGATTGTCTCAACTAACATTATATATTAATATACATATACAAACGCAGTAAATTACGCATAGCTGGCAATCGTAAATAGCAATTACGTTATGGTAATTGCATTAAGTTTACGACATCTATAAATAATAATACATGATATACAAGATGACACATTATCACACACTTCCCGTTTTACATACTACCGCAAAATCGCCAATTAATAAGATTCTCGTTTTTAGCTAAAAGTAGTGCTTAAGATTTCCGTAGTTTTAAGTTCTCTCAGTATCGCCCTGAGTCCACCATTCAGAATAGCCCACTTGCATGGATTTCATAAATGTTCCTATTAATTTTGTAAAATTCCACCCTGATTTATTTTTTTTATATGGCAACAATTTGACATTTAACGTTCATAAGACTTATTGTTTGTTCTCTGCGAACTTATCATTTGGTTTGACTTTTTGACAGATGTTATGAAGAGAACCCCATACATTTTACGTTGCCTGTACGTGTTTTAGAGGTATAATGGTAGTGGTGCTGATTTTAATAAAATCAAATTTTATTAAAATATTATCATTAATTTTTACGCACCAGATTTAAATGTCCGGGTTAAATTTTCCCCAAAAAAAAAAAGGAAAAAAAAGAAGGAAAAACTAAACCCTTTCACACACTTCCCCAAATGATCATCTAGTCAACCCACGCTATGCAATTGCACTATATAAGTATTATAAATACAAAACAATACAAGAACAACATGTCAACCTACTAGAGACCAAATGGGAATATAATTCACCGACTCCAGGTATTTTCATATCAGAGGGTTCGGCTCTGTGGCATTTCTAATTGAACCTATAAATCCTACTGATCCCTCAATATAAATATATTAAAATATTTAAAATGACTGATTTTTGCATTTTTATATACAAATTCTTTGACAAATCTAATATGCTTAAATTTTGAATCAGATTCCTAGGTATTATGCCAGTGGCCGAAATAACAAATGGCAATATTTTGTTTTATTTTTATTATTATTATTATTTACAAGTACAAGTATATTACATTGGATTTAGAAATATAGGCGTTGAACATCATAATGATTTATGATCAATAAGATGGATCAAGGAAAAAAATATTTATTAGATGTAATATTTTTGGTTCGCCTCGTTATTCTCCTGGGCCTTTTCTTGCGGAAAACGTTATTTTTTTAAATGATTTTCGGTTAGGTAATTATCGTTTTTTCGCACCCATAAAATTATGTCCCGTCTTTCCGGTTTATAAAAAATGGTCTGATTTTTCGGATTGAAATTTTAAAAAAATCGCCAGGGTTTCAAAAATACGAGAATGTCTTAGAATATTTGACGAATTTTTTTTTTAAACGTGATGCAAGTGGCCTATTGAAAAGTAATACCTTCAATTTTATTTTTATTATAAATCCACATACGAGGCTCTGAAAAGAAATAATTTCCTCTGGGCCACTCACAACTTTGAGGTTGCTGTGTGGAGGGTCTTTTTATGAAAAGAAGGAGAGGATGTTCTGGGAAGAAAAAAGGTTTTAGGGGACCCCTAGATACCTTCCCACTAGTGATGTTCCGGATATCCGTATCCGTATCCGTATCCGCGGATTTCCGAGGGAGAAGAAAGATCCGTATCCGTTACTTTTCTCGCGGATCTTTTACCTTATTAATTTTCAATTGATAGGATGAAATGCTTTATATAGGTGATTAGGTAGAACTAAAAAATATTATATTCCATTGAGAGTATTTTTTATTTCTTAAAATCAAATATTTTATCGTATTAAGTTACCATACTAACGTTTCAGGGTCGCGCGCGCCGACACCGATTGAATAAGAAAATAAAGATCCGTATCCGTAATATCCGTATTCGGATCCGTATCCGCGGATATATATTTTTAACGATCCGGCACATCACTACTTCCCACCAGTGGCGGTCCGTGAGTTTTCAGTGATCTAGAGTGCTAAGATAGAAAAATACGACATTACCGATGTTGTTGTAGCTGAAAATGATTTTTTTTTTTCAAAATTTCAACTTTTTGTATGAAGCTATACTGAAATGTGAATGCAGCGCATCCCTTGACTGAAGGAATCCTGAAGACCTTCATACAAAAAGTTTGAAATTTTGAAGAAATTAAAATTAGTTTTCAGCAATAACGTCATATTTTTCGATCTTAACGCTCTAGCTCACTGAAAACTCACGGACCGCCACTGCTCCCCACCATACCTTTTTCCTTCCCAGAACTTCCTATCGTTCCTTTCCTAAAAAGACCCTCAACATAGCATCCTCTAAGATGATAGAGGCCCCGAGGGGAATTATTTTCCTGAATTAAAAAAAAACAACAACAAAACAGTACCGGATACAAAGAACTATTAAAATAAATAATCGCCCATACATCCATATTCATATTTATTGGGGTTGGCAAGAAGAAGTTGGGGATAAAAATATGGAAGCGCAACAAGGCATAATAACCCAAAATTAATCACGTTAACATTCATATAAAGAATCAATATCTTTCCAGCCACTATCGTTTTATGCATTCTCTAGAAATTCCGTTTTTAAATTACTTCAATAAGGAGGAAATTCTCAATTCGACGGTATTTTTTTTTGTTTGTTACCTCATAACTTTTGACTGGGTGAACCGATTTTAATGATTCTTTTTTTATTTTTCCGTGTGTCCCATTTCAATTTGGTCCAGTTCTTACAATGGCATCCATGAGAAAACCATATAAGTCTTAAATTTGCATAAGTATGTCCGCGACATATGGACGAATAACTCAATACCACGCTAGCCGATTTCGATGATTCTTTTTTTTTTTTTTTTTATTAATTTCAATATCAAGGTTTGTACATGTATGTATGATGTATATAATAAGTATAGATTCATTTTTTTTTCACAGACCTCCTCACTAGGATTTCCTGTTCTGAGGTGGCCTGTAGTTTTTTTTAAATATTTGTATTTGGTTATGGATTGTCTTTATATCGTCTTCATGATGTTTGTAATTTTATTATCACTTTGATCTCTCAGCCATATTTTTACTTTTGTTTTAAATATATTCATTTCCTTTATATTTTTGATTTGATCTGGTAGAGCATTGTATAATTTTATAGCATGGAATTTATTATTTCTCTGTCCAAAAGATGTGTTCAAACTGGGAGTAACCAGGATGTTATTGCTTACTGACCTGGTTGAGTATTTATGTTGGGCAGTGGAGTATACATATATGTTTTTTTTCAGTTTAAATAAAATATTTTTTGAATAAAGTTTCTGTACATTGAAGACTTGAAAGTTATTAAATATTTCTTCCGTCGGAGTTCTAAGCGGAACTTTCAGTATTGTCTTCAGTACTCCTTTTTGGGCTATTTTGAGTCGCTCTGTGTGAGTGCTCAAAGCAGACCCCCATCCAGTTATCCCGTACTCTATTTGTGATTGACATAAAGCGTAGTACACTTTCTTAATGTCGTTTATGTTGAGGATGTTACGGATGGCTCTAAAGAAGTAAATGTACCTGGTGAGTTTTTTTGTGATTACTTCAATGTGTGCGTTCCATCGGAGATTATCATCAATTTCAATACCAAGATATTCTATTTATATTATATATTTTATTTATTGAAAAGGATGTACTTCAAGGGTAGTTTGATGAGAGTTTGGTTAGGATCTGATTATGGTATCCATGACAAAGTAAAGGAACTCTACAATTCTTAGGAGCAAATTAACGATACTCGGCCGAATCTTTTTTATTTATTAGGCTATCCGGATCTTCGAGTCACCTACCGTAACGTAGTTATGGTCAAGTAATATCTGCCTCATTTGAACAGCACGTTTATTAGGTCTACGCATATTCAGACAAATCAGTTAGTGCACTTCAGAGTCACTAAAAATCAAAAAATAAACAAAAATTTTAACAAAACAAAAAAACGATTTAAAAAAATGCACTAAAGAGTAAAAAAATAATTTCTTATTCTTCTACAACTTCATAATCAACTTACTTTTTCTACTCATCAATATGTAGGTACGATTGTTATTTTTGGAGTCGGTGTCGGCCCCGCTCTCGCCTCTCGCCTCTCGCACCGACTCCAAAAATAACAATCGTACCCTAGACATTGATGAGTAGAAAAAGTAAGTTGTAAGTTTTTACTTTTTAGTGCATTTTTGAAGTCATTTTTTTGTTTTGTTAAAATTTTTGTTTATTTACATTGGTGTATAATACAAGCTGTCTGGTGGTAGAGTGCACAAATTTCAGGAGGTGATTCTACATGATATGAGTATTAAAAATAAAAAAAGATTTAAAAAAAGAACAGAGTGTGCAATTTACACGCGGTAGAAGTGAAACCCTCAGAAAACTAAAGTAGGTATACAAGGGTGGGGAGGCTATGAAGCACCGCACAAAGAGGAGACCGATTATACGCCTTATTCTCTCGCAGGCTAAATCCTATATATGTATGTAATTGTTTTTTTAGTGTCGCTATTTTTCGTTTCATCGAGTTTTAGTGATAAAGAATTTTTCATTTGCAAAACTTTTTTCAAAATTTCAACGTTTTACGATAGTTTTCAGGTAAAAACAGCAGAATTGGAAATTTTGTGGAAAAAAATAATATTCTTCTAGAGAAAAAATATTTTTGTATGGGAATAAACAGATTTACACGCCCAAAAGTATTTTCGTTATTTGTTTTTGGGGTGTTATACCGTGTTGCGCTACCTCCTTCTTTAGCCCTGTAACGCTGCCCGAAACGTTGGCTAAAGAAGGAGTTAGCGCAACACGGCATAAAACCCCAAAAACAAATAACGAAAACAAAGGGAAAAAAATTCCAATTTCGAAAAAGTTATTTATCTTTTTTGCTTCTACTTCTTTTTTGCTTCTGCATACTAGAATCACCTCCCGCAGTTTGTGCACCGTAACCCCAGATATCAAGCAAGATATTTCGAATTATATAACATACTAGCTGGTACCCGGCATGCGTTGCTATGCCATTTAATAAAGAAATTGTTTCCCCTCTCGCATTTCCACTCCTCCTCCTCCACCTTCCCTCTTCTCGCTCTACTTCCCCCCCGTTCCCCCGTCCCGCGAACTCCCCTCCCGAGTTCCCCTCCCCCATCCCGTATTCACAACCTCCCTCCCGCGGATCCCACTCCCGAATTCCCCTCCCCCCTCCCGAGTTCCCTGCCCTCCCGGGTACTCTCCCCCCCTCCTGCATTCCATAAAATCATTCCCGATACATTCAGTTTTCAAACAGCTCGCGTGCCACCTATTACAATTTTTATACAAAATAACAAAAAAATAAAAAAGAATTATCCAATTTGGTCCAGTCGTTCGGAAGTTATGCGCATACACACACACACATTTCGGAAATTCATTTTTAGAGATAGATATTAACTACGACGCCAACAAAGCACTCTTTTTAGGGTGAATTTCCTAATTCAAAAACAAAAAAAACGTCATTTCCAAGGCAACAATTTGTTTGCTTTTCAATTTGCAATTTTGTTATTCTGTACGAATCAACAATGATCACCATCAAAATATTAAAATTTCAATACGTAATAATCCGAGTAATGTGAATATATGTTGTCGATTCAAAAACCTTAATTTAATACGTGCTTCAATTCGAGTGGACCCGAGTCTACCGTGCCGAAGGGACGAACGTCAAATGTTCGACTGGAAAGTAGGTACATAGAACAGTTTATATGGGAAAATTAAATTGTTGTTATTACTATCTTCTCGCAATTTTTTCCATATTTTCTCACCGTTTAAACCTTCCCTGGACTTCGACAAACATTTCAAAACCAAAATCAGCTAAATCGGCCCAGCCGTCCTCGAGTTTTAGTGAGACAAACGAACAGCAATAGATTTTTATATATGTAGATTTTATTATTTTCCGTGATTGTGTTGAGTACATTACAAAGATAAGAACGTCGCGAGGAGAAATTCCATCCGTTACTTCCGTGCACATTTCCCGACATGTCAATCTTACTGCTGTCTGTCAGCTGAGAAAGAATTAAATATTCACACTTCCGGAAGTTAAGAATAAATGTTAATGTGGGAATGGTATAACTCATAGCAAATTATATACCGGAATCCGAAGATAATACATTCCAGTAGCGTCTAATGGTCTAATCCTCTGGAATCTGACGTTATTATTACGCTAACGTCTGTACTGAAATTTAATAATCCGGCTGAGAACGCAACTCTTATGCCGCATATACGTCACTGAACAATATTAAATAACTAACTGGTCCCGGCATGCATTGCTACGCAATTTAATAAAGAAATTGTTTCTCCCTGCGTGTCCTTTCCCATTCGTCCCGTTCCCCTTCCGCCTCACCTTCTCCTGCGTCCTCTTCCCCTCTTGCGTTCCCACTCCGTCACCTCCAGCTTCCCTCTTCCCACTCCACTCCCCCCCCTTCCCCGTCCTGCGAACCCCCCTCCCGCGTTCCCCTTCCACCTTTCCCGCCTTCCCTCTTCCCTTTTCCGCTCCCTCATCCCGCCAACCATTCTCCCGCGTTCCATATATTCAATCCCAGTACATTCAGTTTTTAAACAGCCCGCGTGCCTCCTTTTACAATTTTTATTCAAAATTCCATTTTTCAGGTATATTCAATTTGGTACCTAACATAGGTACCTATTTAAAATATCTAAAATTCTTGATTCGATTCAAACCACTAGGAGAGTACCTACTTTAAATAAATTTATCAGCTTAAAGATTTTCAAAAACAGAATCCTGATTTAACAATCATTGTTTTGCAAAATGTCATTCTCAAATACGCGAACTGTCAAACGTGCGATAGTCGTTAGGTTTTCGGAATTTATCCAATTTTCTGCGCAATTTTCTTAATTATTCTCTCCGTCAGAACCATCCTCGTACTTTAAGGAATATTCTAAAAAAAGAATTAGCGAAATCGGTTCAGCTGCTCTCGAGGTTTGCGCTTAGCAACACATTTAGCGATTCATTTTTATATGTATATAAGATACCCATGTGTTATTTATGTTTAAAGTAGTATGCAAACAACGTTTTGATGTTAGTCGCTTAGAAAGTAGTAAATAAGTCAAATACGTCGTGATGTCGTAGAAACCTTGGAGAAATTTAAATATAATAAGGTGTGTAGTTTCGATAAACGTGCAAATATTTACACTGGTGTTTCAGTGAAAATAGAAGACCTCACGTTCAAAAAAATATAAATATTAATATATAAAATGAATGTTTCTTTGCTTGTTCCTCATGCGTTCCTAAACCAATCATCCAATTGCGATGAAACTTTGGTGATTTGATGTGCGCATGCCCGCGATGGTATATATATACAATAGTGAGCTCTGGCATTATGAAATTATTTCCTACACTATTCATCCGATTCCGATGAAAATTTGGTGAATTTTTGTACGCACGCCCGCGAAGTTTTCTGTTTATACTGGTGAGTTCTGGCGTTATGAAATTTATATAAAATTTTGCAACAGCGTAATTGGTTTGAAAAATGAGTGTATTTCATATAGTTAAGCCGCAGGGAGGGAAGGCAGAAGGGGGAGAGGAATCCGGGAGAGGTGGAGGAGAACGAAGGAGGGGGGGGGTTCGCGGAAGGTATCACGAGGGAAGGGGGAAGGCGGGGAAGGGGGAAGGCGGGGAAGGTGAAAGAGGAATATAGGAAGGGAAGGAGAAGCTAGGGGGGGGGGGGGTAAAGGGCGGGCGGAAAGGGAACAGGACGAATGAGAAAGGACACGCAAGGAGAAACAATTTAAGTGGCATTGCAACGCATGCGGGGAACTCGCTGGTAGTATATACAGGGTGTAACAGGACGTACCCGAGGGATTTTAACTATCGATTCCTGACATTATTAGGAGTAGAAAATGTAAATGAAATTTTGGTCTACGGTGATATTTTTTATGTTTTTTTTTTTTTTTTGGAGTGGGACAGTTGGAGGCGGGCTGAGGGGTTGGTAGGTTACTCGGCTAACGACAACAAGCGGATGATTTTGTTTTTGTTTGAATTTGAAGAAAAAAAATTTAAACAAAAAAAAATAGTCATCTAAAAGTCACCGGAGACCAAAATTTCATTTCCATTTTTTACTCCAAATATGCTCAGGAATCGCTGGGTAAAATCCCTCGGGTACGTCCTGTCCTGTTACACCCGTATAATAGTAAAAGTAATTGGAATCTATCATAATATCTGTCTATGATCAGCTCTACCATTGTTTGAGTTGTCCATGCTATCTTCGGGTCGCATCGTATGGGTTACAACTTATTTCGAAGATAGCCGAACACGGATAGGCAAAGTCTTTATTTTGCGAGAGCTCGCCAGACGAAATCTAGCTTCCGAGTTGCAAGGACCTGTGTTATCTAAAACCATATCTTTATAGTACGAAATAACGATAATCACCCGTTGTGATCTCAAAGAACCATAAGTCTTTCAATCAAAACAAAATGGAACTGAGATACTGGTCAGTACTAATAAAATAAAATATCTCTCTGAAGGACTACAGAGAAACTTTACAGTAATCAAATAAAATGTACCTACGCCAAACACGATCACCCGATCGTCATAGGCAAGAATCGTAACCACTCAACCGTGAAACAAAGGATACAATTTTTTTAAATTTAAATTACTACCTTTTAACTTTATCAACACCAAGACACTGTCATATCAAAATTCCCCGATTTCGAGACTTACAGTCTCGGAAATAAATATTCTGAACGGGGAGATATATTTCACCTTAAATAATATAATTATATAAGGTAAAATATATCTATCTTTACAATCAGTATAAATATTACACTTTTGAATGTAGCTATAACTTTGTAGTTATCCATTATAGATAAATGAAACAATTTAACTTTATTTGAACCATTTTTATATTTGATTAAATCCGACCGGTTTCAGAACGACCGTTCCTTCTTTAGGGCAAATGTATACTGATTTGACAGTTTTGAAACATGGATGGGAATAATGCATTATCATGGTAGGGGTGGAGCCGTTGCTAGATATTAATGAAGAGTGGGTGGGTAGGGGAACATATCCATGATTGGGCTATAAGACAAAATTTTTTTGATTGTTGATGATAGATTCATTATTTTTAAGGGATTTTTTTTATTTCTAAGGCTTTTAAGTTATCTAAGTTTCTAATTCCGGTATTTATAAACTCAAATGTAATGATTGTCCCTCATTTTATATTGGTAAAACAACTCGTAATTTTGAAATCAGAATCAAAGAACATTTAAGGTGTCTTAATAATAATAATTTTTCTGAGTTCGCTAACCATATCATTGAGTAACCCCCCATTTTTGAAAAAAAATACGGGGATAAATATTCTTCATATTAATCATAAAGAAACACGTTTAGATAACTTAGAAGGCTTGGAAATAAAAAATCCCTTTAAAATAATTAATCTATTATCAACAAACAAAAAATATTGTCTTATAGCACAATCATGGATATGTTCCCCTACCCACCCACTCTTCATTAATACCTAGCAACGGCTCCACCCCTGCCTTAATAATACATTGTTCCCATCCATATTTCAAAACTATCAAATCAGTATACATTTGCCCTGAAGAAGGAACGGTCGTTCTGAAACCGGTCGGATTTATTCAAATAGTGGTTCAAACAAAGTTAAATTGTTTCATTTAGTATAAATATTGTCTATTCCATTATTTTAAATATCTAGACACAAATAGACATATATATTTTTTTCATTTTTTGTTTATATTGTATATCCCTTTATGTGAGACTTCTTAGATTTGTTATCACTGTATTTTATTTTATTATATGGTTTTCTTGATACATTTCTTTTATTAGGTATATTATTATTTATTTTTTGTTTTAATTTTAAAGTATTAACTTATTATAACTGTGATACTCAACTTAAAAACTAGAAATTCAATTTGGGAGGCGGGTATGGGTACAGCCGCCCCGTGAACCATTTATTGGCCAACCAACACCCCTGCCACAGGTCACCCCAAGTGGTTCGCTACAAGTGGTAACTTAGCAGGGGTGCCCGGGTTCATGGGATGAGGTTTGTCTAGGTCTCGGTGGCGGATACGTTTCCCCAACCACTGCGTGGCGGGCTGATTGAGGGAGGCCTTTTGATCTCTCCAGCCGGATTCTTCCGACCCTTCGCTTTGCACCGCAGTGCGAGGAATAGATTCATACGTCCGTCACTCCTGGTCACACTGACCCCCAGATAAATAAATAAATAACATGAATATATAGTTTCGTTCATTAAAAAACTCAAATCTTTCAATAAAGACTAACAAATACAATATTGGATTGAAAGAAATCTTTCTTGAAAGATTTCGGTTTTTTCATGGACAAATGATTCATATTAGCAGATATTGAATATGTACGGGTGCAAACTATTAATATTTGTAAGAATAACTCGCTAACAATGTGTTAACCTAAAATAATTAAATTGGCGCCATCTGTGAATGTTGTTAATTAAAAAATTAAACGAAATTATTCAAAACGTCGAAAAATTGTAGAGAATACCAAATTTAAAGAACACTTTCTTTTTATTTAGGTAATATGAGTACGAATGCTTAGATTATAATATATAACCAATGCGTAGATTATAACGTAAGTTTCATTTAACCTTAATAACATTATTTAATCAAGATAATTAATTTAAACTAATGCATTTACGTACATGTTCCACGGAAACTGCATTGTTATTGCACAACAGTTATTAATATACATGTTTTATTTATTTATCCATGAGTTAGCGTATAACGTTATTTGGTTACTTATTATTATACAGGTGTCTCAAAAGAAAGTTGATATTTAGTGGATCGATTGAAAAAAAAGTAAGGGTTCTATCGAAAAAATGTTTATTAAATACTAAAATACACAATTTATTTCTGAAAAATAATATCGTCCAAATGTAAACCCTCAAGTTCGCGGCATTCATTTAATCGAAGAGTACAATTTCTTCTGACGGCTCGCCAGGTAGGCTTCGTGATGGCTGCCATTTCGTGACGAATATTTTCTTTTAATTGCATCAGGGAAGTCGGATTTTTGGTGTACACTTTAGATTTGAGATAACCCCATAGGAAAAAGTCCATAGGGGTTAGGTCAGGACCACGAGGAGGCCAATTTATGTCACCTCTCCTGGAGATCAATTTGCCAGGGAAATTTTCACGAACTCATGGCAAAGACGTATTGGACGTATATAATGTTGCTCCGTCTTGCTGGAACCATATTCTTTGGTTATAGCCAGTAATTTTGTAGGGGTGCAGCATTAGGTATTTGTGCAAACTGCTGTGTAACGATGATCTATGCACATTTAAAGCACTTGCGCGCTTCCGAATCGAAAAGTTTGAGCCCTCACGAAAAGACTGATAAACACTCTTTACGTTTTCTACCGTTCTCGATGACCTTGGTCGCCCGGATTTTGGTTTTGCCAGCGTTGTACCGATCTCTTCAAACTTTTTGACCCATTTTCGAATGAGAGAAATGCTTAGCGCATCATTGAATTGACGAAAACCTCAAATATTGCAGAATCTTCTACGCGCTACAGTCGCCGAATCACCATTTTTGTAAAACTCACGCACGCACAACGCGCGGTCGCTCCCGAGAAATGCTTCATAGCGACTAAATTCCCAAGAGCCAGACTACTGATTGACATACCCCCCGCGCCCCTCGGAAAAGTTGCGTTCACACAGAAAGCAAAACAAATATCAACTTTCTTTTGGGACAACCTTTATATTATTATTATAATTGAATGTCCTTGTACCAAATTATTCTGGGATTTCAAAACTTCCATACAAATAACTGCATCGGTTGGGTAGCCACGAAACCCGAAGATTGAAATGTTAACGAACGAAAATATACGATTTTAATCTAGTGGGTTCTTTATTGTGTATATACCTACCACTAAATAAATAAATATTAATTTTGATGGTGGACGTGTTCATGTACTCGAAACTACCCGTTTATTAATTATTTGTATTTCTGATACTTACAAGGATGTTTACAATCGAATTGCCCCATTGTGTTTTTTTTATTTTTTTATTTTGTAGTTGAAAGTTTGACGTTTGACTCAATAATATCGACTGCTAACTAACTGACTAACCATCGTGCTATTTCCCCGCAGGGGAAGGCTGAGAAGACGGACACACTCTTTGCCTCACTCACATTCATACATCGTGTCATACATACTCTTCTATTATTCCGACTTTTGACATGGCCCGACTCAAGTATCCGATTCACTTGATCATGCCACGTCTTCCCCGGGCGTCTACCATTCACATTTGCTTAATTATATTCTGGTAAAATTCTTCACGGCACAAAATGAAAAGTTTACATGAGTCGGTAAAAACGAATATTTACAATTTCGTAAAAATAAATGATATTAAATAACTTGAAATTTATGTGAAAGCGGTACAAAATTTAATAATAATGACGTAATATTTGTATAGCGCAGTTTTGGGTCATTTCACTTCAAGTGTGCAAATGTAAGATGTTTCGATTCTATTTATAATTGTGAAAAATTTTAAAGTTAAGTAATTTCGTCCATGCATATTTTTTTCAAAATCGAAAAAAAAATTATGCATAATTTTAGTTTTTAGTATTAAAAATGCATAAATCAGCAAAATCAGTGAAAACTGAACAACAATGTTGAACTTCGATGACTATTCTACGTGAAACTACTGATAGTCACATTTCCAAAAATGTGACTTGAAGGATTTTACCAAAACACGGTCGATATAATAGTATATTTGCGATACGTTCGTTCCAGAGTGGAAGACACTTCCTGTATCGGTCTTGTGAAAGACTAAAAATCAGGATTGAAATGTTACCTAAAATGGCTTTAGCCATGTTCGGTGACCAGATCGAATAGCCAAGTATTTTCCCTCTTTACTCTTGATCTCATCTCCTCCCTCTCCCCACTACATTCAACCTTACAACATACCCCAAATAAGGATTCACTGGCTCTTGACGTTTGGGAACAGTTGGTTCATAACATAAAACATATTGGTTCCACGCCAACTCAGAAACACCTCAGAAAAGTCATTTAAAGCTATGAAAAAGTAATTTTAAAAATAGCCGGTAAACCTATCCTAACTTAAACTATTTAACCATTTTTTTTATGTAATACTCTTTAGGAGTTGGTATCATTCTGAATTGTCTGGTCACCAACATATTAGAGTATTAACTGGTTCCCGGCATGCGTTGCATTGCCATATTCAAAGAAATACATAGTTTCTCCCTGAATCACCTTTCCCGTGCGTCCCCGTTCCCCTCCCGCGTCCCCTTCCTAGCTGGCAACATAAATTATAGCCTAAATGTTATTCTGATGTATGAGCTATATTATTGTAAAGTTTCATTAAAATCGATTCAGTATTTTTTGCGTGAAAGAGTAACAAACACACATACATCCAAATAAACTTTCGCGTCTATAATATTAGTCAGACTGAATTGTTGTAAAGTCACCAAATGTTGATCACCACAAGAAGTCGTTCGCAACCTTTGGTGACGGGTTCATACCGTAATGTGTGTCTAGATCTTGGCAATGGACACGCCTGCGTGACGGACCAGATCAAGAGTGACTGGTTTGTGGAGACCCTTCGACCTTTCCAGATAGTCTCTCTCGACCCATCGTCGTGCACTGCAGTTGGAGGGATGGATTCATACGTCCCATACTTACGGTCATAATGACTCCCAGATTACCACTCATACGAGTACCTTGTGCCTTCCCAGAACTTGAATTACTGTCATACATGCCTGCTATCACAAGGCAAATAAGTAACTATGTCTTTGTCGAATTCCTTTCTTTATATGTATTGTGAAAACCTTAAGACAGGCAATGTTCAATTAACTTTCTAATGAAATGAAAACAGTGCAATAAAAATACCGTTTAATAACAAGTTTAATACTTGAAATTTTACAAATAACATGCCATAAAATTATATATAAAAACCAAGTCCTCCCGACTTGACTGTGCGAAACGATTTATAATACAATGAGCAACTTGCATTCTAATTTAAAACAAAATCAAGATTGTCCAGGGCTCTAAAAAATATTACTTTTTAAAATTTTTTACTTTTAATATGTCGCACATCCTGTAGAAAAGTGTCGTAAGAAAAAAAGGTTAATTTTACAGGAGAGCTAAAACAAATGGATGAATGATGAACAAACGGTTTCGTCGAAAAGAGATACTAGCGACATCTTACGGAGATGCAGTGATCTAACTTAAATATTGTTTTTGTGGAGCATGGATAAACACAATCGCTTTACTTTACAGAGATGAAACAGAAACAAAAGAAAACAGAGGAAACCATTTATTAGATAACCAACATCTATGCCATAGGTCAGCCAAGTTTGATGACTTGGCAGGATGTCCGAGTTCATGGGGTGAGGTCTTTCTAGGTCTTGGCAGCGGATGCGTGACTGGACGTGGAGTGACTGGTTTAGGAAGACCTTTTAACCTCTCCAGCGGAAATCTCTCGACCCATCGCTTTGCACCGCAATGGAAGGGATAAGTTCATACGTCTGTCACTTCTGGACACACTGAACCAAAAATTCCTACCCACCACTGACATAGGCTCTGAGAGAAATTACTTTTCGCAGAACCTCATGTATGGAGCTAATATTAAAAAAAATAATTGAAAAACAATTTACTAAAAAAATGATACTCCGTAATCCCTGTTGAATATTTAATTCACACAAATTTTTCTACGCAAATAAAAACGCGTGCAAGTTGCTTATTTGTGTCATTCAAAGAAACAATGCTCAGTAATGTAGCTTAATTAATAAAGTCACGCCTTTTAATTTTGGTAACAAATTAATTACGAAGACTTATCACTTTAGTACCAGTTTATTGTTTGCCGTCATTTCTTAAGCAATAATTATGACTTCACTTTCTAGACAAAATTTCCGCCAACAAAAATATCAACGAAAATGATACAGCAGTTTTTACAAGTACAGAGGTGAATATTTTTAATTTAATTTATTTACTATGGCCTCCGTAGTCGAGGGGGAATGCTCTCATCTAGCAATTCGAAAATAGCGGGTTCAAATCTCGGAGTGCTCAAATAATTTTTATTTGATTAATTTGTTTATATTCGGGGCAGTGGCAGATACTCTCAGTATCGCCCTGGTTGATGACCACAATTCAGATTTGAAAGGTTGCTTGAAATGGCTTTAGCCGTGTTTGGTAACGAGATCTGAAATGCCAGATACTTTCCCCTCCCTATCTCTTCCTCTCCCCACTGCTTTCAGCCTCACAACATACCCCAATTGGATATGCTAGACGAGACGAGATGATAGACAACCAGATGGTTGAGAGCAGTTGGTACTCTTTTACGCTATTCACACAAAAAAATTTGAACTTGAAAAAACCCTTGACTCTGTGCAGAATCGGGCGGTCCGTTTGAGAGATTCTCCTATCTTAACAAACGGTTTGCAATCCGACGTCTGGTGGGAATGCTGTTGTTGTTCTACTGTAATTTCAATGGAAGTTGCACCAAAGAACTAGCATCATTGATTCCTTCGGCACCGGTGAACAGGCGAGAAACAAGTCAAACACGCTCCCGACATTTGTCACATGTAAACTGGTCGTTTCTACAACTTGTTATAGAGTTCAACAGCTCGGCTGTAGAACGATTTACCGGCCTGTGTGTTTACTCCCTCCTACAACATGGATCTTTTTAAGATCCATGATCACTCCATCCTCTACACAAAAAACTCTCCATTCAGCAACCCAAAAGATGAGAGTAGTTGGACCAGCCAGTGACTGAGTTGAAATCGCATTTGGGTCCCACCCAGGCGTCGTGTGTTCGATTCCTCGTCTGGCTAAGTCCCCCATCACGATACAAGCCACATTTTCAGCTTACTATGGTAGGAGTAATAGATTTTCAAATATTGTCAGGTTATTCGCAACCCGAGAATGTTCGTCTTTCTTTAATTTTTTTTTCCTCGGGGTCTCATCTATGCAGTTAATATGAATTAAAAAATTAAATCATTAATTTATTTTATCGTGATTTATTTTTGGGGTGTTATACCGTATTGCGCTACCTCCTTCTTTACCCAAAATTTCGGACAGCGTTACAGTGTACATCATCAGAGCAGAGTGTAATGCCAATCACACGTCTGCCTCTTTGTAATGCTGTCCGCAATGTTGACTAAAGAAGCGCAACATGGCATAATAACCCCAAAATATAACGCGATAATACTATTGCCGTGAAAATCTCAAATCATTTCATTTGTTTATATATGTTGTTATTTTGTATACAACTGTAAAGTTTGAGAATCAACTTACGAAAAGTAGTAATTATGAAATATTGTATTAAGTGCGTTTAAAATAACTGTGTGCCGAGGCGAAAGTTAAAATTAGGCGCTAGATGGTAAAAAGCATCACTTGTAGACAGGTACAACGATCTACCTGTTACGTGATTAAAGCGGAGGTGAATTAATCTACAATTTGATCGTAAACTTGGTACTGGGAAGGTTACGTTATTCTATGTGAGAAGCATTTTCATACCAGAATAAATTACGAAGATATTTTATTGACTTCATTTTAAATTTATGAGGCGGGTGTGACTACTGTCAACCTGAAACCACTTATATGGAACCAAATACAGTTTAATACTCGTATCTTACAATTCAATACATCAGCAAGATACCAGAAAACTATTAAAATCCCAAAATCTAATACTAAGCACATTCAAAATTCCTATCATATCTAGGCATAATCTATTATAACAACCTCCCATTAAAATGAATAACTATCGAAAATATGCAAGAATTTAAGCCCAAATTAAATAAACAAAAATTTTAACAAAACAAAAAAACGACTTCAAAAAATGCACTAAAAAGTAAAAAAATAATTTCGTATTCTTCTACAACTTTATAATCAACTTACCTTTTCTACTCATCAATATGTACGTACGATTGTTATTGGAGTCGGTGTCGGCGGGCAGTGGCGGCGTAGGGTAGATTGGCACCCGGGGCGGTTTTTCTATTGAACACCCTACATAAAATAAAACACCAAATACTAAACATTCTTACGAGGCTTCATTTTACTAAAATATTCGATCACAATATCAAGATTGTGTTCCCTTCTCTTTCAATTGATAATATAGAAAAATTGGTTATCCGCGCTTGGCTCATTGTGGACCTTAAATAAGATTTTATTAAGGAGACAGAAAAAGATATTGTCACCTCCGGGACTTGAACGCGGGACCTTCTGTTTACATGGAAACAGCTCTACCAACTGAGCTAAGGTGTCTATATCCAATTCGGTCACATTTAACTGTATCATTCTTCGACTAAGAACTACCAACTTTATCTTCATTTTCTTAACGCACATATTATTGGCCGCTACCTTTATATATATTGCAAGATTCAAACCCGAACTAAATGCTATCTACAAGGGCGGATCGAGGATTTTTTCTGGGGGGGGGCACAAGGAGCGGACGGGCAAAAAATCAACAATTACTGTTAGGATTTTTTTCTGGGGGGGCACAAAGGGCGGATGGGCAAAAAAATCAACAATTACTGTTAGGATTTTTTTCTGGGCACAAGGGGTGGACGCGCAAAAAAATCAATAATTAATGTTAGGATTTTTTTCTGGGCGGGCACAAGGGGCGGAAAGGCAAAAAATCAACGATTACTGTTAGAAAAATGAACTTACGTATCATATTTCTAGTTTATTTCTACAAGTTCAAGTATGTATAGGAAGGTTTATGAAAGTGTCAAAACAATCGAAAAATTAAATGTTTAAAAAATACAGTTTTAGCTTCTAAGTATATACTGTGATGGAATCTCCACAGTACAGAAAAATACCCTCTGGGGGGGGGGGGCACGTGCCCCCTTGCCCCCCCCCCCCCCCTCCATATATCCACCCTTGGCTATCTAGATTGTGTCTGGATAAATTATTAATTAGCTCAGTTAGTAGAGCTGTTGCCATGTAAGCAGAAAGTCCTGGGTTCAACTCCCAGAGGTGCCGATAACTTTTTCTGATTTTTCTGTCTCCAGATTTCCGATTGAGCTTCGCTAATTTCTTCTTTCAACGCCTGCTTTGCCGGTGTTGGGATTACGCATCTCTTAGAGTGTTGATACAAGCTTCTCAAAATGATTCTTCAGTTTTAGAAAGGGAATTAGAAATTCTATTCGAAAAATAAATATATATTTGCGACGCATTTCAAAATATGATAATGTAAGTAGCTAGATACAAGAGTACGTAGATATTTATTGAAATATCTTTACAGCAGGAGATTTTGTGCGCATTCTTTGTCTGTACGAGTGGGTTGTCGTTGTCACCCCTTGGTGCTTGGCACCCGGGGCGGACCGCCCCCTCCGCCCCCCCCTTACGCCGCCACTGTCGGCGGGAGAGGAGCTGTCAAGTGAACACGCCGGGCCGCGGGTACCTTGGTTGACACCGACTCCAAAAATAACAATCGTACCTACATATTGATGAGTAGAAAAGGTAAGTTGATTATAAAGTTGTAGAAGAATACGAAATTATTTTTTTACTTTTTAGTGCATTTTTTGAAGTCGTTTTTTTGTTTTGTTAAAATTTTTGTTTATTTTTTGATTTTTAGTGAATCTGAAGTACACTAACTAATTCGATTAAGATTCGGCCGATTATCGTAAATTTGTTCTTCAGAATTGGAGTGTTCCGTTACTTTGTCATGGATCCCATAATCAGAACCTAACCAAACTCTCATCAAACTACGCTTGAAGTACATCCTTTCCAATAAAAAACAAATCATTGAAATCGGTTGGCGTGATATTGAGTTATTCGTCCATTTGTCGCGCACATACTTGATGCAAATTTAAGACTTATATGATTTTCTCATGGATGCCATTGTCAGAACTGGACCAAATTAAAATGGGACCACACGGGAAGCAACAGCTTTCAAATAAAAAAAGAATCATCAATATCAGTTCACCCAGTCGAAAGTTCTGAGGTAACAAACATAAAAAAAATAAAAAAAAATACAGTCGAATTGAGAACCTCCTCCTTTTCGAAGTCGTTTAAAAATTACCTTTAAGAGGGCATTACCAGAGAAAGCCGGAAATACGTCATTTTCAAAAAAGTTTTTAGACGTATTGACTCTTTTCCACAAAAAATTATAAATGGATTTCGAAAGATTGTTCTTTTATCTAGCATAGTTATGTAATAATTTTTTTGAATTTTTTTTTAATTTTTAGTATAATAAGGTTATTCCATAGGTCGTTGGCAGATTTGTTAAATTTTCAAAAAAGTTTTTGTATTATACCACACCCATTTCAAATAATGTAATCATGCAGTAAAATAAATCAATACATTATCTAGCAAAGTTATGTATTAGAATTTTAATTTTAGTTTCAATAAAATCATTAAAAAATATGTACGTACATGTGTTTCTTGACGAAAATTGGTCCATTTGTGTATTTATTTGCGCACTTACAAACTAATATATTTCAGATTTTTTTAACATTCTTATTAAATTTAGACATTATTGAAAAATGATAAATACTTATAATCAAAAAATAACTACAAAAAATACACTATTTTAATAGTTTTATCATCACGCCTTTCAGCATTTTTGGATGAAGGTATAAATTAAAGCTAATTTGGATTGAAATAAATTCGATATTGAGTTATAATTTTAAAAAGCTGGTATGGAGAATAATCAATCTTTCTCATTGTAACTGCCCTGCACGATCGGAAGAACAACTTTCGACGAAATGTGGATTTTCGTCCGCTGGCTGGTTAAACGCTCTTAACTGCTATAAAAGTCCCAAATATTTTACTTTTTATATTTTAAAGTCTGCTATTTTATAAATCGTTCATTCCTTCTTTCTCTCTCATTTCGATGTTTCTATATCATTAAGTCTACTTAATGTATAAATTTTTTGTTACTAATTCACATGATTCATTCATTTATAATGATTTTTTAATTTATATCATGATTTTTATTTTTATATTCATACATGATTTTTTATCCTTACTTATTATTTACAATAGCCGTTATAACTAACTTACACGATCTTTTAATTTACTAATTGAGCTAGAATTCCCTCACCAAACACAAGAGCACTGTTTCTTTATGGTGAGGAAAGGTTATTTTTTGTTTATTTATTAAAACCTTATGTAACTATGTAACTGAGTAACTTTATATGTATTTTTAACCAGCATTGCCAAAATAAATAATAATAATAAAATTTGTGCTCGCTCTCTCTCTTGCCCCTGCGTTCGCCTTTTTCGTAACGCTCTCGTCACACATTCGCCAGCTTACTCCCCAAGTCAAGCGTGCGTAAAGAAGTTTTACTTAAAAAAAACGAGTGAGCTTTAGACCACACAACTGAAGTAAAACTTCTGCTCCATCTATATGTTGGAAAAGAGAAACAAAATGTGTGCGCGCAGTGCTCTCTCTCTTGCTCCTACAGTCTGATTTATGTATTAATTTACGGACAATAGTCCATTAAAAACATAATAATAACACAAATAAAAAAACAGAGATGACAGTGAAGGGAGAGCACAAATAAATTAATAGCAATGACAATACAAAATGTAAAAAGTACATATAGAAGACAGTACAAGTCAAAGCATGAAGAAGCATTTAAATATTGCGTATCGACTGCCGAAAGTCATTTAGTTTTACACCAAAAAAATCAAAGCTTTGACTTGCGTTGACAAGTCTCCACATTCTGGATAAGGGAGAATGGTATCCATAATTAGTAGAATGTTGATTGAAGAACAGCAATTCATTATTTCGGAGTCTACGGGAAGGGATGTTAAACTGGATTAGTTGTAGCAAAGCAGGTGTATCAGTAATACTGTTGATAATTTTAAATATGCAAAAAAAAATCAGAGTCCTTTCTACGTTTTTCTACAGAAGAAATGTTTAAAATTTGTTCAATTTCATCATATGACTACTTGCCTCTTTCAAGACCCAACCTCCAAGTAATTCCTCTTAGGAAACGATGTTGTACGGATTCGATGTGACAAATGTGCACAGCATAGAAAGGAGACTAAATGACACTAGCATATTCAAGGATACAGACAATAGGCCTGCACTGTGTAACGTAACTGGCTATGAGAGAAAGAGAGAAAGAAAATGTGTGTTCGCACCTCTCTCTCTTGCCCCTACAGTAATACACGAAACGTAACTCTCTCTCTTTCCATCTTCACTAACTTATATCTTCCTCTCAACTACCGTTCGCCTCGCTTTTCGTAACGCTCTCGCCACGCATTCAGCAGCTTACTCCCCAAGTCAAGCGTGCATAAAGAAGTTTTACTTCAAAATTAAAATCTAGTAGAGAAAATAAACCCACGCACCTGTGATCAGACGCATTTAATCACTGAGCTACTAAATGATATTTATTGCGTTAATGTTCAATAAATAAAACTATAATTCTAAGATAACAAACAGATAATAGCTATAAACAATAAACTCAAAGATTTGATAAATGATTCCTTTATACTGTTATATGAACAAAGAATGTATACAAATTCTCACAATCGTTGTAATACGAACGTTACGTTTTTCTCTAGACAGACAATGGGTTTTTCTTCTCGTTAAGTCATAAAATAAGATTTAATTAACAGCGAAAACTTTTTCTTAATTGTATGATTTTATTTTTTTATCTTTTGATAGTGTTAAGAGTTAATTCTTTCCACCACTGAAATTATGTGGGAGTTTCAGGTGAATCAAATACTTCAAGCTTAATTAGGCTGAAGAATTTATAGCTGGGTATAATGGCGAAGATAAAGCAAGGGACATTATAGCATGAAGATCTTTACATTATCATTACAGAGATAAAATATTTGATTGGAAAGTAGTAATGTCTTCTTTAAAAGAGTGGAAGATAATATGTAAGTACCGCCCTGGTGTAAGACCACCATTCAGAATTGAAACGTTGCTTGAAATGGATTTATCTGTGTTTGGTGATCAGGTCTGAATAGCCAGTTACTTCCTTACACAACACAACCCAATTGGGGATGCCATAGTCTCACTGGCTCCAGACGAAGCAGTTGGGACTCTTGTGTAGTAATTGCGTGAAAAGTAAGCGTTCCATATTTTCAATCCCAGTACATTCAGTTTTTAAACAGCCCGCGTGCCACCTTTTACAATTTTTATTCAAATTTTCATTTTTCATATATGTTAAATTTGGTACCTAACATTCTTCAAACAACAAATTCTTGATTCGATTCAAACTATTAGGGGAGTACCTACTTAAAATAAATTTATCAACTTAAAGATTTTCAAAAATAGAATCCTGATTAATTTCACAATCATTGTTTTGCAAAATGTCATTCTCAAACACGCGAACTGTCAAACGTGCGATATTCGTTAGGTTTTCTGAAATTATCCAATTTTCTGCGCAATTTTCTTAATTTTTCTCTCCGTAAGAACCATCCTCGTACTTCAAGTAATATTCTAAAAAAAGAATTAGCGAAATCGGTTCAGCTGCTCTCGAGATTTGGGCTTAGCAACACATTCAGCGATTCATTTTTATATATAAGATAAAATTATTAATTTCTAATATAAACATTAGAAAGATTATTTTATCTTTCTTTTAGATAATTTTTTTGATAAATAATAACCAATATAGAGGTGTACTTAAAATGCAAATTGTCGCCACCGCGACTGAACCGGTATACGTTTTGGAAATACGCCGCCCGGCGACGAAATGACACTTAAATTCAAAGCGAATTGGAGTTCATTGAACAACATGAGTTATGCACGAAGCACAGACAACCGAAATTAGTATTTTTGTTGATTTTATATTTTTCTTAATTTTATTATCTTCTGTAGTTATTGAAGCATTCAAATATCCATTCATCTCTATTAAATAAGACATGTAATATAATTTATGAGAGGTTATTGCAAGTAATTTAGTTTTGAATATTCTACCACGGTAATGAAACTTACGAGTTACGCGTAATTTATACAATTAGGTTCTAGATATTACGCGCCACGTGAAAACTAGATCTTTCTTGGATTAGGCAGGGTTGTCACAAAACTATACGGTATTTATTGTTCATGTTACGGAACTCATGCAGCTTTTTCTATAAAATATTTATGAGTATCTATATAAATCTATCTATAAATGTTATGCTATGAAGCGCATAGTGAACGCAAATCGCTGTTATTTCCGCCTACAAAACCAATTAAAGTCCAGACTGCTGTCCAGAAACACGAAGATATTAGTGTACAAAACACTTATCAGACCAGTACTTACGTACGCAGCTGAGACTTGGGTACTAACTAAGAGGAATGAGCGAGCACTGGACGTTTTTGAAAGAAAAATTTTGAGGCGCATTTCGGACCGGTTCTAGAAAATGGATTTTGGCGCAGACGCTATAACAATGAGCTCTATACTTAGTTTAAGGGGCTAAACGTCGCAAAATTTATAAAACTGGGAAGACTTCGGTGGCTGGGTTATGTGGAGAGAATGACCGAGCATCAAGCACCAAAGTCCCTGCTGAACTCAAGACCAATAGGGCAAAGGAGCCTGGGAAGGCCAAGACTAAGATGGAGCGACAACGTCCTCAAAGACATATCTATCTTGGAGCTTCCAAACTGGAGAGAGCTGGCACAAAACCGAGATGAGTGGAGGAAGACTCTTGAGGAGGCCAAGACCCACCAGGGGTTGTAGAGCCAATAGTGATGATGATGATGATGATATAAATCTATCTTTTTTTATTTTTTATTTCTTAAATATTATTATTTTATTTTATTATTATATAAATAAAAACGAATCGCCGAAATGTATGTACGTGCATAACTTCATAACTTCCGAACGTCAGCACCAAATTGGATAATTCTTTTTTGTCAGGACAAGGTTTGTAAAAAAAGAAGCTGTGAGCTCTGGCATACTGAATTAAAAATGCGATAGGTGGCACGCGAGCTGTTTGAAAACTGAATGTACCGGGACTGAATGCATGCAATGCGGGAGGGGGCGGGGAACTCGAGAGGGGCGTTCGCGGGGCAGGGAAGCAGGAGAGGGTAGTGAGAAGAGGGAAGGAAGGGAATACATCTGGAATTTTTTTTCAATCATTACAAAAACTCTTACGAAACTGTCAAAAATATCACAATTTGAGAAAGAATTGTTAAAAAATTATTATAGGTGGTACGCGACAACTGAATGTACTGGGACTGAATATATGACACGCAGGAGAGGGAAGCAGGAGAGGGGATTCGGGTGAGGGAAAGCCTAGAAGTTGAAGTGGGAACGCGTTAGGGTAAGGTGACGCGGGAGAGGAAGTGGGGACGGAAGGGTAACGGGACGAATGGGAAAGGACACGCAAGGAAAAAAAATTCTATATTAAGTGGCATAAATCTCTTGTGTTGATGACCCTACATCTCGATAAGCTAGTATTTGGCTTACGTATTACTCGTAACACGTTCAGCAGTACATTAGTAAGTAAATCCCACTGAATAATTACCGTGTTAGACGGACACATGTGAATTACAAGCAAGCGATTCTAAAAGAAAGTGTAGGGCAGTGGTGGGCAAACTTTCTTTATGGGGGGCCAGAAAGTTTAAAAAATTTCAGAGGAGGGCCAGGAGTAGGTATAGCCAAAATGCATTTTGTTTTAAAATCCATATTTTAATTATAAAACTTTCAAACCCTAGTGTAAGTTACAGATTACAAATATTAAACTTTTATTTGAAGGCCCTGTTATGTTTGATGTGGAGACATATGAAATTGTTTTTGATTGGCCATAATGTCTTTAAATGCAGGTTTGAGCTGCGACGAAGTAACCTTTAGCAGCGAGAAAAGGTGCTCATCAGTTAATCGATTTCTGACTGAGTTTTTCCGCAATTTCATGGTCGAAAAAGTCTGTTCGCAGACATACGACGACCCAAACATCGCTATTATTTTCTGGGCGTGATAAATTATCTTTGGATATTCAGTTTTCGGCAGTGTTCTACAAAAATCTAAATTTTCAGAATTTAAGAACAATTGTTTTAAATGGAAGCTGCACTGCATTTCAACAATTTCTATCTGCAATTCTGCAGTGACATTCTCCGGGTCCACATTAAACGACATTAAAAAAAACATCAAACGATGACTGAATGTTCTTAAAATATTGAAACCTAGCTTCAAATTAGCAACGCAACACATGAACTACGTGGCCAGTCTAGAAGTGGCTTCTTTTTCAAGTTCAAATAATTTACTTTATACAGCTGGCTATAATAGCCCGCCATAATTATATTTTGACGCCGACGATCCTGCGCAGGTCCAGGTGTGGTTCTCTCCAGAGAGTCTGTAGTCAGGTTGTAAGTCTGAGCTGCCGTAGCTGATTCCTTCTGTTCTACACCAAGGAACCGTACAGTGATTGATAGAGTTTGAGGTAGTTTGTAGTAAAAACACTTGTGTATGTGATACTGGATGTTTGTAACTATTTATTCTGATGAATAAATTTTACAGAGTGATTCTGAGCACTTGACTGCGACAATAATTCAGACTAATTACGTTACAGAAGTGAAAGATGGTTTTATTTACGCTTAAACAAGCAGAGTTTAAACGAGGATAGAGAGAGACTGTTTGTAAGATTGATAATAATGTGTTCAAGAGAAGAATGACAACCAGCGTCAAAACACGCCATTTTATAGACACAGAAAGTGAAAGTTTATGCGCCACAGACAACAGAGAGTTTAGACAAAACATTTATGGCGATATATGAGTAAAAGGTGGCATAGACGCGAAGTTTAATATAAAGGGCTCTACACATCGAGATTAAAATAAATGATAAGGAAATGTTCAGTGCTACATGAATTTAAATATAAAATAGGACAATCACAACACACAACATCCAACAGATCCTTCGAAATTAATAGAAATTAGTAGTATTTTGAAAGATCGTCGGCGGGCCGGATTAAATACTTTTGCGGGCCGGAGCTGGCCCGCGGGCCGTACTTTGCCCATCACTGGTGTAGGGCTACCATAGAAAACATGATTTGGCGGATTTTCGTTTTAAATTGAAGAAAATTCTTTGTTACATAACCATTCGCACTTCGCAGTGTAAAAAATACATGAGCTGCGATACGTCCTAGCTAAACAAGAGTAGAAATTAAAATTAATAACAACATCTTTGTTCGTTTAGCTGTAAAACAGAAATGTACGATCAGAAAACAGTGTTTTATTTTTTTAAGAGTAAGCCAAAAACCAAAAAATAGAGAACTCCAGTCCATTTTTTTAAATTTTTATAATGAATAATGACTTTCTAACTTAAATAACTGCATTTTTTTAATTTTAGAGTTAGTTTTCATAGTTGAAACAATTGTCAAAGTTTTAATTTTTCAAGATCCCCCGAAAACCACCGTATATATGGTGAATCGTGTGTCGTCATCACTCCTGAAAAGTTACTGTAGGATCGGCCAATCAGTTGAATCATTTTGAATTTCGTTGTTCTAAGTATTCTCCCTAGAAGTAGCATTACTATTTTTTTGTGCAGTAGTTTTTGAATATTTTCAGTAATAGAGATAAACTAATAAGAGATACCTTTATTTTTGAAACATTATTTAGGCCTAAATAATGTTTCAATAAACACAACAACTAAATCTCTATAAACAGTATGTAAATAAAAGAATAAATTAATACGATGGCTTGTGTCATACCTACATTCCATACAATGACTTTACGGTGACGTCACGACACGACGAACAGTGACGTCACCACTAAACATTTCAAAAATGCCAACTTGACGCCGTGTTTTTACGACCCGATTAAAAATGGACTTTTTAATAATTTTTCTAATCTGCATTTAATATAATTAAATAAAACTTATATATTCAGAATCAGCGTTTATCGGTTTATATGAACATATTTTTTTAAAACCATAATATTTTTCACTGTAGTTCCTTATTATGTATTTTTATGTGCCTTATATCGCTACAAATATAGGTAAAAGGCATAAAAAATCGCTTAGCAAACGGAGTCTAAAGGACACGATTTCAAACGCAAAAGTTTTAATTAATTTAGGGAATAATTTTATAATAAAAAAATTATAAATAGCACAAATTAAACAAATAAAATTTTAAGACGAACGCCCGGATTTGAACCACCGACCTCGGGTTCGTAGCCGTGGATCGTAACCACTCAACCACAGAGGCCGTCACAGTTTGTATTGTAGTGTTAGTAGAACAATTACAGTAGATGACATAAAAACTTAATTGGCTATTATAGTGACCCTGCTAATACAGCATTGATTGTAAGAAAGGTTATTATTGTAGATTGAGAAATTACTGATTGTAAATGATGGACTGAAAAGGTAGTTTGTATTTATTTTACCCATGACTCGATCCCTTAAGAGCGTTTAACCAGCCAGCGGACGAAAATCCACATTTTTTTTTACGATCGTGCAGGGCGGTTACAATGAGAAAGATTTATTATTCTCCGTACCAGCTTTTTAAAATTATAACTCAATATCGAATTTATTTCAATCCAAATTAGCTTTAATTTATACCTTCATCCAAAAATGCTGAAAGGCGAGATGATAAATCTATTAAAATAGTGTACTTTTTGTAGTTATTTTTTGATTATAAGTAATTATCATTTTTCAATAATGTCTAAATTTAATAAGAATGTTAAAAAAATCTGAAATATAGTAGTTTGTAAGTGCGCAAATAAATACACAAATGGACCAATTTTCGTCAAGAAACACATGTTCGTACATATTTTTTAATGATTTTATTGAAACTAAAATTAAAATTCTAATACATAACTCTGCTAGATAATGTATTGATTTATTTTACTGCATGATTATATTATTTGAAATGGGTGTGGTATAATACAAAAACTTTTTTGAAAATTTAACAAATCTGCCAACGACCTATGGAATAACCTTATTATACTAAAAATTAAAAAAAATTCTAAAAATTTATTACATAACTTCACTAGATAAAAGAACAATCTTTCGAAATCCATTTATAATTTTTTGTGGAAAAGAGTCAATACGTCTAAAAACTTTTTTGAACATGACGTATTTCCGGCTTTCTCTGGTAATGCCCTCTTAACAGATAATCCCTCGGCTTCTTGATCCCCGAAATCTTAGCCAATGGACACTTCATCCCTCAGATACTTGGTCCCTACCACACTTGATCCCTCGGAAACTTAATATCCCGGACACTCGGTTCATCGAACACTTGGTCTCTTGGACACTCGGTCCCTCATACACGTGAGCTATTGAACGCTTATTCCTTCGGGCACTTGGTCCCTCAGACACTTGGTCCCTCAGGCCCTTAACACCTCTGAATCTTGATTTTACATTTTACGTGACACGTAACATGATCTGTTAACAGGTGATTCCGCGGACACTTGATCCCTCTGACCCTTGATCCTTCGTATACTTTATCCCTCGGACAGTTGGTCTCTCGATCACTCGATCCCTAGGCAACTTAATATCCTGAACACTCGGTTCATCGAACACTTGTTCATCGAACACTTGATCCGTCGAAGACTTGTTTCCTCGAATACTTGATCCCTCAAACACTGGTATCTAGAACACTTGATCCCTCGAACATTTGATCCCTCGAACACTTGACCCCTCGAAGACTTGTTCCCTCAAACACTGGTCTTTCGAACACTTGATCCCTCTAATACTTGATCCCTCGAGGACTTGTTCCCTTGAACACTTGGTCCCTCAAACACTAGTCTCTAGAACACTTAATCCCTCGGAATCTTATTCCTTGGTAACACTTAATCCCCTGGACACTTATTAATTTTAAGATTTGGTCGCTATGACACTTGGTCCCTTGAATACTTGGTCCCTCTGACACTTAATTCACCATACTATTATTCACATTAGGTTCATCAAACACTTTGCTACACTTAACCCCTCGGACGCTTAGTTATTTATAGATTTGGTCCCTATGACACTTGTTCCTTGGTATACCTGATCCCTCTGACACTTAATCCACCATACCATTATTTCTGTTGAACTTCCTTCCTAGTGTACGCAGAGAGAATATACGGCCGTACAACTAAAGTCGTACATGTAATATCTGAAGTCGTCTTAAGTGGAAATTCGTACTACCAATATTACTTGTAACACCAATGCAGGATCTCCGAAGGAGTATTCAGAGACAATTTACGGCCGAATAACAAAAAACGGCTTATGTGAGGAAGTAAAACAGAAAAATCCTTTGGGGGGGTCAAATGTTGGAGGTATCAACTGGCAAAGGGATCAACTGTCCGGGGGATCAACTTTCAAGGTACCAAACTCATGGAAACTTATGTTAAGGGTTTTGTAATTGTGCACAAGAGTCTCATCTGGTTGTAAAAGTGGGAAATGAAAAAATAAGGGAAAGAGGAAGGTTTAAAAGAACTTGGCTATTCAGATCTTATCATCAAACAAGACTAAGGTAAAATAAGTGCTCGGCAATTGAAAATGAAACCGGCCAGTACTTTGGTTTGTTACTGATATATTGTAAAGACCCAAAACGCCTAGACCACGCCTATTTATAGCAATTAATATCCACAAAAACCCCATTTATATTAATAGGAACGACGCGACTCATAATTCTTGGCAACCGTAACTTGATGGATTCACCAAAACTAAACTCCGAATACCACATTCATTTCACAAAAGTTGTTGTACTTAAATAAAGGTATCACTATGGAAATATACATAAACACACACTTCACACCATGATCAGCAAATTTGTCCTTACGATGGATACTGTAACGCTGTCCGAAACGCTGGCTAAGAAGGAGGAAGTAGAACACGCCATAATAACTCAAAAATACAACATCTATCATTCACATTTGCGTCGTATATTCTCTTAACACTCCTTTCTTCACGTTATTTGTTTTTGGGGTGTTTTGCCGTGTTGCGCTACCTCCTTCTTGCAGCCATCATCAGGGCAGATCCGGCAGATCCGGTAGATGATCGGCTGTCCGAAACGTTGGCTAAAGAAGGAGGTAGCGCAACACGGCATAACACCCCAAAAACAAATAACGAAAATACTTTTGGCCGTGAAATCTATAAACGTATAACTCCTTTCTTTGTTCATTCTCGTCTACTTTCTTTCTAAGCGTCCCTTTTTTAATCTTTCTCATTACGCTTAAATCAGCCTGGCATTCTTTGCGGATCTCCACAACCCTCACACGATCATACATCGTTTTACTACACGTACGCCTCAGGGATCTCATTTCTACAGCATTCAGTCTACTTTTATCTTTCCTTATAGAGATATAGAAAGAACGTTGGCGCTAACAAAAACTATACAAAGAAGCAAAGCTAGCAATCGACAATGGATTTTTTGTTTACGTTTTAAGATTTTCACGGCCAAAAGCATTCTCGTTATTTGTTTTTGGGGTGTTATGCCGTGTTGCGCTACCTCTAACCTCAAAAACAAATCACGAAAATGGATTTTTTATTTTTTTTATTAGCAAAATTTTTTGATACACGGGAATTATTATTACAAACATATTAACATAAAATATAAGAGAACAACAAAAGATCCCACAAAGGCGAAGCCAGTGCGTGGGTATTATATTATGTGGTTAAAATAGAATTTAAAAATGTATACATATGTATATAGTGTCAATAGAGATCAACATGATCGATTTTACAGGAGTTACTGAGAAATTTCTTAAAATTAAAGATATATGTACATAAATATTAATGTATGTATACACCCAATACGTACATACACACATTCATATATACGTGTACATATAATACACATATATTTCCTTTTTTTACATCTAAAATACAAACAATCTAAAGACATGGAATATTTTAGGAATTTAGAAACAGATAATACAATTTATAGAAAAACAATTGCACACTTCCAAATTACTTTTTACCCAGCTTTTAACTTTTTTTTTATATACGTTCAGATTTTGACACGTATTGATTGAATTGGGTAGGGAATTGAACTGTTTTGGGGCAAAACAGTTAAGGCGGTATACAATCCTAATAATTTTTGTTTGCTCAAAACTCACATTTTAATTGTTTCCGGCGAATTCGTAACTATAATAACTTTTTTTATTTCCATGTCGCACAAGGGATGCGAGTTATTTATATTTTAGATTAATAAAAACAGTACCTTACCATTAATATATTTTACGCACAACGATCTTAAAACTTAAAAACCCGTTTTTCAACTACAAAGTTAGCGGTAAGCACCAGATTTTATTTTTCCTGACAATGAATAATTTAGGAAGGACAACATGTAGACACATTTTTAATATTTGTAACACGTTCTTCAGAATTAATTAAAATGAACGCGGCGGAAAGGTCCAAACTCCAGGCCTGCTAGGGTGAATTCGACCGTACGTTCATCCAATACGCCGTGCCGCGGCGTATATTTGTTTACACGCTTTCTTTTTTTTTTTTTTTTTTTTTTTTTTTATTCCAGTTAAAAGAAAATTACATTTTCACTCATTTAACTAGAAATAATTATACACATTAAGATAAATAAATATTTCAATACAGCACTATTCTATTTCATTATTTTGTTTATCAAGAATAAATATAAATAATTTTTTTTTAAATTTACCCAGCTTCTTTTCGTTTTTAATGTCATTTGGGAGACAATTATATAAGTTGCCCCCCTCGTAACCAATAGATTGTTTACCATAGTTAGTGTGGATGGTGTTTAAATGTATGTTATCGCGTTGTCGTGTAAAGTGTTTATGTACTTGGTTTCTTTGCTTACGTCGTTAAGATTCCCACATTATTTATCATCTTCTTCTTTTTATTGATACGGCAAATTAGACAGTAGTTCCGTCCAATACACGGGTCGCGAGTCGCAATTTGTATACACGGCTTCTTTACTTACGTCGTTAAGATTCTGAATATATTTTAGGGTATATTGTCATCTTAATGTGCCTTTGGGCCAGCCTGGTTTTGCAGTGAGGCACTGTGTACAGGCCTATGTACGCAGTGCCGTAAATAGGGCGGTGCCACCGGTGCGCGGTGCCCAGGCACAGGGCGTAGACTCTGGGGGGCGCAAGAATGGCGTATAATAGGCGAAGGGTCCACTTAAATAGGGCGCAGTTATAGAAGCTCGCACAGGGCGCAGAAAAGGCTATTTACGGCATTGTATGTCGTAAATAGCCCGTGGTCTGTCTCTGGCTAGAGCGATTTGTGTTTTTAGTGAAATTGCTAGGACGAAAAAATATAAATTTAAGACATACTAGTATTGCTGGTATCTACCCGGATTACTATAGATTGCTAGTACCTACCCTGATTGTGGACCCCAAGAGTGGAGACTTGTCTACTTACTGTAGATTTTATTTTCATTATTTTATTCTCACCGATATACTGTCTTATTCTCTCGCAGGCTAAATCCTATAGATGTATGTGCTTGTTTCTTTTTAATGTCGCTATTTTTGATTTCATCCAATTTCAAATCACAACGGTGTAAAGAAGCTTTCACTTCGAAAATCAGAATGTGCAATTCACACGCGGTAGAAGAGAAACCTTCAGAAAACTAAAGTAGACAAGAGTTGGGAGGCTACGAAGCACCGCACAAAGAGGATTCCTATTATCTATCTCATTCTCTCGCAAGCATTTATTTATTTATTCTATTTATAATTATTGGGTATATGTTGTTTAGAAAATATAGAAATTTGGTTGTTATGTTATTTTTTCATTAAATTTTCTTTAAATATTTAAAATATTAAATCTTTTTACAGAGGTCTTCAATTTCCTTTACATTTTTGAAATTACACATATTATTTTTTTTACTTCTAATGTTAACGAGTCCATATTGAGGTAGAACCTGGAGACAAGCAGCCATGTGGCAGCTTCGCGGGACTACCAATTAATTGTTTAAATTATATATTTATGTAAACTATGTTTTTGTTGGAAATAATAAAAAAATATAAAAAAGTGTCCCTGTGTTTCGTTTCATCGAGTTTCAAATCACAATAGCCCTTAACCTGGCCTAACCTAACCTATTTAATCATTTTTTTCATCAATTTAATCACTTTTCAAAGATAGTGTTGAGTTGATTACTTGTCCGATCACCGTTATATTTTGATAGAAATTAGAAATAACCGTTCGTTAATAAATAATTAGTGTCGTCAAAAGTAATTTAGTTTTTAATTAAAAAAGAAAGTGCGTAAAAACCGGATATTGTAAGTTTTGAATTTGGTAAAATGTGAGATTCAAAAAATGATATGTCGCTAACAAAAATTTGTTTTGATGATTAAATGACATTGTCTCGGCTTAGAGGTTATAATCTCTGGCAATTAACTTCTGCGTAAATACAATGGCAAATAAATATAAAGGATAGGTCAAACTCACGGAAGAGGGCAGGTTCTTCTGGAACGTAATTCTTTTCTTGATGAGATCACCATTTAGTTGCAGTTCACTTTTTTAAATAATGAATTATTGTTAATGCTAATAGTTTTGCAAGAATGCGCTGCGACAAGATAGTTGCGGAAGTTTTATGCGAGTTAGGTATAACTATGACTGCGTCCGGCTGTGATGATTGTTAACATTAACTTCGAGCATCGAATAATCTCGATATCATCGGAATCGTGACAGACGGGAAAAAACACGGGGAGCGGGGGAAAGGAGATATTTATTGCCATAGGAAATAAATAATACTTAAGTCCAAAATAAACACAAAAGCAATCCGCCGAGTGCAGCCAATATACTAGGCGCAAACATGCCCCCGGCCTTGACAGAATGGTCAAAAAACAAACCAACAATGCGAATAGCAACGAGAAAGAAAAATAAAAACGAAGAATAGTAAATAATAATAATAAACAAAAAACGAAAAAAAAATAATATTTACATAAATGCTTGAAAACATTTACGTCATCGTGGTTCATTGCTCATCACGTTAATGCGTATCACTATTGTGAGTACGATGAAAAGAAAATAATAAGTTATAAACGTTTAGAACGATAAAAGTAATAGGTAGATGTATACCGAAATAAACTAAACTAAATAATCCAATTAATATGATATTGGTTTATTGATTTGGTAAAGGACAAACCTTTACAACAGGACGCTTGTAAGATCCTGTTTTTGTTCGGACAAGTACTACTCTAACGACACCATCCTTTCCTGGATAAACTTCATCTATAATCCCTAATGGCCAATGCAGGGGCGGTGACATGTCGGTTTTTAATATAACTATCATGCCCTTTTGGACAGGATTAACCGGAGTGTTCCATTTTAACCTTGTTTGTAATGAGTTCAGGTACTCTATCTTCCAGCGTTTCCAATAGTTCTGAACCATGTGATCTAACATAGATTTTCTTTTGAGTAATCCGATGGGTTCGTGAGACACGTCTGCGGAAGGTAAGGTCGTTAAGGGAGTTAGGGTGAGGAAATGAGCTGGGGTAAGGGCCAATGGTTCTGATGGATCAGAACTCAGTTGAGATAAAGGACGAGAGTTTAACAAGGCTTCAATCTGAATCAAGACAGTGGACAATTCCTCATAAGTAAGGAGTTGCTCTCCTATCACTCGGTGTAAGTGCGTTTTCACACTTTTTACATTGGCTTCCCAAATACCACCAAAATGGGGTGCGCTAGGTGGGTTAAATTTCCAATCGATTCGATATTCGGATAAAGTATGTAAAAATGCGTCTTTGAATTGTTCGGAGCCCAGGAAACGATAAAGATCATCTAAATATGACTTTGCACCGATGAAAGCAGTTCCATTATCTGAATATAGCGTGCCACAAGGTCCCCGTCGTGCAATAAAACGCTTAAAAGCATTTAAAAAGCAATCCGTGCTGAGATCAGAAACGAGTTCAATATGCACTGCTCGAGTAACGAGACATATAAATAAACAAATGTAAGCCTTTAGCCGACGGGTTCCTCTTTGTCGATTCATTGTTATTGCGATAGGTCCCGCATGGTCTACACCCGTATGTAAAAATGGCTTTGATTGTTTAACACGGCACGCGGGTAAATCCGCCATCATAGGAAAATTGGATTTTGGATTATTTTTGAAACAGGTATTGCAAAGGTGTACACGTTTTCTAATCATGTTTCTAGCGGAAAGTATCCAATAATTCTGTCGAATTAAGGACATTAAAAGCTGCGGTCCAGCATGTAGATATTTCTTATGGTAATAGTCGACTATGATGGTTGTGACGTGTTCCTTACTTGGTAACAAAATCGGATGTTGAGAATTATAGCTGAGATCCGAATTGTTTAGTCTACCTCCAACACGAATAAGATTATTGTCTAAGAATGGACGTAATTTTCTTAGTACTGGTGGCACGTTATGTTTCCCTTGTAAGTATCTTAATTCATTCTTAAAATGAACCACTTGTACAGCATAAAGTATTGCCCTTTCAGCAATATTAAGGTGATTTGATGTTAGTTGAACGAGTCTAGGTATTTTTCGTACAAACCGTAGTACGTAGACTGTGATGCGTAATAATTTTGACCACGATGAAATTCTATTCGCAAGTAGATATAAGGGTGAGTATTCACTGGTAGTTATTGGAAACGCTAAAACTTTCGGTTCTGGTATATTTGATAAATCGCGATTACAGAATGGCTCAATTGGCCAATTTTCTACATTGAGATGAGTCCACGGCGGGCCCTGGTACCATAATGGGTGCGTAAGTAATTGGGCTGGTGTTAAACCTCGCGACAAACAATCACTGGGATTGTCCTGTCCTGCAATGTGATAAAAATTATGCGGATCTAGATTGTCTTGAATTTTACTAATACGATTTGCAACGAAAGTCTGCCATCGATGGGGGGAAGAATGAATCCAACTTAATGCAACGGTTGAGTCCGAAAATGCGAAAATTGATTTTATGCGGTGTCGAGATGATAGAGTATTATGTACTTCTCGGCATAATTTTGATACCAGCAGAGCGGCACACAGCTCCAATCTTGCCAGAGAGACTGTCTTAACAGGAGCTACTTTTGACTTCGCGCAAATTAAATGTACAAGGTTCTGATTGCTCCCTAAGATATTCGAAACGTGTGCGTAAACTACTCCACCATAAGCCTGTTCACTGGCGTCAGCGAACCCCAATATAGTGATTACAGAATCACTATTGTTAACTCCTATATGTCGAGGTATGCGGATATTCTGTAGTGAGGGTAGTTCGGTGTAAAATTGCTCCCAAGCGTTGCTGATGATTGGTGGAGGGGTAGCATCCCAGTCTATTTTCAATAACCAGAGTGACCTAATTAGTAACTTTGCATACAAAATTACAGGTGCTGCAAATCCCATTACATCCCACAGACGTGCGATTGTCGATAACATATTGCGTTTAGTACATTCGCGTGACTCCAAGTTAACACTTAGAGTAAAAATGTCTTGTGACGGAACCCATTGAAGCCCCAGTATCTTGTGATAATTATCATCATTGAATTCGACAGCACTAGACAGACGGTTAAATTCTGGAACATTTAGCAACACTTTGGAAGAATTGCTAGAAAACTTAACTAAATCAAAGCCTCCGGCTTTAAACAAATTTATCAACTGACGTGAATATTCAACGGCGAGCTGTTCGGACATCACACTAGTGGCAATGTCGTCCATGTAAATATCTCTGGAGATTATCTCAGCGGCAAGGGGATACGATTCTTGTTCGTCTTTAGCAAGTTGGCGGATTGTGCGTAATGCTAAATAAGGACTACATCGCATTCCGAAGCAAACGCGCGAGAATTCAAATACTTGCAAGGGGTCATCAGCGTGAAATCTATATACGATTCTTTGGAATCTTCGATGATTTTCTGTAACTAATATTTGTAGATACATTTGTCGAATATCGGCGGAAAGTACAATGGGAAATAATCGAACATTCATTAAAACCTTGAATAAGTCAGCTTGTAAGTTATTGCCGGAATGTAAAATATCGTTTAAAGAATACGAAGTACTAGTTTTACAACTTGCATCTAAAACTATTCGTAGCTTCGTGGTTGTTTTATCGTCTCGGATTATGCAGTGATGAGGAATATAATAACCTTGATCTAGAGTTCTGTCGGGATTAACCGGAGATAAATAACCCATTTTGAGGTACTCCAGTATCACGTCATTATAATTTTGTCTCAAGGATGGTGATGCGGTTAATCGCCTTTCTAGCATAAAAAAGCGACGTGATGCTACTTGATAAGAATCTCCTAGTACTTTTGGAGGATCTTTAAAAGGGAGGCTAACTATATATCTACCGGACTGATCTCTGATGGTAGATTGATCGTACATTGCATCACACTCCTTTTCTTCCGGTGATTGTAGCTCACACTCCGTGACCTCTTCCAACTGCCAAAATTTTGCAAGGAGTTCCTCAACCGATGGCTCTGTGATTGTACAAAATGTTTTACCAAGTGCGTAAGAACTTTCGTGAGTAGGTGCGTTTCCTATTATTATATACCCCAAGCTAGTTTCGATTGCACTTGGTAATAACCGAGAGCCCTTTACCTTACCCGGTAGTATTATTTGTCCAAATAAATTGGCACCGATGATTGCATCGATGACACCTGGAAGATGGAATTTGTCATCGGCTAGTGGTAATTCGTTTAAGTAAGATAAAGCATTTATATCTATAGAAGATGCCGGCAATTGGGTTGTAATGCGATCCACGACTAACGGTCGAATGGAGAAAGATGTTTTATTATTAAAACGCGATTCAAACTTTAAATTTGCAACTCCTTTAATACTTTGAGAAATATCTCCTATGCCTCTAATAGTTGCGTGATTGCGATTTGGGAATAACCGCAAACCAAGACGTTTGCAACATTCCGTTGTAATAAAGTCGTTTTGCGATGCACTATCAATTAAAACGCGAATTTTCTGATAATTATTCCTAGAATCGAGAACGTTAATAGATGCGGTACCTAATAATATTGTTTGATTTTGAGAAAAAGCGTTTGAATCTCTATTATTCAGAGTACATAATGTGACATTATCTGACTGATTTTCCGATTCATTTTCTGGATTTTCCGATAAATCCTCTTCGTTATCGTTAGTGGAATTGTGCGAGGTGATGTCAAAATGTAATAAAGAGTGATGTTTTTGATTACAATATTTGCACCTGTTTTCCGACTTACATGTTTTGGAAAAGTGCATTTTACTAAGGCAATTTCTACATAAGTTTTGTTTTTGAGATATTTCAAACCTATTTTTAGGCGACGCTTTTAAAAATGTTGGGCATTTATAAATTAATGTGTGGTCCGAAAGGTTACATACAGCGCAGTTGTACTGTTTTGTTTTGTTATTTGTTAAACTAACAAATGCCTGGCTGTACTGTTTCTTAAGGGAATTTTTCTCAATACGCTGTTGTGATTTGTGACATTCTGATAATGTTGATGTTCTTTGTAATATCTTAGCTTGTTCCCGCAAAAATGTTATGAACTCCTGGTATGAAGGTGTCTCTGACTTTCTGATCGATGATTCGAATGCTACAGCTGTTTCTTTGTCTAGTTTTTGAGTCCCTATATAAAGGAAGAAACATTGTAATAAATTAGGAATTTTCAATTGTTGCAATGCTGAAATTGAGGAGTGAAATTCGTCTATGAAAGCTTCTAAATCCAATGCAGTCGGTATTGTTATTGGTTTTATGTTTAAAATTTTATCAAAATAATAAATTGCGTTTGCCCTTGTATCTTCGTATTTTTCAATCAATGTTTCCCAAATAAGATGGTAATTTTCCGCTGTGGTTGGAATTCCGGCACAGATATTTAACGCTTTTCCCGACAAAGTACTTATCAAATATTGAATTTTTTCCGTGTCGGAAAGGTCTGAATTTTCATGAATTAATTTTTTGAAGGTGTCGTGAAAAATTCTCCATCCCATTATATTTCCATCAAATGATGGCAAAGTTAATTTTGGCAACTTCTTAACATTGAGATTTGATTTATCTAACTTCGAATGCGTTTCAGATAACTCACTTGTATTGTCACATGTCTGTTTTGCGGTTAACTGGATTACAGCATATAAATCATCAAATGATTGTTCCATTTGAAAGTTAGGAATAAAATCTGAATTTATTTGCATTTTTAAATCATTAATTTTATTTACTAATTGCATAAACTCTTTTCTGATCTCCAATAGCAACGCTGCATTGGCACAAAATATGTTTTTTGAATTAGATGATTTCAAACCCTTTATGCTATCATAAATTCTCTGAATCCTTGCAAATTGTGAATTCTGCCTCGCTTCTAATAATTTAATGTCTCGTTCCATTTTGGAGACGTCTGATTCATCCGGCATATTGACAATTTATTTGTTAATTATAATAGGCTGAAGATTATTTCGTGATGACGTACGTACGACCTATCTCAACTACCCACGATAAATTTATATGCAATGAAATACGTGCGTAAATGTTTTCAAGTAAAAATGCGCGCTGGTTCTTTTAAATTACACATCCAGGCTAGATTGGACCATAATGTCTCGGCTTAGAGGTTATAATCTCTGGCAATTAACTTCTGCGTAAATACAATGGCAAATAAATATAAAGGATAGGTCAAACTCACGGAAGAGGGCAGGTTCTTCTGGAACGTAATTCTTTTCTTGATGAGATCACCATTTAGTTGCAGTTCACTTTTTTAAATAATGAATTATTGTTAATGCTAATAGTTTTGCAAGAATGCGCTGCGACAAGATAGTTGCGGAAGTTTTATGCGAGTTAGGTATAACTATGACTGCGTCCGGCTGTGATGATTGTTAACATTAACTTCGAGCATCGAATAATCTCGATATCATCGGAATCGTGACAGACGGGAAAAAACACGGGGAGCGGGGGAAAGGAGATATTTATTGCCATAGGAAATAAATAATACTTAAGTCCAAAATAAACACAAAAGCAATCCGCCGAGTGCAGCCAATATACTAGGCGCAAACAGACATCGTTAAAAAAAGAGATATTATTTATCGTCAAAGATTAATCCTTCAGACAATTATAAACTACGGTAATAAAAGAGAAACTTGGTTTGTACAAAAAAATGGCTTCTCGAACAATGACTTCTCTTACCGTTAAATATTAATTAATTGAGATTTCCTTTTGTGTTAGCGACTAGTTCTATAATGGCCAGGTTACGAACCGCGACACCCCGACGTTTACGTAAACCGGAACCGTTTAGCCACAGGGTGCTGTTGTACAGCATGTTCAGAAAGTGGAAATTCCGTCGTTCTGTCAAAATTTTTGGGGGGAATGGGTACCGCCGCCCCGGGAACCTTTATTGGATAACCAACACCTCTGTCATAGGTCACCCCAAGTGGTTCGCTACGTTTGGTGATTTAGTAGGGGTGCCCGGGTTCATGGGGCGAGGTTTGTCTAGGTCTTGGAGGCGGATGACCAGACACACTGAACCCCAGATTCCTACCCACCCCTTAAACCCTTTTCCTTCCCAGAATTCTCCTCTCTTTCCGTTCTTTAAAAACCCTCCACACAGCATCCCCAAAGATGACATAGGCCCTGAGGGAAATTATTTTCCTCAGGGTCTCCTGTGTGGAGCTCAAGTTAAAAAAAAACTAACTTTTTTTTTAGGCGATTTTGAGTGTATTCCTCAATAAGTAATTGTCCTTATCCTTAAAACTAACGAATTTTAGTTAATGAAATAAAACAATAACTTTGAATTTTAGTTAAAGGCGATTCGGAGTTTATTAAAGATAAGGACTTGTCTTTAACCTTAAAAACAAAAGTACTTTTTTACTTACTAAATGCGATTCTAAGTCTATTAAGGATAAGAAATAGTCATTAAACTTAAAATTAACGACTTTTAGGTTAACCAGGGGCGATTTCGAGTCTTAAGGTTAAGGAATATTCCTTAACCTTATAATGAACGATTCCAAATATCGCGAATGACAGCAAAAAAGTGGTTAATTTTAAGGTTAAAGACAAATAATTCCTTATCCTTAAAAGGAACCAGAATCGACTGTCTGGAGAGTGGAGTAAAATGTTGTCATAGAATAAAGAATATAACACTATACATAAATGCCTTTCGTACAAATATGAATGAAAAAAATGTGTCACTGGCTTAGTACCTTATGGTTCTAGACCATTTAGCACGCGATCTGTCTCTCTTACCCTTGCCTGAATTTTTATATAGCCATCGCATTTGAATTTCGTAATCATGGTGAAACTTGGTTTTTTATGGAATTGTAGGCCAAAATTAGGCCTTAGACATTTCTTGTGTTATTCTTTATTTTATGCATGTTGGCGAAACAGGAGACATGGCCATTCATCCCATAATGACGATACTGAGAAACTATGTCATGATTTCTTGCAGGACTTCAATGGAAGCAGACCATCATTGATATGCTTGGTGTAATTCTAAGTGACCAGCTCAAGTATGGGGCTCCATCGAAGCCAGAGCCTTAGCTTAGGTACTGTACAGGGCCTGCACGTACATTAATAAATCACAACTGACAATCCTGTACAAATCGCAAGTGCGCTCCGCCGTTGACTCTGTGCAGAAACGGGCAGGCCATTCGATAGATTCCTCTATCCTAAACAAGCGTATTGCAATCTTTAGAGCTCAGACGACAGGTAAGAATGCTGTCATTGTTCTATCGGTATTACAATGGAAGATTTTCCAAAAAACTAGCGTCATTAATCCCTTTGGCACCGGTGCGTAGACGGGAAACACGAAAAACGCGCGCCGAACGTATGTACACGGTTGAAATTGTCACATATTCATTTCTTTCTTTCCTCAAAAAAACCATCCACTTAACATTTTAAAGATGACATAGGCCCTGAAGGAAATGATTTATTCAAATTATTCCTCCTGTATGGAATAGTTAATGTAAAAAAAGGAGTTATACAAAGCAATAAGATATTCAGGGGGTATTCCACCACCCCCCTCATAGATTATATTATCCATACGATAACGTACTTTTTAGATTAATTAAACAAGATTTATTTTATTAAAAAGTCTGAGTTTACAATTCAGTACTTAAACCTTTGAGTAGTGGCTATTTATAGGATAAGTTAGCATAGTTTTTATTTTTATTTTACCTGTTGCTTTTATTTATTTGTTTATTTATTAATATTCGTTATCGTATGGATAGGCTATCAAGAGGATGGTGAAATAATGAAATATTATTAAAAAAAAATGTAATTACCTAATCCACTGTCGTTCTGCAACTCAAAACATCGGATTTGAGATTAAAACACCTTCAAAACGCGCGCGAAAATGTCAAAAAATTGCTCGCACTTTAAAACGTCAGTGTGACAGAATGTTCTTTTTGCAGTATTCAAAAAATTAATTGTGTTGACGAATTTATACACTTGTCGTTTTTCTTTGATATTTATGTTTGTTTTTAGGTAATTTTAACTGTTTTGTGAGACAGTCATTGGATAATATTAACTGTTTACCGGACGAGGTTCAAGTTAAGACTGTTAACTTTCGTTTGTCCGGTGCGGTTATATGATTCTCGAATACGGTTTCTGTGTGCATAGCGGTCAGGGCTGTGCTTTGTAAATGATTATTGAATAATTTATTGTATTTTATTCAGCACATTATCTCAACGGAAGAGCTGTAATATGTGTAGGTTTGGGTTTTGAAATCCGGCGTGGAAAAATAAATATTATAAGATTTTTTTGGTAGGCCTTATTTTGAAGGCAGTTAAAAAATTGTGTTGTTTACTTTCACCGCAATTAAAAATTAAAACTAAAACCAAAAGATTTGTAAATAGGTAGTTACTTAAGTTACTAGATTAGGTACCTACTTAAGTTACATAGGTAGCTGCTTAAGGGCCCACAACCCGAATTTCTACCGGCTTCTTACATATCTCCCTTAAATACGTTAAGTTTTAAAGCTCTTAAAAAATATATTGGGAGGGGTGGGTGGCTAAGGGAGGGAGGGAGGGTTGATGGATGAGTGGAGTGGGGAGAGGGAAGATGGAGGGGAGGAGTGGGGGGGGGGATGGAGGGGGAGGGGGGTTGATGGGGGAGTGGAGTGTGGGGAGGGGGGGGGTGGAGGGGGAGGAGGGTTGATGGGGGGAGTGGAGTGGGGAGAGGGAAGGTGGAGGAGGCTGAGTGGGAATCCCCTAATACCATGCGAGCGAAGCCGAGGGAAAAAGCTGGTATCATATATATGTGTTCTCCTCGTGTAAAGTGCTCACTATACATAGTATGGTAGATTACCAATTAACGCTAGATGAATTCTGGAATACAGAATTCAAAGAACCTGTAAACCACCACTACCCTACTAGGCGTAGAAAAGTACAAATGTTTATTATTAAAATATCTCAATGTATACGGTGATAGAACAAAAAGGCATAAAATTCCTGAAATATTTAACGCATTACCTGAAAACATTAAAAATGAGACATCTTTTTGTTTATTTATTTATTGACGCCCTATTGGTCTTTTACGTATCAAATAAAAATTTCATGACTGGTCGGTCGTTGAATGGGCATGGCGCTTGGATCCCATCCGGGCGTCGCGTGTTCAATTCCTCGGCTGGCTAAGTCCTCCATCACAACACAAGCAACATTTTCGGCTTTCTGTGGTGGTAGTAGGAGATTTTCAAACATTGTTGGGTTATTCGTAACCCGGGAATGTTTGTCTTTCTTTTAAAAAAAAATATAACAATATACATCTTATTCAAAAATCAAAACAAAAGTTAGATCATTCTACCTCCGTAGAACTTGAAAACAAATAATATTGTGGACAAATACCTAGATCCATGAAAAAACAAACAATATTGAAAACCAGTAAAATTGTGAACGAATACCTAGATCTCTTAACCATTGTTAAGGCTCTGCCACAGGGCTCGAAAAGAAGGAGATGGAGAGATACGAAATTACGAATGTTAGAGGAGAGCGCTAACATTTACAGAGACAAAATTGATGCGAAAATGTTTAATAAAACACGACTCGTTTAAAATAGTGCAAAAATTTCGAAGGCATTGTCTTAAACAGCCTTTAAAGAAACACTGTGAATTTTTTCATACATATAACTTGTAAAATAACTGAAACAAACGTGTTTATAATAATTTTTGGGATCATAATTTGCGATTTTTTTCTATCGAGGGAATTTTATGTAATTTGCGTTTCGACGCCGGCAATGTCTAGATATTATTTTCAAGAATAACATATATATTTTTAGGAGCTTTAAAACGTAACGTGTTTAAGGGAGATATGTAATAAGTCGGTAGAAATTCGGGCTGCGGGCCCTTAAAAATAAAATAATTAATTTCGTACATTAATTATTACGCACCAAAATATCAAGCATTTAATTATATTATCGTTAGCAAATAAATAGGAAAAATGTGAGATTTCGTACAATCAAACTGATTGATCATTTGTAAGATTACGTAAGATAAAATATCGTACAATTAAAAAAAAATACAGAATAAACATTTAAAAAAAAAACGTCTGCAAATAAAACCAAGTAAACGTGAAGAAATTAAATAAAACTGAAGTAAAATAATTGGAAAAAAAAGGATAATTCTACTGTCGAAATGTTAATTCCACTTTCTGTATTTTGGCACAGCCCTGTTTCACTGTGAAAGATCTGGTTTTCCGAGGACTGGCGAATGCATTCAACAGATTTCGAATGCCATGGTCCAAGTTCATTATTAGTGCTGTAAAAAAGTGCAACTAGCAATAAAATAAATCGATAGATATATCGATCGTCCAGTTGATTAGGCAGACATCTCCAAATACTAAGTTTTGAGATAACGAGGAAAGTAATATTCGAATACTCACCAAAAATCAAATATTATTTACACGTTTTATTTTACATAATAAATATGCTATAAAATAAAACCAGGAGGCATAACGGTCCAATAAATTAGTATGACATTTTACTAGTGATGCAGAAAACATAAACGTTTTGATTAATTCGCTATAAGTTTTAGTGCCGATGATACACTAATATACTTAATTGGAGATAACTATGAAGAACTAATAAATATTTTAAATAATGAGCTAAACAATGTATCAAGATGGCTAAAAATTAATAAGCTTAAATTAAATACAAAAAAAACAAAATGTATGGTGATCGGATACAAGAAGACATCCAGTGAAAGCAAAATTAAAATTGATGGTGAAATTATTGAAAATGTTACTGAAATGGAATATTTAGGAGTTATATTAGACTCCTAACTAACATTCAACAAGCATGCTGAATATACACAAAAGAAAATTGGGAAAAAAAAATCTTTTTTGGGAAGAATTCGACCAAAACTATCTAGTAAAACTGCAATCACTATCTACAATTCGATTATTGCTCCACATTTTAACTATTGCTCAACTATCCTTTTCCTATGTAACGAACGAGAACAAAATAAGTTTCAAATTCTCCAAAACAGGGCAATGAGAATAATATTACGGCGGAATAGATTTTCAAAAGTAAACAAAATGTTAAAGGAACTGAATTGGCTAACCGTGAAACAGATGCTGACCTTGAATACGATGATATTTATACATAAAATAATTAACAACATTTTACCAAAATACTTTTCAAATAAAATTGTATTCAACAAGGACATTCACAGACATAACACAAGAACATGCAAAGAAATCAGGCTTCAAAAAAAGGATAAGGCGAATACACAGAACAGTTTGCTGTACAAGGGGATGAAGTTGCATAACAAGCTACCAGAGACTTTGAAGTCCACACCAATTGGAAAGTTCAAGACGTATTGTAGGAGCTACATAAAATTACATAAAATTTAGTTTTCAATATGAAATATTATAATTAATTAGAAATTTGTAAACTTAAATGTATAAATTACTAAAATAAAATTAGTAAATAAATGAAAGTGCATTATAATTGATTTGGTGGTGATTATGAGTTATCTGAGTATTGTACCACACGGAGCGTAGATTCTCAACGTGGGCGATTAAGATGAATATATACGTGAAATCCTATTTAGATACTATTTTGATTAATCTTTACGACGAATCGGCTTACAGTATGAACATCAAAAAATATGCTACGGATAAATCGAAGCTTTTACTAGCTTTTCTATGTATTGGAATTACAATAAAATTATTATTTACGTTACAAAAAATATAAGCGTAAACCACCAAAAAAAATGTTTTTTCATGACTTAACCATGAAGTAATACAAGAAACAATTTTTAAAAAATACCCCTTTATGGCTAAGACTAATTTTGAGGTTTTCCATGTTCTAACTTTTTTTCGTTCTTATAAAATTATGCACAAAATAAATAAAAACCACTTTTTCGCTTGCTAGCCTCGTGCAAAAAGACGCTCGATTTTAAAATTTTGCAGGCATGAGATTCGAAATATTTCTAGCGTTTATATTCCTCTTAAGAATTGACACTATATCAAGAATACAAGAAGGTAGCCCCCCCCCCCCTGTTAGAAAAAAAAACCTCAAAGTGAGCGGTGTGCAAAGGCAAAATAAGGTTGAGAACCTATGAGACGGTACACTTTCGTCTGACTAATCAACTGGACCACCGAATACAGATTTGATGACCTCCGTGGTTGAGTTGTTATGACCCTCTACTACGAATCGGGGATCACGGGATTAATTTGTGTTATTCCACAATTAATTTATTAAAAAAATAATATAGTACATTTACGACACTTTCCAAAGAGGTAAATGCTTTCAGTATCGCCCTTGAGACGTTGCTTTTTTTTACATTAGCTCCACACAGTAGGCCCTGAGGAAAATAATATCCCTCACGGCCTATGTCATATTTAGTGTTGCTGTGTGGAGGTTTTTTTAAGGAAAGAAAGGAGAGGAAGTTCTGGAAAGGAAAGGGTATAAGGGGTGGGTACGAACATTAGTAATGAAATGAATTCAGTCCTCCCACTGCGGTGCAAGGCGATGGGTCGGGAGAGTTGGGCTGGAGAAATCAAAAGGTCTCCCTCCACCAGTCTCACCCGATCCGTCCCGCCATGCAGTGGGCAAATGCATCCGCCACCAAGACCTACACAAACCTCACCCCATGAACCCGGACACCCCTGCTAAGTCAGGGGTGACCTACGGCAGAGGTGTTGGTAAATGGTTGGTAAATTAGTAAATAGTAAATCCAGTAAATGGTTCCCGGGGCGGCGGTACCCATAACCGTCTTCCAAATTGAAATGGCTTTATCCATGTTTGGTGACCAGATCTGAACAGCTAGGTACTTTCCCCGCCTACCTCTTCCCGGCTTCTTTTCCTTTCCACAACTTTCAGCATCACAACATACCCCGATTGATGCCATAGTCTCACTCGCTCCAGACGGTTGGAAGCAGTTGGGACTATTGTGCAGCACTCACATAAAAAAATTAGATACATTTATTATTATTATATTTAACGCACACTAGTTCCAAAAACCGCCGATCGAAGCATTGTTTGAAATGGCTCTATCTGTTTTTTCGTGACCAAAACTGAATTGCCAGGTAGGTACTTTCCAACCTTCATCTACACCATCTCCTTCCCTTTCCAACTCCCTTCAGCCTCATTTATTTATTTATTTATTTACGGACTTGCGTCCAATTTAAAACAAAGTATCACGAAATTTAGAAAGGAACAATGTAAGGATTCGGATGGTACATGAAATGTTAGGTTAAGTTAAGTTAGGTCTTTTGTGACCAGATCTGAATAGCCAGATAATAATATGTTTTTATTAATTTCTTACACATTACAAATTTAGTTTTAATACATATAAGAAATTACGTTATACATATAAATAGTTTACAAAAAAATAAATTTTTACAAACATTTATACATAAAAAAGAAACATCAAGAAATAAATCAATTTCAAAAAAAAATTCAAAAAAAATTTCAAAAAAATTTCAGGCAGTGGTGAAAGATCTCGTCAATGTGGAGAGACTCTTTCAAGAATCAAAAGAATTTCACTTTTGAACCTCTCCTCACTGACGCCAAACATATCAATCTCGGAGGAGATTTGGTTCAGGAGCAATATACTCCTTCCTACCGGGAGAACCATTGGCAGGTTAGTTCTACAGGCAGGAAGATAGAATAATCTATGCTGGCGTTGTCTAAGATAGTCATCCGGAACATAGAGACTCACGCGCTCCAGAATGACTGAATTCTCAATATAGCCACACATCAGTCTGAATAAGTGGGTAGCAGGTAGAGCCATGGATAGTGGCCGTACTCCCTCATGTAGAGAAATCTTAGAAACTTTTTTTGAACCCTCTCCAACATGAGGGAGCATCCCACCTCATGAGGATTCCAGATAAGCGAACCACTCTCCAGCCTACTGCGGACTAGGGAGAAGTATAAAATCCTCAGAGCACGGGTATCCCGAAAAACTCTGACGGTTCGGAGAACAAACCCTAACATTTTTAAGGCCGACTGGCAAACCCCTTCGATATGAGGACGAAATGTCAGCTATATATACTTCCCAGCCTTCATCTCTTTCATATCCTTCCCTTCCCAACTACATTCAGTCTCACAAAATACCTAATTGAGGGTGCCATAGTCTGACTGGCTCCGGATAGTTAAGTTAGGTTAGGTTTGGTTAGGTTGGGTTAGATCAGGTTTGTTTAGGTTGGGTTAAGTTTGGTCAGGTTGGGTTAGGTTAAATTTTTTGTGACCTGATCTGAATAGTGTGGTTCCATCTTTTGGTTTGGTTAGGTTAGGTTAAGTTTGGTTGTGTGAGGTTAGATTTTTTGTGACCAGATCTGAATAGAGAGGTTTCATGGTTAGGTTAGGTTAAGTTTGGATAGGTTAGGTTAGATTTTTTGTGACCAGCCTTCATCTTTAGAATCTCCTTCCTTTTCCAGCTTCATTCAGCCTCACAACATACCCAATTGGAGATGCCAGTCTCAATGGCTCCGGATAGTTAGGTTAGTTTTCATTTAGGTTAGGTTAGGTTAGGTTAGGCTAGTTTAGGTTGTTTCGTTTTCTTAAATACGACAGATATTGAAAACCCTATAATTGTTTACCAAATTTGTACTTTAATATCTTTCAAGTTCTGTTTTTATCTTTTTCGTGTTAAACCATTTCGAAATCTACCAATAAATTAATTACGTTCATTATTTATGTAATTTCATATATGATATTCAAGCGTTACTTATGTCAAATAACATTACGTTCAAATCACACTTTAGAAATTGACAAACTAGATGTCAAGAGAAACTCTTGACACTTTTGAATGTTTGACAGAGTCGCGAAATGAAAGGTGAAATTCTTTATTACGCAAACTAAATATAATTCTTTTAATATATTCTAGTATATCATTGTGGATCTATCAAAAGCAACGATAATAAATAATCGACGATAACGATCGATAAAATTAATGATAATAAACGATTTCAGTTAATGGAGGATTGGCCCTAGTATCTGGTAATTTAAAGTCGTCAAAGTACCTAAACAAGGCTGGGAGTTCTGAGACTAACCCTGATGCAGTGAGGTTTGGTATGCATGATTAATCTTATGACCTTACCTAACCTAACAAAAAAATGAGACAAAAATAATACAGACAACCTATAAAGACAATGAATTCATCGTCATCATCATCACTATTGGCTCTACAACCCCTGGTGGGTCTTGGCCTCCTCAAGAGTCTTCCTCCACTCATCTCGGTTTTGTGCCAGCTCTCTCCAGTTTAGAAGCTCCAAGATAGATATGTCTTTGAGGACGTTGTCGCTCCACCTTAGTCTTGATCTTCCAAGGCTCCTTCGCCCTATTGGTCTTGAGTTCAGCAGGGACTTTGGTGCTTGATGCTCGGTCATTCTCTCCACATGATCCAGCCACCGAAGTCTTCCCAGTTTCATAAATTAAACAAAGTATAGAGCTCATTGTTATATCGTCTGTGCCAAAATACATTTTCTAGAACCGGTCCGAAGATGCGCCTCAAAATTTTTCTTTCAAAAAGGTCCAGTGCTCGCTCATTCCTCTTAGTTAGTACCCAAGTCTCAGTTGCGTACGCAAGTACTGGTCTGATAAGTGTTTTGTACACTAATATCTTTGTGTTTCTGGACAGCAGTCTGGATTTTAATTGGTTTTGTTGGCGGAAATAACAACGATTTGCGTTCACTATGCGCTTCTGGATCTCTTCTGTGGTATTATTGTGGTTTGTTATCAGGGAGCCTAGGTATATGAACCTTGGTACCGTTAAAAGACAATGAATTACTGTTCAAAAATAGTAAAATGTAAAATAAGGTTAGGTTAGGTTAGATTAGGTTAGGTTTTAGTAGGTATTTTGTTGGAGGATGTTTTGTCCGTAGGATATTTTATCCTTGGGATATTATGTCCAGGGATATTTTGTCGGAGAATATTGCGTCGGTGATATTTTGTCGCGGGATGAAAACGCTCGGTACCAATGTTTCTAGGAGTGATGACGTATGAATCCATTGTTTCGCTGCAGTGCAAGACGATGGGTTGAGATAGTACGGTAGAGATAAAAGGTCTCCCTCAACCAGTCTCTCCCAATCCGGCCCGCCACGCTACAGGTGGGCAAAATCATCCACCTCCAAAATCTAGACAGAGCTCACCCCAAGAACTCGTTGAGTCATCAAACGCACCATTTGTGGTGACTTACAGCAGGGATGTTGGTTATCCAATAAATAGTTACCGGGCGGCAGTACCCATAGCCGCCTACCAAATTAAAGTGGTGTAAAAATTAAGTTATTGCTTTAATGTAAACCTTTTCGATATTCTACACGTTGACAGGTACCACGCGTTTTCACCGCGCGACAAAATATTTCCAAAAAATATCCTCCGCCAAAATATCCTACGGACAAAACATCCCCCAACAAAAAATCCTACGGACAAAACATGCCCCAACAAAATATGCCCCGACAAAACATGCCCCAACAAAATATCCTACGAACAAAATATCCCCGAGAAGGAAGAACACAGAGCAAGGAACTTACTGTTTGGATTTAAATTTAAATTTGGCACCAAAAGATTTTGTTGGGTTCGGTTAGGTTAGGTTGAAATTTTAAATTTGTCGCCGATAGTTTTTGTTGGTCTAGGTTAGGAAAGGTTAGATTAATTTAGGTTAGGTTTGGTTAGGATATTTTGTCGGGGATATTTTGTCGGGGGATATTTGGTCCGTGGGATATTTTGTCGGGGGATATTTTGTCCGTAGGATATTTTGTCGGGGGATATTTTGTCCGTAGGATACTTTGTCGGGATATTTTGTCCGTATGATATTTTGTCGGGGGATATTATTTCCGTAGGATATTTTGTCCGTAGGATATATTGTTGAGGGATATTTTGTCCGTAGGATATTTTGTTGGGGGATGTTTTGTCCGTAGGATATTTTGGCGGAGGATATTTTGTCGGGGATATTTTGTCCGTAGGATATTTTGTCGGGGCATATTTTGTCCGTATGATATTTTGTCCGTAGGACATTTTGTCGGGGGATATTTTGTCCGTAGGATATTTTGTCGGGGATATTTTATCGCGGGATGAAAAGTCGCGGAACCATTCTGACAAATCTAGGTACGAGAGTAATACATAATAATACAATCATTAAAATGCAGATGAAATAGAAATCTACGGATGCAACTGTCTGCTGTGAATTTAGATTCCATAATTTGGCAAGGCCAATTGAAAAAACATGTTTTGAGTATTAATTGGATGGGAGTCTTTGTTACTTAATAAACCCATCGAACCAGCAGCGTGAAAGATAAACACTGATAAAGCCACTACAATCTTTTCCCTCCGATATGCTTGACTGCTAATTTCTTAGTTTTTGATTTTTTTTAATTTTTATGTGTAACAATTTAAAAAAAACCATTAGTTTTTACGGGCGCTTTTTAACACGGGGTCGGTCACAACTTAGGCCCTATGAAACCGAACCGACTGAAATTTTGGATTGTAACTAAAAAGAATGTTCTGTACTCAAATCAATCAAAAAATCTTCTGGAAGAACAATTTTTATAAAACTCGTGGTTTTTACGGGCGCTTTGTAACACTTGGGGTCGGCCACAACATAGGCTCTATGGCACCGAGCCAACAGAAATTTTGGATTCTTACTAAAAAGCATGGTCTGTACACAAATCAATCAAAAAAATTTCCAGAAGAACAATTTTTATAAAACTCACAGTTTTTACGGGCGATTTGTATCACTTGGGGTGGGTCACAACTTATGTAGGTATTACACCTTCTCTTTTTTCATTTTATTGTTATTATTAATGCATCCAATCTATTGTGCGATTACATTCTAATATAGGTGTAGGTATGTTCACAGTATTATAAATTGACGTAAAATTACTGCCTCAACACAGGCTAGCCTAGTGAGGCAGGTTACGAGAAACCTAAGTTTATAATTATTAATCTCTATTCTTTAAGTACCCACTGTTTATATGTATATTGTTTTCCGTTATTAACTTTTGTACTTATGCAACTTTTAAACTATTGTATACCTTTTTTTGTAGTTATGAATCTTCTAATTTTTGTATTTTTTTTTTACGCAGCAGATTTAAATGTCCGGGTTAAATTTTCCCCACAAGAAAAACTAAACCCTTTCACATACTTCCCCAAATGACAATCGCTATGCATTTGCACTATGTAAGTATTATAAATACAAAACTAAACAAGAACAACATGTCAACCCACCAGAGACCAAATGGGAAAATGATTCACCGACTCTAGATATTTTCATATCAGAGGGTTCGGCTCTGTGGAATTCCCAATTGAACCTATAAATCCTACTGATCCCTCAATATAAATATTTAAAAAATCTATTGTAATCCTACATGTATTTAAAATGATTGATTTTTGCATTTTTACATATGAATTCTTTGACAAATCTTATATGCCTAAATTTTGAAAGAGAGACCTAGGTATAATGCCAGTAGCCGAAATAACAAATGGTAATATTTTTATAGTCTGTATATTTTCTTATTTTTTCCGAAACAGATTTTATTATTATTTATTCTACCGATCATTCTACCTCATTATCTCGCATGCTAAATCTTGTAGATGTATGTGTTTGTCTTTTCTTAGTGTCGTTTTTGGGTTTCGTCGAGTTTCAAATCACAACGGTTGAATCATGACTCATGACTATGCATGGAGGTTTAGAAATAACCTTGCGGCTACTCTCGCTTATGGATTTCGATGTGAAATTATGCCCAACCACCAAACAAGAAAGATAATTCACAATTAAGAGGTACTCACTGCTGTTGTGTCTTCTGACTTGGTTTGGTGACAGTCACAGATGTGTCCATAAGCGCTCGATAAGATTGTTCTATTCGATTATTAGAACTACGATAAAGTTTGAATCACTAGTCGATTTACGTAAGAAGTTCACACAAAGCATACGAAAGCATACGATATAATACGATATGATTTACACTTTATGTAACGATAGGATAAATAACACTTCGGCGTAGAGCGAAATGTCACGATACGATGGTGGTTAGCAACCGACTGACGATAAAGCTATACTTGACACTTGTCTACCGTGTAGTTAGGCACCCTTATTGTGCGGAATTCCAAAAATCTGGATTTCTCCGATCCCGTATGACAATCGGAACACAAAACGAATGAAATCCATCAGCGTTATGAAACAACGGTTCTAAAGAAGTTTTAATTTCAATAATGTGACACACGGTTTTTTGTACAAATGCAGTTCCTGTGTCTTCATAAAGATTTAAATCTTCAGTGGTAGTAATGTTAAATTTCTCTGCACACCCCTTCGCAGAATTGCAACCACGTTCTCGTTTAAGCTTTTTGTTTGATATCGCAGCTTTCATATCACGACTGAACAGCTTTCAAACGGGTTTTCGGCAATGTATTAAGAAGGCAACAACTGTTCAATTATTTAAATGTAAATATCTTTTTTTAATTATTTGGCTGAAATCTGCAATGAAAAAAATTGCAGCACGTTATTCGCTGTACGAATTTTTGGATTATTTAATTATCTTGCAAAATTAGGTGTAGACGTGTTGACAGAAGTTAATTTATTTAGTCGTTACTGCTAGCTAGCAGTCTACAATGGAGTGCTAACACTAACCCTGATGCATTACAGTGATGCAATATGTCTAGAAGTAACGGACATATTTATGAATTCAACCCTCACCTTTTTACATACCGCACAAGAGTCCCAACTGCTCCTGTCTGGAGTCAGTGAGACTATGGCATCCCTAATTGGGGTATGTTGTGAGGATGGAGGTAGTAGGGAAGGAAAGGAGATGAGGAAGAGGAAGGTAGGGATGTATTTGGATGTATCTGGCTATTCAGATCTGGTCACCAAACACGTCTAAAGCCATTTCAAGCAACTTTTCTATTCTGAATGGTGGTCTTACACCAGGGCGATACTGAGAGTATCTTTCACTCTGAAACGTGCCGCAATTGCACTATATATTATTTTTAATGAATTAATCGTGAAATAACACAAATTAATTAAATTAAATTTATTTGCGCACGCCGTGATTCGATCCCGCGACCTTCGGATTGCGAGTCAAGAGCCTTACCCCCCGACCACGCCGGTTATCAGATTGGTCGTGTTTGGTGACCAGAGGGGCGATGCCGGTTTTGCTGAAGGATAAGGATCTGTCCTTAACCTCAAAATTAACAACTTTTTCGCTATCTCTGAAAGAACTGGAATCGCAGTTAGCGAAAAAGTCGTTCATTTTAAAGTTAAGGATAATTCCATATCCTTAAGTAGGACCGAAATCTCATTCAGATCTGAACAGCCGGATACTTCCCCACCTTTCTCTTCCCCATCTCCTTCCCCTCCTCACTACCTTCGGCTTCACATCGTACCCTAATTGGGAATCCGGTAATATCACTGTAATACACTTATAACATAATAATATCACATATTTTACAATTTAGGAGACGGGTATGGGTACCGTCGTCCCGGGAACCATTTATTGGATAACTAACATCTTTTCCAGGTCGCTCCAAGAGGTTAGCTGCGTTTTGCTTAGTAGGGATACACGGCTTCGTGGGGGTGAGGTTTGTCTACGTCTTGGCGGTGGATGCGTTTACTCAAATACTGCAGGGAGAGACTAGTTGAAGTACTCCTTTTGACCTCTGCAGCCATCGCCTTCCACCGCAGAGGGAGGAATGGATTCATACGTTTGTTGCTCCTGGACCCCTGTACCCTTTATACTATTTTATTTACCAGACCTTCCTTTCCTTCCTTTCCCTTAAAAGACCCTCCACACAGCATCCCCAAAGATGACACTTTGAGGTAGCTTTTTTCCTCAGGGCCTCCTGTGCGTTGCTAATGTAAAAAGGCAATGAACTAGCCAAATAGACTGAATGCGGTAGAAATGAGATCACTAAGGCGTACGTGTGGTAAGATCGTGTATGACCGCGTTACAAATGTGACCAATGAAAGCAATGAATAAGGCAAAAAAAGAATGAAACAAGAATACATGACGAGAAAGTGAACAGTAGAAGAAGTCGGAGACGCTTGAAGAAGTATTAGAAATGGTACCATCAATTAAATGAAAACCTTTTAGGCAAATAATATGTAAAACTGTACATAAGCCTTTATAAAAATCCAATTGTTCCATATAAATAAAATCGGATATATTTATCCGAGACGCTATCCAGGTTACAAACCAATTCTTAGAATGATTGTTTCGGAGGCGTCTACTAATATCTACAGGAATTCCAAAAACTTAACAAATCGGACTAATATCTATGAGAACCAAAGTGAGGACGAATATCTACAGCTCAAACTGTTTACTAATATCTATGAGAACCAAAGTGAGGACGAATATCTACAGCACAAACTGTTGACTAATTTAAATATCTGTGAGAATCTAAGTGACGACGAATATCTACAGCACTGACTGGCTGGAGAACGTAATATTGCGTTGGTTAGGTTAGGTTAGGTTAGGTTAAGTTTTCCGTACAACCTCTTGCTTAGCTGCCCTCTGTAGATATTAATCCCACCGCGCTCCATAGATATAAGTCACCACTGGGACCGTCATAGGTCTTCGTCCGACCTTAGCTCTGTAGATATTAGTCCTCACTCTGAAGATCATAGACATTTATCCAACATATGAGCTGTAGATATTCGTTCGACCATACAGGCTGTAGATATTAGTATCTGAAGTCATTGTTTCCAATAAAAGGGGGAGTTGCCTATAAAATGGAATATAAATTAAGTAGTTGAAGATAATATTGTTAATTCTAAAATTTGAAATATGAGATTGGCTATTTGACAGTAGGGCGCAATGGTGGAATTGGTAAACGCACGTCCCGGGTAGCTGAGAGGTTGTGGGTTCGAGTCCCAGTTCCGACCATTATCTTTTTATGTTTTTCTGTGTCTTGTTCTCTTTTATTTTTTTTTAGATAATTATTATTATCTTCTTCTTCAACAGACAGATGTCATGGCTCAACACAGCATGACAAGAGGTATGGCATTGCTTAATGCCCTACCAGCGGATATAGATGTGTTTGATATCACCGTACCATGTTTTAAAAAAACTATATACATGTCTTGTTAGTTGTAAGAAAATTGTACCGTAATTGGACTCACCTGTCTGTCGTACAATTAAAAAAAAAAAAAAAAACCATCCACTTAAAAAAAATGGATAATAAGGAGTTCTTCGGTCTTCCTCTGGATGACTTCATCGACACTCATCCAGAGGAAGACCGAAGAACTCCTGGATGACTTAATGCTGCAAAATTCTTCAGAGAAACGGCCGGATGAAGGCGATACCCAGAACAGAAGAAATTACAACCTGAGAATGAGAAGAGCCGACCCCAACAGCCTACCTAGGCAATGAGTTGGAACAGCGAAAAGAAGAAGAAGAGAGACTTAAAAAAAATGGATCTACTCAAAAGAACTAACTGTTCAAATGAATAGTTAATTTTCGCAAAATCCGCTTAAATTTACTACTTAAAAGCATTTTATTAACAAAGTGGTGTAAAAAATTCAGCAAAACATAATCATTATAATTTAAAGCGTTTTATGAGAGTTGTTGATAATGTGCTATTAATGAACATTTCGTCAGTGGAGCGGAGAAATTTAATAATAACGGCGCGTATGTAATAACAAACTGTAACGGATAACGGATAGCGACGTAACGACGCGACGAGGCTATCCGTTCTTCGTCATGCTGTAACGTTAACATTACTTTCTCCTTAAAAAATATATTTATTTAACGGTCAAACTCAATACGCAATGACAGCTATAAGAAAAAATTAGAAGACCTAGGTCTTTCTGTCCTCAAAACCTATTCAAAGGAAAGAAAACAGGTAACAAAAGTTGGAAACTCAATATCAGAACCGATGGAAAACAACTTGGTGTCTGCAAGGGTCGGTATTAGGACCAATTCTATTCGTAATTTATATGAATGATATAATTAAAACCATAAAACATTGCAAAATTACAGTTTTCGCAGACGACACGTTAATTATGTTTCGCGTGAAGAGTACATATATGCAATAAAAATAAATAAACAAAGACCGACAAAATATAGAAAAATGGCCGAAATTAAAAAAGTTGAAGCTGAACGTAAATTTTATGTATTTATTTTAATTTTATTCATTTATATATATATATATATTACAATACATTACAAAATGATACTTTGTCTGTCCAACTGGGAAGGATATCCGTTTCAGGACAGCCAAATTGTATATTTAGTTCATAATATTCTTAACAAAGGAATGGTTTCGTTCAAGAGATTACAGGAATGAGCTTCTGTCGAGACAACTTTTGGAACATTAATAATTGTATTCTGAACGAATGGATGGTTTCTTTATGTCTTTGAAAGAATCGCAAAGATTTGATTTTTTTTTCAAGGTCATTTTGGAGAACATTAATAATTGCATTCAGAGTGAATGAGTGGTTTCTTTAGTGAGCTCACAAGTAGGAGATTCTTTTCGGGCCATTTTAGAGGCATTTACAATTGTATAATTATAATTTACACATATAACAAAATATATAGAAATATGCAATAAAACACATAACACAGGATTATATTTGATAATTCATTATGAAAAATCTAATAACGGGATGTTACACTGGAATCAAAACTAACTTTCACAGCAAATTTTGAATATGAGAATTTTGAATATAGAGAAACACAAAATTATGAAACCAGAAATGTAAATAGAGTAAGATTGCCGCGATGAGAAAATCGGAGTTACAGAAGTGCTTTTTACAGGGTGTTGAGGGACGTACTTGACTTACTTTAACCAGTGATTCCTGAAATTATTTGGAGTAAAAATGTAAATGAAATTTTGGTCTCCGGTGACTTTATGGATGACTTTTTTTTCAAAATTTTATCTACAAATACAAACAAACAAAAAATCTTCTGCATGTCGTCACTGGTGACCTAACCATAACTGTGCCTCCACTGTCCAACACCTACCATTTTTTATGTTCTTTTGTAGAAAAAATAATAAACAACACCAAAAATGTCACCGGAGACCAAAATTTTATTTTTTACATTTTGTACTCCAAATAATATCACGAATCACTGGTTAAAGTAATTCAAGTTCGTCCCTTAACACCTGTATAATTGTATGTGTATATAGAGGACTAAAGATGTATTATGAAATGCCTGAAAGTCTGAACTCTGGATGTATTTATTAAGAGATGTTATGCTTACAATAAAAAGATTATTTTATAAAACGAAATGTTACCTTCTTTACCTTTTTTTATTTGGCTTTCATTCTCAAGTAAATTGATTACAAAGTTGAAACTTTTGAGATCTGATTTGAAAAAAATCGATCGATCGAATGAATAGCAGCTGTTCAATGTCGTTTCAAATATGTCTGTAGCAACCAGCCTAGCTATACTACGCATTGGGATCGCCCCGAAAATTATCGGTGTTTCCAGAAACAGCGCCGGTGTTAAAATGTACGCAAGCGAACGTACGAGAGCAATAGAGCATTCCCGCCTACCAGCTAGCGCGGGTGGCTTGCGACTGATTCATGAGTACCTAATACACCGAGTCAAAACTACCTACCTCTCACGCGTTCCAGAAAAGGTACGAACCATTGTACGCTTGAAATGCACAGGTTCTAGCGCCTTCGGGTGACTAGCCGAAGTGACGATTTACCACTAATACTACACTCGTCGGGCCATATGGTACATATAGGTACGGACGCCTAGTAACAGCGAAAATGGAATATTCGTTCAACTTACCACGGAGCAGTTGCCTCGTCTATCCGCGATCAACCTTGACCCAGTGCGTAAATTCGTTTGTAGTATTTATCACCGTTACGTGACCGTGTTACAATTGTGTATGTGTATTGCTATTATTGTATGGTACTCATTAAAGGTTTTTCATTACGCAACCTCGTTGTTCATCATTCCACCATACCTACAGCGAGTACCTACATGTCGAAGCATAGACCAATGCATTTTGGAGCATGGTCTCTAAGTAATTTTATTTCACCAGTTTCCAACCATCACTGCGAGTTTCCGATCACTGTGTATAATAATTATTTGGTCACAGTCTTTGCCGAAACTGTTTTTACTATAAACCAATTTTGGTTTATAGTAAAAATACACTTAATAATAAGTTGGTATGAATATCAAACGAATTTATACAGTGTCGATTTTTGTGTACTTATGCGCTGGTATGCATAGTACAAAGAGAAGCAGATTTTGCCTTGATGCATTTGAATTAAAATGTATACTTCTGTTATTCTGCTGTTCATCCTCTCTGCACATTCCTTCGGTGTCACTTATATTTTGTGTAATTATTATTATGTATTTTCCCTAAACCGACTACACATTATATATAAGTACTCCGGGGGGGCAGTTGTAGGCGGATCAACTGTCATCGAACCCTTATATATTACCGGATAATCGCAAATTAACGAGATCCTTGTTTTTAGCTAAAAGCAGTGCTTCAGATTTTCGTAGATTTAAATTCTCTCAGTATCGCCGGGGGGGCAATTGTTGTCGTGGAACCTCCCAAACCATACGAAGAAGAAAAAATGAACTTAATATTGCGGTCTTCAAATTTAAAAGAAAGTTAAAACGTACAAAATTTAAATACTTGTACTTTCTTTATATAAAAATCGGTCCAGATGGAGATAGCGAAACATTTCGAACCACTTTCGTTTCATCTTATAATAATAAAGTGATAAAAGCAGGTGATCGAAATATATATATTGATTGACTTAGAAACGGTGATTATTTTTTTTATTTGGCATTTTGTCGATTTTGCGAAACAATTAATGACATTAAATTTGCAAAGTTTCTTGTCATTCATTAAAAATATAATTTATTACATCCAAATTAACGAACCGCAAGAAAAAACAGACGAAGTTCAAGAGGTTAATTTAAACATGAGTTAAGAGACGGATATAGATTCTGCCGCAACGGAAACCATTAATTGGATAACTAACACCTTCGCCGCGTTGGTGATTTAGTAGGAGTGCCCGACTTCATAAAGTTTGTCAGGTGGCGGGCCAAATCGTGAGAGGCTGATTGACGGAGACCCTTTGACCTCTCTAACCGGACTCTCTCGATGGATCGCCTTATACCGCTGTAGGAGGGATGGACTATAAATGGACTCTCTCGATCCATCGCCTTGTACCGCAGTGGATACGTTTATTACTGCTGGACACATTGACCTCCAGATTTCTACCCACCACTCACACCGTTATCCTTTCCAGAACTTCGTCTGCTTCTTTTGTTGTTTAGGCGATCCAATAATCCAGGAAAAATTGGAATCGGAATTCACGCCCTTTTATGGGAGGTGTTTAAAAATACTTGAGAAAAGCTTGTGGAAAAGTTAGAAAAGGTATTTGAGAATTTTTGTAATTGCCTGTAAAAAACATTACTCAGTTTTTACGCATTGTTTATTGTAATAAAACGGAAATTTAAAATTGATTTCACGGAACCAAGCGACGCGGAGCCTAAAGTGTGTTCCCCGCTCCGTTCGGGGCCAAATTCATAAAAAAATGGTTGTGACAAGTGTGTAGTCCTTCGGTCGACGGCATTAGGTTTACTTTGAAAATCCAAATTCGTCTACTGCCGGCCGTATTGTAAAATAACAATGCGAAAATGCATATTTTGTATTATTTTGTGAAGTTCAGGCGTAAATATCAATTTTTTTGCGATTATTACAAAAGAAACTAATTTTGCCACATTTTTTTTTACGTCTCCATACAGGAGGCCCTGAGGAAAATAATTTCCCTCAGGGCCTATGTCATCTGGGATGCTGTGTGGAGGGTCTTTTTGAGGAGAGGAAGGAATGAACATTGGTCTTGAAGAGACCCATGTTGTAGGAAGGAGGAAACACAGAGGCCGGCAAATCATTCCACAGCCGAGCTGTTGAACACAAGAACGAGTCGAAGAAACGACCCGTAAAAATAAAACCATATCCGAAAAGGGGTTTATAAATAGGAGAGTTTGGACTTGTGGAATCCAAAGTTGTTTGAGTTTGGAAAGTGTTTTTTAATTTACTTGCGCACGCCGGGATTTAAACCCGCGATCATCGTATCGCTAGCCAGAGCCTTACCCCTCGACCACGGAGACCGTCAAGTTACACTCATAACACTGTTACAGTTTTTTTAGACCAAGTAATGACGCCATACTTTCTGTTGTGAGAATTAAATGCGGTTTGACGTATGAATGATCGAAGCGTATGAACAATAAACGGACGCGTGGAGGAGAAATTTTAAACAGACAAGTTGCAATAAACTGTAATTAATGGCTTTATTAAAATGAGTTATAGTGTTTTTGTTAATATTCGACATTAACGAATGTTTGTAAAAACAATTTTAATGTTATTATCGCACAAGAGTTAGTTACCTCCAAGTGTTAGGAACCAGTCTGAAAATAATGGACTTTGAAACTATAAAAAATAATGGCATTACCAATTGGGTTATGTTATGAGGCTGACGGGAGAGCGGGGAGGGGAAAGATATGAGAAAGGGGAAGGTTGGAAAGTTGACATAGATGATGTCAAATCGCCCAAGATGACATAGGCCCTCCATGAAATTATTATGTGTGCGGAAACGGGCGGTCTGTTTGATTTGTCTTAACACACGGATTGCAATCTTTAGAGTACAAGCATTAGATGGGAATTCTGTGCTTGTTCTACCGGTATTACAATGGAAGATGCTCCGAGGAATTAGCATCATTGATCTCTTCGGCACCGGTGCAGGGTCGGTAATAAACAAAAATTTTAACAAAACAAAAAAACGACTTAAAAAAATGCACTAAAAAGTAAAAAAATAATTTCGTATTCTTCTACAACTTAATAATCAACTTCCTTTTTCTATTCATCAATATGTAGGTACGATTGTTATTTTTGGAGTCGGTGTCAGAGTGTGTTTTTTTAGCAATGGTTTTCTGAAGGTTTCACTTTTACCTAGTGTACAATTCACACGCGGTAGTAGTAAAATCTTCAGAAATCTAAAGTAGACAAGAGTGGGGAGGCCGCGAAGCACCGCACAAAGAGGAGACCGATTATACCATCTCATTCTCTCGCAGGCTAAATCCTATAGATGTAGGTATGTATTTTTTTCTATTTTTAGGGTTATTGACGGCCGGCGTGGTCTAGGTAGGGTTAAGGCTCTTGACTCGCAATTCGAAGGACGCTGGATCGAATCCCGGCGTGGTCAAATGAATTTTATTTGAATAATTTCTGTTATTTCACAATTAATTCATTTAAAATAATATATAGTATATTTGCAGCACGTCCCAGAGCGGAAGATAGTCTCAATATCGCCCTGGTGTAAGGCCACCATTCAGAATTGAAACGTTGCTTTAAACGGCTTTAGCCGTGATTGGTGACCGGATCCGAATAGCCAGGTACTTTCCCACCTTCCTCTTTCTATCTCCTTCCCCTTCCCGCTACCTTCAGCCTCGCTACATGCCCCAATTGAAGATGCCATACTCTCACTGGTTCCAGACGGGAGCAGCTGGGACTCTTGTGAGGTACTCATGTAAAAAAAAAAATTCTAAGTGTCGCTTTTTTGTTTCATGGAATTTCAAATCACAACGCTGAAGAATAACTTAATCTGCAATATCGAGTGATGTAGATTAATAATATAATAATGCAACGACGGCAATGTGAAGGTAAGAAACACCTCTCAGAGTAATCGAAAGTGAAACGTAACGGAACGAGATAAGAGAGAGAGACGGCGATCTGAAACCGGAAGTTGTGAACATGTAGGTACCTAGAGCGGAAGGAGGCTTTACGGTGGCGCTTATAAAGGCATGCCGCTGACAGCTCTTACGTAACTTGTAACCTCTCATAAAAGACATGTGTTACAGAAAGAAAAATTAATACCATAGACATTTAAATTGGCAGACTGGCCCATGAATTCTAGGCTTCACCTTGACCGTGTCTTTGAGAAAAAATTACATTGCAAGCTGAAAATAGTTTATTGGAAATTTTTCGATATTTGTGGATATTTGTAATTATTTATATGTGCTTTTTTTACATTAACTCCACACAGGAGGCCCTGAGGAAAATAATTTCCCTCAGGGCCTATGTCATCTGGGATGCTGTGTGGAGGGTCTTTTTTAGGAGAGGAAAGAATGAACATTGGTCTTGAAGAGACCCATGTTGTAGGAAGGAGGAAATACAGAGGCCGGCAAATCATTCCACAGCCGAGCTGTTGAACACAAGAACGAGTCGAAGAAACGACCTGTTCTCATGTGACAAATGTCAACTGTGTACAAATGTTGGGCACGCGTTTGGCGTGTTTCCCGATTATGCACCGGTGCCGAAGGGATCAATGATGCTAGTTCCTCGGAGTATATTACATTGTAACACCGGTAGAACAAGGATAGCATTCCCACCCGATGCCTGTGCTCTAAAGATTGCAATCCGTCTGTTAAGATGGGAGAATCTATCAAACGGACCGCCCGTTTGTGAGTCGAGGGTATTTTTCAGGTATTTTGGAGCTCCAAAAGAGCTGCCAAATTCAACAAATTCGATTTGTACAGGGTTAGCAGTTGTGTACTATTAATGTATCTGCGGGCCCTGTACAGTGCGCCCAGTTTTTGGGAGGCTAACTTTACTCTACTGTACTTGCAGGCATTTTAGGATATTTGTAAACATTTATAATGACAATTTTAGTTTCTATTTGGACAATGTATTTTGGATATACAGTATGCAAAATTATGATATTAAATTTATACAATTTTTTGTGAATGTTTTTTTTTTTTTTTACAGTGAATACCGCACAAGAATCTCAACTGCTCCCGTCCGGAGCCAGTGAGACTATGACATCCCCAATTGGGGTATGTTGTGAGGCTGAAGGTAGTGGAGAGGGGAAGGAGGTGGGGAAGAGGAAGGTTGGGAAGTACTTGGCTATTCAGATCTGGTCACCAAACACGGCTAAAGCCATTTTCAAACAACGTTTCAATTCTGAATGGTGGTCTTACACCAGGGCGATACTGATAGTATCTTCCACTCTGGAACGTGCCGCAAATATACTATATATTATTTAAATGAATTAATTGTGAAATAACACTAATAATAAAATTTATTTGCGCATGCCGGGTTCGAACCCGCGCCCTCCGGATTGTGAGTCAAGAGTCGTCGTGTTTGGATATATATGTGGATAAATTTGTGTATAATTTTTTTTCAATTACTTTTTTTACAATAGCTCCACACAGGAGGCCCCAAGGAAAATAAATCACCTCACGGCCTTTGCGGATGCTGTATGGAGGGTCTTTTTATGAAAGGAATGTATGAGGGATGGATAGGAATCTGGGGGACAATGTGTACAGAAGTGACGAACGTGTGAATCTATGACGGCCGGCGTAGTCCAGCGGTAAGGCTCTCGACTCCCAAACCGAAGATCGTGGGATCGAATCCCGGCGTGGCAAAATAATTTTATTTGATTAATTGGTGTTATTTCACAATTTATTCATTTAAAATATTATATAGTATATTTGCTGCACGTTCCAGAGTGGAAGTATCCCAGTATCGCCCTGGTGTAAGACCACCATTCAGAATTGAAACGTCGCTTGAAATGGCATTAGCCCTGTTTGCTGACCAGATCTGAATAGCCAGGTACTTCTCCACCTTCCTCTTCCTATCTCCTTCCCCTCCCCACTACCTTCAGTCTCACAACATACCCCAATCGGGGATGCTATTAGTGTCACTGGCTCCAGACGGGAGCAGTTGAGACTCTTCCATTGCGCTGCAAAGCGATGAGTCGAGAGAGTCAAGATGGAGAGTTCAAAAAGTCTTCCCTCAACCAGTCTCTCAGACATGCCACGCAGTTAGTGAGCAGACGCATTCGCCTCCTGGACCCGAACAAACCTCACCCCGTAAAAACGGGCACCTTTGCTAAGTCACCAAACGTAGCGAACCACTTTGAGTAATCTATGGCAGAGGTGTGGGTTATCCAATAAATGGTTTCCAGAGCGGCGGTACCCATACCCATTTGGCTATTACCGAAAAAACCGCTTTTTCACTTGCCCACAACACCAATCCGGTCACTTTTAACTGTATCATACTTCGACTAAGAACTACCAATATTATCTTCATTTTCTTAACGCACATATTATTGGCTGCTATCTTTATACATGATTGCAAGATTCAAACCCAAACTAAATGCTATCTAGACATTGTCTGGATAAATTTGAATCCTTTTTAATTTTAATATGCGACATCGTTTGACTTTTCTGCAAGTCTAGGATGAATTTTTATTTTTATTTTTAACTTTATGAGTAAAACCTCAAATTGTAATATTTAATTAAATGAAGACAATATTAGCGAAACTCAATCGAAAATCTGGAGACAGAAAAAGATATTGGTATATTGGAATAATTTTACGAATTTATTTTAACACCATAATATTTCGTTTTGCCAAAACTATGGGTCTCGTAGTAAACCAGCAAAAGACCAAATACATGGCTGTAGGATGCACCCAACAAATCCCAATTCTCTCATGTGGAAACCAAAATTTCGAAACGGTACCAAGATTCTCATACCTGGCTCCCTGATAACAAACGTCAATAATACCACAGAGGAGATCCAGAAGCCCATAGTGAACGCAAATCGCTGTTATTTCCGCCTACAAAACCAATTAAAGTCCAGACTGCTGTCCAGAAACACGAAGATATTAGTGTACAAAACACTTAAACACAGTACTTACATACGGACGTTTTTGAAAGAAAAATTTTGAGACGCATCTTCGGACCGGTTCTAGAAAATGGATTTTGGCGCAGACGTTATAACAATGAGCTCTCTACTTTGTTTAAAGAGCTAAACGTCGCAAAATTTATAAAATTGGGAAGACTTCGGTGGCTGGGTCATGTGGAGAGAATGACCGAGCATCAAGCACCAAAGTCCCTGCTGAACTCAAGACCAATAGGGCGAAGGAGCCTGGGAAGACCAAGACTAAGATGGAGCGAAAACGTCCTCAAAGACATATCTATCTTGGAGCTTCTAAACTGGAGAGAGCTGGCACAAAACCGAGATGAGTGGAGGAAGACTCTTGAGGAGGCCAAGACCCACCAGGGGTTGTAGAGCCAATTGTGATGATGATGATGAATATTTCGTTTATGTCCATCGCTAGTGTTTGTAGATTTCTGAATTTCGTCCGCATTCTCGTATATAATTGTAATTCTTGTTGACTAGAAAAAATTATGTTAAACCAATAATAGAAAACCTATCATTAAAAGTGTGATTCTATCAATACACCGTAAGAATATGTCTGCAATATTTTTTATCTAAAATAAATCGCGTTTTGGATCAATTATTGTTAATGGCCCCAGTCAATAAACGACATTAAAATGGTAATTCACAAATTAATTGACACAATTTTCTTTAATTATAAACAACCGTATTAATCTGATATTTCAAAGTGTATTTATGTTATTTGTCTAAATCAAAAACTAATGATTTATGTATCGTTTGGTGGGAGAAAGCATCTGGTTTGAGACATTCTAAAATGGACTGTCTAAATTATAAACAACAGCACAACAACTAAATGTTGATCAACAGGACTCTATCATCTCACACATTCACCTGACACGTCCAGCTGTTTGATGTTCCTTTTCAACATTAATCATATTTACTTGATAATAGGAATACCCAAAAATATCTTTGGGAATACCTCAAGGCACCATGTTGGGTCCTGCTTTATTGTTTTAATATCCCGCCTTTTTATGTTAACTCCACACAGGAGGCTCTGAGGAAAACAGAATCCCTCAGAGCCTATGTCGTCTTTGGGGATGCTGTGTGGAGGGTATTTTTAGAGAATCCTCCCTTTTATGAGTAATAGTATCATAAGTATTTATAATTTTTCAATAATGTCTAAGCAAAATAAGAATGTATTTTTTTTTTAAATATATTAGTTTGTAAGACCGTAAATAAACAGACAACATAAAAAAACTGATGTATTTTCGTCACAAAACAAGGGCGTAGATATTTTTTTAATGATTTTATTTGAACTAAAATTAAAATTCTGAAAAGTAGCTTTCCCAAATAATTTATTGATTTATTTTACTGCGTGATTATATGATTTGAAATGTATGTTGTATAATGTAAACTTTGATTTGAAAATTTAACAAATCTGCCAACGACCTACGGTAAAACCTTATTGTACTAAAAATAAACTTATTTTCTCAAAATTTAAAACATACATAGATAAAAAAACAGTCTTTCGAAATCAATTTTAATTTTTTAGTGGAAAAGAGTCAATACGTCTAAAATTTGATTTAAAAATGACATATTTCCGGTTTTGTCTGGTTATTGCCTCTTTATAAACATTTTAATTTATTTGGGAGGCGAGAATGGGTACCGCCGCCTCGGGAACCATTTATTGGATTACCAACACCTCTGCCATAGGTTATCCCAAGCGGTTTGCAATGTTTTGTGATTTGGCAGAGGGGTCCGGGTTCATAGGGTAAGGTTTCTCCTACCAGATTCCCGCCCACCTCTCATACCGTTTTCTTTCCCAGAACTCCCTCTTCTTTCTTTCTTTAAAATGACCCTACGCACAGCATCCTCTAAAATGACATCCTCTAAACGCCCTGTGGGCCTAGTCACTAATTTTTGTAAACCTCCGTTTCATGAAGTTACGGGTTTAGCTACGTCACATACCCGTTGTTGTTGTTATTTAAGTTGGCGAATCTGTCAAAATACGGGTATGTGACGTAGCTAAACCCGTAACTATATGAAACGGAGGTTTACAAAAATTAGTGACTAGGCCCCCTGAGGGAAATTATTTTCCTCTGGGCCTCCTGTGTGTGGAGCTATTGTATTATTTTTCAAAATTGGAATCAATTGGGTGAAGAATCCAGGGAAGTGATGATGTAGGTACCTACCTATAATATAAGGGAACGCATCCATTCTACGTAACCCGTTTAGGGGGGGGGGTCTTCAAAATACCACGCTTGGTCACAATCGAGGGGGATTAGGTTTTTATCACGTAGTCAATCTAGAAATCTTTTTATATTTTTTCCATTAACTTTTTTTTATATTTTTTTCACTTGTAATTATAGGTATGCATGCACTCTTGCCGTCACGCAGCAAGCGCCGTATTAATAAAGGCAAATATAAGCCAAATAATATTTACTAAATTCAAACATAAAGACATCAATTCAAAACAAACTGCTTGTATACAAAACTCAAATCCGACCGACCATCGAGTACGCATCGCCCATATGGGCTACAGGCAACACCAAACGACTCGAATCGTACCAAAATGTCACACTTAGAAAATTTACAAAAAGTCCCTGGTTTGTCCGGAATTCAATCATAAACTCCGATACAAATATCCCACCCCTGAAAAACCATATGGTAGAATTGGCCAAATCCTTCTTTGCAAAACTTCCTATACATCCAAACCCCAGTGTAGCTTGTCTCGGGCGTCTAAGACCCGACGAAAATCCGACCTTCCCCTATCCCATCTCCATTACCTCCCCCCCCTTGAAGTGTGGACTCAAATAAAAAAATACAAAACGCAACCACAAATACAAAAAATATAGTATTACAAAAAAATAAATCAACACAAATCAAAAACTCATAAATAAATCATAAATACCTACAGACCAAAAAAAAAAATAACAATTCAAAAAATATAGTATTGAAGCCCTATAAGTTGCTATAGGCAGCCCACACTTCGAGTAAAAAAAAACCATCCCCCAGGTACTTTTACACCCTCAGTTCTCGAGAAAGAGATTGAGTTCTCTGCACCTCGATAAAAAAAATCCAATACGATACTTAACCTTTTTGTTAGCAAGAAATGATTCAAACCATATTTATTATTTACTACGTGAAAACTGTAGGGGGAGGGGGGGGGGTCTTGGAATATACTACACGTGGTCACCGGGGGTTAGGGGTTAAAAATTGCAAAAATTGGGTCACGTAGTATGGGTACGTTCCCTAATCTTATCTTACTAATATTATAAACACGAAAGTTTGTATGGATGTATGTGTGTTTGTTATTCTTTCACGCAAAAACTACTGAAACTTTACAATAATATAGCTCATACATCAAAATAACTTAAAGGCTATAAATATATGTTGCTATCTAGAAAGGGGACGCGGGAGGGGAACGGGGACGCACGGGAAAGGTGATTCAGGGAGAAATTATGTATTTCTTTGATTATGGCATTGCAACGCATGCCGGGGACCAGCTAGTATTTTATAATTTCAATAATTTGAACTGATTTGTCAAAAATCGGGAATTTAGATTATCCCGTAATTTTTTATAATTCCTTTGTTATCATATTTTTCAATACCTTCCTAACACAAACAAAAACTTACGTCACCCCAAATAATTTGAATTGGCTTTTCAAAAGATTTGTAATATGGTTGAATGAAAAGGAAAGAACAGACATTCAAAATATTCTAAATAAATAACATTTCATACAAGTTCTCACGAAATTATATAATATACAAATAAAACAAATACGAGAAACTGCAATTTTTGCAACATTAATTATTATGAGTAATTATTAATTATTACTTCTATTATGTAACCGCTATATTCAACTGTCACAAAATGTTAATTTAATTTTATCTAAAAAACAAAGTATGTATGTAAATATTTAATATACCAACATATAATTTATCTTTTTTATCTTTTTACATACATATATATATTTGTTTAAATACACACATTTCTTTTGGAACAAACATAATATGTGATTTACTCGCCTCGGAACAGACTTTGTCTAGTGAGGCGGGTAAAAGAAAAGAAAACAATGTAAATAACCATGAAACTAAATAAACGCCCGGGTTGCCGGCACTGAAACTGAACTGAAATGATTACAATATTATTATTTTTTTAATCAAACAATTAGCAAAGTGGTAGGTACTCTTAGTTCTTAGTATCACCCTGGTGAAAGATCACAATTCGAATAAAAACTTTGATTTTTTTACATAAGCTCCAAACAGGAGGCCCTGAGGAAAATAATTCCTCTCAGGGCCATTGTCACCTCCCTCCACACAGCATGTGGAGGGTCTTTTTGGGAAAGGAAGGAGAGGAAGTTCTGGGAAGGAAAAATTTGTGAGGAATGTCTAGGAATCTGGGGGTCAGTGCATGGGCGCCCGCAGGGGGGGGCAAGGGGGGGCACTTGCCCCCCCCCCTGGATTGATTAAAAATAGTCAAATAGTCTCAGGTATGCCTTACTAGTATTGCTCATATTACCAGCAACAACATGTACGGTGAAGCGATCGTTCGTGTAAAAACATGGTTTAGATCTACAATGTCAGATGAACGTCTGTTTTGGATTGTGCATTTGGGTGTTTAAACAGCCAGCGGCCGAAAATCCACATTTCGTCGAAAGATGTTCTTACGATCGTACAGGGCGGTTTCAAGGAGAAACATTAATTATTCTCGGTACCGGCGTTTTAAAGTTATAACTCAATATCGATTTTATTTCATTCCAGATTTGCTTTAATTTATTCCTACATCCAAAAATGCTGAAAGGCGTGATGATAAAACTATTAAAATAATGTACTATTTGTAATTATTTTTTGGTCATAAGTATTTACTATTTTTCATTCATTTCTAAGCAAAATAAGAATGTTCAAAAAATCTAAAATATATTAGTTCGCAAGTGCGCAAATAAATACACAAACGGACCAATTTTCGTCACGAAACACATGTATGTAAAAATAATAATAATAAAAATACGTAAACACACGTTTACCAGATAATGTATTAATTTATTTTACTGCATGATTTATATGATTTGAAATGGGTATTTTATAATACAAAATCTTTTTTGAAAATTTAACAAATCTGCCAACGACCTATGGTATAACCTTATTTTACTAAAAATAAATATTTTTTCTCAAAATTTAAAACACACATTTAATAGATAAACGAAAAATCTTTCGAAATGAATTTGTGTTTTTGTGGAAAAGAGTTTCATACAAAACTTAGACTTGGATTTGAGATCGAAATACCCAACCAAACTGAAAAATTATTTTTGTAATCAAAAGGTATATTAAATATTTAGTTAGGATGTGAGCTACTTTATTAATTTTTGCTTTAAATTATAAGATATAGGCCATTAAAGATTTTGATATTTCTGGATTTTAGAGACGATTTGGGCAATTATTTGTGAATAAATAAAAAATTATTTACCATACAAATATGATTAAATATAAATTTAAAAAAAATTTTTTTAAAAAGAATCATTTTGATGGGTGTAAATTAAAAATTCAAATTACCTATTTACGGCGGTATAAAAATAGTCGTATTTGTATTAAAATTACTACCCAAAAATGCATTTTTCAGAAAAAAATTTTCATTATGTTTTTAAAATAAATATATTAAAATTATTTTTTTTAAGTTTTTCTTTTACTTACAAATATTGCCTAAGTTGCCTCCAAAATCAATGGGCCTGTATCTTATAATTTAAAGCAAAAATAAATAAATTAGCTCACTTCCTTAGGGGTCGTCCATTAATCACGTGAGGTGTTAGACAATCCCCCCCCCCCCCCCCCCCTCCCCCAAAATCACGTGTATTTTTTTAGTAGATACAAAGTATTTTGAAATTATTAGAATATTATCACGAAAAATAAATACACGTGATATCTCATTATACCCCCCCCCCCCCTGGTGATGTTTCTTGATTTTTTCCGACCCCCCCCCCCCCCTTTCGAGCCTCGCGTGATTTATGAACGACCCCTTATTAGATATTTGATATAGGTACTTTTGAATACAAAAATAATTTTTCAATTTGGCAGGGTATTTTGATCTCAAATCCAAATCTAAGATTTAATACGTCTAAAATCTGATTTAAACATGACATATTTCTGATTTTCTCTGGTTATACCCTCTTAAGCATACACAGAGACAAAGTGAACAAAAAAAAACTTTATGGACAAAATTGTGCATATGTTTGTTAGCGACAACAGATGACACCAATTCTTGTTAAGAATAAATTTTATTTTAAATATATGTTGTAATATTTTTTGTTACATATATATTGTGTTAATAAAAAAAAATATTGCTACAGTATGCCCTTCATTACTATAGTGTCCTGTCCGTTCGTTCGCCATACAAATACGCTATAGTAAATTAAAACTACCTACTTTAAAACATTACAAAAAATATTTTGCGGGCGCCCATGGGTCAGTGTGTCCAAGAGTGACGGACATATGAATCCAACCCTCCCTCGCACTGCGGTGCAAAGCGATGTTCCGGCAGAGTCCGGCTGGAGAGATCAAATGATTTCCCTCAACGATTCTCTCCCGATGCGGCCTGCTATGCAGCTGGTGGGCAGATCCATCCACCACCAAGACCCAGACAAACCTCACCTCATGAACCCGTGCACCTCTGCTAAGTCACCGTAGCGAACCACTTGGGGTAACCTATGCCGATTCCATGCCAACTCAGAATCAAGTCAACTCAACGTAACCTATTTAACCATTTTTTTTTATATTTTTTATCATCACTCTTATTGACCCTTCTGAGGTGGTTCTGAGTTGGTTTCATTCTGAGTTGGCCGATCATCACCTATGCCATCGGATGGATCTGGTAATTTTTCAAGTTCACTAACATTCGATAGGTTAATTTCTTCCATTGAAAGGCAATGATCGTGAGACATTTATTTTATAATGTACTTTCATCTTCACAAATCCCACAATTATAATATCCCCTAATTTTTCAATAATATCCCCTATTTTTTCTGCGCTAGTACCGGCTATTCTAACTTCTAACAATATTAATACAATTTTTGTTATAACTACATAATAAATTTAAATATACAAAATTGTGTGTTAAAGCACCATCTGTAGCAATCTAGTGAAAACAGTTTGGTGGTAAAAACTTCGGAGTTTTTCCGCTAGTTGGTAATATTCCATTAAATTTAGCTGCTTGACTTCGCTTGAGTTTTAAACTATTTTCTAGATTTTTTTATTATCGTGTCTTTTGTAATCTTTAAACCGTTTGGTCATTTTTTCAATCAGCTCAAGCACTATACCTCTTGATGGTGATGAAGTTGTCAACTAATAAGTAAAGGATTTGGATGTAAATGATTGTCTTTCAAAAAGTGCTTTAGAAAAATGCATTTCAAATTTTAATGGCATCATGGTAAAACTCACCACTCACCATTTATTTAGTACCGTGCGTCGTTGGTGGTTGGTGGGGGTAAAGTGGTACTACTTTTCTAGGGTTTTTTAATGCCACAAGCTTATTTTATAACAAGTATAATCGTTTGCTCATTAAAATCACCCACCATTCTCCCCTCAGTATTCCGTATTTGCTGTCTCTCAACAATTCTCATGTTCTTTCAGTTCTATATAAGTTCACAGAGTTGAATGACTTCAATATTTGATTTGGTAAATATTCGGAACAAACGTCAACGGTTATGTAACGGGATTGTGTATGTTATCTTTACTTTAAAAAACAGCCTAAGTTTTTGAATGGTTTGTTTGGCTACGCAAGGTTTGTGTAGCGGGCTTGTGTATATTATCTTAATTTTAAAAGTTTTATCAAAAAAACGTGCGTATTAACCGTTGACGTTTGTTCCGAACTGCAAACAGAGTGATTTGACAGTGTGAAAGCAAATTTTCAATTTACGTAAATAAAATTAAAAATGTAACATTTTCAACCTCCCCCAATGCAAATAGTTGTCTTTTATGGTAATTAAGATGAATCTAAAAGTTTTATCAAAAAAAAGTGCGTATTAACCGTTGACGTTGGTTCCGAACAATTACCTTTGATTTTTCCTGTCCCCTTATTGATTATCCTCAAAATTATAAATATTCTTCTTACTTAACTAAACTAACTAACTAACCATCACGCCGTTTCCCCGCAGGGGTAGGCAGTGAGGCCGGACCGCCAAACAACTCGATCTTGGCACACACTCCTTGCCTCGTTCACATTCATACATCGTATCATACATGCTCTTCTATTATTCTGATTCTTGACTTGGCCGACTCAAGTGTCTGATTCACTTGGTCATGGCATGTCTTTCTCGGGCGTCCCCGACTTCTTCTACCATTCACATTTGCGTCATATATTCTTCTCCTTACACTCCTTTCCTCATTTATTCGCTCTATATGCCCAAATCATCGGAGCGTTCCTTTCTTAATCTTACTCATTACGCTTACATCAGCCTTGCATTCCTTGCGGATCTCCACTTACTCAAACGATCATACATGGTTTTACCAAACATGCGCCTAAGGGATCTCATTTCTACAGCAATCAACTTCTTCAACTTCTTTTACAGCGATCAGTTTCATCCTTTCATCCTTCCTCTGCCAGTTTCATGCCTCACTGCCATACATCAGGGTAGGTACCAGTACTCCATTATGGACGGCTTCGCCTTTTTGAACAGTTTTTTGTTTGTGCCAACAGCGTTCAGTCCTCCATTACTCTACTACCTCCAAACACCATGACTTTAGACTTACTTACATTCATCATTAACTCATTCTTCATACATACTTCGTTCATCCTAGACACGAGAGGCTGTAGATCTTCCTTACTGTTGGATATTAGCACCGCATCATCAGCATACAACAGGCAACATACTTTCAGATTACTCAATTTTGCGCCCAATCCCATCTCTTTCAATTCTTGCATACGATTATTACCTTACTTAACTTTATTGGTACTATGGCAAGGTACTGTTTAATGTACAATTTATTTTATGTACTGGCAATTTTAAATGCTGGTCACACCGGAATAATCCATATTTATCACGTCGGGGTCACCAATATGGAAAGGTGTTTTGCTACCGCAAAATCATTCCGTCCCGAATTGTCCAGGGGTCCTAGCATGGTCGATCGATATAGGTTTTATCGAAAATGTCGGTAACTTGCCATCGCTCCTAAGCACGACTGCAGACCGCTAACAAACAAACAATGGTTCACAATGACTAGGGGTTCCTAATATATTTGACGTAAACTGTTGTTTATCCGTTAACGGCTTGCAGTCGTGCTCGGGAACGATCGCAAGTTACCGACATTTTCGATAAAACCTATATCGATCGACCATGCTAGGGGGCCTGGTGTGTACAGCTATCAGATTTAGCCCCGCAACTTTCTGATATTTAATATTGTGTCGCGATTGTGTTTAACTAAATAAATAGAGAATCTATCACAATATTCTAATCATTTATTTAACTCCCGTGACACATATGGAAGTGTTGATTTGGTAAGAAAAACACCTTTCCATATTGGTGACCCCGACGTGATAAATATGGATTATTCCGGTGTGACCAGCATTTAAAACTGCCAGTACATAAAATAAATTGTACATTAAACAGTATCTTGCCATAGTACAAAACACTATATTTAGGTTAAATTGCCTATTTAAAAAATATATATATTATGAAAAAAAATTGTAGATTGCATTAATCTTTTCCAAATGGATTTCTAAAAAAAAAATCGTACCTACTCTCTTATGTATTTACAAACCACGCGGAGTTCTGATTGCCTCTGGTCCTGCCGGTCTCCTGTAGTTTATTACGTCCAAATCAATTTAATATAAGCTTCAAAAACCCAAAAAGCTTCAGTAAGTCTTGGCAAAATGACAATTGAAAAGGTTTTTTAGTAAGTTTTCGTCTAACATAAAGAGATTTTTAGTTATATACCAACACTCAAATCCGTATAACTGAATGTCTAGCCCGTTTAACGAGACTATATTTGTCTCAGGTCACATAGATGTTATAGAAATCGTATTGTCTTAGTGAGAGATATGATCTAAACGGTATTGGAAAGAGAAAACAACACGCTGTATATTCAAATCTGAAAATTAACCGTAAAATAATTAAAAATTTCACCTTTAAGGTTAAACGTCACGTACGTTATAATCGCATTCACAGATGGCGCCAATCAAATTATTTTAGGTTTTTAATACTTTTTGCACGATTTGCTTTAAAATATTAAGGTAAATTAATTGTTTCCGCCCGTACATATTTAATAAAAATATAAATAAATAGTTTTGTCCATAAACAAATCAAAATCTTTCAAGAAAGGCTGAAAAATACAAAATTGGATTGAGTCACCGATACAAAATTGAATTTTTTAATTGTTTTGTTTATGGACAAAACTATTTATTTATATGCATATTAATGCATAGTACGGGTGCAAACAATTAATTTACCTTAATATCTTGAAGCGTTACGTGCAAAAAGTATTAAAAACCTAAAATAAATTGATTGGCGCCATCTGTGAATGCATAGATTATAACGTACGTGACGTTTAACCTTAAGAAACCAAATTTTTCGGTGGCAATTTGAAAAAAATATCAAACTTTGTGAATTTTTTAAGAATTATTTTTACATGAAACAGCAGAAACGTGAGGTAGCAATAACGTTTACAATTCATTTGTCTAATACTTGTGTGTGTTTTTTTTTCGTTAACAGTCGTTTTAGTTAGAAAAAACATAAGGTGAGCCATTTTTAAAACTTTTTAAAGTTTGCATTAAAATTTTTATGTTTTAAAAATTACATGGTAACATCCCAGATTTTATGTCCAGGTTAAATCGTTCCCGCAGGAAAAACTTAACCCTTTCACGCACTTTTCCACAAATGATCATCTAGTCAATCCACGTTATGCACTTGCACTATATAAGTATAATAAATACAAAATAATACAAGAACAACATGTCAAAGAGACCAAATGGGAAAATAATTCACCGACTCTAGATATTTTTAAACGACTTCGAAAAGGAGGAGGTTCTCAACTCGACTGTATTTTTTTTTTTTTTTTTATGTTTGTTACCTCAGAACTTTCGACTGTGTCACCCATTATTGATTATTCTTATTTTATTTAGGTGCTTTCCGTGTGGTTACATTTTAATTTGGTCCAGTTCTGACAATGGCATCCATGAGAAAATCATATAAGTCTTAAATTTGCATTAAGTATGTGCGCGACAAATGGACGAATAACTCAATATCACGCCAACCGATTTCGATGATTCTTTTTTTATTGGGAAGGATGTACTTCAAGGGTAGTTTGATGAGAGTTTAGTTAGGTTCTGATTATGGGATCCATGACAAAGTAACGGAACTCTAAAATTCTTAAGAGCAAATTAACGATACTCGGCCGAATCTTAATCGAATTAGTTAGTGTACTTCAGATTCACTAAAAATTAAAAAATAAACCAAAATTTTAACAAAACAAAAAAAATGACTTAAAAAAATGCACTAAAAAGTAAAAAATAATTTCGTATTCTTCTACAACTTAATAATCTACTCATCAATATGTAGGTACGAGTGTTATTTTTGGAGTCGGTGTCAGCCAAGGTACCCGGCCCGGCGTGTTCACTTGACAGCTCCCCTCCCGCCGCGGCCCGCTCTCGCCTCTCACCTCTCGCCTCGTCAAGTCGCGCGTGCGACACAAGCACATCTCACCTAAACCTACCTTGGCTGACACCGACTCCAAAAATAACCCTCGTACCTACATATTGATGAGTAAAAAAAGTAAGTTGATTATTAAGTTGTAGAAGAATACGAAATTATTTTTTACTTTTTAGTGCATTTTTTTAAGTCGTTTTTTTGTTTTGTTAAAATTTTTGTTTATCATATCAGAGGGTTCGGCTCGGTGGAACTCCTATTTTTACCTATAAATCCTACTGATCCCTCAACATAAATATTTAAAAAATCTTTCGTAATCCTACATGCATTTAAAAAATTTGCAGTAAAATGCGCCGCCCAAGGGGGCGTTATTTATTTGGATTTTACTGCAAATACTTTATCCTAACGATTAAATAACAACCAATAAAAAAGACAAATTATTTGAAATGGTAGGTAACTTTTATTTTTATTAACTACAATACAATACTTCTACTGCAATACAATATATTTATTAATTAAAACAATTATATAAAACAATATTTTTTATCCTTACATCTAAAACATTGAATACGTACAAAATAATTTCATACTATACAAAAAGAAACATACGTAATATTTATATATTTACAAACTTAACAAAATACTTCGAATAATTTTGTACACATTTAAAAATATATAGTTTTTCCACATCTCAAAAATTCAAATGTAAAAAAAATCAATAATAACAATTTATCAATATTTCATATTCATATAAAAATACTGTGGTAATTTTTTTTCTTTTTAACTAGAAACCTGAAATAATTGTCATTAAAAAAACGAATGAAAATTTTCGCCTCTTATTTAATAAATATTCAAATTTATAAACTTTTTTTAATACTTCAAATTTTAGACCAAATAAGACATGTTTTTTTTATTATTTAATTTTTGCAATTTAATTACTTCAGGTCTTGCTCCAGCTAACTGTCTACAACTATTTATTGTACAAAAAGGTAAAACAAAAACAGAACTTATACAAATAAATAATAATGGCATTTTAATATTCTATCAGACAAATTAATAAAATAAACATATTCTTAATTTCTGCGGGTTTACGTTTTTTTTATACCCCCTGAACAAAATTAAAATTTCTAAAACCTGGTATTAAAGTTTTCATAAACAAAATTTTAAAGAAGAATATCTATGACGAACATAAATTAGGTTATATTTTTGTGTGAGCTACTAGGCTTGTTGAAAAAGTATCGATATATCGATATTAATTCAATATATCGTTATTTTTAGCCGATATATTTTGATCCAATATACCGATACAAAATATCCAATATCGAAAATTGTATCAAAAACGATTTTTTTTTAAATTCATGTATTTAAAGTCACTAGAATCCAAAACCGTACAGGAACGAACGGAAAAAAGTAACTGTATTGCGTCATGACATCTGGCGGTTGAAATTTTAACTATTAATAGCTTACAAATCTATTGTCTTTGCATTAGTATTTGTGATCACCAATACTATCTCATGTGTGTAGGTACATACATAGAAATGTATGCTATTTTTCGCCATTTTTTTCTAAGCCACTCCTATGTGTTGGTTCCCAATTATCTATGATTATTGACTATACCTTGTTCCAAACACGAACTCCTTTTTGACAGATTAATACGCCAATAGAATGTTACTTAGACGCATACAAACTTTGTATGCGTCTCAGTTTACAAATAAGTTAGAAGACAGCTTTTTAGTTTTTGATATTTTTTGTAATTATTACGTAATAAAAAAGAATAGTAATAAAATTACCTTCATTTTTATTGAGATTTTTGTACATTAAAAAGAGCAAATTGTGTACAAAAATTGCTTTTGTCAATATTGAGCTGAATACACTATTATTTTAAAAACGCAAAATCTCTTGAAAATTTGACCGATATATCGATATTTTTTCCAGGATATGTCGACGTCGATATTGATATTTTAATAAATATCGATATATCGATATTTTTTTTCACTTTCGACATCCCTATGAGCTACCTGGTTTAGAGATGAAATCAATTAAAAATAATAACAGTTTTACAACTAGGAGTTCTGTGAACAGTAGACCTTACGTGATGTTGATTTTTACTTTATTTATTGACAGCTCTTAACGCTCATTTACTCTCGCGGAATAAAATGGTACTTTCCAATACAGCTACCATCTAGAAAGGATTGACCAGTCACCAGGAACACACTAACGAATTTACAGATAGACAAATGCAAGCTTTTAAAACTTCAAAAACCAATCAATGTTGTACCCACAATCTATTATTTTACATCACAGCATAAAAAGAAACGTTATTTTATTGATTGTCTGTGTCTTCATTCTTTCCAATATCTTATCTTACAACTATGGACTATTTTTTCATCGAATCTACTTTCCCATCCAATGGACCATCTTTAAACTTATTGACTTCTTCACGAGTACCAGTTTTCTCCAGTTTTAAACTTCTCTGTTCACTGGATGTCCGTTCAGATCAATTTCCAGACTTGGTATTAGAGGGGGTTTAAATCCATACTCCAGTCTGTAACCTTGAAGAGTTCTTTCTGATCTTCTGAACTTCAGACTATTCTCGTTATGATGGAGTCCTCCGTAATTCCAGGAGTCTGTGGAAGACTTCAAAGGGACTGGTCCAAGATATTGCGAAAAACTGGAATGTTGATGACTTGCTTGTTTGACGTTATCGTGAGAAGGAGTGTTAAAAGCAATCGATGGTTTGTTGTAAGCGTATCCACTGCCACTTTGTAAAGTCGATGGTCTTGAAAATTTTGGTTGTTCAATTGTAATATGGTTGTTGGTTCTGTAGAAAACTTGGTTTTGCTGATTTTGGTTGAATCCAGATTGCCTGCCTTGATTCCACTGGGTCTGAATTTGTCCATGATTTTGAATCTGATTTAGTTGAACGTGTGAAGGTACCGGATATAAGACTGCGTAAGGTCTATTCACTAGTTTCTCAACAGTAAAAGGCACTGGTCTTTCTACTTCAACCTTGTATGGTACTTTGACTTCTACTGGGTATGGTACTTGCTTTTCTACTACCCTGTCTACCTGAACAGGGTAAGGAATTCGCTTTTCAACTGGGAACGGCTTTTCAATATATTTCGGCACTTCGACAGGTCTTTCAACAATCTTTTCTACGATTTTTTCAACAGGGTATGGCACTTCTACTTTATATGGTACTTTGACTTCAACTGGATAAGGTACTTTCTTTTCTACGATCTTTTCAACAGGGTAAGGTACTTTTACTTCGACAATCTGCTTTCCAGGCTGATCTTGAGAATAAGACACGCCTAAGTTTTGTCTCATTTGCTGCAGAGTTATACGTTGCGGTGTCCCGTACAAAATATATGGCTGATATTGTAGATGTGCTGGATTGATTCCTACAGTTCCATGGTTTTTCTGATGTTGATTATCTTGTTGCTGCGAGACATAAAAGTATTGAGGCTGATGAGCCTGCACTTCTATTTGCTGATGTTGGTTTTGTTGAAGAGTCTGACCACCGTTGAACAAGTGTTCATTGGACTGTGTGTATTGCAAAGCAACTGGCGGATTAGATGCTGTTACTTGCGAGTAGTCATCGTTACAACCAATTACTTGCTGATCTGCAACCTGACGATGGCTAACACTGTTCAAAGACTCTTGGTTATAGTCTGAGTTGAAGTTGCTCTCCACATTTTGAACTGTTTGCAAAACAACGTCTTGCTGGTTCTGTACTAACTGAAGCTTTTGAATTTGAGGCTGTTGCAAAACTTGTTGATTCTGAAATTGCTGTTGTTGCCCTTGTTGATGTTGCTGATTTTGATAGTTTTGCTGTAGTTGTATTTGTTCATTTTGATAGTTTTGTTGTTGTTGAATTTGTTCATTATGATAGTTTTGTTGTTGTTGTATTTGTTCATTATGATAGTTTTGCTGTTGTTGATTTTGATAATTTTGTTGTAACTGATTTTGCTCATTCTGATAGTTGATCTGTATTTGTTGTTGTTGATTTTGATACTGTTGCTGTTGGTGAGATTCCTGTTTGACAGATTCTCCCTGACTTTCCTCAAATTGTTGACTAATTTCTTCTGCGGCAAGTTGATTTTGCTGTTCAGCTGGGTGAATCAGAACTTGTTGGGCTCCAAGCTGATAAAGCTGTTGGTTAGAATTCACTTGTATCTTCTTGGACTCTTCCAAGGCACTCGGGTATTGGATTTGATTATTATCCGTGGATTTTGCCTGGTCGTTGTAGATTTGTGTCAGTTGTTTCTTCAATTCTCTGTTAATTGCTTTGTTGTCTTCGTTTTCTTGTTCAATGACATCGTCTTCTACAAATTTCACATCTGTAGTTTTCTCCGTATGAGCACAATCGAGGTATTTCTCGACATTGTTTGAACTAACCAGACTCAAACCTGCAGTCAATGGAGCCAAAAACTTTTGGCTCACTGGTCTAGGAGTAACTACGATGGTGGAATCCAGAGGCTTAGTGTAGCTTTGTTCAGTTACATAATCAATCCTCGTGACATCAGTTTCAACTGTACTCTGGGTTGTAGAGAAGATATTGTTAACTTGAACACCTTGTTGAACATTATGTAAAAGCCCAGAACTGATGGAAGATTGAGTTGAAGTCACTTCATTGTTATTGTAGTCGTAATCGAAATCTGGAACTATAATTGGGGATGCCTTTTCTTGGGCGTATTGGAAATTCTGATCTCTTTCAATAGATACGATTCCAGCACCAGTCGGTGGCTTCAAAAGACTATCACCAACGCTGAGTGTTCCACGTAAAGCCACAATACTTTGAGTTGGTCGGATATTAACAACGTGTTGATGTTCATTAAAGCTGTAAGTATCAGCAGAGTGGGCATTTTGATTCTGGTCTTCTTGCTCAGCTGCTCCGTTAATGCTTAACAAATCTTCATTTGACACAAGATTCTGTGTCGATTCAACCAGCTTAGTATATACATTATTATTTTGTTTCAACCCAGACTTAATAGTAGAACTAATAATAGGGATTTGAGTCGTTGATGAAACATACACATTTTGTTTTGGCACAAATTTGACTTTGTTTCTTCCCGACTGAACATTACCTTTATTATTTTGATAGCTGGATGACAACAACTTCTCACCATACTGTCCATTAACCTTCGTTGTAAGAAGATAATCATTTTCAGCTTCATTCTCATCTCCTTCAGAAATCTCCTGGAGGAAGCTTCCATCAGATACAAGTTGACCATTATTCAAGATACCATTTTGGCGAACTCCTTGCTGAATATTTACGAAACTTGGCTGGTTCACAAGAATTCCCTTTTGATCTCCTTGAATGACTTGTCCAAAATTGACTGGATTATAAACAGGAACGCCGGCGTTCAACTGATAGTTGACTACATGACCAGGATTTTGATTTGTATTTTGGTTGCCCAACTCTACTTGCACAAAAGACTTTGAATTATCTCCACCAACATTTGAAGAGTATTTGACGCCACCATTCGGCGATATATATAGATTTTGTTCTTGCTGGTAGTTTCCTGGAAGTGTTGGAGTCAGCACAGTTGAAACTTGTGGGATGATTTGTGGCTGATGTGGTGATTGTAAGATTTGCTGAATTGGTTGGTATGTTACAATTGGTTCTGGGTTTTGTTGTGCGAACAGGATTTGCTGTGTTGGAAGAAGCTGTGTTGGCTGTGATGGTGTGGGTCCTACAGGAGAGTTCGGATGAAGAGCCATGGCGTGATGCGTCTGGACTCCATTGGTGTTGTCATGGTGGATAAATCCATCAGTGGAAGTTCCTGCTGGAAGCACTGTTCCGGCTAGTAGTGGAACGATTGGTGCCAAATTCTGGAAGAAGAGAAAAAAATCTTTACTTTATTTAGAAACAAGTAGGACAGACATCAGAAATATACGGAACTACACGAATTACGGATAGTTAAATCCTGTAGTGAGCATTCATATAATTCATAATATGTAACCAAAAGCAACAGGTATCATTAATCTTTTTCATTTTCAACGTCTTCTCTCTTTCTACCATATTCATGTATTTTAAAATTATTTATTTTCCCCTCCAACTCACTCATTCTAAGTTTCTTTTGTTTTATGTACTGTGCCATAAAATATTTCACAAAAAAATCATCACAATAAATTGTGTTTACCAAGACCTGACCAATATTAAAAATTTATTTCTTTGCTGTACTCGTACTTTGGTTTCCCTCAAAGCCTTTGTCATATTTCGGGGTTTTAAAAATATGAAAGGAAGGAGTTAACGTAGTTGTAATGTAGATAACCTGTAATAAGTACTGGAAGACCTTACAGAGAAACTTGTGGGGGACTACTTTGACGCCTTTGGTTTTTATAAGTAGGAAAGGAACTAGTGAACTCAGTGAATGAATCTTTAAGAATTCTATACGTTGTAGAAGGAATGAATTGGGATGGTTGAATTTAGTTTACCTGCGATACTGGAAGACCTTGAGGGGGACTTCTTTGACGTCTTTGATCTTTAAAAATAGGAAAGGAACCAGTGACCCAGGATCTGGAGAGACCCATGCTGTAGAGCGGGGAATAAAATATAAAATCGATTTTTAGTTTACCTGTGATACTGGAAGACCTTGTGGGAGACTTCTTTGGTGTTTGGTATTTAAAAATAGGAATGGGAGGAGTTACCCAGGACCTTGAAAGAAACAATTATTTAGGAGGGAGGAATGAATTAGGACTCGTAATGTAGTTTACCTGTGATACTGGATGACCTTGCAGAGAACCTTGTGGGAGACTTTTTTGATATTCTTGATCTTATAAATAGGAAAGGAGTGACTGAACCAGGATCTTGAAAAAAAACCCATGTTATAGGTGTGAAGTATGAATTAGGTAGTTGTAATAAACTTTACCTGTGATACCGGAAGACCTTGAGGAGGTTCTTGTGGAGGACTTGGGGAAGATCCTTGTGGAGGACCCTGCGGTCCAAATTGTTGGCTCTGAAGACCTTTGACTGCGGCCTCCCCAAGGGCCAGCCTCGCGCTGGAGTGCCCAGAAGCAGTCCTGCTGCTGTACTGCACCAGAGGATGGAAGCCCCAGTCATCTACCAGGTACTGGACGTCTTGGGAAGAAGCTTCCTGGAATGAGAAAGTCAATAAAAGTTGAACTGTTGAGATTTTACGAAATTTTCTAAAATCTTTTGACACAAATTGTCTTGATTATTTACGCTGCTTAAACCCTTAGAGGGTCCTGTCAGTCTCTTGGAAACGTCTTCAACTTTCGGCCTTCAGTTCTTTAGGCAAAAGCATGGACCTCATTAATCACAATGGGGCATTATCGGTTCATGACTTTTCAGTGAGCTAGAGTGGTAAGATTAAAAAATACGACACATTGATGTTGTGGCTATATTTTTTTTCAAAATTTCGAGGCTGTTCCTATGCAGTGGGGTATGCACAAGATGAGCATTTCTGACGTCAGCCGATTGCCACTTAAGTTTTCACATTTCTTCTGGAATGAGAGGTATCCGGAGGAGCTTCTCTGCTTCTATTCCGAAGGGTTTTTGGACCTTTAGGCAGCATGCAGGAAGACGACATAATCCTGAAAAGATATTGCGGTATTTTGCAGGGCTACAAAAATAAAACTAGTATTATAAAATTACACTGGAACTTATATAGATAAGAGGTCGACTCAATTCAGTGTCCTGTATTCAGATTATGTGGTTTTGGTAAAAAGGGACACATCTGAGGGCGGTCGAATCTTCCGTTGGATAACCAATACCTCTGCGTTCTGCAATAGGTCACCTCAAATGGATCGCTACGTTTAGGCGTGGTTTGTCCAGTCCTTGGCGGTGGATGTGTCTGCCCACCAACTGCGAGATGGGTCGAATTGGCAGAATCCGGTTGAGGGAGATTCCTTCACCTCTCCTACTAGATTCTCTCGAACCATCGCCTTGCACTGTAGTGAGAGGGATAGATTCATATTATGTTCATCACAGCAGGATACACTGAGCCACAGAATCCTACATACTCTTCGTACCTTTTTCCTTCCCAGAACTTCCTATCCCCAAAAAGACGTTTCTTACATCATCATCAAAGGTGTCATAGGTCCTGAGGTAAATTATTTTCCTCCTCTGTGGAGCCAATGTAAAAAAAAATGATGATATTTAGTTTGGATTACCTTTGGATCATCAACGTAATAGTGTCCCTGGGTGTGTTCACCTTTTCTGTTCTCCAGGTGTCCTTGCTGGCTGCCTGACTTGTCGTCCAATATCGAATAGCTGTAGTTGTAGTTTGGGGGGTTCTGGAACAATGAGAAAGCGAAAAATCCATTAGAAATTAGAGTGGAAGATTCTATTAGTATCCCCTGGTTTAAGACTACTATATTCGGAATTGAAACGTTTCTTGGATTGGCTTTAGTCGTGTTTAACGACCAGATCTGAATATCCAGGTACTTTCTTATTTTCATTTTCACTATCTCCTTCCCTTCCCCATTTCTTTCAGTCTCACAATATAGCCCGATTGGGGATGCCATCTCACTGGGTTCAGCCGTTTGGGAGCAGATTTGGTACTTAATTGAAATTGGGCAATATACACCGTGTCCAGAAAATCCTAGTACAATATGCCATCTACACTGATTACTCTAAAGCATTCGACCGTGTTAACCATTATATTCTTTTACAGAAGCTTTTAGGTCTAGGAATTCACGGTGATCTCTATAGATGGATCGCATCTTATGTTAGTAATCGACACCAAATTACGGTTGTCAATGGTTTCGCATCTTGCTTAATAGAAATCGTCTCAGGTGTGCCCCAGGGGTCGCATCTCGGACCACTCCTATTCAATATTTATATAAATGACATTCTTGTATGCTTCCCAAATAGTTACTTTATATTGTATGCGGACGACATGAAAATTTTTAAACCTATTCAGTCGTTATCCGATTGCATCGAATTACAAAGAGATCTTGATCATTTGTGCACATACTGTGAATCAAACTTATTGTCCTTAAATATATCCAAGTGTCACTCGATTACGTTTACTAGAAATAAAAATAAAATAACCTATCCTTACAACTTGAATAACAAACCTCTAAAATATTTGTCTACATGTAAAGATCTAGGTATTCACTTGGATAGCAAACTAATATGTGATAAGCACATCGAATACATTATATCAAAATCTTATAAGATGCTAGGTTTTCTATTAAGAGTATGTAAAGTTTTTAAAAGTGTTAAGACTCTGGAAATATTATTCTGTTCATTGGTCAGAAGTCCACTGGAGTATGCTTCCACCATATGGAATCCTCAATATAAGGTATACATAGACTTAATAGAGAGTATACAGAATAAATTTTCGAAATATTTACTCAAGAAATACAACAAAACTTCAAATAATATGTTATCTTTACAAAAAAGACGCACACTGTCTGATCTGATATTTCTACATAACCTGCTTAATAATAAAATAGATAGTCCCGAATTGCTATCTGTCATTGGTTTAAATGTTCCAATGAGGCGTACCAGGCACACTTCACTTTTTCACATAGGATACAATAATACTAATGCAGCACAAAACTCACCAATCTCTCGCGCAATCACATCTTATACACACTATGAAAAATTATTACACTTAGACATTTTCCACAACTCCCTGCAAACATACAAAACTAATTTACTAAATTTGTTGGCGTGATATAATTAATTTTAAAACTTCTTATTTACACTTATATTTTCATTAAACTTTAATTACTACTCATGAGCATGTATTTTTTATTGCTATAAAAATACTCATCTTTTCACTAAACTAATTACAATTTGTTAGCATGTAATTCTTGTTCTAAAAAAAAAAAAAAATCTCTTTTATCTTTGTATACAATTTTCCTTTATATTATTCTTCTCTTTCATTCATTAGTTAAGTTTTAAGAACTGTTCAAATCCCAGGCGTATTATCCCAGATATTATACGGACTTACGTAATAGGTACTAAAGCATGTAATTACTTTATTTAACATTCCTTATAACTTGTAAACTTATGTACTGTGTATGTTCCTAATAAACAAATAAACAAGCGGGAGCTGGTTAATCTTCATCACATAAAGAACCCAAAAATAAAATTAAAATAAAAAAAATTGATCAGAACATTTCAATTTAATTAAGTTTCTCTTTTTGGTCGCTAAGTAAGGGGTAATATTTTTTTTGAACCGTATCTAAGCTTCCACTCTTGCGAAAAAAATTGGTAGGAAACCCGGGAGGCGTCTACTAATGTCTACAGGAATTCCAAAAACTGAAAAAATCGAACTAATATCTATGAGAACCAAAGTGTTGACGAATATCTACAGCTCAAACTGCTGACTAATATCTATGAGAACCAAAGTGTTGACGAATATCTACAGCACTGGCAGAGTTTGGATTTGCATTTATGTAGGTATAGCATATTGGAATAACGTAATATTGCGTATGCAGTTTAAAAAACTTTATAACGTAAGTAAGGATGTAAAAATCCCTAATATCGGACTATTGGACACATTTAGCTGATTAGTCCAACCTACGCTCTGTAGATATTAGTTAACACTGGGACCGTCATAGATATTCGTCCGACCTTAGCTCTGTAGATATTAGTCAACACTCTGAAGTTCGTAGATATTAGTTCAACATCAACATATGAGCTGTAGATATTCGTCCGACATACAGGCTGTAGATATTAGTATCTGGAGTCGGAAATCCGTGGTTATGTAGTAAAAAATGTTATACATCGACTCCAAATAGGATGTATCCACCAGTTTCCCGTTTTTACTTTTTTTTTGTTTACATGAGCTCCACATAGGAGGCCCTGAGGAAAATAATTTCCCTCAGGGCCTATGTCATCTGGGATGCTGTATGGAGGGTTTTTTTTTAAGGAAAGGAAGGAGAGGAGAGTTCTGGGAAGGAAAAGGGTTTAAGGGGTGGGTAGGAATCTGGGGTTCAGTATGTCCTGGTCATCCGCTTCCAAGACCTAGACAAACCTCACCCCCATGAACCCGGGCACCCCTGCTAAATCACCAAACGTAGCGAACCACTTGGGGTAACCTATGGCAGAGGTGTTGGTTATCCAATAAAGGTTCCCGGGGCGGCGGTACCCATTCCCGCCTCCCAAATTGAACTACTAATTTCTGGAAACCATGTGCATATGCATTTTCTTTACAATATGTCTGAACAGGAGGCCCAGAGGAAAATATTTTCCCTGTGGCCTGCGTCATCTTTGAAGATGCTGTGTGGGGAGTATTTAAAAAAAAAACAGGGAAGGGAGGAATGAGGGGTGGTTGGAATCTGAGGTTCAGTAGGTCCAAGAATGATGGACGTATCAATCCATTTCTTTCACTGCGGTGCAAGTCGATTGGTTGAGAGAGTTCTGTTGGAACAACCAAATGATCTCCCTCGACAAGTCTCTCCCGCTCCGGCCCGCCACGCAGCAAGTTTAATAAGTTACTACCGTCCTACAAAAATATATATCAAAAATAGTTTTGAGTAAGTAAGACGTCTTTAATTAAATATTTTTCCATCATCCGCTTACGCCTTTTCATTATAATATATTTTTAATATAAGCGCGCTCCCTCTAACATTCTTATTTACATACCTATCTCCCTTTAAAACCATCTTTAGTACCTAATCTTTTCTGTTTAAACGCATATAACGACAAAAATTATTTATGGCTTGTATGAAAAAAAGGTTTTATTTCTACACTAGCTGGTACCCGGCATGCGTTGCTATGCCATTTACCTAATAAAGAAATTGTTTCTCCCTGCGTGTCCTTTCCCATTCTTCACATTCCCCTTCCGCCTCCCCTTCCTCTCGCACGTCCCCTTCCCCTCTCGCGTTCCCACTCCGTCTCCTCCACCTTCTCTCTCCCCACTCCACTCCCTCTTTCCCCCATCCCGCAAACCCCCTCCCAAGTTCCCTTCCACCCTCCCAGGTTCCCTTCCCCCCTCCCACGAACCCCCTACCCGAATTCTCCCCTCTCCCACATTCCATACATTCAGTCCCGGTACATTCAGCTTTCAAACAGCTCGCGTGCCACCTATTGCAATATACAAATTTATTTTTTTATACAAATTTCATAATGCCAGAGCTCACCAGTAGTTTTATACAAACCTTGTTCTGACAATAACGATCACAAAAACAAAAGAATTATCCAATTTGGTGCAGTCATTCGAAAGTTATGCGCGTACATACATTTCGGCGATTCATTTTTATTAATATAGATAGATAGATAGAAGAAGATAGAAGATAGATTTCTTAGAACAAACGTCGTCTAGTGGGGCGGGTTACTTATGTACTTGTTTGCATATGATAATGTTATATTTAATAAACGCCCGGGTTGCTGGCAATTTAAAAAAAAATAGTTAAAAAGTCGCAAAGTGAACGCTTCCCACAAATATAAAATAAATATACTGTACAGGGCGGCTCCGATCAGAAAGTTGGATTACTCTGCGTACCAGCATTTTTAACTGATAACACAACATCGATTTTATTTCATTCAAAATTTACTTTCATGTTAGCAAATAAAATTCTGAAATGCGATATGACAAAAAATTTAAATTATTTACTTTAGCATTTTTTTTATCGTAATCATTTATAACAGCATTTAAACCCGCTTCGCAGGTTTTTACTAGGCCTTCGGACGGCTTTTGCTGCGGCTTCGCCCAGTTAGTGTTAGTGACAATGGTGACCTGTTTATAAATCCTTAGAAACTGGTTCCAAAAATAGCCCGTTTCTCGGTTCCACTGTCATCCAGTGATAGCTAGTTACCGGATCAAAGTAACCGGGACAAGCGATGACGTCATTTGTAATATATAGCCGCGTGATTACAACAATAGTAACCATTTTATAAATCCAATAGATACCGGTTCCAAAAATAGCCCGTTTCTCTGATCCACTGTCATCCAGGGTAGCTATTCACCGGGACAGGCCATGATGTCATATGTAATATATAGCCATTTTGTGTGACCATTTTATAAACCCAATAGGAACTAGTTCCAAAAACTGGTGACCATTTTATAAATCCAATAGGAACTGATTCCAAAAATAACCCGTTCCTCCGATCTACTGTCATCCAGTGTAGCTAGTCACCGGGACAAAGTAACCGAGACAGACAATGACGTCATATGTAATATATAGTCGCTTGATACAACTATGTATCACCGTCAATCATTCCTTATCCGGAGGAATACGTCATATTCACAAATTCGTAGCAAGTTACACCTAGGTGGGAGACGTCGCCATCCGACCTGCTGACGGAAGTAGCGACATGTTGTGACGAATGCTTAAATTAGAAACCGAATTACAACGGTAGCTTTGTTTGAAATTCGACGTACACAGGTGATATTTGTGGCGCGACACCTAAGGCGCGGCGTCAGACATGCAATCGCAGCCGGGTTCTGAAATTTTTTGATGATGATTGAATGATGACTTTTTAATATTGTCTAAATATCACAGACAGTTATGAGTAGTTAGTTATGTGTATATGTATGTATGTATGTATGTATGTTTGTTCCTAATGCGTTCCTAAACCATTTATCCGATTTCACTTAAACTTTGGTGATTTGATGTCCATATTCCCGCGATGGTTTTCTATATATAATAGTGAGCTCTGACGTCATGAATTTATTTCCTACACCATTCATCTGATTGCAATGAAACTTTTGTGAGTTGTCGTGAGCAAGCCCGCCAAGATTTCTATATACTCGTATACTGGTGAGCATTGGCATTATGAAATTTGTATAAAAAAATTGAATAGGTGGCACGCGAGCTGTTTAAAAACTGAAAGTACCGGAACTAAATGTATGGAACGCGAGAGAGGAGAGCGGGGAGAGGGAGAACGTGGAGAGGCAGGGGACGCGGAAGGGGAACGGGGACGAATGGGAAAAGACACGCAGAGAGAAATAATTCTTTTATTAGTGGCATTGCAACGCATGCCGAAAACTCGCGAGTTTGACATAAAAATGACATATTCTCTCTTAATATAAAATGTAAGATCTGTAATTCGATATTATTAATGCAGTTTCTTTTTCAGAAATGCAAAGTTCATTGAACAAAAACGTGAGTGAATTTAACACCGGAAAAAACCGAGAAACACGTCTTTTAATTTGCATACTAAATTCACAATATATTGTTATGCGTCGAATTCCCTTTCACCGGGCAATTTAGTTCCCATGAACTTGAGTTGGTTAATCCAGTGTCAAGATAACGCTGTTTTACTTCAACGAGCATTCTAATTCGGTTGTTCTGGTGTGAACTTGAAAGAAATGCATTATACTTCCAGAACATGGGTGCTCAAACTTCAACTGCTGGCGATCTACCTCAATATTATTAGACTCCGATCGATCGACTCTGACAGGCTGTAGCGTAGGCGGGGTGGGGGGTAGAAATCCTTTTATTATTGTGACCTCATTTTATGCCGATTTTTATATCACATGTGACGAGTATTCTTCCGATGAATTAATAAATTAAAACTACACTCAGAACATAAAAATGGTTTTTCTTTGAGTCTGCAACTAGAAATTCATAACTGCGCTTCGAATAAGAAACTGCAAAACTGCACTTCGAAAAAGTTATTGTTTCGAAATCAGCGGATGAATCCACAACTAGAATTTTACATTGTGAACACTAAACTGGTTTAAATTAAATCTGTATGCGGTAAATTAAAACTACTCACAGAACATAAAAATGGTTTTTCTTTGATTCTGGCAGCACATACATGGTCTGCAACTTGAATTTTATGACTGCACTTCGAATAAGAGAATGTTTGCCTTCGAAGTATGAAAACAGAAATTTTACATTATGAACTGGATTAAATTAAATCAGTGTGCGGCGAATTAAAACTTCACTCAGATGAAAATGATTTTTCATTATTCTAGCAGTATATAAATAGTCTGCAACTAGAATTTTATAACTGCACTTCGAACATAAGAACGTTTTCCTTCGAAATGTGTCAGCAGATGAATCCACAACTCGAATTTTACATTGTGAACACATAACTGGTTTAAATTAAATCTGTATGCGGCGAATTAAAACTGCACTTAGAACATGAATATGTTTTTTTTTATTCTGGCAGCACATGCATAGTCTGCAACAAAAATTTTATATCTGCACTTAGAATAAGATAATTTTTTCCTTCGAAATGTGTCAGCAGATGCATCCACAGCTGGAATTTTACATTGTGAACACATAACTGGTGTAAATTAAATCTGTATGCGGCGAATGAAAACTACACTCAGAACATGAAAATGGTTTTTTTTTATTCTGGCAGCACATACATGGTCTGCAACTTGAATTTTATGACTGCACTTCGAATAAGAGAATGTTTGCCTTCGAAGTATGAAAACAGAAATTTTACATTATGAACTGGATTAAATTAAATCCGTGTGCGGCGAATTAAAACTTCACTCAGATGAAAATGATTTTTCATTATTCTAGCAGTATATAAATAGTCTGCAACTAGAATTTTATAACAGCACTTCGAATATAAGAACGTTTTCCTTAATGTGTCAGCAAATCAATCCACAACTCGAATTTTACATTGTGAACACATAACTGGTTTAAATTAAATCTGTATGCGGCGAATTAAAACTACACTCAGAACATGAATATGTTTTTTTTTATTCTGGTAGTACATGCATAGTCTGCAACAAAAAAATTATAACTGCACTTCGAATAAGATAATTTTTTCCTTCGAAATGTGTCAGCAGATGAATACATAACTCGAATTTTACATTGTGAACACATAACTGGTTTAAATTAAATCTGTATGCGGTGAATTAAAACTACACACAGAACATAAAAATGGTTTTTCTTTGATTCTGGCAGCACTTACATGGTCTGCAACTTGAATTTTATGACTGCACTTCGAATAAGAGAATGTTTGCCTTCGAAGTATGAAAACAGAAATTTTACATTATGAACTGGATTAAATTAAATCCGTGTGCGGCGAATTATAACTTCACTCAGATGAAAATGATTTTTCATTATTCTAGCAGTATATAAATAGTCTGCAACTAGAATTTTATAACTGCACTTCGAATATAAGAACGTTTTCCTTCGAAATGTGTCAGCAGATGAATCCACGACTCGAATTTTACATTGTGAACACATAACTGGTTTAAATTAAATCTGTATGCGGCGAATTAAAACTGCACTTAGAACATGAATATGTTTTTTTTATTTTGGCAGCACATGCATAGTCTGCAACAAAAATTTTATATCTGCACTTAGAATAAGATAATTTTTTCCTTCGAAATGTGTCAGCAGATGCATCCACAGCTCGAATTTTACATTGTGAACACATAACTGGTGTAAATTAAATCTGTATGCGGCGAATTAAAACTACACTCAGAACATGAAAATGGTTTTTTTTTATTCTGGCAGCACACGCATAGTCTGCCACAAAAATTTTATAACTGCACTTCGAATAAGATGATGTTTTCCTTCGAAATGTGTCTGATAAAAACTGTCAATAGATCTACTTACATCGGCAAATTTTTCTCCAGATCGACTAAAAAAGCACTCGCGATCGACCGTTTGAGCACCCCTGTTCTAGACGATTAGATTAGACGCAGACTAAAGATGAATCCATTTTGTTTTTATTTTACAAGTAAGTCAGATGCAAGAAAATGATTTTTTTCCTTCTCAGAAAGCCTCCGTGATCGAGGGTAGTCTCTCGACTAGCAATGCGAAGGACGTGCGTGCGCAAATATTTTTTGTTTGGTTAATTCGTGTTATTTCACAATTTTATTAAGAGGGAATAACCAGCCAAAACCGGAAATATGTCATTTTTAAATCAAATTTTAGACGTATAGACTTTTTTCCACAAAAAATTATAAATTGTTTTTGAAAGACTGTTCTTCTATCTATTAAAGCTATGTTTTAAATAATGAGAAAAAATGTTTATTTTTAGTACAATAAGGCTTTACTGTAGGTCATTGGCAGATTTGTTAAATTTTCAAACAAAGAATTTGTATCATACAACACACATTTCAAATCATATAATCACGCAGTAAAATAAATCAATAAATTATCTGGGAAAGCTATGTTTCAGAATTTTAATTTTAGTTTAAATAACATCATTAAAAAAACGCGCCTTTGTTTTGTGACGAAAATATTTCGGTTTGTCTATTTATTTACGGTCTTACAAACTAATATATTTGAAAAAATCACATTTATTTTGCTTAGACATTATTGTTGAAAAATTATAAATATTTATGATAAAAAAATTATTACAAAAAGTACATGATTTTAATAGTTTTATCATCACGACTTTGAGCATTTTTTAATGTATGTAGGTATGCTTGAATGAAATAAAATCGATATTGTGTTATTATGATAAAATGCTGGTATGGATAATTATTAATCTTTCTCATTGGAGCTGCCCTGATCGGCTGCAAGGGTGCGATCGCAAGATCATCGTTCGACGAAATTTAAGAGGGTATTTATTACCAGAGAAAACCAGAAATATGTCATTTTTATATCAGATTTTAGACGTAGGTATTGACTCTTTTCCACAAAAAATTATAAATGGGTTTCGAAAGATTGTTCTTTTATCTAGCATTCGCATGTTTTTAATTTTGAGAAAAAATGTTTATTTTTATTAAAATAAGGTTATACCATAGGTCGTTGGCAGATTTGTTAAATTTTCAAAAAAGATTTTGTATTATACCACACCCATTTCAAATCATATAATCATGCACTAAAATAATTCAATACATTATCTAGGTATCGCATGTTTTAGAATTTTATTTTTAGTTTAAATAAAATCATTAAAAAATACATACGTACACGTGTTTCTTGACGAAATTGGTCCGTTTGTGTATTTATTTGCGCAATTACAAATTAAAATATTTCAGATTTTTTTAACATTCTTATTTAACTTGGACATTACTGAAAAATGATAAATATTTATAATCAAAAAATAATTACAAAAAGTACATTATTTTAATGGTTTTATCATCACGCCTTTCAGCATTTTTGGATGTAGGTATAAATTAAAGCAAATTGGGAATGAAATAAAATCGATATTGAGTTATTATTTTTAAAAGCTGGTACGGAGAATAATTAATCTTTGTCATTGTAACCGCCCTGCACGATAGTAAGAACAACTTTCGACGAAATGTGGATTTTCATCCGCTGGCTGGTTAAACGCTCTTAAATTCTCGACTCTTGTCTTGAATCTCGAATCTCTCGAATCTTGTCAAAAAGCTATCAAGAGGATTGTGAAGTACGCCGATAATATTCTTAAGTTATTATGCGAGCGGCGTTCTCTGCGTTTCTTCCGCCATTGTCTTTGAATATTTACAATTATTTCACTGAAACAAGAAGTAATTAAGGCGGGAAACAAGAAATTCTCAATTAAAATCGAACATGGCCGCGCCAGTGAAACCAACAAAACGTGTGAAGTTTTCCTACAAACAAGGGATCATTAATTTTCGACTTTTGTTTTTAATATTTAAAGTAATGTAACCCATTTCGTCAACTAAACGACTTCATGATTAGTTGAAGATCTCACAATGCTGCTTACCCGCTTTACGTTTACGTTGGTAATTTCTTAGAAAATATCTTTTTTAAATTGCTGTTATATTATGTTGACGTTGTGTAATATTGTGTTTTCATTTTTGTATTGTTATCTCAGAATGGTAGATAGATACGAGTACATTCAGTAGACTTCAGATACTAATATCTACAGCCTGTATGTCGGACGAATATCTAGAGCTCAAATGTTGGACTAATATCAATGAACTTCAATGTGAGGACTAATATCTACAGAGCTTAGGTCAGACGAATATCTATGACGGTCCCAGTAGTGACTAATATCATAAGACATAATTACTTCAATTACGTAATTACTAATTACGTTAAGGCCTAAAAGTTACGTAGTACGTACATGAAGTTTTTGCATGATATTACGTATTTTGTTGTTTACGAGGACAATAATTTATTGAACAAACATGGAGGTCATAATACAAAGATATTTATTTATTTCGAAATACACGGCTCCATAACCTAACCTAACCTAACTGACATTGTAATGGTCATGGTAACAGACTAAATAATTTAGAAGCACTCGAAATAAAGAAAGCTGTTAAAACAAAAACCCAAATCCTTAATAATCAGCTAAATGTGTCCAATTTTTTTTTTTTTTTTCTTTTAAAAGAAAGACAAACATTCCCGGGTTACGAATAACCCAACAATGTTTGAAAATCTCCTACTACCACCACAGAAAGTCCAATAGTCCGATATTAGGGATTTTTACATACTTACATACATAAATTAAGTTTTTTAAATTGCATACGCAATATTACGTTATTCCAATATGCTATACATAATTGCAAATCCAACCTCTGCCAGTGCTGTAGATATTCGTCCTCACTTTGGTTCTCATAGATATTAGATATTTGTTCAGTTTTTTGAATTCCTGTAGATATTAGTAGACGCCTCCCATTCAGTATCGCCCAGGTAAAAAACTACCATCCAGAATAAAAACGTTGTTTAAAATTGCTCTTTTTTTAACCAAACGTGTATTAAGGCCCGGCTTCTTTCGTTTCTACCGATTCATTACATATTTTCCTTAAATACTTTAAGTTTTCATGCTCTTAAAAAAATGTATGTAATGAAAATTATTATAAACACGTTTTTTTAGATATTTTACAAGTTATACGTATGAAAAACTTCACAGTGTTTCTTTAAATGCTATTAATTTTAGACATTCCCTCCGAGATTTTCGCGCTTCACTTCAAACATTTTCACAATTGCTTAAATATTATCGTGTTTAATAGTGACCGACCGAAGGTTCGGTTTCGGCAGAAAATCTGCCGAACCTTCGGCCGCACCGAAACTCTGCGTTCGTGAATTATCGCGCGTCGTTCGGTTGACTTCGGGTGAGTTCGTGTCTCGTGTATCAGCCGTCATCATCGGCTGAGTGGTCCGGCGTGATTGTATTGTGATTCTGTGTGTCATTTCTCGCGCATATATTGATTATAAAAGTGTTTAAAATAATTTTCGGAGCAAACTTTGTTATTTTTTTCTATCGAGGGAATTTAATATAATTTGCATTTTAGCGTGGGAAATGTATAGATATTAGCTTGGAAAATAACATATATTTTGTTAAAAGCTTAAAAACTTCAAATATTTAAAGGAGATACGTAAGAAATCGGTAGAAATTCGGTTAGCATAAGTGGTATTACAAAATAAAAAAGATAATAAAATCATTTCACTGACATTGATTTTGGCGCGCATTTTTTTTATCAGCTGTCAAAAAATTTGGCTGCCTTTCAATCAGTAGGTAACCTTCTATTTTTTGCTGACTTTACTTTCATTTATGTTACATTCGTTGTACAAATTCGTGACCGTTAGGTACCTACAAAAGGTCTTTGACATTGGAATATTGATCCACTTGTTTTATTTTTATTAATATATGTATGCGAAAGTAAAGAATGGAGTGGCCAGATAAAATGGAAAATAAAAGTCACTTGTATTCAAAATAATTTAAATAAATTTATCTACAGACAGCAGAGATTTTTTTTTTAATATATATATATATATATAATTCCACCCTGAAAAAATAATTTCCCTCAGGGCCTACGTCATCTGAGATGCTGTGTGGAGGGTCTTTTTGAGGAGAGGAAGGAATGAGCATTGGTCTTGAAGAGACCCATGTTGTAGGAAGGAGGAAACAGATGCCGGCAAATCGTTCCTCAGCCGAGCTGTTAAACATAAGAACGAGTCGAAGAAGCGACCGGTTCTAATATGACAAATATTAACCGTGTACATATGTTGGGCGCGCGTATGGCGTGTTTCCCGACTATGCACCGGTGCCAAGGGGATTAATGACGCTAGTTCCTCGAAGCATCTTCCATTGAAATACCGATAGAACACGGATACCATTACCAACCGATTCCTGTGCTCTAAAGATTGCAATTCGTTTGTTAAGTTAGGAGAATCTATCAAACGGACCGCCCGTTTCTGCACAGAGTCGAGGGAGTTCCAGATCAGAGGTGGCTGACAAATTCAACCGTGGGGCGAACTTGCGATTTGTACAGGGTTAGCAGTTATGTACTATTAAAGTATCTGCATGCCTGTACAGTACGCCTAGTTTTTGGGAGGCTAATTTCACCCTTGGATAAGCTGGTCACTTAGAATTACACCAAGCATACCAATGGAGGGCCTGTCGGAATATCGCTTCCGTTGAAAGAGACTAGATTTTCATTTCGATCCCTTTTAGACGTAATCAGACATGATTGGGTCTTTGAAATATTAAGGGGTTATTATAGTCTAGAAAGGAAAAAAAATTCTTCTTATATTTCCATAGTTAAGATATTCAAAAATATTTCCTTGAAAGGATTTTTCGAAATTCGAATTATTTTAAAAGTTATAACCATTTTAGTGTGCTGTGACAGAATGAAACTAGAATCTAAATAGAACAAAACTTTAAATGCATTTTCCTCGAAACTACTTTTTTTTCGAGACGGTTGACACGATATCTCAACTTCTACTGAACCAATTTACGTACTTGAAATTTTGTATACAAAATTTTATTCTTCTCTATACACTACTCTATTTAAAAAAAATACCGAAAAGTCAAAAAAACTGGCTGAAACCTGTCTTTTTATTTCAGACAGCCGCCATTTTGCTTTTACTTTTCCGAGGTTCAGGCCATAGCAGCATTTGTGTAGTGAACGTATGTCTTGCAGTATGAAAGAGACATGCGTGTATGAGTGAGACAGCATGCGGAACGTATAAAAGGCGTGAATGTTGTCCATTCGTCCTCTCTTGTTATCAGCTTCCTAAGAATAACCTTGTACAATAATCTCGGATTAAATACACATAGTCTACCCACGTCTATTGTTGGCAAACACCCCATACTGAGATCATCATATCTAAGGAATCTGGATCCATCATAAAGGAGTCCAGAAGTAAATGTCGATAACCGGCCACGGACATTACAATTTGTTTGGATTTTTTTCTGATTACTAGGAGGGTTCCAATCGTGTCAACCAGGGATCGCTATTTTTTTAGACCCCCCACTTCAACACCCTGTAACTTTTATAATTTTGATATTTTTTAATGTATTCTTTAAGGTTTATTAAATATTTGGTAACATAATGGCAACTAAAATATTTTTTAATCGCACCTGCAAAAATACCTACAGTTCATGCTTAAATTCAACGAGATTATTTTTACCCCAAGAGAAAACGCTCTCGAGTTAACAGTCCATTGTGTGCTTCAAAGCCGTCCGAGCCGTAATTTGACCATATATTCATAATATTTAACTACGTCACACTTCAAGTTAAGAGCTAACAACATTATCTTTATTTTTTAACGCTTATTTTTTTACTATTTTCTTTATATTGTTACTCGTATGTATGATTGCAAGATTCTACCAAAAAAAAATCAATCTAGATAGTGCCATTAATAAATGTATCCATTTATATTTTTAATATCCGAGTTTTTGCAATTATTTGTTTTCGTTGGCTGCACACAGGATGCCCTGAGGACAACCATTTCTCTCGGAGCTCTCGAGGCAGGTCATCTTTGGTAATGCTGTATGGAGGGTCTTTTAAATGAAAGGAAGTTTTGGGAATGAAAAAGGTATGAGGGGAATCTGGGGGTCAGTGTGCCAAGGAATGATGGACGTATGAATCCATTCCTCCCACTCAGTGCAAGGTAATAGGTCGAGAGCACAACTCCCACAAACATTCTCTCCGCCGCCAAGACCTAGACAAACCTCACCCCACGAATCCAGACAACTCTGCTAAGCCACCAAACGTAGCGAACCACTTGGGGTAACCTATGGCAGAGGTGTTGGTTATCCAATAAATGGTTCCCGAATTGAAAATCCCAAAATGAATATCTTCGACGAGTAAAAATTTGACTAACTAATTTTTTGTGGTTGTCTGTACCTACTTATTTCATGTACATATTTACGTATATTTTCACTTTAGCAATAGTTCAATGCACCTAAATTTAAATCTAATAACGCTAATATAAACGTGATTCTCAAATAACATGAAGAAGCCATTACCAGAACACAAATCAATTACTAATGGCTTCGTACTTCTTCTTCTTCTTCTTTTTCTTTGCCACTTCCCACTTTAAGTGGGGTCGGCTCTCCTAATCAATCTGCGCCAAGACGACCGGTCTTGGGTTGTTGGATTGGGGAAATTTTGAGCTATTTTTGCAATGCTGGTCCACCATGTCAGAGGGGGGCGTCCTCTTCCTCTTTTTATTTCAGGTATAGCTAGCGCTTTATGGCACACGTGTTCTTTGTCTCTTCTCATTACATGACCATACCACCGTAAGCGACTTTCTGTTAGTTTTTCAGGAAGGGGGGCTACCTTAAAACTACCTCTTATATGTTCGTTTCGTATTTTGTCCAGTTTCGTAACCCCACCTGACCATCTAAGCATTTTCATTTCTGCAACGTGCAATTTTTGGACGTGATTTTCCTTCACTGTCCAACACTCAGTCCCATACAGCATTGCTGGTCTCACTGCAGTTTTGTATATTTTGCCTTTTGTGCGAATGGGCATGCTTGAATCGCACAGTACTCCAGTGAGTGATCGCCACTTCTGCCACGCAACATTTACTCTGTGAAATACATCGGCCTCTACATTTGCATCTTTTGTTATTACTGAGCCAAGGTATTTGAAGGATTCTACTTTTGGCACCGGCATTCTGTCTGGATAGTAAACGGTGGTGTTGCTCGCTGTACTGCTGAAATTACATTCCAAGTGCTCCGTTTTTGACCTGCTGACACGAAGTCCTGATGTTTCAAGTGCTGTTATCCATTCTGTCAAGGTATTTTGCAGATCTTCCGCAGTTTTGGCAATCAGTACGATATCGTCTGCATACAGAAGGTTCCAGGGTAGTTTCTTTTGAATATTTTTGGTGATGTAATCCATTACTAAGTTGAACAGTAATGGGCTCAGCGCCGAACCTTGGTGAACTCCCACCTCAACCTCGAATTCTTGGCTCAGACCGACCGGGCTTCTGACCCTTGTGCGGGTATTGTTATACATGTCTTCTATGAGGTTCACATAATGTTCTGGTAGTTCCTGAGCTCTCATAGCTTGCCACACAAGTCTTCTTGGCACTCGGTCGAAAGCTTTTTCTAAGTCGATAAAGATGAAGTGTAAGTTTTCCCTATTGAGACGGTATTTTTCCATTACTATTCTCACCGCCTGTAATGCGTCTGTCGTAGATTTTGATGGGGTGAAACCGAATTGATTTGGTGTGATTTTGGCAAGATCATATATTCGTTTATTCAGTATGCGTTCCCAGATTTTAAGAGTGTGTGAGGTTAACTTTATGCCCCTGTAATTACCACACTGTGTAACGTCACCTTTATTCACGCCAATTCGTACGACAAACCGAAATGAACCTGATAAAAAAACAGAAGATAAAAATAATTATGTACGCGGCGTTTTGTCCGTACAAACGTATTTCCCAATTTCCTCTCTGGATTTTGACACTATCGAAATTATACAGAAATCGACCACTAGCGTGTCGATACGTTTTGCTTTTTTGATAAATTACTTACCCTCCAAAAACCGTTAAAATTTACAGTTATTTTTTTTACATTAGTTCCACACAGAAGGCCCTCAGGAAAATAATTCCATTCAGGGCTTATGTCATTGCTGATGGGGATGCTGTGTGGAGGGTTTTTATTTATCTATTTTGAATTTAAGGCCGGCTGGGCTTTTACATGTTATTTTTTTTATTTACTACAAATAACAGCTAAATAAGCACAACAAAATCAAAAAACAAAATCAAAATAAAATGGAAGACAAAATCAAAAACAACGACTAAATAAAAAACAGAGTCAAAAACGAAATAAAATCAAAACTAAATACTCCACCGTGCAAGATGGAAAAATATAATACTAGGAAATGCTTAATACATTGGGTAAGATAAGTCGAAGCAAAGCTACGTACTTGGTTTAGTTAAATTAAATAAAAAATTGATGTTCTTCTTTTCGATATAAATTGGGTAATGACTTTTCGTTATTTGTTTTTGGGGTGTTATGCCGTGTTGCGCTACCTCCTTCTTTAGCCAACGTTTCGGACAGCGTTGCAGTGTCCATCATCAAATCCGGTACATGTGTAATATGTAATTAACCCATTGGCCACAAACCCCGGCAGCCTGCCGGGTGTGCAACTCAGGTACTTAACCACAAACCCCGGCACGCTGACGGGCTAGAGTAGGTCCGACAAAAAACGTAAAACGAGCGCAACAATGACATTTTTAAATAAAATTTTAAATCCCGATCATTCTGTAGGTAATTAATCATTCATTTCGTAGAATTGGCAATAAAATATTTCTTATGTTTTTTCCCTGATATTTGTGTTTCAAGTTTTGTATGCTGCTAGCCGCCATTTAATTTCTTCAAAATTGCGAGTGGTTCTAGACTTTTGGTAGGGACCCTGAACGTCCGTGATTGCTTTGATGACTGTCATACCAAATTATTTTATTAGTTATAAGTATACTTGTATGTAAAAAAACAAAAATTATTATTGTTCGATTTATGAATATTATGTTTTTTTGGAACTTTTTGAATAAAAATGTGGAAAAAAACTTACGAAAAAAGAGAAGGTTATATTTGTACCCTTATTTACACATATTTTAATATTTAAAACAATTTTATTTTAACGTTTTTCTTTGCCTTAATCGAATATGTAAATAAATTTAAAGAAATTAATTCATTTGAATATATGGTTTAAAAGCTACAACAGATTTAGTACACCAATGAAGGTTTTCAAGTTTTAGTACAAAATTAATTCAGTGGTGAAGGCCAATTTTTTTGCTCATTAATTCTGTGGCCAATGGGTTAATTCGCTCCGTGGCAATGACGCCACTGCTTGTCACGGTTATTTTGTACCGGTGATTGTAGTGGAGCTGGCGACCCGGTATCGCTTCCAAGTAAATAAGCACACATTTCACCACTAAAAATTACACATCTACCGGATCTGCTGGATCTGCCCTGATGATGGACACTGCAACGCTGTCCGAAACGTTGGCTAAAGAAGGAGGTAGCGCAACACGGCATAACACCCCAAAAACATATAATGAAAATACTTTTGGCCGTGAAAATCTTAAAACGTATCTGGGTAATGATTTGTTTATATTTGGTGAATGGCGTGTTGAATATATTAACATCTTTACAGTCATTACCCAAATTTTGTATACGGCGAACGGGGGTATACAATTGTGATTCTGTGTAGGAGTTGTCACAATAGAACGTACATACATTGTTTTATTTTTATTTTTTTATTAGTAATAAAAAGATACATAAATTACAAATAAATTTTACACAGTAATTAATTACATAAATGATGTATTTGATGTACCCCCCATAAATAAGTAGGGCCTGTGTATATGGGGGGTGTTATTATATTGGTTTTATTTTTTTATTCAGTTCATGTTTTCAGTTTAATTTTTAAGGTGAGTTTTAAATTCTTTTATATTAGTATTCATGCTTCTAATTTTTTCTGGTAATCAATAAAAAAATTTACTGTGAGATATTTATGATCTAACTGTACTATTGTTTTTTTACATCTAAGATTTCCGATATTTTTAAAGGGTGCAACTTTATTTTGAATATTATCTTTACAAATTTGTAATTTTGTAAAATGCACTTAATTTTCGGACTTTAAATTATTTAAATAAAAGTTCAGACAAATATGAATAGGGTTTTTTTTATTGTTTTTCTTTTTAGTTTTTGTGATATGTAAATTGTTTGTGATTGATTTGTATATGTACCGCCCCATCCTATAATGCCGTATTGTACAATTGATTGACAGAAAGCGAAGTATGGGGTTATAAGTAATTTTTCATTTAAAATATCTCTTAAACATCTAAATATATATAGTTACTTTCCTTACTCTGTTGTTCAGAATATTTATATGTGGGGACCATTTTAAACGCTGGTCTATTGTTATGCCCAGGTACCAACCGGGCTCGAAAAGAAGAATATGGAGAGATACGAATGTTAGAGGAGAGCGCTAACATTTACAGCGACAAAATGTGCGGAAATTGCGAAAATGTTTAATAAAACACGACTCGTTTAAAATAGAGCAAAAATCATTTAAAGAAACTATGTGAATTTTTTCACAAATATAATTTATAAGATAATAGAAAAAAAATTGTTTTTAATAAATTTTGGAGCATACTTTGCGATTTTTTTCTATCGAGGGAATTTCATATAATTTGCGTTTCGGTGCGGGCAGCGTCTAGACATTATCTTCAAAAATAACATATATTTTTTTAAGAGCTTAAAAACTTCAAATATTTAAGGGAGATATGTAAGAAATCGGTAGAAATTCGAGTTGCGGGCCCTTAATATTGCATTTGTGGTTTTCTGTATTTAACACAGAGTGGATTATTGTGTCTATTTCTTTAGGTGTTTCTGTGAATGAAAATGGTAAACAATAGGTTTTTTTTAGAATTTGCAGTCAACAGGTCAACATTGTTTATCTCATCTTTTGAAAGAGCTGCAGCATTATTGTGATGAGAAACGTATGTTTATTGCCTTTTTTAAACGACTTCAAAAAGGAGGAGGAGAGAAAAACAATGTTTTCCTCTCCTAATTAAAAGTTTTCATCTCTATAATTCTCTATCATCTTCCCTCCAATATCTTCAAGAAGTTCCCAATCTCCCTATATACAATATTCCATTTAAGGCTATCACTTTTATGCCGAAAATAATAACATCAGTCTTTCAGAAGAATATTTTATCTTCCCCAAATAAATTTCAAAATGTGGAAGATTGTTTTAAAAGCATTGTGGCTTCAAAGTTCCCTGGATTTTCCATCCTTTACACTGATGGTTCCAAAATTGAAAATAAAAGATGTGGAGCATCGATATATAGTCCAGAATTCAACATCAATCTCACTTATAAATTACCGAAAGAAGCTTCCATATTTACAGCTGAATGCTTTGCAATTGAACAAGCGCTAAATCAAATCCAGGTTCTCAACATTCATCGAGCCTTACTATGTACTGATTCGCTAAGTGCTCTAAATAAAATTAGGTCAAATATTCTATGTTATCCGGAAGATAATATTATATGTAAAATAAAAAATCTTCTCAATTCTCTAAGTGAATCTGGGTTTGAGACGATATTGGCCTGGGTCCCTGCCCATTTGGGTATCGAGGGTAATGAGATGGCCGATTTTCTCGCCAAACCTGGTTCAGATTCCGGAACTATCCCACTAAATTTTATAATTCCTATCTCCGATGTCTTCCCGATTCTTAAATCCAACATGCCTCGTACCTGGGAAGAAAATTGGGCAGTATCCAAAATAAGAACTGGATCTTTCTATGCTGGAATTCAAAACCATATCCCTGCAAAGCCATGGTTTCACGGTAAAAAACTTTCAAAACGATTCATTTCATGTATTTCGAGAATGAGAATTGGTCACTGTTCAATTGCATCTCACTTGTCTAGAATTAGAGTTTTAAATTATCCGGTCTGCCAGTGCGGTGTGGAAGAGGAAACCCTCAACCACGTTTTCTTTAACTGTAAGAACCATTCATATTTCAAGAACATATACCGCTGGCTTATTAAAATCACACACCGGTCCCCCCTTAACATTTCATACCTTTTATCTCTTAACAATTCTCGTGTTCATACAGCTTTATGTAAGTTTATTAACCTGAATGAATTTGGTCCATTTCTGACAATGGCATCCATGAGAAAACCATATAGGTCTTAAATATGCATTAAGTATGTGCGCGACAAATGGACGAATAACTCAATATCACGCCAACCGATTTCGATGATTCTTTATTTATTGGAAAGGATGTACTTCAAGGGTAGTTTGATGAGAGTTTGGTTAGGTTCTGATTATGGGATCGATGACAAAATAACGGAACTCTTCAATTATTCTTAGGAGCAAATTAACGATACTCGGCCGAATCTTTTAGAGGCTATCCGGATCTTTTAGTCACCTACCGTAACGTCGTTATGGTCAAGTAATGTCTGTCTCATATGAGCAGCAGGTTTAGTAGGTCTACCCATATTTAGACAAATTAGTTAGTGTACTTCAGATTCACTAAAAATAAACAAAAATTTACCAACACAAAAAAAAGCCTTCAAAAAATGCACTAAAAAGTAAAACAATAATTTCGTATTCTTCTACAACTTACTTTTTCCACTCGTCAATATGTAGGTACGATTTTTATTTTTGGAGTTGGTGTCACCCAAGGTACCCGGCCCGGCGTGTTCACTTGACAGCTCTCCTCCCACCGCGGCCCCGTCTCGCCTCTCGCCTCGTCAAGTCGTGCGTGCGACACAAGCACATCTTACCTATAACCTTTGTATGTAGTTACAAACCTACCTTGGCTGACACCGACTCCAAAAATAACAATCGTACCTACATATTGATGAGTAGAAAAAGTAAGTTGATTATTAAGTTGTAGAAGAATAATAATTTTTTCTTTTTAGTGCATTTTTTTAAGTCGTTTTTTTGTTTTGTTAAAATTTTTGTTTATTGTGCCATCACGTTGACCGTCATGGTAATAATGAAAGCTCTCAATGATTGTAGATTGCAGATAATACAGAAAAAAGAACATCGTAAATCATAACAGTATATTCTATTTCTATGTTATATATCTATATACATTTTACTTTACCTTACTATATATTCTTTTTTGTCTTCCTGTCGACCTTTTCAATAGAATCGCTGAACTTCATCAATCGTTTTATTATTTTGGTAATAGATGTTCACACGAAACCCGTTTCTCTTCCACTCCATTAATCATTGCCGGCTGATGATATTGATAATGATCTTCTTCCGCTCGCCATTCATTGACTAGGTTGGACTGGGTCGACAGCCGGGTTTCAATTTACCTCAGTACTTAGTGAAGTAGGTACTATCTAATGCAGTTAATTATGTATTTAGAAATTAGGAAAGCAGATTAAGGTTGTACTTGTTTTGGTCATTTTTTACGGTGCTTTCTTTTTGTCCATTTTCCAAATAGGTCGACTTTTCATATTAATTTTTTTTTATTAGTGATAATATATTACAAAATTATTACATAACATTTCTAATATGAGTTAAAGCCGCCCCAATCCGTATTTCTACCGATTTCTTCGGATGATGGTGATATTGAACGACAGAGGAGAAGTATCAGTGTTTTTCAAATATGATTGCCCGAAGATTCTTCCGATGCAGCAATAATGTTAAAAAAACATTATTTAATGCATTCTGCACTAGCCTGTATACATGTGAAACATGGTGTCAATACCGAGTAAGCTCAATGGAACGTCTCCGGAACGAATATAATGATGCGTGCAGAATCATATTTGGATTCAGAAGGTATAGCAGCGCTTCAACAATGTTCACAGAATTAGGACTCCATGGATTCGCCAGTCTGATGAGACACCGGGTCACTGGAGCCAGGATGCGGCTAATGGCCTCCGACAACACGTTGGTGACCGCAGCCTTCCAGCACCAAGCTCCACTCCTGAGTGAGTGATGGGCCCGAGCGCACTCAAGATCACGCCCTGCATAATAATTGATTATTTATTTTTGTTACCATTAATTTTTATTACTATTATTTTTTTATTTTCTATTTATGTTCTTATTTCTTATTTCTTTCTTCTTCTCTTCTTCGATTGCGCTACAGCCCATATCGAGCTTTGGCCTCCTGCAACAGTCGCCTCCAACTCCTCCTGTCCTCAGCGGCTGACTTCCAATTTGGTACCTGGAGAAGCTGTGCTGCATCCCCTCTTACTTCGTCTTCCCACCTCAGTCTGGGTCTTCCCACTTTTCTCTTTCCACCTGGGTGTCCAGTCAAAATTCTTTTTGGGACGCGTGTATCCGGCATTCTCTGTACATGCCCAGCCCATCTCAGCCTGAGGAGTCTCATATGTGTTGAGATGCTAGGTGCCTTATATATATTATACAATTCTGTATTGTGCCGGATGCGCCACTGTTCACCCTCTTTCACGGGTCCACATATTCTTCTCAGCACTTTTCTTTCAAAAGTATCCAGCATTTCAGCCATCTTTACCGTCAGTATCAGCGCCTCACATCCATATGCCAATACAGTTCTGACAATGGTCTTATATATGGTTATTTTGGTTTTTCTGTGGACACTACGTGACTTAAACACTGGCAGCAAAGAGAAGTATGTTTGTTGGCTGCTGTGATTCTCCTTCTGATTTCTGCTGGATCCTCATTATTCTCTGTCAGACTGGAGCCCAGGTAGGCAAATTGGTCGACCACTTCGTATAAGTAGTTGTCTTATTTCTTTACTGTGTAAATATATAAATATGTATAACTATATGGGACGTGTGGGATTGCACTATCCTCCCCACATCCTGGAATAAAGATTACTTACTTACATATCTCCCTTAAACAATTGAAGTTTTTAAGCTCTTAAAAAATAAATGTTATTTTTGAAGATAACATCTAGATGTGTACTACGCCGAAATGCAAATTATATGAAATTCCCGGCTAGAAAAAAATCACAAAGTATGCTCCAAAAATTATTATAAACACATTAATTTCACTTATTTTAGAAGTTGTATATAGAAAAATTTACAGTGTTTTTCAAATGCTATTTTGTTCCCCACGAAATTTTTTCTCTATTTTAAACATGTCGTGTTTTATTAAACATTTTCACAATTATCGCTTCAATTTTATCGTTTTAAATATTAGCGCGCTCTCTCCAACATCTTCTTCTTTTTGAGCGGGTATAGTGCGCCTTAATAAAACTCATTTCGGGGAAGGACAACATAATACAACTAAAAAAAAAATATTTTATTTTTTCACAAGAACACGAATTTAAATGGGAGATCAATGAACAGTACATAGATTTTAAAACGGAGTAGACACACTACGTCACCTTAATTCAAACGACCATTTTAGTTTTTAAAATTAAAAATAAAGTATAAAAAATTATAATTACAAACAAATACAGCTAAATTCGTTACTGGTTGCTGAGAAAATATCCTTTTATAGCCTTTGCCAATTTTTTTTGTTTTATATTGGAAGTTTAGGACATTGGGTAATGCGTTGTATTGCGTGTGTGCCACGTATTGTAAGGAGTTAATTCCAAATTTAGTCGTCTATGTAGATGACGATACGTCACATTAATTTATATATATACATAGATGAATCCCTATTTCCCTTGGTCACGCCATAACTTCCGAACGATTATACGTATTTCATTCATCTTTTTTTAAAGTTTTCTAATACTTTGTAGATGGTTCTTACGGAAAGAAAAATTAAGAAAATTGCGCAGAAAATTGGATAGTCTCAAAAAACTTAACGACTAATTTAATTTCGCACGTTTGTCAGTTCGCGTGTTTTGATGAATGTGAATTTAGCAGGCAGCTGTTTTTCTTTTTTTGTAACAAAAGAATTGTGAGGTGTGGATCTACAGAAGAATACTTAAAATAAGCTGGATGGACAGGGTTATAAATAAAGATGTTATGGTTCGGATGAATAAAGAAAAGGAAGTAATTAAAACTATAAAAATCCACTTCAATATCTTTGACATGTGATGAGACATCCAGAGAAGTATGAGATCCTGCTTCTCATAATGCAGGGAAAGATTGCCGGAAGACGGAGCCCTGGAAGAAGGAGAACCTCATGGCTGAAAAACCTGAGACAGTGGTTTGACCAGTCTACCGTGGAGCTGTTCCGGGCCGCAGTAAACAAAGTCCGCATAGCCAAAGTGATAGCCAACGTCCGTTGAACGGACAGGCCACAAGAAGAAGAAGAACAGTTGGTAAAATTATATTCAAAATCGGCCCAGTTTTGAAGAAGATAAACGGGGAGTACAGACCCTCGGTTTTGACAATTTTATTTCGGTTTTATCAGTCTGAGGTACAAAATAATAATTCAGCAGATGTCTGAGTCTGATTATAAGAGGAGAGTGGAACATAAACATAATACAAGGTTCACAAAGAATGAAGGAATGCTTGTTCCAAAATATAATACTAAATACGGACGGCGAATCCTGGAATATAGCGTACCAAAAATATTTAACATTTTACAAAGTAATTTAAAAAGTTGCGATTCTACAAATAGATTAAGATGTATGCTGAAACAATGGTTACTAAATAGAGATGGCTTATATTAATTCGTGTGTGTTAATTGTGACAATTTGTGTAGTTATTGATTAATGTTCCACAATGTTCCTGCCCATCTATAACCCAAACAAAAAGTATTAAATATCTTGGGATTGTAATTGATGAAAAACTACAGAAGAATTCACACATTGATCTTACCTCAAAAAAGCTAACAACACTCATCTACTTCTTCAAAAAATTAAGAAACATCTTGTCTATGAGGGATCTAAAGAGGGTATATTATTTTTATTTTATTTTATTTTTTTTTTTTATTTATTTTAGGGAAAGTTGACAGCAAATCAGAGATTACAAAATAATACAATAATAATATAATATTTATGTCAATTATGAACTTTCCACTGATAATAATTAATAATAGATAATAAAGTGTGACAGTGTAAGGGTATTTTCTTAGTTTTATTGTTTAGTTACAAAACATAAAAAAGGGGGGGGGGGGGGAGGAGGAACATAGGAATAGGATTAAGTGGTAAATGACGGGAATATATAGGGATTGAACTTTCTAGTTTGTGTCATGTTGCTTGGTGAGTTTTCGTTTTATGTCACGTAAAGTTGAGTTAAAAATGTCAATGTGGTAATAATTTAAGTTAAATGAGTGTGTGGATCTGTAGATAAATGAGTTCTGTTTAGAGTTGGTCTTGCAAAGAGGGAGATTAAAGGTAAGCGACTGTCTACTGTTGCGATTTGGAACATGGAAGGATAGGCGTTGAAGAAGATCAGGACAATCGATTAAGTTATGTGTAATTTTAAATAACATTACCGAATCTGCTATATTTCTTCGACAAGTTAACGATTGCATTTTGAAGAACTTTGCAGAGTCTTCATTACTAACATGCGATCGAAAAGAGCGGAAATTGAGGTACCTTAAAAATCTGTTTTGAACGCTTTCAATTCTATTTTTGTGCACTGCATAGCCTGGGTTCCATACCTGAGATGCGTATTCAAGGATACTACGAACATATGAGAAATACAGTGTTTTGAAAGTAGTAAGGTCTTTAAATTGTTTACAGGAGCGGATTATGAAACCAAGCATAGAAGATCCGTTAGTGACTATATGGTCGATATGTTTATTGAAATTCAGTTTACTATCAAGTATAACCCCAAGGTCCTTACTTTCGAATTTGATAGACAACGGTACATGATTAATTGAGTATTCATGGATTAATACGTTTTTATTTCTAGTAAAGCGCACGATGAAGCATTTAGAAATATTTATTTCTAGACAATGGGCATTACAATACGTGCTCAAACGTAGCAAATCATCTTGCAGCTTCTGACAGTCCTCGATTGAATTTATAGGTGAAAATATTTTCATGTCATCTGCATACAGGATAGTTTGGGAGTTTAGAAAACAGTTACCAACATCATTGATATATATGTTAAATAATAATGGTCCTAACAGACTGCCTTGAGGAACTCCTGATGTAACAGCAACAGAATTTGATTTAAATCCAGCAACCACTACTATTTGGCTACGGTTGGAGATATACGAAGAGAGCCAACGATAAAGATTGCCATGAATACCAATCTCTAAGAGCTTGTTTAACAAGATTGAGTGATCGACCCTGTCAAACGCCTTACTAAAGTCGGTATAGATAGTGTCCACTTGTATTCGGTTATCCAAATTATCCTGGAGGTACTCTGTGAAAGTTAAAAGATTTGTGCTTGTTGATTTACCACTAATGAAACCGTGCTGGTTTATATTCAGGCTAGGTTTAAGAGCAGCATATAATTGATCATAGATTATTTTTTCAAAAATTTTGTTGAATATGCAAAGTTTAGAGATTGGCCTGTAGTTTTTGACATCAGTTTTTTTACCATTCTTGAAGATGGGAGACACAAACGCGGATTTCCATATAACTGGGACAGTGCATTCGGTAAGAGAACGATTGAAAATCAAAGAAAGGGGTAAGGCTAGATTGTTTGCACATCGTTTAATAAGGATTGAAGGTATTTCGTCAGGACCAGCACCTTTGCAAATATCAATTTCCTTAAGGTATTTTAAGACGATTTCTCGCGTCACCTCAATATTACTTATATTGGATGTATGGTTTCCGACGTCAGTTGGATTACGGGCAGGTGGATTGGAGGGTTTACTGAAAACCGAACTGAAATATTCTGAGAATAAATTTGCGATGGCTGTTCCATTATCGGCTCTCAACTCTCCTAGATACATACATTTTGGAACACCCTGAGATTTGTTAGAGGATTTGACGTGGCTCCAGAAGTTTTTCGGGTTTGAGGATAAATTATTTTCGATTTTACTTAAGTAACGAGATTTGTTTTCCCGACATAAATCTTTGTGCCGTTTACGAAGGAGAGAAAATGCGTCATAATCAGCCTGATTTTTGTATTTTTTATATTTGCTAAAATATTTCGATTTTTCCTTCATTACCTTAATAAGGGCAGCATTGTACCAAGGAGGATATTTCAAATTCCACGAAAATTATGCTTTATGCCACTCTCGATTGGAATATGGAGTAATAGGATGGGGCTCAGCAGCATCTAATCATTTAAAACAACTTAAGATAACTCAGAATTGCATCATAAAGACCATTCTAAAGGTCCCCATAAGGACGTCAACAACAGAAATTTTTAAACAGTTTGATGTTCCAAGCATACAGAAAATCTATGCCAAAAACATTCTAGTACATCACCACAAAAATGATTCAGAGGCAGACACCTCACATGCTCATAAAACCAGAGCCAAACAAACAGACATACTTAATATACCAAAGTGTAACTCTTCATTTGGTCAAAAAAGTTCTGAATTTTTAGCAGTAAAGTTATATAACAAACTCCCACTTAGTATCAAACAAATTAAAACAAAAAATAGCTACATTAAGGACATTAAATGTTGGCTGAAGGAACTATCGGAAAATGAACTTACTAGTATACTTAAAACATCGTGATAGAAGTTTCTGGAAAACCTTATCCAAACATTGAGTTAAACCATAGAAGTCGCTGAAAAACTTATCCAAAGCATAGTCCCCCTCAGCACAGGATCTCCTAGTGAGGAGGACTACGAATATATTTTCTATTTTATATATACATCTAACTAACATGTTTCTCATAAAATGTAAAAAATATTATATAGTTACTAAATAAAAAAATAAATAAAATAAAATTATGTATGTTTAAATTGTAATTGAAAATTAACATCCGGTTGACAAACTGCTTTATTGTTGTTTAACGGGATTGTACCTTGAAAACCAATAAAAAAGGTGTAGTTGTCCCTTTATTTCAGTATTTAGGGTAAAAAAGGCGACAGTGACAGCAACAATTTGGTAAAATACTTATTATCCAAATTTCTCAGCGACCGTGTTTCGTATTAAGATGGCGGACAAGATAAAAACAACGATAAGACAGTCGCCAACTGAATAATGCCAAGTGTGTGGTCACCTCTGCCATAGGTCATCTCAAGTGGTTCACTATGTTTGGTGACTTTGGTGACGGATCGGGACAGAATGGTTGTGGGCTGGATTTGACATTGGGAGGGATGGATGCATACGTCCGTCACTCCTGGACACACTGTCCCCCAGATTCCAATCTACTCCTGATACCCTTTCCTTCCCAGAACTTCCTCTCCTCCCTTTCCTAAAAAGACCCTCTACACAGCATCCTCAAAGATGATATAGGCCCTAAGGAGGATTACTTTCCTCAGGGCATCCTGGGTGGACTAATGTAAAAAAAGTTTAGTCTGTAAAATACTAATATTTATTAATAAGTTAAAGAATAAAATGTCTTCCGATTATACGAGTATGTTAAAAAAACGTGCGATAATTGGTAATGGTTTTTTTACATTGGTTCCACACAGGAGGCCCTGAGGAAAATAGTTTCCCTAATGTTATCTTTGGGAATGCTGCGTGGTGGGCATTTTTGAAGAAACGAAGGTGAGGAAGTTCTGGAGAGGAAAAAATATGAGGGGTGGGTGCGAATCTGGGGGTCAGTGTGTCCAGGAGTGACGGACGTGTGAATCCATTCCTCTGGGTCGAAAGAGTCCGGCTGGAGAAATCAAATTCTCACCCAATCCAGCCCGTTTCGCAGTAGGTTGGCAAACGCATCCACCGCAAAGACCTGAACAAACCTCACCCCATTGGACCTGAGTTACAATCACTAACAGACTGACCCTAATTTTTAAATAAATAAATCCATTATTTGGGCTCGTGACGTCACTACATGAAAATGTTCCGTCTCCGAAAATGTTCCTATTAATTTTATAAAATTCCACACTGATTTATTTTTTTTATATGGCATCACTTTGATTTCAGGCGAATTTTTGAATTTGACATTTAACGTTCACTAGATTTATTGTTTGTTCTCTGCGAACGTATCATTTGGTTTGATTTTTTGACAGATGTTTTGAAGAGAACCCCGTACATTTTACGTTGTTCGTACATGTGTTAGAGAGGTATAATGATAATGGTGCGGTTTTTAACAAAATCAAATTTTATAATATTCTTATTATTACTATAATTTACAAGTACAAGTATATTACATTTGATTTAGTAATATAGACGTCGAACATTATAATGATTTATGATCAATAAGATGGATCAAGGAAAAAAATATTTATGAGATTTAATATTTTTGGTATGCCTCGTTATTCTCCTGTGTCATTCGTGTGGAAAACGTTCTTTTTTTAAATGATTTTCGACTATTGAAAATTATGTCCCGTCTTTCCGGTTTATAAAAAAAGTCTAATTTTTCGGATTGAAATTTTCAAAAAATCGCCAGGGTTTCAAAAATACGAAAAAATAAATAAAAATAATACAGAATGTCTTAGAATATTTGTCTAAACCGGAAAAAAATGTGATGCAAGTGGCCTATTGGAATGTTTAAAGTCACACCAAAAGATGTATCGTAGGAGCTACATAAAACTACATAAAATTTAGTTTACAATATGAAACATTATAATTAATTAGAAATTTTGTAAACTTAAATGTACAAATTACTCAAATAAAAATTCACAAATAAAAATAAAATATATAAGACAACAAAAGACACAATAGTTAATGAACTCACTGGGTCGTGTATTTTGGGTTTCTCAACATATCCTGGAGGCTTCGTGGCTACTATCATCCGCAGCGCCATGAAAGCGGTAAGAAAATGAACGAACAGCATCTGAAAAAATAAATAATTATTAAAATCCTTCAAAAATCGAGCGTATTTTATCAGAAGGCAAAAATATAATATTTGCAATAAAATCCAAATAAATTGTAAACATATCTGAAAACCAAAAAAATTGTTTTTGAGAGGTGATGAAAAACACTTTCAATTAATATTATTAGAAATAACCACGTATTTTTTAATTATAATTTTTTTTAATGCTAATCTAAAAAGTTTTAAAAATGGTTTATCTTACGTTTTTTTTTCAACTAAAATTACTGACAGCAAAAAAAAATAAAATACACTCATATTTTATAAGACAAATGATTTTTTTAAGATAAATGAATGCGCACTGTACAGGGCCCGCAGATACTTTAATAGTACTCAACTGCTAACCCTGTACAAATCGCAAGTGCGCCCCACGGTTGAATTTGGCAGCCACCTCTGATCAGGAGCCCCAAAATACCTGAAAAATACCCTCGACTCTGTGCAGAAATGGGCGGTCCGTCTGATAGATTCTCCTAATTTAACAAACGGATTGAAATCTTTAGAGCACAGGCGTCGTCGGGTGGGAATGCTATCCTTCTTCTACTGGTATTTCAATGGAAGATGCTTCGAGGAACTAGAATCATTGATCCCTTGTGCACCGGTGCATTGTCGTGAAACACGCCAAACACGTGCCCAACATATGTACACGGTTGACATTTGTCACATGAGAATAGGTCGCTTATTCGACTCGTTCTTGTGTTCACCAGCACGGCTGTGGGACGATTTGCCGGCCTCTGTGTTTCCTTCTTCCTATAACATGGGTCTCTTCAAAACCAATGATCACTCCTTGCTCTCTTCAAAAAGACCCCCCACACAACATCTCAAATGACATAGGCCCTGAGGGAAGTTATTTTCCTAAGGCCTCCTGTGTGGAGTTTATGTAAAAAAAATATATTTAGGGAAAACGCTTTTAACGAGTTATGCTTTAAAATATTATGATTAAATAATTGTTTGTGCCCGTACGTATGCCATGTGAATATGACAAATCCTTAAAAAAGGCCAACAAATACAACATTAGGTTGAATTACCGATACAAAATTGTATTTGATTCAATTTGGGAGGCGGGTATGGGTACTGCCGCCCCGGGAACCATTTATTGGATGACCAACACCTCTGACATAGGTCACCCCAAGTGATTCGCTACGTATGGTGACTTAGCAGGGGTGCACGGGGTGAGGTTTGTCCAGGTCTTGGCAGAGGATGCGTCTGCCCACCTGCTGTGTGGTGGGCCCAAAGCTATTCAAATACAAAAGAGATATGATATGGTGTCCGCGCAACTGTCAGCGGACTACGACATAATTAGAGTAGTTTGCATACGAAAAGAATTTGTTCATTTCGTTGATTTTTTGAAGGTGTGATAGGTATTGGTAAACAATTTATGTAGTTTGAATACGGAAAGAATTCGTTCATTAAGGGTGGGTTTCTTCATTTACCGAGAATGCTAAATGCGATGCTAATTGTAAAATTAAACAATCAAAATTTAAAATTTTCTATGCATTTGACCATTTACTTTTACAATTAGCATTGCATTTAGCATTCTCGGTAAATGAAGAAACCCACCATTAGTTTAACGTTCATTTGGTTTATTCGTAAAGAATGTTAATAGGTATGCCAAATCGCTTGAAAGTTTGTTACAGTAAAGCTTGTATGTATACAAATACACTAGTTTTTGTTGTAGTCAAAAATACCTATTAGTTTTGATTTTACAGGCAAGTTTAAATTTACGATAAGTATCGAGTCCCGTTAACAGTCACGTGACCGCATGTGACCGCATGTGACGTCATTTTACAACGCTCAGCAAGTTGCCAGCGGTACAAACGTAAGGCGACACCGTGCCGAGAGCGCGAGCGGACTGAGCGAGTGTTGTGAAATGACGTCACACCGTCACACGCATCGAGTACGAATCCGCATTGCACGTTTACTTCTATAAATCGGAAACTAATTGACGTATCGAAGTAATTCTTTCACTTGTATTTTTTTTTATTTTTGACAGAAAACATGGAGAGCTAATAATCAAAAATAGTTAACATTCTTCATTATTCGTCATTTAGTTTATTTTTTAATTGGTAAACAATATCGGCGACACCCGGAAGCGCAGTCCCACCTAGTAAAAACTGCAGATGTCACATTTACTTATATTTCAATATCTTTGGGTGGGCCAGATAAGGAGAGACTGGAGAGTTAGTTGGAGGTCTTTTAACCTTTCCAGCCGGACTATTTCGACCCATCGCTCTGCACCGCAGATGGAGGGATGAATTCACACGTCTGTCTCTTCTGGACACACTGACCCCCAGATTCCTACCCACCCCTCGTAACTTTTTCCTTCCCATAATTTTCCATCATTCCTTTCTTAAAAAGACCCTCCACACAGCATTCCCTAAGTTGACATAGTCCCTGAAGAAAGTATTGTCCTCAGGGCCTGTATGGATTTAATCTAAAAAAAAAAAAAAAATGATAGGCTTTCCGCCCCATTAAAACACGGTTTATAAAGTGATATGAATCACGTTACATACACCGTATTTTCATGGGATTAGAACGAGAGTTGATAGTCATTTCTCTACGCAGTCAACATTGTAAAAAAGCCATTTACATCAGCGCAAAAAGAACACGTTCACTGTTGAACAAGTATTTTTGACAGCCGAAGTTACTATCTCTCGTAATCGACATCGTTAAATCATGAAGTCAATGTTATCATTAGTATTACTTTACTCCGAGAGAAATTCAAGCAGCAACGTTCAAAACAACGCGAGATCACTTTCATACCCAAACGGTCGAGCGTTTCAAACTGAACCAATTATTGTTTATAAATATATTTAAACCAAATTAAATCGTCGTTACCTCTGAAAAAAAATGCTTTCACTATCGTTCTGGATACGCCCCGTAGGGACAAAAAACCCGCAAAGCAATTCGGTGAAATTTAACTTCATGTAAGTCGAAACCACATGCTAACCCTTTCGGACCGTTTATATATATTTAAAATACATGGATCTTAGAATTTTTTTCTTTTGATTTCAGAATAAACCACACTCTGTAAGACCTTGTAGAGCCTAGGTTCTCAACGTGGGTGATAACGCCACCTTGTGGGCGTTTGAGACATTTAAGGAGGCAGTAGAAGACCCAGATAAAATTAGGGGGCGTTGGCGTAGGCGAGGGGGCTCGGGAGAGACTGGTTGAGGGAGACCATTTAAGATCTTCAGTTAGTTTCTCCCGACCCTTAGCCTTACACCAAAGTGGTACGTCCCCCCACCCACTATCGTCAATGCATAATCGAGAAACCGGCTAAAGGACGCGGACGTTGAGATTCGTTCACGGCCAGTCCGACAACCAAACACATTCTCGCTGGTACTGCCACATGACGAGAGAGGTATCCCACCCGACATTAGCGTTCTTCACCATACTTGTTTTTATTATCATTTCTTGCAGATGCTTGCAGCATACGCAAGATACCGGTACCTTGTGAGCAGCAGCCTTTTATGTTTATTTTTATGTTTTTAATTACTTTATGTTTGAAATACTTTATATTATTGATCATATATTATTCGCATTTTGTATATTATGTAAGCACTTGCATACTGCTTCCTAACACCGTATGCAGGGACACTGGAGGTCTAGATTCGTTCAAACTTAAATGTAGATTCGTTCTTTCAAAAAAATTAGAGTCCTTGCGAGAGCCTTGAAGGAGAAACCATCTGTTACTTATCCCAGGGCGGGTAAGCGGTGGATAACTTCCAATGCACCAAAGTGGGAGGGACGGATTCATCGTCATTCCTGGACCCACACACATCATCCTCAAAGATGACAAAGACCCTGAGGAAAAAAAATTCCTTCAGGGCCTATATCATCTTAGGCGATACTGTATAGAGGGCTTTTTAAGGAAAGGAAGAAGAGGAAGTTCTGGAAATAAAATAGGTATGAGGGGTGGGTAGGAATCTGGAGGTCAGTGTGTCCAGGAAAGACTGACGTATGAATCCATCCCTTCAACTGCGGTGCAAGGCAATGGGTCGGGAGATTCTGGCAGGAGTGGGCAAAAGACCTCCTCAACCAGTCTCTCTCGATCCAGCCCGCCACGCAGCAGATGGGCAGATACATCAGCCGCCAAGACCTTGACAAACCTCACTCTCCCAGGAACTCCTGATATAACACTAAATGCAGCGAACCACTTGGGGTGACCAATGGCGGAGGTGTCGGTTATCCAATAAATTGTCCCCAGGGCGGCGGTATCCATACTCGCCTACCAAAATGCTATTGGATAAAAATTCTGAAATTAAAATTATTTTTTTATAAGAACAACTCTCTTTTTATAACTTTTAAAGGTTATTCCCATCAATGCAATATATCAAGTTGTTCTCATGAAAAATTGAATATTCATTTAAACTTATTTAAAAGGTAATGGTATTATGTTTATCCGAGACGCTATCTAGGTTACAAACCAGTTCTTAGAACGATTTTTTCCAATAAAAAGAGTAGTTTCCTATGATATGGAAAAAATGTCGAAAATAATATTGTTAATTCTAAAAGTTTTAAAGTATGAGATTGACAATAAGGAACTCCAGTGAAAAATATTATGATTTAAAAAAATATGTTCATATAGACCAAAGATATTGAAATATAAGTAGATACGCTATCTGCTGTTTTTACTATGTGGGTCTGCGCTTCCGGGTGTCGCCGATATTGTTTACCAATTAACAAATAAACTAAAAGAACAAATAATTAACGAATAAACCAAACGAACGTTAAACTAAATGAACGAATTCTTTCCTTATTCAAAATATATTTTTAACAAATATTAATGCACATTTTCAAAAAATCAACGAAATGAACAAATTGTTTTTGTATGAAAACTACGCTAATTAGCGCGTAGTCCGGTGACAGTTGCGCGGACACCATAGCATATCTATTCTGTATTTGAATATCTTTGATATAGACCAATAAACGTTGATTCTGAATATATAAGTTTTATTTAATAATATTAATCGCAGAGTTTTTAAAAAATTATTAAATAGTCCATTTTTAATCCGGTCGTACAAATACGCCGTCAAGTTTGCATTATTGAAATTTTAGTGGTGACGTCACTGTTCGACGTGTCGTGACGTCACCGTAAAGTCATTGTATGGGGATGTATGATATGACACAAGCCATCGCATTAATTTATTCGTTTATTTACATACTGTTTATAGAGATTTAGTTGTTGTGTTTATTGAAACATTATTTAGGCCTAAATAATGTTTCAAAAATAAAGGTATCTCTTATTAGTTTATCTCTATTATTGAAAATATTAAAAAAATAACTGCACAAAAAAAATAGTAATGCTACTTCTAGGGAGAATACTTCGAACACCGGAATTCAAAATGGCGGTAGCTGATCAGCTGATTGCCCGATCCCATACTAATTTTTCAGTAGTGATGACGTCACATGATTCACCGTACATACGGTGGTTTTCGGGGGAACTTGAAAAATTAAAACTTTGACAATTATTTTAACTATTAAAACTAACTCTAAAAATAAAAATGCAGTTATTTAAGTTAGAAGGTCATCATACATTAAAAAATAAAATTAAAAAATTGGACTGGAGTTCTCTATTATGACGGTTTCCTAGAAGGATGCCTGAATTGGTAAAAGCGCACGTCCCGGTTAGGTTTTGGGTTCGAGTCCCAATTGCGACCATTATCTTTTTCTATTTTTCTGTGTCTTGTTCTCTTTCATATTTTCGTTTAATTTATTAGTGTTATCTTCTTCTTCTTCAATAAAATTTAAAGTTGTAATTCTGTTACGAAAGGGTTAAGTCGTGTTAGTGCGTTGTTACGATACGTCGCGGCGTGTCGTAGGTGTTCCCTACTCGAAAACCGGTCGTAATTTAAGAGTTAAGTGCACATAACTTCTGCTCGCAATATTTTCGTAACTGAGTTAATGGGCCATTAAACATCGAGATGGTTATGAATGGCAGTTACCAGTAATAACGTATTATTTATAATAATTAAATTACGACCCGTGAAATCGTTTTAATAGAGATTGCGACATGTAAGTTTCCGGTATTTGGGCGTATCTTTTTTATAATTGGTAATTAATTGGTTGTATTTATTTTATCGGGGTGTAAACATGATATCAATTAATTAAATTAGTTGTGGATACTTTCAGTTTCATGTTAACTTCATCGAAGACAGAGTTGGGCCCGTAATACTGCAGACAGTACTCAACATTTCCGTGACTGTTGTTCCCTCGACAGTTAGTCCATGGCATACTTATATACAATATGCAGTCGGTTTAGGGAAAATATGATATACCTACTTACACAAAATATAACTAAGTGTCTCCAAAGTGGTGTGCAGAGAAGATATACCGCCGAATAACAAAATACTACATAAAACTATTTGCCTACATACTGTATAGGCAAGTATCGATAGTAAGTTACAATATCAATGTCACATTAATCAAATAACAAATACAGCAGCCAAAATGAATGGCTTCATCATAATAAATTCAAAATAATTCACAAACACTGTACTTATCAAACAACTATACTTTGCGTATGTATGAAGCCATCTAGAGTTTGCGTCAACTGTGTGGTCTCCATTTTATGCAGTACATAAAAACAAAATGGAATCGATTCAGAAAAAATCATAAAATACCTTTCTTATAAATCGCACAAACGATTTAATAATTATGTTGATGTAACAAAATTGACACATTGAGTATACGTAGACAATTCTTAGATGCGATGTTGCTGACTGTCCTGAATTATTGAACAGAATAGATTTGAAAGTACCTACAGGCACACACCTACGTGTAATATTTTTAAAGAAAAACACTGTAAACAAATTCAAACCAAAATTCTTGCTTTATAAAACGGTGTTCAACAAATAATAACATTATAATATTTAACTAAATGAAGACAATATTAGCGAAACTCAATCGAAATCTGGAGACAGAAAAATCAGAAAAGATATTGGCTCCGCTGGGACTCGAACCCAGAACCCTTTTCTTACATGGAAACAGCTCTACCGATTAAGCTACGGAACCCATATTAATTCGGTCACTTTTAACTGTATCATACTTCGACTAAGAACTACCAACATTATCTTCATTTACTTAACGCACATATTATTGGCTGCTATCTTTATATATGATTACAAGATTCAACTATCACTATCTAGATTGCATTTAGTTCGAGTTCGAGGAGAAGAAGATACGGGAAGGAAAAAGGTGGGTAGGAATCTGGGGGGCAGTGTGGCCAGGAGTGACGGACGTGTGAATCTATTCCTCACACTGCGGTGCAAGGCGAAGGATCGGGAGAATCCGGCTGGAGAGGTCAAAAGGCCTCCCTCAATCAGTCTCCTCCGATCCAGCCCGCCACGCAAACGTATCCGCCACCAAGACCTAGACGAACCTCAACCCCTTAAGTCGGGCACCCCTGCTAAGTCACCTAACGTAGCGAACCACTTGGAGTGACCTGTGGCAGGGGTGGTATTCATACATACCCTTCTGTTATTCTGACTCTTGACATGACCCGACTCAAGTATTTGGTTCACTTTATCGTGTCATGTCTTCTCTGCGTCCCCGACTTCTTCTATCATTCACATTCGCGTCATATTATATTATACTTATACTCTTTTCTTCATTCATTCGCTCTACATGTCCTAACCATCTAAACGTCCGTTTCTTAACCGTTCTGGTTATGTTTACATCAGTCTTGCATTCTTTGCAAATCACCACATTTTTCACACGATCATACATGGTTTTACCATACATACATTAGATCTCATTTTTACAGGATTCAGTCTACTTCATCCTTCCTGTGCCAGTTCCACGCCTCACTGCTGTACATCACGATGACTGCCGGCATGGTGATGAATATACACGTGAAATCCTATTTAGATACTATTTTGATTAATCTTTACGACGAATCGGCTTACAGTATGAACATCAAAAAATATGCTACGGATAAATTGAAGCTTTAACTACTTTATCTATGTATTGGAATTACAATAAAATTATTATTTACGTAACAAAAAATATAAGCGTAAACCACTAAAAAAAATGTTTTCTCATGACTTAACTATGAAGTAATGTAAGTAACAATTTTTTAAAAATACCCCTTTACGGCTAAGACTATTTTTGACTTTATCTATGTTCTAACTTTTTTTCGTTCTTATAAAATTATGCACAAAATAAATAAAAACCATTTTTTCGCTTACTAGCCTCGTGCAAAAAGACGCTCGATTTTAAAATTTTGCAGGCATGAGATTTGAAATATTTCTAGCGTTTATATTCCTCTTAAGGCAGGGGTAAGGCTCTTGACTCGCACTCCGAAGTTCACGGGATCGAATCCCGGTGTGGGCAAATAAATTATATTTTATTAATTTGTGTTATTTCACAATTCATGTATTGAAAAATAGTATACATCTGGTTTATTTGAGGCACGATCCAGAGTGGAAGATACTTTCAGTATAGTATAACACTCTTTCTAATTTCTTTCATAGAACGAATATCAAAAATGACTACAAACATGTACTCTCGTGCAGAAGATTATTTACCAAATTTTATTTATATTTTTATTTCAAGAAGAATAATGCTCACCAATGTTTATTTCATCTTCTTTAAATTTTCTTTATTTCTTAGATAACTTGCAATTCTTATATTTTTATCTGTTTTTAGTTTTATTTATCCCTAAATATGTTATTTTTTTCTTTTCTCTTCTTATATTTTATTATCTGTTTATATAAAATTATATTACATGTATGACTATTACAAAGATATTGGAATATAAGTAGATGTGCTATCTGCTGTTTTTACTATGTGGGTCTGCGCTTCCGGGTGTCGCCGATATTGTTTACCAATTAACAAATAAACTAAAAGAACAAATAATTAACGAATAAACCAAACGAACGTTAAACTAAATGAACGAATTCTTTCCTTATTCAAAATATATTGTTAACCAATATTAATGCACATTTTCAAAAAATCAACGAAATGAACAAATTCTTTTTGTATGAAAACTACGCTAATTAGCGCGTAGTCCGGCGACAGTTGCGCGGACACCATAGCATATCTTTCTGTATTTGAATATTTTTGGACTATTACAACCTAGGCAATAGCCTAGTATGGTAGTCAAAAATGGCCAAAAATATAACATTTAATCATTTATGAAATAAAAATAAATACCACCATTCAGAATTGAAACGTTGCTCGAAATGGCTTTAGCCGTGTTTGGTGACCAGATCTGATAATGGAGTACTGATACCTACCCTGATGTACGGCAGTGAGGCATGGAACTGGCAGACGAAGGATGAAAGTAGACTGAATTCTGTAGAAATTAGATTCCTAAGGCGCATGTATGGTAAAATCATTTACGATCGTGTGAGAAACGTGGAGATCCACAAAGAATGCAAGGCTGATATAAGCGTAACGAGTAAGATCAAGAAAGGAACGCTCCGATGGTTTGGGCATGTAGAGCGAATGAACGAGGAAAGGAGTGTAAGGAGAATACATGACGCAAATGTGAATGGTAAAAGAAGTCGAGGACGCCCGAGAAAAACATGGCACGACCAAATGAATCAGATACTTGAGTCGGGCCGTGTCAATTGTCAGAATAATAGAATAGCATGTATGAGACGATGTGTGAATGTGAACGAGGCAAGGAGTGTGTGCCAAGACCGAGTTGTTTAGTGGTCGGTCCTCTCTGCCTACCCCTGCGGGGAAACGGCGTATTGGTTAGTTTGTTAGTAACTTTTTTTATTTTATTGTAAAATTTTTCGCAAAATAAATAAAAAACCACTTTTGGGCTTGAAATTGTGACGTCTAAACTCCGTTTGCCAAGCAATTTTGATGCCTATTACGTATATTCGTGACATTATAAGGCACACTAGAATTACGTACATTTTTGGCTTGTGGCTACCTCTGAAGTATCGAAATTTAAAAAAAAAACTATGAGAACCTAGCTGTTGATTTCACAGCATTTTTTATACTGTTTTCTCGATCGTAAACTGCTTTCAAAAACAGAAACCGAAGCAGATGTTATACTTAATTCTTCCTTTCTCTTTTTAAGGCTACTGCATTAAATTATAAATGTTGCCTCTTTGTTTACATTAGGGTTATTAATAATCGTAATAAAAGCAGTTAACCCCACGTATTTTCTTGTCTTTATGGTTATTATGTCATTTTATTTGCTAAAAGTTCTACTTACTTTACTCTGAATGGGTTTTTTTTATGGGTCATCTCGGTTAGTTGTTATAATAAATGAACGTGGAAATCCTGCGAAACGTTCGGACGAAATACGTGGGGGGACCCAAAAGAAACGAGAATTTCTTTATAAATTTTTGACGTAAAACTTCTTTACGCACGCTCGACTTGGGGGGTAAGCTGGTGAATGCGTTGATTGAATGAAAAGGACAGTTATTTCACAGCCGAGCTATTGAATAAAATAATGAGTCATAAAAACGACACGTTCTCATATGCAAATAACAATGGTTTACCGCGTGCTTGGCGTGTTTTCGGCTATGCACAGGCACCGAAGGTAGCAATGACGCTAGTTCCTCGAAATCTTCCATTGAAATACCGATAGAATCAAGAGAGCATCTCATGTGAAGTTTTATTTCAAAGATTGCAATTCGTTGGGGTTTTTTTTCTTTGGGGATGCTATGTGGAGGGGTTTTTAAGGAAAGGAAGGAGAGGAGAGTTGTAGGAAGAAAAAGGGTTTAAGGGCCCGCAACCCGGATTCATACCGATTTATTACATATTTAACTTAAACACGGTAAGTTTTAAAGCTCTTAAAAAAATATATGTTATTCTTGAAGATAATATCTAGACTTTGCCCCCGCCGAAACGCAAATTATATAAAATTCCTTCGACAGAAAAAAATCGCAAAGTATACTCCAAAAATTATTATTAACATGTTTGTTTGAGTTATTTTACAAGTTATATACGAGTACATGAAAAAATTCACAGTGTTTTTTGAAACGCTGTTTAAGATAATGCCCGCGAGATTTTTGCTCGATTTTGTCGCTGTAAATGTTAGCGCTCTCCTCTAACATTCGTAATTTCGTATCTCTCCATCTTCTTCTTTTCGGGCCCGGTTGCAGAGCCTTAAGGGGTGGGTAGGAATCTGGGGTTTGTAAACCTAGCGAACCACTTGGCGTGACCTATGGCAGAGGTGTTAGTTGTCTAATACAGGTTCCCGGGGCAGCGGTACCCATTCCCGCCTCCCAAATTTAATTAACTTAGGGATTTAATTTTATCAAATGGACAGCCCGTTTCTGCACAAGTTATTTTTTGCGTAAGTATGTTGGAGATCCCAGACCAGAAGTGGCTACAAAATTCAGCAGCGGGTCACTCAATGACAACTTGTTACCAGTTTGTGGCTGAGTGGACAGTGCATCAATTGATGACAATTTTTCCGGCGACAATTGGCCCCCTGACAGTTGGCTACCTCGGCAGTTGATCCCCCCGACAGCTGACCCCCCGACAGTTGATCTGGAGACAATTGTCCCCCCGACAGTTGGCCCGCCGACAGTTGAACCCACGATAGGTAACCCCCGACAGTTGACCCACTGACAATTGATCCGGTGATAATTGCCCCCGCCGACGGTTGGCCCTCCGAAAGTTGATCTCGCCGACAGTTGATCCCTCGGACAATTGACCCCCAAAAGTATATTTCTTCAGATAAGTAAAGCCTCGATGACACACTGCTAGTTTACAAGCTACTATCTGGGAAATTCACTATCTGTTAGTAAACTCGCTCAGTGTCATCGTGTCACTTGCTAACTAGCAGCAACTAGCAGATTGTTGACAATCTACGAAAAAAAGTTAAAAGGTTGTCAACTTTACTCGCCTACACGCTTGCTCCGCTTGCTCGTGATTGGTTTATTTATGTTTCCAACATGGCTTCCGATAAAAAGCTGATTTCGACTGTCAAACATCTGAAGAATTAGTTCACGCAGGCATCGTTATTCTTGTTACTGGCGCTAGCAGCGGCCTCAATTTCCTACGCTTCTGAGCGAGTGGACAGTTTTGTGTGTCATCATGACAATCTCACTTTTAAACTAAGTAGATAGTTGCTTGTAAACTAGCCGTGTGTCATCGAGGCTTAAGCAAAGACGATATACGGCCGTACAATCAAAGTCGATATAGTTATGCCGGCAGGCGTCTTGACTGAAAAAATCAGCTGTAAAAATATTTTTACTAACAATAATTTCGACTCTCTGAAGGAGCATGCGGTAATAACAAAATACGACATACTTAAACAAACAGTCGGCTTAGCAAAAAACCGCTAAAGTTTCCAACTTGCATATAGTATAACTTTTTTAAGAGGCCCTACTACCAACCGTCTGGAGCCAGTGAGACTATGGCATCCCCAATTTTGGTGTGTCGGGAGGCTGAAGGTAGTAGGAAGGGGAAAGAGATGAAGAAAATGTATCTAACTATTCAGATCTAGTCACTAAACACAGGTAAAGCCATTTCAAGTGATCTTGAGCCGTGTTTGGTGACTTGTTTGGCATACAGATGAAATCTTTTTAACCAGATGTTGCCAAGCGAGTTAATATAAATGGGTATCATTAATCTCTGACCCAGGGCTGGGTTGGAGCAGATTATGTTAATTTTTCCTTCCTTGCACTCTCTGGCTGACGTGCGCAGGTGAATTTTGCTTTCGCCGGACTCTGAACCAGAAATAAAACCGGTTTGCAACGAGAAAAACAAACACACGTTCAACACACACGTCGTAGCAGGTGCAGAACCTTTTGGTTCAATGTTTTAGTAATTATGTATGTATTGTGTAGTTTTGGAAAATAATTGTAATTGCGCAGATCCCAGGTGTAGTTCTCTCCAGATAGCTGCAGTCAGGTTGTAAGGCCGAGCTGCCTTGTTAGCGTCCTTCAGTTCCACACCAGGGAACGGTACAATGAGATGATAGAGAGAGGTAGAGTTTGAGGTTATCCTTGTGTAGTAAAAACACTTGTGTTTGGTACTGGATATTGATTCTGTTTATTCTGATGAATAATTTTGTACAGAGTGGTTTTGGTCTGAACACTAGACTAATTAATGTTAGCAGAAGCGAAAGACGGTGTGATTTAATGCTAAACAAGCAGAGTTTAGACGAGGATAATAACAATATAGAGAGACTGTTTGTAAGATTGAGAATGTAGAATGTTTTCAAGAATGACAAGACACGCCATTTATAGACCAAAAGAGAAAGTTTGATGCACCACAGACATAAGAGATTTTAGACAAAACATTTTATGGCGATATTTTAGAAAAAGGTGGCATAGACGCGAAAGTTTAAGATAAAGGGCTCTACACATCGAGATTAGAATAAATGATAAGTAAGTGTTCAGTGCTACATAAATTTCAATATAAAATAGGACAATCACAACACACAACATCCAACAGTAATATCTCTTTTCTTTCCAGAGACATTCGTTATTCGTAAGTAGGTACTGGGACCAGTATTCTCAAATTCTCTAGTACTGCAGAATGCTTATGGAAAGACTTTGGTTCTTATCACAGTGACTGCTTATTGACGTGAGCCGCTACCATGGCACCCTAAAAAGTTTTAAAAATATCTTTTCAAATCGCCCACATTTTGGCCGGCGGGCGCTCGGGTGTATTCGAAAATTGGCCGAAATGTAGCTTAAAACTAGTGTCCGACCGATACCGGACTTTCTACCGAACCGAAACCGAATCTTCGGTAGCTATCTCAGTTTCAGCCGAAACCGAAACTTGGTTGACATGTGTTAAATGAAATAAAAAAAAATAATTGAAATAGGTGAAAAAAATTTTTTTGATATCAACAAACATGTTAACTGCTTCTTGGAACAAAAATTTGTCAATAATCAACAGTTATTATGTATATTATAAAGGAAGGACCTCATTAATTGAGTATTTTAATTTAAATTGCGTTTACAATCGCAATATTCTTAAGACTAAATTTACCATTTATTGAGATCTTTTGCAGAGTTTCGGTGCGGCCGAAGGTTCGGCGGAAAATCTGCCGAAACCGAAACTGATGCCGAAACTAGATTTTATTGCCGAAACCGAACCTTCGGTCGGTCACTACTTTAAACGCTCCAGTGGCTATCACGTATTTTTTATGACGTGAAAAGGTCTTTAAAGTAACGGATTTTACGAATGCAGAACTCATAAGTATAAAAATATAGAATGAAACAAGTACTTTGTTTAAAAACCACTTTATTTTTATTTATATTTGTCGACCGGTTTCGGTTGAACTCAACCTTCTTCAGGACAATAAACATATAAACTAAATTACAGTACAGAGTTAAGATTAACACAAAAAAAAAGAGAGAGAGCATATAAGAGAGGGAGAGAACATCACATACTGGTTAGTGCAAGGGTAGGAGGTGGAGTCACGGGTGGGTGGGGGTGGAGGTTACATAGGGAGAAAGGGAATAACTTTAAAATCGGACTGTTAATTAATTTTAACTGTTTATTTAAAATTTGGTAATTAAGTTTCTTTGTTTTGGATATTTCTAATGCTTCTAAATTATTAAGGCGTATTCCTATTTTATTTATATGTATTATTTTTACTCCTGTATTTATGTTAAATGTATGATCAGTATCATTTAAATTGTCAGCAAATTCTGGGAAACCTATGCTTGTAAGGCATCTGACGTGTTCTTTAACTCTAATATTTACATTACGCGCTGTTTTACCTATGTATGTGGCTGGGCAATCGTTACAATTAAGTTTAATGCCAGAGTGGCTTAATTTATCCTCTGTATCTTTAGAATTAGTTTTTTTTTTTTTTTACGTTAACTCCACGCAGGAGGCCCCGAGGAAAATAATTTCCCTCAGGGCCTATGTCATCTGGGATGCTGTGTGGAGGGTCTTTTTGAGGAGAGGAAGGAATGAACATTGGTCTTGAAGAGACCCATGTTGTAGGAAGGAGGAAACACAGAGGCCGGCAAATCATTCCACAGCCGAGCTGTTGAACACAAGAACGAGTCGAAGAAACGACCCGTTCTCATGTGGAAAATGTCAACTGTGTACAAATGTTGCACCGGTGCCGAAGGGATCAATGATGCTAGTTCCTCGGAGCATCTTCCATTGTAATACCGGTAGAACAAGGATAGCATTCCCACCCGACGCCTGTGCTCTAAAGATTGCAATCCGTCTGTTAAGATGGGAGAATCTATCAAACGGACCGCCCGTTTCTGCACAGAGTCGAGGGTATTTTTCAGGTATTTTGGAGCTCCAGACCAGAGGTGGCTGCCAAATTCAACCGTGGGGCGCACTTGTGATTTGTACAGGGATAGCAGTTGTGTACTATTAAAGTATCTGCGGGCCCTGTACAGTACGCAGTTTCTGTGAGGCTAGCTTTACTCTGGCTTCGATGGAGCCCCCATACCTGAGCTGGTCACTTAAACTTACGCCAAGCATTTCGATGGAGGGCCTGTTCGGAAGATTGCTTACGTTAAAAGAGACTAGATTTTCATTTCGATCCCTTTTAGACGTAATCAGACAAGATTGGGTCTTTGAAACATTAAATTCAACTAGATTATTTTTACCCCAAGAGAAAACACTCTCGAGGTAACCGTCCATTCTTTGCTTCAAAGCCCTACGAGCTGTTGGAGTTAGGAGTTTAGCTAAATTATTGTTAGTATAGAAGGCCGGCCTTATTTCTGATGGAAGTGTTGACGTGCAAAGGGAAGAGAATTTACTAATGTACAAAATTCTACGCCATTGAGTAGTTATATTATTATTAATAAATGATAGAGCATTATAAAAAATATTATCAAAAAGGTTGCCGATCCAACAAAGTTAATGTAAAGAAATGTAGAGTTGTGTTATATCAAAATCAAGTCGAGGAAAAGGGATAGGCCAATAATGACAAATGTATTAAATTATTTTACGTTAGAAAGGCAGTGAAAGGACTTGGAGATGTGTTATTAGATTTCGAAATAGCGACTTGGCCGAAACGGCGACGGTGGAACTTGTTCATAATTACATGTTATGATGAATATGATATAAAAATCTTATAATATACGTAGATAAGTGGTTAGGCGTCATGATAGATATATGTTTTTTTTTTTATTTCGATTATACATTAAAAATATATGACAATGTTGTCGTTTGGCAAAATTTTGAAACGGTACCAAGATTCAGATACCTAGGCTCCCTGATAACAAACGACAATAATACCGCAGAGGAGATCCAGAAGTGCATAGTGAACGCAAATCGCTACAAAAATCGCTCCGCCTACGAAACCAAATAAAATCCAACTGCTGTCCAGTTCTCACATACGCAACTGAGACTTGGGTACTAACCAAGAGGAATCAGCGAGCACTGGGTGATTTTGAAAGGAAAATTTTGAGGCGTATCTTCAGACCAGTTTCAGAAAATGGATTTTGGCGTAGACGTTATAACAATGAGCTCTATACTCTGTTTAAGGATCTAAACGTCACAAAATTTATAAAACTGGGAAGACTTCGGTGGCTGGGTCATGTAGAGAGAATGACCGAGCATCAAGCATCAAAGTCCCTGCTGAATTCAAGACCGACGGGGTGAAGGAGCCTGGGAAGATCAAGTTTAAGATGGAGCGACAACGTCCTCGAAGATATATCCATCTTGCAGATTGTAAAATGGAGAGAGCTGGCACAAAACCGAGATGAGTGGAGGAAGACTCTTGAGGAGGCCAAGACTCACCAGGGGTTGTAGAGCCAAGAGTGATGATGATATTGTTTTTTGGCGGTCTCTATGTGCTTTCAGGATTACTAAAAAGTATTGTGCCCGTTTGAACAGTGAATAGAGTGTCCTTTTGAATACGAATGTCAATTACATGAAAAAAATGGATCTTTTGTTTTGAGCATCACAAAGGTGGCCCTAAGGAAAATAATTCCACTCAGGGCCTATGTTATATTTAGGGATGCTGTGTGAAGGGTTTTTTTTAGGGGAAGGAAGGAGAGGAAGTTCTGGTAAGGAAAAAGGTATGAGGGGTGGGTAGAAATCTGGGGGCAGTGGGTCCAATGACGGACCGGTGACGGAGTAATGAATCCATCCTTTCCAGTGCGGTGCAAGGCAATATTCTGAGAGAGTCCTGCTGGAGAGGTCAAAATATCTCCCTCAACCAGTCTCTCCTGATCCGGCCTGCCACGCAGCTGATGAGCAGGCACATCCGCCATCAAAACCTGGAGATACCTCATCCCATGAGCCCGGATGAATTTCCCGGTGATAACCAGTTTCTCCCGATTTGGCCCGCCACGCAGTAGGTGGGCGAATGCATCCGCCGCCAATACCTAGATAAACCTTACTCCATTAACTCGAACACGCCTGTAAAATCACCGAATGTAGCGTACCACTTGAGGTGACCTGCGACATAGGTGTTGGTTTTCCAATAAATGATTCCCATACCCGCCTATGATATTGCAAATCCTGTGTGGAGCTAATATTGAAAAATCAAAACGTAGGTACGAAAAATAATAATGGACTAAATTAAAATATTCCACAATGTTCCCGATATGGTTTTCAATTGGGGATCAGTATGAACAAAGTGTCGTATAATAATGGTTCATCACCGATCTCCCTTGTTTTCATTATCTATGCAAACAGCTCTCAAGTTCTCACGTTCGCTCTAATTACGCATAAATTTCAGATCATAACGTTTATAGGAAGTTATGGAAATTTGCTGCAAAGTGTCAAATAATCAGGTTGCTTTCTGCTAAATGCGCCGCAGGCGAATTCTCGTAATTATAATTGCAATTAATTGCGGCGACCTACAGGGAATATTTCTCGCTAAGTGCTGCTGATAATGGTGAATTTGTTGGTGGAAAGTGGCGGAAAAGTTATTAAAGAAACTATGAAAGGAAAGCCTTAAAAACTCTCGTTCTTATTAAACGACTTCGAAAAGGAGGAGGTTCTCAATTCGACTGTATTTTTTTTTTTTGTTTGTTACCTCAGAACTTTCGACTGGGTGAACCGATATTAATGATCCTTTTTTTATTTGAAAGCTGGTGCTTCCAGTATGGTCCCATTTTAATTTGTTCTAGTTCTGACAATGGCATCCATGAAAAAATCATATACATAAGTCTTAAATTTGCATCAAGTATGTGCGCGACAAATGGACGAATAACTCAATATCACGCCAACCGATTTCCATGATTCTTTTTTATTAGAAAGGATGTACTTCAAGGGTAGTTTGATAAGTGTTTGGTTAGGTTCTGATTATGGGATCCATGATAAAGTAACGGAACTCTCCAATTCTTAAGAGCAAATTAACGATACTCGGCCAAATCTTAATCGAATTAGTTAGTGTACTTCAGATTCACTAAAAATCAAAAAATAAACAAACATTTTAACAAAACAAAAAAACGACTTCTTCTCACCTATATTTATGTAGTTACAAACCTATCTTGACTGACACCGACTTCAAAAATAACAATTGTACTTACATATTGATGAGTAGAAAAAGTAAGTTGATTATGAAGTAGTAGAAGAATACAAAATTATTTTTTTTACTTTTTAGTGCATTTTTTTAAGTCGTTTTTTTGTTTTGTTAAAATTTTTGTTTTTTCTGATATAAGTACATTGATTCAAGTAATTGTAGAAAATTGTTTTTGTTATAAAATTTGAATCATCAAAATTTCTCGAAAGTTGCGTTATGAAATTTGCACGTCTTTTAATTTCTGAAATTTCCAAGACAACACAGTTATACGGCCTTCGTGGTCGAGGGGTGAGGCCCTCGACTTGCATTCCGAAGGTCGCAGGTTTAAATCTCGGCGTACGCAAAATAGATTATATTTGATTAATTTGCATTATTTTAGCATTTATTCATATCAAATAATGTACGAGTATATGGTATATTTGTGGCACGTTCTGCTGTGGAAGATACTCGTTGTATCACCCTGGTGTAAGACCACCATTCAGAATTGGAACGGTGCGTGAAATGGCTTTAGCCATGTTTTTCAGATCCGAATCACCTCTTCACTACCTGTAGCCTTAGAACATACCCCAATTGGGGATGCCATGGTCTCACTGGCTCCAGACGGGAGCAACTGGGACTCTTGTGAGGTAATCACATACAAAAATTTAAATCAGTCACTGTACACTTTTGAGGAACCAGACGTGTTTGTTAAATAAGCCAATATATACTTTGGAGGGACAAGACGTATTTTTAACTCTGCCACTATACACATTGGAGGAACTAGACGTATTTGTTAATTGAGCTACTACATTTAACTAGACGTATCTATCGCACTATCTGGAGCCAGTAAGACTATGGCCACCCTGATTGTGTTAACATGGCCACTATAGTTTTCAGAAGAATCAGACGTATTTGTTAATTCAGTCCGTATACGCTTTGGAAGAACGAGATATATTTATTAACTCAGCTACTATAGACATTGGAGGAACTAGACGTAGATGTTAACACAGCCACTACACTTAACTAGACGTACCTATATTGTGTTAACTCGGCCACTATAGACTTCAGAGGAACCAGACTTATTTGTTAACTCAGTCTCTATGTACATTGAAGGAACTTGAGGTATTTATTAACTCAGCTACTATACCTACACATTAGAGGAACTAGACTTATTTGTTAATTGAGCTACTATACTTAACTAGACGTATCTATCGCCCAACTAACTGGAACCAGTAAGACTATGGCCACCCCGATTGTGTTAACATGGCCACTATAGTTTTCAGAAGAATCAGACGTATTTGTTAACTCAGTCCGTATACACTTTAGAAGAACGAGACGTATTTATTAACTCAGCTACTATACACATTGGAGGAACTAGACGTAGATGTTAACACAGCCACTACACTTAACTAGACGTACCTATATTGTGTTAACTCGGCCACTATAGACTTCAGAGGAACCAGACTTATTTGTTAACTCAGTCTCTATGTACATTGAAGGAACTTGAGGTATTTATTAACTCAGCTACTATACCTACACATTAGAGGAACTAGACTTATTTGTTAATTGAGCTACTATACTTAACTAGACGTATCTATCGCCCAACTAACTGGAACCAGTAAGACTATGGCCACCCCGATTGTGTTAACATGGCCACTATAGTTTTCAGAAGAATCAGACGTATTTGTTAACTCAGTCCGTATACACTTTGGAAGAACGAGACGTATTTATTAACTCAGCTACTATACACATTGGACGAACTAGACATAGATGTTTACATAGCCACTACACTTAACTAGACGTACCTATATTGTGTGAGAGATTGATGAACTAGTCGTAGATGTTAACATAGCCACTACACTTAACTAGACGTACCTATATTGTGTGAGAGATTGACTGAGGGAGAGAGAATGACTGAGCATCAAGCACCAAAGTCCCTGCTGAACTCAAGACCAATAGGGCGAAGGAGCCTGGGAAGACCAAGATTAAGATGGAGCGACAACGTCCTCAAAGATATATCTACCTTGGAGCTTCTAAACTGGAGAGAGCTGGTACAAAACCGAGATGAGTGGAGGAAGATTCTTGAGGAGGCCAAGACCCACCAGGGGTTGTAGAGCCAATAGTGATGATGATGACCTATATTGTGTTAACTCGGCCACTGTAGACTTCAGAGGAACCAGACTTATTTGTTAACTCATTCACTATACACATTGGAGGACTAGACATATTTGTCAACTCAGCTATCTCCCAACCAATGGCAGTGAGATTATGGTGTTACTATTGTGTTAACTCGGCCACTATGGACTTCAGAGGAACCTGGCGTATTTGTAAACTCAGTCAATGTACCAGATACTAATATCTACAGCCTGTATGTCGGACGAATATCCACAGCTCATATGTTGGACTAATATCTATGAACTTCAAAATGAGGACTAATATCTATGACGGTCCCAGTGGTGACTAATATCTGTGGAGCGTAGGTTGGACTAATATCTACAGAGGGCAGCTGAGCAAGAGGTTGTACGGAAAAGCATAAATTACTTCAATTACGTAATAACTGACCTAACCTAACCTAACCCAACCTCTGCCAGTGCTGTAGATATTCGTCCACACTTTGGTTCTCATAGATATTAGTCAGCAGTTTGAGCTGTAGATATTCGTCCTCACTTTGGTTCTCATAGATATTAGTCAGCAGTTTGAGCTGTAGATATTCATCCTCACTTTGGTTCTCATAGACGTTAGTCCGATTTGTTCAGTTTTTGGAAATTCTGTAGATATTAGTACACGCCTCCCTTTGGGGGAACCAGACGTATTTTTTAACTCAGTCACTATACACTTTAGAGCAGTGGCGGTTCGCGGTCTTTTTAGCAGGGGAATAAACGTTGCTAATTATTATTGTTTTTACAACAAGAATTATTACTTAGTCACTACTAAGGCACTACTCGGGATCGCAACGCACCGAGCGTGTTTGAATTTGGTAACGAAATGCATAGTTTCTTTCAAATCACCGTCAGAGGGATTTGTATGGGCCCGGATATTTTTCTATACAGAATTTTGCGCGTAACACATTTCGCACAAAATGGATATAGATACCGATTTCGACGCGGTGGCGCGAGTTTTAAACGGATTTTAATGGAGCCCTATTTATGGTGTGATTATGAACTTATTTATTTATATTTATTATAAATTTATAATGTATTATTATAAAACAAGTTTCTTTTATTTTATCAGCTTTTTAATGGGGGTTCAGCGCACAAACGCACTTTAGAGAAAACCGCCACTGCTTTGGAGGAACGAGACGTATTTATGAACTCAGACACTACATACTTTGGAGGAACAAAACGTATTTGTCATTATCCACTTACAGTTTAAATACAGTATCTACTAATCAGATTATTATTACCTTTTGTTACAAAATGGTGACATTAGCATCACACAATTATCGGGAAGCGAATGCAATGTGGTTTGTGAATGAATTGATTACGTAGATTACTTAGTATCGCTCGGGCAACTTGCGAACACCACCAGTTATTATACCTAATTGAACAGTGCAAGTTCTATGTCGTGTTTATATCGTGAGTGCGGCAAATAAATCATCGATTAAATTGCACGGAGTGAATGGAAGTAGACCTATGTAATTGTAGGAAAGGTAATGATTTAATTCAATTGAATAGTAAATGGTAATAAAACGCACCTTGAACTCGAATATATTATTTATTTATTGGCTCGGAATGAACACATCACTATTAGACGGGTACGGGTACCGCCGCTCCGGGAACCATTTGTTAGATAACTAACACCTTTGCCCTAGGTCACCCCAAGTGGTTCGCTGACTTGACTTAGTAGAGGTGGCCGGGTTCATGGGGTGAGGCTTGTCTAGGTCTTGGCGGCGGATGCATTTTCCCGGCTACTGCGTAGCAAGCCTGAGAGATTGGTTGAGGCAGACTTTTGACCTCTCCAGTCGGACTCTCTCGAACCATCGCCTTGCACCCCTATGGAGGGATGGATTCATACATCCGTCACTCCTGGACACACTGACCCCCAGGTTGTACCTTGTTCCTTCCCAGAACTTCCTATCCTTGCCTTCCTTAAAAAAGCCCTACCCTTAGCATCCCCTAAGATGGCAATTAATAACTAAGGGAAATTATTTTCCTCGGGGCCTCCTGTGCGGAGCGTAGTCCAGCAGTAAAGCTCTTGACTCGCAATCCGAAGGTCGCGAGATCCAATCCCTGCGTTGTAAATAAATTTTATTTGATAAATCACAATTTATTCATTTAAAAAATATATAGTATCTCTATTTGCGGCACGTTCCAGAGTAGAAGATACTCTCAGTATCGCCCTGTTGTAAGACCACCATTCAAAATTGAAACGTTGCTTGAAGAGGCTTTAGCCGTGTTAGGAATAGCCAGATACTTCCCCACCTTTTCTTCCCAACCTCTTTCCCCTCCCTACTACCTTCCGCCTATTTGGGGAAAACGAGTGTTAACATTCAATAAATATTATAGAGCCAATGCGTAAGTAAGTTAATACGACCTCCGTAGTCCAGTGGCTAAGACTCTTGACTCACATTCCGGAGGTCGCGGGTTCGAACCCGGCATGCGCAAATAAATTTTATTTGATTAATTTGTGTTATTTCACAATTAATTCATTTAAAATAATATATAATATATTTGCGGCATGTTCCAGAGTGGAAGATACTATCAGTATCGCCCTGGTGTAAGACGACCATTCAGAATTTAAACGTTGCTTGAAAATGGCTTTAGCCGTGTTTAGTGACCAGATCTGAATAGCCAGGTACTTCCCAACCTTCCTCCTCCCCACCTCCTTCCCCTCCCCGCTACCTTCAGCCTCACAACATACCCCAATTGGGGATGCCATAGTCTCACTAGCTCCAGACGGGAGCAGTTGAGATTCTTGTGCGGTATTCACTGTAAAAAAAAAAAATGATTCAATAATTACAATATATAATGACCCTAAGTGAGAAGATCATCTTCCCTACATGTCTATCTCTACATATTATAAATTAAAGTCTCCCGCATCGTCTGTCTGTCTGTCTATTCGCGATAAACTCGAAAACTACTGAACGGATTTTCATGCGGTTTTCACCAATAGATAGAGTGTTTCGTGAGGAAGGATTAGGTATGTAATTTGTCAAGGATTTGTGTAAATTAGTTGAAACGTAACGATAATTGTTAGAAGTGTCGGAAAAAGTCAAGCCGCCTGGTAGCTTTCATCAAAAACGCTGCCTAATCCTTTTGGGATATAACAAAACAATGCATGGTGGGATATTCCTCTTTTATAGGTCTACAAAAAAGTCCACAAAGGCATATATCTATCTTTTACGGATAGCTTACTATACCCATTCTATCTTCTAAAAAAATGATCTCGTACATTGCGGTAATTGAAAAGTTATTGAGACGGATACAGTATTAACTTAAATACGTTAGTTACCCCAAGCATTTCTTGCACATTATTATAATCTTTCACACCATCTCTACGCATTATAAATTAAAGTCCTCCGCGGCATCTGTCTGACTCTTCGCGATAAACTCAAAGACGGCGGTAGTTATAAAGTTGGATAACCATCCAGTAGATGACGTTGTTGACGGGTCAGCTAGTCAGGTATATAAGTTCCTTCTGAAGGTTGTAATGATATTCATAAATACATCCAACTCTAAATAATTAAGCCTGAGACAATCTTAACCCTTTTTGTCATATGTGCTTATTACAAACCTTCGTCAAAAAAAATATCGGTAAATACATGCAACGGACTATTGCTGAGAAATAATTGTGTTTTTTTTTTTATGTTTATTGATTGATCTCAAAAAGTACTACGCAATTTTTCGACAGAATATTCGGACAGTGATTTCTTTTTTGGGTTTACATATGATTTTTTTTGTAATAGATACAAATATTGTGTAATGGTCTGTCAGTGTTGTAGTTTAAATAAAGGCTTGAGTTTTTTTTAATTAATTTTACTAAAGATATGATCAATGCAAGTTTTGTCCAATTTGTTGCAATTCATTATGTACACATGTAGGTTCATCAAGTAGACTTTTATATCCATGGTATGCAAGTGTCTGCATGTAATCATTTTTTTTTTGGGTTGCCATTTTCGAGGATATCAATATTTATATCACCGATAATAATTACTAGTGTTTTTTTAGTAATCTTTTTTTATTATTTATTTACAAAAAGATACATAAATTATAATATATTTTTTATAATAATTAATTACATAATACATGTATTTGATGTACCCCCATAAATAATGGGCTTGTGTGTATGGGGGGTGAACTTGTGTGTATGGGGGGTAATCTACTTACCTTATTTTCAGATAAAACTTACAAAAAGGTTGAGATCAGATATAATGGAAATACAAGTATCACATAATATTATTACGCTAATGTGATGTGAAAAATCAACCAAACAACCAAAATTTGTGTAGAAAAAATCTGGTGACCATTTTGAAATTGTTTGAATGCTGACTTCTGATTGGCTCTCTCAATTACGGAATATTTTGGAACTCAGGTTGATATTTAAAAACGATTTAAAAAGAAAGTTCGAGGATTTTATGACGGACACCGATTAGGTATTCAATTGATCCGGAAAGAGTAAAATTCACAATGATTCAAAATTACAATCATTTCATTAAATCAAAATTTTGTATCCAAAAGGACACAACGACATCTATGGCCCAGTTGTCTTCATTCTGCAGTTCATGAGCCCAATACAATTTAGTATCCCTGAAAGCACATAGAGACCGCCAAACAACCACTTTGTGATATAAATAGTTTTAATTTATAATCGACATAAAAAAAAAATCGAGTACAATTCACACGCTGTTGAAGCGAAACTTTACCAAAATAATGTCAACCAGTAGGGGCCATGAAAAGTGTGGTCATAATCAAAGCGGCCAATGAGCGCAGCGAACCCATTTATGAGTTAAGTTAGCCTCTCAAAAACTGGGCGTGCTGTACAACTGTACAGGGCCCGCAGATACTTTAATAGTACACAACTGCTAACCCTGTACAAATCACAAGTGCGCCCCATGGTTGAATTTGGCAGCCATCTCTGGTCTGGAGCTCCAAAATACCTCCCATCTTAACAGACGGATTGCAATCTTTAGAGCAAAAGCGTCGGGTGGGAATACTATCCTTGTTTTACCGGTATTACAATGGAAGATCCTCCGAGGAACTAGCGTCATTGATCCCTTCGGCTCCGGTGCATAGTCGGGAAACACGCCAAACGTATGCCCAACATGTGTACAAGGTTGACATTTGTCATATGAGAACGGGACGCTTCTTCGATTCGTTCTTGTGTTCAGCAGCTCGGCTGTGGAACGATTTGCCGGCCTTTGTGTTTCCTCCTTCCTACAACACAGTTCTCTTCAAGACCAATGTTCATTCCTTCCTCTCCTCAAAAAGACCCTTCACACAGCATCTCAGATGATATAGGCCCTGAGGGAAATTATTTTCCTCAGGGTCTCCTTTGTGGAGTTAATTAAAAAAATATAAAATAGATTTTCTGCTCACTCTGCTGGTAGTAGTAGATTTTTAAATATTGTCAGGTTATTCGCAGCCCCGGATCTTCGTTTTTTTTTAGGCGGGGCAAAAACTGAAAAATGCCGCCCCCGCCCACTTAGGTATCTATATTTATTTTAACCTTGCTGGGGAGGGGGGGGGGGGCATATTCGAATCAAAGAACTGGTTTTACTGTAACTAATTAAGAAATTTAATTATAGCTACACCCAGAACATGCAAATGGTTTTCCTTAAATTCTGGCTGCATATAGTCTGCAACCAGAATTTTAAAACTGCACTTTGAACACGAGAATGGTTTCCATCAAAATGCTTCAGCAGATGAAATCACAACTGAAATTTATCTTGCTGGCTGCTTATTCGTTTTAAACTGCTACATTGCATTGTATTTAAATAAAAGCTTAAATAAAAAGGCTGTTTTACTTCTCAGTCATATGATGGCTGCCATCGTGTAATAAACAAATCATGACACGCATAACGACGTAAAAATTTTAAGTAAGTTTGAATAATGACGAATTGACGACGTAAGTGATTGCACGTATTAAATTGAGTTTAAAAAATAAATATAGTAACTTAAAAAGCATAAGATAGTTATATAAAATACTTACCCAGAAAAGCGATCGATGAACTGTGATAGATTTATTGATGCGACACTAATGACATCAGTATTGTACCTTCGGTTGATCAACAAGTACTAAAGAGTAAAAATAAACAACACACTTTTGACACATTTTTAAAACAAAACACTGTCGTGGAGAGAGATCGACGAGGGAGTTTTCGAATATAGCTTCATCTCTTTCGCACGCACGGTAACCAGAGCAGACGCGTGCTGCCGCGATCTGTGGTTCCTGCGGGCGAGCGGGTCGGGTGCGTATTTTGAACTATGCCTACGCGCCTCGCGAATAATAAATGTTCGTGCAGCACGTCTCACTCAGGGCTCTGGGTATCAGTCGAGTTAATATGGCCGTGAAATTTCTCTACTTGTACTATTATTTATTCCGTGGTCAAAGTTGAGTTTGGCCGCCCTCTGAACTTGCCGCCCGGGGCATGGGCCCCGGCTTGCCCCCCATTAGATCCGGGGCTGGTTATTCGTAACTCGGGATATATAGACTTAAAAAAATAATTATAGTACTTGGAAGCGTGAATGCGTCATTTCCGTTTCATCCAAATTCCAAATCACAACGGGGTTAAAGAAGTCACTTCAAAAACTAAAACGTGTTACGATGTCTAACCAACGTAAGACAGAAATATGTTTCGGAGTAGTCGATTCGACGAAGGTTTGTTATGTAGGGTTAAAGCCAATAAAGATTATTTACAATTATCCAGATCGTGTAAAATTGATGCCATATAAATTAACTTGTTCCACTTTGTACTAGAATTTCCAAGAGAAATTCGATGCCTATATCAGATGACATATTGGAACGGCTTCGTTAACCCGCGAGCACTCGTTAACTATAACCGCAAGCAGATGGTAATACATATTACTTCCTGGAAACATGTAGAACTGCAGGTGACCGTCGCATGCAGGTTTTCTGCACGTAACGTTGAGTCTACAACAAGAAAAAAATGTCCAAAGAGCGAAGCTAGCAGTCAACAATGGAGTGCTAGTACCTACCCTGATGTATCGTAGTGAGTCATGGAGCTGGTAGAGGAAAGATGAAAATAGACTAGATGCTGTAGAAATGAAATCCCTGAGGCGTATGTGTGGTAAAATCACGTACGATCATGTAGGAAATGTGAAGATTCACAAGACGTAAGAATGCAAAATGAAAGCGCAATGCTTTTAATATTAGCTCCACACAGGAGGTCCGGAAGAAAATTTCCCTCAGGGCCTATATCATCTTAGGGGATGCTGTGTGGAGGGTTTTCGAGGGTCAGTGTGTCCAGGAGTGATGGATGTATGAATCGATCCCTTCAACTGCGGTGCAAGGCGATGGGTTCAGTGATTCTAGCTGTCGAAAAGAAGATCGAAAGACCTACGCAACCAGTCTCTGTCGATCCGGACCGCCACGCAGATGGTGGGCAAACACATCAGCCGCCAAGACCTTGACAAACCACACCTCGTGAATCCGGGCACGATGAATATATACGTGAAATCCTATTTAGATACTATTTTGATTAATCTTTACGACGAATCGGCTTACAGTATGAATGTCAAAAAATATGCTACGGATAAATCGAAGTTTTTACTAGCTTTTCTATGTATTGGAATTACAATAAAATTATTATTAACGTAACAAAAAATATAAGAGTAAACCACTAAAAAAAATGTTTTTTCATGACTTAACTATGAAGTAATAATACAAGAAACATTTTTTTTTTAAATACCTCTTTATGGCTAAGACTATTTTTGAGGTTTTCCATGTTCTAACTTTTTTTCGTTCTTATAAAATTATGCACAAAATAAATGAAAACCACTTCTTCGCTAACTAGCCTCGTGCAAAAAGACGCTCGATTTTAAAATATTGCATGCATGAGATTCGAAATATTTCTAGCGTTTATATTTCTCTTAAGTCATCTAACACAGCTATCAACTTGGGGTTACCTATGGCAGAGGTGTTGGTCATCCAATAAATAGTTCCCAGGCCTGAATGAATGTGAATGAAGCCAAGATCAAATTGTTTGGCGTTCCAACCTCTCTTCCTACACTATTTTTACAAGTGTAGGAAGATTTTTTTACAGGATGCTGTGTGGATGGTTTTTTTAAGGAAAGGAAGGAGAGGTTCTGGGAAGGAAAAGGGTTTAAGGGGTGGGTAGGAATCTTGGGTTCAGTGTGTCCTGGTCATCCGCCTCCAAAACCTAGACAAACCTCACCCTATGAACCCGGCCACCCCTACACCCGGGGTGACCTGCGGCAGAGGTGTTGGTTATCCAATAAAGGTTCCCGGGGCGACGGTACCTATTCCCGCCTCCCAAATTGTAAGTTCTACTCTGCTGATGGTTAAATAGTTAGATTTTGCATCATATACCTCTTTAATTACGCCTACATTATATTTTCCTCTAAGCACAGTGCATTTTTCAGATATGTATAAAAAACCAATCACAGAAAAATGCATTTGTAATTAAGGTGCGTTGCGTTGCAGACAATAATTGTATTTTATTGCAATTAACTAGAGTGCGTCCTGCATTTCACTTTATAAGCCATCTAAGACGTTAGATTACAATTTACTTTCGGTATTATGTGAAATGCATTTCCCTTACTTGTGTGTTGCGTGTCACATGCATTTATAGGGTATATATGCATTTAAAAAGGCGTGGAATGCACTCAATGCAATTTATTGTTTATGTAATATTAGTAATGCCATGAACGGTTTAGGTCTTGCGTCTACCAAAAAATTAACCCGTTAAAACAAAGTGTTTTTGCTATGTTAGGTAATAATGTCTTTTAAATGTAAAAAAATGGTTTCACTGAGAATTAAACTTTTCTATCCATTAACTAGAATCGACAAACTATCAAAGGTTGAATTTGTCAGCCACCTCTGGTCTGCAGCCTCAAAATAGCTGAAAAAAATCTCGACTTTTAATGTTTTTGGCTTAGTAAGGTAATTAATAATCAAATAAATTTAAATAAAAGTTCAATACTAAGGTTGTTCCCTATTGACAATGAACATTCCCATTCCTTCCCAATAAGGAACTCCAGAGTTTTAAAAAATTATTAAAAAGTCCATTTTTAATCGGGTCGTAAAAACACGCCGTCAAGTTGGCATTATTGAAATGTTTAGTGGTGACGTCACTGTTCGTCGTGTCGTGACGCCACTGTAAAGTCATTGTATGGGAATGTTGGTATGTCACAAGTCATCGTATTAATTTATTCGTTTATTTACATACTGTTTATAGAGATTTAGGCCTAAATAATGTTTCAAAAATTAAGGTATTTCTTATTAGTTTATCTCTATTATTGAAAATATTCAAAAACTACTGCACAAAAAAAATAGTAATGCTACTTCTAGGGAGAATACTTCGAACAACGAAATTCAAAATGGCGGCAGTTGATCAGCTGATTGCCCGATCCTAGAGTAACTTTTCAGGAGTGCTGACGTCACACGATTCACCATACATACGGTGGTTTTCGGGGGAACTTGAAAAATCAAAACTTTGACAATTATTTTAACTATTAAAACCAACTCTAAAAATAAAAATAAAAATAAAAATGCAGTTATTTAAGTTATAAGGTCATTATTCATTTTTTTTTTAAATGGACTGGAGTTCTCTATTCCCCATCTACACTTACGCCGACTACTTCCTTCAATTAAGGAGTCCAGCCCATTTTGTTTTAAATCATTTATTATCTACATATAACACATGTAACTTAATGTTAGTATTGTATTATACTGCCCTGAAGATGAAAAATAAAAATGATGTTTACAAAGTTATTGTTTTATTTTTAATTATTATGTCACATCACAAAGTATCTGCTTCATATGAACAAAAAGAAAATATATTTTCCTCTGTTTTCATGATTAGACAAAATGTCAACATTTATATTCATTCGCAATTTTTTTAATTTTTTTTTTATTTATTTATTTTATACATTTTACAAATATAAGACAAAAAGTCCCGATAAACTGCTTTTTAGCAGTTTGTCTAACGGGTTCTTTACATTAAAGATCTTATTATAGAGATTTAATAGTTACATTTTTACAGTTAAAGATATAAAATTAAATTAAATTATTTACAGAAATATACTTAGATATAAGAAAAATTATGAAAACATGAATAGCAATTTTAAAGTCTTTAGAATAAGTAATATGTTATTGTAAGCTAATACAAATTAATTCTTTCCGTAAGCCAAGTCTTCAGTACGTTCACCAATTGTTTGTTTTGGGCACAGTTTTTAATTTCAGCTGGAAGCATATTTAAACAACTGGGAATCATGTAATTTAACGTTCTTTGTCCATATTTATTTGTATGTTTGGGTACAATTAGTCCTTCATTAAAGTTAAAACGAGTATTATGGTTGTGTTCCAGCCTGTTTATATATATAAAGGGTTATTTAAGTGCTGAAATATAATTTTGTACCACATAATTGCTCTCACTGAAAGAATTTTGAGACTTTGATAAAAGTATGGAATATTATGCCTTTCTTTGTATACATTTTTTTCAGCTAATAATTTAACCGATGAATTTTGCACTGACTGAACATGGTCTATATTTGTTTTACAAGAAATTATCATTTCCGTAGTTACACGCATACAACGTCCATCATTTATTGATCAGGAAAACAGCGTTACCAACTTTAACTGTCCTTAATAACGTAGACAAAGTGATTTGTATACGATCAGTATCGCTAGAAGCTCGTTGCGTCTCCCTGTATAATATTATCTATACGTAACAATTTATTGTTATTTTTGACTACCGAACATATAAACCAATAGAGCGGTGTTGTAGACGTGTCTGTTTGTCCAAAGTAAGGTAAATTTATCCTTACTTTTGCTGAAATTGGTAAAATACCTTTGTTATTTTTATTATTAATTTTTTAAACTTTATGAGTAAAATCTCAAATTATAATATTTAACTAAATGAAGACAATATTAGCGAAACTCAATCGAAATCTGGAGACAGAAAAATCAGAAAAGATATTGGCTCCGCTGGGACTCGAACCCAGAACCCTTTTCTTACATGGAAACAGCTCTACCGATTAAGCTACGGAACCCATATTAATTCGGTCACTTTTAACTGTATCATACTTCGACTAAGAACTACCAACATTATCTTCATTTACTTAACGCACATATTATTGGCTGTTATCTTTATATATGATTCCAAGATTCAACTCGAACTAAATGCAATCTAGATAGTGTCTGGATAAATTTTAATCCATTTTATTTGTAATACGCGACATCTATTGACTTTTTCTGCAAGTCTAGGATGAATATTTATTATTAATTTTTTAAACTTTATGTTTAAAAAATTAAATTTAGTTCGAGTTGAATCTTGTAATCATATATAAAGATAGCAGCCAATAATATGTGCGTTAAGTAAATGAAGATAATGTTGGTAGTTCTTAGTCGAAGTGTGATACAGTTAAAAGTGACCGAATTAATATGGGTTCCGTAGCTTAATCGGTAGAGCTGTTTCCATGTTAAATATAATCTATGGATAACCGCTAAGGAACAACACCTCATTCTGACAGCTCCAATTTTTATTGCAAAATAAGTGACAATTAAGCAAAAAACACAACAAAAACACTAAAAAAAAAACAAAAAAACCAGTGATTCGTTAAATACAGTGAGTTTATTTGGTAGTGGCAGTGCTAAATATTTAGAAATCTCGTCAAAAAAAAAAAACGAAAGACATTATAAACCACAGACAATTTAAGTGTTTTTGAAAAAAAAAAAAAAAAAAAAAAAAAAAAAAAAAAAAGTCATTTCTGTCATAGACAACACAACAAAATTATTAAAAAAAATAAATTATATGGGGCATCTGTGAACAAACCATAGAATTTTAACTACAAGCAAAAAAAAAAAAAACGCGATCAACATGTCTAAATCTCGCAGTAAATTCTCCAGTGCGAAGAAAACCACATCCTCACCCCTATTAACTGGCACCATGGACTCACCGTCGGCGACACACCAATCTATGATTAATATAGACAGTGAGTCAATATTTGAATTTATCAATACGAAATTCGAGGAAATGAAGACAGTGATGCTCAATAAAATTGAAACAGAGCTGCAAGAAATAAAAACCTTCACGAACTTCATTAACGACAAATATGATGACATTATACAAAAACTGCAACAAATTATGGACATTCCAAACAAAGTCAACAAACTCAAGGAGGAACTGGCGGAAAAAGAAAACAGATTGGCTACGGTAGAAATCCACCTAGCGGATATAGAACAATCGGCCCTTTTGAAAAGTATAGAAATAAGCGGTCTAAAACTACAGGACGACACATCCCTAGCTCATGCTGTTGCGCGGATCGCTGAACTCGCAGGCGTTACGATTACCCCAGAGGACACCTACAAAATCACAAAACACAGACCAAATGATCAGAAAAAAATTACAATTAATTTTGCGGATATAACAAAAGCGGATACCATATTAGCAGCCAAACACAGTGACGCGATAAAAAAATTCAACGGGGAAGGAGCCCAATATGTTTACGTAAATGCGGCTCTAACGCAATACTATAAAAATCTGCACTGGAACACCAGAAAAAGAGCCCAAGAAAAAGACTATAAATATGTATGGATAAAATCCGGAAAAATACTTGTAAGAAAAACTAAGGACTCAAAAGTTATAGAAATAAAACACTTGAAAGATATATCTAATAAACTGACATAAAAAACTACTGTACACCAAACACAACCTCACATCAAATACTTACACAAATACACACCAACATGGCTGATTACATGAAATATATAGACTCGAACAATCAACACTACTGTATAAGTACAAATGATTTTAATCTATGGACCAACATCACAAAAGAAAAAAATAGAATCAAAATATTGCACCAAAACATTAGATCGATCAATAAAAATTTTGACGAATTTATAATATACCTCCAACAGATTGACAATAATTTTGATGTCATTGTGCTGACAGAATGCTGGTTGAATGAAAACTATATCCCAAAAAAAATCAAAAACTATCATACACACCACACAAATATACACAAAAACCAAAATGATGGTATAGTTACGTACATCAGTGATAAAAATAACATAAGCGTTCAGGAAATAAACATCATAGACTCCAACTGCTTACAGATTACATATGAAAAAGAAACATGTATCCTAGCTATGTACAGATCTCCATCCAAAAACAACATTACAAACTTCCTAACAGAACTTAACAATACATTAAATGACCTCAACAAATACAAAAATATCATCATCATAGGAGACCTTAACATAAACATTCTACAAAACGGACACCCACAAAATATAGAATACCTAACAATACTAGCACAGCATGGACTGGAGCCAACGATAAATGTCCCAACACGAGTAACACAAAACACTAAAAGCTGTATAGATCATATAATGATCAAGACAAAACTAAAAACCAAAACAGTAGTACTTGAAAGCACAATTACAGATCACTACATGAATATGATAGCAATAGACACCGAAAACACTAATTCGAACCAACATAAAATATTTACAAAAAAAATAATTGACTACTCAAACTTAAAAGAAAAATTACAAAAAATAAACTGGAATACAATATACCAAATAGATAATGTCGAAGAGGCCTGGAATAAATTTACAAATACGTTAACGCAAGAAATAAAAAATTTCACTTCAATAAAACACATAAAACTTACACACAAAGCAAAAAAAATTAAACTATGGATAACACAAGGAATATTAAACTGTATTCGTAAACGAGACAAAATTCACAAACAAATTAAACACACACCGTATGACATGGAACAACTTAATTACTATAAAAGATATAGAAACATCTGCACGAAAATTATTAGAGTAGCTAAGGAGTTATACTACAGAGAAAAACTTAAAGAAAATAATAACCCAAAGGAAATATGGAGAATTTTAAAAGAAGTTACATACACACAAAAATACAAACAGAAAAATACTATTGAACATCTAAATATTAACTCAAACCAAATTGATGCCAAAACAAATACAGAATGCATGGCAAACCATGTCAATAACTTCTTCGCAACTATAGGGAAAGTTTTAGCGAACCGTAAAAAACATAGCACAAACACAATAACACAAACAAACATTTCAAACATCAATACTCAACCGACACAACACAGATTTATAATAAAAACAACTTCGGAAAAGGAAATTGACAAAATAATAAACACATTAAAAAACCGGACTGCTCCCGGATTAGATGAGATAACAACGGATTGCATTAAAATAATAAAAAATGAAATATTAAAACCTATAACACACTTAATCAACCTTAGCATAACACACGCCTTCTTTCCTAGTACTCTTAAAAAAGGACTGGTGATACCTATTTATAAATCCGGAGACAAAATGGAAATAACTAACTATAGGCCAATCACATTGTTAAACTCGCTATCAAAGATTTACGAAAGAGTATTAAAAATCCAAATTATAAAATACCTGGAAGAAAACAAATTAATCTCGGATAAACAATATGGATTTAGAGAAAAAAGAAGCACAAAAGAAGCTTTGGCAAGTACAATAGATTATATACATAGCAACTTAGATCAAGGGTATAAATGCATAGCGATATATCTAGATTTAGCTAAAGCGTTTGATTCAATCTGCCACAAAACACTTTTTAAAAAATTAGAAAATATGGGTATCAAAGATAAAGAACTCCAACTATTGAAAAGTTATATGAGCGACAGAACACAACAAGTCAAAATTAATAACCATACTAGCAAACCACTGCCGATTACATACGGAGTTCCACAAGGAAGCATACTAGGGCCCATTCTTTTCACCATTTATATAAATGAACTTTGCAGCATGGAAATAGACGGTGAAATAATCAGTTACGCAGACGACACAGTTTTACTCTTTAAAGCTAAGGATTGGAAAAATGTATATAACAAAGCAAATCTACGAATCACGCAAGTGAAAACATGGCTGGACTCTAACACACTTACACTAAACATATCGAAAACAAAATTCTCAACGTACAGTATAACTAACACGGGACAGCCAAAAAACGATACAAATACCATAAAAATACACGAATGCATTAACACAAACATCTGCGATTGCCCTCCTCTAGAAAAAACGGAACAAATAAAGTATTTAGGTATCGTAATTGACCATAACCTTAGATGGACACATCATATTAAACAAATCACAAATAAACTCCTCAGAACAATACACATTTTCCTAAACATAAGAAACATATATAAAATAAAACAAATGAAAACAATATATTTCGCACTTTGTCAATCAATAATAGAATATGGATTAATTGCTTGGGGAGGAGCAACAAACGCAGCTATCGCTCAAATAGAAATCGCACAGAAAACGATCTTAAAAGTAATACTTAAAAAACATAGACTAACCGATACAGATCAAATATATAAAAGTTGTGACGTACTAGATATACGCCAATTATATGTAAAAACACTACTGAACTACATTTTTGACCAAAAAAACACACTTCAACAAACCCCAAATATCACTAATAGACCAGTTAGACAAGCGTACAAAGAAAACATAAAAACTCCGACGGTAAACACTACCTTTGGAAAAAGACACCATAAATACCAAGCTATAAAAGCATTCAACAGTCTTTCACTTGAAACAAAAATTGAGGAAAACAAAAATAATTTCAGACATAAAATAAAAAAATGGATTAAAGAACAAAATAGACAATTTTACCAAAATTTCATAACATAAAAGAATAAAACGTATACTCCCAACACACAAAACCAATATAAAACACGTAACACTCACAAACACATAAAACATAATATACGCCGATTTTCATTTAATTACTTTATTTTTTTAGTTTATTAATTTAAAATAATTTTAATTTTTGATCTCTATTTTTAGTTTAAAATTATCTTTATTTTAAATGATTTTTTTGTTTGTTTTATCACTAACTTTGTATATTTCTTTTTTTTAAACTATAATGTATAAAGTATTATATTATAAAATGGGGGCCTCAGCACGGGTAAACAACCCAGTGAGGCCAACATTACTGGTTTGTACTATAAAAATTTGTAAAATAATACTGTATCAACAATAAAAAAAAAAAAATAAAAAAATGTAAGAAAAGGGTTCTGGGTTCGAGTCCCAGCGGAGACAATATCTTTTCTGATTTTTCTGTCTCCAGATTTCGATTGAGTTTCGCTAATATTGTCTTCATTTAATTAAATTTGTTATTTTTTTTTTTCAATTTGGAGGCAAGTCTGTGTATCGCAGACACGTGAACCATTTTTTGGATAACCATCTCTGCAGTAAATCAAGTGGTTCGCTACGTTTGGGGACGTTTGGGAGCAGGGATAGCCAGGTTCATGGGATAAGGTTTGTCTAGGTCTTGGCGGCAGAAGCTTTTGCCCATCTGCAAACTGCGTGGCGATCAGGAGACTCTGGTCTCTCGCCCCATCGCCTTGCACCCAGTGGGAGGGAAGATTCATACGTCCGTGACTCCTGGACCCACTGACTACCAGATTTCTACCCAACCCCATTCCTTTTATAGACCATCCACACAGCATCCCCAAATATATCATGGGTCCTGAGAGAATTTATTTGGTTTGGACATATTAAGCAGATTTCTTTTAATGTAAGTACCGTACAAGAGTCACAACTACTACCAACCGTCTGGAGCCAGTGAGACTATGGCATCCTCAATCATCTGGGTACGCTGTAATGCTGAAGGAAGTGGAGAGGGAAGGATATGAGGAGAGGAAGGTGTCAAAGTACCTGACTATTCAGATCTGGTCACCAAACACGGCTAAAAATACCCTCGACTCTGTGCAGAAACGGGCGGTCCGTTTAATAGATTATCCCATCTAAACAGATGGATTGCAATCTTTAGAGCACAGGCGTCGGGTGAGAATGCTATCCTTGTTCTACCTGTATTACAATGGAAGATGCTCCGAGGAACTAGCATCATTGATCCCTTCGGCACCGGTGCATTCGGGAAACACGCCAAACGCGTGCCCAACATTTGTACACGGTTGAAATTTGTCACATGAGTACGGGTCGTTTCTTCGACTCGTTCTTGTGTTCAACAGCTCGGCTGTGGAATGATTTGCCGGCCTCTGTGTTTCCTCCTTCCTACAACATGGGTCTCGTCCAGATGACATAGGCCCTGAGGGAAATCATTTTCCTCAGGGCCTCCTGTGTGGAGTTAATGTAAAAAAAAACCATTTCACGCAGCGTTTCGATTCTAAATGGTGGTCTTTCGCCAGGGCAATACTGAAAATATCTACCACTCTGGAATTTGCCGCGAAGATTATACGTACTACATATGTATTATTTTTTATAAATGAATTAAATAAAATTTACTTGTGCACGCCGCGATTTGGACCCGTAACCTCCGTATTTGTAGACAAGGATTATAGGCACTCAACCACAGAGGCTGCCGATGCGTCTGCCCACCTGACATGTAGCGGACAGGATCGAAAGAGACTTGTTGAGGTCTTTTATCCTTGAAGCAATTCAGGACAGTCAATTTTGTAATGCAGTATTTTATGTAATAGTATTAAAGTTTTAATGGGGACATTTTATCAAATAGGTAATTGGAATGAATATTGTAAAAGGGAGACCATAATGTAGAGTTGTACTCTAGTTGGCTCCGTACAAGGGTTTTATATAACACTAGCAGACCCGGACACACGTTGCTGTGGCTAACGTTAAAGCTGTTAATCTGTTAAATCAAATCCACGCTGCCCGATGCCCGCTGCCGCTTGGCCAGATATATTATGTATTTCAACCAATTTACACAAAACCTTGACAAATTAGATACTTAAAAACCTTCCTCGTGAATTACTGTATCTATTGGTGAAAACCGCATGAAAATCCGTTGCGTAGTTTAAAAGATCTAAGCGCACATACAGCGTGAATGACTTCATTTTATACTTAGTAATAATAATAATAATAATAATAAAGATAATAAATGTGCCTAAATTATCAAAGTACTGCGAAACAACAGGCCAATGATGATAAAAATTTGATGAGCTGTTCAAATTCTGTGAAACAACCTGTCCTTAGAGTCGGAAAACCTTATACATGGTGTCCGGGGGTAAAGTGCATTAACTTCGGGAGGTGATTCTACATGATAGTACAAGTAAAAAAGGCAAATAATTTTTTTTGAAATTTCAACTTTTAGGGGTAGTTTTGAGGTAAAAAGATAAAATTAGTCCGGCGTGTGCGGCCAGATTTATTATTTTCCGCTGTTACGATACGGGCCAATCACAATCGAGTCGGGCGCCCGGCAGGCTCTCAGCAAGTAAGATCGTACCTCACACTAAGGATTTTTAGTAGGTACGTCTTTTTTGTATGGGAAAAAAAATGTTGGAATTTCGGAAAAAGTTGTTAATCTTTTTTACTCCTACCATCATGTAGAATCACCTCCCGAAGTTAATGCACTTTACCCCCGGACACCCTGTATAATTTATGATAAAAAGCATTTTTCAAACTGTGTTCCAAAGTAAGTGTTCCAAGGTAAATTTTTCCTTATTTGATCTCAAATTAAGAGCGTTTAACCAGCCAGCGGACGAAAATCCACATTTCGTCGAAAGTTGTTCTTACGATCGTGCAGGGCGGTTACAATGAGAAATATTAATTATTCTCCGTACCAGCTTTTTAAAATTATAACTCAATATCGAATTTATTTCAATTCAAATTAGCTTTAATATATACCTTCATCCAAAAATGCTGAAAGGCGTGATGATAAAACTATTAAAATAATGTACTTTTGTAGTTATTTTTTGATTATAAGTATTTATCATTTTTCAATAATGTCTAAATTTAATAAGAATGTTAAAAAAATCTGAAATATATTAGTTTGTAAGTGCGCAAATAAATACACAAACGGACCAATTTTCGCCAAGAAACACATGTACGTACATATTTTTTAATGATTTTATTGAAACTAAAATTAAAATTCTAAAACATACGTTTGCTAGATAATGTATTAATTGATTTTACTGCATGATTTTATTATTTGAAATGGGTGTGGTATAATACAAAAACTTTTTTGAAAATTGAACAAATCTGCCAACGACCTATGGAATAACCTTATTATACTAAAAATTAAAAAAAATTCTCAAAATTTATTACATACGAATGCTAGATAAAAGCACAGTCTTTCGAAATCCATTTATAATTTTTTTGTGGAAAAGAGTCAATACGTCTAAAAACTTTTTTGAAAATGATGTATTTCCGGTTTTCTCTGGTAATGCCCTCTTAAACAAACATTTTTAAATACCAAAATTCCTTTTAAAGTAGACGAACTGTTCATCAACTGTTGTATAAAGTATTTTTTCTTGTAGGTATAGATTGTAGATAACACTACTAGGGATTTCCTGATCAGTGTTATGGACTACCGTGATCCAGTCAGTGCCTCGGAGCAATAATTACTATGAAATCAAACGCATTGTAACAATACTAATTCTGCTGCAATCATGCAACCGTATTGTTTACAGGTAGCCACTGTAAAATCACCCATTTCCTATCAAAGATAACTAAAAGAAAATTTTACAATAGCTCCACAAGTAGGCCCTGAGGAAAAAAATCATCGGTCATCTTTGGGAGAGCTGCCAGGAGGGTCTTTTTAGGGAAAGGAAGGAGAGGAATTTCCGAGAAGGAAAAGGGCTTGAGGGGTAATTTGGGGGTCAATGTGTCCAGGAGTGAGAGACGAATGAATGATGAATACTTGGAGCAGATGGATGAGTTTGTGTATCTGGGTAGTATGTTTACGAGAGATGGGAAGGCTGATATAGATATTGAAAGATGGGTAAATGCAGTTAACTACACTAACTACGAGTACATTAATGGAGGACTGAATGCCGTTGGCGCTAATAAAAAACTGCCAAAAGAAGCGAAGCTAGCAGTCCACATTGGAGTGCTGGTACTTACCCTGATGTATGGCAGTGAGGCATGGAAGAGGCAGAGGAAGGATAAAAGTAGACTGAATGCTGTTGAAATGAGATCCCTGAGGCATACCTGTAGTAAAACCATGTATGATCGTGTGAGAAATGTGGAGATCCGCAAGGAATGTTGGGCTGATGGTTTGGACATGTAGAGCGAATAAACGAAGAAAGTAGTTTAAGAAGAATATATCATGACGCAAATGTGAATGTTAGAAGAAGTCGGGGACGCCCATGTAAGACATGGCACGATCAAGTGAATCAGATTCTTGAGTCGGGCCATGTCAAAAGTCAGAATAATAGAAGAGTATGTACGAGATGATGTATGAATGTGAGTGAGGCAAAGAGTGTGTGCCAAGACCGAGTTGTTTGGCGGTCCGTCCTCTCTGTCTACCCCTGAGGGGGACAACAGATTCCTACGCTCCCTTCATACCTTTTCCTTCCTAGAACTTTCTTACCTTAAAAAGACTTTCCACACAGCATCCCTGAATATGACAAGGGCCCTGAGAGGCTATTTCCTCAGGTCCTCCGCTATTGAAGAAAAAAACAGATTGTGCAATGCGGTAGAAGCGAAACCTTCAGAAAACTAAATTAGACAAGAATGGGCAGGCTACGAAGCACCACACAAAGAGGAAACCGATTATACTATCTCATTCTCTCACAGGCTAAATCCTAAATCTTTTTGTGTCGCTATTTTTCGTTTCATCGAGTTTCAAATCACAACGGTGCTAAAGAAGTTTTCACTTCAAAAAAATGCCTTCCTTGGGCGTTCAAGATTCTTTCATATAAGTCTCAAACAATAGTCTCCTAACTCTCTCAACAAGACGGCCGGCGTAGTCCAGTGGTAAGGCTCTTGACTCGCAATCCAAAAGTCGCGGGATCGAACCCGGGCGTGGCTAATAAATTTTATTTGATTAATTTATGTTATTTCAAAATTTATTAATAAAAAATAATATATACTATTTTGCGCCACGAGGAGATCGATAAGCTACGAAGCTCCGTACAAAGAAGAGACCGATTATTACATCTCATTCTCTCGCAGGCTAAATCCTATAGATGTAGGTATGTGTTTTTTATCTATTTTTAGGGGTTATTGACGGCCGGCGTGGTCTAGGTAGGGTTAAGGCTCTTGGCTGGCAATTCGAAGGACGCTGGATCGAATCCCGGCGTGGTCAAATGAATTTTATTTTAATAATTTCTGTTATTTCACGATTAATACATTTAAAATTATATATAGTATATTTGCGGCACGTTCCAGAGTGGAAGTTACTCTCAGTATCACCCTGGTGTAAGACCACCATTCAGAATTGAAATGTTGCTTGAAATGGCTTTAGCCGTGTTTTGTGACCAGATCTGAATAGCCAGGTACTTCTCCACCTTTCCCTTCCCTATCTCCTTTCCCTCCCCACTACCGTCAGCCTCACAACATACCCCAATTGGGCATGCCATAGTATCACTGGCCCCAGACGGGAGCAATTGGGACTCTTGTGCGGATGTAAAATAAAATAAAAACTCCTTTCTCTGCTCAATCGCTCTACATAACCTAAATAATCTAAACGTCCCTTTCGTTTAATCAACTCGGTTTACAATCTCATAGGTCTCATTTCTACAGCATTCTACAGTCTACTTTCGCCCTTCCTCTGCCAGTTCTATGCCTTACCGTCAGATAATCGAGATCAGTTTTACAACTCTCTTATGGTCTGTTTTACTAGCTTTATTTAACGACTTTTCTTTATACAACTGCTTTATCATCGGCATTGCTCCAATATACAAGACAAAATACAATCAAAGATTGTACAGTCATCCGTAGTCAATCAATTACCCGTGTTTCACTACCTATAATAATTTGAATTCGAGCAACGGTGAAAGATACCTATAATTGCTTATTAGTGGCCCTCCTACATTCGATGATATAAGTTAAAAATTGAAAATGCAGCTCCGCAACGCTAAAATAATACATTTCAATAAATTAAGATTAACTTTTAGCTTTTTTTGGGGTATTATGCCGTGTTACGCTACCTTCTCCTTTAGCCAACGTTTCGGACAGCGTTACAGTGTCCATTATCAGGGCTACACCAAAGCTAAATGCAGAAAACCATCTTCAAGTATACTTTAATTCCAGCTCGCAGTGGAGTGGAGCTGGCAACACGGTATTGCTTTGAAGTACTTAAGCCCACATTTTACCACTAACATTTACACATCTGCCTTGATGATGGACACTGTAACGCTGTCCGAAACGTTGGCTAAAGGAGGAGGTAGCGTAACACGGCATAACACCCCAAAATCAAACAACAAAAATACTTTTGGCCGTGAAAATCTAAAATCATACTTTTAGCTTATTTGTTTATTTATTTATTACTAGCTGACCCGACAAACGTTGTTCTGCCATATAAATTATTTCTAGTGAATATTTTGGTTTGGTTTGGTAAATAAAATTAACGAATGTATTGTAAGTGTGTGGGGATGGGATATATGACAGAAAGAGGAATGAGGCGCTGTAGAGGATGACCACCGATAAAAACAACAAAAAACACCAACTAAAGTAGGTAAATGAAATAAAGAAAATCAATGTTAATTTCGAAGAGCAATTGAGTGTACAATATTTTTTGTCAGTCCGTATTTAGCCAACACAAATAAGCTCGATGGTTTACCCACGCGAGAACATGATGCAGAATGAAATATCAAAATGCCGCGACGCTTCGTTCAAATATACATTTTAAAAAAATCATAAAAATCGGTCAAGCCGTTTCGGAGGAGTGCGACCACAAACACATCATCGAAATCGAGGTTTTATATTCTTCATTTTTCTCCTGCAACACTGATCATTTTTTTTTTTTTTTTACTAACTGTTTTAACGTCTGTTTATGGCATTCAAATCAGGCAATTTTAACGATTTTGGAGGGTCCTAAATCCTAACACTCCTAACCTAACTCCTATAAAAAGTTACTTATCAAAAAAAGCAAAATGTACTAACACGCTAGTGGTCGATTTCTAAATTATATTAAAAAAATATTTGCACCAATGTGAAAATTCAGTGAGGAAATTAGGGAATTCCTTTGTATGGAAAAATCGCCAACCAGTTCCTCCTAAAAAAATTTAAGAGCTTAATAACTTAAAGTGTTAAAGGGAAGTATGTTGTAGTTCCATTGATATGCTTGGTGTAACCCTAAGTGACCAGCTCAGGTATGGGGGCTCCATCGAAGCCAGAGTTAAGTTAGCCTCCCAAAAACTGGGCTTACTGTACAGGGCCCGCAGATACTTTAATAGTACACAACTGCTAACCTGTACAAATCACAAGCGCTCCCCACTATTGAATTTGGCAGCCACCTCTGGTCTGGAGCTCCAACATACCTGAAAAATACCCTCGACTCTGTGCAGCAACAGGCGGTCCGTTTGATAGATTCTGAACAGACGGATTGCAATCTTTAGAGTACAGGCGTCGGGTGGGAATGCTATCCTTGTTCTACCGGTATTACAATGGAAGATGCTCCGTGGAACTAGCGTCATTGATCCCTTTGGCACCGGTGCATAGTCGGGAAACACGCCAAACGCGTGCCTAATATTTGTACACGGTCGACATTTGTCACATGAGAACGGGTCATTTCTTCGACTCGTTCTTGTGTTCAACAGCTCGGCTGTGGAATGATTTGCCGGCATCTGTGTTTCCTCTTTCCTACAACATGGGTCTCTTTCTTCAAGACCTTCATTCTTTCCTCTCCTCAAAAAGACCCTCTCAGATGACATAGGCCCTGAGGGAAATTATTTTCCTCAGAGCCTCCTGTGTGGAGTTAATGTAAAAAAAAAGTTATACTATATCGTTGGAAATTGAGAATGCGGATTCTTAAATTATAGTATATAAAATCAAAAGTATTGCCTTAGTGTTGTTTTATGTTTCAGTATACAGTCCGAGGGATTTACTTAGATCTATAAACTTTCTTCTTGATTATCTACTTTAATGTTAAAACAATTTCTTACACTTAAGCTGTTTTATTCGATTCACTTTACAACTTACAATGCGGTCAGTAATATGACAATTATATGCATGTCTGTATTTGTAAATGTGAATTTGTATGTTACCAGCAAAATTACCCTGAAAATCTATATATATAAAAATCAATTGCTGTTCGTTTGTCTCGCGAAAACTCGAGAACGGCTTGGCCGATTTAGCTGATTTTGGTTTTGAAATGTTTGCTGTAGTCTAGGAAAGGTTTAAACGGTGAGAAAATATAAAAAAATTCCAGGAAGATAGTAAAAACAACAGTTTCATTTTCCTATATAAACTGTTCTACCTACTTTCCTGTCAAACATTTGACGTTCGTCCCTTCGGTACGGTAGACTAGGGTCCACTCGAGATTGCGATGAAACTTAAAACTGAATGCACTCGGGAGGGGGGTTCGCGGGAGAAGGGGAGGGGAACCCGGGAGGAGGGTTCACAGGAGAAGGGGAGGGGAACCCAGGAGGGAGGGAGTAGACTGAGGAGAGGGAAGGTGGAGGAGGAGGAGTGGGAACGCGAAATATATCACCTAGATTAGAATATTTATTTCCGAGACTGTGAAGTCTTAATTTTGATAAGCTAGTGTCCTGGTGTTATTGAAGTAGAAGGGTAATAAATGTCGACATGATTTTTGGGGAACATGGATATTGATAAATTGAAGTTATTCAGGACAGTCAATTTTGTAATGCAGTATTTTATGAAATAGTATTAAATCTGTGCTTATTCTTCTTTCTCAAAGTTTCAATAGAGATGTTTTATCCAGGAGGTAATTGTGATCAATGTTTCGTATAGGAATGTGCAATTTATAGTTTATAAACCTTAGAAACTTCCGTTCAATCTTTTCAATGTTGTCTGAATGAATGTTGTAAAAGGGAGACCATAACGTAAAGTTATATTCAAGTTGGCATCTGACAAGGGTTTTATATAACATAATAAATGTGTCTAAATCATTGAAATCTTTTGCAGCTCTTAAAACAAAGCCAAGAGTCTCAGTTTTGGGCTAGAACTGAATATAAATAAAACAAAATCATGCTCATAAGTAAAAATAACGCATTGGATGGAAAATCTTTATATCGCTGGAACAAAACTAGAGAAGGTACAGAGTATTGTATACTTGGGATGCAATAAAAATGTTAGATGGGAACCTTCGATTGAAATCAAAGCCGCATTGAGCAAGCTCGTGCAACCTTTATCCGCATGAAAAAAATGAATGTTGGAGAGAGCGCGCTAATATTTTAAACGATAAAATTGAAGCGAATATTATAAAAAATGTTTAATAAAATACCACTCGTTTAAAACAGAGCAAATCTCGAGGGGGACATCTAAAATAGCATTCAAAGAAGCACTGTGTTTTTTTTCACACATATAACGTCTAAAATAAGTAAAATAAACGTGTTTATAATATTTTCGTTATTTTTTTTGGGGTGTTATGCCGTGTTGCGTTACCTCCTTCTTTAGCCAACACTTCGGACAGCGTTATATAAAATAACATATATTTTTTACTAGCAGACCCGGCCACACGTTGCTGTGGCTAACGAAACACAACGCCATTACCCAACCTTTATAAAATTCACACCACCCGCTTGCCCGCTGCCCGTTGCCTGAATTGAATATTTTAATTTCTCGACTTTTCTCTTCTATAATAAGCATGTTTTTATACATATATACTTCCTCTTGACTCACTCTATCTATTGGTGAAAACCGCATGAATATCCGTTGCTTAGTTTAAAAGATCTATGCGCACATACATTTTGAAGGACTTCATCAAATAAAATAATTCAAATCAAATACCTACTTACTCTAGGACATCTATTTTCCAATTTCTTCCGTAGAACGAATTTCAAAAGTGACTATAGTACGGCCCGCCAGCCGTTTTAAATCACACAAAAATATGTTTTCTTTCAATTTCTCAGCTTTTCTCTAATATAATTTACATGTATTATACATATAAACATTCCTCTTCAATCACTCTATCTATTGGTGAAAACCGTATTAAAATCCGTTGCGTAGTTTAAAAGATTAACGCGCACATACATTTTGAGTGACTTCATTTTATACTATGTAATGTAAAGATGAAGAGCTTAATTACTTCAAATGTTTAAGGGAGATATGTAAGAAATCGGTAAAAATTCGGGTAGCGGCGGCTTAAAGAGAGTGTTTAAAATAAGGGTTGAATTGCGATCTATCCCCTTTTCTACCTTCCATGGAAATAGCGAAACAGTTAGTTAGACAGTTTTTAATTTTTAATTTTTACTTTTTTTCTTAGAGCTTACAGAAACAAGTATTTCATAATTAAAAAACCTGCCAGGGCATGTAACTTTTATAGTACTATCTGGAATACCTGCCTGCCCAGTGGAGATCTTACCATTCATCGTTCATTGGACTTGAATCAAAAGAAAACACGTGTTTTTATAACTATCTCTTAAGAATTGTACCTAAGTTCGATAGAGGTGTGCGCAACATTTTATGATTAACTATTTATATTTTTTTTTGACGTCAAAATTACTTTAGCACCGTTGTTATTTGAAACTCGATTAAACGAAAAATAGCGACACTAAAAAGAGACAAATGCATACATCTACAGGATTTTGCCTGCGAGAAAATGAGACAGCAATAAAATATTTATTTATTTCACGGGTACTCGGTTCCAATATAATACGATAACTGTCCCAAATCTCCTTTGGTCTAGTGGTATAAAGCGCCTGACAAATCTCAGCGGCCAGACATTCAGCGGATCAAGGATCGAATCCCACGAAATGCAAAAAAAATAAATATTTTTTATTTTTGTAAAATCACTAACCAATCTTCAAATCGCTCCAAAATGAACAAACAAAAGAAAACACGAAAGAAAGCAACATCTAGCGACGAAGAAGTAAACGCAAATACTTATAAGATGACCAAATGTATAGGAAAAGGTGTACTGGAATCCAACGACAAAAATCTGGAAAAAATCATTCCCCACTCTTATCTACTTTAGTTTTCTGAAGGTTTCAATTCCTTCACGTGTGAATTTCAGACTCTGATATTATACAGGATGTCCGGGGGTAAAGTGCATTGACTTCGGGAGGTGATTCTACATGATGGTAATGATAGGAGTAAAAAAGATTAACAACCTTTTCCGAAATTCCAACTTTTTTTTTCCCATACAAAAAGACGTACCTATTAAAAATCCTTAGTGTGAGGTACGATGTTACTTGCTGAGAGCCTGCCGGGCGCCCGACTCGGTTGTGATTGGCCCGTATCGGAACAGCGGAAAATAATAAATCTGGCCGCACACGCCGGACTAATTTTATCTTTTTACCTCAAAACTACCCCTAAAAGTTGGAATTTCGAAAAAAGTTATTTATCTTTTTTACTTGTACTATCATGTAGAATCACCTCCCGAAGTTAATGCACTTTATCCCCGGACACCCTGTATAATGGAATAATAATAATAATAATAATAATAATAATAATGATTTATTGTCTTCATTTCTTAGTAACAGTAGAGATAATGATATCCTCACTGGGATCTCCCGTGCTGACGATTTCATTTACATATTATAATTTAATTATAAGAAATTGATATGAATTAGACATAACATATATCATGTAGTATTTTTTTTAAATAATTATAAAGTAAATAAGATAGTGTTTTTTTTTTATAATTCAGATTACTAGATTTGGTTTTAGTCTGTATTTGATATCAGTATATTTTCTATTTCTGATCTCCCTATATTTATTTATTTATTTATTTATTTATTTATTTAAATACATGTTACATAATTAGACATTTACATAGAATTGGATACATTGAATCACCATACTAGGCGGCTGCCTGTTTCATGGTGACAATGGAGGATATTTACTTTAAGTGAAGTCTATTGTTAACATATGGAACTATTAGTAATGTAATGATGTTGAAAATTGGTAAAGTTATAATAAAAAACTAGTAAAGAGAAAAAGAATTGGGTAAGGATAAGTTTGTGAGAAGATACATATCCTTATTTTAAAATTTATATGTGTGAGTGCATACGCATACGTATATACAGGTGCACACATCCATACACACATAGGCATATACACACACACACTTACACATATATATGCGTCTAGGTACATGAATACATTAATATGTATATATACGGCCATGGACACAGTACCAACACATTTACACACAGTTGTAATTTTTTTTTTTTTTTTTTGAAGTGTATGAAGGTGTAATTAGAATGGAGCTTGAGTATTTGCAGTAAGTATCTTTCCAAATAGTATTGAGATATATGTTAATAAAAGAGGTGTTATTTTCTAACATGGTGACAGAATATAATTATTTATTAATGTTTGAATAACTGTACTCATGCTGCTTTTGTAGGTTTATTATAATATTTTTATTAAGTTTATGTGTATGTTTCTTTCTTATCTTTTTTTTTTTAAATTACATTATTGTAAAACTACATTGTTGTAAAACTTTGTTGTAAAACTGCACATCTCGATACAGGAATGCCCTAGTGAGATGTGCAGCTTATTGCTATATATATTTCTTATTTTATAAATAGATAAATGAATACAATGTAAATATGTACAATAAATAATTCAGGCATATACTCTTTCTATTATTGAAAAGTTTTGATTCATTGTAACAGTTATTAAAAAAAAACATACAAATACAAGATAATACAAAAAATGGAAACAAAAAAGATTACAAAAGGCATAGCCTGTTCGACAATATGCGTTGGTATAATTCTATTTTTTAACATATTAATGAAGTGATTTTAAATTAAAACATCATAATATTATAAAGCATTACTTTTATAAGAAAAATTATGTCAAATTGAGCTATAAGCGGGGTAAAAACATAAAATATGACATTAAATATGATAATTAACCGATGAATATGGAAGTTTAACCTCTCATATCGGGGATGTTCCGAAGGTTAGAAAATTTCCGTTTTGCATTAAAATCATTTTGCATTTGCAAAAACCGTTTTTAATTTTGAATAAATTGAATGACAAATAACCCAAAAACATTAGTAATAAAACATTATTATATCTTACGTTTTGTTTTCTTTTAACTATTAATAATTAATAACTATTTTAGTATGTGAAACAGGTTATAAACATTGTCATTGTCACTCATCAGAAGGTCAGTAAGCGCCTTTTTGAAAGTGAGATATTTGTCTTTGGACTTGATTTCAAATGATAAATTATTAAAAATTTTAGGTGCAAGAAAGTTGAACTGGGACTGGGCCATTGAAGTTTTTGTTGTTGGAATAATATAATTCGATAGGTTTGAATATCTTGTGTTGTATTTTGAATTTATATTTTTTTTTTTTGTAAATTTGAATTTAAAATAAGAGGTAATATTTTTTACATATATGGATTTTACATTAAGAACTTTGAAGTCTTTAAATAGGTCTTTCGTGGGGTGTATATAATGAACTCTGTAAATAGTCCGTATTATTAATTTTTGGGCTTTTATTAATGGATCTAATACAGTTTTGGAGCATCCTCCCCAGATAATTATACCGTACGATAAGATTGACTGACACAGGGAAAAATATACTGTTCTCATTGTATTTTTTTGTAGTATATTGCGCAATGATCTAAAGATATAAGCCAGTTTCCTTATACGGCTTGTGACGTTAATTACATGTTCTTCCCATCGCAGTTTGTTATCGATTATTACGCCTAAGTATCTGATGGAGTCTACTCTTTCCAATGGATTGCATAAACAGCTGGATATATTACTACAAGAATGTATTTTTAATACATGATTACTTGAGGGTTGACTTGGATTATTTGTACTGAATGTTAGGTATTTTGTTTTGGTTATGTTTAGCGTTAGTAAATTATCATCCAGCCATTGTTTAACATTTTGCAAAATTAGTTCCGCTTTATGAAAAGTTTCTACCCATGTTTTACTTTTTAGTATCAGGGCAGTATCATCGGCAAAGGTGATTATGTTGCCATCAATTTCTAATCTACATAAATCATTAATGTATATGAGAAAAAGTATTGGACCGAGTACACTGCCCTGTGGTACACCAAAATTGATTCTGATAGGTTGAGACGATTTGTATGATGGTAACTTAACAAATTGCTTTCTGTCTGTTAGGTAAGATTTGAACCAATCAAATGCCTTATTCTTTATTCCAATTTTATGAAGCTTAGCTAGGAGGATTCGACGAGAGACTGTGTCAAATGCCTTAGCTAAGTCTAGAAATATTGCCAGACATTTATCACCTTTGTCTAGGGCTTCTGTTATGTGTGATGTTAATTCTAGAATAGCTGAATCTGTGCTGAGCCCTTCTCTGAACCCATGCTGGTTAGGCGAGAGAATATTGTATTTTGTAAGATAGTCAGTAAGTCTTTTTTTTACGATTTTTTCTATGATTTTGGAGAGTGATGATAAAATGGAGATAGGTCTATAGTTTGATATCTCAGTAGGAGTTCCAGACTTAAAAATTGGTTGGACCAAAGCAAGTTTGAGTTTGTACGGAAATATACCTTTGTCGAGACTGAGGTTAATGATATGTTCCAGTGGTAGATTTATAAAAGGTTCAATAATTTTGAGTATATTTGAGGATATTTTATCATGATTACATGAATGGGAGGGCTTTAGTTGTTTTATAGTTTGTGAAATTTCAGCAGAGTTGGTGGGGTTGAGTGTGAATGAATTGTTTGTTTCACAAGCAGAGATATTTATATTGTTGGCAAGAGCATTTTCATCGGTAGATGTTTTATTTAAAATTTGTGATGCTAAGTTTTTTCCAATATTACAAAAATATTCATTTATGTGATTGGTCACAGTGTCAGGGTCGACTTTTAGTGAAGTGTCTAGTCCGTTGATGTTTAATTTATTGATTGTTGGTGTTGAATGGTCAGTGTCAGATATTTCTTTAATAATTTGCCAAATTTTTTTATTATTATTACCGGCTCTGGACAATTTATGTTTATAGTAGTTTTCTTTAGTGATTCTGATGAGATTGTTACAAATATTTCTGTATTTTTTATAAAATGTTTGGGCTTGTGTATTTGGATTGTTAATTAAGTTTTTGTGGAGTTTGTCCCGTTTTTTAATACAAAAAATTAAACCATCTGTTATCCATGGTTTTAGTTTTTTATTTTTTGAGTTGTTCAAAGGGGATTCAACGGTAACAGCCTGAATATGTTTCAATAGTATTTCAGAAAATTTATTAAATGCAACATCTACATCTGAAGAATTTACAACAGAGAGCCAATTTTCTAATTTAATTTTGGAGGTTAGTTCCTCAAAATTGATCGTAGTCTTTAATGTATTTTCACATGAGGTAATGGGAGTGGATTTTTTATTCATGAGGCCAATTACTATTGAGAAGTGATCAGTTATAGTTGATTGATAAACAATTCCTTTAGAATTTTTTTTTGTTCTTAGGAATATGTGGTCAATACATGATTTGGTCATGTCGGTTACTCTAGTTGGGACATTAATATAAGAAACAAGCCCGTATTGAGTCATTAGGTTTTTATAGTCGAGTGTTTGTGTTGACATGGGCTTAAGTAAATCTATGTTAATGTCGCCTATTACCATTAGTTCTTCATTTGTTCTACAGTTCAATAATGCCACGTCTAAAGATTTAAGGAAGGCTGAAACATTTTGTTGTTTAGGTGACCTGTATAGTGCAAGAATGGTGGTCTGGTTTATTTTAATTTTAAGGCAGTTGGCATTGTCGACGGATAATTCAGAGTTGGTCGGGTAGAGATCGGATTTTACATAGACGATTACTCCATCTGACTGTGTCTTGTTATTCAATGTATTGAAAACAGTAAATCCTGTAATTTTTTTGTGAGTATAATTTGATTTGATCCAACATTCTGTTAAAATTATTATGTCAAATATATTATTCAAGTCAGCAAGCGTTACTAGTAGACTGTTGAAGTTCTTATCTATGCTGCGAATATTTGTAGAGAATAATTTTAATTTGTGGCTTTAGTGTATCTATACAAGTTGATGCAACATTAGTTTCAGAGGTAATTATATTACCATGATTTTCTATTTGTACATTGATATCATTCATTTCTAAATCCATGGTTTTCTATTTGTAAAAAACAAAAACAAAAAAAAAACAAAAAAAATGAATATTTAAGCAAAAGTTAATTTTAGAACGAGCAGGTCGATAGAGTATAGGTAAGTTTGATAAATAGATAAGAACATGGTAAGTGATTATGCGGGAAAGATATGAGTGCAATAAGTACGTTATAATATAATAAAAAGTTGTAATGATTTTTGGAATGTGCAAAGATGTAATTAGAACGGAGCTTGAGTAAATTTCAGTTTTGCATTTGCAGTAGATTTCTTTCCAAGTTTTATTTATTATTGAGATAAATGTTGTAAATGTTGTCAGTAAACCTAGAGTAGAGAAGCGACTGAAGATATTATTGCTGGTGAGGAATATTTGTGTTAATAAAAATGTTATTATTGGTTTATACTTTATTATTATTAGTATCCAGCTTTTTATTTGAAATTTAAATGTTATAATGTTGAGGTTTTTGAGTGAGAGTGGTATTTTATTGTAAAGTTTAATGCCATAATATAAGAAGCTTTTTTGCCCAAATGTTGTGTTAGTAGTTACTTGTTGGATAAGTTTTTGACCATGAGATCTAGTGTTTCTAATGTACGTATTAGTTGTTATTTCTTGGGTTTTGTACTTATGAATGTAAATGAGTATAGTTTTAGAATATAGTTGTTTAATTGACATGATGTTAAGATTGTTGAAGATTTCGTCAGTGCTAGTTCTTACAGGAACTTTCAGTATAATTTTCATTATAGCTTTTTGAGTTTTAATTAGTGGATTTAGTATGTTTTTATTTGCACCGCCCCATCCGATAATACCGTATTCTAACAGTGATTGGCAGAGAGCCATGTAAATCTTGATTAAGTCTTTTTTAATGAGGACATTCCTGATAGTTTTGAAAAAATAACTTAGTTTTTTAATTTTATTATTTAAATACGTAATGTGTTCAGTCCATTTTAAGTTTTGGTCAATTTTTAGACCCAGATACGTTATATGGTCAACGTTTTCTAATGAGGGACAATCACAATTCTCATTTAAGTGATGCGGGCTATGAATTTTCACGTTCAGGTTTTCTTCAGAGTTTTTCTTATTTTTTATTTTAAAAGTGATGAATTTGGTTTTATTAGCATTAAGTGTAAGTGAATAGTAGTCTAGCCATTTTTTAATCCTATTAAGTGTGTCTTCTGCTTTCTTAAATGTTTCTGTCCAATTATTCCCATTTATTAGGAGAACAGTATCATCCGCAAAACTGATGATTTCTCCTTCACATTCTATGTGGCATAGATCATTAATGTAAATAAGGAACAGAATCGGACCCAGAATACTTCCTTGCGGCACCCCGAATTTGACATCAATACACTCACTGATTATGTTATTAAGTTTCACAGTTTGCTTTCTATTTCCCATGTAACTTTTAAAAAATATCAGTTCATTATCAGTAATCCCTATGTTCTCTAGTTTTTCAAAAAGATGTGAGTGATTTATTGTGTCGAAGGCTTTAGAAAGGTCGAGAAATATGCCAATGCATTTTTTATGTGAGTCTAGAGAATTTTTAATATATTCAATTACTAAGGCTATGGCGTTAGATGTTCCTAGATTTTTTCTGAAACCAAATTGTTTTGGTGATAATAGTTTATTTGATTCTAGGTAGTCGACGAGTTGAGTTTTAACTGTTATTTCTAAGATTTTAGATAATGTGTTTAGAATTGTGATTGGTCTGTAGTTATTGATATCTTTACGATTTCCTGATTTAAAGATTGGTGTAATAGTCCCTATTTTGAGTTGAGATGGAAATTTGCTTTCCGTGATAGATTTATTTATTAGAAAGAGTATCGGTTCGGTAATTTCATCTTGTAAGAATTTTATTGTTTTCATTGTGATTTCATCACTACCAGATGAAGATGTTGGTTTGAATTTAGATAACTATTTAGTAATAATAGCTTATTTAGTTTTTTAAAAATGACAGAAGTTGATACAGTCGAATTAACTCAGCGGTCAGAGCAATGTCCAGGGTGCGATTTCCAAATGCTACCGAATATTTTTCTATCTTTTCTATAACACATATTTTGTTTAAGGGAGGTTAAATTCCCAACTATCTGGAGACAGTGAGACTATGGTATCCCCAAGTGGGGTACATTGGGAGTCGTAGGGTAGTAGGGAGAGGAAGAAAATGGGGTAGAGAAAGGTGGGGAGGTACCTGGCTATTCAGATATGGTCACTAAACACACGGCTAAAACCATTTCAAAACGTTTAAATTCTGAATGGTGGTCTTATACCAGGGCGATACTGAAAGTAACTTCCACTCTGGAACGTGCCGCAAATACACTGTCTTAGAATAAATGAGGGCTCCAAATCATAATCTAGTAGCTCTGCCAGAGAGGAGCAAACAGAGAAATATGTCTTTACCAATGATAGATAGTTTTTGGAAAAAATTCGGTTTATGGGCGAAATTCCTAAAAAATAAAACTAGTTATTTTTATACTAATTTTGGGTCGGGGAATCCGAATCTGAAAGAATTAGGTGGGGGCAAGCAATATTAACTGAATTACACGACTTTAAAATTTTCAATTCATACCCAGTTCACAGGCCATTTTGACGTTTTTGAATGTCATAGAAAAAACCAAAAATATTTTATGTTCAACCACACAAAATTAAGTGTTGCCATAAGCAATAATATCCACAACGCAAAACTTTCAGACACGATACTTCCATATGAATCAATGTGAATAGATAACAGTAGAAAAACATACCTTATAAATCGACCAAATCTTCTTCATCCGTTGAATCCTTGTCAAACTCGCTTGTTTCGAAGGGTTCCTGTCGGATACGCGGATCATATAAGAGCCCAGCTAAAGCGGTAAAACTCCAGAGTAGGACATGGTTTGTGATAGAAAAGAAAGTGCCCCCTTCGTAGCGCCTACTCGCGTCACGGCAAAAAAACATCCCAGTTTTCAAGTAGTTTAGCGGCTACGCTAGGTTTGTGTAACATGGTTTGTGATAGAAAAGAAAGTGCCCCCTTCGTAGCGCCTACTCGCGTCACGGCAAAAAAACATCCCAGTTTTCAAGTAGTTTAGCGGCTACGCTAGGTTTGTGTAACATGGTTTGTGATAGAAAAGAAAGTGCCCCCTTCGTAGCGCCTACTCGCGTCACGGCAAAAAAACATCCCAGTTTTCAAGTAGTTTAGCGGCTACGCTAGGTTTGTGTAACATGGTTTTTGATAGAAAAGAAAGTGCCCCCTTCGTAGCGCCTACTCGCGTCACGGCAAAAAAACATCCCAGTTTTCAAGTAGTTTAGCGGCTACGCTAGGTTTGTGTAACATGGTTTGTGATACAAAAGTGAATAAAATTTATAAAAAATAATTACTGAAATTATAAACATGTTTTTTTACGTTATTGATATTATTGCTTAATGGCAACACTTAATTTTGTGTGGTTGAACATAAAATATCTTTGGTTTTTTTCTATGACATTCAAAAACGTCAAAATGGCCTGTGAACTGGGTATGAATTGAAAATTTTAAAGTCGTGTAATTTAGTTAATATTGCTTGCCCCCACCTAATTCTTTCAGATTCGGATTCCCCGACCCAAAATTAGTATAAAAATAACTAGTTTTATTTTTTAGCAATTTCGCCCATAAACCGAACTTTAGCCCAGAAACTGCAAAAAGTGAGTTAGTTCACTATGGTTAAAGACGATCCATATAATTTATTATTTCTATATATAAGTTAAGGAAATTAAGAATAATCTCGCGTATATAAAAATGAATCGCTAAATGTGTTGCTAAGCGCAAATCTCGAGATCAGCTGAACCGATTTCGCTAATTCTTTTTTTAGAAAATCCCTTGAAGTACGAGGATGGTTCTTACGGAGGGAAAAATTGAGAAAATTGGATAATTTCAGAAAACCTATTACTGACCTACACGACTTTCGCACGTTTGTTCGCGTGTTTAAGAATGACATTTTGTAAAACAATTCTATTTTTGAAAATGTTTAAGTTGATAAATTTATTTAAAGTAGGTACTCCCCTAATAGTTTGAATCGAATCAAGAATTTTAGATATTTTAAATAGGTACCTATGTTAGGTACCAAATTTAATATACATGAAAAATGGAAATTTGAATAAAAATTGTAAAAGGTGGCATGCGGGCTGCTTAAAAACTGAATGTACTGGGATTGAATATATGGAACGCGGGAGGAGGGTTGGCGGGACGAGGGAGCGGGATAGGGAAAAGGGAAGGCGGGGAAGGTGGAAGAGGAACGCGGGAGGGGAAGGGGACGTGTGAGAAGAAGGGGAGGCAGAAGGGGAACGGGACAAATAGGAAAGGACACTCAGGGAGAAACAATTTTTTTATTAAATGGCATAGCAACGCATGCCGGGACCAGCTAGTAAAATAAAAATTAAGAATAATAAAAATAATAACATTTTGAAAAAATATCTATTATAAGGAACTCAGTGAAAAATATGATGGCTTTAAAAAAATATGTTCTTATAGACCAATAAACGCTGATTCTGAATATATAAGTTTTATTTAATAATATTAAACGCAGAGTTTTTAAAACATTATTAAAAAGTCCATTTTTCATTGGGTCTTAGAAACACACCTTCATGTTGGTATTTTTAAAATGTTTAGAGGTGACGTCACTGTTCCTCGTGTCGTGACGTCACCGTAAATCATTGTATGGGAATTGCCATCGTATTAATTTATTCGTTTATTTACATACTGTTTATAGAGATTTAGTTGTTGTGTTTATTGAAATATTATTTAGGCCTAAATAATGTTTCAAAAATAAAGGTATCTCTTATTAGTTTATCTCTATTATTGAAAATATTCAAAAACTACTGCACAAAAAAAATAGTAATGCTACTTCTAGGGAGAATACTTCGAACACCAAATTTCAAAATGGCGGCAGTTGATCAGCTGAATGCCCGACCCTATATCAGGAGTGATGATGTCACACGATTCACCATACATACGGTGGTTTTCGGGGATTTCGAAAAATTAAAACTTTGACAATTATTTTAACTATTAAAACTAATTCTAAAAATAAAAATAAAATATGCCGTTATTTAAGTTAGAAGGTCATTAAAAAAAATTGGACAGGAGTTCTCTATTCAATTACTTGAATTTCACTGTCTTATCGATTTACATTATTAGTATAGACTTATATGTTTAACAGCCAAAACACACATTATTTGCATGTAATATGTGCTCACGATGATCTGTGTAGATTCTTTACACTGTTCTGCATACAAATTAGTGACGTAAGCCGGATCTGCACGGGCTCGTAAATTACATTTATTTATTTATTTATTGAAAAAAAATAAGAAGTACATGAGAAACATAAGCTGCATATTTTGACCATTTTCTTGAATAAATGTAATGTACCAATAGTTTTTATTTTTTCATTGAGCATATTATAAAGCAACGGAGCTTTATATGAAAAACTTCTTTGTCCAAAGGATGTTTTGGTATGTACCGGCTGATACATTAAAGAAGAGCCCAATCTAGTGATGCGCACTTGTTGAGATCTTTTCGCAGTGATAATGTTGTTGAAAAATTTACAGAGAGCCTGTATTATGTACAACTGCCTTATTGTCATAATTTTGCTTTCGCTATATAGTATCTGTGATGAATACATAAAACTTTTCTTGAAAATTATTTTTAAAATTAATTTTTGTGCAATATTTAAAGGCTCTAGAGTAGTCTTATGGCAAGAACCCCAACAAATAACGTTATATGAAATCATTGATTGAACAAGAGCATAGTATACAGTTCTTAGTGTAATTTTGTCCAATATATTTCTTAGAGTCTTGAAGATATAGGCTAGCTTTCTTATTTTTTTTGTTAATATAGTAATATGATTGTTCCATTTTAAATTTTTATCAATAATTAAGCCAAGATATTTGATATTGTCTACTCTTTCCAAAGATTGACAATTACACTCCTGTACACAACAATGTATTTTTAAAGAGCGGTCCAAAGATGGTTGATTTACAGAAGAAATACTAAAAGTAATATATTTAGTTTTGCTCATGTTTAAGGTTAACAAGTTTTGATCAAGCCAATTTTTGACTGCCCTTAATCCTGCCTCGCACTTAGCATACGTATCATCCCAAGTATCACCAGCAAACACTAAAACAGTGTCATCTGCAAATACAATTGAAGAACCAGAAAATGGCAGTTTACAGAGGTCATTAATATATAACAAAAATAAAATTGGACCCAGAACACTACCCTGAGGAACACCATATACAATTAATTTGTTTGAACTAATATGATCATTAATCATTACTCTTTGTGTTCTATTTTCAAGATAAGTTCTGAACCAATCTAGAGCTTTATTAACAATACCCATTGAACTGAGTTTTTTTAATAGTAAACCGTGGGATACGGTATCAAATGCCTTAGACAAGTCTAAGAAGACAGCCATGGCTTTATTGCCAGTATCCAGAGCTTCTACGACTGTGGTTATCATTTTTAATGCAGCATCACTAGTTCCCATGTTCTCTCGAAAGCCAAACTGATTATCTGAAAGAATTTCATATCTTTTTACATAAGACATCAACCTAATTTTAGCTAACTTCTCTATAATTTTTGATAGGGTGTTTAGCAGGGATATAGGTCGATAGTTATTGACGTCTGTATTATCCCCTCCTTTAAACAAAGGAATAATTTTAGCATTTTTGCAGTGATCAGGGAATAAGCCATTCTCAAAGCTAACATTTACAATGTGTGTAATAGGTATAACTAGTTCAGAAGCATTTTGTTTGTAGACCATTGCACTTATACCGTCATTTCCACTCGAAAAACCTGATTTTAACTCATTAATCACCTTTAAAACTTCATTACAATTCGTTGGATTGAATTCAAAACAGGCATTTTCTATAGATTGTGTTGGATTGCAATTTTTGATTAAACATTCTTCACTGGTGTTATTTGCACTGCACAAAAGATTAGCAAAATTTTGACCTATATCACTAAAAAAATCATTTACATGGTTAGTGATGAGCATTGAATCCTGTACACACATAAGAGTTCATGGTGGTTAGTAAACAACTAAATAACTTGTAATCGGAGTTAGTCAGATCGTAGAGAGGATAGAATGCCACTCAACTCTGTATTGGCACACACTCCTTGCTTATTCTCTTCTATTATTCTGACATGATTACTACGAGGGTCAGTCAAAAAGTTATGCCTTCTATTTTTTTTTTATTTGGTGCTATTCGTCAAACCTTTTCTACAGTCTGCTGCAGTAGTAACTTTCTGCGTCAACAGGTGGCGGCACTGCAGTCGTTTGCAAAATGGCTGACATCGATGTCCGTAATTGTTGTGTATCCAAAAAGCTTCCGGCTTTTAGATATACATACATGGCGGTGATAAGAACTGTCAGTAGATTCCGCTAGATGGCAGGTAGCTTAGTACCTAAGTTGTCCAGAAGAGGGACGGGGGACTGAGAGTGGGTGTTTTCTGTAAAACACTCGTTAGAACCAATTTAGCCAGCTCCTAGTTAGGATATTGTATACGCAAAGTATTAATAAAACCAGATAAACGAACCAGAATCTATTTATTCCCGAAGTAATCTTCAGACTAAGTATTTGGAGAATCTGTTAGTGTTGCTACAACAGATAACAGAACACTACAGTAATAGACAACGTTCTGTGATTGATTCTTCACTGTGGAAGGTAAAACGCCAATTCGCATTTATGAAAGACTGAAAAATGTGTACCGTGTTGCAACAGTGGATATCAGCACTGTAAAACGATGGGTTTGTCGCTGTAACGAAGCTGAAGGACAAACACCGCTGGCTGACAAAAAGCAGAGCGGCAGGCCGTTATGACTCCACGCAACATTAAGCCTTTTCTATAATCTGCTGCAGTAGTAACTTTCTGCGTCAACAGGTGGCAGAGCTGCAGTGGTTTGCAAAATGGTTGACATCGATGTCCGTAATAGACAGCGTTCTGTGATTGAATCTTCACTGTAGAAGGTGAAACGCCCATTCGAATTCCTGAAAGACTGAAAAATGTGTACCGTGATACAACAGTGGATGTCAGCACTGTTAAACGATGGGTTCGTCGCTGTAACGAAGCTGAAGGACAAACACCGCTGGCTGACGAAAAGCAGAGCGGCAGGCCGTTGATTAAAATGACTCCATGCAACATTGAGCGAGTTGATGGCCTCATTCGTGGTGACCCCGGATAACTACAGATGTCGCATTCTCTCCTTCGGTAAGGGCAGTGTGATGACGATTATTCGACAACTGATTATTAAACAAAAGTTTCTGCAAGGTGGGTACTAAGAAAGTTAACCGGCCAGAATAAAGAAGCAAAAAAAACAACAGCCTCACAACGCTTGCAGCGCTTAGTTTCTTGAAAAAATTGTGGCCCGAGACGAAATATGGGTTCATTTTTTTTATCTGATCAAAGAGACAGTCAATGAATTGACATCACACAAGCACACCTAGGACAAAAAAAAAATCAAAAGTATGTGATCGACGGGGAAAGTTATGGCGATGGTGTTCTGGATGCGACCGTGTTTTTTACAACTCTGTGATACATGCCCTCATTAAAAGATGGACCAAAGCTGTGGAAATGGACTAAGATTATATTTAAAAATAACAAATTAATCGTCAATAGTGTGGATTTCAACCTATGTAATTTTATTTTTAATTTCTTAACAATTAAAGCATAAAAAAGAATAGGAGGCATTTTTTTACTGACCCTCGTAAAAAATTGCACATAATTTTATCATGACGCATTTGAGCATTTTTTGCTTATTTGAATGTAAGTATAAATTAAAGCATATTTTGAATGAATATTGATATTGAGATAAATAATATATGAGAATAATCAATCGATATTGAGATAAATAATATATGAGAATAATCAATCTTTCTCATCTGAACCGCCCTATACAGTTGCAAGACCATCTTTCGACGAAATTTGAATACTCGGCCGCTGGTTAATAGGTTCCGCCACTTTTCATCCTGCGACAAAATACCTCCCGTCAAAATATCCCCGACAAACTAACCTACAGACAAAATATCCCCCAACAAAATATCTACTAAAACCTAACCTAACCTAACCTATCCTTACCTAACCTAACAAAAAATATGGGACAAGAATAATACAGACAACCTGTAAAGACAATAAATTATTGTTCAAAAATAGTAAAATGTAAACTAAGGTTAGGTTAGATTAGGTTAAGTTAGGTTAGGTTAGGATTTAGTAGATATTTTGTTGGAGGATGTTTTGTCCGTAGGATATTATGTCGAGGGATATTTTGTCGGAGTAAATTGCGTCGGGGAAATATCCCGGTCGCTGGATGAAAACGCGCGGTATCGGTTAACGGACTAATGGGAATTAGCTAATAATTTTGCTTGCCCGTATGAACTGACCATTACTGTCTCGTTAATCTTGTATCCACGTGTTGATGTTGAAATTTTGATCAAAATTGTTGTCTTTAAACTATGTGAAACAATTGTAAAGAAGACAGCACAATTGAGTGCGTGTTTTGGTTGCTAAAAGATATTATTTCAGAAATTGCAAAGTCTTTAAACCTATATATCGGTGAAGGTCCAATGGAACAAGTGAAATACCTAATTTCACATGAATAATTTATTACACTGTTCGCATTTACAAGTGAGTTGACCTTAAGAAGTGGATTCCGATCGAATTTTAAAATCACTAGGTTTTTAATCTTCACGTTCACACCAGCGACTAATTTCTAGTAAAAAAAATGGTTATGGAATGTGGTCCATGACAGTTGGTCTATACCTACTTACACAAAATATAACTAAGTGTCCCCGGAGGGAAGTGCAGAGAGGATGTACCTCCGAATAACAAAGTATCAAACATATTTTCATTCAAATGCGTCAAGGAAAAATCTGTCTATGTAAAGTCTGTCAAATAAGAGTAAAAAATATTTAACAAAAACTAAAAAATTTGTACTCTGGCAATACCAATTTGGAAAAAAATGGAATTTCAAATTGGGAGGCGGGAATGGGTACCGCCGCCCCGGGAACCTTTATTGGATAACCAACACCTCTGCCATAGGTCACCCCAAGTGGTTCGCTACGTTTGGTGATTTAGCAGGGGTTCCCGGGTTCATGGGGTGAGGTTTGTCTAGGTCTCGGAGGCGGTTGACCAAGACATACTGAACCTCAGATTCCTACCCACCCCTTAAACCCTTTTCCTTCCCAGAACTCTCCTCTCCTTCCTTTCCTTAAAAAAACCCTCCACACAGCATCCCCAAAGATGACATAGGCCCTGAGGGAAATTATTTTCCTCAAGGCCTCCTGTGTGGATCTCATGTAAAAAAAAAAAAAAACACTAACTTCGCTGTCAAATATTCTTTTAAAGTTCAATGTCACAGAAAATACAGAACGCTGTATACGTGTATACACATTTAAAAATACATTTTTATGTTCTTAAAAAAAAAAAAATCGAAGAAGCACTGTTTTTAAGTTACCTACTTACTGACATAATTTTGAATTTAACGGTAGGTAGAAAGGAAGAATCATTAATGGTGAGTTTAGTTACACTACTTTTAGATCTGAATTAGTTAAATATATTCAGATCTAAAATTAGAGACATGATCTAAAGCCTGGACAACGCTAGTAGGTACTTAAGCAATTCAATAAATGTGATCAATTTCTAAAGTGTGCTTAAATATCGTTATTCTTCATTATGTTAACACATAGATATAATAAAAATATACCTATATGCAATTCTAATTTTGAGATCAGTGGAATGAATTTTTTTTTTCGCTTTTATGCCTTTTTAATCTATCTATCTATCTATCTTCTATATAAATTAAAATGAATCGCCGAAATGTATGTACGCGCATAACTTCCGAACGACTGCACCAAATAGGATAATTCTTTTTATGTTGTGTTCGTTATTATCGGAACAAGGTTAACTTGTCAAATATTAATTATTATCGAGACAAATAAATATAATAAAAATCTTGTCTTAAACGTTAGTTTATCAATTAATAATTTAATAATCATTATTTTTCATTTTAAAAATGACTTATTATTTTGCAGTTGATTTGTAAGAGGTTTACAGAATTGTGTTATTTTTTTAGTTACAATATATTTTTTATAATTATTTTGGTTTTATTTAAAGTACAAAACGCTAAACTATTTATTCAACTATCTTTAAACTTCTTCCAACACAGCAAACTTATTTTGTGGCACCATTTTGATTTAAATTAATAAATTACTTCGTTTTTACCATTGAATTTAACATTTTTCGTAAAGATACATACGCAGACATTGTAATTCACAACACTTCAAATCATCCAATTTCTCAAAAAATGTCAGTTTTCCATTCTATGATTCATAGATTAGTTAATGTACCCCTATCTCCCAATAATTTTTCAATAGAACTCAATGTTATCAAACAAATTGCTGTTAATAATGGATACAACACCAATTTAATTGAAAACATTCTTAATAAAAAATACAAGAATAAATTCCTTAAATCACATATCTATCTTGTACAAAAGGATCAGGAAGAGAAAAAATGGAGGAAAATTATGTATTTTAATAATAAAATTTCTAATTCCTTGACAAAGAATGTACCAAATGAAATTCTTCCTGTATTTTATGCAAATAACAAACTCAAAAATTACATTGTAAATAATAAAGATAGAGATCAAAAATGAAAAAATCTGGAATCTATAAATTGAAGTGTAACGATTGTGGTTTCTTCTACATAGGTAAAACTTCGAGAAATTTCGAAATAAGGATTAAAGAACATATCAAATCTTTAAACAATAATAGTTTCTCGGAGTTTGCCAACCAGCCAGGTGGAAACCAGCCACACCTTTGACTTCAATAGTGGAATAGAATTAATGCATTGTAATGTCAATGGCATTCAGGTGGATAAACTAGAAATTTTAGAAATCCGAAAGAGTGTTAATGCGAATTTGAATATTATTAATAACCAAAAATTGTTCTTAAATGACCCAATATTAAACCTGTTCCCTTTGTAAATTGTCTCCCATTGCCCCTCTCTCCTCTACCCACTCTCATATTTTCATTGATACCATTGTCTATGTCCATTCTTTTTCAAATGACACCATTGTCTACGTCTATTATTTATATTAGTATCAATAAAAAACCCTGAAGAAGTGAGCATTGCTCACGAAACATGTTGGTTTTGTAAATAATAAAAGTGGTAAAAACGAAGTAATTTATTAATTTATATCTTTAAACTGTGTAAGTATTATAACATGTCAAATATACACTTTTAAACTTCAGTACCTACGTCTCTAAGACGTATTATTATCTTTAACGTAGGTAAAAGTAAGACTATCTTTTAAGATTAACACAAACATTAAAAATAATAACAAATTGTAACCTTTAAGGTTGTCGACCCCTTTACCACAATGACTTTTCCACGAGAAGCCCGATTGCAATAAATACACAACAGATCTTATATTTAAAACTGGTTTTCTGAACGAATTACCATTCCTGCAGACCGAAGGTACAGATTGTATTCAGTTCATTTCACTTTCAACTAAAAGGGAATGATTGTGTGGAGGTCGCTGAATTTTATTTATTTAATTATTTATTACACGTCCTGATGGGCTTTTACATTATAATTTATAAGTTGAGTAACAAACAATGAAGAAAATATAATATAATCAGAAAAGAAAATACACAATACAATGTAACAACAAAACAAATAATAAAATAAAAATACATATTATGTAAAAATGATAAGAAGTCTCATATTCAATATAAACAAAAATTGAAGAAATTATGTAAATCTATTTGTGCCTAGAAGAATAAAAGAGATAGAATATACAACGTTTATACTGATTAGTTTTAAGATGAAATATATCACCTAGATTAGAATATTTATTTCCGAGACTGTGAAGTCTCGGAAACGGAGATTTTTGATAAGCTAGTGTCCTGGTGTTATTGAAGTAGAAGGGTAATAAATGTCGACATGATTTTTGGGGAACATGGATATTGATAAATTGAAGTAATTCAGAACAGTCAATTTGTAATGCAGTATTTTATGTAATAGTATTAAATCTGTGCTTATTCTTCTTTCTGGAAGTTTCAATAGAGAAGTTTTATCCAGAAGGTAATTGTAATCAATGTTTAGTATAGGAATATGCAATTTATAGTTTATAAACCTTAGAAACTTGTAGTTTATACACCTTAAAAAAGACCTGGACAAAAGACTTTAATTTAATTACATGTAAATTAAATGATTATTATATATAAAACTAGGTAACCCGTCAAACGTTGTTCTGCCATATAAATGAAAGTTTGATGAGGCGGACGTAGCGCCATCTGTCATTCAACAACATAAATAATTTCGTTTTCTTTGAAATACGGAGGTGGGTAAAAATTTGGGGTTATAGGTATTTTTGTTGCCAAATAAAAAGAAAATACCAAAAAAAAATTGTAAAAAAAAAAACGAAAAATTTTGTGGATGGGGACACCCTAATCACCTAGCGGTATGAAATATACTTTACGACCTATTCTCATACCTACCAAATATACATTAAAAAATTCATAAAATTCGGTCGAGCCGTTTCGGAGGAGTGCGACCACAAACACCGTGAGACAAGATTTTTATATACAGGGTGTTAAGGGATGTACTTGACTTACTTTAACCAGTGATTCCTGACATTATTTGGAGTAAAAAATGTAAATGAAATTTTGGTCTCCGGTGACATTTTTGACTGTTTTTTTTTTTCTTCAAAAACATAAAAAAATGGTAGTTGTTGAACAGTTGTATGGGGGGTAAGGGGTTCGTTGGACACCCGGCTGAGTGACCAGTGACGACATGCGGAAGAAATATTTTTTTGTTTGATTTTAAAGAAAAAATTTTGAAAAAAAAAAAAAAAGTCGTCACAAAAAGTCACCGGAGACCAAAATTTCATTTACATTTTTTACTCCAAATAATGTCAGGAATCACTGGTTAAAGTAAGTCAAGTACGTCCCTTAACATCCTGTATATAGATATAACGTCACATCAAAAAGTATCTTCTTAACATGAAAATATGAATGACGTTTTATTTATATCCATTTAATTGCGCGCAAACCGGGCGTTTATTGAAATCTAATTTGTTATATATACAGGGTGTTTTTTTTTTACATGTATACCGCACAAGATTCCCAACTGCTCCCGTCTAAAGCCATTGGGACTGTGGCATCCCCGATTGGGGTATGTTGTGAGGCTGAAGGTAATTGGGAAGGGAAGGAGATGGGGAAGAGGGAGGTGGGGAAGTACCTGGCTAATCAAATCTTGTCACCAAACACGGTTAACGCCATTTCAAGCAAAGTTTCAATTCTGAATGGTGGTCTTACACCAGGGCGATACTGATAGTATCTTTCACTCTGGAACGTGCCGAAAATATACTATATATTATTTTAAATTAATAAATTGTGCACAAATTAATCAAATAAATTTTATTTGCCACGCCGGGATTCGATCCCGCGACCTTCGGAGTGCTAGTCAAGAGCCTTACCGCTGGACTACGCCGGCCGTCAAACAGTGTAACAGGACGTACCTGAGGGATTTTAACCAGCGATTTCTGAGCATATTTGGAGTAAAAAATGTACATGTCATTTTGCTGTCCGGTGACATTTTTTTTTAAATATTTTTCCAACACACGTCGCAACTGACTACTTAGGACAGTGGCGCGTTTATAGCCTAGCTATGAATTGATAAGCGTTACGTCTCATTCTAATACAATGTTAATACTCGAAACAGCGTGCGTATCGCTCACACCCATCGCGACGGGACGATCCCATAGCGATGAGAACAGTAGCGACATGTGATTAAAACATTTTATTTTTTTAATAGAAAAAAATGTCATCGGACAGCAAAATGACATGTATATTTTTTACTCCAAATATGCTCAGGAATCGCTGGTTAAAATTCCTCTGGTACGTCCTGTTACACCCTGTACATAATATACACGGTGTCAGGAAAATGGTTCTACCTCCATGGTATGATGCTCCGAGGAACTAGCGTCATTGATCCCCTCGGCACCGGTGCACAGTAGGAGAACACGCCAAACGTGCGTACAACATTGTACACGGTTGATACTATTTGTTACATTAGAACGCTTTTACGACTCGTTCTTGAGCTCGAGTGGAAAAATTTGTCGGCCTCTGTGTTTCCTCTTTCTTACAATATGAGTCTCTTAAGCCCGTGTTCATTCCTTCCTCTCCTCAAAAAGACTTTCCACACAGCATCTTCAAAGAAATTATTTTCTTCATAGCCGCATGGAGTTAATGTAAAAATTAAAAATTAAAAAGTACAAACAGGATAATGGTGAAAGAGCATCTCATAGAAAATCAACAAAAACTTATCTGAGCAATTACTTTTTTTAATTTTTTTTCATTTTCTTGGGCAACCAAAAGGTTAAAAAAAAACTTTTGAACCCGGTTTACGCTTAATGCTTCAACACATTTTAAAATGCATTAAACAGCTGATTTTAACAATCACCTATATTTTTTTAAATTTTACCTAAAAATTTCCAATTTCGCATAAGAAATTCCTCTTCTTCCCTTTTCAAATACCCTCTACATAGCATCCCCAAAGATGACATGGGCCCTGAGGAAAATAATAATGAAGTTAATGTAAAAATAAAACAAAAATTATTTTTATTTCGCCAAATCGTGTTCTGTATCCATAACAACTGTGTTCTGTAAGGGCGGATCCAGGATTTTTTTCTGGGGGGGGCACAATGGGCGGACGGGCAAAAAAATCAACATTTATTCTTGGGATTTTTTCTGGGGGGGGGGGGGGCAAGGGGCGGACGGGCAAAAAAATCAACAATTACTGTTAGGATTTTTTTCTGGGCGGGCACAAGGGGCGTACGCGCAAAAAATCAACAATTACTGTTAGAAATAAACTTGAAATATCATACTTCAAGTTTATTTCTACAAGTTCAAGTATGTATAGGACGGTTTATGAAAGTGTCTAAACAATAGAAAAATTAAATGTTTAATAAAGACAGTTTTCTGTACTGTGATGAAATCTCTACAGTACACAAAAATACCCCCCCCCCCCCCCCACCTAAATCCGCCCTTGGTGTTCTGTATATATGGAATAATGAATACAGAACACGGTTTTGTATAGAAATATAGTCCCCGATTAGACAAATAATTTAAACACGCCTACAAGGCATTTCTTATGATATTCTTTGTTCTATGAATAAAACTATTACGTGTGTGCATTAGTGAGGCATTTCTCGTGATATTCTTTATTCTATGGATAAAACTATAATGTGTTTGCATCAGTGAAGGCATGCACAATTTCAAACATCTCCACTTTCATACAATAACTCTTTAATAAGCGACTAAAATGGATATAATGTTAGCCTTATTAGACTCGTTTCTAGGTATGCGGATTAACCAGAAGAATTTCTTTTCATTCAATCCAAAAACAGCTGATTACCAAGTACTTAGTGTCAATAAAATTACTGTACTTAGAACATGCTGAATCTAGGCTGATAGTAAACCGATCCCATCTAGACACACGACCATCAGTGGAACTTCAAATATAGCCCTCGAAGTTAGGCATGTTTTTAATTACATTAAGAGGAATATAAACGCTAGAAATATTTCGAATCTCATGCCTGCAAAATTTTAAAATCGAGCGTCTTTTTGCACGAGGCTAGTAAGCGAAAAAGTGGTTTTTATTTATTTTGTGCATAATTTTATAAGAACGAAAAAAAGTTAGTACATGGAAAACCTCGAAAATAGTCTTAGCCATAAAGGGATATTTTTTTTAAATTGTTTCTTGTATTACTTCTTAGTTAAGTCATGAAAAAACATTTTTTTTGGTGGTTTACGCTTATATTTTTGTTACGTAAATAATAATTTTATTGTAATTCCAATACACAGAAAAGCTAGTAAAAGCTTCGATTTATCCGTAGCATATTTTTTGATGTTCATACTGTAAGCCGATTCGTTATACGGGAAGCATGGTTTTACCAGATTTTACCCCTGCTATCTCCTACCGCTATTGTCTATATCTCTGCCCCTCCCTTGTCTCTAACCACTCCCTTGCGTGCCCTCTATGATCCTCCCCCCTCCTTTATTTTTCCCTTCCTGCCGCTAAACTGTATAAAATACACACATATTTCAAACAGTAATTAAATATTGTAAAATTTTAATACACATTTCATACAGAAACCTTTGCGGGCGTGCGTGCAACAAATCACTAAAGTTTTATCGCAATCGGGTGAATAATTTCATAAGGCCAGAGCTCACTATTATATCACTAATTAATGGGGGACTGAATGCCATTGGCACTAATAAGAAACTGTCAAAAGAAGCGAAGCTAGCAGTCTACAATGGAGTTCTGTCGAGTACCTACCCTGATATATGGCAGTGAGGCATGGAACATTCAATTTGGGAGGCGGGTATGGGTACCGCCGCCCCGGGAACCATTTATTGGACAACCAACACCCCTGCCAAGTGGTTCGCTTAGGTGACTTAGCAGGGGTGCCCGGGTTCATGGGATGAGGTTTGTCTAGGTCTTGGTGGCGGATAAGTTTGCCCAACCACTGCATGGCGGGCTGGATCAGTGGAGACTGATTGAGGGAGGCCTTTTGACCTCTCCAGCCGGATTCTCCCGACCCTTCGCCTTGCACCGCAGTATGAGGTAAAGATTCGTACGTCCATCACTCCTAGCCACACTGAACCCCAGATTCCTACTCACCCCTCATACCTTTTTCCTTCCCATATCTTCTTCTCCTTCCTTTCTCTTAAAAAAACCTCCACCCAGCATCCTCAAAGATGACATAGGCCCCTTGGGAAATTGTTTTCCTCGGTGCCTCCTGTGTGGAGCTAATGTAAAAAAAAAAAAACTGGCGGAGGAACGGTGAAAGCAGACTGAATACTATTAAAATGAGATCTCTGAGGCATATGTGTGGTAAAACATGTATGATCGTGTGAAAAATGTGGAGATCTTCAAAGAATGTAGAATGCGCCAAGCAACAAATTCCACTTGTAAAAGTTTTTACGAAATATGAATTTATGTAAACGCATGTTTTTACAACTTCCCGGTGTAAAAATATGTTGTTTTTTAAGTAATTAAGTTGAAACGAAGTATTGCTTCCAGAATCTATGCTAATTCAGTAGGTGGGTATTGGTACCGCCACCCGGGAAACCATTGATTGAATAACCACCACCTCTGCAATAGGTTATCCTAAGTGGTTAGCAACGGGAGTGCCAGGATATATGCGTCTGCTCATCAACTGGTGGTGGGCCAGATTTAAAGAGAATGGTTGAGGGAGACCTGTTGACCTCTACACCTGGACTTCGCCTTGCACCGCAGTGAGAGAGATGGATTCATACGTTCGTCACTCCTAGACACATTGTCCATAAGATTCCTACTCACACACTTCTTCTTCTCAGAACTACCTCTCTTTATTTTTCTTAAATATGCGCTGAGGAAATTATTTTACTCGAGGCCTATGCACTATCTAGTGTGTACCGCCGCTACCCGAATTTCTACCGATTTCTTACATATCTCCCTTAAACACGTAAAGTTTTAAAGCTCTTAACAACATATGTGTTATTTTGAAGATAATATCTAGATATTCCCCGCGCCAAAAAGCAAAGTATATAAAATTCCCTCGATAGAAAAAAATCGCAAAGTATGCTCCAAGAATTATTATAAACACGTTTGTTTCAGTTATTTTACAAGTTATATGTATGAAAAAATTCACAATGTTTCTTTAAATGCTGTTTAAGACAACCCTGCGAGATTTTTGCTTATTTTAAACGAGTCGTGTTTTATTATTAAACATTTTCACAATTTTCCCATCGATTTTGTCGCTTTAAATACTTGCACGCTCCTCTAACATTCGTAATTTCATATCTCTCAGTCTTCTTCTTTTTGAGTCCTGTTGCAGTGCCTTTATTATTCCACGATTACGGTACCATGACGGTAAAAAAGGCAATAAATATGCATTCCTTATCGTTATAATGCTGCAGCTCTTTCTTACACATTAAATAAAAGCTAGACACACAATACATGTGTGTCTGTTTCTTCCAAAGTACGCGTGAGGGAAATGTGTGATAATGATTGAGAGAGATGCAAGAAAATTATGACAATTACCTTTGGAGGAAACAGACCTACGTACAATGTGTATCTTTTGAAAGACCTGCAGCATTAAGAGCGTTTAACCAGCCAGCGGCCGAAAATCCACATTTCGTCGAAAGATGTTCTTACGATCGTACAGGGCGGTTCCAAAGAGAAAGATTAATTATTCTCCGTACCAGCTTTTTAAAATTATAACTCAATATCGATTTTATTTCATTCCAAATTTGCTTTAATTTATACTTACATCCAAAATGCTGAAAGACGTGATGATAAAACTATTAAAATTATGTACTTTTTGTTATTATTTGTTTATCATAAGTATTTATCATTTTTCAATAATGTCTAAGCAAAATAAGAATGTAAAAAAAAAAAAAATATATCACTTTGTAAGTGCGCAGATAAATACACAAACGGACCAATTTTCGTCAAGGAACACATGTACTTATATATATATATTTTTAATGATTTTATTCAAACTAAAATTAAAATTCTGAAACGTACGTTTACCAGATAATGTATTGATTTATTTTACTGCATGATTATATGATTTGAAATGGGTGTTGTATAATACAAAATCTTTTTTGAAAATTTAACAAATCTACCAATGACCTGTGGTATAACCTTATTATATTAAAAATATTTAAAAAATCACAAAATTTAAAACATACGTTTACCAGATAAAAGAACAATCTTTCGAAATAAGTTTATATTTTTTTGTGGAAAAGAGTCAATACGTCTAAAATCTGATTTAAAAATGACATATTTCTGGTATTCTCTGGTTTTCCATTTTAACAAATGTATGTCTATTGCCTTTTGTGTGCCGTCAGTCGCAGTAATAATAAGAACACTAAATGTCACTTAAGGTAATTAATTGAGATATGAGTTATTCTTAAGAGGGCATTACCACAAAAAATTATAAATGGATTTCGAAAGATTGTTCTTTTATCTAGCATTTGCATGTAATAAATTTTGAGAAATTTTTTTAATTTTTAGTATAATATGCTTATTCCATAGGTCGTTGGCAGATTTGTTAAATTTTCAAAAAAGATTTTGTATTATACCACACCCATTTCAAATAATATAATCATGCAGTAAAATAAATCAATACATTTTCTAGCAAACGCATGTTTTAGAATTTTAATTTTAGTTTCAATAAAATCATTAAAAAATACGCACGTACATGTGTTTCTTGACGAAAATTGGTCCATTTGTGTATTTATTTGCGCACTTACAAACTAATATATTTCAGATTTTTTTAACATTCTTATTAAATTTAGACATTATTGAAAAATGATAAATACTTATAATCAAAAAATAATTACAAAAAGTACATTTTTTTAATAGTTTTATCATCACGCCTTTCAGCATTTTTGGATGAAGGTATAAATGAAAGCTAATTTGGATTGAAATAAATTCGATATTGAGTTATAATTTTAAAAGCTGGTACGGCGAATAATTAATCTTTCTGATTGTAACCGCCCTGCACGATCGTAAGAACAACTTTCGACGAAATGTGGATTTTCGTCCGCTGGCTGGTTAAACGCTCTTAAAATTAATTCAATTGAAAACTTTTTTTTTTCGTAAGATTGTCTTTAAAATATTTTTTCATAATGATGATTATTTGGATTTTGTTATTAATCCTTCTAATATCTTCCGATAGGCGATTGAAAAATTTCTTCCTTTGTAAGTGTAATAATTTTGTCTAAAGAAAGTGTTTAATTTATATCGGACAAACAAATAAAATACCGACTTAAATTTCTTTTCACCGTTGTGCATAATACTAAACTGAATATTGTTTAAACTTAAACATAGAAATTTTTAACAATTCCGTAACGCGTCAACTTTCTTAAATCGATCTCGTTTTTGTCAGTATTTTGGGTCGATTGACATCTTATTCGATGGACACTAGATACTAGACCGGTGGTTCCCAAAGAGGCGTCGTATAAAGGAGGCGTTGAAATATACCTACAACAAGCTAACGACTTGTTAAATATACCACACGGCGTAACATATATTCTAGCACAACGAAGCATGACAATTGAATGCGATATTTAAAACAGCAGTAAATAACTTTAAAACTCTTGTTATGTCTTTGTAAATGTTAAGAAAGTTAAATACAGAAATCTTCTACAATAAATTGATGTAATTTTTAGTATAATAAACTTTGGCTATTTGTTACGATTTTTTTTTACATGAGCTCCACACAGGAGGCCCCGAGGAAAATAATTTCCCTCAGAGCCCATGTCATCTTTGGGGATGCTGTGTGGAGGGTTTTTTTAGGAAAGGAAGGAGAGGAGAGTTCTTGGAAGGAAAAGGGTTTATGGGGCGGATAGGAATCTGGGGTGCAGTGTGTCCTGGTCATCCGCCTCCAAGACCTAGACAAACCTCACCCCATGAACCCGGGCACCCCTGCTAAATCATCAAACGTAGCAAACCACTTGGGGTGATCTATGGCAGAGGTGTTGTTATCCAATAAAGGTTCCCGGGGCGGCGGTACCCATTCCCGCCTCCCAAAATGAATGTGATATGCTCCTTCCAAATATGATGTGCTTGATGTGAAATAATTCTGCGTAATGTATTGATTCGAGTTCATTGAACTTTTAATTTTAAAAATAGGATTTTTTTGGAGCTAATTTTTTCGAAAATTAGCTCCATTAGGAAAATAACTTTTCTCAGGTCCAATTTCATCTTAGGAGATGCTGTGTGGAGGGTCTTTTTAAGGGAAGAAAGAAGATCTGGGAAGGAAAAGCGTATCAGGGGTGAATAGGAATCTGGGTGTCAGTGTGTACAAGAAGGGAATTGTTGAGGGGGTCTTTTGATCTCTCGATCCGGCCCGCTACGCAGTAGGGGTGCAGACGCTTCCGCCGCCAAAACCCGGATAAACCAATATCTCTGAATGAAATAATATTGATTTACGTTCTTTCCAAATATTTTTTCATTAGCTCTGCACAAGAGGCACTAAGAAAAAAATCCCTCAAAGAAATTGTCATCTTTGGGGACGCTTTGTGGAGGGTCTTTACAGGGAAAGGAAGAAGAGGACTTTCTGGGAATAAAAGGGGTATGAGGGGTGGGTAGGAATCTAGTTTCTGTTTATTTTTTAGAACGTTTAAATTCATTCCTCGCACTGCGGTAGATCGTGAGAGTCCGGAGGTCTCCCTGATCCAGTTTCTCCCTATCCGGCCTTCCACACAGAAGGCGAACAAACGCATCCGCCGCCAATACCTAGACAAACCTCACCCCATGAACCCAGGCCATACTTTTATCATATCATAAATTTCTGTAGAATATTATTAGTAAATAAGTTTCGACTATTATCATTCGTAAGAAGCATCAAACATGCTATATACAAGCAATGCTTCTGGGTTAAATAGATAACGTGTTTATATTAAGTTTATCAAACACGGCTTATTGTATTTTTAAACATTTTTAATTTCTCTTTCGCATAAGAGTGATTTCATTTATCACACTTCAACAAAAATATAAAACAATTCAATTGTCAAAAATAAATTTCGTATTATTAACTAAATATTAGGGTTTTTACTTACGTTTAAAACAATGTTCAAAAGGTCCGTCGATCATTCCATACACTAAACTTCAACTAGAAATCTATTTAAAACTTCAAAAACTAAAATCGGCAATAATTAATAAAAATTAGTTCGATCCGGTTGAAGAGAACTGTTTCACCGACCGCTCGGCTCGGTTTCCCGCGCAAAACTGACTGACAGTTGTACTGGCCGGGTGGAAAGTGGACAACATGGTGGATGGCGGGAGAAGCAAAGGTGGATTTTTACTTTTACGCGGGCTGTCAGTGTTTGTCATAACCCCAAAATTACCAACGAGGATATCCTGTAAAAATATTATGGCATTATATTACATAATTTCATATCTAATCTATTCAACATCGGTTTTTAAAAGGGATTGCTAGGAGGCTAGCATTAGACAGAGGCAATTACTCGTACGATAAAATTGTACTTTTTTATTGTAACTATATATTTTAATTTTTTTAAATATGGATATGCGCCATAAGTATATTTGTATCCATTTTCTTAATCAATTAATGATTTATGCTATGAGACCATGAGGGCGCCATCTATGGTTTTTGTATTGTATTGAATTTACCTATGTGGCTTGAGATTCGGTATATTCATGCATTTCCTTACCTCTGTGAATCAGGCAATTGCTTCCGACGGGAGTGTGAGTCAAAACCAACAGATGTCACTCCTGGTCAGTCATTATTAAATGGTTCACCCAGTGAGTGAATTATTGTTGTGCCTAGGATTTGGCACATATTATTGATGGGCAGATTTATTTTTTCATTGTTGAAACTTCCTTGCTGTGCGAAACATCTGTTAAGATTATGCAATACCGCCTTGATATTTTGAGTGAAAAGAAGTGTCTTTTGTGCTGGACATCATACAAGAGCTGCATTCTCTGAGTGAGTATTGTTCTGTTTTCACTTGAGATTTTGGAATTGCTGGGTCAACTGTTTTTGTGTCACATAGGGAAGAATTCAATTTTCGTTAATTTACATAGGGTAGTAACTCCCTCGTGTCAGGGGCTATTTACACGCCCCTACAAAATATTTTATGTGAAACGTGTTGGGTATATATATACGAGGCATGTTCAGAAAGTAGATAAGTGTACTGAATTTTTTTCAAAGTGGATTACAAAAAAAATACAGGTTATTGTTGATACACTTGTTGACTATTTTTCCAAATAATCGCCAACCCATTAAATGCATGTGGTGAGCCGTGGCACAACTTTCTTTATGCCCTCCTCGAAGAACTCTACCGCTAGCTTCTTCCCCCACTTCAGAACCTCTTTCTGCACCTGCTCGTCATTTGAAAATTTATTTTCTTCCATGTATACCTTCAGGGAGGTTAAAAGATGATAATCTGAAGACGCCAAGCCAAAACATCCCAACCAAATGAGTCCAAGAGCGTATTAGTGCCTAACGTTGTGTGAGGACAGACGTTTTGGTCAGCATTCCCTCCTTTTGTTTTGAATGCTCTTTTTGAGTTTTTTTAGGGTATCACAATATTGTTGTGCATTCATGATATCAACCTAAGGCAGAAATTTGACCAAAATAATGCCTTTTCGGTTCCAAAACACCGAGGCCATGATTTTTGCCCGAAATTGTGGTTTTCAATTTTTTGACAGATGGGGAATTGGTGCGACGCCACTTTGACGACTGTTTTTTTTTCCAGGCTTGCAATGAGTCACCCACTATCATCCCCAGTCGCAATAGAGCTCAGAAATCCTCACCTTTTTTTCTTGTAGGTGTTATTCCTTCCGTGAGTAAAAAGCGGATCACAGCACTTGGCGGGATTTTTTGCCGACATCTTTCACGCAACTGGACATTACAACGTGAGTTTACGTACTACAATGTTCTTGCGATGCTCGTTCTGGTCAAAAGACCCCCTTCTAACACTCAGTGTTGCCAACCCTCAAAAAACTAAAAACCACCGTCCGTTATGGTCGCAGTACACTTACTTTCTAAACATGCTAAGTATATAAAACAAAAAAATTTACAAAACAACAAAAACGACTTCAAAAAATGCACTAAAAAGTAAAAAAATAATTTCGTATTCTTCAACAACTTCATAATCAACTTACTTCTTCTACTCATCAATATGTAGGTACGATTGTTTTTTTACCATAACGACGTTAGGGTCAAATTAAGAGATTCGGCCGAGTTTCGTTAATTTGTTCCTAAGAATTGAAGAGTTCCGTTACTTTGTCATGGATTCGATAATCAGAACCAAACCAAACTCTCATCAAATTTCCCTTGAAGTACATCCTTTCCAATAAAAAAAGAATCATCGAAATTGGTTGGCGTGGTATTGAGTTATTCGTCCATTTGTCGCGCACATACTTTATGCAAATTTAAGACTTAAATGGTTTTCTCATGAATACCATTGTCGGAACTGAACCAAATTGAAATGGGACCACACGGGAAGCACCAGCTTTCAAATAAAAAAGAATCATCAATATCGGTTCACCCTGTCAAAAGTTCTGAGGTAACAAAAAACATTAAAAAAACGGTCGAATTGAGAATGTCCTCCTTTTTGAAGTCGTTTAAAAATAGAAATTATATTCGTAGTTCTCCACACTACGAGATCCTATGGTGAGAGGGACTATGTTTTAGATAATTTTTCAGCGAATTCTATGGTTTAACTTCATGGTGTGGGTAAGGTTTTCCATAAACTTCTACGGCGATGTTTTAAATATACTAGTAAGCAGGGCCGGATCTACGAAATCTGGCGCCCTGTGCAGTAGGTACCGATGGCACCCCCCCCCCCCCTACATTTTTATTTTGATTAAAAATTCGTTCACCCCAATTTTTTTATTTATTTTTTTATTATATTTTTTTTACACTAATTTATCAAATAAAATCAAGACATATAAAGGGTGTAACTTTTCCAAGTGACCTGGCGGTAGCTCTCACACTCGTTTTTTTTAAAGAGAGGATCGCCAGGAGCCCTATACTCTCTGAATCTATTGGGTAAACATAAATTATGGTGCTATTTTTATTATTTTAGGAAAAACTCTTTGCAAGTTATGCTTTAAAATAATACAACGAATTGTTTGTTTGTGCCCGTACCATGATTTAAAATATAGGTTACGAGACAATGCGGGTAAAACAATAAATATAACCTCAAATTTGTACCTTGCATTTCCCCTGTGTTGAGCGAACAAACACTAAACACTGACGTATAGTATCAACGGCTTACGAACAAAAATACAGCGCTGTGATTGGTTATTGAATTTGGATCGCACCTATTCGTCGTAAAAGACGGTAAAAGATATATGGAAAAATAGATCTTACGTTTTAACTAAATATATGGAATTTGTAAAAAAATTCTGTAACTGACTATAAATTCGTAAGCCGTTGATACCAACCTGATGCGTGGGCATTCTATTTCTTTGGAAAGTGTTGCTAGAGCGTAATAATTATTTCGTACTATGGGTAATTTTTAAACGATTCAGGGAATATTATAACTAAATTTTAATACAATATTTATTTTCTCACGGCACCCCTTCGGAGTTGGCGTCAGGTTTTTGCACGTTTTTGAACGTATGGCAGATCCGGCGCTGCTAGTAAGTTCATTTTGCGATAGTTCTTTTAGCCAACATTTAATATCCTTAATGTAGCTATTTTTTATTTTTATTTGTTTGATACTAAATTAGGGTTACAGACGGGTTAAATCAGCTGTCACAGCATTGTTATTGGCTCAATTATATCAGCCAAAGAAAGGTGGAGAATATCGTATCGTATTACGATCTCATATCAGAACCGCAACCGGCCAACCACTTTGCACAGATATATTACGTTACGAGATCAATTTTCAACCATTGAGATAAAATACACAAGATAGTCCATATTTTTTTATAATAAAATTAATACTAAAATGTGGAATGTATCGGGAGCATCTCCTATCCTTGTCCTATTTTCCTCTTCCACTCCTCCTAACCAACGATATAATAAAACTCCATCTCCAAGTAACTTTAACAGGAGGCGTCTACTAATATCTACAGGAATTCCAAAAACTGAAAAAATCGAACTAATATCTATGAGAATCAAAGTGTTGACGAATATCTACAGCTCAAACTGTTGATTAATATCTATGTGAACCAAAGTGTTGACGAATATCTACAGCACTGGCAGAGGTTGGATTTGCAATTATGTATAGCATATTGGAATAACGTAATATTGCGTATGCAGTTTAAAAAACTTAATTTATGTAAGTATGTATGTAAAAATCCCTGATATCGGACTATTGGACACATTTAGCTGATTAGTCCAACCTACGCTCTGTAGATATTAGTCAACACTCTGAAGTTCGTAGATATTAGTTCAACATATGAGCTGTAGATATTCGTCCGACATACAGGCTGTAGATATTAGTATCTGGAGTCCTTTAACATAGGAGACCTTTTTGGCTTGACTTAAGGCGCCGCATCCGCGCTCAAAAAGAAAAAGATGGAGAGATATATAATTGCGAATGTTAGAGGAGCACGCTAATATTTAATGCGATAAAATCGACGCGAAAATTTTGAAAATGTTTAATAAAACACGACTCGTTTAAAATAGAGCAAAAATCTCGTGGGAAGCGTGTTAAGTATCATTTAAAAAAACATTGTGAATTTTTTCACAACTATAACTTGTAAAATAACTGAAACTAGCGTGTTTATAATAATTTTCGGAACATATAATTTTCATTTCGGCGTGGATAGGGTTGCCATCTTCTAAATTAAAAAAGCCGGACTCTGCGCTCGGTAAGGCCGGACATTTTGCCCTAAAAGCCGGACGTACGTACATAATTTTGGACATAACTTTTATACATAATAATAAAAAAATCTGTTAAAAGTTACTAATGTTTATTAATCACGCATTGACCAATTTAATAACAACAATCATTAATCAGTCTTATCCTTGTCATCAGTAGACATTTGTATAGAATATTATGTGAATAACAAAATAAAAAATATTGAGTCTTCTGTCTGTAGACATACTAAACTTATAAAACAAACAAATAAAATAAAACATAACTTTTTTCTGGTTAAACAGTTGACTAAAATTTTTCGTTAAATAGATATAAAATGAAACATATTTATCTTCGTGGACAAAAACTAAAAACATAAATTTAAATGAAATCTTGACTTCTCCAAATTATTAAAAAATCTACCATTTTGGATATTTGGCGTTTTCACCTACTTTATCCAAAACGTCGTTTTCTTTGGAAATCATTTAATAAAATCCTTGACATGCCATTTTTAAATTATACAATGTGTACACCATCTTAGCAATTGTTTGCAATTTATTGCGTTCCTTGGTCCACTGGGTGTTTATTAAAGAGAAAACTCTTTGAAAGTAATATTCCGCCAATTTCAGAAGTTTGGGAGACAAAACCCGCGCGAACCAAAAAAGCCTAACAAAAGCCGGACAGGCCGGACATATAAATATTTAGCCGGACACGACCTAAAAAAGCCAAACATGTCCGGCTAAAGCCGGACAGATGGCAACCCTAGGCGTGGAAGGCGTCTAGATATTATCTTCAAAAATAACATACATTTTTTTAAGAGCTTAAAAACTTCAAATGTTTAAGGGAGGTATGTAAGAAATCGGTAGAAATTTGGGTAGCGGCGGCTTAATTTAACTTTGTATATATGTAGATTTATTTATATGTATGTATAAGCTGTTTGTCTCTTGCAAATAAATAAATTTAAAAAAAATAACATTAGCTCCACTCACGAGGCCCTGAGAAAAATAATTACCCTCAGGGCCTGAATCATCTTTTGGGATGGTCTTTTTAGAAGTGGTATGATTTAGAAGGAAAATGTATGAAGGGTGTGTAGGAATCTTGGGGTCAGTGTATCCAGGAGTCCTAGCATGGTCGATCGGCAAGAATTGATAGGATAACTTTTGGTAACTTCTCATCGTTCTTTAGGACAATAGCAGATCGCTAACGTACAAACAACAGTTGATGTCGAATATATCAATCATTCGTTAGTGATCTGCAATCATGCTGGGGAACGATGAAAATTACCGAAAGTTATCCTGTCAATCCTATCGATCGACTATGCTAGGGGGCCAGGAATGACGGACGTATGAATCACTACGGTGCAAGGCGATGGGTCGATAGAGTCCGGCTGGAAAGTTCTAGGTTACGTCTCCTTCTTCTAGTCTCTCGTGATTCGGCCCGCAAGGCATCAGACGGTCAAACGCATGTATTTTGGGGTTAGTGTGTCCAAGAGTAACGGACGTATGAATCCAACCCTCCCACTGCTCAGCAGAATCCTGCTGATGAGATCAAAAGGTCTCCCGCTCCGGCCTGCTACGCAGTTGGTGGGCAGATGCATCCGCCGCCAAGACCAACCTTAACCCATGAGCTCCCCTGCAAAGTCACCAAACATAGCGAACCACTTGGGGTGACCTGTGGCAGAGGTATTGGTTATTCAATCCATGGTTTCCGGGGCGGCGATACCAATACCCGCCTCCCAATATGATTCTCTTAATCGTGACTTGTCTTACTCATTACGCTTATCTGCCTTACACTACAAATCTCCATATTTCTCAAATACACGGTTTTACATACATACTTCTCAAAGCATTTCGACAGCAATCAGTCTACTTTCCTCTACCAGTTCCACGCCTCACTGTCATAAATCAGGGTGGGTACCAGCACTCTATTGTGGACAGCAATTACATTTGGGAGGCAGGTATGGGTACCACCACCCCGGGAACTCGCCATAGGTCACCCCTGTTGGGGTGGTTCGGTTTAGTGATTCGTTACGTTTGGTGACTTAGCAGGGGTGTCCGGGTTCATGGGGTGAGGTTTGTCCTACTGCGTGGCGCGCCGGATCGGGAGAGACTGGTAAAAGGAAATCTTTTGACCTCTCCAGCCGGACCTCGTACCGAAGTGGGAAGAATGGATTCGTACGTCCGTTGCTCCTGAACACATTGACCGCTAGATTCCTATCCACCCCTCCCCTTCCCCTAAAAAAATCCTCTACACAGCATCCCCAAGATGACCTTGGCCCTTGTGGGAGGGCCTGATAAAAAAAGCTAGCTTCTCTTCTCTGAACATTTTTTGTTCGCTGCTTTGGTTTTTTAAAGTTACCATCTAGTCATGTATAAATCAATGTTCTGTTGATTGACTTTTAAATAAACTTCGTTATCAGAATTGATTCTAGATTACAACTATTGATTGTTTCATCAGTGATATAAGCCGGTGAATTTTCAAATGTGGATCAGCAAATATCATGTTCAAACTTAGTACCTGAGTGGCAAGCAACTTGTGGTAGATTGGATTCCAAGACAGTTGATCCCCGGACAGTTGGCACCCCGGCATACAACTAGCTGACCCGGCTAACTTCGTACCGCCTCAGATTCAATAACTGTTGTGTTAACTTATAGCTGAATTTTTTCGCTCCAGATTTTATGTCCGGGTTAAATCTTTCCCACAGGAAAAACACACGCTTTTCCACAACTGATCATCTAGTCAATCCACGTTATGCACTTGCACTATATAAGTAAGTATAATAAATACAAAATAATACAAGAAGAACATGTCAAAGAGACCAAATGGGAAAATAATTCATTGATTCCAGATATATTTTTTTTATATCAGAGGGTTCGGATCGGTGGAACTCCTAATTGGACCTATAAATCCTACTGATCCCTCAATATAAATATTTTTAAAAAAAATTGTAATCCTACATGTATTTAGAATGACTGATTTTTACATTTTTATATATAAATTCTTTGACAAATCTAATATGCCTAAATTTTTAATGAGAGAGCTAGGTATAATGCCAGTAGCCGAAATAATAAATGGTAATATTTTTATAGTCTGAGAATGCCAAATTCTTTTAATCTTATTTCCTAAATCTGTATATTTTCTTATTTTTTCAGTTTTTTTTATTAAGTTAAAATTACAATTATCGATGCGCAACTATCCGAGTTTGGTTTTTGAGAGTGTCAGAGATGGTGTTGTATACGGATTTATATTTTTGTAATTTTATTACTTTTCATCTTACTTACGGGAATTGCGTTTCATTTTCTTATGGGTGTGAGGGAGATTTATTATAATTATATATTTTTCCTTTGGAGGGGTGCAGACATACGTTCACCGTTTGTCTCATTTTCTACTGTTGACATTTAGCGTGTAAGAAAGAGGGGCAGCATTATATGTTTAAGAACAAAAGCAAAACAATCAGCGTAATTGACATTTGACGTTTTTGAATTTTTGGAATTCACTCACTATTTAATATTATATTTATCACAATATTGCTGCAGCTCTTTCAAAAGATGAGAATTAGTTCCATACAAAATGTATGAAGAAATGAATTTTTTTCATAAATATTTTTTTCGTGAATTTTTCCAATGTTTTAATAGTTATTTTGTTATTCGGGGCGTATGATAGTTATTATACTAATCCAATAATCAATTTCAATTTAGGAGGCGGGAATGGGTACCGCCGCCCAGAGAACCTTTATTGGATAACCAACACCTCTGCCATAGGTCACCCCAAGTGGTTCGCTACGTTTGGTGATTTAGCAGGGGTGCCCGGGTTCATGGGGTGAGGTTTGTCTAGGTCTTGAAGGCGGATGACCAGGACACACTGAACCCCAGATTCCTACTCAAACCTTTTTCCTTCCCAGAATTCCCCTCTCCTTCCTTTCCTTAAAAAGCACTCGACACAACATCCCCAAAGACGACATGGGCCCTGAGAGAAATTATTTTCCTCAAGGCCTTCTGTGTGGAGTTCATGTAAAAAAATGTAAAAAACCACTTTAAAAAATGTCCAAAAATATTTTATAATTCGATGGCAATTCTTTTCATAACGCCATAAATTATCGTTTATTGCAAATTGTCTGTGGAAAATTTCTCCTCTACACGTTCCGGTTGATCGTGCATATGTCGGACCACATTTGGTCCACACAACAGAAAGCATTTCGTCATTTCTTCATCGTAAAAAAACTGTAACGGTGTTATAATATAATAATATTTATCATATTGCAAGAAAGAATAACCAAGAACTGGTTCCGGTGAAAATGAAAGTAGTACCTACTTCTTACCTTCTTGACGAAGCCTACGGCCTTCTACCATCGGAGGCAGAATTCCTATAAAGTTTATTTATCTTCTTAAATAATTGTAAAATTTCTGTCAATAACTTCATTTCATCGGGGGTGGTGGACTTTTTTTTATTGTAAAACACTTTTTAATATGGAGTTGTTTTTATTTACAATCACTTTCAAATTTACAACAAATGAAATCAACACTTTTATAACTAAATTTGGCCCGGACCCCGCCTGGGGAAATAAGGGGACTGTACCCTAGGTATCGATTAATGCGAGAGAGGAAGTATTTTGAAAAACACCCCTTTTGTACTGCTAAAAAATATAAAATACCGTCTTCAGGTTTACGAACTAATCAACAACAATGGCGGTCGGCACCTACTGAGTCACGTGGCCTATTTTAGTTAGTTGGTAGCACTAGCTTCAATAAAATTCACCCAGATGTCTCTAGTATTCATTATGTCTTAATAAACTGATCAAGATAAAATCAATGATTATATACAGCAATCATCCCATAGATGTCACTTTTCTTAACAATTACTGTCGCATTTTTAAAAATTTGAATGAAAATAACCTACTTCGTTTACACAATAATTGAATGAAGACAATGAACCTTTTTTTTACACCACTATTTTTAAATTAAATTAAAATAATCAACTTTGTTGACACCACTATTTTTAAATTAAATAAAACAATCAACTTTGTATACACTACTATTTTTAAATTAAATGAAAATAGCAAAGTTTGTTTACACCACTATTTTTAAATCAAATTAAAATAACCAACTTTTTTACACCACTATTTTTAAACCAAATTAAAATATTACGAAAATAAGCCATTTTTTAATTAAATGAAAATGAGCAACTTTGTTTATAACATTATTTTTAAGTAGAATGAAAATAACCAACTTTGTTTATATCACTATTTTTAAATTAACCATTATTTTTTTATTAAATGAAAATAACCATCTTTGTTTACACCACTGATTATTAAATCAAAGTAACTAACTTCGTTTATTAGTTTGTTAAAAAGCTACTTCCGTAATAGAACCGAAATGCCAAAAAATGGCGCCACTTACGTTAACAGCTAGTGTGAGGAACGTTGGTTGGTAGGCGTAAGTACAATCAAATCCAATACAAATCCAATAGTATGGAGATATGTATGATAATATGATTATTATGGTAACTGGCAGTTGTGAATGATAATGTCACATTGTGATTTGTACCACGCGTCTATATATATATTATTCATATATATGACGTCGTTGCCTATCGCGGTTCCTTTTTCCCGGTGACTAGCTATCACTGGATCGCCTACGATTATTTTTCCGAGGAACCATCTATTTTTGGAACCAGTTCCTATCGGATTTATAAAATTGTCACCAACACTTAAACTGGGTGAACCCGAACCAAAAGCCACCCGCAGAGCGTAGCAGCAAAAACCTGCGGAGCGGGTTTTTAACAATTTATAGTTGTAATTGATGTATAGTTGATAATTTGTAGTTGGCGGTCTATCTTTAGCACATTATTATTTTAGTTTTAAAGATGTTATTTCCATAGTTTTTTTAGGTATAGATAGGTGTAGTTATATATAATGGTTTTTTTTGGTCTCTGCTAACAAAGATTTAAGTTTTTACCTCGACAGGCCATGTTGGTGTTGGTGAGCGATATTAGTGATGACACTATCGCTCGATACATTATCACTCTGAACTGATTCTGTAATTTTATTTCACATGTATAAATGCTCTTATTATTTTCTATTTTTTTTATTAGTTTTGGTTTCCATTCTTTGGTGGCGCAACTGAACTGAACATGTTATGTATCGTTGTTCCCCCATAGAAAGGGGGTGGGATAGACCCTGTCCATGCACATTGCCAGGCGAACACACACCGGAGCGGTCTTCCCGCGATCCGCCCGCGCCTCCCCCATCGTCATGCGTAGGCCTGAGGCGTAACCGCGCGGTCTCGATGTCCTTCCGTCCCCCCTCCGGTAACCCGACGCTCATCTTTTCATCAAGGTCTTCAAAATCTTCCCCTTCTCTCCCAAGTGCATTTCTTCGAGGCAAAATCGGGGAACCGGCTAAAGAGCGCGGACTTCGAGCATCGTCTGCGATTGGGCTGATAGCTATACGCATTTTCATTGGGACTGCCCGGTGGTCAATGGAATACTTTCTCTGGCTTTTCTTTTTATACATTTTATTTTCTTTCCGCTATTATAGTAATTACTTACATTATAACATAATCATATAACTGTTTTTTCCTCATTACTTATTTAATTTACAACAGGTTTCTTTTTCTTTTACTAACACTATTTTCTCTTTTTGATGTTACCTATTTCAGAAAAATTATTCCACGGGCTGCTACTTCTATTTATCTTTTGTATAATGTTAATGTAAGTACTTGCATACTGCTTACTAACCCCGTATGCATGGACATTGGAGGGTCTAGAGTCGTTCAAAAAAAAAGTAGAGTGTGCGGTGAAGGAGGAAACCATATGTTTCCTTATAACGCCATTGGGAAAGTGGTGGGTCCCCTCCAAAAAATGCTTACCTTAAAAAATGTTTGTGCCTTCCCATTTTTCAACCCCGCTAACAGCCACTGGCGGTGAGCTACTAGCATACGCAAATTTACTGGATTTGAATTTCACAATTATACAAAATACAAGACAAAATAAAGAATTTAGCCGTATCAAATCATGAAGGTAATTCTGCAACCGAATGTACGAGCACATACCCTCCAGCGCGCGGATAACAAAATAAAGTGACCGAATGTGACTTCTACCAAACTACAGCGTTCTGTCACGCAGGCGGGGGCACCCGGAACAAGGACTCCATCACGCCACACATGTCACGCGTTTCGGTCAGTATCCTAACGGGAAATGGGCTTCTATGGCACGCTTATATCAGACATATAAACTTCTTTATTTATATGAATAAGAATAACTTTAAAAATACTCATACCATTTTTCTTTCTTCTTCAACGGACATTGGCTATCATGTTGGATTTGCGGACTTTGTTTACTGCGGCCCGGAACAGCTCTGCAGTAGACTGGCCAAACCACTGTCTCAGGTTTTTCAGCCATGAGGTTCTCCTTCTTCCAGGGCCTCGACTTCCGGCAATCTTTCCCTGCATTATGAGATGCAAGATCTCATACTACTCTAGATGTCTCATCACATGTCCAAGATATTGAAGTTTTCAGATTTTCATGGTTTTAATAACTTATTTTTCTTTATTCATCCGAACCATAACATCTTCATTCGTAACCCTGTCCATCCAGCTTATTTTAAGTATTCTTCTGTAGATCCACATCTCGAATGCCTCAAGTCGCCTAATTAGTTCTTCAGTAAGCGTCCATGCTTCCATTCCATAAAATAATATCGAAAACACATAGCATCTGACTATTCGCATTCGTAATCGAAGGTTGAGATTATGACTACAGAACATCTTTTTCATGCGGATAAAGGTTGCACGTGCTTGCTCAATGCGGCATTTGATTTCAACCGAAGGATCCCATCTATCATTTTTTTTATTTATCGAGGAAAATCAACAGATTATTTACGTTTATAACAATAAAATTAATAACCTACATAAAATCCAACAATAGATTTTCACAACCCCCTCCAATTCACTTCGAATAAGAGAACGTTTTCCTTCAAAATGCGTCAGCAAATAAATCCATTACTGGAAATTTACATTCTGATCACAAAACTGGTTTTAAATTAAGGGTGAATCTGCTTACGTGTCCACAGATTTAATTAGTATTACTCTCATATAATGCGTAGTATGGTTTTCCTACGAATTACGAATTTTGTGGAATGGTTTGAAATAAAAATTTTAACTCCACTCGAAATATTAGAACGGTTTTCTTCAAAATGTGTCAGCAGATTAATCCGCTACTGGAATTTTGACAGATCATTCGGAACATGAAACTGGTTTTAACCCAGGAGTTAATCTGCTAAGTCCTCGGCTTAAGCTCAGATACTACACCCAGAACAAGAAAATGGCTTTCCTCTTACTTTTGTACTTGGAACACATGGATGGTTTAACAAGATATTATTAACAAGAAATTTTAACAAGATATTATTATTATTTTTTATTGTGAAATTTTGCCGCCCGGAGCGCTTAATATTGAATAGTGAGTGAAATCCAAAAATTCAAAAACGTCAAATGTCAATGTGCTGATTGTTTTGCTTTTGTTTTTAAACATGTAATGCTGCCCCTCTTTCTTACACACTAAATGTCAACTGTCGAAAATGGGACAAACGGCGAACGTATGTCTGCACCCCTCGAAACGAAAAATACAATAATTATAATAAATCTTCCTCACACGTATAAAGAAAATGAAACGCAATTCGCGTAAGTAAGTGGAAAAGTAAGAAAATCACAAAAATTATAAATCCGTACACAACACTATCTCTGATACTGAAAAAAACAAAACAAGGTGAGTTGCGCATCGATAATTATTAGTTTAAAGTAACTAAGCAAAACTAGTGGACAAGCGAACAAGATTACAAGCGAATAATAAATAAGAAAATAAGCGAAATAAGAAAACGAACAAACCCGCAAATAAGTCGACAAGCTAAGAAGCAAACAAGCCAACAAGCAAACTGAGAAAGAAGCAAACAAGCAAATAAGCAAAAAGCCCAAGTAGTCGACAAACTATCAAGCGAATAAGGGAATGAGCAAACAAGCAGACAAGCGAACAAGCAAACTTGTCGACAAGCAATCAAGCGGAAAAAAGGTAATGAGCAAACAAGTATATAAACAAGCGAAAAAAGTCCACAATAAAACAGCAAATAGCCAAGCAAGACATAAATTACTTTTGCAACCACGCAATAGAAAACTTCAAACTTCATATATATTTTACTAGCTGGTACCCGACATGCGTTGCCATGCCATAAATATTGCTATCCATTAAAATAAAGAAATTGTTTCTCCCTGCGTGTCCTCTCCCATTCTTCCCGTTGCCCTTCCGCCTCCCCTTCCGCTCCCGCGTCCCCTTCCCATTTCGCGTTCCCACTCCGCCTCCTCCACCTTCCCTCTCTCCACTCCACTCCCCCTTCCCCCATCCCGCGAACCCCCATCCCGATTCCCCCCCCCCCCCAGGTTCCCCTCCCCCTTCCCTGGTTCTCCTTTCCCTCTCCCGCGAACCCCTACCCGAGTTCCCCTCCCCCCTTCCCGCTCTTAATAAATAAATTGTTTCTCCCTGCGTGTCCTTTCCCATTCGTCCCGTTACCCTTCCGCCTCCCCTTCCTCTCGTACAAACGTATTCCCCAATTTCCTCTGTGGATTTTGACAGTAGTACAAATATTTTTTAAACTAAAGTAGGTACATGTCAACCACTAGCGTGTCGGTACGTTTTGTTTTTTTTTTTTTGATAATTTACTTCTCTTGGGAGGGACCCTCAAAGTCAGTATATAAACTAAACAATGTATTTAAAAAAAAATCAAAACATATTAGAGTATTTTCCTGTTATACAGTTAGTAAAGTGGGGAATCCAAAATCTCAATTTTGATGATTTTATTTCGGTATTTCCAGCCTGCGGTGCAGTTGTCTCTTGCGCTCAGCATTTAAGGAAGCAAGAGCGACAGTGAAAACGACAGTTTGGTAAAATACTTAAATTAAGGCTGTCTATATTACCATTCACAATTGCGTATCAATCAAAACACCTGCATCATAATAAGATGGTGTTTTAAAGAAATTCATACCTAAAGATTGAAGATATCGTGTCAATTTCTCACGAAATTTCGCAACACCTTTTTCATATCTTCACGCCTCCATTGATGGACATGTCAGCAGTCAAAATATCGCTTTCAATTAAAAGTAAATTGGTCCATATAATCGTTAGTCAGCCATTAAAACTGATTCACTTAATGAAGAATAATTACAAAAATAAAACACTCCTTCATTTACATCATGCTTTAGAAAATGTACTGGAATAGATGTGGAACATAATGTGTTTTAATTTTGGCAACTTTCTCAGAAGGTAGGAGACTATAATTTGTCTCTATTCGTTTTTTAACTTTTGAGAAAGTGCTGTAATATCTTTGGCTCCGGATGCAGAGGTTATGGGTTCAAAACCAGCGAGTGCAATTTAATTTAATGTATTTTTTATTATTAACTAGCGGCGAACTTCGTACCGCCTCAGAATCAATAACTGCTGTGTTAACTTATTAGCTGAATTAAATTCAGTTTTTTTTATTAAGTTAAAAATTACACAATGAAGCTATTACACAGGTCTGCAAATTGACATTTTTTTTTTAAATGATAATGGGTGAATTATACGTATTTCGATATGCTGAATCCGAGTATGCTATCCATTTCAACCCATCACGAAAAGATTTTTCGCAAAGTGGAAATTAAAATATAGGCAAAACCCGCCTTACACTACTTCTGTAGGGAATTTTCAAAAGAAAAAATAAATAAAATATGCAAATTTAATTAATTTTAAGTCATAAAATATTTTATTTACATTATATACAATTATAAATCTATAAAAAATCTGCTTTTTTTAGTTTCGAAGCTTCGTTTTGTGCTTTTTCTTTTGTGGGACGTTATATTAAAATTGTTGAGGTCCACTGGAGTCGCCCACTTGAAAATCCTCACTAGAAGTTTCTTCTGATGATGGCAAATCGTCTAGGCTTTGGGGGTGCTTGTGGTGTAGGAATGCCAGGTCCGTGAGGGACTAGGCGGAGTGCCGAATCCATGTTTGGGTAACAAATTTGTTTTTTTTTATTTTTATTTTTGGTACTATACCCTTGCACATTGCACGAACAAAAGTAGGAGTCATCGCTGTGGTTTCGAGGCTCTCTCCAGAGATCATGGGAACACCAAAACGAAAAGATTAACTTTACTTTTTGACCACATTCTAAGTCCTTCAACACACCCTGAACAAACTCCAAGCGGGGCCCAAGATTTGTCCTGGTCCCCCTATCTTTACACCAAATACGCAAAATACACTTTTTTAACAAAATCAGTAATATTTCATAGTTGTTTTTTCACTACAAATTCACCACAAATATAGCAAAAACTCTCAGAAGAATTTACACAACCTCTTGAAGTCATTTTTGAAACGCACCTTAGGAAAGTTGGAACAGAAATAATAAATAAAAGGGCATAGAAGATAAGATAGGCAATCCCACAGCATTTTGAGTTTTCCGGAAAAACCTTACATGATGGAATTTTTTTGATAATTTTCCCGAATTCAGCGATCAAAAATACATGGGAATTACTTCTTATTTCAAAGAAAAAAAAAACAGTCGCAGGCCTGTGTAATAGATTCTCTCCCTACCGTCCTGGTGAAAGTGAAGCCGACCACCATTCATGATAGAAATATGGCTTGAAATGTCTTTATCAGTGTTCTGTAACCAGATCTGAATAGCCAATAGTACTTTCCAATCTTCATCTTTCCCTTATACTTCCGTCCCCCACTCCTCTCAACTTCGCAACATTGCCCAATTAATTGAATCCAGAAATGATAAAGCAGTTGTGACGTATTCAACGTTTAAATATAATTCAAATGAATGAAAAAAAAATGTTTTTGAAAATGATAGATTAGATTATTTTGAGAAACCGTTAAATAATTCATCCATCATTATTAACTAAGCAGGGATCTGCCCCAAAAAACTTTGACAAATTCGAAAGTGATAATGAGATAATGTTTTTCGATGATGTTATGGGAACCAATTTTTTGAATTGCTTTGTTACAACAATTCTTCTTATGTTTTGATTTTCTATAGAACAAAATTTTAAAAAATAATCCACACCTATTGCTTTGTTCCAATCAAAGATATTCAAATACAGAAGAGATATGCTATGGTGTCCGCGCAACTGTCGCCGGACTACGCGCTTATTAGCGTAGTTTTCATACAAAAGAATTTGTTCATTTCGTTGATTTTTTGAAAATGTGCATTAATATTGGTTAACAATATATTTTGAATAAGGAAAGAATTCGTTCATTTAGTTTAACGTTCTTTTGGATTATTCGTTAATTATTTGTTCTTTTAGTTTATTTGTTAATTGGTAAACAATATCGGCGACACCCGGAAGCGCAGACCCACATAGTAAAAACAGCAGGTAGCATATCTACTTATATTTCAATATCTTTGGTTCCAATAATTCGTCGACGTTTGAATTTTCTACAGAAAAAAAAAATTAAAAATTATCTTCACCAATTTTTTAAAATCATTCTTCAAAACCTTATCAGACATCAAATATGTTTCATGATTGCCAGTTTTAATTCAGGTCTGAAAGGTTTAAATGTGTATTAAATCTTTTTTTTTTTTTTTAAGAAAGACAAACATTCCCGGGTTACGAATAACCCAACAATGTTTGAAAATCTCCTACTACCACCACAGAAAGCCGAAAATGTTGCTTTTGTTGTGATGGAGGACTTAGCCAGTCGAGGAATCGAACACGCGACGCTCGGGTGGGACCCAAACGCTATGCCCACTCAACCACTGACCAGACAATCCAATCATTAACCTCACAGGCTAATTTGTTTGCTTTTGGGTACAGCTCACATAGGTCTCATAGGAATCGTTGTCGTTCTTACTATCATGGTGAGAAACAGGATTTAAACAGTGTTAGAAAGAGAAAACATCACGCTTTGTATTCAACTCAAAAAGTTCACCACAAAAGAACTAAAATCTACACATAAATGGAATTTGTGTTTCTGACTGAAATTTGAGATGTACTTATTTATAAAACTTCGCGATTTTTTTATTAATTATTTTTACGTGACAAAACTATGTCTGATAAAATATGTGTGTTTTTTCGTTACCAATAATTTTAGTTAGTCGTTTTAAAATTTTTGAAATGAAAACTTCTTTAACACCGTCGTGATTTGAAACTCGATGAAATAAAATAGCGACACTAAAAAGAGAGACAAACTCATACATCTGTAAGATTTAGCCTGCCAGAAAATGAGATAAAATAATCGGTCACTTCTTTGCGCGGTGCTTCGTAAATAATCGGTCTTGTTTTTGTGCGATGCTTCGTAGCCTCCTCACTCTTGTCTACTTAAGTTTTCTGAAGGTTTTACTTCTACCGAGTGTGAACTGCATACATTTTTTTTTTTTAAGTTTGCAATCAAAATTTTGTATTTCAAAACCCATATGTTAATTTCTAATAATAAAATTGAAAAACGTTTTTCATCATCTTTCTAAAGCAGTTTTTAATTTTCGGATTCATTCAGAAATATTCCATTTATTAGGATTTTATTGCACAGCGGAAATACTCTTAATTTTCACAGTTAACGTAAATAGATTTTCTGTAAGTCTTCAGGTGTTCATTCGCCCATTTCGCGAAACAACTCTAACACGGAAATGTAATAAAATTAAGATTATAATCACAAACTTGTAAAGCAGGTAACTTTTTTAATAAAGATAGCATCTTGCATGAGTAATAAATTATTTTTAGCTGTCCCAAACAAGTTGTGCAAATTGATTGCACATTTTAAATGTTTCAATTATTATCAGTAGAATAATTTTATTTTTATTTTTATATACGTCTAAATGAATTTAAATTTTGTTTGTTTGAATGAAGTGGGATCTTGGAAGTGGAAATTAACACACTTCTCAACGTCCGATCGGGCTGAAACTCGACAGATAGACTCGTTGTTGATGACAATGCATTCTGTCAACTTTTGGTGGCATTCACGCTTAAACGCGTGGATGTATAAGCATTTTTTTGAAATTCGAAGAAAATAAAGAATTTATTTTACGAAATGAATTTAGGTCTTAGCAACTCGGGATTTGGCCCGTTTGGTAGCGCAGTTGATTTGGATAGCTGGGTAGGAAAGTTCAAACATCAGTCAAACTATAAAAATACATTTTTTTTAATTTTAAAAGACATTTGAATGCATAGATATACCATAGTAAAAAAAATACAAGTGTGAAGTTCACACGCGGTAAAAATGAAACCTTCAGAAAAGTAGAGTAGACAAGAGTGGTGAGGCTACGAAGCAACGCACAAAGGGAAACCGATTAATCTACCTCAATCTTTTGCAGGCTAAATCCTATAGACGTATGTGTTTGTCTAATTTGACTGGGCCCGGGTTGCGCCGGGGACTTCTGCTAGTAAAAATATCGAGCGTCCGGTTGATTAGTCAGACATCTCCGAAAAATCTAAATTAGAGTAGAGTGTGCAGTTATATGTAAAAGAGTACCCTCTATCTGGTACAATACTCAGATAACTCGTAAACACCACCAAATCAATTAGAATGCACAAAACCTTGCAAGTAGTGAAATAAACAAAAAAAATATAGCGATACTCAATCGAAAATCTGGAAACGGAAAAATCAGAAAAAGATATTGGCACCTCTGGGACTCGAAACCGGGACCTTCGGCTTTCCGAGCCACTGCGCTAACCACGGCGCCAAGATGTCGATATCCAATTCGGTAATTTTTTAACTGCATCATACTTCGACTAAGAACCACCAACATTATATTCATTCTTCAACCGGTCAGCAACGTAAGACGTTAAAATGACGATAGCAGTCAAGTACAATAAGCGTGTTTATACGTCAACGAGTGTGTCTCCACAGAAATCGTTGTAACTCCGTTATTGTTTTAGTGACATCCCTAAAACAAAAAGTAAAATGTCGATAGTGAATCATGCTGCACATCTCTATTCAAGTTGTCCATAGAAATACGTAAAAAGACCTAATCTGTCCAGTCACTCGCTTGGCGTGTATTTTACCCGCCAAATCGCGTACGGGCCGCTGGATATTGTTAATTTTTATCAAATATTTTGTATGAAATGATAAAAAAGTGAGGTGACAAAATTGTTTATTAAACATTTATACAATAGAATAAGTATTGCTTTTTTTTTACATAATCTGTGATTTTAGTACCGTTTTCACATAAAAACATCACGTGAATCATTTTTACATTTTTTTAATGTTTGCATTCTAAATTTTAATATTTACAAATGTTAATATTTATTTGTAATATAACAATTTGAAAGCTTATTTTGTAACCTTTCTAAAACAGTTTTTAGTATTCGACTACGTTCAGAAATGTTTCATTTATAGAGCTTTAATTGTGAAGCGGTAATAACACAAAGTTTTCGTAAAACTGACATTTCGTTTGAGACATTATTAAAAGTGAATATTCGGGATTTTCGGAGGGGTTTTAACGCTTTTTTTATTGACTGCTATCTTTATATATGATTGCAAAATTCTATCTAGATAGTGTCTGGATAAATTTGTATCCATTTTATTTTTAATAAAGCGACATCTATTGACTTTTCTGCAAGTCCATGATGAATATTTTATTTTTATTTTTAACTTTATGAGTAAAACCTCAAATTGTAATATTTAATTAAATGAAGACAATATTAGGATATCGACACCTTGGCGCAGAAAGGCGCATTGGAAAGTCGAAGGTCCTAGGTTCGAGTCCCAGAGGTGCCAATATCTTTTTCTGATTTTTCTGTCTCCAGATTTTCGATTGAGTTTGGCTAATATTGTCTTCATTTAATTAAATATTACAATTGGTGGTTCAAAAATATATATGTTTTCAGGGTTACTAATGGGGTATTTCAAAATTTCAAATAAATTCTAATGTACCGAACCGTTATGCTTCCCGGTGTTGTTTCATAGCATAATATTTATGTAATATGTAAAACACAGACACGTGTAAATAATATTTGATTTTGGTGTGCATTCGAATATTACTTTCCTCATTATCTCAAAAGTTAGTATTTGGAGATGTCTGACTAATCAAGTGGATGATCAATTTTCAATTTGGGAGGCGGGTATGGGTACCGCCGCCCCGGGAACAATTTATTGGACAACCAACACCCCTACCACAGGTCACTCCAAGTAGTTCGCTACGTTTGGTGAGTTAGGGGTGCCCGGGTTCATGGGATGAGGTTAGTCTAGGTCTTGGTGGCGGATACGTTTGTCAAACCACTGCGTGGCGGGCTTGGAGGGAGGCCTTTTGACCTCTCCAGCCGGATTTTCCCGACCCTTCTCCTTGCACCGCAGTGTGAGGAATAGATTCATATGTCTGTCACTCATGGCCACACTGACCCCCAGATTCCTACCCACCCCTCATACCTTTTTCCTTCCCATAACTTCTTCTCCTTCTTTTCCTTTATAAAAACCCTCCACACAGCATCCTCAAAGATGACATAGGCCCCTAGGGAAATTGTTTTCCTCGGTGCCTCCTGTGTGGAGCTATTGTAAAAAAAAAAAAAAGAAAGAAAATGAATGGAAGAAAAAGTCGGGGACGTCAAAAGACGACATGATTTGATTACTTGTAGGAAAGATTCGGTTCAACACAACAGTATTTACGACACATGTATGAATGCGAATGAAGCAATTAGTTTGTTCCAAAACACAGTTCTGTGGCGTACCAATCTCTCTACCTATCTGAGATGGTAAGTTTTATGATAATGAAGTTGGTATGTATTTCAAAAGTTCAATTTCAAAATATCTCAAATTCCTATTATACGATAACACAAGGCATAATTACTCTAAATCATAATATGAACATTCCAAAATATTAGCCAACAAGTCATGGTATTTTGCCAAAGAAGCACCTATTCAAATTTTGCTAGGGGTGTCAGAACAAAAGTGGATGACTTCAGCAGCCCATTCACTCTTTTACTGATCAAATCTGGAATTAAGCTGATCAAATCTGGAATTGAACTGATCAAATATGGAATTAAACTGATCAAATTTGGAATTGAACTGATCAAATCTGGAATTGAACTGAACAAATCTGGAATTCAATTGATCAAATCTGGAATTGAACCGATAAAATTTGGAATTGAAAGGATCAAATCTATTTTTATTTTATTTGAATTGTTTTTGGAAAAATTAATTGCAAATTTTAAAATAAATATCTGTAATATCTATCTAATATACCTACCTGCCATTGACTGAGTGTAGCGAAGTTCTGTTTTATCACGACCGTTTTGCATGTAAATTTGTTTGTACGTTATTCCGTTTCCGTTTCAACATGGAGGCCATTTTAACGGTTCAGTAAAGATTCTTTTTCAAGTGTCAAATTGTTTATTTGGACTTTCTTATTGGCATTTTTTTACCTACGCTCTTGAAGAATGTTTAAAAAAAGAATTGTTTTTGAGATAGTGACGTTTTTTGGACAAACTTGGTTATAATTCCTTATTTTATAAGTCGTTTTGCATTTCCTCCCTCTTTAACCAAAATCTACAGTTTAATGCACATGTTCAAAGCAGGAGGAAGGTACGGTTTACATGGCATTTTGAAAAACCACCCCTTCCCATTTTCCCACCTCTAGCAGAATAAAGCCCGGGCAAAGTTAGATATTTCAGCTACTAAAAAAATTACAAATGTGTAGTTCACACCCGGTAGAAGTAAAACCTTCAAAAAACTAAATTAGACAAGAGTGGGGAAGCTAGGAAGCATCGCACAAAGAGGAGATCGATTATTCTATCTTTTTTATATTAATACCGCCAACTGCTCCCGTCTGAAGCCAGTGAGACTATGGCATCCCCAATTGGGGTATGTTGTGAGGCTGAAGGTAGTGGGGAGGGGAAGGAGATAGGGAAGAGGAACATGGGAAAGAACCTGGCTATTCAGATCCGGTCACCAAACACGGCTAATGCCATTTCAAGCAACGTTTCAATTCTGAATGGTGGTCTTACACCAGGGCGATACTGAGAGTATCTTCCACTCTGGAACGTGCCGAAAATATACTATATATTATTTTAAATGAATAATTTGTGAAATTAATCAAATATAATTTATTTGCCACGCCGGGATTCAATCCCGCGACCTTCGGTGTGCGAGTCAAGAGCCTTACCGCTGGACTACGCCGGCGGTACGGTTCTTTCTTTCGTAAGCTAAATCCTATAGACGTACGTGTTTGTCTCTTTTTATTTTCGCTTTTTCGCTTTATCAATTTCAAATCACAACGGTGCTAAAGAAGTTTTCACCTCAATAAAAATATTTAGGTGTACAATTCACACGCGGTAAAAGTGAAACCTTCAGAAAACTGAAGTAGACAAGAGTCGGGAGGCTAACAAGCACCGATTATAGGTACTATCTCATTTTCTCGCAGGCAATATCCTATAGATGTATGTGTTTGTCTCTTTTTAGTGTCGCTATTTTTCGTTTCATCGAGTTTCAAATCGCAACGGTGCTGAAGAAATTTTCACTTCAAAAATCAGAGTTTGCAGTTCACACGCGGTAGAAGTGAAACCTTAAAAAAACAAAGTAGACAAGAGTCTCTCCACTCTTGAGAGAGAGCACCACAGAAAAAGAAGACTGATGATCTACGAAGCACCGCACAAAGAGGAGACCGATTATACTATCTCATTCTCTCGCAGGCAAAATCCTTTAGATGTATGTGTTTGTCTCTTTTTAATGTCGCTATGTTTCGTTTCGTCGAGTTTCAAATCGAAACGGTGCTAAAGATAAAATACTCGTAGTTAACTGGTGGATTTCTTGTATTTCTTGGGCATTAACGATGTAACAATTTCTAGACATTTTGTTTTTTGAAGAGTTTTATTAAATGTACATTTATTACTTAAATTTAATTTTTCCGCGACCGGTTTCGATACAACCGTATCATTCACGAGCAGAATTAAATTCTTTTTTCTTTATTATATATTAATAGAGTCAGGCCATAGCTTCAATAAAGAAACAACAAAATTTAAACATTGCAATATAAATTCATACTTTAATCTTTGCGCTTTAGAAACGCTCGAAATAAACAAAATAATTAAATCTAAAATTAATTTAGTGAATAAAATAATAGCGCCTTGCAAATCTCCTTTACTAACCATGTTTCCGTATAATATTGACTCCTCCCACCGTTTTCCCCCTCCCCCCAAAATCATCCCTCCCACTACTCCCACCTAATTAATCTTTGGTACTTGCATTTAATTTTTAAGTTAGTTTTAATTCTGCTCGTGAATGATACGGTTGTATCAAAACCGGTCGCGGAAAAATTAAATTTAAGTAACAAACGTATATTTAATAAAACTCTTCAAAAAACAAAATGGTGGATTTCATTATTAGTTTAATGATTTTTTTTAAATGTTTAATAAAAAAAAAAAATTTTAATTTAGTAACTATACATTTATTTTTTTTCATTTTACCTCTGTGAGAGGTGCCAATATCTTTTCCTGATTTTTCTGTCTTCAGATTTTCGATTGAGTTTCTCAAATATATCTTCATTTAATTAAATATTACAATTTGAAGTTTTACTCATAGAGGTTAAAAATAAAAATAAATAAATTATTATTTATTATTATTCAGATATTTAATATTAGCATTCTCTTAGTATTATACCTCTTTTTAATAATACCTGCATATCAATTAGAAAAGCAGACAAAACGAACCTTTGTTTTCAGTTTTTTACCTCCTGGTAATTAAATATCCGATTGTTTGGACCGAAGAAAGTGTGAACTCCGGGGAACAATGGCTTTGAACCCGGCACAGACTTGCTTACAGATCGTAATCACTGGCCCACGGAGTCTCGCATATTCATTCTTTATGTTTTTAGTGTGGTTTCTTCAATTTACATGCACTTTCTGAAGCGAGATTGTTGTCCGGGTTATACCGTAATATACGTTAATAATAGAAACAAGGATAAAAGCCTCAAAACGAAGCCACAAACCAAAAATATGTGCCTTCTTAGGGGGCCTTATATCGTCGCGAATATAAGTACTAATAAGCACCGTAAAAATAGCTTTGGTTTTTATTGAAGGAAAACTTCTTTTCGCACGCTTGACTTGGGGAGTAAGCTGGCGAATGCATGACGAGAGCGTTACGAAAGGCGAGGCGAACACTTCGTATATTACTGTAGGGGCAAAAGAGAGAGGTGCGAGCACACATTTTCTTTCTCTCTTTCTCTCACAGCCAGTTACGTTACACAGTGCAGGCCTATTGTCTGTATCACACTGTAGGAGCAAGAGAGAGCAGTGCGCGCTGTGCGTGCACATTTTCTTTCTCTCCTCTTATCATATAGATGGAGCAGAAGTTTTACTTCAGTTGTGTGGTCTAAAGCACACTCGTTTTTTTATTGAAGTGAAACTTCTATAGCACCTCTGTGATTTGGATTTCGGATCAAACTGAAATGACGATTACTGCACCTACGACGCATCATCGGCTTCTTTGATCATGATGTTACTTTTAAGGGCTCCTATTTGTTGAGATGTGAAACGGAAATTACGCGAGGTCTGCGCTCATTGGTCGCTTTGATTATGACATCACTTTTCGAGTATTGTTTGAGATTGCTTTGGTAAAGTTTCGCTTTTACCGCGTGTAAACTGCACTCAATTTTTTTGTGAATAATTTTATAAGAAAGAAAAAAGTTAATCAGTGGAAACTGTCACAGATAATTTAGCCATAAAATTATGTTTTTAAAAAGGTGTTCCTTATGGTGACCGGCCAACTCAGAATGAAACCAACTCAGAAGCACCTCAGAAAGGTCATTGAGAGTGATGATAAAAAATTGGTTAAATTGGTTAGGTTAGATTAGGGTTATCGGTTATTTTTAAATTATTTTTTCATAGCTTTCAATAAACTTTCTGAGATGGTTCTGAGTTGGTTTCATTCTGAGATGGCATGGAACCGATTCTTATAAGCGTACATACGTTTCTTATGAAAAACCATAGACATGTGAATATTAGTAGACCAGAACATAAAGGTGAGGGGAGAAACCAACTACAGCGGGGCGCAGAGCGGGAAGGTGGCTTTACTGATATGTGATTCGTCAATAACTCAGTCGACAGTATATAGGCATCTCGCATTATAATTTCACCATTTAGTTCTTAAAAGTAAACTTTGCTTTTAAATGAGTAGACCTTTTTACATGGGAGCGCGAATTGCTCGCCGCGCAGTGAACAAATTCGCGATGTCCTAAAGCCGTCAAAATAAAGTTCGCCTATTTTGAGGGTCCAATATTTTGTTGCCGTATATAGTTAAGACACTTTTATAAATGTTTCATAATTTACTTACCCCAATAAACATCGACGAGCACACGCCATGTATCTCGAGTGATAGTATATATTTACACGTTTTCAAAACACAAACCATGTTTTTTGCGGTGTTATTTCGTAAAATACACCGATGAGCACTCGACGCTGGCTCGCAGAAGAATGATGACGTCACATTTTTTAGATTCACGAGAAGCCATACTCAATCCCAGCCGGTTCCATGGAACCGGTATGGAGGAGGGGGAAATAACATGCTTTTATATCTTAGGGCAGGTCTACTAATATTCATATGTCTATGTGAAAAACACATTTTTTAGTAGTTTACGCTTATGTTTTTTTATAAATTAATCAACAATTTTATTTTAATTCTACCCAATGGAATTAATAGGAAAAGCTTCAATTTATCAAAAGCATATTTTTTTTTATTTAAAATGTTAACAGAATCGTAGTAAAAATTGATCGAAAATAGTGATTTAACAATTTAACAATCTTCGCCTCAAGGCATCTCTTCTCGTATCTCCGCTCAAAAAGAAGAAGATGGAGAGATACGCAAATACGAAAGTTGGAGAGATAAAATTGAAGCGAAATTTGTGAAAATGTTTAATAAAACAAGACTAGTTTAAAATACAGCAAAAATCTCATGGGGAACATCTAAAAAAGCATTTAAAGAAACACCGTGAATTTTTTCATACATATAACTTCTTAAATAAATGAAATGAACGTGTTTATAATAATTTACGGGGCGTACTTTTTTCTATCGAGGGAATTTCATATAATTTGCGTTTCGGCGTGGAATGCGTCTAGATATTAACTTCAAAAATAACATATATTTTTTTAAGAGCTTAAAAACTTCAAATGTTTAATGGAGACATGTAAGAAATCGGTTAAAAATTCGGGTAGGGGTGGCTTAAAGAATTTTTTTTAAAACAAATTTAAACCAGGACGTAGCAAATCTAAATATTTTCGAGCGTATATTGATAAGTATTCAATCTCGATTACTCTCTCATTCCCGCATCGCTTCGTCCCTTACTAATAAGGGGTGAGGGATGCTATTGGTTAGATGTCACAGATGGTCTGGCCGATACAAGGTCATGTGGTATCTCGAGAAAGTTAAGTTGCCTCCCGGTTCTACCCGCGCATCTTCAAGAAAAACCTCTGGTAGGGCTGATATTTTTTCAGCTAGCCTAGAGTGATTATAGACTCTTGTAACCATTATTAAAGGTTTATCGAGCGGTTGAGGGAACAATTAGTTTCTGTTATTAAATTATGGTTAAGGTACCCATAAAGTTTTTTTTTTACATTAGTTTCACACAGGAGGCCCTGAGGGAAATTATTTCCCTATGTCATCTTAGGGGATGCTGTGTGGAGGGTTTTTTTTTAAGGAAAGAAGAAGAGGAAGTTCTGGGAAGGAAATTGATATTAGGAGTGGGTAGGAATCGGGGGGGTCAGTTTATCTAGGAGTGACGGACGCATGAATCCATCCCCTGAACCGCAGTGCAAGGCGACGTGTAGAGGGATTTTGGCTAGAGAGGTCAAAAGATCTCCTCAGCCAGTCTTTCTTGATCTGGCCCGCCACGCAGCAAGTGGGGGGCCGGATCGACCCAAAATCGACCATCGACCTCCAAAACCTTGACAGACCTCACCCCATGAACCCGGGCACCCCTGCTAAGTCACCCAACGTAGCGAACCACTTGGGGTGACCTACTGCAGAGGTGTTGGTTATCCAATAAATGGTTCCCGGGGCGGCGGTTCCCATACCCGCTATATTGTTATAGTTTTGTATTGTTTTACTATTTTTGAACTGTGTCATACTTTCAAATTAATTGTACCTACTCCCAATGAAGATTAATTTAGGTTTACCGTAAAATAGTTGTGGATTTTATTTAATTATCTCCTTACCCTGGTTTCCAACTTATGGTCCGTGGAACACAGGTGGTTCACGAGATCTTAGCCCTGGCGCAAATTGAGCCCAGTCCACGCATGTCCACGCACAGCACCGCGTGACCGAAACCCAGCCTACGTACACGTTTTCTTAATAGTAGCACATATTTAAAACAGCCCACACCCACATCATACCCAACCCACTTCTCGCAGTATGCAAGATGACAGCAAGGCAGCAACTTCTTGTCGATTTAGAATCTGAATCTGAGGATGAAAAAATATTTTTTTTTTACGTGACCTTCACACTAGAGGCCTTGGGAAAAAATAATTTCCCTCAGGGTCTATGACATCTTTCGGGATGCTGTATGGAGGGTTTTTTTAAGGAAAGGAAGAAGAGGAAAGTTCTGGGAAGGAAAGGGGCTTAAGGAGTGGGTAAGAATCTGGGGTTCAGTGTGTCCCGGTCATCCGCCTCCAAGACCCAGATAAACCTCACTCTATGAACCCGGGCACCCTTGCTAAATCACCAAACGTAGCGAACCACTTGGGGTGACCTATGGCAGAGGTGTTGGTTATCCAATAGAGTTTCCCGGGGCGGCGGTACCCATTCCCGCCTCCCAAATATAAATATATGGATTGTGTGATATCAGTATAATTTACTATTTATTATATACTGAAATCAATTTCTTCATTATACTATATATAATGTAATTTAATTCTTTGGCTATCTTCTCGAACAAATCATCCTTCAGTTTGGCTCTAACGTAATCTTCATGAGTTGAATCATATAACACAAGAAATCCTCTAACCATTTCAATTCATTTTTCCATGTTCTAATAACAAAAACATTGTTCCCACAGACAAAACAAGGGACCCACGATCCACGAAACTGTGTCGAAAGCACAACACGCCCACGCGCGACGAAGCTTGGGACTGGACTGGCCGTGGAATGTGTTTAAGAGGTAATAGCACCGGTGAGAAATCTCGACGGTAGGTATTTTAAAAAATTCTCGCTATCGCACCGCGCTCAAAAAAGAACGAGCTATCGATGTGTTGGTGAGACCACGTGAGTGTTTGGCTTGTACACCCTCTCGCCCCCTTTGCGTCTCATGCCTACCGTCTTTCGCCTCATACCGCCATATCCAATATTCTGTTTAGATAAAGCATGTTTCGACTTATTTCGTCGCTAATGAAGTTTTTGAATCGGCCTTGCGGTGTGACAGAAAAAGGGCCCATTATTTTTAAACGCACGAGGTCTGCTATTGTCGGTTATTTATAAATATCGTCGATAGGTATTGTAACAATGTCTTCTGTTCACGCTTATTACCGACAAATTACGAATTATTTTACTAGAACTCTATGTAGGTTAGTAGTTTTAAAGTTTTCACTGTATTTGCGTTTATAAATATGCAGTCAAACCAACTACATCGAATTATTATATACATACATATGATTATTCTCTATGATACATTAGTTATTATTGAAAATTAGTATTAACCTCTCAGGCCTCGGGCCTGTTTTTCGAAAAGTCAAAATATTTCCGCTTTCCAATAAATTCCAAATAACTTTAATATTTGTGAACGCATCCGAAAACTAAAAACTGTTTTTGAAAGATGATGAAATACGCTTTCAAATTTTATAATTCGAAATAAACATATAATTTTGTTTTTATTTTATTAATAACTAGCAGACCCGGCCACACGTTGCTGTGGCTAACGAAACACAACGCCATTTACCCAACCTTTATAAAATCCACACCATCCGCTCGCCAGCTGCCCGCTGCGCGCTGCCCTTTGCCTAAATTGAATATTTGAATTTCTTGGCTTTTCTCTACTATAATAAGCATTTATTATACACATAAACCTTCCTCTTAAATCACTCTATCTATTGGTGAAAACCGCATGAAAATCTGTTGCGTAGTTTAAAAGATTTATGCGCACATACATTTTGAGCGACTTCATTTTATACTATGTAATGATGATGATACCACAAAACTTAAATTTCTACTCATATAATTTGGCACTTACCTATCTTATTTAAAAAAAAACTCAAAAATGCATATGCAACAAAAATGTATTTTTGACCGATTATCTCTATCTCTACATATTATAAAGTCCCCCGCGCCATCTGTCTGTCTATTCGCGATAAACTCGAAAACTACTGAACGGATTTTCCTGCGGTTTTCACCAATATACAGAGTATTTCGTGAGGAAGGTTTAAGTATGCAATTTGTCAATGATTTGTGTAAATTGGTTGAAACATAACGATAATTGTTAGAAGTGTCGGAAATAAGTCCAGCCGCCTGGTAGCTTTCATCGAAAACGCTGCACAATCCTTTTGGGATATAACCAGGGCTGGGCAAAATACATGCTTTGCTGTAATTGAAATACAAATTACAAAATACTTTTTCGCATGTATTTAAAATACGAAATACAAAATACTTTCAAGTCATGTATTTGAAATACAAAATACAAAATACAGTATTTTAACCATTTTTTTCTTTCAAATACAAAATACAAATTACAAAATACAAAATACATTTGGTTTTGGTAGAACCTTTGGTTGCAATAAATTGTCATAAATGCCCTTATCTAAGGGTGCGTTTAAATAGAAGCAATGTTGAGCAGAGTGAAACAGAGACGTGCAAAAATTGACCAATCATATTGCTCAAAAGACACATCTCATCTCCGCTTCACTTGTAAAATTTGTGGTAAAGGACTCAGGTGTTAGGTAATATAATAATAATATATTATTATTATAACACGACATTTGTATAGCGCTATTTTGTTTTATTTCTAGTGACCGACCGAAGGTTCGGTTTCGGTTTCGTCAAGGTTCGGTAAAAAAATCTAGTTTCGGCATCAGTTTCGGTTTCGGCAGAAAATCTGCCGAACCTTCGGCCGCACCGAAACTCTGCATTTGTGAATTATCGCGTGCCGTTTGACTGACTTCCGGTGAGTTCGTGGCTCGTGTGTAATCCACCATCATCAACTGAGTTCGCTGGCCGGTCCGGCGTGCTTGTATTGTGAGTTTATGTAATCACAAACTTCAATTATTTTTATTTATTTCATTCTATATTTAATTTTATTTAACAAGTGTAAATAAAAATTAAAATCTAATCTCCTTCAACGGAAGCGATCTTCTGAATAGTCCCTCCTTTGATGTGCTTGGTGTAAGGCCCTCCGTTCATGGAGATACTTACAATCTTCGTAATTGTGACGAAACCACAAGTACCCTGTTGATATACATACTACTTTTTAATGCTAGTCTCCGTACACGGCGCTATCCGAAATATACTATATAGTCACATGAGAACGGGTCGTTTCTATGACTCATTCTTGAGTTCAACAGCTCGGCTGTGGAACCCGGCCTCTATGTTTCCTCCCTCCTTCCTCTCCCCAAAAAGACCCTCCATACAGCATCTTCAAAGATGACATACGCCCTGAGGGAAATTATTTTTCTCTGGGTCTCTCATGTGGAGTTAATGTAAAAAAATGTTGTGATTGTAAACGCAATTAAAATTATAGTACTCAATTTATGAGGTCCTTACTTTATAGTGAATAAAAGTGTAAAAAATAAGCCGAATTTCAGTAAACAATAGATTTTTAACATGTCTAAAAAAGTTTCGGTTTCGGTTTCGGCCGAAACTGAGAAAGATATCGAATATTCGGTTTCGTTTTCGGTAGAAAATCCTGTTTCGGTCGGACACTAGTTATTTCACTTCAAGTGCGCTCTACTGTAATTAACTTAAAAATAGTTTAGTATTCAGTCAAATTATTCCTATAGTGCTTGATCTAATACTATGACACAAAAATGTACAATACAAAGCAATGACAAGCATTACATAATATGATACAAATATGATAGAAAATGTACAATAACAGTGTTATTATAGCACAGGACGTGTTGCCAACTCTAAATATTAACACACATAACATATAGCTCTGGATTCTAGCGTTTTTAGTCTACGTATTATCTATGTCAGTTTATTTTTCATTATCATTATTAAGATCGCTAAATGTATTTGAAAATGTATTTTGAAGCCATAAGTATTTGAAATACAAATTACAAAATACCTCAGCCCCATGTAATTGAAATACCAATTACAAAATACATTTTTAGGAAGTAATTGAAATACAAATACAAAATACGTATTTGTATTTCAAATACGTATTTCAATTACAAGTATTTCAAATACTGCCCAGCCCTGGATATAACAAAACAATTAATGGTGGGATATTCCTCTTTTATAGATCTACAAAAAAGTCCGCGAAGGCATATATCTATCTTTTACGGATAGCTTACTATACACATTATATCTAAAATGCAATTGATAAGAATAATAAGATAAGAAGATAGAATGCGTATAGTAAAAGATAGATATATGCCATCGCGGACTTTTTTGTAGATCTATAAAAGAGGAATATCCCACCAAGCGTTGTTTTGTTATATCCCAAAAGGATTAGGCAGCGTTTTCGATGAAAGCTACCAGGCGGCTGGAATTTTTCCGACACTTCTAACAATTATCGTTATGTTTCAACCAATTTACACAAATCCTTGACAAATTACATACGTAAACCTTCCTCACGAAACACTCTATCTATTGGTGAAAACCGCATGAAAATCCGTTCAGTAGTTTTCGAGTTTATCGCGAACAGACAGACAGACAGACAGACAGACAGAAAGACGGCGCGGGGGACTTTACTTTATAATATGTAGAGATAAAAAAGGTTTAAAAATAGCCCACCTTAAGTTTTTTTCTAATTAAAATTACGATAACGAAAAAGATAAAAGCACTTACATATTTTATTAGACAATTAAATCTAAATGGATTTATTGTGTTGTGTGTATCATACGTGTGAGTTGACATGTTTGTAAATAATAATGTTTAAAATGTTAGATATATCGCTTGCTGAGGTTTGATTTGTACTCCTGTATTTTTGAGTTTCTTTAAGCAGTAAATACAAAAAAGGATGTGTTAGTTCGTTCAAAATTCTATAAAAAATGTTGGTCTTTTACCTATAGATAGATTTACCTACACATTTTTTTTAAAATATTTATTACAGTCAGTTTGAAATAAAGGAAACAAATATATAATTTTTTTAAACTTCAAAACTTTTTATTTTTATTTTCAACTTTATAAAACCTTAAATTGTAATATTTAATTACATGAAGACAATATTAGCGAAACTTCAACCCAAGGCTTCAGGCCCACCTTCATAGTACAAAAAAAAGTGCAAAAATCACTTACTTCGCAATTTTTGCAATAAAATAAAAGCACTTAGAAAAAAAACCAACAACGCTAAAGGCTTTGTACCAGTTCACATAAGGAAAAAGGTTGAAGCAAACGTTTTACGTATGAGAAAAGCTATAGTTTGAGCAGTAAATTACAGAAAAGAGCAAGAAAACACGGCACAAAGTGATAAAGTAAAAAATCTGAAAATGGACAAAAAAATGCCGCAAACCATGTTTTTGGTGATCATACAAAATGTTCGTCATACTATTGCAAGTCGGAGAAGTATACTAATGATCCAAATTTAGTAAGCGATCTTCAAGATTGTGGAACAGGACTGATATTCAACAATTATTGTCGTCTCTAATAGCAAATGCAGAAAGTCTTATTATTAACGTGACAAATAACACTGTGGAGCAATTCAACAACGTTATAGCCAAATTTATAGGCGGAAAAAGAGCAAATTTTACAAAAATGGGATAACTTCAGCAGTTGAGCTTCTTGAGCAGTAACTTCGTGGAATAGTGAAATGACAACCCATTCACGAATACAAAAAAAAATCCAAGGCCACAGTCCTGGCAACTACACGAAGCATTTTATTGAAAGAAAACGACGTTCGAAGGAGACAATACAGAGGTGTCGAAAAATAAAACTAAGGTATTACGAAAACACGACAGAAAAGAGAAAAAAAGTTGCAGGGCCTGATGAAAATTATGGTCAATTGGAATTAGATCCAGATATGCCAGCTGAATTATTTGAAACGATAAAGAGGAATTTTTCAAAGAATTATCTCCATCGAATAAGGATGAACTCGAAAGGAATACGGTGGGCCAAAGCAATAATAATTTGTGGACAATTGAAAGGCGTAAGCGGCTTACAGCTTCTAACTTTGGACAAAAATATGTAAGCTACGGCCAAAAACTTCAGTTGCGAGAGTATTAAACTCGCTACTGTACTCGCCATTTAAAGGAAATATGGCCACAAATTATGGGAAAGAAAATGAAAACCAAGCAATTGAGCAATTTACAAAAGAAACAAAATTAGAGGTATTCGCCTGTGGACTATTTATCGATGAAAACAAAAACTTTTTAGCGGCAAGTCCGGATGGCCTTTTTGGCAAGGATTCTATAATTGAAGTGAAATGCCCATATAGTATAGTAAATATGTCACCAGAAGAAGGATTTGAACAAAAAAAATTGATAACTGTAAAATTGAAGACAATGCTTCAACATTAAAACGGAATCACAATTACTTCTACCAAGTACAAGGCCAGTTACACATTACTCGTCGTAAATACTGTTATTTTGTCGTGTGGAGTCCTAAAGGTTTGCCGTATGAAAAAATTGAAAGGGACGATTCAATCTGGCAAAAAATTGAACCACTGTTAGAAAAACTTCTACCACCAATGCCTTTTACCAGAAACAATTGACGGTCGCATATCAAGAAATTTACCGGCGAGAGAAAGATCTAAATCATAAATTGTTTAAAATTCATTGTATAGTGGTAAAAAATTTTGTACAATAAAGTGTTTACAAACAAAAAATTTCAATTAATCACTGAAGGCAATGTAAGCGACTCTCAACTAAAAATTTGAAACAGATTTTTTTTAAAAACATAAACCTCACATTGGAGGCACCGAGGAAAAATAATCGCTCAGGGACTTTGTTGGAGAAGTTGTTGGACATCATTGGAGAAGCTGTGTGGAGGGTATTTTTAGGATAAGGAAGGAAAGGAAGTTTTGGGTAGGGAAAAGGTAGGTAAAAGTATGAAATGATGGTGGAGAGTCCAGCTGTAGAGATCAAAAGATCTTCCTCTTCCAGTTTCTCCCAATCCGGCCCGCCACGCAGTAAGTGGACAAAATTATCCGCCACCAAAACCCATGCAGACCTCATCCGTGAACCCGGGAACCCAGGCTCTGTCACCAAACATAGAGGACCACTTGCGGTGACCAAGTGGCGGGGGTGTTGGTTATCCAATAAATGGTTCCCGGGGCGATGGTACCTAAAACGCCTCCCAAATTGAAAATTTATTATAGTACTTGACATAAAAAAATTTAATTTTGCACAATTTTAGTATGAAAGCTCGGTCAGTATTGGTATACCGCGATGAGTCACTAAACAGAAAAAAAACGAATAAAAAATATCGATTACTCGGGCAAGGACAACACTAGTCTACCGATAAAATTCTTTACATCACTACTTCGCATTATATGTATGTATTTGTCAAAACCCACGTTCCCCGGCCCCCCTCAGGAGAAATGAGCGAAAGGGACACCTGCACGTCGGGCCGAAAATACCTAAATAAAATCTTCGAAATCGATGTTTTGTATTCCCCATTTTTCTTCTCCAAAACTGGACGGATTTAAAAATTTTTTTTCACTAACTGTATTAAAAGAAAATATTCTATGTCGGTACGTTTTGCTTTTTTTCAAAATACATTGTTTAGTTTGTATACTGAACGTTTTTTGACGGCGTTTAAATTAGGCAATTTTATTCATTTTTGGAAGGTCGTAACTTCTATGAGAAGTAAATTATCAAAAAAAAACAAAACGTACCGACACGCTAGTGGTCAATATCTATATTATGTAAAAAAAATTTTGCTCTAGGGTCAAAATCCAGAGAGATAAACGGGGAATACGTTTGTATAGAAAAGCGCAGCTAGTATTTCCTCTTAATATGCGCCGCTCTAACAGAAACCATGTTCTACAAAATAACCACGCGTGTGCTGTGCGAGAACTGTGCGTGGACTGGGCTCAATTTGCGCCGGGCCTAAATGTGGTCCACGAAACATTTGTATGGCTGGTACGTCTTAAGGGTATGTTAAAATTAACTACTGAAAAAAGTTCAGTACAGTCAATGTTATTGTTTAAAAGTTTGTGTATAAATGTCAAATCAGTTATTGCTCGCCTTTATTGCAAAGTTTGAAATGTGCATTCAAAGTTATTGTTAAATTTGAAGGTAAGATATTTTATAAATTTGTTTTGAATATGTTCTATGCTATCATTGCTATCTATGTATTCTTTCTTTACGTGTGTCACCTACATCAGTGGCGGATACAGAAAAAACTCAAGGGGGGCGCTAAAGATATAAGAAAACTAAAAAGTAGACAACAGTGGGGATAATTCTACCAATTCTCCCGTTCTACCAATGCCATATTGACAGAATCGAAAGTGTACAAAATAATTTTTTTAAACACGTAAATTATAAATTCAAATTACTCTTTGCAAATAACACCGAATCCTTAAAATTTCACAACTTTACTCCACTTCAAACACGAAGATTAATATCTGATCAAATATTTTTATACAAAATTCTGAATAACGGCCTGGACTCTCCTGAACTCGTAAATTATTTAAGAATTCACATACCTACAAGGCCAACCAGACTAAACCATTTTTTTCATTTGCCAGCGTGCAGAACCAACCTTAGAAAAAATTCTCCAATCCCCCGTATATGCGCGCAATATAACACGCAATTTAACAATATCGATATTCTTAATCACACTCTTGTGAAATACCGAAACGAAGTCAAACGTACGACCACAAATGTTAATTAAATTAATGCACAACTATAGAAAAGGTACAGCATGAGCATCTCCTGTCCCCATCCCACCTTCCTCTGCCTCTTGCCCTTTCCTCTTCCTTCTTCCTTCTAATATGCTTATATATATATATTTTTTGTTGTTGTTATTTTCATTTTCATTTAACGGTTATTACCAATTACAATTGTATATTATATCATAATAACCAACATTAGCATAAGAAACTGTTTTGGCCTACCTCATGTTTAATCTCTTGTATAACTCATCCTGTTTATAAATTGCTGTTTGTTTCTTACAATAAATAAATAAATAATACGAAGCACCGCACAAAGAGAAAATACTATCTCGTTCTCTCGCAGGCTAAAACATATAGATGTAAAATGTGTTTGTCAAATCACAACGGTGCTAAAGAAGTTTTCACTTCAATAAATAAATACAAGATTGGCGGATCGCACATTTAAAACTTGGCTGGCCACAGGGAGCTGTAGGGCTGCATTACACGATCAAGGGAATCAAATACTTGATTCGGGCCATGTTAAGCGTGAGTCTACATGAAACGACGTATGTATGTGAATGAAGCAAATGCAAATGCAGGTAACTACGCATTTATGGAGGAATGAACGCCGTTGGCGCTAACAAAAAACTGTCGGCTAAAGTTCGGTTTATGGGGGAAATTACTAAAAAATAAAACTAGTTATTTTTATACTAATTTTGGGTCGGGGAATCCGAATCTGAAAGAATTAGGCGGCGGCAAGCAATATTAACTGAGTTGCACGACTTTAAAATTTTTTATACACACACAGGAAAATAGTCATTTTGGAAGCATTCTGATTCCTAGAAAATCAAACTAGTTATTTTTATACTAACTATGGGTCGGGGAATCCGAATCTGAAAGAATTAGGCGGCGGCAAGCAATATTAACTGAATTCCACGACTATAAAATTTTCTATACACACACACATGAAAATAGTCATTTCGGAAGCATTTTGACACACGAAGTACGAAGATCATAGAAAAACAAGATAACATAGATGTTTTTACCACACAAAATTAAGTGTTGCCATTAAGCAGTAATATCAATAACGTAAAATAACATGTTTATATTTTAAGTACTTATTTTTTATAAATTTTACTCACTTTTGTATCACAAACCATGTTACATAAACCCAGCGTAGCTGCTAAACTACTTGAAAACAGGGATGTTTTTTTGCCGTGACGCGAGCAGGCGGTATAAAGGGGCACAAACCATGTTACACAAACCTAGCGTAGCCGTTAAACTACTTGAAAACAGAGATGTTTTTTTGCCGTGACGCGAGCAGGCGGTATAAAGGGGCACAAACCATGTTACACAAACCTAGCGTAGCCGCTAAACTACTTGAAAACAGGGATGTTTTTTTGCCGTGACGCGAGCAGGCGGTATAAAGGGGCACAAACCATGTTACACAAACCTAGAGTAGCCGCTAAACTACTTGAAAACAGGGATGTTTTTTTGCCGTGACGCGAGCAGGCGGTATAAAGGGGCACAAAGCATGTTACACAAACCTAGCGTTAGGTTAGGTTAGGTTACTCATTTTTAAGACTACAAATTTTCATACTTTTTTTTTTTTTTTTTCTTTTTTCTTTATTCATTATATAACTTTTTATACAGTTTTTACAGGTGGTTCGACTACCATGCTAGGCACATGCCCGTATTATGGTAGTCGAATTATTAATATATAATTATATAAATGTAAGAATTGTTATTGGTTAATTAATATATAGTTTAGTTAGGTACAATGTTTTTATATAACAACTAACAACATACTATTGGTTTAAGAATACGGCCGTTGAGATAGTCGTAATTCATAATATAGGGATAAATATTTTTGAGAGCTGGTAACACTGCCGGCACATGTTTTGTATATTTCTTGTTTTTCTATGATCTTCGTACTTCGTGTGTCAAAATGCTTCCGAAATGACTATTTTCATGTGTGTGTGAATAGAAAATTTTAAAGTCGTGTAATTCAGTTAATATTGCTTGCCGCTGCCTAATTCTTTCAGATTCGGATTCCCCGGCCCATAGTTAGTATGAAAATAACTAGTTTGATTTTCTAGGAATCAAAATGCTTCCAAAATGACTATTTTCCTGTGTGTGTATAAAAAATTTTAAAGTCGTGTAACTCAGTTAATATTGCTTGCCGCCGCCTAATTCTTTCAGATTCGGATTTTCCGGCCCATAATTAGTATAAAAAAAAAAAAATTTTTTTTTTTGGACCATCCCCCATAAACCGAATTTTTTCCAAACTGTCGAAAGAAGCGAAGCTAGCAGTCCACAATGGAGTGCTGGTACCAACCCTGACGTATGGCAGTGAAGCATGAAACTGGCAGAGGAAAGACTAAATGCTATAGAATTGAGATCCCTGCGGCGTATGTGTGGTAAAGCCATGTAGGATAGTGTGAGAAAATTATGAAAAGAATGTAAGGCTGATGCAAGCGTAATAAGTAAGATTAAGAAAGGGAATCTTAGAATGATTGAAGAAAGATTTTCTTATATTTAGGGGCGGCCAAGGGGGGGGGCGCGCGTCCTCAATGTGTATCCGCCACTGACCTATATTAGGAGTTAAAAAAACACAACAGAAATTTGATTCCACGAAGGGTTTTTAATCTAGGGTTAAATCGATTGGATTACACTTCTGTTAGATCTGTGTTCGGTGTTACAGCAGAACTTTGTTATATCCTTTCACTTCAAAGCCCTTTCATTGGCTTCCTTATCGATAGCAGCAGCAGGCATTTTGCAATAATGCTTGGCCCATTCTCTCAGCATCTCTGCTCCATTATTTTACGATATCTTTTATACTATCTTTTAGTACTGACCGCCTTTGTAATGCAATAATACAATATCTTATCACCGTATTTTCGAAAGTTCTTTATTCTTAAATAATGTCTCAATAAGGTATTATTTTAAAAGTCTTACTATTGTAAAATGCATGTGCATTGTTACAATAACAAATTACTTTTCAAAAGATTACAAAATTTAGGGATTGTAACTACAAATGGTTAAAGAGTTTCATAATAGGTAAAAGTCAATATCTCAAAATGAATAAACGGTGAGTAACTCACTAGACTCTATTTATGGTGTACCGCAAGGAAGTACTCTAGGGCCTCTTTTATTTCTATGCTCCTCACTGATTTACTATGAACATTGAAGGAGGGTACTGGGTTTTTCATAAATGAAACACATCTCATTTCGGAGGCAATATAGTGACGGAATTTGACACACCAAACTAAATGATAAAAAATACTTTTAGGATTAACGCTTCTACATACATAATGAAGGCCTCCGTTAAGGCTCTCGACTTGCAGTCCGAAGGTCGCGGGCCGATTCTTTTTCCATAATACGAGCAAACGCGTGCCCAACATTTGCCACATGATAACGGGTCGTTCCTTCGACTCGTTCTTGTGTTCAACAGCTCGGCTGTGGAATGATTTGCCGGCCTCTTTGTTTCCTCCTTCCTACAATATGGGTCTCTTCAAGACCAATGTTCATTCCTTCCTCTCCTCAAAAAGACCCTCCACACAGCATCCCAGATGACATAGGCCCTGAGGGAAATTATTTTTTCCTCAGGGCCTCCTGCGTGGAGTTAACGTAAAAAAAAAAAACTATCCTTTTTATTGGAAACAATCATTCTAATACAAAAATAGTTGAAGATAATATTGTAAATTCTATAATTTTAAATATGATATTGACAAATATGACGGTATGACAGAAGATGGCAATAGCGAAATTGGTTAACGCGCACGTCCCGGTTAGACGAAAGGTCTGGGTTCGAGTCACAGTTGCGACAACTGTTTTTTTTCTATTTTTCTATATCTTGTTCTCTTTCCGATTTTCGTTTAAGTTATTATTGTTATCTTCTTCTTAAATAATTAAATACAATATTTTGAAAATATACCTGTACAAATGTAACTCGTATATATAATATTTTTTTGTTTTTGTTTTTAGAAAGACACGCCTCTAAGAGTTTATTACGTGTGTTAAATTCAATTATAATTCTTATCTTGGATCTAAATTCGTCCATACGTAATAATTATTACTGTTAGGTATGAACAACATTTAAAAAACATGTAAATATTTTGACAAAATATACAACAAAACAGGTGACGAAATGAACATAATGAAATAACATTTCATACTCCTGTGAATTATAATAACTAGATTGGTACCTACACTGATTTTAAGCGAGTAAATGAATGTAAAACTAGCTGTTGAAAAACCGCTTCGCTGTGTTTACTGCTAGGCTTTTGGTTCGGCTTCGCCCAGTCAGTATTGGTGACAATTTTATAAATCCAATAGGAACTGGTTTCAAAAATAGCCCGTTCCTCGGATCCACTGTCATCCAGTGTAGCTAGTCACCGGGACAAAGTAACCGAGGCAGAGCCATGACGTCATATGTAATATATAGCCGCTTGATACAACATGTATCACCGTAAATCTTTCCATATCCGGAGAAATACTACATATTCACAAATTCATAGCAGTTATACCTAGGGGGGAGACGTCCCCATCTAACCTGCTGACGGAAGTAGCGACATCTTGTGACTAATTCTTGAATTGGAAACCAAATTATAACAGCAGCTTTGTGTGAAATTCCACGAACACAGATGTTATTTGTGGCACGGCGCGTATGGCGTGGCGTCAGACATGCACTCGAAGCTAGGTTACCATATTAATACGTTCGATATGGGCTCATTGATTTTGGTGTGATTCAATTCAATTTATTCATTTTAAAAACATTACAAAATTTTCATTTCAAAGCATTTTTAAAAGAAAGAAAATATTTAAGATAACATAAGCAAATTTAAACTAACATCGACAAAGCTTGCCGTCTAAACTGTGCTTCATTGATGTTAAACAAATCAATATTCGAAGTGATTATATTTAACAACAAGACAGCTCTCCCGACTGGCAAGTTAATTCTGCAAGACGGGAGATAAAACAGTCTATGCTGTCGGTGACGGAGATAACCATCGGGAACATAGAAACTAATGCTCTCCATGATAGCCGAGATTATATGTAACCATCTACCAAGTCTCATAAAAATCGTTGTGACTCCCTTACTATCATAGTTAGAAATATGATTTAAACGGTGTTAGAAAGAGAAAATACCACCCTATATATTCAAATCTAAAAATTAACACAAAAGAAGTAAAATATACACCATTATGGAACTCCCTTACTGACAACACTTTTACCACAAAATTCACTGAGAGACAGTCTTTTATTTTTCTATTTTGCCAATTGTAATTCGAACCATATTATTCATTAACCTATAAAATTGTAAAATAAAAAAATTAAAAACAGAATTGTTTTGCGTCTAGCAACTCTTTTCGGTGCTATAATGCCCATCCGTTTATGCGCATACATACATTTCGGTGATTCATTTTTAGAGATAGTTATTAAGAACGACGCCAACAAAGCATTCTTTTTAGGGTGAATAGCCTAATTAAAAAGAAAAACATCGTTTTCAAGGCTTGGTTTGCTTTTTTTCTGACGTTTGCAATAAATCGATTTTGTTAGGGACAGAAAACGTATGATAAATAATTTCATAACGCCAGCAATTATTCATAACGCTAGAGCTTACCAGTATATATATATAGCCTATAGTACTCGCAAATAATGTAGCTTTCTATTAGCGAAAGAATTTTTAAAATCCATTCAGTTGTTTTTGCGTGAAAGAGTAACAAACATACATCCATACAAACTTTCACCTTTATAATATTAGTAGGATTTGCGGCGCGTTCCAATTTCCAATAAAGTAGATGCTTTTTGTATCGTCCTGGTGAAAGACAGCAATCAACAATCTAAATATTGTTTCAAATGGCTTTAGCCGTGTTTTTTGTCCAGATCTGAATAGTCGAGCTTTTCCAGACCTTCGTCGACCCCATCTCCTTCCCATCCCCACTACTTTCAGCCTCACAACATACTCCAATTGGGTATGCCATGATTTCGATGGCTTAAGACGGTTAAGAGGAAACCAGATGACGTTTTGTCCATAGAAAGGTATTACCCAATTTCCTCTCTGGATTTTGACAACTGAAAATATTTTTTATTAAAATATAGTTATCGTTTTGCTTTTTTGATAAGTTACTTCTGGACCCTTCAAATATCGTTAAAATTGCCTGGTTTGAACGCCATAGACGTTCAGTATACTAACTAGCTAAACATTTCATGCTCACATTAAAAAGATCTGTAAATCAACCACAAAGATGTTGGGTTTTGTCATACACAATTCAAACGAATTGACCAACCTTACAGTTACAAGGCTTCTTTACTTTAGCCTAGTACGTAGCATTCTCGAGAGTGGGTCTCAGGTATGGGGCCAGAAGATATCGACTATGTACTAATGGTCGAGAAAATACTAAAAAAATTTTAACGATACCTATATATGAGAGAGTTAGGTTTTTACCCATGGCTGTTTCCAACAGCATTTATCTCGGGAATGCTGGATATCTGCAGCCTTACTTCCAGAAGAGATGTCGCATTACTACTGATGGCTTATAAGCTTCTAAATAGTTTTAATTGGTACCAGATATTCTGGCTGAAATAGGATTCTATGTCCTGGATAATTTCACGCGAGGCCGCCATCACAGGCTTTTGATTCTTCCCAGATGCAGAACTAACTTACCAATGATGCCCCTGGGAAGACTAACTAGGTTAATTAACTGCCTCGCAGGAAATGTGGTTATTTTCCACATTTCTTACAACGATTAAGCGTGAAATAGTACTTATGTTTTAACTAAATGTATTACTTTAACTGTATTTATTATGTATCTTTTCTTACCGCTTTTGTAATATATTGGTTTTATGCTATTTGTGCAAATAAATGAATATATAATGTATTTTATATATTTATTTAAACCCCGATACAGGCGAACCCTAGTGGGGTTAATAATTACATGCTTAAAAAAATGTATTTAAATTAATACTTCTTCTTTGTGTGTTATATCAGGTCCCCCCGACGTTGGCGATCACTCTTAAAAATGTCTCTCTGTCTTGCGCTGCCCGGAATAGCTCCTCCACACTTCTAATTCCACTCCAGTATATTTCGCAGTCAAGACATTTGTCTCCTACTAGGCCCTCGGCGACCCTCTATCTTGCCTTTCAATATTAAATGGAGCAATTGATACTTCTCCCCTCGAAGTGTATGACCCAGATATGAAATTTTCCTGATTTTTATTAATGTAAGCAGTTCTCTATCTGCTCTAGCCTGCCTGAGATCAATACGTACTGTCATAGAGTATTTTCTTCTAATGCAGTTGGTAAAAAAAAATTGAATCATATTAGTTTAGGGGGAGAAAAATGGAGAATACAAGACTCCAGATACTAATATCTACAGCCTGTATGTCGGACGAATAACTACAGCTCATATGTTGAACTAATATCTACTAACTTCAGAGTGTTGACTAATATCTACTGAGCGTAGGTTGGATTAATCAGCTAAATGTGTCCAATAGTCCGATGTTAGGGATTTTTTCATACATACTTACATAAATTAAGTTTTTTAAACTGCATTCGCAATATTACGTTATTCCAATGTGCTATACATAATTGCAAATCCAACCTCTGCCAGTGCTGTAGATATTCGTCAACAGTTTGGTTCTCATAGATATTCGTCAACAGTTTGAGCTGTAGATATTCGTCAACACTTTCTTTCTCATAGATATTAGTTCGATTTTTTTCAGTTTTTGGAATACCTGTAGATATTAGTAGACGCCTCCGAATACAAAACATCGTGATGATTTTATTTAGGAATTATCAGCCTGAAGTGCAGTTGTCCCTCTCGCTCAGTATTCGGGGGAGTGAGGGCCACAGTGACAGTAACAGTTTGATAAAATACATATTGATCAAATCTCTTGTGAAAAAAGTGACTCTTGTGCGGTACACAAAAAGACCAATAATTTTATTTTAATTCTGCAAGGCCCACTCTAAGGCATATCGTATCGGTGGATTTCACGTAACAAAAATATATGTGTAGCAAATCCCAGCCAAGTATTTTTTGCAGCTTTTAAAGTGTTCAGAAGAAAGTTTTAAAACGAAACTACGATAAATTATTTAACTGGATCAAATTCGATGTCTAAAGATACAACTCCAAATTAACGTATTCATAACTGCATCAGTAGAGGAGTACATTCACGAAAAGGATACAGGAAAACTGTGACCAAAATTTATTTATTTATTTTTCATTGTCTCAATAAAATGATTATTCACTAAAATATTATAGAGATTACAGATTCAGATCAAAAAAGATACCTTTAGTAAAAGTGTAAAATGAAATGGTAAAAAAATCATATTGACGGTAAAACTTTTTAAAAGTTACTTCCTTCTACGTTTTAACCACCTTGATATTTATTAAATTTCAAAGGATAATTTTCAAGGTCTGTACCGGTTCTGTTCAACTTCAATTATAATTTCAATTTTGTGAAACAACTGACCAATATTGATACAAAAACAGAACTTGGATGAATTGTTCAAATTCTGTGAAAAAAACCGTTTACCCTAATCATTTTACATGATTCCAGCGCCCACATGTTTTCCACATCTGGTATCCGTACTTTATTTTAACTATAATTTTACTTTAATTGTTTGACTTTTATTTGAATTTAATTTAAGTTTAATTTAAATTTAATTAAAAAAAAATATTAAAAAAAATCATAAGAAGCAATTACTTTGTGGTTAGCATTATATTATAAAAATAAAACAAACACTTTGTATTTAACCACGAATTTATTATTTTATATATCAACCGGTTTCGCTATAACCTAGCTTCTTCAGGATATAATAATAACTAAATATTAAGACAGAGTGATCAGGTATGTATATATAATGAGCGACAGAGGGAGAAAGAACATATTTAGACAGAGACAAGTATTTGAAACCGGTACAATAGATAATCAATTAGAGGGAGGGAGACAACAATACACATCTAATCACAAGTAACCATTATATATACATACCATATATACATACCTATTATATACATACCTCATTATATATATATATATATATACATGCTCATTATATATACATAACTGATCACTCTGTCTTAATATTTAGTTATTATTATATCCTGAAGAAGCTAGGTTATAGCGAAACCGGTTAATATATAAAATAATAAATTCGTGGTTAAATACAAAATGTTTGTTTTATTTTTATAATTAAAATTTAATTTGATTTAAATATTGATATAATTTAATTTTAATTTAACCATAATTTCAATTTAATTCAACAATTGTAATTTAATTTAATTTCAATATAACTTTAATTTTACTTTGATTTAAATACAATTCAATTTAATATTGTTAAAATTTTAACTTTAATTTAAATTTTAATTAAAAAGTTTGTTGTTAATTTAACTCGAATACTATTTCAATATGTCTTCAATAACTTCAATACGAAGTAATTTAAATCAAATACAACTTTAATTTAACTTCAATATTTCTTTAATACAATTTTAACTTAACTTTAATTTAACTCCAATATAACTTTTCTTTTGTGTAATTGCGACATCAGATTCCCAACTGCTGCTCATTCATAACAAGTTCAGCCGGTAAACTATGAAATCCACATTGAGGTTTTGAAGCTGAAGGGGAAAAAAAGGAAGAGGAAGATTGGAGGAAATTCCTGGCAATTCAGATCTGGTCATCAAACACGGCTGAAGTCATTTTAAGCAACAACGTTTCGATTCAGAATGGCGTTCCTCCTCCAGGGCGAAACTGACAGTATCTTCTACTCTAGAGCCGCAAATATATTATTTTTAATGAATTAGTTAGGAAATAAATATTACACCAAAATAATATATTGCGCCATGTTTTCCTTATTTCATTAATCCTCGCAAAATTTTGACAACTTTCATTTAGAACTTTATCCGTAGGCAGTAGTTGAATTATCGTATGTAATATTATTTTGGCTGCGGACATTGGTCAGCGATACGGGAAGTGGTTTGTGACTCCTCTACCAAGATATTATGTACGTTATATAAAGGTAATAGTTTTAAAGTATGGCGTAACTAATCCGTTGGTAATCAACGGACTGCCGCCGATCAGTCTTGATCCGCTACGGATATAATGGTTATTGAATAGACTAGATGGAAAAGTGCCAAAACATTTATTTGTTTTATTTTATTTTAAAGTTTTTAAACAACGCACAGCGTACGTTCCCAACTAGCAAATCAACCAGTAAGTTCTATGAACCTGACCTCGTGTTCAAATAAGTATATTCATATTTATATGTTTAATAAAATATATTAATATAGGAATGACGGACGTATAAAAATTACACGACGTATATTAATTAAATAAGGAGCCTGGGAAGGCCAAGACTAAGATGGAGCGACAACGTCCTCAAAGACATATCTATCTTGGAGCTTCCAAACTGGAGAGAGCTGGCACAAAACCGAGATGAGTGGAGGAAGACTCTCGAGGAGGCCAAGACCCACGGGGTTGTAGAGCCAATAGTGATGATGATGACGGACGTATAAGTTAGTCCAGGAATCTGGGAGTCAGCGTGTCCTGGAATGAAGGACGAATGAATCAGCGTGTCCAGGAATCTGGAAGTCCGTGTGTCCAGGAATCTGAAAGTCAGTGTGTCCAGGAATGACGGACTTATGAGCCAGTGTATCTACGAATGAAAGACGTATGAGTCAGTGTGTCCAAGAATGACGGACTTATGAGCCAGTGAATCTAGGAATGAAAGACGTATGAGTCAGTGTGTTCAGGAATGACGGACTTGTGAGCCAGTGAATCTAGGAATGACAGACGTATGAGTCAGTGTGTCCAGGAATGACAGACTTATGATCCAGTATATCTAGGAATGACAGACGTATGAGTCAGTGTGTCCAGGAATGACGAACTTATGATCCAGTATATCTAGGAATGACAGACGTATGAGTCAGTGTGTCCAGGAATGACAGACGTATGAGTCAGTTTGTCCAGGAATCTGGGACGTCAGTGTGTCCAGGAATGACGGACGGAGTTAGTATGTCCAGGAATCTGGTAGTCAGTGTATCCAGGAATCAAGACAGCGTGTCCAGGAATGACTGACGTATGAGTTAGTGTGTCCAGGAATCTGGGAGTATTTATGTCCAGGAATGACGGACGTATGAGTGAGTACGTTCAAGAATCTTGGAGTCAGTGTGTCCAGGAATGACGGACGTACGAACCCATTCCTCAAGGCTGGGATGCAAGGTGATGGGCCGAGAGTTCAGCTGGAGAGGTCGAAGGGTCTCTATAAACCGGCCTCTACCGATCTGGCCCGCCTTACAGCTGGTGGGCAGACCTATACATTGACAAGACCTGAACAAGCCTCATCCCATATGAACACGGACAACCCGGCTAAGTCACTGTACACTAGGCTTGTTGAAAAAATATCGATATATCGATATTTTTAATTCAAAATATCGATATTTTTAGCCGATATATTTTGATCCGATATATCGATACAAAATATCCAATATCGAAAATTGTATTAAAAACGATATTTTTTTTAAATTCATGTATTTAAAGTCACTAGAATCCAAAACCGTATAGGAATGAACGGAAAAAAGTAACTGTATTGGGTCATGACATCTGGCGGTTGAAATTTTAACTATTAATAGCTTACAAATCTATTGTCTTTACATTAGTATTTGTGATCACCAATACTATCTCATGTGTGTAGAATATCTCATGTGCATAGAAATGTATGCTATATTTCGCCATTTTTTTCTAAGCCACTCCTATGTGTTTTGATTCCCAATTGTCTACGATTATTGACTATACCTTATTCCAAACACGAAGACCTTTTTGACAGATTAATACGCCAAAAGAATGTTACTGAGACGCATACAAACTTTGTATGCATCTCAGTTTACATATAAGTTAGATGACAGCTTTTTAGTTTTTGATATTTTTGTAATTATTACGTAATAAAAATGAATAGTGATAAAAATACCTTCATTTTTATTGAGATTTTTGTACATTAAAAAAAGGAAATTGTGTACAAAAATTACTATTGATAATATTGAGCTGAATACACTATTACTTTAAAAACGCAAAATCTAAACGAAAATTTGACCGATATATCGATATTTTTTCCTCGATATATGGACGTCGATATTGATATTTTAATAAATATCGCTACATCGATATATCGATTTTTCTTTTCACTTTCGACATCCCTACCGTACACAGATTGCCATTTGCGTATCCAATTAATGATCCCTGGGGCGGTGGTACCCATACCCGCCTCCTAATTGGGATGACAACATTTGACGTTTTTTACATGTTTTGACGTGTATGGCTAACGACAGTTGGGAACTTTGTGCTGTTTTCGATTAAAATTTTAAATAAACTTGCAGCGTTTTAAATCCAAACCTTTCAATTTAAGATTTTATATAGAGCAGTTCATAATCAATTGATTGACTTCAATTTTTCATTCTGACGGGAAAGATTAATGTGCCGGATTATATTTTGAACACATGTAAATAATTGAATTTTGAGTTTTTATAGTATATCATTTTTAACAAATTTCATAAACAGATAATCCCCAGAATAATTACAGTTTTAAAAGATAATAGATTTAAAAGATATACTACTAAGTTTTTTTTATATTAAGGCTCTGCGACCGGGATCGAAAAGAAGAAGATGGATAGAGCAAAAATCTCGCGGGCATTATCTTAAACAGCATTTAAAGAAACACTGTGAATTTTTTCATACATATAACTTGTAAAATAACTGCAACAAAGTGTTTATAAATAATAATTTTTCGAGCATACTTTGCGATTTTTTTCTATCGAGGGAATTTTATATAATTTGCGTTTCGGCGCGGGCAAAGTCTAGATATTATCTTCAAGAATAACATATATTTTTCTGAGAGCTTTAAAACTTACCGTGTTTAAGGGAAATATATAATAAATCGGTAGAAATCCACCCACAGGAGGCCCTGAGTAAAATAATTTCCCTTAGGGCCTATGTCATCTTTAGGGATGCCGTGTGGAGGTGGCTAAGAAAGGAAGGCGATGAAGTTCTGGGAAGGAAAAGGATATGAGGGGTGGGTAGGAATCTAGGTATCAGTGTGTTCAGGAGTGACGGATGTAGGTACGAATCCATTCCTCCCGCTGGGGTGTAAGATTAATAGACCAGCTACAGAGGTCACAAGGATTCAACAAACCGGCCTCTTCCGTTTCAGCCCACCATCCAGCTGGTGGGCAAGCACATCCGCCGCCAAGACCTGAACACACCTCACCCGTTGAACACGGGCACCCCTACTAAGTCACCAAACGTAGCGAACCACTTGGGTTAACCTAAGGCAGAGGTATGGCAGAGGTAAGTATTTGAATCTTTAATATAAAAATGAATCGCTGAATGTGTTGCTAAGCGCATAACTTTCGAACGACTGCACCACATTGGATAATTCTTTTTTTGTGTGTTCGTTATTGTCAGGACAAGGTTTTTATAAAAATTCAGGTGAGCTCTGGCATTATGAAATTTGTCTAAAAAAATTGCTATTGGTGGCACGCGAGGTTTGAAAACTGATGGACAGCGGGAGGGTGGGAGAGATGGGGGGGGGAACCAGGGAGGGGGAGGGGAACCAGGGAGGAGGAGGGAAACCTGGGAGGGGGAGGGGAACCTGGGAGGGGGGAGGGTAACCTGGGAGGGGGGAGGGGAACTCGAGGAGGGGGTCGCGGGACGGGGGAAGGGGGGGGGAGTGGGGAGAGACGCGGGAGGGGAAGGGGAGGCGGAAGGGGAACGGGACGAATGGGAAAGGACACGCAGGGAGAAACAATTTCTGTTTTAAATGGCATAGCAACGCGTGCCGGGAACTAGCTAGTATTATATATAAATCAGTAAAAGTAAGTAAGTACTTACGTATATTTTTTTAATCTACGTGTTGATCGCAATTTTGTATCGTCCAAATACTAAGTTTATTTATTTATTTATTAACGGTATAAATATACCATAAATACCATAGACATCCAAATGGATAGACAATAAGTTACAGATGAGGGGTAAAACCAAACTATGATACATTTTTAAAAAAATACGTAAATTCAAACATCCATGTTATATCAGCTATAATCTCGAATTGAATGTATGAATGAATGAATAATCCGGCTCGAAGGACCATTAAATATGTTTAGGGGCGTGTAAACAGCCCCTGACACGAGGGAATGACTACCCTAAGTAAATTAACGAAAATTGAATTCTTCCCCATGTGACACAAAAACAGTTGACCCAGCAATTCCAAATTCCAAAGCGAAAACAAACAATACTCACTCAGAGAATGCAGCTCATGCACGATGTCCAACACAAAAGACACTTCTTTCCATTAAAAAATATCAAGGCGGTATTGCATAATCTTAACAGATGTTTCGCACAGCAAGGAAGTTTCAACAATGAAAAAAATAAATCTGCCTATCAATAATACGTGCCAAATCTTGTACAACAATAATTCAATTCTGGGTGAATTATTCGATTATGCGTGACTAGGAGTGACATCTCTTGGCCTTTCACTGACACTCCCGTCGGAAGTAATCGCCTGCTTCACAAAGGTAAGGAAATGCATGAATACACTGAATTTTAAGTCACATAGGTAAATTCAATACAATACAAAAACCATAGATAGCGAGCGCCCTCATGGTCCCATAGCATAAATTATTAATTTAAAGAAATTAATGCCCAAATGGATCCAAATATATTTATGGCGCGTATCCAGAGGGCGAAGAGGGGAAAGATGACTGTGATTCGTTTAACAATCAATCTGACAGTATATAGGCATCTCGCATTACAATATCACCATTTAGTTCTTAAAAGCAAAATCTGCTTTGATTGAATAGACCTTTTTACATGGGAGCGCGAATTGCTTGCCACGTTAATAACATATTTGCTAAGGCCAAATGCTCGCCCCAAAAAGACTCGCCCCAATACACATAGCAATATTTTGTTGCCGTGTTTAGTTAAAACACTTTTACAAATGTTTCATAATTTACTTACCCCTGTAACCAGCGACGAGCACACTGGAGAACCGCCCACATTCGCTATGTGCACATAGCTATCGTTTTGGCGTGTTATTTCGTTAAATGTATGGATGTTAGCTTCTCGCTGTTCACGGCAAGAATGATGACGTCACACATTTTAGATTCAAGCGAGGCTCTATCCCCTCCCCATGGAGCGAGCCGGTTCCAAGGAGGAGCTCCAGCCGGCGCCATGTGGAGGGGGAAATAATACGTTTTTATCACTTAGGGCAGGTCCAGATATATTCATATGTCCGTGATAAATACATATTACGTGCCGCAAAATATTAGTTGTAGGTACATAGGAAATAATTTTTAAAAAAGAGTTAATTTAATTGTGGCATTTGATTAAGAAATGACACAAAGGGCTACAATTACATTCAATACTATAGTAAAAATAAAATTAATATTGATTGAAGATATATGATAGAATAGCCTTCTTGTACCTAGCTTCCGACAATTATTAAAACAACATTCGAATGCTCACCAAATCATCAAATATTATTTACACGTGTCATCTAGTAATCTAAATCAATTATTAGTTACACGTGTCTGTAAGTATTAATGCTGTAAAATGACACCGAGAAGCATAACGCTATTTTATTTTGATATACAGGGTGTTAAGGGACGTACTTGACTTACTTTAACCAGTGATTCCTGACATTATTTGGAGTAAAAAATGTAAATGAAATTTTGGTCTCCGGTGACTTGTATTGACGATTTTTTTTTTCAAAATTTTTTCTTCAAAATCAAACAAAAAAAAATTCTTCAGCTTGACGTCACTGGTCACTCAGCCGGGTATCCGACGAACCCCTTACCCCGCCTCCAACTGTTCAACAACCACCATTTTTTTATGTTTTTGCAGAAAAAAAAAAAAAAAAAAACAAAAAAAGTCACCGGAGACCAAATTTTTCATTTACAATTTTTACTCCAAATAATGTCAGGAATCACTGGATGAAGTAAGTCTAGTACGTCCCTTAACACCCTGTATGGTTAAATCTCCTGATTGACTCCAGCATTCTTTCCCTAGAAAAATAAATCTACTAAGCCCGTCTGCTTGTTTAGGAATAAATACATCCCAAAACACGTAATTGCGTTATACTTTCATAAGACCAAAAACGTCCCGAGCGGCTTTACATTTTAAAAGCTATATATCTCTCTTCCTCTCATGCAAACATATGTATTTTCTTTTTACCTGAAAGAAAACGAAATAATGCTTCTTATTGTCTTTGAAATATGAAAGCTATCTTGCATAGATATTTTGCAATCTTGATCCAAAGTGACGGTTTCAGAATTTACGCGCAAAACTGAGGCTTCCGGATTGTGAGGTGCGATTATATTGAACCAAGCAGACGGGTAACAGATCAATTTTTATCGTGTTTGTGGGGTTCAAATTTTTTTCCTTAGTCCAATGCACCACGGATGTCGCCTCTGTTCTTATGTAAGACTCATTGGGAGTGGCAAGTTGAACATTCTCCCTTCACTCCGTACTAATCGTGCGGAAGGAAGTTTTTAAAAGCTTGCTACCTGCTGTGAATTCTATTATCAAAGGTAACAGGTAATTCTATTATCGATGTTCAACTGCATTTTACGATCAAAATTAGAATACGCTTCTGCTGTCTGGGCTCCATACCAGCAAAAATACATAGAACTATTAGAAAAAATTCAAAAAAAATTCTAAGGTATCATGCGAATGCATGGTGAATACCAATGATTTATGCATCATATGGATTTGCTCTACGCGCTACGAAAGTCTCTAATCTCGGAGGAATGGGACCCTTACAGTAACAGCTTTTAAAATCATAAACTATTACATTGACGTCCATACCTCTTGGAATGCTTTAAATTGTTCATACCGAACAACTACCGTCGCCACGACTTGCCCTGTATTCCACACGGCAGAACGGACGTTCTGGCCCAGCATAGCATGACAAGAGGTATGATACTGCTAAATGATATCTCTAGGTCTCTTGACATTTTCAACATTGGCCGTGAAGATATCAAGTCATTTTAGGCAAGAACTCTAAAATATCTATTACTGTAAAAAATGTCACATAGTGTTATCTATAATATTTTTTTTTATTTTTTTTTTATTTTAGTTTATTAAGGAAACAAACAGTTATACATATTTTCATAATAGAGTAACATATTACATGGTTGCATTAACCAGCGAAGTTTCCGCTAAAATTTATAATATATATTTATAAACATAGATTAAAACATAAAAGAAAACATAAAGTGGTAGAAAAAAAGAAAAAATATATATATGTACAACAGAAATGAAAAAAAAAATACACAAATTAAAGCATGTGGGATATGTAAATCATCCAAATATTATTATTATTATTATTATAAAAAGAAGGAAAACATGCAGCAGGGGTGGAGAGTTCATAATTAACAATTTGTTTTGATTTTTTCTATTATGAATTTAATAAATTGGCCTGAGGACAAATGGAAAATATCAGCGTCGTAAAAGATATCATTGTATTTTGTGCACGTCCTTCGGAGAAATGAATGTTGTGTGTAATTTGTTTTTGAGTGTGGGATGTGGAATAGTTGGTTTGACCTTGTGTTTCTTATTGGACAGTGGAAATTAATGTGTTCCAGAAGATAGTTGTTGTCAACAACGTTGTTAATAATTTTGAATAGAAATTTCTGGTCGGATATATTTCTTCTATCTTCTAAGGTTGATAAATTATGGAATGTTTTAAAGGATTTAAAGTTTGGTGTTTCAGTATCTTTTTTTGAATTCTTTCTAACCTTTCAATACTAACTTTGTATTGGGGATTCCATATGACTGATCCGATGATGATGTAAGAAAGAGCTGCAGCATTATGGTTATAAGTAGAGACACTGATTCATCGCATTAACGATATATTCGCGAATTAAAGCGATAAATGGTGTTTTTAGCGATAAAAACGTTAAAACGCGAAATAGCAGCGATTTTTACAACAAAACTCAACAAACTCGACAACAGCACTAATCAATTTCTTGAGCACGCAGGTAAAATGTTCAATCCTGCAATTGTAGGTCAGAATGTCCAGCGATCAGACGCTATTCTTTTAGCAAGTAAAAGTAGGCTTGCTCCAACATTTAAATCTGTTGATGACAGTAAATTCCTGGAAGGTAACAGGTATTTTAAAAGACAGCTTGTAGAGCAAATGAGGGATGGAATCACTGTCGACATAATTCAGCTACTCTCTTAGCTGTAAAAATTGTTCACAGAGAATTTGATGAGGCAGCTCTGATGACTGTGTGGACCCCTGTGAATAGTGTTGACGCAGAAAGATGTTTTAGTTGCTATAATCTTGTATTGACAGATCGTAGAACGAACATGACACACTCTACTGTAGAAACATGTGCCATGTTGAGTTTCAACCAATAATAAAATAAACATGTTTCAAGTGATTTTGCCAATTTAATTGTTTTTCCCCTCTTGCCGACTCCCATTCCTTGACGTTATCCTATTTAGCTATAAACGCTATGAAAACGCAAAATTAAAGCTATAAAAGCTATTTTTTCAATAATTAATGCTACATTTCTAAAAAATTAAAGCTATGAATCAGTGTCTCTAGTTATAAGGAACGTATGTTTAGTCCTTTTTTGTGTCGTCGCCGTTCCGTAAACATGGGAATACTAAAAGTGCCTAAAATGTGTGCTGTGCGTTGTGTGAACTGTTTGGAACCGTAGCAGGTTGTTACGTAATGCAACCAAAATTACTTGCTCCGTCGTTATTGCTCTAATTCGTCTGTAATTATTATTATTGTATCCGGTCCAAGTATGTTTTTAATCAATTAAATATACTAAATACACGACTGACCAATATCATTAATATAAAAAGAAATTATTTAATATACTGGTTGTAACAGCTAGTACCCGAAGGAATTTAACGAGCAATTCCTGAGCATGTTTGGAATAAAAAATATACATGTCGTTTCGCTGTCTGGTGATTTTTTAAAAATGAAACTTCTATAGCCCCGCTGTGATTTGAATGAAATTATGCATTACAGCACCTGCGAAGCATCAAACTGCGCTCATTGGCCGCTTTGATTATAATGTCACTTTTAAAGGCTCCTATTGCTATGAAACTGAAATTACGCTAGATCTGCGCTCATTGGTCGCTTTGATTATGACCTCACTATTCAAGTACTGTTTGAGATTGTTTTTGTAATGTTTCACTTCTACCGCGTATAAACTGCACTCGATTTTTTTTTTCAATTAAAAACAATAAAAATATCTTTCCATCACACGTCGTAACTGAGTAGTCAGGAATAACCTAGCGGGTCACGCAATAAGCACTCCGCCTCGTTCTAACAGCATGGTAACACCCGAAACAAGTGCGTAGAATGTGATCCCGTCGCGACGTGTAGGAGTGTGATCAGTGATGAAGTGTGATTGAAAAATAATTTTTTTAATTATTATGTTATGAGGCAGAAGGAAGGTAGTGAGGAAGGAAAGGATATTGGGAAATAGTAAGAAGGGAAGGTACCTGGATATTCAGATCTGGTCACCAAACATGGCTAAAGCCATTTCAAGCAACGTTTCGATTCTGATTTTTTTAAATATGATCACCGCACCAGAGTACCAACTTCTCCCAACCGTCTGGAGCCAATGAGACGTGAGACTATGGCATCTCCAATTGGAGTATGGTGAGGCTGAATCTAGTAGGGAGGGGAAGGATATAGGAAAGAGGAAGGTGGGTAAGTAACTGGCTATTCAGATCTGGTCACCAAACACGGCTAAAGCCATTTCAAGCAACGTTTCGATTCTGATTTTTTTAAATATGATCACCGCACCAGAGTACCAACTTCTCCCAACCGTCTGGAGCCAATGAGACGTGAGACTATGGCATCTCCAATTGGAGTATGGTGAGGCTGAATCTAGTAGGGAGGGGAAGGATATAGGAAATAGGAAGGTGGGTAAGTAACTGGCTATTCAGATCTGGTCACCAAACACGGCTAAAGCCATTTCAAGCAACGTTTCGATTCTGATTTTTTTAAATATGAACACCTCACCAAAGTATTAACTGTTCCAAACCGTCTGGAGCCAGTGAGATTATGGCATTCCCACTGTGTTGTGAGGCTGAATCTAGTGGGGAGGGGAACAGGGGAAGCGTATAGGAAATGGGAAGGTGGGTAAGTACCTGGCTATTCAGATCTGGTCACCAAACACGGCTAAAGCCATTTCAAGCAACGTTTCGATTCTGATTTTTTAAAATATGAAAACTCACCAAAGTACCAACTATTCCAAACCGTCTGGAGCCAGTGAGACTATGGCATCACAAATTGAGGTATGTTGTGAGGCTGAACTAATGGGGGGGAAGGATATGGGAAATAGGAAGGTGTAGAAGTAGCTGGCTATTCAGATCTGGTCACCAAACACGGATAAAGGCATTTCAAGGAAAGTTTCGATTCTGATTTTTTTTAATACGATAACCGCACCAGAGTATCAACTGCTCCCAACGTCTGGAGCCAGTGAAACTATGGCAACCCCAATTGCGGTTTGTTGCGAGGCTGAATCTAGTGGGGAGGGGAAGGATAAAGGAAATAGGAAATAGGAAGGTGGGGAAGTGCCTGGCTATTCAGATCTGGTCACCAAACACGAATTATATATGATTTCAAACTTCTTTTCGAATTTGAATTATTGCCACCAGGGCGATAAAGTTATCAACAACTCTGGAACGTGCCGCAAATAAAAAATGTACTATTTTAACCCCTCAGGCTAATTTGTTCGCGTTTCGGAACAACTCATATATGTCTCATAGAAATCGTTGTATCTCTCTTAGTATCATGGTTAGATATATTATCTAAATTATGTTAGAAAGAGAAAATACCACGCTTTATATTCAACTGTAAAAGTAAACAACAAAATTATTGAAATGTACACCTTTATGAAACCAAAATTTCCGACCACAATTTGAAAAAAAAATTTACTTTGGGAATTTTTTATTAATTATTTTTACATGAAACGACAAAAAGTGAGTTGACGATAACGCAGGCCCGGACACTCATTGCTGTGGCTAATGAAACCTTTATAACCAACGCCATCTGTTAAATCATTTGTCAAACACCATTTGTCAGCCCGCTGCCCGCTGCCCGCTGCCCGCTGCCCGCTGCCCGCTGCCCGCTGCCCGCTGCCGCTTGGCCAGATACATTATGTATTTCAACAAAATCTTGACAAATTATGTATCTAAAAACCTTCCTCGTTAATCACTCTATCTGTTGGTGAAAACCGCATGAAAATCCGTTGCGTGAGCGACTTCATTTTACACTTTTTAGTATATATATACATATAAAGATAAAGATTTGCCTAATAAAATAAGTATGTTTTTCTCTATCAGTACTTTTAGTTAGAAAAACGTAAGTTGTTATTTTAAAGTCGAGTTGTTGTTTAGCAGAGCATGGCACAACACATTGGTAATAAACCGTTGTTCCTTGGGACATTTTAGAGCCGGTTTTTTTTTTACATTAGCTCCAGACGACCTCCGTAATCCAGTGGGTAAGACTCTTGACTCACAATCCGGAGGTCGCGGGTTCGAACCCGGCATGCGGAAATAAATTTTATTTGATTAATTTGTGTTATTTCACAATTAATTAATTTAAAATAATATATAGTATATTTGCGGCATGTTACAGAGTGGAAGATACTATCAGTATCGCCCTGGTGAAAGACCACCATTCAGAATTGAAACGTTGCTTGAAAATGGCTTTAGCCGTGTTTAGTGACCAGATCTGAATAGCCAGGTACTTCCCTACCTTCCTCTTCCCCACCTCCTTCCCCTCCCCACTACCTTCAGCCTCACAACATACCCCAATTGGGGATGCCATAGTCTCACTGGCTCCAGACGGGAGCAGTTGAGATTCTTATGCGGTATTCACTGTAAAAAAAAAGCTCCAGGAGGCTCTTACAGGAGGCACCGAGGAAGGGCCTATGTCAACTTTGAGGGTGCTGTGTGGAGGTTTTTTAAAGAGAAAGGAAGTAGAAAAATATATGGGAAGGAAAAAGGTATGAGGGGTCAGTGTGGCCAGGAGTGACAGACGTATGAATCTATTCCTCACACTGCGGCGCAAAGCGAAGGGTCGGGAGAATCCGGCTGGAGAGGTCAAAAGGCCTCCCTCAATCAGTCTCCTCCGATCTAGCCCGCCACACAGTGATTGGGCAAACGTATCCGCCACCAAGACCTAGACAAACCTCATCCCATGAACCCGGGTACCCCTGCTAAGTCACCAAACGTAGCGAACCACTTGGGGTGACCTGTGGCAGGGGTGTTGGTCGTCCAATAAATAGTTCCCGGGGCGGCGGTACCCATACCCGCACCGAAAAAGGGCGTCAATAAATAAATTAAGCATGACGAATGGATGGTTAGAAAAATAGCCTTAAGTTAGTGATGGATACTTCGAAATTTGAAATGCTGCTTGAAATGGCGTAAGGCATGACCGAAATTCCGCCCTCATAACATACCCCAACTGGGATTACCATAGTCCCATTGGCTGTGACCGATTGGGATTCTGTGAACAACCACCACATGATAATAACACAAGCTTACGTTTGTGTAATTGGTGCATGTTTATACGTACACTTCCGAATGTTTTATGAAGATTACTAGCTGGTACCCGGCATGCGTTGCTATGCCATTTAATAAAGAAATTGTTTCTCTCTGTGTGTCCTTTCCCATTCGTCCGGTTCCCCTTCCGCCTTCCCTTCCTCTCCCGCGACCGTTTTCCCTCTCGCGTTCCCCCCCTACCCGAGTTCCCTTCCCCCCCTCTCGCATTCCATAAATTCATTCCCGGTACATTCAGTTTACAAATACCTCGCGTGCCACCTATTGCAATTTTTTTAACAAATTTCATAATGCCAGAGCTCACCAGTAGTTTTATACAAGCCTTGTCCTGACAATAACGAACACAAAAAAAAAGAATTATCCAATTTGGTGCAATCGTTCACAGATTCATTTTTCGGCGATTCATTTTTATTTATATGGATATATAGATAGATAGATTAAGGTCACTTAAAAACCACCTTTGTGTTAATGAGAGTCGGCAGGGGGTAATGGGTCACGTCAAGTCACGTTAGGTAACGTTAGGTAACGTTGGGTAACGTTAGGTAACGTTATGTAACGTTAGGTCACATTAGATCACGTTAGGTTGGGTTTGTGTCACATTGGGTCTCGTTAGGTCACCTTAGGTCATGTTAGGTTATTTTAGGTTACGTTAGGTTACGATAGGTTAAGTCAGGTTACGGTTACGTTAAATTAGGTTAAGTTACCTTACATTAGTCAGGTTATGTTAGGTTACGTCAAGTTACGTTAGGTTACTTTAGATTATGTCAGGTTACGTCAGGTTACGTTAGGTTACGTCAAGTTACATTAAGTGACGTCAGGTTACGTTAGATTATCCAATGTTAGCTTACATTGCACGATACTTTAACATGAATTTGGCCGCTGGTATGGAGGGCGTCAACAAATGATTTCCCTGACTTCTTACGAGGAAAGGTTGAGAACCTCTGCTGTGATGAATGGAAGACAAATGAGCAAGTTCGTAAGGTAGTTGCCTCTCGGACCAATCCAGATTCCGTGTCCGGTTTTGTCGAGCGCTTTCTTTCTGCCCCGCGGCGGCCCCAACCCATGTACGGCTGCCGGGGTCGGAATATTTTAACAGGTGACTGAGAACTAATCAACTCATCACGCCGTTTCACCGCAGGATTAGGCAAATAGGATAGGATAGCCATATCTCTGTCGTGGACAGAATTTCAGAATGAGTTTGTATGAGATAGGTACTCGAATAATGGCCGGCCGGCCCTGTGCCAAACGGTGGCGCCTGTCACCGGTTAAAACCTCAAGGACGCAAGGATATTACCATCGCCTTGGGCCCCCTGGCCCCAAAAATATTTAAAACTAGCTGGTACCCGGCATGCGTTGCTATGCCATTTAACAAAGAAATTGTTTCTCCCTGCGTGTCTCCCAGGTTCCCTTTCCTCCTCCCTGGTTCCCCTTCCCCCTCCCGCAAACCCCCTACTCGAGTTCCCCTCCCCCTTCCCCCTTCCCCCTTCCCCCTTCCCCCTTCCCCCTTCCCCCTTCCCCCTTCCCCCTTCCCCCTTCCCCCTTCCCCCTTCCCCCTTCCCCTTCGGCATTCCATACATTCAGTTTCAAAGCTCCAAAAGTAAATGGATAAAGATCGTGTTTCTCAACAGCAGAGCGTAAGGGTGGCATCTGGGGCGAATAACGTGGTGTCACCCCAAATGGTCAAATTTGTCCGTCCTGGGGGAGGGGGGGTAGCTAGAGAATTTCTGGGATAAAATTTTCTCCATAGGCTAGTTTCGCCTATAAAAAGACAGTTAGACACAAACTTCTCCCGTTTCGTGGCACTCCACGGGGAGCCATAGAGCTACAGACCGTGCTCTTGGGGGTGACACTCGGCGGGCCGTCCCCCCCCCCCCCAAGCTACGCCACTACTCAACAGTACCAACCATCGCTGGTTTCGGGACTTCCAGCTACGTCACGAGCCCGATGTGTTAATTTCCGAAAAGTGCCTGGGTGAATATCGACCGTATCTAATAATCTCCCATCTCTACAAACATCACATCATAGCCATAAATAAACCAATCCGTTACAACAAAAGATAAGAACTCACAGGGATTGGTTTATACCAGGGGTTCCCAAAGTGTGCGCCGCGGCGCCCTGGTGCGCCGTAGAAAGTAAAGAGGGGCGCCGTGAGTCGATTCTCTATCATATCATTATCCGAAACCACAAATATTCGCGGGTACCTATAAAGCAGCAATTCCTACTTTGAGCGCTCGCATCTTCAAAGAACATAGCTACATATAGTCTGGCAATTAAGAGTAGAAAATAATAAAAATGGAACTACTAAATTTGTAGGCTGGCAACACCAATTTGACTGTCAAATATTCTTTCAAATCGCAATGACACTGAATGTACAAAACACTGTAAGTAACATTTAAAAAAACACTTTTTTGTTCTTAAAGAAAAAAATTTGATTCGAAGAATCACTGTTGTTAAGGTACCTCATAAATTTGATTAAATGGTGTTTTATAAAGTGATTTGCTTTCATTTAATATAACATAAATTTGAATTTAACATTAGGTAAAAAGGAAGAATCACTAAAATGGTGAGTTTAGTTACACTATTTTTAGGTTTGAATGAGTTAAATATATACACATCTAAAATTAGAGACATGATCTAAAACCCGGGTAACGCTGGATACCTACTTAAGCTAGTATTATAAATGTGAGCAATTTCCAACTGTGCTTTTTATTTTACCATAATATCGTTATTCCTCATTGCATTGAAAAAAATTGCAAAGGTATAATACCTATACCTATATGCAATTCTAATGTTGAGAGTAGGTATCGAAATTGGAATATTTTTTTTTGATTATTTACAAAAAATGTAGGTTACACAGCTTTAGTTTGCCACCATGTGTTGTATTTTTAGTATTGCCATTTGATCAACAGTGGCGCCCTCCTATGTTTTCTACTCTTATTTGACGGACTGTACTCGTCGCCGTCGCTCACTCGCCGAAAAGTACCTACGACTTGAAAGCAAGATTGCTTCCCGCAATTGGGTAATGAACTGGTTTGTCACAAGAAGACCTGATGGCCCTTCTAACCGAGTGGTTTTCGAGGTACTTTGAATGATGATGTTGAAAAATTTGCGTGGATCCTAGATCCTTTCCGCGCACAAGCTCCGCCAGAATTCACAACACAAGATCAAGAGAGTCTCATTGAACTCTCTTGCGACAACAACCTCAAAACTAGATTCACCAGTTCCGATTTGGTGGAGTTTTTGTTTATCGATTCAAAATGAATATCCAAATTTAACTTCTAAAGCTTTAAAAAATTTCATTCTGTTTGCCACATCATATTTATGTGAAGCTGGACTTTCAGCTGTAGCTGTAATCAAGAACAAATATCGCTCAAAGATCAATGTGGAGCAAGAAATGAGAGTAGCTGTCTCAAGTCTTATTCCTTGCTTTGAAAAACTGTGCGGAAACCATCAAGCTCACCCGTGCGTCGCATTGATTTGACTGAGTAACTATCATATTTTATTTATTTCTTAAGTCTTTTTTGTTTTCTGTTCCAATTCTGAATTCTTATAAATATAATAAAAATTATTTTCATATTGTGGATGTTTTAATTTTTGTGCCTATCTACCCAACTACTATTATTGTTTGTACCTATTTCTTTCGACGATAATATATAGTCACTATATCTATTCCAAATAGCTTACTAAAGTAGGGCGCCGTGACAAAATACTAAACTTGTAAGTGCCGCTGGCTGAAAAAGATTGGGAACCCCTGGTTTATATATTATGCACTCACACCATAAATAAACCACAGATAAGATAACAAGTCGCTGACACTGTTGACTGTCAGCGTGTCAGCTGTCATCTGTCATTATTTTTTCAAAAGTTTCGGAAAGTTCAACTGTAAAGCAGAACTGAAAACTTTAATAAAACGGGATATTTCATAACACCATTATCTCGACAGACATTCATTTGATTCAGGTATTTATTATTGTAAAACAGTAATTATCTTGCTATCTGCCGGGCGAAGATTGTAACTGAAAAAATATGCCGGCACTTGCCTGTACCTACCTGTAACCATACAGTAACAGATGAGGTGTGGTCGTAAGTTTGCAAAACTTTTTTTTTTAAGTAAAACTTCTTTACGCACGCTCGACTTGGCGGGTAAGCTGGTGAATGCGTTACGAAAAGTGGTGATTGTTACGAAAAGTGGTGATTGTGAAAAATGTCAAGCGAATGGTGATCGATTGCTAGGCGAACGGTCGGGCCTTTACGCACGGTTGACTTGGAGAGTGATAAGGATAAGGATGGTCACCCAAAGGTCGTAGGTCACCCCAAGATCGTGGGTCACCCCAAGGTCGTGGGTCACCCCAAAGTCGTAGGTCACCCCAAGGTCGTAGGTCATCCCAAGGTCGTTGGGGAGGAATGCAGATCCGGGCACCACTTTTTTTTGGCAGAAAAACATGTTTTCACCGCGTTTTAAGTTGAGAACTTTAACCTGGAAGGTGAAAAAAAGTGCGGAAAGCAATAAAAAAAAAATTGAACAACTAATTAATTTTCAATTACGTTAAGTAAAATTTCACTTCACGAACAGATTATGTCAGTACGCCCGCCATTTTATAAATAAACCAGTCATACTAAGAAAAGAAAGTCAGTGTTGCCAACTCCCAAAAATATTTATCCCTAAACTAAACTCAAAAACCCCTAGAAACCGGCAAATTACTTGAAAATACCCCTAAAATTTTTTTTTTTGTAAAAATAATGAATAATAATGAATAAATGATAAGCTGTAATGTTTTTTAATAATCTTTATTTATAAATTATTTAAAACATCAAATACGCTAGGTTTGTGTAATATGGTTTGTGATTCAAAAGAAAGTGCCCCTTTATAACGCCCACTCGCGTCACGGCAAAAAATAATCCCAGTTTTCAAGTAGTTTAGCGGCTACGCTAGGTTTGTGTAACATGGTTTGTGATAGAAAAGAAAGTGCCCCCTTCGTAGCGCCTACTCGCGTCACGGCAAAAAAACATCCCAGTTTTCAAGTAGTTTAGCGGCTACGCTAGGTTTGTGTAACATGGTTTGTGATAGAAAAGAAAGTGCCCCCTTCGTAGCGCCTACTCGCGTCACGGCAAAAAAACATCCCAGTTTTCAAGTAGTTTAGCGGCTACGCTAGGTTTGTGTAACATGGTTTGTGATAGAAAAGAAAGTGCCCCCTTCGTAGCGCCTACTCGCGTCACGGCAAAAAAACATCCCAGTTTTCAAGTAGTTTAGCGGCTACGCTAGGTTTGTGTAACATGGTTTGTGATAGAAAAGAAAGTGCCCCCTTCGTAGCGCCTAATCGCGTCACGGCAAAAAAAATCCCAGTTTTCAAGTAGTTTAGCGGCTACGCTAGGTTTGTGTAACATGGTTTGTGATAGAAAAGAAAGTGCCCCCTTCGTATGTATACTAAAGCGCCGTTTACACGCACACTTCAGAACGATCGAATCCCGCGCCACTTCAGGCACTGGTTTGTCTAGCAGGATTGTGTATAATACCTATTATCTTTACTTTAAAAAACAATCTACGTTTTAAATGGTTTGTCTAACGGGATTGTGTATGTTATCTTTATTCTAAAAAACATCCCAGGATTTGAATGGTTTGTCTCCATTCCAGTACCTGCGCGCCTTATTATTTATTCCCTACAATCGTATCTAGGCTCTTGTATCAGGTATCCCTACCAACAAATTAGTATCAAATGGCGGACATTATCTGTTCATGAAGTGTCATTTCATACATTCTTTAAACGGCTGTATCTCCCTCAATTTTGCCGAGCGCGCTTTAATTTCTTTTTTATTCAACTTTTCCACACTTTTCTCATCTAGAAAGTGCATTTTTATTAAATTTCCAATTGGTGCCCGGATCTGCATTTCACCCGGTCGTTGGTCACCTCAAGGTCGTAGGTCACCCCAAGGTCGTAGGTCACCCCAAAGTCGTAGGTCACCCCAATGTCATATGTCACCCCTAAGTCATAGGTCATCCCGTTCGCTACATTTGGTAACTTAGCAGGGATACCTGGGTTCATAGGGCGAGGTTTGTCTTGTAGTTTTACTGCAGTCGTGTGGTCTAAAGCACACTCGTTTTTTTTTTAAATCTGGAGATAGTCGTGATAAAGGTTGAAACAGCTCGTAAATAGTATAAGAGTGGAAGATACTCTCAGTATCGCCCTGGTGTAAGACTACCATTCAGAATTGAAACGTTGCTTGAAACGGCATTAGCCGTGTTTGGTGACCAGATCTAAATAGCCAGTTACTTCCCCACCTTTCTCTTCCCAATCTCCTTCCCCTCCCCACTACCTTCAGCCTCACAACATACCCCAACTGGGGATGCCACAGTCTCACTGGTTTCAGACGGGAGCAGTTGGGACTCTTGTGCGGTATTCATATAAAAAAAATTTAAAAAGGGTACTATGATGTCCTCAAAAGGTACTACGATGTTTATATCCTATGAAGGCTCTCTTGTGTGTACGTAACGTTTAGAGAGAGTGAGGAGGGTACAGAAAAACGTTACGGCGCGTTACATTGGGTGGGGGTCAAAAATCTTCAAAAATTGCGTTACGTAATACTTGAACGCTCCCTTATTTTGAGAAGCTCAGACGCTAATATTTAAATGTTCCAGAATCATTTGCTGAAGAATTTAATTATCCACATTATACAATAAAACTACAACCGAAATGTCGTTTGTAAGTAGGAGATTTGAACTTTAAGGCGATCCAATAGTTCAGGAAAAAATCAAAATCGGAATTCACGCCCTTTATGGGAGGAGTTTAAAAATAATTGAGAAAAAGCTTTTGGAAAGGTTGGAAAAGGTTTTTGAGAAATTTTTTTTACAGGTTGATTTCGTAAAGGCCTGTAAAAAATATAAATTCCTGTTTTACGCATTGTTTATTGTAAGAAAACTGAAATTTAAAATTGATTTCACGAAACTAAGCAACGCGGAGCAACACAAATGTCTCCGGCGCCGGTTGGGGCGTGACTGATACGAAATAGGTATTGCCCAGTGCATGGTTCTTGTGCCCATGCCATAAGGTCACTTCAAGAATCCAAATTCGTAGAGTGCGGGCCGTATTGATTGATGTCAAAAATCACAACGAGAAAATGCGTATTTTATTTTATTTTGTGAAGTTCGGGCGTAAATATCAAATTTTTTTGCGATTATTATAAAAGAAACTAAATTTGCCACATTATACAATAAAACCAAATCCGAAAGGGGTTTATAAATATGAGAGTTTGGACTTGAAAGTGTTTTTTATAGACCTTATACTTTATTTTTTTATAGGCTTATTAAAAGACTTATTAAAAAAATGACCGATATTTTTAAGGGCCAAGGTATGTTCTACACACAGTATTTAATTGAAACATCTATAATACTTCTAAGCTATCAAATTTTCAAAACAAAAACATGTGATTTTGTATGATTTTGCATTATTTAGTATGGCTTCATCTTAACCTTTTCCACGCGATCGTAACAACAGTTGATACGGCAAAAGCCATGCCTCACACGCGCCCGTATCAGCCCTTGTTACGCTAACTTCGACTGCCGATATAACAGCGCTACTATGTCACAGTATTTTTTCCCGCTCGCTAGGATATTCGTGTAACTATCACGATGCTGACATATTCAGGCATATTTCGAAAGTAAAATTTTTTTTCGTAAAAAACATCTATAATCAAGTGAATGTGTCCTCGTGCCTCGTGGTACTTGAAATATGACATATACATACCGCGTATGGGTATTGAAAAAACGGAGTAGATCAACGCGGGTAAAAAGTTAAAGCAGTTTTTATTGTCGTGATACTTTTTTTTGTAAAAAGATATAAGCCCGCTTCACGGATAATACGGAACATTCCTTGTCAAAGTTCAATGCACGGATAATACGGAATATTCCTTCTTTAATTGACAGACAATCAAATATGACATTTGTCGGAAGTACCAATCTTATAAAATAAATTCTTGTCAAAATAAAAACAAAAGTACCTAATTTGAATTATTCCCGGTACTACTGTTACTGGCTCAATGTTCAAGCATGCGTTTTTTTTTTAAATAAGATATACTCGTACATCCCGGGTTTTGAATGGTTTGTACGGCAAGCAGTATTGGTCTAACGCAGAGGTTCCCAAAGTGGGAACCTGGGGTGCCGCGGACAAAGATCATGGGTGCCGCGAGGCGCCAGTACATGGCCCATAGAGGAGTTAAGGTTTCAAATAACTTCCTGACCCTTTTCACAGAGCACCTATCACAGTTAACTGACTGGTTTGCAAAGTATTTCGCAGAAGACCAAGTGGAGAAGTTTGTGTGGATCCAAGATCCATTCCGTGCTCAAGCTCCCCAAGATATTACTACGCAGGAAGAAGAAAATCTAATTGACCTCTCGAGTGACAGCAGCCTAAAAACAAAATACGCTTGTTCGGATTCGACGGAGTTTCGGATATAGTCAAAAATCAGTATCCGATTCTAAATGCAAAAGCTGTAAGGGTCCTCATTCCCTTTGCTACTTCATATCTGTGCGAAGCTGGATTTTCAGCAGTTGCGGTTATAAAGAGCAAATATCGCTCGAAAATAAATGTGAAAAAAGAAAAGAGAGTACCTGTATCAAGCCTTATTCCCCGGTTTGAAAAATTGTGAGCTGCAGGCTCACCCGTCGCACTAAACGGTTTTTGTAATTATATTTGCATTTTCTTTGTAAGTTTTCCTACCAATAAATGTACTTATTGATTTTAATGCAGTATTCAGTGGAGTAGGTAAAAAATTGGTCCGTCCTGGGGGGGGGTGGGGAGAACTGTGCTCTTGGGGGTGACATTATATAACCGGGAATATAAAATTCAAATTTTCTAAGGGTGCCGCGACTTGGAAAAGTTTGGGAACCCCTGGTCTAACGGATAGTGCAATTATTCTAATATTTTTCTTTCCGTTTAAACTTGTCAATAATGCATACACTTTATAACTTGAATAAATTATTGTTTTTTTTTTAAGAAAGACAAATATTCCCGGGTTATGAATAACCCGACAATATTAGAAAATCTCCACCACAGTAAGCGGAAAATGTTGCTTGTGTCGTGATGGAGGACTTAGCCAGCCAAGGAATCGAACACGGGATGCCTGGTGGGACCCAACCGCGATGCCAACTCAGTCACTGACCGAACATTTTAGATGGCAATAATATTCTTTCTACGATTGGCAGCATTGATTGTCTATGAAATGTAATATAAATATGAATAGGCGTAATGTGTAAGTGAATTCATTGAAACAAAGTCTCCCCCGACATAAATACTCAATTTTCGTAATAATAAAGCTAAATCTAACTGTTTGGATAAAAAATATTCCGTATGAACCAAGAAGCAGAATAAGACATAAAAATTTTTTTTGGGCTTTTAACCCCTATTGGGCGGCTGGCTACATTTGCAGCCCGGATAATTCGGGCCTAGCTGACGGCTGGCTACATTTGTAGCCATGGAGCGTGAGTCACTTTAATTATTATTTGTAACGCTTATTTACTAATCAAAGACAAAAGAAAAGAGATTTTTCACTAGCCTGAAGAATTATCCACCTCATAAAAAATATATTAACACTTTTACTTGGGAGTTTTTAATTTCCGAGCTGTTTTTGTAACATCTCATCTCACAAAAATCTCTTATCGGAAGATATGCCACTCACACAGTTACGTTACAGCTTGCCTGTGTACTGGTCGCGCCGTGACCGCCTGTCGGTACACGCGTTTGTAGTGTGTTTGTTTATATTGTAGGGTATCCATTAGTTTTGATCGTTTCGAGGCGCCGGTAACTGGAGATTGCTTATGACTTGTTGGTGTTGTATTATAAACATTAAGATTTTGTGAACTTCGACATGTTTTGTTACGTGAATTTTATTATTTAGGTTATTGTTTTTGATCTCAATTTTACTGTTTCAACAATGGAAAAGGAAGACGTAGAACGATATGTTTTAAAAATTGATTCAGATTTTTTTATGAGTGACGATGAGGAGTATAGAGTGGACAATTTAGAGGATCCAGATGATCCTCCAGAAATAAGTGACGATGAATTTGAGGATTCTGATTTATTAGAAATTAATCGGAATTCCCCGGCAGAAATAGATGGACAGAGTTTTTCGCCTGCGTGGAGAAATGGTAACAGTTTAAATTTAAAATGCTATTAACTGTCAACTCAAAGCGACAAATACCACACCGGCGTTATTATATTTGTATAAACACTACACGATAGCCAAAAAAACGAGTTCAGACTCGTCATTGGTGTAGGGACTGTGAATTTGCCTTATGCTCTACAAAATGTTTTAAAATATGTCACGCATTACAAAACTTTGAATTGATAAAATACGCCCGGCCCCACCAAACTAACGCGTGGTCACCGTGTTCAATGCTGACGCAGCGTAACTTGAATGTGTGTGAGTGAGAAGGGCGATTTATTATAGTGACTTAAAAAATCATTTGTTTACGTATATTCGTTAAAAAAAAATTTTTTTTTTGCTATAACATTATGTGGAAAAGTACATTTATGACACACACTAATTAAGTTTTACGATAAACTGTACCATTACTATTCTATGACTGATTTTTTGCGGGAGGGCTACATTTTTTGTGGTAATTACAAGTTTATTTATCTATTTATAAGTTGACCTCTATTCAACATTTTATTGTTATTATTTTTAACTGTACATTGAACAATTGTTTATTACACAATTTTTTCAAAATTTTATATCATCAGATTGCAGAGTTATTAGAATTTTAATATATAAGTTGAGAAACTGAAAATTCACGCCGTTTCCAGGGAACATTCGCAAATATAGCCAGCCCCCCAATAGGGGTTAAAAAGACCAATCAAAAAAATACTTGATTTTTTCAAAGGCAAATGTGTGCTCTACTCGCAGTATTTTATTAAAGGTGGTTGGGAGCAGTTGGGATTCTTGCGCAGTATTCAAAAACATTTAACCCCCCGCCCCTCATACTCTCCCCGCTACTCATTCCCCCTCAAACCCCTCTCCTCCTTCTCAAACAACCTTCACCTGTATTTATTCCGATTCCATGTCTAGGATAAGTAAATCTAATAAGTTCGTTCACACTTTTAACTTCTATGACTCGTATCGTTCCCCAACTCATTGGCGTTCCACCGGGTTCGGTGAGGCCAGCGGATTCGTTGATTCCATCCGTAATTCCCAACTCATTGCCTAGGAAGGCTGTTGGGGTCAGCTCTTCTCGTCCTCAGGCTATATCTTCTTCGGTTCTGGGTATTGCTTTCATCCAGGCTGTTTCTCTGTAGTATTTTGGAGCATTGAGTCATCCAGGAGTTCTTTGGTCTTCCTCTGGATGACTATCGATGAAGCTCCATAGACATTGCCTGCTTCTCTGTGTGGTCTGGTGGTCTGGTGGTCTCTGTCTTATGTGCCCATCTCAACAATCGTTCCTCTAGCTTACTGTTTAGGTCCGTGACATCCAGGCTACCACGAATGCGTGAACTTTTAATCCTATCTTTTAGGCCGACCATCAAAGCATTCGCATTTCTGCAGTTTCAAGTTGCCTAGAGTAGGAGTTGTACGTAGTCCAGCATTCGGAGCCATACATTATTGCGGGTCTAACCATAGTCTAATATATCTTTGCTTTAAGTTTTATAGGCATTTTCGAGTTGCACAAGATTCCTGTTACGGATTCATTCTAAGTTATGTTGTCTATCATAAATTTTGTTATCTTTCAGCCTTCCCATATTGGATCTGTGGATGGTAATCAAAGATGGATGCATCAGAGGGAGCTATGGAGGAAAAGGCAGGCGCAGTACCTGGAAGGGAGATTGGATCAACCCTTGAAGAAACCTTAAAACAGCTCACCTTGGCTTGCAAGGACCAGCAGATTGAGGTGTTAAAATCTCTGGTCAGTAGTCAATCCGAGAGCGTGGAAAGCATGAGGGAGTGGAATTACACAGATGAACATGGACACAATGCGATGTACTATGCAATCCGCTCCGGTAACGTGGAACTCCTGGAGGAGCTCCTCACACTCCTCATCAGCTCAGAGTGTCCTGATTTATTGGATCAGCTTCTCTCTGTGTCCCTGGACGAATTACTATTGAAAAATATCCTCATAGATGAAGAAATGCAACTACACGTCCAGTATAAAATAATTAAGTTGCGTTTCTATGCCAGAGACAACGAACTCCGTACTACTTCTGATGAAGATTTCATCAAACAAAGGCTTCAATCGCTTAAAGATAATATTTCAACTCTTACGGAAGAATACTCCAATAAGAATGTAGACGGTAGGTTTATTTACATTGCTAAGTTCATATCGCAGGACATACACATTTTAAAGCAACAATTGAAACCTACATACTCTGTAGTGCCTTGGGAGGAAATTGAGTTTTGTTTGGTGTGTTTCATATCTGCACACACGGAGATAAAGGAAATTAACTCATTTTATTTGACTGTAGTGAGAAAGGCTCCATTGCTAGAGAGATTGAATGTGTTTTCTCAGGCTTTGGGTGAAATCAACATCCCGACAACCCAACAACAGAACAATCCCAAGAAAACAGTCAAACAACCAAGAACCCAACAACCAAGCCGTGAAGAGGTTGCTGCAGGCATCATCAGCAAATACCCCCAATTCCAAGGATTGTACACTGATTACAAGATCGTACGGGATATCTATTCTCTGGATATCATGCAAAACTCCATTAATGCGGCCTTGCCGGTGGACCCTGCAACAAGAGAAGGACAGCTGACCATCAAGAAAACTCTGCAGGTTCTGGGAGAATACCTGAAGAACACCAGAGATAGTCCTAATCTGTCCACGGCTGTAAGTGACCTTCTACTGTCAGTGGCGCCAAAGCAAACCGGATTCATTCTTACAAAGTTACGCAACTCGATATCTCACGTCAACTTTATCCAAGATGATAAAAAATTGGTAAAAGATTCTAAATTATACTCAAATATTCAGAACGATATCAAAAAGATAGCCATGGTAATGAGTGACATTAACGACTTCAACAAAATCAATGTGTTAAAGAAATTAATTTCGGATGAATCCATAAACCTTGAATATTTGGAAGAAATATTGCGTAATTTGGATCAGTTCTTACATATTTCAATCTATAAATGTAACCAATATCTTACCATAAAAGAGCACCAGAATATTGAAGACCTCACTAAAGAAATCAAGGGACTCGTACCAGACATGACTTCGTTTGAAAAGGAAAAATTGACTGAAATAAACAAATCGGTAATAAAAAACAAAAGTTTACAAGAGGAATATCTTAAATTTATTAAGGGCCTTTTATACTTGAATTCTCGTTTCAAACGTATATCGTGCGGCAAGAGGAAAGCTAAATATTTGGATTTCTTTAAGCATTACTTTCCTGAAAACATCACGATCTTCCCTTCAGAAAAAACGTATTTAGAATGGTTCTTGAATTTACAAACATTATCCAAAAGCTTCTACGAAAGCGTGTCTTCAAGAATCCTCCCTGAAAATGCAAACAAAATTGTATACTTGCTTTGTAAAATCAGGGTTCTAATTATTAATGAAAAACTCACCATCAACTGGATTGACGAATACAAAACGCAGTTGACATCAGCTGGAAAGGCGCACACTAAAAACATTCCCAAAGAAAGTATATCCCAACATCTGAAAGAACTTGGAGAGGCTATAGGAACTGGCAGATCACACCACGCACCTAGCAATCTACTTCCATTAGTCCAAAAGAATAAGCATAAGAAATTGAGTATTGAAGCTCTCGTGCTGGACACCATGTCTCTGTTGGAAAAAAGTCTCTCTAATAATTGGCTTTATCTCGACGACAACATGCCCCTGTTGATTGGAAGGATGTTGAGGAACTACCTGGCTCACGGCGACCCATTGGTTGACAATATTCTATCCAGCAACTCTTTCTCTTCCTTGATATTGAACACCATGATACTTACAGAACCTGACACCGAAGAAAAACTCATTGAAAACAATGGCAAAATGGGCAAAATATTAACATCCAATAAAGAACAATTGGAAAAGAAATTTTACAGGAACTTAAACATTATAAACAAACAGGAAGAGATGTGTATAGCTTTGGTTGAAGGAAACCTCGAGGGTTTGCAAACATGTCTCCGAGAAGGGGCGGACTTATATTCCAGAAGTATAATCGATTGTTCCACCACGTTACACTTGGCTGCCAAGGGAAACAGTGTTGAAATGGTTCAAATGTTGATTGAAAACCAGATAAGTCCGGATTCGAGGGATGTAAATGGGCAGACCCCTTTACACATAGCAGCAGCTTTTGAAAGGAATGCCATTGTGCAATATCTTGTGGAAGAGATGAGCGTTTTAATTGATCAAGTCGATACTACCGGGAGGACATCTCTGCACGTAGCAACTCTAAACGGTCACACGGAAACCGTTAAAAAACTATTGTCTCTCGGAGCAAGAGCCAGTATTAAAGATGGTGAAAGGGTTTCTTCTTTGCATTACGCAATAATAAACAATTTTATTGAATTGGTCAAAATTCTATTGGATGCTGAAACTGCAGCAACTGTTGATGACAAAGATTTTGCTCTTCGTATGGCTGCTGAGCATGGACATGCAGAGGTTGTGCTGTATCTACTGGAAAAGGAAGCTGATGTCAATGCCAAGAATTCTCTAGGCCAACGTCCCTTACATTTGGCTGTGAGCCATGGTCATACGGAGGTTGTTACAAATCTTATAAAACGTGGAGCACACGTTAACTTGCAACAAAACTGCGGATCAACCCCTTTGCACTTGGCTATATTAAATGAACACGAGGATATAGTGGAAATTCTTCTGGAGGAAGGAGCCTTCGTTAACGTAGTCCCGAAGAAGATTTGTGATACACCCTTGGATACCGCCATTAGAAAAGCCCACAAAGGAATAGTAGAGATTATTTTAAAATATAACGCTGATGTTAACGCTTTGAATAAAGATGGGCTGGCTCCACTGCTTTCTGCAGTGTGGAAGGGAAACTACGATATTGTTAAACTTCTCATAGAAGCTGGAGCACGACTGGACTGTAAAGATGCGGGTGGGTTGTCTGCATTACACGTCGGTGCTATGTGGGGGCATAATGATATTGTTAGATTGTTGATTGAAAAGGGTGCTGTCATTGATGCGAGAAATGCAAGACAGGAAACACCATTACATCTGGCTGCCTACAAAGGTCAGAAGGAAAGTGTAGGTATTCTGTTGGATGCAGGAGCTAATGTCTGCTCTGTGAATAATAGGGGCTGGACTGTCACGGGTAACGGATGGACTCCTCTACACTTTAGTACTTATGAAGGGCATGTAGCGGTTTCAGAGTTGTTGTTAAATAATCATTCTAATGTTAATAGCAAGGACAAATTCAATGGCACACCGTTGCACTGGGCCACCTACAAACCTGGCAATGAGAAAACTGTTGAGCTCTTATTGAAGTGGAATGTTAATGTTGAAGAGGTTGGTATAGAGAAGACCACAGCCTTGCTTTTAGCATCTAAGCTTGGAAATAGCAGCATTGTCAAAGCATTGATTGATGGAAAAGCTAATGTTCATGCTGTAAATGTGTACGGTGATTCCGCCTTACATCTAGCAGTGCGAGGAAACCACAAAGCAATTGTTATTCTATTATTAGATAATGGTGCTGATATAGATGCATTAAATTTTAAGCAAATTTCTGTGTTATCATCTGTAGCCCTCAATACTAATACAGAAATATTGGATATATTGCTAGCCAAGGGAGCCAACGTTAAGGCAGAGGGAGGGAAACTGTTGGATCAAGCAATCAAAGGAGGACAAAGACATATAGTCGAAGCATTGCTTAAATGCAAAGAACTAGACATTCTTACTCAAGACGAAGGAAGTTCCTACTTGAAGACAGCGGCCACTTTAGGCCATTGGCAAATAGGCCGAGCTCTGATAAATAAAGGAGTCAAGGTTGACTCAATTATTGGTCCAGTCAAGTTTACAGCTTTGTTATTGGCTGTGCAAGGCGGTCACAAAGAGTTTGTTGACCTGCTGTTAAAACACAATGCCGATGTTAATCTAACACCTGATGGAATTTCTTCACCGCTGCACTTCGCAGCTGCATTGGACCATCCCGATATCGTGGAATCTTTACTTCTTAAGGAAGCCAAACACGATATACTAGATAAAGAGAACCATACAGCTATAGAGGTCGCAATTGTTCGCAACCAATTAAATAATTTAAAGTGTTTCTTTCAACATTGCGATGTGAAAATAAATGCTAAGAACAGCTTTGGTTTGTCGCTTTTGGACATTGCCGCTGCCGTTGGAAATCTTGAAATCGTGAAATACTTGGTAGACCAAGGAGCAGATTTGAACGTTAGAGATTCCAATGATTTTAAAGCCATCCACTTCGCAGCCTGTAAGGGGCATGTCGAGCTGGTGAAGTTTTTCCTCGAGGGTGGGATGAGTATCGGCGATCTCGGTGCATGTGGCAACACACTTTTACACTTGACTGCAATCGTCGGACACTTAACACTGGCTCAATACCTGATAGATAAACACGCTGATGTGAATGCAGTCGATGAAGAGGGCAGACAACCTATTCACTATGCTGCTGACAAGGGGCACAAGGATCTTGTGATTGCTTTACTCAGTAACGGTGCAATGTATAATGCAAAAGATAATGATGGTAATACACCGTTAGAATTGACTAGCGATACTGACATCAAAAAACTGTTAGAGTCTGTGGGAGATCTCTTTAAAGCTGTAAATGAGAACGCAGTTTCAAAGGCAGAAAAACTAATTAAAGAAATTGGAAAATCGATAGAAGCAAAGGATGCAGATAGTTGCTCAGTTCTGCATCTGGCCTCTGGAAAAGGCTTCCAGGAAATATGCGACCTTTTATTACTGAACAGAGCTAATCCTCATACTGTTGGAAGCGGTGGAAAAACTCCTCTCCATTTTGCATCTGAATTCTCTCATCAGGAAATCGTCGTATCTTTATTACAAAATAACGCAGTTTATAATGTTGAATGCAAGGACGGTAAAACACCTGTAAAATATACGCCCATAGCAACACATGAAAATACCTTTATTTTATTGAAATTCGTAGAGGAGTCTTTCAAAAAAGCTGAAAATCGTGACATAAAGGTGATCGCAGACATCGCCGATATTAAAAATATTGATATCATTAAAGCTGTGCTCAAGTGTCGGAATACACAAGGAAGCACTCTTGTGGACGTTGCTATTAAAAATAAGTTTCCTGCGGTACACAGATTATGTGAGATATTGCAAGATCAGTTGTTCCTTAATCTGACAAGGGCAGAAGATTTGATGAAACTCGAAAATTTTACAGAAGCTTTGCCTATTTTACAGAAACTGTTAAATGAAAGAGAACATTTGTTAGGAATAGACGATCCTGGTACTCTTTTCATTAAACAACAGATAGCTCACATATTCTCCTTTCAATCAAAAGTTTTCGACGCTTTATCAATTTTTGAAGAGATTTACAGCAAAAGAAGAGTAACCCTGGGACAAAATGACCAGCTTTCGCTTTTTACAAGAATGCAGATTGCTGGATCACTAGCGGAGCTAGGACAAAAGCAAGAGGCTTTGGAAGTGTTTCAGGAAGTTATTGCTCAACAAATGGAAGCTCTGGGAGAAGACCATACTGATTTATTGCATACCAAAATGCTTGCGGCACAATGTCTCGAACAACTGGAAAATTTTGACGAAGCTTTAAAAATGTATTATGAAGTTCTTGAAAAATTACCATCAGATAATCATCTATCTTTGGATGTGCAAAGCAACATAGCCTCTGTACTCAGACAGCAAGGGAAGCTCGAGGAAGCTCTAAATATTTTCAAGAAGGTTCATGAGGATAATCAAAGCAATTTAGGAATAAATCACAGTGATACTCTGCGAGCTCTGGGTGAGGTGGCGCTTGTTCTCAAGACACAAGGTAAAACTTCGGAGGCTCTGGAGGTCTACCAGGAAGTCTTTGCAATTCAGAAAAATGTCTTAGATCCCAACCATATTGATATTCTGCGCACATGCACAAACATTGTGAAAATTTACATCCAGCAAGGTAGAACATATGACGCTCAGAGGCTTTACGGGGAAGGATTGGAACATCGTGATTCCCAAATTAATGACTCAAGTATGAGAGCATTGGATTCATACTTTAAAGAATTAAAAGAATATATGATGTCTGGCGGACATTCATTTATCTATGAAGTCAGCTATAAAAGCGATTGTGAAATGGATATAATTGAAGCTGCTGGCAAGGGAGACATTACCCTGGTGGAGAGTTTGATTTGCCGTGGATCGGACGTGAATACAGCAGACTCAGATGGAAGAACACCGTTGCATTTTGCTGCAAGTGGAGGATACGCAGATATTGTTAAGTTGCTGTTGAAGAATGGAGCTGATGCTACCGCCGCTTGTGTCGAAGGAAACACAGCATTGCACGCTGCCGCCCTCCGAGGTTGTGTGGACAGCGTTAGAACCTTACTGCAGACTGTGAAGACGGTTAAAACTAGAGCTTACGATGATTTCATCAATGCTAAAACCGTTGTGGACGGTGCCTCTGCTTTGCACGTGGCAGCCAAAGAAGGCTTCCTTGACGTTGTGAAATGTCTGCTAGAGCACGGCGCTATTCACAACAGCCCGGATAGGAGCAACAACGCAGCACTCCAATATTCCAGCAGTAAGGATGTGACATCCCTACTGGAGTGGGCTCAGGAGATGTTTGGTTTTGCCGAGAGAGGAGAGGTACCGGTGGTAACAATGAAGAAACATAAATACCTGACAGACGTCATGGCCTCAAGAGATATGCAACTCAGGACACCTGTTCAAGTGGCTGAATTCTACCATCCCCTTGACCCCCACAATGTGGTTTTCTACCTTAAATACCTTGAGGGCAAACAACAAACCAAAATATCTCAAAAAAATTCTCATCATTCCACCACCGATAGTTGAACGGGAGCAGACATGTTTTTCGAATTCGATTTTTCGAAATCAATTGTTGGAATTTCAGTTTTTCAAAAGACTAATTTTTCAAACAGCAATTAGCTGAAAGACATATTTTTCGAATTTGTTAATCAACTTTTAAAATATATATTTCACTTGCTTATGACTAAAGATTTTTGAAGACATTTGCATATTTAGACCCTTTTCAGCGGTAGTTGCATATTTTAGCAAAAAATTTGAGATCTTGCATATTTACCAGAATGCAGTAGCGTAGCGAGGGGGGGGCGGTGGGGGCGGACCGCCCTGGGTGCCACCCGAGGGGGGGTGACACTCGGACGTGGAGAAAAAACTTACGAAAGTGCAAAATTGCCACAAAAAATATTTTATGCTTGAACACCAACAGTTATTTAGCACTATGGCACGTTTGGTCGGGGATTCCAGAAAAATATTTTTTTATTTTTATTTTCTTTCCTAGCTCGAAGTGTTGCTCAGTCGGGGATTTCCCTGAAATATCCCTTGTGTCATTCTATTTTCGTAATGTTTTTTTTATTGTAAACGTAAACTCGTGGAGTGAATTGTTATCTATTGACTGACTTGAATTAGTGAAAAAGTTGTTATTCTATTAGCGTTTTTATCATTAGTGCTGAAAGATCATTTTAAAAAAACAATGTAAGTGGATTTGATAGTTCACTTTTCTAATAGACACAAAACTTGAATGCAATTATACCAGAATCGATCGATAACTGATTGAAGAAAAATGATCAATCATCTGTATGTTTTTTCTGTATTATATTGTTTTGTGTTCATGAATAAATACAAAGAATAATAAGTAATTTAGAGATTTTCAGAAAACGTTTTTTATGAATTCGAAATATGCGTTTTACATTCGTTGACGCAGCGCTATTTACACCGATTACCAAGTCACCTGCCGATAGTATTTACACCAAACGATTATACAATGGGCAGTGGCGGTTCCCCATAAGGGGACCATGGGGACAGTCCCCACCAGTTATTCCAGAAACATACCAAGAAAAAATTGATAATTCTTTGTGTTCACAAAAAATAATTAATGCGTTCTCAACATAAAAGTGTCATTGCTCTTAGAAATATAATCTAAAAAATTAATTTGGATAAATTTTAGGCTCGAAATTTGAAACATTTCCGCGAACAAACATGCGACCGCTCTCCTTTCTTCCAAAGCATACAACTAAACTAAACCAATACTCGAACTCGACTACTAGCGCCCGCTTGACTGTGCGCACTGACTACTGCGCAGTTAGGGGACAACACGGCGATCTATTCCTTCTAAAATGAAGTTTTTGCGCGTGCTGAATATTTTTGTATGTGATTTTAGGGATCCGCGCATGCGCACTTGAACCATCTATACCATAATCGCGGGGACCGGTTCAAGAATCCCCCTGTGAAGATTGTGAATATTTGTTTTATTTCTAATTGAAGTTATGCACGGGCCGGATTTCACGTTAGGCGTTTTATAATCGTATTTGACGTTTATTAAATAGTAATATTGTTATCGATTGATCGGATTATTTCTATAGCGCCGTTCTCGTGGTAAATACATATCAAAGGTAATTTAAACGAAAGTGCCAATGATTATCTTGTGTATTTTTATTAAACTTAATATTTATGTATGTAGGTACGTAGTTGGTGTTCCTGGTTAGGTGCGTGACTTATCCTCTGATCTATTTTACTTTATATACTTTTGGTAAGAAATAAAAAATCTATAAAAAGAATTAATGAAGTCGACTTTTAACTGAAAATTATATTCTAAGTATTTTTTATAAAAATTATATTCTAAGTACTTTTTGGTGGTGATACGGTGTACTCAAGCTGGGTATAAGATTTAAAACTCATTTTAATCTTATATATTTTAAGCATTTATCGGAAAGTTTGACAAAACACGAAAATTCGTGGGAGCACGTGACAAATGCAATAACTCACTTTTTTGGTAAAACACAACATTAAAAAAACATGAAAATGTCTACACAAAAAATGACCGTCCCCACCACAAAAAATGTGCTCGAGCCGCCACTGACAATGGGGTAGTTTCGCAAGCTAAGGTAATTCACCTACCAAATGTAAGAGCACCCTCAGATTTCGATCAGTTATCGATTCTTTGGATAAGAGGTCACCTTCGCATTACTAGCGCTTTAAATCATAATACCTTAATTATTTTATCCAATATTAGCTTGGGTGTTATCCAAAATCTAGTTTGAGTTACTAAAAATATAGATAATGTATATTTTTAATAATTTAATTACATGTATAAGTATAATCGATAAACTAGTAATCCTTAAATCAGATTTTTGTCTTAGTCCTAATTTTGAAAAATAAAAAGTTTTTTGATTGGCGACGTTACGTGAGTATGGCGTCTTGACGGTGTAATCATTCGTTGACCCGGCCTAAACTGATCTCACATTTTTCCAGATTTAAGTTAAGAGTCAGTCTGTGTGTGAATCCAAAAACTCAAATAAAAGTTACACACGGAACAAGCACATGGTTTTCTTTCGAATTTTGGAGCGCACGGTGTGCAACTCAAATTTTAAGCACATCTCAACACTGGTTTTAAGATTGAATCTGTATTCGGTAACTTAAAACTACACCCATAAGATGAAAATGGTTTTCCTCCGGTATTTGCAGCACATAGTCTGAAACTTTCATATCTTGCAACTCGGGGAAATCTCGCAATATGAACAGAGTTTCAAATGAAATTTCAAAGGAAACCATTTTTGAGTTCCACGTGCAATATTTGAAAGTTGCGGACTATATGCTGCAAAGATCGGAGGAAAACCATTTTCGTATACTGTGTGCATGAATAATGAAAGATATGGACTTACACCTTTACTATTTCACAATTGAAATTTTATCGTTACACTCAGAACACAAAACTGGTTTTAACTTAAATATGGGTTGTTAAAATGATGTTTTAATGCCAGCAAATGATTTTCTTCAGAATTTTGCAGCATATTAGAATTGAAGACTCCACTCGGAACTCTGTTATTTATAGCTCTATGGCTCGGTCGGTCGGGATTCCCAAAAAATTTTCTTGTTTGGTTCACACATTTGACTAGCTAGTAATGTTTTTATATTTAAGGAGGTCGAAATTTGCGTTTTAAATTTCTCAAAGTAAACTTTAATGGGGGGGGGGGGTGACACCACGTTTTCCGCCCCGGATGCTACCCATGCTAGCTACGCCACTGCCAGAGTGGAAGATACTCTCAGTATCGCCCTGATGTAAGACCACCATTCAGAATTAAAACGTTGCTTGAAATGGCATTAGCCATGTTTGGTGACCAGGTCTGAATAGCCAGGCACTTCCCCACCTTTCTCTTCCCTATCCTATTCCCCTCTCCACTACCTTCAGCCTCACAACATATCCCAATTGGGGATGCCATAGTCTCACTGACTCCAGACCCCAGCAGCTGAGACTCTTATGAGGTATCACCATAAAAAAATTAATGCTTATGAGAAAGAAAATTCGCCTTATGAATACCTCGTTGCCAAAGCTAAGTAAACTTGAAAAAGAGTAATCATCATCATCACTATTGGCTCTACAACCCCTGGTGGGTCTTGGCCTCCTCAAGAATCTTCCTCCACTCATCTCGGTTTTGTGCCAGCTCTCTCCAGTTTAGAAGCTCCAAGATAGATATGTCTTTGAGGACGTTGTCGCTCCATCTTAGTCTTGGTCTTCCCAGGCTCCGTTGCCCTATTGGTCTTGAGTTCAGTCTTGAAAAAGAGTAAACTCAAAGAAAAGTTTGATAACTTACTGAACAATAGCCCAGGGTTTGAATCCTTGTGCCAAATTTACTTTACAATTTGGGACGTTGGGGTTTACTAATGAGAAACTGTTAGGTTAGGTTAGATTAGGTTAGTTGATATTATCCATCCTGTACTAAAATACTCTTGTACATGCTGATACATACTTATATCAATTCGAAAAACTGGTGTTTCGGTCAATTGATGTTCGAAAAATATGTTTTTTAAAAATTGAAGTTTGAAAAATTGCATTTCGACAATTAAATTGGAAAAATTGATTCCCAAAAATAATTGTAAGCCACTAGTTATTAATCTTAGTTGTAGTTACTAGTGAAGGCACTAGTTAAGGCTAGCTAACCTCAATGTTTCTGTTTAGAGGCGGGTACAGATTGCTGTAATGTAACATGCAATGTAACACGCAATGTAACACGCAATGAAAGAATTTGCCGTCCACATTGCCGCAATGTATCATGCAATGTAACAGAATTCCCATAGTGTGGACGCCTTGCACGCACGTACCGCGCACACTCCGCGCGCGAACAGAGTATTTCAACTCGTGCGCGCCTCAATCCACAAAGCTTCGGTTTTTTCGCCGAATACAAAGGGGCGCGCAGTGTGCGCGGAGCGTTAGTGTGGACGGGTTGTTTGTGTCTATACGGCAGAATGCGCGCGAACAATGGAGGACTTGTTCTCGGCAGACTGAGCTATGTTCACTGCGTGCATGCCGGAAACAGATGCGAGTAGGTACATGCTCGGTTCGTGCGCGCGCTGCGTCCACACTTATGAAATGTTCCTTTCATGTTACATTGCATGTTACGTTACAGCAATCTGTACCCGCCGTAACATTACATATATTTGTATTCAAAGTCGGTTGCTGTCAGGTAGCTGTAGCTGCAGCCTGCAGCTGTCATTTGGATAAAATGAAAGAACTCCATTAATTACTTTGATGGCTCAAAAGCGCTTGTTTAATTAAAGCCAAATTCTATTTCAACACTTTATTTGGGCCTTTTCATCTTTATTGATAAATTGAATAAATTTGACAGTAGCAGATCGTTGTTGACAGGAAGCCATCTTACCGCAAATAAATTTTCAAATGTAAACAGTCGCATGAGCATTTACACAGGTTGAACTTCCGAACAACTTCCGTGAGCATTAGTTGTCACAAGTCAGATGCATGTGTAAACACTCCTACGAGTAACTTTACTTATGATTGTAAAGCTAGCCCTAATCTTAGTTATTAATCTTCGTTGTAAGCCACTAGTTATTAATCTTAGTTGTAAGCATAGACATGTGAATATTAGTAGACCTGCCCTAAGTGATAAAAGCGTATTATTTCCCCCTCCCCACACCAGTTCCATTGGAACCGACTGGGATCGAATATGGCTTCGCGTGAATCTAAAAAATGTGACGTCATCATTCTTCTGCGAGCCAGCATCGAGCACTCATCGATGCATTTACGAAATAACACGGCAAAAATAGTGGCTTGTGTTTTGAAAACGTGTAAAAATAGAAGTGAAAAAGAGAATAAACCCAATTGTAGTATTACATTCCATAGGCAAGCATTATTTTACTTTATTTTAAGCTTATTCAAATCACTTAATACGGTCGTTTTTATAACACACACTATCACTCGAGATACATGGCGTGTGCTCGTCACTGTTTAGTGGGGTAAGTAAATTACGAAACATTTGTAAAAGTGTCTTAACTAAATACGGCAACAAAATATTGGACTCTGAAAATAGGCGAACTTTACTTTTCCGTATTTGGAATTCGCAAATTTGTTCATTACGCGGCGAGCAATTCGCGCTCCCATGTAAAAAGGTCTACTCATTCAAAAGCAGAGTTTACTTTCAAGGACCAAATGGTGATATTATAATGCGAGATGCCTATATCTGTCAGATTGAGTTATTGACGAATCACATATCACCAAATTCATCTTCCCGCTGTAGTTGGTTTCTACCCCTTACCTTTATGTTCTGGTCTAGTAATATTCACATGTCTATGGTTGTAAGCCACTTAATCACAGTTGTAAGTCACTAGTTATTAATCTTGTAGTTGTAAGCCACTAGTTATTAATCTTAGTTGTAAACCACTAGTTATTAATCTTATTGGTTGTAAGACACTAGTTATTAGTCTTGTAAGCCACTAGTCATTAATCTTAGCTGTAAACCACTAGTTATTAATCTTAGTAGTAAGTCACTAGTTATTAATCTTAGTTGCAAGCAGTAATAAATCTTAATTGTAAGAATAAGTCTAGGTTGTATAATATATAAATTACTAGTTGAAGTCAAATGTAGATAGTGACCTTCCTCTGGTTTTGAAGGTCACATGTGCAAAATTTCATCAACCTCGGCATAAAACTGTAGATTTGCATACAAATTAAATCCATACAGCCCGCTTACCAGCCTGCTCGTCCACCACATACAGAAATTCTCCTTTATATATTATATATTTCAACCAATTTACACAAAACCTTGTCAAATTATATACCTAAACCTTCCTCATGAATCACTCTATCTATTGGTGAAAACTGCATGAAAATCTGTTCAGTAGTTTTTGAGTTTATCGCAAACAGACAGACGTGGCGGAGGACTTTAATTTATATGTATATATACCTAACTATTAAACCTAAGTTTACATTGTCGTCGCTAGAAACGGTAAGCCTTTATAAGCGAAGTAGTTATATTCGAATTCTACTGTATAGTTACATATATTGACCCAATTACACTGAACAGATTATCCAACAGAAGCGTGCTGTGGGAATGTCTAAAGCCGTGGTCGTCAAACTGCGGCCCGCGGCGGATATTTGTGCGGCCCGCACAAATATCTGGCGTTTTCTTTTTAAATATATATTTTTTCAAGAACAGTTATACCATCCGTTTTTTTGCGGCCCGCACAAATATCTGCCGTTTTCTTTTTAACTATATTATTTTTCATGTACGAGTACAATTATACTATCCGTTTTTTAGCGGTCTGCACAAATATCTGCTGTTTTATTTTTAAATACATTTTTTTTCCCAGAGAAAATTAGAGGGCGTAGATATGGCACAGAGAGGGTGTAGGTAGGTAAAAAGTAGGTGGTCTAAAAAAGACAAAAAAAAACACGCATATCACGTACTAATAAAGCAAAATAAACTTTAATATTGGTTAATTTTTGCTATTGTATGTTGTTAGCATCGGCGCTACTTGCGGCCATTCGCTAAACCCAAAACCTGGAAAGGACACGCAATAAACAGGCCAACAGCTAGCTCAGCAAAGCCGGCGCGAGCAAGGTTCCTCTTAAAACCAGGGCGAGTGTTTGTGGTTCGCTTGTAAATTCCTCCTCCTCTTCCTTTCCTCACAATCTCCAGGTCTCCTTCCTCAATCAGAACACAGTTTTGCACGTAAAGGGTTTATTCATTTAAAGGTGAACAGGGTTACACAAAAGCCAGCCTCGGCACTATACACATGGGTATTTGGCTATCTCTATAATCCTATCATAACGGGGGGGGAACTTCTCTCAACTCTCTACACGTATTTAGTGAATTTAAATGTCAGTTCTTAGCACACAGAGGGGAAGGAAGGTTCATTTGTACTCACAAGCAGGAAATAGGTAGTCGTCAGACAGGTACTGGGTAGGCGTAAGCCTCTTCGAGCACAATACACAATTAAAGTAAACATCGCGAGTTCAGTTTACGGAGAGCGCATAGCGCAAACACGGGGAACACAGTTGTTATGCCCAAAGGCCGGCCGAGGAATGAATGGACCGCGCTGTCCCGGCACGAAGCCCGTGGCGGCTCAGCGCGGTGCGGGGAGAGGGGGGCGGAGGGTTTGTGCAAGGGGTCAATTCACTATCTTTTCGCACGGAACCCAATTCCGTAAGTTCCGTAACGTAACAATGTATTGTAATCATTATTATCACATTATTATGCGAAAATTCTCACATTTAAAAGGTACAACACCCCCCCCCCCCTGCCGAAACCATAAGTGTGCGGCCCACGGTGATACCTCACATTGTCCTATGTGGCCCTTGACCAGAAAAGTGTGACGACCGCTGATCTAACGCATGTTAAATCGGTCATATATATTACATTTTGACAGTTTTCGTAACCCTTCGAATAATAAGAAAATAATATCCATTATCTTTTGCCAGTCAAGTTAGATGCGCAAATCGATTCTTCCCATATATTGTAAATGTACCTTTATATTGTACCATATATATTGTAAATGTACCTTTATATTGGTTATTTTTATCCCCTTGAAAAAACATAAATTGTTCTAAAATCTAAACTAAAACTAACTAACTAACCATCACGCCGTTTCACCGCAGGGGTAGGCAGAAAGGACGGACCGCCAAACAACTCGGTCTTGGCACACACACTTTGCCTCACTCACATTCATACATCGTCTCATACATACTCTTCTATTATTCTGACTTTTGACATGGCCCGTCTCAAGTATCTGATTCACTTGATCGTGCCATGTCTTCCTCGGGCGTCCCCGACTTATTCTACCATTCACATTTGCATCATATATTTTTTTTACACTACTTTCTTCGCTCATTCGCTCTACGTGCCCAAACCATCTGTGGGTCCCTTTCTTAATTTTGCTCATTATACTTACATCAGCCTTACATTCTTTGCGGATATCCACATTTCTAACACGATCATACATGGTTTTACCACACATACGTCTCAGGGATCTCATTTCAACAGCATTCAGTTTACTTTCATCCTTCCTCTGCCAGTTCCATGCCTCACTGCCATACATCAGGGTAGGTACCAGGACTCCATTGTGGACTGCTAGCTTCGCTTTTTTTGACAGTTTTTTATTAGCGCCAACGGCATTCAGTCCTCCATTAAGATTAAAATAATCTTTCCGATGTGTATATTAGAAATTAATCATTTTGTTTCTAAATATTTAAATTGTCTTAAAAAATACATACCTGCGGATTCTCTGAAAAAGTACATAAAATAAAAGAAACTTAAAATTCTAAATACAGATTCCTTTTCTTAAGAAAATTTGTAATAAAACTATCAGTTCACTTTTTATCATATTCATATAATTTTATTTTTAAATTAAATGTTAAACTTTGTGGTTTTGGTTGGGAGTACAAAAAGATTTATCTTATTGTAAGATGATCGGGTTTGTAAAATATCTGAACAACATAGCTCGTATATTCCTAAGGCATTGAGAAGCTTGATTTCTTTCACTTTCTAATATAAAAGAAATCACAAATGTTCACACGACAGGAAAAGAGATATTTAATTTTTAATAATGCATGGTCGCTCTGGGACAATTTGGGTCTTCTGATATTATAACGGTATATTATGTTTTGGAACAATTTGGGTCTCCTGTGATTAAACGGGTTAAATGCGGTATTCTGTAAATACCGCTTGTGTCAAGACATCAACTCTTAAAAGTAGTTACCCTAATGCCAGAGATGACGGCGCGTATGCCGCCTTATCCTCGTTAAGAGATGTCAGTCGTGGGAAAATTTAGAAATTGAAAGTCACCACAAACAAACATCAAAATAATACGACAAACTGATAGTCATTTATGAACGCCTTTAGGCCTATATGTAAGTAGTTATAATAGCTGATAAATTAAGTATTTAGTGTCTTTGTAAGTAATTAATACACATCAACTAACATCAACACACGACAGGCATAGACAAGCCATTGAAAGCCGTAGAACACCACAAATATTTGACAGCCGATAAAAACTCACAATTTTATGGAAACACAACTTTGAGAAATTGCAAAAATGTCACAAAATGTACTTGTATAAATTTTAAGTTAGTTTAGTGAATGACACGGACGTGTCGAAACCGGTAGGAGGTAAATAAAAATTAAGTAAGAAATGTACATGTAAAATAATACTCTTATAAACAACAAAAATTCACAGAATAAAATTAAATTTGCACTTCTTCAGCTCGATTCATTATTAGATCCAAAATTAAATTTAAAAGATACCCCGCTAAAATCTAACACTTTATTACTGCTAGCGGCGTTGACTGGATTTATAGCAGCGTCGTTTGGATTGCTAGCAGCGTTGAATGGATTGCTAGCAGCGTCGAATGGATTGATGTCAGAGTTGCCGTTGGGACAGCTCGAGACGGCGGGGGTCGAGGGCGCTTCCGAAATGGACATCCCCTCCAAGGCCGGAGTGAAATTGAAGCGAAAAGTATTATCGCTCGATGTCAAGATGGCGGACTTTCTGAGAAACGTAGATTTCCCACTGGTCGATGCGCCGTTCGAAAATGATATATTACTATTTACTGAAAGGTTAAAAAAAATACATCTTTAGTTTTCGTCAATGTATGTTGCAGTAATTATAGCAGTTTTACAATTTTTTCAGGTACTTAACTAAAATAATAACAGAACTTGACAAATAACTTTCAAATTTGACAAATTGTTCTAATAGAGTACTCCAGTCCAATTTTTTTTAATGAATAACTTAAATAACTGCATATTTTTTTGTTAGAGTTAGTTTTAATAGTTAAAATAATTGTCAAAGTTTTAATTTTTCAAGATCCCCGAAAACCACCATACGTGTAGTGAATCGTGTGACGTCATCAATCCTGAAAAGTTACTGTAAGATCGGGCATGGAATCGATTGGATTTGTAATAAAGGCATCAACACCGAAATTATACGTGACTTTATACCTTTTTTGGCTTTCTTTTCTTCTGCAAGCATCTTGGCTCTGTAATCGCCAAAGTGAGACCTCATAAGCTGTCTCTTTCTAACAGCCGGTTGATTGTTATTCTTCAAAACATTCAGGATTTTTACAGACTCCTCCCCTGGAACAAGAAACCAGCCAATACATCATTTTTTACTCCCTGCATGTTATCAATCGTGGTGTGTGGGTAAAATCAATATATATTATAAAAAAAAGTGTACTACAATGTGCGTGCTGCTAAAACTCAGAAACAAGTCTCGGTACGATCAAGGGAGTTAAATCCATGAAGAAGGTTTCCGTTTTTACCTGGAGGGCGTGCTTTTGAAGATATAAGGGCCGGAAGTTTCGCCCTCTAGAAATTTCTAGAACAAGCCAGAACATTCGAGAGTATACGAGAGTATTCCACAACATTACAGAATATCCCGAAACATTCTGGAATGTTCGGGAATTGTCTGGAACGTTCAGGAACATCCCAGAATCTGCTAGATCATTGTGGACATTCCAGAACACTCTCGAATGTTGTGGAATGTTCTGGAACATTTTGGACCATTCAAAGCCATTTTTGTATGGGTGGAGCCACCCATTGGTAGGGGTAACATCTAATAACCCATTAAACACCGCTTTTAATTTGTATATACTTAATGCCGACCGGGTTTCGCTACAACCGTTTAACCCTACAGTGGCCGCGCTCTAAAAAGTAGCATCACTGGTCACGTGGATTACATAGGTAGGCCATTTTTAAACTAAAAAAAAATAAGTGAAATCATTTAGAATTATTGTGTATTTATTTTTTAATCTTATAATATAAGCATTGTTTATTAATTAAATACAACGTGTCCGGAAACTCGTAGTACAAGCGGGAAACTGGTGAATCTACATCACGTAGAGAACCCAAAAAACTTATTTTTTTCAATCTCAGCATTTCGATTTTAATATTATTTTTTTTCTATTTTTCCATTTTTTCGGCAACTAAAGGGTTAAAAAAACTTTTGAGCCCGGTTTACCCTTCGATGCATTTTATAAGACATTACATAGCTGAAATCAACCCCCTAGTGAACAATTTTTTCAAATTTAACCAAAAAAATTCCAACTTCGGACCCGATTTACTAGAAAACGGAAGCTCAAATCGAAAAAAGTTACACCACAAAATCGACTCCAAATGTGATGTGGAGTCTCCAGTTTCCCGCTTGTACTACGAGTTTCCGGACACCTTGTATAAATGACCCATTTTTATAAACTTAGGGTGGGTTTCTTCATTTACCGAGAATGCTAAATGCTAGCAGAATGTCCTGATCATTATATGAAATTATAAGGACAAATTAATTTTTTAGATTTTTCATAAACTTTTCGAGTGCTACGTAGTTGGTCGCGCGAATTACAGCTGTAGGCCGTGGACTTTGCGGAGCTCCAGTAAAACAACCAAGCGTGCCAGACAACAGCGCTGAACTGAACGCATCCGTAACTAAACTTACTTAAAGTACACGGAAGATAAAATGATTCGCACCACCCGTTTTTGAGGAATCTTTAATTTTGCATGAGCGGATTACACATGGGGGCATACATTAATTACGTGAGAAGTTTTTCTTTCAATCTAGACCCCTCCCCTCCCTTGGTGAGATAAATTTGGGCCACTTCGTATATTCTTTTCACGTATCGTGAAATTTTGCTGGGCCCCCCCTCCCCACAACCTAAGTATCGGACTTTTACTTAGGTTTATTTGGTTGTTGATTACTTTCCTATTAATGTTTTTTGCTTTCCATAAATCTAATGCTTCTAAGGGAGGTGTCTACTAATATCTACAGGAATTCCAAAAACTGAAAAAATCGAATTAATATCTATGAGAATCAAAGTGTTGACGAATATCTACAGTTCAAACTGTTGACTAATATCTATGAGAACCAAAGTGTTGACGAATATCTACAGTACTGGCAGAGGTTGGATTTGCAATTATGTATAGCATATTGGAATAACGTAATATTGCGTATGCAGTTTAAAAAACTTAATTTATGTAAGTATGTATGTAAAAATCCCTGATATCGGACTATTGGACACATTTAGCTGATTAGTCCAACCTACGCTCTGTAGATATTAGTCAACACTCTGAAGTTCGTAGATATTAGTTCAACATATGAGCTGTAGATATTCGTCCGACATACAGGCTGTAGATATTAGTAACTGGAGTCCTTCTAAGTCATCCAGTCTGATCCCTACTCTGTTTTTTTAAATAGTAAAGTGACACCTGTGTTTTCATTAAATATGTAATCTGTTTCAATGAGATGGTTAGCAAATTCAGAGAAGCCATTATTATTTAAACATCTTAGATGTTCTTTGACACGGGTATTATTATTATTAAGCTCTGGTTTAACTATATAAAACGCGGGACAATCACTGGGTTGAATTGAGGGTAATTGTTCGGAACAAACGTCAACGGTTAACATGCACTTTTTTTGATAAAACTTTTAGATTCTTCTTAATTACCATAAAAGACAACTATTTGCATTGGGGGAGGTTGAAAATGTTACATTTTTAATTTTATTTACGTAAATTGAAAATTTCCTTTCACACTGTCAAATCACTCTGTTTGCAGTTCGGAACAAACGTCAACGGTTAATACGCACTTTTTTTTGATAAAACTTTTTAAATTAAGATAATATACACAAGCCCGCTACACAAACCCTGCGTAGCCAAATAAACCATTCTAAAACGTAGGCTGTTTTTTTAAGTAAAGATAACATACACAATCCCGTTACATAACCGTTGACGTTTGTTCCGAATATTTACCGAATTGAGTAAATACCTTAGTGGCCTAAACTATCCTCTTTGTTCTTCCCTTTCATTAAAAAATTACCTTTTAATTAGCCGATCACACTATTGGGTTAGGTTAAGATACAGCCACGCAATTGTTTGCAGTTTTATTTTCGATTGCATTTTGCACATAGCTTTCCATTTTATTTTGCGCCTGAATTGTCTGAATAACAGTAATGTGCCAAAACTTCAAAAACAAAGATTAATTACCTAGTTTCGGGTTAATGTTTTTATTTTCTAAGGCAGTCTCCAATTGTTGTATGCACCAACAAACTTCAACGTCGAATTTTCTTTCATTTTCCGAAGTAGATCCAGCTGTAGAACTTTCAGCAGAAGATGACGGTTGTGGGTCGTTGTTTTGCACCTTTTGGGGAAAACTCTTAATTTTCCCATTCCTGTTGTGCAACCTCGCTTTAGGGGGCATTTTAATTTCCAGATATTTTATTGTTAATATCGCCGATTGTTTAATTTATAATAAATTATGAACAAAGCAGTGCTCGCAGACTATTATTTTGACAGCTAGAAACTAGAAACATGTGTTTGCCATAGACAATACTTTGTGTCACTTTATTTTGCGAGCAATAGACAATATAGAGTTTGGATTGAATGCACCAAAAAATGCCAAAATATATATTTTTTACATCTCCACACGGAAGGCCCTGAGGAAAATAATTTCCCTCAGGGTCTGTGACGTCTGTGTCATCTATGTGAATGGTCTTTTTTAGGAAAGGAAGGAATGAACATTGGTCTTGAAGAGACCCCTGTTGTAGGAAGGAGGAAACAGGCCGGAAAATCGTTCCACAGCCGAGCTGTTGAACACAAGAACAAGTGGTAGAAGCGTCCCGTTCTCATATGACAAATGTCAACCGCACGTATGTTGGGCGCGTGTTTGGCGTATTTCCCGGCTATGCACCGGTGCCAAAGGGATCAATAACGCTGGTTCCTCGGAGCATCTTCCATTGAAAGATTGCAATCCGTTTGTTTAGCTAGGAGAATCTATCAAACAGACCGCCCGTTTTTTGCACAGAGTCAAGAATTTTCTTCAGATATTTTGGGGCTTCCAAATGTACATTAACGATTCTAAAATCTCTGCCAAATACTACACAATAAAATAGTCAATCGTCCAAAGCGCCTGTTTTATTGAAAAAATAAAAGTTTACAACTCTGGATTTGTAATCGATGATCTTTACCCCTCGTGGAAGTCATCAGTGATAAGGTGAAAACTCAGAAGTTTTGATGTGAAATATCTTTTGGCTCGCCTAGGGGGGAGGGGGGGGGGGGGGGTAAAACTGACTATCGTGACAAGACGGGACGACGTTCTTGAACGAACGATGCTTCAATCGACAAGCTTCGTGACTCGTCGGCTCTTTCCACCCAGCCGCCAAAACTCTCTTCTCTCCCCTTTTAATGTTTCATATACGCCAGACGTCCCGTGACGGCAGTTATTGAAGTGAAAATTTCATTAGCACCGTTGTGATTTGAAACTCGATGAAACAAAAAATAGCCATACTAAAAAGAAACAAACACATACATCTATAGGATTTAACCTGCGTGAGAATGAGGTAGAATATTCGGTCTCCTCTTTGTGCAGTGCTTCGTAGCCTCCCCACTCTTGTCTACTTTAGTTTCCTCTTGGTTTCACTTTACAGACCTGTGAACTGCACAGACATTTTTTTCCTGATGCAGCGTTTCTAGTTTCTACATAGAAAATAACAAACGTTTAAGTTGATTCCACATTGGGTTTATATTTCTATTAGACGTTCGATGGAGTAGAAGGCTTGTTCCATAAATATACAAACCACCCACTAGATTGATAACTTCAGGCTTTTGTTCGAGAAAAATTTGGTCACTATTTCACCATCAAAATGCAATAATTTTTCGAATGATGATGATGATGACGGGGATTTGTGACGTCACACACCATAGACGAAGATAGAGTAAGCAACAACAAAAAAGGCGCGACCATAGACAATATTATTTTCTTTCGGGGCCTACCCAGTACCGCCCAAATTATTAGCCTTAAATATTATTTTAAAAATAAAACTCGTAAGTACATGATAAGAATTTTATTAAAAACATGAAATACCAACAGGAAATACATATTATAATTAAAATATGATTGTGCGTTCCTACAAAACTACTGAATTTAAAAAATTTTCATTTTATAACAGAAAAATGAAAAACTCAGAATTACATGTACATATTTTAAACAAGAATACAATGTCAGCAGGTTATATTTCTGTAGCAAATTGCCACATGAAGACATTGTTTTAAAGATAAATTACTTAACGTACCTATTATATCTTTCGTCAGGTCTAAAATAAATTTGCCATATTGCCAAAATATAACCAAGGTCCATGGAGACATTAGTTTACATAAGATGTTTGATGTTTCATTCGGCGCTCAAATATGTATAATATTTATTAATTTGGAGTTTAGTTTAGTTCAGTTCATCATATTTTTCCTGAAATCATTAAAATTAATGTAACAAATGTACATTGAAAATTAAAACTCTTCAAAAGAAAAACAAAAAATATTACTAAAGAAGTTATATTTTATAAAAACTATATTGGTTCACTTATGGAAATTAGTTAAAAAATGGAATTTTTATTTTATTTGTGTACATGTATATGGTACATGTATGGTATGGTACATGTACACGGTATGGTACATGTACATGTATTGTTTATATGGAAATTAGTTAAAAAATGGAATTTTTATTTTATTGTGTACATGTACATATCTATGTATGTATGTAGTTACGTTTCCTCCCATGTCATTTAATTTATGATTACTCTCATACTAAACCAAGTTCTAGGATACCTACTTATATAAAGAAACCTACTCAAATGCATTAAATTTGTCTGACTTTATTAAATTTTTGTAAAATGAAAGTAAGTAATAAAAATAATAATTACCTCTGCATCAATCTCAATGACCAATAACTGATAGTATTTCCCTTAACCTCATCTAACCATCTCCAGAAGCAGAAGCGAATGTATTGGGATGTGGATATAAAATGTTATACTTATTGTAAACAAGTAAAGTTTTGTCGGTTCAGATTCCACTGAAAAATAGGAATACATTTATTAATACTGATAAAAATATAAAAAAATGTTAAAAATAAGAACAGAAAGTGCAAGCGTAGTGATAAATTTGTTGTTCCTATCATCAGGGTTGATGTGTAAAACGGCACAATACCCCCAAAAAAATCTCTTTAATACTTTTTGTCGTGAAAATCTAAAATCATACTTGAATAATAGGTATTTTAGCAAACCTAACTCCTATAAGTAACTTGTGAAAAAAGCAAATGAAATGCTAATTGTTAAAATCTATTTTATATAATAAAAAAAACATAAGCACTATTGTCAAAATCCTGATAGGAAATTGGGGAAGATTAAATTAATGAGATAGGTCGATGCAATATAGAAAACATGTATACCTTTTTAAGATGTAATCGTGATGTTCGACTGCGTCAATTACTTATTAGATTCCGGGTGGATAAATATGTTCTGAAAACGGAAACATGTACAACACCGATTAAAATACAACTTAAATAACATACCTACTTTAGGAACACTGAAATATCAACCAAAGGAAGTTTCCCACCTGTAATTTTGTTCCAATTACGGGTCCTGTTCTTCCATTTTTCATTCGATCGCGAATTCCCAAAATCCATATTCACACTTATTGCCATCTTATTGCGTCGGAAATGTGAATGCATTGTAAATGTCAAACGAAAATAAAACAGAAAAATGCAACAAAAATCCAAGATTCCTATTGGTGGAGGTAGTAGCTGGGGACCATAAACAAATCGAAGGGGACTTATGATATCACCAAAGATTCGGTTCACTTTTTGGATCGGAGTTATACCCGCCTGGCTTGTTCTCATCTCGCCATCACTGACGGGGTGGATGCACTACGAAGTAGGTAAATACTGAATAGTGAAACCTCTTAACATTTTTTTCTCTTAACATATTCTCTATGGTAAAAAAAGATCAATCAGGTTAGGAAACATTTGACAGCAAATAATAAAGTAAAACCTAACCTAAAATAGTAGGTCTAAAGGGCTAGCGAGACTATCAAGCGGCTTGGCTCAATCACGTAGTTTTTTGTCTATGGCTAGAGTTTTGACCGCATTTTGACCGTCTCCAGAGGTGGCTTGAAGCTTGAGTCAAGCGTTGCGCAATAATCTACGTTATTGCGCAACGCTTGAAGCGAATTTATATTTCTTCGGCGTAGACAACAAATCATAGACAAATAAGTACCTGAGTGGTGATTTTAGATATTACGTATCACGTAAAACGTTTATAAAAATAGATTAAATTCTTACAAAATAGGTATTAATTATTTTTGTGTTTACTTTGTAGAAATCCATCTGATTTTTCTTTTAAATTAATGTAAATATAATTTAATAATGTTATTACGTTAATGTTATATTAAAATATTAATATATAACATTTATTATAACATAACAAATAATTATTTTTCTTTACTAGATTCCATCTCGCACAAAAATCACTTTCAAATAGCGAAAATGACAGGAAACCATAGACAAAGGAGTAATATCTCGAGAGAAATATCGTCTAGACATAGACTAAGGCTTGGCTCAACGGCTTGAAGCGCGCGTCAAGCTGTTGAGGCAAGCATTGATAGACTATAACGGAAAAATAAATTTACGTGCTGGCCGTCAAGCCGCTTGATAGTCTCCAAGCGTTCTGGCAAGCATTTGTCTATGCCTAGATGTGATTTTCGATAGTTTGTTTGGTTTATTTATGGTTAACAGTGAATTTTGTGCGGCTGAAATAAAATGGAATATAACGGAGACAAAGCATTCTTAGCCCTTGGGTTATCTTTGTATTTTAATAAAAATAAACGAATTTGGTGTCAAGAATGGTACAATTTGTGATCCCGCTTTACTCATAAGCATTTACAAAGCGTATTACAGGCACGGCACCAAATGATTACTTACACGCATTTTTTCAAAATAGATGATCGTAATTATTACGAAGCATTGTTGTATATTTCCGTTGATATTATGAATAAATGTTATAATTAATATTTTAATATAACATTAATTGATAAAGTTGATTAAGGAAAATTATTTATTCCCTGTTTCTCAGATGTTCACAAGACCTAAACAATATTTTAAATCAGTCAAAGCAGTTACATCATTAACAATAAGAAAACAAAAAATACTTGCAGAACTGAATAATAACATTAATAGAAGTTACAATATTATTAAACAACGAGAGAAAAACATACTTGTAGAACTTAATAATAAATAATACTAGCTGGTACCCGGCATGCGTTGCAACGCCATTCAAAGAAATAAATTAATTCTCCCTGCATGTCCTTTCCCGTGCGTCCCCGTTGACCTCCCGAGTCTCATTCCGAGAATACTGCACAAGAGTCCCAACTGCTCCCGTCTGGAGCCAGGGAGACTATGGTATCCCCGATCGGGGTATGTTGTGAGGCTGAAGGTAGTGGGGTGGGGAAGGAGATAGGAAAGAGGAAGGTGGGAAAGTACCTGGCTATTTAGATCTGGTCACCAATCACGGCTTATGCCATTTCAAGCAACGTTTCAATTCTGAATGGTGGTCTACCAGGGCGATACTAAGAGTATCTTCCAATCTGGAACGTGCCGCAAATATACTTTATATTATTTTTAAGAAAAAAAATGTGAAATAACACAAATTAATCAAATAAAATTTATTTGACACGCCGGGATTCGATCCCCCGACCTTCGGTTTACGAGTCAAGAGCCTTACTTACGTCAATTTTTCTTTCCGTAAGATCTTTCCACAAAGTATCGGAAGACTTAAAAAAATCTTTCAATTCCTTCCCCTCCCTCCAATTTTCTTACTTTTTCTTTCCGGAAGAACCTTCTACAAAGTATTAGAAAACTTTAAAAAATATATGAATGAAATAGGTAAAGTGGTTCTGAAGTTATAGCGTGACCAAGGGAAACAGGGATTCATTTGTAGAAATCCATCTGATTTTTCTACAAATTAAACACAAAAACAATAACTAAAATCAGATGCATTTCTACAAATTAAACACAATAACAATTAATTCTTATTTTATATTAATTTTATCTAATTTATAGAATTGTTTCATGATGCGTGAGAAATGTAACAAATTTTGAAAAAAATCTGTTCTTTTATGTCGAAGAACGCTAACTATTAATGTATATCGGGTCCTATTTTATGAATTCTGCGATTGTTTCGAAAATGTAATTAATTTCAAGAAATGGCCAATATCACCTTTAATGAGTGATAGCCAAATAAATAATTAAAAAAAATATATCAATTCGCATCAAGCTCGCCGCCAGCACGTAGATTATTGAAGCTTGCTTCAAGCGTCCTCGGGTAGACTGTCAAAACGCTTGGCTCAAACGAAAACTACGCGCAGTGTTGCCAGCTTAACAAAAAACTACGTGCTTGAAAGAAATGCTATTGATAGTGTCGGAATCTCTTTATGAGTTTCATTATTTCTGCGACCGAAGTGGAAGTTTTCGAAGTGTATGTTTAAATGACATAATTATTAAACTATCCAGTATGCCTTTGGCAAATTTTCAAAAAATTTGGATCTCTTGGTAAGCAAACAAAGCATGTTACGTTTTAAACTAAATATTACATCATTGGTGTGATTTGTACATTGTATTCGCGGTGATGTAACTTGAAGAGGTTATTATATTGTGGATACCGCTAAACAGTTTCAATTGCTCCCTATTGCCCGGAGCCAGTGGGACTATGGCATCCCTAATTGGGTTGTGATGTGAGACGGAAGGGAAAGGAGATGCGAAGGAGGAAGGTTAGGAAGTTCCTAGTTATTTACGTCCGGTAATCACACTGCTAATGCCCTATTGGTAATGGTTCACGCCGCACTTTTAGGCCCAGGTTATGGAAATTACACTTCGTTTCAACAATTACTATTTATTTCCGAGACTGAAGTCTCGGATTCGGGGAATTTTGGTAAGACAGTGCCCTGGTAGCGTATTTCCTTTTCCGTGTTCAATACGAGGCAACCATGCCTCGAAATCAACACGGGTTTGTAACGCCATTTATCCACCAAACCCGTGTCCAGTAGAAGGCAAGCGGCATCCTACTGTGCACGGGTTTGTAACGCCAATTCCCTTCCCAAACCCGTGTTCAGTACGAGGCATGTTAAGTGAATGCATTATAGACAAGTTTGTACCTGTATTTATAACAGCAGAACATGGAAAGAATTGTATTATAATAATTACACATACCCGCTAGACAAACCCTGCTTTGCCAAACAAACCATTCAAAACCTGGGATGTTTTTTAAAATTATGATTATGATATAAAGTGTTATAAGTACTATATTATAGAAAGTTTTATTTATTTTATTAGTGAGGCTGTTTGCGTTTTATTGCCCATCCATTATATTGTGCGTGTATGCATACACTTCCTTTTTTTATGTTATAATCAAGTTTGGAGTTCACATGCCTCAAACTGAACATGGGTTTGGGAAGGGATTGGTGTTACAAACCCGTGCACAGTAGGATGCCGCTTGCCTTCTACTGGACACGGGTTTGGAGGAAAAATGGCATTACAAACCCATGTTGATTTCGAGGCATGGTTGCCTCGTATTGAACACGGAAAAGAAAATACGCGTCCTGGTATTGTTAAAGTAAAAGGGTAGTAAATGCTTTTAGGAATATTGATGTTGATTAATTGAAGTAATTCAGGACAGTCAATTTTGTAATGCAGTATTTTATGTAATAATATTAAATCTGTGTTAATTCTTCTTTCTGAAAGTTTTAATAGTATATACTGAGTGATATTGGTGTTTTTTTCCGACCAGGACAGCCATAACTGTGTTGGGAATATCTGGATTTGTTTACACTAAGAACCACGTAGTATCCAACCGCGCTGAGGCGATGAAAGTGAGGGAACGCATGAGAGATAGCAACTACGGAGAATACGAGAAAAGCTACAGGAAGTTCGATTGAACGAAGGTAAAAAACTGTAACTAACTAACTAACCATCACGCCATTTCTCAGGAGGGGTGGACAGAGATGATAGACTGCCACACTATACGTCTTGGAACAAATTGCTTGCTTCAATCACGTTTATTCATTGTCTCCAAAGATGTTGAAATATAAGTAGATGTGCTATCTGCTATTTTTACTATGTGGGTCTGCGCTTCCGGGTGTCGCCGATATTGTTTACCAATTAACAAATAAACTAAAGAAACAAATAATTAACGAATAAACCAAACGAACCTTAAACTAAATGAACGAATTCTTTCCTTATTCAAAATATATTGTTAACCAATATTAATGCACATTTTCAAAAAATCAACGAAATGAACAAATTCTTTTTGTATGAAAACTACGCTAATTATCGCGTAGTCCGGCGACAATTGCGCGGACACCATAGCATATCTCTTCTGTATTTGAATATCTTTGATTGTCTCATATATACTCTTCTGCTATTCTGGCTCTTGACATTGCCTGACTCGAATATACAGTACTCTTTCAGTAATTCCCTGCTCGATTATCCTATGTTATTTTTACAAGTTCAAAGCACAAAATCACTCTACAATAGAGAACTCCAGTCCAATTTTTTTATTTTTTTTTATGAATAATGACCTTCTAACTTAAATAACTGCGTTTTTGTTTTTATTTTTAGAGTTAGTTTTAATAGTTAAAATAATTGTCAAAGTTTTAATTTTTCAAGACCCCCCGGAAATATGGTAAATCGTGTGACGTCATCACTCCCGAAAAATTAGTATGGGATTGGGCAATCAGCTGATCTACTGCCGCCATTTTGAAATCCGTTGTTCCGTTGTTCGAAGTATTCTCCCTAGAAGAAGCATTACTTTTTTCATTCATTATTTTTTTTGTGCAGTAGTTTTTCAATATTTTAAATAATAGAGATAAACTAATAGAGATACCTCTATTTTTGATACTGAATTATTTAGGCTTAAATATTGTTTCAATAAACACTACAACTAAATCTCTATAAACAGTACGAAATAAAGAATAACATGAAATGTTGTTAATACTGATGGCTTGTGCCATACCTACATGTCAATTGATTTCAATACAATGTGAAGCAATGACTGGTGACGCGTGACGTCAGCACTAACCATTCAATCGTACCAACTTTACAGTGTATTTTAACGAGACGTTAAAAAATGCACTTTTTAATATTTTTTTACGAACACTACGTTTAATATTATAAAAAAAACTTATGTATTCAGAATCAGCGTTTATTGGTCTGTATGAACATATTTTTTTAAAGTCATAATATTTTTTACTGGAGTTCCTTATTAGTCCTAGACTCATGCGCCAAGCCAAGTAAGCACAAAATTTTAAGGCCGACCTGACGATGATGCAGAAATTGTCGCAACAGGTGAGTTAAAGGACTGAAAAGTGGCATGCCTCCCCGCCCACGCCTTTCTCTATCGCACATATGTTTTACACACCTTTCTCTTTTGCTTACGGTCATTGTAAAATCAATTGTCACGGAATCAATAATTCAATTCAAAATATATTAAACCTTTTTTTTTAGCAAGTTAAAAAAGCAATTCTTTCGTACCGGGTTGCTATCTCTTTCCTTCTTGTATTCATGATATAGTGTCAATTCTTCATAATAATAATACACGTAAGATTATTAGTACGTGATTAGCGTGTTTTTTTTTTGTATTTTTTAGCAATGACGTTATATAAATAGACTTGCCATAGTCTCACAAACTCAAGATATAATTTGGCAATTAATCAAAACTCTTTTGTTTTCAGCGATTTTCAATAATTTCTTAATTCAAAAGTTATTCGTGTATGATAAAGATAGACGCTTAAAAGAATATGTGCATATGAACGAAACAAAAGATAGAACGCGGGCGGCATTTTCGTTTTCAAAATTCAAAAGTTCCGTCGAATACCGTCCCAAGGCCGACTAAAGTAGGAGGTCTGGGCACCAGTCGAATTTTGAGGTGACAAATAGCTATAATGAACAACGATAGTTTGCAAATGGCGTTGATTGTTATTGTATTTGTTGTTTCTGCTGATTTGTATGTTGTTTTACCGCAGGCAAGTAAATAAAGATCATTGGATTATTATTATAAAAAGTAAATTTTACTTAGCGACGGCATGGCATCGACTTTGTAATTTGGCTGTTGCGCATCCAGACCTGTACTTTAGTAGGCTTTGAGTTCTATAATGACGCATAAAATCTTTGGGCGGAAAGCAATTGTATTATTTTTATAATCGATAATAATAAGTAATTTGCTTGTATTTACAAATGAAATGTTATTCCTTCGTTTTTACGACTGTTTACCGTGTAATGGAAACATTTTCTCATCACCCAGGAGGGAATTTTGGCGCTTTTTAATGCAATTTACTTACTGGTAGGACACGACCTTACTCGACGCGTGGCAGTTTAGTACTAAAGTACTAGAAATCGAGTACTCTACAATTGTCTTGTTGTTGGCTTCCCATTTTGAGATTTCTACCCCGCGTCTAAAGTATGTAAAGTCTTTGTTTTTAAGACCATTTTTTTACTCGCCAAGTGCCCTCGCTCAGTGTACCATCTCAACACCCCCTAATTTTTTCTGGGTCTTCTACTGCTCCCCCCTGAAAGTCTCAAATGCCCACAAGTTGTATATTACCACAATATACAACTTAAAACATACATTAAATGAATAAATAATCATGCATACTTGCAGGAATTCGTGTTTAAAACGATCTAAACTAAAATATGTTACAGCTCACAGCTGAGATCTGACATCGGCCCATATAAAAAGCAAATAACAGCCATAGAAAATCACAAATCTGACAGGAGATCACGTCTGTTATCTCATAACGATCCCACAAAAGATATGATTTGTGTTCTTTCACCAGAGCGATACTGAGAATGTCTACCTCATTGCGAAGATTTTACAAAAAATCAAATAAAAAACCTCATTGTGATATTTTTCATTTCAGATTTCGGCAGCCGTCAACAAACTAAAAATAAAAGTGTAACAAGTGTCAGAACAGAAAACAATTGAAAAAAGTACTACCAACATAAAAAAATAAATAATAATAATTTGTCATCGGTATTCTTATTTCGATTAATATAGTGTGACCATTTAAAAAAATATATTGTTAAGAGTATATTATTGAAGACATAAAGCAACCGATTTTAAGAAATAAGACAAAATGGCCGTTTCACCATTGCTGGATCCTTCAAAGTTGCAGTTGGTTCAAGAACTGGAGATTGAGATGATGTCCGATATGTACAACCGATTGACGACGGCGTGTCATAAGAAGTGTATACCTCCCAAATATGCGGAGGTGGAATTAGGTAAATATGATATTTTCAGTCTTTTATATTTTGAAAGTGAAATTTTATTTTTCTCCAAAGAAGCTAAGCTAGCAGTCCACAATGGAGTGCTGGTACCTACCCTGATGTATGGCAGTGATGCATGGAACTGGCAGAGGAAGGATGAAAGTAGATTGAATGCTGTAGAAATGAGATCCCTGAGGCATATGTGTGATAAAATCATGTATGATCGTGTGAGAAATGTGGATATCTGCAAAGAATGCAAGGCTGGTGTAAATGTAATGAGTAAGGTTAAGAAAGGGACCCTCAGATGGTTTGAGCATGTAGAGCGAATGAACGGCGGTGAAGGAGTGTAAGGAGCAAATGCGAATGGTAGAAGAAGTCGAGAACGCCCGGGGAAGACATGGCACGATCAAGTGAATCAGATACTTGCGTCAGGCCATGTCAAGAGTCAGAATAATAGAAGAGTATGTATGAGTCGATGTATGAATGTGAATGAGGCAAAGAGTGTGTGCCAAGACCAAGTTGTTTGGCGGTCCATCTTCTCTGCTGACCCCTGCGGTTATAACGGTGTGAACAACTCTGTCTTGGTCACACACTCTTTGCCTCATTGACATTCATACATCGTCACATACTGTTCTATTGTTCTGACTCTTGACATGGCCCGACTCCAGTATCTGATTCACTTGATCATGCCATGTCTTCCTCGGGCATCGAAGACTTCTTCAATCATTTGAGGTTACCTTTCTTAATCTTACTCATAAAATAACACTGAATAGCCATTTGATGACCTTTTCATATGTGAAAGGAATATTGCTTGTCCGAATTCTTGGCCCATCAGTTCCAATTTTGAAAATGACGTAAATTCAAAACAAATCCGAGGTCATTAAACCAGAGTTACAATCAGTGGCGTAGCTAGCATGGGCGGCACCAGGGGTGGATAAGGGAACGTACCCATACTACGTGACCAACTTTTTGCAATTTTTAACCCCCCCCCCCCCCCCCCGGTGACCAAAATCTTAAGCAACCCCCGCCGCTCATTTGTATGGAGCGTGACATTTTGAAGACCCCCCCCCCCCCCCCCTAAACGTGTCACGTAGTATGGGTACGTTCCCTAACCTGGTGTCACCCCCACCCCTCCCCATCAATAAAGTTGACTTTGAGAAATTCAAAATGCAAATTTTGACTTCATAAAAAATTAAAAACATTACTACCTAGTCAAATGTGTAATAAAAATTAGTCCGTCCGGGGGGGGGGGCGTGGCTAGAGAATTTCTCCATACGTATGGGCTACTTTCGCCTACAAAAAGACCGTTAGACACAAAATTCTCCAGCTTCGGGGCACTCCACGGGGAGCCATAGAGCTACACACCGTGCTCATCGTGCACCGTACACACCCCTCCCCCCCCCCCAGCTTCGCTACTGGTTATAATCACGGACACAACCGAAATTAGTATTTTTGATTTTAACAAATGTTTCTTGTTCCAGGTAAAGGGGAATCTGTCTGTCTGGATCGCTGCGTAGCTAAATATCTGGACATCCATGAACGTATCGGGAAAAAGCTCTCCGCCATGTCAATGCAGGATGCTGCCGAATCTGGCCTAAAACCCTCCTAGTAGAACAAACGCACTTGTAATGTTCACGTTAGACTTCAATTACTGTAATAAAGATGCAGTGTTAATTTTCAACTATTAATTAATTTAATTTTCTGTAGACCGCAATTCAGAATTGAAACGTTCCTGCCTGAAATATCTGCCTATTTAGGCAAACTGCGTTTGCCTAAATAGGCAGATATTTCATAACTTGCCTTAGTCCCCCTCTTGCATTTAAATACCTGATATTTAAATAATGTCCCCATTCATGGCTAAATTCAATTCAAGCAACGTTTGGTTCCTGAATGGCAGTTATTTTTTAAAGAGTGATACTGAGAGTATCCACCATTCTGAAGGGTGATTTTGTATCTTTTGCAACAGCCTAACGCGTGTTAAATCGTCCGTATATGCCACATTTTGACAATTTTCTTAAATGCTTTGTTCCGTATAGCGCTAACGATCTAAATACTGCGCTCGTGTTAAGACATCAAATTTTAAAAGTAGTTACGCTAACGCTAGAGATGACGGCGCATTTGCCACATAATCCTCATTAAGAGATGTTAGTTGCGGGAAAATTTGTGAATTGAAGGTCATTACGTTCTCTTAGATCTTTTAAACTACGCAACGGATTTTCATGCGGTTTTCACCAATTGATAAGAGTGATTCAAGAGGAAGTTTTAGGTATATAATTTGTCAAGGTTTTGTGTAAATTGGTTGAAATATATAATGGGAACGGGCTGGCAAGCAGACAGCAGGCGGTGTGGATTTGATATGTATGCAAATTAACGGATGGCGTTGGTTATGAAGGTTGTGTAATGGCATTGTGTTTTGTTGGCCACAGCAGCGTATGGCCGGGTCTAGTATATTATAAAAAAAAGTCCACTACAATGTTCGCTACATTTGGTGATTTAGCAGGGGTGCCCGGGTTCATGGGGTGAGGTTTGTCTAGGTCTTGGAGGCGGATGACCAGGACATACTGAACCCCAGATTCCTACCCACCCCTTAAACCCTTTTCCTTCCCAGAACTCTCCTCTCCTTCCTTTCCTTAAAAAAGTCCTCCACACAGCATCCTCAAAGATGACATAGGCCCTGAGGGAAATTATTTTCCTCAGGGCCTACTGTGTGGAGCTCATGTAAAAAAAAAAAAAAACAATGTGCGTCCCGCTAAAACTCAGAAATGAGTCCCAGTACGATCGAGGGAGTGGTGTTGTAGCCCTCTATCCCCCATCCATGAAGAAGGTTCCCAATTTTACCTGAAGGGCGTACTTTTGAAGATATAAGAGCCAGAAGTTTGGCCCTCTAGAAATTTCTAAAACAAAACTTTCAACACACAACAGGCGTAGACAAGCCATTGAAACCATAGAAAATCGCAGAAATTTCACGCATGACAGATACCTTCCGACATCTGACAGTTTTTGTCAATTGTCTTGAGACACTGACTTAACACAAAAGATACAGAACCACCCTTCCGGAAGCAAAATATTAACCATTATTCTTTCAAAAAACTTGAAATGTATTTCTTATTATTAATTAAACCATTATTATTAATTTATGGTTGAAAATTGACTCATTTATTAATGTTAAAATAATGTACATCTACCTTATTTTATCTGACCAAGTTTTTGGTTAACATTTTCTTAATAATACTGTAATAAGTAATGACATCTGAATATTTTGTAATAAACCAAACAACTTTTTTTATATCAAAATCTTATAAATAATGTCCATTATACAAAAGAGGTTTTTATTTTGCAATTTAGTTTTATGTATTTATCAAAAATATTTATATTTACTGCGCAAGTAACTTTTAAACCACTTTTCATATTTATAGATATATATGCTCACAAATGCATTGTGCATGCTGTTCTTAACTTAACCTAACCCGATCCAACAGGAAGAGCATATTTGCAAATCAGACTGCGATAATGGTGCGATATTGGTGTTGCCATGTAAACGATTGCAGCCCGCTTTTATTTTTTCTACGTTCATTTGTCAGAATGTAACCAGGTACAATTATTTAAGCCTTTTTCTGTTAAATTCTACTTTTATTGAACCATCTAAATCTAACATCAATAATAGGATTTGTAACAAGTTAAAACATCAAAACCCGGATTTCTGGTAGGCTAGCTTTACACTCGTAAGTTTTTTCCCGTAAATCGCTTACGTAAGCGATTTATGGCCAAATTACCAATGTAAAGGACATAAAAAGTCACTTAACGTAATTTATAGCAAGTTACAGAAGTTGTTCTTTCGGGAGTTTTTTGATAGGTCTAATTGTGTCCACGCGAACTTCCAGCCTTCTTACAGCTTATAAAATCAGTTTGATAAGCTGAGAGACTTGTCGCAAGAACTGGTAACAAAATGTCAATAATTAAGACATATGTTTTTGTGGGCCTTTCATCTTTATTGACAAAATCACGTAAATTTGACAGTAGCAGATAGTTGTTGACAGGAAGGCATCTTACCGCAAATAAATTTACAGATGTAAATGGTCGCATGAGCATTTACACAGGTTGAACTTCTGTGAGCATTAATTACCATAAGGTGGATGCATATGTAAACGCTCCTGCGAATAACTTGTCAAAAACTTACATTGTCGTAAATTTGACTTACGATTGTAAAGCTAGCCTTGAGATATCGATTGCGCCGCCAAAAGATGCTGAGCCACTATCAGTAGAGTAGCGTGCCTTGGAGGGGCTCTGTATCAAAATTAGTTGGGGGCCCTAATGAAGGATAAAACTTTCTCACAAAAGAAACAAAAGGCCTCTGTATTAGCGTGTGTCAATTATTTCAACTTTTGAATTCAGAAACGCCCGGGGTCTCAAAAGTTGCGTCTTGGAAAGAAAATGAGAACTGCATTTAAATTTTTTTTTTTTTAAATGGTTATTAACCCGCTAAAATGCATTGAAAATCAGAAAACAAACCTAAAACCATTTTTTCTTTTAATTTTTAATAATTTTTTTTTTTCAGTAATCTAACATTTTAACGTTTTTTTATTATTAAAAAATGCGTATAACTGACAAAAATTAAAAAAAAGTTCAACTTTATGAATACAAGTAAGTCAACAAAAATTCTGATTTTATTCAGAAAAAGTATTATTTTCCCCTTTTATTTTTTTAACCAACACATCACATATGTTTAAAAAAAAATTTTTTGCTGGTTCTTTGTACTGCAGTTATGTAATGAAAAATAAGTTTGTTACAAAATATAAAATATGAACCCTTTGTTTTATTTTTCATTGATACGGCTGATACGGCGGTAGCTACGCTACTGGCCACTATAGTTAACCTGATTCCTGGTGAATTCGAAGTTCTAATCTCTCTCAGTCCCAAGACTATCGATCTATCGTCCACAATCGATATCTTGTAAAGGGAATCTGGTCGATGTTTTAATCCATTACAGATTTAACATGTTTTGTTTTTATTAAAAGTGTGACAAAGATTTCTACAGACACCATTTTGTATATTTTACATCAATCATTTATAATTTACTTTAATTAATTTAGTTTTGCATTTATTGTAGAGTTAGTTGTTGTTGATTTATGAATGGAAGATAATAATTCAATATTGTTAATTATTATTAAAAGATAATAAAAAATGTTCTGTTAATTTTTCGTTTTTATTATGCTGTATACCAAAGATATTGAAGTACAAGAGATAGGCTATGATGGCCACTCGACCGTCGGCGGATTACCATCTAATGCCGTGGTCGTCTGCAACCCGCGGCGGGTATTTGTGCGGCCCGCACAAATATCTGCCGCTTTTTTTTTTTCATGTATTATATTATCCAGCCTTTTTTTCAAATATTTTGTGTACCTTATGATTTTAAAACGTTGCTTTTAATTGATTGACATGTGATTTTAAAATGTTCAGCTGGTTTTTGACCACATCCTAAGTCGATTATAAACGCGCGTAATGTACTTCATAGGTTCTCAACGTGGGCATTAACGCCTCCTTGTGGGCATTTGAGACTTTCAGGGGGCAGTAGAAGACCCAGAGAAAATTAGGTAGCATTGAGATGGCACATTATTAACTCATACTGGGATGGTGTTAAGTCTGTGATTATCAATGCAGCTGACGAAGTTCTGGGAAGCAGGCAAACACAACCAAGAGAATTATGGTTCGATGCAGAATGCCAACAAGCAACCAATGTGAAGAATGACGCATATCTAAGAATGCAACAGCGACATCGTACACGGCAAGCAGAGATGGAATACAGAGAACTCAGAAAGCATGAGAAAAAACTGCACAGAAGGAAGAAACGAGTATTTCTCGAGAACCAAATCAAGGAAGTGGAACTAGCCAAGGCCCAAAACAGAAGTCGACTTTTCTATCAGAAGGTAAACCATCAAAGAAAAGAATACAAGCCCAGAATTACAATGTGCTACGACAGCGAGGGAAATATTTTGAATGAAAAGTCAAGAATTCTGAACAGATGGGTGGAATATTTTGATGCTCTGCTAAACGGAAGTGTAGATGAGAGTGTGGGTGAAAATTTGACAAGGGATGGAAACATCACTGATGGTGGTACTAATGATGATGACAATGTCGAGCCGCCACCAACATTAGAAGAAGTAGTGGGTGCCATTAAAAGTCTACATAACAATAAATCACCTGGAACTGACAACATCTCTGCAGAGTTATTCAAATATGGCGGAGAGAACCTTCAAGTCCATATATATAATATAATTAAATCCATCTGGTGCTCTGAGACTCTGCCAAGTGAATGGAACTGTGGAATAATTTGCCCTCTTCACAAGAAAGGAGACCCTATGAACTGCTCTAACTATAGGGGCATAACGCTGCTGAATATCTCATACAAGATCCTATCAAATGTACTGTGTGGTAGGCTTATGAAATATTCGGATGGCATAATTGGCCAATATCAAACTGGGTTCCGTAAGGGGAAATCTACAACTGATCAAATCTTTTCACTGAAACAGATACTGGAAAAAACAATAGAATTTAATGTTGATACATACCATCTCTTCATAGATTTTAAGGCTGCCTATGACACGGTAAATAGAGAAAGACTGTACAGAGCCTTGGATGAATTTAATATCCCAAGAAAACTGATAAACTTAGTAAGGCTCACAATGTCTAATGTTGAGTGCCGAGTCAGAATACAACAGGATCTGTCAGACACCCTAAAGACCTTCAATGGACTAAGACAAGGAGATGCACTTGCCTGCATTTTATTCAATTTAGCGCTGGAAAAGGCCATCCGAAATGCAGGTATACAAACCACAGGCCATATTTTTAACAAGTCTGTTCAGCTCCTTGCTTATGCTGACGATATAGATATCATCGCACGCTCAGAATATGAACTAAAATCGGCGTTTAAAAGCTTAGCTACGTCGGCAAGGAACATGGGATTGGTCATCAACGAGGGGAAGACAAAATATATGCCCGTACATGGACGCCAGAAACCACCAAGTATACAGATAGATAATTATACATTTGAAACTGTCAACGAGTTTGTATATCTCGGTACTATGGTGACAAATGACAACAATGTATCCAGCGAAATCAAAAGAAGAATAGTAGCTGCAAATCGATACTACTTTGGGCTACAGAAGCATATGAAATCTCGCCACCTTACCAGAAGAACTAAAGTCCTGCTTTACAAGACCCTTATACGACCTGTTCTTATGTATGGTTCGGAATGCTGGACAATCAGTAAGGGTGATGAAGGAGCCCTAGAAAGTTTTGAAAGGAAGGTGCTGCGAAGGATTTACGGCCCAGTCTGTGATAATGGAGAATGGCGTATCAGATACAACCAGGAGCTATACGATCTTTACGAGGACCCTAATATCTCCAAGGAAATCAAAACTGGAAGACTCAGGTGGGCTGGACATATCCAGAGAATGAGCGAAGGAGATATCCCAAAGCGAATTATGGATGGTGCACCTGGGGGTCGGAGAAGAGTTGGAAGACCAAAGCTTCGATGGCTGGATGGAGTGGTGAAGGATGCAAGCACCATCGGCATCCGAAACTGGCGCGACGCAGCACAACACCGACAGTCATGGAGGCAGGCTCTGCTGGAGGCCAAGACCCGACCTGGGTTGTAGAGCCACAGATGATGATGATGATGAGATGGCACAGTGAAGGCGTGGGCAGGTAAAAAAATATGGCCTAAAAAAGAAAAAAAAAACATGCTAATCATGTACTAATAAAGCAATGTAAACTTTAATATTGGTTAATTTTTGTTATTGTATGTATTGTAATCTGCCTGTCTCGACACAGGTATATCCTAGTGAAACAGGCATCGAAAAACCCAATATAAAGATCCTTTTTATTTAGATAATAAACTGCGGATAGCACATCTCTTATATTTCAATATCTTTGCTATATACCCAATCCATTTTTATCTCTTCAGATCGAGAAGTTCCTGGCTATTCACATCTGGTCACAAAACACGGCTAATGCCATTTCAAGCAAGGTTTATTCTGATTGGTGATCTTTCTTTCACCAGGAAAATACTGAGTGTACAAAGTTGACATACTTAAATTCTCATAATACAATTCAAAAGCGAATATGCCCGTCTGGTTCTACGGTCACATTTTTTTAATATTAGTCACTTGTAAATTATCTATTTGAAACACTAGTGATGAGTCATAAACTAATTTAGTAAGTAAGTGACTCACGCGACTTTCGCATCGTAATTGAGAAGCCCTTTCACATGAAAGATCGTCACCTCATTTGGATAGGGTTCTAAGTGGCAATTTTTTAAAAAATAATTCTGCACATTCCTTCGGATTACGTAGTTATATTTTGTGTAATTAGATATACCGTATTTTCCCTAAACCGACTGCACATTGTACATAAGTATGCCGATGGGCCAATTGTCGGCAGATCAACTGTCATGTCAACATTTCCTGTTTTTTAATACAGAATCAAATATTCTCTCTTCTAATTTACAACTCTCTATGAAAAATATCTTGTGACGGCATCTTTCTGTATTATTATTATATTGGAATTGATTGGATAATATTTGTTTCATTTGGACATTTCCATCAATGGACTGGTATTTATTTTTGGGTTATTATGACATATTCCGCTCCCTCCTTCTTTAGCCTACGTCTTCAGGGCAGATGATGATGATGGACACTGTAACTCTGTCCGAATGTGGGCTAAAGAAGGAAGAAGCGCAACAGCCGAGCGATTCTGTATCTTTTGTGAGATCGTTATCGAGATAACGGACATGATCTTCTGTCAGATTTGTGTAATTTATTTGCTTTTTCTATGTACAACGTACATTAACTCGTAGAATGCCGTTCGTGCACCGGTTTGTTTGAGATTTCACACACTATCGTTATCGTGATAACGATCCCACAAAAGATATAGAATCGCTCGGCAGGGCGTAACACAAAAATTAATTACGATAATATTTTTAGCCGTGAAAATCTCAAATCATAGATAGGTTGGTACCTAGTCAAAATAAAACACAAATTTTACATATCATTTTATTTAAAGATTATACCACTAATAATTATACATATTAATAAAGTAGTTTGTACAAATAAACAATCTTATTGTAGCCGAAAATGGATAAAATAGCAATTATTATTGGCTAGAATTTTGATATAATAAATACCCAAATAATAAAAAAGAATTGACATATTTTGTGCTTATTCTTCTATGAAATACTCGTACAAATATTTCGTGAAATAGAAGTTTTAAAAAAAAATTAAATAAGATATTTTTGATACAACATATTTAGGCCAAGTAAAAGTAAGACATTAGAGAACTTTAATATTGCATGAAGATAAATTTTGACTTTGCGTAAACAGTAAACACTGTTCCCCTTACTAATAAACATGTTTTAAATTTTAAACAATCATTTATCGTACATTAAGTGGTCGTTTAAATTTATAAGATGTTTATTAGTAACGCCCTGTGAAAAATCACTTAGTATTATTATTTTATTGATATATCTGTAGTCCTCCCATATAATGAGATTGTTTTATTTCGATGGTAATGTAAGGCAGAGAATGCTAAAATGTTATGTGTGGTCGGTCTTGTTGTATGGATGTGAAATATGGACCTTGAAAGTAAATACCATGAACGAACAGGTTAGAGGCTTTTGAAATGTGGCTTCACCGGAGAATGCTCAAGGTCCCATGGACCAACATGATCACCAACACAGAAATTCTCAGGCGGGCTAGAGCAGATAGAGAACTGCTTACATTAATAAAAATCAGGAAAATTTCATATCTGGGTCATACACTTTGAGGGGAGAAGTATCACTTGCTCCATTTAATATTGAAAGGCAAGATAGAGGATCACCGAGGGCCTGGTAGGAGACAAATGTCTTGGCTGCGAAATATACGAGAGTGGACCGGCATTAGAAGTGTGGAGGAGCTATTCCGGGCAGCGCAAGACAGAGACATTTTCAAGGGTGATCGCCAACGTCGGGGGGACCTGATAAGGCACACAAAGAAGAAGGTAATGTATGACGGCCTCCGTGGTCAGGGAGCAAGGCTCTCAACTAGTGATCCGAAGGTCTCAGGTTCAAATCCCGTCGTGTCCAGTTAAATTTTATTTGATTGATTTGTGTTTTCACAATTTAATCATTTAAAATAATATAAGGTATATTTGCGGCACAGAGTGGAAGATATGTACTCCCAGTGTTACCCTGGTGTAAGACAAAAAATCAAAATTGAAATGTTGCTTGAAATGGCTTTATCCGTTTTTGGTGACTAAATCTGAATAGCCAGGTACTTCCCCACCTTCCTCTTTCCCATCTCCTTCTCATCCTCGCTACCTTCAGCCTTACAACGTACCCCAATTGGGGATGCAATAGTCTCACTGGCTCCAGGTGGTTGGGACTCTAATGCGACACATTTATAAAAATGTGAAATTTCGTTTTAGAAAACAACCTCATTATAAGATATTATCTTTTGTACATATTAAAAAAACACAAAATTCCCCCTACAACTATAATAATTAAATGATTTTTATCCTAAAACCTAGGGTTTTTTTGCTATGCAGAATTTTAGGTACACATACAATAATGCGTTTCTCTTAATACCTTGCATTTATTTACATATCAATGTCTTTTTTGCTCGTCTAATAACGCACAACATCACGTCACCCGAACTTGCGGTACTTGAGCTTATCCTCACAAAAAATCCAAGTCAATATACAACGGCTGTCTGTAAAATAAGGTCTCCAAGGTGCTGCGGTCGCGAGGAACAATTTTATGCAAGATCCGGCAACACTGGAGCGTAGCCTGGTTTCCCTAAGCCAAATCCCCACCATGCTGCAATCTCTGCGACACTTGGTCTCAGCGTGGCAGCCGTTCGCGATGGAGCTTCCGCTCGACGCACCCGCCAGGTGTAAATTACGCTATATAATTGGTTTTTTTGTATAAAGAACAAAACCCCGGTAGAAATTCATTCTCAGCTACTTGAAGTGTACGGAAAACAGTGTATGAGTGCGAAAACGTATGCAAATGGTGCGGAGAGTTTAAAAGCGTGCCGGATGGCCATCGGTTTCAGACGAAATAATTGCTAAAGTGATTACAGATCGACGGGTGACAGTTCGGGAGCTCTGTGATATGATCCCTGATGATAAGACCACTATTGACAAGATTTTGACAGGACATTTGGGAGACCACAAGGTCTCTGCATGGGTCCCAAAATGCTCACCGAAGATCACAAACAACAACGGGTTGAAGCAGCCCGCGAATTCCTTGAGTGCTACGACATTGATGGTGAAGAATTCTTGGACTCAATTGTATCTGGGAATGAGACCCGGATACACTACACGACACCAGAGAAAAAGGAACAATCCCAGTGGCGTCATTCAGATTCGCCAAAGCAAAGTTTAAAAACTAATTACAGAGCGTAACTCACACGTGGCGAGTGGAAGCTCCATCGTGAACGGTTGCCACGTCGAGACTAAGCTTCATAGAGGGTGCAACGTAGTGTGGATTTGACAAGGGGAAACCAGACTACACGCCAGTATTGCTGGATTTCGCGTAAAATCGTTCCTCACAACCGCAGCACCTTGGAGAGCTTATTTTACAGACAGCCCTTGTATTTTAGTGCTGCACCAGGATTCAACCTGCTGCCATCCGATTCTACGTTATAACCGGTTACGGTCAAATAAATTAAAGTGGAAATAAGTTTCATATTTGTTTCATTACAACGGAATTCCACTGTCAGTTTTGAAAAGAGAAATATTAAAAAGTTTGGGTTCTCATTGCCTCGTAAACTCTGGTCCGCCATCATTAGGGTAAGGTGCTCCCGTAGCCCACATAATGCTTAAATGGGGCCTTAAAGAATAGGCGATGTATGAATTCGTTGACCACAGAACATGTGGTCAATGAATGCCCGCTCCATTCATTCCCTGGCGGGATTGAGGAGGTCCACAGGACGACCGGCTTGCAGACCTAATGTCCCTCTCTGATCCCCCACCATATAAAACAACAGAAATCTTTAAACAGTTCGATGTTCCAAGTATACATAAAAATCTTTCTTTAATCGCTATCATCAACTGGTACTCGTCTCGCTACAAGAATGGTTTCTTCTTCTTCCTCATAACCGGGAGCATACGATCGGACTATTACGATGATGATATAGAGATGAGCCATAAAGAAAAGGAGACTCTCGAACCAGAGTTGCAAGAATGTATTCTTCCCGCGAAATTCGAGAGCATATGCCGAAAACAACCACGCGGCTTGCGTAGCAAGCCAAATACAACAGAGAAAAATACCGCGCGTCCGTTTGATATTGAAGTCCGATATGCACAGCGGAAGAAGCGATAAATACCAAATGAAGTATTGAGAAGTCAACACAGAATTGTAAGCGACCATTATTGTAACTTCTAAGAATAATGCAAAGTTTAATGTCTTCTGACGCCCGTACCGAACACCGATGTGCGTGATAAGCAGGATTAGCGGCACGGTTCTATGCCAGTAATGCGCATCGTCATCCGTTAAGTACTGAAGGTAGAAATACACGGAAAAATTGTGCCGTGTGTCTTTTCTAAACATGTGGTAAAGATAGCTTTCAAAGATGAAGTCGTACCCGTACGCACGGTAAAACATTACCGTCAACGAACCTAATGACAATATGCAGCCAGCAACTAGATTCATCTGTTTCCAGTTCGGTATGAGCTGAAAGAGATCAGAAAATAATTTCGTGTTCTGAAAAATTTTGTAGTCGGCTATCGCAAAGAACATCGGCACGCTGAATATGATGGGATACAAGCGGAAGTGGATTGCAAGTCCTAAAAATATTCCCGAGAGGAAGTATTTCTTTGTTCCTCGTACCAGCTCTGTTTCATGGAAAACTAAAGACATGATTACTAAAAATGATGCTATCGTATCGGCGTTTCCACGTGTAGCTATTACGATGGCTAGCGGATTGTAAAGCCAGCAGAGAGCGCATTGCGATGCGGTCTTACCAACGGCGATCATATCTATAGGCTTACCGTCTGCTAGGAGAATCTTATTCTCGACCACAAGCTTTTTAATGGCGACCCCGACGAGAATATCGACGAGAGAAAACAAGATCTTGCCGAAGTTTTGATTCATCAAGACGTTCGGTACCATCATCATAGCAAGCAGCGGCGAATACCGATACGTGTGTCGCTTGTACGGAGATTCCTCGTTGACGATGTGCCGCGCCGCGTCAGTGAAAACACGGTAGTCCACGTCCGTATAAGGAATGGACGACACCTGATCGTGAAACTGTCCGTACAGAATCAGAAACAGTCTGATGATTGTGGCAATCACCAGATGCGTGCCGAACGGCAAATTGACAAACTTTTTAAACACGCCCATCTTGCGACTATATAAAATACTACAATTTATTTGATAAATACGCGATATATATCTTAACTACATAAACTTTCTAACTACCTATATATCTAATAATTTTGGCTAAAAAATCACTATTTTACAATGAAACACACTCTAATTCTAATCACACTGGAAAACCCACTCGAAACCTTTTAAACCCTGTCCTGTAAGGGGTTAATTAAAAAAAACCTCTACCACATAAAACTCTGCCTAAACATCCTCTTTCTTTATTATATTCAGTCAAACAAATGCATTCTCAATATCTATTCTAAATTATTTTCAAAGACAAACAAGCCCATTCAATCACTTTTTCAGAGACAATTAAAAGTCTATTCAATTTCTTTTTACAAAGACAGACAAATCTATTTGATTGCTTTTTCTAAGCTTACACACTTTTGCATTCTATTTTCACAGTCTTGTCTTCATTTGTTTCGCGGCTTGCATCATGCAATTCTTCAACTGTTGAAATTCCTGAAGACAATCGTCTTTACCGACTTTGGCTTCTTTGATTACTACGCACTTTGCGTAAACGGAGGCGGTCTCTCCGCATTTACCCAACAATTGGGGGTACATACCCAACCTCAATTTGGCCCTCTTGGCGGAATCCATTTGAAACAATAAATATAATTAAAAAAATATATTGGAATATTTTATTTTATTGAAATTAGTTTTTTGTTTTTAGGGTTGGCGGCTCTGAGAAATCCATGGGGACCTGTTCCCTGATGAAAATATCATACAATGGTCGAGAAAAAAATACTGTTAAACCTATACCAGTTATAAGCAAAGACGTAACGCGAGGATATCTGTAAATAAGTCCCAATTCTCTGTGAGTGGGACGTCTTGCTTTTAGGGGACCTTCTGCCTGAAATTTCTTCATTATTCAAAAGAAAAAAAACAATAATTTAACACTCAAAATCAGTGGTATCATTAAAAAGTTGTTATTAATTTTCTAATGTTTTTTTTCACATGGGCAACACTGCGTGTTATAAATATTGTCTGTGGTTTTTCAAATGTTCTTTTTTCAATTCTGATGGTCGATAACGATGGTGACAGAATCAGGAATTCTTATTGTGATGACATACTAATAATAATTGTTGTATTTCGAGTAGCTCGATGAATTTGGATTTATAGTTTTACACTATTGATATTTTTCGTGCTGCTCTATAAATTTGGATCTATATTTTATAATTGCAGATAAGGAATTCTTATTGTGGTGATGCACTATTGTTGTTTTTCGAGTTGCTCGATGAATCTGGATCTCTCTTCTTGGGTTCTAGGCTGATTCCGCCGCACACGAACGAGTCTTTCTGCCACTTGACGCAGCAAAGTCGCATTTCTTCAAGAACGTCCTGACACTTAGACTCCTGGAAGTGATTCTCTGGAAAGAAAGAAATAACCAATATAAAAGCTGAAGAAGAAGACAATATTAATAAATTTCATATGTATTTCAATGTAAGCATTGGTAATATTGGTAATTGTAGTGTTTGTAAATATATATTTAGTTTCAATAACTCTCAACAGATGTTGTTAGTGTATGTAGTTTCAACGTCTCTCAACAGATTTAGACATCGTTAGAATTTTTTTTTGTGTGAATACTGCATAAGAGTCCAACTACTTCCAACTGTCTGGAGCCAGTGAGACCATGGCATCCCCAATTAGGGTATGTTGTAAGGCTGAAGGTAAGTGGAAAGGGGAAAGAGATGGGGAAGAGGAAAGTGGGGAAGTAAGGCTATTCAGATCCAGTCATCATACACGGCTAAAGCCATTTTTTTTACATTAATTATCTCCACACAGGAGGCCCCTGAGGAAAATAATTCCCCTCAGGGTCTATGCCATCTTCAGGGATGCTGTGTGGAGGGTCTTTTTTAGGTAAAGGAAGGAGGGAAAGTTCTAGGAAGGAAAAGGGTATGAAGGATGGGTAGGGATCTGCGGGTCAGTGTGTCCAAGAGTGACGGACGTATGTATCTCTCCCTCCCACTGCAGTGAAGGCAATGTTGCAGGCATACACCTGCTTTGTTACAACTCATCCAGTTCAACATCCCTTCCCGTAGGCTCCGAAATAATGAATTGCTGTTCCTCAATCAACATTCTACTAATTATGGATACCAATCTCCCTTATCCAGAATGTAGAGAATTCTCAACGCAAGTCAAAGCATTGATTTTTTGGTGTAAAACTAAATGACTTTCGGCAGTCGATACGCAATATTTAAATGTTTCTTCATGCTTTGACTTGTAGTGTCTCTATATGTACTTTTTATATTGTCATTGTTATTAATTTATATGTGCTCTCCCTTCACTGTCATCTCTGCTTTTTTTATTCGTGTTATTATTATGTTTTTAATGGACTATTTATTGTCTGTAAATTAATAAATAATAAGATAAACATTATTAATATGTTGATAAACATGTCCAAAACTCAACACTGAAATTATTCCTTTTATCTAACCAAAACTTTGAACATATATAACATTATACTATCATGAAATATACATTGGTTTGTTTATATAGTGCATTTCTGATAATAGAAATTGGGATAACTGCTGATAAAAAATACCTCCTACTTTGTATTAATAATAATTATGCATGTCAAAAATAAGTATTGTGTTTAACACTGAATATTTTGTTTTTTCATGTGGTATATCGTATAGAATTCCATCCGTCCAGAGCCAATCGCACCATGGCATCCCATATACAGGGTGTCCGGGGGTAAAGTGCATTAACTTCGGGAGGTGATCCTACATGATGGTAGGAGTAAAAAAGATTAACAACTTTTTTCGAAATTCCAACATTTTTTTTCCCATACAAAAAGACGTACCTACTAAAAATCCTTAGTGTGAGGTACGATCTTACTTGCTGAGAGCCTGCCGGGCGCCCGACTCGATTGTGATTGGCCCATATCGTAATCTGGCCGCACACGCCGGACTAATTTTATCTTTTTACCTCAAAAGTACCCCTAAAAGTTGGAATTTCGAAAAAAGTTATTTACCTTTTTTACTTGTACTATCATGTAGAATCACCTCCCAAAGTTAATGCACTTTACCCCCGGACACCCTGTATAGAAGGTGAATTCTGTATATTTTGTGTTATCTTTTGTGAATTCAGCGTTACGAGACAATTAGGACAAAAAGAAAGGAAATCGTTGTGCATTTAGAGCTGTCAAATTTATGTAATTTTCTATGGACTTTCAATAGCTTGTCTATGCCTGTCAAGTGTTGAATAGATTAATTATCTACTTAATAACACGAATCACTATTTATTAGTTATTAAAACTACTTACATTTTTTTTTTTACATTAGCTCCACACAGGAGGCCCTGAGGAAAATAATTCCCCTCAGGGCCTATGTCATCTTTGTGGACACTGTGTGGAGGGTCATGAAAGGATGGAGGGTAAGTTCTGGGAAGGAAAAAGATATTAGGGGTGGTAGGAATCTGGGGGTCAGTATGTGCAAGGCGATGTTCCGAGAGAGTAAAACTGGAGAAGTCAAAGGGACCCCCTCAACCATTCTCTCCCGATCCGGTCTGCCGTGCAACTGGTGACCAGCAACCGCCGCCAAGACCCGGACAAACCTCACTCCATGAACCCGGGCACCCCTGATAAGTCACCAAACGTAGCAAACCACTTGAGGTGACCTATGGCAGAGGTCCTATATTTATACTAACAATTCAAATTTTTAACCTAAAAACTAACTACTTTAAAACATTGGAATTTCTAAGTAATATATTTTTTGCTTGTGCTACCATATCGTATCGTGTTTATGTGTACGAGCCCTCAGATGTCTACTTTCATCCTTCCTCTGTCAGTTACACGTCTCACTACCGTAATCAGGATAGGTATCAGCACCACATTGTGGACTGCTAGCCTCGCTTAATCACACAGAAATTATACAACGATATATTTTATTTAATCATATTTATTTTCAATCAAAATTTTCACTAATCTATTAGCACATTCATATATATGCACTTATATTAATATTATTTAGAACTATTTATACAAAATAATTATTTTATTATTATTTATACAATATTCATATTTATTTATTTTATATATTCAACTCGATGACCAGAAGAGGTAAGTCCGAAAATCAACATTTTTGAAAAACGGCCATTGTGAATTTTTTTTGAAAAGTACGATTTTTTAAATTAGCGAATTTAGCGAAATAACCAGATTTTAATATTGAATTAAAATCAATTATCAAGTAGCAACACTAAGATGTTGTTAAATAAATCACCTGCCATAAATACCATACCATAATTATTAGATTAGAAATAAAAATTGAAACAATATGTTTTTATTATCGACATATACAAAATGAAAAATAACATTTGTATGGGAATTTTTCCAGTTCTTAAGATAAGAATAATGGGCATTTCTAATTTTATTAGCTGATATTTTGAAAATTTATAGCTAAACAAGGCATTAATTATTGAAAAATTCTAAAATATGTTCTAAAGACCAAAGAAACTCAAATATGCATCGTGCATATTGATCGTCTAGTTAATTAGTCAGACATCTCTGAAAAATTGAAATTTGAGTTAAGTATGCAGTTATACAAGGTGTCCGGAAACTCGTAGTACAAGCGGGAAACTGGAGAATCCAAATAACATTTGGAGTCGATTTTGTGGTTTAACTTTTTTTGATTTGAGCTTTCGTTTTCGAGTAAATCGGGTCCGAAGTTGGAATTTTTTTGGTTAAATTTGAAAAAAATTTTCACTAGGGGGTTGATTTCAGCTGTGTAATGTCTTATAAAATGCAACGAAGGGTAAACCGGGCTCAAAAATTTTTTTAACCCTTTGGTTGCCGAAAAAATGGAAAAATAGAAAAAAAATAATATTAAAATCGAAATGCTTAGATCGAAAAAAATAAGTTTTTTGGGTTCTCTACGTGATGTAGATTCACCAGTTTCCCGCTTGTACTATGAGTTTCCGGACACGTTGTATATGTAAAAGTTACCCTCTATCTGGTACAATACTCAGATTACTCATAAACACCACCAAATCTCTACATATTATAAATTAAAGTCCTCCGCCGCGTCTGTCTGTCTGTTCGCGATAAACTCAAAAATTACTGAGCAGATTTTCATGCTGTTTTCACCAATAGATAAAGTGATTCATGAGAAAGGTTTAGGTATGTAATTTGTATTTGCAGTATTCTCACGGAGACTCTTGACCCAGATGTAGAGGTTAGGTGCAGAATTGAAGCAGCAAGAACTGCGTTCATTAAAATGAAATGCCTCTTCTGCAATGACAATATCGGCTTAAAACTAAGGCAGAGAATGCTAAAATGTTATGTGTGTCTTGCTCTATGGATGTGAAACATGGACCTTGAAAGTAAATACCATGAACAGGTTAGAGGCTTTTGAAATGTAGCTTCACCGGAAAATGCTCAAGGTCCCATGGAACGACATGATCACCAGAAATTCTCAGGCGGGCTAGAGTAGATAGAGAACTGCTTACATTAATAAAAATCAGGAAAATTTCTGGGTCAAATACTTCGAGAGGAGAAGTATCACTTGCTCCATTTAATATTAAAAGGCAAGGTAGAGGGTCGCCGAGGGCCTGGTAGGAGACAAATGTCTTGGCTGCGAAATATACGAGAGTGAACCGGCATTAGAAGTGTGGAGGAGCTATTCCGGGCAGCGCAAGACAGAGAGACATTTTCAAGAGTGATCGCCAACGTCGGGGGGACCTGATACGGCACACAAAGAAGAAGAATATAATTTGTCAAAGTTTTGAGTAAATTGGTTGAAATAAATGTATAATATATAAAGGAGAATGTCTGTATGTGGTGGACGAGCTGGCAAGCGGGCGGTGTGGATTTGATTTGCAAGCAAATTGATGAAATTTTGCACATGTGACCTTCAAAACGAGAGGAAGGTCACTGTCTACATTTGATTTCGAAAATTCTGCATAAAGCCCAGTCATTGCCGGAGACTTCAACTAGTCAATTATAATGCAGAAAAACTTTTAGTAAATTCAACAAAATTATGTTTTCTGGGTCACTAGTAGAATATTTCAAATGGTTATACTGATGTACCAGACCGTTGTGCCTCCCGGTTTTATTTTATAGCATATTTAACTTGTAAAACACAGACACTTGTAAATAATATTTGATTTATGGTGTGCATTCTAATATTGCTTTCCCCATTATCTCAAAACTTAGTATTTGGAGATGTCTGACTAATCAACTAGACAATTTATATACAAATATGGAAATGCATACAGTCAATGTCCTAATAAGCAATATTGTTTCAAACAAGATAAGTGTTCTTTACATAGTAAACAAAATGATTTTTTATATATACATTTTATAATATGGCAAATTTTTAACAATATACAACACAATAAAGTATGGTATTTTGTTGTACTACAATCCAAAAGAGCCCACTTTGCCTTATCAACAGTCATACAGTGGAAAAAACATTTTTTTAACATTTTTGGGTGTAGGTGAACAGATCCAATACAACAATTAAAAGTGAGGAAAATGTGAAAAAAATTTAATTTCCAAAATTTTCAAAACGCTAATATTAATAATTAAAAAAATTTCACCAGTGCATTTTTAAATCTAGTAAAATTTAACGCCTTTATAATATGAGAGACCATACGGAAACTTTGCTTAAAAAAAAGAAAATAATTGGAAATGTAACAACAAAAAAAACCAATTCCAATATATATCAAAAAAATTAATGTTAACAGCACTAAATGGTAAAATTGTTTTTAGAATTATAATGCAGAAAAACTTGTAGTTAAATAAACAAAATGTTGATGTTGATGTCACCAGTAGGATATTTTAAAATGTAATACTAATGTACCGGAAAGTTATGCCTCCCGGTGTTATTTTATAGCGCATTTAATATGTAAAACATGTGTAAATAATATTAGATTTATGGTGATTATCGGTATACACAGTTTCCAGAAACTCACAGTACAAGCGGAAAACTGGTGAATTCACATCACATCAGTCCCAGATCTATGACTTTTTCAAACGGTGCAGAAACTTGATAGTGACGCCCCCTCTCGTGAGGTGAGTGATAGTCACTTCGCTTGACGTTCGAACGGTCAGGCTTATTTGGATCAGCTCGAGTAGACTGTCCCTTGGCAGAGACAACACGTACACGAAGTATGCACGCGTTCAAAATCGACTTAGGATACGTTCATAAATCAACGTAGGATGTGTTAAAAACCAACTGGGCATTTTAAAATCAAACGAATAATCGATAGAACAACGTGTGCTGGACGCCAGGCGCTTTGCGAATCCAGTTTTTTTTTTAAATCAAACATATAAATTACGATTTTGGCATCCCTTAAAACTGTTGCCCTGGGCAGGTGCCTCGTTTGCCCCCCCTCCTAGATCCGGGACTGCATCACATTTGGAATAGATTTTGACATGCCAGAAGTTAGAATTGAAGAGATACAATAAGCAGTTTTATATGAGAATCAATATTACGCGAGATAAATAAAATATTTACGCAACGATATATTAATTCTGAACAGAGCAAACATTCAATAACAGCTTTGTTTTAGTCAATTGACCTATCAACATTCAAATGTAACAATATAATCAAGAATTTTGTTCATTAACCCCGTAGAATAAAGATAAACACAAGAAAGGGGGCATACATTAATTATGTGAGAATTTTATTTTCCAATTTAGACCCCCCCCCTTGGTGAGATTAAGTGAGAATTGGTGAAAATTTTGGTGACACGGTTTTACACTGATAATGGTTAATGGCTCATCTCCCTTGTTTCCATTATCCCTTATATAAACACAATTGTTTTTTAAACTTGTCCGCTGTATGTATTTATCTTATTTCTTACACACAGATGAACACGCAAAGATTTTGTAATTAAAAATACTAATTTCAGTTGTGACTCTGTAACTCCGGTTCCATGAAATCTAAAACTTTTGCTTTGAATTTAAGTGTCATAATTTTCAAAATAATTGGACGTGTTTGTTTGGAGAATTGAGATGAGTGATAAAGTACCTGTCTATAATATAATACTTTTAACAGAAAATTGCAATTTTCTAAATTTGAACTGTTTTTGCGAGAATTCAGACTCCGTGATTTTTCATGGGTCTGCTCTAGTGAGCACATAAAACAAGATTTGTAATCCAGGATTGGGCGCCATTGTAATTCCCGCTGCAACAGCATAAAAATGTACATTCTTTATCAAAATAACGCTGCAGCTCTTTCTTACACACTAAATAAGAGTGAAATTAAAACAATGTACGTACATCTGCCTCCCCGAAAAGAAAAATGCAATCATTATCATGTACTCCCTCACTTGTATTAATGAAATAGACGCAGCGTTCCGTTACGGTCAAAGTGGGAATTTTAAAACAGCCAATTAGCGAGTTTATTATTACCATGACGATCCACGATTACAGTACCTTATTTATCCTAATATGCTGCAGCTCTTTCCTACACATTAAATAATGGTGAGACAAAAAATGAGACACAACATGCGTGTGTCTGTTACCTCCAAAGTACTACTTTTTCCTTTGGAGGAAACAGATATATCTTATATATACGGCTCAGCTACGGCGACGGGAATTGCATTTCATTTTCTTTATATGTGTGAGGGAGATATGTAAATAATGATTTTATGTTTCCTTTGGAGGTGCAGACATACGTTATTACACCGTTTGTCTCATTTTCGACTGTTGTAAGAAAGTGCTGCAGCATTATACACACATGTTTAAGGATCTGCAACCGGGCTCGAAAAGATGATGGAGAGATACGAAATTACAAATGTTAGAGGAGAGCGCTAACATTTACAGCGACAAAATCGATGTGAAAATGTTTAATTAAACACGACTTGTTTAAAATAGAGCAAAAATCTCGCGGGCATTATCTTAAACAGCATTTAAAGAAATACTGTGAATTTTTTCATGCATATAACTTGTAAAATAACTGAAACAAATATGTTTATAATAACTTTTGGAGCATACTTTGCGATTTTTTTCTATCGAGGGAATTTTATATAATTTGCGTTTCGGTGCGGGGAATGTCTAGATATTATCTTCAAGAATAACATATATTTTTTAAGAGCTTTAAAACTTACCATGTTTAAGGTAAGAAATCGGTAGAAATTTGGGTTGCGTGCCCTTAAGAACAAAAGCAAAACCATCAGCGCATTGAAGTTTGACATTTTTGAATATTTGGAATTCACTCACAGTTCAATATTATCCTTGTGACTGTGGCGGTCACTTAACCCGTTCTGCGAAGTTTACCGCTGCGCCACTGACGTCCACAGAATACGCTGGAAGATACGGCATACCTACCTTCAGAGAGTACACCGTAACGTAGTAGAAATAATAATCCGCCACACACCGCCACGGTGTAGGGCAACACGCCGGCTTCCTGAAGACCTATGATCTTCACCGCCGTAGTGTCCTGACCTACATCTTCACTCATCACGCAGCAGCACCACTGTCACTCCGCTCCGCTACGTAGCCACAATAAAGACTGACTCACACAATCGACTGCACGCCTTTCATTTCTCTCTACCGATCAGGACCGCTCCCTCAACTGGCTCCGAGCAAGCGAGCGCGGCTTATATACTCGTGGCAAGTAATTAGTCTCCCGGTAGGTAATGCGTGAACTCACACAAAGGCGAGATATCACTCGAACTTTCTGCGGGCACTTGAACGGTACAGCCAGACGTTCTAGCTCTTTCGCGTAGGTGGCGGATTATTATTTCTACTACGTTACGGTGTACTCGCTGAAGGTAGGTATGCCGTATCTTCCAGCGTATTCTGTGGACGTCAGTGGCGCAGCGGTAAACTTCGCAGAACAGGTTAAGTGACCGCCACATAACTATATTCCATACTTTCAAAATTATTGTTACAGCTAGCAGTATTGTAGGGGTCTACGGAGACCATCATGGTGTGGTGTGTGAGAGAGATAAAAGAGATTATTTTTTTTCCTTTGGAGGAAACAGAGCTACTTATATTGTGCATCTCATCTCTTGAAAGAGCTGCAGCATTATTGTGATAAGGAAGGCATGTTTATTGCCTTTTTCATAATAATATAAGCCCATTAAGTTAAAATAATTTTAATCTAATTATAGAAGTAACTAATAATTTATTGGAATGTTACGTGTTATAAATAAATGTGCCGCGATATATTCTCTATAAATAATAATAATAATAAATTGAAAGAGTTGGTAAAATGTTATTAGTAATAGAGAATTGTTTTGATTTAGGCATCAGAGAAATCAACTCCCCAAGTGATGTGCTCAATTGGGCTAAATAAATTTTAATTGACTGTGAACAAATAGTTGATTTTTTGTCATGACCAAATTCACGTGTAACCATTTAGGAGCAATTTAAAAACAAATGTAAATCACAGAAGAAAATTTATGAAAAGGATTTACATGTATACTAAGACCTTTAGCAAAATACAACATAAAATAAAACTGTTAGCTTATATTCTTTATTAACACACTTCAGGCAGGCGAAAACACGGAACCCGTTGGAGAAAATGAAATTTGTTTTAAATCGATATATCTTTGAAAATATGTACATTTGAATGATTTTTTTTTCTGTAGTACTTGCGTACTGCTTTCTAACAACGTGTGCAGGGACACTGGAGGTCTAAAAGGAGTAACCATCTGTTCCTTATAGCAGGGCGGGTAAATGGCGGGTAAACCTCAAATGTAGTACTCGCCACAACACAACTATACAAGTATTGTCCCAAATTATAGCCTACTTTGTATACTGCTTTCTAACAACGTATGCAGGGACACTGGAGGTCTAGAAGGAGTAACCATCTGTTCCTCATACCAGGGCGGGTAAGTGGTGGATAACCTCCAATGTAGTACTCGCCATACCCCAACTACACAAGTATTGTCCCAAATAATAGGCTACTTTGTATACTGCTTTCTAACAATGTATGCAGGGACACTGGAGGTCTAGAAGGAGTAACCATCTCTTCCTTATACCAGGGCGTGGTGGATAACCTCCATTGTAGTACTTGTTACACCCCAACTATACAAGTATTGTCCCAAATTATAGCCTACTTTGTATACTGCTTTCTAACAACGTGTGCAGGGACACTGGAGGTCTAGAAGGAGTAACCATCTGTTCCTCATACCAGGGCGGGTAAGTGGTGGATAACCTCCAATGTAGTACTCGCCATACCCCAACTACACAAGTATTGTCCCAAATAATAGGCTACTTTGTATACTGCTTTCTAACAATGTATGCAGGGACACTGGAGGTCTAGAAGGAGTAACCATCTGTTCCTCATACCAGGGCGGGTAAGTGGTGGATAACCTCCAATGTAGTACTCGCCACACCCCAACTATACAAGTATTGTCAAAAATTATAACCTACTTTTTAATAGGACTCCATAAATAGAAATTAAAGTCAGTTTTGGGTCATTTAGTTGCTTTACAAAAAAAAATGGTTTTCACTTTGGTACAATCATTACAAAAATAAAGAACAAAATGTGCAACTCCAGTGCCAAAGTGTAAGTTTCCTTTTGATAAAAAATTCTTTCACACGAAAGGCAAGGAAATAAGAAGATGGGGAAGACTTGTATCACATATATACACATTTATATGTGTTATGCATATAGTTGAGACCCTTACAAAGAGATTGGTGTGCAATATGCGTATAAAAATATTTGACAGCAATGCCTTTCCAGGCATTCTAGTATGACCGGTGTAAAATGTAGAATTACCCATCCCGCCTAAAGTGTGTTAAGATAAATACAAACATTTGCGGGTTGCGAATAACCTAACAACGTTTGAATTCCTTTAACGATCATCATTATAAGCGAAAAACGATGCTTGTGCAATGATGGTCATAAGGACAACACGTGAGAAGTGCAAAATGACGAAATTGACAGCATCAAACTTGCTTTTTTTTTTTTTAATTTATGCGGTTGCCGCAAATGAGTTCTGGAGCCATTTGGGTTATGTTATGAGGCTACAGAAAGCAGAAAGGAAGAGATGGCAAGAAGAAGAAGGTTAGGTATCCAAGTAAATTGAACGAATATTAAGTTGTTTAGTGACCCATTTGTACATGAGAGTATAAAGAGAAACAGGATTGAAAAATGTGTGAAATTGTGATCTAAAACTTATCAAAACAATATTGACCATAAATGTTTAAAGTAAGAATAGATTATTGAAGAAGAAGATAACACTAATAATCTAAACAAAAATATGAAAGAGAACAAGACACAGAAAAATAGAAAAGATAATGGTCGCAACTACACGAATCCAGAACCTCTCGTCTAACCGGGACGTTCGCTTTTACCAATTCACTCATTGCTACCTTTCATCAAAACGTCATCATTGTCAATCTCATATTTTCCAAATTTAAGGTCTATGCCCACTACACTGTTCCATACCATGACCGTACTATGAACGTATCAGACACGAAATAAACATGCTACGCCCTACTGTGCCCACTAGAACGTGCTAACTGTATTATACCCATACGTAACGGGTATAGTGACCGTATGATAACCGTACACACCGCGGTTAGTGTCCGTACCATCCCCGTTCAAATGTCTGTCTACCGCTGACGCACGTCTCACAGAACTGAACACAAATTACGAACTGACGGAGTGGAAACGCGGTTAGAACGGGGATCATCCGCGTATGATCCCCGTTCTAACACCGTCGCGTGCCATGCATAGAGCGGACCGGCACCTGCGAAATATTGTCATCGAGAATTCGCCGTCAGTCCGGTCATGGTACGTGACGGTGTTGGTCGGTGACGCGATGGGGTAGTGGGCAGCGTTTCATACTGATCGATACAAAGAATATTTTTTTGCATGCACCGCATAGGCAACTACCTTTTTCATTGTAAACAATCGTTCTAAGAACTGGTTTGTAACCTAGATAGCGTCTCGGATAAATATATCCGATTTTTTGCAGTCCCAGTTGCAATCGTTACCATTTTCCTATGTCTTGTTCTCTTTCATATTTTGGTTTAGATTATAAGTGATACCTTCTTCAATGATATATTACATTGATGGGAATAACCATCAAAATTTATAAAAAGAGAGTTGTTCATATAAAAAATTTACCATGAATGTTTAAAATAAGAATGCTTGTTTAATTTGGTTTAATGAAGAGTGAAGTGTGAACTATTACAATCAATTGTGAGAAACATCAAATGCAAACCAATTATGACTAAAACAGCTTTGCAAAAATGGCATACCCCAAGGTTCAGATATAGGTCCGCATTTATTTTAAATCAATAAATTACATCTACTAACGTCATGTTTCTACTTTCATAACTTCTTCAACCATTTAACATGTTTAATACCGTGCATTTACTATTTAATTTATCAAAATCCTCACAACAGCCGTAAACTTATTTTATTTAGAGTCCATCAAAAAACAAATTATGAATATAAATATATTTCTGCACAGCGGCAGGAATGAAAGCCAAACCTTCCAAAATCAAAAGCACGCCAATCAATGGCCCTCCGCACTAGCGACCACATCCAAGTAAAAGTATTGCGCAAAATTAATTTTAAATGCAACTGAGCTGTCCTAACATAAATACACTCTTCTATCGATTCCCATGTTCTAAATTCTAAACAGTGTACAATATAGTGAATGATGAATACTTGGAGCAGGTGGATGAGTTTGTGTATTTGGGAAGTATGTTTACAAGAGATGGGAAGGCTGATATAGATATTGAAAGACGGGTAAATGTAAGATAACTCCATTAATAGAGGACTGAATACGGTTAGCGCTAACAATTTTTTTTTCAAAAAAGCGAAACTAGCAGTTTCACAATCAAGTGCTGGTACCTACACTGATGTATGGCAGTGAGGCATGGAAGTAGTCAACGTTGAGACGTACGTTTGGTAAAACCATGTTTGATCGTATAGAAAATGTGGAGATTCACAAGAATGGAGGGCTGATGTTCATTTTTTTTTTACATTAACTCTATCTATACAGGAGGCGCTGAGGAAAATAATTTCCCTCGGGCCTATGTCATCTTTGAAGATGGGGGGAAGAAACATAGAGTCCAGCAAATTATTCCACAGCCGAGCTGTTGAACTCAAGAACGAGCCGTAAAAGCAACTCGTTCTCATGTGACTAATGTCAATTGTGTACATGTGGGCGTGCGTTCGGCGTGTTTCCCGACTATGCACCGGTGCAGAAGGGATCAATGACGCTAGTTCCTCGGAGCTTCTTCCATTATAGTACCGGTAGAACAAGGAAAGCATACCTACCTGATGCCTGTGCTCTAAAGATTACAATCTGCTTGTTAAGACAGGGAAATCTATCAAACTGTTGGTAGAATAAGTCAGGGACACCCGAGGAAGACATGACACAGTCAAATGAACCAAAAATTAGAGTCAGGTCTTGCCAAGAGTCAGAACAACAGACGGGCATGTATGAGATGAAATATGAATGAAGCGAGGGGTGAATGCCAAGATTGAGTTATTTGGCATTTCATCCTATCTGCCTACCCCTTCTAAGAAAAGGTGTGATTACTACAGTTACTTACAGTGAACATCTTAGCTGACTAAATTATAAAATAGAAATCGATAGAAAAAATATAATTATATGGGGCGACAGAATGGCATTTAAATTGAATCATCGATAATAAACACATTCCGCAATACTTTTACGTGTATTAAAAATGAAAAACATTTTAATTTGATATTTCATGATTATTTACAAAACTATGTGAAAACACAATTTTTTTTATACAGTGTAGAAATTTTTACAATTAATAATATGTATTTATATATATATATATTTTTAAAAGAAATGCATGCAATATTATTTGCCAGAGATTTTTACATGATTTTTGAATCTTTTATAATATATTGCACATTAGCATTGTTTTTTTTTCTGGGGCTTAATGCTAGAAGTGCCTTTGTCAAATTTGTAATTTGCTCTAGGATAAAAAGATTGTTTATTGATTTCTTTGCGGACAAAACGCCGAAAAAATATTTTGACTTCTACAATAGATACCTATGCTATAGTTTCATCAATCTAAAGCAGTGGTTCCAAATCTTTTTTTGACCAGGGACCACTAATACATTTATTTGTTCTCACAGGGACCACAAGGTACAATAATGATAAACTGTTAATCGTGTAATTAAACGCGTCCTTGCAATTACTATCATTTTGCAATTCAACATGTTCTTCTTGGACTTCTTCAGCCACCTCTCCATTATTAATACCAAAAGGTTTAAGGCTCCGCAACCGGGCTAAAAAAGAAGAAGATGGAGAGATACGAAATTACGAATGTTAGAGGAGTGTGCTAACATTTACAGCAACAAAATCGATGCGAAAATGTTTAATAAAACACCGACTCGTTTAAAATAGAGCAAAAATCTCGCGGGCATTGTTTTAAACAGCATTTAAAGAAACGCTGTGAATTTTTTCATACATATAACTTGTAAAATAACTGAAACAAACGTGTTTATAATATTTTTGTTATTTGTTTTTGGGGTGTTATGCTGTGTTGCGCTACCTCCTCCTTTAGCCAACGTTTCGGACAGCATTACAGTGTCCATCATCAGGGCAGATGTGCAACACATCTGGCCTGTGACACATCTCACGTGGACACATCTGCCCTGATGATGGACACTGTAATGCTGTCCGAAACATTGGCTAAAGGAGAAGGTAGCGCAACACGGCATAACACCCCAAAAACAAATAACAAAAATACTTTTGGCCGTGAAAATCTAAAATCATATCCGTGTTTATAATAATTTTTGGAGCATACTTTGCGATTTTTTATATCGAGGGAATTTTATATAATTTGCGTTTCGGCGCGGGTAGTATCTAGATATTATCTTCAAGAATAACATATATTTTTTTAAGAGCTTTAAAACTTAACGTGTTTAAGGGAGCTATGTAAGAAATCGGTAGAAATTCGGGTTGCGGGTCCTTAAGAATTGACTTTTGGATACCTTTTTATTCGGTTTTTGTAGTAAATGAATAAATGTTTCGTGGACAACATTTTAGATCTCGCAGACCACTGGTTGGGAACCACTGAACTAGAGCAACTGACATAGGTATTCATAGCATTAAAATAAGGAACGTTTTAGAGTATTTTTTTATACCTAAATAAAATTACCAAAAGCTGACATAGGTTTTTCTTGCATTGACACCCAGATTTAAATTTAAAGAAATTGCTTGCAGATATTTAAAAAAAAAAGAAGTATGATTATAGGTTGCACAATTAGAGTTTCCTCTTATAACATCACATTTAACCCCTCAGACTAATTTGTACACTTTTCAGAACAACTCGCATAGGTCTCATAAAAATTGTTGTCTCTCTTACTACCACAGTTAGAAATATAATTTAAACGGTGTTAGAAGAAGAAACACCTCACTTTATATGCAAATCTAAAAGTTAACCACAAAATCATTAAATGTGCACCTCTATGGACCCAAAAGTTTCCCACCTCAATTTGAATTTTTTTTATTAATTATTTTAAAATGAAAAAACTGTTGTGAAAAAGTGAGTTGACAATAACGTCTATAGTAAATTTACCTAATGAAAATTAATTTTTTATTGTTTTTCATTATCAGTGATTTTAATTAGTCAGAAGAAAAAAAGGTAAGCCATTTTTAACCCGGTGTCGATGACGCTGGGTCACAATGACCCAAGGCGACTTAAAACGGCCATATTTTTTTTACCCGTCAACCGTTCGACTTGAGCACTTGAGTAGCTGGAGATACAACCCCCTCCTACCCGCACCGCCGGCGTGCTCAGTGCGACGCCGCTTGCGGAAGGAGTTATATGAGGAAAACGGGTTAATATGACCAATAGTTGTAATGAAATTCTACAGTTATTTTTTCATAGTTGATTTTGCATGTGTTTCTTACTAAGACAAAAAAAAGTTGATTTAAAAAATATACTGGTATTATTAATATTTTTTTATGAGCAAAGAACCCATAAATAATAAATAATTTTCAAAATCAAGATAACCCTTTCGGTTTTGGTACAACCCATCGATAAAATTCGGGTCACGGTTACCCGGCATCATTGACCGCGTAATTATTTTCACGTCATTGACGCCGGGTTAAAACTTTATGTTTGCATTCAAAAATTTTATATTCCATTTATGTACATTTTATTGCAACGCGGAAATATTTTGACCTTCACAACAAAACAGGCCTAAGGCCTGAGGGGTTAAGATTTATGTGCATTGGTGCATACATGTAATGTTATTAGCGGAAACGGGACAACAATATGTCGCAGATATAAGATTATCAAATTTTAATATATTCGAAAAGTTGAGTTCATTTAATTGCATGTATTTAAGAAAAACTTTATTCATTTTCATTGGAATGGTTTTTTTCTGATTTCGAATAACGAGTTTGAAACATGCTGTATGCAAGCAATGCATCGGTTTATGTCAACTCTGGCTGTGATCCTATTATGTATACAAATAATATGGTACTTTCCACTTCAACAATAATTAATCTATGATTATTGTTGTAAATTGATTGATAATATTTGTTACACTTTATCTATGTTAAAAATATTTTTAAAAAAAGAACACGGGGAATATTTTTATCACTCGTAAACAAAAGAACATTAATAATAATAATTTGAATGTTTTCAAAATGGCCGTTGTTCATTCTTATTACATCTTCAAAACAAGAATTTTCTTTTATAAACAAATCCACTCGTGGCTTTCGAGTTTTACAATGATGATTATATTATATTATTCATTATATATGTAATTATTTATCAGACAAGTTTGCCTTGCCATTGCCACAGTTCTGACAGTTGTAATAAGCTTGCCCTGTGAAAAGCAACAGCTATTGTTCCATCGAATCGTCTGGTGATGACACGATAACTTTACTAGCGGCAGAACTGGCTTCCAACTTGGGATCACTCTCTTCAAACTTCACTTCTTTTTTACTGCCGCTGTTGCTATCCGACGAGAAGTTCTCCAAGTTAGGCTTAGGTGGAATGGGACCGGGCCCTTTGTTAGTTAAAGGGTTCGTAATCTCGTCGTTTTTGATTGTATTTTCAGAATTTTTTAGGTTAGCTTGATTTTGGGCGTCGTTAGTCAAAGGATTCCGGTCATCGTTTGACTGTTCCATCTGCTTGAGAGGGTCGGAACTCATGGGGCTGGTCGGAGAAGGCCGTTGAACTGTTGCTCCTACAAGATGTTGTGGGTTTCCCGTGTTTACGAGTCTCGCTCGATCGCTCCTGCGCCATAATGTGACTTCTTGTTGTTTGAAGTAGCGTCTGTCTTCCGTGTCCATTAGAACGAGGTTCAGGTAGTAACGCACGGAAAACTTGTTGTTTATATCGCGCATGGTCGGTGTTAGGTCGTACCCCGCGAGGAACACGCGGATCGGTATGCTTTCCCCGCGTACAGGAGCCCCGTCCATGATTTCATACTTGGCGACAGTTTCGTTTTCGGTGAATGTGTTGGGACTGGATCCTGTGGTCTCCCGCTTGATGATGGATATCTCCATGTGTTTGATTTTGATACGGACGAGGAGGAAGTATATCTTCCCTACGATGACATCCTTCAGGTGGTATTTGGATTTGTTGTACTCAAACTCGATGTGCAAGCAATCCTCAATGCCTACCTCCATCTTGATGGAGTTGTGCACGTCAGGATAGCTGCATAATGTGTGGACAGCGATATCTACTTCTTTGACCACGTCCGTCAGTCTTCTGATGACAGTTGCCCGGACGAAATATCGCAGTCTGACATTCGACCCAGTATAAACTTCGTACGGTTTCTCAACATTGGCGAAGTCGAAGGCGTAAGACGTGTGTTGTAAAAGGTCCCCGGGGCGGGCGAGCTCCTTGACAAGAGATATGAATTCGTAATGGTTCCCTCTGTCGTAGAACAGTTCGATTTGACCTATTAACTCTACTTTGATTCCCTGGTGTTCTAACTTCGTTCCAGGTCTCCGTACCGTCACATTGACTCTTCCCGAGACCGTTTCTCCATCGTAGAACAGTAATTGTTTCTCCTTCTTGCCGTCATCGGAATTTTTCACTTCGACAACTTTGCGTCTGTCGGCGTCGTCGAAAACGATTTCTATATCCGCCGTCTGCCCGAAACCGAAAAAACTCATCTTTGCGGAAAAGGAATAGACCGAATGTGACACTAAACGAGTGGCGGACTGTTGGCGATCAAGAGTGGGCTGGATTAATCGCGCAAAACATCAGGAGAGAGCTTAACGCCCGCTACGGGCCAAGAGGATGTTCGACAGCTCACAAAGATGGCGACTGACTAGTGTCAGATGTTATGTGATCGGCCGGTTAGAAAAAAAGATTAAATGAAAATGGCGAACTGACCTGACAGACACTTCTGGATCTTGCAGGCATTCGCCTTGCAGGGGTCCTTCATAAACAGCAGGTTTTTTGGGACAAATTTCACTGGGAAAATGCACTTTTACGAAGAAATCTTATAAGATTCCGGCTCAGGCATGCAAACAGAAGGCAGCCCGTGAAAATTCTCTTAACCGAAAAACTCACAGCGGGAATCAGTTCCTACCCAAAACAATAATACGCTACAGTTCCGCCACGATAATTTTACCGGTGGTACAATTTAAAACTACGCTTATCAGTACGCATAAATAAGCATTTTATTTTTTATCAAATGTATACCGGCTGCTATCTCCACCATCAGCAAAGTTATGTGGTCAGACTGTAATGTTATTCCAAGTTTTTTTTCTAACAAAAAAGAGGTTTAGGTAGCACAACGGTAGAGCATCTCTCCAGCAAGCAGAAGGTTCCGAGTTCGATTCTCGATCGCATTTAAAATAAATTATATTGTTTCAATCATATCAAAATGGAAAGATTTTTTCTCAACATTTCTGTTGTTTACCCTGGGTGTTTGTTAGTCGTTTCAATAGATGAAGAAAGGGGAAGCGAATTTATATATTATTTTATGTTTTATTGACACCTATTATACAATAATGTTATGTATTTTCAAACATTTTGTGATAATGTGAGCCTCACTTCTAGGTACTTTGCCCGTGCTGAGGTCTATTAAATAGAATGGCTAATTTAAAAATAATATGGATGATTGGATTTGAAAGAATATTGAAGAGGGGGAGAGAAGTTTGTGAACAGGGATTGATATGAAATGGAAGCAATAAAAGTTACTTATTATTTTTTCAAGTTTATTTGTTCGAAATTACCCCAATCAAAGGACAGGTTAAATCGTCTAAATTGTCTATGGTAAAAACAAGAAACAAGATCGAACCAAAAACGAAGACTCGAATATTTTATTAGCGAGGGCAGCGGGCTGCGGGTTTTGAAGTGGACATTTGATCAATTTTTATCCGTTTAAAAATGTTGGATTTATCCAGAACTTCCATGGGGATCGCCGCCGGACTGGCGGGCACACTGTTCCTAGGATATTGCATATATTTCGACCAAAAGAGACGCAAGGATCCGGACTTTAAGAAGAAGCTCCGCGAGCGTGAGTATCCACATTCATAATCAATTTATGGAACTATTACGCATTGACCGCCCACAAAATCATGCAAAACCCCTTACAAAACACCCAACACAACAACGTATCTAGTATATTAGTTACATCTTATTGATTTAGTAATATTTAGGAAATAAATACTTTTGACGTTTGGTTCCGGCCTTGTAGGGTGAAATCGGGTCAAGGCCTTGTTGAATAAGGGTTTATTGACATTCAAACCATCCCTTAAATTATTTGCCACAACATAAAATTATTACATAAAGCACGCAATTTCTTTTACGTTCATGCAACACGATTCGCACCATTGCTTTTACATTACGAAGAGAAAGGTCACATTCCATTTAAAAACAATGAAAATGTGCACATTTCTTCATTTTGTTTGCTCGAATAAACTAATTAACCCTAATTTCTCAATTTTTCCTTCATAATATCATCACATACCGATGAACACATTTTTTAGGTTAGAATTTTAATTGTAATATTGATAGTAAAAGTATAGTATTGTGTGTACGGCTTCAAAAAGCAGTGAGCGAAATTTTGAAAACTCTTTTGCTATTCATTTTTACTTTCACTAAAGAAAGAGAACATTCCTGTGTAATAAATAACCTGACAATATTTAAAACTAAGGAAACTCCACTAATGGAGGAATAAACGCCGTTAGCGCAAACAAAAGACTCAAAAAAAGCAAAGCTAGCAGTCCACAATGGAGTGCTGGTACCTACCATGTATGGCAGTGAGGCAAGGAACTGGCAGAGAAAAGATGAAAGTATACTATGTATGTAAAAATTATAAGAAATATATTATGTAAAAATGATAAGAAATAGGTAAATACTGTAATATATAGAAAAAAATAAAATAAATACTGAATGCTATAGAAATGAGATCCCTGAAGCGTATGTGTGGTAAAACATGTAAAGATGTAGAGCGAATGAACGACGAAAGGAGTGTAGGAAGAATATATGACGCAAATGTGAATGATGGAAAAAGTTGGGGACGCCCGAGGAAGATATGGCATGATCAAGTGTATCAGATACTTGAGTCGGGCCATGTCAAGAGTTGGAATAATAGAAGGGTATGTATGAAACGATGTAAAAATATGAATGAAGCAAGGGGTGTTTGCCAAAACCGAGTTGTTTGGTGGTTCGTCCTTTCTTTCTACTCATGCAAAGAAACGGTGTGATGTTAGTTAATTAGTTTAGAACCATCTAATAGAAGATTTTGAGTTCACCCATACAATAAAATAAATATGAATTTTAAAATATTCATCGCCGCAAGGAACTAGAGATATACCGGATATCCGGTGAGCTGCGAGACCGGATGGCCGGATATCCGGCGGCCGGATATTCAGCCTATTGTCTCGTTGCATCTCGTGATGAGTTTAACGCCGCACAAGTGCGTCGAACGCGATCAGATCAATTCGGGTGGTTTCGGTTGCCATCGTGAGTATTCGTGAGTGATTGCGAAAATATTTTCTTTGATAAGAAGAAGAACAAGAGGTATATTATGGTGCTTCAATGTCAGTATTTAATCATTTCAATAATCTCTGTGTTTTTTACGATGTTTTAGTTCACGGAAAAAATTCGGTTTAGGGGCGGCGTTCCTAGATAAATTTTTTTTTTTTTTATACTAATTATGCGCCGGAAAATCCGAATCTGAAAGAATTAGTTGTCGGCAAGCAATATTAACTGAATTACACAACTTTAAAATTTTCTATAAACACAAAGGAAAAGAAGCCATTATTGACATTACAAGTCATAGAAAAACAAGAAAGATATTACACCACATAAAATTAAGTGTTGCCATTAAGCAAAAATATCAATAACGTAAAACTTTCCGATACGATACTTCCTCACATAACACATTAACCTGATGAATTATGACTATCTCAACGGCCGTATTCTTAGACCAAAAGTATGAAAATTCGTAGTCTTAAAAATGCGTAACCTAACGCTAGGTTTGTGTAACATGGTTTGTGCCCCTTTATACCGTCTGCTCGCGTCAAGGCAAGAAAACATCCCAGTTTTCAAGTAGTTTAGCGGCTACGCTAGGTTTGTGTAACATGGTTTGTGATGAAAAAGAAAGTGCCCCCTTCGTAGCGCCTACTCGCGTCACGGCAAAAAAACATCCCAGTTTTCAAATAGTTTAGCGGCTACGCTAGGTTTATGTAACATGGTTTGTGATACAAAAATGAGTAAAATTTATAAAAAATAATTACTTAAATTAGTTATTGATATTATTGCTTAATGGCAACACTTAATTTTATGTGGTGTAACATCTTTCTTGTTTTTCTATGACTTGTAATGTCAATAATGGCTTCTTTTCCTTTGTGTTTATAGAAAATTTTAAAGTCGTGTAATTCAGTTAATATTGCTTGCTAACTAATTCTAACTATTCAACTAATTCTTTCAGATTCGGATTTTCCAGCCCATAGTATAAAAATAACTAGTTTTATTATCTAGGAACGCCGCCCCTAAACCGAACTTTAGCCTAGTTCACTTATGATGGTGATTGTGATTAGTTAATCATGTTAATTTAAGTTTTCGCTACTCTGCGAGGTTTTTGTAAGTTTTTACTAAAAGTTTTTAGTTTAGATATTTACTATTTATGTATTTATCATTAGAGTGAATATCTCAGAAGAAAAAATTAGTTTTTTGGAAGGCCTTATGGCTTTTTTTGTAACTTTTTCGACTTTAAATAAAAGCTGTCATAATTATAAGCCATTTGATTGATATTTACATCGCAAAGATTAATGTATTGCATTTTATTATAGGAAATTGTCGTAGTTTTTGAATATCCGGTATCCGGCCGGATATTGAGTTACTATCCAGTATCAGGCCGAATAGTAAATTTAGGCCGGATACCGGATAGTTACCGGATATCCGTTTCATCTCTACAAGGAAATGCATGAGAATGATGTCAAATTGACTTTTTTTTCCAACCTCAATCCAAACCTCCGCTAAATCCTTGGTTATTATTCCTCTTAATTCTCTCTCTCTTTCTCTGCGATGACGCTACCGCTATAGCCCATACCGAGCCTTGGCCTCCCGCAACATTTGCCTCCAACTCCTCCTGTCTTCAGCGGCTCACTTCCAGTTTGTTACCTGGAGAAGCTGTGCTCCATCCCGTCTTACCTCCTCTTCCCACCTCAGTCTGGGTCTTTCCACTTTTTTCCTTCCACCTGGGTGTCCAGTCATAATTCTTTTTGGGACGCATGTGTCCGCCATTCTCTGTACATGCCCAGCCCATCTCAACCTGAGGAGTCTCATATGGGCTGAGATATTGGGGGCCTGGTGTATGTCACACAGTTTTTTGTTGTGCCGGATGCGCCACCATTCCCCCTCTTTCATGGGTCCACATATTCCTCTTAATTATAATATAATCGTGGATATTTTCCCACCTATAGAAGAAATTTCACCATTTCTGTCAACCAAGTAGTAGATGTGAATGCAACTCAAGCGCTACCAGCCCTGTCAGTAGCATGCAATTGACGTCAAACCCTTAGTCAACGTGTTGTTTACGAAAACTAGCAAAATAGTATTGCGGATACTCCTGAGCTACGCACACAAACTCGAGTCTCTTGTAAGTATCTCCGTGTAGGAATGGACTAAGTGCCTCCGTTCACGGAGATACTTACAAGATACTCATTCCTCGTGAGCATATCATACGCGCCGATCGTAAGTACCCCCCGTACGATTTTGCTGGTGCCCGTACACGGCGCTACGCGGTGGCTGTCGGTTTCCAATCAGTTTCACGATACCGACGGTGCTGATCGCATGCGATGCGTCGCATCATTTATGTCAGCATTTATTACAATAAATAAACTTATTCCTTTGAAGTTTGACAGAATGGCGTCGGAACATGAAAGTAATAGTTAAATTTGTTCCGGAAGTGGAAAAAATGCATGTTTATATAACAGTACTTTACCAGAATACGTAAGAAAGGATTTAATGGAGAAGACATGGATTGATGTTGGAAAAAAGCCGTATGACATCGCTTGACAGCGTGTTAACTCCACGGCTGCACATGAAAAATGACCAAGTTCAGTATATTTCGGATAGCGCCGTGTACGGAGACTAGCATTAAAAAGTAGTATATCAGCAGGGTACTTGTGGTTCCGTCACAATTATGTAGATTGTAAGTATCCATGAACGGAGGGCCTAAGGGTAATCCTATTTGTTTAAAGTGCTAAAGCCAGCTGCACACAGGTGACTGTTATATAATGTAGCAGTTTCGTCATTATCACAATTTGCATAAGCCTCAACAAAGTAAGTCATGTTCAGTCGGAGGGTGGTGAAAATTTAAATGTTTACCCTTCAGGGTAATTTTTTCGCTTTTAGGAACAACTCGTATAGGTCTCATGGAAATCGTTGTGTCTCCTTTACTATCATGGTGAGAAATATGATCTACACCCTTCAATTCATCAATCACCCAAAAATCCCTTCAGGGCCCATTTCATCTTTGGGGATGATGTGTGGAGGGTCTTTTTAGGAAAGGAAGGAGAGAAAGTTCTGGGTAAGAGCCTGGGTAGGAATTTGGTAATCAGTGTGTCCAGGAATGGCGAACTTACAAATCCATGCCTCCCACTGCGGTGCATTCCATCGGTCAAGAGAGTCCGGTTAGGTGTCCTTCAACCAGTCTCTCCCGATCCGGCCCGCCACGCAGTAGATGGACAAACACATTCGCCGCCAAGACTTGGACAAACCTCACCCCATGAACCCGGGCACCCCTGTTAAGTTACCAAACGTAACGAAGCACTTGAGGTGACCTACAGCTGGGGTGTTGGTTATCTAATAAATGGTTTGCATATGGCAGTACCCATACCTGCCTCCCAAATTGAAGCAAAATTAAGAAAGCGAACTTAAATTCAAAGCTAAATTCTAGAGTTCATTGAACCGGAGTTACACACCCACAAGTGAAACAGTATTTTTAATATTGGCTTTTTCTTCAAGACTCTTTCAATAGTGCACTCGATCAGGCGAAAACAAGTTATCACTTTTTTATATAACTAAATGTGCATTTAAGTACTGGATTGCATGACTCACCACATTATTTCTTTGCCTCTCATTTTAAATGTTGTTATTCGGGCATGATGACATATTTCATGCTTGCAATATGCACTGTGGGCGTGACGAAATAACTTGTAATCCTTTAAAATAACATTCACCGCTGTAATTGCTTATTTTGGATCATTACCAAAAACAATATCCTTTTTTTTTTAGTCTGTGAGACTATGGCGTCTCTGATTGGGGTATGTTGTGAAGCTGGAAGGCACTGGGGAGGGGAAGGAGTTGAGGAAGGCGGGGAAGTACCTGGCTTTTCAAATCTTGTGACCAAACACGGCTAAAGCCGTTTCAAGCAACACTTCAATTCTGAAAGATGGTCTTTCACCAGGGCGATTCTGAGAGCATCTTCCGCTCTGGAATGTGCCGCAAATATACCTTATATTATTTTAAATGATTTTTTTTTCAATTAATTCTGTCTTTCATCCTTCCTTTGACGGCCGGCGTAGTGCAGCGGTAAGGCCCTTGACTAGCATTCCGAAGGTCGCGGGATCGAATCCCGGCGTGGCAAATAAATTTTATTTGATTAATTTGTGTATTTCACAACTTATTCATTTAAAATAATATATAGTATATTTGCGGCACGTTCCAGAGTGGAAGATACTCTCAGTATCGCCCTGGTGTAAGACCACCATTCAGAATTGAAACGTTGCTTGAAATGGCTTCTGCCGTGTTTGGTGACCAGATCTGAATAGCCAGGTTCTTCCCCACCTTCCTCTTCCCTATCTCCTTCCCCTCCCCACTACCTTCAGCCTCACAACATACCCCAATTGGGGATGCCATAGTCCCACTGGCTCCAGACGGAAGCAGTTGGGACTCTTGTGCGGTATTCATGTAAAAAAAAAGGGGGGGGCATTCTATGCCATCATTTAAAATTACAGTATGAAATTATTACTATCTTTACATAATATAAAATGAAGTTGCTCCCGCTGTGTGTGCGCTTAGATCTTTTAAACTACGCAACAGATTTTCATGCGGTTTTCACCAATAGATATGAGTGATTCATGAGGAAGGTTTTTAGGTGTATAATTTGTCAAGGTTTTGTGTAAATTGATTGAAATATATAAATAAAAGGAGCGGGCTGGCATGCGGGTGGTGTGGATTTGATTTAACAGATGGCGTTGGTTATAAAGGTTGGGTAATGGCGTGGCTTTGTGTTTCATTAGCCACAGCAACGTGTGGCCGAGTCCGCTAGTTATGAAGTAACACAAATCCCCTACCCCTTGACCACGGAGGCCCACCTCTTCATTATGGCGGGAAAATATTGCTTGAGAAAAGGGCGTGCGCTACCGGACGTCACTATAAGCCTTGTACTTATATCTGTGCTTGAGATTTTAAAACGATTTTAGCTGTGAATATAAGTGGATATATCGATATCAGAAATTTTCATTAATGTTTAGATTTCACCTAACTACCAATATATACACAGGCCTTTTCGATGTATTTAAAACTTCGGTAATTTTTTGGGATTAGTGTCCATGGCTATTACGAATAATTTTTAGAAAAAAACTTTAGATTAGCCTTAATCACTATAAAAGGAAACTTTTTGCATCACGGCCGGTGGAAAATAATGCATTTTAATTTTCAATGTCGTTAACCTGTGACGAGCCGAGGGTGAAGGGGCATCCTTCCTTCCCCTTGCCCTAACAAAGCACCACTTTGAATTTTGAATTGAATGTTTTGTTGATAAATTTTAAGCTATGGTATATTTTATTGACTGCAACACGTTCACAACACAATAAACTATCCACTAAAACCACATTACTTGCATTTATTACGTAAATTAATAGGTTTTACGACGTTTTATTCGCGATACACACAGTGATTGCGACCGTTAATTCCGCGCCAAAATCTGACAGCGCATCATCATAGAAGAAATCGTCTTAAAAATAATCCAGTGTGGCAATTCGAGTAAAATCTTTAAGACTACCAAGAATAATGATGGCGCAAGCGATTTAGACACTGTTTTTCATACAAATTCGTACATATAAGGGTCAAAATCGCAGACCAAAAGTTTTTCAGAGACAATTTATTTCAAATATTTGAATTATTTTCTCGCGCATGCGCAAATGAGGCCCGTGTTTTCGAGTTCCTGGCACGTAACCGGTTAAATAAAATTTCACTTCGCGAACCGATACTACGACCCGCCCGCCATTTTGTCACTGTTATGTTGGTATCCCTGACCTGATACAAACAAGAGCTAAATACGATTGTAACCGACTTCGTGGGATACATAATAAGGCGCGTAATTATGAAAAACAGAATTAATAATGTAATGTAAACGAACCTCTAATCAGGCACTGGAGTGGAGACAAACCATTCAAATCCTGGGATGTTTTTTAAAATAAAGATAATATACACAAGCCCTGCTTTGCCAGACAAACCATTTAAAAACGTAGGCTGTTTTTTAAAGTAAAGATAACATGCACAAGCCCGCTAGACAAATTTCATAATTACGCGCCTTATTATGTATCCCACAAAGTCGGCTACAATCGTATCTAGCTCTTGTTTGTATCAGGTCAGGGATACCAACATAACAGTGACAAAATGGCGGGCGGGCTGTCGTAGTATCGGTTCGCGAAGTGAAATTTTATTTAACGAAATTGAAAATTAAAATGCATTATTTTCCGCCAGCCGTGATGCAAAAAGTTTCCTTTTATAGTGATTAAGGCGAATCTAAAGTTTTTTTCTAAAAATTATTTGTAATAGCCATGGACACTAATCCCAAAAATTTACCAAAATTTCTAACAATGGTTCGTCGGATTTGTCGGATTGAATCGTCCCTCTCAATTACATCATTCCTTTATTAAATTGCACCCATCCAAAACCAGGTGTCTATCCGTAAAACGAGTCATACCTTTGCTGACGAATTATATTTTATGATGAAAATCATATAAACCTCGAATGTACAGTAGAGGCAGTTTTTTTATAAGTGAATTTGCTATGCTATTCTAATATTTTCATAAGGGCTTAATTGAGATTGTCATAGTTGGTGAACTACAGTTGATCCGCCGAAAATTGTCCCACCGAAATTATGTTTACTACAAAATAATAATTTTTTGTGCATTATTTACCAATTTCAAACGAAAAATCCACTTCGAAAATACGCTTAATAACAAGTTGATATCAATATCAGAAGAATTTATACAATGTCGATTTTTTTATGCTGGTGTATCTATCTATACTAATATTATAAATAATGCGAAAGTGCGTGTGTTTGTTTGTTACGCTTTCAAGCCTAAACAACCAAAAAGATTTATAAAATTCTTTCAACAATAGAAAGCTACATTATATGCAAGTAAAATAGGGTGTGTTTATACCATATGTTTATACCGTAAGATCGCCGAAATGTACGTACTTCCGTAACAACTGCACCAAACTGAATAATTCTCTTTTTTTGTGTGTTCGTTATTGTCAGGCTAGGTTTGTATAAAACTACTGGTGAGCTCTGGCATTATGAAATTTATATTAAAAATTGCAATAGGTTGCACGCCAGCTGTTTGAAAACTGAATGTATTGGAGGGGGGAGGGGAACTCGGGTAGGGGATTCGCGGAAGGGTGGGGAGGGGAATCAGGGAGGGGGGAAGGGAACTCAGGAGGATTCGCGGGAAGGGGTGAGTGAAGTGGGGAGAGGGAAGGTGGAGGAGGCGAAAGTGGGAACGCGAGAGGGGAAGGGGATGCAAGAGAGGAAGGGGAGGCATAAAGGGAATGGGAAAAGACACGCAGGGAGAAACAATTTCTTTATTAAATGGCATAGCAACGCATTCCGGGTACAAGCTAGTACAATATATAGAGAAGCAGATTTTTCCTTGATGCATTTGAATGAAAATATGTTATATACTTTTGTTATTCGGCGGTACATCCTCTCTGCACACTCTTACGGTGACAATTAGTTATATTTTGTTTAATTAGGTATACCGTAATTTCCCTAAACCGACTGCATATTATATATAAGTATTCCGGGGGGCCAATTGTCAGCGTATCAACTGTCATGGAACTGTCATAGTCCCACTGTTACTCGAAAAAGTTATTGTTATTAAGTGTAAATTTTTTCTATATTTTGAGTTCCCAAAATGTATACATGTGATGCTAAATTGGAGCAAATCAAGTGATTTCCGTATTGGTTTCCCAGGTCGCAAGCTAGCCCGCCAGTCAACAGGCTCCGGGCGCCACGACCCCTCGGCGATGCCCAACCCCAAGGACCACCAGGCCGTCCAGGAGTACTTCCTGCAGCAGATCCAGCTGGGCGAGGAGCTGCTGGTGTCTGGAAACCTGGACGAGGGCATCGAGCACTTCGGGCGGGCCATCGCGTTCTGCGGACAGCCCAACAAATTGCTGGAGGTGAGTTGTACTTTTGATACCGACCCTGATGATCAGGACTCTTTAACCCGTCAAAGGCCATAAAAACACGGAAATTTCCTAACAAAGCACCTTGAATTTTGAATTGAATGTTTTGTGGATTAATTTTGAGCTATCGTATATTTTATTGACCGAAACACATTCCTAGAACAATAAACTATACAACGTGTCCGGAAACTCGTAGTACAAGCGGGAAACTGGTGAATCTACATCACGTAGAAAACACAAAAAAAATATTTTTTTCGATCTCAGCATTTTGATTTTAATATTATTTTTTTTCTATTTTTCCATTTTTTCGGCAACTAAAGGGTTAAAAAAACTTTTGAGCCCGGTTTACCCTTCGATGCATTTTATAAGACATTACATAGCTGAAATGAACCCCCTAGTGAACAATTTTTTCAAATTTAACCAAAAAAAATACAACTTCGGACCCGATTTACTCGAAAACGAAAGCTCAAATCAAAAAAAGTTATACCATAAAATCGACTCCAAATGTGATGTGGAGTCTCCAGTTTCCCGCTTGTACTACGAGTTTCCGGACACCTTGTATACCAAAACAACATTACTTGCGTTAATTACGTAAATTGATAGGTTTTACGATGTTTTCGTCAAGTAACACGCATCGACTTTGACAGAAAGAATCGCGGCAAATTTGACATTTTGATGCCACAGATAAAATCATTTAAAAATATTCTGGGGTTGCCAGGTGAATGAAACTAGTGGCTATATCATCTATGATGTTAGCGCAAGCGATTCAGACCGTGTTCTTCATACAAATTCTGTACATAGAAGGGTCAAAATCGCAGTCAAAAAGTTTTGCTTGAAAATTTTATTCAAATTTTCGAATTATTTTCTCGCGCATGGTATATTGAATTGGGCCCTGGTCGTAGCATTACCACAATTTTTTTTTTTTTTTTACATTAACTCCACACAGGAGGCCCTGAGGAAAATAACTTCCCTCAGGGCCTATGTCATCTTTGAAGATGCTGTGTGGAGAATCTTTTTGAGGAAAGGAAGGAGTGAACACGGGTCTTGAAGAGACCCATGTTGAAGGAGGGAGGAAACACAGAGGCCGGCAAATCGTTCCACAGCCGAGCCGTTGAACTCAAGAATGAGTCATAAAAACGACCCGTTCTCATGTGACTAATGTCAACCGTGTACAAATGTTGGGCGCATGTTTGGCGTGTTTCCCGACTATGCACCGGTGCCGAGGGGATCAATGACGCTAGTTCCTCGGAGCATCTTCCATTGTAATACCGGTAGAAAAAGGTCATCATTCCCACCTGACGCCTGTGCTCTAAAGATTGCAATCCGTCTGTTAAGATGGGAGAATCTATCAAACGCACCGCCCGTTTCTGCACAGAGTCAAGGGTTTTTTTAGGTATTTTGGAGCTCCAGACCAGAGGTAGCTGCCAAATTCAACCGTGGGGCGCACTTGCGTTTTGTACAGGGTTAGAAGTTGTGTACTATTAAAGCATCTGCGGGCCCTGTACAGTACGCCCAGTTTCTGAGAGGCTAACTTAACTCTGGTTTCGATGGAGCCCCCGTACCTGAGCTGGTCACTTAGAGTTACACCAAGCATATCGATGGAGGTCCTGTTCGGAAGATTGCTTCCGTTGAAGGAGACTAGATTTTCAACAATAATACGGTTTATGATGCAGAGGAAGATCGTCGATCGGTTGCAGTGATCGTGGCGGGTATGCGGTGGTGTAGTCCCACTGATGTTCTTGCTGTCAACAACCGTCCACTGATGTTGTTTGTTTGTTTGTCCAGGTCCTGCAGCAGTCCATGCCTGCGCCCGTGTTCCGTCTGTTGGTGCAGAGGCTCCCCCTCATCATGCAGAACTGTGCGCCCCTCAGGGCGGCTTCCATGCAAGACGATGATCTCGAATAAACAGTGAGCACACTCCACATTAACTTAACCTCTGGGTGGCCAGGCCATTTCACGAAAATTCACGAAATTTCACTAAAAAGGCACCACTTTGAATTTTGAATTGAATGTTTTGTGGATTAATTTTGAGCTATTGTATATTTTATTGACTGAAACACGTTCCTAGAACAATAAACTATGTACCAAACAACATTACTTGCGTTAATTACGTAAATTAATAGGTTTTACGATGTTTTAGTCGAGGAACACGCATAAATTGTGACGGTTAAATCGCGGCAAAAATGACATTTCTAATGTCACAGATAAAATCGTTTAAAAATATTCTGGTGTTGCAAGGTGAATGAAACTTTTACGCGTCTCATGGAATAATGTTGGCGCAAGCGATTCTGACACTGTTCTTCATACAAATTATGTACATAGAAGGGCCAAAATCGCAGACCGAAAGTTTTTTGGCGAAAATATTATTCAAATATTTGAATTATTTTCTCGCGCATGCGCATATGACGCGCGCGCCGGCGCGTCTCTAGCCTGTCACCGGTTAATTGATTATTGTGATGCAAAGAAATAATAAATGCTATAGATGACGGAATTCCCTTTATTATTTCAAATTAAAAATATCAGGGAAAAATGTAGAAACTGCCCTGGAAAACCTGGAATTATCAGGGAATTTTGAAATCCGTTTTTTGTGGCCACCCTGTATATTGTTATTATATCTTTGCAATTTTGTGTTAACATAATGAAGGATAACGATTTTGTAATAAAATATAAAGCACCCTTTAGAAATTGCTCACTGCTCACATTTATTTAATATTAGCTTAAGTACTTACTAGCGTTGTCCAGGCTTCAGATCATGTCTCTAATTTTAGTTCTGAATATATTTAATTCATTTAGATCTAAAAGTAGTGTAACTAAACTCACCATTAATGATTCTTCCTTTCTACCTACTACTAAATTCAAATTTATGTTAAATTAAATGAATGCCAATCACTTTGTAAAACACAATTTAAACAAATTTATTATAAATAAGTAGGTAACTTAACAACAGTGCTTCTTCGATTTTTTTAAGAACAAAAAAAATGTTATTTTAAATGTGTATCATCGGTGTCATTGCACTTCAAAAGAATATTTGACAGGTAAATTGGTGTTGCCAGCCTACAAATTTTGTAGTCCCAGTTTTTATTTTTTCTACTCTTATTTGACAGACTCTACTGCCTTCCCGGGAAACATTTATTGGATAGCTAACACCTCTACCATAGGTCATCACAAGTAATTTGCTACGTTTGGTGACTTAGCGGGGGTGCCTGGGTTTTTGGGGTAAGGTTTGTAAAATTGATTGCATGGTCGTTATTCTTATATATAAAAATGAATCGCTGAATGTGTTGCTAAGCGCAAATCTCGAGAGCAGCTGAACCGATTTCGCTAATTCTTTTTTTATAATATTCCTTGAAGTACGAGGATGGTTCTTACGGAGAGAAAAATTAAGAAAATTGCGCAGAAAACCTAACGACTATCGCACGTTTGACAGTTTGCGTGTTTGAGAATGACATTTAGCAAATCATTCTATTTTTGAATAAGGATTCTATTTTTGAAAATTTTTAAGTTGATAAATTTATTTAAAGTAGGTACTCCCCTAATAGTTTGAATCAAATCAAGAATTTTAGATATTTTAAATAGGTACCTATGTTAGGTACCTATTTAAAATATATAATATATTATATTTTAAATATCCTACTTACATGAAAAATGGAAATTTGAATAAAAATTATAAAAGGTGGCACGCGGGCTGTTTAAAAACTGAATGTACCGGGATTGAATATATGGAAAGTGGGAGGGAGGGAGAGATGGAGGAGGCGGAGTGGGAACCCCCTTACACCATGCGAGCTAATTTCATATAAAACTAATAAATATTTTTGTGTTTTTTTTTTCAGAACACCAAATTACCAGTGGAGCAGTTAGAAAATCCAAAAATCAAAATGCCTCTGTTGTTCAAAAAAAAACCTACTCCTTTAATTCACCTACAATCTATCCATCACCCTTTTATATACAATACATAATAAAATAATATAGAGTCATTTGTTATGAATTTAACAAAGGTATTAAAAAAAATAATTAATTAAACTCCAAATTAAATTTTCAGTATGTTATTAAGTTTGAATTTTTGCATAATTTACGTTAAACGAAAAACCAAGTTTTGTATTTGATTTTTAGTGAGTTATTCTTTATTCTTCAAATTATCACAAAAAATTATGTTACGTTTTTTTTTTCTCATTTTTTGTTTTTGTATCGGTACTTTGAATGTGAGTATGAATAAAATACATAGTTTTTAGTTCTAGTCGTAATGAAAATTATATGGATAATTTTATGCGGTGTAAAAAAATTTCAAATATTACCAAAATTTTTAGAAATGTTATTTTTAAAATGAAATTCAGCAACTTTGTTTTAATCACTTAAAAGTTTACCCAAAACTTTGCTTGAAATGGCGTTATGCACATTTGGTGACTAGATCTGAATAGCCAGGTACTTCTCAACTTATCCATCGTATTATAAAGTTCTGGTAAAACTTGGGTCCAAATCAAACCGAATTTTACTAAATAGTGCTGTTAAAACAAAGTTACTGTAATTTGTTTATAATATTTTTCATCACAAACTAATTTGCTTTCTATGAAAAGGTTGTGTAATATTTTGTTTCACAGGTTTCTTTTGAATGTTAAATTTTGTTTTAAAAATAATTTTGCTGCCTTTCGTATAAAATGATTCTTACGTTTTATGAATTGATTCTCGTTAAATCAAACGTCCGTAGCTAGACTATTTATCGCAACCGGAGTTGATTGCATACAGCATGATTAAAAATGTTATTATATAATACATATAATAAAAAAATACACTGTAAAATCAGGGCCGTAGCCAGAGTTGAATTTAAGATAGGGCGGCGGTAATTACAGGTAGGGCGAAAGTAAAACTGTAACTTGATCTGATCTGGTGATGTGATGATCAAAACATTTAGTTATTTAACAATTCTAAAGGATAACCTTGTGTTCTTTCACCAGGTAGATAAAAAGGATTTGTACACAGGGTAATTCTTGATCATTGCTAACAATGATCAAGTTGATGACACTGACGACAAACCGTTTAGTATGGAGAAGGCCGGAAGATATCGATCTAGGGACTGGTTTATTTATGACTCAACTGTTTAATAGCGTCCCCAAACTGTTTAGGAATTCCCCGTAAGCAGTGATTGCAATATGCGCACACAGCCTCCCACCACTTACTTCAATGCCATCTATGGGCAGAATAAAGAATTAGTATGACATGATTCCTTGTTTAATTCGAAGCTGTTTAGTTAGATGTCATTAATAGGTAGTATTTTTTTTTTCAATCATATCAAACTATGAACAAACAGTTTACTAGTATATTATCATAGTCCATGGTATTTCTTAAGGTAGGGCATTGCCCCATAATGCCCCCTCCCGCCCTAGCTACGGCCCTGTGTAAAATTTTTCAAAAGTTCTAATTCGGTGATTGTATGCACTCGTTGTCTCTTTCTTGCTAATGACAATAAGAACAAGTAAGCAAGACATAAGGCTGCGGGAAACATGTATATATATACATATATATATGCACCAATATGTGTAATTAATTTACATTAAAATTGTTATTTTGTGTAAATTACATTAAAATGGTTCATTTTTGAAATTTGCATTAAAATTATTCACTTTGTGTAATTTACATTAAAATTGTTATTTTGTGTAAATTAAATTAGAATTATTCACTTTGTGTAATTTACATTAAAATTCTTAATTTTGTGTAAATTACATTAAATGGTTAATTTTATATAATTTGTACTTAAATGATTAATTTTGTTGTAATGTGCACTAAAATGGTTCATTTTAAGAAATTTACATTAAAATGGTTCATTTTGTGTAATTTACATTAAAATGGCTCACTTTGTGTAATTTACATTAAAATTGTTATTTTGCATAAATTACATCAAAATGGTTCATTTTATGAATTTTGTGTTAATTTACTTTGTGCAATTTACATTAAAATTGTTAATTTTGTTCAAATTACATTAAATGGTTCATTTTATGTAATTTGCATTAAAATGATTAATTTAGTGTAATTTACATCGAAATGGTTCATTTGAAGTAATTTGCATTAAAATGATTAATTTAGTTTAATTTACATTAAAATGGTTCATTTTAAGTCATTTACTTTAAAATGGTTCACTTTGTGTAATTTGCATTAACCACTTCGTGTAATTTGCATTAAAATTATTAATTTTATGTATTTTGCATTATACTAAGAACATGTTGTTTGCCTCAACCCTAATTGCGCTACTTATAACTCAAACCATCATTTTTTTAATGTTTTTTAGTCTTGTTGTGGAATTTTGAAATATTTAATGTGAAAATTTTCAGTTTTATTTCTAGTTTAAAATTATCTGAATATCATGTGAAAAGCAATAGATGTGCTTATATTCTTCTTAATTATAAAATAATATGCCTTATTTTGCTAAAGCTTTCTGCAAAAATGTTCCAAAAATGCATGGATTCTGTTTTGGTTTTCGCTTTCCTTTTATAACTAAGGCGTTTTTATTTTAAATTTTGATGTTGTCATGTGTTCCTTACTCTATTAAAAATGTAGATAATATCGATCGTCCAGTTGATTAGTCAGATTTCTCCAAAATATTAAATATGCTATAAAATAACACCGGGAAGCATAACGGTCCGGTACATTAGTATGACATTTCTAAATATCCTTATTGGTGACTTCAACATCAACATTTTGTTTAACCGCTAGAATGCCGCTTGTGCGCCGACGTGTCGTGAGACTTTACACGCGATTTTGACCCTTATGTATAAAGAAAGTGTATGAAGAACACGGTCAGAATCGCTTGCTCTATTATCGCCCTTTACCATAGAGAAAACCGCAATGCGCCTGGTCACTCCATATAATTTATATTAATGATTTACCGGAGCGCGGGAACGTGCGCAGTTCTTGCGCATGCGCGGGAAAAATTCCTTTGTCTCCGATTTTGACCTTTCTATGTACGAAATTTCTCAAGGACACTGTCAGAATCGCTGGACACGAAGTGTCATGGATGCCGCTTTTTGCGAACGCTAATTGGTGGACAACCAACCCAAATTACCCCGGCAAACAACGGGTTAATTCACTACAAGTTTTTCTGTATTATAATTGATTTGGTGGTGTTTATGAGCAATCTGATTATTGTACCAGATGGAGGGTACACTTTTATGTACAACTGCGTACTCAACTCAAATTTTTATTTTTTAGAGATGTCTGAACAATCAACTGGATGATCGATATACATTATTGTAAAAAAAATCTCTAAAATTTCTCCGAGCTCACACCTTTTTACATATTGGAGTGTAAAGCAAGGTTGTGTTGTTGAAAGAATTACGAAAAACGCACTTAAAAATTACAATTAATTTAATACACTGGAATATGGCATTATTTGGGGAAAAATAAGACTTCCCAACCTTCCTCTTCTCATTTCCTTCTATTCTGCACTTATATTTTCCATATTGAGGTTATTATACGCTGGTACCATGTAGTTGGGACTCTTGTGTGATCAAACAAAAAAAACTCAAGAAGTTTTAAACAGTTTTAAAGCCTAAATTAGCACATCCCATAGAAAAGTGTCATAAGTCAAAATGTTCTATTTTACGTTTTAATCTGAGAAGTAAAGTGATTGTGATTATCTATGCTTCACGAAACCCGTGTTTAAGTTAGATCACTCCATCTCTGCAAGATGCCGCTAGTGTCTCTTTTCGACAGGACCGCTTGTTCATTTTGTTTTCGCGCTCATGTAAAATTAACTTTTTTGACTTGCAACACTTTTCTATGGGATTTGTTTTTGAGCCTTTTCCACGAGTATAATAAATTCACGTAATCTTGCCAAGGGAATTTTTTAACATAATATTCTCGATATTATTTCTGGGGTCTCTGTTCAATTTGGAAATTTGTCGGTTGTTGAAAATTTGTCGTCTTGACTTTTTTTTGTCCTTTTGGGCATTTTGTAAATTTAATTAATGTGGGTGTTAGGAAAAGCATGTAAGATGTTATTTTTGAAAAGTTGAAACTTTGGCAACACGGGTTTGAGAGATTTCTACCATTTACTGAAACAGTGTCGATATTTGGAGGGAAAATAATGTATGGAAAAAAATTGTTTTTTTTTGTGTGCGATTTCTGTGAAAAAGTAACAAAATTGTTCATTTTGTGTGTAATTTACTTCAATATACATCAAAATATTTGTTATACTCTTTGTGTATTTTACATTAAATGGTTCATTTTGTGTAATTTGCATTAAAGTGGTTTATTTTGTGTAATGTGCATTAAAATTGTCCATTTATGCATTTTACATCAAACTGGTTCACTTTGTGTAATTTACATTAAAATGGTTCATTTTGTGCATTTTGCATGAAAATGGTTCACTTTGTGTAAATTTACATTAAAATGGTTCATTTAGTGTTATTTGGATTAAAATGGTTCATTTTGTGTGTAATTTATGTAAATGGTTCATTTTCAACATTATGTTTCTAATTTATCACTTACAGTATTTATCAATTAACAGTATTTGTTATTATGCACACAAAGAAGTGTTACAATTTCTTGTAATCTTCCATCCAAATGTGGATATTGAATCAAGTATTTGGTTGAAATCTGAGATTAAGGCACCTTGTAGAGGAAATAAATTGTGAAAATCGTCATAGAGAAATTAAAAGTTGTGTGGCATTTATTTTATGATGAAAACTGTTGAAAGATGATAAAAATGTTATGTAATATTATTGAAATTGATTTATCACGAAAACTGCATTTTTATTTTTGCAATTCCTAATTTGTTATTTTAAAAAAAAAAGACAAAAAACAGGTTACAAATATCCTGGCAATATTCGAATTCTTCCCATGACCATAATGATGGTAATATAAGATGGATATAAAATGATAGTGAGAAAATGTTACTTGTGCGGTGATGGAGGACTTGGCTTGGTAGAATATTGAACTTGCAACAGCGCAGTGGGAACCTGAGGCTTTGGACCACTCAGCTCTTACTACATTAACATAAATGCAAGAAACCAAGCTTGGTATTTTATGAACGCAATAAAGAATTTCAATGAAAAATATAGCTGAAGTCCCTGACCTTTTATGTACAGTTTTTCGAAATCAGATGTAGACACAGCAGTGTGCAAAATTTCATCATTCTCGGAATATAACTAGATATTTGTTTTTGGGGTGTTATGCTGTGTTGCGCTACCTCCTTCTTTAGCCAAAGTTTCGGACAGCGTTGCAGTGTCCATCATCAGGGCAGATGTGTAATTGTTAGTGGTGAAATGTGTGCTTATTTGTGCCGCTTACAGTATACTTCAAAATGGTTATAGATTTCAATCGCCTCCGTAATCAGGCGTGCCACAATAAGAACTGGTTCCAAAAAACTGTTCCTCGGATTTACTGTCATTCAGTGATCACTAGTGCAAGGTAACCAAGATAGGCACACATTTCACCACTGACAATTACACATTTGCCGGATCTGTCCTGATGATGGACACTACACGCTGTCTGAAACGTTGGCTAAAGAAGGAGGTAGTGCAACACACGGCATAACACCTTTACTTGTATCTATCATTAAATTTTAACTTCTTGTGACTTGACCACGACTATGTGACCCCCCCCTGGCGCCAAAGCTGGATCCGCCCTTGCATGGCATGGCATCCACAATTTGTTGTATGTTATTTTTTTTTTTTTACATGAATACCGCACAAGAGTCCCAACTGCTCCCGTCTGGAGCCAGTGGGACTATGGCATCCCCAATTGGGGTATGCTGTGAGGCTGAAGGTAGTGGGGAGGGGAAGGAGGTGGGGAAGTACCTGGCTATTCAGATCTGGTCACCAAACACGGCAGATGCCATTTCAAGCAACGTTTCAATTTTGAATGGTGGTCTTACACCAGGGCGATACTGAGAGTATCTTCCACTCTGGAACGTGCTGCAAATATATGAGATAGAAAGAAGTAGGTAGGGGAAGGAGATGGGAAAGAGGGAGGTCACTAAACGTAACTGAAACCATTCCGAGCAATGTTGCCATTATGAATGGTGGTCTTTCACCAAGGCTATACTGGAAGCATAACCCACTGTTTTTTTTGTTAGTATCGCACGAGGGCCCAACTGCTCCCGTCTGGAGCCAGTGAGACAAAGGCACCGCCAATCGGGGTATCTTGTCAGCCTGAAGGTAGTAAGGAGGGGAAGTACCTGGCTATTCAGATCTGGTCACCAAACGTGACAAAAGTCATTTCAATTCTGAATGGTGATGTTATACCAGGTCGATACTGAGAATATCTTCCACTCTGAAAGGAGGTGCAAATAACATGCCTCTCTGTAGTAATTAAGTGCTAATCCATTGAAATATACATCTTATCATGCAGAAGACTGGCCGCGCACTAGGCAGCCAGAGTCGACGGCCAGTAGTCACCCTTCCGTCAAGCGATATGGACGTAGAAGAAATAACTCTTTACCTCTTGTTTCGTAAGAAACGCAAAGCAAAGAGAAGATTTTGGATTCATCCTCTTCTTCTGGAACGACACTCAAAAAGCTTATTTAATAATTATTTTAAGGATCTTCGTAACCACGAACTATGCAAGAATGTCAGTGAAATCGTTTGATAACCTCTTGAAAAAAATAATAATTATGGGTACTGATACTCGTATGCGAGCTTGTATAATTCCAGAAGAAAAATTATCAAAACTCATTTTCAAAAAGAAGTCATAAATAGTTTCGGAGCCTATACTTCTGGCTGCTACGACAAGTTTGCGGAGACTGAAGGCAGCCACATACTAGCCTTTGGGTTCTGCCTTGCACGCTCTGGCTGCCGTGCAATCGTACGCGATCTATTGGCTGCCGCAGCCAGGAATTCTTGGCTGCCTAGTGCGCGGGCTCCAATGAGACACCGTGTGTTGGTACGCGGCCAGTCTAACTTTGCAGTTGAAAGCATTTCTATTGAAGATTTTGTGGATACAACTAGAAATAGAATTTTTATTTGATAGTTTCTCTTTTGTCCATGTCAATCTGTAAATGCATTTGTCCCGCAACCAGAGCACTTGGTAGCACTGCACCAGATTGGTAGATACTCTCAGTATCACCTTCAAGGGCGGATCCAGGAAGGGGGGTCATGACCCCCCCTAGGCTACGTCCAGGACCTAGGTGGACCACTTATTAAAATTGTTAAACATAACGTTTTTATATATTTTTTGTATCTATTTTTATCAAAATTAAATTATAACTTCTTGTGACTTGACTACGACTATATGACCCCCCCCTGGCGCCAAAGCTGGATCCGCCCCTGATCACCCTGCTGAAAGATGACCACTTCGAATATAAACGTTGCTTGAAATAACTTTAGTCATGTTTGGTGATCAAATCTAAATATTCAGACATTTTCCTTCTCCACTGTGTTCAGCCTCACAACACATTTTAATTTGGGTGGGACTCTGCCACAGGTCACCCCTAGTATTTCGCTAAGTTTGGTGACTATTAGGGGTTCATGGGGTGTCTTGGCAGCGGATGCGTCTGCCCACCAACTGCATGGTAGGCCGAATCGGGAGAGACTGGTTAAAGGAAACCTTTTGATCTCTCCATTATGACTTTTTTCTATGTGAATACCTCACAAGAGTCCCAGCTGCTCCCGTCTGAAGCCAGTGAGACTATGGCATCAATGGGATATGTAGTGAGGCTGAAGGTAGTGGGGAGGGGAAGAGGGAAGTGGAGAAGTATCTGGCTATTCAGATTTGGTCACCAAACACAGCTAAAGCCATTTCAAGCAACATTTCAATTCTGAATGGTGGTCTTACTCCAGGGCGATACTGAGAGTATCTTCCACTTTAGAATGTGCCGCAAATATATTATTTTTAACGAATTGTGAAATAACACAAATGAATCCATTAAAATTTAATTAAATGAAGACAATATTAGCGAAACTCAATCGAAAATCTGGAAACAGAAAAAGATTAAGAACCACCCACATTATCTTCATTTTCTTAACGCATATTTTATTGGCTGCTATCTTTATGTATGATTGCAAGATTCAAACCCAAATAAAATGGATAAAGATTTATCCAGACACTATCTAGATAGTCTACTTTACTTGTACCGCCAACTTATTGGTGTAATTTAGCACTTTAGTTAATATTAGGTCCTTACATATGAAATTGGCGTTTTGCCGTACTGGCAACTTTGATCTCAAATATCTTCTCTTTGGTTAGGAATTCCAAATTCAAATTTATACAGCTATTTACTCATGTATTTGTGTTTCGAAAATTATAATTCATTTGTTTTTTCCTTAATTGTTTTTTTTCTTTGCGTCACTTAGTTTACAAAATGGAAAACTTGAAATATCGTGTTATTTACGAGTACGAGTTCAACTGTGGCACCAGTGCTGCAGAAACGGCTCGAAGGATTAATGATGTGTATGGCGACGGTACTGCAAAAGAAAACACAGTGCGTTTTTGGTTCCAACGTTTTCGTTCTGGAAATTTCGACCTGCAGAACAAGCCCCGTGGACGGCCGGAGACCAAATTTGATAATGAAGAATTGAAGGCTATTGTGGAAGCGGATCCATCGCAAACCACATCCGAGTTAGCTGCAGGCTGCGGTGTTGTGATAATACTGTTTCAATCCACTTGAAGCAAATTGGGAAAGTGAAAAAGCTTGAAAGGTGGGTACCTCACGAATTGAGTGAAGCAAATCAACAAACGCGCCTTGACCGCTAGACCACACACTGCACAACAAACGGCTACCAAATTAGAGGAGCTTATTGGAATGTCTAAGACATCCACCGTACTCTCCGGACCTTGCCCTAACAGATTACCATTTTTTTCGAAATTTGGATAACTTCTTGCAAGGGAAAAAATTCAACTCCGATGGGGCAGTCAAAGATTTTATTGATTCCCGTCCGAATGGTTTTTTTAGTAAAGGGATCGATGAACTACCTATGAGATGGCAAAAGTGCATAGATAGCAATGGTACTAAATAAATATAATATATTAAATAAATATAATATATTTAAAAAAATCGACTTTATGTTCCTCCCATACAAAACGCCAATTTCATATGTAAGGACCTAATATTACCCACGCACAGGCGGTGCCTTAGTGGGTTCCCATTATCTACTTTTGTCTTATAAATATTTTTTACATTATTTTTATCTTGTGTTATGTTATACATATTTAGAAAATATGTAAAAATTACTTTTGAAATGTATCAAGATGTAATGGGAAAAATAAAGGAAAGGGAGAAAAAAAAACGCATTTAGTTCTGCAATCATCCATAATTTCTGAATCTTGCAATCATACATAAAGATAGCAGCCAATAAAAAATGCGTTAAGAAAATGTAGTGTTCTGCTAATTGAGACACACTAGCAGATTCTCCAACACACTTGGATGGAAATCACTTCTTAAATAAATAGTATCTGGTTCGTTATCTGCGTTTATTTATACTTTGTCAACCTAACTCGGAGCTAGCTAAAATGGTTCTGTCCTGTAAAAATTGAAACACAGCCTCTCAGCTTCCCCGAACCCCTGCCGGTGAACTTGAGAACTACGCTGCCTGCCATCTAGCGGATTCTACCGAAAGCTGATGTCACCGCCATCTGTCTCTAGAAGGCGGAAGCTTTTACGATACACTACAGAAAATGAAGATATTGTCGGTGGTTCTTATTCGAAGTAGGATACAGTTAAAAATGACCGAATCGAGATATTGACACCTTGGCGCAGTGGTCAGCGCATTTGCCCAGAAAGCAAAAGGCCCTGGGTTTGAGTACCAGAGGTGCAATCTTTTTCTGTCTCCAGATATTCGATTGAGTTTTGCTAATATTGTCTTTATTCAAATTTATTTGAGCACGCCGGGATCCGAACCCGCAACCTTTGGATTGCTAGTCGAAAGGCTTACCCCTTGACCGTCAATGTTGGGGATGCCATGGTACCACTGGCTTTGGGCAATCGGGACTTTAGTGTAGCATTCACATAATCTCACACCTAGAGAAATGAATCTATCACACCCCAAATATTGAGAGACACTTGTACGACAATAATAAAATTGGGGAGAGGAATGCCAAAGGATTATGTTAAAATTGGTAGAATATATTATAATCATTGAAACAAATCATTTTTCCCACAAAATACATAATATTACCTTTATTATTAATCTATTAACAACATTTTCAACTATACATTTTTACACGACACCTTAATATCAGTTCATTTAAAAATATTATTATATGGTAACAAAATCATGCTCAGTATTGGCCGTTGTACGCTATAAGTAAAATTCGGTGACTGGCAACTGGTGACTGACAACTCAACAAAATGAGTGATTCCTTTGAAACGTCAATAATATAAAACATTGTCAAGCACAGTTTAAACATAGTTTTGCACCAATTTAACTTTAAATATACCTTTATTATCCTTGTAAAAGTAACTAACATTACAGATGCAATCTCCATACTCAAGTGGGACCATTTTAGGCATGTAACACAAAAGAGGTCACCCTTCGACCAAGTATATCTAGACAGGGCGTGTAGGTCTTAAAAATGACACCGGAACCAAAAATATTGGTTTACGAGAACATTTATCAAAAAGAAAGTCCTTTATCTCGCAGTCAAAAGATCGCAAGAAGCATTGGTTTGTAACTTTAGTTGGTCTCCTTGGAGCTAATTTGTTTTCCAGCAAGTTTGCGGTAACGGAATTACTAGCTTTGTGAAGATCATTTTTAAAACACAAATTTCATACAGTTAGAAATATTTTAGGTATGGGGTATCGCGGACTTTTGTTATTAACAATTTAATCAGTTATAGGAATATCTAAAAAAATATGTACATAACATATGAATTCGAGGCAGCGAATCGAGAAAAGTAACATTTGATAAAAAATGTTTAATTTCTTCTTAGTAAAACAACTACGTGAAGCAAGAGATGTAACGGAATTCAATGGGTAGTTGTATTATGAAATTTCTCGTAGGTGGTGTCACTTTGGGATTGGAATTGGGTATGGGAGGGCTAATCTGTAGTTAATATATCCATGAGGTCACCCATAGATGTGATGGGCTTCAAATGGATGAGAGCCGCCAAAAATCAACAAAACTGAACACATTTAAAGTTGGCACTATGTCCAAAGCCAGAAGGCTTATGTTGAAGATATACAAATTTCATGATTCCAGAGCTCACTGTTTGAGAGATTTTTTTTGCTTCAGTAAAACAAATAGATTTCTATGATAAAATTACATAATATAAACAACTAAGATGTGGTTTTGTAAAATTATTATAAAAATTTAAATGTATAAATTAAAATTAAAAATGTTTCATACTGTAAAGTAGATATCTTAGCTTTTGAAGCCAATTTGAACACTTTAGATCTGTGATAAATTTACATTTAATAAATATGTTTGTATATGTAACAATTCATATAAATTTAATATAATTTTAACCCTTCGGGTCTCCGACATACATTGTCACGAGGGTCAAAATATTTCCACTTAGCAATAAAATCCAAATAAATTAAATATTTGTGAATATATCTGAAAACTAAAAACTGGTTTCAAAGGGTGATGAAATACGCTTTCAAATTTTATTATAAAAAAAAAAAAATGTAAGTTTTTAAAAATAAAAATTTTGATTACAAACTTTAAAAAGTTTTAAAAATGCCTCACATAAATTTTTTTCTAATAGACAAATGCATTATAAACGTTATCATCACCTCATTTTTTTATCATTTCACGTAAAAATATATTTTTTTAAATTCACAATATTTCAAAAAAATTTTTTCAAATTGCGGTCGGAAACTTTGGTTTCATATAGATGTACATATTTATTGTTTTAAGCTCAACTTTTAGATTTGAATATAAAGTGTTGTGTTTTCTCTTTCTAACACCACTTAGATCACATTTGTCACCTTAATAATAAGGGAGATACAACGGTTTCTATGAGACCTATACGAGTTGTTCCCAAAAGCGAACAAATAAGCTTGTAAATTTTATTTGATTTTTCATTAGTAATAATATAACATCTTTTTACAAACATTAAATTACAAAATCATTGAAAATAATTTTTATTTATAAATTTTATTGCACAATTTTCAAGTAAATAATTTGTAAAATAATACAATATAATGTATTGACTTACAAAATGTCTAACAATAAGTCTAGTCAGTATGAAAACTAAACTTTAGTAATGCATTTTGACACCTAGTTGCCAATTATGATTATAGCCTTAATGTAAAGAAAATATATGATGCAAAAGTAAATTGTAGAAGTCGGGGACACCCGAGAGAAGACATGGCACGATCAAGTATTTCAAATACTTCAGTCAGGCCATGCCAATAGTCAGAATAACAGAAGAGTATGTATAAAGGAAAAATTGGGAGGCGGATACCGCCGCTCTGGGAACCATTTATTTGATAACCAACACCCCTGCCATAGGTCACCCTAAGTGGTTCGCTTGGTTCGGCTTCGCCGAGTTTGAGTGTTGGTGACCATTTTATAAATCCGATAGGAACCGGTTCCAAAAATAGCCGTTTCCTCGGAACCACTGTGATCCAGTGAAAGCTAATCACCGGGACAAAGTAACCGCGACAGGCAATGACGTCATATTATATAGACGCATGGTATTATTATTCACAATTTCCAGTTCCATTAATGATCATACCATCCACCTCTCCATACCCGAAGAGATCGACGAAAACACAAATCCAATAGTACTTATGCCTGCCAGCCGACACTCCTCATGCTAGCTGCTAACGTAAGTGGCGCCATCTTTTGGCATTGCTTTAATTCGGTTCTATTACAAAAGTACATTTGTAACAAACTCCATGTACGAAAATGGTTTTGAGTGTGTACGGTATCAGAGTTATATTTGTGGTCGGATTCTTAACCTGTCCTGTGCCTTACCAATTTTGTATGAAACCTCGGAAATCATTGATCGATTTTGACCTTGTCCTTCATACAGTTTCTTTATACAATAAGGGTTAAAATCGCATTTAAAAAAAAAAAAAATTCGTCAATTTTGTCCGCGCGCGCCGGCGCGCTTACGGCACAGGAGAGGTTAAATTTCAATCGTACAGACGTTAGCGTAATAATAATGTAAGATTGATGGTTCACGTCCCGTCTTCCTTGTTTCTATTATTATGTGTACTGGAATAGATTATGGACATCAAAACTATTGCATCATATTTTAACAGTTTTTATATACATATTAACAATTCAATCAATGACTTCAAATTTGACGCACTGCATCGAAAATAATAATAAATTTAGCTTATTTACATATAAAGGAATTATGCTTTTAAAACATACAATTATATTGCACTAATTTAACAATAATTTCATTTATAATTTGAAATCATAAATAACTTAAATTAGATAATAACTTAATTATAAATTACATATTTATTATAAGTTATTACAAGTATGATACAAATATATTTTTTTTTAAAGAAATTATGACTGAATCAGGTATTTAATATTGTAGCAAATTAATTAGGGTGTAGCTATATACGGTTAACTTTGCAGTTGGCCAACTGAAGAATGAATAATTTTTAACCACTATTTAGCAATTATGCAAGTTTTTTGTCTTAACCTGTCAGATTTGTAAAAACTTTGTGTTATTTCCGCTTCGCAATTAAAGCTCTATAAATGAGACATTTCTGAACATAGCCGAATACTAAACACTGTTTTTGAAAGGTTATGAAATAAGCTTTCAAAATAACAATGTAAATTTTTGATTACACAAATTTTGATTTTGTATATTTAAAAAATTTCATTTTCCAAAAATGTATTATGAAATATCATTTAATTTTTCATGATTGTAACATTTAAATATTTTTTTTTTTATAATTAAGTCATGGAGATTACTTTCAAAAGTTAAAAAAACTTTATATATATACATTTATTTGATTCTTAGATTTCAAATTTGATATCGATATTGTATTGGGAGGAATGTCATAATTACATAATTTTACTTGAAAAGAAAAAAAAATTATTCAATGGGACAGACTTTTTAAATAGAGTGTAATTTGAAAAATGGGGTAAAAAAAATACCCTATCTTGTCAGAAGGTCAAAATATTTGCACTTTGCATTAAAATCCAAATAAATTGAATATTTGTGGATGCATCCGAAAACTAACTAAAAACTGTTTTTAACCTCTTTATTTGCCGGAGAGGTGCGGACACGCGATGTGTGCGCCATGCGCGTGGAAAATATTTCTAAAAAAATATTTTTTAATGCGATTTTGACCCTTCTGTGTACAGAATTTGTATGAAGGACAAGGTCAGAATCGCTTGCGCCAACATATATAGGATATAGGCAAAAATTTAATTCACCTGGCAACCCCAGAATATTTTTAAATGATTTTATCTGTGGCATCAAAATGTCAAATTTGCCGCAATTCTTTCTGTCAAAATCCAATGCGTGTTACTTGACAAAAACATCGTAAAACCTATCAATTTACATAATTAACGCAAGTAATGTTGTTTTGGTACATAGTTTATTGTTCTAGGAATGTGTTTCGGTCAATAAAATATACGATAGCTCAAAATTAATCCACAAAACATTCAATTCAAAATTTAAAGTGGTGCTTTGTTAGGGAATTTTCGTGAAAGGGCCTGGCCTTTAACAGGTTAAGGGGGGAGGGTCAAAATTGCAAAATATGTGACGTCAACAGGGGTCTCACAATGGTGACGATGTGTGACAGGGACGGGGGGGGGGCGGTCAAAAATCATGAAATTCGTGTAACGTAATTTATGGACGGCCCCTAATTAGGTGTGCTATATTTTCCCCAAACCTTAAACATAACACGGGGCAATATATCTTATTAAACATTATGAAATAATACATGTAAACAATAGCACCATTTATTTGGTAAAATATATTATATTATTCCAATGAACATAATTACTTTATTAACTATTTTTTTCAATTTATTTTTCACATACTAGGTTAGGTTAGGATACACTATAAAGAAAATCCCTATTATCCCTTTTATTTATACCGATTTGATTTGATGATAGTTTTATCTATATTGATATCGCCAATTAGCATATTTCAAAACGTTCAATCAATTTATATTGATATCGCCAATTGGCATATTTGAAAGTATTCAATCAATTTCATCTAAAGTAAGGAAAAATTAAAATTACTTCAGTCAAACTGACACACCCAAAAATCAATTCTATCATTTTATCTCTCACTACCGATAATCCAGTTGATTAGTCAGACATCTCTGAAAAATCAAAATTTGAGTTAATAATAATAATAATAATTGGATAATTTATAAAGTGCCGTTTTTGTGAAAAATCACCTCAAGGGCGCTGTAAATTAAGTATGCAGTTATGTGTAAAAGTGTATCCTCTATCTGGTACAATACTCAGATAACTCATAAACACCACCAAATCAATTATATATGCGTGCAGCTTGTGCGCATGCGTGAAAAAATATTTCGAAATAAATATGTTTGTCTGCGATTTTGACCCTTCTATGTACAGAATTTGTATGAAGAACAAGGTCAGAATCGCTTGCGCCAACATTACCCCATAATATGGGTAAAAATTTCATTCACCTTGCAACCCCAGAATATTTTTAAACGATTTTATCTGTGGCATGAAAATGTCAAATTTGCCGCGAATTTTATCTGTCAAGGTCGATGCGTGTTCCTCGACTAAAACATCGTAAAACCTATTAATTTACGTAATTAACGCAAGTAATGTTGTTTTGGTAGGGTAAAGCAAGGTTATTTGGTGATATTTTTGATTTATCGTCATGTACTTTGAAAAATAAGGATATTAAAAATTTACAAAATTAATTATTGCTTAGGTACATTATTTCAGCACATATTTTAAAAAGAAAAAATAAAATAATAACTAACATAACACAAGAAAACTTACAAATGTAAATCGCCAAAAGATATAGGTAATTTGGTTATAGGTAAGGTTATTTGGTTATAGAGGGTGTTTAATTTGGTGATATTCCTACCTTGGACTGTAAATAGGTAAAATAACAATAAATGTGTTTTTAAATCTTCAACGAGATTATAAAATATTGATTGCCACTGCGTCACATGTGTTATCATCTCCGTTTTCTTGCTTTTGTTCGTAGTGGAACAGAAATCGCAATAAACGCACATTACTTTCTTTTTATATTGATCGTCTTCTGAAAAAGTTTTCATAACACTTTTCCAGTCATTATGATTCCACTTGGTTTTAAGGATTTTGTGGAAAAATAATCAATTCTGCACGATGTTGATGGTTCTGACCGTTCTACCTTTTTTGACAAAGAAGGCTATCCGGCGCGAGGTTTTACGGATTTTGCGGACAATTAATTAATCCTATGTGATGATGATGGTACTGACTGATCTACCTTTTTGGTCAATTTAAAGGAGGTGTCAAACATTTTTGGTGAATCACTTTTAATTCATGTCATAGGTGTTGGAATATTGTGGGGAATTTTTAAAATGTCTTCAAAATTAGTTTCTTTTTGCTGGAACTGTGATGGTCAATGCTTTTTCTGTTAATTGAGAAGGTCCTAAGACTTCTGGACTTCTTTATTAATTTGAAGGTAATTTTGATATTATTTTTTGAAAAACTGCGCACGTATGCTGGTTTACGTTTGGAGACGTCATCATAAATTCATTCAAACTCCGACTCCAGAAGAGCGATTCTATATCTTTTGTCGGATCGTTATGAGATAATGGACGTGATCTCCTGTCAGATTTGTGTGATTTATTTGCTTTTCCAAAGCAGAATGTACATTAAATGAATTCATAATAATGCATAATTGCAGTAATTCAAGTTTAAAACGATCAAAACTAAAATATGTTACAGTAAATATGCAAAAATTGCACAAATCTGACTGGAGATCACGTCCGTTATCTCATAACGATCCCACGAAAGATATAAAATCACTCGGCAGGCTGCTTTCAATGGACGATACACTCCGATAGCTAATGGCTGCAAGAGGTGGCTAGTGAATATAATAAATATTTAACGAATTAGAGATAGGTAACTTGGAGACAGGTAATTTGGTGAGGATAGGAAATTTGGTGATATGTTTAAATAGACCAAAACAACATTAAAACTGTTCACCGACCTAATATGCATGATGATAATTCACCATTAATCCAGAATTCAAATTATAGAAAATAAAAATAAATGTTAAATATCACAATTCGTTAAGTCCAAAAAAACATTTAAAAAAAATTAATATTACCCACAAATAACTTAAGCTCCTGCCAAAAAAAAAGTAGGACAGCTGCCATTTTCTTTAATTGTGACTATGCAGCATACTCTTCTGATTAAAATAAGGTGTAAAACTTAAACATACCTTCAGAAATCCCAGAGTAATAGATAAATTACAATTTGAAGTCGCCACAGCACATTGAAAGTTGTTAAAATATTTTTCGTTTGAGTAAAATTATTTTCTGTTTCACCGACCACGTAAAAACTTGTGAAGTTGATTTATTATGGTTCACAGGTCTGTTTTCCATCTACGATTCTAATTTCAAAGCTGTGTACTGCATGGTTAATTTAATAATTACAAAATTCTACTATATCACCACATTACCTGTATCACCAGATAACCTCGCCTTACCCTACATAGTTTATTGTACTAGGAATGTGTTTCGGTCAATAAAATATACGATAACTCAAAATTAATCCACAAAACATTCAATTCAAAATTCAATGTCGTGCTTTGTTAGGGAATTTGCGTGTTTTTTACGGCTTGTGACAGGTTAAAGCATATTATTTAATAATACAAAAAACACAAACACGTGAAAATAACATTTGATTTATGGGGAGCATTAGAATATTGCTTTCCCCATTATCTCAAAACTCAGTATTTTGAGATGTCTGACTAATTAACCGGATGATCGAAGTATGTAGGCATTAAAACAATTATTTTAGATAAATTTTTAAAATCAGATTATTTAAATTCTTAATTTTAACAGTTTATATTATTATATAGCAAAATGAAGAACAGTATAAAATAAAAATTAAAAAGATTCAACATTTATTATTTAGCTATGGATTAATTTAAAAAATAAATTATATTATGCATTTCATATCGCGTTTCTTTAGAAAAATATACTCTCGCTTTGAATTGGTCGTCAACAACAATATGTATTATAAATAATGATTATTATGTACTTAGAGTTAAACAGTAGAGATATTTCTAATTTAATTTATCAACCAAACACCAACAGCTGCAAGAAATGTAAACAGGACAAAGAAAAATCTATTTATAAATGTCAAGAATTTTTGCATCCCAAAATGAAGTTTTTAGCTTTTTATGTTGTGGATTTTGGTATTCATACAAAAAAAGAAAAAAATTCTCGTAAATTTATCACATTTATATTATATTTTGTGAAATTAGAACTTTCTTGTTATTAGACCTCGGACTCTCTATGGAGGTTTTAATTTGTTGCTTGAAAAGTGTCAAGGGCATGGCCGCACTGGGAATTTATTTTAGCAAATCCATTCCAATCAGTATATTTCTTCCGCACATTTCTCGGAAGTTCTAATGGAACTGACCCTCCACACAGCATCTTCAAAGATGACATAGGCCCTAAGGGAAATTATTTTCCTCAGGGCCTTCTGTGTGGAGTTAATGTAAAAAAAAACTGATTTTAATAAGTGGAGGGTGAGTGCAAAGGGCTCACATAGATGTATGTACAGTCAGTTGATGCCTTTGACACCGAATTACTGGTAAAAATAACAGTAATATCCGCCTTACATAAATGTATGAAGTTACAACCTACATTTTGTTAATAAACTCTATGTTCGATGATGATTTTGCTTACAGCGTGGCAACAGAGTCGTACATCAAGTTGGGTTGTTTAGTTTCATCTCTATTATGTTGCGACGTGACGATTTGCTGGCTATTTGATAACCAAATGAAAAATTACATTACGCAGTTTGAACCATAACTTTGTGCTCTGTTTTATTTTGTAGCTAAAAGCATGGCATAAAGATATGCTTCTGAAGGAAGGCGACGGAATTTGACGGAATATTTGGATTGTAATTATGTATGAAAGGTCATATATTATTATCTATGGTTGATACATCGATGCCTAAGTGCTTACAATAGATATGCAGTATGAGAACAACATTACGCATGACATAAAATGATATTAAGGCAACTAACTGGCAGTGACAGAATTTTCGGCGCACGAAAAACTAACAAACATCAATTTGGTTCACATCAAACACGAAGAGCGGCCAGACAAAGAGAAATTTACAGAAGTATGACTGGCTATGCTTTTTGTGCATAGACTTTCCCTATACATATTATATACTTTTATAAGTTGAAACTTTACTTAAATAATACAGACATGTGGTATTTAAGTAAATTAAAACTTTACAAATACAGACGAGTGATGTTTTTTACCTGCATCGAAACGATGAAATTTTAAGTTATTAAGGATGTAGGATCATAGCTGCTGTTTTGGGTATGGAACTCCTGATGAAGTTCTGTGCGCACTGCATGACCTTGAGGGCCCCGTGTTCGATAAGCTTGTTCGCTAACTCCCTTCCCAGATCTTCGCACTTCTCTAAAACCTCTTCAGAAAGATTGAAATGTTTCGTCAGACCGCAAAACAATTTAATTTCTTTCTCAGTGCAAATTTCCGCATCTGAATTGACTGTAGATACAGCAGAATTGGCGTCAACGCTTTCTGTGGCAGTGTTCTGTTTCAAAAATGGACAATTTTTTGCTTTGGGTTCATTGATGATGTCGTACGCAGGAATCGTGACTTTTGCGTCGCTCAAATTGCTCATTTCCATTTGCGAGCTGATTGCAACGGCTTGATTCGCCATGAACGGGCATTTTTTGATGTCGTAGCTTGGTCGGCGTGGATGCATCTTGACCAGGGTCTCGCTAAGACCTTCACCATCAGAAAAGTATGGGCATTCTCCCATTACTTCTTGCCCGATCGGATATTCGACGGGACAGACACGTTTCTTACCTTCGGCAAACGGGCAGAGCATGAACAGCTTTCCGTGTTTGTTGATTAAGTTTTCGATGTCGATTGGTTCGGCGTTGTCCATCGCTGATTTCATGACTTTCATCCTGCAGCAGTTGATTATCTTTTTGTCATCCCCGCTGCCTTGACTTTCGCTTATTTTTCTTCTGCACGAAGTCTCTCCTCCGCTTTTGAACATCTTACTATCTGGTTCGTCGATTTTGACCTCTGAACATTCCCCGTTTGAATCAGACAGTTTGTGTTTGCCGATTGCTTTGTTTTTCGCTTCAAACGGACAGCCTGATGTTTTGGCGGGTGTTTTAGCTTCTTCGAAGACATGGATGAGTTGTTCTTCGATCTTGGTCTCTCCGTTAAGACTCCAAACGGCACCGGTTATTTTGAAGCGCTTGGCCGACTCGGGAGTCGGTTTGAGAACTGTAGCAACTGCTACCGGTGCACTGCAACCACCGTCTGAAAATATAAACAATTTGATTAATTTGTACTTTCATTAAGTTATTAGAAGAAGCCAAGCGAGTCAGACAACTACTAAATATGGATAGAAATTCACTAAGGGAGAAAGTAGGTTTATTAACAGGTCACTGCCACCTCACACACACCTGACACAAGCAACTGTTGGGATTGGAAAGCAAACACTGATAGCTGTGGGAAATGTAAACAGGCTCAAGAAACACCCTTTCAATTATTGCACCAATGTCTATTGGTGATACCTGGGAAGTTGAATCATATCATGTTGTGGAATAAGGAGCATGGACAAACATCCAATGACAACCCTTGTGGACTCTATTAAAAGGAGAGATAGCACAATGGGCCAATGGCCTGAGTACTATGCTGGAAGCTATGCAGACCATCACCTTATCAAAAACAAGAGTAGTATTCCTTTTCAAGATTAAACACATTTATTTAATAATAGGAATACCACAAGGCACCATATTGGGTCCTGCTTTATTGTGTTAATATCCCGCCTTGATGAGAAGAAAGCTCAGATACCTGGGAAGTTGAATATCATGTTGTGGTACCAGCAGAAATGGACGAACATTGAATGACTGTATTAAAAGGACTGGGCTACTCTTGAGGAAATAAGGCGAAACGTGTGGAATAGCACAATTGGCCTATGGCCTGAGTACAATGCAGACCATCCTCCTATCAAAAACAAGAGTAATATTCTTTTTAAAGATTAAGCATATTTACTTATGATAGGAATACCACAAGGCACCATATTGGGTCCTGCTTTATTGTATTAATGTCCCACCTTGAAGGGAAGAAAGCTCAGATACCTGGGAAGTTGAATATCATGTTATGGAACCAGGACTATATTGAACGGACTGAGTTACTGTCAAGGGAATGAGGTTATCAGGGGAGCTGGAGAGCTGAAGATGTGGAGAGACTTACCCAGTGTCTTGAGGAAGCTTCTCTCAGCCAGGACCCTGCAGAAGGTGTCTGCATGGTTGAGGGGAGCCAGCATCTGAAGCACTGCCGTGTTGGTGGCCATGCACTCGATGGCTAGTGCCCCTTGTCCAACTGCGTACAAGACTTCTTTACAGGGCAGAACCTGCCAGAACAAAACATTATATTGTAATTTTTTTTTTTTACATTAACTCCATACAGAGGTCCTCAGGAAATAATTCTCCTGGGATGCTGTGTGGAGGGTCTTTTTAGGAAAGGAAGAGAAGAAGTTCTGGGAAAGAAAAGGGTATTAGAGGTGGGTAGGAATCTGGGAGTGTGTCCCATCCATCAATCCATCCCCCCCACTGCGGTGCAAGGCGATGTTCCGAGAGAGTACGGCTGGAGAAGTCAAAGGGACTCCCTCAACCATTCTCCAACGATCTGGCCTGCCATGCAGCTGGTGATCAGACGCATCCGCCGCCAAGACCTGGACAAACCTGACCCCAAATATAGCGAACCACTTGGGGTGACCTACGGCAGAGGTGTTGGTTATCCAATAAATGGTTCCCGGAGCTACCCATACCGCCTATCAAATTGATTAGGAATTATAATTATTAATCTGCTGCTGCTGAGAGCTTCGTTGTAAACTCTCTTTCTGTTACAGAAAGAACAATGGGTTACGATGGATCATCTATCATAATGTAAAAAAAATTTGATTCTGTTTTAAATTACGTTGCATATTTTCACACTTTTGCATATCATTAGCATTTTTCATGTGTGTATGACTGCATATTTCAGCCTCTTGATGTTGCGTATAATCTGGTCTCTAGTGATCGGGTTAAAATGATTGGGTAGTTCTCGATCGGCCCAGGACTACTAACACAAACTGTAAAATGATTACTTTACCTGAGATATCCTGTTTTGCCAGCCCATCCTCACAAGTCCAGCTTGCGCCAAAATGAGGGCCACGTAATTCGGTACATCTGTCAACTGCATACCCGTCTGGTTTAACTCTGGGATTCCATTCAAAGCTGCATTCGTCCCGTCCAAAACCGCCGAGGGTGTCCCGGTTGACCGTTCGTTCGCCGATTTGTTGGAATAAACCGGCGAAGGAGTTCCGTTTGACAATTCAACGGTTTTACTGGTTTCTTCGTGGGTTTTATTCAGTTCTGTATCAGCTTCCTTTGGTTGAGGCTTGGACTTGCAATTGAAGTCCAGCTTTTTGAGTCTTGTGTTGAGATTTCCACGGATGTCGACCACTTTTAAATGCGGGTGACTTCTGTTGATCTGAGCGGTGCGACGAAGAGAAGATGTTCCTGCAATTAAAAAAAGCATTTGATTTATTTATTTTACTCAAGAAAGGGACCCTCAGATGGTTTGGGCATGAGCGAATGAACGTAGTGAATGGTAGAAGAAGTCATGGACGCCCGAGGAAGACATAGCACGATCAAGTGAATCAGATACTTGAGTCGGGCCATGTCAAGAGTCATAATAATAAAAGAGAATGTATGAATGTGATTGAGGCAAAGATTACATGCCAATATAATCCGTCCTCTCTGCCTACCCCTGGTAAGGGGACTGCCGCCCCGGTAACCCTTTATTGGATTACCAACCAATTTTATCTGCCATAAGTCACCCCAAGTGGTTCGCTACGTTTGGTGACTTAGCAGGGGTGCCCGGGTTCATGGGTTGAAGTTTGCCCGGGTCTTGGCGGAAGATGCGACTGCTCACCAGCTGCATGGCAAGCTGGATAGGGAGAGAGTGGTTGAGGAAGTCTCTTTGACTTCTCCAGTTATACTCTCTCGGAACATCGCCTTGCACCGCGTTGGGAGGGATGGGTTCTTGTGTCTGTCACTCTGGGATTCACTGACCCCCAGATTCCTCCTACCCACCCCTCATACCCTTTTCTATCCCAGAACTTCCTCTCCTTCCTTTCCTAAAAAGACCCTCCACACAGCAACCCCAAAGATGACATAGGCCCTGAGAGGAATTATTGGCCTCCTGTGTAGAGCTATTGTAAAAAAAAAAGAGCTCTTGATTGCAATGACTAGCAAAATTCACATTAAAAAAAAACAGATATTTTCCAACTTTATAAGCAATAAAAATAAATGGAGTTAATATTATTTTGCATAGTAAGTTAGGTCAAACTTCGATACTTGAAAAATATCCAAAATAAACCAATCTGTCAGCGGATAAAAGTATGCACATAACATTAGTTAGCATCTCATGTTAACCAAATTGGCAACGTCCGGTCAAAATGTTCCCAATAAATAAATTTACATACATACATTCATTGTGCAATACAACACTATTTTTTCAAACATAATAAAAAGGAGATGAGAGGAGGAAGGGCTGCGCAGCCATTTTCATACAAAACCTAATTTTGGATTTGCTCGTGAAAAATGGGACAAAAATAATACAGACATCCTGTAAGACAATAAATTATTGTTCAGTGTAGCCTGGTTTCCCCTTGTCAAGTCCTCACCATGTTGCACCCTCTGTGATGCTTAGATGACTTTAGACTTACTTACATTCATCATTAACTTATTCTTTATACATTGGTTCATACTAGACACAGGAGACTGTAGATTTTACATAGTGTTAGAAACAGCACCGCATCACCAGCATACAACAGGCAACATACTTGTAATGTATCATATTAGGTCCTTAAATAATAATAATAACAGAATAACAATAATAGAATAAAAACAGGAAATATGTATATGTATATATACTCGTATGTACATGTGTATTTAAGTATGGGTGTAAATGAGTGTTACCTTAGATATATATTTTTAAATTTTTATACTCCTATGAAGTCAATCATGTTGATCACTGAAGACACTATGCATATATATATTTTAATTTGTGTGTTTATCTTACATATATTTTTAAATTTTTAAACTCCTACGAAGTCATTCATGTTGATCACTGTAGACACTATGCTTATATATATATTTTTTATATTTTTTTTAATTTTATTTTAACTACCACTGTTATCCACATAATATAATACCCACACACAGGCTTCGCCTTTGTGGGATTTTTTTTTTTTTGTTACTTACATTTTTTGTTATTATGTATTTACCTATATGTAAATGTACCAAAAAAACTTTGCTAATAAAAAATAAAAAAAATAAAATACATATGAAATTGACTTTTTGTATGGGAGGAACATAAAGTCGATTTTTTTTAAATATAATATATTTATTTAATCAAAGTATGTACCATTGCTATCTATGCACTTTTGCCATCTCATAGGTAGTTCATCGATCCCTTTACTAAAAAAACCATTCGGACGGGAATCAATAAAATCTTTGAAGGCAGTTTGGACTGCCCCATCGGAGTTGAATTTTTTCCCTTGCAAGAAGTTATCCAAATTTCGAAAAAAATGGTAATCTGTTGGGGCAAGGTCCGGAGAGTACGGTGGATGTCTTAGACATTCTAATTGAAGCTCCTCTAATTTGGTAGCCGTCTGTTGTGCAGTGTGTGGTCTAGCGTTCTAACGCGCGTTTGTTGATTTGCTTCACTCAATTCGTGAGGTACCCACCTTTCAAGCTTTTTCACCTTCCTAATTTGCTTCAAGTGGATTAAAACAGTTTTATAACTAACACCGCAGCCTGCAGCTAACTCGGACGTGGTTTGCGATGGATCAGCTTCCACAATAGCCTTCAATTCTTCATTATCAACTTTGGTCTCCGGCCAAAATTTCCAGAACGAAAACGGGTCGAAATTTCCAGAACGAAAACGTTGGAACCAAAAACGCACTGTGTTTTCTTTTGCGGCACCGTCGCCATACACATCATTAATCCTTCGAGCCATTTCTGCAGCACTCGTGCCACGGTGGAACTCGTACTCGTAAATAACGCGATATTTCAAGTTTTCCATTTTGTAAACTAAGTGACGCAAAGAAAAAAAACAATTAAGGAAAAAACAAATTAATAATAATTTTCGAAACACAAATACTTGAGTAAATAGCTGTATAAATTTAAATTTGGAATTCCTAACCAAAGAGAATATATTTGAGATCAAAGTTGCCAGTACGGCAAAATGCCAATTTCATATGTAAGGACCTAATAATATCAGTCTATGATCAGTTCTAACATGTTTCCCGTTGTCCATGCTATATTCAGGTCACATGGTGTCAATACAGCCGAACCCAGACAGGCAAGTCATTACTTTGCCAGAGCTCTTCAGACAAAATTTAGCTTCCGAGTTACAAGGAAGTGTGCCCTTTTAAACCATATTTGTATTTAATGAAATAGCAATAAACAGTCACTGTGATCCTAAAGAACTTCTAACTAAAGTCTTTCGATCAAAACAGAATAGTACAGAGATACTGGCCAGTACTAATAAATAAACACAAGATTTATTATTAGTACTGGCCAGTATCTTAACCCCTCTGCAACGTAAGCAGATATAAGCATTAGAAATAGGACAGCAGTCAAGAACAATAAGCGTGTTTACACGTCAGCACGTGTGTTTCCATAGAAATCGTTCTAACTCCGTTATTGTTTTAGTTACATCCCTAAACCAAAAAGTAAAAGGTCGATAATAGATCAAGTTGTACATCTCTATCAAGTTGTCTGTAGAAATACATAACAGGAATCAGCTGTCAGTCGCGTAGTTGACAAAAATATTTTCCCGCGCAAATTTACTACCGGCAGCTCGTCCGCGCTCGACATTTTTAATTTTTATTAAATATTTTATATGAAATGATTAAAAAGTGAGGTGACAAAAGTGTTTATTACACATATATACGATAGAATAAGTATTGTTGTTTACATAATCTGTGATTTTAGTACCGTTTTCACATAAAAAAACATCACGTGAGTCATTTTTACCTATTTTTAATATTTGCATGCTAAATTTTAATATTTACAAATCTTAATATTTATTTGTAATATAATAATTCGAATGCTTATTTTGTAACCTTTATAAACAGGTTTTTACTATTCGGCTACGTACAGAAATGTTTCATTTATAGAGCTTTAATTGTGAAGCGGTAATAACACAAAGTTTTCGTAAAATGTCATTTTGTTTGAGACATCTCAAGTGCATATTGGCGAAAATTCGGAGGGGTTAACGACAAAATCTCTCAGATTAAAATCTTACGACGTCAGTAGTGAAGAGAGGAAATTGAATAAGAGATCACTTCTCTATTTGATTCAAATTGTTATCATCTGATGGCCATTGCTTTTAAGCAACCTTGGCCACCATTTTAATAATTTGGCCTGATCTATAAATATGCTAGCGCAGACCGTGAAAAATCACAGGACGATATTATGTTAGTAAATCTAGTCTTGGTTTTTTTTGCAATAGCAATTAAGTTCTGGTGAATATTTTAAAAATTATTTACTTATCACTAGCAGAATCAACTTTACGGTATGGATTAACCACTTGGGGACACCCCTGCAAAACTAATTTAAACCACCTACAATCAGTACAAAATGCCATGGTTAAATTATTAGTTCAAAAACATATTTTTTCACAGAGACGAAACATATCATTGTTGTATCGGAATTTAACAATATTACCGGTGCAGGCCGCATTATGGTACAAAATATTGATTCAGCATATATCTAAGTCTGATTATAAGAGGAAAGTAGAACATGAACATAATACAAGGTTCACAAAGAATGAAGGAATGCTTGTTCCAAAATATAATAATAACTACGGACGGCGAACCCTGGAATATAACGTGCCAAAAATATTTAACATGTTACCAAGTAATTTAAAAAATTGCGATTCTACAAATAGACTGAGATATATGCTGAAACAATGGTTACTAAATAGAGATGGCTTATATTAATTCATGTGTGTTAATTGTGACAATCTGTGTAGTTATTGTAATAATATTATGTATGTATGTTTAAATTGTAATTGAAAATTAATATCCTGTTGACAAACAAACTACTTTATTGTTGTTTAACGGGATTGTACCTTGAAAACCAATAATAATAAAAAAAAGCTCCACACAGGAGGCCCTGAAGAAAATAATTTCCCTCAAGTTTGAAACATTTCAACCTTATACATGACTAGGGACAATATATGTCTGATAGTGAATTGGGTAAACCAAGATGTACTTCATCAGATGTTGAACTTACCTATGATAGATCCCGGTGGCAGAGTAGCGAGGGTGTGACCATAGAAGTCTTCTCGGAGCACCAGGGCATCCCGGGGATCCTCTCTGCAATAAAGAAATCAAATTAATTATGCTAATCTGCTCTCCTTTCATTTTACCCTTTAACACTCGCCGCTTTCTTAACTTGAATCAACTCAAAACAATTTACTATGCACTATGCCAATCTTTAATCGAGTATGGTATTATAGCCTGGGGAGGAGCAACCGCAGCTCAAAAACTAATTATAAAGATTATACTACCGATCACAAGCAGTTCGGGTTAAATCTTTAGGAGAATCGTATTTTTGGACATTAGGCAGCTTTATGCCTAAAACATACTACCATACCTCTTTAAGCACAGAACTGCCTTTGAAAATGTCCAAACTGCTCATGATACTAGAACCAAAGGGCATAATCTCTTACTTATCCCCTCCGCTAAAACGACTTCTAAGAAATTTTAGATACTTTGCAACAAAGCTATACAATGCACTTCCACTGGATATTAGACAGAACATAAAATTTGATGGAATGTTTTATTAGTATGCCAAGTCCTCTCTTATGACCCATAATAGACCAGGCTAGTATTTTAGTCAAGTAGCGAGTATTTTAGTAACTAAACATGTCCTAACACCATACATTTAATAGTCAGTAGTAGCATTTTGGTCAGTCAAACGAGTAAACTCGACTAACTACTTGCCCATATTTATAGGGTATTTTATTTTTTATTTTTTTTTTATTTTATTTATTTTAGGGAAAGTGGACAGCAAATCTGAGATTACACAATAAAACAATGGTAAGATAGTTAATTATGCCAATTATGAACTTTCCACTTATGATCGTGAATGAATAATAAAGTGAGACATTTTAAGGGTATTTTCTTAAATTAAATTATTTTTTTACAACAAATGAAAGGGGAGGGGGGGGGAGGAACATAGAATTAGGATTAAGAGGTAAAGGATGGGAATATATAGGGATTAAAATTTCTAGTTTGAGTCATGTTGCTTAGTGAGTTTTCGTTTTATGTCTTGTAAAGTCTCGTTAAAAATGTCAATGTGGTAATAATTTAACTTAAATAAGTTAAATGTATATATAGTATATAAGTTAAATATATTTTATTTAGTCATTGGTTTGTCCATGTCTCCTGGTTTCACAACATGATGTTCAACTTCCCAGGTATCTGAGCCTTCTTCCCACCAAGGTGGGACATTAACACGATATGGTGCCTTGTGGTATTCCTATTATTAAGTAAACATGGATAATCTTTTGAAAAGGAATATTACTCTTGTTATTGATAAGGAAGATGGTCTGCATAACTTCCGTAATACTCAGGCCTTAGGCCCATTGTGTTATCTCCCATGTTTTGCCTTATTCCCTTGACAGTAGCTCTAGTACTTCCCAGGTTTCTGAGCCTTCTTCCCGTCAAGGCAGGACATTAACACAATAAAGCAGGACCCAGAATGGTACATTGTGGTATTCCTGTTATTAAGTAAATATGGTTCATCTTGAAAAGGAATATTACTCTTGTTGTTGATAAGGAAGATGGTCTGCATAGCTTCCATTGTACTCAGGCCATAGGGCCATTGTGCTGTCTCCCATGTTTTGAATTATTCCCTCGACAGTAGCTCTAGTACTTCCCAGGTATTTGAGCCTTCTTCCCGTCAAGGCGGGACATTAACACAATAAAGCAGGACCCAGTATGGCGCCTTGTGATATTCCTATTATTAAGTAAATATGGTTAATCTTGAAAATGAATACTACTCTTGTTATTGATAAGGTGTATTTCTTCATCCGGTTGACAATTCCAAGAGCTCTTAGCTCTCTCTTTTTTTTGCTTCCCACTTCCAACAGCCGCATGTGTCAGGAGTTTGCAAGAGTGTCATTTGACAGGAGTGTAACAGTGTTCTGTTATTAGGCCTACTAGTTTCCCTCCATATCAAGTCATCCTAAAGCAACTGGAAGTATAGATTACCTCTCCAGCACGGCTCCGATGGCCATATTGTGCGGCAGACTGGTGGGCAGGTCCTTGAGGGAGTGCACCACGAGGTCCACGGCGCCCAGTCGCAGAGCGTCCTCCAGGTCCTTGGTGAAGAGTGCCTTCTCGCCTATCTTGGGCAGCGACACCGTATCCACACGGTCACCCAGGGTGGTCATCTTCACTGGAAACCCAAATGACAAATATGAATACAGTGAAACTCGCTTCACCCCGGTACAGCCCAAACTGAGACAGAATCATAAAAGTCATTCTTTATCTCCTTTTGTATTTGAGGGAGGAGATAGAACAGGTGGTTTAAGTGGTTTTAACTCTTTATAATGGATAACCACATAGCTACATTCATTCAAATGGTGCGGGTTTATGGGGTGAGGTCTGTCTAGATCTTGGAGGTGGATGACCAGGACTCACCCACCCCTTAAACCCTTTTCCTTCTCAGAACTCTCTTCTCCTTCCTTTCCTTTAAAAAAAACCCCTCCACACAGCATCCCCAAAGATGACATAGGCCCTGATGGAAATTACTTTCCTCAGGGCCTCCTGTGTGGAGCTCATGTAAAAAAAAAAAAAAATAATAATTGCAGTATAATATTCCAAAAAACCATTGACCGCCATTGCTTGAATATTAACGAAACATTTATCAAAGTTAGTGAATTTATTTATTAATAATATGTTTGTATGAAAAGAAATAAAAAACAAATGACAATAGCCTTATAATACGTTTGTGTAATAAAAATTGTATTTTGGTTTCGTAATAAAGTGACATTTTTACAGTTACGAGAAAAAAAACAATGACAATAACCTTATAATATGTTTGTGTAATAAAAATTGTTTTTTGGTTTCGTAATAAAGTGACATTTTTACAGTTACAAGAAAAAAAAAAACAATCAGTAAGCGACAAAACAATTGAAAACAAATTCCTCTATCTTTAATATTTTCAATTAGACGTCAAAAAATTCCAACTTAGGACAAAAATTACTCGAAAATAAATGCTCAAAATAAAAAAATTATACTCGAAATTCGTCTCCAAGTGTGATGTAGATTACCAGTTTCCCGCCTGAATCATAATAATAATAATTTTTTATTAATTTCTTGCACAATTACAAATTTTAATTTATTACATGTGAGAAATAACGCCATATAAATATTTTAAAAATAATGTTTACAAATATTTATACATAAAAGAAATTTAAAGAAATATAGCAATTTCAAAATAAAAATCTAAGGCAGTGGTGAAGTATAATAAAGCATGAGTTTCCAGACACCCTGTACATTGCAATTTATTTGTCTAAAGCCGGCGCCAGACATGTGTTCAAAGATGTGTTCAAATATGTGTTCACATGTGTGGCACGGGCAAATGATACTGTGTTCACTTATTTGGGCACATATGTGCGCTTTGCCGTTCCGTGTCGGTTTCTTTAGCGCACATCAAAGGGATCAGCGTCGAAATGTTTGCATGCCTGCCACACTGCGCGAAGCTCAGTTGCGCGAGCGTCGCCGTGGAGAGTAGTCGTGCGTGGACAGCCAAACGAACTAACGATGGAGTGGAATAATGAGAGCGTTTTCGAGTTTATAGAGTTGATGCAAGTAGAGCCAGATATATGGGATCCGAAACGTAAAGGGCATAAAAATCGAAATAACATCAATGACGCCTGGAACTCAATTAAACACCACTCTTCAATACCTTGCTCTATCGAAGAATTAATTAGATAGATATATTTAGATAAATATATTTAGATAAATATATTAGATAATATAAATAATTAGACGCACATAAATAATAGAAGCAAACTGTGTCGACCAAATCGTCGACCATGTTGTGTGAAGTCTATTTGAAAACTGTGAGCTCAAAGGAGTGATCAAATCTTTGAGCACATATCTGGCAGAGACACACATAAGTGAACAAAGGTGTGCGCAAAGTCTTCAAATGTGTGAACACATCTTTGAACACATGTCTGGCGCCGGCATAACAGTGCATTGATCCCACTTAAAAATGACGTAATTGTTACTAATTATTGCATATTATTATTAATTGTAATAATTATTATATGAAAGTAAAAGTGATTAAAACAGAAAATTTATTTTATTTTAAACATACATTTACAGTTAACGTAACCAATAATAAACATACACCAGCAGTTAAAAACCCACTCCGTAGGTTTTTGCTGCTAAGCCCTGCGGGCGGCTTTTGGTTCGGCTTCGCCAAATTTGAGTGTTGGTGACCATTTTATTAATTCAATAGTAGATAGATCCAGTGTAGCTAGTCACCGGGACAGGCAATGACATCATATGTAATATAAAGCCACATGATACTATTATTCATAACTCTAAGGCCCTCCGTTCATGGAGATACTTACAATCTACATAGTTGTGACGAAACCACAAGTACCCTGCTGATATACCACTTTTTAATGCTAGTCTCCGTACACGGCGCTATCCGAAATGTACTGAACTTGATCATTTTTCACGTGCAGCCGTGGAGTTAACACGATATCAAGCGATGTCATATGACTTTTTTTCCAACATCAATCCATGCCTTCTCCACTAAATCCTTTCTTACGTATTCTGGTAAAGTATAGTTATATAAACATGCATTTTTTCCACTTCCACAACAAATCTAACATTACTTTCAAGTTCCGACGCCATTTCTGTCAAACGTCAAACGAATAAATCCCAGACACAAATGATGCGAGCATCGCGTGCGATCAGCACTGTCGGTATCGTGATACTGATTGGAAACCGACAGCCACCGCGTAGCGCCGTGAACAGGCACCAGCAAAATCGTACGGGGGGTGCTTACGATCGGCGCGTATGATACGCGCACGAGGATCGAGTATCTTGTAAGTATCTCCGTGAACGGAGGCACTAAGTTTTACCGTCAATCTTTCCATATCCGAAGAGATACTCAAATTCGTAGTACTTATACCCGTGTCGGGGCCCATATAGCCATGTATAGTCTGTCAAAAAAGAGTAGAAAATATAAAAACTTGAACTACTAAATTTGTAGACTGGCAACACCAATTTAACTGTCAAATATTTTTTTGAAGTGCAATTACACTGAATGTATAGAACACAGTAAACCACATTTTAAAAAACATTTTTTCTTCATGACATAAATTTGATTAAAAGGTGATTTATAAAGCGATTCGCTTTAATTTAATCTAACATAAATTTGAATTTAAAAATAGATAGAAAGGAAGAATCACTAATGGTGAGTTTAGTTACACTACTTTTAGATCTGAATGAGTTAAATATATTCAGATCTAAAATTAGAGACATGATCTAAAGCCCAGGCAACGCTAGGTACTTTATCTAGTATTAAATAAATGTGAGCAATTTCTAAACTGTGCTTTATATTTTATTATATTATAGTTATTCTTCATTATGTTAACACAAAATTGCAAAGGTATAATAATAATATACCTATACGCAATTCTAATTTTGAGATCGGGGGGTATCTATACTGCAATGAAAAAATATTTTTTCCACTATTATTCCTTTTTAATTTTTTATAAAAATGTAGGTTACACAGCTTTACTTTAACACCAAGAGTTATGTGTTTAGTATTGCCATTTGATCAAAAGTGGCGCCCTCATATATTTTCTACTCTTATTTGACAAACTGTACATGCCTCTTTAGCCGATGCGGGGCCCTAGGCAGTTGCCTACACTACCTCAAGTTGGCTATGCGAACTTTGTTTATTGCGGCCCGGAACAGCTCTACAGCAGACTGGCCAAACCACTGTCTCAAGTTTTTCAACCATGATGTTCTCCTTCTTCCAGGGCCCCGTCTTCCGGCAATCTTTCCCAGCATTATGAGATGCAAGAACTCGTACTTCTCTGGATGTCTCATCACTTAGATATTGAAGTTTTCGGTTTTTTATTGTTTTAATAACTTCTTTTTCTTTATTCATCCGAACCATAACATCTTCATTGGTAACTCTATCCATCCAGCTTACTTTGAGCATTCTTCTGTAGATCCACATCTCGAATGCCTCAAGTCGCCTTATCAGTTCTTCAGTAAGCGTCCATGCTTTCATTCCATAAAATAATACTGAAAACACGTAGCATCTAACGTATTCATAATCCGAGCTTGAGATCATGACTGCAGAACATCTTTTTCATGCAGATAAAGGTTGCACGAGCTTGCTCAATGCGGCATTTGATTTCAACCGAAAGATCCCATCTATCATTTAAATTGCAGCCCAAGTATATAATACTTTAAAGAACAAAGCAGCGTAATTGTTAGACAGATAGATGAAAAGTGAAATTATTAAATGAGCTAATTACGAATAATTATTACTAAGCAAAATTAATTTCTGATAACAATTTTGTTATGTCATGAAGTTACTCAGGTCACTCATTGATTACAGAGTAATCTTTTAATACAGATAAGTGAATGACTTGTTATAATAGAGGACGTACGAGACAAAAAAAAAACAAACGCGATATGTAATTCCGTTTTTCAAAGTTATAAGTTTAATTTGAAATAAGTCAATTTATGCATCAGACATTATTTTCATGTTTTAACAATAGGAGGTGGTAATGTTTTAACAGCTGTCAACACTAACGATATAAATCTTTTATAGAACATTACAAATTCAAAGATTCAATTGAAGTTTTTTTTTAAGTAAACTTCTTTACGCATGCTCGACTTGGGGTTAAGCAGGTGAATGCGTTACGAAAAGTGTGATGTTACGATAAGTGTGATGCGAACGGTAATCGATGTGAACGGTGATCGATGACGAGGCGAATGGTCGGGCCTTTACCCACGCTTGACTTGGGGAGTGATAAGGATAAGGATGGTCACCCCAAGGTCGTAGGTCACCCCAAGGTCGTAGGTCACCCCAGGGTCGTAGGTCACCCCACGGTCGTAGGTCACCCCAGGGTCATAGATCACCACATGGTCATATGTCACCCCAATGTCATATGTCACCCCAATTTCAATGTCATATGTTCTTTTATAAGTTAGTCAAGTTTTACTTCGTTTTTTTTTTACATTAGCTCCACAGAGGAGCTAATGTAAAAAAATTAATGGTTGTAATATATGAAAAAAGAAAATTTGTAAAAAAAATTGCAATAGGTGGCACGCAAGATGTTTGAAAATCTGAATGTACTGGGACTAGATATATTGAATGCAGGAGAGGGGAGGAGATCGCGGGAGCGGGGTTTGCGGGAGGGGAGAAGGTAGGCGGGGAAAGGGGAGGGGGAACGCGTGAGGGGATGGGAAGGCAGAAGGGGAACGGAACGAATGGGAAAAGACACGCAGGGAAAAACAATTTCTTTATTAGTGGCATTGCAATGCCAGGAACTCGCTAGTAAAAAAAAACGAGTGTGCTTTAGACCACACAACTGAAGTAAAACTTCACTAACTTATAAAAGAACATATGACATTGACATTGGGATGACATATGACATTGGGGTGACCTATGACCCTGGGGTGACCTACGACCTTGGGGTGACCTACGACCTTGGGGTGACCTACGACTTTGGGGTGACCTACGACCTTGGGGTGACCTACGACCTTGGGGTGACCTACGACTTTGGGGTGACCTACGACCTTGGGGTGACCATCTTATCACTCCCCAAGTCAAGCGTGCGTAAAAGCCCAACCATTCGCCTCACCATCGATCACCGTTTGCATCGATTACCGTTTGCATCAGACTTTTCGTAACACATCAGCACTTTTCGTAACGCATTCACCAGCTTACTCCCCAAATCGAGCGTGCGTAAAGAAGTTTTACTTCAAAAATAAAATTAGCCATGTTGTTATCACACCACTTACATATTTACAAACATTGTTCTTGTAACCCGTTGCTCATATGGCAGTGGGACCCTCTTTGTCCGGTGTTTATCTAATCACTAGAGTTGTCGGACCCATTTATGATTGTCATAATTGACAAGAGAGCGTCGTGACACGTTGCAGCTCTCCGGGTGTAGGCGAGCTAGAGCACGGAGGTTCGTGACCAAATGGGCGTAGGGCAGGTGGCAACAAACAGTGGTGCGGCTCACCCAAACGTACACCGGTGCACCGAACCGCCAACAAATTTAAACAACGTATTACAGATCACCGTATTCCTACAAATTGTTTTATGCGTTGCAATGCCACTGAAAAAATAAGTAAGAAAGGACCCCAGTGAAATAATTATACTTACTTAGCCCCTCAGGTTGCTGTTAAAATGAGCTCCCTGAGGCGTATGTGTGGTAAAACCATGCATGATCGTGTAAGAAATGTGGAGATCCGCAAAGAATGCAAGGCTGATGTAAATGCCTTGGAATCATGTTTGATAGTAGGCTGACATTTCATACTCACATTCAGATGGCTTGTAGCACTTCATTGAGAATGCTGGGCTTTGTTCTGCGTACTGCAAGGAATTTTAAAGACACCCGGGTTCTCATAATTCTATTCAATTCCTTAGTAAGGAGTAGACTTGAAAGTGGGTCGATAATTTGGAGTCCGCACCAAGCAAAATATTCCCTCATGTTGGAGAGTTCAGAAAAAATTTCTGAGATTTCTGTACATGAGGGAGTACGGCTATTACCCGTGGTTCTATCCTACCGACTTTCTTTTGGGTATGCTCGGAATGAACCATCTACGTGTCAGAAGGGATGTACACATTGCTACGCATTTCTTCAGATTGATTCGTGGATGGCTTGAAAACTCAGCTCTCTTGGAGAATATTCATTTTTATATTCCCGATGGTTATCTTCGCCATCGACAGCATAGGCTGTTCTATCTTCCGGCCTGCAGGACTAACTTGCCAATGGTCATGCCGGTCGGGAGAGCAATTAATTCGGATATCGACATATTTAGCGTCAGTGAAGCTGCCTTTAAAAGGCAAGCTCAATTGATGCTCATATAGTTTTTTTTTTGCTTACCATTTATATTTATGTTTAATGTAATACTGTTACAAATGTATTTTAAAAACGCATTGAAATTTTAAATTTTGTAATGTTTTTGAAAGAATAAAATAAATTGAATTGAATTGAATTGTAAGCATAATGAGTATGATTAAAAAAGGGACCCTCAGATGGTTTGGGCATGTAGAGTGAATGAACAAAGAAAGTAGTAGTAACAAAATAAGAAGAATAGTCGAAGTAAATGGTCGAACATGTCGGGGACGCCCGAGGAAGACATGGCATGATCAAGTGAATCAGATTCTTGAGTCGGGACATGTCAAAAGTCAGAATAATAGAAGAGTATGGATGAGACGATGAATGAATGTGAGTGAGGCAAAGAGTGTGTACTGCTAAGACCGAGATGTTTGGCGGTCCGTCCCCTGCGAAGAAACAGCGTGATGGTTAGTAGTTAGTAGGCCCCTCCTGATATGGGTACCAGGACATAAGGGTATTGAGGGCAACTAGCGGGCTGACGAACTAGCAAGGAAAGGGGCGAAAGCACCACTTGCGGGATCTGAGCCGGCCGTAGGAGTAGCAGCTTGCCACACCAAATTACATATCGAGAGGTGGGTCAAATCCCAGCACTGGAAGGAATGGGAGAGGGCACCCGGAATGAGACAATCGACCCCAGACGGACCAGGAAACTACTCGATATGGACAGAAAATCGCTGAGGGAACTGGAGACACATGCAGCTGTTGGGAGTAGAAAGCACCAGTAGATGTAGAAAATGTGAAGATGATGAAGAGACTCCAATTCACTTATGGTGCCTGCTGTCCTGCCCTGGTGGGAACTAGGCTCAGATACCTGGGGAGACATGTTGTATAACCAGAAGACCCAGCCACATATCCAATGACAACTCTGGTGAACTTTATTAAAGGGACTGGGTTATTGTTAAAGGATTGAGGTAAAATGGGAGAAAGTACAATGGGCCCATGGCCTAAGTACTCACGGGAACTAATGGTAAACCGTCTCTGCTTAAGTAAACAACACAATAATTAAAATGTACATCTTTACGAAATCAAAGATTTTGATCACAATTTGAAAAAAATTTATGAAACTTTGAGAAAGTTTTATTAAATATTTTTGCAATACAAAACACAATAGTGAGGTGACGATAATGTTTATACTAATAAATTTATCTAATAATAGTTAACCTTTTTAATTAAAGTGTGTTTATCGGAAGTGACCTGCCAGGTAATTATGTTTTCCGTATCTATTTGTAAATAATGAAATTAGATAGAGCCAAAGAATTCATAATAAATTGTACAGTGCACTTGAGGTGATTTTCACAAAAACGCCGCTCTGCCAATTATCCAATTATTATTATGTATCCTGAACCGTCATTTAAAACCTATATTGAGAGAAGCATTCTCAAATCCCCTTTCGCGTGGCCTTCCCCGATCTTTTTTAGTACCTTGTGGCTGTCAAGTGGTCACCAGATGCTAAACAAAAGTATCATACATACATCTAACTTTTGTTTATGGCATTTTTTCTCATTAGCGTATTAAATTTCGTCGCTGGCATTTTCGTTTTGTAATAGCTCCGAATTTACAACGATTTTTCCCCAAAAAAGCAAGAATTATTTCAAAATCATACTTTATGTTATAACAGCGAGGCTGTTCGAAGTATTTTAAAATTAAAAAACAGAGTTTAAGACCAATAAATGACAATATATGTGGTAAACACAAAAAAGATTGTCTGCATTTTGGGTTTTCTTTGTTTGTTTTCTTTGTTTGCATTTGTTTGTATCTTGTGTTGTGATTGACATGTGTTGTGTTTTGGTTTGATTCAATGAGCGGGTCCGAAATTTCCTCATCCGATTCGGTAGTGACAGTAGAGGAAATAAATAAAGTGATTTGCCCAAAAGAGTCGAAGTGAAAGTTGCCGAAATTGGCGAAAAAATCGATCATCTTTCGGCCCAAGTGAATGACATTTTCGTGTTTTTGAATTTGGGAAATTGACGATAATATGCATTATTTTCAGTTTCCGCTCACGGAATTGATTACATCTGATTATTGCCTATCTACTGGGGTGTATATTTATTTATTTTTTGTCCAAAATGAGCTGGTCCCGGCTTTGTATAAATTTACCGCCATATATTATAAGCTCATTTATTCAAAACTTTATGGCTTCAAAAACGAGCTTGATAAAGTATCGACAAGCCGCCGCATGCCGCTACACATAGGCATAAAATTCAAACTAAAAATGCATGAATTACTTCATTTACCTAAACTAAGAACCTAATAACCTAGTTTATGTTCGTAAATAGTTGTTTCTTGTAATAATTGTTGAAATGAAGTATAATTTCCGTAATCTGTGCATAAAAATGCGTCTGCTTGTCCATGAATTAATATGAGCATGACTCAGAAGATTGGAAGATGCACGGGGAGAGTGGTGCATCAACTTCTCTAGGGATTGGTCTCGTTAATCCTAGATAAACTCTGTGGGGCATTGAGCCATGCCCTCTTTCTGCAGAATGAGTGCCTCAGAAAATCTCTGCAGGAACTGTGAACTGGAGAGTAGAGGAAGGACTCCGGATACAGAGTAGCAGGCAGTGATTACAGATGTTCTGTAGTCTGCGGAAGGAGAGCAAACGAGATCCAGCATCACAGGGACGCAATCCTCAATGAAGTAAAGAGTCAGTATCTACGGGAAGCGGTTAAAAATATTCCTACAGCAGCGAGTTATCTTTTTGACCCAAGCAAATTGGAATCTCAGATTAAGCGAATGGGAGGGCTGGATAAATGCCTCCCATATTCGAGCTTCGCCCCTCAACCATCAACCAGCACGCATTTGCCCAAGTATAAAGGGCCAGTGAGGAAGCCTTTTCGCGAGAGCAAGCCCTTTCGGGAAGGCAGGACATTTCGCGATAGCAAAGCCTTCCGTGGTGGGCGAACCAACCAACAGGAGTCCAGAGGAGGAAGAGAGGACCAACCAGGCCAATTTTGGCAACAAGGATAGTCTGACTATCCAGAGAGAGTTTCAGGGGGGGGGGCAGTTAGGACAGTTCCTAAGCAATTGAGATGATTTAGGAGCCCCACCGACGCTGTTAACGATGTTGCGAGGGTACAAGCTACCCTTCTGTCAGAAATCCACGCTAAGTATACTGGCAGACATGGTAAGTTCCACTTATAAAACTCATATCACAAAAAAATGACGTGACAAACAGACAAAATGAAAAAGGAAAAGATATTGGCATCGCCTTCAATATCTCCTTTATTTCTGTCACGGATGTTTCTCATACCGAAGCAAGACGGGTCATTTAGACCGGTTTTCAACCTTCGTCGCTTGAACCATTTTTTAACTATTGGCAAATTTAGGGAGTGTGCCAGTCGCAAGCTACCTGCATTTAATAAGATTGCACCATTTATTCAACCGGGGGACTGGATGGTTAAAGTGGAACCATCGCCGTTTCTTGAGACTCATTTTTAAGGAGAATTACTTCAAATGAGATGTTTGCCTTTACCTTTGGACTATTATCTGCTCCAAAGGTTTTTACTTATCTTACCAATTGGATAGCGCAAAAATTAAGAGATAAAGGTCTCAGAATAATTGTCTACTTAGAGAATTTTTTGATAGTATATTAATATATTGAAAATTCATAAATTTGAAACTATTTCAATGTTACAAACTCTGGGGTGGATAACACAATTCATTAAAGCCACTCCAAGTCCAGTTCTTAAAATTGAATATCTGGGAATTATGTGGAATTCAAGGGTTGACTTAAGATCTCCCGCAAGATAAAAGAGTGAAAATAACAAAGTTACTGAAACAATACATTAATCTAGGTAGATGGTCACTTGAGCAGGCCCAGAGCCTCTTGGGTACCCTCAATTTTGCTAGTTTCGCCATTCGTAGAGGCAGGCTTAACCTTCGCATGTTACAGTGGGTCAGTCGCAAGCTACCTGCATTCAAACCCAGACGACTTCATCCCATACCTCGAGCAGCAATAGAGGAGCTGAAGTGATGGAGCAGGTCCCTGCAGACGTGGTCACTAACGCATCAAGCAACAATTCGTCACACCCTCACGACCGATGCCTCGGACGGGGGATGGGGCGCGCAGCTAGACGACCTCAGGTTGAATGGAGCTTGGTCCCAAACACAACAACCACTCCACAGCAATGTCAAGGAAATGCTCGCCGTGTTGGCAGCACTTACTCCTCACGGGCCAGAGCTGTCAGACTCGGGTCTTCTACCCAGTCAGACAACAAATTGGTGGTCGCATACCCTCGCAACGAAGGCGACAACAACAACCACTCCACAGCAATGTCAAGGAAATGCTCGCCGTGCTGGCAGCACTTACTCCTCACGGGCCAGAGCTGTCAGACTCGGGTCTTCTTACCCAGTCAGACAACAAATTGGTGGTCGCATACCTTCGCAACGAAGGCGACACATGATCCAAGACATTGCTCGAAGCGACTCGCAAGTCCTTCAAATGGCAGACACGTATCACATTTCACTGTCTGCCCACTACTTACCGGGAAGGTTCAACGAGGTAGCAGATCAACTCTCCTGGAAACGTGAACCTCCGAAATGGCATCTTTTACTGGCTGCAACAAAATTAGTTTTGCAAAATGGGGGACGCCAACTATAGACCTGTATGCATCAGAGACAGCCCACGTCGTCATAGAAGATTATGTGTCCCTCAATGCATTCGACAAAGAGGCAAAATTTGTCAATGCTTGGACTCAAGAGTGGGATTTTCCTCTAGCTTTGGTGTTCCCCCCGCCGTGCCTTATGCCGAGAGTTCTAGCACACCTGAACTGGGCCAAGGACCTATACTTGATTCTAGCCCCAAGAAGGTATTCTGGAGACAAGACTTAAAAAATCGAGCAGCAAGTCCTCCGTTCACCATATTGAAACTGATAGAAAAGCTGATAAAAACGAGAACCTTGAAACCCCCACCACAAGTAGAGGATTTCATTCTGGAGGTGTGGAAGTGCCGGGGTGGAGTCAGTCATTAACAGATTGGTCGGACAAACAGAAAGATTTTTTAAAGTCGGGTTGGAGAGAGTCCACCCTTGAAACATACAAACCGGCATGGCTTAGGTGGAAAAAGGGGCATTAAATCATGGGGTAAACCCGAATGTCCCTACAGGAAGCAACCTAGCACGATTTTTAACAGATCTTAGTCTAGAAGATAGTCTCTCTCCCAGCACAGTTCGACTTCATAAATCGGTAGTAACAACTTTCAGTAGCCCTGAAGAAGGAAACCAACCTAAGTTCACATCCTCTAGTCAGACAAGTACTCAAAGCCGCAGCATTAAGACATCCTAAATTGGCTAAACCTCCTATCTGAGATCCTTGAATGATGTTGACCTGGTTAGAAGCTAAACCACCCAAAAAGTTGAAGCAGGGCAGTGACTATTATTAGCTTCGGGACGAAGAGTGCATGACCTGACCTTGTTACAGTGTTCACCAGACATATTATCCATAGATGAGGAAGGGGTCTCGTTATGGCCAGTTTTCGGTTCCAAAACAGACTCCGCTACGTTCCAACAGTCTAGTCAGGTTGGAGGCTGTTAAATGGCAATCAATCAAATATAGACCAAACATACTGGATTAAGGAACTGGTTGAAATCTCCAAAGAACGGACAGAAACAAAGCAGAATTTAACAGAACTCTTCATCACTACATCAGGAGCAGTTAAGGCATCTTCAAGAACAGCCATCGCCCGTTGGGCGGTGCAACCGTTTAGCTGCACCGGGAAGCGTACGGGCAGCAGTGGCATCACTTAACTGGCTGGATAATTTTAGTCTGGATGACATCCTGGCTCGAGGGAACTGGAGTAGCCGGGACACCTTTGCCAAATTCTACAGAAGAGAAGTTAACACTTCTCTAGAGGTAAATAGGGCATTGTCTGTGACTTCTCTATTCCACCAACTGTAACACGTGAGTAGGTATTCCAGTGTTGAACATATTTTAATATCATCACATTAGCGTTAGTGGTCACCAGTCGATAACAAACAGATCTCAATATAGGTTTTAAATGACGGTTCAGGATACATAATAAAATAGTTTTACCTACCAATAAAACTTATATTATGTACCTAACCTCATTTAAAACCTAGGCAATCACTGCCTGGTGAGAACTAATGAGAAAAAATGCCATAAACAAAAGTTAGATGTATGTATGATACTTTTGTTTAGCATCTGGTGACCACTTGACAGCCACAAGGTACTAAAAAAGATCGGGGAAGGCCACGCGAAAGGGGATTTGAGAATGCTTCTCTCAATATAGGTTTTAAATGAGGTTAGGTACATAATATAAGTTTTATTGGTAGGTAAAACTATTTTATTATTTACGCCGATATTGTAATTTTTTCGACATTTGTTTACTAATATATTGAACACAATTGATGTTGCCGCAGTTTTATCTTCGTTTTGTCTGTATGGTCTTGGGTCAGGGTTATCGAAATGCAGGTAATTCAAAAGATACATGAATCCGTTTTTAGAAACGACTTCTTCTTTGTGTGCCGCATCAGGTCCCCCCGACGTTGGCGATCACTATTGAAAATGTCTCTCTGTCTTGCGCTGCCCGGAATAGCTTCTCCACACTACTAATGCCGGTCCACTCTCGTATATTACGCAGCCAAGACATTTGTCTTCTACCAGGCCCTCGGCGACCCTCTACCTTGCCTTTCAATTTTAAATGGAGCAAGTGATACTTCTCCCCTCGAAGTATATGACCCAGATATGAAATTTTCCTGATTTTTATTAATGTAAGCAGTTCTCTATCTGCTCTAGCCCGCCTGAGAATTTCTATGTTGGTGATCATGTCGGTCCATGGGACCTTGAGCATTCTGGGGTGAAGCCACATTTCAAAAGCCTCTAACCTGTTCATGGTATTTACTTACAAGGTCCTTGTTTCACATCCATAGAGCAAGACCGACCACACATAACATTTAGAAACGACGCATCTGAATATTTCTCGGTCGTAAACAACAGATTACAGTTGCCTGTATTTTTGCAATTTGGCATTGGTCCATGTTAGAATCTCCTGAAATATCGAATCATCAAAAAATTTATGCCAAATATGGAAAGGATCTTTTAGTAAAGATCCTTGGAGCAGGTGGATGAGTTTGTTTATTTGGGAAGTATATTTACGAGAGATGGGAAGGCTGATAAGAGATATTGAAAGAAGGGTGAATGCGGGTAACTCCATTAGTGGAGGACTGATTGCCGTTGACACCAACAAAAAACTGTCCGAAGAAGCGATGCTAACCGTCAATAATAGAGTACTGGTACCTACCCTGATGTATGGCAGTGAGGCATGGAACTGGCAGACAAAGGATGAAAGTAGACTAAATGCTGTAGAAATGAGATCCCTGCAAAGCATGTGTGGTAAAACCATGTACGATCATGTGAGAAACATGGATATCCGCAAAGAATGTAAGGCTGATGTAAGCGTAATGAGTAAGATTAAGAAAAAAAACGCTCCGATGGTTTGGGCATGTATGAACGAGGAAAGAAGTATAAGGAGAATATATGACACAAATGTGAATGGTAGAAGAAGTCGGGGACGCCCGAGAAAGACATGGCACGACCAAGTGAATCAGATACTTGAGTCGGGCCATGTCAAGAGTCAAAATAATAGAAGAGAATGTATGAGACGATGTATGAATGTGAACGAGAACAAAGAGTGTGTGCCAAGACCGAGTGAGTTGTTTGGCAGTCCGTCCTCTCTGCCTACCCCTGCGGGGAAACGGTGTGATGTTTAGTTAGTTAGTTAGGGTGGAAATCTGGGGTCCAATGTATCCAAGAGTGACGGACGAATGAATCCATCCCTCCCACTATAGTTCAATGTAGTACAAGCAATGGGTCGAGAGCATCCGGCTGGATGTAAAAGCGTCTCCCTCAACCAGTCTCTCCCGATCCGGCCTGCCAAGCAGTACGTTCGCAAACACATGTGCCGCCAAGACCTAGACAAACTTCACCCCATGAACCCGAACACCCCTGTTAACTCACCAAACGTAGCGGACCACTTGGGGTGACCTATGCTAAGGGTGTTGGTTATCCAATATTTTTTTTATTTTTTTTTACAATAAATCCACACAGGAAGCCCTGAGGAAAATAATTTCTCTCGGGGCCTATGTCATCCACAGTAGCCGCCACAGTTGAACACAAGAACGAGTCGAAGAAGCGACCTGTTCTCATGTGACAAATGTCAACTGTGTACATATGTTGGGCACGTGTTTGGTGTGTTTCCCGACTATGCACCGGTGCCGAAGGGATCAATGACGCTGGTTCCTCGGAGCATCTTCCATTGAAATACCGGTAGAACAAGGCTAGCATTCCCATCCGATGCCTGTGCTCTAAAGATTGCAATCCGTCTGTTAAATTAGGAGAATGTATCAGACGGACCGTTTCTGCACAGAGTTGAGGGTATTTTTCAGGTATTTTGGAGCTCCAGACCAGAGATGGCTGCCAAATTCAACCGTGGGGCGTACTTGTGATTTGTACAAGGTTAGCAGTTGTGTACTATTAAAGTATCTGCGGGCCCTGTACAGTACGCCTAGTTTTTGAGAGGCTAACTTAACTCTGGCTTCGATGGAGCCCCCGTACCAGAGCTGGTCACTTAGAGTTACACCAAGCATATCAATGGAGGGCCTGTTCGGAAGATTGCTTCCGTTGAAGGAGACTAGATTTTCATTTCGATCCCTTTTAGATGTAATCAGACATGATTGGGTCTTGAAACATTAAATTCAACGAGATTATTTTTAATAATGAAATAATTTTACTTTGTATAAACCACTTATTTGATGTGCAAATCCGACCGGTTTCGGAACAAACGTTCCTTCGTCAGGGAAAGCTTATACTAATTTGACAGTTTCGAATTAGTATAAGTATAAGTTAAAATTAGTTAATTAAATTAATTAATTTCAAATTAGTTATTAATTAACTCTGGCTTCGATGGAGTCCCCGTACCAGAGCTGGTCACTTAGAGTTACACCAAGCATATCAATGGAGGGCCTGTTCGGAAGATTGCTTCCGTTGAAGGAGACTAGATTTTCATTTCGATCCCTTTTAGATGTAATCAGACATGATTGGGTCTTGAAACATTAAATTCAACGAGATTATTTTTAATAATGAAATAATTTTACTTTGTATAAACCACTTATTTGATGTGCAAATCCGACCGGTTTCGGAACAAACGTTCCTTCGTCAGGGAAAGCTTATACTAATTTGACAGTTTCGAATTAGTATAAGTATAAGTTAAAATTAGTTAATTAAATTAATTAATTTCAAATTAGTTATTAATTAACTCTGGCTTCGATGGAGTCCCCGTACCAGAGCTGGTCACTTAGAGTTACACCAAGCATATCAATGGAGGGCCTGTTCGGAAGATTGCTTCCGTTGAAGGAGACTAGATTTTCATTTCGATCCCTTTTAGATGTAATCAGACATGATTGGGTCTTGAAACATTAAATTCAACGAGATTATTTTTAATAATGAAATAATTTTACTTTGTATAAACCACTTATTTGATGTGCAAATCCGACCGGTTTCGGAACAAACGTTCCTTCGTCAGGGAAAGCTTATACTAATTTGACAGTTTCGAATTAGTATAAGTATAAGTTAAAATTAGTTAACTAAATTAATTAATAAATTAAATTAATTTTAATTAATTAATTAAAATTAATTAATTTCAAATTAGTATAAGCTTTCCCTGACGAAGGAACGTTTGTTCCGAAACCGGTCGGATTTGCACATCAAATAAGTGGTTTATACAAAGTAAAATTATTTCATTATTATATAATGGATAACCACAAAGTAATAGCTACATTCAAAAATATAGATTATTTTTACCCCAAGAGAAAACACTCTCGAAGTAACGTACCCGCCTTCCAAATATTTTAGTTGATACATTTATGCATTAATATTGTTCAGTAAACAGTGAAAACAATTTAGATAAGAATTGTATTTATGTTAATATTTTTTATAATAAACTGCAAACACACATATGCATATTAATGTTTACTCAGCATTTTTGCCAGACATTTATCGGCAAGTGTTTAATATGTATGTATAAAGCGTGTTAAAAGTAATTAATAAATGTTTTGTAAACAAAAAACAGTTTGAAACATTTATAGATTGGCGATTCTACGTCGTACGGCATTACTAAATTATTTGTGTAGACCAACGATACTCAACCTTTTTTCTCTTTGGGCCACATACGTGTATTTGTAAAGTTATGCGGGCCGCAACACTATACTAATATGACGAAAAAAAATTACCACCCCCCCCCCCCCAACAAAGAAATATTTTTCTTCCCATTTGTCTTGAAGCTCTCTCTTTTCGTCGGACATTTTTCGATTGCATTTTGAAGACACTCCCGCCATTAATAATAATAATTGGATAATTTGTAGAGCGCCGTTTTGTGAAAAATCACCTAATTATGCGTATTTAAATTATAACAAATCAGTACTTTATACGACAGAAAGAAATGCTGTATAAATTAGTAAGTACCTGACTAACCAGTGACGTTAACCAGTTTTTATGTATTATAATTGATGCGGTTGTTTCTAGAAGTGGCACTTTAATTTATAAATTATTCACGCGCATACTTGTGTGGCAAATATTTGTTTTTTGGGAATAAATCTAGCGTGTGTAAATAGCAACACTCTTACACATCTGCCCTGATGATGGACACTGTAACGCTGTCCGAAACGTTGGCTAAAGAGGGAGGTAGCGCAACACGGCATAACACCCCAAAAAAATATCAAAAAACCTTTTGGCCGTGAAAATCTAAGCAACGTTTCTTACACTTATAAGATCATGTGGACTAATGAAAATTCTTTTCGGGTGCGCTATTCGACTTTGACGCACTATCTGTGCGTCAAAGTCGAAACGAATCTCAAGATATAAGAAATTTAGAATGATAGTTTTTTTTAATTCAAGTTCCTGATGGTAAAGTGTTTAGGGCCGCACAAAAAAGCTTTGCGGGCCGCAGGTTGAGTATCGTTGGACTGTAGACAGTCATAAGAGAAATTAAAGATGCCATATTTTTGGTCATTTTACCATCAAAATAATTTAGAAGGTCCTGGGTTCGAGTCCCAGAGGAGTCAATATCTCTTTCTGATTTTATTTATTTATTTTAGGGAAAGTTGACAGCAGATCTGAGATTACACAATAAAACAATGGTAAGATAGTTAATTATGCCAATTATGAACAGAATAAAAAATAATAAATTGATCCAATATAATAACACCCCCCATACACACAAGCCCTGCTTATTTATGGGGGTAATCAATTGTATTATGTAATTAATTATTGTATAAAATTTATTAAAATTTATGCATGTTTTTGTAAAAAAAAAAAAATGAACTTTCCACTGATGATAGTTAGGGGTACGTAAATTTCGTTTTTACGAAATAGATGCGATAAAAGCGAAATCTGCATTTTATTTGCGATAAAAGCGAAATTTGAAAATTAAATACTTTCGCACCTTTTTACGTTACGTGCTTTCAAATGTTGATCAGACGCGCTAACAATTATTACAACTCTGTTCAAAACAGACAGAGACGGCACGAGTTGTTGCGTAGGTGAGGAGCGAGCGAAAATTCTATCGATCACAGCATGATGTTGAAGACAGCAGCTCAAAAGAGCTTGGATAAATTGGTGGTACACATGGGGCCGAATCCAACAAATGAGTGCTACAAACACATTGGCAGATTATTTTGTCCATCGGAAGTAGCAAATGTGCCATCTTCTTCTGTCAATTCAAATTCCATAGTGGAAAGCTTCGCAAAAATTCCGTTTTTCAAAAGTGTACCACAAGAAGAACTAATTGACGGGTACTCTCATTTTCACAGACAATTACTTGGATTGGTCGGCCAAGAAGCTCCTGTGGATGTAATGCAAGTTTTAGTTACATCAAAATCTGTCTACCCTGGATTTGCAAAAGCAGCTATTCAATGTCTCAATTGCCCTGTCAATAGTGTTGATGCCGAGAGGTACTTTAGTATCTACAACATTGTCGTAACTGATCGCAGGCAAACAATGAAACATGAAAATGTAAAAATTACAACAATGCTAGCCCTTAATTGAGTTTTTAACAGTGTATTTTTTTTTGCGAAACAAATGCGAAATTTTCTATTTTGAGTTTTTTTAAATGCGAAATCACGATTTTTTATTTGCGAAATTTACGTACCCCTAATGATAGTGAATGAATATTAAAGTGTGACATTGTAAGGGTGTTTTCTTAAATTAAATTATTAATTTTTTTTACAACATATGAAAGGGGAGGGGGGAGGAGGAACATAGAATTAGGATTAAGAGGCAAAGGACGGGAATATATAGGGATTAAATTTTCTAGTTTGAGTCATTTTGCTTAGTGAGTTTTCATTTTATGTCATGTAAAGTCGAGTTAAAGATGTCAATGTGGTAATAATTTAAGTTAAAAGAGTGTGTGGATCAATAGATAAATGAGTACTGTTTAGAGTTGGTCTTGCAAAGAGGGGCTGTCCGCTGTTGCGATTTGGAACATGGAATGATAGGCGTTGAAAAAGATCAGGACTATCAATTAGGTTATGTGTAATTTTAAATAACATAACCGAATCTGCTATATTTCTTCGGCAAGTTAATGTCTGCATATTAAAGAACTTTGCAGAGTCTTCATTACTAACGTGAGATCGAAAAGAGCGGAAGTTGAGGTACGAGGGGAGGTCCAAAAGTTCGTGGAATGGAGGGGATGGAGTGGGGATAGGGGCGCTCGTTTAGTGTCATACTAATTGGTGACTCATCATTAGTATATAAATTAAGTTTCAGCCATATTGCGTCATTCCTTTACGAATATTCACCTGCTAAACAAGTCAATGTGGAAGAAAACTGAAACTATGGAGAAAATTGAACACTGTGCTTTGATAAAATTCCTTACCAAGCAAGGAAAGAACGCTCAGACCATTTTGAATGAAATGCAAACCGTTTATGGGGAATAGTGCCCTAGTAAATCAATGATTTACATGTGGCATGGTCTTTTTAAACATGGTCGGGAGTCGATTGAAGATGACCCCCGCTCAGGAAGGCCAGTTGAGGCCACCACATCAGACATCGTTGAAAAAGTGGAAAAAATTGTACTGGAGGACACCCGTTTGTAGAAAAAACAGTTATCTACATTAGTTGGAGCATCAGACACCACCATTTAGCGAATCCTAAAGGATCACCTGAGTACGACAAAAGTCAGTGCAAGATGGGTACCGAGAATGCTCACGCCGCTTCAGAAACAACAGCGCGTCGATGCTTCAAAACAATTTTTGGAGTTGTGTGGAGACGAACCTGAACAGATTTTGGAGCGGATTGTTACCGGAGATGAAACATGGGTTCATCACTTTGAGCCTGAGTTCAAACAAGAGTCCATGCAATGGCATAAAAAGGGTACACCACCGCCAAAGAAACACAGTGTCAGAGTCGGCTGGAAAGTTGATGGCTACTGTTTTTTTGGATTGTGAGGGGATAATAATCATTGATTACAAAGAAAAGGAAAGGACCATAACCGGAGAATACTACGCAACGATACTAGAGAAATTAAAGGAGGCCATCAAAGAAAAACATTGAGGAAAATTGACCAAGGGTGTGTTGCTCTTGCAAGACAACGCGCCTGTTCACAAGAGCAGAGTTGCAATGGCTGCTCTGCACAATCATGGCTTCGAAACACTAGTTCACCCACCCTACAGTCCAGAGCTGGCCCCAAGTGATTTTTATTTGTTCCCCAATTTAAAAAAAAACTTAAGGGGAAGGAAATTTTCACACGACAATGAGGTAAAGGAGGCAATTGGTCTAGAAACATTAATTCATAGATCTAATAAATGTATTCAGCTTAAGGGTGATTATATTGAAGAGGAAAAATAGATTAATTGTTTCATTTTATTTAAAACCCTTTCATTCCACGAACTTTTGGACCTCCCCTCGTACCTTAACTGTTATCATAATTCAACTAAGAACTACTAACATTATCTTCATTTTCTTAACCCATATTTTATTGGCTGCTATCTTCATGTATGATTGCAAGATTCAACCCAAACTAAATACTCTATTTATTTCCATTTTTATTTTTAATATCCAACATTTATTGACTTTTCTGCAAGTCTAGAATGAATATTTATTTTTATTTTTAACCGAGAAAAATCTCAAATTGTAATTTTTACATGAGCTCCACACAGGAGGCCCTGAGGGAAATTATTTTCTTATGTCATCTTTGAGGATGCTGTGCGGAGGGTTTTTTTTAAAGAAAGGAAGGAGAGGAGAGTTCTGGGAAGGAAAAGGGTTTAAGGGGTGGGTAGGAATCTGGGGTTCAGTATGTCCTGGTCATCCGCCACCAAGACCTAGATAAAACTCACCCCATGAACCCGGGCACCCCTGCTAAATCACCAAACGTAGCGAACCATTCGGGGTGACCTATGGCAGAGGTGTTGGTTATCCAATAAAGGTTCCCGGGGCGGCGGTACCCATTCCCGCCTCCCAAATTGAATATTTAATTAAATTAAGAAAAATGTAATGCCCATTGTCTGGAAATAAATATATCCAAGTGCTTCGTCGTGCGCTTCACCAGAAATAAAAACATATTTAAAATACTATAAATAAATACATATTAAAAAAATACTCAATTAATCAACCATTAGGGAACGTACCCATACCACATGACCAACTTTTTGCAATTTTTAACCCCCCCCCCCCCCCACCGGTGGCCAAAAACCTAAACGTGACATTTTGAAGACCCCCCCTAAACGTGTCACGTAGTATGGGTAGGTTCCCTTATACGTAAAAATCAATATATGTTTGTTTGTACATATTTTATGCGCTGCCATACCGTTCATCCGATTGTGATGAAACTTTGGTGATGTCCGCAAAGGTTTCTATATCTACATGGATTTCACGCCAACTCAGAATGCAACCAACTCAGAACCACCTCAGAAAGGCATTAAAAGCTATGAAAAAATAAATTTCAAATAGCCGGTAACCCTAACCTAACTTAACCAATTTTTTAATATTTTTTTATCATCACTCTTAGTGACCTTTCTGAGGTTCTTCTGAGTTCGTTTCATTCTGAGTTGTCAGGTCACCATCTACAGTGTAAGCTCTGGCGTTATGAAATTTGTATAAATAAAAATGTGTGTATTTCATATATTTTAGCAGCAGCGAGGGAAGGTAGGAGGGGGGGGGTAACAAAGGAGGTGAAAAGGGCGGGGGAAGGTGGAAGGGGAATGCGGGAGGGGAACGGGAATGCATGGGAAAGGACACGCAGGGATAAACAATTTATATCTTTGAATGGCATTGCAACGCATGCCGGGTACCAGCTAGTTATTAATAAAAAATGAATGCTTACCAATTTCGAATTTCTTGTCAGGATTTAGTTGCTCCAGTAAAGAAATAACGTGACATGTTTGGATGAGCGCAAGCTGAAACAAATAACAAAAACAAAACTGTTAAATGACTTATTGTAATGTATTAAGAGAGCTTCTAAGTGATGCCGACAGATGCCTGCAGGGAAAGTGCTTCTATCGATTGCCGACAGGGTTGCCTGAGTAGGCGGTGGCCGTCAAGAATGGTTCTGGCCAGCCTACCGCTCAGATTTAATTATCCGAAAACGGTACTAAAATCCCAGATTATGTAAATAAAAAAAACAATCACTTATTCTATTGTATAAATGTATAATAAACAATTTTGTCACCCCACTTTTTTATCATTTCATACAAGAATATTTAATAAAAAATTAACTATGTCTAACGGCGCGTAGGCAATTTGGCAGATGAAAACTGTTTCTAAAAATAAGTCTTTTTTATGAATTTCTATGGACAACTTTGAATAGAGATGTGAAGATTGATTTAATATGTATCTTCTACTTTTTGTTTTAGGATTGTCACTAGAACAATAACAGAGTTATAATGATTTCTGTGGGAACACCGCGTTAGCTTGAAAACAAGCTTGTTGTACTTGACTGCTATTGTTATAATGTCGTATAAACAAGCTCAGGGGTCGGAGCGGTTAAACTACTTATTGTAGTGTATTGAAAGAGCTTCTAAGTGATGCCGACAGATACCAGCAGGGTAATTGCTTCTATCGATTGCCGACAGGGGTACACAGGCGGTGGCCGTCGAGAGTGGTTCTGGTCAGCCTACCGCTTAGATTCAATTAGCCACTAGTATAGGCAGGTCGTGTGACTTGCAGCATTATTATTGTAAATACGTAAACTCATAATAAACCAGTTTGTTTTCAAGGACCTATTGTCATTGAGAAGTACCCCCACAGAACTAATAGTGTTTGAATGTAAATAATACCAAACAGTACACTTATTTATCAATCAATTAAAATGTTAACCTCTTCACACTAGTTCGCTTTTCGGAACAACTCATATAAATCTCGTGTCTCCCTTACCATCATGGTGAGAAATATGATCTAAACGGTGTTAGAAAGAGAAAACACCAGCTTTATATTCAAATCTAAAAGTTGACCACAAAATAATTAAAAAGTACACCTTTATGAAACCAAATTTTCGACCGCAAATACTTATGAATCTCTGTGAATTTTTTTATTAATTATTTTTAAATGAAACGAGAAAAAAAATAGGTGACACATATATTTTTCTAATGAAATATGTGTGTGTTTTATTTTTTTTTATTATCAGTAATTTTTTGTCAGAAAAACCATAAGTGAGCCATTTTTAAAACTTTTTTAAGTTTGCATTAAAAAAAATTATATTTCAAAATTTACTTTTAATAATAAAATTTGAAAGCATATTTCATCACCTTTCAAAATCAGTTTTTAGTTTTTGGATGCATTCAGAAATTATCCATTTATTTTGATTTATTGCAAAGCGGAAATATTCTGACCTTCCGACAGAATGTGCCTGAGGTCTGAGGGATTAAAAAAAAATCAAAATGCTCAGATAAAAAAAAAAGTTTTTTTGGGTTTCTTTATGTGATATTAATTCAGCAGTTTTCCGCTTGTACCACGAATTACAAGACACTGTGTATAAACACTTTTAAATATGTTAGGTCACATTAAAGTGGGTCATTTCCTAAGGCTGTTTTCCAAGTATCCTTTCTAATTTTATTACCATGCAATATACATTCAATAGATTTTTCTTACATTACACATACATAAATAAAAACACCAATATAAATGCACAACGGCAAAATACAATAAAATAAATTGAGATATCGATCGACCAATTGCTTAGTCAGACATCTCCGAAAAATCTAATTAATTATTTTTTACAATTTTATATGAAACATGTTAGATATATATGTTACCGTAAAAGCCCGAACTACGGTAAATCCTAAGATTTACCAACTCTTAATGGTAAAAGTCCGAACCGTTCTATAATCATCGTTCACCAACCTAACCTAACCTAACATGTACTAAATTCTAATGGTAAAAGCCCGAAAAAATCGTTTCTTATATTATTAACGATTTTTTCGGGCTTTTACCATTAGAATTTAGTACATGTTAGGTTAGGATAGGTTGGTGAACGATGATTATAGAACGGTTCGGACTTTTACCATTAAGTGTTGGTAAATCTTAGGATTTACCGTAGTTCGGGCTTTTACAGTAACATATATATATAAAATAGAAATTATATTCGTAGTCCTCCTCACTAGGAGATCCTGTGCTGAGGGCGACTATGCTTTGGATAAGTTTTCAGCGACTTCTATGATTTAACTTCATTGTTTGGATAAGGTTTTCCAGAAACTTCTATGACGATGTTTTAAGTATAGTAGTAAGTTAATTTTCCGATAGTTCCTTCAGCCAACATTTAATGTCCTTAATTTAGCTATTTTTTGTTTTAATTTGTTTGATGCTAAGTGGGAGTTTGTTATATAACTTTACTGCTAAAAATTCAGAACTTCTTTGTCCAGATGAAGAGTTACACTTTGGTATATTAAGTATGTCTGTTTGTTTGACTCTGGTTTTATGAGCATGTGAGGTGTCTGCCTCTGAATCATTTTTGTGGTGATGTACTAGAATGTTTTTGGGATAGATTTTCTGTATGCTTGGAATATCAAACCGATTAAAAATTTCTGTTGTTGACTTCCTTATGAGGACCTTTAGTATGGTCTTTATGATGCAATTCTGAGTTACCTTCAGTTGTTTTATGTGTTTAATTTGAGTTGTGTAAACAGTTGTATGTAGGTGTGTACCCTCTATCTGGTAGAATACTCAGATTACTTATAAACACCACCAAATCAATTATAGTTCTCAAAAACTTATAGTGAAGTCTCTACATATATATATATATTAATACACAGTTTGGAGACGCCTCACTTTTTTTGCCGCGCTAAAAACGACCACTCTGCCCTTTACGTTTCAACCACCTTAAGGGTCACTTTCGCTCGAAGCGGATTCAGACAGGGTCGTGTCCCGATTGAGGACCAGATTTCATACAAAAAAGATGATGCAGGATTAACAGCGCACCCAACGGCGAAAACTACAATTAGATCTCTCACCGACGAAGAAATTCGGCCTCAGTTATATTTTCTGCCGACAGGTTCACCCGTTAAAAAATGTCGAATATTTCAGTGCGTCAGAAAAGTTCACCTCCCATACAAAACTGTATTTGCTAGAGATTTATTAATTTTACGGCTTTATTCAAAATAACGTAGAAAAATGGACATTTTAAAGGCTCTTTGCGGGAACGCAGATTACAGCGTAAAAAAATATTTTGACCAGATGTTTTTCAATAAATTGTAAAAATACAAGTTTTAGAAACTTTTAAACTTGCGACATGTACCGCATTCCATTCAAAATATTACACTATATTGCATTAAAGATTGAAATTTTTCTGACATTTGCCGAAATCGATCTATCATCGACAATGCATAATTTTCCAGCCAGTTAATATGAACTCGAGGTAGGTACCTACTGGCGTTTAAAATATGAAGGATTTACACGTAGAAAATAAACAGTAGTTAATGCAGCATTCATATTATCCGAGGTTTTGAGAAACCAAATCAGGTACTTACGTAGGTACTTAATTCCATTGAAAATCAAATAAGTAGGTAATGTAGCATTGATATTACATTTATAACACGGTAGGTACCTACCGTTCTATCGAATTATTGCAAATTCGCCAAGTATTTATTGAGAAAACACGTAGGTACCTACACAAATATTATTTTTCTCGGTATGTACTAGGTAGGTACCGGCTTATGTGAGGATATTCTTTCCTTTAAATTTTAAATCGAAAATTCATGATATGAAATGAAAAAATCACCAAATGGTCACTTTTTGAAATATGTGGGTACACGGAGGTTGCTTCTTGACAACCACTGTTGGTAGGAACGTTATTTTTAAATTAGTCAAGTTTATTTTCACGCAATGGGCGAGTTTTATTTATTCAAAACATCAAAACTTATTATATTTATTATTATTTATTTATACTCATTATTTCAAAACAGAAATAATTACGGAACTTCAATAGAATTTGAACAGAACTTTCACAGAACCCAGCCTAAATATATTTCATATGTTTTTTTACATACGTGCAGGTAACCTGCACATAACAACTCTGTATCATCTGATGATATTGCTTATGTATTTTTTTGTAAATGTATAAAATAATTACAGAACTTGAATAGAATTTGAACAGAACTTTCACAGAACGTTTAAATTAACTTGAAAAATTGGAGATTTTTAAATATTGTTTTGAACAACCCAGCCTAAATATATTTAATATTTTTTTTACGTACGTGCAGGTACCTCTAAACATTAGTACCATATATTTTTTATCAAAAATGATAAATTTATATAGCGCTTTTTTGTATATTTCATTTTTATGATAATCATTCAATGTGGGATTGGTACCGCCGCCCCGGGAACAATTCATTGGTTTCTATATAAAATAATGAGCTCTGACATCACGAAATTATGCATTGCTAAACTGTTCATCCGATTGCGAGGAAACTTTGGGGACACTGTGTGCGCATCCCTTCGATTCTTTCTGTATAAAATGGTGAGCTCTGGATCTGGCTTCTCTGACTTTGGGGATTTGATTTTTTTTTACATGAATACCGCACAAGAGTCCCAACTGCTCCCGTCTGGAGCCAGTGGGACTATGGCGTCCCCAATTGGGGTATGTTGTGAGGCTGAAGGCAGTGGGGAGGGGAAGGAGATAGGAAAGAGGAAGGTGGAGAAGTACCTGGCTATTCAGATCTGGTTACCAAACACGGCAGAAGCCATTTCAAGTAACGTTTCAATTCTGAATGGTGGTCTTACACCAGGGCGATACTGAGAGTACCTTCCACTATGATGTGCGCATTCCCTCGATTATTTTTTTTAATATAAAATAGTGAGCTCTGGCGTCATGAAATTACGCATTGCTAAACCGTTCATCCGATTGCGATGAAACATTGGGGATTTGATGTGTGCATGCCCGCAATGGTTTTTGTATGCAATAGTGAGCTCTGACGTAATGAAATTACGCATTGCTAAACCGTTCATCCGATTACGATAAAACTTTGGGGATTTGATGTATGCATGCCCGCAATGGTTTTTGTATACAATAGTGAGCTCTGGCATCAAGAAATTATGCATTGCTAAACCTTTCATCCGATTGCGATGAAACTTTTGGGATTTGATGTGCGCATCCAGTCGATTCATTCTATATAAAATAATGAGCTCTGGCATCATGAAATTATGCATTGCTAAACCGTTCGTCGACTACCTGTTCCCTTTATAGGCGCTCACTCCTCGCTTCATCCGTATTCAGACATCGTTTTTCTTCATATATTTAATTTAACACACACTCCTCCTCGCTTCATCCACGTTCACACGTCAAATCGCATAGTGTTTTAACCCGTTAGTTGCATCTGCAACGGGCAAAAGCTAGTTATAAATTAAAGTCCTCCGCCGTGTCTGTCTGTTTGCGATAAACTCAAAAACTACTGAACGGATTTTCATGCAGTTTTCACCAATAGATAGAGTGATTCATGAGGAAGGTTTAGGTATATAATTTGTCAAGTTTTTGCGTAAATTGGTTGAAATATATAATATATAAAGGAGAATGTCTGTATGTGGTGGACGAGCTGTCTGGCAAACGGGTGGTGTGGATTTGATTTGTATGCAAATTAACAGATGGCGGTATGAGTTAAAAGATTGGGTAACCATCCAGTAGATGGCGTTGTGTTTCGTTAGCCACAGCAACGCCTGGCCGGGCAGCTAGTAAACCATAAATTAATGTAGGTCACTAGTAGGAAATTTCAAATTGTTATACTAATGTACCGGACCGTTATGCCTCCCAGTGTTTTTTATAGCATACTTAATATGTAAAACACAGACACAAGCAAATAATATTTAATTTATGGTGAGCATTCGAATATTGCTTTTCTCATTATATCAAAACTTAGTATTTGTAGATGTCTGACTAATCAACTAGACTATCAAGTTGTATTGACGGCCTCCGTGGTCGAGGGGTAAGGCTCTAGACTAGCAATCCGAAGGTCGTGGGTTCAAATCCTGAATTTAGTTTGATTGGATTGTGTTATTTCACAATTTAATCATTTAAAATAATATAATGTATATTTGCAGCACGTTCCAGAGTGTAAGATGCTCTCAGTATCGCCCTGGTGCAAGATCACCATTTAGTATTTACATGTTGCTTGAAATGGCTTTAGCCGTGTTTGGTGACCAGATCTAAATAGCCAGATACTACCCCGCCTTCCTCCTCACCATCTCCTTCCCCTTCCCACTACCTTCAGCCTCACATCATACCCTAATTGGGGAATTGGGGGATGCCATAGTCTTACTGGCTCTAGGCGTTTGTAGCAGTTGGGTCTTTTGTGCAGTACCCATATAATTTTTTTTAAAAAGACAAGAGATCCTGGGTTCGAGTCCTGTTTGCAACTGTTAACCTTTTTATTTTTCTGTGTCTTGTTCTGTTTCATGTTTAGATTTATTAGTAAAACCTTCTTCTTTGATGAAATATTAATTATTCTAAATACCTTAGTTGAATTTATAGAAATTGTTTGAACAAATAAACTATAAGGAAATTATGACATGTATTTAAGTATCTAAACCAGGCATGCCCAACCTGCGGCCCAATTGAAGATTTTTTGCGGCCCAAGATGAAGTTTTCAATTTTCTATGTTTTGGATTTTGGTATTCATGCAAAAAAAGAAAAAAAATCATTCTTATAAATTTATCACATTTGTGGCGACACATCATTATCAACTTCGCTATCAAAAGAAGTCACGAGAAACATCTAATATTCGCGCGGCGCTGGCACTTGCCTAGGTACCTACATATGCCGGCTGCGATGTACTTTGCTCGCCTGCCGCGGCCGTCTCGATGAATGATAATATCGCCACCGCCTAGAAAGGTCTAGATTTTATAAGCCGCCTGAATATTCAGCATCGCGTATGTTCCAGTACCTTCCAGTGTGCACATTGCCGGCGAATGGAACATTACTCCACCGGTCGCGCTGGTATATATAAAGCGACTAAACTCGGCGCTAGCTCAGTCAGTCTCACACCGTCGGTCAACAGCTCGTCGTAACAGATCTCCGCACAAGTGCTCCTGCAGTGCTCTACACATCCAGGGCAGCTTCCCGAGGTTCATCACCACGTCTCAGCTACAAGGCCCATCGTGCCTTCAGCTCCTGAGAACAGCTACATCCCGCGACTTATAAGGTTTGACGCCACCTTCAGCCAAGGGATCAGCTCACAACTTCATGGCACCCCGAAGCCCCACCGTGCTTTGCTGCCATGGAAACACGCTCCGCCTCGCCAGGACTACCTGCTGGTGGCTCAGCTCACCGAGCCACTCATCGTTCATCTCCGCGACTTAAAGCGTCGAGCAACGGCCTGGAAGATAGGTCATCTCCACCGCCATGGTGTCGAGCAACTCGCTGACCTTCACCACACCATCTCCACATCCGTACGCCTGCAGCATCTCATCACTGCACCCTGCATACATCTTGTTACCGCTTCACCGACCCTCGCTACATAGCCCAATAAACGACTGACTCATACTTCGACTTGACGCCTTTTATTTCTCGTTCTGTCTCCCGCTCCCTCACATTTATATTACTTTATGTGAAATTAGAATTTTCTTGTTATTAGACCTCGGACTCTCGATTGTTTCGAGGTTTTGATTTATTGATTCAAAAGTGCCAGGCTCATGGCTGCACTAGGAATTTATTTTCGCATCAATCAATTCCAACCAGTAAATTTTTTCCACATATTTCTCAGAATATCGAAGGCAACTGACCTAATTTTAATAAGTGGAGGGTGAGTGCAAAGGACACACATAGGTATGTGTATGGGTATTATGGAGAGTAACAGAGCATCACAAGTATTTTACACTCCTGGTCCTATAAATTGAACGACGAAAGTAAGAATTGCAAAATTACTGAAAAATCTTAATTTTTTTAATAAATATCGTTATGAACTCATCCAAAATCAGATATTGCTCACAGTTTCACAATAATTGCATTTTTGAACTTAAAAAATTTAAATAAAATTATGAAGAAGGTCTTTGTTTTATTTTTTTTTATACGTGTATGTAGCCCACTTAATTTTTTTTTTTTTTAAAGAAAGACAAACATTCCCGGGTTACAAATAACCCAACAATGTTTGAAAATCTCCTACTACCACCACAGAAAGCCGAAAATGTTGCTTATGTTGTGATGGAGGACTTAGCCAGCCGAGGAATCGAACACAATTAAGTTCAGTAATATTTTTTTTGGTCCATCAAACGATTTGGGTTGGGCACCCCTGACCTAGATAACAGTTTTATCGGCAATTAAATAAAATTACTAAATTTACAATCTAGTATGCTTAACTGTCTGCCGTTAATAATAAAAGTGTTTATCAATTCAATTATTTTATGATGACTGCTGTGAAGTGTGATTTGTATTTATTTAGTATGTATTAACGTAAATGAAGCAAAGGAGTGTATGCCAAGACAGAATTGTGCGACAGTTCAACTTATCTGCTTACCCCTGATTCGAAATGGTGTGACGTTACTTATTTTTATAGAGTGCGTCCAGTTTTATCAAAAATACAAATTTCGGTTGTCTGTCTGTAATTCAATAAACAAAGGTTTATTTTGAATAAAGTCATTATTATATTTTCACAGAAATTAATTTTAATTGTCAAAATTGGAACTGATGTGTCAAGAATTCAGACAAGCAATAAAGTACCTACCTAGAACATAATATTTTTTTATCAGAAAACTAGCTGGTTCCCGGCAGTGGTTGCTATGCCATTTAATAAAGAAATTGTTTCTCCCTGCGTGTCCTTTCCCATTGGTCCCATTCCCCTTCCCTCTCCCCACTCCACTCCCGCCCTTCCCCCATCCTGCGAACCCCCCTCCGAGTTCCCCTCCAATCTCCAAGGTCCCCCTCGCCCCTCCCGGGTTCTCCCCCCCCCCTCCCATGAACTCCCTACCCGATTTCTCCTCCCGCATTCCATACATTCAGTCCCGGTACATTTAATTTTCAAACAGCTTGCGTGCCACCTTGTTATGATGTGGATGCATCATTACATATAAATTACTTTAATTTATTACTCGGATAGGCAGGTACCTTTATTTGAAGGATGGTAATAGTTTATTCGAGATACTCGGCAGGTTGGCAGACTGAGCGGAAACGGGTTTTGTTTTTGAAACGGCACTCTGGACGAGAGAGAACACGGGAGGACGCCGTGTTTTTCTCGGGCACAGTCACCTAGCGATTTAAGTTTTATAATGTAAAATATACCGGAACAATACGACTCCGCGTTGCAAAGAGATCCGTACCTTATGTGTAAATAACGGGATTAACCTAAAGATCCGAATTGTTCGGCCCGGAATTAACGAAGTTTTCGGTTCATCAATGGCCGTCGGCGCCTCGTGCGACGAGAATAAGTAATGCCGTTTATCTAGCTGATCTGGCGACTGGGAAAGTGCAATTGGCGAACATGGACTCCCGCTACACCTCGCAAGCCACGGCGAAGTTTATTTAATTAGTGTTCGGAGTTTTAACTTTAACATCCGCCGCCTACTGAGGCGTTCATATAAAAAACCCGCGTACTTGATTTTGATACGCAGAACAGACCGTTCCGGTTCACCGCAACCCCGGATTCGTCGCCGACTCCGTCTGTCAACAAATCCCGTAGGCATCCATCTATTTGGGCTTGATGGCCTCGTAGGACGGGCATCATACTGCTGGCCAGGCTGGCGCAATACACCGGATCATTTCTCATCGTCCTGATGCTCCCAGGGGGGTTTGGCATCGCGACCTCAGCAGGATCACATCAGGACCACCTCTTGGATGCTGGACGAAGCACCAAGCTCCACTACATGCATCATGCCTGCCCGCAGGCACTTAATCCGAATTAGCTAGTTTTCAAGGTCATGGTCGCAATACAGGGGTGAGTTTTCAGTAGTGTATTTTTTCCCTTGTAAAATTGGTTTATAATACCGTATTGTTTTAAATGTTCGATATTGTAAATATAGAAAATATTGATTCAAATCTCTTTGTTATTTCATATCGATACACTGTAGTTCCTAATGATGAGTAAAGAAGTGATTGTCATAGTGCCCACGCTCCCTGGGAAGAATTAAATGCTCTCCGTCGTTCTAGGAAGAAGGCGTAGTGAATTCAACTGTGGACATATTCTGTCTTGAACAGGATTTGGCGCTCTATTAATAGAAAAGTACGCAGTTGTATTCATCCCGTCTTCTTCCCTCTCAGCTAGCCACATCATATGGCTCCTTACGCCATTTTGCACGTAATAATTGCCGTTTCAACGTGAATTATAAGATATTCACATAACAACCTATTGCAATTTTTTTATACAAATTTCATAATGCCAGAGCTCACCGGTAGTTTTATACAAACCTAATCCTGACAATAATGAACACAAAAAAAAAGATTTATCCAATTTGGTGCAGTCGTTCGGAAGTTATGCGCGTAAATACATTTCGGCGATTCATTTTTATTTATATAGAAGATAGATAGATTATTTTAAATGCGTATTTCTTTTGTACGTTTTTAGATTTTCACGGCCAAAAGTATTTTCGTTTGTTTTGGGGGTATAATGCCGTGTTGCGCTACCTCCTTCTTTAGCCAACGTTTCGGACAGCATTGCAGTGTCCATCATCAGGACAGATCCGGCAGACGGATCTGAAACGTTGGCTAAAGAAGGAGGTTGCGCAACACGGCATAACACCCCAAAAACAAATAACGAAAAAATGTATATCTTTTGTTTCAATTTTTACAGTTATTAATCTTGCAAACAGTAAAGTCAATTTCGAGATTTTTCAAGGTCCTGCGTTTGTTTAGCTTACATGCAATTATCAGTCTTATAATTTTAATATCCCACTACTCTTTTTATAGTTAGTTTTTTTCTTTTGTTTTGATACTTATTGAAAATATTAATTCTTATTTCGTTATCAACATTGTGGTTTTCGTGATTGTTTGGCGATATAGAAAAATTACATATAAAAAATAATTGATTAAATACCAACCGACATAAATAAAAATTTATTATCGTAAAAATTATCAACTTAATTCAGATTTAACGACAGTCTAACTGGCTTTAAGAGCGTTTAACCAGCCAGCGACTGAAAATCCACATTTCGTCGAAAGTTGTTCTTACGATCGTGCAGGGCGGTTACAATGAGAAAGATTAATTATTCTCCGTACCAGCTTTTAAAAATTATAACTCAATACCGATTTTATTTCATTCCAAATTTGCTTTAATTTATACCTACATCCAAAAATGCTGAAAGGCGTGATGATAAAACTATTAAAATAATTTACTTTTTGTAATTATTTTTTTATTATAAGTATTTATCATTTTTCAATAATGTCTAACTTAAATAAAAATGTAAAAAAATCTGAAATATATTAGTTTGTAAGTGCGCAAATAAATACACAAACGTACCAATTTTCGTCAAGATACACATGTATGTATATATTTTTTAATGATTTTATTTAAACTAAAGTTGAATGCGATACCCAGCTAAAACATGCGATACCCATTGCATTGCAAATGCATTGATTTATTTTTCTGCATGATTATATGATTTGAAATGGGTGTGGAATAATACAATTTTTTTTTTAAATTTAACAAATCTGCCAACGGCCTATGGTATAATCTTACTATTTGAAGGTACTTCACTACTTTTAAAGATACTTCAGGTGTTATAATGTATATATGAAATACATAAACTAACATTGTAACCGACGTGTTGCTCTCCCTCATTTCTTAATTTTTAATCTTATATGTTTTGCTCATGTACAATGCCCCGGTGCAACCAAATAAAGCTTGTGTGCCAAGTTTGCACCGGGAGACATTCTAGAATCCTATAATTTTAACAATTAATACTTTATTTATGCTTATTTACGCCTCCAAAGGCAACCAGGCTGACTAGCCTCCTTTTTATTTTTAATTAAGACCCCTTTGAGGGCCTTAATTTCCAGCCTTAGGCTAAGGCCCTAAAAAGGGCCATTTGCCTTCCCTCCCTTGCCACTCTGCTGTTATGGCTCTGCAGGAGGCGGCAGCTCCGCCAAGCGGGCTGCTCTCTATTTTAATTATGGCCCTTTGTAGGGCCTTTTTTCGTCCTGGCCACGAAGTTCAATAATACCGTGCCGCCAGCAACGATCTTTTTCAAAACACATTTTTTCAATTTTAAATGTCTTTTTCTTAATACACAGATGCCCTGGTGACACAAGTAAAAACTTGGTTACCAAGTTGCCACCAGGAGACATCCTAAACTTATTATTTCATCGCCTTCAGGGCTATTTTTCCGGCTACAAAGCCAAAACACCAATTTGGGTGTCCCTATTAAGGGCCGTCATATTAGTCAAAAATACACCATATTTTAATATAACTTCGTTTAAACACCCCGTAGGACACTGAAACTAAGACATTTCAGTGCAGAGTCCTACGGGGCATCCATAGAGCCATAAATAAACATTGTAACTCTTAAACTGCCAACGCTATATGCTTTTGCGCACAAATTTTGTACTTAGAAAAATTCCGATCAAAAAACAGTCTTTTTCCATTTTAAAAATCCAGGAACCTCGTAAGACGACGAGACAAACCGGTTTCGGTAGCCAGTCTTACGAGGAACCTGGGGAAAATAATAACTTCTTCACATCACTTTGCAAACTTAAATTAAACTCAAATACCTACCAACAAATGGTAAACATTTCCAAAATTGTTCCTAAATTCATTAAACTAAAAATCTACGGGTAAAGAATACCCGTACATACATGTTAGAATTAAGAAATACTTTATAAAAACTATGTTATAACCTATAGAATTATTATTAAATAATGATTTTAATCGACCACTTTCTTGAGCGACACAAGCAAAATGAAGTGCGACAAGAAAGTCGGCGTATTTATACTTACGGGCGAGGTCCAACCCCCCACCCCATAAATGTACCATGTGATCACCTTTTTGCCCAGATTAGGGTATAAAAGGGCGCGTATTTCTCATAATAAATTAGTTCTTCTCTACAGTCAACTCGTGTTATTATTCCTACTGGGAAATTTATTATCACTCAGCTGCCTCCCCCGCCGACCTCTGCCTGTCTTCAGTCCTGGTGCCAACACTCCTCCAGAAGAGCCGGCCCTACTTTGGCAACCGCCAGGCGCCAGGATCAGGCAGAGGATTAAGCACATCCAGTGTCCTTCACGCATCAGGCACTGGGTGCACGGGAGGTCAGTATTATTATTTGTTCCATCACCACCATCCTGTTCGTGCACTAAAAACCCGGTACTTTTTTATAGTCTTGTGGCGACGCTGATACGTCCGTTACAAACATTATTCATATCTCAAAAAAAAACATTATAAATGTATTTTTTTCGCCTCTCCTGTCCGATATATCGCGAATATTCACTTTTAATGTCTTAAACGAAATGTCAGTTTTACGAAAACTTTGTGTTATTACCGCTTCACAATTAAAGCTCTATAAATGAAACATTTCTGAACGTAGCCGAATACTAAAAACTGTTTTAGAAAGGTTACGAAATAAGCTTTCAAATTGTTGTATTACAAATAAATATTAACATTTGTAAATATTAAAATTTAGAATGCAAACATTAAAAAAATGTTAAAATGACTCACGTGATGTTTTTATGTGAAAACGGTACTAAAATCACAGATTATGTAAAAAAACAATACTTATGCTATTGTACAATTTTGTCACCGCACTTTTTTATCATTTCATACAAAATATTTTTTACATGAATAACGCACAAGAGTCCCAACTGCTCCCGTCTGGAGCCAGCGAGACTATGGCATCCCCAATTGGGGTATGTTGTGAGGCTGAAGATAGTGGGGAGGGAAGGAGATAGGAAAGAGGAAGGTGGGGAAGTACCTGGCTATTCAAATATGGTATGCTATTCAAAAATGGCTAAAGCCATTTCAGGCAACGTTTCAATTCTGAATGGTGGTCTTACACCAGGGCGATACTGAGAGTATCTTCCACTCTTGAACAAGCCGCAAATATACTATATATTATTTTAAATGAATAAATTGTGAAATACACAAATTTATCAAATAAAATTTATTTGCCACGCCGGGATTCGATCCCGCGATCTTCGGAATGCAAGTCAAGCGCCTTACCGCTGCACTACGCCGGCCGTCATATTTGATAAATATTAACAATATCCAGCGGCCCGTATGCGATTTGGCGGGTAAAATAAGTGTCAACTGTATGTCTGACGGAATAGGTCTTTTTACGTATTTCTATAGACAACTTGAATAGGGATGTACAGCTTGATTCACTATCGACCTTTTACTTTTTGTTTCAGGGATGTCACTAAAACAATAACGGAGTTACAACGGTTTCTGTGGAGACACACGCGTTGACGTGAATACACGCTTATTGTACTTGACTGCTATTGTCATTTTAACGTGTATATCTGCTTACGTTGCTGACGGGTTAAAACTTTACCCCCCCCTTAATGAGGCAAGGAGGGTGTGCTGAGAAAGAATTGTGTGGAGGACTATCCTCTCTGCCTACTACTGCAGGAAACGGCATGATAGTTAATTATGCGTATAACCTTTTTCGCTATTCTATGCTAATCATTGATACTATGTGTAAACAGCATGACATTGTATTTTTTAGAATTAATCCAGCGTTGAATAAAACAATAGTGTCTAACGTAAGCGGACGTGAATTCAAACGTGCATTGTGATTTTGTTCAGAATTAAAGAAATTCAATAGACAAAATTATTATTGTAGTTTTGTTTTGATGGAAAACAACAGTCGTACCAAGAAAAACTAAAAAATTTTATACTTTCAGTAAATCGACGATCCAAGGTCTCAAGACTAAACGCAAGTGCAAAATTGGTAGTACCCGGCATGCGTGGCAATGCTATTCAGAGAAGGAAATTATTTGTATTTTAATTCTGCTTATTGGAGTGCTTTTGGATATATAGGATTTTTGAAGTGAAAACTTCTTTAGCGCCGTTGCAATTTGAAACTCGATGAAACGAAAAAGCGACACTAAAAAGAGACAAGCACATGCATCTATAGGATTTGGCCTGCGAGAGAATGAGATAGAATAATCGGTCTCATCTTTGTGCGGTGCTTCGTAGCCTCCCCACTATTTTCCACTTTAGTTTTCTTAAGGCTTTACTTATACCGCATGTGAACTGCACACAAATGTTTTTCTTTTTCCGTCTGGTGCATAAGTTACTGTAGAAGCCCGTACTACGATAAATCTTAAGATTTTCCAGTAAATTCTAAGATTTACTAGTAAAACCTAAGATTTATTTATTTATTTCAACGCCATAAAATGGCTATTACAATCCGGTGATACATGATACATAGTGGTACATAGGAGGGTTATTACAATGATAATAATGTACATTAAACAAAGTACATATGTATGATAACAACTAGTCTTTAGTTATAGGATACAAATATGTTTTACAACAAAAAAAATAATATGAGCTCGTACTAAATACACATTTTTATGCAGAATAAACATAAGTAAATAAAGGTGAATTCTTAGAAAAATTCTCAACATCAAGTATAATATACCTACTTTACTTTTATTTGTACATATTGTTGGATTCTAGGAATTGGCTAAAATGGACTAACTCAGTAATGATATTATTGTTACCTTCAGTTGAAATGACTGAAGTTTGAAATGACTACAGGTACTGCTAATTAGTTCTGTTTTTCAGGGCTGCCAGTTAGAGAATCAATAATAAATCTTTGGTTTAAAAATAATAATTTTGAAAAAAAAAATTATACATTATTAGCTATTACTTAACTAGTCTGTCTGATAGTTAATATAAATGAAGCAAGCAGTTTGGAATCTATATTAGAGTATGATATAGACGCCGTGCAGACGAACACTATTATACCTAACATTAATTATTGTCATTGAGGTATGATATTATAGCCTTCTTATAACTATATTCGGTGCAGTTGAACACATCTACTACTTCTGAGAAAGCATTTCCAATTGCATGCAATCTAGGTATAAGCGAGTATCTAAATGACTCAGTCCTGATATTTTTGTTGCAATTAAAAAGAATTTTGGATCGAGTAGTTCTAGTAGGTATGTGAAAGGTAATTAGGTTTAATAAATCAGGACTGTCTATAATACCATTAACAATTTTAAAAATAAAAGTCAAGTCAGAAATAAGTCTTCTATCTGAAAGTTTGAGTAAGTTTAATTCTTTCATTAAGTGATTGTAATTTATTGATTCTATTGGTAGACCAAGTTTATAGTTAATGAATCTTAAGAATTTATGCTGAATTTTTTCTATGGAATCGGAGTGGATTTTGAAGTGAGGGGACCAAATAGAAGAATTATATTCAACTTGACTTTGAACTAGAGAGGAATATAGGATTTTTAATGTTGAAATATTTTGAAAGTCTCTGCCATTTCGAAGAATGAAACCTAGCATTTTTAATCCTTTATTGGTTACTGTAGTTATATGTGGAAGAAAGTTAAATTTGGAATCGAAAATAATGCCAAGATCATTAAGAGGGCATTACCAGAGAAAGCCGGAAATACGTCATTTTCAAAAAAGTTTTTAGACGTATTGACTCTTTTCCACAAAAAATTATAAATGGATTTCGAAAAATTGTTCTTTTATCTAGCATAGTTATGTAATAAATTTTTAGAATTTTTTTAAATTTTTAGTATAATAAGGTTATACCATAGGTCGTTGGCAGATTTGTTAAATTTTCAAAAAAGTTTTTGTATTATACCACACCCATTTCAAATAATGTAATCATGCAGTAAAATAAATCAATACATTATCTAGCAAAGTTATGTATTAGAATTTTAATTTTAGTTTCAATAAAATCATTAAAAAATATCTACTTACATGTGTTTCTTGACGAAAATTGGTCCATTTGTGTATTTATTTGCGCACTTATAAACTAATATAGTTCAGATTTTTTTAACATTCTTATTAAATTTAGACATTATTGAAAAATGATAAATACTTATAATCAAAAAATAACTACAAAAAGTACACTATTTTAATAGTTTTATCATCACGCCTTTCAGCATTTTTGGATGAAGGTATAAATTAAAGCTAATTTGGATTGAAATAAATTCGATATTGAGTTATAATTTAAAAAAGCTGGTACGGAGAATAATCAATCTTTCTCATTGTAACCGCCCTGCACGATCGGAAGAACAACTTTCGACGAAATGTGGATTTTCGTCCGCTGGCTGGTTAAACGCTCTTAATCTCACTGACAGAGGTGAGGGAAACATTATTAATTTTATATTGATAGTTAAGAGGTTGATTAGTTCTGAAAAACCTTATTATCTGGCATTTACTTATATTCTTTTTTTTTTTTTTTTTTTTATTGTATATTTTATTTAGATATAAAATTTGACATCTTATATCTAATGTTATCTTTTCTATGACTACTACAATATTATTTACTACCTACTGACTAAAATTTGGACTTTACAACATTAAGACATAATCCACGAAAAACTGCAAGACTTTTAGCCTCCCTAACATTTACAGGGAGTTCATTGAACATTTTAAAGCCTTTATAATAAATATTATTTTGTGTTCCCGATAAATTTGTTTTAGGAAGCCTAAAATCGTTGCAGTTTCTCGTAGGATAACAATGAACTGTACTGTTGATTCTAACATTATTCAACATATAATCAGATAAAGTTTATTAGTTTTACACCAGTCTTGTAGTTTATTTAAATTTAATTGAATGTGAATACAGTCATTTATTGTTTTTATAAGTTTAAATAGTTTTAAGTCGTCGGCGAAAAGCAAAACTTCAACATTATTATCAAAAACAGTGATGATATCATTTATAAAAAGTAGAAACAGTATTGGACCTAAATGTGACCCTTGAGGTACACCGCTAGTAGCCATGAATTTGTGTGATAGGTAAGAGTTATTTTTTACTTGGAGAATTCTATTGGTTAAGTAACTCTTTAACCATTCCAATAGTTTACCCTCTATTCCCATTTTACTAAGTTTGTTGAGAAGAATTTCATGGTTAACCAATTGTAATGTCTGTATGTTATTGTATGAGTGCAAGCGAGATAGAGTGCTTGCGCGAATCTATATAAGGCGATGTATGCTAGATTCGTCCTCTTTTGCATTTGGCAGCTCTCCTAATAAATACCTACAGTAACCAGTTACATCTTTACTAGTGTACTACCTACACCAATATTCGCCCATATAATTGTTGGTCCACATATCCAATCTGGTAACTGCCATCACGAAGACAGCAGTAGTAGTGGACATTAGAACTGGCGCAGCCACGGAAATTAAAGAACCTGAAGGCGAAAATTAAATGAAGTGAAGATTAAGGAAGAGCGCAGTGTGCGACAATAGGAAAAAATTGTTGCATGGAAGAAGACGCCACCTCATGTGTCTACAATCTAAGACGAGCATTAGAGCCTGCATCCGCAGAATATTGAGGGAGCATTTGGCGTTGGCATGTTAGCATTGCATGCAGGAAGAAGAAGACGGTGACAAGAGACAAGACAACCATCTGCGGAAGGAGCCGGAATCTGGGGCAAGGGCTCAGATTCTGTCGCTGCAGCTATTCAAGCGGGACCGGACAAAGGGCTGGATTCTGTAGCTGCAGGGAGACGGACACGGGCGATCAGCGGTCGAAAGAGACGGCTGGTGACGGAGATCCGGAAGCTGTGTGGGGAGTCACTTTGGAGCGGCGAGGTCAGTTCTGGAGCGGATTCACCCGGAAGCGCTGAGATAAGTTTTCTAATCAAAATTTGTTTCAGCTCTTATTCCCGATGGAGGCGATTTGAAAAAGTCTGGGGGCATTCTGTCATAAGACAGGAGTGTGGTCCCTGTTCAAGGAGAGACTGGACCAAGCGCTCATATTATATGATGAGAAAATTTTGTCGCCAGAACGTAAAAGAGCGTTCCTTCTGAATAATCTCACCGAAGATACCTTTTCATTGTTAAGCGATTTGTGTTTTCCAAAAAAAGTGTCGGAAACCTCATTTGAGGATTTGTGTAAACTACTAGATTCCCATTGTAAGCCCATACACAATATTTATGAATCACGGGAAATATTCTATAAATGTAAACAATCGGCTAATGAATCTATTAAAGAGTTTGCCGCGAAGCTTAAAAATATTAGTTTGTCATGTAACTTTGAAGCAAGATTAGAATCGTGTTTGAAAGATATATTTATTATTGGCGTGTTCAATGAGAAAATGAGGCACAAACTTTTTATGGAGGGCTTGAACAAATCTTTTGTAGAATGCATTAACTTGGCTTCTACGTGGGAACATGTTTTAAATATGGAAAGTACAAAGTCGAATTTAAATTCAGTTAATAACTTCGATAAATCTAGGCAGGTAAGCCGTTATAAGGATGGCAAAGTGCGTAGTAAATCACCCCGTAAGATAAATAATAATATGTCATGTTTCATTTGTGGTAAAAATAATCATGTGCAAAAAGATTGTTGGCACAACAATAAGTTACAATGTCATTTTTGTAAGAAGGTGGGGCACGCTAGCTCGACTTGTAAAAACAAATCAAGTGGTAAATACCGCTCGCATTATACGAAGCGCGCTGATAATGTGGTAAATACTGTTTCACAAGGAGATAATAACTGTGATCCATTGCTTTTAAATGTATGTGTAGATAATATTATGTTACAGGTTATGGTAGATACGGGTGCCAGTATAAATGCGTTACCATATGAAATGTTTAATAGATATTTTAGTGAAAAGAAATTAATGGTGTGTGATATTAAGTTATTCGGTTATGATAATAAATCTCTAAATGTTTTGGGTAAAATTATTTGCAACGTGGAATTTAAAAATAAATGCGTACCGACCGAATTTATAATAATCAATAATGGAAGTTCGTGTATTGTGGGTAGGAAATTTCTTAAGTGTTTTGATATTACCTTGCACGGAATTAATCTGGTTAAAAAAAGTGTTGCAGATATTAATATTCGCGAGTTGTTAAAATTAAAATACCCTAACGTGTTTTCGGATAAACCGGGTAGATTAAAAAATTACGAAGCTAATATTGAGGTTAAGTCAGATTTTAAACCAAGGTTCGTTAACCCGAGACCCATTCCGTATTGTTTGCGGGAGCTAGTGGAAAAGGAATTGCTGAAAATGGTGGACGACGACGTTATTGAGAAAGTTGAAATTAGTGAAATGGCAAGTCCAATTGTTATTGTTAAAAAAAAAGATGGTACGATTAGGATTTGTACAGATTTCAAAAACACTTTGAATCCAATGTTAGCACCTTTAAAGTTTCCGTTACCTAGAGTGGAAGATTTAATTTCTTCGTTAAATGGCGCGAAACACTTCGCAAAAATTGATTTAAAAAATGCTTTTTCCCAGATTGCTTTGAATGAAAGTTCAAAAAAACTATGTGTTATTTCAACTCACATAGGTCTATTTGCTTATAAAGTGTTACCATTTGGGCTTACGACGAGCCCGGCGATTTTTATGCAAGTCATAGCTACTATAGTCGGTGGTTTAAAAAATGTGCGTGTATTTTTAGACGATATATTATTATTTGGTAATTCGAAAGAAGAATTAAATTCGGTATGTGACGCGGTAATTAAGAAATTAAATGATCATGGTCTGACCGTAAATGACCAAAAATGTTATTTTTATGTACCGGAAATTGAATACTTAGGTTTTAAAATCTCACAGGAAGGCATAATGCCGTTAGAGAGTAAAGTAGAAGCGATTAGAAATTTGGCAGTCCCGAGGAATGTGTCAGAATTAAGAAGTTTGTTGGGAGTAATCTCGTATTATAGAATGTTTTTACGGAATATATCAGACACTCTGTCGCCACTCTATAATTTATTGAAAAAGGGAACCGTATTTGTGTGGTCAGAAGAATGTAGTGATGCTTTCAATTTTGTTAAAAAACAATTAATGTCGGAAAAAATTCTAGTTCACTTCAATCCCAGTATCCCTTTGAAACTCATCACGGACGCCAGCAATATCGGGATATCGGCAATGCTTTGTCACAAGTATGATAACGGGATAGAACGCCCAATTGCATTTGCAAGTAGGACTTTATCGGAAACCGAACGGAAATATTCGATTTTGGATAAAGAAGCGTGCGCAATCGTATTCGGTTTAAAAAGATTCTTTCAATATTTGTATGGAAATAGGTTCATTCTGTCTTGCGACAATAAACCACTTGTACATATTCTAGATACAAATAAGCAGGTACCTATTCTAGCAGTAAACCGATTGCAACGCTATGCCCTGATCCTGCAGACGTTTGATTATACGATTGAGTATATCAAATCGGACGACAATAAAGCGGATTTTTTGTCAAGATTACCGATGCAACGGAGTAATAATAATATAGAGGAATACGAGGATAATCATTATTTCTTAGATATAATTAACGATGCCGATATCGATAGTTTGGAAATAGAACGGTTAAATAATATTTCTGTGGAAACGGAAATAAATCCGGAAATATTTAAACGGAGTTCGGGTAAGGATTTAGTTATTTCAGAGATTGTAAATTATGTGAATACAGGGTGGCCTGAAAAAAAAAACTTAAATTCTGATTTATTAAAATTTTGGCATATTAGAGATAAGTTATCAACTCATGATGCATGTTTGTTTTATGATAGTAAACTGGTAGTACCAGTGGAGTTAAAAGAATCAGTTTTAAAATTTATTCACCGTTCGCACCTGGGTATTGTGAAATCGAAAAGTTTAGCAAGAAATTATTTTTTCTGGTTAGGTATAAATGCTGATATAGAGAAGGAGGTAAAACAGTGTACTAGGTGTGCAGTATGTTTACCTACTCCGTCCAAAGTACAATTGGCGAGTTGGCCAGTGAATAATTTAGTTTGGAATCGTATTCACATAGACCATCTAGGTCCGTTCGGTAATTTAAATTTTTTTGTGGTGGTAGACGCTACTACAAAGTGGGTTGATTGTCAAATAGTACCAACGGTAGACTCAGTTAGTGCAATCAAAATATTAAAGAAAATGTTTTCTAACTTTGGTATACTGGAGAAAATTGTTAGTGATAATGGAACAGCTTTCACGTCAGCTTTATTTCAGGAATTTTGTCGTGAATTTAATATTGAACATATGACGTCAGCAGTTCAGCACCCAGCTTCAAATGGCTTGGCTGAAAATGCTGTCAAAACAGTTAAAAATTTTTTAAAAAAAATATTAGTGAACAACAGATTTCCAAGAGATCTGGACGATAAATTATTGTCATTTTTAATCGATATTAGGAATACACCTTCATTATGTACGGGAATTGAACCTAGTGTATTGATGTTAGGTAGAAAAATTCGTTCAATTTTTAACACGGTTGTTCCGAAAATGAATAATGACAAGTGTAGTGATTTTAAAAAAATTGATGATAAAGTGAAAAATAAAATGGTAGCGAGTCAAAACAGTCAAAAAAAATATTACCGGGGAAGAAAATTTAAAAAATTCTTTGATTTGGGATCAAAAGTTTTGACCAAAGACTTTAGAAGTAAAAAGAATAATTGGATTTTGGGTACTATTATCAAAAGATAAGGGAGTAGAACCTATTTGGTTAAGATACATTCAACAGGCCAGGTTTGGAAAAGACACCACGATCAGCTTTCTGATAGAAAGGTTAGGTGGGGGGAGAGTGACTATTCTGATAATGTGTTGGACTTTGGTCCACTCTCAGACGTGGACAGGACCAATACTAATTCCCCTGTTCTTTGCAGATCGCAGCCACCATGGGAAGGGAGACTGCGTTCCGGACCACAACCACGCCCACGCTATCCAAAGTGATATGAAAAAAAAAAGAGTTTAAAAACAAAAAAAATAAGTTTGTATAATTACATGAGAGAAAATATATATGTTAATAAAATATAATAAAATATGTAGAAATTTAAGATTATATAAGTTAGGTTGAAATATAAATATCATGTAATTATTGTTTAAGTGTGGGGGTGTAATGTCTGTATGTTATTGTATGAGTGCAAGCGAGATAGAGTGCTTGCGCGAATCTATATAAGGCGATGTATGCTAGATTCGTCCTCTTTTGCATTTGGCAGCTCTCCTAATAAATACCTACAGTAACCAGTTACATCTTTACTAGTGTACTACCTACACCAATATTCGCCCATATAATTGTTGGTCCACATATCCAATCTGGTAACTGCCATCACGAAGACAGCAGTAGTAGTGGACATTACACCAATTTATAGGCTTTTACAGTAAGATATACTGTAGTAAATCAGAAGGTTTTCTGACGCATGAGTAGGCCACATATGGCTGTCCATGTGAGAAACACGGATTTTCCAAATTTACTCCCTGCTACCCTCTACCGCTACTATGCCTCCTTTGCAATCCCTCCGCCCTACCCGCCTAATCCTCGTTCCCCACCCCCTCCCGGATTCCATACCCCTCCCGCTTTTCCTCCAAGCTGCTAAACAATATGAAATACACACATTTTCAAACAACCTCCGCCCCACCGATTGTAAAATTTTATACAAATTTCTTAATGCCAGAGCTCATCCTTATATAGAGAAACCTTCGAAGGCGTGTACACAACAAATCATCAAAGTTTCATTGCAATGGGATGAATGGTATAGTAAATAATTTCGTAACACCAGAGCTTTCAGACCATTCAGAACTGAAACGTTGCTTGAAATGGCTTTAGCCATGTTTCGTGACCAGATCTGAATAGCCAGATACTTCCCCACCTTCCTCTTCCCCATCTCCTTCCCCTCCCCGTTACCTTCATCCTCACAACATACCCCCCAATTGTGGATGCCATAGTCTCACTGGCTCCAGACGGGAGTCCAATGGGACTCTTGTGCGGTAATCATATAAAAAAGCTCACCATTAAGTATATTTTGGCACATTTCATAATGATAAGACACTCTCAGTATCGCCCTGGTGAAAGACCAACAGAATAGAAACATTGCTTCTAATTGACGTTAGTAGTCATATTTGGTGACCAAATCTGAATAACCAGGTGTTTTCCAACCTTGCTATTTGCCATCTCTTTCCCCTCATGATCTCAACATTCACAAACTGGATATACCATAGTCCCACTGGTTCCCGGCAATATAAACTCTTATGCAGCATTGACATCAAATTTATTTAAAATTTTTATCAATGTTCAAATACCAGAAATTTAATATATTTTTATGCACATTTTTAATGATTGCATTTAATGGTATTCCAATGAAATAATACATTAAAATAAAGTAAAAGTTATATATTTAATTATGCACTTAATGGAATTTTAATTTATTTATAATTAATTAATTCAGATTGTACTTTCAATGTAGGCGTTACATAGGGGAAAGCAATGAGAATTGAAAAGTATCTACGAATACCTGGTATGGCAAGGTACTGTTTAATGTACAATATATTTTATGTACTGGCAATTTTGAATGCTGGTCACACCGGACAAGCAATACTTTAGTTCTAATTTCTACCACCAAAACCATTCTCGTTCAAAGTGTCCTGATGTGTACAGCTATCAGATTTAGCCTCGCAACTTTCTGTGAATTATTATTGTGTCGCGTTAATTGAGTTGACGTTGAGTAATTGAGTTTGACGGCCGGCGTAGTCCAGCGGTAGGGCTCTTGACTCGCACACCGAAGGTCGCGGGATCGAATCCCGGCGTGGCAAATAAATTTTATTTGATTAATTTGGGTTATTTCACAATTTATTCATTTAGAATAATATATGGTATATTTGCGGCACGTTCCAGAGTGGAAGATACTTTCACTTTTTTTTTTATATATTAACTCCACACAGGAGGCCCTGAGGAAAATAATTTCCCTCAGGGCCTACGTCATCTTTGAAGATGCTGTGTGGAGGGTCTTCTTGAGGAAAGGAAGCAGTGAACACGGGTCTTAAAGAGACCCATATTGTAGGAGGGAGGAAACACAGAGGCCGGCAAATCGTTCCACAGCCGAGCCGTTGAACTCAAGAACGAGTTATAGAAACGACCCATTCTCATGTGACTAATGTCAACCGTGTACAAATGTTGGGCGCGTGTTTGGCGTGTTTCCCGACTACACACCGGTGCCGAGGGAATCAACGACGCTAATTCCTCGGAGCATCTTCCATTGTAATACCGGTAGAACAAAGACAGCATTCCCACCTGACGCCTATGCTCTAAAGATTGCAGTCCATCTGTTAAGGTGGGAGAATCTATCAAACGGACCGCCCGTTTCTGCACAGAGTCAAGTGTTTTTTTTAGGTATTTTGGAGCTCTAGACTAGAGGTGGCTGCCAAATTCAACCGTGGGGCGCACTTGCGATTTGTACAGGGTTAGCAGTTGTGTACTATTAAAGTATCTGCAGGCCCTGCACAGTACGCCCAATTTCTGAGAGGCTAACTTAACTCTGGTTCGATGGAGCCCCCGTACCTGAGCTGGTCACTCAGGGATGATCAAGGTGCTACTACGCCCTGGTGTAAGACCACCATTCAGAATTGAAACGTTGCTTGAAATGGCATTAGCTGTGTTTGGTGACCAGATCTGAATAGCCAGGTACTTCCCCACCTTCCTCTTTCCTATCTCCTTCCCCATCCCACTACCTTCAGCCTCACAACATACCCCAATTGGGGATGCCATAGTCTCACTGGCTTCCGACGGGAGCAGTTGGGACTCTTGTGCAGTATTAATATTAAAAAAAAATTTTAAAAATAAAATAAAGGGAATTTCTGTTAATAATTAATCCATATTATCATTTAACTCCCGTGACACATATGAAAGCGTGGATTTGGTAAGATTGACACTTCCATAATGGCTATAAAGAGCTATTTGCTAAACATACTCTAAACCAGAGCGATTTAGGTTTGTACTGCGCAAGAGTTCCAACTCCCCAGAGCAAGTAAGATTATGGCATTTCAAAATGGGATATGTTCTGAGGCTAAAAGAAATGGAAAAGGGAAGGAGATGGCGAAGAGGAAGGTTGGGAAGTGCCTGAATATTCATATCTGGTCACCAAGCCGGCTAAAGCCATTTCAGAGTGGTAGATACTTTCAGTATCGCACTGGTGATAGAATATCATTCAAAATTAAAACATGTTTTTTTTTTAATGTGAATACTGCACAAGAGTCCCAACTGACTGGAGCCAGTGAAACTATGACTTCTCCGATTGGGGTGTGTTGTGAGGCTGAATGTTAGTGGGGAGAGGAAGGAGATGGGGAAGAGGAAGGTGGGGTAGTATGTGGCTAAAGCTATTTCAAGTAACAGTTCAATTCTACTCAAAAAGTTATTATAAAGCAAGGCTTTATAATAAACTAGCAGACCCGGCCGTACGTTGCTGTGGCTAACGAAACGCAACGCCATCAACAGGTTGGTTACCCAACCTTTATAACCGACACCATCTGTTAATTTGCATACAAATCAAATCCACACCCCCCGCTTGCCAGCCCGCTCCCTTTATATATTATACATATATTTCAACCAATTTACACAAAACCTTGACAAATTATAAACCTAAACCTTCCTCATGAATCCACTCTATTGGTGAAAACCGCATGAAAATCCGTTCATCATTGGTTTTTGGGTTTATCACGCACAGACAGACAGACGCGTCGGAGGACTTTAATTTATAACACGTAGAGATATTATTTTAAATGATTAAATTGTGAAAACACTATAAATGAATCAAATAAAATTATTTTTTGTCGAGATTTTAACCCGCGACCTCTGTCTGGATTGCTAGTCGAGAATCTTGCCCCTCGACCACGGAGTGTCGACCTCGGATAGTCGGGTACTTCCTCACCTTCCTCTTCCCATCTCCTTCCCCTCCCCACTACATTCAGCATCACAACATATTGCAATTGGATACCATAGTATCACTGGTTACAGCAATTGGGACTCTCACATAAAACATTTCGAGCAAAGTTTCAATTCTGAATTACACCAGGGTCTTACACCAGGGCGATACTCGATATTATGTACCGCTCTGTTCCCTAAAAAAGAGAAGAATTCAGATGTTATAATAAGAATTTATTATATTAGAATACCCAGACAAATTTAATATTTTCATTCCAATACAGGTTTTGATTTTGTCCGAAAAAATAACAAAAAGTTGGCTGGGCCAAGTTTAAAATTAACATTTAGAAGTGTATATTACAGCATACATACATACATAATTTAAACATATATGCTTTGCCAGTCACAAGACATTTCAGTCACATGTTTGTAGAATCTTTAAACAGTATTTATTATTATTTTCTTCGTTTTACAGTTTTTTAGAGAAAAATGTGTCCTTACTGGGGTACCCTGTTCTAAGGTCACATTGTACAAGTTTTCTTGTTTGAAATATAAGTAAATACCTGTGTTATTACAGAGGAAAATTATAAAGTGAAATCTAAAAGAAAGTACAATACAAGCATTAATCTTTCTTAGGTTGCAAAATTGTATCTATGTATATTCTTCCTTCCCATGTCCATAATCCATATTTTTATGCTTCTTTTGAAGTTGGTTATTTTTTTAATGGTTTTTATTGCAAGAGGGAGTAAATTAAATAGTTTTATAGAGAAGTATTGCATATTTCTTTGTCCAAAAGTCGTTTTAGTTGTAGGTTGGTGGAATGTATGTTGTAATGTAGATCTTGTGAAAAGGCCCGAGTTTGTCTGTGCAAAGTTATCCTGGTTTTTGAATGGGTACATTAGAATATCTTTTGTATATAATTGTTTCAGTGACATTAAATTCAGTGCTTTAAAAACATAGTCTGTCACTACAGACCCAGAACCCCTGTTCTGATGGGGACAATTTTCAAAATTGCCCTTTGTGCTATGAGGACTGGTTTTATAGTGGAATAGCACGAGCTTCCCCATCCGATAATACCATATTGTAGATGAGATTGGGCTAATGCGTAATAGATTTTAATTAGCTGTTCATTATCTAAAATGTATAAAGCAAAGTCGCTCCTGCTGTCTGTACGCTTAGATCTTTTAAACTACGCAACGGATTTTCGTGTGGTTTTCACGGTTCCATGCCAACTCAGAATCAAGTCAACTCAATAACTCTTTGAAAAGTCATTAAAAGCAATAAAAAAATAATTTTAAAATAGCCGTTAACCCTAACATAACCTTTTTTATCATCACTCTTAATGACCTTTCTGAGGTGGTTCTGAGTTGGTTTCATTCTGAGTTGACCGGTCACCGGTTTTCACCAATAGATAGAGTGATTCATGAGGAAGGTTTAGGTATATAATTTGTCAAGGTTTTGTGTAAATTGGTTGAATTATATAATATATAAAGGGAACGGGCGGTGTGGATTGATATGTGTGCAAATTAACAGATGGCGTTGGTTATAAAGGTTGGGTAATGGCGTTGTCAGTAGATGGCGTTGCGTTTCGTTAGCCACAGTGACGTGTGGCCGGGTCTGCTAGTATTACATAAAACAAAACTAATTTAATTCCGAGCGACGATCATATAAAACAACAAATCAATTTACAGACAACATTTTTTTTATGTGAAAACTGCACAAGAGTCACAACTAAAAGCCAGTGGGACTTTAGCATCTAATTTAGCTCTATTTGGGAGGCGGGTATGGGTACCGCGAACATTGGATAACCAACACTCCTGCCGTGGGGTCACTCCAAGTGGTTCGCTACGTTTGGTGACTAAGCGGGGATGCACGGGTTCATGGGATGAGGTTTGTCTCTAGGTCTTGGCGGCGAATGCGTTTGCACTGCGTAGCAGGCCAAATCGGGAGAAAGACCTATTCAGCTGGACTCTCTCAACCTATCGCCTTGCACCGCAGTGGGTGGGATGGATTCAAATGTCCGCCACTCTTGGACACATTGACCCCCAGATTCCTGCCCACCCCTCCTACCTTTTTTTCTTTCCCAGAATTTCCTATCCGTCCTTTCCTTAAAAAGGCTCTCCACACAGCATCTCCAAAAAGATGAAATAGGCCCTGAGAATTTTTTTTTATCAGGTCCTGCCATGTGGAGCTAATGTAAAAAAAAAACAGTAGATATAGTGGTATAATATGTACATGGCTCGCAAAGGTTTCTAAATATATATACTGGTGAGCTCTGGCATTATGAAATTTACGTTATACAATTTTGCAATAAGTGGCGCACGAATTGTTTGAAAAGTGAGTGTATTTCATTAAGTTTAGTGAAAGGGGGGGAAGGAGGGAGAGAGGTGAATCCGGGAGGAGGGGAGGGGAACGAAGGAAGGAGGTTTGCAGGAGGGGAGAAGAGTAAGGGGGAAAGGGAACGGATACGAATAGGAAAGGACACGCAGTGAGAAACAAGTTATTTTTTTAAGCGGTATTGCAACGCGTGCTGGGAACTCGCTGGTCAATCTATCTATATACATCTATATACATCTATATAAATCTATCTATATCTATCTATCTATCTATATAAATAAAAATGAATTGCCAAAATGTATGTACGTGCATAACTTCCGAACGACTGCACCAAATTAGATAATTCTTTTTTGTTGTGTTCGTTATTGTCAAGACAAGGTTTGTATAAAACTACTGGTGAGCTCTGGCATTATGAAATTTGGATAAAAAAAATTGCAATAGGTGGCACTCAAGCTGTTTTGCGGGAGGGGGAGAGGGTGGGGTGGTGGGAGGGGGGTCCGCGGGACGGGGGAAAGGGGAGATTGGAGTAGGGAGAGGGAATGTGGAGGAGGCGGAGTGGGATCGCGAGAGGGGAAGGAGACGCGGGAGGCGGAAGGGGAACGGGACGAATGGGAAAAGACACGCAGGGAGAAATAATTACTTTATTAAATGGCATAGCAACGCCGGGTACCAGCTAGTAAATAAATAATCTTTTTATGGATTTGAATTTGTAGTAATGTAGACATTGGAATGTATGAATTATTTGCATATAGGTATATTACGTTGGTTGCATATTTAAAACTTTTTGCAACATTAGTATTTTTTATTTTCTGAGGAAACTAGTTATTTTTTAAATCGGTTTCTTTTGGAATTTTGGAGTTTCTTATAAAACAATAATTTCCTAAAGAACTGGGTTCCAGAACACATTTTATGTATTCTTATTTCATCATTTAATTTGACATTTCACTTACTAAGGATTGGTTTGTACTAGTCCTGGGTCGATCGATCGTTTTACACGACCCGGGTCGCTCACGACACACTGGCGTCACGAGCGGGTCGAGAAGACTCGCTCTTTTCGCGATACAAAATATAAAACTCGATTACGCTTCACCCAGCTACTTTCTACTACCTGCCTAAGTCGAGAGAGCGGGTGGTGAAACCCGGGCGTTGACGAACCATTCGCTCTCTCATACATCTATCTATTGTCGCTTGCCCCGCCACATCCGCACCCGAAATCCAGGTTGCAGTAGTAGAGCGGTTGCGAGAAATGGGTCGCGAGACCCGGGTGCTGACGAAAAAATGATCCGCTCGCTCTTTGGTGTTCCGTGAGCGGGTTTCAATGGGCGGGTTATTCACGACCGACCCAGAACTAGTTTGTACTATGTCCACTAAAACTCGTATTGAGAAATAAATGTTTTGAAGTTTAAAAAAATTATATTTTTGTTTCCATTACTTTAAACAAATTTTTATAACTATTTTTATAAAACAACAAAAGAACAACATATTTGGTTGAATTTTGAATAAGGGAACGTACCCATACTAAGTGACACGTTTAGGGGGGGGGGGGTCTTCAAAATGACACGCTTGGTACAAATGAGCGGCGGGTTGCTTAGGTTTTTGGTCACCGGGGTGGGGGGGGGGGGGGGTTAAAAATTGCAAAAAGTTGGTCACGTAGTATGGGTACGTTCCCTAAACTAATACATACTGCATTTACAACTTAAAAAAAAAAAAAAAAACAGGAGTACAAACCAAACCTCAGCAAGCGATTTGTTTGGTCTTGAAAAGAGAATATGCCCAGTTCCTACCTCTCCCTAACTATCACCTTGCTGAAGTATTTGAAATTGGAAGGACGGCAAGAAAAATAATGAAAAATCGAGTGCATTTGTTTTAAAAACATAAGAAGATTTGGAACCACCTTGGAAGCAAGTTGTTGGTGTTTTGCATCTACACAATCTTGTTTTTAAGTAAAATTAAGGAATTTGACCATCTCGGAAGTATACAGGGTGTCCGGGGGTAAAGTGCATTAACTTCGGGAGGTGATTCTACATTATGGTAGGAGTAAAAAAGATAAATAACTTTTTCTGAAATTCCAACTTTTTTTTTCCCATACAAAAAGAGATACCTACTAAAAATCCTTAGTGTAAGGTAGCACTTACCCAAGTTAGCTTGCCGGGCGCATTTGTTGCAACGTTGCTTGGTGTGTATCCATGGAAACCGTTTGTAAACATAACAAGACCGAGAATTTGACGTTTATACAGATCGTATGTTTTAAACCAAATGTAAAAAGATAACTGCACTTAAATAACAATTGAAGACACGCTTTTAACGATTAAATTGTTACAAACTAATTGAACACTTAACTAATGTCATCGCTTTTAACTAGTTTAACAAATTTTCAAAATGTCCACCTTCAACTTGTAAGCAAGCTTGTAAACGTAAAGTAATTATTATCAATTTCTATGTTGTAGTGTATTTCATTAATGAATGTCTGCCCGTTCTTTGTTGGTAAAGTAAGGCATTTACCTAATAATTCAATAACAAAATTACGCGGTATTGGCACAATAATTCAATGATAAAATTACGCACAAATAAACACAATTTTTACAGCTAGGCAGGTTAGGCGCGTCTACAACTAAGTAAACAAAAGTAAGTCTGAAAAAAACACGCACTTAATGAAGTTGTTCCTTTAAGTCAGTCTTAATAAATACACACCAGATAAAGACACATTAAATCAACAAGTTTTGACTAACAATGATAAAGTTTTTAAAGTGAAACACTACTACGCGAATAAAATTGTTACATTCAAATTCAACACTGACACTGAGCGCTTGGAGCGGGGATTCGGCATTCGGCAACAGTGTAAAAATAATAAAGCCGCCCGCACACACCAGTCTAATTTTATCTTTTTACCAGAAAACTACCCCTAAAAGTTGGAATTTCGAAAAAAGTTATTTATCTTTTTTACTTGTACTATCATGTAGAATCACCTCCCGAAGTTAATGCACTTTACCCCCGGACACCCTGTATAATATTGTTTTGTTGAAGCGATAAATACCTTGAGATATCGCGGTGGTACTGTATACTATATTTTGATTGTGTCGTGTGCTCCTTCGTAGAGATACAGTGGTAAGCGATTGGTTTTCCCTTTTCCTTGCATACCTTGTTTTTCCTTCACATATTATCAACCAATTCAACCAAACACCATTTCAAGCTTAAGTGCATCCAAAGCTTAAATTCGTAAGCAGTTTTGGATGTTTCCATAACAGTTGATCAGCCGACATTAGTTTGTTTTATTTCACAATTTATTAATTTAAAATAATGTACAGTATATTTGCGGCACGTTCCAGAGTGGAAGATACTCTCAGTATCCAAAAATTATAATTTTACAGAAAATATCATTTCGGAGGGCCAATTGTCAGCGGATCAACTGTTGAGTCACTGTTTTGGATGCAACAACATAGTAAGTGCATATTTGGGCATTGCTAGAGCATATTTTGGCATTTACAGTGCATATAATCCGATATCAGTAATAAGAAAGGTATACAGACATAACTGAAAAATGTATATAGGCATGTATAAATAACTGAAATAATAATATAATTAATTCTTAATGCTCTGTCCGTCTGTAAAAATTTAAAGCTTTCACTGTTATATGTGCGATACTTTTGATTAACAATCAGTTAGGAAAATTTTCTGTTTGTTACATGATAACATTATGGAAAGTTTTTTAAATTAATTATTTGATTACCGCACAAAAGTCTCAATTGTCCAGAGCCAGTGGGACTACGGCATTCCCATTTTGGGGAATGTTGTGAGATAGGAAGTTGATGGCAGAAGAAGTCAGGGCCCCTTGAGATAGACGTGACATGATCAAGTGAATGAAATACTCGAATAGAGTCACAATAACAGCGGAATACATTATACGAGACTATGTACAAATTTGAAGCAAGCATTGTGTGCAAAGCAGAGTTTTGTGGCAGTTCATCTCCTCTGCCTACCCTTGAAAGGCAGAAGAAGTGAGATTTCTCTACCTGAGGGAGTATAGCTACTACCCGTGGCTCTATCCTACTGAATTTCTTTTGGATATGCTTGGAATGCACCATCTACGGATCAGAAGTACAAATTGCTACACATTTCTTCAGACTGATCCGTTAATAGTTTGAAAACTCGACTATCATGGAGAGCATTAAATTCTATGTTCCCAAAGGTTATCACTGTCACCGACAGCACAGACAGTTTTATCTCCCGGCCTGCAAGACTAACTTGTCAATGGTCATGCCGGTGGGGAGAGCTTTCTTGTTGCTAAATAGAATCACTTTAGTACGGTACGGTATTTCACAATAAAAAAAAATTGCTTTTCGCTCCACAACAACAATAGTATTGTAGATTTCGCAGTGTTTTCAATATATGGAGTAAAAAAGCTATAGTAATTGTAAACTTCTTCAGTCCTAGTGATTGGGAATACTTGATGTTTGTTTGGGAATCTTCAAGAAAGCTTTGTGGTTCGTTGAGATCATATGTCTTGTTTATTTACGTTATCGTGTGGTTTACAATGAATACTTAACTGGACGAAACGTCCATTCTAATGAATGCTCTGTGTGATTCTAAAGCAAGGGAACTCAGCAAGGTGAAGGTGCCCAGCTATCGATCGGATATCATCGGCTATTTCTGTAACTATTCAGATATTATTATTTATTTGGTTTTCAAGGTACAATCCCATTAAACCGCAATAAAGCAGTTTGTCAACAGGATGTTAATGTTCAGTTACAATTTAAACATACATACATAATATTATTACTATAACTATACAGATTATCACAATTAACACATATGAATTAATATAAATTATCTCTATTTAGCAGCCATTGTTTCAGCATACATCTGAATCAATTTGTAGAATCGCAATTTTTTATATTAATTGGTAACATGTTAAATATTTTTGGCACATTATATTGCAAGGTTCGCCGTCTGTAGTTATTATTATATTTTGGAAGAAGCATTCCTTCATTCTTTGTGAACCTTGTATTATGTTCATGTTCTACTTTCCTCTTATAATTAGACTCAGACATTTGCTGAATCAATATTTTGTACCATCAATATTTTGTGCCTGCACCGGTAATATTGTTAAATTCCCATTCAACAATGAAATATTTCGTCTCTGTGAAAAAATATGTTTTTGAACTAATAACTTAACCATAGAATTTAGTACTGCCGTAAAGTTGATTCTGCGAGTGATAAGTAAAATTTTTTTTAAATATTCACCGGAACGAAACATTTCAGTTTGTACAGCCTACCCACTATCGCCCTCAGCCGTTTACAAATTAGACATGAACTACGATATTTGACACTCTCCTACAGTAAGAACAAATAATGCTCTCACAGATTTAGAAACAGTTAAAGACTTTATATACCTAGGCTCTTCTATAAGTGACGAAGAAGGTTGTAAAACAGAAGTGAAAAGAAAAATTTGCATGACAAAAAATGCCATGAGTAAAATGCGAAAGATATGGAATTATAGAGACATAACGAAGATCACCAAGAGGGGACTCGTCCGGGCATTGATTTTCCACTTATTTTTGTACGGTGTGGACATGCGAACACTTAGAGCCAGCGAAAGAAGCAGATAGATGCCCTCAAAATGTGGTGCTGGAGAAAAATGCTCAGAATTCCATGGACAGCCAGAGGCACAAATGTATCCATTCTGGAAAAGTATCCACAAAAGGCTCTCAGCTATCTGCGTACAACGTATTTTAAGATACTTTGGATACATTGCACACCAAACTGAGGACACCAACTTGGAGAAACTCGAAGTTACGAGGAAGGTCACCAATGTGCTGGAGTGACCAAGTATCACTTGCGTCCGGTACGCCAGTATCTTTGGCTCTCCTCTCCAATGATCTTCAGCAATGAGGAACCGACTTGAGAAGATAGTACTACTTTACTGACATCTGTTGAAACACCTCAAAACTAGATCATCATCACTCTTGGCTCTATAACCACTGGTGGGTCTTGGCCTCCTCAAGAGTCTTCCTCCACTCATCTCGGTGTTGCACCAGCTCTCTCCAGTTTAGAAACTCGAAGGTAGATATTGCTGGGGGCGCTGCTGCTGTGGCCTACCCCAAGCCCTATTCCTGTAAAACACACACAATAACAGCCGTCGGTTAGCTCAAACCGGCTCGAACATGATTCCTCCTAAAAAACAGGGCGAGTGCCAGTGGTTCGCTTGGTCAATTCTTCCTTCCCCTCCTCTCCTCAAAATCCCCGGGACTCCCTCTTCAATCAGTACACAGTATTTGCATTTAAAGGGTTTATTCAATAAACAGAACAGGGTGATACACATACGGCCAGTGTCGGCACAAAACACAAGTTAAACTACCCTACTGACCTAACGAGGATTTCTCCCTCTCTCTATGCGTTTAAATGAAGTTACAAACGGTTCAAAGCACACGGTGGGGGGGAGGAAGCGAGTTGGTACTCACATAGCTAGATGCGTGGTCTGCCATCTTTTCTGGATTCCGTTCACAACACAATTTCAAACAATACATCGCGGAGTTAATATCGTGGAGCACAAACAGCGCAAATCGCGCGTAGCGCAGTTGCTTGGCCGAGAGCTAGCGAAGGAGTGGCGGCCGGCGGGCCGCCCGGCGCTTGGCGCCTGACGCGGGGTGGTCGCGCGGTGCGGGGAGAGGAAACGGTAGGCACGTGTAGTGGGGACGATTCACTTAACCTTCCGCTCGGGAGCCGATTCTGTTACGTAACACTTCCCCCCTCGCCGCAAAAAAAGCGACGTGGTAATGGAGCAGTAGGGCTAAGAAATCCTCTTACCCTTCTAGCACTTGTGCCAAAACAAAACAAAAAAAAAAAAAATTTAAGAGAAAAAAGGAGAGAGAGAGAGAAAAAGGTTGCTAGCTACAAAATAGTAGAAACAAAAACAAAAGAGAAAAAAGCATGGTGAACAAGGAATTATACATGAATGAACAAGAAAGAGCAGTGACATACATAAATATAAACAAGGACCTGTTGGAGAAAGGTACAAGGGTTATGCAGTGATAGAAAAAAAATGACTCTAATTGTATCATTGGTCTGTGAGCTATGTTTGCGTAGCGTGGTTTGCGTAGGATGTTTGGGGTGTTGGGACGTTGCACTGAAGTTACACGGTTACTTTGTCACAGTAACCTGGCCCGTTTGAGATTACACTCAAGGAACACTAGGGCCTTAAAGAAAACACGAAGAAGAGAACGCAGGATGAGGCTTCTTGGTGGTGGAGAGGGTTCTACCTGTCACAGAGGTCAAAAAGGTAGCTGCTTCCGGATCCTGTGGGTGGGCCAGTATGACGTCATTGAGGTACTGGAGAGTGGAATTGTAATTGGTGGTTGGTCCTTTATAGAGGAGGTGGTTTGTGTGCATGACAGCCGTTGTTGTGATGGTGGTTGGTACACTGGTTTGTATACAGTGGGATTGTTGTGTGAACAATCGTTGGTATTGTTATTTGCGCAAAGGCACAGGAGCATTGGCATGGTGGCAACAGAGCATTTGCAAGGTGCAGCAGGAACATTTGTACAATGGCAACAGGAACATTTGCGAGATGCCGCAGGAACATTTGTACAATGGCAACAGGAACATTTGCGAGATGCCGCAGGAACATTTGTACAATGGCAACAGGAACATTTGCGAGATGCCGCAGGAACATTTGTACAATGGCAATAGGAACATTGTACAATGGCAACAGGAACATGAACCAACCTAGAGCTGGCGTGCTCGGGTTTGTTTGAGTGATGGTTTGGTGATGATACAATTCGCAACTACACGCACGACTCACACTTGGTTATGTTAGGTGTGGTCGGGTGCTTTTGGTACGCAGGGTTTGAAGGCATGGGACCTCCGTGACGGTAGTGAAGGCAGCATGAAGAGAGGCGCAGGTGTAGATAGGGTGAAGAGCTGCTGGTCTTCTTATTAATCCGGCGAAAAAATTATTATTAGAACAAAATTCTTGAAGTTTACCTGCCTGGTAGACCAATGATGAAAAGGTTTGGAGAGAAACAAGGTGTGCATGTTGAGAAAAATTGGATTTGTTTGACGCGTAGAGAGAGAGAGAGACGGAGAGAGAGTTAACTAAGTGTAACTACAGACTTATACATATTACAAAGGTACGTATTCAAGGAAAGGTTCTGTTTAACCCATTTAGCTTTTTTTGAAACTAAATACATTTCCAAGAACACGTAGGTAAGGGTTTGTACGTATGACAAAATGCCCCTTTTCGAAAGAAGTTGGTCTTCCATGACCTATGCTCACGTCTATACGGTAGCATTTTTTCTACTTTCGAAGAACAAAACATTGAGTACAAATAAGTTATGAAAAGTGGGAAAGGAGTAGGAAGTTGAAAAGATCCGTGAATGAAGGTTGTCCCATTTGACAAACGAAACGCCAAGTGCGTAACGCATATATCCCCATTCACGGATAATTTCGAGGAAAGGAAAGAGTGACAATTGGGAACATTTGAACGAAGAAAACTGCTGAGGACTCGGCTATTTCCGAAATTCGACCTCTGAGTGAAAGGTGAAACAAGGTCTACAGCAACTTTCCTGGCACATTACAATACAATTTGGTAGAGTGGGACAAAAGGGATACACTGACAAAAAGAGTCTAATCCACTACGTGTATTGGGCAGAAGATTAGAAGGTCGTTTTATTCTCCTACTTGTTTGCGAGAAATGACAGACCCTTGCTCAAATCTCACAAACCTGGGGTTTTCTTGTTCGTCCCCCAGACAACGAGTTAGGTGTTTTTGTGTCCATCAACTTAACTCCTACGACACGATGCCCCATAATCATGAGTGAAGCGTATGATTAGTCCTTTTGAGATAGTGGATAGTTCCTGGGTTCTTGTGACAGGAAGTCCACGGGCATGTTAATGAGTACTCTGCTGCAAAAGCAATAATTTTCTGATAACAGAAAATAAAAGGCGTGTGATCTACGCTTGGTAGGTCACACAAACATGGGGTAGATATTATTTCGTTCGCACGATTCATGGTGAGTATTGTAACGTCTTCACGTCTCATGTACAGGAATGAACGATTTACAACAAATTTTGCCCAGTATTGAAAGACAGTAGCCCAATTACGTTCGAAAATGTGGGTCCCCATTCAATACAGACGGCGGGTTAAGCGGTTCTCATGCCAAAGGACACACGACCAACTTAGTAACATTTAGTTATGAGTATAAAGTAATTATAACGAGCTTCTCGTATCATGGCGGATGTTTTGAGGATCTCTCCTATGATGGTAGATATTGTCACGTTTTCACGTCTCACGTGACAGGAATGAACGATTTACAACAAATTTGCCCAGTATTGAAAGACAGTAGCCCAATTACGTTCGAAAAAGTGGGTCCCCATTCAACACAGACGGCGGGTGGAATGAACGATTTACAACAAATTTGCCCAGTATTGAAAGACAGTAGCCCACTTACGTTCGAAAAAGTGGGTCCCCATTCAATACAGACGGCGGGTTACAATGATGTAATTAATACGGCACTGCTGTAGCTTAATAATTTCATATTAGCATACGTTACAAGACTTGCCAAAAGGCGATAAACACAAATTTTATTGAAGATCTGGCCAAGATTTTAAACTTCAAACTAGAATAATGGTACAATAAAGGACAAAAGAAACTGATGTCATGATAAAATATGTACCTCATAATGAAGTTGTATATGTACAAGGAACAAAGTTAATGAAGGGACAAAACATATTGTCACTTTTATAACAACAAAAAAAATTTTTTCCGAATCCGACAAAATATGATTCTAGAAAAATAAGAGCAATTGGGTTGAGCGCCATTCTAATTTTTTGGAAAAAGAAGAAAAAACCACAAATAGCAACAAGGTTGCTCTTGAATTGTCTCGAATCCAGCGAATGTGACCTGATAGGTGAGTACATTGGGTGTATTCGAAACGATTCCCAATATACAACATTACTATGAATGTGTAGGATGGGGTGAAGAGGGAAAAGAAAGAAAGAAAAAACGGGAGGATTTCCTATTATAACAGAAATCGTCGCGACATTCTTACAATATGGTGCTGTGACCATAGTAGCGAGCCCGCGGCAAAGGTCTGAAACCAATGGTTATTATACAGACTTGTGCTTATGATTTTATATTTACAACATTAGGGTAGGGACGTACTGGTACGACAAAACCCGACACAAAACAAAAAATTAAAAAAAGGGGTGATATGACAAGATGAGGCGATGAGGTGAGAAAAAAAAAACGCGCGGATGCTGCAAGAATTGTGAAAGGAAAACGACGTCTCGGAGCAAGAGTTTTCTGGAACCGTTGATGGTAGGAGGAAAAAGGAGTCCCTTTCCCGAAGTGATCAATTTCAGGAAGAGGATGCATACAAGCATGAAAACAGTGCCCCAAGAGGTGCTCTTGTGGTACAGCAGGCAAGGCGCGCAGGATGTAAAAGAACATATAAAATTATGCACAAAAAAAAAAAAAAAATGTACAGGAGTTAGGCTACCGTTGACATTAATGTGCCTTCGGGTGTAAGGATTACCTTACGAATGCCCATATGGGTGATTATTTACATTTAATATTTACATGTAACTCACGTCATTTATGACAAGAGTTTTGCCAATTTGATCACGCCTGAGTACTTGATGTGATGGAATTTACTGATTCCGTCACAGTAAGGCATTTTGGAATTATTCCTAGGAGAAATCTTTCTATTTCTCAGGGCCTGTAGTAATTCTTTCTTTCTTGAAGTAAAGACGTGCGGGATTATACCCAGCGTAACTTGAGGAACTTCCATGGTGTATAAGGTCGTATCAGAGTGACCTTATGTTGGAAAAAGTGAGAACTAGACTCGCAATTGGAAAGAAATTGGGCAAAGATTGACCACTGGGGACGTATTTTTACAAAAAGTTTTTGAAAAAAACGCGTTTTTTATAAGTGTTTGGTATATTTGAAAATTTGGGCAGCGGTTCCCCTCAAAAAACGTGATTTTGGGAAAAAATCCTGATGTTTTGAAAATTTGTAGAAAATTTTTCTAAGTCCGAAAACGAGAAAAATTTGGGCAGCGGTTTCCCTCAAAAAACGTGATTTTGAGAAAAAATCCAGATGTTTTGAAAATTTGTTGAAAATTTTCAAAGTCCATAGACGAGAAAAAAATTGGGCAGCGGTTCCCCTCGAAAAACGTGATTTTGAGAAAAAATCCAGATGTTTTGAAAATTTGTTGAAAATTTTCAAAGTCCATAGACGAGAAAAAAATTGGGCAGCGGTTCCCCTCGAAAAACGTGATTTTGAGAAAAAATCCAGATGTTTTGAAAATTTGTTGAAAATTTTCAAAGTCCATAGACGAGAAAAAAAATTGGGCAGCGGTTTCCCTTACAAAAACGTGATTTTGAGAAAAAATCCTGATGTTTTGAAAATTTGTTGCAAATTTTCAAAGTCCATAGACGAGAAAAAAAATTGGGCAGCGGTTTCCCTTACAAAAACGTGATTTTGAGAAAAAATCCCGATGTTTTGAAAATTTGTTGAAAATTTTTCAAAGTCCAAAAACGAGAAAAATTTGTGCAGGGGTTTGCCTCAAAAAACGTGATTTTGTGAAAAAATCCAGATGTTTTGGAAATTTGTTGAAAATTTTTCAAAGTCCGAGAACGAGAAAAAATTGGGCAGCGGTTTCCCTCAAAAAACGTAATTTTGAGAAAAAATCCCGATGTTTTTGAAAAAGGTTTGCAAATAAGCAAAAGTCCGGAAAAGAAAAAATAAAAAAACGGAAACGAGGTTCGCCTTAAATGAACATGTTTTTTGGAATATTTCGATTAGCCTTCCAAAGGGGGGGTTCTTTAGAAAGGAAAGGAAATATTTTTTCTTTTATACAAGTTTTCGTGGAAGTATGTTTGAAAATTCAACAATGTCTTGGGGAATTGTTCTTTATTTAACGTGGCTATACTGCAGCCTGATTTGAGCATACACCATTACTGGTATTTATCCGCCGACTTCCTTTTGTCATAACAAGTTATATGCAGAAATGTGCATACGTAATGTAATGCCTGACTCGAGGAATCGACGTCAACGCGAACCGAACGTTTTTCAAATTATGTCGTCTGTTTCTTACGAAAGAAAAAAAAGCTAAATGATGAAACAGGCGGCAAAATTAGAAAAATGCTCAATTGTCAAAAGGTAGAAAGAATTTAATCCACTTGTTTCCCTTAAGCTGCAAAATATGCCGTTATATATACAGGCCAGTATTTTGCGAAATAGTCCCCTATTCGCAGAATATGTCGATATCAAATACAGACCAGCACACTGCGGAATAAGTTTATTAATAAAAACTGGTTAATTAACTTTCGGGAAACGAAGCGGGTAATTGGTTTATCATATACAGGATTTTAATTGTTGAATAACTTTGTTTTAAATATTTGTGTACATTTCCACTATTAATCTTGTATTTGAAACTAGCAAATTTAGTCGGTCGACACTTGTAAACACTATATTATTCACGACGGCAACTTTCTTGGTTGAGCACTTTACGTAGGAATACCGGTGATAATGTTTTGTCGAGTGACGACTCGAAAATGAAGGAATGTGCCCGCGATAGTTTAAATTTGCAATTCGAAGTTACACTCGCGTCGATGTTCTTTGATGGTAATGCTAGACAAATTGGGAAAAAAAACAAGACAAAACATTATAGATTATACAGTTTAAACAATGGCTGATTGAAGAACGAGGCGAGCGACTGTGAAGAGGGAGGAAAAAAAAAACCCGCCACACGTCGGGCGACAGTGCTGGGGGCGCTGCTGCTGTGTCCTACCCCAAGCCCTATTCCTGTAAAACACACACAATAACAGCCGTCGGTTAGCTCAAACCGGCTCGAACATGATTCCTCCTAAAAAACAGGGCGAGTGCCAGTGGTTCGCTTGGTCAATTCTTCCTTCCCCTCCTCTCCTCAAAATCCCCGGGACTCCCTCTTCAATCAGTACACAGTATTTGCATTTAAAGGGTTTATTCAATAAACAGAACAGGGTGATACACATACGGCCAGTGTCGGCACAAAACACAAGTTAAACTACCCTACTGACCTAACGAGGATTTCTCCCTCTCTCTATGCGTTTAAATGAAGTTACAAACGGTTCAAAGCACACGGTGGGGGGGAGGAAGCGAGTTGGTACTCACATAGCTAGATGCGTGGTCTGCCATCTTTTCTGGATTCCGTTCACAACACAATTTCAAACAATACATCGCGGAGTTAATATCGTGGAGCACAAACAGCGCAAATCGCGCGTAGCGCAGTTGCTTGGCCGAGAGCTAGCGAAGGAGTGGCGGCCGGCGGGCCGCCCGGCGCTTGGCGCCTGACGCGGGGTGGTCGCGCGGTGCGGGGAGAGGAAACGGTAGGCACGTGTAGTGGGGACGATTCACTTAACCTTCCGCTCGGGAGCCGATTCTGTTACGTAACAATATGTCTTTGAGGATATTGTCACTCCATCTTAATCTTGGCCTTCCCAGGCTCCTTCGCCCTATCGGTCTTGAGTTCGCAGGGACTTTGGTGCTTGATGCTCGGTCATTCTCTCCACATGACCCAGCCACCGAAGTTTTCCCAGTTTTATAAATTTTGGGCCTCAAAATTTTCCTTTCAAGAACGTCCAGTGCTAGATCATTCCTCTTAGTTAGTTCCCACGTCTCAGCTGCGTACGTTGGCGCTGATCTAATAAGTGTTTTGTATGTTAATATCTTGGTGTTTCTGGACAGCAGTCTGGTTTTTATCTGCTCAAAACTACCTATACTAACAAGGACATCTGTTGAAGGACATTGAAACTACATACATATTCCTATACACTACAGTAATAAGTATGATATACACCAGAAGTACATTGATATGTTAGAGCAAATCCAGAAGAAATTCCTCAGGTATGTTTATATGCGGAAGCATGGAACCTATCCAAAGTTCATGCACCATATTGACTTACTTGAGGAAACTGATTCTGTGAGCCTAGAAACTAGAAGGAAAGCAAGTCTTGCTATTCTGTCTTTCAAAATTTGGAACAATTTCATCAATAGCCCATTTCTCTTGGGATGCTATGATTTATATGTACCAGACCACTACAGCCGAAGTCGACATCATGACTTATTTAAAGTACCGAACGGCAGAACAGACGTCTTGGCAAAGCGTAGCATGACGAGGGGAGTGGTGCTGTTAAATGAAATTGCAAACCATTTGGATGTAAGTGACTGTTCTTTATATGCCTTAAAAACATTATTGAAGAGTCACTTGCCTAAACGCTGATAGTGTAACTAAATTGTACTGTAATTGGAATTATTCTGTTGTACAATAATAATAAAAAATAAAAAATAAAATAAAATAAAATGATAGAATAGTACCAATCTCATTGTACAAACAGAAGGTGAACCTGAATTAATGTGTGCCTATTGGTAAATGTGTAATTAATGGTGTCTAATACGGCGACACGGACATGTCAAGGTTACTTGGACCATAGAAATATTTAGCAACACAGGATTTAACAATCTATATCAGAGATACACAACCTTTCAAATTAATAATATTATGTATTTAATTGAATTTTTAAAAATCTTTTTTTATGTGAACATCATGCAAAGAGTCACAATTGCCCGGAGCTAGCAGAAATTCAACTATTTTTTTTTTTTTTTCAGGTTTAATCATCTTGCATGAAGTATTTTAATTTATCATATTTGAATGGAAAATATTTAAATAGTGGCCCTAGCTTGGAATTGCATTAGGGTATAATTAGAACCTTGTGTAATGAATTATTATGCCCTAGCTCAGTGTTTCTTAACCTGTGGTCCGTGGACCCCTGGGGGTTTGCGAATACATGTATGGTGATCAGTGGCGGCTGGTGCTCATAAAAATGGGTGGTGCGCTAAAATAAAAATAATAATAATAATAGTCTTTATTTCAGGATGTGGGGAGGTGAGTGCAATCCCACACATCCCATAGAGATATCCCATAAAACTTGGACCTACCTACTCTAATTAAAATAAATTCAATTATGAAAAATCATACCTATTTGTAAATTAGGTCGATCCTCCATTGTCTCTGAGTGCATGCACTACATTGTTAAAGAAGAGAAAAAGAGTTATAAAATAAATAGGGTGAAATGCAGATCCGGGCACAGTTTGGAAATTTAATAAAATGGCACTTTCTAGATGAGAAAAGTGTGGAGAAGATGAATAAAAAATAAATTAAGGCGCGCTCGGCAAAATTAAGGGAGATACAACCGTTCAAAGTATTTAAAAATTCACTTCGCGAACTGATATTGACAGTTCGTTGTTCGTTCGCCATGTTTTCACTGCTTAGGTATGTTGGATCCCAGACCTAATACAGAATTAATAGTACGCCAGAATCACAAACCATGTTACACAAACCTAGCGTAGCCGCTAAACCACTTGAAAACTGGGATGTTTTTCTTGCCGTGACGCGAGCAGGCGTTAATAAAGGGGCACTTTTTTTGTATCACAAACCATGTTTAGCGTATTAGGTTATAAAAAAAATGGCGGGCGGACTGTCAATATCAGTTTGTAAAGTGAGATTTTAAATACTTTGAACGGTTGTATCTCCCTCAATTTTGCCGAGCGCGCCTTAATTTTTGTTTTATTCAGCTTTTCCACACTTTTCTCATCTAGAAAGTGCCTTTTTATTAAATTTCCAAACTGTGCCCGGATCTGCATTCCTCCCAATAAATATTGATCCATCAGTATTTCTAAAGTCGCTGCGATCGTAAATTCAAATTCAATAATAGTTCATTCCTTAATTTAAACTTATCTAGAAAATTGTATGGAGATACTCTGGGACGAAAATCGAGTTCAGAAAATAGAAAAAAAAAATTCAGTTTATCACACATCAGAAAGTCTTCCTAACGCTCCGAAACTCGAATGAATATATGTATACTGTCATAACAAATGTCGGCATTGTTATGTTGTTACGCTGTCGTTGGTCGATGCTGAGTAAAACATTGAATGAAAAAGAGTAGACATTAAAATAAAGACACGATATGGATAATAATATGACACAAACGTGTCCCCGTTTAACATGCTACAGAACGAACCGTTCCTTTTGATGTGGTGGAAATTTTTCAAGCGCCGTCCAGAGTACCGTAAAATTTGCAAAGCATTCAACCTACCTACGATTTTGCCTCAGTAAAGAATTATGGAAGAACTCCTGTGATCGATTTGCAAAATGAACCACCAAACTGAAGATAGTCACACAACGATCTGCTTTGCTAAGCGCGCAGTCCAGCAGGCACCTATAGGCACTATGAACTATGATGTATGCATTATAACCGAGTGTATATTGTGAACTGTGATGAGGCGTGTCGGAAATAAATATGTTTTTTTTGGCGCTCGGGAATTTTTAGATTACCAGAAATTTTGGGAGTGCGGCGCTCCTCCGCACCTTAGAGCTGGCCGCCACTGATGGTGATCCGCAGTCTCATCTTTGGACCATTTAACAATAATAAATAAATGCTACCTCGTAATCGCTAAAAAGTCTCGTAATCGCTACGCGTCTTCGTTTCGATTATTTTCCAGTACCCGACAAAAAAAATGCATATTAGACCCTTTCAACACAGATGTAGCTGATATTAATGGCTTGACAACGGCACAGGAAAACCAATTATATTAATAGAAAATCTTGAGTTTCAGTTTTGAAACGTAATTTCAAAGAAGTCTCTTTGTCAAGTTTTTGGGTGAATGTAAAGAGAGATTATAAGGAAATATCGGAAGAAATACTGAAACATTTACTGCTTTTCTCAACCATCTGTGAAAAAGTATTTCCGGTAATTTTTTGGGATTAGTATCCATGGCTATTACCATAGACATCCAAATGGATAGACAAGCAGTTACAGATGAGGGGTAAAACCAAACTATGGAGAGCGAAGAGGGGAAAGATGACTGTCATTCGTTGAACAATCAATCTGACAGTATATAGGCATCTCGCATTACAATATCACCATTTAGTTCTTAAAAGCAAAATCTGCTTTGAATGAATAGACCTTTTTACATGGGAGCGCGAATTGCTTGCCACGTTCAAAACATATTTGCTAAGGCCAAATGCTCGCCCCAAAAAGACTCGCGCCAATACACATATCAATATTTTGTTTCCGTGTTTAGTTAAAACACTTTTACAAATGTTTCATAATTTACTTACCCCTGTAACCAGCGACGAGCACATTGGAGTACCGCCCACATTCGCTATGTGTACATTGATACGTAGATATATTGTATAGCACAAGCTGCCGTTATTTCGTTAAATGTATGGATGTCAGCTTCTCGCTGTTCACGGGAAGAATGATGACATCACACATTTTAGATTCAAGCGAGGCTATATCCCCTCCCCATGGAGCGAGCCGGTTCCAAGGAGGAGCTACAGCCGGCACCATGTGGAGGGGGAAATAATACGTTTTTATCACTTAGGGCAGGTCCAGATATATTCATATGTCCGTGGCTATTACGAATAATTTTTAGAAAAAAACTTTAGATTCGCCTTAATCACTATAAAAGGAAACTTTTTGCATCACGGCTGGCGGAAAATAATGCATTTTAATTTTCAATTTCGTTAAATAAAATTTCACTTCGCGAACCGTTTGTCACTGTTATGTTGGTATCCCTGACCTGATACAAACAAGAGCTAGATACGATTGTAGCTGACTTCGTGGGATACATGATGAGGCGGGTGAACGGAGAAAGCAGTATGACAACCTCTGTGGTCAAGAGGTAAGGCTCTCGACTAGCAATCTGGAGGTCGCGGGTTCAAATCCAAGCACGCACAACTAAATTTTATTGATTTATGTTATTTCACAATCTAATCATTTTAAAAATAATGCAAAGTATATTTGCGGCACATTCCAGAGTGGAAGATACTCTCAGTATCGCCATGGTTTAAGACCACCATTCAGAATTGAAACATCGCTTGAAATGGTTTAAGCAGTGTTTGGTGACTTTTTTTTACATTAGCTCCGTACACGAGACCCTGAGGAACATAATTCCCCTCAGGGCCTATGTCATTTTTTGGGGATGGAAGGAAGGAGAGGAAGTTCTGGGAAGGAATTTAAAGGGGTGGGTAGGAATCCGGGTGGTCAATATGTCCAGGAGTAACGGACATACGAATGCATCCCTCCCACTGCGGTGCAAGGCAATGTTCAGAGAGAGTACGCTGGAGAAGTCCAAGGGACTGCCTCAACCATTCTCTCCCGATCCGGCCTGCCATACAGCTGGTGGGCTGACGCATCCGCCACCAAGACCCGGACAAACCTCACCCCATGAACCAAGGCGCCCCTGATAAGTCACCAAACATAGTGAACCACTTGGGGTGACCTATGGCAGAGGTGTTGGTTATCCAATAAACGGTTCCCTAGATCTGATTAGACAGGTACTTCCCTACCTTCCTCTTCTCTGACTCCTTCCTTCCACTACCTTCAGCCTCACAACATACCCCAATTAAAGATGCCCATAGTCGCACTGGCTCCAGGCGGCTGGGAGCAGTTGGGACTCTTGTGCGGTATTCACATTAAAAAAAAATAAAAAAGTATCACGAGAACAATTCAGGAAGACGTGGCGTGATCAAGTGAATCTAATACCCGAGTCGGGTTATGTCAAGATTCATAATAAAGGATAAACAAAAGGATATGTTTGAGATATCGTAGAAATGAATGTGTGGCTTTAAAAATAATAAAATTTAATCATTGAAGACTCTCAAAATCTACGAATTGAACCAAGCACCTTAGCTTTGCCGGGGCTCTGCTCTAACTACTGAGCTAATTCGACACTTCCCTTCGGTCATATTTAACTGTATCATGCTTCGACTAAGAAATTTTTTTTTTAATGTTCAAGAGTCCAGCTGCTCCCGTCTGGAGCCAGTGAGACTATGGCATCCCCATATGTTGTAAAACTGAAGGTTGTGCGGAGAGAAAGGTGGTGGGAAAGAGGAAGGTGAGGAAGTACCTGGCTATACAGATCTAGTCATCAAACACGGCTAAAGACATTTTTTTTTATAGTAATACCTCACAAAAGTCCCAGCTGCTCCCGTCTGTAGCCAATGAGACTATGGCATCCCCAATCGGGGTATGTTGTGATACTGAAGGTGGTGGGAAAGAGGAAGGTGAGGAAGTACCTGGCTATACATATCTCGTCATCAAACACGGCTAAAGACATTTTTTTTATAGTAATACCTCACAAGAATCCCAGCTGCTCCCGTATGGAGCCAGTGAGACAATAGTATCCCCAATCGGCGTATGTTGTAAGGCTGAAGGTGGTAGGGAGATGGGGAAGAGGAAGGTGGGGAAGTACCTGGCTATACAGATCTAGTCACCAAACACGGCTAAAGCCATTTCAAGCAACGTCTCAATTCTGAATGGTTGTCTTACACCAGGGCGATACTGAGAGCATCTTCCCCTCTGGAACGTGCCGCAAATATATTATATATTATTTTAAATGAATCAATTGTGAAATAACACAAATTAATCAAGAGCCTTAAAAACGTCTAAACGAACTAGGTAGGTACTAACATTATCTTTATTTTCTTAAACGTTTTTTTTTTGGCTGCTATCTTTAGGTATGTATGATTGCAAGATTAGTTTGAGAGTCGCTAACATTGAATACAATTATTTAATATTACTTACAGTTAGTTTTTAAAATTAGATAATAAAATCTGAAAAAAAATATAGGTGCTTTTTCGAACAAACCACCTGAAGGGCGCTTTTCAATTTAAATTATCTAACCTAAAAATTATCACAGACTCATAAATGAAGACTTTTATTATAAGTAGGTTACCCCTGCGGAGAAACGGCGTAGATGATTAATTAGTTAGTTAGTTTATATTTAATTGCTTTATAGACAAGTTTTCATAAAATAAAACCAATATGTTGAATGTATGTCAATGGATAACACTCGCACAGCAAAAATTAATGACAGTTCGTAGGTCAACTATAATTACAATAATATGACGGTAAATGTTTTATAATTAAAGCAATATTAACTCTTGAATACTCGTGGAAATATTCTCGATTTATGCCAATTCATTGGTAGTCAGCATTCGCGCTACCAACCCGGATTTAAAAGGTTTTGCAAAATTGCATAATCGTAACGTCAAAAATCTTCAACATCGAAATTTTGATTGAAAAATAGAGATAGAAATGTCTTACCTGGCTTTTTCTCGAACCCACTTTCACAACATGAACTTCTTTATCACTCATTTTGATAATATAATTCACCTTTTGTTATTATTTTATTATTACTGGGCACGGTTATCTAACAAACTTAGCATGCGAAAAATATGTCTCGATGCGAATTTGTAAGAGAAACAGGTTATCAAATTGTGTAATAAAAACCGATTTAAAAGCGTGTGGGATTAACGAATTTTGGTTTTTCGTGTGGCGGAAGGATGGAGGTTGGTTTAATTCGCAGTCACCAACACTGTGGCACACTGCGTTTATGATAAAAGTCGTGTGAAGACTGGGGAACGGGCTGTCAACCGCACAAGTGGTCAGGCGGCCATGTTGGAATCGACTGGCACGTCAAATATCAAAGGCCACAGCTGAGATTAAGTGCGCATGTCAAAAATACGACCTGTGATAAGAAAAATCGTTTTTGTGATAAGAGTTTAGGGAACGTACCCATACTACGTGACACGTTTAGGGGGGGGGGGGGTTCTTCAAAATGTCACGCTCCATACAAATGAGCGGCGGGTTGCTTAGGATTTTGGTCACCGGGGGGGGGGGGGGGTTAAAAATTGCAAAAAGTTGGTCACGTAGTATGGGTACGTTCCCTTATCTAGGTACCTACTGGGAGCCAGCATCGCTTAGGCATCTCTAATTTGAACCAAGGGCATTTATTGGATAAAAAAACACCTCTGCCGTAGGTCACCCAAGTGGTGGTTCGCTATGTTTGATGACTTAGCAGAGGTGCCCGGATTCATGGGATGAGATTTGTCCGGTGAATGCATAAAATATACCAATCCCGGTGAATGTGCCTGCCCGCCAACTGCGTGACAAGCCGGATCGTGAGATGTCGGTTTAGGGAGACCTTTCGACCTCTCCAGCAGGACTGTCTCGACTCATCGCGTTGCATTGCAGTGGGAATAATGAATTCATTAAAGCCCGTCACTCCTGGACACACTGACCCTCAAATTCCTACCCACCCCTCGTACCCTCTTCCTTCCCAGAACTTCATCTCCTTCCTTTCCCTAAAATGATCCTCCACACAACTTCCCCAAAGATGACATGGGTTCCGAGGAAAATTGTTTTTCTCAAGGCCTACTGAGTGGAGCTACTGTAAATAAAAGTACTTGCACCATCTATTTTATCCGAGTGATGTAAATAATGGATGGTGCACCTGGGGGTCGGAGAAGAGTTGGAAGACCAAAGCTTCGATGGCTGGATGGAGTGGTGAAGGATGCAAGCACCATCGGCATCCGAAACTGGCGCAACGCAGCACAACACCGACAGTCATGGAGGCAGGCTCTGCTGGAGGCCAAGACCCGACCTGGGTTGTAGAGCCACAGATGATGATGATGATGATGATGTAAATAATAAGTTGTAGAGGCCCCGAAAACTTTATAATAAATCACCCCTCCCTTCGCCCATGTCCCAACCTAGGGTCGAATGTAGATCGTAATTTTCCTCTCATCGAATGTGCAAAATGTCATCAAGAAGTATCAAAATTCTGCTTTTCGAAACCTCATTCGGGCAGTGAACTTCCTCTTATTTTGAAGATTTACTGTGCAAAATTTCATCAATGTCTGAATAAAACTGAAGATATGTATAAAAATCACATCCACGCCGCTCGCGCGTCACAGACATTTTTTATATCGATATATTTTGATTCATTTCAGTGAACATTCATTGTTGCATGATATTCATTTTTTTGTTATCTAACCCTATAATATTATCTAACTCTGTTTATCTGATGATAAAACACCCGTCAAAACACGTGCGTTGTGAACGTAAGATTGTGGTTGCGACTCTAGTTATAAAACCATCTCAAACTCATCATCTGGAATCTAGATAACCTCGATCTAGATAGGTATTATTATAGTCATTATCACAGTTCTTTCACGGAACTCTCGATTAGGTATAACGTATAAATACCTACCTTTTTAATGGTTATTGATTGCTTCCTCCGCTAATATCCAGCGTTTCAGACAGCCTTCCTGGGTCCATCATCATGTGTAGATTGTGGTGAAATATGTGTTTATTATTTGTATAGAAGTGATACTGTAATGTCCGCGTCAAACCTGTGGTTTTCGGTTAATTTTGGTATAAACCGTCTGATCGGTTAGGTATATATATGAATATAAATTAACTCCCTGCTGAATTCAAATTCACATTCGTACGTGGTTTCACAACACATACTCAGGGATCATATTTTCACAGTTTTCAGTCAACTTTCATCATTCTTCAACCATTCGTTATATGAATACAGTGCGACTATGGGATCTCCAATTCGGATATGTTTTGAGATTGAAGGGAGTGGGAAGGGGAGATAGATGGGGAAGAGGAAGGTTGTTTAGTACTCTATAGAGTTCTGGTCAACAAACACGGCTAAAGCCATTTCGTTTCAAAATGATGGTATTTTATCAGGGCGACGCCTGATGGTATTGAAACTACAATTTGGGAGGCAGGTTTAGGTACCGCCGCCCCTAGAATCATTTATTGAATAACCAACACCCCTGCCATAAGTCACCCGTAGTGGTTTGCTACATTTAGTTGACTTAACAGGGGTGCACGGGTGAGGTTTGCCTAGGTCTTGGCGGAAGATGCTTGTGTCCACCTACTGCGTGGAGGGCCGGTTCGGGAGAGACTGGTTGAGGGAGACGTTTCGAGTTCTCCAGCCGTACTCTCTCGACCCATCACCTTGACCCACCTCTCAAACCTTTTCCTTCCCAGAACTTCCTATCCTTCCTTTCTCTAAAAAGACCCTCCACACATCATTCTCAAATTTGATACAAGCCCTGAGGGAATTTTTTTTCTCAGAGCTTCTTGTGTGGAGATAATGTTTAAAAAAAACGAGTGTGCTCCATCTATATGAAAGGAAGAGAGAAAGAAAATGTGCGCGCGCACTGCTCTCTCTTGCTCCTACAGCGTGATACAGACAATAGGCCTGCACTGTGTAACGTAACTGGCTATGAGAGAAAGAGAGAAAGAAAATGTGTGCTCGCACCTCTCTCTCTTGCCCCTACAGTAATATACGAAGCGTAACTCTCTCTCTTTCTTTGTTCAATATCTCCCTCTCAACCAAGAGCGGATCCAGGGGGGGGTCATGGGGTCATGACCCCCCCCCCCTGGGCTGGGTACAGGACCTAGGTGGACCTACTTTTTACTTGTATCTATTATTATAAAAATCAAATTATAACTTCTAGTGACTTGATCACGACTATGTGACCCCCCCCCTGGCGCTATGTGACCCCCCCCTGGCGCCAAAGCTGGATCCGCCCTTGCTCTCAACTACCTTTCGCCTCGCTTTTCGTAACGCTCTCGTCAAGCATTCGCCAGCTTACTCCCCAAGTCAAGCGTGCATGAAGAAGTTTTACTTCAAAAATATTTGTATAATCATTAATTAAGTACTAACCTATTTATATTTTTTGTTGGAATTTATTTGAGTTATTACTTATATACAACAGTGGTGCGAGGCAAATCAGAGAAAGTTAAGTATGAACTACGTCACTCGAGGTAACTTTGCAAACCGGACGTAATTTAAAATATATAAAAGGTACAAACCATTTACTAGGAATTCAACGCTAATTGCCGAATTACTATAACCCTTTTAGTTCAAATTATAATCTGTCTCCAAAGGTGATTTATTCGAATTATTCGTGAATATGTACGTAACAACCTTGTTTAAAAAAAAAACTGGTTCAGGTAAGTACCTAGGTACTATACATTTAATTTAAAAGGTTGAGGTATGGTTGAAGTATCCACTGAAGAGATACGCTCTAGAAATATGATTGGTTTATTACAAAACAGGGGAGGAATGCAGATCCCGCCAATGTCTGGAAATTAAATAAAAAGGCACTTTCTAGATGAGAAAAGTGTGGAAAAGCTGAATAAAACAAAAATTAAGGCGCGCTCGGCAAAATTGAGGGAGATACAACCGTTCAAAGTATTTAAAATTTCACTTCACAAACCGATATTGACAGTCCGCCCGCCATTTTTTTTATAACCTAATACGCTAAACATGGTTTGTGGTACAAAAAAGTGCCACTTTATAACGCCTGCTCGCGTCAAGGCAAGAAAAACATCCCAGTTTTCAAGTGGTTTAGCGGCTACGCAAGGTTTGTGTAACATGGTTTGTGATTCTGGCGTACTATTAATTCTGTATTAGGTCTGGGATCCAACATAAGCAGTGAAAACATGGCGAACGAACTGTCAATATCAGTTCGCGAAGTGAATTTTTAAATACTTTGAACGGTTGTATCTCCCTCAATTTTGCCGAGCGCGCCTTAATTTATTTTTTATTCATCTTCTCCACACTTTTCTCATCTAAAAAGTGCCTTTTTATTAGATTCCCAGACATTGGCGGGATCTGCATTTCACCCCAAAACAGAACTTTGAAGAAAATTTGTGAAAATTGAAACAAATATCTAGCCTAATCTTATAATAAGCGCCAAACTTTAATGCCGAGCTGACGTTGATACAGAAATCAACGCAACAGGCGAGAAGGTCCTAAAAGCGGCATGCTTCCCGGCAACATCTTTCTCTGTCGCACATATGTTTGACGCATCTTTTTCTTTCGATTACGGTAATTGTGGCATTCGAGTGGCACCCCCCTTCGAGTGGCACCCGGGGGCGGTCCGCCCCCCCCTCGCTACGCCACTGCCTAATGGACCTAATGGCTAACTTTTTTTACATTGGCTCTACACAGGAGGCCGAGAAGAAAATAATTTCCCTCAGGGCCTGTATCATCTTTGGGGATGATGTGCGGAGGGTCTTTTTAAGGAAGGGAGAAGAGGAATTTCTGGGGAGGAAAAGGGTATGAATCCATCCCTCCAACTGCGGTGCGAGGGGATTGGTCGAGACAGTCCTGCTAAAGAGGTCAACCAATCTCTCCCGATCCGGCCTGCCAAGCAGTTGATGGAGAGATGCCAGAAACTTGGACAAACCTCACCCCGTGAACTCGGGCACCCCTGCTGCATCACCAAACGTAGCGAACAACTTGGAGTGACTTATGACAGAGGTATTGGTTATCCAATGAATGCTTCCGGGACGGCGGTACCCGTACCCGCTTCCAAAATTGAGAAGTAAGGATTGCATCACTGGAAATAAGGCAACATTTACCTTACTACGGGCACACAGATACGCCTCTAACGACTCCATCGATTAATAATATCTTCAGTGTTTTTGATGTTGGATAGTTTTGGCCTTTCGGTGTATTTTCGATGACGCGAGAGGTAGGTTCCTAAATAAGCACGTGCAGCGAAATTAAGTCGAAAGTTGCGTAGGTATCCAATAGGTATGCGTTGTTTTAAGACTATATAATGTTGTTTGGTAATCAACACAATACCTCATGCAAAAATGTGATTAAAATTATGAATGCATAAATAAGTATATATACCTACGCACTTAAATGGGAAGATAATAAAGGGGACCTTAGTGCAAGGGCATAGCTATAGGATTCACGTGGAGGGGGGGCTCGATCCTAAGGGGGGTTCGGTCTTGTGGGGGGGGGGGGCGGTAAGGGAGAAAGGGGTTAATTCATTAGAAAGTGTTTTGGACCTCTACTTACCACGACTTTTATTTACATCACATAATGTGTGTGTGCAGTGAAATGCAAATATTAGGTCCTTACATATGAAATTGGCTTTTTGTATGGGAGGAACATAAAGTCGATTTTTTTTTTAATATAATATATTTATTTAATTAAAGTATGTACCGTTGCTATCTATATATACTTTTACCATCTCATAGGTAGTTCATCGATCCCTTTACTAAAAAAAACATTCGGACGGGAGTCAATAAAATTTTTGAAGGCGGTTTGGACTGCCCATCGGAGTTGAATTTTTTCCCTTGCAAGAAGTTATCCAAATTTCGAATAAAATGGTAATCTGTTGGGGCAAGGTCCGGAGAGTACGGTGGATGTCTTAGACATTCCAATTGAAGCTCCTCTAATTTGGTAGACGTCTATTGTGCAGTGTGTGGTCTAGCGTACTTACGCGCGTTTGTTGATTTGCTTCACTCAATTCGTGAGGTACCCACCTTTCAAGCTTTTTCACCTTCCCAATTTGCTTCAATTGGATTAAAACAGTTTTATCACTAACACCGCAGCCTGCAGCTAACTTGGACGTGGTTTGCGATGGATCCGCTTCCACAATAGCCTTCAATTCTTCATTATCAACTTTGGTCTCCGGCCGTCCACGGGGCTTGTTCTGCAGGTCGAAATTTCCAGAACGAAAACGTTGGAACCAAAAACGCACTGTGTTTTCTTTTGCGGCACCGTCGCCATACACATCAATAAACCTTCGAGCCGTTTCTGCAGCACTGGTGCCACGGTGGAACTCCGTGGAACTCGTACTCGTAAATAACGCGATATTTCAAGTTTTCCATTTTGTAAACTAAGTGACGCAAAGAAAAAAAACAATTAAGGAAAAAACAAATGAATTAATAATAATTTTCGAAACACAAATACATGAGTAAATAGCTGTATAAATTTGAATTTGGAATTCCTAAACAAAGAGAAGATATTTGAGATCAAAGTTGCCAGTACGGCAAAACGCCAATTTCATATGTAAGGACCTAATATTAAGTATTGTATTTTCCAGAAATGTAATCTACGAATAACTAACTAAACCAACTAACCATCACACCGCAGGCAGAGAGGACGGACCACCAAACAACTCGGTTTTGGCACACACTCTTTGCCTCATTCACATTCATACATCATCTCGTACACACTCTTCTATTATTCTGACTTGGCCTGACTCAAATATCTTATTCACTTGATCGTGCCATGTCTTCCTTGGGCGTCCCCGACTTCTTCGGCCATTCACATTTGCGTCATATTATTATAACGTAAGTATAATTATAATTCATTACAATTTAAGGGTGTCTAACCTAGGCTGTTCCAACTGTACTTACTAGAGAGGGCGCTAATATTAAAAACGATATTATTTAATCGAAAATGTTTAATAGAACACGACTCGTTTAAAAAAGAGCAAAAATATCATGGGATTGTCTCAAATAGCATTTAAAGAAACACTGTGAATTTTTTCATACATATAACTTGTAAAAAAACTGAAAAAATGAGTTTATTACAATTTTCGGAGCATACTTTGCGATTTTTTTCTATCAGGAGAGTGAATTTCATATAATTGCCGTTGCTGCGTGGGAAATGTATAGTTATTATCTTCAAGAATAACATATATTTTTTAGAGCTTTAAAACTTACAGTACTTAGGTATTTAAGGAAATTACGTAATAAATCGGTAGAAATGCGGGAAGCCGAGCCTTAATCCCTCAGGCTGGTTTGTTTGCTTTTGGGAACAACTCATACTATCATGATTCATGATAGTATCTCCGTTACCTACTATCATGGTGAGAAATACATATGTTCCAAACTTAGAGTACCTAGTTATAAGGGTCGACCGAGACATGTTTTTCGTTCTCGGCCGAAACCGAGACCGAGACCGAGAATAAATTAAAATCTCGGCCGAGACCGAGAGCCGAGACCGAGAATAGATAAATTGAGAAAAAAAATGAAAATGCACTATTTTGGCATAATATAGTATATTTAAGAATGTAATAATAATTTGTTTTAAGGCGCCGCATCCGCGCTCAAAAAGAAGAAGATGGAGAAATATGTAATTAGGAATGTTAGAGGAGCGCGCTAATATTTAAAGCGATAAAATCGAAAATATTTAATAAAACACGACATCATTTAAAGAAACATTGTGAATTTTTTTCACAATTATAACTTGTAAAATAACTGAAGCAAACGTTTTTAAAATAATTTTTGGAGCATACTTTGCGATTTTTTTTCTATCGAGGGAATTGCAAATAATTTGCGTTTCGGCGTGGAAGGCATCTAGATATTATCATTATGGTTATAAGTAAAACCAGTCTCGCTGCCAGCCGACCAATCACAATCGACAGCTCTCTCACGCTCTGACACCAAGTGACAAATGTGAACGCGTGCGGTAGATTTGAATCCCATTATCCTATACCGTACCTACTTACAACGGTCTCGGTTATGGCCGAGAATGTCGGCGATTTTTCGCCGAGAACCGAGACAGAGTTCTCGGTAGAATTTCGTCGCTTTAGTTCGTATTACTCCAACAGACCAAACGTAAATCGTGAGAAACAGCGCTTTAAAGTTTTTTTTACGAAAAAGGCATATAAAATTAAATTAGCTAAATTGTAAGTCTACTAAAATGTGTTAAAGTATTACAAATTGTTTTTTTTAAGTACAATATGTTCTAAATGTATAAAATTACGCAGAAAACACGTTTTTAATTTGGATGTTGGCCAAAGTGACGAATTCTTGTTTGCGAAAGTTGGATATTGGACAAAGGACACTGGATGTTAGACAAGAGCGCGTACTCTTGCGTGAAGTTACTTTATCTAACGTGCTTGGTATTACAGGGAGATCGGAAAGCATTTCAATTAATTGAACTTTAATACTTATGGATGTATGTGTCCTATGTTTTCGCGGTGAGACCTAAATATTCGGATGTGATTTTTAAATAGTTTCTTAGAGCATTCGACAATTTTTTAGAAATACCTAATATGTTATTTGTTTGGGAACCAAATTTCAAGAGTAAGTTTTTGTTAAATAATAACATCGTTAAATCATCAATGAAAACGTATGTTTTCAGACAATCATACTTATTAAATAATGTTTCAGGTGGCAATATGCTCATCGATTAATTTATTGCATGTTTGATTGTTGATTGACGAGCAGCACAGTAAATGCAATCGTTCATGAATCAAGTCATCAACCGTTAGTTATAAGAAAGGTCCTACGTTTATTCATCGTTATTATTTGAGTGGCGGGTATGGGTGCCACCGCACCGGGAACCATTTATTGGATAACCAACACCTCTGCCATAGGTCACCCCAAGTGGTTCGCTACGTTTGGTGACTTAGTGAGTTTTGTCCGGATCTTGGCGGTGGATGCGTCTGCCCACTAACTGCATGGCAGGCCGGATCGGGAAAGACTGGTTGAGGAAGCTCTGTAGACCTCTCCAGCAGGACTCTCGGAACATTGCATTACCCGCAGTGGGGAGGGATGGATTCTTACGTCCGTCATTCCTTGACACACTGACCCCCAGATTTTTCTTCCCACAACTTTCTTCTACCTCCTTCCCAAAAATAACATAGGCCCTGAGGAGAATTATTTTCCTCAGGGCCTCTTGTGTGGAGCTATGGTAAGAAAAAAAGGTATCTCTAAGTGATTCGCTACGTTTGGTGACTTAGCAGAGGTTCCCGGGTTCATGGGGTGAGCTTTGTCCAGGTCTTGGCGGCAGATGAGTCTGCTCACCTGCTGCGTGCGGGCCGGATCAAGAGAGACTGCGTGAAGGAGTCCTTTGAACCTTTCCAGCCGGACTCTCACGACCCCATTGCCTTGCACCGCAGTTTGAAGGATGGTTTCTTAAGCCTGTCACTCCTATACACACAAACCCCCAGATTCCTACCCACCCCTTATTCCTTTTTCCATCCCAGGACTTCCTATTCTTCCTTTCTTCAAAAATACCCTCCACACAGCATACCCTAAGATGACGTAGGCCCTGAGGGAAATTATTTTCCTCAGGGCCTCCTGTGTGGAGCTAATGTAAAAAATATGTATATTGTAAAGCGTTTTTGCACTAAAACAATGCTATTCAAATTATCCACATATAATTTTTATCATATATCGGCGTATAAATCCGAGCTTTAGTATGATCCGACCCGAAAGGTTGGATTGATTTACGTGATTTTATTTTTATGTTAATACAACTGCTCCCAACCGCCTGGACCCAGGCAGGCTATGGCATACCCCATTTTGTGAGGCTGGATTTAGTGGGAAGAGGAAGCAGTTATGAAGGTTAGTAATTACCTGGCTATTCAAATCTAGTCACCAACCACGTCTAAAGCCATTCTAAGCAATGCTTCAATTCGAAATGGCGGTCTTACATCAGGGTGATACTGAGAGTATCTTCCACTCTGGAACGTGCCGCAAATACACCATATATATATATATATATATATATATATATATATATATATATATATATATATATATATATATATATTTATGATATATATTTTTGTATTGATTTGTGTTATTTCACTATTTAAACAAAAAGAAAAAAAACACATATACCTACATATTATACTTTTTTTAATGATTCAGTTGTGAAAAATATATATTTTTTTAGATTAGCTCCACACAGGCGGCCCAGAGGATAATAATTACTCTTTGGAGGGTCTTTTTAAGGAAGGTAAGGACTGGAACGTTTGGGAAGAAAAAGGGTATGAGGGGTGGATAAGAATCTGGAATCTGGAGGTCAGTGTGTCCGGGAGTGACGGATATACGAATCCATCCCTCCAATCGCGGTGCAAGGCGAGAGTCGGGAGATTCCGGCTGGAAAGGTCAAAAGGCCTCCCTTAACCAGTCTCTCTCTCGCCACGCAGCAGGTGGGCAGTCGTATCAGACGCCAAGACCTGTACGAACTTCATCCCATGAACTCGGGCACCCTTGCTAAGTCACCAAACGTAGCGAACCACTTGGAGTGACCTATGGCAGAGATGTTGGTTAACCAATAAATGGTTCCCGGGATGGTAGTACCCATACCCGCCCCCCCCCCCCAAATTATACAAATCTACCAAAATAAAAATTACTTGTGCACGCTGGGTTTGAAACTAACGACATCCGGATCGCTAGTTGAGAGCCTTACCCCTCGACCACAGGAGGCCGTCATGACGTGATAACAGAAGTGTAGTATCCAACATTTTAAAATAAAAAGATAACTCAAAGGATTTTGAAACACAATAGATAAATACAAGTTCTTTAGAAATATTTAAAACAATGTACGACGACTTCTTTTTAAAAATGATCCTATGTTCGAACACATGGGACGCGATTTACGTCTATTACACAATATAGACTTGTAAAAAAAGAGGTCATAAAATATTCCTAACCACTAACCACATTTAGCTTCATAACAAATGTGTTCCGATATTTGAAGTACCACCTAGTTGGGCCAAATTATTAGAAGGGTTACAAAAGCGGCTGGAATAAAGGGACTGGGAATGGATCTAGGTAAAAAAGTCAAATGAAAGGGGTTCCTAATCATTAAAAATGTGCGAATAGTAATAAAGTTTTTATTGACATTCTGAATTCATTGCTCTGAACCAAATAAAACTCGAATAGGTAAGAAATAAACAAAAAAATAAGAAATATTAGCAACTCAATGTATAAAATAATAGATATGCTTTCATTGTCATTCAGTGTACAATTCTTTCAATTTCTAATTTCAGTAATAAGATATTTATAGGTATACAAATACAACTGATCTTAGGCACTAAATATACCAAAAATGTTTTCATTGTTACACGAAGATTTGGTTGATTAAAATAAGATACTGAATGTACCAAAAACAAAAACTTCTTCATTTCCTTATTCTAATACCTAATAAACATGTTTTAAATATCTCAGGTAGAATTCTGACACAAATGTTTGTTAGATAAACACATAAATATTAGGTACTAAATGCACCTTTATTTTAATACTCCTTTATTTTAATAATTGTGTTTTGTATTACAAGTAGGCATTCTTACACGAAGATCTAAATAATTAGGTACAGGTAGATAAACAAGAAGCTATTAATGTGCCCAAAACAAAAACTCCTTCATTGTACTTATTCTAAAAATTGCCTTGTTTTAAATATCATAAGTAGAATTTTTACATAAAGATTTGGCTGATAAACATACAAACATATTTTAGGAACTAAATGAACCGAAAATTAAAACTATTTGATTTCCTTATTTTAATAATTGGCTTGTTCTAAATATCATAAGTAGAATAATTTCATACAAATTAGGTTGATAAACAAACAGATATTTTAGGAACTAAATATACCGAAAATTAGAACTCCTTCATTACCTTTTTCTAATTGTTGGCTTGTTTTAAGTATCTAAAGTAGAATAATGATTTCACTAAGATTTGGTAGATAGTCACATATATTATATTAGGTACTATAATACATCAGTCCTTATTAGAATAATTTATAGTAAATAAATTATTCTAATAATTGTGTTTTTTAACTATCACAAATGGGTATTTTGCACAAACATTTAAATAATCACGTAACTATAGGACCTATAGGTAGATAAAAATACCGATACTACGCATTAAATGTGCTTAAAACAAAAGCCCATTCAATGTTTTTTTTCTTATAATTGTTTTAAATATCATAAATAGGTATTTTACACAAAGATTTAAATAATTACCTATAGGTAGTTAAACATACCAATACTAGGTATTAATTGTGCTTAAAACAAAAGCTCATTCAACGTCCTTATTCTTTTAATTGTTTTAAATATCATACGCAGGTATTTTTACACAAAATTTTAATAATTACGGATAGGTAGATAAATAACATACAGCTACTACACACTAAATGTACCAAAACAAAAAGTCATTCAATGTCCTTATTCTAGTAATAGATTTTAATAATTACAAGTAGAATTCTTACACTTAGATTTGGTAGATCAACATATAAATAAATATACGAAATGATTTAATGTACGAAATACAAAAAAAACAGAATTGTTCTTATGCTAGTATGATCTTGTTATATCACAAGTAAAATGTAGTTAATTCTCACACAAAGATTTTAGTTATTAGATATACTCGCAGGAAGACAAAAACAATAAAAAAAACATTAGGCAATAAAATATACAACAAAACAGACAGGCTTTCATTATCCCTAGGCTATTTGTTGTCTTTTTTAAACATTACAAAATATAAAATATTTAAATCAGGACAAATAATATTTGTACTCTTATGTACCAGATATATAAACTACTTAATTAATAAGCATTTATTTATTTTTTCCTTATTAAAGATTTTTGACGAATTTGAGGTGCTTTAGGATACGGTTTTAGTTGTTTTTTCTGTTTTGTACTTTCAGTAATTCTAATTGCTGTGTTTTTGTTAACAGTAATTACGCCCGCACCTTCCATTGAATCAGTAAAGGGTTTTTTAGCCTTGGAAGATGTTTTAACGACAGTTGTTTTTGAAACGTTTTTATTTGTTTCAGAGTTGAATAAGGCAACAAAAAATTTTTTGTCATCTAAAGGCATATACTTATACATGCTTTTAATATCTTCAATTTTTTTTGAAGAAACTGTTGTTTCAGATGGTTTCACTTGTATATCAGAAATGATGTTAAACTTTAACGAAGGTCTGATATTTACAGTTACAAAATCTTCAATAAATCCAAGTTTAAATTCTAAACAATGACCATTACTCTTTGCATATTTCAACATTTTTACCTTCGTGTAAGGGATTTTATGAAACGAAAATTTCACTGCCTGCGAATTGTACAGCAAAAAATCATTGTGTTGCATTTGCATGAACTTCATTTTTAGAGATTTAGATTTTAAATTAATTAGAGCACGCATGAGAGTTAAAGGACTATATATCTCCATGTTGTGAATATGCCTTTCAATGAGGCTATGCACAGCATCCACCTCTTGCAAATTTCCATGACCAGGTTCAGAATATTTTTGTTCTATTATTTCTACATTATGCGGTTGAATGGGTGAACACAAAAAATTTATAATGGCAGTACTCATAAATGAGTTACGATTTTGAGGAACGCAGCTATCAGACCATAGAATGAGTTTTTTGATGTGAGGTAAATCTTTAACAACATTCTCTAGTATCTTAATTAAAGCACTTGCTAAGTCATTGCCAGACCTTCCACTTATGCATTCGTTCCAAATACAATTATACACAGTTTTATTTTGGTTACAATGCCCGGTTAAATTATATACATTTAATTTTGATTTATAAAAAAAACAAGAAACGTTTGCCTTAGGAAGACTAAAAACGTTTTCAAGATCGAAAATGATAATTGCTGTACAGTCTTCCCTATTTTTCCTATCCTTGTTTCTTTCGTCGTTGCCAATTTCTTTTCTTTTTAAATGCTCATCATGCTGTATTTGTTTTACAGCTGAAGGGTTTGAAATCATTTTAAACTCTGAGCACATATCACATACATCCTTTTTTGGTTGGTGAAAAGATAAATTAAATTGCTCGTTGAACACTTTCCTGTAGATATGTTCCTTAACGGGTTGGGAATAAACCAATTTGTACATATCAAACATTTTTCGAATGCTTAAAAAACTGTCTAAATATTCACGTTTTGACGTGCTTCTGCAATAGTGGGATTCTATTCTAGCAAAGGAATTAATATGTTCTTTAATCTCTTTTATTTTATCTATACTAGTGCTTTTGTGGCCTCTCTTTCCTTTAGCTGGAGATCGAGCTAGACCAATGGATGTTTTACATTTTTCATGAAAGTAGTATATACGTTTGTATGATATATCTAAGGTACGGCAAAAAAAATTTTTGCAAACTTTGCGAAGTATTCCGTTACATTCAAAAAAATAAGAGAATGTGAATTGTCTTCTGCTAATTACATTTAGAGTTCTTTTTCGATCAGCTTCATGTCTTTGGGTATATTTTTCATAAAATTGATTTTTTTTGCTATCAGATAAACTATAAAACTTATCTTTAATATTTTCCCGGTCGGCCTGACTAAAGAGTTCGGAACACTTTAAGTGGCATGTTAAAATGCAGGGATCTTTGACCACCTTCGCCACGTGAAGATTACCTTTTTTATCGACGTATTCATGTCCAGTCTCCCTAAGCCGTTTTATTTTGTTTTTATTCCATTTTTGTGAATTTGATTTCCTTTTTCTTGTCAACATTTTTTTCTCTGGTGCCACTCTCACAATGTCCTTGTCAATGGGGAAAACGATTGAATCATTTAAATAAACAATAGCTTTCTCATCATCGCCTGCTGCAATATCAAAGTTTAAAATTTTTTTAACTTTTTCAACCCTGTAACAGAAATAAATAAAACATTGGTTAGAAATTACCTTTAACGTTAATTTATGTGAATGACGCATGAAAAATTAATTTACTTATAATACTTCTTTTGAGGGCAAATTCACTTTTTTGAGACATTTCAATTAAATGAAAACATATCACTTTGTATGCACCACGTATTTATAAATATTATCAACATGTTTCAACCAATGGTTTCTTCGTCAGGATAAAATGAAATTTTAATTTAATAAAATTAATTAAATCTTGCTGATTTCAAGTAATTAATTTCAGCTTCGCGAACTGTAACGGAATTAGGTTTTTTCAATTTTTCCTATAATATTTCACTATCACATTTTAGAAATTAGCATGTCTTATACTACGTATGTATAATATATTCGTATTATATATTATTCGTATTATATATTCTTATATTACGTAAGCATAATATATTCGTTACAGAGTGGTTATAATAACATTGGGTATTTCGATTATATATTATGTGTACAATTATGTATACCTACATATATTATGTATAGATAATTGTATACATAATACATTATATATAGTGAAATATTACAGGAAAAATTGAAAAAACCTAATTTCATTACAGTGTATACATAATATATTATATAATAATAATATAATATATTGTATAATGTTATTATAACCACCCTGTAACGAACGGCCAGTTGAAACAATTTGCTGAGAAAATAATGAAAAATTAATTACCTGCTATATTTTTCTTGGAAATTTTTATCCTTTTCTACAGTGTACATCATAAGGCACTTTGTGTGGAGAAATCTCCCAGAAAACCACTAAAATAACTTTGTAAATAGCAAAATCACAAGTAAAGATGTTTACTGCCGTGGGGCTAATGAACAAATATTTGAAATGAGAGCGGTCACGTGGTTCTCAGCTGCGACGCTATTGGCTCTTTGGTCTGTAAGAGAGATACGCCCGGAACCGAGAGTTCAAATTTCACACGTAGGCTAAGATACAGCTTGGATGTTGGAGAAATTTGTATGAAATTTAATTAAACGGCCGGTTTGAAAACGGGGGGTCTTTTTGGCCAACGTGTGGATGTTGGAGGAATACGCTCGAAATGTTGTTTCATTTTAGAGGATGTAAGACAAACTGCGTTTTGAAAACCCCTTACATAATTTTTTTAAATTTTTTTTTTCACTTGCATTGTAAACATAAAGACTTTCTGAGAACTACTGCATACTTAACTCAATTTCGCTAAAAATGGTCTGTTGGAGTAAAACGAACTAAAGCGACGATTTGTAGCCGAGAATGCCGAGACCGAGACCGAGACCGAGATCTCGGTCGACCCTTACCTAGTTACTCTAAGGTTCCAAACGGTGTTAGAAAAAAACATCATTAAACTTTATATTCAAACCTAAAATTTAAACATAAAATACTTAAAATGTGCACATTTATAAAACCAAAGGAAATTTTTTTTACCTTTGGTATTTTTAATTAATTATTTTTGCGTGGAACGACAAAAAGTAAGATGACAATAAGGTATAATACATTTATCTAATAAAATATGCATGGGTTTTTTTTTCGATATCAGTAATTTTAGTTAGAAAAAACCTAAGATAAGCCATTTAAAAAAAAATACGTTTACATTAGAAAACATGTTTATTTCGAAAAATTATATTTTTATTGGAATTATAAAATTTGAAAGCGTACTTCATTACCTTTAAAAACAGTTTTTAGTTTTCGGATTCTTCTTCTTCGTCTTGTGCCCTGTCCGTTCAACGGACGTTGGCTATCATATTGGTTTTGTATACTGCGGTCCGGAACAGCTCTACAGTAGACTGGCCAAACCACTGTCTCAGGTTTTTCAGCCATGAGGATCTCCTTCTTCCAGGGTACCGATTTCCAGCAATCTTTCCCAGCATTATGAGATGCAAGATCTCATACTTCTCTGGATGTCTTATCACATGTTCAAGTTATTGAAGTTTTCGGATTTTAATAATTTTAATACAACTTCTTTTTCTTTATTCATCCGAACCATAACATCTTCATTCGTAACCCTGTCCATCCAGCTTATTTTAAGTACTTATTCTTCTGAAGATCCACATCTCGAATGCCTCAAGTCGCCTAATCAGTTCTTCGGTAAGCGTCCACGCTTCCGTTTCATAAAATAATATCGAAAACACGTAGCATCTGACCATTCGCTTTCGTAGTCCAAGGTTTCGGATACGTCCAGAAATATTTCATTTATTTGTATTTTATTACAAAGCGGAAATACTTTGACCTTCTAACAAAATATTCCCAAAGAGGGGATAATACTGCTAGAGTTATTTTAAGCAAAGTTTCGATTTTGAATGGTGGTCATTCACCAGGGCTAAGAGTATCTAAGACTATAAGAATTAATATAGATTCACTTTCCGAACTCTTGACCTAGATTCTTATGAGTCTTGTTGTAACCTTGCACTATTTCAAAATGGTTTCACTTTTAACATAACTTTCACTTCACATCTCCAAACTTAACACGTCATCTCATTCTACGATTTGTATTACGCAATTTGGGACTTCAATATACATGGTGTTCCAAAAGTCAACTTTATTCCTTGGACCCACGGACATATGAATATATCTGGACCTGCCCTAAGTGATAAAAACGTATTATTTCCCCCTCCACATGGCGCCGGCTGTAGCTCCTCCTTGGAACCGGCTCGCTCCATGGGGAGGGGATATAGCCTCGCTTGAATCTAAATCTAAATCTAAAAAACGTCATCATTCTTGCCGTGAACAGCGAGAAGCTGACATCCATACATTTAACGAAATAACGGCAGCTTGTGCTATACAATATATCTACGTATCAATGTACACATAGCGAATGTGGGCGGTACTCCAATGTGCTCGTCGCTGGTTACAGGGGTAAGTAAATTATGAAACATTTGTAAAAGTGTTTTAACTAAACACGGAAACAAAATATTGATATGTGTATTGGCGCGAGTCTTTTTGGGGCGAGCATTTGGCCTTAGCAAATATGTTTTGAACGTGGCAAGCAATTCGCGCTCCCATGTAAAAAGGTCTATTCATTCAAAGCAGATTTTGCTTTTAAGAACTAAATGGTGATATTGTAATGCGAGATGCCTATATACTGTCAGATTGATTGTTCAACGAATGACAGTCATCTTTCCCCTCTTCGCTCTCCATAGTTTGGTTTTACCCCTCATCTGTAACTGCTTGTCTATCCATTTGGATGTCTATGCTTGGACCCTTGGATTCAACTCGTGACGCACCAGATTATCGCGGTATGACTTTGGTAAAATGTCATTAGTTTTCGAGATATTGGCACTTTTATGAATTTCGTGAAAATCAACACAGTTTTTTGATCTATAAAAATCGTATTATAAGATTCTATTTTTTTATTACGCATCTTTGAATAGCCCTGCTATGGGGCCATTCATTTATTACGTAAGACGATTTAGGGGGAGGGGGGTCGACCATGTCTTATTTTTTGTTAAAAGGGGGTGGGAGGGAGTCTCGATAGTTCTTATGTAAGATCACAAAATGCGCAAAGTTAAAATTATTAGTACCTTTGTAAGTACAAATAAACATTTCTAAAAATTTTTACTTTTAAAAATAAACATTAAAACAAACCAAACGTGTATTCATTTTTTCCTTTAGATTCTTACGTAATATATATTAAACAGGGGGGGAGGAGGTCGGCCTATTCTTATTTTTTTCTTATAATAGGGGGGGAGGGGGTCGAAAACTAGAAAAATTCGTCTTACGTAATAAATTAATGGCCCCTTATTGTACGACAGAATAATTCCAATTACAGTACAATTTAGTTACCCTGTCAGCATTTAGGTAGGTGACTCTTCAATTATAGTTTTAAGGCATATAGAGAACAGTCACTTACATCCAAATGGTTTGCAAGTTCATTTAACATCACCACTCCCCTCGTCATGCTATGATTTGTCAAGAAGTCTGTTCTGCCGTTCGGTACTTTAAATAAGTCATGGTATCGATTTCGGCTGTAGTGGTCTGGTACAAGGGCGGATTTACACGGGGGCACGTGCCCCCCCCCCCAGACGGTATTTTTATGTACTGTGGAGATTCCATCACAGAACATACTTAGAAGCTAAAACTGTATTTTTTAAACATTTATTTTTTCGACTGTTTTGACACTTTCATAAACCTTCCTATACATACTTGAACTTGTAGAAATAAACTTGTAGTATGATACCTCAAGTTTATTTCTAACAGTAATTGTTGATTTTTGTGCGCGTCCGCCCCTTGTGCCCCCCCCCCCCCCCCCCCCCCCCCCCCCGCCAGAAAAAATCCCAACAGTAATTGTTGATTTTTTGCCCGTCCGCCCCTTGTGCCCCCCCCCCCCTAGAAAAAAATCCTAATAGTAAGTGTTAATTTTTTGCCTGTCCGCCCCTTGTGCCCCTCCCAGAAAAAAATCCTGGATCCGCCCCTGGTCTGGTACATATAAATCGTAGCATCCCATAAGAAATGGACTATCGATGAAATTGTTCTTGTTCCAAATTTTGAAAGACAGAATGGCAAGACTTGCTTTCCGCCTAGTTTATAGACTCACAAAATCAGTTTCCACGAGTAAGTCAGTATGGTGCATGAACCTTGGATAGGTTCCATGCTTCCGCATATAAACATACCTGAGGAATTTCTTCTGGATTTGCTCTATTTTTTTTTTTTTTAATAATCGGAGACGGTTTACATATATATAGTTCCCGAGAGCACTTAGGCCACAGACCCATTGTACTATCTCCCATTTTACCTCATTCCTTTGACAGTAATCCAGTCCCTTTTATAAAGTTCACCAGGATTGCCATTCGAAATGAAGCTGTATCTTCTGGTCCGACAATGTGTCTTCCCAGGTCTCATTTCCCCTCTTCACTCCTCCTTGGTTCCACGAAGGCCCCACGACGGAAGAGGGCTTCATCTCTCCTCTCCACTCCTTAGTTCCCAGAAGGCTCCACGACGGAGAGTCCACCTCCCCTTGGTACCCTAAAGGCCCCACAAGGGAAGAGTCCACTCCACCTTGGTTCCCCGAGGGCCCCAGGAGGGAAGAGAACTTCATCTCTCCTCCTTGGTTCCTTTAAGGCCCCACAGAGGAAGAGTTCACCAAGATGGCCTCATTTCTCCTCTTCACTCCTACATGGTTCCTCGAAGGCCCCACATGGGAAGAGGGCATCATCTCTCCACTTCACTCCTCCTTGGTTCCACAAAGGCCCCGCGCTGGAAGGGTGCCCTTCCCCTTGGTTCCTTAAAGGCCCCACAAGGGAAGAGTTCATGGAGGTGGCCTCAGCTCACCTCTCCACGGTTTCTCCTCTTAGTTCCTCCTACGGCCCTAGGAAGGAAATCCACAGAGGTGGCCTCAGCACTCCTAGGTTCCCAAAAGACCCCTAGTTTTAGAATGGTCCAATTTTTTTATGTCCCACGAGTTACTAGGGAAATAGAAGGTCCACTCCAGCAGAGCCCTGAGTGCTGGAGTGAGGTCTAAATACTCCGAGATGCGACCTTGTTTCTCGGAGGCACCGTTCGTGACGCTGTTCCCCAGGACATTCAGCCTGAGCACGGTAGCTCACACCTTAAGGATTTGCTCTAACATGTCAATGTACTTCTGGTGGTACGGTGCCCAAACATCGCTCGCGTACTCCCAGTATGCCTTCGAAGAACGCTAGCATAGCTTCTTGGTTATCAAACTGCTTACGAGTCCTGATGATGAACCCAAGAAGTTTGTAGCAAGACTGAGTGAGCTGTGATATATGGCAAGAGAATGTCAGTTCGGTATCAAAGACGACACCGTGATCCTTCACGGATTTTACGGACGTTTCAACTTCATTTACCTAATTTAGGTACTAGCTTTTTTTAGCTAAATAACTAGGTAATAGCTTGACTCCAGGTACTAATATCTACAGTCTTTATGTTGGACTAATATCTATGAACTTCAGAGTGTGACTAATATCTACAGAGCTAAGGTCGGATGAATATCTATGACGGTCCCAGTGGTGACGTCTATCTATGGAGCGTAGGTTGGACTAATATCTACAGAGGGCAGCTGAGCAAGAGGTTATACGGAAAAGCATAAATTACTTCAATTACGTAATAACTAACCTAAGCTAACCCAACCTCTGCCAGTGGTGTAGATATTCGTCCAGACTTTGGTTCTCATAGATATTAGTCAGCTGTTTGAGCTGTAGATATTCGTCCTCACTTTGGTTCTCATAGATATTAGTCCGATTTGTTCAGTTTTTGGAATTCCTGTAGATATTAGTAGACGCCTCCAATAGCTTTTGGATAGATTGTAAAAGATGCATTAAGATTCAATTTTTATTTAAGCAAAGTTAAAAATTTCGCGTATAAAGCGATCCTTTTGCCGGCATTTTGAAGTGAAAACTTTTTTAGCACCGTTGTGATTTAAAACTCGATGAAAAGAAGAAGCGACACTAAAAAAACGAATGTGCTTTAGACCACACGACTGAAGTAAAATTACACTAACTTATATCTCCCTCTCAACTTCCGTTCGCCTCGCCCGATCACACTATTCATAACGCTCTCGCCACGCATTCACCAGCTTACTCCCCAAGTCAAGCGTGCGTAAAGGCCCGACCGTTCGCCTCGCCCGATCACACTTTTCGTAACGCTTTCGTCACGCATTCACCATCTTACTCCCTAAGTCAAGCGCGCGTAAAGAAGTTTTATTTCAAAAAGACAACCACGTACGTCTACTTATGGGATTTAGCCTGCGATAAAATGAGACAGTATTATCGATTTCCTCTTTGTGCGGTCCTTCGTAACCTATCGGCCTTCTCTTTGTGTGGTGCTCCGTAGAATAAAATGTTAAAATAATTTTTAAACCTGGTAACAATATTATAATAAATTAACTATACAATTTCCTATTCTCGATACTACGCATTCGTCTCATTCTCTCGAAGTTTAGTTTTCTGAAGGTTTCACTTCTACCGCGTGTGAACTGCACACTCTGATTTTTTTGTATGGATTTGACATTTGCGAAGTTTTGTTTCAATCTAAAAACGCATGAATTACTTAGTTTGCCGAAACTAAGAACCTAATAACTAACCTATTTGTACACGTAAATAGTTGTTTCTGCCGAAATGAAGCTTAACTTCCATAATTGGTGCTTCAAAGTGCGGCGGCTTATGGAACATTTAAAAAACATTTTTGACGTATTCTCGGGTTGTTTAATTAGGCAACTTCTTGGCTCACACCAGTGGCGTAGGGTGAGTGGCACCCGGGGCGGATAACGTGGTGTCACCCCCCCCCCTCCCAATTTCGACATGTGTAGAAAATTGGTCCGCCCTGGGGGGGAAGGGTGACTAGAGAATTTCAGATATAGGCTACTTCCGCCTATAAAAAGACGGTCAGGTACAAAATTCTCCCCGTTTCGAGGCACTCAATATAAATAACAAACCGTATTCAATATTTTTGTGACAATATCCTTCGGATATCAACCCCCCCCCCCCCCCCCCCACCCCCTCGCTATGCCACTGCCTCACACTGTTCAAATAATGTTCCAAAGGGGCAAGTTTTATTTTGTAACTAGTTGGTTCCTGGCATGCGTTGCAATGCCATCTTCAAAGAAATACATTATTTCTCCCTGAATCCCTTATATTTTTTTCTCTTACGTGTATTTTTGTTATTAAGGGCCCGCAACCCGGATTTGTACCGATTTATTACATATTTCCCTTAAACACGGTAAGTTTTAAAGCTCTTAAAAAATATATGTTATTCTTGAAGATAATATCTAGACTTTGCCCGCGCCGAAACGCAAATTATATAAAATTCCCTCGATAGAAAAAAAATCGCAAAGTATGCTCCAAAAATTATTATTAACACGTTTGTTTCAGTTATTTTACAAGTTATATGTATGAAAAAATTCACAGTGTTTCTTTAAATGCTGTTTAAGATAATGCTCGCGAGATTTTTGCTCTATTTTAAACGAGTCGTGTTTTATTAAACATTTTCGCATCGATTTTGTCGCTGTAAATGTTAGCGCTCTCCTCTAACATTCGTAATTTCATATCTCTCCATCTTCTTTTCGAGCCCGGTTGCAGAGCCTTAAGAATTAACACTAAGTATATCATGAATACAAGAAGGAAGGAGGTAGTAACCCGGTACTTAAAATACAAAAGATTTTTTTTTTTTTTTTTTATTTTAACTTTATGAGTAAAACCTCAAATTGTAATATTTAATTAAATGAAGACAATATAAGCGAAACTCAATCGAAAATCTGAAAACAGAAAAATCAGAAAAAGATATTGATGTGTCAATATCTTTTTCTGATTTTTCTGTTTTCAGATTTTCGATTGAGTTTCGCTTATATTGTCTTCATTTAATTAAACAAAAGATTTTCTTTATGTAGATATAACAAATAATTTTTAATCGAATTATTGATTTCGTGAGAGTTCCCCCCTCCCCCCCTCCACCAATTGTGATACCCCACATTGTCCTAAGTGGCCCTTGACCGGAAAAGTTTAACGACCGCTGAATTAGATCGTTAGGTATTATCCAAACGATCTAACTTCTATAGAATTTGAAGAAATAATGCGATGTGATCATGTTTAGTGATCTAAAAGTCTGACAATGTATAAACTTGTGTCATTTCGATAGCGAAATTGGAAGGTGATATGCGATTTACTCGAAAACTGAAGCTCACGACCAGAATATAACAATACGACTATGTTAAAATGTCGTAAATTTTCGAAATATTGGCACTTTTATGAATTTCGTGGAAATCGACATCTCGTTGAGAGATATCCATCAATCGAGATCAGTTTTATGAGTGCCACAGTTACAAAATTCCATACTCTAAGATTTTAAGGGAACGTACCCATACTACGTGACCTGTTCGGGGGGGGGGTGGGGTCTTCGAAATACCACGCTTGGTACAAATGAGCGGCGGGTTGCTTAGGATTTTGGTCACAGGGGGGGGGGGTAAAAATTGCATTAAAAAAAATTGGTCACGTAGTATGGGTACGTTCCCTAATTGTTGTTACACAACTCCGAATTGTCCAGCTATTGATTACACGAGTATCTTCTGGCTTAATATTATAAACTCGAAAGTTTGTGTATTTGTTACTATTTCACTCAAAACTAGTGAATGGATTTTAATGAAACTTTACAATAATATAGCTCATCAAGGGCGTAGCGAGGTACGGGCAGGGGGGGGCAGCTGCCCCCCCCCCCCCCCCCCCCCCCTAGAAGGTGCAGGAATGTTCACAAACCGTAAAGTTTACGTCGGTAGCCTATTAATTGTTTGTGAGAATCAATTTAACTTTTATTATTACCTTTTTAGTTGTTGAACTAATATCTACGAACTTCAGAGTGTTGACTAATATCTACAGAGCGTAGGTTGGACTAATCCGCTAAATGTGTCCAATATTAGGGATTTTTACATACATACTTACATAAATTAAGTTTTTTAAACTGCATACGCAATATTACGTTATTCCAATATGCTATACATAATTGCAAATCCAACCTCTGCCAGTGCTGTAGATATTCGTCCACACTTTGGTTCTTATAGATATTAGTCAGCAGTTTGAGCTGTAGATATTCGTCAACACTTTGGTTCTCATAGATATTAGCCAACAGTTTGAGCTGTAGATATTCGTCAACACTTTGGTTCTCATAGATATTAGTTTGATTTTTTCAGTTTTTGGAATTCCTGTAGATATTAGTAGACGCCTCCGTTAAAAATCGATTGCTTACTGTTATTTGGCTTATTTTTTACACTTATTCAGACAGTTAACACGTGTTAAATTAAATAAATTTAAAAAAAAACAATTATTGAAGTATGTGAAAAAACATTTTTTTTATAAGTATATTACTTCTATGAAACAAACAAAATTTATAAAAAATAAGAAAACGTGTTATTGTACGTACTTAATATAAAAAAGATTATTTTTTCACATACTTCAATAATTAATGTTTCTTTATTTATTTAATTTAACACGTGTTAACTGTCTGAATAACAGGTGTAAAAAATGTCGATTTTTATCATGTCTAAAAAACTTTCACTAGATTTTTTGCCGAAACTTTCCAAAACCGAACCTTCGGTCGGTCACTTATAATTTTATTATTAAGTTTACAAAAACAATATTTAGAGCAGTTGGAAATTAACAAAAATTCCAATAATCCGTAAGCTATTTTGATAAATTAACAAAAAAATATAATTCACTCACCGCTCTTAGATGTAGTTAGGTAAGCCAATTTTAAATAGTTAATTATGCAGGAAAATAAGCAAATGTGTCACCATTTGGGAATAACTCACATAATGACTAGACCAGTGGTGGGCAAAATTTCTTCATGGCGGGCCAGAAAGTTAAAAAAAATTTCAGAGGGCCAGGAGTATAGCCAAAATGCATTTTGTTTTAAAATCTATATTCTAATTATAAAACTTTACACACAAACGCTAATATAAGTTAAAGATTACAATTATTTCACTTGTATTTGAAGGCCTGCTATGGTAGGTGTGTGAGACATATGAAATTGTTTTTGACTGGCCATAATGTCTCCAAATGCAGGTTTGATCTGCGACGAAGTAACCTTTAGCAGCGAGAAAAGGTGCTCATCAGTTAACCGATTTCTGACGGAGTTTTTCCGCAAGTTCATAGTCGAAAACGTCTGTTCGCCGACATAAGACGCGCGACGACCCAAACATCGCTATTATTTTCTTGGCGTGATCAATTATCTTTGGATATTCAGTTTTCGGCAGTTTTCTACAAAAATCTAATTTTTCGGAATAAGAACAATTATTTTAAATGGGAGCTGCACTGCATTTCAACAATTTCTAACTGCGATTCTGCGGGGACATTCTCCGGCTTTGAAAAAAACATCAAGGATGACTGAATATTCTTAAAATCTTCAAACCTAGTTTCAAATTCGCATCGCAACGCAACACATAAACTACGTGGCTAGTCTAGAAATGGCTTATTTTTCAAATTCATATAATTTACTTTGTACAGCTGGCTATAATAGCCCGCGATAATTATATTTTGACGCCGACAATCGTTCGAAATTTATAGTATATAATTGGCATACTTATAATTTTGAAAAATCGTCGGCGGGCCGGATTAAATACTGTCGCCGGCCGGAGCTGGCCCGCGGGCCGTACTTTGCCCATCACTGGACTGGACTAACGACCTTCAGGCAAATTTAAACAATGCAGTAATTAAGGAAATTTTAAAAGGGTAATATAATAATCATTAATAATTTGTCATTTTACTCGGAAATTAATAAGGGCATAGGTAATTAAATAAAAGCAATAAATTTTTTCATCATAAGTATCTATCTATCTAGAAATAAGTAATATAAGTAAAAATGTATTGTATGTTAGTGGTATAACCTATAACATTTTTTTATTACCGCAAACGCGATTAAAACAAGAAAAATGTATTTAAGCGACTTTCACAACATTTGCACAACAATTGTGGCTTTCCGGTAAAAAATGTCACTTGGGCGTTACGTAACGTTTAGGGGGGGAGGGTACAGAAAAACCTTACGGCGTGTTACATGGGGGGGAGGGAGGGTCAAAAATCTTCCAAAAATTCGTTACGTAATACTTGAACGCCCCCTTTATTACCCAATGCACTAAAAAGCTGGGAATTGGGTTTCAGAAGGAAATGTAAGTACGCAAAAAAAAAAATGGTTAAGTGAAAAACTTTTTTGTACTAATCTCTGTTTTTCCACTTTTCGTTTTAATGTTTTCGTAAATATTCGGAACAAACGTCAACGATTATGTAACGGTATTGTGTATGTTATCTTTACTTTAAAAAACAGCCTATGTTTTTGAATGGTTTGTTTGGCTACGCAGGGTTTGTGTAGCGGGCTTGTGTATATTATCTTAATTTTAAAAGTTTTGTAAAAAAAAGTGCGTAAGTATTAACCGTTGACGTTTGTTCCGAACTGCAAACAGAGTGATTTGACAGTGTGAAAGCAAATTTTCAATTTACGTAAATAAAATTAAAAATGTAACATTTTCAACCTCCCCCAATGCAAATAGTTGTCTTTTATGGTAATTAAGAAGAATCTAAAAGTTTTATAAAAAAAGTGCGTATTAACCGTTGACGTTTGTTCCGAACTGCAAACAGAGTGATTTGACAGTGTGAAAGCAAATTTTCAATTTACGTAAATAAAATTAAAAATGTAACATTTTCAACCTCCCCCAATGCAAATAGTTGTCTTTTATGGTAATTAAGAAGAATCTAAAAGTTTTATCAAAAAAGTGCGTATTAACCGTTGACGTTTGTTCCGAACAATTACCAATGTTTTTTCCATTATTATTTCTCTCTTGTCTTTTATTTTTATTTCTTTCATTTTCTCTGTTCTGTATTTCTTATAAATTTTATTAACAATTTTTTTTCCCAAATATATGTTTTGGGAGGAATGCAGATCCCGCCAAATGTTGAGGATTTTAATAAAAATGCACTTTCTAGATGGGAAAAGTGTGGAAAAGTTGAATAAAAAAGAAATTAAGGCGCGCTCGGCAAAATTGAGGGAGATACAGCCGTTTAAAGAATGTATGGAATGACACTTCATGAACCGATACTATCAGCCATTTTGAAAACCAAATAATTACCTTAAAGTTGGTAGCACTCGTAATCATCCTCATCTGTTGTAACATGGTTTATGTAACATGGTCTGTGCCCCTTTATAGCGCCTGCTCACGTCAACGCAAGAAAAACATCCCTGTTTTCAAGTAGTTTAGCGGCTACGCCAGGTTTGTGTAACATGGTTTGTGACCATTATTAATTCTGTTTTTCATAATTACGTGTATATCACACGAAGTTAGCTACAATCGTATCAACCTTCGTTAAAAGCAAGTCTGAGATACCAACATTATGAACAAAATGGCTGACAATATCGGTTAATGAAGTGTCGTTCCATACATTCTTTAAACGGCTGTATCTCCCTCAATTTTGCCGAGCGCGCCTTAATTTCTTTTTTATTCAACTTTTCCACACTTTTCCCATCTAGAAAGTGCATTTTTATTAAAATCCTCAACATTTGGCGGGATCTGCATTTCACCCTATGGTTTTTGTGTACTTAAATAAAATGTAATAATGTGTATATTTTATGTACCTGTCTCAATTTAAAAACAAAGTAAATGTCAAAAGAACCCGTTGACAAACTGATATCAATCAGTAGGAAAAAATTCGGTTTACGGGAGATAGTCCTAGATAAATTTTTTATTTTTTTTATACTAATTATGGGCCGGAAAATCCGAATCTGAAAGAATTAGGCGTCGGCCAGCAATATTAACTGAATTACACGATTTTAAAATTTTCTATAAACTAAAGAAAAAACGTCATTTTTAATGCATTGACACAACAAATCATAGAAAAACAAGAAAGATGTTACACCACATAAAATTAAGTGTTGCCATTATCAATAATATAAGCAGTACACTGGTCACCAATATCAATGTACAATATGTACATGCACGGACGTAGCTATAGCGTTGACAAGGGGGGGTCCCCAAACTAAAAATTAAACAGAGCTCTAACGCCAATTAAATCTATCATTTACAAATTAAACATTGCCTGCGACCTGCGACTATAACACGCAAGAATAGTCGCGGGTAATCTATAATATATAACTTAGGTTACTCTAAGTAGGTGCCTTTAAATAAAAAGTTATATGTAATGTACGTATTGCAATATTTATTCAAAAGTAACAAAGTTGAAACTTTAAAGTAATAATTTAGTCTTTTACGTTTTATTGCTAACTGATTAACAATTTCTTCGGAATCAAGTTGCACCGCCAGATCTCGGTGTACGCTCATTAAAGCCAGACCAGTAAGTCTTTCATAGCCCATTTTATTTCTTAGGTAAGTTTTTAACCTCTTTAAGGTAGAGAAAGATCTTTCAGGGGTTGCAGTGGACACTGGAAGTGTGGCTAAAATAATGAGAAGCTTTTTTATTAAAGGGAAAAACTGATCATCGCAGTTATCGATAGGTGCTACAGATATCCAGTGATTTTGCCTCAAAAATATTGTGCCTTCATTTTCCCCACCCAGAAATGTTTGTGCAATCTTTTAAAGATTTTCTTTTATCCTGGAGTCATTACTGGTTTTTTTCAGGTAGCAACATTTGAATTCTTTCGATCGTCGATTCATGTGGTTTAAAACGAGCGTCGAGTTCTGTAATAACATGATCAACGAAAGGGTAAAAGCTAAGCAACTATCGTTTTCTACAATCGGCGCGGTGCATGTAATTTTTTTCTGTCGGACAAGTAAGATGGATATGAATGGGGGGGGTCCGGACCCCCTAAACCCCTCCCTTATATACGCCCGTGTGTACATGGTTTGTGATAGAAAAGAAAGTGCCCCCTTCGTAGCGCCTACTCGCGTCACGGCAAAAAAACATCCCAGTTTTCAAGTAGTTTAGCGGCTACGCTAGATTTGTGTAACATGGTTTGTGATAGAAAAGAAAGTGCCCCCTTCGTAGCGCCTACTCGCGTCACGGCAAAAAAACATCCCAGTTTTCAAGTAGTTTAGCGGCTACGCTAGGTTTGTGTAACATGGTTTGTGATAGAAAAGAAAGTGTTATTGATATTATTGCTTAATGGCAACACTTAATTTTATGTGGTGTAACATCTTTCTTGTTTTTCTATGACTTGTTATGTCAATACATTCAAAATGACGTGTTTTCCTTTGTGTTTATAGATAATTTTAAAGTCGTGTAATTCAGTTAATATTGCTTGCCGACGCCTAATTCTTTCAGATTCGGATTTTCCGGCCAATAATTAGTATAAAAAAAGAAAAAAAAATTATCTAGGACTATCTCCCGTAAACCGAACTTTAGCCAAAACTTGTTTATAAATTACATAATAATATCTACATACACATATAAAAATCAAAATATGCTTGCTTGGGTATATGTATTTATACGAATATGTATATGAGATGCGTTGCTAAACCTTTCATCCGATTGCGATGAAAAACGGAATTTGGGGATTTGATGTGCGCATGCCCGCCATGGTTTCTATATACAACAGTCAGCTCTGGTGTCATGAAATTATGCGTAACTAACCGTTCATCCGATTGCGATGAAACTTAGGGGATTTGGTTGTGCATGCCCGCGATAGTTTCTGTATATAATAGTGAGCTCTGACGTTATGAAATTATGCTTTGCTAAACCGTTCATCCGATCGCGATGAAACTTTTGTGAGCATGCCCGCGAAGGTTTCTATATATACTAGTGAGCTCTGGCATTATGAAATTTGTATAAAAAAATTGCAAAAGGTGGTACGCGAGCTGTTTGAAAACTGAATGTACCGGGACTGAATGTATGGAATGCGGGAGAGGGAACGCATGAGGGAAAGGAGACGTGGGAGAGGAAGGGGAAGCGAAAGGGGAACAGGACGAATGGGAAAGGACACGCAGGGAGAAACAATTTCTTTATGAAGTGGCATAGCAACGCATACCGGGAACTCGCTCGTTAATTAATATGCAAAAAGAAATTTAAAAAACCTGTATATAGATTATCAAGCTTATCAGGAAATAATTAAATTCTAATTATTTAATGAGTTTTTGATTGTGAAAAGATTGGCATATGCTTATCAAAACTGTGCAGAGATTGCACAGTTTTGATAATAGCAAAAGCATGCATAGATTATTGATCTTCTTCAGTCATCGCCTTATTACCAAATAATGTGACCCCACTCCAATAGTCCTGATGAAGAAGGCTTCTCCTTTCTATGCCGTCCTGCACCAAATGGAGAGATAATGACACCGAATTTCCGGATATGTATGATATTTGATAACTGCAACACATCGATGACTTTCATCTGATTCTCCTGCTAAACACTTTGCAGGAGATTGGTGTTTATTATGCCAAAAACACTCGACTCTGTGCGGAAAAGGCCGGTTTGTTTGACAAATTCTCCTATCTTTAGAGCACAGGCGTCGGGTGGGAATGCTGTCCTTGATCTACTGGTATTTAAATGAAAGATGCTACTGGAAACATGCGTCATTGATTCCTTCGGCACCATTTGAACAGAGTTGACATTTGTCACAAGAGAACGGGTCAATTCTGCGACTCATTCTTGTTTTCAACAGCTCAGCTGTGGCACGATTTACCGGCCAATATATGTTTCCTCTCTCTTACAACATGGGTATCTGCAAGACAGAGGTTCACTCCTTTCGGTGCACAAAAAGCCCCTTCACACAGCATCTCCAAAAATGACATAGGCCCTGAGGGAAATTATTTTCCTGAAGGCCTCCTGTGTGGAGTTAATACAAACAATCAAAACCGTGAAGAGAGGTAGTTAATCTCCACAGAGGAGGCCCTGACGAATATAATTCAATTTCTTAGGGCCAAAGTCATCTTTAAGGATGATGTGTGAAGGTCTTTTTAAGTAAAGGAAGGAGAGGATGTTCAGAGAAGAAAAAGAGGTAGTAGGGGTAGGATTGGTTATGATTCGTAAACTTATGAATCCAACCCACCCACTGCGATGCAAGTCGATGGGTTGAGAGTCCGGCTGGAGAGGTCAAATTTAATTCATTCCCTCAGGGCCTATGTCATATTTGAAGATGCTGTGTGGAGGGTCTTTTTGAGAAAAGGAAGGAGTGAATATGGAGGCTGGCAAATCATTCCGCAGCTGAGCTGTTGAACTCAAGAGCGAGTTGTAGAAGCCACCCGTTCTCATGTGACAAATGTCAACAATGTACATATGTTGGTTGCGCGTTTGGCGTGTTTCCCGACTATGCACCGGTGAAGAAAGAATCAATGACCCTAGTACTTTGCAGCATCTTCAATTGTAATAACGGTAGAACAAGGACAGCATACCTTTCTTACATATGTGCTCTAATGATTGCAATCCTCTTGTCAAGGATAGGATAGAGGAATCTATCAAACGGACTGCCCGTTTCTGCACAGTGTCAAGTGTTTTTTCAGGTATTTTGGGGCTCCAGACCAGAGAACCAGAGATGGCTCACAAATTCAACAGTGGGACACACTTACGATTTGTACAGGGTCTTAATAGTACACATTTGCAGTTGTGTACTATTAAGAGAAAACTGGGCGGTGTTTTTTCCATACAAACGTATTCCCCAATTTCCTCTCTGGATTTTGACACCACTGAAAATATTTTTTAATATACTACAGATATCGTTGGTACGTTTTGCCTTTTTGATAAGTTACTTATATATAATTATATAAGTAACTTATATACTATACTTCTTATAGGAGTTAGGACCCTCCAAAAATCATCAAAATTGCCTGGTTTAAACACCATCAACAGACGTTAAGTATACAAACTAAACATTAAAATTTTTACAAGAAAAACTCTCTTTTTATAACTTTTGAAGGTTATTCCCAACAATGTAATATATCATTGAAGAAGAAGATAACAATAACAATCTAAACAAAATACGAAAGAGAACAAGACACAGAAAAAGACAATGGTCGCAACTGTGACTCGAACCAAGACCTATCGTCTAACCGGGACATGCGCGTTAACCAATTTCGCTATTGCCACCTTCTGTCAAACTGTCAATCTCAAATTTTTAGAATTAACAATGTTATCTTCAACTAATTCATTCTTCCATATTACGATGTATTTATTTATTTATCCAGGTTACAAACCAATTCTTAGATTGTTTCCAATAAAAAAGGTAGTTCCCCGTAATACGGAAAAAAAGAATTAGTTGAAGATAACATTGTTAATTCTAAAAATTTGTTGAAAATATGACGGTTTGACAGAAGGTGGCAATAGCATTGCATTTAAAAAATGTGATGTCATCATTCTTGTCCTGACCAGCGCCGAGCTCACATCGTACATTTTAGGAAATAATACGTCAAAAATGAGAGCTTGTGCTATACATGCTATACCCTAAAATATGTGAACATAGCGAATGTGGGCGGTTCTCCGTGAGCTCGACGCTGGTTACAGGGGTAAGTAAATTATGAAACATTTGTAAAAGTGTCAAACTAAATACGGCAACAAAATATTCGTCTGAAAAGTGGCAAACTTTACTTTGCCGCATTTGGACTTCGCAAATGTTAATAACGTGGCAAGTAATTCGCGCTCCCATGTAAAAAGGTCTATTCATTCAAAAGCAGATTTTGCTTTTAAGAACTAAATGGTGATATTATAATGCGAGATGCCTATATACTGTCAGATTGATTTTTTAACGAATCACAGTCATCTTTCCCCTCTTCACCCTCCATAGTTTGGTTTTGCCCCTCATCTGGTCTATTAAATTTGGATGTCTATGAATATTTTCTTTTTATACAGTTAGTATAAAAAAGTTGTTCAGTTTTGAAGGAGAAAAATGGGAAATACAAAACCTTGATTTTGATAATTTTATTTAGGTTTCATCAGCCCGAGGTTCAGTTGTGCATTTCGCTCAGTATTCAGGGGTTAAGAGCAACAGTGTCAGAAACAGTTTGCTAAAATACCTATTGTTAAAATTTCTCTGCGACCGGGTTTCATCTTAAAGTGTCTGCAGGCCCTAATAAAGGTAGAATAATAAAACACAGGTTTCAAATTAATAAAAAATGTATTGACAATAGATATAATTATCAATCTAATAATAATAATAAAAAATACATTATTGGATCATAAAAATAAAAGAAACACATAATTCACAAAGTTCATATAATAAGTAATTATTCATCATTTCACAATATTAATTATTATTTTATTAGGTAGGCAATTTCACAAGGAACATTTTTATTTCATATCCTCTTTATAAAGTATTGTATTACTAAAGTTGGATCTACTAAACAATTTAATTATATTTATTACTATACATATTTTCGAGTCCGCCTTATATCTATTTTAATATTATTCGAGTTATTAAAATGAGATATTATTTTGCCATCTTCCCAAATCACACACAAAATTAAATAAATTCACACAGTGAAATATATAATGCCTTTAAAAACATTAACCCCTCAACGGAACAACTCATATAGTTCTCGTAGAAATCGTTGTGTCTCCCTTACCATCATGGTGAGAAATGTGATCTAAACTGTGTTAGAAAGAGAAAACACAACACTATGCATTAAAATTTAAAAGTTAACCACAAAAGAATTAAAATGTGCAGCTTTATCCACTGGAGCGCTTTTGGCCGAAATATGGCACTATTTAAAATACGTCGGATTGCTTTGCTGCCAATTTTGGCAGATCTTCCCTTATTTGTAAGTAATTAACCTCTAATCAGCCGGAAACGCGCAAAAAATATGTTTGTCTGCGATTTTGACCCTTCTATGTACAGAATTTGTACGAAGGACAAGGTCAGAATCGCTTGCGCCAACATTTACCCATGATATAGGCAAAAATTTCATTAACCTGGCAACCCCAGAATATTTTTAAATGATTTTATCTGTGGCATCGAAATGTCAAATTTGCCGCGATTCTTTCTGTCAAAGTCCGATGCGTGTTACTTGACGAAAACATCGTAAAACCTATCAATTTACGTAATTAACGCAAGTAATGTTGTTTTGGTACAGTTTATTGTTCTAGGAATGTGTTTCGGTCAATAATATATACAATAGCTCAAAATTAATCCTCAAAACATTTAATTCAAAATTCAAAGTGGTGCTTTGTTAGGAAATTTCCGTGTTTTTCCTGGCCTTTAACAGGTTAAGTAGAAGTTCACGATTTTATAATATGTGATAATGGACAAAATATAGGTGAATTCATTGGCTATTTAGAACTATAAACAGTTTGTACGTCTCCATATTAAAATTCGGAGGTATGATTTTTTTTATGTGGGCGGAAAATATTTGAAATGATTACTAAAAATTTCGAGCAATCGGAGAAAATAGTTTAAAATTGCGCTGTCGCTCCAGTGGTTAAGAAATCAAAGCTTCCGAGCACAATTTAAAAAAAACCAACACGTGTGCAGTTCACACGCGGTAGAAGTGAAACTTTCAGAAAATTAAAGTAGACAAGAGTGGGGAGGCTAGGAAGCCCGCACAGAGAGGAGACCGATTATTCTATCTTATTCTCTCACAGGCTAAATCCTATAGATGTATGTGTGTTTGTCTCTTTTTCGATTCATCGAGTTTCAAATCACAATGGTGCTAAAGAAGTTTCACTTCAATATTCCATTTATTTGGATTTTAAATCAAAGTGGATTCTAACCTATTGACAGAAGACAGGAAAAGCCACGAAGGTCAAGAAGAGCCAAGAAGAGCCAGAAGAGAAGAGAAGATCCAAGAAGAGACAATAATTGGGATCAAGAAGAGACAAGAAGAGACGAGAAGATTCAAGAAGAGTCAAGAACAGCCAAGAAAAGCCAGAAATAGACAAGAAGATCCAAGAAGAGCCGAGAATAGGCAAGAAGAAAGAACCCATACCTAAAAAAAAATCGTAATGCTCAACCCATTCCTTTATTCCTGCCCAGCCTAAATTCCAATATTGGCTTATTAGGTTGCCATGTATACCGGTCGATTAAACTCCAACCTCCTTCCTATCCTCAGAGCACGTGTTCCTAGTCCTAACAAATCAGTGCCCCCTGGTGTACCGGTCTCACCGGGACAGGAGTACTCCTGGCTGGGGTGGTACTATCGTATCGTATAAGTGGATTCTAACCTATTGACAGAATATGGTTGAGACCTGAGGGGTTAAATTATGCAGGTCTCTGTTTAACTTAGTGGTAAATAGAACAGACATCGAATCCAGAGGTTCTAAAGTGCCCATGGATAGTTCAAACCCCAAATGAATCAATAGAAACTCACTGAGGAATTTAGTGCAACTATTAACAGAACTCCCTATCAGGGCCTGTCATTTTTGGGATGCTGTGCGGAGGGTCTTTTTGCGGAAAGGAAGTTTGGGAAGGAAAAGGTATGAGGGGTGAGCAGGAATCTGAGGATCAGTTCTGCTGGAGAAGTCTCTCACGATCCGGCCTGCCAAGCAGTTGGTGGGTAAAACCATCCGTTATCCATCACCCTATGAATCCGAGCATCACTGCTAGGTCAACAAAGGAAGCGAAGCACTTGAGGTGACCTATAGCAGGTGTTTTGGTTGTGCAATAAATGAATCCTGGGACGGCGGTACCCATATCTGCCTTCCAAATTTGCCTATAGTGCCAATGTCCAATCGCCTTGTCACGAAAGCTCTGATTCCTAGGGAAGTTGAATACCATGTTGTGGATTGCACAAGAGTCCCAACTGCTCCCACACACGCCTGGAGACAGTGATTATGACATCCCCAATTGGAGCATGTTGTCAGGCTGAAGGTAAGTGGGGAGGGGATGGGGATGGGGCAGAGTAAGTTCTGGCTATTCAGATCTAATCACCAAAAACGGCTGAAGCCTTTTCAAGCAACGTTTCAATTCTGAATGGTGGTCTTACATCAGGGCGATACTGAGAGTATCTTCCACATTGGAACGGGCCGCAAATATACTACATATTATTTAAAATGATTAAATTATGAAAACACAAAACAATCAAATAAAATTTACTTGCGCACGCTGGGATTGGAACCCGCGACCTCCGGCTTGCCTACTTATTAATTAATGATTGATTTCATTTTAAAATCTATTGTAAATGGATTGAGGCATGGAAAACCATCTGGAAGACTACAATGCAATTTTAACGCTGCAAAAACTATGAAAATTTATCACGGATCCCTTTCCAATGGTTGATGTTGGATGAATTGGCCTATACCTTTATAACGCCCGCCTTTTCAACGCAATGAGCGCTTTCAAAATTACTGTAATGGCATAAAAAAGGCAATAAACATACGTTATATCACAATAATGCTGCAGCACTTTCAAAAGATGAGATACACAATGTACGTAGGGACTGTTTCCTCTAAAGGAAAAAAAGTCATCATTTTCTTACATCTCTCTCACACAGCGCACCTTGATGTCTCCGTAGACCTCTACAATACTACTTGCCTTGAAGATCATTTTGAAAGTATGGAGTATAGTTACAAGGATAATATTGAAGTGTGAGTGAACTCAAAAACGTAAATGTCAACGTGCTGATGTGTTGATGGTTTTGCTTTGGTTCTTAAACATACAATGCTGCAGTTTTTCTTACACACTAAATAACAACAGTCGAAAATGAGACAAATGGTGAACGTATGTCTGCACCCCCCAAAGGAAACATACAATCATTATCATACATCTCACTCACGTGTAAAAAGAAAATTAAACAAAAAAATTACCATCGCGGTGGCTGAGCCATATAAGATATATCTGTTTCCTCCAAAGGAAAAAGTAGTACTTTGGAGGAAACAGTCACACGTTTTTGTGTGTCTCATCTTTTGTCTCACCATTATTTACTGTGTACGAAAGAGCTGCAGCATTTTTTATATATATGTTTTTTGCCTTTTTTGTGAATACCCTCACTGTGAATCGTCACGATAATTATAATTGCGTCTACCCACTCAAGTGTCGCATTTTAATGCACATGTTTTTTCTTTGCGATATTGGCTTACAGAGATAGCCGCCAATGTATCAAATAAGCGACAGTCTTAGCTCAGATTAATATATATAATTTTCCATATTGCAAAATTGAGAGGTTTTTTTTATTCAAGCAAATTACACATGGCAGTTTTATTAGAACTCTCTTTCTATAACTTTTGAAGGTTATTCCCATCAATGTAATACACCACTGTAGAAGATAACACCAATAATGTAAACGAGAATATGAAAGAGAACAAGACTCAGAAAGATAACAGTCACAATCGGGACTCGAACCAAGAACCGCTTGTCTTACCGGGACAAACGCCTTTACCAATTCGGATAGTGCCGCCTCGTATTTAAACACCATATTTATCAATCTCATATTTCAGAATTAACAATATTATCTTTGAAAAAAAAATTTTTATCCATATCATTGGCAACTACCTTTTTCATTGGAAACAATCGATCGAAGAACTGGTTTGTAACCAAGATAGTGTCTCGGATAAATTTATCCAATTTTATTTATATATATTTTTTTTTTACATTATCCCCATTGCCGGAGACGCGAGGATGCGCGCGGAACAAATTTCGAAAAAAATATTTTTGACCCTTCTGCGTACAGAATTTGTATGAAGGATAAGGTCAGAATCGCTTGCGCCAACATAATTGATGATACAGCCACAAGTTTTATTCACCTGGCGACGCCAAAATATTTTTAAATGATTTATCCGTGGAATCGAAATGTCAAATTTGCCGCGATTCAAAATGTCAAAGTCCAATGCGTGATACTAAGTAATGTTGTTTTGGTACATAGTTTATTGTTCTAGGAATGTGTTTCGGTCAATAAAATATACAATAGCTCAAAATGAATCCACAAAACATTCAAATTGATGCTTTGCATAATATCCTTGTTTCAGGGCGGCCCGTGACAGTTTAACCCCTGCCATCCTTGGGGATGGTGTGGTGGGTCTTTTTAAGTAAAGGAAGGAGAGGAAGTTCTGGGAAGGAAAAAGGTATGCGGTAGGAAAAGGGTAGGAACCTGGGGTCCAGTTTGTTCCGGTCATCCGCCGCCAAAACCTAGACAAACCTCACCTCAAGAACCCATGCTAAGTCACCAAACGTAGCGAACCACTTGGGGTGACCTATGGCAGAGGTGTGGATTATCCAATAAATGGTTCCCGGGGCGGCGGTACCCATTCCTGCCCCCAAATATGGAATACCTAATAATGACCTTTTCGTAAAAGTCTAAATGAATATTCATTTTTTAATGAACAACTCTCTTTTTATAACTTTTGAAGGTTATTACCATCAATGTAATACATATATCATTGAAAGAATTAAATGAGAGATGACAGTAGCTGAATTGGTAAAGCGAGGTTCTGGTTTCGAGTCCCAGTTGCGACCGTTATCTTTTTATTTTCTGTGTCTTGTTCTCTTTCATATAATCGTTTAGATTATTAGGGTTATCTTCTTCAATTATTTAATATGGCAGTTTCTATACACGTATGTACATCAGAATTGCAGGTAAAATCATTAAAGCATATTATTAATATTATTACATATAATTAAATTTATTAAGAAAATATTGATTTCGATTCAATTTTATGCTGAATGAATTTACTGAAGAGTCCTTATTTACAGATTTAAAAACACATTTTGGTCTACAATGCCAAGGGTTCAATCTCAAAGAAATAGTCCAAACTCCCAAAAGTAGAGAACATGAAGGAATGTTAAAGCGTAAGAAAAAATCAATCAATTTTGAAATGCTGTAAATTTTACCCACTGGAGCGCTTTTTGTCACAATATGGCACTATTTAAAATACCTCGGATTGCTTTGCTGCCAATTTTAGCAAATCTTCCCTTATTTGTAAGTAATTAACCTCTAAACGGCGGGAAACGCGCGAATGCGCGCAAAAAATATGTTTGTCTTCAATTTTGACCCTTCTATGTACAGAATTTGTATGAAGGACAAAGTCAGGAATCGCTTGCGCCAACATTTCCCCATAAGATGGATAAAAATTTCATTCACCTTGCAACCCCAGAATATTTTTAAATGATTTTATCTGTGGCATCAAAATGTCAAATTTGCCGAAATTCTTTCAAAGACAATGCCTGTTACTTGATGAAAACATCGTAAACCTATCAATTTACGTAATTAACGCAAGTAATGTTGTTTTGGTACATAGTTTATTGTTCTAGGAATGTGTTTCGGTCAGTAAAATATACGATAGCTCAAAATTAATCCACAAAACATTCAATTCAAAATTCAAAATGGTGCTTTGTTAGGGAATTTTCGTAGCATGTCACAGATTAAGTAGAAGTTTACGATTTTATAATATTTTTTTTATAAATCCTATGAATATGTGATTATTGACAAAAGGTAGGTGGTTTCATTGGCTATATGGAACTATAATCAATTTGTATGTCTCCGTATTAAAATTCGGAGGCATGTTTTTTTAAAGCGGGCGGAAAAAAACCACCAAAAAATCTAGAGCAATCTGAGAAAAAAGTTTTAAATTGCACTGTCGCTCCAGTGGATAACAGTGAAATAAAAAATTAATTTTATTTAGTTAAAATCACAATAATGATACCCTAAAATTAAAAATCAATTATTTTTCATAATTTTTTGATCAATTAAATATCATAATTTTTTTTTCGACTAGACATAATATTGTGGAATATTCACGACAATAATAATAATTGATAGCCTAATTAATAATAATAAAATAAAAACAAATTCTTAGGAGTTTTTTTTTACGTACAGGTATTCAAATAGGATTAGTCATTAATTTTTAGGTTATTCAAATAGGCTGTCATAGAACCACACATATCTGTCTAGATTCAAACAATCGCATAATAGCAAACTTCATTCAGTTTCAACTTGATCTTTCCAATAATTCATTTCTATTTTCACTAAAATTCAATATTATATACATCCATTTTGGCTATCCTCTCACCGAACTAGAAAAATTATTAATTAAAAAAACAAAACTTATTTTGAAAATAATTACAATTTTAATAATGTACAATTACTGATCATTTTGACTCAGATATCGCACATCCCGTAGAAAAGTGGTATAAGTCAAAAAAGTTAATTTTACAAAAGAGCGAAAACAAATTAATTAATTGTGTTGAAGCGGTCTCATCTTAAAGAGATACTAGCGACATCTTGCGCAGATGGAGTGATCTAACGTAAATACGATTTTCGTGGGGCATAGATAATCGCAATAATAATAAGTAATAATACACAGATAATCACTTTACTTTTCAAAGATAAAACGTAAAATAGAAAATTTTGACTTACAACACTTTTCTATAGGTTGAGCTATATATGTTTATTTATTAATTATTTTCTTCTATAAGATTGAAATGCTATCACATAATAAGACCGTTGACATAAAATATGCAAAAAAAAAAAACACTGTGTAGAGTAAGCGCCAAACTTTAATGCGACCAGACGTTGATACAGAAATCATTGCAATAGGCGAGTTTAAGGTCTGAAAAACGCATACCTCCCCGCCCACACCTTTATTTCTTTTGATTACGGTCATTGTAAAGTCAATAAAGTGACTGTATGTACCTGCGTGAGAATGGGTCGTATTAAGTTCATGTCGGCATGTTTCGCGCATACTGTATTTATATGAAAAAAAAACAGAGTGCAATTCACATGCGGTAGGAGTGAAACCTTCAGGAAACTATAGTAGACAAGAGTGGGGAGGAAGCAACGCACAAAGAGGAGACCGAACAATGAAAGGATTCAAGAATATTTTGTAGTGAAAATTCAATTTTTGAGAAAAATTAATATTAAAAAAAAAAAACTATTATACACTTTTTACACAAGATCGTCAATTTAAAAAAAAAAAACTAAATTACATAGTATTGAAAAAATATAATAAGGTTCACAGAAAAAAATTGATTATTCGTTACACAAAAATATGCACAAACACTTTTTTTTAAAAGATAATTTCGCACTAAGCAACAAAGAAAAATTATAACCATTCGCTTACATTGAGAAAATTTTAACATATATATACAATACATTATAATTTGAAAGGATAAAAAAAGAATAAACTACAATAATTATTGTTATTGATTATGGAATGACAAATAAAAATTGATAATATACATTTTGACACACTTAACTTTGTAGGCGGCAAAAGAAAAACGAATGAACAAATCAATAATTTTTTTGTATTCGCATTAACTAGTGATGAAAATTATTGCAAAATTAAGTACATTAATTAATGTGTATTCAATTTGACAACAGTGGAAATTGTTTAACATATTTTAATTTTTTATTATGTAGACAGAAACAATAAGCTTTCACCATTTAAAACTGAGCAATCACATCACTTCCCAACCGTTGGGTGTTTTATCTACACATTGTACAAAGACCGTGCAATTGTAAATTTGGCTTGTTAGTAATAAAAAAAATCTCAACTATATTATTCAAATCGGGCAACACCAAATGCGCAGTTGTGATTATTTTTAGCGCGCGCCGGATATGTTTGTAATATCTAAATCAACGATACTCAACCTTTTGTCTCTTTGGGCCACATACATGTATTTGTAAAGTTACGCGTGCCGCAACACTATACTGGTATGACGAAAAAAAATCATCAAACTCCCCCCCCCCCCCCCCCCCCCCCCCTTATATATTCTTCTTTCCATTTGTCTTGAAGCACTCTCTTTTCGTCAGACATTTTTTGATTGCATTTTGAAGACACTCCCGCCATTAATAATAATAATAATTTGTATAGTGCCGTTTTTGTAAATAATCACCTAATATGCGTATTTAAATTATAACAAAACCGTACTTTATACGACAGCAATAAATGCTGTATAAATTAGTAGGTACCTGACTAACCAGTAACATTAACTAGTTTTTATGTATTATAATTGATGCTGTTGTTTCTAGAAGTGGCACTTTTATTTATAAATAATTATTTGCGCGCGTACTTGTTTGGCAAATAATTGTTTTTTGGGAATAAATCTAGCGTGTGTAAATAGCAACACTCTTACACATCTGCCCTGATGATGGACACTGTAACGCTGTCCGAAACGTTGGCTAAAGAGGGAGGTAGCGCAACACGGCATAACACCCCAAAAAAATATCAAAAAAACCTTTTGGCCGTGAAATCTAAGCAACGTATCTTACACATCTAAGATCATGTGGACCATAATGGCAATCCCTTTCGGGTGTGCTATTTGGTGCACTATCTGTGCGTCAAAGTCGAAACGAATCTCAAGATATACGAAATTTAGAATGACAGTTTTTTTTTAAATCAAGTTCCTGATGGTAAAGTGTTTAGGGCCGCATAAAAAAGCTTGGCGGGCAGCAGGTTGAGTATCGTTGATCTAAATGAATCTTCAATTTGTTGTTATATTATTTTTTATTTGTGTTTTTTTCGTCAGTTTTAGTCAAAAAATTATTTAAGCATAATTGCACTTTGTAAATTGAACTTTCGTATTGTCAGAAAGTGCTTTAACTTGTTGAGGGCCAGGTTTTTCCAGGAACAACACGGAAATTTCACGATCTTCAATTTGAATTGAATGTTTTGTGGATTAATTTTTACCTATCGTATATTTTATTGACCGAAACACATTCCTAGAACAATAAACTATTTACCAAAATAACATTACTTGCGTTAATTACGTAAATTGATAGGTTTTACGATGTTTTATTCGAGGTACACACATAACGGCATAAACATGACGCGGCCAAAATGACAGTTCGAGACACTTCGAGATGCCCACAGATAAAAATTATTTTTAAATATTGTGTGGCTACTAAGTGAATGAAATCTTTACCCATACCATAGGGAATGTTGGCGGCAGTGATTCTGACACTTCCTTTACCGATTTTGTACATAGAAGGGTCAAAATAGTAGAAAAAAGATATTTTTTTTCGCGCATGCGCAGAATCTTTTTACATCCCGGACTACGGAAAATTTAATATAAATTATTCGAAGTGACTTGTCTCATTGCGGGTTTCTCTATGGTAAAGTACGATAATAGAGCAAGCGTTTCTGACATTGTTCTTCATACACTTTCTGTATACATAAGGGTCAAAATTGCATTTCAAAGTGCCGCGCCACCTCGCGGACACCGGTGTCCGAACGGCCCACAACGAGCCAATATTCAGTTTTGAATTTTATGGACTTAATTTTATAAATATTTCTTAAGAGTGATGTTTTTTTTTAACATAAATGTTTAATAGATGTGTTGGTAAACTTATCAAAGAAATTAATGTTTTTAGATATGCAAGCAACCCCCTTATAGTTATGGCTGTTAGTGCAAAAATGTATCCATTAAAAAGGTTTAAGACAGTAATGTGGCTACACTGAAACCTTAACCGGTCAAAGGCCGGAGACGTGCCGGCGCGCGCGTGGTATGCGCGAGAAAATAATTAAAATATTTGAATAATATTTTCGACAAAAAACTTTTGGTCTGCGATTTTGGCCCTTCTATGTACAGAATTTGTATGAAGAACAGTGTCAGAATCGCTTGCGCCAACATTACTATATGAGACGCCTAAAAGTTTCATTCACCTTGCAACCCCAGAATATTTTTAAAACGATTTCTTCTATGACATTGATCTGTCAGAATTTGCCGCGAATTTAACCGTCACAACTAATGCGTGTTCCGCGACTAAAACATCGTAAAACCTATTAATTTACGTAATAAATGCAAGTAATGTTGTTTTGGTAGATAGTTTATTGTGTTGTGAACGTGTTTCGGTCAATAAAATATACAATAGCTCAAAATTAATAAACAAAACATTCAATTCAAAATTCAAAATGATGCTTTTTTAGTGTTTTTTCGTGAAATGGCCTGGCCTTTGACCGGTTAAATTCGTAAATTAATAAAAATGAAATATGTACTGTCGATCTTAACATGAATTTAATTAAAAAGTGCCAAATACTTTCAGTATCGCAGTGGTAAAAGTATCGCATATTCAGCACCGAAACAAGAATAGCTTTAGACACGTTCAGTAACCAAATCTGAATAGCCAGGTAGCTTCCAGTATCCATCCTAGCTAACGACACATCCTAAATTGAGAATGTTTTAGTCCTCCCCGGCTTTGGGCAGTTGTGATACTTGTGCGGTGATCACACAAAAAAAAAACATGCACATTCTTTCAAATTGTGGGTTAAGCAAAAATTTTCTCACAGCAATCAATAAATCCCATTACGCTATCATTTCTTAACCAAGCATTTGCAAAAAAAATTTAACGAAATAAAATTAAAAATAAATGCACGCGTGAAGTCAAATTTTTGGTATTTTACGTAAAACATTTCCACCGTATATCATCATAACAAATTTTTTTTTTTTAAATCTCGCTTTAATTACATTATTATAATATTAAAACGATCCTGTGAACTTCAATGAATCGAGTCAAGCATTTTACCACTATTGGTGTTTTATAGTAGGCAGCCAATGTAACGACATAACAAAACCGTTTGGTCTGCAATTAGAATATAATCTACCAATTTTTTATTATTATTAATATTATTTTAGCCATTTCTCTTCTAGCTCAATCTAAGATGATTATAAAAGGCTGCCGAAGAATCTTATTAATCTATGAAATACTAAACTTTGTCATAAAAACTGACAAATCGTCCTCAAAAATATCAGATTGCCAATAAAAATGTCAAACCGACGTAATTTGTCAAACTGGCATTCATGACTAAAATATTATGTCAAGCTGACGCAAAACATGTCATTGTCATAAAATATTTATGTCAAACTGACAGAAAACATGTCAAACTGGCGGAAACCACACAAAACTGACAGAAAAATGTCAAACTGACAAAAAAACATGTCAAACTGATGAAAACATCTCAAACTGACAGAAAACATGTCAAACTGACATATAATACGTCAAACTGTCATAAAACAGGTCAAACCAACATAAAAGATGTCAAACTGGCGTAAAACAAGTCACTTTCATAACACATGTAATACTGACATAAAATATGTCAAACTTTCACAAAACGGGTCAAACTAACATAAATTATGTCACTGTCAGTAATTAGCGCACTAGCATTTTGCTTCGGGTCTTTACGACTCTTATAGGAGATTGTTTCTTAATTTTTTTGGATTTTTCTTTTTCGTTACAAACAACGGGTACCGCTTTCGACGATTCTTTCACAATTTTATTCTTGGTGATGATCTGAGATTCTTTTTTCGGCGCCGCTTTAGCTGAAAAATAAAAAAATACACAAATTAGAATATTTGAAATGTTGACTTTACACAAAAATGAAACTATAAAAATAGTAAAACAACATCACAGCTTTTAAATAATGGCTAAAGCCATTTCAGACGTTTAATTTATGAATGGTGGTCTTTCGCCAGGGCGATACTGTCAATATCTATCAGCGAGAGGAAACAGAGTGGTTTACGAGGAACATACATTATTATCAATAAACTACAGGCTTTTTTTATATTAGTTCCACACAGGAGGCCCCGAGGAAAACAATTTCCTCAGGGCCTATGTTATATTAAGGAAGGAGTTATTCTTGGAAGGAAAAAGTATAAAGGGGCGGGTAGGAATGTGGGGGTTAATGTGTCCAGGAGTGAAGGACGTATGAATCCATCCCTCCCACTACGGTTCAAGGCAATGGGTCGAGAGAGTCCGGCTGGAGAGGTCTAGATTAGTCTTCCTCAACCTGTGTCTCCCGATCCGGCCCGCAGCGCAGTAGGGCAAACGCATTCGCCGCCAAGACCTAGACAAACCTCACCCCATGAACCCGGGCACCCCTGCTAAGTCACCAAACGTAGCGAACCATTTGGGATGACCTATGGCAGGGGTTTTGGTTATCCAATAAATGGTTTCTGAGGCAGCGGTACCATATCCATCCCCCAAATTGTATATTATGTGAATTTTGGTCATACTGCAATGTAGTGCAAAATAAATGCTCCAAGTCAACTTACGTTTCGCTGTAATTTTGTTTTTAACAGCTTCAGTCGTCTTTTCAACGTCTTCTTCCTTCTTATTCGTCTGCGTCCTCCGCCTCAACTGTCTTACAGGCGTCGAAACTTTACTCAACCTCACTCGAGCGACCGAACTGTTCGCTTTCACCTTGGTCACTCCCACCCTCCTAACAACGCCGACAGTATCACCAACTTTTCTAACAGTGTCACCAACTTTCCTAATAGTATCACCAACTTTCCTAGCAGTATCACCAACTTTTCTAACACTATCACCAACTTTCCTAACATTATCACAATTTTTTTTCACACTATCACTATTGACTTTTTTGGGGCTTTCACGGGCATTTTTAACCCCTTCACCGCCGGCCTTCTTCAAACTATAGCGAACTAACCTAACACGCGGGACTTTATTTTTAAAATTGTCATTATGCAAATTTTTCTTAATGTCCTTTTCGCCGACACTAACACTTCTAGGACTAAATAATTTTTTCGGTGACAGATTCCTAACACATTTTTGATTTGTACTCTTGATTGATTTCACGCTTAATTTTAAATTTTTAGATTTGCAAGTTCTTGGCAGTTCTTGTAGAGCGGCGGCAAATTCTTCCTTTTCTTTCTTCAATCGCTTCTCTTTGTTTCTGAGAACCATGATCATGGCATAAGTGTAGCCGGTGTCGTTAGAATCTTCGTCTAATTCGTTGAAGTCTAATTTGACTGCGAGTTTGCCGGTGATTTTACGTCGGTACTGTGCCACGACTTGCTTCATGGCATAAGTCGGATTGCGGTCCGAGAGAAAATCTTTTCGCAGCAAGTTGGGCGAGGCGTTAACGTCGCTGGGAAGGCTGACTTCCGAGGCATTGGAAACCTTCCGGCTGCGAGGATTTTTGGTCTCTGCCGACGTTTCGCAAGTCTTTTCCTTGTCCACTTTCCTGATGATGTCTTCTGGGTTTCCGGCCAGAATCTCAGCCCAGGTGTACTGCTTTCCAGAGCCCAAGAAGTTGCCGAATTTACCGATGCTGCTGCGTTTGTTCTTAGTGCCTTTGCGCTTCTTGCTGATGATTTTTTTCGAGCGCAGATTCTTCGGAGAAAACTTTTTGCTGGGAGTCTCCAAGACGGGTAAAAGCGATTGTCTTAATTTCGAAATCAATACTGCGTCTGACACGTAAAAGTTTCTTGAAGCACACGGTTTCCGATTGCCATCGTTTGACAAATTCAGTCCTTCTCTCAGCAAGTCCATCTTTAAACCATTTTCCCACGAGTTCATGATGAAATTTTCTCGTCCTGACGGTTTCGCTACTCCGTTTCTCCTCAAAAAATCTGGAGACGTATTCTTCACCGTTTTATTCCGTCCAATCTTTTTTGAATAGTTCTTCTTTTTCTGAGGAAACACGTTGACTTCACTACCGAAGTTTAACAACATATCACCGACCGTGCCGAAATTACAGCTGACGAATTCGTTGACGAACAAACTTTTGCAGTATGCATAATCCGGTTTTTGCGTGAACTCTAAATTATTGACGTAGTCAATATACTTCTCCACGAAAGACGGATATGCAGGAGTTTTAAAGCAAGCTTCCAAAAATCTTTTCGTATCCTTCATGTAATTCTTTTTGACTGCATGTACTAAATCGGGATTGTCCATTATTTCCGACGTCTTCCACGGAAGTCCGCCCGTCAACCAGTCTAAGATGTTAAAGCCGAGGTTCTCCAGATCGGATCTTCTTGAATGCGCGCCGATGTGAGAATCTCTCGAGCTGTATTCGAGCGTGCCGTCGTGCGCTTTACGTTGGTCCATTCCAAACTCTTTATGGGTGCCGTCTGAATTGACGAATTTGGAAGCTAGCCCATAGTCTAATAGATAAACTTGTCCAGACGACTGAGTCAGGATGCTTTCTTCAAAGTAATCCACTTCGGTGTCTTCGTTGCTTTCCGAACATCGCTTGGATCTAGCCCCCTCGTGGAAACCTTCGTCCGAAGAATACAGATCTCTCCTCACCATCGTGTTGATGGACCTAACGTGGAAATTATCCGAACATATCGAGCTATTTTCATCGCCCACATAATTGACCGAACCCTTTTGTTTCCGCAGGTTGAAAACTTTTTTAGTACGCAGCGCTTTAGGCGTCGACGAATTTTTAATCCTCCTCGTTGTTCTGCCGGATTTCTTTGGTGAATTTTCATCAGCGTCGCTTTCCGTGAAATCACTCGAGTCACTGTAGTTAGTTAAATCAAAGTCTTCGTCTTCATAATAGCTGGAACACCTCGTGCTGGACTTGCCTTGAGATTTTTTTGCCGAATCTGAGATACACTGGTCAATCGGTGTTGAGTTATATCTGATAACATCATCGTCTTCCAAAGTCGGCGGTAGCATGTATCTGCAGGTTCTTTGATCCTTGAATTGAGCTCCGTCAAAGCCGATCATCAGGTTTGAGCTCTTGATATCGGAGTGAGTGTATCCTTTGGCGTGGAGGTACTCCAGGACGTCCAGAATCTGGGCGGCGAGGATTAGCACGTTGCGCGGGTGGATGCGGCCATAGTTCATGGTCCGGGAGAGTTTCTGGAGGTCGGTGTCATACCTCGGCAGGACAAGGAAGCGGTATCGGGTGTCCCCGAGGATGTGGGATCCGTTGGCGATGAAGTGCGGCATGCCGAGAGACTCGACCTTCTTTTCTTCCTGCCATTTTTTAACTGAAACATTGTCATAAAAGAGATTATTAGTCAAACATTAATAATTACACATGGGTGTAGAAAATGTCAAGAAGAAGATGAAAAAAAACCCTCTCATCTAGGGTGGCAATTTTCCGGCCTTGATGGGAATAATGCTTAGATACCCGGAGAGATAAATAACATGATGTAATATTGTTCTATGAAACTTCAGTCAGATATAAGTGATACTCACTCATGTGGTGGCGGGCAGTTCGGATGAGGCAGTGCTGCTCCACGAAGAGCGGCCCGTTGGAGTGCGGCTCCACTTTGAGGACGTAGCGCGCCGTCAGTGCTGTCACTTCTGATGTGATGTCATCTGACGCCAGGTAGATCTGGCCAAAACTGCCGCAGCCTGGAAGCAAGAGGGTTAAAATGGATTTACATTACGAAATGTGAACATCTAAATTTCTTTAAATAAACAATAAACAGTGTTAATCTCAAGTGACCTCCCAGGTAAGTATGGTCCTGTATATTTTCTGTCTATACAGAATACAGAGTATGAATAAAACAATATATGTACATTTTTATGCAACATCGCGTTCATCGGTCAAATTGACCAAAACTTAAAATGGACCGAACACATTACCTATTTAAATAATAAAATTAAAAAACTAAGTTATTTTTTCAAATCTATCAGGAATGTCCTCATTAAAAAGACTTAATCAAGATTTACATGGCTCTCTGCCAATCACTATTAGAATACGGTATTATCGGATGGGGCAGTGCAAATAAAAACATACTAAATCCACTCATTAAAACTCAAAAAGCCATAATGAAAATTGTACTGAAAGTTCCTGTGAGAACTAGCACTGACGAAATCTTCAACAATCTTAACATAATGTCAATTAAACAACTATATTCTAAAACTATACTCATTTACATTCATAAGTACAAAACCCAAGAAATAACAACTGACACGTAGGGTAAGGCGAGGTTATCTGGTGATACAGGTAATGTGGTGATACAGTAGAATTGTGTAATTATTAAATTTACCTTGCAGTACACAGCTTTGAAATTAGAATCGTAGATGGAAAACAGACCTGTGAACCATAATAAATCAACTTCGCAAGTTTTTACGTGGTCGGTGAAACAAAAAATAATTTTACTCAAATGAAAAATATTTGAACAACTTTCAATGTGCTGTGGCGACTTCAAATTGTAATTTATCAATTAATCTGGGATTTCTGAAGGTATGTTTAGGTTTTACACCTTATTTCAATCAGCAAAGTATGCCGCATAGTCACAATTAAAGAAAATGGCAGCTGTCCTACTTATTTTTTTGGTAGGAGCTTAAGTAATTTGTGGGTAATATTAAATTTTTTTAAATGTTTTTTTGGACTTAACGAATTGTGATTTTTAACATTTATTTTTATTTTCTATAATTCAAATTCTGGATTGACGGTGTATTATCGTCATGCATATTAGGTCGGTGAACAGTTTTAAGGTTGTTTTGGTCTATTTAAACCTATCACCAAATTTCCTATCCTCACCAAATTACCTGTCTCCAAGTTACCTACCTCTAATTCGTTAAATATTTATCGTATTCACTAGCCACCTCTTGCAGCCATTAGATATCGGAGTGTATCGTCCATTGAAAGCAGCCTGCCGAGCGATTCTATATCTTTTGTGGGATCGTTATGAGATAATGGATGTGATCTCCAGTCAGATTAGTGCGATTTTTACATATTTACTGTAACAAATTTTAGTTTTGATCATTTTAAACATGAATTACTGCAAGTATGCATGATTATGAATTCATTTAATGTATGTTGTACTTAGGAAAAGCAAATAAATCACACAAATCTGACAGGAGATCACGTCCATTATCTCATAACGATCCGACAAAAAATATAGAATCGCTCTTCTGGAGTTTGAATGAACTTATGATGACATCTCTAAACGTAAAAACAAATTGCTATAATTTTCACACTATCCTGAATCCAGCATATGCGCACAATTTTTCAAAAAATAATATTAAAAATACCTTCAAATTAATAAAAAAAGTCCAGGTCTTGGAACCTTCTCAATTAACAGAAAAAGCATTGACCATCACAGTTCCAGCAAAAAGAAAACTGATTTTGAAGACATTTTAAAAATTCCCCACAATATTCCAACATCAACGACACGAATTAAAAGAGATTCCCCCCCAAAATGTTTGACACCTCCTTTAACAATGACAAAAAAGGTAGATCAGTCACGTAGGATTAATTAATTGTCCGCAAAATCCGTAAAACCTTGCTCCGGAAAACCTTCTTTGTCAAAAAAAGGTAGAACGGTCAGAACCATCAACATCATGCAGAATTGATTATTTTTCCACAAAATCCTTAAAACCAAGTGGAATCGATAATGACTGGAAATGTGGTATGTGTATGAAAACTTTTTCAGAAGACGATCAATATAAAACGAAAGTAAAGTCGGTTTATTGCAATTTCTGTTCCACTACGTACAAAAGCAAGAAAACGAAGATGATAACACATGTAAAGCATGGGTAATCAATATTTTATAATCTCGTTGAAGATTTAAAAAGACATTTTTTGTTATTTTACCTATTTACAGTCGAAGGGAGGAGTATCACCAAATTAAACACCCTCTATAACCAAATAACCTTACCTATAACCAAATTACCTATATCTTTTGGTGATTTACATTTATAAGTTTTCTTGTGTTATGTTAGTTATTATTTTATTTTTTCTTTTCAAAATATGTGCTGAAATGATGTACCTAAGCAATAAATAATTTTGTAAATTTTTAAAATCCTTATTTTTCAAAGTACATGACGATAAATCAAAAATATCACCAAATAACCTTGCTTTACCCTACATTAGAAACACTAGATCTCATGGTCAAAAACATATCCAACAAGTAACTACTAACACAACATTTGGGCAAAAAAGCTTCTTATATTATGGCATTAAACTCTACAATAAAATACCACTCTCACTCAAAAACCTCAACATTATAACATTTAAATTTCAAATAAAAAACTGGATACTAAATATAGGGAGATCAGAAATAGAAAATATACTGAAATCAAATACAGACTAAAACCGAATCCAATGAACTGAATTATAAAAAAACACTATCTTATTCACTTTATAATTATAAAAAAAATACTACATGATATATTATGTTATGTCGAATTCATATTATTCTTATAATTAAATTATAAAATGTAAATGAAATCCTCAGCACGGGAGATCCCAGTGAGGATATCATTATCTCTATTTGTTATTAAGAAATGAAGACAATAAATCATTATTTTTTTTTATGCACCAGATTTAAATGTCCGGGTTAAATTTTCCCCAAAAAAAAAAAAGGAAAAAAAGAAGGAAAAACTAAACCCTTTCATTAAAATTATTATTATAGTTTATTATTATTATTATTATTATAGTTTCGTATGAGTGGTCGATCAACCGGTGCTTACAATCATTATCATTACATAGTATAAAATGAAGTAGCTCAAAATGTATGTGCGCATTAATCTTTTAAACTACGCAACGGATTTTCTACAGTTTTCACCATAGTATAAAATGAAGTAGCTCAAAATGTATGTGCGCATTAATCTTTTAAACTACGCAACGGATTTTCTACAGTTTTCACCAATAGATAGAGTGATTGAAGAGGAATGTTTATATGTATAATACATGTAAATTATATTAGAGAAAAGCCGAGAAATTCAAAGAAAACATATTTTTGTGCGATTTAAAACGGCTGGCGGGCCGTACTATAGTCACTTTTGAAATTCGTTCTACGGAAGAAATTGGAAAATAGATGTCCTAGAGTAAGTAGGTATTTGATTTTCCCTTTTCAAATATCCAGTGTTGCATTGCAAGCATTGTATAATTAGTGGCGATCGCTCGAATTGCATCACATAGTATAAAATGAAGTCGCTCAAAACTACGCAACGAATTTTCATGCGGTTTTCACTAATAGATAGAGTGATTCAAGGGGAAGATTTATATGTATAAAACATGCTTATTATAGTAGAGAAAAGCCGAGAAATTCAAATATTCAATTCGGGCAGCGGGCAACGGGCAGCTGGCAAGCGGGTGGTGTGGATTTTATAAAGGTTGGGTAATGGCGTTGTGTTTCGTAAGCCACAGCAACGTGTGGCCGGGTCTGCTAGTAATGCTAAACCCTCATATATTCGCCCGCATTTGGAACACTGTACACCAATCTAAAATAAACACATAAATTATAAACTAAACTTACCCTTCTCAAATTATGCTGAATCCATTAAATTTCACAATTTCAAATCCCTCCAAACACGACGTCTAATTTTTGATCAAATCCTATTGTTTAAAATTCTAAATAATGGCCTGGACTCACCAGAACTTACCGATTTAATAAATTTTCATATTGTGTCAAGATCAACCGGACACTCCGATTTATTTTATTTACAGAAAAATTAAATAATTCAACTTTGTATAAACCACTGGTAAATATTCGGAACAAACGTCAACGGTTATTTAACGGGATTGTGTATGTTATCTTTACTTTAAAAAACAGCCTACGTTTTTGAATGGTTTGTTTAGCTACGCAGGGTTTATGTAGCGGGCTTGTGTATATTATCTTAATTTTAAAAGTTTTATCAAAAAAAAAGTGCGTATTAACCGTTGATGTTTGTTCCGAACTGCAAACAGAGTGATTTGACAGTGTGAAAGCAAATTTTCAATTTACGTAAATAAAATTAAAAATGTAACATTTTCAACCTCCCCCAATGCAAATAGTTGTCTTTTATGGTAATTAAGAAGAATCTAAAAGTTTTATAAAAAAAAAGTGCGTATTAACCGTTGACGTTTGTTCCGAACAATTACCAAACCACTTATATGATGCGCAAATCCGACCGGTTTCGGAACAAACGTTCCTTCGTCAGGGAAAGCTTATACTAATTTGACAGTTTCGAACAATGTTTTATTATGGTAGGGGTGGAGCCGTTGCTAGTTAATAATGTAGATTGGGTGGGTAGGTATTAGTGTAGAGGTGGGTAGGGGAACAAATCCATGATTGGGCTATATGACAATATTTTTTGTTTGTTGATAATAGATTCATTATTTTTAAGGGATTTTTTAATTTCCAAGGCTTCTAAGTTATCTAAACGTTTTCCTTTATGATTAATATGAAGAATATTTATCCCTGTATTTTTTTCAAAACTATGGTTATTTTCAATTATTTTATTTACCATCATGTAGAACAAATATTAGAAAAAAATCCCCAATTCCTCGTGTATGTGCACAATATAATACAAAATTTCACAGCGTTGACATTTTCAGTAATAACCTAAAGAAATATCGATGTGAAGTAAAGCGTACGACCGATTATTAATATGAATATAGAATGTATCGGGAGCACCTCCTATCCTTTTCCTATATTCCCCTTCCTCTCCCCTTCCAATAAGCCAAAATTAATTTGAAGATATTAAAACTTCATTTCCAATGTACTTTAGCATAAAAAACTTGTGTGGCTTGACTTCAGTTCACTTGTATATTTATCACTGTATATTATGTAAAAGCTGTTTGTTTCTTACAAATAAATAATGGTTTGTAGTGAGAAGTAAGATTGTAGAAATATATTATAAACTAACTGGTACCCAGCATGTGTTGCTATGCCATTTAATAAAGAAATTGTTTCTCCCGCGTCCCCTTCCCCTCTCGCGTTCCTACTCCACCTTCTCTCTCCCCCCTTTCCCCTGTCTCGCCAACCCCACTTCCGAGTATGGAAATCTGGTCACCAAACACAGCTAACCATTTCAAGCAACATTTCAATTCTGAATGGTGGTCTAACACCAGGGCGATACTGAGTCTCTTTCACTCTGACTGCGGGAGACCTTTTGACCTCTACAACCAGACTCTCTCAGAAATCGCCTTGCACTGCAGGGGGAGGGATGAATTCATATATCCGTCACGCCTAAACACATTGACCCCCAGATTCCTACCCACCCCTCATATTTTTTCCTTCCCAGAACTTCCTCTTTCTTTTCCCTAAAAAGACCCTCCAAACAGCATCCCCAAAGGTGACGTAGGGGCCTGAGGGATTTTTTTTCCTCAAGGCAGGCTTAATTACACATTAAACCTATTTTTTCAAGTATTTTCCAAAATCAAGTTTAGAACCTATGAGACTTACCACTCTTGACACGAATCTAGTAAAAATACATTTTCTCTCATTATTGCGAAAGTCAGAAGGTAAAAAAAGTATTAAAAAATTTACCACAAAATGGACAATAAATAAATTTGAGCTACAGGGAAAGGCAGCCATCATGGAGTCATTCGCGCCTACATACATCCGACACGAATCTCGAGAGAAAGTTAAAATAATTACATGTTATTAATATAATATACATTATTGGCGAGACCCAATGGCCGGCCAAAGTCATTGAAAGTGAAATGGAAATTGCGTAAACTAAAAATAAAACTAATTGTTTTATTGAGAACAGCTGACGCTGCTGGCGATATGGAAGAAGCCCGAAAATCAAATAAAGGTATAGCAAAATCAGCACAATAATAGAAAAAGAACAAAATTACAGCGCAATTTTCATACAAATGAAATAACCTTTTCACAAAATGCGTTTACTATTTTTTAAATTTGACTTCGTCCAGCCCTACACAGACAAGATGTTGTTTTGAAGGCGGGAAAATACTATGGATGATAAAGATAGCTTCATATTCACATACATTGACATATTAAATCAACACCGCCTAGCGGAGGGATTTAAAATTAGAAGGAATGAATGGAAATTGGTGTTTATTTGGAAGTTTCTAGTTTCGGTCGCTAGGATCGCTCCGTTTTTAAATTTTATGCCTCATCCGCACGTTTGGCAAACCTCAACAAACCTTCACAAACGCAAACGTGCGGATAGGGTGTTTGGCTTGGTTTGCGTAAGTTTGCAAGCGTTTGTTGCCGATTTGCCGAGTGTCGGTTTTTCGTCACAAATCAAAGGGAATTTGCCGCAAGCGTTTGCAACGCATCCACACGTTTGTGAGCACTCAGTCTCGTCTGTGCAGTGGTGGCTAACGGACGTGAGTTGCGGTTAGTATATTCATGCGTGAGTTGTACTTCAAAATGAGTGACTGGTCAAATGAGGACGTTTACGATGCCGGGAATTCTATCAGGGAGAGCCATGCATTTGGGACCCAAGCCATAGAGAGCATAAGGATAATAAGAAGGTTACCGATGCATGGAGTCGCGTTAGTAACTTTTTGAAGAAACTAGTAAAGGAGCTGAAAGCCAAGAAGGAAATTTTTATATTCAGAAAACATCTAAAAAAGAAAGAAGAACGTATTCGTTTCTTCCACTTATTTTCTTGTATTTATAATAAAAATAACTTAAGGCGATCCTATATAGTCCAAGCAAAAATCGAAGAATTTACGTCCTTTTGTGGGAGGAGTTTAAAAATACTCAAGAAAAAAGCCTTTGGAAAGGTTGGAAAAGGTATTTGAGATTTTTTTACAGGTTGATTTCGTAAAGGCCTGTAAAAACATTAACTCATTTTTTTCGCATTTTTTAATTGTATTAAAACAGAATTTTAAAATTGATTTCACGGAACAAAGCGACGCGGAGTCTAACGTTTAGGGGCGAACAGATAAAAAAAAACGGGCGTGACTAGTTATGTAGCCCTTCGGTGGACGGCATAGAGTTCACTTTGAAAATCCAAATTCGTCTACTGCCGGCCGTATTGTAAAATAACAACGCGAAAATGCATATTTTATTTTATTTTGTGAACTTCGGGCGTAAATATCAATTTTTTTAGCGATTATTATAAAAGAAACTGAATTTGCTACATTAAACACTAAAACCATATTCGAAAAGGGGTTTATAAATAGGAGAATTTGGACTTTTTACCGACTTTAAATTTTATTTTTTATAGGCTTATTAAAAGACTTAAAAAAACTGACCAATATTTTTTAGGGCCAAGATATGTTCTACACGCAGTATTTAATAGAAGCTTCTATAATACTTTTAAGCGATCCAATTTTCAAAACAAAAACATACAATTTTGTATGATTTTGCATTATTTACAATAGCTTCATCTTAAGCCAAATGTTATGGCCGATGCAACAACCTCGACGTCCGTCATGCTTGCCTCTTCAGAACAAACTAATGCACTCGCAAGCGTGTGGATGGCCACGTTTGAATTCCGAAATCAAGCCAAACGTTTGTAGAGATTTGGAGTTTGCGGCAAGTGGCAAACGTGCGGATGAGGCATTATATGAGAGCTCCTTGCATCGGCGTAGGCAAAGAAAATAACAAACGTGAAGTTGGCTGCAAAACGTGGTACTGAGACTGAGTACTGATAACAAAATGTCGACCGGCGAATGGTGGGCGTTTTTAGCGCGGGAATTTAGACGAGGTTACGTAATCGCGGCGAATTTCCGTTTGTTTATTTGTTTTTATTGACATTGAATGTCTGGCGAATGCCGCCGAAATGTCGAGACACAAACTAATATGTAATCACGCCGATCGCCATTATTTAGATGCATTTATGCGTGAATAGGTTTTACAATGGTGTCTGACTTTTACACCGCCATTTTAGTTGGTTCAAGGATTTTCTACTGCGGTCAATAACCTGACAAAATGTAAATCAAATTAACAATTGCCAACAGGATTTCTTCGTAAGAGTAGGCAGAGAGGATGGACCGCCACACGTATCTCTGTGCAAGGCCCTTGCACCCAACTTTGGGAATTGGGATCAAGTCATAGAGATATGATCAGTTCTACTATAATGACGATTAGTTCCACACACATTAGTGAGGAAAATAATTTCCCTCAGAGCTGGTGTCATCTTATGGGACGCCGTGTGGAGGGTTTAAGGAGAGGAAGTTCTGGGAATAAATTAGGTATGAGGGGTGGGTAGGAATCTGGGGGTGGGTGTCCAGGAGTGACATCCCTCCAACTGCGGTGTGCAAGGCGATGAGCCGAGAGATTCTGGCTGGAGACGATAAAAGACCTCCGTCAACCAGTCTCTCTCGATCCCGCCCACCACGCAGCAGGTGGGCAGACGCGTCGGCCGCCAAGATCTGGACAAACCTCACCCCATGAACCCGAGCATTCTTGCTAAGTCATGAGACGTAGTGAATCACTTGGGGTGACCTACGACAGAGGCGTTGGTTATCCAATAAATGGTTCCCGGGGAGGCGGTACCCGTACACGCCTTCCAAATTCATGATGATATGTGGATTAATTGTAAATCTTTACCTACATAATAAAATTTAAAAAAATAACACGAAAATTCCGGTTGTCACATGATACTCACAGAACAAGACAGCAGTCATAAAGTGTAAAGAAATAAAATAATACGCAGGTACAAGTAGGTACTTAAATTGCTTTGTTGCAAGTAGGAAAATTTTCACTTCTGGGAAGGTAGGTAACTACTAATGAAAAAAACGTGTTTTTATGGTCAAGTACTGGGCAGGTAGGTACCTTACCCAACTGCCTTATACAAGGTCGAGAAACATATATGCAAGTTAGGTAGGTACTTGCTTTTGTTATGTATTAAGTGCTTAAACATGAGAAAAACGAATACCTAATCATTTTATGGAGGGAAATGTGACTTATATTTTGGCCACCTGCACAGTATTTCATGCTGTAAGCGCTCCTTATATCATTTGCTACAGGTGATATTGCTAATAAGAATAAGTAACGAAGATCTACAGTCTCTTGTGTCTAGGATGAACCAAGTATGTATGAGGAATGAGTTAATGATGAATGTAAGTAAATCTTAAGTCATGCCGTCTTACTCATCATCGTAAAATAAGATACAACCTCGGAGCAACACCGGGTTAGGTGAAATTGTTACTCAACATGGTGGGTTAAACGCGCGCATGCGCGAGTTCTTACCGAGTCGCTGTACGAAAGATGTAGTAGCTGTCAGAATTTAAACCACCCGATCCCTAGGGTTAACTGAGTACCTACGGCGATGTAACTGACGAAATGGCAAACTTTTATGAGAATCTCGACGTTTTGAACGGAGCTTTGGCAAATATTGACCGTATTCGCGGCATTCGTGCACCACGGCTACGGAAAAGGTTCAAAAAAGGTATACGATCCATTTGCGGCACTTACAGAAGGAGATTTTAGGTCTAAATATAGATTTACCAAAGTCAATGTTGTGTTGACTGATGTTAACGTATGAATAAACGTGAAGTTGGCAACATGCCGCGAAATGCTAAATTGGCCCCGTTTTTCAGCTTTGGAGCAGTGTTGCTACCGTAAAAAAATCATAATAGCTGTCGAGAAACATTATGATGATGAGTAAAGATTTTTACCCTGAGCAGTGTAGGCTTACTCCACTGTGTAGCTACCGCGACGCTACAGAGCCGTGGTACGGTTTCATGATGAGTAAGGCTGATGGTGTTTAAAAGAGAGAGTACGAAACAATGTTCAATATAGTTGTGAATGATGAATACTTGAAGCAGGTGGATGAGTTTGTGTATCTGGGAAGTATGTTTACGAAAGATGGGAATGCTGATAGAGATACTGAAAGAAAGTTAAATACAGATAACTACATTAATGGAGGACTGAACGCCGTTGGCGCTAACAAAATAGAAGATCCAAAGAAGTGAAGCTAGCCGTCCACAATGGAATGCTGGTACCTACCCTGAAGTATGGCAGTGAGGCATGGAACTGGCTAGGAAGGATGAAAGTAGACTGAATGCTATGGAAATGAGATCCTTAAGGCGTATGTGTGTTAAAACCATGTACAAATGCAAGGCTTACGTAAGCGTAATGCGTAAGATTAAGAAAGGGATGCTCAGATTGGTTTGTTTGATACTGGAATCGGGCCATTGTCAAGAGTCTGAATAATAGAAGATCATGTATGATAAGATGAATGAATGTGAATGAGGCAAGAAGTGTGTGCCAAGACCAAGTTGTTTGGCGGTCTGTACTCTCTGCCTACCCCTCCGGAAAATGACATGATGGTTACTTAGTTAGTTAGGTAATATTTGGACTGATATCAAAAATTATTGAAACGAGGCTACAATAATATATATTATGATAAGATAAAAAAATAATAACACTTGTACAAACAATGATAATACGTAATAATATTGTGATTACGACAAAATAATTATTGGCACATATATTGTTACGTCTGTACGAAAAATGCATACAAACCTATTTGAACAGAAGTTTTTGATTATAAAATATTTGTCAAACTTGGTAATAAAATAAATATTGCGTAATAAAGACAAGGTTGGTTGATAATTTTAATTGCCCCGCACTGTATTGAGTGCGCATACAAATAATTATATTTAATTACCGCACAACAGTCCCAACTGTTCAAAATCAGTGGTACTACGGCATCCCGTGTGCTGTGACGCTGAAGATAGTGGAAAAGACAGAAGACAGACGTAAAATAAATGACTTAACATCTTTATTCAAAATACTTAACTCTAAATTCGACTGTTGCGAACTCCTACAAATCATAAAGTTACGAATACCGACAGTAACCACACGACAAAATACACTATTCTACTGCAGCATTCACAAGCGGAACTACATTGCCCACTCTCCGATATAACGATTTCACACTATAAACGTGTCACGTAGTATGGGTTTACACATATTTAACATCAACTTGGCGAATTTTGTGGATCTTGTAAAAAAACTTATTCCAAAACTATTCCTAAACATATCTGCATTTTTGTAAACTTATTAAATCGCTGTATTTTTGTGACCTGTGTGCATTTTTTATATAATTTTTTTTTTATTATTTCTTTATCTGTTTAAAAATCATCCGTCATGAATTAATTGTACTACCAAACATGTAAAAGCCCTCTAGGCGTTAAATAAATAAATAAATAAGACAAGAAATAGAAAGATTGTTTGGATTATTTTCTTAAAAAACGCTTAAGAGTCCCAATTGCTCCCTACCGTCCGCAGCCAGTGTACGCCGTGAGGCTCAAAGGAATTGAATAAGAAAGAAGTTGAGAAATAGAAAGGTTGGGTTGTATCAGGAAAGGAGTGTAAGGAAAATATATGATGCCAATGTGAATGGTATAAGTCGGGGACTTCCGAGGAAGACATGGCTTGTTCAAATGAACCAAATACGTGAGTTGGGCCACGTCAAGAGTCAGAATAACAGAAGGGTACGATGTTTATGCTGTAGAAATAAGATCCCTGGTAAAACCATGTATGAACGTGTGAGAAATGTGAAGATTCGAAAAGATTGCAAGGTTGATGTAAGTGTAATAAGGAAGATTAAGAATGGGCCTCTTAGATGGTTTGGTCATGTAGAACAAATGAATGAAGAAAGGAGTGAAAAGAGGATATATGACATATGTGATATGTGAATGGTTGAAGTTGGGGACGCCCGAGGAAGACAAGGCACGATCAAGTGAATCAGATACTTGAGTCAGGCAAGAATCAGAATAATAGAAGGGTATGAGACGATGTATGAATGTGAATGAGGAAAGAAGTGTGTGCCAAGACAGTTTTGCAATCCGCCATTTCTACCTACACCTTCTTTTTTTATGTGAATACCGCACAAGAGTCCCAACTGCTCCCGTCTGAAGCCAGTGAGACTATGGCAACCGCCAATTGGGGTATGTTGTGAGGCTGAAGGTAGTGGGGAGGGGAAGGAGATAGGGAAGAGGAAGGTGGGGAAGTACCTGGCTATTCAGATCTGGTCACCAAACATAGATAATGCCATTTCAAGCAACGTTTCAATTCTGAATGGTGGTCTTACACCAGGGCGATACTGAGAGTATCTTCCACTCTGGAACGTGCTGCAAATATACTATATATTATTATAAATGAATAAATTGTGAAATAACACAAATTAATAAAACAAAATTTATTTGCCACGCCGGGATTTTTTGCTTCGGTGTGCGAATCAAGAGTCTTACCGCTGGACTACGCCGGCATAGCTAAAGATCAGTCACTAAGCATAGCTAAAGCAAAGTAGTATTTAGAAATCAATGTTATTTAGGAAAAGCTCGATATTTACATTATATATGATTTTTCTAAGTCGGTTCCCCATTGCTGAGGATGCCCCAACTCCAATTTCTCATCTCATCTATTACTCGTAGTTCTGCACAGAGAGCCAAGGATACTGATGTACCGGATGCCACTGCTACTTGGTCTCTCCAGCGCATTGGTGACCTTCCTCTGCTTCTTCTGCCAAACACTTTGCCAGTGACTGTAAGTTTCTCCAAGTTGGAGTCCCCAATTTGTCGAGCAATGTGTTCAAAGTATCTTAACCCATCTGATTGGTTCAATATATTCGCACGTTACAATCCGGAAGCCTCAGTTTCGCGCGTACATTCAGCGTCACTTTGGATTGAGATTATAAAATATCTATGCAAGATAGCTTTCATATTTCAAAGACAATAAGAAGCATTATTTCGTTATCTTTCTGGTTAAAAGAAAAATACATATGATTGCATGAGAGGAAGAGAGATATATAGCTTTTAAAATGTAAGGTCGCTCGGGACGTTTTTGGTCTTATGAAAGTATAATGCGATTATGTGTTTTGGGATGTATTAATTTCTAAACAAGCATACTGGTTAAAATACGTTGTAGGTAGATAGTTGAGAGCCTATTGTGGCCACCTTAGCTCTTCCAGAATGGACACATTTGCGCATCTGGCAGTCCATGGAATCCTGAGTACTTTTCTCCAGCACCACATTTCGAGGGCATCTATCCGCTTTTTTTGTCTAAGTCCGTGTTTCCACACCGTATGGGTAAAATCAATGCCCGGTCGAGTCTCATATGTGTGATACGTGTTACACTAATAATATTATGTGTCATATATTACAATGAACAAATTTGATATAAGTATTGCAAAAAAACATAATAAGATAAGGAAATAAATGTGTAGAATCGACTGTTATAAATCTGACATCGTTTCCATGTTATCGAATTTGAATACGGTTAGTTATTTTTGAATGTTTTGATAGAACGAAGCATAAAAAAATCCAGGAAATTTGCAGGAGTGTGGTATTTAAATGAAACGTAGTATGGGTATGTTCCCTAAGTTATGAGTGTAAAGTGACAATTAATCATTTTATGATGCCAGGCTAAATTAACAAATGTACTGCATATTGAAAAATAGGAATATTTGACATGATACAAAAGCTAAAAATCAAACTTTGTTCACTCTTCACACCTGCTCTGTTGATGAACACTGCAAGGCTGTCTGAAACGTTGGTTCAAGGAAGAAAGAGTTATCGGAAGAGAGCTCAAATTTGCTCAAACGTCCAAGAATATAATTTTAACGAACATGAGAATCTTAACCTTTAAAATGCTGGCATTTTCAATGCAATCTATTCCATCACAAAAACTCCAGTTTTCGACAGTCAACCCTCAGGTCAGCAGCTTCGTAACCTATCGGAAGGTTGAAGGGACCAAAGAGCACACCAAATACTAAGAACAATGAGGATCCAGCAGAAATCAGAAGGAGAATCACAGCAGCCAACAAAACATACTTCTCTTTGCTGCCAGTGTTTAAGTCACGTAGTGTCCACAGAAAAACCAAAATAACCATATATAAGACCATTGTTAGAACTGTATTGGCATATGGAGGTGAGGCGCTAATACTGACGGTAAAGATGGCTGAAATGCTGGATACTTTTGAAAGAAAAGTGCTGAGAAGAATATGTGGACCCGTGAAAGAGGGTGAACAGTGGCGCTTCCGGCACAATACAGAATTGTATGATATATATAAGGCACCTAGCATCTCAACACATATGAGACTCCTCAGGCTGAGATGGGCTGGGCATGTACAGAGAATGCCGGATACACGCGTCAGTCAAAAAGAATTTTGACTGGACACCCAGGTGGAAAGAGAAAAGTGGGAAGACGAAGTAAGAGGGGATGCAGCACAGCTTCACCAGGTACCAAATTGGAAGTCAGCCGCTGAGGACAGGAGGAGTTGGAGGCGACTGTTGCAGGAGGCCAAAGCTCGATATGGGCTGTAGCGCCATCGAAGAAGAAGAAATACTAAGTTCGGTGAGCGTGCTTTCAGAGTGTCAGGACCCAAAGCCTGGAATGGACTGCCACATGATTTAAGAATGATCACAGACTCGGCGGAATTTAGAGCTAAACTTAAAACTCACCTTTTCAGAGTCGTATCCATAAAGTCAAAAACCTTTACACGCCAGGACATTGTAAATAACTATTTGTGTAAAAATGTAAGCAAATAAGAACTTGTAAGCTTTTAAATGTCATTTCATAAAAATTCTCCAGTCCTAAAGAGTGCAAAATACTTCAACCTTTCAAAATAAATATCAACTCTACTTTTGGCACTAAGGGAACGTACCCATACTTCGTGACACGTTTAGGGGGGGGGGGTCTTCAAAATGTCCCGCTTGGTACAAATGAGCGGCTGGTTGCTTAGGTTTTTGGTCACCGGGGGGGGGAGGGGTTAAAAATTGCAAAAAGTTGATCACGTACTATGGGTACGTTCCCTAATCTTCTCATAAATGTAATATCGACAGTAACGGGGGTAGCAAATGTAAAATCATGCAATGTCCAGTGTTTTAAATATAGTGTCCTCCGCGTGCAAAGTCATATCTTCTCCAAGCATAAACATTCTAATAAAAGTATGTTTATCAGAAGCTACCAGCCAGGTAAGTATGTTTTCTGTAACTGTTTCCAAATAATAAAATTAGATAGAGCCTAAGAATTCATAATAAATTGTACAGTGCCCTTGAGGTGATTTTTCACAAAAACAGTGCTCTACAATAATTATTAATTTATGGGTTTAAGCGAAACTTCAACAACAGCCGCACAATTGTATCATTGTGTCAAAACTTGCCACATGGCAGGATAGATTGCATTTAACCGGTCACCAACTTGAGCAGATATATGCGTTAGGGTAATTGTTCGGAACAAACGTCAACGGTTAATACGCATTTTTTTTTTATAAAACTTTTAGATTCTTCTTAATTACCATAAAAGACAACTATTTGCATTGGGGGAGGTTGAAAATGTTACATTTTAAATTTTATTTACGTAAATTGAAAATTTGCTTTCACACTGTCAAATCACTCTGTTTGCAGTTCGTTTGTGATAAAACTTTTTAAATTAAGATAATGTACACAAGCCCGCTACACAAACCCTGCGTAGCCAAACAAACCATTCAAAAACGTAGGCTGTTTTTTAAAGTAAAGATAACATGCACAATCCCGTTACATAACCGTTGACGTTTGTTCCGAATATTTACCTGCGTTAGAAATACGAAAGCAGTCAAGTACAATAAACGTGTTTATACGTCAACGCGTGTGTCTCCATAGAAACCGTTCTAACTCCGTTATTCTTTTAGTGACATCCCTAAAACAAAAAGTAAAAGGTCGATAGTGGAAGAAGCTGTACATCCCTATTCAAGTTGTCCATAGAAATACATAACAAGAATATTCTGTCATTTGCGCAATCTGACACATAATTTTTCCCGCCAAATTTCGGACCGGCGGCTCGGCCCCGCTCGACATTGTTAATTTTTATTAAATATTTTTATATGAAATGATAAAAAAGTGAGGTGACAAAAGTGTTTATTATACATTTATAAAATAGAATAAGTATTGTTGTTTACATAATCTGTGATTTTATTACCGTTTTCACATAAAAACATCACGTGAGTCATTTTTACATTTTTTTAATGTTTGCATTCTAAATTTTAATATTTACAAATGTTAATATTTATTTGAAATACAATAATTCGAAAGCTTATTTTGCAACCTTTTTAAAACTGTTTTTACTATTCGGCTACGTTCAGAAATGTTTCATTTGTAGAGCTTTAATTGTGAAGCGGTAATAACACAAAGTTTTCGTAAAATATCATTTTATTTGAGACATCTCAAGCGAATATTCGCGAAAAATTGGAGGGGTTAAAGGGCCAGCATTGTAAAGGTTAAAATTGATATTTAGTGATGTGAGTCTCAAATCAGTTATTGAAGTTAAAATAGAAATTACATAGATCTGTTGCATTACTTACACTAGGTATTAAATACTCTGGCAATAGCTAAGGATTCTATAAAAAAACAGAGAATCCATACAAAATGCAAGTGTGCGCTTCACGTTGATATTGACTTTGGGATTAGGGAAGAGGCATTGAAATATATTTATAAAATGCTGCAATGCGCTGGAATCAATAATAAAGAGAAATGGTGGGCACTAAACAGACAAGACTGTCTTCGCAATGACAAAAATCCAAGACCTTCCGAGGCCTGCAAAAACCAAGTTTCTTCTTGAGACAGATGGAGTTTATAAACTCACCTGTTCTGGTTGTGGCAAGGTGTATGCAGGCCAGACAGAAAGAACCACCTCCAAAAGAATATCAAAATATCACTTTTGAGCATGCAAACTCGGCCTTCCTGACAAATTGGCAATTGCTGAGCGTTTAATTGTAACCTGCCATTATTTTAGATTTGCTCCTGAGAGTTCTGGGAACGGTTACGGAGGCAATTGAAATCCACAAAAACAGTACTAATAGAAACGGTGGTGCTAAGCTTAATATTTCTCCGATACTTAACGGCTACACCAAAACTAAGGCCCTCCGTTCATGGATACTAGACACAAATGATGCGATGCATCGCGTGCGATCAGCACTGTCGGTATCGTGATACTGATTGGAAACTGACAGACGTCGCGCAGTATGATACGCTCACGAGGATCGAGTACTACGTGACCAACTTTTTGCAATTTGTAAACCCCCCCCCCCCTCCCCCTCCGGTGACCAAAATCCTAAGCAACCCGCCGCTCATTTGTGTGGAGCGTGACATTTTGAAGACCCCCCCCCCCCCCTAAACGTGTCACGTAGTATGGGTACGTTCCCTAAGTAGCGTCATGTACGGAGGCAGTAAATGCTGGATTGGAGCGCGCAATACTGTTTTTTTTATTTATTTTTTTATTATTTAATCTTTATTTATTAAGTTACATAGGTGATTGTTACATACACAAACAGACACTTCAACGGACACTGTAACGCTATCCGAAACATTGGCTAAAGAAGAAGGAAGCGCAAAATGGCATAATACCCCAAAAAAACTCTTAGATGAGAAGTGAACAGGACATTGTGAGAGGAATTAAAGTAGGCAGTGAGGGTATACTGCCAAATAATTCTTTCTTGGCAACAATTCATACCTTAATTTATGACATACATCATCTCATACATACTGTTCTGCATTACTGACTTTTTACATGGCAAACATTCGCTTGGCAGTATATCTACCTCGTGATACCCCGGTAACCAATACTTTTACCATATATTCTCCTTCCTCCACTCTTCCTGTATAAGCCATAATACGCACAGCCAATGGCATGCATAAAACACTAAATTGTTGATACTACATTGGCAAAACACTGATTTTCAAATTACTTTTGCAAAACATACTATCTTTTAGTAGGTACCTACTTATTAACTGACATAAGATTTCAAATGACTTTTACAAAGCATACCTTCTCTGAGTAGGTAGGTACCTACTTTGTAACTGGCATGACCACGACATAATTGAGTAGCCCAAATCAAAGATCAGTTTTGAGGACAAGTATTGGTAGGTTTGCTTTTAGGAATAATTTGCAGATTTAATTGCTCTAAATAAGATAAAAGACTTACTTTGAAGGTGGCAATGAAGTTAAATCAATATACAAGCCATCAGCATGCAAATAAACACCTATTTGTCGATATTAAACTGACAAAATATTGATTTTAAGTTTGCCACAACAGAGGGAAATGTACCAACTCTGAGTGCATTTTAACATGCATTGGATCAAGTGGATGGTTTTATTGAACAGTACAAATCAATTATCAGTCTTTTAAGCACATTAAAATGAAGATTAATGAAAGACTTACCGATGGGTTTGCCAATTCTCCACTCTTTTTGTGAGACATCGGTCAGAACGACTCCTGGAGGTAATGGCTGCTCTATAATCAAGCTCGCATTGACAACATGGTTGTCTGAAGCGGTTCTATTTCTTTTCTTCGGAACTTCGGGGGTCTGGATGGACTCCGAATCACAACCGCGTCGTCCCATCTTAATAATTAGATTAATCTCGAATCCATGCAACTCATTCCCCTTTCTAAAAATTATCGATGTGGTAACAGGACAGCTGCAGCTGAAAGTATAATAAACACATCAATAATAATATATTCATTATAAAGATTGACTTATATTGATTAGTTAGCAGCGTTATAGTGACAAAACACCAAACAATCATACCTGTTTGTACTCAAAATAACACGTTGGAGAGGGCAAAGCCACCGATCACAATCATAATATCTGGCGACGCAAACAACACTGCATTTACACTTGAATACAAATAAATAATGCGTAATTTACGTTATTTAAATGTCCATGTAGCTTTTTTAAATAAGGATACGGTGCTAACGCGAAAGAAACTAGAAAAAAAACACTTTTTCGACCGTTGTGATAGCAAAACAACTGATTACTATTACGCCATGTTGGAATAGAAATCGATGCAGTGATGCGATGCCCAAAAAACATTTTCCCCTACTTAGGTCGAAAATAGATCAAATTTCCCCAGAAAATACCCAGGTTCACTGATGTTACTCCCACAAAAATTATAGAATTGTTGCAAAAAATCGACGATAATATATGTACAAGTTTTTCCGTCAGTTTCGTTCGCCCATAACTAAACAAAATAATCTTATTGCTTTCAACGCAATTATTTAAGAACCTTGTGACAAAAGAAAATAAAACGGTTAATTTGGGTCCAAGACGTCAAGGGTTATACAATTACGACATAAAAGGGTCAGTTCCATATGCACAGAAGTCAAAAATAATCTTTTTCTTTGCAACGCAACTAGGTACTTAAATAACTTTTGGCGAAACAAAAAAAAATAAAACAAAAATATCGATTTGGGTTCTACTGAGATCGAATCGAAAAGAGCATGCTCATAACCAAACCTGTTCACACTTTCCTAGAGCACTTCCCCTTCCACCTTCGAATCCAGTAGCACGCTCACAAATCAACCGGCTGTTGATTTGCAAGCATGCTCATTTGAGCGTGCTCAAATTACTAGCAACATCACTGACACACGTGCCACTAAGTAGCATTTACTCACTAGTAGCAAGCCGTAGTCCAGTGGCTAAGACTCTTGACTCACATTCCGGAGGTCGCGGGTTCGAACCCGGCATGCGCAAATAAATTTTATTTGATTAATTTGTGTTATTTCACAATTAATTCATTTAAAATAATATATAGTATATTTGCGGCATGTTCCAGAGTACTATTAGTATCGCCCTGGTGTAAGACCACCATTCAGAATTGAAACGTTGCTTGAAAATGGCTTTAGCCGTGTTTAGTGACCAGATCTGAATAGCCAGGTACTTCCCAACCTTCCTCTTCCCCACCTCCTTCCCCTCCCCACTACCTTCAGCCTCACAACATACCCCAATTGGGGATGCCATAGTCTCACTGGCTCCAGACGGGAGCAGTTGAGATTCTTGTGCGGTATTCACTGTAAAAAAAAAAAAAAAAAAGCTCTCTTTTTACTAACGAGCATGACTGTTAGTGCTATAATTCCTATCATAAGAAAGTTTGATGGAGTCTTAGGAACTTATGACTTCACCAAACACGTCAAATCAGTTTTATCAAGGCAAAAAGGTCAAACAATAAAACTTAAATAATTTTGTAAAAAAATATTTTAAGAGTTGATTGGAAAGTTAAAAGTCAGAATAATAGAAGAGTATGTATGAGACGATGTATGAATGTGAGTGAGGCAAAGAGTGTCTGCCAAGACCAAGTTGTTTGGCGGTCCGTCCTCTCTGCCTACCCCTGCGGGAAAACGGCGTGATGGTTACCTAGTTAGTTAGTCAGTTGAAATAAATAAATTATTATTTGTGTTCCTATTCCCACAATAATCCAGCGAAATGAAATCCCTAGATGTAGGGAAATTTCCCTATCGAATTGATGGCCGCGCTGTGACGTCAGGAAGACGCGGAATGTCTATTGGATATTTTTTAAATGTTGGCCACGCCTTTCTCTCTTTAAATCTTCACGTTGGTAACCCTTCTGAGAGAAGTTATCCGTATATCAAGAATCAAGAGCTCATTTAAAAAAGGATCATGTCCGAAAATATGAATAGTAATTTTTTTTTGTCAACGGTAAAACATAATAAATGCTATTCGATTTTCTCGAATTCTCCTCTTATCAAAAAATGTTTTTTTTTTTAAATTCGGAAGTTGTGTGGTTATTTGAATGCAATGCATTTGTATTTGAGTTTATACGAACCTCTAAAATTTTATTAATTAAAGCAATCGTTTAAACACTGTCATAAAATTATGAACTCGGTATTTTATCAGCTTTGTTGCAATTTTAGGAGAGTAAAACTAAAATGTGTATTTTGGTAAACTATCATCATTTTTGGAATTAATAGTCATTACATTTTACACATATTTTTTTACATTAACTCCAGACTGGAGGTTCCCAGGAAAATAATTTCCCTCAGGTCCTATGTGATCTTTTGGGATGCTGTGTGAAGGGTCGTTTTGGGGAATAGGAGTGAACATGGGTCTTGAAGAGACTTATGTTGTAAGATGGAGGAACTACAGAGACTGGTAAATGAGTAGTAGAAACGACCAATTCTCATGTGACAAACTTCAACCATGTATCTTGGGCGAGAGTTTGGCGAATTTTCCGACAATGCACCGGTGCCAAAGATATCAATGTCGCTAGTTTCTTGGAGCATCTCCCATTGTTATACTGATAGAAACAAAGGCAGCATATCTAAGGGAACGTACCCATACTACGTGACCAACTTTTTGCAATTTGTAACCCCCCCCCCCCCCCCGGTGACCAAAATCCTAAGCAACCCGCCGCTCATTTGTATGGAGCGTGACATTTTGAAGACCCCCCCCCCTAAACGTGTCACGTAGTATGGGTACGTTCCCTAACCTAACGCCTGTGCTCTAAAGATTGCAATCTGTTTGTTATGTACATTTATTAATGTATGTATATTAACAAACATGTATTTGTCTCTTGATTGATAGTTTCTTGAAAGATTGCGACATGTGTTTGTCTCTTTTTAGTGTCGCACGTTTCCGTTTCATCGAGTTTCAAATCACAACGGTGCAAAAGAAGTTTTCACTTTAATATTTCTACAAATTAAACTTGATAACAATAAATTATTTTCTATACAGTGGGACTAGGTAGATAACATTCTGCTTCATGTACTGTTCGTGTAACTTATAAACCTGTCATAAATTCTGTGTTCATATTATCTTTTTTTTAAATTATTTTCAACAACAGTAATCTCTGAAAACGGACTTAACTCCTTTCAGAAACAACCTCTTGACAGTGACGTCTTGCCAACATCTCGACAATCTCCAAACAGCTGGCCACACTGACGTTTTACTATGGAAACAACACTGGAAGCTATATTCGAAATACACTACATAAAAACACAGCGATACATGCGGCAAGAATTATAACTACATATGTGTTCTAGCTCAAAACGTTTTTTATATCGATTTTATAATTAGTTCTTCTTCAGCTCACTACGTGGTGTGCCAAAAATGTTTGCTTAAAATATGCATGAGATTATACGGAGTTTCTTGTATTGTATTTTAATTGTAAAGAAAATTTTAGTTGTGTTATGAGTTTTGTCGAGTTTGCACGTCGCTACTGCTCATGCGCGAGGATTTTCTGAAAATTCCGCTGCGGCGGTCCTTTTCAAACTGTTTCAAAACAATGTTATTGTTGTGAAAGTGAGTTTAAAGTTGTTTATAAAACAAACAATGTTAAAGTTCCGTGATGTGCAACGTTTGCATTGCGCGCTATGAGAAATGAATTAAATTAAAAACTTGTGCAATGGATGGAGCTAATAATGATTCAGATCAGTCTTTGACATGGGAAGATTTCTTCGGTATGTCACGACTTTTTATTATTGCTGAAGTTTTCTATATATAGGCACTCATTTTGTAATGTTACACGATTTATTTCGAATAAAACAAAAACTAAATAAATAACACAAAACAACTATTATGTATAATATTGGAGGTCGTGCAATTAGAATTGACCCAAACAATAAAACTTAGGATTGTGTGTATTGGTGCATGCGCACACTTCGGGCTGTGATTTCTTTGCGAAACGTCACCGAGAAACAGCATTTTATCTTGCTTACGACTGCTTATAAAAGTAATTAAGAAAGGGGTACGTAATTTTATCATGCCAAAATCACCCGACTCAAGTTTTCTCATTTTTGATTAACTGGTTTCGCTACTTGATAATGTCATGTTCTTTCTTCCTCGGGTGTCCCCGACTTCTTCCATCCTCCTGATAGTTCCTTCCTCTATCTTCGTTCGTAATTATACCTACCCATCGTGGTTTAACAACTCAAAAATCTTATTTCTAGGTAGTGCCAAGTCTTATTTTTGCCATTCTTCTGGTATCAAAACTCGTCGAATCAAAACATGTTTATTTTTTATTTTCAATTCAACCAATACCAAACAAAGGTAACCGTTATTTTAAAAAAACCGTGGGTAATGAATTCTTTCCATGTTTTTATCGCCCACGAAACGTTTTGTTTGTTTTGAAACAATTTTGTGTCCATTTGACGTTTGAGCTAGAAACCGGTGATAGCTCCGTTGTGACCTCTCCCTCTTACTCATAAATGACTCAAGAAACGGAAAGAGACGATAAAACGTAGCTCTCAGTTGCAGAACCATTCATAGATCCAGTCTAACCTCTCTCTCAATCTCATAAGCGACGCGCATGACAGAAAGAGAGGTTAGAACGGATCTCTTGTCAGGGGTATACGGTACATAGATCGTGTATGTTGTATTGAAACCGGTTTTGTGAAATAATAATTGCAGAATGAAACTTGATTAAATTAAGGCATAGCGTGACAGAACTACAGATTATTTATTTTATGCATTGCGAAATAACAAGTACAGAGCAATGGATAAATTTAATAATGTGAAATGCACTCGAACCGCGAACGAGTTTTTGATTGAACGTTATCGGCGTGAACTTTACTATAGGTACTTTACTAGGTACTAACAATTTATTGGTCGCGTTCGAATTTGAAACTTCGCTCGTATTATTATTTTATGGCTATTGAATTATATTCAAAAGAGCTTTTTTTAAATTTGAGATTATTTTATATGGTTCGGTGGTCATTCAGTAGGTAGGTACCTACCTAGGTACTTTCTTATTTGATTCGTATTGGAATATAATTTGAATATGTTATATTTACATGTAATGGAAAAAATAGAATAAAATATTTCTCGTCGAATTTTCACTAGAAAATATTGTAATTTTCAATAACGTTCCAATGAGAATCCAACCAGTAAAGTTGTTAGCCATGTTTTAAAACATTAGCATTAGCATTTCCCTTTGAAAATATTTTACCAATTTTAAAGGGAAAAATACATCTAACTTCGGCATTGACACGCCGACAACCAAAGACGTTACATACTGACGCGGGGTAGAAATCTCAAAATGGGAAGCCAACAACAAGACAATTGTAGAGTACTCGATTTCTAGTACTTTAGTTTAGTACTAAACTGCCACGCGTTGAGTAAGGTCGTGTCCTACTAGTAAGTAAATTGCATTAAGGCCCCGTTCTCCGCACAAAAAAAACATTTCGGACGATTCGTGAAATTTGCTTTTAACGCATTCGACAGGAGGTGTATGTACATTACATCTGCAGCGTGCGCGCATTATTATTACAAAAGATCTGGTTTGGAACTTGGCTAATAATTCAGTATCATTTCAAACATTCGTTTCCAGAGAAGTTGATAATATTGTGTAGGGCTGCCACAATTTTAAAATACACATAATATTTATGAAAATATCTGTTATTTTCTCAATGTATTACGTTAGATTACCTATAAAGTGTAATGTACACTTGAGGTGACCGTTCACAAAACAAAGCTATAATTTTTATTATAACGGAACTACTATTATCATTGTTTCTCTTTAATTTCTCTTATCAATATGGGAGACGGGACGGGATGGGTACTGCCGCGCCGCCCCGGAAAACATTTTTTGGATAACCAACACCCCTGCCGTAGGTCACCCAAGTGGTTTGCTATGTTTGGTGACTTAGCAGGGGTTCCCGGGTTATGGGATGAGGTATCATTGCCGCCCGGCAACCAATCATTGGATAACAGAGTTGCCCGGGTTCATGGGGTGAGGCTTATCTATTTATTGGGCACTACTTTTTTTTAAAAGAAAAAGCGTCATTTTGGATTTACGCTTATATCTCGGAAACGGTGCACTTCAGAGGATTTTTTTTAGAATAAGCGAAAGCTCATAAAATTATCTACAACTTTTATTTTATACGTAATTTTCGAAATCCCAGCCGTTTTTGACTTACACGCTCCACAAATGTAGATATTTTCGAATAAAATCATTTTACCTCACATTTTTCATCAAACATTCCTTCATATCGTCTAAAATATTTATCAAAGAAAGAAATTTGTTTGAAAGAAGTTGTAAAGAATTTAATTCCCTTTTAGATAATAATGTATACATTTGCAAACTAATCTTCAACCAGTAAATATTTACTGGAATTTTAAGTTTTTTAGTAAATGTCGTCATTTTTTATATTATTACTGACACACCACTTCTGTTTGAGATTGTGGGACTTGGATTTCATTTATTATTTCATCATTTAGTTCCTAAAACAATTAGTTTAATGAATCTTCACCAACTTGAACAGCATCTTAGCAAGTTATTGTGGCATCTCCGACGACTCCACTCCACAAAAATTGACATTATTTCACTGGTTTGTGGGAAGGGAGGATGTGCATCAAACCACTGACTGAGTTTGGCACAACCTGTTTTTGCCTACATGCACCTTTTCGCTCTTTATTTATATCCGGGGGTAAAGTGCACAAACTTCGGGAGGTAATTCTGCACGACAGTACACGTAAAAAAAGGTACGAAACTTTTTTCAAAACGTTCTAAGGTAGTTACGGGTAAAAAAGTTTTGTTGTTTGTATGAAAAAAATAATATTCTTCTGTGGAAAAATAATTTTGTATAGGGAAAAAATTGAATTTAGAAAAAAATTATTTGTCTTTTTTACATTCACCATCATGTACCTCCCGAAGTTTATGTAGAAATTTACGAAGTGGCAGCCCTAAAAGCTACGAGCGTAAAGGGCGGGCGGGCAGGCGCGTGCATATCAGCAAACTACAGCTTTGCTAGGACTAGTTAACCGATGGAATCTAAATTATTAAACATTTATAAAAAGGTCAAAGTAATTACTTATAACAATGTAGTTGGTTTTAGTAAACAAGCGAAACTTTTATTTACTTACATTTACGTAACGCATGTGTGGAGTTACTGTAAAAAAACAAGGTAATTTTGGAAAGCAGATTTTTGTTTGATCCGTAAAAATGTATTATTTTTATGTCCTATAATTTTAATAAATGAGCAAAATAAAAGCTTTTGCATTCAATGGTCATTTAAAAAAAAACGTAATTTAATTTTAAAAAACTTGCCCGGGAATTTCAGTTTCCGAAGCATTGGAAATAGATTTATTTCCCAAAGTACGCATTCTGTAAAAAATAAAACAATAACTGTCACCTTTGTTATATAATACACAAATAAATTGATTTTTTTTTTTTTATAATAAATATTACATAATAGTAAATAATGCGAGTGTGTATTATATTAATATAATTATGATCACAGGAGATAATGTTTACGCTTAGAAATACGACTTTTTTGTTATTGTCTTACCATTTTCGCAAAACAATATTATTATTTACGTACGTGTATATTAAACAAATCATGAAACGTAGGACTACACGTCTGTGTGGGGAGCTGTCTGGACAGCGAATGACGAATATTTGAAAGGCACATAGGTTACACGCACGTTAGATAGAGATGGCCTGTAAATATTATCTTTAGACTTAAAAAACGTAAGCGCCTGTTGTTGAAATATTTAATTAATCACGGTTTATTGAAAAAAGAGCAAAAATCTCGCGATAATTGTCTTTAGTTGTATTTAAAGAAACGCTGTGAATTTTTTCATACATATAACTTGTAAAATAACTGAAACAAACGTGTTAATAATAATTTTTGGAGCATACTTTGTGATTTTTTTCTATCGAGGGAATTTTATAAAATTTGCGTTTCGGCGCGATAAATGTCTAGATATTATCTTCAAAAATAACATATATTTTTTTAAGAGCTTAAAAACTTCAAATGTTTAAGGGAGATTTGTAAGAAATCGGTTGAAATTGGGAGAACCCAGGCTTAAAAAGCGCCAAAATTCCCTCCTGTGTGATGAGAAAATGTTTCCATTACACGGTAAACAGTAGTGAAAGCAAAGGAATATCATTTCATTCGTAAATACATACAAATTACTTATTATTATCGATTATATAAATAATACAATTGCTTTCCGCCTAAAGATTTTATGCGTCATTAGAGAACTCAAGGCCTACTAAAGTACAGGTCTGGATGCGCAACAGCCAAATTACTAAGTCGATGCCGTCACTAAGTAAAATTTACTTTTTATAATAATAATCTAATAATTCTTTAGTTACTTGCTTGCGGTAAAACAACATACAAATCAGCAAAAACAACAAATACAATAACAATCAGCGCCATTTGCAAACTATCGTTGTTAATATTATAGCTTGAAAATTTGACACCTAAAAATTCGACTGGTGCCCAGGCCTCCTACTACTTTAGTCGGTCTTGAGACAGTATTCGACGGAACTTTTGAATTTTGAATACGAAAATGCCACCCGCGTTCTATCTTTTGTTTCGTCCATATGCACATATTCTTTTAAGCATCTATCTTTATCATACATGAATAACTTTTGAATTAAGAAATTATTGAAAATCGCTGTAAACAGAAGAGTGTTGATTAATTGCCACATTATATCTTGAGTTTGTAAGACTATGGCAAGTCTATTTATTTTATATAACGTCATTGCCTATAACGTCATTGCTTTTCTTGACCATTTCTGATCGTTGATATCCTTTTGTCACATTGGAATTAAATGTGACAAAAGGATATATATAAGAATAAGAGAGAAGAATATGTGGACCCGTGAAAGAGGGTGAACAGTGGCGCATCCGGCACAATACAGAATTGTATGATATATATAAGGCACCTAGCATCTCAACACATATGAGACTCCTCAGGCTGAGATGGGCTGGGCATGTACAGAGAATGCCGGATACACGCGTCCCAAAAAGAATTTTGACTGGACACCCAGGTGGAAAGAGAAAAGTGGGAAGACCCAGACTGAGGTGGGAAGACGAAGTAAGAGGGGATGCAGCACGGCTTCTCCAGGTACCAAATTGGAAGTCAGCCGCTGAGGACAGGAGGAGTTGGAGGCGACTGTTGCAGGAGGCCAAAGCTCGATATGGGCTGTAGCGCCATCGAAGAAGAAGAAGAAGAATAAGAGAGTACCTATTATTTATAAAAATATATATTACGGTTGCATTTCGTGTGTAGGTATAATCTACATAAATATGATAATTTTACCAGCACAGATCTATTAAATCACGGAAAGTCTGAATTTTCGTCAAATCAGTTCAATTTTGAAAATGACAATTAAAATTACCATCTAGATACCTAGGCCCTTTATCGCTTGTCTGAATTCTACAAACAAACACTTCCAATTTTGAAAATGACCTAAATTCGAAGCAAAATCCGAGATCTAGAGATCATTGAACATGAGTCACAGACAGACACACAACCTAAAATATAGGTATAGTGAGACTGAAGAAAGCGGGAAAAGAGGAACGTCGGGAATTACCTACCTGGCTGAATAGATCTGCCTAGCGATTCCGTATTTTTTGTGAGATCGTTATTGGATAACGGACGTTATCTTCTGTCAGATTTGTGTGGTTTTTTACGTCACATATTTTAGTTTAGATCGATTTAAACATGAATTCCTGCAAGTGCGCCTGATTATTTACTCATCTAAATGTACGTTGTACATAGACAACGCAAATAACAGTCATAAAAATCACACAAATCTGACAGGAGATTACGTCCGTTATCCAATAATGATCTCACAAAAAATACGGAATCGCTAGGCAGGTCACTAAACACGGCTGGAGTCAATTTAAACAAATTTGAATCACATATTTGTAAAAAGCATTATTAACTTTGTGGCTCGCCATAATTTACAATAAAAAAACACATAAATTTGTTTAAGACCACTTTTATTTTAAAACACTCTACCGGTTTCAGAAGCACCCTTCCTTCATCAGGAGAATATTATAACTGTTATAATATTCTAACTGCTAACCCTGTACAAGCCCCACGGTTGAATTTGGCAGCCACCTCTGGTCTGGAGCTCCAAAATACCTGAAAAATACCCTCGACTCTGTGCAGAAACGGGCGGTCCGTTTGATAGACTCTCCCATCTTAACAGACGGATTGTAATCTTTAGACCACAGGCTTCGGGTGGGAATGCTATCCTTGTTCTACCGGTATTACAATGGAAGATGTTCCGAGGAACTAGCGTCATTGATTGTGCATAGTCGGGAAACACGCCAAACGCGTGCCCAACATGTGTACACTGTTAACATTTGTCACATAAGAACGGGTCGCTTCTTTGACTCGTTCTGTGAGCAACAGCTCGGCTGTTGAACGATTTGCCGGCCTCTGTGTTTCCTCCTTCCTGCAACATGGGTCTCTTCAAGACCAATGTTCATTCCTTCTTCTCCTTAAAAAGACCCTCCACACAGCATCTCAGAGACATATGCCCTGAGGGAAATTATTTTCCTAAGTTTTTGTAGCAAGAGATCATGATTGACTCTGTCGAATGCTTTGCTGAAATCGGTATAGACTGAATTAACTTGTAACTTCTTAGACTTGGATTCATGGATTCGGATATATCTTCTTCCTTGCGCTGTCCCATCTCATTGCCTAGGTAGGCTGTTGGGGTCGGCTCTTCTCGTTCTCATGTGCGTATAGAGTAATTTTAATTCAGTAAGAAAAGTGTGATTAAAACATATCACAGGCAATACAAGTATGATACTCTCAGATAGGTATATTTAAATTAAGGGTATGAGAGCCCAAAATGGTAAGTTTTTAGTTTGGACCTAAACTCTGTTCGGCTTGTTATGCATCTTAATTCCGGAGGGAGTCTATTCCAAGCCTTAGGCCCAGATACTCCGAAACCACGATCTCCAAACTTAGTATTTGGCTTTCCTTTAGGTTCTATTAGTCTGCCTTTAGCAGATGAAGTTGCTGTTCTAAGGATTAATTGCCTAGGGCCGGTATTTTTCGGATGTATTATTGCAATTGATTTTATTTCATGTTCCCAATAGAGTCACACGAACTAAAAATATCTTTCACCGCACGATCATGTCAATACAACATGGTTTCACTTCGGAAAAATCTACCTTGTCTAATCTTTTAATTTACAAAAACTATACATCCGAATCCAAAACTATAGGTATATCAACTCCTACTCTAGGCACAACTCTTACTCTAGGCAACTCGAAACAGCAGAAACGCGAATGCTTCGATGGTCGGCAGGAGTATCACTAAAAGATAAGATTAAAAGTTCACGCATTCGTGGTAGCCTGGGTGACACAGACATAAACAGTAAGCTGGAGGAACGACAGTTGCGATGGTATGGGCACATAAGACGGAGACCATCAGACCACACAGTGAAGCAGGCAATGTCTATGGAGCTTCATCGATGGTCATCCAGAGGCATACCGAAGAACTCCTGGATGACTCAATGCTCCAAAATACTTCAGAGAAACGGCCTGGATGAAGGCGATACACAGAACAGAAGAAATTACAACCTGAGAACGAGAAGAGCCGACCCCAACATTGATTGATGTGTAAAGACTATAGTCTTTACACATCAATCTGTCTCTTGACGAATCACATTTAGGAAGATAAAATCCTTATAGGTACTACTGCACCACCCACCATTAAATGTTGCTTTTACTTTCCAAAATCACTCATCAAGAATATATTACATATTAATAGCGAACTCTATCTAAATTTCTTTAAATGGACAATATAGTGTTAATTTCAAGCGACCTCTCAGTAAGTATGGTCCTGTTTTCATTATTTTTTAGGCAGCATCGCGTTCATTGGTCAAAATGGTGACCAGACAACTCAGAATGAAACCAACTCAGAAGCACCTCAGAAAGGTCGTTAAGAGTGATGATAAAAAAAATTTAAAAATTGGTTAAATAGGTTAAGTTAGGTTAGGGTTACCGGCTATTTTAAAATTATTTTTTCATTGCTTTTAATGACCTTTCTGAGGTCTTTCTGAGTTGGTTTCATTCTGAATTGCCATGGAACCGGTCAAAATATTGTACATATATTTTCGTATCGGTGATCAATGAACCGGTGTATGCAATTTTTAGCCATAAGTTGTTTTTAATTGTTTGTCTAGCTTGTAGTTTTTTAGATTTTAGAAATGTATTATGAGTTTGTACAGCGCCCTTGAGGTGATTTTTCACAAAAACGGCGCTATATAAATCATCCAAGTATTATTATTATTAATGCAGGGAATTAATGATTTTAAAAATAAAAATGACTACCAATCTTTTGTCGAACTTTGATTTTTCATTAGACTAGTTACGTTATGGTGTATAATATTTTCAATAGGAGCATAAGTTAATTACAGTTGTATTATTGTATTGGGTTGTATTATTACAGCTGCATTTCGCGTACAATTCCTAGAACACCTTGTTGAATGAGCACAGTTTTATCTGATGTGTGTTTATTTGTACAACTAGTATTCGTTGCACGGAGTGTTTAACTAAAAAGATAAGAATTAATTCCTAGGTAACGTGATATTATGTTCTTTTGTATTATCTACTAAGTAATAATAGATAGGTACTATTTGCCTTGCTCTAACATGCACAAACGCAATGTACGAGAGCTTTAAGGGGTGTTCAGACATCTAATATAACCGCTAGCAGGTATCTGTTGAAACGCGAGCGCTTATGTTTCGTGCCGTTTACACGGCGCAGATAAAATATTTCTTCTTATGGTAGGAGAGGGGGTCAGTTGAATTAGCGAGCGGCCACGGAGTGCGCATTTTTTGTACTGAATCTATGAACTTGACATCTGTCACCCACCGGTCTTCGCAGCTCCGTAATTAAAATGACCCCCTCTCCTGTTTTCGTCGGAGTGGGGGGCGCTTAACTGTTGGCATATCGCCTCAGGAGCGGTTACGGCGTAAAGAGATTCCGACACTATCAATAGCATTTCTTTCAAGCACGTAGTTTTTTGTTAAGCTGGCAACACTGCGCGTAGTTTTCGTTTGAGCCAAGCGTTTTGACAGTCTACCCGAGGACGCTTGAAGCAAGCTTCAATAATCTACGTGCTGGCGGCGAGCTTGATGCGAATTGATATATTTTTTTAAATTATTTATTTGGCTATCACTCATTAAAGGTGATATTGGCCATTTCTTGAAATTAATTACATTTTCGAAACAATCGCAGAATTCATAAAATAGGACCCGATATACATTAATAGTTAGCGTTCTTCGACATAAAAGAACAGATTTTTTTCAAAATTTGTTACATTTCTCACGCATCATGAAACAATTCTATAAATTAGATAAAATTAATATAAAATAAGAATTAATTGTTATTGTGTTTAATTTGTAGAAATGCATCTGATTTTAGTTATTGTTTTTGTGTTTAATTTGTAGAAAAATCAGATGGATTTCTACAAATGAATCCCTGTTTCCCTTGGTCACGCTATAACTTCAGAACCACTTTACCTATTTCATTCATATATTTTTTAAAGTTTTCTAATACTTTGTAGAAGGTTCTTCCGGAAAGAAAAAGTAAGAAAATTGGAGGGAGGGGAAGGAATTGAAAGATTTTTTTAAGTCTTCCGATACTTTGTGGAAAGATCTTACGGAAAGAAAAATTGACGTAAGTAAGGCTCTTGACTCGTAAACCGAAGGTCGGGGGATCGAATCCCGGCGTGTCAAATAAATTTTATTTGATTAATTTGTGTTATTTCACATTTTTTTTTCTTAAAAATAATATAAAGTATATTTGCGGCACGTTCCAGATTGGAAGATACTCCTAGTATCGCCCTGGTAGACCACCATTCAGAATTGAAACGTTGCTTGAAATGGCATAAGCCGTGATTGGTGACCAGATCTAAATAGCCAGGTACTTTCCCACCTTCCTCTTTCCTATCTCCTTCCCCACCCCACTACCTTCAGCCTCACAACATACCCCGATCGGGGATACCATAGTCTCCCTGGCTCCAGACGGGAGCAGTTGGGACTCTTGTGCAGTATTCTCGGAATGAGACTCGGGAGGTCAACGGGGACGCACGGGAAAGGACATGCAGGGAGAATTAATTTATTTCTTTGAATGGCGTTGCAACGCATGCCGGGTACCAGCTAGTATTATTTATTATTAAGTTCTACAAGTATGTTTTTCTCTCGTTGTTTAATAATATTGTAACTTCTATTAATGTTATTATTCAGTTCTGCAAGTATTTTTTGTTTTCTTATTGTTAATGATGTAACTGCTTTGACTGATTTAAAATATTGTTTAGGTCTTGTGAACATCTGAGAAACAGGGAATAAATAATTTTCCTTAATCAACTTTATCAATTAATGTTATATTAAAATATTAATTATAACATTTATTCATAATATCAACGGAAATATACAACAATGCTTCGTAATAATTACGATCATCTATTTTGAAAAAATGCGTGTAAGTAATCATTTGGTGCCGTGCCTGTAATACGCTTTGTAAATGCTTATGAGTAAAGCGGGATCACAAATTGTACCATTCTTGACACCAAATTCGTTTATTTTTATTAAAATACAAAGATAACCCAAGGGCTAAGAATGCTTTGTCTCCGTTATATTCCATTTTATTTCAGCCGCACAAAATTCACTGTTAACCATAAATAAACCAAACAAACTATCGAAAATCACATCTAGGCATAGACAAATGCTTGCCAGAACGCTTGGAGACTATCAAGCGGCTTGACGGCCAGCACGTAAATTTATTTTTCCGTTATTGTCTATCAATGCTTGCCTCAACAGCTTGACGCGCGCTTCAAGCCGTTGAGCCAAGCCTTAGTCTATGTCTAGACGATATTTCTCTCGAGATATTACTCCTTTGTCTATGGTTTCCTGTCATTTTCGCTATTTGAAAGTGATTTTTGTGCGAGATGGAATCTAGTAAAGAAAAATAATTATTTGTTATGTTATAATAAATGTTATATATTAATATTTTAATATAACATTAACGTAATAACATTATTAAATTATATTTACATTAATTTAAAAGAAAAATCAGATGGATTTCTACAAAGTAAACACAAAAATAATTAATACCTATTTTGTAATAATTTAATCTATTTTTATAAACGTTTTACGTGATACGTAATATCTAAAATCACCACTCAGGTACTTATTTGTCTATGATTTGTTGTCTACGCCGAAGAAATATAAATTCGCTTCAAGCGTTGCGCAATAACGTAGATTATTGCGCAACGCTTGACTCAAGCTTCAAGCCACCTCTGGAGACGGTCAAAATGCGGTCAAAACTCTAGCCATAGACAAAAAACTACGTGATTGAGCCAAGCCGCTTGATAGTCTCGCTAGCCCTTAAGATGTGCATTGTCTATGGTTGATGTGCGCATAAAGCGTTCAGGTGTGAACGATCTGAAGGGACTGTATGGAGAGCGTTATGTGGCGTGCTATGATCTTTTATATTTATATGCTCAATGTGAACGAGCTCTTAGATGCTCTCCGTATCGCCCCGGCCCCGGACAACAATTTAATATCAAAACCTTGGTCGAAATGGGTTTAGTCGTGTTTGGTGACCAGATCTGATAGCTAGTTACTCCCCTTTGCCATTTCCTCCTCCCTCTCACTACCTTCTACAGCCTAACAAAATTACTCTGGCTCTTGACTGGTAATCAGGGCCGGATTTAGGTATACTTTTCATAAGTAAAGGCCACTTCATTTGCGCCGCCCCTTCCTCCTTCTTAGAAGAGCCACCCATCATAAACACTCACTTGTAGGCTTTTACCAGGTGACATTTTCAAGATTAATGTTCAAATATAGGTTAAGTAAATATTCAAAATGAAATAAACGAATGAATTAGTCATAAAAAATAAATAAATAATAAATTAGTCAATAGTTATGGTTTTTAAACAGAAAAACTAAATCGTCCAAACACCCTCAGTATGGCTAGATGAAAGGAAAATGAATGTTAATCACAGCGTGGAATATCTGGGACATGTCATCACAGACGACCTTAAGGATATCGAGGACATGGAAAGGCAGAGAAGAGCAATATCAGTTAGAGCGGGTATGCTGTCAAGACGTTTTTACTCCTGCAGCCCCAAAGTAAAAAGAATACTGTTCAACGCTTTCTGTACCTCGTTGTACACATCAGAACTGTGGGTTGACTACACTGCAACCCAATGGCATAAGTTAAAGATTGCTTACAATAACGCTTATCGCCAACTTTTTTGCCTACCGAGATACTGCAGTGCTACGGAAATGTTTCTGGAGGGACGAGTGCATACTTTCCGTGCACTTCTCCGCCACCTCATGGGAAGTTTATGGCGCAGACTGCGCCATTCGAAGAATGCGATCATCACCGCCATGACTGCCTGGATGGAGTCTCCCCTGATGGCCCTCTGGAGACGGGAGATGGTGAAATACCCCCCGTAAACGGCTGTTTGCATCAATTTAAGTGCTTTTCATTTCTCATGCTTATTTGTTTTTATTTAATTTATGTGTTGTTGTTAATTATTTTTTACCTGATCTTATTATTTATCTTTCTTTTTTTATTTAAAAATATGGAATGTATTGCATTGCACTTCCCCTGCATACATTCTGGAATAAACGATTATTATTATAAAGTAAAACTGTAAAATGAAACAAGAATTACAATTTTTTACGGTAATTTTTATTGACAAAATCATCTATAATACCTTCATGTTTATAGTATTTATTATTTCTGCTTCTGTGCATAGAATAGCCAAAGAGTTAAGTTTTTCTTGAGACAATGAAGACCTTTGGTAATTCGTCACTCGCTAAATCCTTTCTCGAAGACCTTTCGTAATTCGTCACTCGCTAAATCCTTTCTCCAGAACAATTTGTGGCCGGAGTGCCAAGTGCGATGCGGAGAGCTTTATGTTTATATTTTATTTAATGAAAAGAACATGATTTTATGAATTTCTACGCCAATGAAGAGTACTAGCTCTTGAGCTTGGCGTAGGAGTTATTTTACAACTATATCATTTTTATAACATACATTTTATATTTATATTACATAGCTGTATCCAAGTTTGGGTAAGCGTTTCACAGAGTTTCCTCAAAAACTTTAAAAGGTTCAGTATTGATATAGATTCAGGTTAACCAGGTAAACCATTATAAATTCCTGACATGTTATTATGGTTTGGAGTGTTTTCGTGTTGAGCTACTAGAATTTCTGCATTCTTCCAATCGTTGAATCCTTGCTCTTGCTGGTCAAATTGTGTCCTGTTCTCAATACATCCTAATGCCAGGTCAGCAGAATACGGAGCCCTTGCTTTCCTAATAGACAAGCCAATTCCTTTCTTTTACTTCATTATCCTTCATTTTTCTAAAAAAAACGGCGAGTAGCGCGGGTGGCTGTTACATCGCCCGCCCTCAATCCACCGCCACCCACCCATACCGCCCCGCGCAGTAGCATAAACATGAGTAACTATCTTAAACATAGAATGAGTACTGGGAATTGGCGACTTTTACCAAATGAGATAGATAGATAGAAAACTCTATCCACAGTGACTTGTTTTTTGTTTATAATCGCACACAAACAACGGCTTACCAAAGCGAGCGAGCGCCGCCCCTTGAGCTCTGCCGCCCCTAGGCCGCGGCCTATAAGGCCTATTGACAAATCCAGGACTGCTGGTAATCCGAAGGTCGCGGGTTCATAACTTGGCGTGTGCAAATACATTTTATTTGATTAAAATGTGTTATTTCACAATTAATTTATTTAAAATAATATGTAAAATATTTGCGGCATGTCAATTTGAATTGAAATTGCTATAGTCGTGTTAAGTGACCAGGTATGAATAGCCAGGTACTTATCCAGCTACCTCTTCCCCATCTCCTTTCCTTCCCCACTACTTTCCGCCTCACAACATACCTACCACTATTGGTAAAATATTCTGTCGCATCTAGAAATTGAACCCAGGAACTTAAACTTACCGGGGCTCTGCTCTGCTCTTTCCTGGGTTTAATTTAAGAGGCGGGTATGGGTTTATTGGATAAGCAACACCTCTGCCGTAGGTCACCCTAAGTGGTTCGCTACGCTTGTTAACCAAGTGGTTCGCTACGGTTCCCGGGTTTATGGGGTGAGGTTTGCCTCTGGTTTGCATTGCCCAAATGCATTTGCCCACCAGTTGCGTGGCAGACCGGATCGGGAGAGACTGGTTGAGGGAGACCTTCTGAACTCTCCAGTAGGACTCTCCCGGAACATCGCCTTGCATTGCAGTGGGAGGAATAGATTCGTCCGTCACTTCTGGACACACTGACCCCCAGATTCCTACCCACTCACACCTTCCCCCAGAACTTCCTCCTTCCTTTCCTAAAAATACCCCCCACACTGCATCTCCTCAATGATGACATGGGCCCTGAGGGAATATTTTCCTCCGTCCCTCCCGCGTGAAGCTAATGTAAAAAATTTTAAAAAAGTCGTAGGTGCGACCGAATCTTTTTCTACGATTTCTATTTGTAGTGATGTAACAGCCTATGTAACTTCATATACATTACATATATATATGTTTTCAAATAATGCATTAGGTAGGTACCTATCTTTTCTTGTGCATCTTTCTATCCATCCAATGCACGTGTTGCATCTTGAAAAGATCTTACCCACGCTCTACAGTTTCTACAGCACCCACACACTGACTTGTAGCTCCGCGGCACCAGCTATAGGCTGTAGGCTGTAGGTAGTGTTGGCACTGCAGGCATATTGTATTTGTGGTAGGTACCTTATTGTGCAACTAGTGATGGACATGTTAATATTCGTAATAGTTGCCTACCTACCCCATTTCGAAACATTTTAGTAATCGTGCGTAGCGGAATCCCGTTTTAATTCGGAGGCGTCTACTAATATCTACAGGAATCCCAAAAACTGAACAAATCGGACTAACAACTATTAGAACCAAAGTGAGGACGAATATCTACAGCTCAATCTGCTGACTAATATCTATGAGAACCAAAGTGTGGACGAATATCTACAGCACTGGCAGAGGTTGGATTTGCAATTATGTATAGCATATTGGAATAACGTAATATTGCGTATGCAGTTTAAAAAACTTAATTTATGTATGTATGTATGTAAAAATCACTAATATTGGACTATTGGACACATTTGGGTTTTTGTTTTAACAGCTTTCTTTATTTCGAGTGCTTCTAAATTATTTAGTCTGTTACCATGACCATTTCTATGTCAGTTAGGTTAGGTTAGGTTGTAGTGCCGTGTATTTCGAAATAAATAAATATCTTTGTATTATGACCTCCATGTTTGTTCAATAAATATTGTCCTCGTAAACAGTAAAATACGTAATATTATGCAAAAACTTCATGTACGTACTTTAAACGTTTAAGCCTTTACGTAATTAGTAATTACTAATTACGTAATTGAAGTAATTTATGCTTTTCCGTACAACCTCTTGCTCAGCTGCCCTCTGTAGATATTAGTCCTACCTACGTTCCATAGATATTAGTCACCACTGGGACCGTCATAGATATTCGTCCGACCCTCTGTAGATATTAGTCCTCACTCTGAAGTTCATAGATATTAGTCCAACATATGAGCTGTAGATATTCGTCCGACATACAGGCTGTAGATATTAGTAACTGATTCGACTATTTTTTACATTTCGTCTGTGTGTAAATTGGTTTGTGTATTTCGTGTCCGGCCAAGACGCAAGGAGCTTGCTGAGCAAGGAAATTTCTTACATAACGTAATTTTCAACGATTTGGGTTATTTCCTAGATTTTTGAGCAAGATGACTGTTTTGAAAATTGCGCTGTAAAAACTAGATGTAAAACGGCGATGCTAAGCTTTTTTCTCTCTAATAGTCAAATAAATATCTCACTCTAGACTGCAAACTTTCTTTCCGTGATCACATTAATAATATCGTAAATAAATCACTTAAACTACTCGGCTTCATTCATGGAATTACCTCTGACTTCAAACTTTTTACTGTTCGCTGGTTCGCCCTCACCTTGAATATGCTAGTGTCATTTGGTCTCCTTTCTATGCTGTCCACATTTGTCACATCGAATCCGTACAACACCGTTTCCTAAGAGGAATTGCTTGGAGGTTGGGTCTTGAAAGAGGCAAGTACTCATATGATGAAATTGAACACATTTTAAACATTTCTTCTTTAGAAAAACGTAGAAAGGACTCTGATCTAATTTGCATATTTAAAATTATCAACAGTATTACTGATACACCTGCTTTGTTACAACTCATCCAGTTTAACATCCCTTCCCGTAGACCTCGAAATAATGATTTGCTGTTCCTCAATCAACATTCTACTGATTATGGATACCATTCTCCCTTATCCAGAATGTCGAGACTTGTCAACGCAAGTCAAAGCATTGATTTTTTTGGTGTAAAACTAAATGACTTTCGGCAGTTGATACGCAATATTTAAATGCTTTGACTTGTAGTGACTTCTATATGTACTATTTACATTTTATATTGTCATTGCTATTAATTTATATGTGCTCTCCCTTCACTGTCATCTCTGTTTTTTTATTCGTGTTATTATTATGTTTTTAATGGACTGTTGTCCGTAAATTAATCTAATATATAAAATTCTCGTGTCACGGTGTTTGTTGCCATACTCCTCCGAAATGGCTGGACCAATTTTGATGAAATTTTTTATGCTTATATGTTAGGTCTGAGAATCGACCAACATCTATTTTTCATACCCCTAAAAGTAAAGGGTGTTCCACTACGAAGAAAATTATTTTCCCATACATTTTGTATGGAACGAATTCTCCTATTTTGAAAGAACTGCAGCAATATTGTAAGGGGTATAATATTGAACTGTGAACCGGGGGAGGGGGGAGGGGGGGGGGGGGGTGGGTGAGGGGCGGGGGGAGGGGGGAGGGGGTGGTGGCAGGGGGGAGGGGGGAGGGGGGTACGAAGTTCGCCGGATCAGCTAGTAAATTAATAAATAAATAAATAGCCAACCTAGTGAACCTGGACAAACTCTTATTTCTAAAAAAAACAAGGGATTCAATTTCAAGTGGTTTAATTTCTTTTCAATGTGCATTTACGTGGATTTGCGTTTTTTTTTTTTTTACATAAATCGAAAGAGACGGCTGACGTTAAATGGCAATTTCAAGCTTTTTTCTTTGTAATAAACCTAGTGAACCTAGACAAATTCTGATCTGTAAAAAAACATGGGCTCCAATTTGAAGTGGTTTAATTTCTTTTCAATGTACATTTACGTGGATTTACGGTTATTTTTACATAAATCGAAAGAGACGGCTGACGTTAAGTGGCAATTTCAAGCTTTTTTCTTTGTAATAAACCTAGTGAACCTAGACAAATTCTGATCTGTAAAAAAACATGGGCTCCAATTTGAAGTGGTTTAATTTCTTTTCAATGTACATTTACGTGGATTTACGGTTATTTTTACATAAATCGAAAGAGACGGCTGACGTTAAGTGGCAATTTCAAGCTTTTTTCTTTGTAATAAACCTAGTGAACCTAGACAAATTCTGATCTGTAAAAAAACATGGGCTCCAATTTGAAGTGGTTTAATTTCTTTTCAATGTACATTTACGTGGATTTACGGTTATTTTTACATAAATCGAAAGAGACGGCTGACGTTAAGTGGCAATTTCAAGCTTTTTTCTTTGTAATAAACCTAGTGAACCTAGACAAATTCTGATCTGTAAAAAAACATGGGCTCCAATTTGAAGTGGTTTAATTTCTTTTCAATGTACATTTACGTGGATTTACGGTTATTTTTACATCAATCGAAAGAGACGGCTGACGGCAATTGCAATCTTATTGTCGCCTTCAGCGTTAGGAGTGCGTGATTACGTTTATTAATTTTGGGAATTGGATTAGCTGATAGATTATCATCCAAGAATAATAAAAAGATACCTTCTGTAGATCTTTGTCGTTGCATATTTATTTGTTTGATATCTTGCTAGATCGTAATCCCCACTATCGCGCATGAGATACCACTATTCGGAAACGAAACGTTGCTTCGAATGTCTAAAACCGAGTTTTTGACTAAATGTGAATAAATAGATACTTTTCAACCTGTCCTTTCCCAATCTCCTTCTCAATTTGGGAAGTATGTTTACGAAAGACGGGAAGGATGATGGAGATATTTAATGAAAGGTAAATGCAGGTAATTCTATTAATGGAGGACTGAACGCGGTTTGTCCTAGAAAAACTGACCCTAGAAGCGAAGCTAACAGTCCACAATGGAGCGCTGGTGAGGTATGTAACTGGCAGACGGATTATGGAAGTAGACTGAATGCTATAGAAATGAGACGTACCTACAGTAAAAATACATCACAAAGATCCGCAAAGAATGCAAGGCTGATATAAGTGTAATCAGTAAGATTAAGAAAAGGACGCTCAGATGGTTTCGGTATGCAGAGCGAATGAACGAAGAAAGGAGTATAAGGAGAATATATGATATTTATATATATATATATATATAATTATAATGGAGATATAATTATAGAAGAAGTCGGGGGCGCCGAGGAGAACGTGGCACGATGTGAATTAGATACAGTAATACCTCGAGATACGAGTTTAATTCATTCCGTAACCTTGCTCGTATGTCAATTTGCTCGTATCTCAAAGCAATGTTCAGCGTAGAAATTCATTGAAGTGCCATTAATCCGTTCTAGCCCCCAAAATGCCACCCCAGTTACTTATCTTGTTACATGTTTTTGAATAAGAAAAATTTATTTATAAGGGACAAATATTTTATAAAAACACAATAAAAGAGAATGTAAAGAAATAAAGTGTGCAATTTGTATTTTGGTTATTTAAACGCAACTTACACACAACTACATTTCGGAAATGAGTTAGGAAAGTGTCATCAAATAGCTCCGATGCACGACCAGTTGAAACTTTTTCGAGGTGTTTCTTTTCCACGAACTGTGAAACTCTCTCCCATATTCCCAAGATCTCCTTCATCTTACTTGTAGAGATAACCTCCCCCACCTCTGACTCCTCCTCGAAACCAATTTCTTGCTGCTGCTGCTGCTGCAACTGCAACTCTTGTAACTCCTCGGTCATCAGTTCCTGATGACCGGTACACACGACAACGATTTATCGTAACGATCTAGCTGCACAGACCGTTTGTGCAGATATATTGAACGTGTGTACGAAAATTGGCGCAGATTTTTTGGTTGGTGCAAGCCGTCGTAAGCAGTTGCAAAATCTATTCAATAAACGTTGTAGATAGCGTTTGCGCAGTTTTATCGTAGCGTATGGACGAAAATCGGGCCAATCGTTCAGAGGACAGTCTTTCATGAGGACTTATTGCTTCTCTCATCACGGTATTCATTTAACAAATTTATATGAGAGTATGACTTACTTTTAAAAAGCCAATCCTTACACCACACACTACGAGATTTTCTTCTTTTTTTGCACAAAATAAGCCAGGCTAGCGCTAGCGCGTCATCGTCTTCCATCGTGGATGACATGTTTCTTGTCTGAGTTTCTGCGGAGAACTGACGATCGACGCATATATTTTAAACGTGTGGACGCTCTACGGACGTTTGATATTTGCACAAACGGTCTGTGCAGTTAAATCGCTACGAAAAATCGTTGTCATGTGTACCGGGCTTGAGAATGCTCCTCGACGAGCTCATTCATGCCTCTATCATCCACCACCAGGCCCATGGATTTTCCTAGAGATACACACTGGTGGATTATGGGCAGCCGGCCGTTCCTCGTATCTCAAATTTTGCTCGTAATTCAAAGCAAAATTTTCCTCGCTCGATGGCTCGTATTTCAAATATCTCGTATATTAAGGCACTCGTATCTCTGTACTTGAATCGGGCCATGTCAACAGTTATCTCCTTTTCCACTCACTCCAGTTTCACAGAACATCTAAATTGAAAATTCTATAGCCCCACTGGCACTAATAAGACTCGTGTGCAATAATTCACATTAACGAAGTGTTTCTAAAATGTGTTGTGAACAAAAACTTTAAAAATTATGACGTTAGATTGTTTCGATATTTCGATTCTGAATAATTTCGAAATGGATATCGATTACGGCCATCACTACTTTAAGCAAAATCATGTTGTACATAATAATGTAATGATATTTTTCTTGTACATAATATTATTATACTTCTTATACAAAAGGCGCCTCTAGTATGTTGTGTGGCGTGTAGGTGGCATTTTTTAAAACCCATACTATCTGCACTTCTTTCTCAAGTTAATATTCCAAGAGCCCCTTACAAATAAGATAATAATGAATTACTAATTGTTATACTACATCTTAGCTTCAATTTGGGAGGCGGAAATGGGTAACGCCGTCCTTCTTCTTCTTCTTCTTCTTGTGCCCTGTCCGTTCAACGGACGTTGGCTATCATGTTGGCTATGCGGACTTTGTTTACTGCAGCCCGGAACAGCTCCACGATAGACTGGCCAAACCACTGTCTCAGGTTTTTCAGCCATGAGGTTCTCCTTCCAGGCCCCGGTCTTCCGGCAATCTTTCCCTGCATTATGAGTTGCAAGATCTCATACTTCTCTGGATGTCTCATTACATGTCCAAGATATTGAAGTTTTCGGAACCGCCGTCCGGGAACCATTTATTGACTGGGTGCCCGAATTCATGGGGTGAGGTTTGTCTAAGGCGGCGGATGCGTCAGCGCATTTCTGTGTGGCGGGCCGGAGAAGGAGGTGTTTTGACCACTCCAGCCGGACTCTCTCGACCCATTGCCTTGCACCGCAGCTGAACGGACGTATTTATAGTTACGTCACTCCTGGACACATTTTCCTCCATATTCATACCCACCTCTCATGTTTTTCCTCTCCAGAACTTTCTCTCCTTCCTATCTCTAAAAAAAACCCCCACACAGCATCCCCAAAGATGACGTAGTAGTAACGTAAAAAAGAAAGTTTGATTGAATCAGGGTCTATGTCATCTTTGGGATGCTGGGTGGAGGGTATTTTTAGGGGAAGGAAGGAGAGGAAGTTCTGGCAAGGAAAAGGGTATGAAGGGTGAGTAGGAATCTGGGGGTCAGAATCGTGTTTCCAGAAGTGACCAACCTATGAATTCATCCCTTCCACTGCACATCTTGCTGGGGAGGTCAAAAGATTTCCCTCAACTAGTCTCTCTCGATCCTCCCCCCCCCCCCTATAGATGTACGTGTTCATCTCTTTTTAGTGTCGCTCGCTTCCGTTTCATAGAGTATTAAATTACAACGGTGCCAAAGAAGTTTAAACTTCAAAAATATGATTGTGACCGATGGTGCGCCAAGTATGGTGGAAAGGAATACACGAATACACGTACGTTCAGAGACTCTCCCAGAAGACCGTCAATCGCCGATCTCTGGTGTATACTATCTATATTTTAAAATGAAATGGAGGTGTGTATCATAAAAAGGTGTCACTTGAAATTCCATTCACAGCCTTTAATTAATTAGAAATTCCGTTTGGACCGCATCCAATTTTCTGGGAAGGAAAATTCCATAGGATGTTATCAGACCGGACGTGTGACGAACGTCTCATGTTTATGAAATTTCTGAAAGCGAATTCTTCGGCTTCTTTATTCTTGGTTTAACCATTGCTGGGACTCAATCTAATCTAACATAACGATCTCAATCTAACCTAACCTTTGCTGAGATAGATCTTAACCTAACCTGACCGTTGCGTTGCTGGGAAAGATCTCAACCTAACCTAACCTAAACTGAGAGAGACCTCTTTCCCGTCTTTAAAAATTGTAAAATTTGTGCGCTTTAGAAATCTTAGAAATAAATCATCATCATCTCTCCTTCCCTTTGTCCTGTTCGGGTCGGGGACCCATTGTATCGACAAGGCGCTTGCACGCCAAGGCGACAAGGTCCCTGTCTTGTGCTGATTGTTCGGCCTCCATCCATGGTAGACCCATCCTCTCCTCACACCGTTTCTGGAGTTGCCTCGCCCAACTGTGTTTGGGGTGGTCCACTGGACGTCTACCCTCTGGAATCGCACTCAGTACCTTACTCGGAATTCGGTCATCAGACATTCTTAGTGCATGTCCAAGCCACCTCAGTTGCGATTTTTCTATGAAGAGTAGCAGTGGTTCAATGTTTAGATCATCTCGGATCGTCGTGTTTCTTATATGATCCCATTTCGTAACCCCTGCCACTCCTCTCAAGTACCTCATTTTGGTAGCTTGGACTCTAGAGCGTGTTCGTTCATTTAGCATCCATGTCTGGTGGCCGTAAGTGAGCGTCGGGCGGTATACCCTTTTAAACACTGTCATCTTTGTCTTAATGCTGAGCTCGGCTTTTCTTAGATATAAACAAAAAAAATTAAATAAAAAATTAATTTAGTTAATAAAATAATAGTACCCTTATTAACAATGTTTCCATTTAATATTGACTCCTCCCACCGTTCTTCACCTCCCCAAAATCACCCGTCCTGCTACCCCGACCTAGTTAAATCTAATCATTTTTGTACTTGTATAGAATTTTTAAGTTTGCTTGTGAATGACTCGGATATGTCGAAACCGGTTATCAGAAAATTAAAAATTTAAAGTAACAAATGTATATTTTTAAATTTTTATTTTAAATTTATGGGTAAAAACTCAAATTGTAATATTTAATTAAATTAAGACAATATAAGCGAAACTCAATCGAAATTTGGAAACAGAAAAATCAGAAAAAGATATTGACACCTCTGGGACCCGAACCCAGGATCTCTCGCTTTCCGGGCAAACGCGCTAACCACTGCGCCACGGTGCCGATATCAAATTCGAACATTTTTAACTGAATCATACTTCGACTAAGAACTACCAACATTTTCTTCATTTTCTTAACGCATATATCATTGACTAGTGTCTGGATAAATTTTTATCCATTTTATAATATGCGACATCTATTGATTTTTGCAATAATATATATCTATGCGTTAAGAAAATGAAGAAAATGTGGGTTGTTCTTAGTCGAAGTATGATACAGTTAAAAATGACCGAATTTGATATCAACACCGTGGCGCAGTGGTTAGCGCGTTTTTTTTTACATTAGCTCCACACAGGAGGCCCTGAGGAAAATAATTCCCCTCAGGGCCTATATCATCTTTGGGGATGCTGTGTGGGGGGTCTTTTCAAGGAAAGGAAGGAGAGGAAGTTCTGGGAAGGAAAAAGGTATGAAGGGTGGGTAGGAAACTGGGAGTCAGTGTGTCCAAGGGTGACGGATGTATGTATCTATCTCTCCCATTGCGGTGCAAGGCAATGTTTCGAGAGAGTCCTGCTGAAGAGGTCAAAAGAGGCCAGTTGGTGGGCAGACGCATCCGCCGTCAAGATCCGGACAAACCTAACTCCATGAATCCGGGCACCACTGCTAAGTCACCAAACGTAGCGAACCATTACGGATGACCTATGGCAGAGGTGTTGGTTATCCAATAGGATATCCAATCCTGGAGCAGCGGTACCCATACCCGCCTCCCAAATTGATATCCAATAAATGGTTCCTATCCAATACTTGGTTCCCGGTCGTTTGCCCGGAAAGCAAGAGGTCCTGGGTTCGTGTCCCAGAGGTATCAATACAGGTTTCCAGATTTCGATTGGGTTTCGCTTAAGAGCGTTTAACCAGCCAGCGGACGAAAATCCACATTTCGTTGAAAGTTGTTCTTACGATCGTGCAGGGCGGTTACAATTAGAAAGATTAATTATTCTCCGTACCAGCTTTTTAAAATTATAACTCAATATCGAATTTATTTCAATACAAATTAGCTTTAATTTATACCTTCATCCAAAAATGCTGAAAGGCGTGATGATAAAACTATTAAAATAATGTACTTTTTGTAATTATTTTTTGACATTTTTCAATAATGTCTAAATTTAATAAGAATGTTAAAAAAATCTGAAATATATTAGTTTGTAAGTGCGCAAATAAATACACAAATGGACCAATTTTCGTCAAGAAACACATTTACGTACATATTTTTTAATGATTTTATTTAAACTAAAATTAAAATTCTAAAACATGCGTTTGCTAGATAATGTATTGATTTATTTTACTGCATGATTATATTATTTGAAATGGGTGTGGTATAATACAAATATCTTTTTTGAAAATTTAACAAATCTGCCAACGACCTATGCTATGGAATAACCTTATTATGCTAAAAATTCAAAAATTTTCTCAAAATTTATTACATGCGAATGCTAGATAAAAGATCAATCTTTCCAAATCCATTTATAATTTTTTGTGGAAAAGAGTCAACACGTCTAAAATCTGATTTGAAAATGACATATTTCTGGTTTTCTCTGGTAATGCCCTCTTAACAAATGTACATTGAAAATTAAAACTCTTCAAACAAAATGAAAGTGAACTTATACTGTACAAATTAGATTGCCGAGGAGTTTGCGTGTTTAAAATGTGTAAGTAATATTAAAGAGAAAATAATTTAAGGTCGATGTAAGCATAAAACTCTTGAAATGAGTCAAATAAAGAGATAAGTGTAAAAATAATAAAATTCGTCATTATATGTGGTTAAGACAAGTAAATATCATAATAAATAAACCCACTCTTGACGCAACTGTACACATCTTCCTTCTACCCACTTTCCATGCACTTATCCTATCTAACAGTGTGTGGTCAAATTACCTACGTGTGACATTTGGCACAATAAATCAAGGAACAATCAGTCGATATAAGAAACCGTCAGAGTGAGCATTCGGTTGATGTATTAGTGCGCTTTATTTGAATGTATTATGGAAACTTGTGCAGTGATCAATCCAGTGATCTCTCAGTGTTATAATATCGATTCCCCATAATTCCGTATCAGAATAAAATGGGTAAGCAACTCCTTTACAATTAATTTTTAGACCTGATATAGTTTTACATGAGAAAAAAAAACTTATATCATTGATTTTTAGAAATTTAATTAAAATTAAATTTGATAATGTTATTATCGAGTTCTGCAAGTTTTTTGGTTATAGTGTTTTAGTTACAGCTGTTTCGACTTGTAAGGTCATTTTCAAACTGTGGTGAAGCCACTTACGGACGACTTATTTATAAGATTTTAAATGTCAATTTTTGAAGGTGTCTAAGTTGATTTATTACCGGTTAAACTAATTTGCTGAGACACTAATTGAGAGAGTGCTAATGTGGGATTCGGAGTATTTCCCTTTGGTTTGCCTTGCACTAAGTGTAATAGCCCACCCAGACTCTCGGCGAGAAGCCCCGAGAACACCCGAGAAGCGAGAATGTGAGGTGTTTCTCGCATTCTCTTTCTCGGGCTCGGCTGTTCTCGGAACGTTGTCGGTAAATTTGGCCGCTCCAAAGGATTTCTTGGGCGAGAAGCGAGAAGGCTACTACACTCACGTTTTGTCTCAGTGTTGTTTAGTGAGCGGTTGACAGTAGACGTGCGATATATTTTTGTTTTTGTTTCGAAAATTTTGTTTCCTTGTATAAAAAATCAACAAGAGTTGTAATTTATAGAATATTTTCAATCTGAACCGGTGTTATGGGATGCAAAACATCGAATTTCAAAAGTTTGAACCACGATGCGTGGAACAGACTTGGAGAAATAATGGAGATGAAAGTACCTGAACTCAAAAAGAAAAAGATTCCCTTTTTGCTAGTTAACGGAAATAATGAATGAATGTTGAATGATTCCTCCAAATCGGCTGCTGGTGAAATAAACCTATATGGTTTGCATATGACGCTCTTTCTAAACCAAACCTGCTGCATTTTGAATATCGTCTGTGATGTCGTCCATACCGGATGGGAAACAGATCACGAGTGAGAAAAATGAGAGTGTGGATAAGTGCTTGTTCTCGCCGTGAGTCTGGAATCGCCTTAAGGGTTTTCTTAATTGATTTAGAATGACGTTATTGCTATGACTCATTTAAGTGCATTATATTTTTTAGGTTTGGTAAACATAATCCTATCCCTATGTTCCTCCTCCCCCCCTCCCCCTTTTTTATGTTTTGTAACTAAACAATAAAACTAAGAAAATACCCTTACACTGTCACACTTTATTATTAATTATTATCAGTGGAAAGTTCATAATTGGCATAATTATCATATTATTATTGTATTATTTTGTAATCTCTGATTTGCTGTCAACTTTCCCTAAAATAAATAAAATAAAATAAAAATAAAAAAACATACTAAGTAGTGGGGAATAAATAGTTTTCCTTACTTAAATAATTAGCGTTATTTTTTTTTATAGGCCTCATAATTTTTTTTTTGGGTTTATAAAAAGCCTAACAAAAAAACTCGATTATTTCAATGGCAAATGTGTGTTCTAATGCCAGTATTTAATTAAAGCATCTACAATATTTCTTAGCGATCTAATTTTCTTCTTCTTCCTTGCACTGTCCCAACTCATTGCCTAGGTAGGCTGTTGGGGTCGGCTCTTCTCGTTCCCAGGCTCTAACTTCTTCGGTTCTGGGTAACGCTTCCATCCAGACAGTTTCTCTGTAATATTTTGGAGCATTGAGTAATCCAGGAGTTCTTCGGTCTTCCTCTGGATGACTGTCGATGAAGCTCCACAGACATTGCCTGCTTCACTGTGTGGTCTGATGGTCTCCGTCTTATGTGCCCATACCATCTCAACTGTCGTTCCTCCAGCTTACTGTTTATGTCCGTGACATCCAGGCTACCAAGAATGCGTGAACTTTGAATCCTATCTTTTAGTGATACTCCTGCCGACCATCTAAGCATCCGCATTTCTGCTATTTCGAGTTGCCTAGAGTAAAAGTTGTACATGAGGGTGTGTCAATTATTTCAACCTTTGAATTCAGAAACGCCCGATATCTCAAAAGTTGCGTCTTACAAAGAAAATGAGAACTGCATTTAATTTTTTTAAATGATTATTAACTCCCTAAAATGCATTGAAAATCAGAAAAAACCTTAAACATGTATTTTTAAATTACGGTAATTAATATTTTTTTACGATAATTTAACCTTTTAACGTTAAAAAGTCTACAAGAATACTGATTTTATCCAGAAAAAGTGTTATTTTCCCCTTTTATATTTTTAACAAACACATCACATATGCTACAATTTTTTTGCGTTCTTACTGCAGTAATGAAATAAAAATTAAGTTTGCTACAAAATATAAAATATCGATCCTTTCTTTAAATTTTTCCCAAATCCGGCCATTTTAGTGAGCTAATAGTGAACACCAATTTATTTTTACACTAGCTTTTTCCCGCGGCTTCGCTCGCATGGTATTAGGGGGGTTTCCACTCCGCCACCTCCACCCCCCCCCCCCCCCCCCCCTCCACTCCCAAACCACTCCCCCCCTCCCCACCACTTTCCCCCCTCCCCACCACCCCCCCCTATCCCCCGCCCTCCCCCTCTCCCTCCTCCCCCCTCCCTCTCCCTCCCCCTACCCCTCTAACCCTTCCCACCTCCGTCCTCCCCCTCCCCCCTCCCGCATTTATTAGAAGTACTCCCTTATAATTTGAATCGAATAAAGAATTATAGATATCTTACTAATTGCCACCTATTGCAATTTTTTTATACAAATTTCATAATGCCAGAGCTCTGACCTATAGCCTATATGTTATTCTGTTGTTTGAGCTATATTATTGTAAAGTTTCATTAAAATCCATTCAATATTTTTTGCGTGAAAGAGTAACAACCACACATACATCCATACAAACTTTCACCTTTATAGTATTAAGTAGGATTTTCAAATAGCTACAGATCATACACAACTTTTGTGACCCCGGGCGTTTAAAAATAAGTGAACTTTTTTCTCTCTATTGAGAGCGACAAGCTATTTATTGTATTTACATAGTCCAGCAGAAGCGATCTAATTTTCTAACCGCATGATTTTACATTATTTAAAAGCGCGTCATATTAATTAGCAATTATAATTAATGTTTTTTAACGTAATAAAATTACTGTTAATAATGCATAATGGCGTATTTGATAATTAAATAATGATGTTGTATTAATTAATGAGAATTATGCATGCGGTTGTAAGATTTAATACGATCCATGAGAATGTGTCCCGCGTAGCAATTATCTCATGTGCATCCTTCCCGAGTGCAACAAAACGCTTAATTATAGAAACAACATGTTAATCAGACGTGGGGTGACCATGATTTCGAATTTTTTAAATGTGTTTTTTTATATGTTTTTTATAAGAAAACTTAACTGTCCCAGATTACTAATAACCTGAAAATAATTTGAAATTCACCTACTACCGTCATAATAACCGGAAAATGTTGCTTGTGCGGTGATGGAGAGCTTAGCTAGCAGATGATTGAACCGCTGAGCCTTGGTGGGAAACACAGCAAGAGTTGTCAACCTTTTTGATGTTAGGGGCCATCCATGAATTACGTCACACCTTAAGGGGGGGGGGGGTCAATTTTTTTTTTTTAACATGATTACCGCACAAGAGTCCCAACTGCTCCCGTCTGGAGCCAGTGGGACTATGGCATCCCCAATTGGGAGTTGTGAGGCTGAAGATAGTAGGGAGGGGAAGAGGATGGTGGGGAAGTACCTGTCTATTCAGATCTGGTCACCAAACACGGCTAAAGCCATTTCAAGCAACGTTTCAATTCTGAATGGTGGTCTTACACCAGGGCGATGCTGAAAGTATCTTCCACTCTGGAACGTGCCGCAAATATACTATATATTATTTTAAATGAATAAATTGTGAAATACACAAATTAATCAAATAAAATTTATTTGCCACGCCGGGATTCGATCCCTTCGGCGTGCGAGTCAAGAGTCTTACCGCTGGACTATGCCGGCATAGCTAAAGATCAAATTGTAAAATATGTGACGTCTACGGGGGTCTCACAATGGTGACGATGTGCGACAGGGATGGGGGGGGAGGGGTGCTCAAAAATCATGAAATTCGTGTGACGTAATTTATGGATGGCCCCATTTTTACTTTAATTTTCGTGGGGATCGAACTTTGAAATAGAATCTTATAAGTTTTGCATTTCGTCTATCTGTAATGCCTACAATACACGACATTTTTTCAGCCCGATTCCAATTAGAGACCAAAGTCAACATTTTTCGCTTTACGCGATCGCTATTTTCATCTCTATTTTCATATCTACGATTTCAGTTGGCATCACAGCAAATAGCGTGGTTCATGTGTTGTTTCCAGTGATGACAATTGAAATCGTAGAAATGAAATTAGAGATGAAAATGGCGATCGCGTAAAGCGAAAAATGTTGACTTTGGTCTCTAATTTGAATCAGGCTGAAAAAAGATGTCGTGTATTTTAGGCATCAATATGTTTGTACTTTCCGTTTCAAGATGGTGGCCGTTTTAATGGCTCATTAAAGATTTTTTTAAAAATGAATCATCGTTTTCGTTATTTGTTTTTGGGGTGTTGTGCCGTGTTGCGCTATCTCCTTCTTTAGCCAACAGTGCAACACCCCAAAAACAAATAACGAAAATGCTTTTGGCCGTGAAAATCTTAAAACTTACATGAATCATCGTGTTTATTTGGACTTTTAATTTTTAAATATTCGGTACTTACACCTGCCTGAAGAAAGTTTGAAAAGGGGACGAGGAGAGCCAAGGAGACCCTAGACCCTAGTACCAGACGCCAGTGATACTTGGTCACTCCAGCGCATTGGCGACCTTCCTTTGCTTCTTTTGCCAAACACTTTGCTAGTGTCTATGAGTATCTCCAAGTTGGCATCCTCAATTTGGCGAGCAACTTGTCCAAAGTATCTTAAATTGCGTTGGATATTAGACTGTTCTTCCAGAATGGATTCATTTTTAAGTCTGGCTATCCATGAAATCCTGGGCATTTTTCTCCAGTACCACATTTCGAGGGCGTCTATTTGCTTTTCCGCTTTATAATTTTCCTCCGTAATATTTTAACATATGTACTTACAAAAACTTACTTAAAAATCTGACCCTAGTTTATAATTCATCATCATCATCATCACTATTGGCTCTACAACCCCTGGTGGGTCTTGGCCTCCTCAAGAGTCTTCCTCCACTCATCTCGGTTTTGTGCCAGCTCTCTCCAGTTTAGAAGCTCCAAGATAGATATGTCTTCGAGGACGTTGTCGCTCCATCTTAATCTTGGTCTTCCCAGGCTACTTCGCCCTATTGGTCTTGAGTTCAGCAGGGACTTTGGTGCTTGATGCTCGGTCATTCTCTCCACATGACCCAGCCACCGAAGTCTACCCAGTTTTATAAATTTAGGCGACGTTTAGCTCTTTAAACAAAGTATAGAGCTCATTGTTATAACCGTCTGCGCCTAAATCCATTTTTTAGAACCGGTCCGAAGATGCGCCTCAAAATTATCCTTTCAAAAACGTCCAGTGCTCGCTCCAGTTTCTAATTCATACACAAAATAATGTGCAATATGACCTTAGCACTGGGTTCGACCTTTGTAAAAAATAATAAACAAAATAAAATACTTTTTGTTATATTTTTGCCTTATAGTCACCCCAACTATTTTTTATGACTGCAACGACTCGTGTTTATCTTGTAACTGCATAATCTATGCTATAAAACAGCGCGCACCTCTTTCTCCGTCTTTCTGTCAGCGGTACTCTTAACCTAAACAACCTACGCGGCCATAAATGCATACTAATGAGGGAATGCAGTGTGCACTCACTCTGCTTTAGTGATGTGAATATTCGAAATCAAAAAATTCGAATATATTCGACTTAATCGACTACGATTTAGTTTCTTGAGCGATTCCCACTCAGGTGATGCGGGTTCAATCAAATCCATCTCACCCAGAAGAACGATTCTGTATTTTTTGCAACAGACAAACGCGTGTTAAGGCGCCGTATCCCTGCTCAAAAAGAAGAAGATGGAGATGGATGGATGTAATTACGAATATTGGAGAGAGCGCGCTAATATTTAAAACGATAAAATTGAAACGAAAATTGTGAAAATGTTTAATAAAACACGACTCGTTTAAAATACAGCAAAAATCTCGCAGGAAACATCTAAAAGAGCGTTTAAACAAACACTGAATTTTTCATACATATAACTTCAAAAATAAGTGAAATAAACGTGTTTATAATAATTTTCAGAGGTAATTTCATGTAATTTGCGTTTCGGCGTGGGGAATGTATAGATATTATCTTCAAAAATAACATACAAAAATAATTTTTTGAAAACTTCAAATGTTTAAGGGGAGATATGTAAGAAATCGGTAGAAATTCGGGTAGCGGCGCTTAAGGCATTCCGAATTTCTTCCGATTTATAAAATATATATTTTGACCACTGTTTTAAATAATGTACAGGGTGTCCGGGGGTAAAGTGCATTAACTTTGGGAGGTGATTCTACATGATGGTAGGAGTAAAAAAGATTAACAACTTTTTCCGAAATTCCAACATTTTTTCCCATACAAAAAGAAGTACTTACTAAAAATCCTTAGTGTGAGGTACGATCTTACTTGCTGAGAGCCTGCCGGGCGCCCGATTCGATTGTGACTGGCCCGTACCGTAACAGCGGAAAATAATAAATCTGGCCGTACACGCCGGACTAATTTTATCTTTTTACCTCAAAACTACCCCTAGACGTTGAAATTTCGAAAAAAGTTATTTATCTTTTTTACTTGTACTGTAGAATCACCTCCCGAAGTTAATGCACTTTACTCCCGGACACCCTGTATGTTATTTTTAAAGATAATATCGATACATTTGCCGAGTCAAAACGGGAATTATATGAAAATCCCTCGATAGAAAAAAACTGCCAAGTATTAAAAACACATTTTTTTCTGTTTTTTAGCTGTGAAAAAATTCAGTGTCGAGAGATTTTATTCTATTTTAAACGAGTCGTGTTTTATTAAATATTTTCCTAATTTTCGCCCTATTATATTAAATTTTTTTTAAATATTAGCGCTCTCCCTCCAACTTTCGAATTTATGTATCTCCATTTCAAACCATAATTTACTTCTGTTTTCGTTATCATTTTATAATATCTCTATTGTAAATATACAATAAGTTATCAATATCTAGTCATCTAGTGCATAAAACCATAAACAATGATCCCCTAGATAGCGCTATGTATATATACATACTGCAGTGGAGGCATCTAAGGAATGTTATCCTTTTTCCTTCCCCTACCCTTTTCTTTCCGCCACACAGTACTCCCGTGCAACGCCGGATGACTCCCAATGATGACACACTCGGATTCCACCCGCATACTGCTGGTCTGCTGCTCGTTGAAGCCTCAACAAAGTGGTTGCTACCGAGAAATGTGTGTTACGCGGACTGAGAAGACAATCTGTTGGCGTGACCGGGAGATCTTTCTGTACTTCAAGAGATGACATTTATTAATTAAAAAGTAGCAATTTGAAGGAGTTAAGATCTAAGGGTATTCCATTTTACATGTCTGACAAAAAACTGCAGGTGCAGTTTACGTAAAAACTTTATTGCCAGCCACGATCTATTCTCGCGCAGATACTAGACTTGAGATGAAGCTATTCGAGAAACCATTTTTAGATACTATGTATTTAGATTAATCTTTACTACGAATCGGTTTACATTGTGAACATCAAAAAATATGCTATGATAAATTGAAGCTTTTATCACCTTTTGTATTTTATTTTTATTTTAGTTTATTAAGGAAACAAACAGTTATACATATTTTCATAATAGAGTAACATATTACACGGTTGCATTAACCAGCGAAGTTTCCGCTAAAATTTATAATATATGTATATATAAACATAGATTAAAACATAAAAGAAAACATAAAGTGGTAGAAAAAAAGAACAATATATATATGTACAACAGAAATGAAAAAAATACACAAATTAAAGCATGTGGGATATGTAAGTCATCTAAATATTATTATTATTATAAAAAGAAGGAAAACCAACATAATGAAAATGAAAAAAAAAATAACATGCAGCAGGTCAGGGATGGAGAGTTCATAATTAACAATTTGTTTAGATTTTTTCTATTATGAATTTAATAAATTGACCTGAGGACAAATGGAAAATATGAGCGTCGTAAAAGATATCATTGTATTTTGTGCACGTCCTTCGGAGAAATGAATGTTGTGTGTAATTTGTTTTTGAGTGTGGGATGTGGAATAGTTGGTTTGACCTTGTGTTTCTTATTGGACAGTGGAAATTAATGTGTTCTAGAAGATAGTTGTTGTCAACAACGTTGTTAATGATTTTGAATAGAAATTTCTGGTCGGATATATTTCTTCTATCTTCTAAGGTTGATAAATTATGGAATGTTAACGAGTCTTTTAGGCTTTCTGATGTTCGAAAGGATTTAAAGTCTAGGTGTTTCAGTATTTTTTTTGAATTCTTTCTAACCTTTCAATGTTAACTTTGTATTGGGGATTCCATATGACTGATCCGAATTCTAATATTGAGCGAACAAAAGAGACATACAGTATTTTGATTACGTGTGATGACCTGAATGAATTATATAACCTGTATGTATTGGAATTACAATAAAATTATTATTTAGGGGCCATTCATTTATTACGTAAGACGAATTTCGCTAGTTTTCGATCCCCTCCCCCCCTATTATAAGAAAAAAATAAGAATAGGCCGACCCCCTCCCCCCCTGTTTAATATTTATTACGTAAGAATCTAATGGAAAAAAATGAATACACGTTTGGTTTATTTTAATGTTTGTTTGCTCGGGTCCGTTGCCATGAAAATGGAAATCGTTTACCTATACGCATCCGAGCGAACCTCGTCGCTCGCACGTTAGCCCTCGCTTTTTCAAAGTATAATTTTAACTTTGCGCATTTTTGTGATCTTACATAAGAACTATCTAGACTGCCTCCCACCCCCTTGTGAGAAAAAATAAGACATGGTCGACCCCCCTCCCCCTAAATCGTCTTACGTAATAAATGAATGGCCCCTTACATAACAAAAAGTATAAGCGTAAACTATTAAAAAATGTTTTTCACGACTTAACAAGAAACAATTTTAAAAAATACCCCTTTATGGCTAATGCCTATAATACACGACATCTTTTTTCAGCCCGATTCCAATTAGAGACCAAATCAACATTTTTTGCTTTACGCGATCACTATTCTCATCTCTATTTTCATATCTACGATTTCAGTTGGCATCACAGCAAACAGCATGGTTCTTGTGCAGTGATGACAATTGAAATCGTAGATATGAAAATGGCAATCGCGTAAAGCGAAAAATGTTGACTTTGGTCTCTGAGTGGAATCGGGTTGAAAAAATATGTCGTGTATTGTAGCCATAAGACTATTTTTGACATTTTGTATCATTTATGACTAACTTTTTTCACTCTTATAAAATTATGCACAAACTAAATAAAAACCACTTTGGCGCTTACTTGCTTCGTGCAAATAAGACACTCGATTTTAAATTTATGAAATATTTCTGGCGTTTATATTCCTCAAGAATGAACGTAAGTGAAGGACAAAGATGCGTTAAAACATAGATGCGACAGAGAAAGGCGTGGATGGGGAGGCATGCCACTCTTCTGACCTTAACTCGCTCGTTGCGACGGTTTCTGTATCAACGTTAGGCCGATATTAAAGTTTGGCTTGTACTATACTAGGAACAGTGGAGCTACCATTAAAATACCTCCGTGTGCGCAGCTGTGTAAATATTGGTGCAACAGACATACTAGAGAAAGATGTCCCGATTGTTTAAACAATGGCCTGTGGACTCACCTGACTGGTCTGGTGCTACAGAGTACGATGTTTATATTCTTTTTCAAATACGGAGCCAGGATGTGAGGAAGGTCCTTTCAAAAGGGGTCCTTCGTATAATGTATGACATTTATTTTTGAAGTGAAAACTTCTTTAGCACCGTTGTGATATGAACCTCGATGAAACGGAAACGAGCGACACTAAAAAGAGACAAACGCATACATCTATGGGATTTAGCCTGCGAGAGAATGATATGGCAATAAAATATTTATTTAATTCACGGGTACGCGGTTCCAATATAATACGATAAATTCATAGTCTCACGCAAGTCCCCTGTGGTCTAAAGTGTCTATTGGTGTAAAGCGCCTAACGAACCTCTTTAGACATTTGGCGGACCAAGGATCGAATCCTACGAAATCCAAAAAAAATCTTCAAACCACTCCAGAATGAACAGGCAAAAGAAAACTCAAAAGAAAGCAACATCTAGCGACTCCGAAGATATAAGAAAAGGTGCTCTAGAATTCGACGACAAAAATATGGAAAAAATCATCCTTCACATTGATATGAATAGTGCTTCGTAGTCTCCCCACTCTTGTTTACTTTGGTTTTCTGAAAATTTCACTTCTTCCGCGTGTGAATTGCACACTCTGATTTTTTTAATATAAATATGTTTAGTTAAATGAATGAATGTGTGTGGTCGGTCTTGCTGTATGTGAGACATGGACCTTGAAAGTAAATACCATCAACAGGTAGAGGCTTTTGAATTGTGGCTTCACCGGAGAATGCTCAAGGTCCCATGCACCTATATGATCACCAACACAGAAATTATCAGGCGGGCTAGAGCAGATAGAGAACTTTTTCGTTATATGTTTTTGGGGTGTTGTGCCGTGTTGCGCTACCTCCTTCTTTAGCCAACGTTTCGGACATCGTTGCAGTGTCCATCATCAGGGCAGATCCGGTAGATGTGATCTACCGGATCTGCCCTGATGATGGACACTGCAACGATGTCCGAAACGTTGGCTAAAGAAGGAGGTAGCGCAACACGGCACAACACCCCAAAAACATATAACGAAAATGCTTCTGGCCGTGAAAATCTTAAAACTTATCAGATAGAGAACTGCTTACATTGATAAAAGTCAGGAAGATTTCGTATCTGGGTCACATACTTCGAGGGGAGAAGTATCACTTGCTCCAATTAATATTGAAAGGCAAGATTGAGGGTCGCCGAGGGCCTGGTAGGAGACAAATGTCTTGGCTGTGAAATGTACGAGAGTGGACCGGAATTAGAAGTGTGGAGGAGCTATTCCGGGCAGCGCAAGACAGAGAGACATTTTCCAGAGTGATCGCCAACGTCGGGGGACCTGATAGGGTACACCAAGAAAAATTGAATTTGACAGTTGATTTTGTCTCTGCTGAATTTTATAATAAACTAAAAATTAATAAGCTGTGAGCTTTTTACTCCCTGTCTGAACAGGGTAATATAACAGGTTTTATTCCACGTGTTTTCAGTTGGTGACTCACTGCCTAACCATCTTAAACATCCGCTGTTAACAATATGTTGCATTCAAGCCACCTGTGAACTTGTTAAGGAAAACATCAACCTCTGTCTTTGTTATGGTTTAGTATAATGGTATAGCCAAAGATATTGACGTATAAGAGATGTGCTATCTGCAGTTTTTACTAGGTGGGACTGGGCTTTCGGGTGTCGCCGATATTGTTTACCAATTAACGAATAACTAAACGAACGTTTTAAACTAAATGAACTAATTATTTCCGTATTCAAACTATACATATTGTTAACCAATACTTAAACTTACTCAAAAAATTAACGAAATGAACGATTTCTATTCGTATGCAAACTACTCCGATTAGGTAGTAGTCCGCCGACAGTCGGACATCATCTCATCTCTTTTGTATTTGAATATCTTTGGGTATAGCGGCTATACCCAAAGATATTATATATATTATAGCAAATAGGTTCTCAACGTGGGCGATAACGCCCCCTTGTGGGCATTTGAGACTTTTAGGGGGGCAGTGAAAGACCCAGAGGAAATTGGGGGGCATTGAGAAGGCACAGTGAGGGCGTCGGGAGGTAAAGAAAAATGATCTAAAAAAGGCAAAAAACAAGCTAATCACGTACTAATAAAGCAAAGTAAACTTTAATACGGTTAGTTTTTGTTATTGTATGTATTGTAATTTGCAATAATTTTTATCACGTGTGCGAAAATTCACATATTTCGTGGTTCGGGAAGTGGATGAAAATTGAACTGAAAAATTCCCATGTCGTCTTTAGGATGCTGTTTGGTGGGTCTTTTTAGGGAAAGGAAGGAGAGGAAGTCCTGAGGAAAAAGGTATGACGTCAGGAATCTGAGAGTCAGTGTGTCCAGGAATGATGGACGTGTGAATCTATTCTGGACGAGAGAGTCCGGCTGAAGGTCGACAGGCCCGCCACGCAGTAGATGGGCAAAAGCCCTAGACAAACCTCTCCCCATGAACCCGGGCACCCCCGCTAAGTCATTAAACGTAGCGTACACTTGGAGTGACCTTTGGCAGAGTTATTGGTTATGCAACAAATGGTTTTCGGGGCGGCAGTACCTATATTTGCCTCCCAAATTGAAATTGTGTTTCAAATTTTTCTAGTGTTCAATAAAAAAGATGAAATTTAGATTACTTCGTGCCTCACAGACACACCCACAACACTTCTATATGTTTATTATCTCTACGGTGTATTAAATTTTGAATGTAAGTGTGATGTCATTTGATTAATATTCACCACAAAAAAAAACAACGCCATATTGTTAGTTAGTTGTTGCTGTGAAGGTCAAATAACGTCGTTAGTTATGAGCAACACTAAATATTGTGAACATTACCTGTTTGTATACAGGTATGTTCCTATATTGTTTTTGTACCTTTAAAAATTATCCAAAATATTTGTTTAATCAGTGTATTTACGAAATGATTACGTCATTTATTATAAAGCCATTTTTGTAACGCTTAGCCCTTCAATGTTATGGACGCCGTCACACCTTATAAGAGAAAAGCCTGGGCGGCCATTTTAATGCTAAATTTAAATTTGTTTTTGATGCATAGAGATATACAATAGAGGCGCCATGCCTTACAAATATTTTCGAGATTCGTGTTCATCTCAGGCTTGTGGAGGCATACGGGAGGGGTAGTTCGACACTTTCCGTTATCTACCGAACTGAAACATGTGGTCCGAAGGGCACGAATGCGATTGTAAAGCAAGGGTTTACAGACTTTTCAAGTAGAGGGCCACATACAACGATATCAAAGTTCATCAATTATATTAATTAACCTACTTATTTTTTACTGTTGCAGTGCCTATTTTTGGTAAACTTTCGAAATCACTGGTTACGCTTAATACAAATATTTTTTAGAAAAATCTTTCACCTTAATTACTATAAAAGAAAAAAAAATGCGATGGAAAATATTGCATTAAGAGTATGACATCGCGCCATTCGCGGTCGCGAGTTCTGGAACGAGTTGAACTGAGTTCTGAAGCCGGGTATTGAAACATTTAAGGGACTTACAATAGACTCCATACCGAGCGCGAGCCGCCATGTAAATATACCTGCAAAAATGTACAAGAATGCAGGTGTCCTTAGACTGAGGGCACAGCGTAGTAAGGACTCGAACGTTCAACAGTCTGAATAGTCCGTTCCATACATTGCACGAACGCCTTTGACACATACGCTTGCCAGATGTATTTCAAATGGTTCCATGTCAACTCATAATGAAACCAACTCAGAAACACCTCAAAAAGGTCATTAAAAGCTATGAAAAAATAATTTTAAAATAGCCGGTAACCCTAACCTAACTTAACCTATTTGACAATTTTTTTTATTTTTTTTATCATTACTCCTAATGACCTTTCTGAGGTGCTTCTGAGTTGGTTTCATTATGAGTTGTCTGGTCACCATTTCAAATGACCAACAAACGATGGTTTTTGGTCCACTAAATGATGGTTTTTGGTCCACTAAATGCGTGAATCAGAGAATTGGAGGTACTACCTTCAAATCCGTCGAACCAATTTATTCGCTTATTGTCTCATCTATTTATATATATCAATGTTTTGACGCCAGAATACTAGACCCTAAGAGTATGGATATATATACAATCATAGTTCCATGACTAGACCAAACTGAATATTTATTTTTGTAATGATGGCTATAGGAAATTTCTGGTACGGATATATGCTATTTTATTTATGTATGATTACGGATACACGTTGCTGTGGCTAACCCATTACCCAATCTTTATAACCAACGCCATCTATTAAATTAAATCCACACCGCCCGCTTGCCAGCCCGCTGCCCCCTGCCTGCTGCCCGCTGTCCGCTTGCCAGCCCTATTTCATCCAATTTACACAAAACCTTGACAAATTATATACCTAAAAACCTTCCTCATAAATCACTCTATCAATTGGTGAAAACCGCATGAAAATCCGTTCGGCAAAAAAATCTAGTTTCGGCATCAGTTTCGGTTTCGGTCGCACCGAAACTCGGCGTTCGTGAATTATCGCGCGTCGTTCGGCTGACTTCGTGACTCGTGTGTCATACGCCATCATCAGCTGATTTCACCGGCCAGTCCGGTGTGATTGTGTTGTGAGGTTATGTGTTATTTCTCGCGCATACATGTTTGTTACATACAGTTAACTCGTTTGTTAATTTCATAATTTTTGTTTGTTTTATAAAAAAAAAAACAAATAAATATTTTTTCCTGTATCCACTTCAATTATTGTTTTTTTTATTTATTTTTTATTTCATTTAACACATGTTAACTGTCTGCAAAATGTAAAAAATAAGCCAAACTTCAGTAAACAATGGATTTTTAACATGTCTAAAAAAGTGAAGTATATTGTAGCGCCAGCTCGTAGATGAGTGGAGCTGGCGACACGGTATCGCTCCTAAGTAGATAAGTACAAACATCACCCCTAACTATTACACATCTGCCCTGATGATGGACACTTCAACGCTGTCCGAAACGTTGGCTAAAGAAGGAGGTAGCGTAACACGGCATAATACCCCAAAAACTAATAACAAAATGTCTAAAAAAGTTAAGGTTTCGGCAGAAAGTCTTGTTTCGGTCGGACACTATTAAAAACTTCAAATGTTTAAGGGAGATGTGTAAGAAATCGGTAGAAATTCGGATAGCGGTGGCTTAATTGTTGTAAGTTATGCTGTTTTTTTTTTCTAAAATGGAGCATTTCCATTGTACCATTTTGCAGACAATGCTGTAATCTTTTAGAATGCAAAAGCTCACGTAATCGATCCTTTTAGGAATAGTAGAATACCTCGATATACTCGTATATTCCTAGTTCCTACATTCCTTTAGTTTATTGTTCATCATTGTCAAGGGCGATATTGCCTGTTTGCCGTGAGAACTGATTTGACATACCGATTGGTAGATGCTCTTAGTATCGCCTATATTTTTATGTGAATATCTCACAAGAGTCCCGGCTGCTCCCGTCTGGAGCCAGTGAGACTATGGCATCCCCAATTGCGGTGTTGCGAGGCTGAAGGTCAGTAATGAAGGTCTTCGTTACCTATAAGTTTAGTTAGATAAAACTTAATAGTTTATATTTATAAAATTACGTGGTTTTGAAATTTGAAAGCGCATTACATCACCTTTCAAATTTTTTTTTTTTTTTTTTTTTTTTTTAATTGTACAACAGATTTTTTATCCAATTACTGTACAATTTTCTCATTTTGACAGTCTTAACACCTAGGAAGATGATTATTATACAAAAAAATCTTAAGGCTATCTAAAGAAGAGTTATATATATCTAGTGTTTCCGATATTTATAAATAGGAAATTTCTGGTACGGATATATGCTATTTTATTTATGTATGATTACGGATACACGTTGCTGTGGCTAACCCATTACTCAATCTTTATAACCAACGCCATCTATTAAATTAAATCCACACCGCCCGCTTGCCAGCCCGCTGCCCCCTGCCTGCTGCCCGCTGTCCGCTTGCCAGCCCTATTTCATCCAATTTACACAAAACTTTGACAAATTATATTCCTAAAAACCTTCCTCATAAATCCACTCTATCTATTGGTGAAAACCGCATGAAAATCCGTTCGGCAAAAAAATCTAGTTTCGGCTTTAGCTTCGGTTTCGGTCGCACCGAAACTCGGCGTTCGTGAATTATCGCGCGTCGTTCGGCTGAGCACCATTCCTCTTGTCATGCTATGCTGTGCTAGAACATCTGTTCTGCCGTATGGTATTTTGAACAAGTCGTGTCGACAACTACGGCTGAAATTTTCAGGCGCCATAACATTCCAAGAGGAATGGGCTGTCAATACGATTATGGATTATGTTAAAAGTAAGAATTGCAAGATTTGCATAACGTCTAGTTTCCAAGCTAAATCTATCTGTTGCCTCAAGTAATTCCATATGGTGCATGAATCTCGGGTACGTTCCATTCATCCGCATATGGTGCATGAATCTCGGGTACGTTCCATTCATCCGCATATAGACATACCTATAATAATTCGGATGCGTTCAGAAATATTCAATTTATTTGGATTTTATTGCGAAACGGAAATATTTTGTTCTTCCGACAAAAAAGAGCTGAAACCCGGGGAGTTAGGAACGTGAAATTAAATCAATTGCAATAATGCAGGGCTGCCAATAAGGGAATTATTGGGGTCGTCACACACAGTTATAAAAGATCATCGCACGCACAATATCGCTTGCCTACAATCCCATACAGACCCGCCACACCTAAGCAGATGATGCGCTCTAAGCTCAACGTTATAGGCCTAACCGCTGGTCACGCGGGTTCCATGCCAATTCAGAATGAAACCAACTCAAAAACACCTCAGAAAGGTCATTAAAAGCTATGAAAAAATAATTTTAAAATAGCCGGTGACCCTAACCTAACTTAACCTATTTAACCAATTTTTTAAATATTTTTTTATCGTCACTCTTAATGAGTTGTCCGGTCACCGGTCACGCGATATGTGAAAAGTTATGCGACCCCCTCTACGCCGTAAACAGTAGAGAGGGACATTTTAATTACGGAGCTGCGTCAACATGCGGATGACAGCTATCAAGTTGCCAGATCCAGTACAAAGAAACGATATTTCGCGGCAGCTCCTTAATTCAACTGACCCCCTCTCCCACCATAGGAAGAAATCTTTTATAGCGTAGTGTATCAATACAAAACATAAGCGCTCGCGGATCAACAGATAAGTTCTGATAAATCCAGTACAAAGAAATGATATTTCGCGGCAGCTCCTTAATTCAACTGACCCCCTCTCCTACCACAGGAAGAAATCTTTTGTAGCGTAATGTGTCAGTACAACACATAAGCGCTTGCGGCTCAACAGATAAGTGCTCGCGATTTTAACGCTGCGTGTGGCCGATGCTTAATGATTTTAAAAAGAAAAATGACATCACATATAAATCTTCGGTCGGACAGCTTTATTAATTTTAAATTTTTCATTAGACAGCATTATTATTATATCAATGTCTTTACGCTGTGTTTTTTCTCTATTACGTCTCCATTATTCTGCCTGATGCAATGCTGAGGAATGCGAAATACTCACGTAATCGTCCCTTTTTTGGAATAGTGGAATACCTCGAGATAACTTCCTACATTCCGTTGGTTTCTTGTTCATTATCAAGACATATTATGGATTGTTTTCCTTGCTAGTGTAAATACGATAATAATGCAGATGTTTGTCGTGGGAACTAACTTGCAACTCATCGAAACAATGCTAGATTATACTTAATTTTTTTTTTATTTTTTTTTTAAAAACGGCTCCACCCCTACCACAATCCTTAGTAATAATACATTGTTCCCATCCACTATTTTGTAAATGTCAAGTCAGTATACGTTTCCCCTGAAGAAGGAACGGTCGTTCCGAAACCGGTCGGCTTTACTAAAATATACGAGTGGTTCAAACAATGTAACATTGTTTCATTTATCTATAACTATCAGACCCGGCCACACGTTGCTGTGACTAACGAAACACAACGCCATTACCCAACCTTTATAAAATCCACACCATCCGCTTGCCAGCTGTCCGCTGCCTGAATTGAATATTTGAATTTCTCGGCTTTTCTCTACTATAATAAGCATGTTTTATACATATAAACCTTCCCCTTGAAGCACTCTATCTATTGGTGAAAACCGCATGAAAATCTCTTTCGTAGTTTAAAAGATCTATGCGCACATACATTTTGAGCGACTTCATTTTATGCTATGTAAGAGAACGTACCCATACTACGTGACACGTTTAGGGGGGGGGGGGGGTCTTCAAAATGTCACGCTTGGTATAAATGAGCGGCGGGTTGCTTAGGTTTTTGGTTAAAAATTGAAAAAAGTTGGTCACGTAGTATGGGTTCGTTCCCTAATGCAATTCGAGCGATCACCACTAATTATACAATGCTTGCAATGCAACACTGGATATTTGAAAAGGGAAAATCAAATACCTACTTGCTCTAGGAAATCTATTTTCCAATTTCTTCCGTAGAACCATAGACATCCAAATGGATAGACAAGCAGTTACAGATGAGGGGTAAAACCAAACTATGGAGAGCGAAGAGGGGAAAGATGACTGTCATTCGTTGAACAATCAATCTGACAGTATATAGGCATCTCGCATTACAATATCACCATTTAGTTCTTAAAAGCAAAATCTGCTTTGAATGAATAGACCTTTTTACATGGGAGCGCGAATTGCTTGCCACGTTCAAAACATATTTGCTAAGGCCAAATGCTCGCCCCAAAAAGACTCGCGCCAATACACATATCAATATTTTGTTTCCGTGTTTAGTTAAAACACTTTTACAAATGTTTCATAATTTACTTACCCCTGTAACCAGCGACGAGCACATTGGAGTACCGCCCACATTCGCTATGTGTACATTGATACGTAGATATATTGTATAGCACAAGCTGCCGTTATTTCGTTAAATGTATGGATGTCAGCTTCTCGCTGTTCACGGCAAGAATGATGACGTCACACATTTTAGATTCAAGCGAGGCTATATCCCCTCCCCATGGAGCGAGCCGGTTCCAAGGAGGAGCTACAGCCGGCGCCATGTGGAGGGGGAAATAATACGTTTTTATCACTTAGGGCAGGTCCAGATATATTCATATGTCCGTGCGTAGAACGAATTTCAAAAGTGACTATAGTACGGCCCGCCAGCCGTTTTAAATCGCACAAAAATATGTTTTCTTTGAATTTCTCGGCTTTTCTCTAATATAATTTACATGTATTATACACATAAACATTCCTCTTCAATCACTCTAGCTATTGGTGAAAACTGTATGAAAATCCGTTGCTTAGTTTAAAAGATTAACGCGCACATACATTTTGAGCGACTTCATTTTATACTATGTAATGATAATGATGATGATAATGCTAGATTACTTTGTGACATCATCATTGATATAATAGACATAAAAAATGATAATAGAAACACAGGTATGAAGAAGATACGCTAAGATATGATTTTGAGCGTGCCGAACTACGGCCAAATTGCATGTACTATCAAAGCGGCAAACAAAAGTAGATACAAGGCGGTGCGTAGATGCGAGTAGCAGTAAAATAAGAGTAAGTAAAGTTTTTTTTTTCAGATATGATTTTCAAATGAAGACAGAATTAAACAAGAGTCAAAAGGCAGCGCTTTCCCGCCTTATGTTCACAATGTGACGAGCAGAATAAGGAACTCCAGTGAAAAATATTATGACTTTAAAAAAACATCTTCATATAGACCAATAAACGCTGATTCTGAATATATAAGTTTTATTTAATAATAATAAACGCAGAGTTTTTAAAAAATTATTAAAAAGTCTATTTTTAATCGGGTCATAGAAACACGCTGTCAAGTTGGTATTATTAAAATGTTTAGTGGTGACGTCACTGATCACCGTAAAGTCATTGCATGGGAATGTAGGTATGACACAAGCCATCGTATTAACAACGTTTCATCTTATTCGTCTATTTAGATACCTACTGTTTATAGAGATTTAGTTGTTGTGTTTATTGACACATTATTTAGGCCTTAATAATTCAGTTTAAAAAATAAAGGTGTCTTTTATTAGTTTATCTATATTATTGAAAATATTCAAAAACTACTGCACAAAAAAATAGTAATGCTACTCTAGGGAGAATACTTCGAACTCTTAATTTCAAAATGGCACCAGTTGAACAGCTGATTGCCCGATCTTATGGTAGCTTTTGGGGGTGATGACGTCACACGTTTCACTACACATACGGTGGTTTTCGGGAGATCTTGAAAAATTAAAACTTTGAAAACTATTTTAACTATTAAAACTAACTCTAAAAAAATATGCAGTTATTTAAGTTAGATGGTTCAATTTTCAAATTTTTTCATAAAAAAAATGGACTGGAGTTCCTTATTGCCAGGCATTATTGAAGAAAGAAAGCATCGAGACTATCTTCGGAACCACGACAAAAATACAAAACCTACCGAGGTCTGCAAAGACTAAGTTTCCTCTGGAAACAGATGGAGTGTATAAACTCAGCTATTCCAGAACGGAGAACAGAACTTTTTCGAGAATGTCAACTCGGCCACCCTAACAAATCGGCAATTGCCAAGCATTTGATTGAAACCGGCCATCACTTTGGATTTGTTTCTGAAGTCCTGAGAAGACCCAAAACTCATAGAGCATCAGAGGTTATTGAAAGGAACCGAAATCGCATTAATGTTAATAGAGAAGACGGAGCTAAGCTCAATAGTTCTAGGTATCCGATTATTGACGGCTACACCAAAGGCAAACGCAGAAAACTATTTTGAAGTATACTGTAATCTCAGCTCGTAGAGGAGTGGAGCTGGTAACACGGTATCGCATCTATGTAATTAAGTGCCCGCTACCCGAATTACTACCGATTTCTTACATGTCTCCCTTAAACACGTTAAGGTTTAAAGCTCTTAAAAAATATATATATTATTCTTGAAGATAATATCTAGACATTGCCCGCACCGAAACGCAAATTATATAAAATTCCCCCGATAGAAAAAATCGCAAAGTATGCTCCAAAAATTATTATAAACACGTTTGTTTCAGTTATTTTACAAGTTATACGTATGAAAAAAACTCACAGTGTTTCTTTAAATGCTGTTTAAGACAATGCCCGCGAGATTTTTGCTCTATTTTAAACGGTCGTGTTTTGTTAAACATTTTCGCATCGATTTTGTCTCTGGAAATGTTAGCGCTCTCCTCTAAGATTCGTAATTTCGTATCTCTCCATCTTCTTCTTTTCGGGCCCGGTTGCGGAGCCTTAAGCACACACTTCACCACTATCAATTAAACATTTGCCCTGATGATGAACACTATCGCTGTCCAAAACGTTGGATAGAGAAGGAGGTAGCACAGCACGGCATAAAAACCAGGGGTGGTCCGTTAGTTTTCAGAGAGCTAGAGTGCTAAGTTTGAAAAATACGATGTTATTGAAGTTGTTGTAGCTGAAAAAAATTTTTTTTAATCAAAATTTCGGCTTTTTGTATGAAGAGTCTTTCAGTATATGGATGCGGCGTATCTTCATACAAAATATTGAAATTTTCAAACAAATTCAATAACATCGTATTTTTCTACTACAATACTACTGATACACTCCCCAAAAATAAATACAACACCTACTGAGGTTTGCAAAGACTAAGTTTTCTCTGGAAACTGATGGAGTACAAAAATAATTTTTCAGTTTGGTTAGGTATTTTGATATCAGATCCAAAATGAAGATTTTTATGAAACCGGGTGCGCAAATCTTTGATTTAGCTTCTGCGGTAATGGAACAATAATGCCCTTACCGATCTTGTTATTTATTTATTTATTTAAGGCTCTGCAACCGGGCCCGAAAAGAAGAAGATGGAGAGATACGAAATTACGAATGTTAGAGGAGAGCGCTAACATTTACAGCGACAAAATCGATGCGAAAATTGCGAAAATGTTTAATAAAATACGGCTCGTTTAAAATAGAGCAAAAATCTCGCGGGCATTATCTTAAACAGCATTTAAAGAAACACTGTGAATTTTTTCATACATATAACTTGTAAAATAACTGAAACAAACGTGTTAATAATAATTTTTGGAGCATACTTTGCGATTTTTTTCTATCGAGGGAATTTTATATAATTTGCGTTTCGGCGCCGGCAAAGTCTAGATATTATCTTCAAGAATAATATATATTTTTTTAAGAGCTTTAAAACTTACCGTGTTTAAGGGAAATATGTAATAAATCGGTACAAATCCGGGTTGCGGGCCGTTAAACGCCATAGAATAGCTTCATATTCAAGTGATACCTACATGAGATTACACAGGGGGGTATCAGTATTACAATAATAACTAATAACAAAATAAGAATGTACATTTATCAAAGTATGACATACTAAAATCGTCTGAGCAAATTGAGAATTGACATCGAAATTTTAACGATTGGGTCATTTTTATTGGAGGAAAGCAGGCGATAATCGAACAAGGAAAAAATAAAGATTTTTTAAAAATCCTAAGAAAGTTGCATTGACGATTAATATTGCGGTTGTAAATATTCCACCGTTCTTAGAATGCGCAACTAATTAATATCCTACGAGTATATGATTCATAATGTTACATTTTATTAGGGTCATGCTCTAGCTCTAATTAAAGTTAAATATCTGTCATATTATTATACATCTTATCTCTAATAATACTACAAATGAAAGTCCTTCGCCGCGTCTGTCTGTCTGTTCGCGATAAACTCTAAAACTACTGAACGGATTTTCATGCGGTTTTCACCAATAGATAGAGTAATTCATGAGGTAGGTTTAGGTATATAATTTGCCAAGGTTTTGTGTAAATTGGTTAAAATATCTCTGCACATTATAAAATAAAGTCCTCCGCCGCGTCTGTCTGTCTGTCTGTTCGCGATGAACTCAAAAACTGCTGGACGGATTTTCATGCGGTTTTCACCAATTGATGTAGAAGGTTTAGGTATATAATTTGTCCAAGGTTTTGTGTAAATTGGTTAAAATATCTCTACACATTATAAAATAAAGTCCTCCGCCGCGTCTGTCTGTCTGTTCGCTATAAACTCTAAAACTACTGAACGGATTTTCATGCGGTTTTCACCAATAGATAGAGTAATTCATGAGGTAGGTTTAGGTATATAATTTGCCAAGGTTTTGTGTAAATTGGTTAAAATATCTCTACACATTGTAAAATAAAGTCCTCCGCCGCGTCTGTCTGTCTGTTCGCGATGAACTCAAAAACTGCTGGACGGATTTTCATGCGGTTTTCACTAATTGATGAAGAAGGTTTAGGTATATAATTTGTCCAAGGTTTTTTTGTGTGAATTGGTTAAAATATCTCTATCTCTACTCATTATAAAATAAAGTCCTCCGCCGCGTCTATCTGTCTTTTCGCTAAGAACTCAAAAACTGCTGAACGAATTTTCATGCGGTTTTCACCAATAGATAGAGTAATTCATGAAGAAGGTTTAAGTATATAATTTGTCCAAGGTTTTGTGTGAATTGGTTAAAATATCTCTGTCTACTCATTATAAAATAAAGTCCTCCGCCGCGTCTATCTGTCTTTTCGCGAAGAACTCAAAAACTGCTGAACGGATTTTCATGCGGTTTTCACCAATAGATAGAGTAATTCATGAGGAAGTTTTAGGTATATAATTTGTCCATGTTTTTGTGTGAATTGGTTAAAATATCTCTATGTCTACTAATTATAAAATTAAATCCTCTGCCGCGTCTATCTGTCTGTTCGTGAAGAACTCAAAACTGCTGAACGGATTTTCATGCGGTTTTCACCAATAGATAGAGTAATTCATGAGGAAGTTTTAGGTATATAATTTGTCCATGTTTTTGTGTGAATTGGTTAAAATATCTGTATGTCTACTCATTATAAAATTAAATCATCCGCCGCGTCTATCTGTATGTTCGCGAAGAACTCAAAAACTGCTGAACGGATTTTCATGCGGTTTTCACCAATTGATGAAGAAGGTATATAATATAATTTGTCCAAGGTTTTGTGTGAATTGGTTAAAATACCTCTATCTCTACTCATTATAAAATAAAGTCCTCCGCCGCGTCTATCTTCTTTTCGCGAAGAGCTCAAAAACTGCTAAACGGATTTTCATGCGGTTTTCACCAATAGATAGAGTAATTCATGACGAAGTTTTAGGTATATAATTTGTCCATGTTTTTGTGTGAATTGGTTAAAATATCTCTATGTCTACTCATTATAAAATTAAATCCTCCGCCGCGTCTATCTGTCTGTTCGCGAAGAACTCAAAAACTGCTGAACGAATTTTCATGCGGTTTTCACCAATAGATAGAGTAATTCATGAAGAAGGTTTAAGTATATAATTTGTCCAAGGTTTTGTGTGAATTGGTTAAAATATCTCTGTCTACTCATTATAAAATAAAGTCCTCCGCCGCGTCTATCTGTCTTTTCGCGAAGAACTCAAAAACTGCTGAACGGATTTTCATGCGGTTTTCACCAATAGATAGAGTAATTCATGAGGAAGTTTTAGGTATATAATTTGTCCATGTTTTTGTGTGAATTGGTTAAAATATCTCTATGTCTACTAATTATAAAATTAAATCCTCTGCCGCGTCTATCTGTCTGTTCGTGAAGAACTCAAAACTGCTGAACGGATTTTCATGCGGTTTTCACCAATAGATAGAGTAATTCATGAGGAAGTTTTAGGTATATAATTTGTCCATGTTTTTGTGTGAATTGGTTAAAATATCTGTATGTCTACTCATTATAAAATTAAATCATCCGCCGCGTCTATCTGTATGTTCGCGAAGAACTCAAAAACTGCTGAACGGATTTTCATGCGGTTTTCACCAATTGATGAAGAAGGTATATAATATAATTTGTCCAAGGTTTTGTGTGAATTGGTTAAAATACCTCTATCTCTACTCATTATAAAATAAAGTCCTCCGCCGCGTCTATCTTCTTTTCGCGAAGAGCTCAAAAACTGCTAAACGGATTTTCATGCGGTTTTCACCAATAGATAGAGTAATTCATGACGAAGTTTTAGGTATATAATTTGTCCATGTTTTTGTGTGAATTGGTTAAAATATCTCTATGTCTACTCATTATAAAATTAAATCCTCCGCCGCGTCTATCTGTCTGTTCGCGAAGAACTCAAAAACTGCTGAACGGATTTTCATGCGGTTTTCAGCAATAGATTGATAGATAGACTGATTCATGAGGAAAGCTTAAGGTTTTGTGTAAATTTGTTGAAATATATAATTAAAGGAGAATGTCTGTGAGTGGTGGACGAGCGGGCTGGCAAGCAGGCGGTGTGGATTTGATTTTTATGCAAATATAAATATAATAAATCTACAGTTTTATAACGAGGTTGATAAAATTTTGCACACGTGACCTTCAAAATCAGAGGAAGATCACTGTCTACATTTGATTTAGAATATTCTGTGTAAAGCCCGGGCATCGCCGGGGACAGGTAGTGATTCATAAGTTACATTTTATTAGGGTCATGCTCTAGCTCTAATTAAAGTTAAATATCTGTCATATTATTATACGTTTTATAAATTAATAATTCGTGACTCAATAAGTGACGTCAGGACTTGATGATTTGTTTATCTTTACGACATGTGGTAAAGTTTAATCATTTTACTGCGCTCTTTCCTCGACGAAATGCTTTAAATCTATTTTGGTTTTATTAAGGAATTATTTCACAACCACAGATAATAAAAACAAATGAAGATAATATGGCATGCAAGCAGCGTCTACTCCATCGGAGCAATCACGCGAAATAAAATTTGCCTCGACTGCTCGCGATTTCCCAGAAGATTATTTAAAAAAATTTTCACCAACATTAAAAAAATCATACCTCCGAATTTTAATATTGAAACATAAAAACTTATTATAGTGCTATATAGCCAATGAATTAACCTGTATTTTACTGTTTATCTTATATTTGTAAGATTTATAAAAAAATATAAACAAAAGTTTATAACTGCGCGAATCCTGCGTGTTGTTACTTTGAAACTGCCGTGAGGGGTACTTACGAGTCAACGTAGAATATTTTCGATTTCTGAATGTTGTCTGTGGTATACTTGATAATGAAAGGTGCATATCTATGGAAATAGGACTTAATTTTAACCGTAAACAGCTTATCAAAAATTCGACGTGAAAAAATATCTGAAGTATTTTTTTTTAACAATGTTCTAAAATAGTCTACAAAGTTCGGATTTGCGACATCTATAGTCATAATAGATGAAGCATTTCAATAGCTTCGTTTTAAAATAAATGTCCGGTCGGGGAAATGTTTTAAATAATTACAATAAACGTTTTACGAGTGGTAGAAAAATTTGGTTCAATTTTTACCATAATCGCTCCAGTCGTAAGAGTAGTATTATTTCATTTTTTTCTATGTTACCTAATGATTAATTAATCACCACTCATTCTAATGCTTGTCCATCGGTACTTATTTGTCCATTCTTATACTAATAATAATAGTTGGATAATTTGTAGAGCGCCGTTTTTGTGAAAAATCACCTCAAGGGCGCTGTACAATTTATTTTGAATTCTTTGGCTCTATGTAACTTAATTATATAAATAGAAACATAAACATACTTACCTGGCAGATCAATTGCCATAAACACACTTTATTAGAAAGTTTATGCTTGGAGAAGATATGACTTTGCACGCGGAGGACATTATATGTATTTTATATTATATCATTAATTTTCTATATACGTTTATCCTGACGAAGAAACGTTTGGTTTTTAAATGTGTCGATTATTTTGATTAAATGTATAAAAGATTATTTATTTTTTTGTGGGGTATACAATATTATTTATTTCGACATAAAATGGCTTTCACATTAAAGTGATACATATTATTATACTTAAGTATACAGTTGTACACGGGAGGGTATCAGTATTATATTAAGGCTCTGCAACCGGGTTCAAAAAAAAAAGATGGAGAGATACTAAATGACGAATGTTAGAGGAGAGCGCTAACATTTACAGCGACAAAATCGATGCGAAAATGTTTAATAAAATACGACTCGTTTAAAATAGAGCAAAAATCTTGCGGGCATTATCTTAAACAGCATTTAAAGAAACACTGTGAATTTTTTCATACATATAACTTGTAAAATAACTGAAACAAACGTGTTTATAATAATTTTTGGAGCATACTTTTCTATCGAGGGAATTTTAAATAATTTGCGTTTCGGCGCGGGCAAAGTCTAGATATTATCTTCAAGAATAACATATATTTTTTTAAGAGCTTTAAAACTTACCGTGTTAAAGGGAAATATGTAATAAATCGGTAGAAATCCGGGTTGCGGGCCCTTAAGAATAAAATAAGAATGCATGGGTACACAAAAATAATATCGCTGATGAAATACAGTGGTTATTGGAAATACAATGAGATAAAATTGAAAAAAATGCAAATTTTTTTTTTTTAAATATAACTTAATTCGGAGAAAAGCTAATTTAGCCAATTTTTGCTCTTAACCAATGATATAACAATTAAGATAAAATTGACCGCACTTCGGACAGATAAAACACTTCTATTGCTTCAACTCTTCCGTGGTTCTCTCTGATAAGACCAAAGAGGTAACGGATGATCCTAGTAACCCAATATAATTAGTGCCAAAGGTGACTTATATCTTGCAGAGTTACCGACTTAACTAAGGTCAACTGAACCCCAATTGACCTCGTGACAGTGGCGATCTGAAAGGAGGAAAGTGCAATTAAAACTGTCAATTCACCTAGATTCAACTAGATCATAGACTTAACGAGATAGAAGATAGTCTATACTGGTCCGAGGCAGTCAACCCTTAGATCAGCAACATCATCAGCTATAGGCAGACTAACGAAAGCCAAATACTAAGTTTGGAGATCGTGCTTTCGGAGTATCTGGGCCTAAGACTTGGAATAAACTCCCTCCGGAACTAAGAAGCCCAACAGACTTTAGATTCAAACTAAAAATCTACCTTTTTAGGCTCTCACACGTTAAAATTAAATAAAAGAATATCCTATTATTCCTATTAATATTATAAAGGCGAAAGTTTGTATGGATGTATGGATGTTTATTACTCTTTCACGCAAAAACTATTAAATGGATTTTAAAAATTCTTTCACTAATAGAAAGCTACATTATTTGCGAGCATTGTAGGCTATATATTGGTAAGGTCTGGCGTAATGAATAAGCTCTGGCGTTATGAAATTATTTATTATACGTTTATTGCCCAGACAAAAAGCAAAGCGTTGCTAAGTAATTGTTAGACGTGCGCTGTCATTTTGTTATTTGTTAAGGTTACTATGGTTTGATAGTAAAAATTTACCGCAGTAGAAATTTCTCGCAGTGCGTAGGACAAAACCCAGCATTCAAAAATTTTAATTTACGCGCAGGATTCGATACCGCGACCTTCGGATTGCGAGTCAAGAGCCTTACCCCTCAATCACTGAGACCGTCTTTAATTAATTAATTTTATTCATTTAGTCATTAATTTTTAATAATAACATCAACTTTATTATTTACTAGCAGACCCGGCTACTCGTTGCTGTGGCTAATAAAACACAACGTCATGTACTGGATGGTTATCCAACCTTTATAACCGCCGCCGTCTTTGAGTTTATCGCGAAGAGACAGACAGATGCCGCGGAGGGCTTTAATTTATAATACGTAGAGATGGTGTGAAAGATTATAATAATGTGCATGAAATGCTTGGGGTAACTAACGTATTTAAGTTAATAAGGATTAATACTGTATCCGTCTAAATAACTTTTCAATTACCGCAATGTACGTGACCATTTTTTTGAGAAGATAGAATGGGTATAGTAAGCTATCCGTAAAAGATAGATATATGCCCTCGCGGACTTTTTTGTAGATCTATAAAAGAGGAATATCCCACCATGCATTGTTTTGTTATATCCCAAAAGGATTATTAGGCAGCGTTTTCGATGAAAGCTACCAGGCGGCTTGACTTTTTCCGACACTTCTAACAATTATCGTTATGTTTCAACCAATTTTCACAAATCCTTGACAATTTACATACGTAAACCTTCCTCCCGAAACACTCTATCTATTGGTGAAAACCGCATGAAAATCCGTTCAGTAGTTATCGAGTTTATGGCGAACAGACAGACAGACAGGCGACGCGGGGGACTTTAATTTAAGAGATAGAGATTTATGGATAGTGAAGTTGAACGAAACACTATTGTATTTATTCAAATACTGTTGCATGCATGTTTTATTTGATATCCTTGAGTGCATAAACCAATGTTTACTTCTTTTATCACACTTTTGTAAATAAATGCATATATTTTGCCTTCCGCTGTCTGTGTTCACGTCGCTTTGACATTTCAACACTCGCTGACTTTTATCTAAGCATGTTGTGGCTTATATTTACATGTGCCTCTGAGCGATAATTACGTTCGTTAGGTCGTGAAACGCCGAGATTATGCTTCAAGCTAAATTTATAAATTACTAGCTGAAGTCCCCGGCGTTGCTCTGTTGCGCAGAGTTTTTCTAAATCAGATTTAGACAGTCATTTTCATCTTATTTTGAACAAGTGTGCAAATTTTCATGTATACTAGAATAAAACTGTGGATTTGCTTAAGAGGGCATTACCAGAGAAAACCAGAAATATGTCATTTTCAAATCAGATTTTAGACGTATTGACTCTTTTCCACAAAAAATTATAAATGGATTTCGAAAGATTGTTCTTTTATCTAGCATTCGCATGTAATAAATTTTGAGAAATTTTTTTAATTTTTAGTATAATAAGGTTATTCCATAGGTCGTTGGTAGATTTGTTAAATTTTCTAAAAAGATTTTGTATTATAGCACACCCATTTCAAATAATATAATCATGCAGTAAAATAAATCAATACATTATCTAGCAAACGCATGTTTTAGAATTTTAATTTTAGTTTCAATAAAATCATTAAAAAATATGTACGTACATGTGTTTCTTGACGAAAATTGGTCCATTTGTGTATTTATTTGCGCACTTACAAACTAATGTATTTCAGATTTTTTTACCATTCTTATTAAATTTAGACATTATTGAAAAATGATAAATACTTATAATCAAAAAATAATTACAAGAGTACATTATTTTAATAGTTTTATCATCACGCCTTTCAGCATTTTTGGATGAAGGTATAAATTAAAGCTAATTTGAATTGAAATAAATTCGATATTGAGTTATAATTTTAAAAAGCTGGTACGGAGAATAATTTATCTTTCTCATTGTAACCGCCCTGCACGATCGTAAGAACAACTTTCGACGAAATGTGGATTTTCGTCCGCTGGCTGGTTAAACTCTCTTAAAAAGCAAAGTTCCGCCACCAAATACGTACACTCTTCTTAATATCTTTACATAGTATAAACCCTCGACTCTGTGCAGAAACGGGTCGTTTCTACGACTCATTCTTGAGCTCAACAGCTCGGCTGAGGAACGATTTGCCGGCCTCTGTGTTTCCTCCCTCCTACAACATGGGTCTCTTCAAGATACATGTTCACTCCTTCTTTTCCTCAAAAAGACCCTCCACACAGCATCCTCAAAGATGACATGGGCCTCCTGTGTGCAGTTAATGTAAATAATAGCAATGTCGCTCCCGCTGTCTTTGCGCTCAGGTTTTTTTAAACTACGCAACGGATTTTCATGCGGTTTTCTCCAATAGATAGAGTGATTAATGAGGAAGGTTTAAGTATCTATATAATTTGTCAAGGTTTTGTGTAAATTGGTTGAAATATATAATATATAAAGGGAGCGGGCTGGCAAGCGGGAAGACGGGGACAATTCAGGTCTATTTGTTCGGTGTTTGGCACAAATTATATAGATCTCATAAAAATCGTTGTTTCTCCCTTACTATAATGGTTAGAAATATGATTTAAACGGTGTTAGAAAGAACAAACACCGCGCTTTATATTCAAATCTAAAATATGACTACAAAATAATTAAAATGTACACCTTTATGAATCCACAGTTTCCCGCCGTAATTTAAAAAAATAAAACAAAGTGTGCAATACACACGGTAGAAGCGAAAAAACTAAAGTAGACAAGAGTGGGGGGGAGGCTACGAAGCACCGCACAAAGAGGGGACCGATTATACTATCTCATTCTCTCGCAGGCTAAATCCTGTAGATGAATGTGTTTGTCTCTTTTTAGTGTCGCTTTTTCATCGTGAGTTACAAATCACAACGGTGCTAAAGAAGTTTTCACTTAAAAAAAACGAGTGTGCTTTAGACCACACGACTGAAGTAATAAAAGAACATATGACATTGACATTGGGGTGACTTATGACATTGGGGTGACATATGACCATGGGGTTACCTATGACCCTGGGGTGACCTGCGACCGTGGGGTGACCTACGTTCTTGGGGTGACCTACGACCCTGGGGTGACCTACGACCTTGGGGTGACCTACGACCTTGGGGTGACCTATGACCTTGGGGTGACTATCCTTATCCTTATCACTTCCCAAGTCAAGCGTGCGTAAAGGCCCGACCTTTCGCATCACACTTTTCGTAACATCATAATTTTCGTAACACATCACCATTTTTTGTAACACATCACCACTTTTCGTAACGCATTCACCAGCTTACCTCCCAAGTCGGGCGTGCGTAAAGAAGTTTTACTTCAAAAACATTTATATTTATATTAAAGTCGCCTAATACAGCTTGCGCATACAGGTTTAGCAGATTGCGGTTTGCAGTAAAGTTGTTCCCTCAGGATGTTGACGGCTGGCGAGTAAACATCCTCCTTGGATCCTGTGCTCCTGGCATATAATACCCGTATACAGGTATTTTACCGTACAATGCAGTATTTTTACCCGAGCTAAATTTAGCCGCCATAACTCAGGCGAGTCCCATACTTAAAATACTGCTTTTTACGGGTCTCGTTGCAGGAGAGCTCAATCTGTGCTACGCGATCCGCTTTTAAAGGATGAGTCTAGTCCAACCGAGTGTTTTTTTCAATGCGTTTTTTTTCAAAGATAAAATTTATTGTCATTCACCGAACTTTTGTTACGTGTAAAGGTACATTTTGAACAAGAAAAAACACTGTTGAAACTTTGATTTGAATCTATCTATCTATCTGTCTTATAAATAAAAATGAATCGCCGAAATGTATGTACGCGCATAACTTCCGAACGACCGCACCAAATGGGATAATTATTTTTTTGTATGTTCGTTATTGTCGGGACAAGGTTTGTATAAGACTACTGGTGGGCTCTGGCATTACGAAATTTGTATAAAAAAATTGCAATGGGTGACACGCGAACTGTTTGAAAACTGAATGTATGGAATGCGGGAGGGGGGTGGGGGGGTAACTCGGGTAGGGGGTTCGCGGTAGGGGGAGGGTAACCCAGGAGGGGGGAGGGGAACTAAGGAGGGGGGTTCGTGGGACGGGGGAAGGGAGTGGAGTGGGGAGAGGGAAGGTAGAGGAGGCGGATTGGGATCGCGGGAGAGGAAGTGGAGGCGGAAGGGGAACGAGACGAATGGGAAAGGACACGCAGGGAGAAACAATTTCTTTATTAAATGGCATAGCAACGCATGCCGGGAACCAGCTAGTATCTATATATTGTTACGTTACAAAAGATAAAGAATAGACCCCCTTATTCCTGTTGCGAGGAGCTAGTGAATTGACCCCAGTGCACTAACTCGCCGCACCGCCCCTCTCCGCCCCCCTCCCCGCACGCGCAGTCCGTGGCCCGAGGCCGAACGGCACCCGGCAGCCATTCCCCCGCTGCTTTCGGGCTCGGCATTCACGGCAACAGTGTCCCAGAGTGTCCACAGTAATTGCGCCGCGGCGCTGTGTCGAGAACCTAAGAACTCGCTGTGTTTATTTTAATTGTGTATTGTGCTCGAAGAGGCTTACGCCTACCCAGTACCTGTCTGACGACTACCTATTTCCTGCTTGTGAGTACAAATGAACCTTCCTTCCCCTCTGTGTGCTAAGAACTGACATTTAAATTCACTAAATACGTGTAGAGAGTTGAGAGAGGTCCCCCCGTTATGATAGGATTATAGAGATAGCCAAATACCCATGTGTATAGTGCCGACGCTGGCTTTTGTATAACCCTGTTCACCTTTAAATGAATAAACCCTTTACGTGCAAAACTGTGTTCTGATTGAGGAAGGAGACCTGGAGATTGTGAGGAAAGGTAGAGGAGGAGGAATTTACAAGCGAACCACAAACACTCGCCCTGGTTTTAAGAGGAACCTTGCTCGCGCCGGCTTTGCTGAGCTAGCTGTTGGCCTGTTTATTGCATGTCCTTTCCAGGTTTTGGGTTTAGCGAATGGCCGCAAGTAGCGCCGATGCTAACAATATATTTAGATATAGCGGCAGCAATTGGAGGGTCCGACCAAATCGGCTGGAATCCTGGAGTCCTTGGAAATTATCTGAAACATATTATTCAAAAAAAATTTCTTATTTATAATTGAATGCAAAATGCGCATGAACCATAGTTTGCAAAAAAAGTTGTTGATTGCATAAATTGCGGACATGAAAACGAAAATTGACAAAAAAATCTGCCTTAATTTTGCATTAACTTTGTCCTACAATAATAATTTTTCAGAAGTTTTTTTTTAAAGTAGAGGTTCATCCGCATATCAGGTAGGCAAACTCATCTGCCGTTGTAGCGGTAAGAACCGCTAAGACACTATATTGCTCAATGGATTCGACCAGTGTGGTTGGCAGCATTACAAGCCATCTGTATTCCGAGGTTGGTGCCCATGCTTCGCAATAGTTCGAGAGCGCCGCGGGCACATAAGTACTAGAGTTTGGTTCCAGGCGACTTGTGAGACGGCCGACGGCATGTGGATCCTGACAGAAACACGACGGGCAGAAGATCTCACAGATTCACAGACCTCATGGGAATTATCAATCACGTATCGTTATTATATTTTCATTGGTTTTCTCATACATAATTTAACAGACTATTTGTCGTTTAATAGTTCTAGGGCAATTTTAATAAACGACTGGCGCCTACCATCTTTCAATCTTAGAAGCAACTTATGATACAATATGCACTGTTTTCTTGGAGCAGTCACCATACCCTGAGAATAATCATTTAATTTATTTAGAGTCTCTTTTGTTGATCAAACCTTGTATTTATGATTAAATATTATATTCCCTTTATAGCCTTTAATTTCATTTAGTATTGATTACCATATTCACATGTCTTACCTACCCTGAGCTTAGCATTACCTTACTACAAGATTTAACTTTCATAACCTCAATATTCCATTCTGACAGTAAGATGTCGATTCACACTTTTAAATACCACGAGGTTAACCAAATACGTTTAATTACGTTATATTTTGGCACCTCCATGAAGCATAACGTTTCAGTGGCGCCCCACGTTGGGCGCCACTGAAGCATATTTAACAAGAAGATGCTTAATTGTTGTTAATCTGAGTGTAGGTATGTGTAACAAGAAGGAAAATTAAACCAGAGCATGAGACCAAATGAAACTCTCAACTTTAAACAATATTTATTAATTTACAAAACATGTATATTGGATAATTCTAATTATGAGAGGTTAACCTGCAGGGTGTGCCTACCCTCGAAGAGACTAGGTATTGTAATATAAGTTATGACACGTGTGTTAAATATAAGAGGAATGAAACGATTAAATTAGATATGAGCGCCATCCTAATTTTATAGTTGAACTAGGAAAACTACAAGCTAAGTATTATAGATAAACCATTGCAAAATAAATATATAAGTTAAGACTACATTACGAAAGTTGACCGTGAATCCGAAAGCGAAGTCCATTGTTCCATGTAAGATTTCTCGTGACCGGTTCCCAGCCGTCCTGTAGTGTGTTGGAAGTCCGCCCCTGCCCGTTTCCAGAAAGTAACTGAATCTTCTTCTTTGGATGAGCTCTCAATACCCGCGTCAGCCGGCAAGGTCACGTGGTTGTAACAATAGTGATGTTCAATCTCGCTAGTGATGTCTGATATGCGATCGCCACTGCTATACCGTCAAGACCTAGGAAAACCTCACCCCATGAACTCGGGCACCTCTGTTAAATCACCAAACGTAGCGAACCACTTGACCTATGGCAGGGATGTTGGTATAGTTTTATTCTGTCAGGTTATTCGCATTTTGGGAATGATTGAATTTAAAAAAAAATCAATAATAATGTACTTTGCTCTACTTATATAAATTTGAAATTGTGCATGCCCGATACTAATTGAAAACCCGACCTCTGGGTTCAAGTGGTCCGGTTCTGCTCTGCGGAGGTCGTCAGTTGTGACACAAAGCAGTTACTTGATAGACATTTAGCAGAGCTCAATGCGACGGATGTAATAAACCTGTCAATAATTTCAATACCCCTGACTGCTGACTGCTGACTGCACGGTCGGTCGAGATAAGAACCGTATAGCTGCTGGCCTACAGCAGTTTGTGCCGTCCAGAGTACAGGATTCGTTATTCAGTAGGGTGGGTCGGCAATACCAACTAATTAACCCCCCAGGCCTGGGGCTTATTTTGTCGGAAGGTTAAAATATTTCCTTTTTATAATGAAATCAAAATAAATGGAATATTTTGGAACGAATCCAAAAATTAACAACTGTTTTTGAAAGGTGATGAAATACGCTTTCTAACTAACTAACCATCGTGCCGTTTTCCCGCAGGGGTAGGCAGAGAAGACGGACCGCTAAACAACTCGGTCTTGGCACACACTCTTTGCCTCACTCACATTCATGTTCCTCATTCATTCGGAGGGACAGCGCTTGATAGTTAGTGCACATCAACATTCATATTTCGGCATTTTGATGTTGTGTATATATTTGAAATCCATAATTTACTAGTAATTAGTATTCAGATACACAAATCACGAGACTCCTGACAACATCTATTCGAAAATGCTTCGACGGGCCACCCTAACGCGCAGTACGCAGTATGTATGTAGGTGGTAAGAGGGTGGGCCTTCTCGGAAATTCGTCTCGCGTCGCGTCAGACGGCGACGTAAAAAAAAACTCAATCTCGTGTCGGTGTTTTGTCCCCGAAAGGGCGAACATGAACTTTTTATTAAAATGCGTTCGGGTTTTTTATATGACAAATTATTCACCCACAAACTGTTTTTTTTATACGTTTTATTACCAAACGTGGGTGATTTTCTCATATGAATAGATTTTTCATTCTAAAATAACAGAAATCTTATATAAAAGTATATAGTAGCAAACCCGGACACACGTTGCTGTGGCTATCGAAACACAACACCGTTGCCCAACCTTTATAACCAACGCCATCTGTTAATTTGCATACATATGAAATCCACACCGCCCGCTTGCCAGTCCGCTGCCCGCTTGCCAGTCCGCTCCCTTTATATATTATATATTTCAACCAATATACACAAAACCATTACAAATTATATACCTAAACCTTCCTCGTGAATCACTCTATTTATTGGTGAAAACCGCATGAAAATCCGTTGCGTAGTTCAAAAGATCTAAGCAAATTCACCACTTTCCCGGTTACCGAACGAGTTTCCGAACATCGTGTATTATTCAAATACAAAAAAAAATACATTTTTTAAAAACTTCCGAACTTTCAATTTTTGCAAAACCACTTACGACAAACTTTCGATTTTTTCCAATTTAAAAACACTTTCCCAGTTTTCTATTAACCACAAAATTAATCTGAAATAATATGGTTGCTTGCGTAATGATGAATGTCTTAACTAACAGATGTTTTAATAGTACACAACTGCTAACCCTGTACAAATCACAAGTGCGCCTCGCGGTTGAATTTGGCAGCCACCTCTGGTCTGGAGCCCCAAAATACCTGAGAAAAAAACTCCCGACTCTGTGCAGAAACGGGCGGTCCGTCTGAACAAATTTCGAACAATTTCGAAAAAAATTTCAACAATCTCGAAATATCACTAACGGACCAATAAGACAATCGTACAAAAATAACGTAAAAACTCCGGCAGTGAATACAAGCTTTGGACAAAGGCACTTTCAATAAAATATCATGCTACAAAAGCATTCAACAGTCTTACCCTTGAAAATAAAATAGAAGAAAACAAAAATAAATTCATACTCTAAATTAAAAAATGGATTAAAGAACAAAAAAGACAATATTACCAAAATCTCATTACATAATAAGAATAAAACACATACACGTAACGCACAAAACCGATATAAAACACGTCATAAAATAATTCATTTTACATTTTTAATTTAATTTTAGCTCACTTTTTTTTATGCAGCATTATTTTCATATTATTTTTAATGTATTACGTATAATTTTTTGTTTCGTAAAATGGAGGCCTCAGCACAGGTGAGCTACCCAGTGAGGCCGACATTGCTGAATTGTATTTGAAATGTTACTCTAGCTCCACACTATTCGCGAAGTTGAACGAGGTTAGCCGAATACGATAGTGCGGAGAGGCACTTCGTCTTACTTCGTCCAACCTTGGCTCGTCTCGGGCGACCTCCAGTTTTTGTCGGTTTTTGCGCCCGAGTCAAAGGACTCGAGGTTGCACGAAGTGCCTCTCTACACTACTCGATTAACTTCAGTTCGCTTCAATACGTCGTCGTGAATACACGTGCGCGCTAGCAATTTTTTTTGTTGTATTGTCACACGGCACGATTATGAGTGGAATACAGTGGTCGCAGGAGCAAATTCTGTTGCTCCTGCGACCGGGGCATGTTAGAAATACCCGTAGACGAATTAAAGAAAAAGAAAGATTCGCTTTTTGCTACGTACAGGAGCTACCGTAGAAAAAAAGATGCGTCAATAAATAATAATAATAATATTGGTTTATTGTCTTCATTTCTTAGTAACAAGTAGAGATAATGATATCCTCACTGGGATCTCCCGTGCTGAGGATTTCATTTACATATTATAATTTAATTATAAGAAATTAATATGAATTAGACATAACATATATCATGTAGTATTTTTTTTTTAATAATTATAAAGTAAATAAGATAGTGTTTTCTTTATAATTCAGTTCACCAGATTTGGTTTTAGTCTGTATTTGATATCAGTATATTTTCTATTTCTGATTTATTAGTATTTTATAGTATTTATTTAGTATCCAGCTTTTTATTTGAAATTTAAATGTTATAATGTTAAGGTTTTTGAGTTAGAGTGGTATTTTATTCTAGAGTTTAATGCCATAATATAAGAAGCTTTTTTGCCCAAATGTTGTGTTAGTAGTTACTTGTTGGATTTGTTTTGACCATGAGATCTAGTGTTTCTAATGTACGTGTTAGTTGTTATTTGGGTTTTGTACTTATGAATGTAAAAATATGTACATAGTTATAATACGCGAGCGTGCACATTGCAACGGCAGCTGCTACTTGAGCGTCCATGACGTGCGAGTCGTGACAGTACCACCGCGCGAATGAGTTCTCGCGAAGTTGAACGAGTGTGTAGCGACGTACTTCGAACTTCGGTCAACTTTCCCGAATATTTCGTCGAGGAACTTCGCGAGTAGTGTAGACCTAGCATAAGATACTATATCAAATAAATGAATAATTCCACGGTCTGAACAAAACAAGGTTTTACAGCGCTACCCTAGCTGCGGTTCCTCGTAGAGATGGGCCGTTACAGTGGCGGACTAAGCCCGTCAGAGGCCCGGGGCGGCAAAGCTGAATGAGGCCCCCCCCTAGTTAAAGTTGATGTAATTTTACAAGATTTTTATTCAGTTCACACAAGCCTTTGGTCATGGGGGACCTCCAAGGGCCTCCGTGTTCCCTTGATCAAATCCTAAACAAGGCTTTAAGGCACCAGGGCACTGTAAAAAAAAATTGTCATATTTTTTTTTCATTTTCTAAAAGACGCATTTGTTAATAATGCTATCACCTAAAGTTTCAAGGAAATTCTAAGAAAATTTAAAGAAAGTTGTAAACAGTTTGTATGATGAATTATCCTTCAGCAAAACTTTCAACGCATTTTAATGCAATAATATACAAATACAGGCGGATGTATAGTTTTTTTTATATGTTGTCAACCAGGTGGAAAAACGAGTTTAAAAAGTTTCGAGAAAAACGCATTCAAAGTTTTGCTGAAGGATAATTAAACATACATACTGTTTCAAACGGTTTCACATAAAATGCTGTAAAAAACATTTGGTGAGAGCATTGTTAACTTCAGAACATGAAATGAAAAAAAAAATTACAAACATTTTTTTACAGTGTCCTGGTGCCTTAAATCATTGTTTAGGATTTGATCAAGGAAACATGGAGGCGTTCGGAGGCCCCCGGGGACCAGAGGCCGCCCCTACCCCCCTCCTTACCGTTAGTTAGTCCACAACTGAATCTTTTTAATTGCTTACCTTTTTTTTACATTAACTCCACACAGGAGGCCCTCAGGAAAATAATTTCCCTCAGGGCCTATGTCATCTGGGATGCTGTGTGGAGGGTCTTTTTGAGGAGAGGAAGGAATGAACATTGGTCTTGAAGAGACCCATGTTGTAGGAAGGAGGAAACACAGAGGCCGGCAAATCATTCCACAGCCGAGCTGTTGAACACAAGAACGAGTCGAAGAAACGACCTGTTCTCATGTGACAAATGTCAACTGTGTACAAATGTTGGGCACGCGTTTGGCGTGTTTCCCGACTATGCACCGGTGCCGAAGGGATCAATGATGCTAGTTCCTCGGAGCATCTTCCATTGTAATACCGGTAGAACAAGGATAGCATTCCCACCCGACGCCTGTGCTCTAATGATTGCAATCCGTCTGTTAAGATGGGAGAATCTATCAAACGGACCGCCCGTTTCTGCACAGAGTCGAGGGTATTTTTCAGGTATTTTGGAGCTCCAGACCAGAGGTGGCTGCCAAATTCAACCGTGGGGCGCACTTGCGATTTGTACTGGGTTAGCAGTTGTGCACTATTAAAGTATCTGCGGTCCCTATACAGTACGCCCAGTTTCTGGGAGGCTAACTTTACTCTGGCTTCGATGGAGCCCCCATACCTGAGCTGGTCACTTAGGGTTACACCAAGCATATCAATGGAGGGCCTGTTCGGAAGATTGCTTCCGTTGAAAGAGACTAGATTTTCATTTCGATCCCTTTTAAGACGTAATCAGACAAGATTGGGTCTTTGAAACATTAAATTCAACTAGATTATTTTTACCCCAAAAGAAAACACTCTCGAGGTAACCGTCCATTCTTTGCTTCAAAGCCATACGAGCTGTTGGAGTTTGTGAGCCCTTTGGGGGCTTGTCAAACGAAAAGCTATCATGAACTGTACTGTCATCCGCGTAACAATGAATTGGTGCACATGACAAAAGGTCGTTGATGTGCAACAAAAACAAAGTCGGAGACAGAACCGATCTTTGTGGGACGCCAGCATTTATCGAGTGAGAGGAAGAGGTGAAACCATCGGCTACCGTCTGAATCGACCTCTCCCTCAAGAAGTCGGCGATCCACGTACACAAGGATGCGGGAAGTCCGTAAGAAGGCAGTTTGTTGACAAGTCCTCGGTGCCAAACCCGGTCAAAGGCCTTGGAAATGTCCAGTGCAACCGTTTGGGTCTCACCGAAACGTTCCAGGCATCGCCCCCAAACATGCGTCACATATGCGAGAAGATCACCGCACGAGCGGTTCCGCCGGAATACGTATTGACGGTCGTTAATAATTTTGTTCTTCTCGAGGTATGTGAGCAGTTTGTCGTTGATCACACGTTCCATCACCTTAGACAGAACTGATGTGATCGCTATGGGGCGGTAGTTGGCCGGGTTGGAGCGGTCACCCATCTTTGGAATAGGATGGATAACCGCTTTCACGATAATAATGCTTTCACCAAATTCGTAAAATTGACGGAGATACAGCATCTTATATGAAACCGTTTTAAACAGTTTGTATGTAGAATTATCCTTCAGCAAAACTTTGTAGGCATTTTTCTCAAAACTGCGTTTTTCAACCTGGTTGACAACATATTAGAAAAACTGTAGATCTTATTTGCATGCACCACGCACTAAATCTTAAACTGGTCGATAATCCAGTCTCTATAGCCATTACAGTATTATCCATAAGACGTGTAGGCAACTGCCTAGGGGCCCGCATTGGGAGGGGCTTCTAGGGTAAAGGGCACCGATAAGTGCATTGCCTAGGGGCCCCGACATGTTTAAGCCAGCCCTGGCAGGCTCCATAAGGTAGTGTAGGCCACTGCCTAGGAGCTCCGCATCGGGTAGGGGCCCCTAGGGTAAAGGGGCCCCGAGACGTGCATTGCCTAGGGGCCCCGATATGTTTAAGCCGGCCCAGGCAGGTCCGTATTGTCCATAAGGATCTGTGGGCCACCGCTTTCGAAAATCCAGTCACTATAGCCAGAACCGTAATATCCATAAGAAGTGCAGGCAACTCCCTAAGGGCCCCGCATCGGGTAGGGGTCCCTGGGGTAAAGGGGCCCCGAGACGTGTATTGCCTAGGGGCCCCGACATGTTTATGCCAGCCCTGGCAGGGCCGTATTGTCCACAAGGCCACTGCAGGCCACTGCATAAGGGCCACGTATCGGCTACGTATCCCCTTTACCATAGGGGCCCCGAGACGTGCATTGAGTAGGGGCCCCGACATGTTTAATCCGGCCCTGAGTATGATACCAGACGAGGAAAATTTACCATAAGAAATAGAAAATAAAATTCATTCAAAAATAAAACGCATTCAAAATTTGCTGAAGGATAATTCAACATACAACTGTTCCAAACGGTTTCACATAAAACGCTGTATCTCCGTCAATTTTTCGAATTTCCTTTAAAAAAATTGGTGTGAGCATTCTTAAAACAAGTGCATCTATCAAAAAATGAATAAAAATAACAAAAATTTTTACAGTGGTGTCTTAAAGCCTTATTTTGGGTTTGATCAAGGGAACATGGAGGCGTTTGGGGGCCCCAAGACTGGGGGCCCGGGGCGGACCGCCCCCGCCGCCCCCCCCTTAGTCCGCCACTGGGCCGTTATATCATTTTATTCGACCCGGGAATTAGAAACATGTTAAATTATTTCAATAATGTTTTGATTGTGCCCGACACTATCACTATTCTCCTGTTGACAAGTGAATAAGAGAACCGTTATGCCGCCGGTATCGTGCTATTAAATAACACGCTTCGAAGCGAAGGTGATTGATTGCACGTGCAATACATTGTGTGCATCTGATCGGATCTAATCTCTTTTCAAAGTTATGCATCAGTGAATCAGTAATCAGTAATAGCCTTCATCCAGATTAGGAATTTTTTTAAACGCGATGCCATTTTCTCAATTTATATTTATATATATACTAGCAGACCCGGCCACACGTTGCTGTGGCTAACGAAACACAACGTCATTACCCAACCTTTATAAAATCCACACTACCCGCTTGCCAGCTGCCCGCTGCCTGAATTGAATATTTGAATTTCTCGACTTTACTCTATTATAATAAGCATGTATTATACATATAAACTAATTAACTCGCCACTAATTATACAATGCTTGCAATGCAACACTGGATATTTGAAAAGGGAAAATCAAATTCCTACTTACTCTAGGACATCTATTTTCCAATTTCTTCCGTAGAACGAATTTCAAAAGTGACTATAGTACGGCCCGCCAGCCGTTTTAAATCGCACAAAAGTATGTTTTCTTTGAATTTCTCGGCTTTTCTCTAATATAATTTACAATGTATTATACATATAAACATTCCTCTTCAATCACTCTATCTATTGGTGAAAACTGTATGAAAATCCGTTACGTAGTTTAAAAGATTAACGCGCACATACATTTTGAGCGACTTCATTATGTAATGTAATGATATTTTTTTACATGAGCTCCACAAAGGAGGCCCTGAGGAAAATAATTTCCCTCAGGGCCCATGTCATCTTTGGGGATGCTGTGTGGAGGGTTTTTAAAGGAAAGGAAGGAGAGGAGAGTTCTGGGAAGGAAAGGGGTTTAAGGGGTGGGTAGAAATCTGGGGTTCAGTTTGGCCTGGTCATCCGCCTAGACAAACTTCACCCCATTAACACGGGCACCCCTGCTAAACCACCAAACGTAGCGAACCACTTGGGGTGACCTATGGCAGAGGTGTTGGTTATCCAATAAAGGTTCCCGGGGCGGTGGTACCCATGCCCGCCTCCCAAATTGTAATATACAGAGCGTATGTGGCGTGGATTTGTTTTTTATACAATTCTGCAGCTTTATTCCGAGACTGGTGAAATTTGGCACACTTAACCTATAAAACAAGATAACGGCCACTCTCTATAATATAGAAGTATCAAAATTCTGCTTTTTCGGCGATTTTTGTTACTTCTTGATGATTTTTTGCACATTTAACGTTGAAAATAAGAAGAAAATTATTGTATACATCTGATATAGAAAAAAAAACCAAAACCCCGGCAATAATTTACTTATAACTTTTCCTGGACAATGAATATTTAACTGGACCAGATGCCCTTACTATAGGAAGCTCTCAGTTATTCTGAAGCTGGGAAGGGAAACCGAACGCTGTCCGTCACGAATCATCGACTATCTCCGTAACCGTTCTTGCATTAGATACGAACGACGATAGACGTCACTCTTCTACGGTACTGCTTAAGAGAGTATTACCAGAGAAAACCAGAAATATATCATTTTTAAATCAGATTTTAGACGTATTGACTCTTTTCCACAAAAAATTATAAATGGATTTCGAAAGATTGTTCTTTTATCTAGCATTCGCATGTTTTAAATATTGAGAAAAAATTTTTATTTTTAGTATAATAAGGTTATATATACCACAGGTCGTTGGCAGATTTATTAAATTTTCAAAAAGATTTTGTATTATACCACACACATTTCAAATCATATAATCATGCAGTAAAATAAATCAATACATTATCTGGGTATCGCAAGTTTTAGAATTTTAATTTTGGTTTAAATAAAATCATTAAAAAATATATACATATCTACATGCGTTGCTTGACGAAAATTGGTCCATTTGTGTATTTATTTGCGCACTTACAAACTATTATATTTCAGATTTTTTTTACATTTTTATTTAACTTCGACATTATTGAAAAATGGAAAATACTTATAATCAAAAAATAATTACAAAAAGTACATAATTTTTATAGTTTTATAACTACTCCTTTTAGCATTTTTTGATGTACCTAGGTATAAATTAAAGCAACTTTGGAATGAAATAAAATCGATATTAAGTTATAATTTAAAAAAGCTGGTACGGAGAATACTTAATCTTTCTCATTGGAACCGCCCTGTACGATCGTAAGAACAACTTTCGACAAAATGTGGATTTTCGGCCGCTGGCTGGTTAAACGCTCTTTTAACTGACATCTGTTGAGACACCAAACATCTACATATAACTATCTATACTAACGACATCTGTTGATGGAAGTCGAAGCTAAATGCATAATTCTTAACACCACACTTTCTACTATCCCATGTGCATAGGTTTGTTCGCATTGGATTGCAACCTTTAGAGCACAGGCGTCTTGTGAGCAATAGGGTGTGTAAATTATTTCAACTTTTAAATTCAGAAACGCCCACGTCTCAAAAGTTGCGTCTTACAAAGAAAATGAAAACTGCATTTAAATTTATTTTTTTTTAAATGATTATTAGCTCGCTAAAATGCATTGAAAATAAAAAAACAAAAACCATATTTTTTTAATATATTATAATGGAATTCCACCATGAATTATCAATCTCAAAAATTGAAATATTTTTTAAAAATATTTAATATTTTTTTCATTAATTTAACCTTTTAACTTTGTTTATTATTAAAAAAATGCGTATAACTGACAAATATGAAAAAAAGTTCAAGTTTTTTTTGGTTCTTTGTACTGCAGTTATGGAAAGAAAAATAAGTTTGGTACAAAATTTAAAATATGAACCCTTTGTTTTATTTTTTTCCAAATCACGAAATCTATTTTTTTTTTCAAAACTTCCGGCCATTTTAGCGGGCTTAATAATAGTGAACAATAATTTCATTTATTTTTACGTTTTCGAATAGCTACAGATCATACAAAACTTTTGAGACCACCGGGCGTTTAAATATAAGGCCATTTTTTACTCTCTATGGAGAGCGACACAAGCCAGTGAGCATGCTGTCCTTGTTCTACCGGTATTCCATTGGAAGATGCTCCGAGGAATTAGCGTCATTGATCCCTTCGACACCGGTGCGTAATCGGGAAATACGCCAAACAAACATTTGTGCACGGTTGACATTTGTCGCACGAGAACGAGTCGTTTTTACAACCCATTGTTGAGTTCAACAGCTTGACTGTGGAATGATTTTCCTCCTACAACAATGGGCCTCTTCAAGACCCATGTATCTCCTTCCTCTCCTTAAAAAGACCCACAACACAGCACATTCACACAGATGACATAGGCCCTGAGAGAAATTATTTTCCCCAGGACCTACCGTGTGGAGTTAATGTAAATATAGTGATGTAAGAACCTTAAAATACGTACATATAAAAAGATATTTTATTTTATTTAATTTATTGGGGGGCTAGAATTCCAACAATCCATGCGCGTGATAGCTGCAAGACGAGTGGTTATCTAGCCCCCTACATGGTTAAGTAAATTAAAATACGTACATATAAAAAGATATTTTATTTTATTTGATTTATTGGGGGGCTAGAATTCCAACAATCCATGCGCTTGATAGCTGCAAGACGAGTGGTTATCTGGCCCCCTACATAGTTAAGTAAATTAAAATACGTACATATAAAAAGATATTTTATTTTATTTAATTTACCGGGGGGCTAGAATTCCAATAATCCATGCGCTTGATAGCTGCAAGACGAGTTGTTATCTAGCCTCCTAAGTTAAGTAAATTCTAATGTAAAATCCAAGCTAATTTGTACAGCGCTCTTGAGGCGATTTTTCGCAAAAACAGCGCTATATAAGTTGTCCAAATTTTTAACGCACCAGATTTAAATGTCCGGGTTAAATTTTCCCCCAAAAAAAAAAAAAAAAAAAAAAGAAGGAAAAACTAAACCCTTTCATACACTTCCCCAAATGATCATCTAGTGAATCCACGTTATGCAATTGCACTATATAAGTATTATAAATACAAAACAATACAAGAACAACATGTCAACCCACTAGAGACCAAATGGGAATATAATTCACCGACTCCAGATATTTTCATATCAGAGGGTTCGGCTCTGTGGCATTTCTAATTGAACCTATAAATCCTACTGATCCCTCAATATAAATATTTATATTATTATTATTATTATTATGTGATGTTTCATCTACAGTCAGTACTGAACTGAGAATTGCGCTGTTACCAACCGTCATACTTGTGGCTTTGAGATGAGTCAAGCAAACAGGTACCAAATAATTAACAATGTATTTATTATGATTGTCTTCCGTTGCATAATTTCTCAACATGGACACTCATTAGGCATCGCCAACGTAACAACTAAAGTTGGTACCTATTTTTGACCTTCTTATAGCATAAAAGATTATCTTTTTGACCTTGTTTTCATACAGACTCATCTCATTATTTTATTTTTTATTTTTTATTCTATTTATTTGGGAGACCAACAGTTTACATTAATAACAGAGCATATAGTAATTGAGGCACAATAATTGAACCATTTACAGATTTCCACATAGGTATTGTATACAAGTGTAGTGGATTCCAGAGATATTTACTAATGAAAAATTACATTTTAAGAGTCGAGTTATTTAGGTAGGAATAGGGAGGGGGAAAGATGGGGGGGATCTGTCAAGTTGAGGTCTAGTAACAAAAACATGCGTGACAAAAAAATAAAAGAGAAAAAAAAATGAAGAAAAGAAAGTTCATAGAGTGGTGGTTGTATTAGAGAGCATCTATAGTTATTGTTATTGTAGAGTATCGAGAGAGCGTCTGTGTGATTTTAAGGAGTGTGGTGCAGTTTTAAAAATGTCAAATTGTGTATAGTGTGTGTTGAAAGTGTTGGATGCACTATAGATGAAAGAGTTCTGCTTAGAATTAGTGTTGCACTGAGGGAGGCTAAGAATCGTGTCTGATCTGGTTCGTAATATAATTATAATGTTATATCTAGTTGTTAGGACGCTTTAACATGCTTAGGAATGGGTTTACATTTTCAGAATTTGATCAATTCGTCAAATTTCAATGTTAACTTATTTGTCTAAATTGTTCGCTCTTGGGAACAACTCGAATAGGTCTCATAGAAATCATTCCGTCTCCCTTGCTATAATAATAAGAAAAATGGTCCAAGTTTAAACGGTGTTAGGAAGACAAAACACCACGCTTTATATTCAAATAAATTTTATGAAACTAATGTTATTATTTTTATATGAAACAAAAAAAGTGATGTGATGATGACGTTTATAATACATTTGTCTAATAAAATGGGAGTACTGAGAGTATCTTCCACTTTGGAACGTGCCGCAAATATACCTTATAGCATAGGTTCTCAACCTTATTTTACCCACCGCCCGTCTGAGAACATATTTTTTCCAGAGCCCCCAATTTTTTTTAACTTATGGCGGGTTCGATTCAATTCGATTCAATTCAATTCGAAATTCGATTAAAAATATATTAAAAAAAATATTATTTTATTTTTGTTTAGCAAAAGTATTTTTTTTTTTACTTAAATAAATATTAAACAATCATACAAGTTTCATCACGTTGCTAATCGATAATATTAATGAATTCTTCAAACACAGCAAATTTATTTTGTGGCACAATTTCAAGTCAAAATTAATAGAATGCTTAGTTTCAAACCACGCTTATTGTTTTAAAAATCAAGTGTGTGCATTTCACACGCGGTAGAAGTGAAATCTTCAGAAAACTAAAGTAGACCGATTATACTATCTCATTCACTCGCAGGCTAAATCCTATATATGTATAATATGTTGATAGGTTTAATTTCTTTTTATTAATTTCTAAATAAAACACTTGTGTTGCAAAGTTTCTTTTAACTAAGAAACGACATTTATGTTTATTTATATCACTTTGAATGGTTTTTTCTAACAATCAAATAATAGAATAACAAAACAAATGACAATCGATGATTGCATTCTAATTGGCATTATAGGATTCAAATTTAAAGGGAATATATTTCATTTACATATGTATGCGTTTGTCTCTTTTTATTGTCACTATTTTTCGTTTCATCGAGTTTAAAACCACAACGGTGCTAAATAAGTTTTCCCTTCCCGGTAAAACCCTGTACAAAAACAATTCTTTTGTACCGGGTTGCTAATAAAAAGTAATGGAATCTTTCAGTTCAATTTTCATCCACTTCCCGAACTACCGAAATATGTGAATTTTCGCACACGTGATAAAAATGATAACGATACATACAATAAAAAAATTCACCTGTATTAAAGTTTACTTTGCTTTATTAGTATATGATTAGCGTCTTTTTTTGTATTTTTAGACCATATTTTTTTTACCTGCCCACGGCCTCAACGCCCATCTCAACGTCCCCTATTTTTTTCTGAATTTTCTACTGCTCCCCTGAAAGTCTCAAACGCCCACAATGGGCGTTATCGCCCACAATGGGCGTTATCGCCCACAATGGGCGTTATCGCCCACAATGGGCGTTATCGCCCACGTTTAGAACCTATGTCTTATAGTATTTTAAAAGATAAATTGTCAATAATACAATTCAATCAGATAAAATTTACTTGCGCACGCCAGGATTTGAATACGCGACTTTCAGATAGCTAGTCGAGAGCCTTACCCCTCGTCCACGGAGGCCTTGCTTTTATTCAATTGCAAAGTTAAGTGTCAAGATTTACATTTTTTACATCCATTCTGGTGTAAAAAATGTGCAGTGCACACATGGGGCGGTATTCAGCCTATTTGATGCTTTATTTCGCACCGAGTACGCTATGCATAATATATAATAATAATAATTAGCCTTTATTCAGACAGTAAATTACATTACATTATTTGTAACATTTATCATGCATCGACTCCCTGTCTGTATGTCACTAGTTGACAAAGGCCTCCTTCAACTGTCGCCATTTCTCTCTATCATTAGCGATTCTTGTCCATGTACCACCTGCTATGGCTTTGATGTCGTCAACCCACCGTCTAAATGGTCTACCTCGTTTTCTCTTCTTGTCATTTGTGAACCAGTTCATGACTAATTTAGACCATTTTTCACATCCTCTAATTGTATGACCTGACCACTCCCACTTTAGCTTTTTTATTGTTTTTGTGACATCTTTTGTTCTTGCTTGTTTTTTAATAGTTTAGATTTTTATTCTATCGGACAGTCTTTTCCCTAACATACTTCTTTCCATGGAGTTTTGGCAAGTTTCGAGTTTCTTATTGTGACTTTTTGTGAGTGCCCAAGTTTGGCAACCATAAGTAAGTATCCATACATCCATTCTGGTGTAAAAAATGTGCAGTGCACACATGGGGCGGTATTCAGCCTATTTGATGCTTTATTTCGCACCGAGTACGCTATGCATAATATATTAGTCGCTTTTAAATCCTTTGTTCTCAAATGTGAACGAATGGCCGACGCCAAATTAGACTTTATTATTATTTGCAGAGCGCTGTTGTGTTAAGGATTTTATCACCATAGTTTATCGTACGAGTACCTTCTCGTTAATTCATTTATTGTTTATTCTTTGCAATGAAATCACATTAAACTAACTACAGTACTTCGTTAATATGTACTCTAGATAATAGAAATAATATAAACCATTATTAATATGAACTGCGCGCACAAAATTTTTTTAACAATGTAAAATGTATTAAACTGTTATATTTTGCATGTGTTAGAAGTCAGCTTGAGTACAATTCTCCCGTCTGGAACCAATATAATAATATACATGTACAAGCTTTTTTTATTTATTTTTTTTATTGAAAGAATAGATATACATATTAAAATCAACAAACAAGTCCTGCTAAGCCAATTGAATTGGCTTGTCAGCAGGTGCTTATATTTTAGGTTCATATAGATTTTTTACATTTAAAATTTACATCTTACATCTACAGATTCAACATTTTTTTATACATATCAATATCAATATAAATTTTATTTTTTCTGATAACCAATTTTTCACCATATATTTAACCTTTTTCATAGAATTACATTTCTTTATATTGTCAGGTAATAAATTAAATATCTTCGGTATGATGTATTCAAACGTTCTCTGTCCGTACTTATTGTTAAATTTCGGAACTATTAACCCGTCGTTGCGCGTGAATCTAGTGCTGTATTTATGATCTAATTTCTCTTTATGCTGCGGGGTAAATATATGTTGAATTATAATTTTGTGCCATAGTATTGCTTTAACAGGTAAAATTTTGGCACTCTGAAACAGCAACGGTGTATCATGTCTCTGTTTGAAAATATTAGGGACGACTAATAATTTTACAATTGCGTATTGTACAACTTGTACTTGTTTCAGATTGGTTGTAGAAGTATTTCCCCATATTGTTAATCCATATCTTATAATAGATTCTGCCAGTGACATATAAATTATTTTAAGTGTTTCAATTGAAAGAAAAAATTTTAATGTGTACATTCTGCCAGCAATTGATCAGAGTCTTTTACAGATTTTTTTAATATGTTTGTCCCATTTAAAAAAACAATCTACTGTGACACCAAGATACACGTATTCCGTAACTAATTCTAAGCTTTCACATTTACAATTAGTTGGAATATTTTTATGGATGCAATTAAAATCGTGAGAAATAATATTAGGATTAAATAGAAATTTGGCATTAGGTGATCTTATATGCATTACTTTGGTTTTTTAGCATTTATTAATAGTCCTGCATCATGTGACCATTTACAAAGTTGATTAAAGTCAATTTGCATGAGTTCAATTGCAATTTTTAGATCTTTATGTGATATGACCAATGCCGTATCATCTGCGAATACAAAATGTTTAACAAAAGAGAAAAGTTTTTTCATTATAGTTACATAAATTATATATAGTGTAGGGCCCCAATATGGAACCTTGTGGAACTCTTGCAGATACATTTTTTGTTTTACTAAAAGTATTATTTATTTTGGTACATATTTTTCTATCTCTAAGATAATCTTTAAATAAATTTAACACATTTCCTCTTATTCCAATTTTTTCCTCTTATTCCAATTCAGCTGTTGAAAGAATACAAAACAAATTCTTAAGCGTCGATAACACTGAGCGAGTTTACAAGCTACTATCTGGGAAATTGACAGTGAGCGAGTTGACTAACAGTGTCATCGTGTTACTTGCTAACTAGCAGATTGTTAACTATCTACGAAAAAAGTTGAAAAGTCGTCAAATTTGCTCGCCACACGCTTACTCTTCTTCCTTGCGCTGTCCCAACTCATTGTCTAGGTAGGCTGTTGGGGTCGGCTCTTCTCGTTCTCAGGTTGTAATTTCTTCTGTTCTGGGTATCTCCTTCATCCAGGCCGTTTCTCTGAAGAATTTTGGAGCATTGAATCACCCAGGAGTTCTTCGGTCTTCCTCTGGATGACTGTCGATGAAGCTCCATAGGCATTGCCTGCCTCACTGTGTGGTCTGATGGTCTCCGTCTTATGTGTCCATACCATCTCAACTGTCGTTCCTCCAGCTTACTATTTATGTCTGTGACACCCAGGCTGCCACGAATGCGTGAACTTTTGATCTTAACTTTTAGTAATACTCCTACCGACCATCTAAGCATTCGCATTTCTGCTGTTTCGAGTTGCCTAAAGTAGGAGTTGTACATAGTTAAGCATTCGGAGCCATACATTATTGCGGGTCTTATGATAGTCTAGTATATCTTTCCTTTAAGTTTTATAGGCATTTTGGAGTCACACAATATTCCTGTTACGGATCTGAATTTAATCCATCCCACACCTATTCTATGGATGACATCCGCTGCACATCGTCCGTCTCTGTGGATTAGTGAGCCCAGATACTTAAATGAATCACAGTTGGCTAATGTTACTCCATCCAGTTGCATCGAAGGAGTTACAGCATTTGTGTCTTCAAATGGGAAATACAAATATTCAGTCTTTTTCCTGCTAATTTTTAGGCCATTATCCTCCATAATCTTTCTCCACCTTACCAGGCTATTCTGTAAGTCACAATGATTATCTGCTATCAGTACTACATCATCTGCAAAAAGCATAGTCTTGAGAATACTGTTCATTTCTTGACTTCTTGGATAATTCATGACCATTATGAATAGCAGTGGGCTGAGGACAGATTCTTGGTGTACCCCCACTTTAATTGGAAATTATCGCCACACGCTTACTCGTGATTGGTTTATTTATGTTTTCAATGTGGCTGCCAATAAACAGCTGATTTTGACTGTCAAACAACAGCAGCGACCTGCAAACTCAGTTTCCTACGCTATTGAGCGAGTGGACAGTTTTGTGTGTCATCATCACAATCTCACTCGCCGATTTACCTGCTTTTAAACTTAGTAGATAGTAGCTTGTAAACTCGCTCAACGTAATTGACGCTTTACGTTCTCTAAATTTTAAAATGGGTATTCCAGCAATTATGTTGAACTAAGACACTATTTTAAATGATATGAATATGTTTGTCATTGTCAGACAAGAATTTTCACTTACTTGGTATTTCTGTATAAAATTCTAAACGATTTAGTTGATAGTCTGGTATTGCTTGATTTGATAAGCTTTAGGATTCCACTGCGTAATACTTGAAATCAGGATTTATTTCAGTGCAGAAATTCTGGAACTAACTAACTACCGTATGTATTCCTCTTTGCAAGGAATACTAATGGAGGGAAACAATTATACCAAGTCAGTGGACGTCTTTAAACAAATCTTTAAACAAAAATAAAATATTGTTACTGAGGCAGTTCAGTTATGTACAATAAATACTGTATATTTCTTACTATTAATGTAAAAGCTCCGAAAAAGGGCGTTAATAAATAAATAAAAGTGTCGCCAACATCATTCCCCGGTTCCAGAATCAACTCAATTCAACACCCTTCGAAAGTAACTAAAAATTAAAAAAAAAATAAACAGTTAAAGATGGGTTATTTCTGAACCGTTATCTTTTAATTGACTTTTCCGCAAAGTTTAATAACAATTCCATGAAAATAATGTTATATAATAATGTAAATGCCCTTTGCTTGTGTAAATAAATACAAATTCGAGATATCAATGTTTAAATATGTTATAATGTTATGCAAAAATCAATCCAAAATGTCATAATTTTTCAGTTATTCTTGGGGAGTTATTATAATATTTTTTTATAATTTTTAATTGTAAGAACGACATTAAAACATAAGTGATAGTTTTGTTGCAAAAGGGTTGTGTTTTTTTTTAATTTTCCGAAATTTTTCGTCCATTTAATAGAATATGTTTGGGGTAGGCTTTTTTTCAACTTTTTTCGTGTTTGTAGCTTAAAATATTTAAATTTTTAAACACTCAAGTACTTATATGCAAATTTCAAATTCAAAATTCTAGAACGAACTAGTATCTACTTTCTAAAATGGTATTTGTTTTTACGATATCTCCAAAAATAAGAAATATTCAAGATATTTAAAATATGTTGAAAAAATTTCTTTTTTTTCCCATACGGTCGTGACCCACCTTACTATACATATAGACATAAAGATAGACAGTAAGCTAATAAATAGTATATTTGGACTGGTAGTGTGATTTGAGCGTCTCAGCTGTCTGTCTATCGCTGGTTGCAGTTTCTCCCGGGGCGCCAGTCTGCACGAGGTATATCATACGGCAAGGCCTGCGCTGGGTGAAGCGTGTCTTCCTATACCTATACTAACTACAGACCGCAGACTGGACAGTACTTACTGGGCATGTCTGCAGGGATGGACCATGCTATATTTTCATTATAATCAATTGGGTTGAATGAAACAAATATTGCTTTGTTATATGTCCCCTAATAGTCCAGGCAATGAAGACCAATAAAGACAGAATAGCGGAAATAATTCGTGTAGAAGCAAATTTTGGTACAGTTGTCGGGGAAGGTGTCCTTAACAACATTCTAAAAGTCCTGGGGGGTGGGGGTGAAGCTAAAGGTCCATTTTTTTCAGTTTTTCGTTAATAGCTCGAAAACTACTGCCTCTAGCGAAAAAATGTATACTAACCAAATTATTTATTTTTATTTTTTTTATTTATTAATTTTTAGCATATAAAATATATTGTACATTTAGATGATGTATTAATTTGCTTACATGTTCATATTCAAATATGTTAATACCACTCTTCCATGGAAGCGTTAGCTTGTGTCTGGAAGAGTAGTGTACATTTTTTAATGCTATATTTAAGTTCTTAAATTACAATGTGAATGTAAAAAACAATAAGTTGTAAGTTCGGTGATATGTAATTATAAGTATGTATCTACTATCAAAACAATTTTACTGTTTGGATAATGTATCTAGAATTATTGTAATTAGTTGCTAAAAACAATACAAAATTTAACTTATTTGAAGAACGGAGTATCACTTGGAAACTGAGTTATAAGTAGTTATTCTTGAGATTAGATTAGTCAGAAACTTTTTTTTTTTTGAGATTATCTTTAAAATATTTTTTAACAGTGTTTATTAATTTGATTTTATCATTAATTTTTCTAATTTCATCCGGTAATCGGTTGAAAATAAGTCTTCCTTGATAAGTATAATAATTTTGTGCGAAGGAAGTGTTTAATTTTGGGCATGAAAAAATATATTGATGTCTAGTACGGTTTTCAGTTATAAATTGATACTTTTCTTTTTCTTTTATAATTTGAATCAATGCATTTCTATTGTATAGATCTTTGAAAGATGGTACTTGGAATTCCTTAAATAATTGATCCGTTGGGTAGTCAGAAGGTTTTTTAATATGATTTTAATTATTAGCCTCTGCACAACTTCAATTGGGGAAAGATTAGTTTTGTATGCGGATCCCCAGCTAATGATAGCATATTGTAAAGTTGATTGAACCAAAGCGTAATATATTAGATATAAGTTTTTTACAGATAAAAAATTTCTGATTCTTAAAAATATATAAATCAATTTTCTAATTTTTTTTACAACTTGACAAATTTGTTCCTTCCATTTCAAATTTTTATCGATAATGACTCCTAAATATTTGATTGTGTTTGTTGTTTTTAAGATTGTGCAGTTTTGGATACAATAATTTTTACTATGTGTTTTGGAATTATCATGGATGATGATGTCAATGTTTTTAGGGGTATCATTTTTGTGTATTGCAAATGGAATTACAAATGTTTTATCACCATTTAGTGATAGTAAATTTACGTCGAAGAAATTCTTTAAAATATTTATGTCTTCGGTGGCTTTAAATGTTACTTTTTCCCAAGTTTTATCGCTAATTATTAGTACCGTATCATCGGCATATGAAGTAATTTGGCCATGTAGTAGTTGAAAAAAAAAGTCATTAACATATATGGTGAAAAGGATTGGTCCGATTACTGTACCTTGAGGGATTCCAAAGTCTGATATTTCTTTATCGCTATAAATCTGATTTATTTTTGGGATTTGAACCCGTGTCCTTCTGATTGCCGGTCAGAAGGCACGGGTGTCCTGTTGGCGGCATGTATCTTTTCTCGGAAGATTTTTTCAATGTAGATGAGTGTTTCATGCTGATAATTATATTGCTTATAATAATTGTTACCCTTTGTGCTATGCATAAAAATCTTGTCTTAAACGTTAGTTTATCAATTAAAAATAATAAAAAAAAAACAGTTTTTAGTGTTAAAAATTAAAGTTTTATTGTTAAAAATTAAATTTTCATCATTAAAAATGTAATGGAAAAGAAGATAGAGATCTTGACTACGCTGATCAGCATGGAGGAACTTACTCCAGACAGAGTTGAAGAGTTTCCTTGGTGTCAGCTTTGACTAAATTTCAGAATCATCTGGAATCCCTCAAGGATAATGGGGCTACCGCTGCTTTGTGGGTTCAGTAGATACTTCCACATGGTTACCCTGATGAAGAAGTTCATTGATTCTGAGCGTCGTCGTGGTGTTTGAGACGGCTACTTGGCGTGTACAGCAGATTGAGCAGATGATCCTATTCTTTCATGCAAGTGGGCGCTTCCAGTATGCAAAATGTGCCCATCTCTACGCGCAAGATATGCTAATTTTCGAGTTATTAACGAAAAACTGAAAAGGGACCTTTAGAGACCCCCCCCCACCCCACCCTTAGCTCCACCCCAACCCCCCGAAAGTTCTCGGTTCCATGCCAACTCAGAACGAAACCAACTCAGAAACACCTCAGAAAGGCATTAAAAAGCTATGAAAAAATATTTTTAAATAGCCGGTAACCCTTACCCACGGAGGAAAGAATAGAGTGGAGATGGCACTAGGGCAAACAAGCCCAGCGCATCAAACAATCTCAAACAAGCCCAAATGGGCGGGGCATGAGCGTGGCTTACTACCTTACTAGGCCAATAAGATTTTACCGCTTGGCTTGAGCTTCTTATTCCAAAGAGTGTGTATGATTACCAGTTATGGCTATTTTTTGCTGCAGGTATATTATTGATATTTTGATCTTAGAGGTTTCCGGTTGATTCAGTGGTAAGAGAGCAGTGGAAGAAGCTTGTAGATAAAGATGGTTGGAATCCAACAAAATATTAAAAAATTTGCTCTAACCACTAAAGATAACGGCTTTTATACCACCAAAAACGGACGTGGAAAACTGCGACCTGGAACTATCCCTGATTTGTACTTGGAAAATGAGGGGTGTATCATTAAAAGTACCTATTATAAAGATAGGTTGGACAATTCTATTACAATAATGAGGGAGTATTTCGCCATACTCTTGATAGCTTATCCATATGATAACGTATATTGTAGTACTATCATATTTCATATAATTCATTTTTGTGGGAACCTCTTCCTTTAGAACCAATGCAGGCGCTGAAATCTGAGCCCGAGTTTTCTGAAGTAGGTGCAAATGTAGAGATAAATTTGCTCTTGGGAAATCAGGTTTGTATAATTTTCTATATTCTCCTATATAAAAAATGAATGAATATGGAAAATGAATGAGATACGAGGTGGCAAAGTGAAAATCACACATCGACATCTATAAAAATAGCAATTTTAAAAACTTCCGGAGAACTTTCCAGGCAAAACGACTAAACTACTAGTGAGGTAAACAATTGAAATAATTACTATCATATCAATAATACAATAAAGTATCTACCTGTGAATAAACAATAAATTTTAAAAAATGGGTTTTAATGTGAGCATTGAATACCATTATGAATTGTTGCTTAAAATGACTATTTTTTTGTTATAATTTTACATGAAGGTAGTGCTTATTTTTGTTGTTGTGTAGTTTACTATGAAGATATCTAATAAAAGAAAGTTTATTAATATTTGATATTGTTTGTATTATCTAACTCTTGATAAAAAAAACCCTTGCAATAAATTTCCAAAAATTAAATAATTTAAGAAATAATAAGTAAAAATGAAATAATAAGAAATAATAGTGTGAAGTGGTTAAAACTGGGGATTATCCCCCATTATGGCCAGAGGGATGGGCATATTCATTTTAAATCCCACCCATACTTACCGCGCGTCCCTTACCTCTTACCGCAAACTGGCGACAAAATTATCGAAGAAAAAGTCCCTATCGCCACCTCCACTCTATTCTTTCCTCCGTGCCCTTACCTAACTTAACCTATTTAACAATTTTTTTTTATCATCACTCTTAATGACCTTTCTGAGGTGCTTCTGAGTTGGCCGGTCACCAAAGTACTCACCTATGATACTAACCAAACTCGAATACTTTGATCATAATACAAAATTGTACGTATTTTTAAATAGGTACCAAATTTGATTGATTGTTCCTATATACATAAATGAATGTTTGTAACATATGAAAAAAGAAAATTTGTATACAAAATTGAAATAGGTGGCACGCGAGCTGCTTGAAAATTACTTGAATTTTCCGGGACTGAATATATATTTAACACGGGATTGGGGAGGGGGGGGTTCGCGGGACGGGGGAGCGGGAGAGGGAAGAGGGAAAGCGGGAAAGGGGCGGCGGAAGAGGAACGGGACGAATGGGAAAGGACACGCAGGGTGAAACAATTTATTTATAAGTGGCATTGCAACGCATGCCAGAAACTCACTAGTTAATTATATATTTTTATGTTAGTGCGCTCCCTCTATCATTCGTATTTACATATCTCCCTTTTAAACCATCTTCTTCTTCGTTTTGAACTCTTATTGCGTCCAATCCGTCCCATAAACCAGTACAATGGTCTGGTTTGTCGTTTGACCGGCTTCCATATCGCATCTCGTTATTATAAATAATGCAGGTCTTTATACGCCACTCGTCCCGTATAATAATATATACGTCTGTCGACTGTGCGTTCAGTGTTCAGCAGCGGTCACTGGTTACTACTGACTACTGACCACTGACCACTGGTCAATCAAACACTCGGTATGCGGCGTGCGTCGTTGAGATAAGCGCCTTTACATATTATTGTATATGCCATATACCGCTCAGTTGGTTCCAAACAGTCCACACTGTACAGTGAACAGTGTTCAGTCGCATATTTCACTAACCTCTGTTTTTTCTTGCTTTTTTTGCTTCTCCTTGATGGCGACTTCTTGAGTATTCTTGCACCTTCTTGGTTTTTCCTGTTTCTTCCTTCTTCTTTCTTGGTCTCGATTGGGACTTTTTGATTATTCTTGCTTCTTTTTGGTTCTTCCAGTTTCTTCCCGCATCTTCTTGCTTCTTTTTGCTTCTTTTCGATTGTTACTTTAAATTATTTATTATTCTTCGTTCTTTTTTATTATTCCTATTTCTTCCTACTTCTTGCTTCTTTTTTCTTCTTCTTGATTGTGACTTCTTGATTATTCTTCCTCCTCTTGCTGTTGGTTCTTCATATTTCTTCCTTCTGCTTTTCGCTTGCTCTTGATTGCTACTTCTTGATTTTTCTCGCTCCTTCTTACCTCTTTTTGATTCTTCCTGTTTCTTCTTGCCTTTTCTGCTTCGTATTAATAGCGACTTCTCTATTATTCTAGCTCCTTCGTGGTCCTTCTTGGTTCTTGCTATTTCTTCCTGCTTCTTTTTGCTTCCTCTTGATTACTACTTATTGATTTTTCTCGCTCCTTCTTACTCCTTTTTGGCTCTTTCTATTTCTTTCTGATTCTTGCTTGCAACCTCCTGATTATTCTTGATCTTCCTGCTTCTTTTTGCTTCCTCTTAATTTAACTTTGACGTACCAAATGTACAGCAAATATATGCCAATAAAATATGATTGAAGCTCTTCAAAAATAATGAATCCTCTACTAGACCGTGTATGCATAACAATAGATCGAATAAAAATGATATAAAAAATATTCCAAGTTATAAAACCACATTTGGACAAAGAAACTATACATACTTTGCCACAAAACTCAATAAAATCCTTCCCCAAGACATAAAACTAATAAAAAATCCAATTGAATACAAATCAAGAATACAAATATGGCTTAAAGAGGTCAATGAGAAAACCCTAGCGAAGACGCTAAAAACGACATAGAAGACAAATGAACTATATTTAATTAACTTTAGTCCGCCTCGGCACAGGACCCCCTAGTGAGGTAGACTAAAAAATACAATATTTTATACTTAATTTCACCATTACATTTTGTATGTAAAATTTTCTATATAGTCGCTAAAATGATTAAAAAAAAAAAATAAATAAATAAAAAAAATTCTATTTTTCTCGCTCCTTACTCCTTTTTGGCTATTTCTATTTCTTTCTGATTCTTGATTGCAACCTCCTGATTATCCTTCTTGGTTCTTCCTATTTCTTCCTGCTTCTTTTTGCTTCCTTTTGATTGCTACTTCTTGATTTTTCTCGCTCTTTACTATTTTTTGGTTCTTTCTGTTTCTTCCTGATTCTTGATTGCGACTTCCTAATTATTTTTGATCCTTCTCCTTATTCCTGTTTCTTCCTACTTATTTTTGCTTCCTCTTGTTTGCGATTATTCTTGCTCCTTTTTTTTTACATGAGCTTCACACAGGAGGCCCTGAGGAAAATAACTTCCATTAGGGCCTATGTCATCTTTGGGGATGCTGTTTGGAGGGGTTTTTTTAAGGAAAGGAAAGAGTGAGAGTTCTGGAAAGGAAAAGGGTTTAAGGGGTGGGTAGGAATCCGAGACTTCTAATGAAAGTATCCGATCATACGGGTACTCGAGTCTCGATATCTGCGTCATTTTTCCAAGTGTAAAAGTATCCAATCAAAGAGCGGGTACTTTCGACCCGTTCACTTCGCGGGTTGTTTCAAATTATCGATTGACCCACCTCTTCCTTAGATTGAAAGACCTTAGGGATACTAGAGTCTCGATCTCTCTTCTCTACGTCATTTTTCCATGTGTAAAAAAAGTACTAAATCAAAGAGCGGGTAATCTCAACCCTATCACTTCGAGACGTTGTGTGAAATGATTGATTGAATTTACTCGAGTTTTGATATATCTTTCCAACGTCGTTTTTCCATATGTAAAAGTACTCTCTCAATAAATACGGGTCAAATAACAAATAAAGAACGGGTACTCTCAACCCGATCACTCAACGTTGTGTAGAATGATCGATTGATCCAGTTCTTTACTCGAGTTTCGATCTATCTTCTTCGTCATTTTTCCATGTGTAAAAGTACTCGATCAAAGAGCGGATAAAATGATCGATTGATCCAGATCTTCCTTATATTGAAAGATACGCAGTCTCTTTGAAACCTGTACAGAAGTGAGGACTCCCGCAGCGAGCCGTCACCGCAACAGCGCAGCACGCCGTCACGGTTGGACAGACAGCAGTCATCCGACAACACACAATATAAATGCAGATGATATTTATATTCTGCTTCAAAGTCGTCAGGTCGTTCACCCCAACCCTGAAATGTCGACAATATTGTTCATTTATTCATTATCATTTATTTATTGTTCAATATTGTGCATTTTTCAAACATTAGGATTTGTATTAAGAATTACTGTGCACATCCCTTGTTAGAAGCCTAATAGAATATAACTCCATAGTCTGGTCGCCCTTCTACAAAATTCATGTTCATACTATTGAAAGAACTCAAAGAAAATTTCTACGTTTTGTAAATTTTAAACTTAACATCCCTTTAGAGCACATAAATTACCCGTCGTTAACGAATACTTTAAATATTCCAACATTAGAAAACAGACGAAAAATAAACGACCTAACCTTTTTATTAAAATTATTAAACTCTAAATTCGACAGTTGTGAACTCCTGCAATTAATAAATCTACATGTACCTACACGAACAACTAGACAAACATTGACATTTTATGTACATACATCTCATTCGAACTATGATTTACATTCTCCCATAAAACGTTTGCATAGTCTTGGTAACAAATACTTAAACAATATGGATGTATTTGACAATAATTTGAACTTAGCAAACTTCAAACGTCATATGTGCCAACTATGTATTTCTACCTATCCCATAAACTAATGTGAACAACAATTTTAAATGTAATATTTTGTTTCTTATATTTTATGTTACCTGTATTTTGTTAACGCTTGTATTTTATGTAACCGTAATTTTTTTTTTAATTTTTTAACGCTTACATTTTATGTAACCTATATTTTGTTTTTAACATATATTATGTTACTTGTATTTTGTAAACCCATTCTTTTCACTGTAATTAAAAAAAATGTACTGCATTCTATGTAAAAGCCCTATGGGCGTTTAAATAAATAATAAAAAAAAATTTAATGTATAAAACCTTACAAAAAATATATAATTTTATAATTAGCGCAGAAACCCACGAAAAATCACGGGTATTTGGGCTGAATTCTCGTAATATCAATTAAAATATTTTTTTGTCAATAATATTGTATTAAAGGTACCCACTTTATCGTTTTTTTCTATGTGCTCCACACAGGAGGCCCTGAGGAAAATAATTTCCCTGAGAGCCTATGTCATCTTTGGGGATGCTTTGTGGAGGTTTTTTTTAGGGAAAGGAAGGAGAGGGTTCTGGGAAAAGGGTTTAAGTTATGGGTAGGAATCTGGGGTTCAGTGTGCCCTGGTCATCCACCTCCAAGAACTAGACAAACCTCATCCCATGAACCCGAGCACCCCTGCTAAATCACCAAACGTAGCGAACCACTTGGGGTGACCTATGGCAGAGTTGTTGGTTCCCGGGGCGGGGGTACCCATTCCCGCCTCCCAATTTGGAAGGGTATGGGTACCGTTTGTCTGAATTCTCCAATTCTCCAATTTTGAAAGTGATGATACTTAAATTCAAAGCAAAAGTTAAAAAATTCGTTGAACCGGAGTCAGTATATTTAATAATATGCTATTTGGTTATCATTTGAGATTTTCACAGCCAAAAGTAATATCGTGATTTATTTTTGAGGTATTACGCCGTGTTGCGCTACCTCCTTATTTGGCCAACGTTTCGGACAGCATTGCAGTGTCCAGCATCTGCCCTAGCGATGGAGACTGCAATGTTGTTCGAAACGTTGGCTAAAGAAGGAGGTAGTGCAACCACACACCATATATGACATGAGAATTTTATTCCTCTTGGCCTGCTGCAAAAATGTAGGTGGGCAAAAGCTTCCTCCGCCAAGACCTAGACAAACTTCACCCTATCCGGACACCCCTGCTTAATCACCAAACGTAGCGAACAACTTGGGGTGACCTACGGCAGGGGTGTTGGTTATCCGATAAACGGTTTCCGGAGCGGCGGTACTCACACTCCCCTCCCAAATTGAAAATTAAAAAATAATTCATTAAGGGCCATTAACCAGCCAGCCGCCGCGGCCGAGAATTCATATTTCGTCGAAAGATGTTCTTACAAACGTACAGGGCGGTTCCAATGAGGAACATTGTTTATTCTCCGGACCAGCTTTTTAAAATAACAACTCAATATCGATTTTATTGCATTCAAATTTTGCTTTAATTTATCACATATATCCAAAAATGCTGAAAAGCAAGATGATAAAACTATTAAAATTATGTACTTTTTGTAATTATTTTTTGATCATACAATTTTTCAATAATGTCTTTTAGTAATTATTTTAAAAATTATGTACTTTTTGTAATTATTTTTTGATCATACAATTTTTCAATAATGTCTAAGCAAAATAAGAATGTAAAAAAATCTTAAATATATTAATTAGCAAGACCGTAAATCAATAGACAAACTGAAGTATTTTCGTCTCAAAACAGGTGTGCGGATCTTTTTTTTAAATGATTTTATTTAAACTAAAATGAAAATTCTGAAACATAGCTTTCCCAGATAATTTATTGATTTATTTTACTGCATGATTACATATATGATTTGAAATGTGTGTTGTATAATACAAAATTTTGTTTGACAATTTAACAAATCTGCCGACGACCTACGGTAAAACCTTATTGTACTAAAAATAAACATATTTTCTAAAAATTTAAACGTAGCTTTACTAGATAAAAGAACAGTCTTTCGAAATCAATTTATAGTTTTTTGTGGAAAAGAGTCAATACGTCTAAAATTTGATTTAAAAATGACATATTTCCGGTTTTGTCTGGTGATTCCCTAGTAGTATACAGCATATTTGCGCAAATAAAGCAGGCGGGTGGTGTTGAGCGGGAATTTAAATCTTATTGCCATATTTCTACATAAGGATTGTTATTGTTAGCGTTGTTATTGTTAGCCGATTCTAAATTTTACGCGTCGCGTCGTGGTGCAATTGGCCCGAAAGGTTGGAGGCCTCTGAAATAAACCATCCCGGCTAATGCCCTCATAAACTAGTAAATTGAATGCAAAAATGAAGCACATCGAGTACAAGGCTCGTAACATAAATAAATTGAAATTAAAATGAATCACGATTGTTCAAAGAGATTGGTAGAAGTATCGACAGTGGCGTGCTAACCAAATTCCGAACCCACGGAATGGTATTAACGTTAACCTCTGTGGCTTATCCCTTATATATAAAGAAAGTTTGTACGTTTTACTAGAAATAAAAACGTACTTATCGATGAATACTCAATTAATCATGTACCATTATCTATCAAATTCGAAAGTAAGGACCTTGGGTTTATACTTGATAGTAAACTGAATTTCAATAAACATATCGACCACATAGTCACTAACGCATCTTCTATGCTTGATTTCATAATCCGCTGCTGTAAATAATTCAAAGACCTTATTACTTTCAAAACACTGTATTTCTCATATGTTCGTAGTATTCTTGAATACGCATCTCAAGTGTGGAACCCAGGCTATGCAGTACACAAAAATAGAATTGAAAATAGATTTTTCGATCTCATGTTAGTAATGAAGACTCTGCAAAATTCTTTTAAATACAGACTTTAACTTGTCGAAGAAATATAGCAGATTCGGTAACGTTATTTAAAATTACACATAACTTAATCGATAGTCCTGATCTTCTTCAATGTCTATCATTCCACGTTCCAAATCGCAACAGTAGACAGTCTCTTACTTTTAATCTCCTGATTTACAAGACTAACTCCAAACAGAAATCATTTATCTACGATTCACACATTCATTTAACTTAAATTATTACCACATTGCTATTTTTAATTCGACGTTACGTGACATAAAACGAAATCTCACTAAGCAACATGACTCAAACCAGGAAGTTCAATCTACCCCTCCCCCTATATATTCCCGTCCTTAGCCTCTTAATCCTAATCCTTTATTTCTCCTCACCCCCCCCCCCCCCTCACATAGTGTAAATAAAAATAAACTAATTAAGTAAACACCTTTATAATTTCACACATTATAATTTACTATTATTAAGTGTGGAAAGTTCACAATAAAATTGGCATAATTAACCATTTTATAATTGTATTATTGTTTAATTATTTATGATTTGTGTCTGAACTTCAGACCTTGGAATTTAATTATTTTTAGCCAGGACTCACACCTCTCGAGATCCTACATAAAACATTAGGTGAGAACTCTCATAGCTAGGTAGATAAATTGTCAATAGATGTCAGAAGGTACAAATCTCTAGTCAGGCAAGGAAATTATTCTATAAATAGCTGTTTTTTAGGGTGATATACCCTCTTTCTCCTCTTCGCTTCGCTAAAACCACATTTAATTAACGAGTAACTCCTTGGTCTGTCTCGGGCAGTTTGTATCTTCCGGTTATTAAAATGTAATTGGAAAAAGAATCAATAAACTCAAGAGTCCCTTAAAAATTTTCCTGAAGATGAGTCTTTCATTACCTTAAAACTTTACAATTTGCAATCAACTTTCCCAAATATAAATAAAATAAAATAAAAGTGTATGAAGGACAAGGTCAGAATCACTTGCGCTAATATCAATCTAAGACCTAGGTACTATTTGATTATTATAGCTACTCTGGATTATTTTTAAAGAAATTTCTATGAAATTTGGCAGTATCCAAGTTACGTTTACTGCCAAATTAGTATAAAGGTATACTTTTGAATGTAGCTATAACTTTGTGGTTATCCATTATAGATAAATGAAATAATTTAACTTTGTTTGAATCACTTTTACATTTGAGTAAATCCGACCAGTATACATTTGTTAAACAAACCAAAAAATACTTGAATTATTACATGAAACCGTTACAACTTCGTGCTCGCTATTTTATCAACAACTCCCTCTCCCCTTGCAGTGTTGCCATCTATCTTCACAAAAGTTAGACTCTACACAATCACTTTTCTCAACACATTTGCCCTGAAGAAGGAACGGTCGTTCTGAAACCGGTCGGATTTACTCAAATATGAAAGTGGTTAAAACAATGTTAAATTGTTTCATTTGAGTATAAAGGTCATTATTTCTTTGAAAACTCCTTTGAATTGTATTTTTTCATGTTGGGTATGTATTCATGTTTGTGTAGAAATAATAAAATCAGTTTATATTTGTATAAATATGTTTTTTTAAATTATTTCCAAAATGGAAGTTTTTTTTTTTAGCTATTCTGAAGAAAGTTCTTACGATGTTATTATGTAATACACATGAATAATAAGATATATTATCTGGTAAACAGAAAACAATCACCAAAAAACATTTGCTTTGTATTTATAACGATATTCGACCAGAACTGATCAAGGTGATTTTCGCGCGGTTTTTGAAATGTCATCCCACGTTCAACAGGTTAATTATCAGAATTTTCAGTCCAATTAAACTAAAATGCTTGCGGTAAAATAATTATATGTTGTTGAAGAAGATAATACAAATTAAGCTAAACGAAAATATGAAAAAGAACAAGACAGAAAATTAAAAGGTAACGGTCGCAGCGACAGCGACAGCAAAAGTTTGATAAAATTCTTATTATTCAAATTTCTTGGCGATCTCTTAAAAGGGTATTACAGATTTTAGACGTATTGACTCTTTTCCACAAAAAAATATAAATGGATTTCGAAAGATTGTTCTTTTATCTAGCATTCGCATGTTTTAAATTTTGAGAAAAAATGTTTATTTTTAGTATAATAAGGTTATACCATAGGTCGTTGGCAGATTTGTTAAATTTTCAAAAAAGAATTCGTGTTATACCACACCCATTTCAAATCATATAATCATGCAACAAAATAAATCAATACATTATCTGGGTATCGCATGTTTTAGAAATATAATTTTAGTTTAAATAAAATCATTAAAAAATATATACATACATGTGTTTCTTGACGAAAATTGGTCCGTTTGTGTATTTATTTGCGCACTTACAAACTAATATATTTCAGATTTTTTTAACGTTCTTATTTAATTTAGACATTATTGAAAAATGATAAATACTTATAATAAAAAAAAAAATACAAAAAGTACATTATTTTAATAGTTTTATCATCACGCCTTTCAGCATTTTTGGGTGTAGGTATAAATTAAAGCAAATTTGGAATGAAATAAAATCGATATTGAGTTATAATTTAAAAAAGCAGGTACGGAGAATAATTAATCTTTCTCATTGTAACCGCCCTGCACGATCGTAAGAACAACTTTCGATGAAATGTGGATTTTGGTCCGCTGGCTGGGTAAACGCTCTTAAGATTCATACAAACTCCCAACCTAACTTCTAAGTAGTTTCAATACATATCGTGTATTTGCCTAATCCCAATAATTTAATATTTTCTTTCTTGTTAAGTAAAGCATTATATTATTTACCTTTTCTGCTTCTCTGTTTATCCTAGAGCCAGATAAGTCAAACAATGCCCAATAAAACCATTCTATTGCCCAATAAACATCAATCATTGGCCATATTGAACGTGGAATTTATTATGAATATTTTGTTTGTGATGAAATATAATTCATATACACACATAATACAAAAGCGACGCTATGGACTATAGGGTGACCCGACCAGGGCCGGATCTTCGAAATCAGGCGCCCTGTGCAGTAGGTACCGATGGCGCCCCCCCCCTACATTTTTATTTTGGTTAAAAATTCGTTCACCAATTTTTTTTTATTTTAATTATTATTTTTTTTACACTAATTTATCAAATAAAATCAAGACATATAAAGGGTGTAACTTTTCCAAGTGACCTGGCGGTAGCTCTCACACTCGTTTTTTTAAAGAGAGGATCGCCAGGAGCCCTATACTCTCTGAATCTATTGGGTAAACATAAATTATGGTGCTATTTTAATTATTTTAGGAAAAACTCTTTGCAAGCTTAAAATAATGATTTAACCATGTACCATGTACATAAATATTTGTACCATGATTTAAAATATAGGTTACGAGACAATGCGGGTGGTTTCGCTGAACTAGGTCCATTATACATTCTTAAGATTTACTGCGTTTATGTACCTATATACCCAACGCGAATATTAGAAAAAGCAAATACGAATACGTTCTCATGGCAAGCTTCTGACAGGCAGTCCCGACGAGAGAGAGTGAGCAGTGGTAATAAGAATATAACCTCAAATTTGTACCTTGCATTTCCCCTGTGTTGAGCGAACAAACACTAAACACTGACGTATGGTATCAACGGCTTACGAACAAAAATACCGCGCTGTGATTGGTTATTGAATTTGGATCGCACCTATTCGTCGTAAAACACGGTAAAAGATATATAGAAAAATAGATCTTACGTTTAAACTAAATATATGGAATTTGTAAAAAAATTCTGTAACTGACTATAAATTCGTAAGCCGTTGATACCAACCAGATGCGTGCGCATTCTGTTTCTTTGGAAAGTGTTGCTAGAGCGTAATAATTATTTCGTACTATGGGTAATTTTTAAACGATTCAGGGAATATTATAACTGAATTTAATACAATATTTATTTTCTCACGGCGCCCCTTCGGAGTTGGCGCCAGGTTTTTGCACGTTTTTGAACGTATGGCAGATCCGGCGCCGGACCCGACAGTAGATCTCCCGACAGTTGGTCCTTCGACAGTTGCCCCCCGACGGTTGCCCTCTCCCGACAATTCCCCCCCCCCCCCGAAAAGTGCCCCCCCCCCCACAGTTGGCCCCTTGAATTTATAATTATGATAAAATAATATATTTTTTTGCTTTATTTAACAATTTGAAACCTAAAATCGCCTTCAAAAATACCTTTGGGATTTACAAATAAATAAAGTGTGTACGACTCAGATCTATTGTTAGCAGACTATATGAGAATATATAAATTAAAATTCTATGTTCCAATATGCGCACGTTGAATAATTTATTAATCATTAGCTGATTCTATTATAAGATATGGAATTAAAGCCTGGGGACTTTCCTTAAAACAAATATAAATCATGTTCAATCAGTGCAAAATTCATTACTTAAATATTAGCGCATAAAAGTTTATACGAACAAAGGCACAATGTTCCGTACTTTTACCAGAATCTCAAAATTCTCTCAGTAAGAGCAATTCTGTGGTATAAAATTATATTTCAACATTTCAATAGCCCTATAAACATACATAAACTGGACCACATTTACAATACTCGTTTTACGCTAATTGAAGTACTAATTGTACCTAAGCACTTAAACAAATATGAACAAAGAATGCTGTACGACATGATATCAAATAGCTTAAATATGTTACCTGCCGAATTAAAAAAAATGTACAAATGGTAAAACAAATATTATGTTGAAGAATTGGCTCGCCGAAAGAAATAATTTATTTAATTATTTAAGAGCGTTTAACCAGCCAGCGGACGAAAATCCACATATCGTCGAAAGTTGTTCTTACGATCGTGCAGGGCGGTTACAATGAGAAAGATTAATTATTCTCCGTACCAGCTTTTTTTAACTTATAACTCAATATCGAATTTATTTCAATCCAAATTAGCTTTAATTTATACCTTCATCCAAAAATGCTGAAAGGCGTCATGATAAAACTATTAAAATAATGTACTTTTTGTAATTATTTTTTGATTACAAGTATTTATCATTTTTCAATAATGTCTAAATTTAATAAGAATGTTAAAAAAATCTGAAATATATTAGTTTGTAAGTGCGCAAATAAATACACAAATGGACCAATTTTCGTCAAGAAACACATGTACGTACATATTTTTTAATGATTTTATTGAAACTAAAATTAAAATTCTAAAACATGCGTTTGCTAGATAATGTATTGATTTATTTTACGGCATGATTATATTATTTGAAATAGATGTGGTATAATACAAAATCTTTTTTGAAAATTTAACAAATCTGCCAACGACCTATGGAATAACCTTATTGTACTAAAAATTTAAAAAAAATTCTCAAAATTTATTACATGCAAATGCTAGATAAAAGAACAATCTTTCGAAATCCATTTATATTTTTTTGTGGAAAAGAGTCAATACGTCTAAAATCTGATTTGAAAATGACATATTTCTGGTTTTCTCTGATAATGCCCTCTTAATGCTTCTTCACAATTTAAATATATTTTTAATAATTACATGCTAATTTGTATTAGACTTCAAACAAACTACTTAATTGCAGTTTAACGGGATTGTACCTTGAAAAACAATAAAATAAAAAAATTAACTTTTTTTAGGTTTGCATTAAAAAAATATATTTAAAAAAATATATGTTTATTTAGAAAGCACACAAGTTTTTTTTATCACCTTTCAAAAACTGTTTTTAGTTTTGGATACGTTCAGAAATATTAGTCGATGTTTCGATTATGCGCCTCATTATTTTACAACACTATTCTTCTCACCACGGAAACGAGTCTTCATTATTAATGTCAACTAAATCATAATATTTACCCCACGCCATTTCTTTGTACATTGTTTTCTCCTGCTCCTCGTGATTTATGTAATATTTGCTTGTTCTTTTTCTTTACTTGGTTAGTTAACGCCTCCGCCGCAGCGCGCTGCCCACTTCTGCTCCCCGAATCCGTGGAATATATTTTATTATTATTAAGCATTGTTTGTGTTTAATAGCCCATCCAGACTCACGGCGAGAAGCCCCGAGAACACCCGAGAAGCGAGAATGTGATGTGTTTCTCGCATTCTCTTTCTTGTGCTCGGCTGTTCTCGGATGGCTGTCGGTAAATTTGGCCGCTTCAAAGGATTTCTCGGGCGAGAAGCGAGGCTACTACACTCTAGTAGTGTTCAATATCGGTACTTTTACTACCCGTCGGTATCCGTTGCTTTCACAAAAAGTAATCGTTACTATGGAATCGTTACTGATTACTTTGATTACTTTCGGGTAGTAACTACTGCAAGTATCAAATCGTTACTGAATGCTTTGATTACTTTCGGGTACTACCGCTACTGGTATCAATTCGTTACTGAATGCTTTGATTACATTTGACTACTTTCGGTTCCGGATACCGCCGGATACTTTTATAATAGAGACAAATCGTTACTGGTTACACTTTGACGTTTGTGTTTTTCGTTAGCGTGAATAGCGCGTAGGTACTTTGGTTATGCATTATTAGGATTCTACGTTAGGTATTTATAGGTATTTTGAATGTTTTGAAGAGTTTTGTGTGTTTAGATTTTTTTAAAACTTTATTTTTGATTTTATACAAACAATCAGAATACGGGAGAAGATATTTTATATGGAATACAGCTACATAATATATTATTTTTATGTGTAGGTACATACCAAAATATTGCAGCATCTCTCATCAGTCGTGATTGGATAATATTAAACTTATTTGCACAAAAGTTTCAACGATCACGAACGGCCCAAACACAATACTTTATAAACAATTTAAATGAACACACAGATTAAATATATTATTACGTAAAAACAAAGCCAAATATTGTAATAAAAACTGACGCAAATTCGTAAACAACGAACTAAAGTTAACATGCTAATTTAGCTGTTGGCAAAGCTGTACGACTGATGAACTTTCACTATTTTACCATTCAACGAATAAAACAATTTTATTTTCAGTTATTAATTTGAGTCCCGTCATGAATACAATATGGAAAGGATTAGTATCGCATCACTAACAATTACAATTTTATTACAATAATATAAACAAACTGAAATGGAATCCATTCCCCATAGTTACAACAAGATCCCGGTTCTTTTTTTGTTTACGTAGGCAATTTTGATCGTAAATTACATATTAACACTGGATTAACGTACTTATCATTTTCCATTGAAATTCGAAACGTAATTTTACATGCGAGTTTTTTTTTTTTTTTCTAGCTTTGGGATAAGTTAATAAAACACTATTATAGGCTGATGGTAATTTTTTATACATTTTATTTATTATTTATTTACATCTCACATAATATCATATTATACCTATGATAATAGATGTTAAAGGCGGTCTTTTTACTTAGCGGAAATTTCTACTATCCAAATTTATCTTTATAATCATAATCGTTTTTTTTTTTGTAAACTCCACAGAAATTTAAATCTTATAATGTGTGAAGGAAAAAAGCAGTGTTAAAATTATTACTGTGAAAACTTTTTATAGTCGTAATAATATCTAATAATCATATTTTTTACACCGTTCGAAAATTTTGGTAGTTACCTACCGTCAAAAACTTGAATACTTAGTATATATTGGTAGCAATAATATACAATTAGATCAGATAGCAAGGTACGCAAACATAAATATCAACCGAAAGCGTTTTTTTACCGATGAAAACACCGCAATATTTTTTGTCTCTGGCAATACCGTTCCTAAACCGTTTACGCTTCGAACAACTGGCTCTGGCGTGGTAGCGCCTCCAGCGGCACAAATAGAAACGACCAAGTAATCGGTACAAAGTGTGGTTTATTTATGAACAGCTGGCTCTAACGTAGAGCGCCTCTAGCGGCACAAATAACAACCAAGTAATCGGTACTGAAGTATCCTCATCGAAAGTAATCATTTTGAGGTATCAATGTAAGTAATCATTTCGAAAGTAACGGATACTCTTCGTTTTTAGTAGTCGGTACTTTGATTACTTGGTGAGTACCAATTACTTCAGTACCGAATGATTACTTTTCATGCATCTCTAATGCGGTTTAAAAAAAAATGCATCTCTAATGCGGTTTGTAAAAAGTTTTCACAGTAATAATTTTAACACTGCTTTTTTCCTTCACACATTATAAGATTTAAATTTCTGTGGAGTTTACAAAAAAAAAAACGATTATGATTATAAAGATAAATTTGGATAGTAGAAATTTCCGCTAAGTAAAAAGACCGCCTTTAACATCTATTATCATAGGTATAATATGATATTAAGTGAGATGTAAATAAATAATAAATAAAATGTATAAAAAATTACCATCAGACTATAATAGTGTTTTATTAACTTATCCCAAAGCTAGAAAAAAAAAACTGGCATGTAAAATTACGTTTCGAATTTCAATGGAAAATGATAAGTACGTTAATCCAGTGTTAATATGTAATTTACGATCAAAATTGCCTACGTAAACAAAAAAAGAACCGGGATCTTGTTGTAACTATGGGGAATGGATTCCATTTCAGTTTGTTTATATTATTGTAATAAAATTGTAATTGTTAGTGATGCGATACTAATCCTTTCCATATTGTATTCATGACGGGACTCATATTAATAACTGAAAATAAAATTGTTTTATTCGTTGAATGGTAAAATAGTGAAAGTTCATCAGTCGTACAGCTTTGCCAACGGCTAAATTAGCATGTTAACTTTAGTTCGTTGTTTACGAATTTGCGTCAGTTTTTATTACAATATTTGACTTTGTTTTTACGTAATAATATATTTAATCTGTGTGTTCATTTAAATTGTTTATAAAGTATTGTGTTTGGGCCGTTTGTGATCGTTGAAACTTTTGTGCAAATAAGTTTAATATTATCCAATCACGACTGATGAGAGATGCTGCAATATTTTGGTATGTACCTACACATAAAAAATAATATATTATGTAGCTGTATTCCACATAAAATATCTTCTCCCGTATTCTGATTGTTTGTATAAAATCAAAAATAAAGTTTTAAAAAAATCTAAACACACAAAACTCTTCAAAACATTCAAAATACCTATAAATACCTAACGTAGAATCCTAATAATGCATAACCAAAGTACCTACGCGCTATTCACGCTAACGAAAAACACAAACGTCAAAGTGTAACCAGTAACGATTTGTCTCTATTATAAAAGTATCCGGCGGTATCCGGAACCGAAAGTAGTCAAATGTAATCAAAGCATTCAGTAACGAATTGATACCAGTAGCGGTAGTACCCGAAAGTAATCAAAGCATTCAGTAACGATTTGATACTTGCAGTAGTTACTACCCGAAAGTAATCAAAGTGATCAGTAACGAATACATAGTAACGATTACTTTTTGTGAAAGTAACGGATACCGACGGGTAGTAAAAGTACCGATATTGAACACTACTAGTGGATAAGTGCTTGTTCTCGCGAGAAGTCTCGGTGAGAATGAGAGTGTGGATAAGTGCTTGTTCTCGCGAGAATTTCTCGCCGAGACTTCTCGCCGTGAGTCTGGAATCGCCTTAAAATTAACATCTTTCACACTCAAGGTATGGACACACTATGCCCACGTATGCAACGTAAGCAATGCTGCGTTCCTAGACCGGCTACCCGAATTACTACCGATTTCTTACATATCTCCCTTAAACACGTTAAGTTTTAAAGCTCTTAAAAAATATATGTTATTCTTGAAGATAATATCTAGATATTCCCCGCGCCAAAACGCTAATTATATAAAATTCCCTTGATAGAAAAAAATCGCAAAGTGTGATCCCAAAATTATTATAAACAAGTTTGTTTCAGTTATTTTACAAGTTATAAGTATGAAAAAAATCACAGTGTTTAAATAGTGTATAAGACAATGCCCGCGAGATATTTGCTCTATTTTAAAGGAGTCGTGTTTTATTAAACATTTTCGCAATTTTCGCATCGATTTTGTCGCTTTAAATGTTAGCGTTCTCCTCTAACATTCGTAATTTCGATTCTCTCCTTTTTTTTCTTTTCGGGCCCGGTTGCGGAGCCTTAACTACACACGCAAAGAATGTATTAACATTTAAAGAGAAGATAACACTGATAATCTAAACGAAAATATGAAAGAGAACTAGACACACAAAAATAAAAGATAGCGTTTGCAACTGGGACTCGAATTCAAAATCTCACGTCTGTTAGTTTTTGATAAGTTCACATAGACCAAAGAGACTAGAATATATATTAGCGTACGTAGACAAAGAAACTAGAATAAATATTAGTGTACCTATGTACGTTAAGGACGTTGTGTACCATAGGAAAATATTATAAATTATATTATAGGCCAATAAAGTAATGCTTACACTGTCTTAACTGCATCACATATTATCTACACATGTACTACATTTGACAGCCTCCGTAGTCCAGTGGGTAAGACTCTTGACTCACAATCCGGAGGTCGCGGGTTCGAACCCGGCATGCGCAAATAAATTTTATTTGATTAATTTGTGTTATTTCACAATTAATTCATTTAAAATAATATATAGTATATTTGCGGCATGTTCCAGAGTGGAAGATACTATCAGTATCGCCCTGGTGTAAGACCACCATTCAGAATTGAAACGTTGCTTGAAAATGGCTTTAGCCATGTTTAGTAACCAGATCTGAATAGCCAGGTACTTCCCAACCTTCCTCTTCCCCACCTCCTTCCCCTCCCCACTACCTTCAGCCTCACAACATACCCCAATTGGGGATGCCATAGTCTCACTGGCACCAGACGGGAGCAGTTGAGATTCTTGTGCGGTATTCACTGTAAAAAAAAAAAAAAAACTTCTCGCATTTTTTTTCTAAAATATCTGACACAAATCCTTTTCAAGATTTTAATTGTTTTATTTTTATTTTGATTGCAGGAAGCACAACCGACCTAACACCAACGCTTATAGGAATCTACGACTCTCTTCTGGAACCTCCGTTACAGCCCGTAGACCCCAGCACTTTCCCAGCCACCAAAGAAGTCAAAAACCCTACCAAAAGGGATGAAGTCAAACGAAAAATGGCACCTCCTATCTCTAACTCGCCCTCAAAAGACCCCAGACTGATAGCAGGAGGAGTTAAACTTCCAGGCTTATCAAAAGAGGAATCCTCTAAAGAAACAATGCAACCTCAAAATGTTAATAAGGAAACCGCAAACACGAAGATGAGTTACGTTAGTCGTTTCAAAAGCTTCGCTCTCAGGAAAAACAATACCAACGAGCTCCAAGACGAGACAGTGCAATATGAAGAAGTGATCAGTTCTAACAGTGGTGCTAGCAAGGCTCAACCTCAGTTGAGACTTGGTGAAAAGGTTGTTGAAAAAGATGTAAGTGTTGCAGAAAGTGATAGTGATAGAGTGAAAGCGATATCAAAGCTGAACAGTGAAGTGATTGCTAAAGTGGAATCCAGCCGAAAACACTGGCTGGAGAAGAGTGTCAATAGTTCTAATAGTTTTGATAACCTTTCGCCCAACGTGAAGAGAATGCTCAACAGTGCAGGAGGTGACAGTCCTGTTCCGAAATCCTCAATTGTACAGCCAAAGAAATCTGGTTTAGCGACTGTCGGAAGATCCTCGTATAGATCGAGACAGTCCAACATTCCTCTGATGGGAGCTACATCTAAGATCACCCAAACAGGCGTTGAAATTGTTTCTACAGCAGACTACGACAGACCAAGCGAGCTTACAGCCAGTTTGACTAGGATCAATGTTAGGTCAAATCTTCCTACAACACCTGGCAGTAGTTCCAATGGATCGTTCGTCTCCCCGATTAAATCAAGTCTGATGAACAGAGTTACAAACGAGTGGTCATCTGCAACAAACGTGTCCAGCTTTTCTCCAGAGAAAAAGCAGAAAAAATCTGCCAGCTCTGACGTTGAAGATATTTACGATATTCCATTGAATTCTTCAGCTATCTACGATGTCCCTAAAAGCAACAAAAAGGCGAATATCAGCATAGAATCAAAGACATCAGAAGAAGTGCAAAACACAACAAAAAGAAAATTAATAGACGTTGATGTCAACGATTCAAAAGATTCAGACGATTTTGTATTGTTAGAATCTCCAAAAAAGTTTAACGACGACTTTGTTATTATAGATTCACCAGAAAAGTTAGCTAAACCTGTAATTTTCGAAGAAGAAATAAAAGTGACACACGATAAAATCAGTCCTTCAAAACCTGCAGCTCTGAACATAGCCCTTGCTTTGCGCAGCTTGGGCGATACGCCTGACCAAAAACCGAAAGATTTTCAAAATAGTCGAAATCCAGGAGTTGCTGCACAACACCCCAACACCTCGATGCTTTACTCTCAGGGTAGTGGCAGTGTTGCAAACCTGAAAACACAAAGTAACGACGAAAGACTAAATAATCTTACAAATGTGACCAATGTGGCAAGACCTTTGTCCATGAGTTCCATAGCCTCTTCTAGTTCTACGTCTAGTAGTGGAGCTCAGAACAAGGGGGTGAACTCAGCATACTTGGCTTCTATTGAAAGTTTGGACGATCATAGCGATGTGGACAATAGTGTGAGCTTTGCGAAGAACGCGAGACTTGCGCAGGCCGCTGAAGCCAAGATGGCGAGAGACTCAAAAGATGCAGGTAAGATTTTAAAAAATATATTATATAATTATTGTTCTTTCTTCTAGTTCAGTGGTTCTTAACCTGGGTTCGATCGAACCCCAGGGGTTCGGTGAGTCAGTCTCGAGGGTTCGGCGGAGGTCAAGACACACCCCCCGACTCATGTGATTCGGTTCGATTTCCAATTAAGAAGGGTTCGGTGAATGTGCATATTAAACTGGTGGGGTTCAGTACCATCCAATAAGGTTAAGAACCACTATTCTAGTTTATCTCCTAGAGCAGGTTCACCCAACCTGCGGCCCAAGTGAATATTTTTTGCTGCCCAAAATGAAGTTTTCAGCTTTCTATGTTTTGGATTTTGGTATTCACAAAAAAAAAGAAAAAAGTCGTTCTCGTAAATTTATCGCATTTATATCGTATTTTGCAAGTCAAAACTTCCTAATTATTAGTTAGAACTTTAGAACTTTCTAATTTCTAGTTATTAGGTCTCGGACTCTCGATGGGGTTCTTTATTTATTGCTTGAAAAGTGCCAGGCGCATGGCCGAACTAAGAATTTATTTACGTAATCATTTCTAACTAGTATATATTTTCCGCACATTTCTCGGAAGATCGAATGCCATTTACCTGATTTTAATAAGTGGAGGGTGAGTGCAAAGGACACACACAGGCACGTATAGTCAGTTTATGCCTTCTAGCATTCAAGGTCGCTGTTTCAACTGTTAAAAAGAAAATATACCACGCTTTATATTCAAATCGAAAAGTTCACAACAAAATAATTAAAATTTACTGACTCCTTTATGAAACTAAAGTTTCCGAACGCAATTAAAAAAATATATATATGAAAATTTAGGAAATTTTAATTAATTATTTTTACGTGGAACTAAAAAAGTTAGTTGATGAAAACGTTTATTTGCATAATAAACATGTGTGTTTTTTTTTTCGTTATCAGTAATTGTAGTGTATGGTATATACGTTGTACACACACACACCACGGTCGTTCGGTGAAGCTCGGGTATTCCGAAGTTTCCCGAACGAAGCAGCGTAATGAACGGATCAGCTGGTCGGCTAACCGCGCGCAGACCTAATTAGAGAGCTCTGGTAAACAGTCGCTACAATACAATATTACTTCCTAACTTTATAATTCGCAATAAACTTAAACAAGAACTTACGCTGTAATCATTTACATTGTGGGCTAATGAGCCACAACAGAATAAAATAATATTACAGTAATGTTAGTTACTGGGCCATTTTACGAATTTTTATGTTTGCATTAAAAAAAATTTACATTTCAAAAATGATATGTTTATTTAGAATTATTAAATTTGAATTATTATTATTTATTTATCACCGACGTATTTTATCACCTTTCAAAAACAGTTTTTAGTTTTCGGATGCTTTCTGAATTTGGATTTTATTGCAAAGTGAAAATATTTTTACCGTCCTACAAGAAGAGGCCTAAAGTGTTAAGTACCTACTTACAAACCTTATGATTTCAAAGGAAGATTTTTATTTTTTTTTATTAAATAAGAGAAAATTACAAATAAAGTTTTTTTGGACGCGAGGTCTACTGTTCACAGCACTTCTTCTTCTTCTTCTTCGATGGCGCTACAGCCCATATCGAGCTTTGGCCTCCTGCAACAGTCGCCTCCAACTCCTCCTGTCCTCAGCGGCTGACTTCCAATTTGCAACCTGGAGAAGCTGTGCTGCATCCCCTCTTACTTCGTCTTCCCACCTCATTCTGGGTCTTCCCACTTTTCTCTTTCCACCTGGGTGTCCAGTCAAAATTCTTTTTGGGACGCGTGTATCCGGCATTCTCTGTACATGCCCAGCCCATCTCAGCCTGAGGAGTCTCATATGTGCTGAGATGCTAGGTGCCTTATATATATCATACAGTTCTGTATTGTGCCGGATGCGCCACTGTTCACCCTCTTTCACGGGTCCACATATTCTTCTCAGCACTTTTCTTTCAAAAGTATCCAGCATTTCAGCCATCTTTACCGTCAGTGTCAGCGCCTCACATCCATATGCCAATACAGTTCTAACAATGGTCTTATGTATGGTTATTTTGGTTTTTCTGTGGACACTACGTGACTTAAACACTGGCAGCAAAGAGAAGTATGTTTTGTTGGCTGCTGTGATTCTCCTTCTGATTTCTGCCGGATCCTCATTGTTCTCTGTCAGACTGGAGCCCAGGTAGGTGAATTGATCGACCACTTCGTATGAGTAGTTGTCTTTGAATTGTGCACTACTTCTTCTTCTGTGTGAAGGGTTCCTGCTCTGTATCATCATTTTCGTTTTGTTGACATTAACCCGCAGTCCTACTTCCCGTGCCGCTGTTTCTAAAGGATCGAAGACCTCCTTAATGGCTGAAATTGATCTTCCGACAATGTTAATGTCATCCGCATATCCGACAACTTGACTGCTCTTGAAACAAATATTGGAGCCAGTGTCTATTAGCGTTTTTCTTATTACATGTTCGAGCACAATTTTGAAGAGAGTGGGAGCCAGACCGTCCCCCTGTTTTAGTCCCTGCGATACTGTGAATTCTTCCGACAATTCCCCATCTATTTTGACCTGACATCTTGAGTCTGACATTGTGGCTTTGATGAGCCTAACCAATTTAGGTGGAATCTGGAATTGAAGTAGTATGTCATATAGACACTCCCGATCTATGCACTGTTCACAGCACTAGTCTCTTAAATACATTCAGCCTTACTCATCATAAAACCGTACCACGGCTCTGTAGCGGCTCTGTAGCTACACAGTGGAGTAAGCTTACACTGCTCAGGGAAAAAATGTTTACTCATCATCATAATGTTTCTCGACAGCTGTTATGATTTTTTTACGGTAGCAACACTGCTCCAAAGCTCAAAAACGCGACCAATTTAGCATTTCGCGGCGTGTTGCCAACTTCACGTTTATTCATACGTCAACACGCGTCAACACAACGTTGACTTTGGTAAATCTATATTTAGAGACCTAAAATCTCCTTCCGTGAGTGCCGCAAATGGATCGTACCTTTTTTAAACCTTTTCCGTGGCCGTGGTGCACGAATACCGCGAATACGGTCAATATTTGCCAAAGCTCCGTTCAAAACGTCAAGATTCTCATAAAAGTTCGCCATTTTCGTCAGTTACCTACAACGCGGGGTACTGAGTTAACCCTGGTGGTCGGGTGGTTTAAATTCTGACAGCTACTACATCTCCCGGTACAGCGACTCGGTAAAAACACGCGCATGCGCGCGATTAACCCACTATGTTGAGTAACAATTTCACTTAACCCGCTCTTGCTCCGAGGTGTAATCTTATTTTGCGATGATGAGTAAGGCTGATTGGGTTTAGACCAATATCGACTTTATTAGTGTCGAGATGATGAATATGGAATGTTATTTATTTACTCAGCTTGTTAAACCGAAGTCCATTAGAAGAAGAATGTAATAATATTTATAATAGCACGTACTACTTTATTTATTTTGTAAAACGTGTAATGTGAGCCTCACTGGATTCTAACTCGACGGCTAGCGGTAAGGCTCTTGACTCGCACACCGAAGGTCGCGGGATCGAATCCCGGCGTGGCAAATAAATTTTATTTGATTAATTTGTGTTATTTCACAATTTATTCATTTAAAATAAGATACAGTATATTTGCGGCACGTGAAAGATATTCTTAGTATCGCCCTGGCTCATCACCATTCAGAATTGAAAAGTTGCTTGAAATGGCATTAGCCGTGTTTAGTGAACAGATCTGAATAGCCAGGTACTTCCCCACCTTCCTCTTCCCTATCTCATTCCCTTCCCCACTACCTTCAGCCTCATATCATACCCCAATTGGGGATGCCATAGTCTCACTGACTTGAGACGGGAGCAGTTGGGACTCTTGTGCGGTATTCATTCAAACATGAAAAGTTTTGATAGTGCCCCACCTCACGTTTTTTCTAAATAAAATTCCTGATAACAAAAAAAATAAAAACATACATATTAGGTAAGTGAATTATAAACGTTATTGTCCCCTCACTTTTTTGTCGTTTCATGTAATTAGTAAAACTCCATCCTATCTAGCCCATCATCCCATTAGGGGCCGTCCATCCACATAAATATTTTCCCTATGCCATTACACCCCCTTCGTCGTACGAGTTAGGGGCGTTAAAAATAAAAATATTCTCAAAGCGGGCGGTCATACAATTTAGGAGGCGGGTATGGGTACCGCCGCCCCGGAAACCATTTATTGGATAACCAACACCTCTGCTACAGGTCACCCCAAGTGGTTCGCTACGTTTGGTGACTTAGTAGGGGTGCCGGGGTTCATCGGGTGAAGTGTAATCAGGTTTTGGCGGCGGATGTGCTTGCCCACCAGCTGCGTGGAGGGCTGAAAAGAAAGAGGCCGGTTTGCGGAAACCTTGTGACCTCTGTAGCTGGTCTTACACTGCAGCGGGAGGAATAGATTTGTAACACACTGATCCCTAGATTCCTACCCATCCCTCATACCCCTTTCCTTCCCAGAAATTTCTCGCCTTCCTTTCCTTAGCCATCTCCACACAGCATTCCCAAAGATAACATAGGCCCTGAGGGAAATTATTTTCCTTAGGGCATCCTTTGTGGGATTAATGTAAATAAAAAGATTGCATTTCTAACCATGATAGTAAGGGAGACACAAGGATTTTTATGAGACCTAAATTTGCCTGAGGAATTAAAATAAAAAAAATTCTGACGACTTCGATAGTATGGTGCTATGATTATTTACGGAAGAAAAAAATTTCTAATTGTATTTTTGCCAAGTTTTTGTCTTCAATGCATTTTCTAGAAATTTTAATTAGTTTGCTTTTATTAATTACTTTCCTTATAATTATAAACAATATAAACCCCGAATATGGAATTATTGGAATTAAAAAACCGTTAAAATGTGTGCTTTTTTCGCAACATAATATCCGATGATGATGACCTTCGTCGAACCGACGACCCTTCGTCGATTCGACGTGTTTGAAAACGCCGTTAATACATTGATTACTCGGTGAATCCGAATGTTTATTTTTATTTTAACTTATTGAGTAAAACCTCAAATTGTAATATTTTATCAGTGATGGTAGAAGAAGTCGGTGACGCCTGAGGAAGACATTGCACGATCAAGTGAATCAGATACTTGAGTCCGGCCATATCAAGGGTCAGAATAATAGAAGAGTGTGTATGAGACGATGTATGAATGTGGATGAAGGTTCCATGCCAACTCAGAATCAAGTCAACTCAACACCTCTTTCAAAAGTCATTAAAAGCTTTGAAAAAAAATAATAGAAAAATAGCCCATAGGGGGCATTTATTAATGTGTGGAGGGTTTTTTAAGGGAAAGGAAGGAGAAGAAGATAAGTGAAGGAAAAAGGTATGAGGGGTGGGTAGGAATCTGGGGGTCAGTGTGGCCAGGAGTGACGGACGTATGAATCTATTCCTCACACTACGGTGCAAGGCGAAGGGTCGGGAAATCCGGCTGGAGAGGTCAAAAGGCCTCCCTCAACCAGCCTCCTCCGATCCAGCCCGCCACGCAGTGGTTGGGCAAACGTAACCTTCACCAAGACCTAGACAAACCTCATCCCATGAACACGGGCACCCCTGCTAAGTCACCAAACGTAGCGAACCACTTGGGGTGACCTGTGGCAGGGGTGTTGGTTGTCCAATAAATGGTTCCCGGGACGGCAGTACCCATACCCGCTTCCTAAATTAAAAATATATCAAGTGGCCCAAATTTATCTCACCAAGGGGGGGGGAGAGGTCTAGATTGGAAGAAAAACTGCTCACGTAATTAATGTATGCCCCCTAACCCAATCTAAAGTAACCTATATAACCATTTTTTTATGTTTTTTTCATCACTTTTTATGACCTTTAAACGAGGTGTTGAGTTGAGTTTCCGGTCACCATTAAAGAGTAAGGGTCGACCGAGATCTCGGTCTCGGTCTCGGCATTCTCGGCTACAAATCCTGCCGAGAACTCTATCTCGGTTCTCGGCGAAAAATCGCCTCTCGATTCTCGGCCATAACCGAGACCGTTGTAAATAGGTAAGGTATAGGATAATGGGATTCAAATCTAGCGCACGCGTCCACATTTGTCACTTGGTGACAGTGCGTGAGAGAGCTGTCGATTGGGATTGGTCGGCTGGCATCGAGGCGGGTTTTACTTACGCCGCTTTACTTGGTCCGCTTAATAGATTCTCCCATCTTAACAGACGGATTGCTATCTTTAGAATACAGGCGTCGGGTGGGAATGCTATTCTTGTTCCACCGGTATTACAATGGAAGATGCTCCGAGGAACTAGCGTCTTTGATCCCTTCGGCACCGGTGCATAGTTGGGAAACACGCCAAACGCGTGCCCAACATTTGTACACGGTTGACATTTGTCACATGAGAACGGGTCGTTTTTTCGACTCGTTTTTGTGTTCAACAGCTCGGCTGTGGAATGATTTGCCGGCCTCTGTGTTTCCTCCTTCCTACAGCATGGATCTCTTCAAGACCAATGTTCATTCCTTCCTCTCCTCAAAAAGACCCTCCACACAGCATCCCAGATGACATAGGCCCTGAGGGAAATTATTTTCCTCAGGGCCTCCTGTGTGGAGTTGATGTAAAAAAAAAAACACCGAAACGGTACGAAAATACCTCGATAGAAATAAAATGCAAAGTATGCTCTGAAAATTTAATCATTTTCAGGGCATACTTTGCATTTATTTTATTAAACCCGTTTTTTATATTATTTTACAACTAGCAGACCCGGCCACACGTTGCTGTGGCTAACGAAACACAACGCCATTACCCAACCTTTATAAAATCCACACCACCCGCTTGCCCGCTGCCCGCTGCCTGACTTGAATATTTGAATTTCTCGACTTTTCTCTACTATAATAAGCATGTATTATACATATAAACCTTCCTCTTGAATCACTCTATCTATTGGTGAAAACCGCATGAAAATCTGTGGCGTAGTTTTAAAGATCTATGCGCACATACATTTTGAGCAACTTCATTTTATACTATGTAACGATAACGATGATGATTTATACGAATCAAAAAATAAAACTAGTTTTAGATGAGTCGTGTTTTATTAAACATTTTCCGAATTTTCATTTAATTGTTATCGTTTTTAATGTTAGCGCGCTCCCTCTAACATTCGTATTTACATATCTCCCCTTCTTTTTGAACCCTTATTGCCGGGCTTTAATGTGCAAAATCTATCCCTAGATGCGACCGTATCATTTTCTGATTTTTCTATTTCAAATTTTCGATTGCTAATATTGTATTTAGTAATTAAATATATATATTTAAATACTATTGTAATTGTGTTTAGTCGTAGTCGATTTGGCGTATACTTGTAATTTAGGGTTAAACCAAATCATTCAACTTTCACCTTTTCTACTTGCTCAATGTTTTGTTTTTTTTTTTTTAGGAATAAACGAAGGAGGCATCACACTAGCCCGCGCCTCGACACCCCCAAGACCGCGATACTGCGATCCGAGTATGTCTCTTCTGCAGCGGGTTTGCACGGAAATTGTAGACACGGAGGGCATATATGTCGAAGACCTGAGGCAGGTCGTGGAGGTAAGTCCCAACACAATTTTTTTTATAAAGTGTATGTTGATTTTTGAAAAATCAGTTAAAATAAATTTTGTGACGCGATGTGATTTGATGAGTTGAGTTGGCAACCCAACATTTCGAATTTCTAACGATTTATAACATATTTTCCTTGATCATTTCATTCTAAGTTATTAAAAAGTAATATGTAATTTTTAAAGATAATATATTGACCGATCACTGGTTGAGTGGGCATCGCGTTTGGGTCCCACCCGAATCCTCGGCTGGCTAAGCCCTCCAACACGACTTAAGCAACATTTTCGACTTATCGTGGTGGTAGTAGGAGATTTTCAAATATTGTCGGGTTATTGGTAACCCATGTATGTTTGTCTTTCTTTAAAAAAATCCATACGTTTGCAAAGACGAAACGGTAATAGAGAACTCCAGTCCAATTTTTTAATTTTTTTTTACCTTCAAACTTAAATAACTGCTTATTTATTTTTATGGTGAGTTTTAATAGTTAAAATAATTGTCAAAGTTTTAATTTTTCAAAACCCCATGAAAATCACCGTATCTATGGTGGATTGTGTGACGTCATCACCCATCGATATTTTTATTTACTTTCAACAGGTGTTGTCATTTTGAATGATAATTATACGGAAGAAAGATGATACTATTCGATAAGTTATAACATTATTTAGGTGGAATTATTTATTCATTATATTATATTTATTATATTATTATATTGTTGAATATTATTACGGGAGAGTGGTATAAAAATTGTTTGAAATTATTTTAGCTTTTAAAATCAATATTATCAAAAACGAAGAATCATCCACAAAAGTGTAGGCAAACGATAACAGCTGATCGATTGCGGCCATTTTGTTTCTACTCCACGGCCAAATTTTGGCCTATGTAGCATTATTTAGTATATTTATACGATTTTTTCGTACAGTTTAAAGTTTTTCAATATTTTAAATAATAGAGATAAACTAATAGAGATACCACTATTTTTGACACTGAATTATTTAGGCTTAAGAGCATAGCAGGCCTAGCGATTTTTTCCAGATTGGATAAAATAGTTATAGTTTTTGTCGCTTGCGTCGCTCTCAGCACATTTTGAAGACAATTCCGCCAAAAATCGTTGCTTAAACTGATTTGTATCCTTTCATCCGCTCGGAAATCCGAAGTTCAAACGAACACTCCCGAACAAATAAAAAATGGTATATTAAAAATATCGTTGACAGTTTTGGCGGATTGCTAATTCAGTCGAATGTCCATGTTCCCTATATGTTGGGGAATTTTTCCCCGAAATTCCCTATTTTGTTAAAAAAAATATATAAAAATATGTGAAAATTTTTAGAATCGACGAATTAATTCAACGCCGCATTTATGTTGTTCAGTTTTTAAGATAAATGTGTGATTTTTGCGATGTTAATACTAGAAATCTCTGTGTTCGTAAATTTAACTCCGCACATTGATTAAAACTTAACAAACATATAAAATAAATCAGTTTCTCCTCATCGCGACATTCATATTAGACGTTTATTGCTTCAATTTATGTAATATATAATGTGTCCAAAAATATAATATTCACGACAAAAAATATAAATACCAATAAATATGGGATATTTTTTATTAGATTACAACACTGGAAACCGCCACACACGATGTCGTCATTTTTTGTATTTTGCTGGACTGTTGCTGGACTAACGTTCTAGGGCTGCCACAAAATTTGAATAAAAAAACAATCTTGGAAACTACATTTATTAAAATCAAAGCCAAAACCTTTTTTACAGTAACTATTCAATTTGGAGGCGGATATGGGTATCACCGCCTCGGGAACCATTTATTGGATAACCAACACCTCTGCCATAGGTCTCCCCAAATGGTTCGTTTGGTGACTTGAGTAAGCAAGGGTGCCCGGGTTCATGTGGTGAGGTTTTTACAGGTCTTGGCGGCGGATGCGCCTGCTCACCTGCTGCGTGGCGGGTCGGATCGCGAGAGACTGGGTGAGGGAGGACTTTTGATCTTTCCAGCCAGACTCTGTCAACCCATTTCCTTGCACCGCAGTTGGAGGGATGGATTATACGTCCGTCACTCCTGGACACACTAACCCCTTAGATTCCTACCCACCCCTCATAGCTTTTTCCTTCCCAAAACTTACTATCCTTCCCTTCCTCAAAAACACCCTCTACATAGGAATCCCCTAAGATGACTTAGACCCTGAGGAAAATTATTTTCCTCAGGGACTCCTGTGTGGAGTTAATGTAAAAAAAATAGGTACTTATAATGAAACATTGTGAAATTTAGATATTTTATTGATGACTTCCATATAGTTATTGGAGATGGATTCCGGAACGCCTCTTATTTCAATATTACATATTTGTTGCATGTATTCAAGTCTGTCTATCCTGTCATCTTGTTGTGATACTGTACTTGATAAAATGGTATTTTGGTTTTTTAGATCAAATCACACTATCATCATCACTATGTCATCTTAAGGAATGCTGTGTGGAGGTTATTTTAAGGAAAAGAAGGAGATGAAGTTCCGGAAAGGAAATAGATATTAGGGATGGGTAGGAATCTGGGTTTCAGTGTATCCAGGCGTAACGATTCATCCCTTCAACGGTGGAGTAAGGCGATGGGTCGAGAGATTCAAAGTATAGAAGATCTACAGTCTCTCGTATCTAGGATGAACGAAGTATGTATGAATAATAATAATAATAATAATTGGATAATTTGTATAGCGCCGTTTTTGTGAAAAATCACCTCAAGGGCTCTGGAGTGAATGATGAATGTAAGTAAGTCTAAAGTCATATGCTTGAAAGAGAGAATACGAAAACAATGTGCAACATAGTTGTGAATGATGAATACTTGGAGCAGGTGGATGAGTTTGTGTATTTGGGAAATATGTTTACGAGAGATGGGAAGGCTGATAGAGATATTGAAAGAGGGGTGAATGCAGGTAACTCTATTAATGGATATATGGCAGTGAGTTATGGAACTGGCAGAGAAATGATGAAAGTAGACTGAATGCTGTAGAATGAGATCCCTTAGGCGTATGTGTGGTAAAACCATGTACGATCGTGTGAGAAACGTAGAGATCCGCAAAGAATGCAAAGCTGATATAAGCCTAATGAGTAAGATTGAGAAAGGAACGCTCTGATGGTTTGGGCATGTAGAGCAAATGAACGAGGGAAGGAGTGTAAGGATAATATATAACGCAAATGGTAGAAGAAGTCGGGGACGCCCAAGAAAGACATGGCACGACCAAGTGAATCAGATATTTGAGTGGGATGATGTCAAGAGTCAGAATAATAGAAAAGCATATATGATACGATGTATGAATGTGAACGAGGCAAGAAGTGTGTGCCAAGACCGAGTTGTTTGGCGGTCCGTCCTCTCTGCCTACCCCTGCGGAGAAACGGCGTGATGGTTAGTTAGTTAAATTATGAATAATAATAATTAACCATTTATTTGGACAGCCCTATTTCGTGTGTAACTTGACACTCGCTTTTGAAAAATAAAATAATATTATGACGGATAATATACATGCCTTCTTCGAAAAAGTAAGACAACACGGAAATTTTTATATTGTAAAAGCACTGATGGGCTTTAACAAAATGTTTAATTTTTACATGGTTTTACTGCCAGATACAGAGATATCGAAAAATATTATACAGTTAGGTACAGTTCTGAATCTCAACCATTTAATAATAATAATTGGATGATTTGTATAATGCCGTATTGGTGAAAAATCACCCCTAGGGCGCTGGTTCACTTGATCGTGCCATTCTCCCCCCGACTTATTCTACCATACACATTCACCTCGTTCCTTCTCCTTATACTCTTTTCTTCATTCATCTGCTCCATAATGTATTCATAATTAAATAAACTAAGTAAAAATGGTCAAAAGGAATAAAAATTCCGAATAATAAAAGCTAATTGAAAATAATTAAAGTTTCATTTATTATTGTTTACAAGTAATGGGAGTTTTGCCTACCAAAGTCATCGCCAAATCAACAATTTTTGCCGGTACGCATATAATTAATCATTAAAAATATCAAGCAGAACTTAATAATTAGTAATTGATTTCAATGATAACATTAAAAATATTTTTCGAAAGCCCACGTATAAAAATAAACATAAAAGCAGTTAAAAATTGATTCGTAAAACCGAGTGATCACTGTATTCATATTTGGGTCCACGGATATTATTTTTTGCACACAAACAAGGCAAAACGTAGGAAGGTACAAGTATATGGCAGTCCGTGTCCTGGCCACTATCGTTTTAAAATATATCTTTTTGACAAGATTCATTCACTTTCCCCGTCCAAATTCAGTGGTCGAATTTCTTTTCTCCAGAGTATACGTATTCTATACAAAAACCAACACATGCATGTATTCTTAATACTACTTTACAGAACAGAGCGTCACGAAAGAACCTCTTGTGGCGACTGACTTTCGCGTAATGAAGAGCAGTTGGAAATGGAATCGCTTTTATCTGTTTTGGGTACAGATAAAAATGGAATATTACACAATAAATCACAAAATTATTTTTATTTAATTATCAGTTTGTATAGTTTAAATATTGTTTTAATACACATTATTTTTATTTTTTTCAAATACTTGTTTTTTAATACATAAAATCGATTTCAAAGTACATCGATTTATGTAGTTTTTAAAAATTATTTTACCTCATTATTTGCGCATTTTATAAAAAAATATAAATGTGGGGGTATAGGTTGATATGTGTCCTATAACAAAATATTTTTAAATATTTTTTTTATTTTCGTATATGCCGACAGATGGAAAAAAATCAGTGGTACATTGACGATTTTTTGAAAACTGATCTTTTATAAACAGTTATAAAGTAAGAAAAATTATTTTTTTGAATATTTAATTTAAACTTGTGGCATTGACAATGCATGTATCTAAAAAAGCAGAGTTACAAACTTTTTTTTTGAGGTGCTATTATCGACACAGATGACTTCGAAAATAGGCAAAAATCTTCAAAAATACGAAAAAAAAATTAAATATTGAAAAATCCCTCGCGGGCTCTTAAACATAGTTTCAATAAACACAACAACTAAATCTCTATAAACAGTATGAAATAACGAATAACATGAAATGTTGTTAAGATGAAGTCATAGTAAATAATGCAAAATCATATGTTTATGTTTTGAAAATTTGATCGCTTAGAAGTATTGTAGATGCTTCAATTAAATACTGCGTGTAGAACATACCTTGGCCCTTAAAAATATCGGTCATTTTTTTTATAAGTCTTTTAATAAGCCTATAAAAAAATAAAGTATAAGGTCTAAAAAACACACTTTCAAGTCCAAACTCTCCTATTTATAAATCCCTTTTCGGATATGGTTTTATTGTGTAATGTGGCAAATTCAGTTTATTTTATAATAATCGCAAAAAAAGTTGATATTTACACCCAATCTTCCCAAAATAAAATAAAATATGCATTTTCGCGTTGATATTTTACAATACGGCCGCTAGTCGACGAATTCGGTTATTCAAAGTCCCTATGGCGTCCACCGAAGAACTACTGTCCACGGCACAGTAGTGAACTAGTGGATCGCCTTAATACTGATGGCTTTTGTCATACCTACATAATCAAAGTTTCAATACAATGACTGGTAACGCGTGACGTCAGCACTAACCATTCAGTAATGCCAACTTTACTTTAGTGTGTTTGACGAGAGGTTTAAAAATGCACTTTTTAATAATTTTTTAAGAACTCTACGTTTAATAACATAAAAAAACGCAAAGTATGCTCCGAAAATTAATAGAAATACCCTGTTTTCTGTTATTTAACATGTTACGGCTATGAAAAAATTCAGCATTTCTTTAAATTTAAATGCTACTACGCCATCCATAGACTTAAATATTTATATGTGCTATTTAAGACGCAATAAATTTATTCCGCTCGATCTTTAAGAAACGAAAATGGTTGAAATATGAGTTTAGATTTTCCCGGCGAAAAGTATTTTCGTTATTTATTTTTGGGGTGTTATGCCGTGTTACCTTCTCCTTCTTTAGCCAACATTTCGGAGAGCGTTACAGCGTCCATCATCAGGGCAGATGTATATTATTGCAGGGCTGATGACGAACGCTGTAACGCTGTCCGAAAGTTGGAGATAACACGGCATAACACCCAAAAATAAATAACAAAAAATGGTTGAAATATACACCTCCATAACTAATTATATCCCGTTTAGTGTCAAAAAGTAAATGCGGACTGGCAATGCATATTCGTGCGGTTATAAACTTGACGATTTTTTTATATTTTTATTATAAATCCTACATATATGAAATTAACGGTAAAATACAGCTTAATTAATTGGCTATATAGCACTATAATAAGTTTTTGGGTCTCCATGTTAAAATTTGAAGGTATGATTTTTTTAATGCTAGCGAAAATTTTTTTTTTTTTGTTTACGTCTTGATGGCTTTTACATATAAAATAAATTGTAAAGGAGCATTATAACAAGTATGCAGAAAATTATTAATAATTATCTTCTGGGAAATCTCGAGCCATCATTATCGAGGCAAATTCATTTATTTCGCGTGATCGCTCCAGTGGGTAAATTCCCGCTTTGCTCTCAAATTGACAGTTTGAGTATTTTTTTTTTATTAGAAAGAAAAAGTTGTACAATATTACAGGAAATCATATAAAATAAAATATTATAGAAAAAAAGAAAAGTCCCAATAAACTACTTTTAAGTAGTTTGTCAATGGGTGCTTTTACTTTGAAGTTTTTTTAAAAAATAAAACTTATTATGCAGTTAGACATTTTTTTGTGTTACTACAAAAAGTGGTAATACAATATTTCTTTCGGCGAGCCAATTTTTCAATATAATATTTGTTTTTACATTATTTGTACATTTTTTAATTTTAGCAGGTAACATATTTAAGCAAGTAGGTATTATGTAGTCCAGCGTTCTTTGTCCATATTTGTTTAAGTGCGATTAGTCCTTCATTTAACGTAAATCGAGTATTGTAAGTATGGTCCAGTCTATTTATGTAAATAGGGCTATTCATATGCTGAAAAATAATTTTATGCCACAGAATTGCTCTTACTGAGAGAATTTTAAGATTCTGGTAAAAGTACGGTTCGTTTTGTTCGTATAAACTTTTATGGGCTAATAATTTAACTAATGAATTTTGAACTGATTGAACATGATTTACATTTGTCTTGCAGGAAGTCCCCATGCTGTAATTCCGTACCTTATAATAGACTAATGATAAATAAATTATTCGAAGTGTGCATATTGGAACATAGAATTTAAGTTTATATAATCTACTAACAATAGATCTCAGACGTTCACAGACTTTATTTATTTGTAAATCCCATTTGAAATAGCAGTCAATAATTACACCTAAATAAACATATTCTTTAACCACTTCAATATTGGTGCCCGGGTTCATGGGGTGAGGTTTGTCTGGGTCTTGGAGGCGGATGACCAAGACACACTGAACCCCAGATTCCTACCCACCCCTTAAACCCTTTTCCTTCCCAGAACTCTCCTCTCCTTCCTTTCCTTAAAAAAACCCTCCACACAGCATCCCCAAAGATGACATAGGCCCTGAGGGAAATTGTTTTCCTCAGGGCCTCCTGTGTGGAGCTCACGTAAAAAAAAAAAAAATAAAAAAATATTTTCACATGTACACAATGCAGGGATACCAACATGTAAACAATCTGAACCGTGTGTTTTTATTTCTGGTGTAATAATATTTGCCTTGGCATTGGGTGATCTAATGTGTATCAATTTGTTTTTTTTTTGCATTTATGATTAAACCAGAGCCATGAGACCATTTCAAAAGCTCAATGTAATCATTTTGTAAGAGTTCAATACATAATTAATAATGATCGTTGTTACTGTTTACATGTTGGATGTTGGTCTCATCTATGCAGTAGCGTGCATAATCATAATCCAACATGTTCAACATCCAACCAGTCTCCAGTGCAGCGCAGATGCATTCACATCATTATAACATGCCCCTTTTGCTCTTAGACTAACTACGGTCAAGATTTTCTTACGGAGCCATGTAAAAAATAAATACTTAAGTAAATTTTTTTATATGAGTACCCCACAAGAGTCCCAACTGTTCCCGTCTGGAGCCAGTGAGACTATACCATCCCCAATTGGGATATGTTATCATGCTGAAGGTAGTGGGGAAGGGAAGGCGATGGGGAAGAGGAAGGTGGGGAAGTATCTGGCTATTGAGATGTTGTAATTTCAAGCAACGTGTCAATTCTGAATGGTGGTCTTACACTTCGGATGTCGAAAGTGAAAAAATGTCGATATATCGATATTTATTAAAATATCAATATCGACGTCGATATATCATGGAAAAAATATCGATGTATCGATATATCAGTCAAATTTTCAAAAGATTTTGTGTTTTTTAAATAATAGTTAATTCAGCTCAATATTATAAATAGTAATTTTTATATACAATGTGAATTATTTTAATGTACAAAAATCTCAATAAAAATGAAGGTATTTTTATCAATATTCATTTTTATTAGGTAATAATTACAAAAATATCAAAAACTAAAAAACTGTCTTCTAACTTATATGTAAACTGAGACGCATAAAAAGTTTGTATGGGTCTCAGTAACATTCTATTGGCGTATTTATCTGTCAAAAATGACTTCGTGTTTGGAACAAGGCATATCAATAATCATAGACAATTGGGAACCAACAAATAAGAGTGGCTTATAAGAAAATGGCGCAAAATAGCATACATTTCTATGTATGTGCCTACACATATGAGATAGTGTTAGTGATCACAAATACTAATGCAAAGACAATAGATTTGTAAGCTGTTAATAGATAAAATTTCAACTGCCAGATGTCAGTTACTTTTTTACGTTCGTTCCTATACGGTTTTGGATTCTAGTGACTTTAGTTACATAAATAAATAAAAATATCTTATTATCGATATTTGACATTTTGTATCGATATATCGGATCAAAATATCGATATATTGAATTAAAAATATCGATACATCGATATATCGATACTTTTTCAACAAGCCTATCTTACACCAGGGCGATACATAGAGTATCTTCCACTCTGGAACGTGCCGCAAATATACTACATATTATTTTTAAGTAATTAATTGTAAAATAACACAAATTAATTAAATATAATTAAAATATTCGTATATATAAGTCGCGGGATTCGATCCCGCGACCTTCGGATTGCGAGTCCAGAGCCTTACCCCCCCCCCGACTCTACTGAAGTATCTACTCCAAAATAGATCTAATATTGAAGAAAAAAAATAGAATAATGTGTTTTGAAGTTGTCTCCAATTTGGAAAGCGGGTATGGGTACCACCGCTCCGGAACCATTTATTGGATAACCAACACCACTGAAATAGGTCAACCCTATTTGCTACGTTTCATGACTTAGCAAAGGTGCCCGGCTTCATGGGGTGAGGTTTTCTAGGTCATGACGCGGATGTGTTTGTCCGCTTATACTGCCTGGCAGATCGGGAGAAACTGGTTGAGGGAGCCCTTTTCAACTCTCCAGCCGTACTCTCTCGACCCATCGCCTTGCACCACGTGGGAGAGATGGATTCATACGTCCGACACTCCTAGGAACATTGATCCCCCGATTCCTACCCACCCCATATACCATATATTCTCAGAACTTCCTCTCCTTCCTTTCCCTAAAAACACTCTACACAGAATTTCCAAAGATGATATAGGCTCTGAGAGTAAAAAAAAACAGAGGTGCAATTCAAACGCGGTAGAAGTGAAACCTACAGTAAATTAAAGTAGACAAGAGTGAGGAGGCTACAAAACACCGCACAAAGAGGAGACCGATTTTATTATCTCATCTCTCGCAGGCTAAATCCCATAGATAGATGTATGTATTTCTCTCTTTTAGTGTCGCTATTACGAATTGTCGGTGCTAAAGAAGTTATTTCTAATTTTGACAAGCTGAAGTCCCCGGTGTTGCCCGTTGCCGTTACAAATATTTTTTCGAAATCAGACTTACGCCCAGATGTTTCAGAATTCAAATGTCATCAAATGGCCATTCAGCTCCATTTTGTTTTTTTTTTTGACAATTGAACGGTTTCCGTAGAACGCCGATTCTAGGTACGTTTATAATTAAGTACGAAAATCTTAGATGGGACCTACCACGGACATATGAATATATCTGGACCTGCCCTAAGTGATAAAAACGTATTATTTCCCCCTCGCCATGGAACCGGCTGGAGCTCCTCCTTGGCGCCAGTTCGCCCCATGTGGAGGGGATAGAGAATCGCTTGAATCTAAAATGTGTGACGTCATCATTCTTGCCGTGGGCAGCGCGAAGCTAACATCTATACATTTAACGAAAAAATAACACGCCAAAACAGTAGCTTGTGCTATACAACATACCTACATATCAGTGTGCACATAAATGTGGGCGGTTCCTTAGTGTGCTCGTCGCTGGTTACAGGGGTAAGTAAATTATGAAACATTTGTAAAAGTGTCTTAACTAAACACGGCAAAAAAATATTGCTATGTGAAAACGGGCGAATCTTTTTGGGGTGTACATTTGGCCTACGCAAATATTTTATTATCGTGGCAAGCAATTCGCGCTCCCATGTAAAAAGGTCTATTCATTCAAAGCAGATTTTGCTTTTAAGAACTAAATGATGATATTATAATGCGAGATGCCTATATACTGTCAGATTAATTTTTCAACCAATGACAGTCATCTTCCCCTCTTCGTACCGCCATAGTTGATTTTTCCCCTCACCTGTTATTTCTGGTCTATTGAATTTGGATGTCTATGGGACCTACATATCAAAGGTATTACGGAAAAACTCACAAGCCTTGTATATTTCTTTAAAAATCTAAGAAACGTGTTAAATAAAAACGATTGAAAAAGGTCTACAACGCGTTATGTCATTCTCGAATTGAATATGGAATCATAGGATGGGGATCTGTTACACATACGTACCTACACAGCCTGAATACGATTCAAAAAGGAATCATAAAGACCATATTGAAAGTGCCAATTAGAACGCCTTCAATTGAAATTTTCAATAACTTTGACGTACCAAATGATAATATATTATTGAAGCTCTTCAAAAATAATGAATCCACTACTAGGCCGTGTATGCATAACACTAGATCGAATAAAAATTATATAAAAAATATTCCAAGTTATAAAACCACATTTGGACAAAGAAACTATACATACTTTGCAACAAAACTCCATAACATCCTTCCCCAAGACATAAAACTAATAAAAAATCCAATTGAATACAAATCAAGATATGGCTTATATGGCAATAAAAATATGGCTTAAAGAGGTCAATGAGAAAACCCCAGCGAAGACACTAAAAACGACATAGTACACAAATGAACTATATTTAAATAACTTTAGTCCGCCTCGGCACAGGACCCCCTAGTGAGGAGGACTAAGAAATACAATATTTTATACTTAATTTCACATTACATTTTGTATGTAAAAAAAATTATATATAGTCGCCAAAATAAAAATATATAATATATAATATGTACTATTTTATTATTTATTAAACTTCGTTTTAAAAACTGGCGCAGCCTCCCGCCTTTATGAAAGTTCCCTCTAGAAATTTTCACGGAAATAACGCAGACTCCCGTCGCGTCGCTCCGTCTCGCTCTCTCCGGTCGTCCCACCAGCGGGAGAGAGCGGGACGGCGATAGCCACCGCGACGGAAACGCCGCGAACCAAAAAGAAAATACATAATGCACTAATTTAAACGTTTAAATTTAGAACAGAGTTCTATTTGACAGATTGAGATAGAGAATGTTGGATATTTGAAATTTTAATGCTATTTTTTGTAATATTGTCAATTTTCTATTGAGATCAAATAAAAATTATAACCTTAAAGACCTAAGTAAGTAATTGAACAATGTATTACAATGCAGTTCTAAATTCTATATTTAATTTATTGACAACTTCTTTAGCACCGTTGTGATTTGAAACTCGATGAAACGGAAAATAGCGACACTATAAAGGGACAAACGCATACATCTGTATTGAGACTGCAAGGTAATGAGATAGTGTAATCGGTCTTCTCTCTGTGCGGTGCTTCGTATACTATCGGTCTCCTTTTTGTGTGGTGCTTTGTTACCTCCCCACTCTTATCTATTTTAGGTTTCACTCCTTCCGTGTGTGAACTGCACTCTCTTTTTTTTACATTATCTCCACACCGGAGGCCCTGAGGAAAATAATTCTCCTCAGGGCCTATGTCATCTTTGGGGATGCTGTGTGGAGGGTTTTTTTGGGAAAGGAAGAAGGGGATGTTCTGAGAAGGAAAAGGGTGTGAGTGGTAGGTGGGAATCTGAGGATCAATGTGTCGGATTTATGAATCCATCCCTCCCACTGCGGTGCAAGGCGATGTTCTTAGAGAATACGGCTGGAGAAGTCGAAGGGACTCCCCAACTATTCTCTCCCGATCCAGACTGCCAGGCAGCTGGTGGGCAGATGCATCCACCGCCATATCCGGACAAACCTCAACGTATGAAACCGGGAAACCCCGTTAAGTCACCAAACGTAGCGAACCACTTGGGGTGACCTATGGCAGAGGTGTTGGTCATCCAATAAATGGTTCCCTGGGCGGCGGTACCCATACCCGCCTCCTAAATTTGTCTATCTAGGAAAAGGTTTGTATCGTATTTGGCGGCGGATGCGTTTGCCCACCAACTGGTTGAGGGAGACTTTGACCTCTCCAGCCGTCCTACATCGACCCATCGCCTGTTGTGTTCTTTAGACCACACGACTGAAGAAAAACTACACTGAAGAAAGAAAGAAAATGTGTGATCTATGACCCTGGGGTGATCTATGACCGTGGGGTGACCTACGACCGTGGGTTGACCTACGACCCTGGGGTGGCGGCTCGTGACTTTTGAATGTGCTAGGGTGCTAATAAAAAAATGGCATCATGGATGTTGTCGTATGCGAAAAATATTTTTTTTTTCTTTTCTAAAATTGATGTTTTGTATGAAGATTTTTCAGGAAATCGGTGCGGCGCACCCCCAAACTGAAACTTCCTGAAATTTTCCTACAAAAACAATACGATTTTCAAAAAAAAACAATTTTTTTTTTCGGCTACAACAACATCAATAATGCCATTTTTTTAATATCAGCACTCTAGCACACCCAAAAGTCACGAGCCGCCGCTGTCACCCATGGTCATATGTCACTGACCTATGACCCTGGGGTGACCTTTGACCCTGGGGTGACCTTCGACAGTGGGGTGACCTATGACTCTGGGGTGATCTATGACCGTGGGGTGACCTACGACCGTGGGGTGACCTTCGACTGTGGGGTGATCTATGACCCTAGGGTGACCTACGACCGTGGGGTTACCTATGACCTTGGGGTGACCTACGACCGTGGGGGGACCTTTGGGTGACCTATGACCTTGATGTGACCTATGGCATGGTTATTCAATAAATGATTCCTTGTGTTCGCACCTCTCTCTCTTGCCCCTACAGTTAGTAATACGAAACGTAACTCTCTCTCTTTCTATCTTCACTAACTTTTATTTCACTCTCAACTACCGTTGAGACCTACCTTTTCGTAATGCTCTCTAGAGGTGGGTAAGTTCTGCATTTTTCCGGAAGCCTCCGAGACTTGCTTCCTTTTAAAAGTACACGAGTTCTAGGAGCAGGTCCCGGGTCCGAGTTCTTAGGTGCGGACTGGGCACTGGGTATTGTTGCGGCGCACCGAAACGGGACGCACGGGTTCAAAGAACTCGGAACCAGGACCTACTCGTAGAACCCACACGAGAACTCAGAACCCCGGAGTCGGACAAGACCCGTACGAGAACAAGGACCCGTCACCCGTGCAATGTAGGTACATTCAATGTATCTACACTGCACGGTCTTTTATTGAGAATTTAAATAAGTAAATTAATAAGCTGTAATGCTTTACTATAAACTATTATTTTATAATGCACGTCACCCGTTGATTAACGATACCACATAAGACGCTCTAATTAAAAACTATTCCGTGTCTAGCCGAAGCGGTCACGCACGTGTGTGTCGATCAACGAACAGCGATCGAATGAACGCCCAGCGCCCAGCAGTGTCATAGTTGGCCGGCCGCGGGTAGCGGGGGGTGTCGGGAACTCACCGAGACCCGCGACTCATGAGTGGAATGGTGAGTGACGCCGGACCGTGGATCGCGGAGCAAGCCGGCGGCCACGGGGTGAGTCAGGAATGTATGTTCGCGGCGTTCGCGCGAGTCCGGGAGTGGGCGGAATGAATGGATTGTGTCGCGATTCACGTAGCTTGGAAGAAGGCGCTTGGGTTTAAAGGAACCCGGGACTTGTATTCGAGTGCGGTTTTCGCGCTTCGGCGTTGAGTTGCTCGGACCGCCGGATTACCGCCGGATTTATTTGGATGCGGAGAGTACTGGGACTGGGCCGGGTTCTCTGGGAGTAGTCGATTTGAAAAAGGAGTGGGAGTAGGAACCGCTTCCCGCAAAGGAGCGGATCACATGAGCCCATTCCAGCTGAACTGACACATCGCTAATGCTCTCGTCACGCATTCTCCAGCTTACTCACCACGTCAAGCGTGCGTAAAGAAGTTCGACTCTCGACTCTGTGCAGAAACGGGCGGTCCGATAAATAGATTCTCCCATATTAACAGACGGATTGCAATCTTTAGAGCACAGGCGTAGGGTGGGAATGCTATCCTTGTTCTACCGGTATTACAATGGAAGATGCTCCGAGGAACTAGCATCATTGATACCTTCGGCACCGGTGCATAGTCGGGAAACACGCCAAGCGCGTGGCCAACATTTGTACACGGTTGACATTTGTCTCATGAGAACGGGTCGTTTCTTCGACTCGTTCTTGTGTTTAACAGCTCGGCTGTGGAATGATTTACCGACCTCTGTGTTTTCTCCTTCCTACAACATGGGTCTCTTCAAGACCAATGTTCATTCCTTCCTCTCCTCAAAAAGACCCTCCACACAGCATCCCAGATAACACAGGCCCTGAGGGAAATTATTTTCCTCAGGGCCTCCTGTGTGGAGTTAATGTTAAAAAAAAAATATTAAATACATTATTTTTTTAACATTAATTTATCCAACAAAACAAACCACTATCCTACCGTGTGAACTCGACTTAATAATACACGTTAGTAATAAACAGTACATCATTAGTCTTTAGTAGTGAATTATCGAGATGAATATGCACTTGATGACGTACTAGAACTGCAGCATCCGGGAATGAGATGCATCTGTAACATATGGGTTAAGACAAGATGTGCATGTGGTCCTTATAGATGCATTTTAATAATGAAAGAGAGAAAGCTGTGGTGTTGAAGTGTTGAAAGGTTGCTAGTCCAATTTAAAGAAAAAAATATGTTTATTTAAATCTATTTTTGAACACACATTTTATAAATGATTACGGTGGTTTTGAATAGTTGTACAAAAATGTCAAGAGCGTATAACCAGAGAAAACCAGAAATATGTTATTTTTAAATCAGATTTTAGAAAACATGTTTTAAAACATGTTTTAAACATTTGAGAAAACATGTTTATTTTTAGTATAATAAGGTTATACCATAGGTCGTTGGCAGATTTGTTAAATTTTCAAAAAAGATTTTGTATTATACAACACCCATTTCAAATCATATAATCATGCAGTAAAATAAATTAATATGTTATCTGGTAAACGCATGTTTCAGAAATTCAATTTTAGCTTAAATAAAATCATTAAAAATATATACGTACGCACTTGTGTTTCTTGACGAAAATTGGTCCGTTTGTGTATTTATTTGGACTCCAGATACTAATATCTACAGCCTGTATGTCGGACGAATATCTACAGCTCATATGTTGAACTAATATCTACGAACTTCAGAGTGTTGACTAATATCTACAGAGCGTAGGTTGGACTAATCAGCTAAATGTGTCCAATAGTCCGATATCAGGGATTTTTACGTACATACTTACATAAATTAAGTTTTTTAAACTGCATACGCAATATTACGTTATTCCAATATGCTATACATAATAGCAAATCCAACCTCTGCCAGTACTGTAGATATTCGTCAACACTTTGTTTCTCATAGATATTAGTCAACAGTTTGAGCTGTAGATATTCGTCAACACTTTGATTCTCATAGATATTAGTTCGATTTTTTCAGTTTTTGGAATTCTTGTAGATATTAGTAGACGCCTCCTTTATTTGCGCACTTACAAACTAATGTTTCAGATTTTTTTACATTCTTATTTTGCTTAGACATTATTGAAAAATGATAAATACTTATGATCAAAAAATAATTACAAAAGTACGTAATTTTATTGGTTTTATCATCACGACTTTCAGCATTTTTGGATGTAGGTATAAATTAAAGCAAATTTGGAAAGAAATAAAATCGATATTGAGTAATAATTGTAAAAAGCTGGTACGGAGAATAATTAATCTTTCTCTTTGGAACCGCCCTGTACAATCGTAAGAACATGTTTCGACTAAATGTGGATTTTCGGCCGCTGGCTAGTTAAAGGCTATTAATATATTTAGCGTTCTTCTGGTTAATTAGAAGATCTATTATATCTGGGGGTTAATTCTAAAAGTGCCATAGACAATCCCCGCTAAGTCACCAAATGTATCGATCCACTTGGGGTGACCTATGGCAGAGGTGTTGGTTATCCAATAAATGGTTCCAAGGGCGGTGGTACCCATACCCGCCCCCCAAATTGATTTAGATACTTTAGTCGGGCCATAACAAGAGTCAGAATAATAGAAGAGTGTGTGTTAAAACCGAGTTGTTTGACGGTCGGTCCTCTCTGTCTACCTCTGCGGGAAACGGCGTGATGAGTAAATCTTATTACGAAATTATTTGAACCTTTGGACTTTCTGTAGCCCCGCCTCGTTTCAAAGACAGATGAATTATTATTTTCGGAAGCTCGTTTCTCGTTCTCGTAATAACTCTGTTCGAGTGAACGGCAATCTGTTATACCACTTGACATTGGCACATGTTGCTGGGCTCATTGACTCCTGGTTACTCTCTTATCAACCCACATCCCGCAGGGATCAAAATAACTGCTTTAACCCTTCGAATAAATAAGAAAATAATATCTATAAACTTTTGCCTGTCAAGGTTTGCGCGCAAAATTCCCGGTTCGTCCCATGCATTTTAAATGTTCATTTTTATTAGATACGATTTTAGATTTTCACGGCCAAAAATTATTTTGTTATTAGTTTTTGGGGTATTATGCCGTGTTACGCTACCTCCTTCTTTAGCCAACGTTTCGGACAGCGTTGCAGTGTCCATCATCAGGGCAGATGTGTGGCTTCATTTTTATTAGTTATTTTTTAACCCTTTTGCAAAAACAAAAATTGTTCTAAAATTTTGATAAAACAATCTTTCTCGTGTATGTATTAGAAATTAACATTTATGTTTGTAAATATTAAAATTTAGATTATGGAAATGTAAATTGGCATAAAAATACATACCTGTGAATAATCGAAATAAAGTACTTGGAATTAGGGCTTCCACAATACCGAGATCTCGGTATTGCGGGATCCCGCGCCATTTTCCAATCCCGCGGGATTACGGGCGCGGGATCCGCGGGATTTGCGGGACTGAAAAGTTGGAGGGCAATGGGAAAATATCTTTCATTCACTTACAAATCCTTAAAAGGAATACCGCCCACAAGTGTGGAAGCTGAAAGGGCATTTTCAGCTGCTGGCTATATTGCGTCTAAAATACGCAGTGGTTTGTCAGACGACAGTTTGGACATGTTGTGTTTAAAAGCTGACAAACTTAATAATCAAAGTAACATATATCCTATATAAATTTTCAGTTTAAAATGTGGGTTTTTTTTTGTTAATTTTTTATTTTCTTTGTGAATTTTTTGAAGAAGATTTATTTTATTTTATTTTATTTTTATTTTATTTTTATTAGGAACATTTACAGGTTAATAACATTACATGCATTAAACAAAACAATAAATTATAATAATTAGGTTACAACCCAATAACAAATGTTCACATCATGCCCACATAATAAATAAAAAGTTAATAATTATTAACTTTTTTTGCCTAATATTACAGAGATAGGAACTATATAAACAATCTAAACATATACTATAGGTATATACTGTCTAATACTGTGTGATACATAAAAGATACAGATAAGATAAGATAAAAAACAATGAAAGTAGAAAAAATAAATATATAAAAATAATGATGAAAACTGAAAAACACTAGATGTAGGATCGAGAAAAAATATGTACATTAATAATAAAAAAAAGTAAAAGTAAGATAAAAGTAAAATGATAGTACTCACAAAAAAAATAGTAAAATATAGTGTGCCAGTTTTATGGCTATTTAAAAAAAAATTGAAAAAAAATATTTATAAAACAACAACAAAAAAAAATGAAGAAAAAAAAACACCAGATTTAAAGTGGAAAAATATTATATTAAATTATTATTAATTATTATTATTAATTATTTTGTTTTGTTTTGTTTTTTATTCAGTATTTGTTACCGTTTTTTGTGAAGAAAAAACAAATTTGATTGATTTCATACTAATAGTAATACGTAAATAAATGTAGAGTTAGTTGATTAAATCTCTCTTTTTGTGTGATAAATAAACGGTGTAATTTCATTGGTCTCATACTAGTAGTAATACTTAAATAAATATGAAGTTAGTTGATAATTCATAGGGTTTTTGTGATAAATAAACGGAGTAATTTGATTTATCTCATACTAATAGTAATACTTATGTGGAGGTGATAAATTCATTGTTTTATTTGCCTTATATAAATGTGAATATTTTCAATATGCGGGATCCCGCAAATACCGAGATCCCGCGGGATTGAAAATTCGTAGTCCCGCAAATACCGAGATTAAATTCAGGCTGCGGGATTGGAAGCCCTACTTGGAATAGAATACACTTAAAGTTTAAAGTTTTAAATACAGTTTCATTTTCTTAATCCTAGAAAGATAATCTTATTTAAAGGTATACGGTAAAGATAATAATCATACGTTAAATTGACGCATGAGTTTTAACTAGCTGTAATATTTTATTTGAAATAACCAATCGTTATTATATTTTTACAAACAAAGGACATAAGAAAGACAACAATTTGTGAATATATATTTATTTCTTACACGAAAAAAAAACTAAACGCGAAACTTCTTCAATAATCAACAAAACTTAGGAATACTTTTATTTTTCTCAAATTACTTATTTCTTACTTATAATCAGCCATTTTCACTAATTTACTTATCAATTTTTAATAATAACGTCAAATTATATAAAAATCAATTAAAACAGCTTTGGAACGTATCAATATTACGCCTTTTGACTCATTCGGTCGTTGGGGAACGTCGTTGGGTCGTTTGGAACGAATTTTGGAAACGCGAACCCATACTACGTGACCAACATTTTGCAATTTTTAACCCCCCACCCCCCTCGGTGACCAAAAATCTAAGCAACCCGCCGCTCATTTTTACCAAGCGTGGTATTTTGAAGACGCCCTCCCTGAACAGGTCACGTTGTATGGGTACATTCCCTTATATCTCAAAACTGGTGACACTTACTTCAGCGACACGCGCGCCCCACGGAAGGTCCAAGCAGCAAGTGTAGTAGTAAGTAGTCTAAAAAGCACAGCGACAGATTCGCACTACGAGTAATTAAAACGAGAGAGCAATAATTCTACAACGCATCCGTAAATTTTACGCAGCCTATCTTTCCAGGGTAATGGGCTCTCCACACGACACTGCCTGCAGAGAGCGTGGGTTTGAGCGAACTAGCGCTGTCTCGTTTGTTAAAGTGCCGCTAGAACGAGACGCATGCAGGGGCTCTCTGCGGCAGAGTCCCTGCATGCGGTGTCGTGAGGAGAGCCCTTAAAGGGCTCACTTTTTTCATTAAAAAGGGACACTTGGTATTGAAACTGTCACTTCACTTTTTATAATATCCCAAGGACAAAATATCCTACGAACAATACATTCTCCAACAAAATATCTACTAAAACCTAACCTTACTTAACCTAACCTAACTTAAACTCAACTAACCTAACCTAACTTAAACTACCCTAACCTTTACGCACCAGATTTAAATGTCCGGGTTAAATTTTCCCCAAAAAAAAAAAAAAGGAAAAAAAGAAGGAAAAACTAAACCCTTTCACACACTTCCCCAAATGATCATCTAGTCAACCCACGCTATGCAATTGCACTATATAAGTATTATAAATACAAAACAATACAAGAACAACATGTCAACCTACTAGAGACCAAATGGGAATATAATTCACCGACTCCAGATATTTTCATATCAGAGGGTTCGGCTCTGTGGCATTTCTAATTGAACCTATAAATCCTACTGATCCCTCAATATAAATATTTAAAAAATCTTTTGTAATCCTACATGTATTTAAAATTACTGATTTTTGCATTTTTATATACAAATTCTTTGACAAATCTAATGTGCTTAAATTTTGAATCAGATTCCTAGGTATTATGCCAGTGGCCGAAATAACAAATGGTAATATTTTTATAGTCCGAGAATGCCAAATTCTTTTAATCTCATTTCCTAAATCTGTGTATTTTCTTATTTTTTCAGAAACAGTTTTTTGAATATTACAGGAATTTTGAATAGCTACATCAATGATATAAGTTATTTTTTTAATTTTGTCATGTAAAACTATATCAGGTCTATTATGACTAATTGTTCTGTCTGTTAGTATAGTTTTATCATAATATATTTTATAAAATTCAGTTTCTATAAATGAATTTGGTTCATATTCATAATATGGTACTACATTACGGCAATCATATATTTTACTATTTTTGTACAATAATTTATTGTCTTTACAGGATGTCTCTTTTTAAATTTAATCGGAGAAAATGTCGATGTTAGAATTTAGACCAATAGATAATATGGAACATATGAAAATCACGATTGATTGGCGAATTAAATGCTGCATTTGTCTTGTAATTAAGCGTGTTGAATAGTTCTGTATGGCATGTACGTCTTAATGGTATGTTAAAATTAACTAGGGAAAGAAGTTCAGTACGGTCAATGTTATTATTTAAAATTTTGTTTATAAATGTCAAATTAGCTATTGCTCGCCTTTGTTGCAAAGTTTGAAATGTGCATTCAAAGTTATTGTTGAATATTGAATTTTTATTGTTAGTTAGTTAGGTAATAATATGTGGAGTTATTTGTTGTGAAATAACTTCTGTTTCAGTCCTAATTGAGTTGCTTACATTCTGAACCTATTTCAGTAATTACCCCATTCCTAGTTCCCAGAACGTGTATCGAATATAGTGTGTGGAAATATAACCTAAACCAACCAACCTATTTACAGCATAACATTCACACTGTGACGAAAGAACTAGCGAGGATGCGTTACGTTGTAACTGTGGGGATTATATCAGCGCCGCCGGGAACCATTTATTGAATAACCTAAATCCCTGCCATGGTTCCATGATAATTGATCCTCCGATAATCGGCCCCCCGGCATACTTATATATATTATAGCTGACACGGACACGCGTTGCTGTGGCTAACGAAACACAACGCCCCGCCATTACCCAAACTTTATAACCAACGCCACCTGTTAAATCAAATCCACACCGTCCGTATGCCAGCCCGCTGCCCGCTTGCCGGCCCGCTCCCTTTATTTATATATTTCAACCAATTTGCACAAAACCTTGACAAATTATGTACCTAAAAACCTTCCTCATGAATCACTCTGTCTATTGGTGAAAACCGCATGACAATCCGTTGCGTAGTTTAAAAGATCTAAGCGCACAGACTTAATTTTATACTATGTAAAGATGTGCAAACTGTTAAGGGAAAATACGGTTTTTAATGCAAAAAATATTAAAAACCAAAAATAATTTGATTGGCGCCATCTGTGAATGCGTAGATTATAACGTACGTGACGTTTAACCTTAAGGCTCTGCAACCGGGCACGAAAAGAAGAAGATGGAGAGATACTAAATTACGAATATTAGAGGGAGCGCTAACATTTACAGTGACAAAATCGGAGCGAAAATTGCGAAAATGTTTAATAAAACACGACTCGTTTAAAATAGAACAAAAATCTCGCGGGCATTATGTTAAACGCATCGATTTTGTCGCTTTAAATGTTAGCGCTCTCCTCTAACATTCGTAATTTCGTTTCTCTCCATTTTCTTCTTTTCGGGCCCGGTTGCAGAGACTTAAGAGTGCGGAAACTACGAAGCACCGCACAAAGATGAAACCGATTATTCTATCTTATTCTCTCGCAGACTAAATCCTATGTCTCTTTTTAGTGTCGCTATTTTTCGTTTCATCGAGTTTCAAATCACAACGACGCTAAAGAAATTTTCTCATTTTAAAATCCACTAAATTTTCATCGTTATTCTCATCTGAAAGAAACAGTTATTTAACCAACGATAAGAACTAACAGGCTCCTGTAGCGAATAGACACGGGGCATTGCATACCAGCTAGTCAGATCTAGTGGCGGAGTGGTCCGAGCCAATATGTCTATTTTAGTCGACCTGTCCGGTAGATTTACAGTTAAAATCAACTAACTAGGCTTCGCACTCCGTACCGTGAGACCATGGGAGATGGGACGACATGGGAAACGTTGCTTTTAGAACGTTTGAGAATTAGTAATTTTTATGTGAATAATATGCCACATTTTCAATTTGGGAGGCGGGTATGAGTACCGCCGCCCCGAGAACCATTTATATGACCAACAGCTCTGCCATAGGTCACCCCAAGTGGTTCGCTATATTTGGTGACTTAGCCCGGGTTCATGGGGTGAGGTTTGTCCGGATCTTGGCGGCGGATGCGTCTGCCAACCCTGTGTGGCACACCGGTTCGGGAGAGACTGGTTGAGGGAGACACCGATTCCCATACAAAACCCGATTCGTATATGGAAACCACGGTTCCATGCCAACCTAACCTAACCTAACCCAACCCAACCCAACCTAACCTGACTAACCTAACCCAACCCAACTCAGCACCTCTTTAGAAGTCATTAAAATCTATGAAAAAAAAGAAAAAAAGGTTATACACGAATTTCATATTTTTTGTCCCCCCCCCCCCCCTCCGCCACTGTCACATCGTCACATTTCTGAGACCCCCCCCCCTAGTGTGACGTCAATATTTTGCAATTTTACATGTAAAAATAATAGTTGGTGTAATATTTTACAGTTTTTCGTCAACATTTAATATTATCACGGTCTAATTTACCACAACGGAGGGGGGTGTAATGGGACACCACAACGGAGGGGGCGTAATGGGATAGGGAAAATATTTTTATGGCAGTGACATGTGTCGCAGTCATTTTGTACATGTGACGTCATAAAGCTGATGACCTCCCCCATACTCCTTGTCACACAATGTCACACTTCTCTAAACTCTTCTCCCCCTCCCATCCCCCTTAAGGTGTGAAGTAATTTATGGATGGCTCCTAACCCTAACCTAACGTAACCTATATTACTTTTAATGACTTCTCAAATGAGGTGTTGAGTTGACTTCATTCTGAGTTGGTCGGTCACCGGAAACGACGTTGGGACCCACGCGAAAAGACAGCCAGACGTACAAATGTGTCCATTCTGGAAGAGCTAGGCATCCTCAATAGGCTCTCAACTATCTGCCTACAACGTATCTTAAGATAGTACGGACACGTTGCTCTTCAAACGGAGGACTCCAACTTGGAGAAACTCATAAAGAGAAACTGATAAAGTGTTTGGCCGAAGAAGCAGAGGAAGGTCAGCATTGCGCTGGAGTGATCAAGTTCCTGGAGTCTGGTACTAGGGTGTTTTTGGCTCTCCACGCAGCGCAGGACCACGAGGAATGGAGGAACCTTGTCCACCATGGTAATTGGAGTGGGGTTCACGATCCTTAGAATTGAGGAACCGACTTAAGATGAAGCCATACTAAATAATGCAAAGTCATACAAAATCACATGTTTTTGTTTTGAAAATTTGATAGCTTAGAAGTATTATAGATGCTTCAATTAAATACTGTGTGTAGAACATACCTTGGCCCTTAAAAATATCGGTCATTTTTTTATCAAGTCTTTTAATAAGCCTTTAAAAAAATAAAGTATTAGGTCTATAAAAAACACTTTCAAGTCCAAACTCTCCTATTTATAAACCCCTTTTCGGATTTGGTTTTATTGTATAATGTGGCAAATTTAGTTTCTTTTATGATAATCGTAAAAAAAATTGATATTTACGCCCGAACTTCACAAAATAAAATAAAATATGCATTTTCTCGTTGTTATTTTTGACATCAATCAATACGACCCGCACTCTACGAATTTGGATTCTTGAAGTGACCCTTATGCATGGGCACAAGAACCATGCACTGGGCAACACCTATTTCGTATCAGTCACGCCCCAACCGGCGCGGGCGACAGTCGCGTGACTCCGCGTCGCTTAGTTTCGTGAAATCAATTTTAAATTTCAGTTTTCTTACAATAAACAATGCGTAAAACAGGAATTAACATTTTTTACAGGCCTTTACGAAATCAACCTGTAAAAAAAATCTCAAATACCTTTTCCAACCTTTCCAAAAGCTTTTTCTCAAGTATTTTTAAACTCCTCCCATAAAGGGCGTGAATTCCGATTTCGATTTTTTCCTCAACTATTGGATCGCCTTAAGAAAATAATTTCTTGTAAAGGTATCCAGAAAAAATAGAACAAAAATTAATGACCTTCTAACCTGAAGTGACCTTCTGAAGTAAGCTGTATATTGATAAGAGTAATGAATAATTGTATTCAAGACACGTCCCCTTGCCGTTGACTCCAAACCTCTGGGGAATACGTTTTTACACAATTCTCACTGATGTCACAAGGACGTGTAACACATAGTAATTAAGTACTATCATTTATAATGTGGGTGTGGGTCTGTGCCTATCAATTTGTAAAGGACATTATCAAAATATAATATCCATCAAATATCTTATTCAGATTTTCTTAAATTTTATTTGCAAATTATGTCCCTTTTCCACGTTTTCACTTAATTTTAACCGTAAACATCTGATCAGAAATTCTGCGTGAACAAAATAATAAAGTCCACAATAATAAACGTGGAAGCTACAAATATATTTTTTTAAATTATTTTGTCGAATCAAGGAGATAATTGTCTTTTTTATCCGAAAAGCAATCGGAGACATTTAAACTGGAGCCAATTAATGGCAATTGCTCCAATTTTCGGAGCACACTCTACGATATTTTTCTATCGAGGGAATTTCCTATAATTACCGTTTTGGGGTGGCAAATGTTTTTTTTTTTGAAGCCTAAAATGGTGCGAGAGAAATCATCATTCTTACATAGTATAAAATGAAGCCGTTCAAAATGTATGTGCGCATAGATCTTTTAAACTACGCAACAGATTTTCATGCGGTTTTCACAAATAGAGTGATTCAAGAGGAAGGTTTATATGTATAATACATGCTTATTATAATAGAGAAAAGCCGAGAAATTCAAATATTCAATCCAGGCAGCGGGCAGCGGTGTGGATTTTATAAAGGTTGGATAATGGCGTTGTGTTTCGTTAGCCACAGCAACGCGGGTCTGCTAGTTAGTTATAAAACAGTAAAAATTCGGAATACCGCGGCTTAAAGACAGGAGCTCAAACTTTACTCTGAGGCTCAAACTCATGGGACACCAAAATGGTCTCTGCGGTCGGTTTAACGGGATGGGCAGAGTGGTCGATTTTGGCGTGCAAGGCGATGCTTAAAAATAAAGTGAGCAGTGCAATACTTTTTAAGAGCGGTTATTATGTATAAGGAATTGAATTCAATTTTTACCTGCATGTGTTCGTTTCCAATTAATTTAGCTAAAGTTATAAATAAACTAATGAAGTTATCTTCAGTAGGTACTTGTAACCTGAACCTTCTTCTACGGTCCGATGCTTCCTGCCGAAGTAAACACGAACTTATCTCCCATCTGACCACATGGCTCTATGGGTATTGGCTATCGGCCTCTAAGCTTGCATTCATAACGAAATACTAAAATAAGAAACCTTCATCTTATAAACATCGTTTTACGAAGGTCTTCGTGTAAATATTGCGTGCTTTTTAATTACTGATAGAAAGCTTTAATATTTCACAGTATTATTTCACTGGAGATTCCTAAGTTATTTGGAGTAAGCATAAAAATGAATATGTGAACTATTTTGGTCTCCGATGATATATATTTTTTTCATTTAAAAACGACATTATTATTTTTTTTCGCATATCATCGCTGTCAAGAACTTTAGACCAGTTGTTATGTTACTTTTTGTACTCCAAATATGCTCAGCCGAACGATTATCTTTTGTGGGATCGTTATTATACATATAACAGACGTTATCTCCTGTCAGATTTGTGTGATTCCACCACAAAAGTCCCTCAACATAAAATCCTCCAAGAAGAATAATTTCCTTCAGTTTCAAGGCCGCCTATTCTAAAAAAACTTACAAAAACATAATTTTGCAAAAAGCAGTAGGTATGTTATTACGAAAATAGTGTCAGCCGGCATACGGTGGGCG